>CM060937.1:866392097-871392097 GCA_030765085.1 Allium cepa | reverse complement strand
CTTAACCTTAGTTTAAAGTATCATAACATGTCATTATTTTGACATGTCATATAACCACCTTCCTCCCCCTCATATGTCACATCTCCCCCCTCTCTAGTCACGTCCCCAAAGCCATGCTGGGTAATGACGATGGTATTAAGGAAATGACAAGAAATAATGATATGATTTAGTGTGCATATATAAGTTGTTGTTTTAAAACCATGTCTTGTCATATCACTTGCTAAACATAATTAACATAAGATAATACATAATTATGTATATTATTACATGGTTTATTATTTTTTATATATACGTACATATAGTGCATAAAGGCGAACAATGTTCCCGACAATTTTCTGGTATCGAAAATTCGAAGTTCTGGAAAACGTTCTTTGGTCACATTTTCTATTTTTCTACGAACTATCTATGTTGGTAAACAAATTTTAAATTTTTTTTATCATCATTATTACATAATTAAAATATGTTTATTCCTAAATAAAAACCTATTTATTTAATATAAACTTAACTTGAATTTCGGACGAAATATATAAACCGATGATACCAACTATCGATGTCATAAGTACATTTAATTTTCATAAAAATAAAATAAATTATTTTTATTTCATAATCTTGTTGGAATATATATGTATATATATTAGTGTAAGTATCCAAAACCATGCATGATCCTTATTGTTTAAAAGCAGTTTTTCTGATAAAATGATTTCCAGCTGTTTTATCAATATTTTACCTATGACGATATTTACAAATTTTAATATTTTTCTTAGGTAGTTTGTCCGCAAATATTTTCCCAAACAAAATAACTATTATTATTTACCACTTAAAACATGATTATTTCTTACTTTGAACCCATATCTAAATATTTTAAAAATAAATATAATTTATCCAGGTGATAAATTTGTGGGTTGTTACATTCTTCTCCCTTAAAAGAATTTCGTCCCCGAAATTATACCACAACCCTATTTCTAGAAATACTTAAAACTATTCATTAATCCATGTGATGTTCATAAATCATTCCTATTTAAATATCTGGTTCGATCACTCACTCGAAAACGTAATTTCATTTCCTATCTAGTATCGCTCACTCGACTCCTAGTGTGGACTTTGATCATGCTTCTTAATTAGAAATCTCTGTTCTCGTTGCATATCCATAAACTATGATAGACAACCTTTGGTTCCATATAAGAACCTCATCAATGCTCGTCATAAAAAATAAGGTGATATATTCCTATTTGGAATGGTGTGAAATTCCTGGAGTCATGTACTCGAATCTTAGATCGAGAACTATGTGAAATGGAGAAATAATCTACATATAACTTAAGTACTAATCCCATTGGTTCCTACTTTCCAAGATTTTAATTACCCTTTTGCAAATAATCACCATTTTACTTAAGAACATTACTTAAGTTTATTAACATCCTATAATTCAAATTCATTTTAGCATGATATTCTTCTATATCCGAAAGAGTATATACAATTTTAGATCTTAAATTAGTTTTACTTAACCTAGGATGTTCAACAGATTTAAAATTTTGTTTATTAACCCTCTCTAAATCAAGAGATCTTTTTATTTTGAAAACTCTATTCTTTTAAGGGATTCGAGGACACAATATCCAGGTTTTATTTCAAAAACTTTTGAAACGATACTTTATGTTTAACTCTTTGTAAACATAATATGTAGTCCGAGTAACTCTAAAATGATATCAAGGAACCAGGCACTACCAAATAGTATTATATATCCTTTTTACTCAGTAGAGGAATACTCAAGAGATGTGTTTACCATTTGAACACATCTCTTACCTATTTTCAGTCATTTCTAAGACCCTAGAAATAGTTAATCATAAAAATATTTTTTCTTCAGAAATTCCCTTTAGAAAATAGTACTATATATAGATAAATAGTTCTTTAATAGAATCATCCACTAGCTTTGGATTCATTCAGATTCTAACCCATTTCGATTACACAATGACAAAGAGGATAATTTACTAAGTGCACTATCATATCTTCCCAATAAAACATTCGATTTTCACATAGAAATTATTCCGATTATCACAAAATAGATCGAAACTTCTTTCCGAACTGTCCATAGAAAACTTTACTTCAAAATTCATTTTAAAAAATTTATATCTTAAAATTCATACATATATATCTATATAGATTATATTTATCATTATTTCTTTATAATTATTGACCGATTCAAAATATTAAATAATATGAAATATCTTATAATATATAAGTTTTTAAAATTAAATCTAATTCTACAGTAAGACCACTTTAAAATTTAGCGTTCAAATTTTAAATCCGTTAATGAGATCTATTCATAAAATTAAGATATATTTAAATTGAATTTTAATTCAAAATTCAATTTATAAATATATATAGTTTCAAAATTTTTATTTTTATTTTATAGCATGGTTTAAAAATACTTTTGTTTATAGCCGAAGCCAAAATAAAAAATTGTCCTTTTAATTTTACCTTGGTCGAAGTCACAAATACATATAAATACACACACACACACAGATATATATATATATATATATATATATATATATATATATATATATATATATTAACCAAAACAAAATTGTTAACGTAAAAAATTCACCACCGAAAGTAGGTTCCGATGGAGAGTAGAGGTCGTTGGAAGACCTTCCCCAAGAGCCGAAGGGATGCTTCTGGAAAAGTCAAATAGGCTTCCACAACTAAGGTACCGCTTGAGGTGGTTCCGCCCACAAGAGGCTTCCACAAAAGATAAATATTTTCACCTTTGGTTCTGCAGGAGAGGGATCCCCAGAAGAAAACTCAATGCCGACGGAAGACGTTTTCAAGTATCGCCTCCATGGAAGAACCTGTCGCACCTTTGAAACCTATACAACCATTACCTTTCGTAAAGCAAACTTGGCACCTTATTCAAAAGGGCCTTTCAATGGGATCGAAATAATGTTTCCATAGATCAATGGATATAAGATAATGTCAACCAAGCACTTCAAAGCGCCACTTACCATCAAAGAAGTCCTTTCAATGGAGTTGAAAGGTTCCCTTCCGCATCAAATCAGCTGCCCTTCCATCATTAGATCAAAGCTGTGGATACCGCATTCTCACCTTTCAATGGAGACAAGGGAATCCAAATATGTTCAAAGAGTTATAAGCCAACCTTTTGAAAAAGCCAAAAGGTCATCCTTTCGCACAAGGCCGAAAGGATGTAAGCGAAACCTACCTTCCAAGATGGTCACCATGACCTCTATGGAAAGTGCCAACCCACACCTATAAATAAGACCCGAGGATTCCATTTTTGGGATCCAAATTTTAGTCTTTGAAATCACTACTGTTTTGAAATTTTTGTAGCCCTAATTTCTAAATAAATTTGGCGCTTTTTTCAACAAGTATTACTAAGTATACTTTAGTTCGTAATAAAGAATTCATGTTTGAGATCAATGTTATCATGTCTTTCACATACTTTATGTTGATATAATAAATATCGATCCTCTTTTTACATTTCACTGGTTATGAAGGGTTCAAGAGTATCTTTCTACTAGATTTAGCCCCCTTCCGAAACCCCTCCAAATAGGGAATCCTTTTAAGATCCAAACTACGGAATCGAAACCATCGTCCAGTCTCAAGGGGTATTATTTGGGATATACTCCTTACTCCTAAGCCTTTCACGGGGTCAAAACTCCACAGAAAATATTAAGGCTACACTATTGGATTTAAACCAACCTTTCAACAAAGCTGAATCATCCTTGATCTACTGAATTAAACCTATCATCTGGTTTGAAACTTCATTCAACCAACCTTTCGACCGGATTGAAACCTATTTTTATGGTTAAGAACTCCAACAAGGAGTCAGGCTCCTTTATCTTTCGGTAAGGTCAAAACTCCTCCTTTAGAAATTTTTACGATAGGAATAATTCATTTGCCCTTCCTCAGATCCTATCAACGGGTTGAAATCTAACATTTCTTCATTCTGACCTTTCAAATAGATCACATTAAGATTCTTATTCCTATTTTCAAGGGATCTACTATCCTTCTTAAAGGCACTACATACAACCATTTCACCATAAGTCCATCTACTTGGATTTTTTGGGGTGTTGACCATAAATTTGGTTAACATTTTGACGTTAGAAGTGCTCAAACCTCCATCCTTATTGGATTCCGCACCTACTCTTCCACTTAGTTAATCTCTTAAGACTCATCAACTCCTCTTTTTGGACAATAAAGGATCTATTTTGAATAAAAGACTTTCAATTCTTCTAACTATATTTAAGGGATAAGGAATGGATTCAATGTTCGCAATAAGAGAAAGTTTTTGCAAAGAAAAACCGGTTCAAGTGTCCACGGAACCTCTAGAAGTAAAGTCTAATCATCAAAGGGATTATAACCCACACTTACTTGAAGAGCAAACCCTTTGGCTTCAAGTTCTACAGGTCTTTAAGAGGAAAAGACGGATTATACCCTATGACTCTTTAAGATGGAGCATCAACCCGTTCCATTTGGGATCAACCCAAACCTTTGCTCTCGAAAAGAAGAATTTGGTAAAAGAGAACCTATTTCTATAAATGAGTATGGCATTCAGTTATATTCCCATGGGAATATCTTTGAAAAAGAAATGATAAAGGTTTATGACAGTTTTACACATAAATGAAGTAAGATTATAAATGAGGCTCACTATTCAAGAGAAAAGCATGAAAGCATAGACAAATCCACAACCAAAGAACTAAGGATAATAAAGGAATTACCAAGTAGGAAAATAAAGATTACCAAGAAAATTTCTGACCAAAACCCTAAGATTGAAAGAAAGGCCCTTGAAAGAGGATCAACGGACAATGAAAAGGAAACCTACTCTACGAGAAGAAGTACTTGAGCCAAGTCACAAAATAATTAAACGCCAGTCAAGGACGGCTCAAAAATCAAGACTTCTCAGAGAATATAATCCTACTACCTCAATCAAAGACATCTATATCCAAACCAAAGAAGAACTGAATTATTTTCCTTCTCAGAAAAAGAAGCCAGGATTTGAAAGGAAACTTAAGCGATTATATTGCAACTTTCATCTGATAAATGGGCATGATACAAATCAATGTAAGGTACTTGAAAAGATGGTGCTACACTTTCTAAGACATGGAAAACTTAAACAGCTTGTAAAGGATTGAACATGTTATGGAATAGTAATTTTATTCTTAAAATAAGAGAAGTCTACATGGTCTGGAGTAAAATTCTCCTTAAAATTGGACTACCTAAAATGGTAGAAAGCCCCTAGTCACGCCATGATAGCCAGGTCAAGGCACCTCTTGAAGGGAGGGCATGAGCCTTTAGTTGTGCCAAAGTCAGAAATGGCTAGGTTAAAGTAGCATAAGCCCTTATCCGCTTCACGTTACAGACATGATAAGGTGCTTCCTAGAGGGAGGATGGGTAATCCCTTGGTCCCAACATGCTACGGTCTGGCCAAGTTATCGAACAAGCCCTTAGCCGTGTCATGCTATGGCCAGGTTAAGACGCTTCCTAGAGGGAGGTTGGGTAAGTCCTCGGGCCTTGCTTGAGAATAAGCTAGCCAAGCGCAATGGAAACCCGGATGAAATGTCCAGCGGGCTAAAGAAAAGTCCTTACCCGCTAGAAATCAGCGCCGCCTAAAATGGAAATCGCCAGAAATCGGCATCGCCTAAAATGGCAACTGCTTAAATAAGCACAAGAATTGGACAAAAGAATCCTTGCCTAAAATAGGCCAAAACAAATGAATAAAGAAATTCCGGTCTGAGAAAGAAAAAACATGTAAGATATCATCTAAACCTGAAGATGGCACATTTGACAAAAGAAACAAAAAGCATTCTCTGACTTCTCCTCATGAACATCTACCAGAAATGGTATTCTGGTCTTCTATCATTAATTATTGCCAGAAATGTTATTTTGGTCTTTTATTATTAATTACCGGAGATGGTATTCTGGTCTTCTACCATTAATTATTACCCGAAATGGTATTCCGGTCTTCTATTATTAATTACCTGAGATGGTATTCTAGTCTTTTATCATTAATTATTACCAGAAATGGTATTTTGGTTTTTTATTATTAATTACCAAAAAAGGTATTCTGACCTTTTGATACTTATTGCCAGATTGAATTTTTGGTCTTTTGATAATTATTGCCAGATTGAATTTTTGGTCTTCTGATACTTATTTCCAGATTGGATTCCTGGCTTCTATTAGATATTAATGCCAAATTAGGTGTTATGGACTTCTATTACTTAATTACCAAATATGGTTTAACAAACTTCTACTATTAATTCCAAATTGAGAATCCTGGTATCCTATTAGCAGGTATGGATTTATGATCTTATATTATCCATTACCGAAGATGTATTCTAGGCCTCCATTAATTATTACCGAGAAGGGTATTTTGATATTATTACTAAAATTGGCACTCTAACCTTTCATCATTTAGTATCAGAGGATTCCGAAAGGTGGCTTTCAACTTATCTTCCATCTACCAATACCCGAATCTGGGTTCGATGACACCTCTTAAAAATCTATCATTAACACCTGAATTTGGGTGAGTAATAAACTTTATAATCCTCAATAAGGATGAATTATGGGAATATTGAAATATCCCAAATACAGGTCATAGATCGGACTATATGGGTTTCCAGTATAAATGTCTATAGAAGATAGCTGATAAATCTTTTGCACTATCGTTTTTGGTTAAGATTCTAACCGTAATTCGTAACTTTTGTTTGAGCTATGAGTCCTTCAAAGATTTACATATATCAAGAAGATTTGCAGATTTACTTAATCACGAGAAGTGTCATGAGCTAAGACGAAAAGCTCGAGAAGTGTATATGCCTTCAGGAGACACAATCAAATGAAAAGGAGAATAATGTTCAAGCAAAGACGATAAAATAGGTAGTATTTACAACATTATAAATAATAAATAATACATTGCATTATGCTACATAAAATTACTAAGGTATGGAAAGATATGTCGTATATGCCGAAATTATTACGGTTCAATTAACTGCTTGTGCAAATCCGTAGATACTGCAGGGTTAGTACTAGAAGTTGGGTTCCTAAGTATAAATTCCAAAGATTCACATGATGCCTGGTTGTCTTTTAATTTTAATTCCAAGCCATCAATTCTCTAATAAAGCTTGGTCATTTCGAACTCAAGTTCGATACTAGTATCTCCACCAATGGAATTCTTTAGGACTTTAATATCTCGGTCCCTTTCCTTAAGTTTTAAATTTAACTTCTCAATTTGTTTGGAAAATTCTTAAACAATATGACATTGAAAAAGATACTTTTTTCATTCCCACTCCTTCGCAATAGGATTATCAGAAAGCTTGGAAATAAAAGAATCCTTGTAAGATTGACTCCGTTCAAGCTCCGCTATTAACCTATCCTTGATCTTTACAAATCTCGAAGCAGGGGGTTCAAAAAGTGATACCAATCTTGCTTGAGTCTCCTATATAAACAAACAAAATGGAAAATCAAATTTATTTATTTCAACAATAAGAGTACATGTTAGAGTGTGTTTCTCATCATCACTTGCAATCATTAACAAGATATAATTCCTTTTAAATTTCACATTAAAAGTCTGTTCTGTTTCAGTACAATTTATGATACAACTTCTTTAATCTTGCTAGGAGAGCTGGCGAAAAGAGGAATAGTCGATTCAAAGATTTTTTGATCTCTTCAGGAGTGATAATGGGAGGGCATTTTCTATAACCCCACTCTCCCGCTGGAGGGCCATCATGCCCGTAAATTAGTTTAGTATGATAAGTTCATATCTATGCTAAAAGTTTATCTTTTTCTTCACCTAAGAAATCAAATCGGAAATGAGGGCACTTCATGTAAACCCCTTGTAAATCTTGAATAAAAAAAATCTTGCTAACTTTGTTGTTTTGATAATGGTTGCCTTTTCAAGATATTCTTTCCTTAGCTTCACATACTTTCCCAAAAGCTCTTGAATAATGGGGCTGCTCGAAAGACTGTTTTTCTATAACAACGTAATTATTTTCGTATTGAGAATAGGGAATTGAGAAATAAGAGGGATTTACGAAAACAATACATCATATACTATTTGACATTTTCTGGTTTATACAAAATGTATTTTTGATACATTTCAAAAATAAACTTTTCTTTATAATATTTCAGTTTTCTTGGAGGAAGATCTTGGGAAATCGAGTAGACTCTAAGACTATTCCAACATTCTCCTTGGTGTGTGTCGCTACCAAAATCGTCTAGGTACCTCTTATGGAATCTTCCACGTAAGCCTCCACTAAACTCTCCTAGATAGGAGAAGTCAATAATCACATGTCTACAATAAATCCTATACAAAAATTCCACAAAAATGTCTCTCTCTTTGATCAACATCCAGAAGAGCATTATAAATTCTTTGTTGGCTTTCATGAGTTTTTCATAGCATTCTCGAGACTTCTGTTGTCTTGGAGCTACCTTTCAATTCTTAAATTTTACAAGTACCAAGTCACTTTTATTAAGGTCATAATACTAAATGGACAGTTTGTTATAGTCCTTGGACAATTTATCTAATTCTCTATTTAACTTGTTTATCCTGGTTTGCTTCTTCTCAAGGAGGATATCATAACCATATTTAGACCTTCATTTTATCTGATGAAAAATGTTAGTTAAACATTATTCTATGAAGTTGAAAGACTTCTTAGGTAAAAGGTTTCATAACTAGGAAGGAGGATTCATAGTTGAAGAAATTTTACCCACACTCTCCTTCTGCTTGCTAGAAGAGGTATAAGCTTCTTTCTCAGGGGAAGACACATCTACATAATCTGGGGGATTAGACTCATAAGAAGTGGGCTGAGGGCCAACATCCTTTGACTTGCCTTGCTCTTCAGTAGCACAAAAAGCAGCTCCTCCATCACTATCTTTGTCCTCATGGGGTTTATGTCCATGAGAGGGGCTACCACCAGTAGCTCCTCAATCATCATCGTTATCATCATCATCATCATCGTCATCGTCATCTATGCCACTCTTATCCATGTCGTATATTGTTCTTTCATCATCCTCTATGTCTTTAGGTTCTGTCTCATGGTCTGAAGGGGGATCTTCAATCTCCAGCAGCTTCTTGACATCGATTCCCTTTTTTTGGAACTTCAATTCCAACTTTTATGTTTTGAATTATGGTTCTAAATCTTTCCACAATTTCATCCGGCAAGGAAGGAAAATCAAGATCCCTACACTTTTATATTTATTGATGTAGACAAATGAAAGTACTAGTTCATAAAGATAAGCAGTCATCTCATCCAGGGAAGTCTCTCTGAAGTTTGATACTTTTCTTTTAGCATCTTTTATAATACTACAGACCTAGACAATGAGCTCTGTTTCTTTTAGAGCTTCTCTTTGAACAGGGAGTTTTTTCCTCAGCCTTTTTCAAGGAAGAATTAAGAACAATAATCTTATTGGCTTGGGCCTGAATAGTTTTTTCTTTTTAGCAATGGTCAACTTAGCCCAAGAAGAGGCGCTTAACTTGCCCTTTTCGCTTGACAAGAGAGAAACTTGATCGTTTAACAATGCCACCTCTTCTTGGGATGAAGAGGTTTCACCAGCAGCTTTCAAAAGAGAGTGCAAGTCTTTTGATGCCTGAAAGAAGGAAGAAAATAGTTAAGATTTACTACTAAAGTGATGGTGAAAGAACCAAAAAGAAAAGACTTACAGAAAGCTGTTGCTCTAGAAAGGACTTGCTTAGATCAAGAAAATAAGACTTGGAAGTTAAATGAGAACAATGAGATGGAAAAGACCTCGTAAGGGTTTCTAATAATTGAAAAAATTCATCAAACAAAGCAGAAGATGATGGAGCCGAAGGAATCCTTTTAGGTGAAGGAGCAAATCGCCCAAGAGCCCGTTGAATCTGTTCAAGAGAAGCAAGTGAGATAGGAAACTTTATGCATGAAAGAATATCTACTGTTTGAAATTTGTTCTTACCAATTCGGTAAATGGAGGATCTCTGGCAGGGCTAAGATCAACAGCAATTTCTTTGGTGGATTTATTTAAAGAATCCTTCCCCTTTAGAGTTTCGTAAAGTTGGCTCGTTGATACCTTAGCTTTTTTTGAATCAGACTCGTTAATAAGACTCTCGATTAGCTTCCTCTTCATGTCTTCCCGGCTTTAAACATGGATTTTGAGAAGCGTGGAGATTTCTTGGAGGACATCGAAGCAACATCAACTTTAGTAGCTTCAGAGAGAGGAGGAACAACTGTAATAACACAAATTGGGAAATAAATCAAGGGTAACTCATCAGAAAACAATAAAGTCGACATCAAAATCTCACCATCAAAGCCCATGAGAATGAGAGACGCTGGAGAAAAATCCACAGTGTCTCCTAGGAATAGATAAGCTTTTCCAACAGAGGCATGGAGAATTACTGGGGGTTTTCCCTATAACTACCTATCCAGGAGGATAAAGTAATGCTTGCGAAGAACACTAAGCCTAAGAAGACCGGGTCTCCACCTAAGAATCAAAGAAGTAGCTTCTAAAGCATTTATGATCTTCATTTCACTATCGTTGAGATTGTACGAAGTAGAAGCTGTCAAAAGAAAACTAGTTATTAACAATCCACAAAGCAGTCAATAAATAAGAAAGCGCATTGTTACCTGGAGCAGCAAAGTTGCTAGTAATGGGAAGATGACACTTCACGAAGAAAAATTGGTGTCCCATTCCCGCGCCTTGTTTACTCCCTCAGCAATTAACCTCTTAGGAGGATTAGCTCGGTAATTTGGTGGTTTAAATCATTCACTTTCACCAGATGGGTGAAATAATTGAGGATCCTAGGAAACAAAGATCCTAAGCCAGATTCCAAAGCAATAACTTTTAGACATCGATGGTAGGTATATATGTTCGAAGAAAGCTGAATGGGAGCTAGGCTAATATATTTAAGATATTCATACAAGAAGTTAGGGAATGGAAAAAATCCACCATGCCAGATGCGAATGGCAGAATAGCAAAGGATCCTTTAGGGTTATTAACCATTGTCTCAATTTTTCATGGAGGAAAAGCTTCCACTCTAGAAATGCCAAAGATTTTCAGAATATCATCTACATCATTCTGAGAAGTAATGCAAGAGGGCTTGGAAACAGGAAGTAGTAACTTCTTTCTTTGACACCCTGGTCATGGTTTGTGAAGGAGTCTGAGCAAAAGAGCCTTGAGGTGCATCTAAGGCAGTCCTCTTAATAATAGATTTCTTTCCCATTGTACAAGGTGGCATCAATCCATAAAAGTTAGATGCAAACCAGCCGATTACTACCTTTCAGAAAAGATTAAAGTATAAATATGGAAACAGAATTGCAAATCATAATAACTCTGAAAGGAAAAGAATTGATTTGGCTTATAAATGTTGTGCTTCCGACAGTGTCAAGGTTAAATGGTTCTCTATAAATTTACCTTTCGACCTTATCAGATCCAAACTGTTGTATGCCTTTCCTTATTCTCCGACCTAGTCGAAACCCTTGAATTCCTTAAATCTTATACTTTCAAAGACGATGAAACCCCTTGGTTCTGATATTATCGAAAGGGCCTAAAAAAGAAAGATGCCGAAATGAATCTTGAAAAATCAGAAGGGTTTCGACTACTTTGAAAGGTCATTCTTTACACTATATGTTCCAAATCAAAATCTTTGTCTAAGGCAGGAAGGTCGTAAGGTGTTTCGGAAAGTAAAAACTGGTAAAAATTATATTTTGGGCTATAACATCCGAAAGGGATTTTGACTAGATCGGAACAATTTGGAAGATTTTTTATATATTTAAATCTTAATTTATATCTACTTTAGATAGCCAACTGTCAAAAATGGCAGGATCTGATCACCTTATGGGTTTCGAGAACAAACCCGAAACTATCATCGATGGAAGGCTAATTTGAATTTCGAATCTAAGTAAGTGACTAAAATTAAGATGATATTTTGATTCTAATCAATTAAATTCAGCCCTTTCATCGCACCAGATAATCAAATTACAAATCTATCATACAATAATTTTCAATTGAAATTCAGAAATTTTACGATGAAAGAAGTGAGTTCGATTGAAAAGTTGAAATCGATACATGAATCAGAAATTAAATCATAGAATCAAAATTATAGATGATTTGATTACCTTAGTCTACAAAGTAACCCGAAAGAGTTAGAGAATTCTTGATGCTTCTTGAGAATTTTTTTAATGGAAGGTAAGAGGATAATGAAGAAAGGGCCGGTTCTAATTTATACTAGACCAAGTGAGAGCACAACCTTCTGATTAGATTTGGATCAATGGCTCAGACCAATGTAGGAGACCAAAAGTTGGGAAAAGGACCGGACGAAATCCTGACTTGAAAAGTCAAGGACATCCCTTGCACGGGGTGGGGGGGCAAATGTTGACACCAAAATTTCACCACTAAAACTAGGTTTCGATGGAGAGTAGAGGTCATCGAAATACCTTCCGCAAGAGTTGGAGGGATGCTTCTGGAAAAGTCAAGAAGGCTTCTGCAACTAAGGTTTCGCATGAGATGGTTCTGCCCACAAGAGGCTTTCGCATATGATAGAGACTTTCTCTTTTTGTTCCGCATAAGAGGGTTCCACGGAAGAAAACCCACTGCCAACGGAAGACGTTCCACAAGTATCGCCTCCGTGGAAGAACCTTCCGCACCTTCGGAACATATACAAACATTACCTTCCGCAAAGCAAACTTGGCGCCTTATTCAAAAGTGCCTTTCAATAGGATTGGAGTAATGTTTATGTAGATCAATCGTTACAGGACAATGTCAACCAAGCACTTTAAAATGCCATTTACCATCAAAGAAGACCTTTCGATGGAGTCGAAAGGTTCCCTTCCGAATCAAATCAGTTGCCCTTCCGAAAGGTTTCCAACAAGTATTACCATGTATACTTGAGTTCATAATAAAGAATTTCATTTGGATCAATGTTTTCATATCTTTTACGTACTTTATGTTGATATAGTCAAGCATCAATCTTCTTTTTACATTTCTTTGGTTTGAAGTGTTTAAGAGCATCTCTCTACTAGATTTATTCTCCCTTCGAAACCCCTTCAGATAGGGAATCCTTTTAAGATCAAAATTACGGAATCGAAACCATCATATAGTCTCAAGGGATATTATTTGGGATATACTCCTTACTCCTAAAACTTTCGACGGAGTCGAAACCCCAGAGAAAATATTAAGGTTATACTACTGGATTTAAACCTACCTTTCTTCAGCCTTTCGACAAAGCCGAATCATCCTTGATCTACTATATTAATCCTATTATCTAGTTCGAAACATTCATTCTACCGACCTTTCGACAAGCTATTTTTCTGGTTAAGAATTCCTACAAGGAATCAGGCTCCTCTACCTACCGGTAGGGTCGAAACCCCTCCTTTATAATTTTTGACGACGGGAACAATTCATTTTCCCTTCCACAGATCCAATCAATGGGGTTGAAACCTAACATTTCTACATTTCGACCTTTCAAGTAGGTCATATTCTGCGGAATCAAGATTCTTATTCCCATTTCCAAGGGGTCTACTATCCTTCTTAAAGGCTCTACATACAAAAATTTCACCTTAAGTACATCTACTTGGATTCCTTGGGTGTTGACCATATATTTGGTTAACAATTTTTTTTTTTACTTTTGCCGAAACTAATTTGCAAAAATATATTTCCAAAGTTATTTTTAAACAAAATTGTTTTTCTTATTTGGCTGAAATTAATATTGGTTTCTGTGGTCGAAACCAATATTGATTTTTTATGGCCGAAACCAAATTTAGTATTTCATGGCAGAAGACAATGAATTATTTTTTCGATCATTGCAATTTATAATTTATTTTGAATTTTTTTTAACGATCTGCAATATAATTATTTATAGTACGTATGATCTGTGTATAAATTTATGCCATTGATGCTTGTGAATTTTATTATGATTGGACAATGACCGTATGTATATAAATTTGTGATATAACTTTAACATATTGGTATTAAATAGAACAAATGATTATGTACTGTTATCCAGCCTTTTGATAAGGAAATATTCGAATTAACTCGATGAATCGAACTTAGTTCTATCAAGGCGAGAAGCTCGATGGGATAATCCAAGAATCCAAAACCAAGCATAAACAGAACCATAGTTTGAAAACAAAAATAAACAATAGATGGGATGCTAAAATTCACCAAAGGGGTGGATCGATAGATCCAACCCCTGGATTGGTACCGATCCATGTTCCTTTATCCAAACTTTCCCTACCACCTCCTATGTACTCTACTTGGTTTTAGAAGCCCATTATAAGTGTTGTTTTATTGATCCCCTGCGATTCTCTATCAATCTCCACAAGCACTCAAGGTCGGCAACTCTACTTTTCCATAGATCCATGATTTGGACCCAGAAACAACCTAGTAATGGTGTAAACCACTATGGAATCATGAAGCAAATATCAAATCAAGCCTAGACAAGAAGATTAAGAACATCCATATGAAGAAATAATGGATCAATACCGATCCAAAAGGTTGGATCAGTATCGTTCCATGATTGCTGTTGAGTTGTCCTGGAGAATTGGTTTATGGCATAGAAATGAGGTGGAGATCATTTGGGCATGATTTTAGGCTTCCTACCTCTTAAATAAGAAGGCATGCCTCATTTTTATGGAGCTTTTTGGCTTTGACTTTTTCTACTCTAATTTCTTTTAATCACCCTTGGATTTATACAATCCATAAGAATAACTACTACAATTCAGTGATATTAGCAATAAAATCACTAAGTGGACGTAAGCCAAGATTAGCCGAACCACTACAAATGCTATATGTTCTTTTATTGCTTATTTTCATTTATTTTCTTCACTTTTTATTCTCTACATAATGTTCTAAGTGTTTGTGTCATTTTTGGCTCAAACATTTTGGTGCTTTCATTGAGAATGATATTCTCTGACTACTTGGATCCTTCATCTGCTATTTCTGAGAGATGAATCAAAATTTCCAACCTTATAATTCTACTATTCAGATATTCAATAATCTAAGAGAAGTTATTTTTCATGGCCCCATCAAGAAGAGAACGTGCTACAATGTCCAGAGCTACTGATGTTGCAGAGAACTAAGACACTCAACATGGATGGAATTGCCTAACCAAAACAAGCTAAGATCCAGAATCCAACTAAAGCCGTGACCAGTATGGAGATGGATTGTATGACGAAGAAGATGAAGGATAAATTCTAGGAGACTCATAATAAGATGAACCAGTAGATGTAGTAGAACTTAAGGTTGCTGAATGAGCAAACTCATAAATGCCTTAGGAGCATGAGGAACTTAGACCATTCAAGTTCAGAACTGAAAGTTCCTCATCATTCGAGCAAAGTTAAAAGGATAGGAAGCAGAAGAATACAAACATGGATGGGACCTCAAACTAGGAGATGATACAAACCGATCGCTCGGGTTTGTGGATCGGTACCGATCCAAGGTGACGGCTTGGTATCGATCCAACTAATATTGGCCTTAGGGGTTGGCCTTTAGAGGATGGCATGGATTTGACCTATGCTCATGTTGTTGATGATTATAATATGGAATGTTGACCTACTGCTAATGATACATTACACAGGAATAAAATAAGGGGAATGCGAATGGATCTCTCGGAATCTAGAGAGACTAGGTATCCCAAGCCTACCCGACAGAGTTCGCTAGGCCGAACACTCGGGGAAGATCCTGATTACCACCATTCAGTCAAACCTGTAGACCTGAAGTACTTAGAAGATATGGTCAATAGACTTGTAAGTGGAAATTGATTTACAAGCAACAACGAATGGGTACTTCTCTTAATCAGAATCCGTTTACTTAAAACATTCTACTTGTGAATTATCCATAGAGGTTAATAATGCCAAGAATGCCATTGTATGGTGGAAGGACAGACCAAAGGCATCAATTAATGAGGTACAAGTGGCATATGCTCTCAGCTAGAGCATTTGATGCCATTAGATGTCATCACTTTCCAATTTTTCTAGAAATGCTAGCGACGATGTGGTATACACGGCTCCTACTGAGATCCATACCATCTTTCACCGAGTTGTCATGAATTTTTTAGAGTAATTCTGTTTACAAACATCACGTCCGGAATATGTGTCGTCATTATCAAACCTCTTCCAGGGGCAGGAGAGTCTTTAAAGGATTTCTTGAACCGGTTCATATAATTGTGACTTAGTGCTTACTGTAAATGAAGGTATAGTGAGAAGGAAGAAGAGTTTCTCACTTCTTTTCTTTGTTTAGGTTATGTGATAATGGGCCTTGGCCCAAAAGAAAGGAAAATAGTCTAAGTTAATTAATTTATCACTTAATTCTCAATTATACTTGTATAATTAACCAAACCATCATGTTTTCACTAAGTTTTAACTTAATAAAATTACATAAATACTATTTCATGCTTTACAAACATTTTGATCACTAATAAAAAGAAAATGAGAAATCAACTATACCTTCTTCTCAAATCTACGCCAAATTCCCATTTTTCTTCTATTTAATTGCGGTTTATATAAAATTAAAGAGAATTCAATAGGTAATCAACTCCAAAATATAAGTATTTCATAATCTTATTTTGAGAATTTGGGATTGTATGTAATCTCTTCTTTTGGGTTTGCATGTTTCTATTTTGAAGTCTTATAGGTTGTTGAAGCCAAATTCATCTCTAAGCCATCAAATTTCAGCTACAAATCCAATTATTAGCTCTAATATTGCAAGGTGAGTTACTGCTCACAATTGCTAACTGAAGAAAAAGCTTTAAAATGCCAAAATCTAACCAAAAATAGCTTCAATACAATGATTTTATGTTCATATTTTGTTTTTGTGAAATTTGATTTGGTATGTCACTTTGTACATCATTTTCTCCCGATTCTGGCGACAAAATGCCGCCAGATTTTTCTTCATTTGATAGCATGTGTGTTGTATTATATGTATTTCAAATTTCATTGCAAAACATATTCGTTTAATGCCTGGAAACTGCACTGCAAAATCAATGCACAGCCTGAAAATTTTCTACGCACATTTTGTTTGCTGAGTTGTTGCAATCATAGCATGAGTACATGTTTGAGACAGCGTAACTTTTTCACTTCTTACTAAAATTCGTCGGTTCTTTTTTTTTTTTGAAAGAAGTTCTCTACTATAAGCATTTCAAATTTCAGACCGTTTCGACATATGTAGCTTGCAGAAATATGCTACCGAACTTTAGTCCGGATCATGTTTTTGCCCAGATTTTTACGGTGAAAACACTGTCTGGGTTTAACTTTGAGACATCATAACTTTCTCATACTTTATCCAAATTGCATGATTTTTTCGTTTGAAAGATGAATTTTATTCCATGTGCATACCAAATTTCAACCCAATATGAGGTTATGTGGTCCTCTGTTTCATGCCTGGAAGTTGAACCCAAGATGGTTTCAGGCCTGTGCATTTTTGGTTTTTGAACTATTGCAAACATGGCTTAAGTCCATGTTTGAGACAATGTACCTTTTTCATTCCCTTCGTAATTCAATGATTCTTTTTTTATTTGGAAGCCGAAGTTTTCAATTTTTAGTTCAATCAAAGGTCATTTGGCCACCTATTTTATATCTGAAAGTTGAACCCAGAGAAGATTTCAGACCGGGTATTATTTTAGCTAAGTGTTTTTATGTCTTTTTTCCATCTGATTTTTGACATTCACTTCTGTTTTTGTGATATGTCTGAAGAATTTTGAGGGCTATAATGCCTATCAATAGGTTAGCCAGATTTAATGAATTCAAAATTCAAATTTTGAATTATTTGAATTTAATTTGAATTTAAAATTGAATTTCAGTTTGAGTAGAATTTTGCTTATTTTTGGTCGTTTTCCAGCATGGTTTTCTCCAAATATTTTTGAAACGATTTTTAAAATTTAGTGGATTTTAAAATAATTATTATGTAATAATTTAAAGTATTTTCAAGTATAAAATCTATTTATAATTATTCTTTATAATGAGGGAAATTTTCAAATATCGTTTCCAAATGGTTTTGAAATCGGTTTTCAAAGCTTATTTTTAAGGTAAATTATTTTCTATAAAAATTACACGTTTTTGCACTATCGAGCGAATGAGAAGGAGAGTTAAACGATTGGGTAAAATGCGTAGTATGGGATACGTGTGTTTATCCATTCTGTTAATTCTTAACTTGTCTGTTTGATCGTTTTGGCCTACGGGTCTAGTTTACCGATGATATGAGGTGAACCTTTTGCTGCTTTGAGTGTGAAATATACTAGCGGTTAGTAAACCGTTTAGTGCGAACGGGTGGTATGGGACACACGTTAACACTTTTTGGGTTCCTTTTCGAGAATTTGTGACACATTTTCCTATTGGCGTGTCAGTACTGGACCTTCGGGTCATTTACCATTGCGACATATTTGTCTTCGGACGTTTGCCATCGCGGTGTATTTGTCTTCGGACATTTTCCATTGCGGCGTATTTGTCTTTTCACGTTTGCCTGAGGTACCTATTATGTGAAACAGTACTCGGCAAAAATAGCACGTGCAAAACCTTTTTAAAATGATTTTTACCCTTATGCGTCATCATTTTGGAATCGGTTCTTTTGAACCATTCGATGGCGATTACTTTGGGATTTTTGGACTCTTGGGAGTTCTTTTGAGACTTTCATTGTCTACACTGGCGTGTTGAGGTTTGCCTTTTGGCGTATATAAATTGAGATTTCCTATTGGTGCTATTTATGAGATTTGCCTTTTGGCGTTGTACGAGATTTTTATCTCTTTGTTGACATTTGCCTTATGGCTTATGTCGAGATGGCTTTTGCTTTTGTTTTCCTTGGAGTTTCCGATATGGTGGGCTTGGGAATTACTCTTTTAAGAGTTTACATTTTACTATTCCCTAAACCATTCTTATTTGATTTATGATTGCCGATGATATGAGGCATGCTACATTTTAGCGATTCATGAGATTCTTCGTCTCCTTTGTGTTTTATGCTTATTAAAGCAATAACGTTCTATCACCTAGTGTAACCTTATATGTCATACATGATGCGTATCCTCCATATGTTTATGGTTAGCTCTGTTATTATTTCTTCTTGTTTAAGAAGAATACCACTATGCTCTTATGCTCTATTATTCTGCTATCATCTTTTACCGATTCGTTTAGCTAGACCGACCTGTGTATTTTATACTCGGGTCAGACCGAGGTGTTTCAGTTTAGGTTCATTTGGACTTAGCCTATTCTACTTCTGCATGGACTATTCTACTAGCTCATTTTTTTATAGCCTTTTGTATAGTCCATTTTGGTTTGCTACTATGATATGTATATTTTCTGACTCATGTTTGTATTATGGTCGTCATACTACATATGCGATGTATCATTTTGTATACTCTATGATGTATCTGTATATGTGTGTATATATGTGATTATCTACCATTCTGTAATGTGTTTAGCATTTGAGTTGTTGTATTTTGTTCATATAGATCCTGTAGCCACCTGTAGTTTTGTATTAAGCAGTAGTCGGATATATCGATCCACTTAAGTTAGGAGAAAAAAAGAATATAGAGCACTAATCGACGTATTCACTTAGATATTTAAGACAAGACTATAGATGGTCGCTCTTAACCAGCCCTTTTCTCCACATTAGCAATCAGTATTACCCCATAATACTCTTTGTTATTGTGGGTCTCGTGGTGGGGCGTCGTAATAAATCCTAATAATGATATAGTGTTGATGGCATTGATCAAGGGGATTCATCCCAAGTCCAACTTCGGGAAATGGTTGGAAATTAAACCCCTATCAATGATGAATATTTTCTACAGGAAGCCTAATCAGATCCTGCATTCGAAGGAGGCACATAATCATCCACAAAGAGGTGAGGCTAGGGGCTCAGTTGAAGCAATGCAGAGCAACATTATTATAAAACAGTTCGAAGGAAGTTTTGGGAATGTGGATTTAAATATCGGCAATAAGAATGGTGGTCAAAAATAGAATGACAATGCTGCCAAAAAGTGAAAACCTAATAATACGAATTTCTTAGGATTCCTTAATACAATAATTATACCGAGTCGAATAACTCAATCAAGAATATCTAATTGGCAACTCAAGGTACCGAGGAGTAAAGGAAGCCAGCTTTGAGAGAGTCGATTGAGAAGGAGAAGTGATCTGGCAAGTCCTGCAGGTTTTATGAGACCCATGGTTATAATACTATGAATGTAGGCACTTGTGCGATATGGTTGAGGAGACGATTTGAAAGAAAAAATTGGAACAATTTGTGAAAGCCTTATGGGATGGAGGGCAGGGAAACTCTAACCCCCTAAGGGTGACATCCTAATAGAGTTATGCTGGTCCTAATGGTGAGGATTCTATTTTTCTTGAAAAACATTTGGTAATAATTACAATCAATGGGCACCTCATCTAGCCGATAAGAGTTTGAATGAGATGGATATGTATGTATTGGCACACTGAAACATATGGAAAATAAAAGCTGCTTCATTGTAGAATACAGAGCTCCAGCAAAATAGTTCAGAACCATGCCTGATGATATCATTTTCTAGAACATTGATATTGACGGGGTGGAAGCCTCGATGATTGAAACATTAGCTATAATGACCACGATTGGCCCTGCTACTATACGAATGGTGCTGGTTGACTGTGGAAGTTCGATCAACATTCGATTCAGAAAAGCCCTGGACTAGAAACTTCTGAAGGAAAAGGACTTGAAATCATGTAAATCTCGGATTCAAGGATATAACGGGATAGCTATGAAGATAGTTGGACATGTGGAACTACTGGTGGAACATAGAAGGGCGACTGTGGGAGAGTGCGTGTTATACTTTTGTGGTGTTGGACATTTAATTTTTTTAGTGCATTTTTGGGTTGACCATCTTTGGCTAAATTTAGAGCAGTTATAGCTCCTTGGTGTTTGACACTTAAATTTTCTATTGAGAACGATATAGGTGTAGTGCATGGAGTTCAAGGGCTTGGTCGTGGCATGCTACCGAGCTAAAAGAGGCGAGGTGAAGAGTGAAAGGAAAAGCTGTGAGGGATTCTCTACATCAGGGCTTTGGATGCATACCAACAATGTTTAAGCCCTGGCTCGGGCATCATAGTTGGTTCCACAATGATACGGATAAACAAAAAGAGTCGGAAGGGAAATGAGCAGCTCTAGCCGAGTTAGCAATCAATGTTCTAGTTAGTTAGGATGACACGACACGGTTCCTGAAAGTAGGATCACGGCTTGGTGTAATAATGATGAAGGGGCTGGTTAGTGTTCTCTGGTCGAACCTGGATGTATTCACCTAGATTCACTCAGATATATGTGGGGTCTCGCTGGAGATAGCGAGTCGTGCATTGAACATAAATCCCAAACATGTTCTTGTGAAATAGAAGCATCGTAGCCTAGTCCCGTAGAGATCTACTACGCTCAATGAAGAGGTAGAT
Source organism: Allium cepa (assembly GCA_030765085.1). NCBI lineage: Eukaryota > Viridiplantae > Streptophyta > Magnoliopsida > Asparagales > Amaryllidaceae > Allium > Allium cepa. The sequence continues at coordinate 871,370,720 of CM060937.1, read as the reverse complement.
ATGCTGAAAGGTGATGGTTTCATCCATGATGTCTTATACCCGGAGTAGGTAACCAATCTTGTCTTGGTGAAGAAGGAGAATGGAAAGTGAAGGACATGTATCGACTATTTTGATCTAAATAAGGCATCCCTAAAGGACAGTTTCCCACTTCTAAGGATTAATCATTTAGTGGGTTCAACTATCGGCCATGGGCTACTTTCATTAATGGACGCATACTCTAGATACAGTCAGATTCCAACACATGTCCTCGACCAGGAACATACTGGCTTTATTACCAACTTGGGACTTTATTGCTACCTAATCATCCTTTTAGAGTAAAGAATGCTAAAGCAACGTATCAGAATCTGCTAAAAAGGTTGTTCAAAGATCAAGGCGGATGCTCAATAGAAAGTCTATATGGACGATATGTTCATGAAGTCACAACGATTGGAAAACCACGTTGATGATTTGGTTGAGATGTTCAACATTCTTCGAAAATACGAGATAATCCAAACCCTACGAAATGCTCATTGGGCGTTGCATCGGGGAAGTTCGTAGGCTTCATTGTGAACTCCCTTTGGATCGTAGCTAATTCGAAAAAGATTTAGGGCTTGAGAAACGTCAAGGCCCCAATGACGATCACGGAGATCCGGAGCTTGAATGGGAAGGTCGCCGTATTGAGTCGATTCATCTCCAGAGCCACCGACAAATGCCTCTCTTTATTTAATGCAATTAAGAAAGGAAAAAGTCTTAAAGAAAAAAATAAATTCGCTTGGAATTAAGACTATAAAGATGCGTTCCAGGCTCTAATGGATTACTTCGAGAGACCCCGTGTTCTCTCGAAGCTTGTGGATAACGAGGACTTGTTCATATATTTGGCAATGTCGGTGCATGGGTAGAGTATCCACTCATTTGTGAGGAATCCTACTTCCGACGACTGGTCTATTACATCTATAGATGGTTGACAAAAGCAGAAAGAAAACCTAGAAAGCTTGCATACTGCTGTTGATTGCTTCAAGAAAGCTCCACCCCTAGTTCTAGGTTCATCCGATCGAAGTTCTTACCGACTACCATTTACTATAAGCCTTGCAATGGTTTGAGACTTCTGTAAGGCTATTGAAATGGAACATTGAATTAAGCCAATATGATATAAACTACCACCTTTAGAGAGCTATCTAGGGTCAAGTTTGGTGGATTTCATAGCTGAATTCACTGCATGAGAAGATACCCTGAAGAGTATTAGTGAGGGAAATGCTAGGTGGAAGATGTATACAGATGGTGCATCAAACAATTGCAGTTTCGGTGCAGGAGTTGTACTTCTCTTTGGAGGAACGTTCAATCTGTTAAGTCTATGGGTTCACTAAAAAAATCAAACTTGCCACTTTTAAACTTATGAATTGAATGTATAAAACTTAAATTGTTAATGTAATTTGTACTTATGCATGTGAACCTTGTTGTTGTTAATAAAAAAGCATATATCTTGTAGATTAATTTTTAGTTTCTTTATTTATTTTAATAGGAATTTCAATCAATGCTTACACCCATTGATCCTGACCTATGTTCTTGACTAGATAGACCTAATTTCAGACTGATGTTATACATTGGGAAGTGCTTTTCTCAAGATGCTTTATTTATACCATTTTTGGACAACCTAGAAACATCTAAATCGCATAAATAATTTTATAAATTGAGGTTAACATTAAGTAGTATAAATGACATGACCTCAAGCTTAGAAGAGATGATCAAAGAGAAATAGAAAGAGACTAGAGAACTAATAGAGAGCATAGCCATGTTAGTCAATTCGGACCTCTAGTCTTAAGATTTGAGGTTGTGCAAAAATTGCCCGATTGCACCAGAAAATCAAGGACCTTGAAGTTGAGCTGCTAAAAAGCCAAGTATCATGCCAATCTCTAGAGCTCATTATAAGTGGAGTCAAATCTAGCCTTCCCACTCCCTCCTCGATAAGGACTATTAGGTCGAAATCCTCATTTGGCAAAAGAAAATTTTCTTTCTTGGAAAACCCACATTTGGGTTTTGATGAAGGAGGGATTGCTAGATGTTTTCGAGAATTAAAATATGAATGTACCCAATTTTTTAAAGGAAAACGGGATGAAAAATTTTCAGAACATCTCAAAAAGTATCAAATTCAAATTGAGGAGCCGGGACACGAGAAATATGCCCTTGAGAAAAAGATTAAAACTCTTAAAGGGGCCACTAAGATGCTCGATCATGCATTAAAGATTCAAAATGACTCCATCGATGATATGAACAATATTCAAATAAGGAGAATAAGCTTAATGAATTACTGGATGCAACGATTTTTATATCCCTAAATCTTCTTTTGTTGTTGAAGCTTTGAAAATTAAAATGCAAGACCTTGAGTCTAAACTAAAAATAGCCGAGGTGATGGTGCTTGAAAAATTTTAATTGATTCCGTTGTAGATTTTTTATTTGAAATAATAGTTGCTTTTGGCTTAATCATCGATTATTCTTTCTTAGATTTAGAAATGGATTAGAGGTTGAGCAGAGCACCAGAGGCAGAATACAAATGTCATCAACATTTCCATTTATACGGGTGTTCTAACCATCTCAAGAATACCGCACGCCTCCTTTTTGGCTTAGAGATCCCTTGCTTCAAGCAAAAATCATCCATGTCTTCTTGAGGTTGAGGGGAAGGGGAAAGAAAGAATATATCAACATTGTCCACTTCATCCTCCTCCTCGAAAGACTTTGATGATCTCTCCTGATATTTGTAACTCTTTTATACTTAAAAATAACTTTGAATTTGAATAGTCAATATTTTGCCTAAATCCTGTATTTTCTTTCGTATTCTTGTCTTGCATTTGAACTCATTGGTCATGTTTGAGAATTGTGACTTTCCTTAGAATTTTAATTTGATTCCATATAATCTATGGTCTTTCATTGATTTGTTTGCTCTTTTCTTCTTCGAAGAATGCTTCTAGATTGGTCTCTATATGAGAGTTGTCTATAGTACTTGTTTGCCACACTACTTACATAAAAGAAGCTCTTTACACTTAGTGTAAAACTACTTATCTTTTCACCTTTTTAGTTCTCACTTTTAAGAGACCTTCTCCTTTTCTTTTTGGAAAACATAATTAAATAATTAAAACTTCCATAATTTCAAGAAATTATTTCTTCCTCAAATTGATCATTTTGTTCTGTAAATGTCAAGGATATATCTCGTTGATCTGTGAAACTCTGAAAACTTGTTTTTGAGATTCATTTTGGATCAAGTTGCATCCCTTCTTGTATAAAAGCAGCTTTTTACACCAAGTTCAATTAAGAAGACCATAAATCTGTTTGACAAAAAGACCATAAATTCAATAGATAAGAAGACCAGAAATCCATATAGTAATAAGGCCATAAATTTAATTGATTAGAAGACCAAAAGCCTAGCTGGTAAGTTTCACATTTCAACTAGTAAGAGAATTGAAACTTGACTAATAGTGGAGATTTCCATTATTTGACAAAATATTTCTTAGAAGGGGACTCATAATTTCTCAAGTGTCCATATTTGACGCTGAGATCCTTTGTAATGGGTAATAAATAATTCTTGACCTTTCCTTCGAAGGCTTCTTTAATTTTAGCTTGGTTCCAAATTAGTTGTGTTTAATTACACTTCCTTTTCGAAAATTTCTTTGGTTTGTTCTCAAGACGGAAATACACTTGCCAGATTGATCTCTCTTGCCCCTTATTAGCTTTTAGGTAATGGTTTAGGATTTGATCTCTTTTTCCCTGTTATCTTATTATAGGCAATGATTTAGGCTTTGATCTCTATCGCCCCTTATTACCTTATAGGTAATGGTTTAGGCTTTGATTGAGCCTTTTTTACCTTATAGATAATGATTTAGGCTGGTTGTCGCGTTTGGTTAGCCATCTCATGCAGAACCAATGTCTTACCCATCCTTCCTCTAGAAGACCCTTCGGTCAGGCCTTGTAGGTGGAACAGATGGTTGGTCGGTGCTTTGGCTAAGCCATCTTAGGCGGGACCAAAAGCTTACTCCACCCTCACTCTATGAGGCAATTGGGTCAGGCTACACAGGCGAACCTGAAGGCTTGCAATGGTTTGGCTAGGCCTTATAAGTCGGACTAAAGGCTTACTCTGACCTCCCTCTTGGAGATGCTTTGACCAGGCTCTTGTAGAGATATCAAAATCCTTTCCATTATTTTATAAGTCTTTTCACGAAGCATTTCACTTTCTCGAACACTTGTTCCTTATAAATATATTGATATTTTTGCTTAAATCTTATTAACAAACTCTTAGAGTCCTCTTTTCCTAAGAAATTATCAATTATTACTTTACGGGCTCGGCATTGATTGGTCTCGTGTCCATTTGTTCGATGGCATGGGCAATACGCACCTACAGATTTCTTTCATTTCCCTGCCTCTTTCCTTTGGAGGCCAGTAATCTAAATTCTCTTTAGTTAGGAGACAAATGTTTTCATAAGGGGTGGTAAGGGGAAAAGCTCTAATAGATCTGGAATTCCTATTGGATTGTGCTTTTAGCCCATCTTCGGCTTTTTTGTAGCATTGGATAGGCTCATTAACTATAATAGCAAGTTTTCTCATTGAATATCCTTGTGTTCTGATTAGTATGGGTGAGCGATTGATTACTTCTTTTCAATTTTAGGCAAAGTCATTGAAATCCTTTGTTTTTTCATTTTTGAAGATAGTGCATTTAGCTTGGAGTAGTATGGTTATCTTATCTCAAAAAATGAATCATTCCTTTTCTAGTTTTCTTTTCCTAGGGAAAAGATTGGGGCAGGACCTATATGAAAAGGATTTATGATCCAGGCAGGTCATAAGGAATTACTCACCTCTTTTAAACTAGAGTTATCAATGCCAAGTTTCATAATACTTGTTCTTTATGAAATTAAAGATCAAGAGTAATTTGGTAAGCTGACTTAAAAATGAGGCTTGGAGGATCCTTGTTCGGAGACAGTCATTATAAGGTTTAATAGGTTATATAAGATATAAAAAGTCCTTAATAAGAATATGATGGATATAGAGAGTCCCTAAAGTACTTTGTAGGGATATGTAGGAAACAAAAAGTTTCTAATGTCCTCTGTGTGGATACGCGAGAGTGCAAAGTACGTTCTTTGTAGGGATATGCATGGAGTCGGAGGTTCGAGCCCTCTTTCTAGCACCAAAATGTAAGCAAATTTCTTTACTAACCAAAATATGCATCCAAGTTAAGGCTTGTTTGGATAAGGGCTTAAGTGGCCTTATACAAGCTTGGAAGTATAAGTCTAAGTCCAAAGATCATTCATATACATGTTCATTTTCCAAGTCCAAATACAAATATGAGTCATATGTATGTCAAAAGTTTAATAATAGTCAAATATTCCTTTTTGATAGAAGTATGCAATGTTAATTGTTAAATTCCTTATTTGCAAAAAGTTTAAAAATTACAATCGGTTGTAAAATCCCCAATTCAATTTAGGGTTTACAATTTAAAACTTGAGAAATGGGAAAGAGAGAATTCACCCTTATTGATTGTTGTTGAAGTCTATTTTTAAGGAGGCAACCATGCGAGATGGTTAGCACGTGTCATGACTTGGGATCTAAGGGTTTTGATAATGCTACCTTGATGTAATTTCGACATCCCATTGTTGATATTCAGCATTAATTGCTTGTTTAAGTTTAGTAACACTATCTCCTTTCTAGAATTTCGGCATCCTTTAGATCTTTTGAGTTGCGGTATCTCTTGCTTGTAGAAGCTCGAAACCCATACTAGAGTTAAAGTTTGTCATTTCGTCAAAATTCGTCACCCTTGTAGAAGCTCGACATCCCCAATACGTAACTTGATGCTTAATATCTTTAGTAGTGCGACATGGTCCCTTTATTATATTTTCTATAATACCTCATGCTATAGAGATGATATCTTTTCCTTTGCCTCTATCGATCCTGCTTCTTTAGGCACGATAGCGCTTGCATTGTTGAAGCTCGATATCTACAAGTATTGCTCGATATCTAAAAGCAATTTCTACTTGTTATATGCTCGAAAATCCCTATGGTTGTTGAGGCTTGATACCTCTCTTGCTTTATATGTTCAATAACTCTTATGGTTGTTGAGGCTCGAAACTACTTCCTCTTTGTGTTCAAGTTCGATTATAACAACCCGGAATTTTAAGTCACTGAAGTTTGAATAATTAATGTATTTTAAATATTGAAATAATTGGTTTTAAAAGTTTAATAATTTAAAATTCAAAATATTTACATTATTTAAAATATTTGAATTGGGAATTTAATATTTGAATATTGACATAAATATCTAATTTTTAATGAAGTATTTATTCAATGGATTAATGGTTTTAAATAATTCCTTTTAAATTTATAAATAATAACCATGAATTCAGTTTGTAAATTTATTTGTCGTAATAAATGGTTCAAATAACTTATAAGAAAATCTATTGTTAATATAATGATTTTATTTTTAATTTAATTTATTGGATTGCCCATAATTTTTAATTTGAATTTTTTTTAGATTATCGTTTGATGATTTTGCAGTAAAAGACGTTGTTTTGGTGATTTTATAGAATCGAAATTCTAGTAGTAATAATAATAACCTAAAGGCTAAGCTTTTTATATGATGAAATTAGTCCTTGAAACTAGTTTCATTGAGTTCAGAATATGAGTATTTGGCTAGAAATGCTAGTGAGCACACCTCGCGTAACATCCCTATCCAAAGGCCAAAACTGAGCGCTATAGATGCTGCAGTCATCTATAGTATTAGCTTCCGATGACTAAATATGACTATGTTATTGGTATCTATAATATCAGAAGCACTTGAGTATGAAACAAATCATAGATTTCAAAACAAGATTTCTTCATTAAATTTCAAAACAGATGTTCCATATTCATACAACATAACACTAAATATGTTCCGAGTCCTAGATAAAATATACTTATTACAAAGTACGTCAAGAGCAACATATGATGATGCCCCCTTGGATGATTAGATCCATATAGTCATAATTGACTTAATACAAACATAACGGAAATAACAACAAAACAAAGAACCGCCACTCCTAAATAGCTATCCGTTAGCCTCCTTCTTGCCTTTGGTAGACTTATTTTTCATCCTACTAAAAACCTAAAAAAGACCTTAACCCCTCAGCCTACTCAAATCAATTTTAAGCACCCGAGAGTTTAAGGGAAAACATAAACTTCGATGGTATGAATAATACTATACATCTCGGTTAATAATGTTAATTGAGACCTAGCAGAACGGGTTTCTCCTTACTAACATCCTTTGATAATATATCTTTTACAAAACTATTTGTTGCAGCCGAAACTGGTTAAGTACTGTAAAGCATCGTTATGTAAGCACACATTAATATAAGGTAATAAATGGACTATGTAATCAAGCACATAAGTTTTGTTAATCTATGGATGGCTAAGGCCTACAAGACAATATAAACCAAATTAATCAAACATATATTAGACATTCCTCTTCTGAACGGTCTGCCCTTAACTATCAGTTAAATACTTCCATTCTAGACGGTCTGTCCCTAACTTAATCATCTCCCAGGTTAAACTTGATCCTAAAGTTTTTTAGGCTAACCAATAACCTATCTGTATATAAGTATATATTCCTTTCTATTGTAATCACAAATTTAGTCTTACCTATGACAAAGCCTTACATACTGGAATTTTGGACAACAATTAGCTGGGGCCAATAGCTAATGCATAGGGCACGACCTTATACCAGTCCCATCTAGTATCTAATATCTGAGATATATTCACTTAGGGATTTCTTGCCATAATTTACCTTGAAAAACTTTTCAAAATGATTTAAAACCTTTAAATCAAACTTACACAAGAAAATATACAACCTCTATGCTTTACGCAGAATCACCTTGCCATGTTATATATAGACACACTTTACTCAAACCTTAGTTGATGAAAATATTTAAACAGTTGAAAATACCCCTTTTGATTCCATTGAAAGTACCACTTTTTGAACCTTTGAAAGCAACACTTTCAAAATAAAGTAAAATCCTTTATTTATATAGGCCGAAAGACCAAAACTTCCCTTTTAAAAACATACATTAAACCCTTTCGAAATCTTTGAAAGCCTTCCTTTTGAAAGCATTAAACCTTAGACATCCTATCTTAAAACACTTTAAAACATTGCCTTTAGAAAACCTTGGAAAAACCTTCCATTTCAACCCTTTTGAAACAGTTGAAAATTAACACCTTTCGACTCCTTCGAAACCCTTGGTGAACCACCCCTTTGAAACTATTTCAAACACCTTACGAAAGCATTAACCTTTAGAAGTTCAAATATTTCGAACGCACTTGGGTTCAATTCAAAACATGTGGAAAAACACCTTTCGAAGCCATATAAGTCATCTCTTTCGAAATCTTTGGGTTATACTTCAATAAGAATATGAAGGATCATATAAAGAATCTTTGTCTAAACCTTCCTTTCGAAACCTACTCTTAAGCAAAGAAGTGATTGTGTCAAAACCAACCCTTCAAAAGCGTGGGAGAAGTGACTGATTTTAAAAGATAAGTATACCTTTCGAAACCATTGACTTCGAAAGGTAAGAATGAGGCAGCTAAGGGTTTCGACCTCTTTGAAAGCTTTAATTAAAACAGAAGTGTGAAACTAAGCCATAACCATTTCCTTGAAAACATTTGACCCAATCGAAAGCAACTGAGTTGAAAACTATCTCTTTCAAAAGCAAAGCAGGCACTATCTTTGGTTTTGAAAACAAGCATACTCTAATCCCTTCGGAACCTAATATTTCGACCAAGTACCCCTTCACCTTTGTCCAATAGCTACGTACCAAGTAACTTGAACCATGCACATTGGTTTCAAAACCCAAAAGGTCTGGTTCGGAACACCCTGCACCGAAAGTGACGAAACATGCTAAAAATATGTTATTTTTGTTTTTAACTTAAAAGAATAAACTTTTCAACTAACTTTCCATTGTTTCTCAAATTCTTATTGGTTGCTAAAAACTTTTTCAAAAAGCGTTGCCAATATTTTCAGAAGTAAAGAATGATTTTAGTTTACAAAGTGCCCCTTCTCCTTAATTAAATACATAAAACATTTAAGTCCCATACCTTAAATAATTTTATATATTTATCAAAACACTTAAGAAAATTCTATAAAAATTTCAGAAAATCTATTTCTATATGATTTCTAACATATATAAATTTTAGATAAAAATAATTATTTATTTTGTAGTAAATAATTTATAACCCAATAAACTATTTTCTTCACTAGAAAATTATTAAATCCACCATAATTGAGAAAATTGTGAAAATAGAAACCCATCTCTAAAGTACCATTTATGATCTATATTTAATTTTCAAGGCATTTTGATATCATTTAATAGGGTTTTCATATCAAACATATCATAAAAACTAATACGAACATGCATAAATCATCAAGAAGCATATATAAACTTTTAATCATTCAAAACATCGCATAATCAAGAAAAATCATTTTGTATTTACTTTAAAATTGAAAATTATAAGAAAAGAGGGATGCAGTAATCATTCACCTTGGCTTTGAAATTAAAGATGCGAGATTTGATGTTGAGTAAGTTAATTTAATTCTTCCTCTTGAAATCCTAGCTTTACCTTCCTTTAAGATTGATAATAGTGGTCGACCTCTGTTTTAATTTTAATGTTTACAAATGAATTCAAGTGAGGACTCACAGCTAGGGTTTAGGGTATTAGAATGCCCATTTTCCTATTTTCCCCTCCCTTATTTCCTAACACCTTTATTCATGTTATCTCATTTTGATTTACATATTAATATGGAAGACTACCCTTGGTTAAATCAAATCTCAATCTATTAATCATCACAATATTTTATTCAATTTAGCTAATTAAATATCCTAAATAATGTTATAAAAATATGGGATGCAACAGACTACCCTGCTTAAAGAATTTCATCCTTAAAATTACGATACGGTACACAATCAATCAAAAAGGTAAAACATACCATCAAACAAATCAGAATAAGAGTCTCTAACCCTGCTTTCAGTCTCCCATGTACAGTTTCTATCATCTCACTCCACTGGACTTTCACCAGTCTGAATGTCTTGTTCCTGAGTCTTTTCTCATCTCAAGTGACTATCCGAATCGGCTTTCTAACTATGGTCAAGTCCAGTTCTACTATTAAATCATCTAATACTGTCAATGCTATAGTAGTCTCCAGGTCTCTAACACATTTTCTAAGATGAGAAACATGGAATACATCAAGGACTCCTGCCAAACTACTTGGTAACTCCACTCTATATGCGAGTTTCTCTATTTTCTCAACAATACGAAAAGGTCCAATGAATCTAGGTGCTAACTTTCATTATTTTCCGAATCTAATGACAACCTTCATCGGTGAAACCTTAATAAACACATAATCTCCAACATATAATTCCATGTCTTTCCTTCTTCTATCAACATAACTTTTCGACCTAGGCTTAGCTTCTTTCATCCTAGTTTGGATCAACTTAACCTTTTATGCAGCTTCTTTACTAAATTTGGACTAGGAACTAATCTATCCCCGGTCTACAACCAACATCATGGCCTTCCATACAAAGCTTTAAATGGTGCATCCCAATATTAGTATGATAACTATTGTTATATGAGAACTCGACTAAATGAAGATGATCTTTCTATGATCCCCCAAATATAATACAAAAGCTCTTAATAAATCTTGCAAGTCTTTGTTAACTCTTTCCATTTTCCCATCAGCCTATGGATAGTAAGAGGTACTCATTTTGAGCTTGGTTCCAAAAGCTTTCTGTGGACTCTTCCAAAACTCACTAGTAAACAAAGAATCTATATCACTAACAATAATACTAGGAATTTCGTGCAGTCAAACCACATTCTTCATGAACATCTTCGCCAAAATAGGTACCGTCCTAGTCGACTTTACTAGAAAGAAATGGGCACTCTTGATCAGTCTATCCACTATGACTCATATCTTTCATTTCCTCCATTAGATATTGGCAACCCATCTATAAAATTGACAAAGATATAATCCTATTTCCACATCAGAACATCCAACGGTTGAAGCAATCCACTTAGCTTTTGGTGTTCATCGTTTGCCTGCTGGCAATTCAAGCACTTCTTTACACATAAACCAACGTCCCATTTCATACCTTCCTAGAAGAAACTTCTCTTCATATCTTATTACATCTATGCCCCCTCTAGATGGATAGTGAACTTTGAACGATGACATTCCTCCAGAACTTCCTTACTTATGTCTCCTACATTCGAAACACATAACCTTCCCATCTTTCTCAACCACTCATTCTGGTCAATACTAAAATAATTTAAGTCATTGCTCTCTGTTCCTTCTCTTAACATTTTGGCCCGTTTAACCAAAATTGGATCCTCCTCCTATTTAGAAGCTATATTCTCAATCATTACCGGCCGAACTTTTAAACAAGACAACATAGCACCTTCTGCACTAGAACCTACGTTGGATCTATACTGCACTCCAAACGCTGACAATGTTTCCAAATCTTTCGACTCAATAATCATTGTCAATGCTGCATTCTAATGTTTCCTACTAAGTGCCTCCACTACCATATTTCCTTTTTCGGGTATATACTCATTTCCAAAATCATAAGCCGCAATAAATTCAAACCATGTTTGCTGTCTATGTTCAACTTCTTCTAGGAGAACAAATATTACAACGATTTATGATTTGTATAAATCTCAAATAGCTCTCCTAAAAGATAATGCCTCCATACCTTCAAAGCAAATATAACTACAGCTAATTCCAAGTCATGCGCTGGATATCTAACTTCATGCGGTCTAAGGCGTCTAGAAGCATAAGCAATCACTTTACCTCTCTGCATCAACACAGCTCCCAATCCAGTTCCACATGCATCAGTATAAACAACTCAATCCCGATTCCCCTTTGGAACCACCAATGCCAGTGCGTGGGTCAATAAGTGTTTCAAGCTCTAGAATGCTTCCTCACACCTATCGGTCCGTACAAACTTCATATCTTTTCATGTAAGCTTAGTCATCAGTGCAGCTATTCACATAAAATCCTTTATAAACCTTCGGTAGTGTCCGTCCAATCCAAGAATACACTTTATCTCGGTCATCATCTCGGGTCTGTTTCAATTATTCACCGCTTCAATCTTAGTCGGGTCTATAGACAACCCTTTCTCTAAGATTACATGGCTGAGAAATTTTACTTCCTTTTTCCAAAAATGGCACTTAGAAAAATTCGCCTTCAATTGATGCTCCATAGCGTCTCAAGCACAACCCTGAGATGAACATCATGCTCCTTCTCAACCATAGAGTATATCAGAATATCATCCATGAAATCCAACATAAATCTACCCAAGTTCTCTAGGAAAATTCAGTTCATCAAATCTACAAAAAATGCCAGCACATTAATCAGTCAAAACGACATAACTAACCATTCATATGATTCATACCTCGTCTTAAACGTCGTCGAAGGAACACTATCCTCTGCCACTCTAAGTTGATGAAATCCTGTCACAAAATCCAACCAAGAGAATACCTTGGCTCCACTTAACTGATCGAACAAATCGTCAATCCTCGGCAAAGGATATTGATTCTTTATTGTCTTCTCATTCAGCTTACAATAATTGATACATAACCTTAACGATCCATCATACCTCTTAGCAAATACAGCGACAGCTCCCCATGGTGAACTACTTGGTCGAATAAAACTCTTACCTTCCAAATCCACCAACTGCATGTTTAACTCTTTTTTCTATAGGTTTCATTCTACTTGGCAGCCTACTCGTTGGTTTTGCTCCAAGCACTAAGTCAATCTAAAAATAAATGGCTCGTTTCAGGGGCAATCCAACTACCGGCTCGAAGACATCGGCGAACTCTCTAACCATAAAAACTCGATGCAACTCATCCTCTAACTCCATAGTACCCAATAAAGCATTCACTTCGCAACTAGGGTTTTCTATGGTATAAACCATCTGATCGCTTAGGGTTTCTAAGTGATATTCTCCTATTGTGGCAAAATATCCTAGCATTATACTTACTTAACCCATCCATGCCAAGGATGATCCCAAACCCCACAAATTCAAATATATGCAAATAGTAAACAAAAGTACGACCTAACAAATCAAATTCTAAATGGTCAAACCTCATCCCAAGTGTTGCATACCCTCCTATCAGATTTGTAACCCTAAAGGAAGCAACTAAATATATGGGTTTTATGTTAAGCTTATCTACCAAACATTGAGAAATAAAAGAGTGTGATGCACCAGTATCAAACAGAATGCTAACAGACATACCGTGAGTTAGCAATGAACCTTCCAGAACAGCCTTTCCCTTCTCCCGCACCATTGGCCTTGAGGTTGCCGGCTTTAATGCATACACCTGCCCCTTTCCATCTTTAGCAGACTCCTTGCATTGGTTCTTGTAATGGCCGATCTGATCATAATTAAACAACTAATGTTCTTCTTTTCAACTGTTTCCTTCCCTTTTCTTTTACCGGTACGACACTTATGAGCATAATGTCCTTTCTTGTCGTACTTGTAGCAGACTACTTCAGATCTCCCCTCTTCATTTCTCCTCCCTCTGAGCGTTCTTCTTATGGAAAAACTTTCTTTTCTACCCTTGTCCCACCTGAACCTCCTTCTCTTTCTTCTTTTCCAAACAAGCTATCGCCTCTTCCTACCTCAGCGCCATTTCTACAACTACATCACATGGATCTCTAATGTAAGGTAAGGTAGCTCTCGCCAATTCCAGTTTCAAACCACTAATAAAATTCTATTTTCTTTTTATTACTGTATCAAAAATTATAACCATATCGGGCTAACTCTTCAAACATTCCAACATATTCTAGAACAAGCATCTCCCCTAATTCCAATTCAGCAAACTTTCCAACCAACACAAATTACGCCTTCATTGACATAAACCTTTCTTGAAACCTCCTCTTGAGCTCCACCCAAGTCACTGTCTCCTCATCTACTCCAGTAGCAACAGTATTCCACCAATATAGATTAGCTCCCTGAAGTTGACTTAAAGCAAGTCTCCTTTTCTGCTCGTTATTGAGTCGTAAGTCGGCAAAAATTCTGTCACAACGTAGCAGCCAATTCTCTACTTCAACTACGTCTTCGGTCCTAATGAACGGGTTCCCTCAAAGCTTAGTGCAGTCTCTTCTCAAGTTAGCATAGTGTTTGACGATCAGAGCTTCCTGCTTGCTACATAGCTATTCATTTGCCTCCTGCTTGCCTTTGGTAAACTTATTCGTCATCTTACTAAAAACTAAAAAGATCTTATACCCTCCGCTTAGTCAAATCAATTTTGAGCACTCAAGAGTTTAAGAGGAAAACATAAACTTCAAGGCAGACATAGAACTTGGTATGAATAATACTATACATCCTAATTAATAATGTTAAGTGAGACCATGCCGCTTAGCAGAATAGGTTCCCCCTCAATATCATCCTTTGATAACACATCTTTTACAAAACCATTTCCTGCAACCAATACTGGTTAAATACTATAAAGCATCATTATGTAAACATACATAAATATCAGGTAATAAATGAAATATCTGTTCAAATACATAAGTTTTGTTTAGCTAACCTTTAACCTTTGGCTTACTCGGGAGCTTAAAAGACAATATAAACCAAGTTAAGCTGACATCTATTTGACACCCCCCTTCTGGATGGTTTGTCATTAACTATCACTTAAATACTTCTATTCAAGATGATCTATCTCTCACCTGATCCTAATGGTTTTTCGGGATGACCAATAACCTATCTGTATACAAATATATATTCCTCTATACATGTAATCATAATTTTAGTCTTACCTATGAAAAAGCCGTACACACTAGAATTTTGGATAGCAATTAGCTGGGGCAATTAGTTAACGTGTAGGCCGCAACCCTATACTAGTCCTATCTAGTATCTAATATCCAAGTCATTTTCACTTAGGGATTTCTTCGCATAATTTTCCTTGAAAACCTTTTCAAAATGATTTAAAACCTTTAAATAGAACTTACACAAGGAAAATATATAATGTTACTCCAAAAATCCACCTTTTGACTAAGTCAAAACCTCCTTAAGCAGAGATAAAGAGAGAAGAGCTCGGACCAAACATTTCGAAGGAGTCGAAGGGATGCTGCCATCAAAATTAAACAGCCTCAAGACCTTTCGAAGGCGACAGAAGGTTCCTACTAACAACATCCCGGGAGTTCTTATCTTTCGAAGAAGGTGAATAAGTCAAAAGCTTCCTTCCGCCCTCATTGGCAATGCCTCAATTGGATAAAGGGCTTTCGATCATGTCGAAACCTCACCTTTCGAAGACAATGAAGGATAGCTCTTTGAATCTAAGACAAATCATTCGAAACCAATGGTTTCATCATCATTAAACTACCAGGAACCAAGTATTACCTGGAGCAACCCCTTCGAAAGCTATAGTAAGCCTTTCGAATCAGTCGACACCATTGACAATTGAATCTCTTTAAAACCAAGGAAATCAACCAATCGACCATGTTGAAAGCTCCAAACTTACTTCCACTAAAAAAAGAAGCCGAAGGTTCATTTAGGACATCTTTCGATAATGTCGAACGCTGATCTAAAAGAAGCAATACTCAAAAAGAAACAAAGGCGAGAGGACGAAAAAGGTTCTTTCGACTCAGTCGAAAGGTCAAAAAAGGATGAAGGAACTGCAAGAGTACAACGAGAAGGACAAGGATACCTTTCGACAACATCGAAAGGCGGCATGGCCTTCGACTAGGTCAAAAGCCTCAAAATGGCATAAAAAGCAAAAGGCACATTTTGATAGCATCGAAAGGAGGCATGGCTTTCAAGTAGGTCGAAAGGCTCAAAACAACATATAAAAAAGGAACCTTTTGACTCGTCGAAAGCAAGGGCACGAAAGGGGGGCCGCGTGCACTAATAAATAAGATCCAAGAGGTCTAGTTTTGGGGATCTGATTTCTCTCTTCCAAAACTTGTATTTTCTTGAATAAAGCATTGCAACCCTAATTTGGGAAATTGTTGATTTGGGAGTTTAACGAAAATAAAGTTTTCTTGGGTGAAAAAAGGGAAGTCTTGAGCGTTATTGACTGCTTTACTATTTACTAAAATTTTCGTTGGATTAACCTCTATATTTCAGGTTTAACCCCTCGAAAGGTACCTATCGACGTTGTCGATACCTCTTCTGTTCCTAATAACTTCTATGACTTTTTGAAGCAATCTACTCTGAAATATAAAGATTTAGACAAGGTCGAAGCCAGTTCTTTATGTGTTTTGAAATAAAGTTGAATACGGATGGTAATGGAATTTGGACTATTAGTAAATTCCACCAATCCAAAGTGATATGGTTTTAATGGAGAGGATCGGTGTAAATAAAAGTTACAACAAACAGATGCTTAATAAAGCAAAAATGGATTTTACTGGAACCAAGTAAGCAATAAATTTGGCTAAAATTTTACAACGCCTACTATGTGATATGTGAATATTAATATATGAATAGTTCAGTAATGATCAATGACCAGATTTACACCTGGCGAGTCACACAACCAAAATGATGATTTCTTCTTCGACCAAACTTTTTAAATTAATTTATAAATATTATAAATCAATTAAATTAATTAATATTTATGAAATATTAACTATAAAACTTGATTTTGATTTGATGAATAAATATTATTGAATATATTTATAATGGTTATAAATATATCAATCAATACACGATATCGATAAGCAATTAAATTGGACATAATTGCATAATATTTTTATCTGTGCTGAAATGGGTTTGAGGCCCATCATATGACTTGTTATTTTTGTAAAAAACTATGCGTAGAGGCTGGCTTGAATTATGTTACAAAGGGATTGATTTTGGATGGCTCGATTTAAAAGAGGAGTGGTATGAGATGAGATCCATACTTTTCTTATTTCTATCCACTCTATAAGCATCTCCAACCTAATTTGATTTTGAAATTTTTGCTGGCTCCTCCTTTACTCCTCGTTGGCCGAAAATCATCCTTAGTCCCTCCATCTCATTAAGCTCAAATCAAGTCAAATTCGAATTTTATTGATAATTGGTGGTCAGTGATTCAAAGACTAGCTCTCTTTTGAATTGGAAACAATTTCAAGGGGTAGAAATCATCTTTTCAAAGTATACTTCAGCGCATTGGGATTAAGGTATGTTTCTAATAACTATTTATTATTAATTCTCAATTATAATGATTTATTATATTGTTTATTATTAACCACAAAATTCACTCAAGAGTGAAGGAAAGAAAGAAAAGGCTTCTGAAATTATAAAAAGAAAACTTCCAAAGTATCAAGGGAAGGGATCCAAAGCCTTAGGAAATGTTCTTCATATGGTTTTCGTAATTTTTGAAAAGGGCTTCCATCATGACTCAAAAAAGAGGGTTTCAAAGGAATTTAAATTAGTTTTCGAGGGAATCAGATAAGTGCCACAAGCATTGCATAGGAAATGAAAGCTAGGTCTTCCACCAAAAATATCCCTTTTTCATAGGTCGAACCTTTCGAAATGATTGCTTCCGCCACTATTGACTTCACATAGAAGAAGCGTCAACCATAGCCAACCTTTGCAAGTATTAAAGCATGGGCTTCTATGATAGTTAAAGAAATTACCTTCGAAAAGAATCTTCCACGGCCATGAATCGTTTTCCACCAAAAGAAGCGCACCTTTTGACGATGTCAAAAGGCGCCTAAATTATTCAAAAGCCGTATTAAAGAACATCATATCAGAGTCCATTAATAGCATGCTCTCGATGGAGACGAAAGGGCTAATTCAAGCATGCCAAGAGACCCGCATACCTACGTACAACTTCGAAACCATTAAAGCGGAAGGTCGAAGGTAGAAGGATCGATGCGGAAGGTCGAAGAAGTGACCTTTCAACAGAATCATAAGAATGGGTGTGGAAGGGTCCAACCGCATCTATAAATATGACCCTAGCAGTTTAAGTTCAGAACTAGGTTTTTTGATTCCTACATTTCTTTATCAAATCGGATTCTTATAACCCTAAATCAAATTAGGGACAATTTCAATTACTTTTATTCCATTGGTGAAAAGTAAAAAGAGATGATGCATGGCCTTGATATTGATTTCAAACTTGAGAATGATCATCTCGACCATTAGCTTGTCTAATGACCAATTGTACATGATACACAACTGTCTTCTTAACCCTTTGTTAATATATACTACACTATAGAACCTATTTGGATATCCTAATTTCAAAGCATATTATCATTATTTCCAATTCCTTTATGGACTAAAGTAATGTAGTGATGATAATTCAATATTTTTGAGTCCAATGGATTCATGACATTTATCCTAAAAAGCCTCTGTGGCACATTGAATCCACTCTTTACTCGAATTTATATGCTTCAAGTTTAGAATTTTTTACAAGGGTACAGGGCCTTTGAAGGGGTTCTCTTTGTAACCGTTGGATCAAACCCTCTAGGGTGATTTCATCGAAAGGCATTTGAATACTTACAAATATATTATAGCTTTTGAAAGAGATCACATAGTACTGATGTATCGACACCTTCGAAGGGGTCCATTCGAATGGGTTCTTGTATTCATTTTGATCCCTTCGAAAGGGGCGGTATGGGCTGCAATATTGAATCTTGATTCTGGAAATACAAACCCTTTCGAAGTCCTTCAAAAAGGGTCTTCTTTTGAATCACTTTTAATCCAATGCACCTTCAGATGTTGATAGTTATATCGTTAACAATTTTGGCGCTAGAAGGAGGGTTGAACCTCCGACCTTTTTCTTTCCTTATAGACTAAGTATGGAAAGTTTGATTTGTTATAGGAAAATGAAATCAAAAAGGCTCAGCCAGTTGGATGAAGAAGCGGTGCACGCAACTGTTCTAGAGGAATATATTACACCAAATACTTCAACTTAGATGGCGTTGTGCCAGAATACCATAAATTCTAGTGCAACATGATAACAATGCGGCTAGGATAAAACATTTGGACTATTGGAATTGCAAGAACTCCTAGAACCAATCCTTACTTAGAAATCATCTAAAACCGCTAAGCCAACAACAAGGGTCGAAGTAGTCTGCACATGAAGGAATCTAAAGGCTTACACATTCAAAGTCCAGAGCAAGATCGACTTGACATAATCACAGAAGAAGGAACGTTATGCAACTAAAGCTCATCACCATGGTAGAATGCAAGACAAACCTTTGAAGCAATCTAGAAACTCAACCTCAAAGGAATATAATCCAAATCGAAAAAGCTATCATGATACTAAAGCATATTTGAAAGACCTGGTAGAGAAAGCAGTTGAGGACATAATGTATGCTAAAAGGGAAAGAATTTAGAAGAGCAAGTGAATGATAATGATTGAGTAGCTCTGTTATTGATGAAATCATGGCAATAACAGTTCCATCTCATGTTACGATTCCAACCATGAAATACCATGGCACTACTGATCCTGATGACCACCTAATGGCTTTTGACAGCCAAATAGACCTTTATAATGCCTTGAGAGTAGTGTGATGAAGATTATTCCAAGTAACAATTCAAGGGGCCGCTGCAAAATGGTGCCACCAGTATCGGGAGAAATCTATTTACTCATGGAAGCAGTTCTCCTAAGAGTTCACTGTTTAGTTTTGTATATGAAAAGATCCAACAATTGACTACACCATTTTGAAAAACATAAAGCAAAGGCATGGAGAACCATTGGGTGATTATCTTGAATGGTTCACTAAAGAGGCATTGAAGGCCACATACATGAATTATAGGGATAAGTTAATTGCACTACATTCAGGATTGCTAGAAAACACACCGTTTTAGAAAGAGCTCTTTAACCATGGATATAAAAATTTATAGGGCTTTCAGTTTCAAGCTGATAAATTCGTTCGAATAGATGAATTAAACTATGCTAAAAGGAAAGTTAACTGTAACAACCCTGGTTTTGGAGATTACATGTAAATATTAAACTATAACGGTAGTTATGATTTAATATTGTGAACTAAAACAAGATTTGGAGATTTTAAATTGCTTATTTGGAATAAATAATGAATTTGGGAAATAATTGTTGAAAATAAAGCATAAAACTTTATTTTAATGGTTTGGGTGATGATAAATGCGGGAATAATTTTATTTGAGTAAAGATACAATAATTTTGTTAATTATTTCTTGGTGGCTTCATTTAATAATTTTTAAAGTAAGTAAGCTCTTTTTAATAAGTGATTAAGGAAAAAAAAAGGAGAAAATGTGATTGAAAATAAGTTTTGAGTGTAAATAATATTTTTAAATGAACTGGAACATTTTTACAAGTAAGAAAATGTAATTTGTTGAATTTTAAAAGTAATAAACGTGGTATATTACAATTAAATGAATAAAAGTGCATTTTATTCAAAACAAAGGAAATTAATAAAAAAAATCTCTAAAAAGAGTAAATTATCATTTTAAATGACAGAAAAATTAAAATTTAATGAGTTCATGAATTTACACTAATTATTTGGTTCATATGTATGTAGAAAATAAAAATTTGTAAATATATATGTACATATATGTGTGCATAAGTGTTAAACATAGTCTAACTTAACTAAAAATGGTTTAACTTCTTTAATTTGTTCAGTTGGGCCCAAAGCCTGGTTAGGTGAGAAGGAATAGCTGAGAAACTTTACTGTACGTAACATTTCTCTTCCTTCTCCAAAACCTAACAGAAAGCTTATCAATGGCTTCCTCTAAAATCATTTTCTCAAAGCTTCATCAATTTCTCAAATAAAAAACCAAAACTTTTAGCAAGAATAAAAATAAGAGAAGGTAATCAGCTCCAAATCTCACCTTTTCATCATCTAATTTCATAATACAGTGAACTATTTTTCATTTTTGTTATTGTTTTCCTTCTTGCATGTTTGTCTATTGCTTCTAGCAGGTGTTTTCACCCCCAAATCGAGCTAAAGTCGCCGCCTTGCTTGCAAAATCTTTGGTATTTCAGTAAGTAGCCAAGGTGAGACTAGAATCTCACATCTAATAGCCATAAATAATGAATCGATAGCTAAATTTGTTGGTTATACATGTTTTTGTTCATCGCTGTTCTTTTTTTTCGTTTCTGGCCTCAAGTGCCAACTTTGGCTGTCCATAACTTTCATCTCTGGCAACGAAATGCTGCCGGATCTTTTTCTGTGTTAAGGTTATGTGTTGAACTTTGTTTCTGGAAAACTTGATCGAAAAATAATGTCATTTGAGTGTTCAAATCGTTGCTGCAAAGTGAAGAAAACACAGTTTTTATGCCTGTAGAAATTGTGTTTTCTGAGTTGCTGCAAACATAGGCTGAGTCCATGTTTGAGATACCATAACCTTTTCATTTCTTACTGGAATTCATCGATTCTTTTTTTGTTTGAAAGATGAAGTTCCCTACTATATGCGTACCGAACTTTGGTTCCCTACTATTAAAAGATCATTTTGACCGATATAGCTTATAGAAATATGCTGTCGAACTTTGGTTCGGAGCATGTTTTTGCCTAGATTTTTACAGCGAAAACACTGTCTGAATTCAATTTTGAGGCATCATAACTTTGTCATATTTTATCCAAATTGCATGATTCTTTTTTTGTTTGGAATCTAATGTTTTCTACTACAAATATAACAATTTTGAGTGCAATCCGATGCCATTTACTACTCTGATTTATGTCTGGAAATTGAACACAGAGTGGATTTTAAGCCTGGGCACATCCTTTTTGAACTGTTACAAACATGGTCTGAGTCCATGTTTGTGATAGCATAACTTTTCCATTTTCTTTTGGAATTCATTGATTATTTTTTGTTTGAAAGATGAAGTTTTCTAATTTATGCTTACTAATTTTCGTATGAATCAAAGATCGTTCGGCCACCTGTTTTATGTCCGAAAGTTGAACTCAGAGAAGATTTCAGACCTAGGTATTATTTTGGCTAAGTGTTTTTATGTCATTTTTCCGTCCGATTTTGACATTTACTCATGTTTTTGTGATATTTCTGAAGTATTTTAAGGGCTATGATGCCTTTCAGGTTAGCCCAGTTTTGATGAATTTTGAATTATTTGAATTTAAATTTGAATTTCAGTTTGAGTGGAATTTTGCTTGTTTTTGGTCGTTTTCGAGCATGGTTTTCTCCAATTCTTTTTGAAATGATTTTTAAAATTTAGGGGATTTAAAAATAATTATTATATAATATTTTAAAGTATTTCAAGTATAAAACCTATTTATCCTTATAATAAGGGAAATTTTCAAATATGGTTTCCAAATGGTTTTCGAAATCAATTTTAAAAGCTTATTTTCAAGGTAAATTATTTTCTATAAAAATTACACATTTTTGCACTGTCGAGCGAATGAGAAGGAGAGTTAAACGTTTGGGTAAAACGCGTTGTATACGTTCATTTATCCTTTCGGTTAATTCCTAATTTGTCCCTTTGATCGTTTTGGCCTACGGGTCTAGTTTACCGATGATATGAGGTGAACCTTTTACTGCTTCGAGTGTGAAATTTACTAGCGGTTAGTAAACCGTTTAGTGTGAACGGGCGGTATGGGACACACGTTAACACTTTTAGGGTTCCTTTCCGAGAGTTTGTGACACATTTGCCTGTTGGCGTGCCAGTACTGGACCTTCGGGTCATTTTCCATTGCGGCGTATTTGTCTTCGGACGTTTGCCATTGCAGCGTATTTGTCTTCGGACGTTTGCCATTGCGGCATATTTGCCATTGCGGCGTACTTGCCTTTTGACGTTTGCCTTTGGACGAGGTACCCATTATGTGAAACAGTACTCGACAAAAATAGCACGTGCAAAACCTTTTTGAGATGATTTTTACCCTTGTATGTCGTAATTTTGGAATAGGTCCTTTGAACCATTAGTTGGCGATTACTTTGGGATTTTAGACTCTTGAGAGTTCTTTTGAGATTTTCATTGCCTACACTGGAGTGTTGAGATTTGCCTTTTGGCGTATATATATATATTGAGATTGCCTATTGGCGCTATTTATGAAATTTTCCTTTTGGCGTTGTATGAGATTTTTATCTCTTTGTTGACATTTTCCTTATGGCTTATGTCGAGATGGCTTTTGGTTATGTTTTCCTTGGAGTTGCCGATATGGCGGGTTTGGGAATTACTCTTTTAGGAGTTTAAATTTTACTATTCCCTAAACCATTCTTATTGACTTATGATTGCCGATGATATGAGGCATGCTACATTTTAGCAATTCATAAGATTTCTCGTCCCCTTTGCGTTTTATGCTTATTGAAGCAATTGTGTTCTATCACCTAGTGTAACCATATATGCCCTACATGTTCTGTATCCTCCATATGACTATGGTTAGTTTCTTATGGTTTCTTCTTTTTAAGAAGAATATCACTATGCTCTTATGCTCTAATATTCTACTATCACCTTTTACCGATTCGTTTAGCTAGACTGACCCATGTATTTTATACTCGGGTCAGACCGATGTGTTTGAGGTTAAGTACTTTTGGACTTACCATATTTTGCTTCTGCATGGACTATTCTGCTAGCTCTTTTTGTTATCGCATTTTATGTAGTCCTTTTTGGTTTGCTACTCTGATATGTATATTCTTTTGACTCTATTTGTATTATGGTCGTCATACCACATATGTTATGTATCAATTTGTATACTTTGTGATGTATCTGTGTATGTGTGTATCTATTGGATTATCTGCTGTTCTGTGATGTGTTTTATATTTAAGTTATTGTATTTTGTTTTGATAGATACTATAGCCACCTATGGCTTTGTATTAAGTATTTATTGGATATGTCGATCCACTTGAATCAGGAAAAAAATGGCATTGTCGACGTATTCAATAGATATTTAAGACAAGGCTATAGATAGTCGCTCCTATCCAACTCTATTCTCTACATTAGCAGACAGCATTACCTTGTAATGCTCTTTGTTAATGTGGTTATCGGGGTGGGACGTTACATTAACTCTAAGAAGGAGATTGGAAGATTTAGATTCATTCGGAGACACAAAAGATCGAGGTGGGAAGACTCCAACACCAATAAAGATGCTTTGAACAAGCTATTGTCTTATATCTATGCCACAAATAAAAAAGGTTAATTTTCCAACTCCATTCAAGGCAAAGAAATTCCTCGAGCAGAGAAAAAGGGGTGATTATTATGCTTACCGTAAGGCGAATGGCCCAAAAAGGACGAGTGCCGAGTGCTAGCTGGAATTATTTAAAAATTGATCAGTGAAATACATATAAAAGAGTTTGTCCAGATAAATTGAAAGCACCACAAACTAACAATGAACCCCGTAATTTCCTAGTAATGGTGTGAATGTTTTAGAGGTTGAAGATCCATTGAATTTAAATCAACCTTCGAATAAGATTGGTGTAATTTATAGGAGACCGCATCCAGTAGGTAATAGCAAAGGAGCTAGGAACAAATACATTAGGGAAGCTAGGGAAGGATGTTCTCTATATAGGAGAGCCACTGCTCAAAAACCTGAAACTTAATATACAAACCCAAATCATGCCATCACTCCATAAGATCTAAAGAATTGTAATGACCCGTATTTTTAGCTATTTTAAATTATTAAATTTAACGTAATTATCAACTAAAAATGGGTAAAAACAAAAATTTAATGATTTTGAATGTAAGTATTGGATGTGAACTTGAATAAAATATTGAAATAAAATGATATGGATAACTAAAATTCAATTAAAATCTAATATGAGAATTTGTTGAATATTGAACAATTAAATTATTAAATTAAATATTGGGAAATTATTTGAATAATTGAATAAGGAGAATTGGATAACTATAAAATGAAAATAGTTGTTTCATAATTTAAATTTGTTTTAAAAGTTCAATCTTTCAAATTAATTAACTAATATTTCTAAAGATGGTGATTTATTGAATTATCCAAATTAATTACACTTAATATCATAATTATTTGAATAATTGAATTCTGTATTTAATAAGACTGAAAATGGTACCGGAAGTTGATGTAAATTTTATTTAAATAACAATGAAGATTGTTAACATTTAAAATTGAATTTATTAGCAAATAATTAGAAATTGGAAATTTTATATTATAACCGAGGCGTTGAAATAGCGATCCGGGGCGCATTCTCGGATTTCAATGAAACCACTACCACTAGTTCCGTAATAGTGTAGTATTATTGGATTTCAAATTTCGTAGCATTTGGAGTTATCGTTTGGTCGTACAGAATATAAAAGCGTTGATTTTAATATTGAAAATTTAAATATTTTGATCTGATTCAAAATGATATTTTCCACATACGGATTTAGGCCCCAAAAGTAGTTCCATTGTGTTCAGAATAGGGGTTAAACATTATAAATGCCCAGCGGCATGCTTCGCCTGGAGTTTGTTCGGATAATGTTGAAAATAATAATATAATAATGTATATACGTATATAAATACAAGTACACAGTAAAACCCTTTGACGACCCAGAATTTCTGGATATTTGAAATTGAGATATTTAATTGATTTTAAATATTTTGAAGTTAGTTTAACTTGAATTTTAAATATTACTGTTTATTTGTGTAATTAAATTATTGAATTTAATAATTGAAAATTGGTTAAAATAATGTATCTTGGTTTTTAAGCTGGAACATAATATTTCAATGACTTATAAAATTTATGTTAATAATACTGAAAATAATAAAAGCTTCAAAATTAATTTTTAAATTGTTTTGTTCAGTTTAAAAATGTATTGTTTAGATCGATATTTAAAATAACCTTCCGGGGCACAGTTTAGGAATTCGACGAAACCAGTTCCATTGTATCTGTAATAGTGTATTATTATCAGATTTTAATTTTCGTAGCATTCGGAATTGTTGTGTGACCGTACGGTAGATAAACGCGCTAAAATTTATATCGGAATTCAATTTAATAACTGGATCCAAAAAGCTATCTTCTCCCTACTATTGAGTTAGGCCTCGAAACCTTTCCTATTACGTTCAAGATAGGGGTATAACAATATAAGCGCCTGGCGGCACGCCTCAATAGGATGTAAAATTTCAAGGCTTCAAATTCAAGGCAATTTAACTTTGAATTTAAATTCAAAAATAAATAATATAATTGCATTGGATCACTATTGTATGTCTATGCGGACACGTATAGGAAATTTTTGCATGTGTCGTTCCTAATTACACGCGTCTTCTTCTTTTTCTCTTTTATATCACAGCTGGGCATTTTTAGGGTAGAAATCAAAATTCGTTTGCAACCAAAACTATCTTCATTTCAAAATCGAGCCAAGCTTTTCAATCAAATCAAACTAAAAAGTGGCGATCGTGATAGGGACGAATAAATCGTTTGATCGAACAGAGGTGGGACGTTCTCGCCCTCATTTGGGACAACATCGGTGAGGAGATGGAACGGTGACTTTGGGCGAGTAGGTCGCGGCGCATGAGGGGTTCCTGGCGATGGCTACACGTGCATTGAAGGCTGGCGTGGAGGCAATTTGGATCAACAATGGCGTAGTTCGCTGGATCGATGTAATAAGCGACTCGTGGAGATTTGGGGGCGGAGCAGGATGTTGTCGAGGCCAGGTGCAACGGCGGGTCGACCTGGAAGGCCGTCAATGTTCGTTTTGGGAAGAGTTTAGTCTCGAGCGAAGGCAGTAAGGTAAAAATTTATTTTGTTATTAATTTAACGAATGTTTATACGTAGAGAAGAAAAAATGTATACATAAATTTACAATATAATTTACAACAAGTTTTAAAAGGAAAATTCTATTTTTAATCTATATATAAATATGTACATAGGTAAGATCTGAACAGAAAATATGTATGAAGTCTTAGTAGAAAACCTTTATTTGGTCGGAGAACGTAAACCAGTTTTTAAAAGCATTTTTATGACAATTTTGTTTACAACTTAAAATTTAAACATTTTGATTTGAAAAGTTTATATATATAAAAAAGTCAAGTCTAGAAAAATTTACAGTAAAGCATTTCGAAGGCAGATCTGTTTTTGATTTTATATATATATATAAGATTTAGGAAAATATATAGCAATTTTGAATAATGAAAAGTTAATATAAAAATAGATTTTTAAATCAATATAAATTATTTTTATAAGTATATAGGTAGTCACAGAAGAAATATATATATATATATACTTCTATAAATTTTGAATTTACTAGTTTATTCTAAAATAATGTATTCAGGAGGCTAATTTTGTTTAAATTAACTTATTTACATTATTTAGTTACTAAAAGATATTTTAAAGGGAACATTTCTTTAAACTAAATTGCTAGTTAATTAAATAGTAATTAATTGCCTGATCAATTCAAATATTAATAAACCGTATAAATGTTTATAAAAGGTCAAAATCTAAAAGAAAGCATGCCAGATTGGAAGTGGGTTGCAAACACAATCAAATGTGAGTTAATCTCACTTATTTGGAATACCTTTTAAATTTAAATAGTTAAATTTAAATTATTAGATTGGCTGCTTGAGTTGATAATTGTTATTAGTCTGGACTGATATTATATATAGTAGTATATATATTTGAGTGATTGATTTCTCGCATTATATAGCGGATGAGACATTATGTGCCCCACGTAATAGCGGATAACCCTTTATACCGCGATATCCCACCATGAAGCGGGATTGGTATTTAAATTGTTGTGCTAACATTTATGGATGCAGGGAAAACAGGTTGGAGGGATCCAACTGGATTCCTTAAAATATTTAGATCGTTTTAATATAATGTGATCTGATTTATTGAATAATCTGAGATAGATTATATTGGCAATTGAGAATATTGGATGCTATGGTTTGTTGAATATATTTGGGCATGCTGAGTTATTAAATATATATATATATATATATATATATATTGGATTTTTGAAGGGAAAATAAAAAAAATTAAAAAAAGAAAATTTTTAAGTAAAATAATAACAGAAAATTTTGATGAATTAAAGAATAAATTGAAAAAGGATAAAAGTTGATTTTTAAATTCAAATAAATAAATTTCGAGTATTGGAAAGAAGATTTTTGAGTAAATGAGAATAAATGAAATTTCTAAACTTAAGTGATATTATTTAAAAGAATAAAGGATGTATTGTTAAATTCAAGGTTTAAAATAGTTGGAAGAGATAAGAGGAATTTTGGGAAAAGTATGAAATTGGTATTTTCAGTTTGAAAAGATTTTAAATCGTAAAAAAGAAGTAAAATCTGAAATTAATGGTTAATTAAAATTCAACAAGTAAAGGAAATTATTTTAAATGGAGTAAATTCTGGTAATCGATTTGAAAATTGTTTAACTGTTGAAACCATGCTTAAAGGAAAATGAGACTATGGAATTTATAAACTGGGTTTATAAAGTAAAATAAGATATCAACGAATATTTAGAAGTATAAATTCATGGTGGGAATTTATAAAGAAATGGGTAATTTTAAAAATAAATAAATAATGGTTTATTTTTAAAGGTGTGAAAGGATATTATATTTCCTAAAAAGCCAAGTACGTTTTCGGAGCAGATTTTTAAATATAAGTTAAAAGTTTTAAAGTTGTTTTAGAAGAATGTTTTCGAGAAATTATTATTTAAGTTATTGAAAATTTTAATGGTAAATATTTATTAAATTAGTTATAGTAGTAATTATTTTGAAAGGTTAATCTGTATTATGATTTAAAAAAATAATTATTAATATTTATATTTTTTAAAGTAGTTTTATTTTAAAAATAGCTAGGCGAAAGTTTTATTTGTAAACTTGTATAGAATTTCTTAATTTTTATTTTTAAAATTTGTTTTGGCTTATGTTTTACTTGAGAATTTTTAAAAAATTTCATAGTTAGTATCTTAAATAAAGTGTTTTAAATAGTTTTTCTTTTAAATGTTTTAAAGTATATATTTTTGGATATAGTAATTTAAATTATTTTAAAATCTAAAGTATTTAAACTTGGAGATTTTCAATGGGAATAAACAATATTTGGAAATTTATTCCGCGAGAGAAAAGTGATTTGGAAACTATTTTCAATGGGTTGAAGTGTAGAGAAATATCTTGCGAAGATATTTTGAAATAAGTAATTTGGCTTGGAGTCGAAGACAAGAGCTTGGAGTCGAAGATGGAGCAGTGAAGTGCAAGGGCTAATCGCTACTAATCTTGAGGGTGATTCCAAAATGGATGTAGTAGAAGTAGTGCCTTCAGTACCATTCGAACCCGGAATGGACTTGTATGGACGAATGCTATCAGAACATCGTCAGGAGGACGATGAGTATTCTAAGTGAATTTGTGCTAAAAAGGCAACGCATAGCCTCAAGCCTCATCAACTGGGAATGGCTAAAACAAGGGAGGTGCACACAATGCTAAGTGGTTAGCAACCAATTAGGGTAAGGTAATCACTGTCTAGTGGTCCCTTTTTATTCGCATGTGTAGGCGGTCGCTGATCCCAACCGCGGGGGGATCTTATTCGGACTATCCAGTAAGGGGTAGCTCTGGTCTCGTGATGCAGGGGATCAGGGTGGATCCTCGATGCCGTGATCTAGACCATGTACTATGACGGGCGGTAACCTAGTAGCCCTGCCATTGATGGAAATCCATTCTCCCTACGTGCCTTTACGGTTTTATTTGTAAAGCCTAGTATTGCTAGAATTTAATAATGTAACAATTTCGGCTATTTGAATAAGTATTTGTATGTAGACACTACTATAATATTAGAGAATTTTATAAGAAATGTTTTGGTTATCGTAAGGTAAAAACCCGACATGTTTATTTATGGCATGGTCTTACAAGATACCTTTGATTTAATATCAGAGGATTTTATAAGAAATGCTTTTAAATCTAAGATTAATCTGGAATCAAAATTTAATCTGTATTCCAGTTTTGAAATTAAAGAAAGTTTTTAAATTTAAATTGATTTAAACAACATTGAATGTTTAAAGTGTATTTTAAATTAATTTGAATTTAAAATGAGTTTGCTTTTAAATTCTTTTAAACTTCTTTTATAAAGTAAGTATTTCTTTAACATGTGATTTAAAAGGATTCAAATTGTTTAAACTTTGTTAAAGTTAAATTTGTATTCATATTAAATTTTAAATTTAAGAGTAAATTTAAAAGTAAATTGTTTTAAAATGCTTTGTTAATGATAATTTAATCAGTAATAGGATTAATGTTTATCTTAAATTTAATTAGGATTTAGTGATTTGTAATTCATTAAATTATTAAGGTAATTAAGAGGGATAATTAATTAATCTAATTAATTAATGATTTGGATTAATTAATTACGTAATTAAGGGTTTAAATTAGTTAATGAAGGTTTAAGTTAATTAATTAAGGAATAATTAATTTGTAATTAAGAATCATTAATTAGATAAGACTAAGTTTTTAATTAATGATTAGAAATTAATTAATCAAGTAATTAAAGATTAATTAATTTACATTTAAACACTTAATTAATTAAATAATTAGAGATTAAAGTAATTAAAGCAATTAAAGAATTGTTAATAGTTAATGAAGATCATTAACTAGGGATTATTAAATAATTAATTAATGTGATTAATTTTAGTAATTAATTACAGTAATTAATTAAAGATAATCATTTATGGTAATTGTTTAAGTATAACTACTGAATGGAAGTAAATAGAGGATTTAATTACTCAAGGTAATTAATTAAATTGATATGATTAGTTTAAGCTAATTAATTGGTTTAATTAATTTAAATAATCACTTGACGATGGGATTAAGTATAACAACTTAATGAGATTTATAAAGTGTAATTATTTAGTGAAGTAATTAAGGTGGGCAATTAGTGGATGTAATTAATTGAAGTATGGAAGTAATTTGGATTAATTACTTGTGAAATTAATTAAGGGGTAATTAATTAATGATAGAGATTTGGGATTAATTACCTTGTGTAATTAATATAAAGGATAATTACTCAGAGAAAGTAATTAATAATTAATTACTTTGTGTAATTAATTTAAGAAGTGATTAATAAAATTATTTGAAGATAATTAAGAGATGTAATTAATTAAGGGTAATTAATTACCGAGTGTGTGACGACCCAGAATTTTGAGCAATATCAATTTAATAATCTTTGATAATAATTAAATTGATTTGATCATTTTATATTATAAATTGACAAGTTAAATTTATTTTAAAGATTAATAATAATAATTTGTTAATATCTATTAATATTTTCTTAACATTATAAATAGGCAAGTTAATTCTTTTGAAAGTTAATAATATTTGTTTTGAAAATATTTAGTTTGGTAAATAAGAAGTTTTTAATGTAATAAAACTTTATATTAAAATTATAATATATATGAATGTATATATATTGTGATTTGAGATTTGTTTTAAAATTTAATTTGGAAATTAACAAATTTAATATTAGAATGTTTCTATTTGAAATGTGTATATATATTTGTGTATATATATTTGAAATAGGAAAACTACTAATTTGAATTTAATAAGAGTTTTCAAACTTGAATATATTTAGTTTTGAATTTGAAATGATAATTTGATTTAATGTCTTTGAAATGATATTTGAAATTTAAATTTTAAATAATAAAGTTAATTTCTTATTTTATAAACATATATTTTAGCTTTTGTTTTTAATAAGATAAAATTGTTTTAAAAATTTATATAAGGAGTTAAACTAAGTTTCTCAATTTATGAACAAATTGTAAAATTAAATTGATTAAAATACAAGTTATTTAAAAAATGCCTATATGAATTTGTTTTTAAGACAATGAGAGCCTAAAGTTTATTTTTATAAGATGGAAGCATTTTATAATTATCTAACATTACATTAATGTATGTATGTACCTTAAATAGATTATTAATAAGGAAATCACATTTAAAATATTAATTAAATATTAAAAACATTTGTTAAACATTAATTTAACAATAATAACACTTGTTAAACTTTTAAATATGTGTTAAGACAAATGTAAATTAATATGTATAGGTGTAAGCTAATTAGAATATAAGATAGACAAATGTCACTCTCTTGTAAATTTAATTTAAAATTAAATTGTAAAATACAAATGAGCTTCATTTTCAGAAAAAAATGAATACAAATCTGAAAACCAGATCTGGGAATAAAAATGAAACTTGAAACAAGAAATTTAAAAGCAAGTTCAACATCAATACAAGGTCTTCAAATGCAAAACAAAGTTCAGAAAAAAAATGAATCTGTAAATCTGGATATTCAAATCAAAGATCATCTTCAAATTTATCAACCAACTCAGAAATCAACTGCAAGTGGATTGATTTCATCATGCAAGCTGGAAATTAATCATCACTTCAACATGCAAAAGGGAATTGAAAGCCTGGAAAAAAATATGCAGTTCTACTCTCTGTTTTTTGCAAATGTACAGGTGAGTAAATAAAACTTTAAAAACAGTTTTAAATTTTAAATTTCATCTTGTTCTTGTGCATGGAATCTTGATGAATTGACTGGAATTCTTGGATTTAACTGTTGCATGATTGAGTATGAGGGATTGATGATATTGAGATGCCTGTAATAAAAATTTTGCTCTGTAAACTATAACAGGTTTTCAAAATAAATTCAATAACTTGGATTTGAATTCGAATCTGCTTACGTTTTGTTTACAAATGTTGTTTGAAATCACATAAGCTATCATCTAAAAATAATAACAAAATTTAAATTGAATGATTTATTATAAATAGTTAAATTTACGGTACTTGTCAAATTTGGTCAGAAATTCATGAATTCAATTTTAAATTTTGGATTCATGATTGAATTGCAAATGGAAAATTATGATTTTTAGTACTTGAATCATAATTTTTAATGAGGTAATTAGTGAGCTTTTTGGATTTATCTATTTTTGGGGTTTTTGCCAAATCACGGCAAACCACGGCGAATTGGACATCGTCGTTGAACTCGAAGGTGGAGGAGGCTTCAGTGATCATGCGAAAAATGCTTCATGAGCTTTTAATCGAGTGGGATGGCCGATAATTGAGGAGTTAGGGTTTTATTACCTGTTTTTGGCCGATGTGTTCAACGTGGTTTCACAGTGTCGTGGGGATACCGGAGGCTGTCGCGAGTGAAGCTATGGGTTCGAGGTGACGTGGGAAGGCTACGGCAGTGGTGGCAAGTTTGCTCGAATTTGGAATTGCCGTGGAGGTTGGTTTTTCCGGTGAAGGTGTTTCGAACTAATGGGTTCGAAGGCTAATTTTCGATTCTTGAGCGTAATTGTTTTTCTGGGTTGAGCGCTGGAATGGAGGGGTTGATCGTGACTTGTCGAGGTCGGAATGATGGTCGTTGGTGGCTGGAAGAGCGGTGCACGTTGCACGTGTGCATAAGTGTGTCAGGAGTGGAAAGGAGTTTGTGAGGGAAGTGGATTTGCTCGGGTTTTCGTTCAGGGTGGTTCGAATTTTACTCGAAGCAGGAAGAGAGGTGGGAGACTCGAGGTAAGCACGGGAAAATCAGTGGATTGCTCGGTGTTGTCGTGAGTTTATGTAGTGGGGGTGTTCGAGTTGTTTTGTGCTGGTTTTGTTTGATGGGTTCAATAGTTACATTCTGAAGTAACTTAAGATTTTTTTTTAAAAAAAACTTTTAACAAACTAATAATGAATTGTATATGATACAAGATGTAATACAAAAGTGAACAAGTTTTATTTATAAATCAGATTTTTTTTCAAAAATCATACTTTAAACATGCCTTATATATATGATTTATGGAAGCTCTAATAAGTAAATTTTGATATAAATTAGTATTAATTTTTACTAAATAAATTTGGAAAAATATATTTAAAAGTTATAGGTAATTTAAAATGTGTTTATTTGTAAATTGATATTTTATTTTAAATGAAGTATAATGATTAAGAATTTGATAATCAATTATAATAAAGATTTATATTATGTAAATTAGAATTTTTATTTATCTAAAGATAAATAATTGTGAGAAAAATTGTGATAATTCAATTATAATTAATATAAATGATTTAAGTAAGATAATGGTTTTCTTAATCAAGAATATTTATAATATATGAAGTTAAGAATCATTTAATTAATTTTAAATGATTAAGTTAAATAGTAAATTAAGTAATTAATTTGTGATTAATCAAGATAATCACTTTGGATTAATCTAATATAATTACCTGGGAAAGTAATTAAAGTAATTAAGTGGTTAATTACTAAAGGTAATTAAGTAAAGGATAATTACTTTATTAAAGGTAATTAGGTAAATGTGATTAAGAGTTAATCACTTTAGTCATTAATTAAAGAATTAATTAATAATTAATTAAAGGTTTAAATTATTTGATTAATGATTATTGAATAAAAGGATTAAGAGTAATTAATTAAGTGATTAATTACTTGTTAAAGTAATTAATTAAGAAGAAATTTTAATTAATGAAGTAATCATTAATTAATGAAAATATTTAATTAATTATTAATTTATAATTTAAGTATAATTAATTTGTAATTAAGTTTTAATTACTAAATGTAATTAAAGTAATTAATCAAAGGTGATTAATTAAAAGTAATTAATTAAATATGATTAATTAAAAGCAATTAATCAGTGTGATTAATTAAAAGTGATTAATCAGGTATGATTAAAAGATAATTAAGGAATAATTATCAGAATAATTAAAGAATAATTAATCAAGGTTGATTAATTTAGAAGGTAATTAAGAGGTAATTACTTAGTATAATTTGGAGTAATTAATTAGGATGATTAATTAATATGGTAATTAAGTAAGAATTGCTTGAAGTAATTAAGTGATAATTAATCAGGGAAGATTAATTGAAATAGATAATTAAGTGATGTTAGTTAATTAATTAATTAATTTGTAATTAATTAATGAACAGTAAAATGGATTGAAGATAATCCAAGTGTTTAAGTAAGAATTAATTTAATTTAAGGATTAATTAAATTAATCAAGTTTGAATCAAACTTGTTTATGAATGATTAATGATTGGATGATATATATCATTGAATGAGTTAATGATTGGATGTTATTGGATGACATTGATTGATGGGTGATGATGTGAATATGTTATATCTGAGATGTGATATACATGATGCTTTGTGATATGTGCAGATGCATGTGATAATAGATGCTTATCTATCTGTGTAATATGGATACATCCATTTATGTTAAGTGATATTTTTTGAAATATCTATTGTTTTAATCCCTTAAGAATAACTTGGACATTAAAATGGCGTTTGGTTTCGATGAGACCGGGATCGGGTTTCCATATTTGGATATCCGAAAACCACATCGATTCCAATTAAACGTAGGTCGTTAATCCAAGTGGAGCAAGTGAAGACTCGAGGTATAAGGGCTATACGTCAGTATAACTCTGTGGGTGATTCCGTAATGAGTTTGACGGAATAGTGCTTATAGATTCGAGATGGTGATTTAGAGTGCAAGGGCTATGGTCGTTGACTCTAAGGGTGATTCTAAAATGAGTGCAACGAGATAGTGCCTTCGGTTTCGTTCGAACCCGGAACGAACTTGTATGGATTGAATGCTTTCAGAACATTGTCAGGCGGACGATGAGCATTCTAAGATAATTGGTCCTATAAAGGTAATCGCAGCCTCAAGCCTCATCAACCGGGAATGGCTAAAACAGGGGAGGTGCAGCAAGGCTTCGTGGGTCGCTCCCACTGGAGAGCGAGATACATCCCTGTCTAGATGTCCCTTTTATTTCGGCTTTGTGGGCAGTTGGAACTGCAGCCAACTGCGGGGTGGTCTTGTTCGGGACTGTTCAGTAAGGAATGGTCCCGGCCTTATGTTGCAGGGGAGTGGGAGTACTCCTCGGTATGGTGATCTAGGCCACGTACTGTGACGGGCCGTACCCCAGTAGCCCTGCCATTGATGGAAACCCATTTTCCCTACGAGACCCTACGGTTTTGTTTGTATTACCCACTTTTGTGGCTAGTAGCTGGAATTTAATAAATGTAACAATTTCGGCTATTTCATATTTACTTGAAAACCCTAGACACTATTATAATATCACTGGATTTCCTATCAAATGTTTTGGTTAGCGTAAGGTAAAAACTTTTCCATGTTTATGTATGGGAAGTCTTACGTGATACCTTTTCTTTTCAAAGGATTTTCTAAAGTTAAGCAATCTTAAACCGTTTACTCACACCAGACCCCTGTCTGACCCGAGTGTTTATTTTCTGTTTTATTAAACTCTTGGGTACTCATATTATATATGAGTAGTCAAGTGATTCAGGTTATACTTGATGAAATCTGGAGGAGCTTTGGAGCAGGAGGCTTCAGCGTGTAGATATATAGTTAGAGTTTCCGCTGTGTTGATATTCTGTATGATGTCTTGAATTGTATTAGATAGAAATGTTATAACTTTCTAAATTGAGATGTTTAGTTGTGTACTCTGATGTATATGATACTATGTATATGTTATATATTATATTTAAATCGTTCCGCTGTGAGATTCTGATGTGTTGTTTTCTTTTTCTTCTCTTTCTTTTCTTCTTCTATCCCTTTCTTTCTTAATTAGTGATGCGATTTTCCGGGAGTGGAAAGTCGGGTCGCTACAGCTGGTATCAGAGCATTAGGTTGAGTGAATACCATGGCTCTGGAGTGGTGTCTATCTTGAGAGAGCGTACTTGTAATTTTATATATAAATATATATTTATATAACTACCTAATCTGTTGGGTTATCTGTTCGGATTTTTCAACGTAGGTTATAAAGGTAGATAAGGTAGGAGTGTGTGGAACACGACTACCACTATTGGTTGAGGTTTATATGTTGTGGTTGGAGGTGTTTATCGAGATTATAGACCTAATACTGTCTCGAATAAGTTTTGTGGATTGTAGAAAGGATTTCTTTGAGTCCAAAGGAAGTATTTTCAAGAATTGGAGTATATTCTTGAGAGTAAGGTTGATTTGCTCTCGAATGGGCAGGGATTTCCAAGAGTTGAGTTGTCAGCTGAGCAGAAGCAGTGGTGGTATCTTGATAGCTTCAGGAAGGAATAGCTGTGTGATGAAATGCTGTTTCCATAGATGGTTCTGAAGATGTTTCTTTTGGAGCCAGATTAAGATGGTATTGGAAGAGCATCGATGCTTACTGCAGGGAAGATTCAGATGTTTAGAGATTCTCTGGATCTCAAGTAAGGATGTCTTGTCTGTATTGAAGTATAAGACTAAGGTCGATGAGTTACCTCATTTCGGACATGGTCTCAATTGTTTTCTTAAGAAGATAAGTGGTTGGTGTTTGGTTTGGAGCCGAGTTTCTTGAGAAGATGTCGACTCGTCTCAAGAACTTTTGGCAAAAATTGGGTGTTAGTTTTGTGTTTCGAGAAGCTTTTGGTTAAGGAAGATCTTGTAGCTTAGCAGTATCATTAAGGTGAATTTTGGAAGAAGCATGGATCTGTTTCTTCGATGAATCTGAAATCTTTGGGATTCTACTATCAGCAGACCAGGCAGATGGTGAAGGCTTATTCTTTCCTTGGGAAGGCTCAGCAGAGCGAGATATCTGTTGGAAGTGATCTATCAGTTTCTGATAGATAAGCCATTCTTGAAGATTTATCTTGATAGGAAAAATCTGTTCTAGTTGGGGAGACAGTTCTTTAGAATCAGAACTGAGTGGAATCGCAAAAGTGACTTACGATTAGTTTGGAAATCTTGGAGTATTCTTGGTTTGGGAATTGAGGCACCTCGAGTAGAGGTGAAAGCTATGAAGTAGTCGGAGATTTTCTAGATGTTTTTGAGAAATTCAAAAGTTGACCTGAATCGGAGATTGAGTTTTCTTATCGACTTGGATTTCCAAGAACAATTTTGATGATTCAACCATATAGTGGGATGACTCTTGGAGCGAGAAGAGTTTGGTGAGGCAGCTCAAGATTCTTTGGAGAAGGATTGATCCTCTTATTCTAAGTTGAGATTTTGTTGGAAAGTTTTGACCAAGTGGAATGGTCACTAAGATTTTATGAATTAGATGAACAGTGTTTGGAGAAAGATTTTGCTTGTGTTCTTCAATAGCATTCTTATCTGTTCTATATCAGAGTTGTGCAGCGGAAGCGAGTTGGCAGTTATTCTGGTATGGGAGCAACTGGATGTTGCAGTAGAAATTTTTACAGGAAATTCAAGTATGAAGGAATTTTCTGGATTTGAGGGTAAGGTTGTCAGGTGCAACTGTTTGGCTATTCTAGATAAGAGAGGTTGGTTTGAAGTCCATTGATGCTTGTAGTATAGAGTCGTGTTTTGGATTTCAGCAAATTATTTTGGGAAAGCCATTTTATTGAGTAGGACCTGGAGATTTGGTTTGAGTTGGTCCTGTTGTTTCATGAAGCAATCAGCAAGGGTTAGGCTGAACAGGAATATTGAAGGTGACTCAGAGCATCTGAAGTGTTGTGCAGTTAAGAATTGAGGAGATTTGGAATGTGCAGTTAGAGTTTGGATATTGACTTGGTTTTATCCAATCAAAGGAATTATAAGAGATTGGGTAAAACTGGAAAGTTAGCTCTGGAGGAATTTTGAGTTTTATCTGTGTTCTCTAGAGATTAGATTTTGATCTACAAGATTGAATTGCCAGTTTGGATAGCTGGAATTCATTGTATTTCACATATCTCTGAGGAATATGTGTATGATTCTTTGAGTGATGGAATCAGCAGTTCAGAAGAGATCTGGTAGTTCTGCTGGTTTTGAGTTTAGTCTGATATCTTGTTCAGATTTGAAGAATCCGATGAGGGAGTTCTTGGTTTTATAGTGTAGTTACTTAAGATTCTGTAGAGAGAGTATTCCAGTATAGGTATCTGGAAAACTCTTGATAATATTAGTAAGTTCTATTCGGAATTTTTCTGGATAGATAAAATTATTTGGTTGAATTGGTTACTATGATTGGTAGTGTATGATTGATTGTGTAACGACCCAGAATTTTTAATAATTTAAATTTGAATATTTAATTTATTTTAAATATTAATAATTGAATTTATAAGTCAAATAAATTTTTATTTGAATTTTTGGATTTAATTGAATAATTAAATCGATAATTTAATACGTTAAATTATGGAAATAATTTAAAATTGAGTTAAATATGATTGAAAATAATTTGGAAAATTTTATTTTATCGTATGGAAGTTATAGAAATATTTTAGAACTTTTAAAATCGAATTAAGAGTTAATTTGTGAAAACTGAATATTTTAATATTTAATAATCGACTGTCAAATAGTCAATTTTTGAACAGTCTCAGAATTGAACGAAACCAGTTCCATTGGATCCGTAATAGTTAGTTATTACCGGATTTCAATTTTCGTGTCAATCGGAGCTATCGTTTGATCGTGGCAGCTCGAAACGCATCGATTTATTTTTAATTTAAATTTGGCGAGTCAAAATAGCCATTTTTCAAAAAGTCTCGGATTTCGACGAAACCAGTTTCATCGGATCCGTAATGTGATATTATTGTAAGGTTTCAAATTTCAAGTCAATTGGATTTACCGTTTGTCCGGTACAAATTAAAACGCCTAGAAATCGACTTAAATCGGTTTAATTTAAATTGAACGTTTTCAGCCATAACTCGCACATACTTCCGAATTAGCTTCTGAAACCTGTTCCATTGTGTCCGGAACGCGGGATAAACCCTAGGTACGCTGGTTACGGCGTCTAAATCGGAGTTCGGAATTCCCGGGATGAATAGTGTTTACGCTTGCTTTTTCTATAAATACACCTCACTCTCAAAAAAATAAAATAAAAATATTCAAAACCCTAATTCATTATGTAGCCGCCAGTTACAATTCTAAGGCTGAAAATCATTCTCATTCATCTCTCAATCTCTCTCAATCTACAAAGAATTAGAATAAGTTGTTAACTACAAAGATGAAGAGCACGAGATGAGCTTTAAATCCATACGGATATGATCGGAAATGGTGCGACAGAGGGAGAGATAAGTGGGGCCGAAACTTGCAACTGTGCACGCGTCTCGAGGGTAGAGGGGGAGGCCGAGTTGGCCATGGTGGTAGGCGTGGGTAGCTAGCGTCGTGTGCTTCGCGATGGCGGAGATGTGATCGAATATAATCGTGTGTGGTGAGAGCATAATTAAACCCTAATTCATATGATGGGTTCGGCCTCATTTTCTATGGTCTGGAGATGAGAACGCAAGGGGGAAGAAAGCATATACACGGCCAAGATCAGTTGCAGTGGATCCAAGGGTTCTTGATGGCTTAGGTTTAAAAATAATTAAGTTGTTGTAATTATAGTTATATAAATTGTGTACAAACTTTGAAAAATCATAACTTTTTCATACGAGGTCGAAAAAATGCAAACTCAGTTGCGTTGGAATCGTATGGACGAGCACTACGCGATGGAGTTGGTTTGGAGTCGTTTGGAGTTAGTGAGAATTTCGAGTAAAATTAAACGCGCGTTTAATTTTATTCGAAATAAAAGCTAAAACGGAAATTAAAACCAAGGTGAGAATTTCTCACTCAATCGAATAGATTTCGATTTTATTTTAAATAGTTAGATTTAAAATATTTGAATGCATGTTTGAATGATGACTGTAAATTATTGATTGTTAAAATAGACATTATGCGCCGTTAGTAAGCGGATGTTATTTATTATAAACATATACCGCGAATATTTCATAAACAGTGAAATTGGTATTATATATAATATCAATATATATATATTGGCATATGTATATATTGCAGTTGATTGATTTCCCGTATTTTTTTGCGGATGAGACCCTACTACGCCGTTATTAAGCGGATAATATTTATTAAGAACATGTACCGCGATAATTTCGTACTGGAGCGAAATTGGTATTGTGCTAATGTTTTTGGATGCAGGAAACAGGTTGGAGGGATCCAACTGGATTCCTCAACAGTATTTATTTTATTTCAGATATTTTGATATTTGATTGATTATCATATCGATATATGATATCGTTGTTAGTCGTGATTGACTATTTGGTGTGTAGCATCATTGGACCCAGATTTGGGATTTTTAAAAATGTTTTTAAAAGTGATTTTGAAAATATACTATATTTTTGGAATTGATCCATTATAAATAAATAAACGTTATAATTTTTAAAGTTATAAAAATTATGGTTTTTGTGAAATATAGTTAAAAAGCTGATTTTTAGAAATACGATTAAAAGTCGATTTTTGAGAAATATGAACTAATGATTTTATAAAATAATTTAGATTGGATTTTTGAATATATGATAAAAGTTTAAATATAGGATTTATAAAATTTGATTTTTTTATAAATCGAAATGATGAGATTATAAAGGAATTTAAAGACGTTTTAAAAGAATAATATAAATTGATTTATATTAAGAGATTTATAAATGGATATTTATAAATCGAAATATTGACATTATAAAACGAGTTTTTATAAGTGTTTGAATGAAGTGAAAATGAAATTCATTAATGAATGAAATTTATAGAATTATATAACGGTGAAGTTATAAATGGAATTTTATAAACAATAGGTTTATAAAATTTGTAAAGTTCAAAGGAACGATTTTTGCAAATAAATAAATTTTAAGTGTTTGACTTATAATTTGGACTTTTGGTTTATAATTAAGATTATAAATCGAATAGGTAAATAAAGAGGATTTATAAAGGAAGTTGTTATGAAATAAATGGAAATGGAATTTATAAACGTTGTTTTATAAATTCGCAAACGACTTATTTTGATAAGTTAATTATTATAACTTATAAATGGAGTTATATTCACGTTTTTAGACAGTGAATAATCCTTTAAAATAAAATGAATAGAAAGGATGAAATTTGTTAACATAGTATATTCACGTTTTTGAATAGTGAATAAGATGTTAAAGAAATTGTTTAGAATGTGAATGTTTTAAATAGAATTAAAACGATCTAACGATGTTTTAAAATGTGTTGAGATTCGAAACCATAGATTTCAACATTTATTGTTGAAATAGACGTTTTCGAGAAATAAAAGGAAATGTGGACTATAACACTGTTGTTATAGTAAATGATTTCCGAAAGGAAATGTTTTTGATTAGTATTGGGATTTATATATCTATTTTAAATTCGAATCCCTATACTAGTGATTTTGGGTTGTCGTAACGATGTTTTACGCAACATTCGTTTTGGCCCAAGTAAATATGTTTAAGTGAATGATTTCCTTAAATAATGAAATATATACTTAATTCGATTTAAGTATATTGAATATTTTCTAAGTGTTGAAAATAAAAGAGATTTGTGAATTACTTATGAATAAATAAGTATGGAAATGTTTTCCAATATGAAGTGAATAATTAGAATTTATCTTTTTGAAGATAAATTGAAAATGAATAATTGAAATCGTATATGCACGAATATTTTGAAATATAAATTCATTATGGAATTTATATGTGAAAAGTGAAATTGGTTAAAAATAAATATTGATTTATTTTTGAAGTGTTGGAATTTTATATCTTGTAAAGATATTTTGGAAATGTAAATAATTTGGAAAATTATTTGGAATCTGGTGATGTATGCATATCAATTGATAGTTCAATAGCCGACTATCAATATTTCCCTTTGATTGGGTATTTGATATGATTGTTTGAATTTGAATGCACACTTATTTTTGAATAAGCGCTCACTATTCGGGTTAACCGGGAAAGGACCATGGGGTCGTATAACCCATTCCGAATATGTGATACGTCGTTATGAATTGCATTTGAAGATCGGTGTTGAAGACCGAGTATTTGTGAAAGCGATAGGATGACCTATCGATTGTCTCTGCACTGGGTAGCTCCTGGTATTGAGATCTCTTAAGTGATGGGAAATTCGATCGGGATTGTGAATACCCGTATTGCAAGGGCTTCGTAAGAAGTGCCTTCGGTTCTGTTCGAGCCCGGAACAGACTTGTATGGATTGTATGCCTGACATTACAATTTGAGATATAAAGCCGATTTCTTTCAAATATATTTCTGTTGGTGGCGGAGAATTTATTCTTTGCTTAACACCCTTCTTTGAGACGTATGTGCTCAAAGGTTATATAGTTGAAGTTATCAGCGATATATTCCCAGTTTGGTAATGTGACATGCTGAGTGATGCTGAAATGATCATCGTGTTGATTATTTGTGATAGGATCATTTATTTGATCGTCTATCTTAGTGATCATTGTGTTGATCATTTGTTGACCCAAAGCACGGCTTTTTGTTCAAAGTGTGTTTTTGTGGACGTGAATTCATCGAGCCTCACATCCCGTTAATGGTCAAAACAGGAAAGATGCGGCAAGGTTATGAGGGGTAGCTCCCTTTAGGGTATGTGCATTTCCTTCTGGAAAGGGTGGTATCATGGTATGGAGCCCAGATACTTACTCATGTTGATACACTATATCTATTTCTGTGTGGTGTTGTTGGTGACGAGCGCTCGGTTAAAGGTCCGATGGGACCGGGGGATGCCATATTCGTGTAGTAGTTACCTAGTGATAAAGGTAACCCGGCCTTGTGTTGGCAGAGAGCTGGTTAAGTTCTCGGGGACGTCCAGCCAGAGGCGATCCCATGTGGCAGTAGGAAGTTCCTTAGCCTGACCATTTGTTGGAAATCCAAAGAAACAATACGAAACTTGTACGGTATTAGTTGTAGAACCTGCCATTCACTTATGGTGGTCACCACTGTTTGGATGGTAGCTATAGTAGGCATACGATAATGGTCGTATGTTGGCTAAGATTTATATTCTACTTTCGAAATGAATTTTTCCTACACTATGCACTAATAATAATATCAAATGTTATTTTAAATGCGTATCAAGCATCTTTGACTATCATAAGGAGAAAT
The DNA here is from genome assembly GCA_030765085.1 of Allium cepa. Lineage (NCBI taxonomy): Eukaryota > Viridiplantae > Streptophyta > Magnoliopsida > Asparagales > Amaryllidaceae > Allium > Allium cepa. Next base: position 871,327,086 of record CM060937.1, on the reverse strand, counting down.
CTCCTCCGATTCTGCGTTTGCATGTGTGTGTGTGCGGGAGGCCTTATGGTAGTCTCATTTTTAAAAGCATTGCGAATTGAAAAAAAAATATTCCTCTCTTTTGATTTTAAAGTTAAATAAACTGTTTTGAGTTCTCACACCAGTCACATGACTGACTTGGAGTTTATTGTTTTCATTCCTAAACTCTGGGTGCCCACCAATTTCCACACGGGCAGTTAAGAGTTAGGTTTATCAGGATATTCTGGATATTCTGGAGTTGCTGGAGGCAAGCTGGATGGCATGGCGTATTACTAGTTTATATAGTATTTCTTTTTCCGCTGCACTGTTTATGTTGTACGTTGTTGTACACTCTGATGATATGATGTAATGAAATGAAATGAAATGTAATAACTGATATAGTTCTTTGTTTAAAGATTATTCATTTATTATTATATGTTGTTCCGCTGCGAATTGTGAGATTCTGTTGTTGTTCTGTTGTTTTCTTTTGTCCGTTCTATTTTAAAATTCTTCTATCTTCTGTTTTTTCTAATTCTCTATTTTCTAAAAATTGTCTATCTTCTTTTCCCTCTATTTTTCTTTTTCTTTCTTCTTTTTCTCTCTTCTTTCTTTTCTTTTCCTAAATTCTTTTCTTAAAACCCCTAAGGGTTCGTATTTTCGTTCATCTTGAATTAAACAAAGGAGATTAGTGTCTATTCAAGGAGTACGGACTTACGGGTCTTTACATTTGGTATCAGAGCTCTGATGGTTAAGCGACAACCATGGTTCTGTTGGGTATTACTCATTAGAGATAGAGTCAGTAGTACTCTAGAATGAGTTGAGTGTAATAATAGCTATGAGAGCGTATTTGTTAGTGAATAAAAATTGTTTTATATTGTGTTGACTTATCGGTTGATTGTTTATAGATTCCCGTCGATGTAGTCTAGCTAACTATCGTAGATAGGGGTTTCTAAACTCTTAAACAAGATAAATCGACATAGTATATTTTTAAATTGGGTAAATGCAATAATTTTACCTTGATTTTATTTTAAATATAAAGGGGTAATTTTTCAGAATTATTAATGTATATAAGTTGATTGTTAGGTTGTTTGGATAATCTAAATAAAAGAGTAATTGTATAAGCAAATGAATTATAAGAATAGAATTATAATTAAAGTGATTTACAATTGTGAAATAAACTTATATATGTAAGAAGTGAAATTATATGAATATGAGTTGTAAATGAAATTCAACTTTGTAATTGAATTGAATCAATGGATTGAATGTTAATCAATTGAATGTAATTTAAGTTGATATGGAATAATGAATGAAAGTATTAATTCATTAAATCTAATGTTATTAGAAGTTGAATAAAATTGAATGAAAATCAATTTAAAGTAAAGGAATTTGGTTGAAATTAATATACATTGGTTGTTATATGATTGTTAGTTGATTGTATAAAAATTCATTAAGATTTAATGAAATTGAAAGCTATGTAATTGAATTCAAATGGAAAGTAAATAAATTTGAATAGAATTGAAAGTGAATGGAATTTAATTAGTGAATGCAAACTAATTAAAATTGAGAATGAATGTGATAAAATCCAATGTAAATAAATCAAATATGATTTAAAGTGAAAACCCAAATTCATTGAATATGAATGAGAATATAAATGAATATTGATTGGTTATGGATGTAATTGGTTGATGGTTGAATATATATTGCTTTAGTTGCATTTGCTATGTGACATATATAGTTGATATGTTGCTATATGTTGTATATTGAGATTATTGTATATGTGCATGATTCTCATGTTGTTTGTTGAGTGATTAGTAGGTGCGGATCGCGTTGCTTCGCATTTGGAGTTCACTTTAGCACTATATTAGCCGTATATGCTTGCTAATAAAATATAAGGTACATATCTCGGATTAAATATCGTACTTTTACACTTTTTTCCCTTCGGGATGCCTCATTACTTGATGAGATGTATATTTGTGATATATATACTGTCATTTTTTTTTTCGGATCGAGCCGCGCAAAGGAGACTATGGCGAATTTTTCCGAAAATTTAAGGCGTTAGAAAAAATTTGAGTAAATTGGGAAAATTGTGAAAACTTTAACTTTGATTTGGAATTGAAAGTTAAACGATATAGTTTGTTTTTGAAAAGATAACTAAGTATGATTTGAAAACTTAGTAAAGTAGTATAAGAAGTTTAACTATAAATTTTGGAAAGTTAATAGATTCTGTAATCTTCTTACTTGTAATTTCGAGGACGAAATTCTTTTAAGGGGGAAAGATTGTAACGACCCAGAATTTTTAATAATTTAAATTTGAATATTTAATTTATTTTAAATATTAATAATTGAATTTATAAGTCAAATAAATTTTTATTTGAATTTTTGGATTTAATTGAATAATTAAATCGATAATTTAATACGTTAAATTATGGAAATAATTTAAAATTGAGTTAAATATGATTGAAAATAATTTGGAAAATTTTATTTTATCATATGGAAGTTATAGAAATATTTTAGAACTTTTAAAATCGAATTAAGAGTTAATTTGTGAAAACTGAATATTTTAATATTTAATAATCGACTGTAAAATAGTCAATTTTTGAACAGTCTCAGAATTGAACGAAACCAGTTCCATTGGATCCGTAATAGTTAGTTATTACCGGATTTCAATTTTCGTGTCAATCGGAGCTATCGTTTGATCGTGGCAGCTCGAAACGCATCGATTTATTTTTAATTTAAATTTGGCGAGTCAAAATAGCCATTTTTCAAAAAGTCTCGGATTTCGACGAAACCAGTTTCATCGGATCCGTAATGTGATATTATTGTAAGGTTTCAAATTTCAAGTCAATTGGATTTACCGTTTGTCCGGTACAAATTAAAACGCCTAGAAATCGACTTAAATCGGTTTAATTTAAATTGAACGTTTTCAGCCATAACTCGCACATACTTCCGAATTAGCTTCTGAAACCTGTTCCATTGTGTCCGGAACGCGGGATAAACCCTAGGTACGCTGGTTACGGCCTCTAAATCGGAGTTCGGAATTCCCGGGATGAATAGTGTTTACGCTTGCTTTTTCTATAAATACACCTCACTCTCAAAAAAATAAAATAAAAATATTCAAAACCCTAATTCATTATGTAGCCGCCAGTTACAATTCTAAGGCTGAAAATCATTCTCATTCATCTCTCAATCTCTCTCAATCTACAAAGAATTAGAATAAGTTGTTAACTACAAAGATGAAGAGCACGAGATGAGCTTTAAATCCATACGGATATGATCGGAAATGGTGCGACGGAGGGAGAGATAAGTGGGGCCGAAACTTGCAGCTGTGCACGCGTCTCGAGGGTAGAGGGGGAGGCCGAGTTGGCCATGGTGGTAGGCGTGGGTAGCTAGCGTCGTGTGCTTCGCGATGGCGGAGATGTGATCGAATATAATCGTGTGTGGTGAGAGCATAATTAAACCCTAATTCATATGATGGGTTCGGCCTCATTTTCTATGGTCTGGAGATGAGAACGCAAGGGGGAAGAAAGCATATACACGGCCAAGATCAGTTGCAGTGGATCCAAGGGTTCTTGATGGCTTAGGTTTAAAAATAATTAAGTTGTTGTAATTATAGTTATATAAATTGTGTACAAACTTTGAAAAATCATAACTTTTTCATACGAGGTCGAAAAAATGCAAACTCAGTTGCGTTGGAATCGTATGGACGAGCACTACGCGATGGAGTTGGTTTGGAGTCGTTTGGAGTTAGTGAGAATTTCGGGTAAAATTAAACGCGCGTTTAATTTTATTCGAAATAAAAGCTAAAACGGAAATTAAAACCAAGGTGAGAATTTCTCACTCAATCGAATAGATTTCGATTTTATTTTAAATAGTTAGATTTAAAATATTTGAATGCATGTTTGAATGATGACTGTAAATTATTGATTGTTAAAATAGACATTATGCGCCGTTAGTAAGCGGATGTTATTTATTATAAACATATACCGCGAATATTTCATAAACAGTGAAATTGGTATTATATATAATATCAATATATATATATTAGCATATGTATATATTGCAGTTGATTGATTTCCCGTATTTTTTTGCGGATGAGACCCTACTACGCCGTTATTAAGCGGATAATATTTATTAAGAACATGTACCGCGATAATTTCGTACTGGAGCGAAATTGGTATTGTGCTAATGTTTTTGGATGCAGGAAACAGGTTGGAGGGATCCAACTGGATTCCTCAACAGTATTTATTTTATTTCAGATATTTTGATATTTGATTGATTATCATATCGATATATGATATCGTTGTTAGTCGTGATTGACTATTTGGTGTGTAGCATCATTGGACCCAGATTTGGGATTTTTAAAAATGTTTTTAAAAGTGATTTTGAAAATATACTATATTTTTGGAATTGATCCATTATAAATAAATAAACGTTATAATTTTTAAAGTTATAAAAATTATGGTTTTTGTGAAATATAGTTAAAAAGCTGATTTTTAGAAATACGATTAAAAGTCGATTTTTGAGAAATATGAACTAATGATTTTATAAAATAATTTAGATTGGATTTTTGAATATATGATAAAAGTTTAAATATAGGATTTATAAAATTTGATTTTTTTATAAATCGAAATGATGAGATTATAAAGGAATTTAAAGACGTTTTAAAAGAATAATATAAATTGATTTATATTAAGAGATTTATAAATGGATATTTATAAATCGAAATATTGACATTATAAAACGAGTTTTTATAAGTGTTTGAATGAAGTGAAAATGAAATTCATTAATGAATGAAATTTATAGAATTATATAACGGTGAAGTTATAAATGGAATTTTATAAACCATAGGTTTATAAAATTTGTAAAGTTCAAAGGAACGATTTTTGCAAATAAATAAATTTTAAGTGTTTGACTTATAATTTGGACTTTTGGTTTATAATTAAGATTATAAATCGAATAGGTAAATAAAGAGGATTTATAAAGGAAGTTGTTATGAAATAAATGGAAATGGAATTTATAAACGTTGTTTTATAAATTCGCAAACGACTTATTTTGATAAGTTAATTATTATAACTTATAAATGGAGTTATATTCACGTTTTTAGACAGTGAATAATCCTTTAAAATAAAATGAATAGAAAGGATGAAATTTGTTAACATAGTATATTCACGTTTTTGAATAGTGAATAAGATGTTAAAGAAATTGTTTAGAATGTGAATGTTTTAAATAGAATTAAAACGATCTAACGATGTTTTAAAATGTGTTGAGATTCGAAACCATAGATTTCAACATTTATTGTTGAAATAGACGTTTTCGAGAAATAAAAGGAAATGTGGACTATAACACTGTTGTTATAGTAAATGATTTCCGAAAGGAAATGTTTTTGATTAGTATTGGGATTTATATATCTATTTTAAATTCGAATCCCTATACTAGTGATTTTGGGTTGTCGTAACGATGTTTTACGCAACATTCGTTTTGGCCCAAGTAAATATGTTTAAGTGAATGATTTCCTTAAATAATGAAATATATACTTAATTCGATTTAAGTATATTGAATATTTTCTAAGTGTTGAAAATAAAAGAGATTTGTGAATTACTTATGAATAAATAAGTATGGAAATGTTTTCCAATATGAAGTGAATAATTAGAATTTATCTTTTTGAAGATAAATTGAAAATGAATAATTGAAATCGTATATGCACGAATATTTTGAAATATAAATTCATTATGGAATTTATATGTGAAAAGTGAAATTGGTTAAAAATAAATATTGATTTATTTTTGAAGTGTTGGAATTTTATATCTTGTAAAGATATTTTGGAAATGTAAATAATTTGGAAAATTATTTGGAATCTGGTGATGTATGCATATCAATTGATAGTTCAATAGCCGACTATCAATATTTCCCTTTGATTGGGTATTTGATATGATTGTTTGAATTTGAATGCACACTTATTTTTGAATAAGCGCTCACTATTCGGGTTAACCGGGAAAGGACCATGGGGTCGTATAACCCATTCCGAATATGTGATACGTCGTTATGAATTGCATTTGAAGATCGGTGTTGAAGACCGAGTATTTGTGAAAGCGATAGGATGACCTATCGATTGTCTCTGCACTGGGTAGCTCCTGGTATTGAGATCTCTTAAGTGATGGGAAATTCGATCGGGATTGTGAATACCCGTATTGCAAGGGCTTCGTAAGAAGTGCCTTCGGTTCTGTTCGAGCCCGGAACAGACTTGTATGGATTGTATGCCTGACATTACAATTTGAGATATAAAGCCGATTTCTTTCAAATATATTTCTGTTGGTGGCGGAGAATTTATTCTTTGCTTAACACCCTTCTTTGAGACGTATGTGCTCAAAGGTTATATAGTTGAAGTTATCAGCGATATATTCCCAGTTTGGTAATGTGACATGCTGAGTGATGCTGAAATGATCATCGTGTTGATTATTTGTGATAGGATCATTTATTTGATCGTCTATCTTAGTGATCATTGTGTTGATCATTTGTTGACCCAAAGCACGGCTTTTTGTTCAAAGTGTGTTTTTGTGGACGTGAATTCATCGAGCCTCACATCCCGTTAATGGTCAAAACAGGAAAGATGCGGCAAGGTTATGAGGGGTAGCTCCCTTTAGGGTATGTGCATTTCCTTCTGGAAAGGGTGGTATCATGGTATGGAGCCCAGATACTTACTCATGTTGATACACTATATCTATTTCTGTGTGGTGTTGTTGGTGACGAGCGCTCGGTTAAAGGTCCGATGGGACCGGGGGATGCCATATTCGTGTAGTAGTTACCTAGTGATAAAGGTAACCCGGCCTTGTGTTGGCAGAGAGCTGGTTAAGTTCTCGGGGACGTCCAGCCAGAGGCGATCCCATGTGGCAGTAGGAAGTTCCTTAGCCTGACCATTTGTTGGAAATCCAAAGAAACAATACGAAACTTGTACGGTATTAGTTGTAGAACCTGCCATTCACTTATGGTGGTCACCACTGTTTGGATGGTAGCTATAGTAGGCATACGATAATGGTCGTATGTTGGCTAAGATTTATATTCTACTTTCGAAATGAATTTTTCCTACACTATGCACTAATAATAATATCAAATGTTATTTTAAATGCGTATCAAGCATCTTTGACTATCATAAGGAGAAATCTCCTCCGATTCTGCGTTTGCATGTGTGTGTGTGCGGGAGGCCTTATGGTAGTCTCATTTTTAAAAGCATTGCGAATTGAAAAAAAAATATTCCTCTCTTTTGATTTTAAAGTTAAATAAACTGTTTTGAGTTCTCACACCAGTCACATGACTGACTTGGAGTTTATTGTTTTCATTCCTAAACTCTGGGTGCCCACCAATTTCCACACGGGCAGTTAAGAGTTAGGTTTATCAGGATATTCTGGATATTCTGGAGTTGCTGGAGGCAAGCTGGATGGCATGGCGTATTACTAGTTTATATAGTATTTCTTTTTCCGCTGCACTGTTTATGTTGTACGTTGTTGTACACTCTGATGATATGATGTAATGAAATGAAATGAAATGTAATAACTGATATAGTTCTTTGTTTAAAGATTATTCATTTATTATTATATGTTGTTCCGCTGCGAATTGTGAGATTCTGTTGTTGTTCTGTTGTTTTCTTTTGTCCGTTCTATTTTAAAATTCTTCTATCTTCTGTTTTTTCTAATTCTCTATTTTCTAAAAATTGTCTATCTTCTTTTCCCTCTATTTTTCTTTTTCTTTCTTCTTTTTCTCTCTTCTTTCTTTTCTTTTCCTAAATTCTTTTCTTAAAACCCCTAAGGGTTCGTATTTTCGTTCATCTTGAATTAAACAAAGGAGATTAGTGTCTATTCAAGGAGTACGGACTTACGGGTCTTTATAGATTGTGTGATTGCTGTTTGAAAATTTAAATTCTGTAGCTGGGTTATTAAATTATCTTTGCTTTTAAATTTCGGGGACGAAATTCTTTTAAGGGGGGAGGAATGTGACGACCCGAAATTTTAAGCAATATCAATTTAATAATCTTTGATAATAATTAAATTGATTTGATCATTTTATATTATAAATTGACAAGTTAAATTTATTTTAAAGATTAATAATAATAATTTGTTAATATCTATTAATATTTTCTTAACATTATAAATAGGCAAGTTAATTCTTTTGAAAGTTAATAATATTTTGTTTTGAAAATATTTAGTTTGGTAAATAAGAAGTTTTTAATGTAATAAAACTTTATATTCAAATTATAATATATATGAATGTATATATATTGTGATTTGAGATTTGTTTTAAAATTTAATTTGGAAATTAACAAATTTAATATTAGAATGTTTCTATTTGAAATGTGTATATATATATTTGAAATAGGAAAACTATTAATTTGAATTTAATAAGAGTTTTCAAACTTGAATATATTTAGTTTTGAATTTGAAATGATAATTTGATTTAATGTCTTTGAAATGATATTTGAAATTTAAATTTTAAATAATAAAGTTAATTTCTTATTTTATAAACATATATTTTAGCTTTTGTTTTTAATAAGATAAAATTGTTTTAAAAATTTATATAAGGAGTTAAACTAAGTTTCTCAATTTATGAACAAATGATAAAATTAAATTGATTAAAATACAAGTTATTTAAAAAATGCCTATATGAATTTGTTTTTAAGATAATGAAAGCCTAAAGTTTATTTTTATAAGATGGAAGCATTTTATAATTATCTGACATTAATGTATGTATGTAGCTTAAATAGATTATTAATAAGGAAATAACATTTAAAATATCAATTAAATATTAAAAACATTTGTTAAACATTAATTTAACAATAATAACGCTTGTTAAACTTTTAAATATGTGTTAAGACAAATGTAAATTAATATGTATAGGTGTAAGCTAATTAGAATATAAGATAGACAAATGTCACTCTCTTGTAAATTTAATTTAAAATTAAATTGTAAAATACAAATGAGCTTCATTTTCAGAAAAAAATGAATACAAATCTGAAAACCAGATATGGGAATAAAAATGAAACTTGAAACAAGAAATTTAAAAGCAAGTTCAACATCAATACAAGGTCTTCAAATGCAAAACAAAGTTCAGAAAAAAAAGAATCTGTAAATCTGGATATTCAAATCAAAGATCATCTTCAAATTTATCAACCAACTCAGAAATCAACTGCAAGTGGATTGATTTCATCATGCAAGCTGGAAATTAATCATCACTTCAACATGCAAAAGGGAATTGAAAGCCTGGAAAAAAATATGCAGTTCTACTCTCTGTTTTTTGCAAATGTACAGGTGAGTAAATAAAATTTTAAAAACAGTTTTAAATTTTAAATTTCATCTTGTTCTTGTGCATGGAATCTTGATGAATTGACTGGAATTCTTGGATTTAACTGTTGCATGATTGAGTATGAGGGATTGATGATATTGAGATGCCTGTAATCAAAATTTTGCTCTGTAAACTATAACAGGTTTTCAAAATAAATTCAATAACTTGGATTTGAATTCGAATCTGCTTACGTTTTGTTTACAAATGTTGTTTGAAATCACATAAGCTATCATCTAAAAATAATAACAAAATTTTAAATTGAATGATTTATTATAAATAGTTAAATTTACAGTACTTGTCAAATTTGGTCAGAAATTCATGAATTCAATTTTAAATTTTGGATTCATGATTGAATTGCAAATGGAAAATTATGATTTTTAGTACTTGAATCATAATTTTTAATGAGGTAATCAGTGAGCTTTTTGGATTTATCTGTTTTTGGGGTTTTTGCCAAATCACGGCAAACCACGGCGAATTGGACATCGCCGTTGAACTCGAAGGTGGAGGAGGCTTCAGTGATCATGCGAAAAATGCTTCATGAATTTTTAATTGAGTGGGATGGCCGATAATTGAGGAGTTAGGGTTTTATTTCTTGTTTTCTGCCGATGTGTTCAATGTGGTTTCACAGTGTCGTGGGGATACTGGAGGCTGTCGCGAGTGAAGCTATGGGTTCGAGGTGACGTGGGAAGGCTACGGCAGTGGTGGCAAGTTTGCTCGAGTTTGGAATTGCCGCGGAGGTTGGTTTTTCCGGTGAGGGTGTTTCCAACTAATGGGTTCGAAGGCTAATTTTCGATTCTTGAGCGTAATTGTTTTTCTGGGTTGAGCGTTGGAATGGAGGGGTTGATCGTGACTTGTCGAGGTCGGAATGATGGTCGTTGGTGGCTGGAAGAGCGGTGCACGTTGCACGTGTGCATAAGTGTGTCAGGAGTGGAAAGGAGTTTGTGAGGGAAGTGGATTTGCTTGGGTTTTCGTTCAGGGTGGTTCGAATTTTACTCGAAGCAGGAAGAGAGGTGGGGAGACTCGAGGTAAGCACGGGAAAATCAGTGGATTGCTCGGTGTTGTCGTGAGTTTATGCAGTGGGGGTGTTCGAGTTGTTTTGTGCTGGTTTTGTTTGATGGGTTCAATAGTTACATTCTGAAGTAACTTAAGATTTTTTTTAAAAAAAAAACTTTTAACAGACTAATAATGAATTGTATATGATACAAGATGTAATACAAAAGTGAACAAGTTTTATTTATAAATCAGATTTTTTTTTCAAAAATCATACTTTAAACATGCCTTATATATATGATTTATGGAAGCTCTAATAAGTAAATTTTGAAATAAATTAGTATTAATTTTTATTAAATAACTTTGGAAAAATATATTTAAAAGTTATAGGTAATTTAAAATGTGTTTATTTATAAATTGATATTTTATTTTAAATGAAGTATAATGATTAAGAATTTGATAATCAATTATAATAAAGATTTATATTATGTAAATTAGAATTTTTATTTATCTAAAGATAAATAATTGTGAGAAAAATTGTGATAATTCAATTATAATTAATATAAATGATTTAAGTAAGATAATGGTTTTCTTAATCAAGAATATTTATAATATATGAAGTTAAGAATCATTTAATTAATTTTAAATGATTAAGTTAAATAGTTAATTGAGTAATTAATTTGTGATTAATCTAGATAATCACTTTGGATTAATCTAATATAATTACCTGGGAAAGTAATTAAAGTAATTAAGTGGTTAATTACTAAAGGTAATTAAGTAAAGGATAATTACTTTATTAAAGGTAATTAGGTAAATGTGATTAAGAGTTAATCACTTTAGTCATTAATTAAAGAATTAATTAATAATTAGTTAAAGGTTTAAATTATTTAATTATTGATTATTGAATAAAAGGATTAAGAGTAATTAATTAAGTGATTAATTACTTGTTAAAGTAATTAATTAAGAAGAAATTTTAATTAATGAAGTAATCATTAATTAATGAAAATATTTAATTAATTATTAATTTATAATTTAAGTATAATTAATTTGTAATTAAGTTTTAATTACTAAATGTAATTAAAGTAATTAATCAAAGGTGATTAATTAAAAGTAATTAATTAAATATGATTAATTAAAAGTAATTAATCAGTGTGATTAATTAAAAGTGATTAATCAGGTATGATTAAAAGGTAATTAAGGAATAATTATCAGAATAATTAAGGAATAATTAATCAAGGTTGATTAATTTAGAAGGTAATTAAGAGGTAATTACTTAGTATAATTTGGAGTAATTAATCAGGAAGATTAATTAATATGGTAATTAAGTAAGAATTACTTGAAGTAATTAAGTGATAATTAATCAGGGAAGATTAATTGAAATAGATAATTAAGTGATGTTAGTTAATTAATTAATTAATTTGTAATTAATTAATGAATAGTAAAATGGATTGAAGATAATCCAAGTGTTTAAGTAAGAATTAATTTAATTTAAGGATTAATTAAATTAATCAAGTTTGAATCAAACTTGTTTATGAATGATTAATGATTGGATGATATATATCATTGAATGAGTTAATGATTGGATGTTATTGGATAACATTGATTGATGGGTGATGATGTGAATATGTTATATCTGAGATGTGATATATATGATGCTTTGTGATATGTATAGATGCACGTGATAATAGATGCTTATCTATCTGTGTAATATGGATACATCCATTTATGTTAAATGATATTTTCTGAAATATCTATTGTTTAAATCCCTTAAGAATAACTTGGACATTAAAATGGCGTTTGGTTTCGATGAGACCGGGATCGGGTTTCCATATTTGGATATCCGAAAACCACATCGATTCCAATTAAACTAGGTCGTTAATCCAAGTGGAGCAAGTGAAGACTCGAGGTGTAAGGGCTATACGTCAGTATAACTCTGTGGGTGATTCCGTAATGAGTTTGACGGAATAGTGCTTATAGATTCGAGATGGTGATTTAGAGTGCAAGGGCTATGGTCGTTGACTCTGAGGGTGATTCTAAAATGAGTGCAACGAGATAGTGCCTTCGGTTTCGTTCGAACCCGGAACCAACTTGTATGGATTGAATGCTTTCAGAACATTGTCAGGCGGACGATGAGCATTCTAAGATAATTGGTCCTATAAAGGTAATCGCAGCCTCAAGCCTCATCAACCGGGAATGGCTAAAATAGGGGAGGTGCAGCAAGGCTTCGTGGTTTGCTCCCACTGGAGAGCGGGATACATCCCTGTCTAGATGTCTCTTTTATTTCGGCTTTGTGGGCAGTTGGAACTGCAGCCAACTACGGGGTGGTCTTGTTCGGGACTGTTCAGTAAGGAATGGTCCCGGCCTTGTGTTGCAGGGGAGTGGGAGTACTCCTCGGTACAGTGATCTAGGCCACGTACTGTGACGGGCAGTACCCCAGTAGCCCTGCCATTGATGGAAACTCATTTTTTCTTCGAGACCCTACGGTTTTGTTTGTATTACCCACTTTTGTGGCTAGTAGCCGGAATTTAATAAATGTAACAATTTCGGCTATTTCATATTTACTTGAAAACCCTAGACACTATTATAATATCACTGGATTTCCTATCAAATGTTTTGGTTAGCGTAAGGTAAAAACTTTTCCATGTTTATGTGTGGGAAGTCTTACGTGATACCTTTTCTTTTCAAAGGATTTTCTAAAGTTAAGCAATCTTAAACCGTTTACTCACACCAGACCCCTGTCTGACCCGAGTGTTTATTTTCTGTTTTATTAAACTCTTGGGTACTCATATTATATATGAGTAGTCAAGTGATTCAGGTTATCCTTGATGAAATCTGGAGGAGCTTTGGAGCAGGAGGCTTCAGCGTCTAGATATATAGTTAGAGTTTCCGCTGTGTTGATATTCTGTATGATGTCTTGAATTGTATTAGACAGAAATGTTATAACTGTCTAAATTGAGATGTTTAGTTGTGTACTCTGACGTATACGATACTATGTATATGTTATATATTATATTTAAATCGTTCCGCTGTGAGATTCTGATGTGTTGTTTTCTTTTTCTTCTCTTTCTTTTCTTCTTCTATCCCTTTCTTTCTTAATTAGTGATGCGATTTTCCGGCAGTGGAAAGTCGGGTCGCTACAGAGTGTGATTTATCAAGGGTGATTAATAAATATAATTAATTAAAGATTAATTATTATAATGTAATTAATTAAGGAGTAATTAATTTATTTAATAACGTAATTAAGGATAATTAATTACTAATTATGATTAATCAAGGTGGATTAATGAATAAGATTAATTGAAGATTAATTATTAAATATGATTAGCAATTAATTAAAGGAGTAATTAAGGATCATTAATTAATGTAATTAATGACGTAATTAAGGGTTGGTTAATTAAGATTACTTAATCAATAATAAGTGATTATAGAGTAATTAATCAATTGCAATTAATTAAGGATCAATGTAATTGATTATAATTAATTAAGTAATGAAGTAATTAAAGGTTAATTACGAAAGGATAAGGATAATTAATTTGTGAAATTAATTAAAGGCTAATTACTTGAATGTAATTAAAAGATAATTAATCAAGGATGATTAATTAATATTAATAATTAGAGGATGATTAATTAATTGATTTGTAATTAATTAATGGTGATGTAAGCAAGATTTATGTGATGAAAGTAATTAATTTAATTTATTTTAAATTAATTAGAGATGAAGTAATAAATTTAATTCATTTTAAATTAATTATAGATAATGATTAATAAATCATGCTTATGGATGTTGAATGATATTGATTGCCTTGATTGTTTGGCATCTTATGAGATAAGTGATGCTGTATGATATGGATGCTTTGGTTGAATTATGATGATAATGTGAATTATCTATTTGTGATGATAATGTGAAATTATCTATTTGTGATGATAATGTAGATTATCTATTGTGATATTGTGAATTATCTATCTGTGTGAATATAGATAATAGAATTGAACTGTTTTAACTTTAAAACAACTTGGACCTAAAAGAAGGCGTTTTGGATTTCGATGAGACCGGGATCGGGTTTCCAGATTTGGATATCCGAAAACCACACCGATCCAAACTAACGATAGGTCGTGAATCTCAAGTGAAGATGAAGATTCAGAGTGCAAGGGTTATTGTCGTTAACTTTGAGGGTGATTCCAAAATGAATGTAACGAGATAATGCGTTCGGTTTCGTTCGAACCCGGACGAACTTGTATGGATTGAAAGCTTTTAGAACATCGTTAGGTGGACGATGAGAATTCTAAGAGATGTGTTCTCTAAAGGTAATCGTAGCCTCAAACCTCATCAACCGAGAATGGCTAAAACAGGGGAGGTGCAACAAGGCTAAGTGGGTCATGCCCAAGTAGGACGAGATTTACCTCTGTCTAGAAGTCCCTTTATATTCGGCTGTGTGGGGCAGTTGATTGCAACAACTGCCGAGGTTGTCCTGTTTGGGACTGTCCAGTAAGGGATGGTTCCGGCCTTGTGTTGTAAGGGATTTAGGGTGGATCCTCGGTACGGTGATCGAGGCCACGCACTGTGGCGGGTGGTACCCCTGTAACCCTGCCATTGTATGGAATCCAATCTCCAATAAGTGCCGTACGTTTTAGATATGCCCAACTATACTGGAACGTGAGATGTAAGCATTCCAGCTATTTCTGTATTTTATTTTGAAAACCCTAGACCCTATTATAATATCACCGGATTTCCTATCAAATGTTTTGGTTAGCGTAAGGTAAAAACTTACCCATGTTTATTTGTGGGGAGTCTTACGTGATACCTTTTGTTTTCAAAGGATTTTTCAAAGTTAAGCAAGCTTAACCTGTTACTCACACCAGACCCATGTCTGATCCGGAGTTTATCTTCTGTTTTCTTAAACTCTTGGGTACTCAAATTTTTACGAGTAGCCAAGGGATTCAGGTTAGCTTTGACAAATACTGGAGGAGCAATAGAGTAGGTGGCTTCAGTGTTGTGTGTGTGTGTATATATATATATATGTAGTGTTCCGCTGTGTGTTCTCTAAGTCATTATGTTGAGTTGTATAACTAGACAAGTGTTTATAACTGTCTAGTATGTGTTATATAAGTTGTGGGACTCTGATTGATGTTGTATGCTATGCAATACATATGTGATTGATATAATTTATTCGTTCCGCTGTTGAGATTTTGATGTTGTTTCTTTCTTTCTTCTCTATCTTTCTCTTTTCTATCCGTTTCTTTCTTAAAGATGGTATGTCTTTCTGTGGAGAGAAAGATGAGTCGTCAAATATATAGATTTTTCATTCTCATTAAAATGAATATCTATAGGAGGTTCAAAGGAAATATTTGGAGGAAATGTTAATTTTTTAACAGGAAATGTAATATTTGCGGAGAAAATGTTTAAAACATGAGATCGATCAAGGAGGAACTAGTAAATAAAAAATAGAAGTTAAATGAGTATAATCGGGAAAATGTTTAAATGCTGGTTCACCACTTATTTTAAAATTTAGCCCAAAAAGCGATTATCTAATGCATGTTCTAAACTATAACCCTAACAAATTTTTTAGCAATTCCTTTTACTTTTAAAAATATATATATTTGCATTTAATGGGAAGTTAAAACGAGCCAAATTAAACTTATTATTGAATTTTTGACGAAAGTGAACAAATTCATAGTTTTCACTACAAATATTTGCAATTTCACTAAAATTAAAATATATTAGATAAGTGCTAACTTATAATGATCGTAAATTTTCGATAATTAAAATGGTTAATTTAATAAGATTCTACGATTAAATATTGATAGAAATAAAAAAATTAATTTAAAAATGAAATAATAACTAAAATGAAAGGTAACAATGTAAATTAAAGTAAATTATCAACAACTTGAATGGAATTCTAATCAATTGAAATAATGTAAAGGTTATGCTTGGTTATATAGTAAATATAGGAAAACAAATGTAAATGTTCAAGTCATTAATGAAATAGTATATAATAAATGGTAATTGAATAAAAATCTGTGTTATGTAAGTAATTGTAACATTCGTTTGTAAATAATGAATTTATAAGTGTGATGGAAGGTAAATTGTAACAAATATTATAAGTTACCTACATAATTAGTGTATATTAATTGGAAATCAATTGTAATTGAATGGAACTAAATGTTACATTAATGTGAGTAAGACAATGACTGTAAATTGTGAATGTAATAAAATGAATAGAAATGCTAATTTTATTCATAAGGTAATAATTGATTTAATAAAAGAATGAAATCAAGATACATAAATTGGGATTTTAAATTTTAATTGATGTGTAAAATTGACAAAATTCAATATAATTGAAATATAGTAATTAATACAAACAAAGATGGAAATTTGAGTATATCAATGTAATGAAGTGTAAAACCAATGTTAGCTATGTTTATAGGATAATAATTGACTGAGTTTAAAGATTTGAATCAAATAAAATCAATTTATTTGAAATAAACTTTAATTAATTTGATTAATTGTAGTTAAATTTGAATGCTGTAATCATTGAAATAATCAACACTGAAATTGATATGTAATTTACTTCAAGCTATTATATATGTCTAGGTAATCAAAATTGATAAAATTTGTTTAGTATTAAATTGAATTGAAGGTGATTTAAATTAACTTAATTATTATTTTATTTATTTAATGTGAAAATAGTCATTTTGGCAACTGTGTCGGATTTTGACGAAACGGTGAATTATTATAGGATTTCAAGTTTCGTAATGACCAGACTTGTCGTTTGATCGTACGGATTCAAAACGACTAGAAATCGATTTACTTGAAATCAATTGAAATCAATTTGAAATAGGATGATTTTAATATAACTTCTTCATACGATGGAATTAGGACTTGAAAAATGTTCCATTGGGTATAAAAATATTGAAAACACCTATTTTTGATATATGTGATTACCCATTTTCGTTCCGGAGACAGAACGGGCATTTCGGGTCATTTATCCTTCAACGTTATAATCAAGTCTTGTCCATTCATTCTATTTTCAGCTGTGCCTATAAATATCTAGTTATAAACCCTAGCACATTTTTATTTTCTATTGTCTGTACGTACATCTCTTCCTCATCTCCTCTTTCCAATGACAAACAAAGAAAATCCTAAATTCCCAATTGCATATTCAATTTCAAATCCAATTCCAAAATATAAAACTTCTCAAACCCTATCGAATTATATATTGATTTGAAGCACTCAACGAGCGCAGGTCAAATCTGCAGTTCGTTTTTCGATTCGGGATTCTATGTGCCAGAACAGGACGAACTATTCTCGGCCATTCGTTGATCATCGATTAACTTCGTTTGATCGAAAAATCGCAGGCACAGTTTTGTAGAGACTCTCGAGTGGAGTTCATCGGCATAGGTGATTCGTTGATTCAACGGTTGGATTGACGGTACAATTTCGATTAGGGTTTGAATAATTGTGGCGGCCGACAATTTTGTGCGTCGATCAATCGACATGGTGGGGGCGTCGAAGCCCTCGTCGTGGTAGTGGCGAGCTCATAGGTGGTCTTGGATTGAGGTGCAGCGGCCTATAGCACCCACGATAGTAGCATGGGGTGGTGGTGATGTTGCCCGGACCTAGTCGATTTCATCGTGTTTTTGTTAGGGTTCCAAACGTGAAGATGGTGATGTGGCAGTGTTCGGTTGGCTGTCTTCTTTATTTTATTTAATTCATATTTTAAAATCGTTACTGTTCTAATGTTTATAACTTTTACATACGAGGTCCGATTCATGCGCTGCTTTCTCCACTAGGATCGCATTGAAATTCTGAATAGTTTGACGCTGATTTGGACAAATTTTGAGATGGTTTGAATTTTGGGTTTAGATTGGATTTAAATTCAATTTAAATTCAAAGGTGAGTGTTTTAACTCACTCACAACTTCTAAAATTTCTTATGTTTGTCAAATTTGATTTATGATGTGATTAGCAATTTATTTATGGATGTTTGATATATTTAAATTGCCATTCCTGTTAGTTTGTAATATTTTGAATTAAATTGTTATTTAATTTATTGTTGAATTTAAATTGCCAGTTAAGTACCTGTTATTCGTTATCAATATTGATATTTATGGATTGATTTGGATGATGTTTGTGGTGGATGTTTGATTTCTGATATTGGATGAATGGATGTCGTATTTTATATCATCATAAATTGCAAGTCCCTATGGGTTGAAATGATACATACCCAAATGACCTATAGATTAGGAAAAAATCATTATAGATTGAAATGATAGACTCGAGCGTTTCTGTGGATTATTATTTAATTATGGATTGCGGTTTGAAATGATATATAACCGTAAAATATTAAATTGCAGATTGAAGTGGTATATAACCGTAAAATTTTAAATTGCGGATTGAAATGATAAATATCTGTATCACTTGACCCTAGGGTAGAGAATTATATCTGGATGCCGGACTGGTTAAATTAAATGAATTTTAAATCCTTAATTTTGAATCAAGTTAAATAATATTTTTAAATACAATTTGATTTATATAAATGGAATTATTATTGGAAAATCAAGTTTTATGTTGAAATATGAATTGGTTTAAAAGAACCGCTTTAAGAAATTAAATTGAAGGTTTAAATTTGAATTTTAAGTAAAATGAAATTTTATTAGAATTGAGCTATTGAATTGGTTTGAAATATAATTTAAAATGTATTTAAATTGGAATAGTTTAAATTGGTATTTCGGACATGGATTGGATAGAATTTGAATTGAAGGATTTAAAATGGGGTTTTGCTAATTTGGAAATTGAAATGATTTAGAGTTGAAATAAAATAAATTGTTTAAATTTGTATTAATTCCAAATCATATTTTAATAATAACTGTTTAGAAATATATTATTTTAAAATTCTAAATATTAAGATTTTCAAACTATTAAACTATTTTGACCTATATTGACTATATTAAATCATTTTAACCTATTTTAAACCATTCAATCTATTCTAAAACTAATTAACCCATTTAACTTATTTTAAATCTAACTAATCTATTTTAATTATATTTTATCTATTTAAATCAATTTAACTACCTTGAACAAAGAAAAATATTTTTTGATCTATATTAAACTGTTTTAGAGTATTTTAACTACTTATCACTATTTAAAACTCTAAATTTCAGACTAAGCAAAGGGGAAGTGTTATATTCAAATTCACTAGTTTAAAAGCGAATACTACTAAATGATGTTATAATTTAAGTCAGGACTTAAATGACAAAATTGATTTAATATGCTGATTCTGAAATGGAGATTGAATCAAATTTGGAAATATGATTTTGAAAGAATTATGATTTCGGAAACGAAATGATTTAGTATGATATTTTGATATAAACTGTGAATTGACTTTTGAAATGCGAAAGAACCATCCGGCGTGACATAAGTGCTTGGCTGTTAGAGAGACCGAGATCAGATATTGTCATACACTCTGCCAATACGAAAAACCACTTTAACAACTGTGTACGTGGTGGAGATTCCAGAAATAAAGCAGGATGGTTTGGAAAACGATTTTCGTATGAGATATGACTGATATGCACGTAATTGTGCATATATTTACATCCATATTTTATCTCTTTTTATTTAAATAATCATCATATTTGGGCATTTTAACATGTTTAAAACCAAAATTCAATTATTTACAAGCATCATATTTTCATCTTCATTCAGGGGCAAAACGGTCATTTTGTGTATGTGTCAATATAAGAATTTTTACTCGCACATTTTTTCATAATTTTCTAGGAATTTGGATGCATATGGAAGAGGCTTATATGAAGATATATGCATAAATGAATACAAAGGAAAGAAGAGGGAAATAATTCAAGCCATGAACATGGAGGACCCCACCCACTTACCTAAAAGTACAATTTGGAGCTAATGGACAACTAAGTGGAGGTTAAAGCTTCATGCAAAACAAATGATGGATTAATTAGTGGTTAATGGTTACTTGTTGGCCACACTTCCTAAAGGGCATTTTAGGTAGCCCCCTAAAAGTAGAATTATGGTTTTATGCATGTATATATAGCCCTCTTATGTATATGAAACTATCATCTACTCTTTCATTTTACTTAGGAAATTAAGAAATCAAAGTGTAAGCTCAATGTTCTATGAAATAAAAATGGCTTCCAAGCCTCTTTCTTCTCTCTTTAAAAAAAAAAAATACAAAACCAAAAACATAAAAAAAATTGAAAGAAAAAAAAATCAAACTTTTCTTTTGAAAATAAATCTCACTTGTTAAATAGTTTTCTCCCTTGTAAAAAAATTTCAAAAAACAAACAAACAAAAAAACACGTTTTCAAATCTTCTTTCATCCCCTAAACTCAATTCTAACTCCTTTCTCTTCTCGACTTTTACTTGTGCATGAGTACTTGGACTCGTGACACAACAACGAATCGTTGGACTCGCGACCCTTCTACAAACCGTTTAACTCGAACAGACGATCCTCCTGAAATGGCGAACGAAAATGCCCCTCGAACTCTTATGGATAGAATCCTTCCTGATAGAGTTTCTATTCCATCTTGCATCACGTTACCCGCCCCTACGGGTAACCATTTCGAAATCCATACGAACCATATTGCCACGCTTCCAAAATTTGGCAATTTCGAGCACGATGATCCATACATCTTTTTGACTAAATTCGAACAAGTTTGTGCAACCATTAAACTCCAACAACTTTCTGATGATGGAATCAAACTTCGATTATTCCCATTTGCTCTTACGGATTACGCTGAAAAATGGTTTTACAGCTTACCTTCGAACTCAATTAAAACGTGGGAAGAATTTGTAAAAGCTTTCTTAAAAAAGTTCTACCCCTTGGAAAAAACAAGTAGAATTCGAAACAAAATTGTAAATTTTCATCAATTCAAGGGTGAACCATTTGGAAAATATTTTGAAAGATTCAAAGAGCTTTTGATAAAATGCCCACACCATAACTTTGAAAAATGGACGATTTGCCAAATCTTATACGATGGACTCGAAAACAGCTCACGAATGATGCTCGAATCAATGTGCCAAGGCAATTTTCTTGCCCAACATCATGATGATGCTTGGCAATTTCTTGAAAACCTCGCTGAAAAGTCGTCCCATTGGGAACGCTCGAATGAAAAATCAATCTACTCACGATCGAGTGCACACTCGATAGGATCTTCTGTTGCTTTAGAAGCTAAGATCGACGCAATGATTAAAAAATTCGATAACGTTTTCTCATCAAATCAAATGAGCCAAGCTTCCCAACCGATGTGTTATAAATGCAATGATCCAAATCATATAGCCGATCAGTGTTCTAACTCTATCGAACAAATCTATGCTTTCAATAAAGCCAAAAACGACCCGTTTTCTCCAACGTACAACCCTGGTTGGAGAAATCGTCCGAATTTTGCGTGGAGCCAAAACAATCCCAACACGAATACAATTCGTCCCAATTTTTAAGCATTTCCGAATAATGTTTTGAATCCTCCCTTTCAGCCCAATAATTTTAAACCAAACCTTGCGGGCCCGTCTCATAATCAACCACAACAACTAAATTTTCCACCAAATTCTGCTCATCCTCCATAAGACGATAAACGTTTAACTTCGCTTGAGAAAACTCTTGAAACGTTGGCTAAGGCAATCACTCAAAGCCTTCAATCAAACAGCAATTTGCAAAATTTATCGACTTCATATATGCAAAATACAAACCAATCGATTGCAAAACTCGAAATGCAAATGAGTCAATTAGCCACGTTTGTAAGTGAATGTGAACGAGGAACATTCCCAAGCCAGCCCCTTCCAAATCCCAGAAATCAGAACACAAATTCAAATCAAGCCCATATTGTTCAAGATAGCAACGTCACCCAGTTGAATGCTATCACAACTCTCCGTTCTGGTAAACAAATCGATAATCAAGTCGTTAATCCAAATGATTTACCGGAAACTTTTCTCGACGCTTCTAAAACAACGAACGACTCAGAACAGAACGTGGAGCCAAATGTCGAATCGAACGACAATCAAAATTCTTCTTCTTCTACTCGAGTAGACCCGCCTACCGAGTATCGTGTTCCATTTCCACATCGTCTTCGACCAAAGAAACACTCGGACCAAATGGAAAAGATGTTGGAAATTTTTAAACAAGTAAAAGTGAACATCCCGCTTCTTGACATCGTTCAACAAGTCCCCACTTACGCGAAATTTCTTAAGGACTTTTGCACCCAAAAGCGACACACTCAAGTACCCAAAAAAGTCTTCTTAGCCGCTAGTTTGAGTGAAGTCTTGTCCCAATCCATGCCCATTAAATACAAAGATCCTGGCTGCCCTACAATATCGTGTACAATTAGAGACAAGACGATTAACAAATGTTTGATAGACTTAGGCGCGAGTGTCAATTTGATTCCATACTCCGTGTACGAACAATTAAGCTTAGGTGAGCTCAAACCCACGAAAGTTACGCTTCAGTTTGCCGATCGTTCCATTAAGAAGCCCGTGGGAGAAATCGAAGACGTGCTCATTAGAGTAGGGAAATTTATATTCCCCGTTGACTTTATCGTTCTCGAAACACAACCCGTGACGAATCCCTCGATTCAAATTCCGTTGATTTTAGGCCGACCATTCTTAGCCACCTCAAATGCCTTAATCAATTGTCGTAACGGATCAATGAAAATATCTTTTGGAAATATGACTTTGGATCTTAATATTTTCAATCTTGAAAGCCAATCGAATGAACCTTGTGACCAAACGTTGGAAGTTAGTGCCATTCACGAAAATGTTGAAAACGAAACACTTGATCTTAACGATGAACGTGAGACCGAGTATGAAAAATTGTTTCACAAAATTCCCAACGATATTGAATACACTCTTCCTTTTGAATCGCTTCACGTTGAGTCGAATCTCAACCCAATTCTTCGATCGAAAAAATTCCAAAGTTGGACCTCAAACCGCTTCCCGACCACCTTAAGTACGCATACTTAGGTGAAAATGAAACTTGTCCTGTCATCATTTCTAACAATCTTTCTCTTGACCAAGAAGCTTCTCTTCTCTCTATCCTTTCGAAAAATAAGGAAGCAATGGGATGGTCGATTTCCGATATAAAAGGAATTAGTCCCGCTCTGGTTCAACATCGCATCCATTTAATCGATGATGCCAAGCCTGTTCGTGACGCGCAACGAAGGCTTAATCCAAAAATGAAAGATGCGATGCGTGATGAAATTCTTAAACTTCTCGACAACGGAATCATTTACCCAATCTCCGATAGTTCATGGGTTAGCCCAATTCACGTTGTACCGAAAAAGTCCGGGCTAACCGTTGTCAAGAACGATTCAAACGAGCTTATTCCAACTCGTACTCAAACGGGTTGGCGTGTTTGCATTGACTATCGAAAACTAAATGCCGCAACACGTAAAGATCACTTTCCTCTTCCTTTCATTGACCAAATGCTCGAATGTTTAGCCGGCCATGAATTTTACTGCTTCCTTGATGGTTATTCTGGCTATAACCAAATTCCAATCGCTCCCGAAGATCAAGAGAAAACGACTTTCACATGTCCATTCGGTACTTTTGCTTATCGACGTATGACATTCGGACTATGTAACGCCCCTGCGACTTTCCAACGATGCATGGTTGGCATCTTTTCCGACATGATTGAACGCTTTCTAGAAGTTTTTATGGACGATTTCTCTATCTTTGGTGATTCTTTTTCCCAATGTCTACATCACCTCGAGTTGGTTCTGAATCGATGTAAAGAAAAACATTTGACTTTGAATTGGGAAAAATGCCACTTTATGGTCAAACAAGGCATAGTCCTTGGACATATCATCTCAAATAAAGGCATTGAGGTAGACAAAGCAAAAATCGATGTCATTGCAAATCTACCCATTCCCAAATCTGTTAAGGACATTCGAACATTTCTAGGACACGCTGGCTTTTACCGTCGTTTTGTGAAAGACTTTAGCAAAATTGCCCGTCCTTTGACGACCCTTCTTGGAAAAGACGTTCCTTTTGATTTTAACTCTGATTGTATCTCTTCTTTTGAACTTCTTAAGAGCGATCTCATTTCTGCCCCAATCATTTGCGCACCGAATTGGGATCTTCCTTTCGAAATAAAGTGTGATGCTTCGAACTTTGCCGTTGGTGCTGTCTTGGGACAACGCATCAACAAGATCCTTCATGTCATTTACTACGCGAGTATGACCTTGAACGACACTCAACTTAACTACACAACAACCGAAAAAGAGCTTCTAGCTGTCGTTTTTGCGCTTGAAAAGTTTCGACCTTACTTGATAGGTTCACACATTACGGTTTACATTGACCATTCTGCGCTTCGATAACTCTTTGCTAAAAAGGATGCTAAATCCCGTTTGATCCGTTGGATCCTTTTACTTCAAGAATTTGACCTTACAATCAAAGACAAAAAAGGATCCGATAGTGTCATAGCCGATCACTTATCTCGTCTTCCGAACGCACCATCTTCCTTACCGATCAATGAAATCTTCCCCGATGAACAACTTCTTTCGATTTCTATCGATCCATGGTACGCTGATATAGTGAACTACTTAGTCACTAAAGAAACTCCCTCATCTTGGTCCAAACATAACAAATGTAAATTCATGTCCCAAGTGAAATATTTCTACTGGGACGATCCACACTTGCTCAAATATTGTCCCGACCAAATCATCCGACGTTGCATTCCGGATAATGAGATACGGAGTGTTCTTTCATTTTGCCACGATCAAGCGTGCGGTGGACATTTCGGTCCTCGAAAAACTGCGGAAAAAGTGCTTCATTGTGGTTTCTATTGGCCTTCTCTTTTCAAAGACTCGTTTGAATTTTGTAAAACTTGTGATCGATGTCAAATGATTGGACGAATTTCTCGACGAGATATGATGCCTTTAACCCCATTCTTACGATCGAAATCTTTGATGTAGGGGGTATCGACTTTATGGGACCTTTTCCAAATTCTTTTGGAAACTTGTATATCTTTCTCGCTGTCGATTACGTTTCAAAATGGGTCGAAGCCGTTCCTTGCAAAACCAATGACCATAGAATTGTTGTGAAATTTCTCAAAGAAAACATCTTTTCGAGGTTCGGCACACCTCGCACAATAATTAGTGATAACGGAACCCATTTTTGCAACCGTTCTTTTGAAACTTTAATGAAAAAATACTTGATAACCCACAAGTTATCCACTCTGTATCATCCTCAGACTTGTGGCCAAGTTGAAGTTTCAAATCGACAAATAAAACAAATCTTGGAGAAAACTGTCAATAAAAATCGAAAAGATTGGTCTCAGAAATTGACCGACGCGCTTTGGGCTTACCGTACTGCTTTTAAAACTAACCTTGGGATGTCCCCATTTCGTTTAGTTTATGGTAAAGCTTTCCATTTACCCGTTGAAATTGAACACAAAGCGTTGTGGGCAATAAAAAACTTAAACTTTGATCATGAAAAAGCTGGCGAAAATCGAAAACTACAACTCAACGAACTAGAAGAACTTAGGAATGACGCATATGAAAATGAGAAAATTTACAAAGAAAGAACCAAAGTTTTTCATGACAAGTCAATCCTAAGGAAAAAGTTTTCTCCTAACCAGAAAATTCTTTTATATGACTCGAGACTTCATTTATTCCCTGGGAAACTTAAATCAAGATGGACTAGACCATTTGTTGTACGAACTGTTTTTCCACATGGTGCCATAGAAATATAAAACCCAAAGGATGGATCGATTTTCAAAGTCAATGGTCATCGGTTAAAACCCTTCTTAGAAATTCCCGGTAACCAAGAGGAGGAGCTCATGATCCTTCATGAGCCAAGCTATGTCTAGTAAGAATGTTAACCCCATTTTGTAAATATGTACATATTTTTCCCTTTTGAATTTCTGCTTTGGCAACCTGAAATGAAGAACAAGATATACTTACAATTTTTTTTATGTATCGAACGAAATAAAACAACTGTTGAAATCAAAGGAAACAAAACAAAAGATTTTCAAACAAAGCAAAAAAAAACTTATTTGTTTTTTTTGTATATCAAAGGAGAAACTAAACAAAGTAAAATCAAAACTATTGAAACAAAAGAACCAAAACAAAACAAGTTTTTCTATGACAATTGTTTTTTTTGGGTAGAAATTAAACAAAATAATAAAAAACAAAAGAAGACACACTAAAATCAAACACTCACAAGCCCCAAAAAAAATTCAAAATCTTCACTAAACAAAAAATTCACTAAACTTCAAATAAAAGAAAATTGAAAACTAAATTAAGTGTGGGGACACAGTAAAAATTAAGTGTGGGGGGGAGTCTCATTATCATTTTTTATTTAGTTTTTCATGGCATTTTTGAATTTTCATTTTCTTCAAAAAAAAAAAAAAATCTCAAAATTCCTAAATCTCAAAAAAAAAAAAAAAAAATCTTTTTACCATTTTGATTTATTTTTGAAGAAACACTATGGGATAAGTATAAGTTTTGGTTAATAAATTGAAATTTTTGAAAATTTATTTGTCTTAACAAAAAATAAAAAAAGTTTGATTACAAATAACAATGGTTTTACTAGTATATAAGAAGGTTCATCTATGTTAATTATGAAGTATGTTCTAATTGAAAATCTTTGTTTAAAAAGTGGTAAATTTAAAGTAAGGATATAACATTTTTGTTTTCTAAGTTAAATGGTGCTAAGATGGTTTTGCAAAACTCTCTCTCTCTCTCTTTCATAAAAAAAAAATATAAAAAATAATAATAATACAAAATAATAACATCTAAAGTATTCACTCTCATTTAAAAGTCCTCACGGTTATGTATGGGTGAACTACTTGGAATCTTTGATTATGTGCTTTCATACTCATTTAAAAGTCCTCACGGTTATGTATGTATGGAACGCATACCCAAAAAAACAGACTTAATAAAAACCACCTATGGTCGATAGGTGTATGCATGAAAGTGTGTGCACTCGCAATGCTCTGTACTCCCCTCACAAAAGCCCGAAAGGCAGTGCATGGGTGGTATATCTGGCCTCAGTTTACCTGAGCTAGGTGTGTAAATTTTCTTGCAAATAATGAGAGAGCAAGCAATTAAAATCCTAGCACTATTTTAACTTGTTTGATTTAACTTGTTATTGAAAAGAAATGAAAATACCACTTTAATAAACTTTGATAATCAACTAAGGATCCATTTCATAATTACATTGTGTTATCAACCGAAACAACTAGCCAAACTATGGTCTATCTGTTATGACAATTTGATTTTCATTGGAAATTTTGACGAGTAAAATTTTCAAGACAATGACCAAAACTTGTATTTAACTTATTCGTGTCAATTTAAAAATAAATCCTTCATTTGTAAATATTTTCAAAAACTCGCATTCATCTCTTTGTAAATAAATCTTGCATTTTGTAAATATTTTCATCCTGCATTTGGATTTTGTGGGTAGTATCCGCTGAAAACCCTCACGAGACAACACTCGTCCTACTGGGGACACCCAGAGGTTTAACGGCTTGTTGCATACGCTCAATGCAATCGTGCTCCCTACGAAAACGGATTTATCTTAGTTTTCCTTTATTCGAGGACGAATAAAAAGATAAGTGTGCGGGTATTTGATATGCACGTAATTGTGCATATATTTACATCCATATTTTATCTCTTTTTATTTAAATAATCATCATTTTTGGGCATTTTAACATGTTTAAAACAAAAATTCAATTATTTCCACGCATCATATTTTCATCTTCATTTAGGGGTAAAACGGTCATTTTGTGCATGTGTCAATATAAGAATTTTTACTTGAACATTTTTTGATAATTTTTTAGGAATTTGGATGCATATGGAAGAGGCTTATATGAAGATATATGCATGCACAAATGAATACAAAGGAAAAAAGAGGGAAATAATTCAAGCCATGAACATGGAGGACCCCACCCACTTACCTAAAAGTACAATTTGGAGCTAATGGACAACTAAGTGGAGGTCAAAGCTTCAAGCAAAACAAATGATGGATTAATTAGTGGTTAATGGTTACTTGTTGGCCACACTTCCTAAAGGGCATTTTAGGTAGCCCCCTAAAAGTAGAATTAGGGTTTTATGCATGTATATATAGCCCTCTTATGTATATGAAACTATCATCTACTCTTTCATTTTACTTAGGAAATTAAGAAATCAAAGGGTAAGCTCAATGTTCTATGAAATAAAAACGGCTTCCAAGCCTCTTTCTTCTCTCTTTTCTACATGCTTTTCTTTGTTTTATTGTTAATGTTTATTTCTATGCTCTCTTTTCCTTATGTTCACAGCTTAGATTTACATTTATGCAAGTAGTAAGTAGCCAATCTCTTTTGCTTTCTTTGCTTATTTTCTATTCTCTTTTCTTTTTAATGTTGAAATTTGTTTGTGTTGCTTCAATGCCACAAATGAGTAGCTAAACCCCTTCAATTTATGGGTGATGAAGCTCTCTAACTTTATATAATTTCAACATTTTTATAATGTATGATCTCTTTGTTTATGCTTCATGAATGTGAATTTTGATGTAAGTTTATACAAGTGGGTTTGATAGCTTATATTGCTTATGCAAATGAGCTATTCTTATTCAACATAAATACAATTTACATCATCATTTGCTAATTAATTTTTGATTATGAAATGAAAGTAAAAATGAAATTTGATGATCTATGTTACTAGTTACAATAGTAAATAGATCATGCTTAAAATAGTTTTTGCTTTGGCTTCTTTTTCATGAGAATAATAAGTGGTATAATTGTTGTATTATAGTTTGATGGTTTGAGTTATGTTAACTAATAACATAAACAAACCATACTTATGATAAATGCAATGATTATTTCACTTAATATCAAAGTTAGAGATCATAAATTATGTGTTTGTTGATTTACAAAAATTTTAGAGTGGATTTGCCTCTAAATTGTTCTTTAGTCTAATAGTTTTTGAATCACATTTTTCTAGTGTTAGCCTCATTTAATTTCTAATTAACAAAGCATCCTCCATTTGGTTTAATTTGATTGAATAGAAGTTTAAAATCATCAATTCCCTGTGGATCGACCTGTATTCGCCACGTGCTACATTTGTACACCGTGCGCTTGCGGTTATTTTTTAAATTTAATTTCGTTCGATGGTTTTCTAAACCGATAGAATTTCGTCGACGAACAATGACGTGACCCTGATTCTCATGAATCAGCTTAGAGGTGACTCAAATCAGGATTCACGCCGTCCAAATGAGTTCATTCCTTCTCATCGGCACCCTTCTTCGATACTACGTTCTGACTTTGTGATTGATTTGTTGACCACCCTTGATTTTTGATATAGGAGTGAGTTTCGAGGTTAACGGTAGTAGCTGATATGCATTACCACCAGTCCGAATATGCAAATGGTATATCTACCCTATCATCTCCTCTTGTGCCGTGTTCACATTCCTTAGAGCGCCTTCTGCAAGTTTGTTTTGTACCATACCTATGGGGTGCCCTCTGGGTAAATCTCCAATTTACGGAGGAGCTTACGGTACTGTATAGACTATGGGAATATATGAAAGGTGTTAAGAGGGATATAGGTAATGCCTTAACGATATTTTAATACATTTACTTTACTGTAGACATATTATAATAGCACATCGTACTGCATAGTAGATAGTTTAACGGATCTTTAGGAGATGTGAATCCCGAACATCTCTTAAGTTATTGCACTCACGTTTGACACTAGATAGGAGATGTCAAACCCCATTAGCATCTCTTACGCCGTTTACACTCATATTATTTACCGTTGAATTAACTTACATAAGATCTTTTAGTTCTGACTTGAGTGTTTAATCTTTTTAATTTGCTCGGGTCAGCTTGAGCATTTCAGGATTTGAAGACCTTCTTTCTAGAGGACGAAGACGAAGATTTGTGCTACTATTATTTACGATATTTTCTCTCTCACTACATTTATATTGTTCCGCTGCATTATTTATTTATCTCTATATGTGTAACTCTGATTCTGTGTTGTATAAATATAAACAAAAGCTTTTGTAAACAGCTTCATGAACTGCTATTTGATCATTATATTTTGTCATTCCGCTATGAGATTATATATTCGTTTTATTTTCTTTCTCTTTTTCTTATTTACCCCATAACAATCTGCCCTTCTGAATGGTTTGAGCTTGGCAAGTGTGTCTGCTTAAAACGTCCAAAAAGGCAGGTCATTACAGTTGGTATCAGAACTTTGGTTTAGCAATAATCTTAACTTTGTGGGGTCTGACTCATATCAAATAGGGTAGTAATACTCTAGAATGAGTCTTTGAGTGTACATATATGAGAAAGCGTATTTGTTAGTGTTATGAAACGTTTTCATATTGTGTTAATTTGTTCCATTTCGTATTTATAAATTCTGGTTTGTGCATATGACGCTATGATATCGATAAGGATTTCCAAACACTTAATAGGATAGATTGACACAATGTTGTTTTGAAATATAGGTAAATGCAATTATTTTACGTATTATTTTGTTTATAAAACAATAAATTTTACAAAGGATATATTTGGTTGTAATATATTTGTTTGTTAGGTACTGAAATTTATAAATATTGGTTGAAAATAGGATTTGTAAATAAAATGAATATAAAATTGGAAAATTTAGAACTTAAATTCTGAGATTTTGAAAATTCCTTTCGAATTATTTGGAATATAATATTAATATTATTAGGAATTATTTTCTGACATAAATATTTCAAGTTGATTTGAAAGAAATGTTTTAAAGGATTTAGAAAGGAATAAGTTCTGTACTCCCCTCTCTGTCATTGGGAAATAATCTCGGTGATGAGTGCACGCATCATCGACGTTTATTTTCGAGTTTCGAAGTATGGAGGCTACTGTAGTAGTCTTACTACACAATGATTCTGATAACGATCCTTAAATTTTATAAACATAATTGGATATGAAAGCTATCAGTGTGTATATTATTTTTAAATGATTTGATATGGAATCCGACATTTAATTCTAAAATTTCCATAAATTAGAGATTTTAATTATTATATGTTACATTCCACCATTTTGGACCATTGAAATCGACAATAAAACCACACATGTCAAACTTGAAGTATTCAAAACGATAGATTGTTAATAAAATGTAGGGCAAATAAAATCAATAAAAGAATCACAGACCTAGAATATCAGAATAACTTCGCAGCGGAATAAAACAAACATAGGACTTCATGAAGCTCCTAGATACAAAGTCCCAAAACAAATACAAAATACCCAGTCTGGAAACAAATACACTTGGAAAGTTAGATATATTAGTTCTCTACTACAAAAGCAAAAGTTGAGTGGAAATAACTGGAATAAAAATCAAGTAGGCTGCTAAATCTCCGATAGATCTCTAGCCCCAAAAGGGGATGAATACAAAGCTGTGAAACTCAGGCTGACCCTAGCGTAAAGCAAAACACAAAACACTTAAGTTAGGACATACATGCTTATAAAATGTAAATCAACTCAAGTGAACTGTAAAAGAAATGCATCAGTAACTTAAATGATGCTTGGGATTGCCCATCCTTTAAGGACCCGTTAAACTATCTACTATGTAGTAATACGCTATTTATTAATGTCTAAAGTAAAGTATACAATTTAAAATAGCGTTAAGGCTTTACACTTTCCACCTTAACACATTTTTATATTCCTATAGTCTATACAATACTGTAACCTCCCTCATATTGGACGTCGTCAAAGGCACTCCATAGGTATGGTACAAAATAAACTCGTAAAAGGCGCACTAGGGTAGGTGACACGGCACAACTAGGAAATGACAGGGTAGATATACCAATTATGCATCCGAACCGCGGGTAACGCATAGCCGCAACTACCGCCTAACTCGATCCACACACTCGAATCAAAGGTGCACACCAAATCAATCACAAAGTAATAGAAAGGCTAACGATGAAGTGTGTCCAATCGGAGGTGCTACCTCACCTGGCCTGAGAATCACTCCTGTTTTAGCCACTTTATGCTAACTCACGGGAGTTAGGTCGACGTAAATATACCTCGGATCGTCGCCACCATCCTCCTTCATTCTGGAATCTCCACGGCGTACATAATTGTTAAAGTGGTTTTCGGCATCAATAAAGAGTATGCCCGTATCCGATCACGGTCTCTTTAACAACCAATCATTATTATAACCCGAGGTTATATAAATTCAAATGATTATATTTCAGATCAAACATATACCTTTCAAAACCATATAAATTCCAAATCATTATTTCTTTAAAATTTTATTGATTTTTCCCAAAGTCGTAACACTTCCAAATTCATTTAATTATAACCCTTTGAAACATAAAAGTTTGGGGATCATAGCACTTTAAAATGTAACCCTTAGAACCATAACATATAACCCTTTAGACCACGTACTGTGACAGGCAGTACCCTAGTAGCTCTGCCATTGTATGAAATCCAATCTCCAATAAGCGCATGTACGGTTTTAATTGTGCCCAACTATGCTGAAACATGAGATGCAAACATTTCAGCTAGATTCTATTTTACTTTCTATAGACACTATTATAATATTAGATGGATTTGATAAAATTGGTTTGGTTATCGTAAGATAAAAACCTGGCATGTTTATTTGTGGCGCGGTCTTACGAGATGCCTTTGATTTCAAAGGATTTTGAAAACTTTAATAATCCAATTGAGTGTGTTTCCTCACTCTGGTTTTCCAGACTGAATCGGGTGTTATTTAACTATAATATTCGGGTCAGACCGAGTATTATAGAGTATAGATTTTGGATCGATTGCTATGGAGGTCAGGAGACGAGCTGGATGGCAAGACGTATCAGATGTATTTGATGAATATTCCGCTGTGTATGATAAACTATGTAGTCAGTTTTGTGAGGCCAGGTTATGATAACTTTCCAGTTGTGCGATATAAATTTCGTTGTACGCTGATGATGTATTGTATAAACACATATAGTTCTTTGTTAAAAGATTAGTCATTTATCTATTATATATTGTTTCGCTGCAATAGTGAGATTCTGATATTGTTTTCTATTTCTTCTTCTACTTCCTTCTTCTTTAACCCTAACGGTCAATTTTTCCAGCATGCGGCTGTCCGGCATTTAATACAGTGGACGTACTGATGTCGATTTTCGAGCTTTGAGAAATCGGGCCGTTATAACGCTAGAATTCCATGTTATGCCCAATTCCATTCATGCCCCAATTTCTTTCCTCCACGCCCCACTATAAATCTTCAAACAAATCTTAAAAATCATACTTTTAAATCGCTAAAACAATTGTATGATCCATTGATAAATTTACAATAGTTGAAATTCGACCAAAGTTGACCCACCCACGGTCATATTAGGTTTTCTTTCTCTCTTCTTAATGAATTTAAACGAAATCAATTTTAAAATATTCTATATCAAAAAACGATTCTGGTTTGGGAATCATGTTTTAAAACTAAATAGACAATGTGTCGTTTATTTTCAAGGTTAAAATTTGAATTGTTTTAACAAAATCAACAAGAATAGAGAAGCTATTTTGAAGAGTTACAGAGTTTTGATGAGCCGGTGAAACTATCCATGTCTAACACACATGTATATACACGTATTTTACATATCAAACATATGAACACTTTACATAGATCAAAGTTTTGATCCCAAATCACAATTATATAGATATATTGATAACCAGTAAACAATCTTAAGCGTTTTACTCACTGTATTTTGAAAATAGATGAACTGCTGCTTTGTCTTCAAGCTTTGAACACCTGACCTATTTTGTTTTAATGGTAGTTCCATTGTTTTTTTCCTTTTCTTTTATATATAAATTTGCTTTTTCTTTTATATATAAGTGAACAAGGCACAACCATAAATATAAGAAAAGAAGTTTATAAGGCAAGCAATAGGAGGCTGAGAAATATACATGTACAAGCTTTTCATTTCGTTTTCTACTTTATTTAATGAGGCTGGTTTGATTTTGGGCTGATTTAGTTTATTATATATGATTTGATTTCATATGTTGATTTCATATTTTGTGTGCTTGATTGGAAATTGTCACCATGAAGTTTATATGTACATATATTGTAACACCCCGCCTTTTTGGACAGTTTCAATCAATGATAAACAACATACGTCAGACTCAAACCATAAAAAAGAGCAGATCGTTATTGGGGTGAATAATGAAAAAAAATAGAGAAGGAAAAACAAAATAGAATCTCATAGCGGAATGGAAAAATATAATAATCAAATAACTGTTCATGAAGCTATTTACAAAACATTTGATTATACTAATACAATATAGAATCAGAGTTACTTATAACAGAGATGAATAACAATGCAACATAATAGTATGAATGCGGTGGAATAATTAAAAAAAAATACAATCGTCATCTTCGTCCTCCATAAATAAGGTCTTAAGATTCTGAAATGCTCAGGCTGACCCGAGCAAATTTGAAAGACAAAACATTCGAGTCAGAACTAAAAGATATTATGTAAGTTAAATCAATGGTAAATAACTATGATTGGAACAGCGTCAGAGATATTTACGGGGTTTGACATCCCTATCCAGTGTCTAACGTAAGTTTAGTAACTTTAGAGATGTTTAGGATTTAACAAACATACGAAATTTAGAAGTTGTGAGTCGGTTAAAACACTCACCTTTGAATTTAAATTGAATTTAAATCCAAGTTAAAACCAAAAATTTAACAGTATCCGAATTCTCCCAAACCAGGGTCAAAAGATTCGGAATTCTGATACGATCCTAGTGAAGAAAACCACGCGTGAATTGGACCTCTAAGCAGAATTTATACGCATTAGAATTTTCACGATTTTAAAATTTTTAAACAAATAAAAAACAAAAAGAAAAATACCGATCGGCGACGTCATGCGTAATATCTCCATCCAAAAACCTTCCTCGTCATGCTAAAAAGCCTGATCCGCCACCTAACCCTAGCCAATTTCGCCACCAACGGCCACTGATGGCCAGATCGGATATCCCCACGAGCTTGCACGTCCATCGGCAACCCCACCGTCGTTGAACTCAGTCATCTCAATAGTAAACGCCGCCGCCGCCCTTTTATTGCTAAACATGGCGAATCCTGACACCTATGGCACGAACGAACGACATAGATCGAAGCACCTCCTCAACCTCTATAGTGCAGCGTAACCCGGTCGTCGCTTCGATGAGAATCTGCCATTGGATCACAACTCCCACACATGAATGACCGTGATTTATTCTTCAAATCTGGACAAATTGTGATTCTAATTGGAAACAAATTATAGATCTAAGATGCACTCATCGAGAACTCCAGATCGACAAATAATTCGATATAGTTTGAGGAGTTTGAATTTTTGATTTGGTCTTGAAATTGAGTTTGAGATTTGGGAATTAGGTTTTATCTGCCAATGGAATGAGGAGTTGAGGAGGATATGTACGTATAGAAAATAGAAATAAGAAATGACTTAGGGTTTATAACAAGGTATTTATGGACAATGCTGGAAACAGAAAGAATGGACCAGATTGATTGAACGATACACGACCCGAAAAGCGCATTTCGACTCCGGAAAGAAAATGGGTCAATCCATATGTAACGACCCACTATTTTGGACCATTCAAACTGACAATAAAAACACACATGTCAGACTTGAATAATTCAAAACAGTAGATTACAATATAATTTGGAGTGAATTAAACCAATCACAGAATCATAGACATAGATAAATAAGAACAACTCGTAGCGGAAACAACATAACCATAGTAGTTCATGAAGCTACTACAACACAAAGTCACAAAACAAGTACAAAATACCAGAGTTTGAAAAATAAACACAGTAGGAATCCCAATACATAAATATCCACTAATACATAAGCTGAATGGAAATTCTGAATAGAAATAGATGACAACTAGGTAGATAGATAAACTCCAGCAAATCCTCCAGCTCCAAAAGGTGAAATCCAAAGCTGATACTCTGGCTGACCCGAGCGTAAAGAAAAAACATAAACACTCGAGTTAGGACATACATACTTATACAATGTAAACCAACTCAAGTGTACAGTAATAGAAATGCACTTGTAACTTAAAGGAGGCTTGGGACCGCCCATCCTTTAAGGATCCGTTAAACTATATAATGTGTAGTAATATACGCTATTATAATAATGTCTAGAGTAAAGTATAATATATATTTAAAAATAGCGTTAAGGCATTACCCATATCCCCCTTAACACATTTTATAGTGCCAGTAGTCTATATAGTACCATCGTACCTCCAGATCGGGAGGCTACCATTAATACTCCATAGGTACGACACAAATTAAAACTCATACAAGGGGCGCTAGGGTAGGTGACACGGAACAACTAGGAAATGCCAGGGTAGATATACCAATTGCACTTTCGTACCGATGGTAACGCGTAGCAGCCACTACTGCCCACCTCGAGCCGCACCGCCAAAATCAAAGGTGTGCACCATATCAATCATAAAGTAATAGAATGTCATACGAAGAAGTGTGTCTGATCAGACGAGCTACCTCATTAGCCCATCGATTGCTCTTATTTTAGCCACCTTATGCCAACTCACGGAAATCGGGTCCATGTATATACCTTAAAAGAACATCGCCACCATCCTACTTCATTCTGGAATCTCTACCATGTACACGGTTGTTAAAGTGGTTTTCGGAGTTGTCATAGAGTATGACAACTTCCGATCCAGTCTCTTTAACAACTAAACGTTATTATAACCCATGGATATTTATTTCTAAACATATCTATTCCAAAACCATTTAAGATCAAATGCCATTACTCTTTTCAAAATAATATCCGTTTCAAAATTGGTAATATTTCCAAATCCATATATATTAGTTATAGCACTTTTAAAATGTAATAATTTAAAACCATAACACTTTCAAAACCATACACTTATTATAGCATTTTTAAAATGTAATGCGTTAGAAATTGTAACACTTTGAATATGTTATTTCTATATAATAGCACTTTGGAAAACATTACAATGTGGAAATTGTAGTACTTTCAAAACATAACCTAAAGTAACATAGCATTTTTAAACATAACTAAATTAACATAACATTTTAAAAATGCTACGAATACTACTATAATATGTTTAAAAAATACTATTTAAATTTTTATCATAGTTTTATTTTATACAAAACATATCTGTTTCATAATTAAAATCTATTATTATTATTATTATTAGGTTAGAATTAAAATTCCATATTAAGTTGAATTTTAATTGTTAATTTATTTATCATAGATAAAATCTTTAATTTAGTTTTAAACCAATTATTTACTTATAAAATTCCAACATATCATTATATTTAAAAATCACTAAATCAAATTTTAAATTAAAATTTCATATAATTAAAGATTCAAAATACTTAATAATATTTAGAAAATTATTATTTATAATTTAACCATGAGTTTGTATAATATTTTCTAACATAGGTCAAGTGATACAGATATATATCATTTCAATCCGTAATTTACAAAAAATCCGGGTTCTATCATTTCATACCTGCAATCCCAAGTCAAATAAAATAGAAATCGCTTGAGCCTATCATTTCAGCTCATAATGTTTTTCCCTTATTCTAATGTCCATTCGGGTATGTATCATTTCGACCCATAGTTATTTTGTATTAACAGGAACTTGCAGAGTGAGAAGCAGAAAAATAAAATAAACAGTATAACATGGCATATCATATCAGGTGATGTAACAGGCATATAATCAGGTTATAACACCATGAAATATCATATCACAGGCATGTATAAATTACTATCAACATAGCATATCATTAACTACAATTCACATGTCATTGTTTCACAATTATATAAGTACGAATGTCAAGGGTGATGACTCACCTTCTAAAGATGGAGATAACAATTCAAGACACATAGTCAAACTCCGAAAGGCACGACAAAGCATGAATTAGATTCAAGTAGATGGAGAGCCAAGATCCAAGTCTTGTAAATAATAAATATAAACATACATAAATATATAATTCAAAACAAGATTATAAATCAAAACAATGTACAAATATGAATCAAAATGAAGCAAATATTAGCTTAACCAAATAAGTGGGCTCGGCTACAACACACATGGACCTGACCATCATCAAAATTGGCTCAGCCATCATAGTTTGAAGCAAGTATGCTCGACAATGGCAAGCAATGATGCATGGCTATGGATTGAAATGAAGTGATGGTAGGGAAAAAGGCATTAGGACGGCAAAAAGGCAAGGCATGATGGGTTTTGGGTTCAGCCCTATGGCTATATGGCTCGGCCATGGTGCTAAGCTTGGGTCAAGGCAACTGAATAGGCACCGCTATGGTGTGATTTTGGTCATGGAAAGGCATTGGAAGAGGTGGAGTGGGTGGTGGCCGAGGCTCGCAAGGAGGAAAGGATGATGTAAAGGGATTGGCTAGGGTTTGCAACATAGTTTGGTGGTGGAGTTTTGGGTCTATGGTCATGGCATGCGTGTGGAGATGAGATGTTGTTGGTTGTATGGTGGTGAGATGGTCGGCAAGAGGAGCACATGGTAGTGGCCGAGCATGTAAAGGAGAAACAAACAAAAGAATAGAGAAAAGAAAAGAGAAAGAGGGAGATAACTTACTGTAATTTTTTTTCTTCAGGAAATGAAATGAAAAAGAGAGATGGATGAGAAGTTTTGAATGTGAATGAGGAGATGAGAAGTTTGACATGTACAGCTAAGGTAATGGAGAGGATTTTTGAACGGCTAGGCATAGGAAAAGTCACAATTCACATTAAAGAAAAAGAAACTTATGTCCCTTGAATTTCTAAGCCCATTAGCCAAGCCCAAATCAAAACAAGTCCAAAATTCAAATAAAAATAAAATAAAAATATCAAATCCTAAATAAAAATAGAAAATAGACAAAACAGAAAATAGAAAATAAAATATAAAAATAGAAATGAAATAGAAAATATAGAATAGAAAACAAACAATAAAATGCTGAAAATAATCGTGTGTAAAACGCTGAAATTTATTAGATTTAAAAAGTATAAAATGGAATTTGACGAAACAGAAAATAGAACCAATATCAGAATCAAATTCAACTCCAAAGAAAAAGACTGGAAATTTAAAATCTAAATTTAAAAATTTCAACTGAGTCAAAGTTCGGCCACAGTTGACCAAAATATAAAAATTTCAGAAAGTCGTTATTTTATTTTACTTGGAAAGATAATTATAAACAAAATCCAAAAATACATTGGAAAATTCCAAAATTCCAATTTTTAGATGATTTAAAAATCAAAGTTTTCAAGTAAATTGAATTAAAATATTAACAAAATTTATGGGTTGTTACACCATATATCGAAATAGATGTTTTCAAATATTTTAAACTCAATGGAACAGGTTTCAAGTCGAAATTCCATCGTATGAAGAAGTTATGATAAAATCTGCTTATTTCAATTCATTTCAATTGAATATATTTCTAGGCGTTTCGAGTCCGTACGATCAAATGACAAGTCCAATCGTTATGATACTTGAAATCCTACAGTAGTTCACCGTTATGGATCCGATAAAACTGGTTTCGTCGAAATCTGAGTCAGTAGCCAAAATGGCTATTTTCACGTTAATTAAATAAATTAATATTAAATAAATTAATCACTTTTTCAATTTAAAGTCAATAAATCATAATTTCTATCATTTTAGATTACTTAGACATTTACCATAATTTAAAACAAATTTAGACATCAATTCAAAGTTGATTAATTTTACCAATTTCAGTGTTAAATTCAATTGTAATTAAATCCAATTGTTTAATATTTAATTCTAATGAATCGTTTTTTTATTTCAATCTTTATACTAAATCCACTATTACTATGTAGCACTGTTAACACTTGTTTCACATTTCATTACATTAATATATTCCAGTTCCCATCTTTTATTTGTATTTAAAATTAAGTTTCCATTATATTGGATTTTTCCAAATTTACACATAAATTAAAATTTAAAAGTCCCAATTAATTATTTATCACAATTTCATTCGTTTATTAACTCAATTATTGCCTTATGAATAAATTTACATTCCTACACATTCTATTACATTCTCATTTTGCAATTATTATCTAAATCTCATAAATGTAACATTCAAATTCATTTAATTTTAATTTATTTCCCATTCAATTAAATAGACCAAATAAACAGGTAACCTACAACAA
The DNA here is from genome assembly GCA_030765085.1 of Allium cepa. NCBI lineage: Eukaryota > Viridiplantae > Streptophyta > Magnoliopsida > Asparagales > Amaryllidaceae > Allium > Allium cepa. The sequence goes on along the minus strand of CM060937.1, from coordinate 871,286,633 downwards.
TCATTACTGTAACGACCCAACTTCCAAATACCAGGAAGTCGCATCGTTAAGAAGAAAGAAAGGGATAGAAAAGAGAAAGATAGAAGAGAAGAAAGAACAACATCAGAATCTTACACAACGGAACTAATAAATTATATTAATAACATAAACATTACATAGTTTACAACAATATCAGAGTACACAGATATTCAACACATACTAGGCAGTTATAAACACCTGTCTAGTTATACAACTCAATACAGCTCAAAGACTACAACTCAGAGAACACACAGCGGAAAACTCTATATATATCTACACGCGGAAGCCTCCTGCTCCATTGCTCCTTCATAATTCGTCAAAGCTAATCCTGAATCCTAACCTGAATCACCCTTGACTACTCATAAAAATTTGAGTACCCAAGAGTTTATGAAAAACAAAAATAAACTCCGGGTCAGACATGGGTCTGGTGTGAGTAACAGGTTAAAGTTGCTTAACTTTCAAAAACCTTTTGAAAGAAAGGTATCACGTAAGACTTCCCACACATAAACATGGAAAAGTTTTTACCTTACGCTAACCAAAACATTTGATAGGAAATCCGATGATATTATAATAGTGTCTAGGGTTTTCAAATAAATAAGAAATAGCCGAAATTGTTACATGATTAAATTCCAGCTACTAGCCACAAAAGTGGGTAATACAATCAAAACCGTTGGCACTTATTGGATTTTGGATTCCATACAATGGCAGGGCTACTGGGGTACCGCCCGTCACAGTACGTGGCCTAGATCACCGTACCGAGGAGCCACCCTAACTCCCCTGCAACACAAAGCCGGACCCGTTCCTTACTGAACAGTTCCGAATAAGACAACTCCGACGGTTGTAGCTACTTAACCGTCCACACACAGCCGAAATAAAAAGCACCTCTAGACAGGGGTAAATCTTACTCTCAAGTGGGGGCTACCCACGAAGCTTTGCTGCACCTCCCCTGTTTTAGCCATTCCCGGTTGATGAGGCTTGAGGTTACGATTACCTTTATAGGTCATATCACTTAGAATGCTCATCGTCCTCCTGACGATGTGCTGAAAGCATTCAATCTATACAAGTTCGTTCCGGGTTCGAACGAAACCGAAGGCATTATCTCGTTACACTCGTTTTGGAATCACCCTAAGAGTTAACGACAATAACCCTTGCACTCTAATTCACCATCTCGAATCTATAAGTGCTATTCCGTCAACTCATTACGGAATCACCCACAGAGTTATACTGACGTATAGCCCTTACACCTCGAGTCTTCACTCGCTCCACTTGGATTCACGACCTAACGTTATTTGGAATCGATGTGGTTTTCGGATATCCAAATATGGAAACCCGATCCCGGTCTCATCGAAAACCAAAGCGTGTCTTTTAAGGTCCAAGTTGTTTTAAAGTTTTAAAACAATTCAATTAAAATTATCTATATACATGCAGATAGATAACTCAAAAATCATAACTGATAATCAACATTATCACATAACAGGTAATTCACATCATCAATATCAAATAGATATTCCATATATCATCATCAAAATAGATAACCTATGTTATCATCACAATACAAATCAACATCCATACCACACAATATTATTTATCTCACTACTGAGACCACAAAGCATCCAAGTCAATCCATGACATCCATAAGCAAAGATTTACTCATACCATAATATAATTAATTTAAAATGAATTAAATTAATTATCTCTATCTCAAATTAATTTAAAATGAATTAAATTAATTCTTTCATCTTTAATTAATTTAAAATAAATTAAATTAATTACTTCACCAAATCATAACTTGCTTACTCAACTATTTAATTGATTACAATCAATTAATCAATCATAAATTACTTTAATTAATCACTCTTGATTAATTACCCTTAATTACATTCATGTAATTATCCTTAATTAATTTCACAAAATTAATTATCCTTAACTAAACAGTAATTAACCTTTAATTACTTCAATTAATTAATTAATCATAATTAATTATCTTAATCCTTAATTAATTACATTAATTAATTTCCTATTATTGATTAATTTATCATAATTAATCATCTTTAATTACATCATTAATTAAATAATTAATGATCCTTAATTATTTCCTAAATTAATTACTCAAAGTAATTAACAAACTTAATTACTATATTAAACCAAATTAATTATCCTTAAATTAATTTCTTAATTAATTTAATTGATTAATTACTAAATAATTAATCCAAATTACTCATTCTTAAACATCTCCTTAATTACAACCTGTAATTATTAAACAATTACTTAACCAAGTAATTTCCAAATCATTAATTACATAAAGTAATTATTTATAAAACTCAAGTGTTTATAATTAATTAAACTTAATTAATTAAATTAAACAATCTCATTAAATTAAATTAATTACATTAAGTAATTAATTCCTTAATTACTTTATCAAGTAATTATTCTCTAACCATTTATAATTGATTAAATTAATTAATCTAATTAATTATAAAAATTAACTACATTAATTAATTGTTAAATAATCATAGTTAATGACCTTCATTAACCATCCTCAAATTATTTTATAAGGTAATTAACTTAAATTAATTACCATTTAAATTATCTTTAATCATTTATTAATTAAAGATTAATTATTAAATTAATTAACCTTAATTTAAAACTTAATTACATTCATTCATCATTAATTTATAATTTAATTAATGATCTTAATTCCAAATTGATTAATCATTAATCAATTATTAATTCCAAATTTAATTAATTAATTAAATTAATTAATTAATCTTAATTACCTTATTAATTAAATCTAAAACATAATTCTTAATCAAATTCCAAAATAAAACATAACTTAATTATGTTTAAAACAATTTAATTCAAAACAAAGTACTTATGAAATTACCTTTAAATTTCAATTTAAATTCATGTTTAAAACTTATCAAAGTTTTAAATAATTTAAAACCCTTTTTAAATTGCAAATCAAACAAATGCTATGGAAATTTTTAAAGTTAAAGTCATTTCAAAACTTTCAATAATTTAAATTTCCATTTTAATTTGAAACTTCAAATTTAAGCCTTCTTCAAAATTTAGTACTGAAATTCAAATTAAACCTTTGAATTTCCAGATTTTAAATAATTATAAATCTACCCATATTTTTAAAATCTTATTATTAAAATGTTTAAACTATTTACCAAAACAAATAGTTACTTAAATTAAATTCAGAAACTTTTATTTTATTTTAAAAACAGGAATTTAAATTTGAATCTGAAATTCAACTTAAATTAAATTTAAATCTAAACCTTAGTTTAAACCTAAAGCTACAGATTTAATTTTTTTTTGAAAACCCAGGTTTTAAAATCAACACAGTTTTACTGTAACCTGGAAATACAGTGACCCGAGAAGACCCTATCTTTACTTCGGGTTTTATACTACCTTGCTTCGAGTTATCCACCCACCTGCTTCGAGACAACCCTAACCTTTCCCCTGCAACACAAAATCCCCAATACATCACCAGAACCTCATCTGAAAACTCGACGCCGCCACCTCTGCCGACCATCTCAGGTTACCAAGCCACAACCAAAAACCCAGCAACACCCAACATCATCACCAGGTCGATCAAAATCTAGGCATTCAAAAATTCACCAAATTTCCAAAACCTGTAAACTTCAAACAGGTTTTATGACAAACCTGTAAGCGACCACCATTCTCACCACCGACCACCAGACATCCACCCTCTCCGGCCACAAATGCTTCTACACACCCACTATCCACACACCAAAAACCAATTCACTCGATCCATTCTTCCTCTCTTACTGACACAATCTATAACCCCCTGTTCAAACTAGGGTTCAAACCGCAAATTTTCAAACTGCTACCAATCTAATAATCAATATCCACCTGTTTGATTTTTCTGAACATCTTCAATATCTACTCCATCACTCAGAAGAATTCCAGAATTTCTTAATCCAAGAATCAATAGAATTTGCTCAATTTCTAAATTTTGTTCAAGAACAGTTTATAAATGAAACATATACCTAAAAATTCCTATACTTGATTCAAAAAAAAAACATTTTCCAGTAAATACTTTTAGTTTCTGAAACTGGATATAAATATTAATATGATTTGCATTTAATCAAAATCAATATACAGGTGAGTTACTTATGTTTACAGAGACAAACTCCCAGTATTTTAATTTTCCTAAAAATTTTTAAATCTAAACTTAAGAGAATGAAACACATTACTTATAAGCTTGGAAACTAATATAAAACAAACAAACTCTTTTTATTATTCTTCAACCCAGTTACTATATTAATCAGATCAATTGTAGAAATATTTTTAAGTAGGATGAAAATCTGGGTAGGCTTTACATAACAAAATCAAACATGCATGCACAACAGACATTTCATAAGCACACAACATATTTTATCACAACAACTTATCAAGCAACCTAAATTTAGTTTAAAAATTTAAATGTTACTCTCTTTTAAATGATGCAGAAAACAAATGCAGAGCTCCTGATGATTCTTTGAAATTGCAGAAACACCAAAGATGCAGGCTTATAAAAATGCAGGTGCTTTCTCTGATTCTCAAATCTGAGTTGAAGTCCTGATGAAATGCTCATGCTTATGATCCCATACACTTATTACTTGCATGCAGGAAGAATGCAGTTTGCTTCCTCTGTTGTTCATTTGAATTGCAGAAAACAAACATGTGCAGGCTTCTTCATTATGACTTTGAAGAAATGTAGATCTTTTTTTTTTTGAAATGTGAGGAAGTGCAGATTGATTTTTAATATGAAGATGATTCAGATTTTACTTTAATTTGAGGAAATGCAGGTTTTTGATCTCTGATTGTAAATGCAGATTTCTTTGGATTTGAGAAAATGCAAATTTGAGATTTGAAAATGCAGATTTATGTACAGATTTTGGATTGCAAACATGAGAATGAATTTTGAGGTGTGCAGATCTTTAAAATGAATATGAAGGTGGGTTTGATCTTTGTTTGATTTAGGAAAATGAAATATGCAATATGTATGAATGATGCAAACTAATTGTGTTTTCAGTTTTTATGAAATAAAAGAAAAATAAAAACAAAATTAACACTTATCCATTTTATAACACTTGTCAAATGAATGCATAAGAATCAAACACTTGTTTTCTTAAAGATAATTAGTTTTTAATTACAAATTAATGTTATATTAGCTTAATTTAAGTTGTTAGTTTATTTTAAAACAATGTTTATGGATTTACAAATAAAATAAAAACAACAATGTTTTACAAATTAATTTATACATATTAAAATCAAAACAATTTTAAGACTTTATACTTTTAAATTTAAATTCAACTAAATTTAAAATCAAATATTTTTCAAATCAAGTTATACATATAAATTCAATTTGAAATAAACATTACAAATCTTATTCAAAATTTATTTATAAAGTCAATACAATATTAGTATTATTTTTATAAATCTCTTTTATTAAATTTAAAATCATTTTACAAAATATTCATTTTATTAAGCCATAAAACAATCTGTTGAATATATTCTAAATTTAAAACTCAAGCTAATTTATTTTAAAACATTTAATATTTTTCTTATCAATTTTAAAATCATATATTTATTTATGAAATAGTTATTAAAACTCAATTACTAATTAAAATCAAAACAATACCCATCTATTTAAAATATAAACCAAATATTTATATTGTAAATAGAAATCAATTTATATTTTTAAAAGACAAAATAACCAATTTAAATATTCATTGAAGAAGATTATTAAATTTATCTGAATAATTATTAACAGATTATCAATATCAATTTAATTTTAACTACAGATTATTAAATTGATATTGTCAAAAATTTCGGGATGTTACAATCCTTCCACCTTAAAAGAATTTCGTCCTCGAAATTTAAAACAAAGGTAATTTAATAATCTTATTAAATTTTAATTTAAAAACACAAGCATATATCAAACATATGCTAACAAGCAAACAACCAATTCAAACAAATCTAATTATCCAGAAAAATTCTGGATAGAATTTTATCGAGTTTCCCCAGGTGTATATATATCCACCGGAATAATCGCTCTAGAGAATCCAAACAAACAATACTATGAAGCTACAAAGCTTCTATACAACTATATCTACAACACTAGACAAGATATCAGACTACAAACGAGTCTGACTTAACAACCAAAACTCCAGAACTTCTGGTTCCACAACCAGAGATAGACCATAAACGTACTCCTTCAGAGATACGTGAAACTCATCGAATCCCAGTTATCCAAACTGGCAATCCAATCCTGTAGATCAATCACTTATCTCCTGGATACAGAAAAGATCCAAAATAATACAGAGCTAACTTCTCAGACTTACCCAAACTTATAGCTCACTTTTGATCGGAGAAAACTTATCCAAAATTAAATCTCCGACTTCAGAGTCCAAATTCCTCCGACTCTTGTCCACAAAACTCTTCAGACAATCCTGGGCTGTCTACAACCTTACTAATCAGCTCAAACCTTGCTGATACTTCTAGAAACAAACTAGACCAATCAACTCAACAAAATGATCTCCTCAAGATCAACCAAAACCAAGAACTCAACTTCAACTCCTCAACATCAGAAAACAATGACTCGCTTCTCCTGTCCGGAAAAGAAAAGAAGATACACTTCCAAACTGCTTCCGCTGCGCAACTCTGATCCAAAGTAGAAGAGAATGCTGAAGAAGAACACTAGCACAAACTGGACAACACACCCCAGAGATATGATTCAACAAATCCATAAGAATCATTCAGGAGTTCCTCCAAAACTCCGAGCTGCTATACCAACTCAACTCCTGGAACCATCCTTCTATAAGCTGAACTACCGGTACCACTCCTGGAATTCCAGTTGATAAGAAAACTCAAACTCCAGATGCAGACAAAACTCTAGCTTCCTGAAGACATCCAGAAAAACTCAGATAACCCAAGAGAACACTCAAACAATCGCAAGTCACTTTTGCGAACCTCCCAAACCAAATGCAAGGAATACTGTTCTCCTCAAACCAAACAGAACAGCTTACACTTCACTTTACTGCTTCTGAACTCTGCTCCAGAAAAACTGCTAAGCCAGAGGATCTCTTCCGAACACCGAGAACATTCCAAACTACACTGCTTCCATAGATGCCAAAGAATTTCCAAAACAAAGCTCTTCGAGAAACTCGGACTTCAAAGCAAACAGAAACACCAACTGAACACAGCCACAACACCGAAGCAGACTCACCTTCCTAAACTTGTTCCAAAGAAAACATCTTCGGGAACATCCATAGTCACTACATCTCATCACGCAGCTACTATTTCCTTAAGGTATCAAAATACCATCACTTACTTCTGCCAACCAACAGATCCAACTTCTACTCACCAACTTCAGAGAATTAACTCCGAACCTTAACAGGTTTCTTTCAGAGAACAATGAAGTTCTCCATCACTACAGAACTTACTCGAGACGGTATTAAGTCTACAGTCTCGACAGAACACCTCCAACCTCACACATTCAAACTCCAACCAATGGTAGTAATGGTGTTACACACACTACTACCCCATCTACCTTTATAACTTATATTGGAAAACCTGAAAAGGTAACCCAACAGATAGGTAGAAATAATAAATAAATATATAGATATATATATCAAAACTACAAATACGCTCTCTCAAGATAGACACCATTCCAGAGCCTAGGTATTCACTCAGCCTACAGCTCTGATACCATAATGTAACGACCCAACTTCCAAATACTAGGAAGTCGCATCGTTAAGAAGAAAGAAAGGGATAGAAAAGAGAAAGATAGAAGAGAAGAAAGATCAACATTGGAATCTTACACAGCGAAACGAATAAATTATATTAATAACATAAACATTACATAGTTTACAACAATATCAGAGTACACAGATATACAACACATACTAGACAGTTATAAACACCTGTCTAGTTATACAACTCAATACAGCTCAAAGACTACAACTCGGAGAACACACAGCGAAAAACTCTATATATATCTACATGCGGAAGCCTCCTGCTCCATTGCTCCTCCACAATTCGTCAAAGCTAATCCTGAATCCTAACCTGAATCACCCTTGACTACTCATAAAAATTTGAGTACCCAAGAGTTTATGAAAAAAAAAAAACTTCGGGTCAGACATGGGTCTGGTGTGAGTAACAGGTTAAAGTTGCTTAACTTTCAAAAACCTTTTGAAAGAAAGGTATCACGTAAGACTTCCCACACATAAACATGGAAAAGTTTTTACCTTACGCTAACCAAAACATTTGATAGGAAATCCGATGATACTATAATAGTGTCTAGGATTTTCAAATAAATAAGAAATAGCCGAAATTGTTACATGATTAAATTCCAGCTACTAGCCACAAAAGTGGGTAATACAATCAAAACCGTTGGCACTTATTGGATTTTGGATTCCATACAATGGCAGGGCTACTGGGGTACCGCCCGTCACAGTACGTGGCCTAGATCACCGTACAGAGGAGCCACCCTAACTCCCTTGCAACACAAAGCTGGACCCGTTCCTTACTGAACAGTTCCGAATAAGACAACTCCGACGGTTGTAGCTACTTAACCGTCCACACACAGCCGAAATAAAAGGGACCTCTAGACAGGGGTAAATCTTACTCTCAAGTGGGGGCTACCCACGAAGCTTTGCTGCACCTCCCCTGTTTTAGCCATTCCCGGTTGATGAGGCTTGAGGTTACGATTACCTTTATAGGTCATATCACTTAGAATGCTCATCGTCCTCCTGACGATGTGCTGAAAGCATTCAATCTATACAAGTTCGTTCCGGGTTCGAACGAAACCGAAGGCATTATCTCGTTACACTCGTTTTGGAATCACCCTCAGAGTTAATGACAATAACCCTTGCACTCTAATTCACCATCTCGAATCTATAAGTGCTATTCCGTCAACTCATTACAGAATCACCAACAGAGTTATACTGACGTATAGCCCTTACACCTTGAGTCTTCACTCGCTCCACTTGGATGCACGACCTAACGTTATTTGGAATCGATGTGGTTTTCGGATATCCAAATATGGAAACCCGATCCCGGTCTCATCGAAAACCAAAGCGTGTCTTTTAAGGTCCAAGTTGTTTTAAAGTTTTAAAACAATTCAATTAAAATTATCTATATACATGCAGATAGATAACTCATAAATCATAACTGATAATCAACATTATCACATAACAGGTAATTCACATCATCAATATCAAATAGATATTCCATATATCATCATCATCACAATAGATAACCTATGTTATCATCACAATACAAATCAACATCCATACCACACAATATTATTTATCTCACTACTGAGATCACAAAGCATCCAAGTCAATCCATGTGATGACCCGCAAATCCGTACCCCTTGAATATACACTAATCTCCATAGATTAACTCAAGATGAATAGAAATACGAATTATCAATGTTTAAGAAAAAGAAAGAGAGAGAAGAAGAGATAAGAAGATAGAAAATAGAGAGGAAAGAGAATAGAACGGAACAGAAAATAACAGAACAACATCAGAATCTCACAATTCGCAGCGGAACAACATATAATAAATAAATGAATAATCCTTAAACAAAGAACTATATCAGTTATTACATTACATCACATTTCATTACATCATATCGTCAGAGTGTACAACAACAACAACAAACAATGCAGCGGAAAAAGAAATACTATATAGTAGTAATACGCCATTCCATCCATCTTGCCTCCAGCAACTCCAGAATATCCAGAATATCCTGATAAACCTTAACTCTTGACTGCCCGTGTGGAAATTGGTGGGCACCCAGAGTTTAGGAAGGAAAACAATAAACTCCGAGTCAGTCATGTGACTGGTGTGAGAACTCAAAACAGTTTATTTATCTTTGAAAAACAAAATAGAGGAATATTTTTAAAGTCAATTCGCAATGCTTTTAAAAATGAGACTACCATAAGGCCTCCCGCACACACACACAATGCAAACGCAGAATCGGAGGAGATTTCTCCTTATGATAGTCAAAGATGCTTGATACGCATTTAAAAGAACATTTTATATTATTACTAGTGCATAGTGTAGGAAAAATTCATTTCGAAAGTAGAATATAAATCTTAGCCAACATAGACATTTCGAACTATGCCTACTATAGCTAACTATGTTCAATAGCAGGTTACCGCCACATTCCATAGCAGGTTATACAACTAAAACCGTACAAGTCTCGTATTGTTTCTTTGGATTTCCAACGAATGATCAGGCCAAGGAACTTCCCATTGCCACATGAGAATGCCTCTGGATGGACATCCCCGAGAACCAAACCGGATCTCTGCCAACACAAGGCCGGGTTACCCCTAACTGAGTAACAACTGACCGAATATGCCATCCCCCGGTCCTTTGGGACCTTTCACCGAGCGCTCGCAATCAATTCACACAATCATAAAGTGTTTTCAACATGAGTAAGTATCTGGGCTCCATACCATGATACCACCCTTTTCCAGAAGGAAATGCACACATCCTAATGGGCGCTACCCCTCATAACCTTGCCGCATCTTTCCTGTTTTGACCATTCACGGGGTGTGAGGCTCGACGAAGTCACGTCCACAAAAACATACTTTATACAAAAGCCATGCTTTGGGTCAACAAATGATCATACAAATGATCACAAAGATAGACGATCAAATAAACGATCCTATCACAAATAATCAACACAATGATCATTTACAGCAACACTCAGCATGCCACATTACCAAATTGGGAATATATCGCTGATAACATTCAACTACATAACCTCTGAGCTCATACGTCTCAAAGAAGGGTGTTAAGCTAAAAGAATAAATTCTCCGCCACCAACAGAAATATATTTGAAAGAAATCTGCTTTATATCTCAATTTGTAATGTCAGACATACAATCCATACAAGTCTGTTCCGGGCTCGAACAAAACCGAAGGCACTTACAAAGAAGTCCTTGCAATTCGGATATTCACAATCCTGATCGGATTTCCCATCACATATGGAGAACTCTATACCGGAGCAACTCGGTGCAGAGTCAATCGACATGTCATCCTATCGCTCTCGCAAATACCGGGTCTTCAATGCAATTCACAACGACGTATCACATATTCGGAATGGGTAATACGACCCCATGGTCCTTTCCCGGTTAACCCGAATAGTGAGCGCTTATTCAAAAATAAGTGTGGCATTCAAATTCAAACAAATCACATCAATTACCCATTCAAAGGGAAAATATTGATAGTCGGTTATTGAACTATCAATGGATATGCACAACATCACCAGTTTCCAAATAATTTTCCAAATTATTTATTTTCCAAAATAAAATATCTTTACAAGATATATAATTTTAATACTTCAAAAATAAATCAATATTTATTTTTAGACAAATTCCCCTTTCCTTTATAAATTCCTTAGTGAATTTATAGTCCAAAATATCTATGAATATTCGATTTCAATTATTCATTTCAATTTATCTTCAAAAAGATAAATTCTCTAATATTCACCTTATATTGGAAAACATTTCCATACTTATTTAATAAGTAATTCATGAACTTATTTATTTTCAACACTTGAAAAATATTCAATATACTTCAATCGATTAAGTATATATTTCATTCTTAAAGGAAATCATTCTCTTAAACATATTTATTTGGGCCAAAACGAATGTTGCGTAAAACATCGTCACGACAACCCAAAATCACTAGTATAGGGATTCGAAATTAAAATAGATATATAAATCCCAATACTATACAAAACATTTCCTTTCGGAAATCATTTACTATAACAACAGTGTTATAGTCCACCATTTTCCTTTTATTTCTCGAAAACGTCTATTTCAACAATAAATGTTGAAATCTATGGTTTCGAATCTCAACACAATTTAAAACATTGTTAGATCGTTTTAATTCTATTTAAAACATCAAATCTAAAATAATTTCTTTAACATATTATCCACTATTCAAAAACGTGAATATACTACGTTAACAATTTCATCATTTTATTCATTTTATTTCAAAGGATTATTCACAGTTAAAAATGTGAATATAACTCCATTAATAGGTTTCAACAATTTACTTATCAAAATAAGTCGTTTGCGAATTTATAAAACAACGTTTATAAATTCCTTTTCTATTTATTTTATAACAACTTCCTTTTTCAAATTCCTTTATTAACCTATCTCAATTCATATCTCAATGTATACTAGAAATTCATATTATAAGTCAAATACTTATAATTTATTTGTTTGAAAAATCGTTCCTTTGAACTTCATAATTATAAATCTTATAACTTATAAGATTCAATCATTTATCCAAATCTATTCTTTCAATAACTTTATAAATTTTATAAACCTACTGCTTATAAAATTTCATTTATAACTTCACCGTTTATGATTCTATAAATTTCATTCATTTCTGAAATTCATTCACAATTCATTCTAACACTTATAAAATCCCGTTTTATAATCTCAATATTTCAATTTATAAATATTCATTTATAAATCCTTTATAAAATCAATTTATACCATTATTTTAAAACATCTTTAATCTCCTTTATAATTTCATCATTCTCTTGATTTATAAATAATCAAAATTTATAAATCCTATTTTAAACTTTTTATAATAAATTCAAAAATCACTTTAAAATCATTTTATAATTCCAAAACTTGGTCCAATGATGCTACACACCAAAATAGTCAATCACGACGACAACGATATCATATATCGATATGATAATCCATCAAATATCAAAATATCTGAAATCAAATAAAAACTGTTGAGAATCCAGTTGGATCCCTCCGACCTGTTTTCCTGCATCCACAAACATTAGCACAATACCAATTCCGTTCCAGTACGGAATTATCGCGGTATATGGGATTTAAAATATTATCCGCTTAATAGACGACGCAATAGGGTCTCATTCGCTAAAAAAATGCAGGAAATCAATAACTCCAATATATACATACGCCAATATATATATATATTGCTATTATATATAATACCAATTTCACTGTTTATGAAATATTCGCGATATATGTTTTTAATAAATAACATCCGCTTACTAACGGCGCATAATGTCTATTTTAACAATCAATAGATAACAATCATCATTCAAACATGCATTCAAATATTTTAAATCTAACTATTTAAAATAAAATCGAAACTGATTCGATTGAGTGAGAAGTTCTCACCTTGATTTCAATTTCGTTTTAGCGATTTATTTCGAATAAAATTAAACGGACGTTTAATTTTACCCAAAATTCTCACTAACTCCAAATGACTCCAATCCAATTTCATCGCGTAGTGCTCGTCCATACGATCCCAACGCAACTAGTTTCGCGCGTTTTCGACCTCATATGAAAAAGATATGAATATTTGAACATTACACAAATTTTTATATAATAAATTTACAACTTAATTTATAATTTTAAACCAAATCACCATCATCACCGTCCATTCCCACACACGAGATCACGGCCGCACGTCCCCTTTTCTTCTTCCTCTTTACGCACGCACAGGCTATCAAGGCCGAACCCATATTCATAGATTAGGGTTAAATTTTGCACCACCATCTCTCAACGATAATTTGATCAACAAGTGCCAAATGAAGCGCCTCCATCCCCTCCATGCTCGGCCCCAACCCAAGCAAGCTCGGTTGCGCCTGTATCACGAATCTCGAGGCCGAACTCATGGCCTTTGAGCGAGATTTGCCGCCAATCCGAAGCACTAGAAACGATCATGACCGTTGGATAGGTAGTTCGTGACGTGCTCTACGAGTTTCTAGTTGAAAGATTCTTGAATCGTTGCACGGATTTGAAGAAATTTGAGGGGGAAGAGGAGAAGATTTCGGCCTTCCATTTGTAACTGGCGGCTGCGTTTAGTTTGACCTAGGGTTTTTTTTATTTATTTGTGAATTCAATGGTCTATTTATAGAGAATAAACGATCACTATTCATCCGGATTTTGTAAACTCCGATTTACGCGCCGAAACTGACGTTCCTAGGGTTTATCCCGCGTTCCGGACACAATGGAACAGGTTTCGGAAGCTAATTCGATCATCTGTGCGAGTTATGGCTACAAACGATCGATTTAAATTAAACCGATTTAAACGATTTTCTAGGCGTTTTAATTTGTACCGGACAAACGGTAAATCTGATTGACTTGAAATTTGAAACCTTACAATAATATCACATTACGGATCCGATGAAACTGGTTTCGTCGAAATCCGAGACTTTTTGAAAAATGGCTATTTTCACTCGCCAAATTAAAATTAAAAATAATTCGATGCGTTTCGAGCTGCCTCGATCAAACGATAACTCCGATTGACACGAAAATTGAAATCTGGTAATAACTAACTATTACGGATCCAATGGAACTAGTTTCGTTCAATTCTGAGACTGTTCAAAAATTGACTATTTTCACTAGTCGATTTTAATATTAAAATATTCAATTTTCACAAATAAACTTTTAATTCGATTTTAAAAGTTCTAAAATATCGTTCTAACTCCAATATGATAAAAAAAAAAAATTTACAAATCATTTTCAATCATATTTAAATAAATTTTCAATTATTTCCATAATTTAACATTTTAATTATTGATTTAATTATCCAATTAAATCCAATCATTCGAATAAAAATTTATTTGACTTTTAAATTTCACTTATTAATATTTAAAATTAATTAAATATTCAAATTTTAATAAATTAAAATTCTGGGTCGTTACAATCCATGACATCCATAAGCAAAGATTTACTCATACCATAATATAATTAATTTAAAATGAATTAAATTAATTATCTCTATCTCAAATTAATTTAAAATGAATTAAATTAATTCTTTCATCTTTAATTAATTTAAAATAAATTAAATTAATTACTTCACCAAATCATAACTTGCTTACTCAACTATTTAATTGATTACAATTAATTAATCAATCATAAATTACTTTAATTAATCACTCTTGATTAATTACCCTTAATTACATTCATGTAATTATCCTTAATTAATTTCACAAAATTAATTATCCTTAATTAAACAATAATTAACCTTTAATTACTTCAATTAATTAATTAATCATAATTAATTATCTTAATCCTTAATTAATTACATTAATTAATTTCTTATTATTGATTAATTTATCATAAATAATCATCCTTAATTACATCATTAATTAAATAACTAATGATCCTTAATTATTTCTTAAATTAATTACTCAAAGTAATTAACAAACTTAATTACTATATTAAACCAAATTAATTATCCTTAAATTAATTTCTTAATTAATTTAATTGATTAATTACTAAATAATTAATCCAAATTAATCATTCTTAAACATCTCCTTAATTACAACCTGTAATTATTAAACAATTACTTAACTAAGTAATTTCCAAATCATTAATTACATAAAGTAATTATTTATAAAACTCAAGTGTTTATAATTAATTAAACTTAATTAATTAAATTAAACAATCTCATTAAATTAAATTAATTACATTAAGTAATTAATTCCTTAATTACTTTATCAAGTAATTATTCTCTAACCATTTATAATTGATTAAATTAATTAATCTAATTAAGTATAAAAATTAACTACATTAATTAATTGTTAAATAATCATAGTTAATGACCTTCATTAACCATCCTCAAATTATTTTATAAGGTAATTAACTTAAATTAATTACCATTTAAATTATCTTTAATCATTTATTAATTAAAGATTAATTATTAAATTAATTAACCTTAATTTAAAACTTAATTACATTCATTCTTCATTAATTTATAATTTAATTAATGATCTTAATTCCAAATTGATTAATCAATTATTAATTCCAAATTTAATTAATTAATTAAATTAATTAATTAATCTTAATTACCTTATTAATTAAATCTAAAACATAATTCTTAATCAAATTCCAAAATAAAACATAACTTAATTATGTTTAAAACAATTTAATTCAAAACAAAGTACTTGTGAAATTACCTTTAAATTTCAATTTAAATTCATGTTTAAAACTTATCAAAGTTTTAAATAATTTAAAACCCGTTTCAAATTGCAAATCAAACAAATGCTATGGAAATTTTTAAAGTTAAAGTCATTTCAAAACTTTCAATAATTTAAATTTCCATTTTAATTTGAAACTTCAAATTTAAGCCTTCTTTAAAATTTAATACTGAAATTCAAATTAAACCTTTGAATTTCCAGATTTTAAATAACTTTAAATCTACCCATATTTTTAAAATCTTATTATTAAAATGCTTAAACTATTTACCAAAACAAATAGTTACTTAAATTAAATTCAGAAACTTTTATTTTATTTTAAAAACAGGAATTTAAATTTGAATCTAAAATTCAACTTAAATTAAATTTAAATCTAAACCTTAGTTTAAACCTAAAGCTATAGATTTAAATTTTTTTTGAAAACCCAGGTTTTAAAATCAACACAGTTTTACTGTAACCTGGAAATACAATGACCCGAGAAGACCTTATCTTTACTTCGGGTTTTATACTACCTTGCTTCGAGTTATCCACCCACCTGCTTCGAGACAACCCTAACCTTTCCCCTGCAACACAAAATCCCCAATACATCACCAGAACCTCATCTGAAAACTCGACGCCGCCACCTCTGCCGACCATCTCAGGTTACCAAGCCACAACCAAAAACCTAGCAACACCCAACATCATCACCAGGTCGATCAAAATCTAGGCATTCAAAAATTCACCAAATTTCCAAAACCTGTAAACTTCAAACAAGTTTTATGACAATCCTGTCAGCGGCCACCATTCTCACCTCCGATCACCTGACATCCACCCTCTCCAGCCACAAATGCTTCTACACACCCACTATCCACACACCAAAAACCAATTCACTTGATCCATTCTTCCTCTCTTACCGACACAATCTATAACCCCCTGTTCAAACTAGGGTTCAAACCACAAATTTTCAAACTGCTACCAATCTAATAATCAATATCCACCTGTTTGATTTTTCTGAACATCTTCAATATCTACTCCATCACTCAAAAGAATTCCAGAATTTCTTAATCCAAGAATCAATAGAATTTGCTCAATTTCTAAATTTTGTTCAAGAACAGTTTATAAATGAAACATATACCTAAAAATTCCTATACTTGATTCAAAAAAAAACATTTTCCAGTAAATACTTTTAGTTTCTGAAACTGGATATAAATATTAATATGATTTGCATTTAATCAAAATCAATATACAGGTGAGTTACTTATGTTACAGAGACAAACTCCCAGTATTTTAATTTTCCTAAAATTTTTTAAATCTAAACTTAAGAGAATGAAACACATTACTTACAAGCTTGGAAACTAATATAAAACAAACAAACTCTTTTTATTATTCTTCAACCCAGTTACTATATTAATCAGATCAATTGTAGAAATATTTTTAAGTAGGATGAAAATCTGGGTAGGCTTTACATAACAAAATCAAACATGCATGCACAACAGACATTTCATAAGCACACAACATATTTTATCACAACAACTTATCAAGCAACCTAAATTTAGTTTAAAAATTTAAATGTTACTCACTTTTAAATGATGCAGAAAACAAATGCAGAGCTCCTGATGATTCTTTGAAATTGCAGAAACACCAAAGATGCAGGCTTATAAAAATGCAGGTGCTTTCTCTGATTCTCAAATCTGAGTTGAATTCCTGATGAAATGCTCATGCTTATGATCCCATACACTTATTACTTGCATGCAGGAAGAATGCAGTTTGCTTCCTCTGTTGTTCATTTGAATTGCAGAAAACAAACATGTGCAGGCTTCTTCATTATGACTTTGAAGAAATGCAGATTTTTTTTTTTTGAAATGTGAGGAAGTGCAGATTGATTTTTAATATGAAGATGATTCAGATTTTACTTTAATTTAAGGAAATGCAGGTTTTTGATCTCTGATTGTAAATGCAGATTTCTTTGGATTTGAGAAAATGCAAATTTGAGATTTGAAAATGCAGATTTATGTACAGATTTTGGATTGCAAATATGAGAATGAATTTTGAGGTGTGCAGATCTTTAAAATGAATATGAAGGTGGGTTTGATCTTTGTTTGATTTAGGAAAATGAAATATGCAATATGTATGAATGATGCAAACTAATTGTATTTTCAGTTTTTATGAAATAAAAGAAAAATAAAAACAAAATTAACACTTATCCATTTTATAACACTTGTCAAATGAATGCATAAGAATCAAACACTTGTTTTCTTAAAGATAATTAGTTTTTAATTACAAATTAATGTTATATTAGCTTAATTTAAGTTGTTAGTTTATTTTAAAACAATGTTTATGGATTTACAAATAAAATAAAAACAACAATGTTTTACAAATTAATTTATACATATTAAAATCAAAACAATTTTAAGACTTTATACTTTTAAATTTAAATTCAACTAAATTTAAAATCAAATATTTTTCAAATCAAGTTATACATATAAATTCAATTTGAAATAAACATTACAAATCTTATTCAAAATTTATTTATAAAGTCAATACAATATTAGTATTATTTTTATAAATCTCTTTTATTAAATTTAAAATCATTTTACAAAATATTCATTTTATTAAGCCATAAAACAATCTGTTGAATATATTCTAAATTTAAAACTCAAGCTAATTTATTTTAAAACATTTAATATTTTTCTTATCAATTTTAAAATCATATATTTATTTATGAAATAGTTATTAAAACTCAATTACTAATTAAAATCAAAACAATACCCATCTATTTAAAATATAAACCAAATATTTATATTGTAAATAGAAATCAATTTATATTTTTAAAAGACAAAATAACCAATTTAAATATTCATTGAAGAAGATTATTAAATTTATCTGAATAATTATTAACAGATTATCAATATCAATTTAATTTTAACTACAGATTATTAAATTGATATTGTCAAAAATTCCGGGATGTTGCAGTTACTATAACTTTTAATCACACTTATGAATTCATTATTCACAAACAAATGTTACAATTCTTATGTAACCCAAAATTTATTCAATTTATTTCGTACCATATAATTTATAAATTTAATGTTTACATTTGTTTTCTTATATCAATTTATAACCAAGTATAACAATTTAAATTATTTTAATTTAATTGTAATTTCATTCAAATTGTTAATTATTAGCTTTAGTTATCATTTTTTACTTCATTTTAGTATTCATTTCATTATTAAATTGCAGATTTTTATTTCTTCCATATTTAGTTACCAAAATCTTATTATATTAACAATCTAAACCGACGAAAATTTACGAGTCGTTACACTCTCTCCCACTCAAAACATTATGTCCCCGAAAAGGAAAAAGAAGGGAAAACAAGAAATTAAATAGTCAATATATCTTATTCAAAATATTAAATTTATTCAAATAAATTTACAAAATAAAATAATTTAAATAAAATATATTAATTTATAACAATTTAAATCCTTTTATATTCAAGACAATAAGAGTTTGGAAAACATTTCACAAAATTTCTAAGTCCAAAATTTTACGAATTTTTTTTGGTAGAGTCTCTTTTGTACGGAGGCTCTGAAGAAATTAAAATATCAATAGTAATCATATATGTCAAATATTATCTAAAATAATATATCCCAACATGGAAAAAACAATATAATATCGCTAGAAAACCATAATCCGAAAATGTACCAATTTGTCGGGCAAATAACTCTTACTTTATGAAACCAAAAGCAGTAGCCATTGCTTCCATAACCCGTATTTCACTTATATAATTCAAAAGGAGTTAATAATTATATGAAATGAAATATTTAAAGTTATTTCAACCACTAACAACCCAATCAATATAAAACAATAATCACTTGCAAACACAGCATATAATCAATCATCCATCCATAACAAAAAAATGATTTGTTCGGGTTCAAAACTTTTAATTGTATAGAATGACAAATAAACTACCGAGTATGCCGTCTACTCAACCGTCTTAGATAAAACTCGATAGATTATACAAACATCTAAACAATTTTAAAGTATCCTTGCCCAAACAACCATAAACCCAACAACCAACAGATTCTAACATTATTTAAGTTCATTCTTACAAATTTCATTTCATATCGTTTACCTTACTTTAGTTTCATTCATACAATGACTATTTCATTCATTAACTTTCATTTATTCATTACATATGTTGCTCATGTATAATTACTTAATCATATGTAAATAAATTCTTAAAGTACTATATAGGTTTCTTTGTAAATAAACTCACAATCATTCATTCAGTACTTATTTCTATTTATTTCTAATCATTACTTACAAATTCATTTTCATTTATCCATATAATGCCAATTTCTTTTTATTGCATTATATTCATTTATTTATAGTATTCATGTTTAATTTAATTACTTAGCATATAAATTCTTTTACTTAAGTCTATAATCATCTGTTTACGGTATTCATCTTTTCTATTATTTTATTTACAAATAGCTTCAACCATATACTTATGTTTATAATTACTCATTTATAATACTCACTTTTCTATTATATTTAATTATCGGTATTTAAATTATAACTTAAGTTTATAACAAGTATAACATCAAATTCTTATTTATAAAAGTAATTCATTGAACACTTCCCTTACATAAGTTTTACTTATTTTATTTAACTTAATGTTCAATAGTTATCATTTCTTATATTTCACACCCCCTATATTTACAGGTTACCAATTTCAAGTTTCTTATATACTTCAGTTATAACTTAGCATTTAATTTCTTACCTTCAACTTTAGGAGTTCTAATTATTAAACAGTTAAAATTTTATTCCATTACAATAATTGAAATCTCTAATTTATAGAAATTAAAAAACTAAATGCCGGATTCCATTTTAAATCATTTAAAAATACTAGATAGATGTATATACTTACAACTTATATATCCAATTATATTTAAAACAATTTGAAATTTATTTTTGTTTATCAAAATAAATCTGTAGTAAACTACTATAGTGGCCTTCCCACTTTGAAACTCGAAAATGAACGTCAATGGTGCATGCACTCATCATCGAAATTATTTTCCAACACAGAGAAGGGAGTACATAACTTATTTCTTTCCAAAATTTCTTTAAAACAATTCTTTCAAATCATATCGATATATTTATATCTGGAAATACTTCTAAATAATATTATCATTATATTCCAAAATCATTCGAAATAAATTTTCAATAACCCTAAAAATTAAGTTCTCAAATTTCCAATTTTCATTTATTTTATTTTCAAATCTTATTTCCAACCAATATTTATAAATTTCACTACCTAACAACCAACAAATTACAACCAAATATATTATTTATAAAATTATTATTTTATATACAAAAATATATAATAGGACAAATTATCTCATTTACCTATATTTCAAAAATAAATATTGTGTCGGTCTATCATATTAAGTGTTTAGAAATCACTACCGATGTCATAGCGTCCTATGCACCAACCAGAATTTATAAATACAAAATGGAAAAAATTAATGCAATATAAAAACCTTTTATAACACTAACAAATATGCTCTCTCATATATACACGCTCATCGACTCATCATAGTGTATTACTACCCTATTTAATATGAGTTAGAGCCCACAAAGCCAATGTTTATCGCTAAACTAAAGCTCTAATACTAAATGTAACATCCTGCCTTTTTGGACAGTTTAAAATCGACGATAAACCATACATGTCAGACTCAAAACATGCAAAAGAGCAGATTGTTATTGGAGTGAATAAGAAAAAAACAGAGAAGGGAAAACAAAACTGAATCTCGCAGTGGAATGATAAAATATAATAATCAAATAACAATAATTCATGAAGCTGTTTACAAAACATTTGGTTATACTAATACAATATAGTATCAGAGTTACCTACAACAGAGATGAATAACAATGCAGTAGAATAGTATGAACGCAATGGAATAATATAAAAATAATAGTAATACAATCTTCATCTTCGTCCTCCAGAAATAAGGTCTTCAAATCCTAAAATGCTCAGGCTGACCCGAGAAAATTGAAAAGACAAATCACTCGAGTCAGAACTAAAGGATCTTATGTGAGTTAAATCAATGGTATATAAGTATGAGTGGAACGACGTTAGAGGTGTTTACGGGGTTTGACATCCCCTATCCAGTCTCTAGCGCGAGTATAGTAACTTAAGACATGTTCAAGATTCACATCTTTTAAGCATCCGTTAAACTATCTACTAGGTAATACAATACGCTATTATAATAATGTCCATAGTAAAGTAAACTATTAAAATAGCATTAAGGAATTACCTATACCCCCCTTAACACATTTTATATATTCTCATAGTTTATACAGTACCGTAATCCCGCCGACTTGGATGTCGTCAGAGGGCGCTCCATAGGTATGGTACAAAACAAACTCGTAGAAGGTGCGCTAGGGTAGATGACATGGCACAACTAAGCAATGTCAGGGTAGATGTACCAATTACACTTCCAAACTGTTGGTAACGCATAGCTGCAACTATCGCCCAACCTGAAATACACTACCGAGTAAAAATCAAAGGGTGGCCACCAAATAAAATCAAAAGTAGAATATAGTATCGATGGAGTGTGCTTGATCGGAGGAATGACCTCCCTTGGCCCGTCAATTGCTCCTGTTTTAGCCACCTTATGCCAACTCAAGGTAGTCGGGTCCACGTATATACCTCATACATGATCGTCGCCACCATCATACTTCATTCTGGAATCTCCAACGCGTACACAATTGTCAAAGTGGTTTTCAGTATTGGCAGAGAGTATGACAACATCCGATCCCTGTCTCTTTGACAACCAATCGCTTATTACACACCGGATGATTCTTTTACATTTCCAAAATCATTTCATAATGGATATCAAAACAGCATATTCAATTCAATCAATATCACTTTCGAAATCATTACTTACTTCTGAAATCCTATTTGCCTTTGGAACCATAGTTTGATAATTATATTACCTTTCAAAGTCTAACTCACAGTTTATATCAAAATATCATATTATCTAAACTATATCACTTTCAAATCGTTGTCGTTTCCAAAATCATGATTTCTTTCAAAAATCATACTTCCAAAATAGGTAAAATCCTTACTCCAAAATCATCATATTTAATAAGTTATAACTTTTAAATACCAACTTGGGTTATGACATCATGAACTACATTCACTTTAAAAATCGAGAAATTTGTATATGATCCCATCCATTTTACTTGGTTTGGAATTTCGAAGAAAATAGTTTAAATAGTTGTAAATAATTAATATAGATTTGAAATAGATTAAATATAATTAAAATAGATTAAATAGCTTTAAAATAGATTAAACAGATTTAAAATAAATTAAAATAGTTTAATTAGTTTAAAATAAATTAAACTGGTTTCAAATAGATTAAAATAATTCATATAGTTAATATTATTTAAATAGTTTAATAAATTTGAAAATCTTAATAATTAGAAAATTTTAGATAATATATTTTTAAAACAGTTTATATTAAAATACGAGTTTGAAATTAATATCAAACTAAACTATTCATTTCATTTCAACATATTTGGACTATTTCAAATTTCCAAATCGACAAATCAAATTTAAATAAACTACCGAATTTCATATCTTTTCAATCCATGTTCAAAATATCAATACAGATTACTTCAATCTCAAAAAAATTCAAAGTTATTTTCAAACAAATTCAATAACTCAATTTCGATAGAATTTTAGTTATACTTAAAAGTTTGACTTTAAACTTTCGATTTAATTTCTTAATTAAATTCCTTTTTAAACTAATTCGCATTTTGACACAAAACTTGATTTTTCAATAATACTCAATTTATATAAATAAAATTTTATTTCAAAACATCAGTTGATTAAATTCAAAAATTTAAGGATTTTAAAATCATTTAATTTAACCAATCCGGTGTCCGTATATAATTATCTACCCTACCTTCAAGCGATACAGATATTTATCATTTCAACCCACAATTTAGAATTTTACGGTTATATATCATATCAAATCGCAATTCCGAAATAAATAACATCTATAAAATTGCTCGAGTCTTTCATTTCAACCATAACGATTTTTTCTTAATCTATAGATCATTCGGGTATGTATCATTTCAACCCATAATGAACTTACACTTTATAATGATATAAAATACAATATCCATTCATCTAATTTCAACAATCAACATCCATCATAGTCATCATCCAAATCAATCAATAAATATCAATATAGAACTGATAATCAATAATAGGTATTTAGCTGGTTAATTATATTCAATAATAAATTAAATAACGATTTAATTCAAATAAATCCAAGTTAACTTAGATGATGATTCAAAATGTACCAAAGAGTCATAAATAAATTCCTAATCACATCAAAAATTAGGTTTAACAAGCATAAGAAATTTTAGAGGTTGTGAGTGGGTTAAAACACACACTTTTGAATTTAAATCCAATTTAAACCCAAAATTTGATTCGTTTCTGAATTCGCCTAAACAAGAGTCAAAATGTCCGGAATTGTGATACGATCCTAGCGGGGAAAAGCACGCGTGAATTGGACCTCGTAAGCAAAAGTTATATGTATTTAAAGTTACATGATTTTAAAAAATTTAAACAAATAAAAAACCAGAAAGAAAAATGCCGATTGGCCACGTCATGCGCGATACCTCCATCCAGAACCCCTTCTCGTCACGCTAGAAAGCCTGAGCCACCACCTAACCCTAGCCAATTTCGCCACCTACGTCCAAAGATGACCAGATCGGACATCCCAATGAGCTCGCACGTCCACCGGCGACCCCGAAGACCCCACCGTCGTTGAACTCGGTCATCTCAACAGTAAATGCCTCTGCTGCCCTTTTATCGCCAAACACAACGAATCCCGACACCTATGGCATGAACGAACGTCATAGATCGAAGCCCTTCCTCAACCTCTATAGGGCAACGCAACTCGATCGTTGCTTTGGTGAAAATCTGCCGTTGGATCACAACAACCATACATGAATGGTCACGATTTATTCTTTGATTTCTGGAGAAAAAGTGATTTAAATTGGAAAAAAAAATTACGGATCTGAGATGCATTCGTCGAGAGATCCAAATCGATATATAATTCGATATAGTTTGAGGACTATGAATTTTTTATTTGGTTTTGAAATTGAGTTTAAGATTTGGGAATTAGGTTTTGTTTGTCATTGGAATAAGGAGTTGAGGACGAGATGTACGTACAGATAATAGAAAGAAGAAATTAAATGACCTAGGTTTTATAATGAGGTATTTAGACAAGGCTGGAAACAGAAAGAATGGACCAGATTGATTGAACGATACATGACCCGAAAATCCCATTTCGACTCCGGAACGAAAATGGGTCAACCCGTATATCAAAATAGTTGGTTTCAAATATTTTAAACTCAAATGAAAAGATTACAAGTCGCACTTCCATCGTATGAAGAAGTTGCGATAAAATCAGCTTATTTCAAATTGATTTCAATTGATTTCAATTAAATGAATTTCAGCGTTTCGAGTCCGTACGATCAAACAACAAATCCATCATTACAAAACTTGAAATCCTACAATGATTCACCGCTATGGGTCCAATGGAACAGGTTTTGTCAAAATCTGAGTCAAGGGCCAAAATGGCTATTTTCACGTTCATTAAATAAATTAATATTAAATAAATTAATCACTTTTTCAATTCAAAGTTAATAAATCACAGTTTCTATCATTTTAGATTACCTGGACATTTACCATAATTTAAAACAAATTTAGACATCAATTCAAAGTTAATTAATTTTACCAATTTCAGTGTTTAACTTCAATTGTAATTAAATCCAATTATTTAATATTTAATTCTAATGAATTGTTTTATTTGATTTCAATCTTTATACTAAATCCACTACTACTCTATGACACAGTTAACACTTGTTTTACATTTCATTACATTAGTATATTCTAGTTTCCATCTTTTATTTGTATTTATAGTTAAGTTTCCATTATATTGGATTTTGCCAAATTTAGACATAAATTAAAATTTTGAAGTCCCAATTAATTATTTGTCACAGTTTCATTCTTTTATTAACTCAATTATTACCTTATGAATAAATTTACATTCCCACTCATTCTATTACATTCCTGTTTTGCAATTATTGTCTAAATCTCAAAAATGTAACACTAAATTTTAATCTATTTCCCATTCCAATTAAATAGACCAAATAAACAGGTAACCTACAACAATCGTTACGATAACTTTTAATCACATTATGAATTAATTATTCACAAACAAATGTTACAATTATTATATAATCCAAATTTTATTCAATGGTCATTTATTTCATACTATATCATTTGTCAATTTAATGTTTGGATTTGTTTTCTTACATCAATTTATAACAAAGTATAACAATTTACATTATTTCAATTAATTGTAATTTCATTCAAACTGTTAACTATTAGCTTTATTTATCATTTGTTACTTCATTTCAATATTCATTTCATTATTAAATTATAGATTCTTTTATTTCTTCCAAATTTAATAACCAAAATCTGATTAAATTAACAATTTAAATCATCGAAAATTTACGAGTCGCTACATATATATACATTCTGTTAACGTAAAAAGTCAGACGCTAACACCCCGATGCAAATAGAGATTGAATGAAAGCACCACCCGTTAACACGGGAATCAGAAAAAGTAGTAATTCACTGAAAAAGCAGTAAGAGACACAGAGTTTATAGTGGTTCGGCTTATAATCAAGTCTACGTCCACTTCAATCCTTTTTTATTGCTTATATGATTACAATCCTTTACAATTTCCTTCAATTACAATTCACTTTAAAAGACATGCAGCTAGAAAAACTTCGATGCAAGAGAGTTCTCCGAATTCATGGTTGAATATGTTGAATTCCTGTTTGAAGTTGACTGAAGCTTCTTGCGAGTTTCGAATGTTGGAGTAAGGCTCGGCTTGAAGATGGCAGAGTCTCGATGCTTTAAAGAAAATGATCCCAAAAGTCCCCCCAATGTTGGAGCATATGCCGTATTTATGGGAGATTTTCTGGGTGAGGTATAGGTTGCGCACGACCTAAGATAGGTCGTAGGTCGCCGGCGAGTTAAGGGGAAGCGAGCTACGACTTAACTGGTCCTTCCACTGTCATCTGATCTAGCTGATAGGCCGTAGCGACTTAAAAGGGAGCGACATCATTTATTTACCAAGTACTAGATCGTGAACGACCTAATGCAGGTCGTAAGTCGGCGGCGACCTAAGGGAGCAGCCAGTAACTTTATAAGGCCGAGACAACCAACCTAGCGACCTAGGCTAAGTCGTTAAACTGTAATGTCCCTTAACTTGTTACGTCGTTGGTCGCCCCGTTCCTTAGATCGTTAAGTCGCTGTACTTTTTAGGTCGAACACACAGTTCGGTCGTTCCCCTTTTAGGTCGCTAGGTCGCGGACCCCCGGGTCACTGAACTCATTAGGTCGCAAACCTCTTTAAGTAATTAGGTCATTGAACAGTTAGGTCGCCCCACATCTTAAGTCGTTGGGTCGTCCACTCCTTAAGTCGTTAGGTCGTAACCTCTTAAGTCGTTAGGTCGTAACCTCTTAAGTCGTTAGGTCGGTACCACTTTTAGGTCGCTGAGTAACTGATAAAGCGGAGTTAACATTTTCCCCTCGAAGTACACGCCTAATGGTTAGGTCGTGTGCTTCGATATCCTTTTACCCGTCCCCCTCTAGGTCGCTAGGTCGTGTGCGACCTAAAGGTTAGGTCGTATGTGCCGCTTCAGGTTTCTTCACCGTAATGTATAAGTCATCCATCCTCTTTGTCCTTCTCATTACCTACTTCCTCATTTGATTCTGCCATTAACCTCTTCCCGAGCTCCCAAAGACGATCTCAATCCGATCAATCACCGATCATCCTTGATATTACATTGCGTAAGTGAACCTGCTTCTTTCTTGATCCTTTATCATCATTGATTCATGAATCCCATTTTTCAATCTTAAACCAACTCCTTACGCATTGTTTAATCGCGAATCTCGTTACATCGATAGTTGATGAACTTGAGTTAGCTCGATTTGGCTTTGTACGATTGATGAGATGATGGCGATGGGTTGCAATGCTTCAGGCTAACTGATTTTTGATTTGCGTTAGAATGGCAGGGCATTGAATTTGTGGTGATTTCGAATTAGTTTTTTGGATGATTCGATAGCATGAGAAAATGAGGGCTTCTATTGATGGAAAGGCTAAAGGGTTAACGGGTTAAAAGGATGACGAGTTACCGATTAGATTGGATGTTTGTCGGTTGAGTGAAGTGAGACATTAGCTTGGACACGACCCAACAATTTTGGGCGACCTATAAACCTTCGCGACTTAAATTTTGATCGACTTAACTAGATGCGACATAAGCCTTGAGTCGCGGCTGAGCTAGGACTTAGAAATTCACGTCACTTTGAACTGAAGCCTTTTCTCCTTACTATGCCTCACGATTTAGAGGACCAATGACTTAATTTAACTCGCAAGAAATCTTTTAGGTCGTGGACGATTTAGTACTTAGATGCTCAACTCGAATTCACACTTAAAAGCATAATCTCAACTTGAGTGCTTAACTTGAACTGCCGGACTGAATTGCCTAAACTCTGAATTGCTTGACCTTTGAATTGTTTGAACTTTATTGCACTTTTGATTTGAACTTTGAACAGCCGAGACAACTTGCATGATTTTTCTATGCTTTCTTAACAGATTATACCAAATTTGATGCTAATAACCTGTTAAATATAACATTTGCAGAAAACTAGGGCGAATATACTGCCACTGATTGCCCACATCAAATGACAGATTAGTCGATAAAATATAATCAACTTAAAGAAATTGTATGAAATGCTGCGAATCAAGGAATTCAAGTGAAGTAGTAAAGCGATATTAATCAACTAGAGCTGATTTTTTACATCAATACTGCACTTGTATTCGGACAAGCCCTGAAATTTTTCATGTTTATTAATTTAATTTCAGTCATGTTTGCTTGTCACTCTACTAGTTTTGCACAACACTTCACACATTTAGGAAACGTGCACCTTCATATTTGAATATCCGGCTGCTTATGTAGAATGGCTTCTCATCAAGAAGAAAGAGCGGTACCAACTGGAGAGGCCCTCCCGATGGCTGGTCCACTGGTCAACCCACCAGAAAGAACTCCAACTACCCTGAGTTATCGGGTGTTTAACCAGTTACGCGCCCAATTTGGGATTGTAGAAGCAGATG
Source organism: Allium cepa (assembly GCA_030765085.1). Lineage (NCBI taxonomy): Eukaryota > Viridiplantae > Streptophyta > Magnoliopsida > Asparagales > Amaryllidaceae > Allium > Allium cepa. The sequence continues at coordinate 871,257,349 of CM060937.1, read as the reverse complement.
CTACTCTCCCTGGGCCAAATGATTTTGCTGACAGTCCTCCCTTTGGATTTGTTGCCGTTAACCGCCAAATGTGCCTTTGTGGAGCCATTCCTCCTTTCAACAGTTTTCTCCAACAAATCCTTCGCCGATTGGCTATTTCTCCTTTTCAATTGCACCCCAACGGCTATGACAATTTTGATGGGATTATGCGTTCTCTTCAGAAGGACGCTTGATCGCCTCCCAAGCTTTGAAGAAATCTACTATTTATGCACATTTGCGAGAAACAAAGACCATCCTTCCATTATATATGTGAGGAGCGCCAGGAAACGCAAGCTTATCATCGATCTCTCTGATAGCGCTCATGGTTTCCTAAACCAGTTCTTCTTTGTCCGTTGCCTCCAGGGATTTTACGCTATCTGCAGAGTAGGGGGCAAGCTTACTTATCCCCATTCTTTCCTCTTCTAAGCGTTGCAAGATCCAAATTGCTAAATGTTAACCTCGCTTTCTACTTTTGCAGTCCTTCCTCCTCTTTGTAGAGATCCAAGCCACAAGAAGACTTTTGAGAGGCTTAACGCTGTGGCGGTTGAGGAGAGAAGTATCAAGTTTTTGCTAAGAGACGAGTTCCTTCACCAGTTCGGACTCTTACACCCTTCTCGCTCTACTCAGCCTTATGAAGTTCCTGATTCTCCTGCCGAGGCACCGGATGACCCAGCTTCTGTTGAGGAGCCTACACTGAAAGATCCTGCTCCTGAGGCTTCTCTGGTGAAGTGCTCTACTTCTACTGATGTCGCGGGGTCATCTGGCAAATTTGCACTTTCCCCGATCATTGAAGAAGAAGAGCCGCGAGAATCTCCCCAACATTCAGGGAAGTCTGGTGACGGAGGAGCCAGGAAAACAAGTCCTGCCAAGCAGAGCGGGGACGACACTTTTGAAGGGTTGAGCGACCTGTTTATCACCTCACAGGAACTCTTTAAAGATGATCCTGTTGCCACTAGGGTTTCCTCTTCAGTGGTTGAAGCAACTTCTGTTTTGCAACAGATCCCGTCGAATCAAGAGTTGATGTTAGCTACTACACCCATCATTCCTTCACAACCGAGGAGTGGTTCGTAGTTCAACGCACGTAGTCTGCACATTGCACACACTTAGGATTTTTTAGCACTTATATGTACTTAACTCCTTGCAATTTGAAGATTCTCAAGTTATGCTTTTTTTATATATAATTTCAGGTTCTCCAATGGGGCGAAGTGGCTCGTATTATGATGACTTTAAGCAGTATGGAAGGCGCAGTCAATATGATTACAGGTGCTATCTTCCCCCTCATAGGGAAACTGATGAAGAGAGGGCTGCTCGAAAAGCTTAGGAGAGAAGAACATACGAAGAACGGTACGGGAGAGGGGATGAACGTCATGACTCTTCCCACAGAGAGGGTGATTCCCTCAAATGAAAATCCCATGATGACAAAGGAAAAAGCCACGCTGTCGAAAATTCGAGCAAACGGACCAAGCACGGTGAAAAGTCATCATCTGACATTCTTAAAGAACCCATTGCTTCGGTGCCTTCTCAATCTCCCGCTCTCGCTCGTACCGACATTCAGACGATCATTGGCAGGCCCTCATACCAGGTTGGACCAGGCCCAGCTACTCTTCAAAGCCGATTTCCAAACTGGTGCTTGAAGGGAGTTCGCTTTAATCTTGATCTGTTCCAATCGACAAACCAGCCATGTTGCGAAATCTTGATGCTGTCAAACTTGATATTGAGAGAATGTCAAGTTGGCAGAAACTTGTTGACGAACTCCAGAGAGTGAATCGCGCGGACCTTGAGGCTATGTTGACCATGGAGAACGATAAGTCCGAATGGCAAAAGACTCTCGATCAACATGATGCATAGATGAGGAGTATTGCCGCTTATAATGAAAATCTTGAAGCGGAAGTTGGAAAGCTTAAAGAGGAGCTTGCTACTTCCTCCACTTCCTACTCTCAAAGGGAAAGTGTGCTTCAGCAACAAGTGCGGGATGCTCATGCTAGCCAATGAGAGGCCGAAGATAAACTCAAGTGGAAGGAAAAGGTTGTAGAAGATTATCGCGTTGAAGTTGCACAGTTGCGACAACAGACCAGCTCCCAGAACCTCGAAATTGAGACATTAAAAACTCGACTTGCTATAGTTGAGAAAGAGCGCGATGAGGCTGTTGCCGGTAAAATTGCAGCTGAAGAAGCTCATCAAGCCACTAAAGCCGATGTCAGTTCGACATTGTTTGACTTCTACTTGTAAAGTGTCCTAAGGCGTGGCAATCTCGCATTTTTGGGCCCTAAATATGAAATCACTTTGGCTGAAGTATGGGAAGCTGCGCTTGATATGCTTAAAGATGCTAGGTATGCCGAAGAAGAACTCGAGGCACATTATCTGGATGACAGAGCTCGTGCAGCCCTTGCCAGAGGAAAAGAGCAGCTCGCTAGAGAGCGTGCTGGGACGATGAGAGAGGAGCATCCAGAGAAAGAAGCACCATTAATTGCCCCTGTCCCTCCTCCAATTTCGGCCGACGTTGATATCACAGGCTCCGGTTCCCATTCTCCGTCCCCTGCTAAAGTCATAACTGAGATTACAAGTGCACAGGTTGGAGATGAAGGCGAAGAAAGCACTGAAGCACAAGCTTATGAAGTTGACATTAGGAAGCCCACTTCTCCAGGTACTATTAACGTCGAACCAGGTCAAGCGGATTACTCATTTGCTTCGGCCGAGCTTGATGAATTTCTTGCTTATTACTTTAGACTCGATGAGCCGTTATCTCCTCTCTTCGCGGGAGATACTAATATTTTTTCCTTTTCTTCTGTAGCGAAACCGCCTAGTGTCATAGAAACTTCTCCTCCTCCAGCTATTCCTCCTCCATCCTTTCAAATCACTCCTACTTCCCAGCCAGGATCGCAGGAAGAATTAATAGGAGCCCTTCAGGACTTGGACGATCCAACCGCTTCGCAGGAGCAGAAGGCCGAAGGACTTGAAGGAGGAGAAGTATCTCCGGAGCAAATCCTTTCTGATGACATAAAATTGTCTGCTCTTGTCACTCCGGGGAGTGAGTCTTCTTCAAAGAGGAGGAGGAAGCGTACAACTTCAAAGAAGAAAGGGAGAAGAATTTCTGTTACCGAAAAGGAAACGGAAGTTGATCCAGCACTAGCTCTCTCTCCTTCTCCCCCAACTCTCCCAAGCCGGCCTGAAAAATTGCCTATTAAGCCAGGTGAAGGCTCTAAAGGTGGTGGGAGAAAGAAGTGATGAGTCCCACTTTCCCTTCTTTGCTTTACTTTTTGCTTTATTTGCATGTATATAAGCTTGTGTTGACTGGAGATTGTGCAGGTACCAGTCCCCACTTTCTTTTACTTTAAAACCTGCATATGCATAAAATTCTCATAGTATGGAATAAAATGGTTCTTTTACTTATACAAATTTCTGTCTATATTTGAGAACGCTTTTACTTTCTGTTTTTATGAAAGTTTCTTTATCATCTTTATGTGAGGTTGCAGTAAACCTATGGTATGTTTATTGAGCATTGTCTTCATTTTTTTTTTGTGATGACTATACTGTATTGCCCCCATACCATAGGTTTATTGCAATCTTTTTCACATTGGCAAAGTTTCGGAGAACAACTCTTCTGTTTCAAGAAGACTTGTACTCTTCCTTTAGAGAACAACTCATCCATTTGAAGGAAGTTTGCATTTGTGCTTTATAGGATAATATTTCCTTTCCAAGAAAATATTTTTCTATCTTAGTATAATGCACTTCATATTGCAGGGTTCTCCTCTTTTTTTTTTTGTTGCAAAGTTTTTACACTTCACTTTTTGAAAGAAGTCTCTTTTCCTTTGGCAAGTGAATTTCACTTCATAGTGCAGTGGGCCTTCCGAAAAAGGGGCTTCAACCTGCTTGAGTCTCTGAAGAGAGTTTTTGATTGTGCCTCTGGGAAGAGGTCTTTTTGTTTGGTTGCGCCTCTGGGAAGAGGTCTTTTTGTTTCTGCCTCTTGGGAGAGGCTTTTATCTTTTCCCTGTTCGCTGGGAAGCGGGCCTCCGAAGAGGGCTTTTCACATTTCGACTCGTGTGAAGTTTTATTTCAGATCACGGTGAAATGTGTGCCTCTGAGTAGGGCTTTTGCCTGGAAGTTTGGAGCCTCTTTCTCTTAGTTGGATGGATTCACGGGGCGGACACAAGTGTACTGTGCCACCGATCAATCCGCAACTTTATGTCGAGAAAGAACTCTCTTTTTCTGGCGAGGCCTGCTCGAGGTCTTTTAGCATTTCAACTATGGTGAAATGGGCCTCCGAAGTGGGATTTTCACATTCCAGCACTTGTGAAGTTTTATTTCAAATCTCAGTGGAATGCGTGCCTCTGAGTTTACCTCGAAGTTTCTTCCTCATGGTTGGCCGGATTCACGGGGCGGACGTAAGTTACTTGGACGCTTATTTGCGCAGATTGCCTCAACTAGTGAACAAGCGCCTTGCCTTCCACTTGGGAAGGTGCCTCCGATCATCATATGGATTCACGGGGCGGATGCAAGTTACTTGGATACTTGTCTGCGCAAACTGTCTCAGCTAGTAAACAAGCGCTTGCCTTCCAGTCAGGAAGGTGCTTCCGGTCATTCCATACCAATCTTTTTTGTTGAGAAAGTCTTATGGCATGCCCCGTTTGAGGTCTTTATCCTCCGAAGAGTTGTGCCTCCGAAGAGGGCTTATGCCTCCGAAGAGGTCTTTTGCTGTTTGATGCTTGCTCGCCCATGTCTCTTTGCCATCTATTCATGTCGGCGATCCCCGTTATCTTTTCCAAATACACTTCCCTTTTAGTTGCCAACAATTTCCCTTATCCAAAGAAATATACTTCATAGTTAAGCGAGTTGGTGGTGGCAGACACAGGCTATTTAACTGGATGTTCGTTTGTACAAACATTCACAGTTAGTTAGCAACGGTCCACTCCCAGTCGAATCGCTAACTTTTGTTCGAAGCACTTCTTTCGTAGGATTTGAGTATGGAAATTTTGAACGGCTTAGCGTTTGCTTGTTGGGTGATGCCAAGGATTGCTTGGTCTTGTGATGGGTAAGCTTTGTTTTTATGGCCTGCATTATTAAATCGACATTTTAGTAATACAATTGACGTATTTTATATATCGAAATAAAGCAAAGCAGTCTATAATAGTAAAGAACACAGGATTTATAGTGGTTTGGCCAAGAACTGGGCCTATATCCACTTTATAGTTCTTATTATTCACTTGCACTGGCTTTACAACGGCTTTCAATACAAGAATCATACATTCGTCATTCTTTTACAATATTTCATTAAAGCCTTTAAGTAAAATATGGGCGCAAATGATTGTTATTCCAAGCTCTTGGAATTGGGTCTCCTTCGACAGTTACAAGTTTGAATGCGCCATCAAGAATTTTTTGGCCTATAACATACGGACCTTCCCAGTTTGGTCCAAGCACGCCTGTAGGTGTCATAATTCTTTTTAAGATTAGATCCCCAACTTCAAAGCTGCGTCGACGAACTTTGGAATTGAAGTGCCTGGCTATTCTTTGCTGATGAGCCGCAATTCTTAGCTCAGCTTCTTCCCTTTTTTCATCAAGAAAGTCAAGGGCTTCAAGTTGTAGCTTTTCATTTTCGGCTTGATTGAAATGGATTCTTCTTTGTGAAGGGATCTCTATTTCTACTGGAATCATTGCCTCTGATCCATATGCCAATGAAAATGGAGTGTGCCCCGTCGCAGTTTTATGTGTAGTTCTATATGCCCATAGTGCTAGTGGAAGTTTATCGACCCAACCACCTTTTGCTTTTTCCAGCTGTTTCTTGATGGTTGATTTGATAATTTTGTTTACTGCTTCCACTTGCCCGTTTGCCTGCGGATGAGCCACTGCTGAGAAACTTTTCTTAATCTTGAATTTTTTGCAAAAATCTTGGAACTCTTTACTTTCAAATTGGGTTCCATTGTCTGTGATTATCTTTTGAGGCACTCCATACCTGCAAATGATATTCTTAGCTACAAAGTTTATCATTTTCTTAGAGGTAATAGTAGCTAAGGGTTCAGATTTAGCCCATTTAGTAAAATAATCTACAGCAACAATAGAGTATCTGATTCTGGATTTTGCAGTTGGCAGAGGCCCGATGAGATCCATTCCCCAAATAGCAAATGTCCACGGACTGACCATCTGTGTTATCTCAGTGGAAGGTGCTCTTGGGATTTTTGCAAATCTCTGGCATCGGTCACATTTTCGGGCGTAACTCGCGGCATCACGATTAATATCCAGCCAAAAATATCCATAACGGAGAATTTTCTTTGCTAAAGTTTGACCTCCTGAATGGTCTCCACACTCTCCTCCGTGTACCTCAGTTAGAATTGTTTCAGCTTCTTCCTTGGTCACACATTGGAGTAATGGCATTGAGAATCCCCGCCTATACAATCGACCATCTTGAATTACAAATCTGGGTGCTTTTCTTAACAACTTCTGCCGTTCTCTTGGGTTTTCTGTTAGAGAACCGTCGTGCAGGTATTCCAATATCAGAGTCATCCATGATTCTCGCTCCTGTGATACAGTCATGATCCAGTCAATATTCATTTCATCAATGCTTGGAGTTAACAGGACTTCCACAGGAACTAATCCCAATAATTGAGCTTCACCAGTGCTTGCACACTTTGCGAGGGAATCTGCCTTCATGTTTTCTTCCCGAGGTATATGGTTTATCGTATAATGGTCCAGGTCCTCGAGGAGCTCCCCGTCTCTTGACAAGTAAGTGGGCAGATTTCCTCCTTTGGTTTGAAACTCTTCCTTGACTTGACACACAATAAGCTGTGAATCACTGAAGATTTGCAATGCCTTGATGTTCAGTTCTTTAGCAATCTTCAGGCCAACAACGAGAGCTTCATATTCTGCCTCATTATTAGTCGAAGGAAATTCTAATCTTAATGTATAACACAGTGACCGTCCTTCAAGGGTTTCAAGCACAACCCCAGCCTCGGAACAGTAATCGTTTCTTGCGCCATCGACATACAATTTCCATAGAATTGGGGAATTATCGGTTACCACCTCCTCGTTATCACCTTTGTCTGTACATTCCGCGATGAAGTCTGCCAAAGCTTGTCCATTGATTGCTTTCCGGGGATGATACGTGATGTCATATTGACTGAGCTCAATATTCCACTTCAAAAGACGACCCGAGGTCTCAGGACGAAACATGACTTGCTTCAAGGGCTGATCGGTGAGGACCTTGATGGGTTGAGCTTGGAAATATGGCCTCAATTTTCTTGATGCAATCAGTAGACAATAAGCGAGCTTTTCCAACTTTGAATAGTTCAATTCTACCCCAGTGAGTCTCTTGCTGATGTAGTAGACCGGGCGCTGAATTTTCGCATCCTCCCGTACCAAAGCTGCATTGAGGGCATGAGACGAGATTGCCAAATACACAAAAAGATCTTCACCATTGTCAGGCTTAGAAAGTATAGGAGGCGTTTCCATATGACGAATCAGCTCATTGAAAGCTTTCTGGCACTCAGGAGTCCAGTCAAAATTTTTCTTCCTTTCTTTAGATCATTAAAGAATGGAATGCATTTATCAGTAGCTTTGGAAATGAACCGACTCAAGGCAGCAACTTTTTCATTGAGACTTTGCAATTCCTTCTTGTTCTAGGAGCTTTGACTTCTCTTAAGGCAGTTATCTGGGCAGGATTAGCTTCAATGCCCCTTGCACTTACAATGAAACCCAGAAACTTTCCAAATTCTACCCCAAATGAACACTTCAAAGGATTCAGCTTCATACCGTACTTTCGGAGGATTGAGAACATCTCTGCCAAGTGATCCATGTGGTCCACTGCTTTCTTTGACTTTACCAGCATATCATCGACATAAACTTCCATAATCCTGCCAATCTGTGGTTTAAACATGGCATTAACAAGTCTTTGGTAAGTTGCCCCCGCATTTTTAAGTCCGAAAGGCGTGACTCTGTAGCAGTAGAGACCAACATCGGTGATAAAGCTTGTGTCCTCCTGGTCTGGCTCATGCATCATGATCTGGTTATATCCGGAGTAGGTATCCATAAAAGATAGCAATTCATGCCATGCCGTTCCATCCACCAACTGGTCAATCCTGGGTAACGGGAAGCAGTCTTTGGGGCAGGCTTTGTTTAGATCTGAAAAGTCAATACACACTCTCCATTTTCCATTAGCTTTTTTAACCAGTACTGGATTTGAAACCTAATTCGGATAAGTGGATTCCCTGATAAAACCATTCTCCATGAGCCGATCAACCTCTTCTTTCAATGCTACTGACCTTTCAGGACCTTGAGTTCTTCTTTACCGCTTTACCGGTGTAAACTTTGGATCAATATTCAAGGTATGTACTGCAATTTCTGGAGATATTTCACACATATCGGCATGAGTCCAAGCGAACACATCCAGATTTGCTTTCAAAAATGATATCAAAACACTTTGAACCGTTGCATTAAGCTGCAAACCCACATTCAACACTTTGTTCGGGTCTTTCGGGTTAACAGGTACAGACACTGTCACTTCAACTGGTACCACTCTATTCTCCCCTGCACTGGCTTTTCTGGGATCCATCTCTTTTCATGCACCGCTATGTTCGCCTGTGCAGGGTCCACCCTGTAATTGCTACAAGGTTGATTCTTTGATGCGGACCGGGGCCGCCGCATCTTTTCCCATTTCTCTCTTCCTCGTTTCATGCAACTCTGTAAGATAACATTCTCGTCCAGCATTCTGGTCCCCTTTCACCACACCGACTCCATTATCTATGGGGAATTTTATAGTCAGACACCATGGGGCAAGAATAACTTTAAATGCTGCCAGAGTTGGTCGGCTTAGGAAGGCATTGTAGGCAGAAAATTCTTCAACAATAACAAAGGTCTGTTTTCGAGCCACTTTTCTCTGCCCCTCTCCAAGCTCTACGAACAAATCAATAGTCCCAATTGGCTATTTCGGCTCCCCAGTAAAACCAACAATCTTTAGTGATGAAGCTTGAACGTCAGCCATTGGAATCTTCATCCGATCAAAAGTCTTCTTGAAGAGAATGTTGCACGAAGCTCCACAGTCAACCGGAACTCTTTTAACAGTAGCTGGCCCAATGCCAGCGGTGATGACCAAAGGATCAATGGTAGGAGCTTCAACACCCATCGAATCCTTAGCACTGAATATAACGTCATCATTAAAAGTTTTCTGCTGCTTCAGGGGTGCAGCATCTTCTAACTCAAAAACACTTTCATCTGCTGGTGCATACTTCAAAGCACGGGCGTATCTTTCCATCTCACCCCAACTCCTGCTAGCTGCGTGAGGGCCCCCTGTAACCACATTTATAACAGGCCTCTCTGATTCATGAGCTGTCACCTTTTCACTTGAGCTAGGGCGATGAACAGGAACCTGTTGTCCTTGAGTTGACAAAGTTGGGCCATTCTTGTTCCTTTTTACATATTACTAGAGCTTGTTTTCCTTCAATAGTTCCTCAATTACCTCCTTCAAGTGACGACACTCGTTAGTATCATGCCCGGGTTGGTTATGGAACCGGCAAAACCTTCCATTCTTCTCAGCTTTCCTATTAACTCTTTGCTTAGCTGGTGCGGGGAATTCGACCGTGTCTTTGTTCGCAAAGTAGATGTTCTCCGGGGTATCAGTCAGAGGGGTGAAGTTGAAGGGACGACCTTTCTTTGCATCTCCTTGCCTCTTCTGACCATCGTTCCCTCTCTTCTGATTGCCAGGTTCTTTCTTATTCGGAACAGCATTACTATTTCCAGCCCCTGTCGATGCCACCTTAGCCGGTGCTTGGAGGCTTTCCAGGCGCATGAATTCATTTTCTTTCTTATAAAACTTGTCAAGTGAATTTGGTTCTTTCATTTTCAACCACCTCCCGAACTCACTTGTCTTATCAATAGCCTTCATCAGGTACGTCAAAATCATTCGCGGCTCTGTGTTGTCCACTTCAGCCAGAGCTATATTGAAGCGATTCAAGAAAGCTCTAATGGATTCTCCAGGATTCTGTTCCAAGCTGGATAACGACATTATATCCTTTTCCTTTGACGCATACAATCGAAACTGTTCCTTAAATTTCTGAATCAAATCAGAAAATTGGTCTATCGATCGGACCGGCAGCTTTGTGAACCAAAGTAAAGCAACTCCTTCCAGGTATACCGGAAAATACCGGAATTTGATTTCATCAGAGGCTCTGGCACCCGTCATGTGCCAATCATACTTATACAGAAACTCATTAGGATCGCTCGTTCCCTTGTAAGATGGAATAGTTGGAGGGACAAACTTCCTTGGGAATTCCGCCATCAGGATCTTTTCAGTGAATGGAGTTTTGCTCGGAGCGAAACCCCATTCTTTCTCATCTTCATTTCTCTACATACTTTCCTTCATAATCTGACGAACCATGCCTGAGAAATACTCTTCATCATTTTGAGGCTCAGCGGGACAAACATCGACCATTCTCTCCGAATTTTGTCTTGACAACCGTTCACGGAGGGTTGGTTGCGGCCCCGATACTCCGGCTTGGGGAGGTGTCCTTTCCACTGGATCAGCTGGCCTTTGAGGGATATTCCTTCCTTCCACATTCTGCACTTCATCGGCAAGGTTTCCCTCCTTAGTTGTCGGCTGGCGGTTTGCCTCAAATAAAGCATTCAACCTTTCCATCAGTAGGTTATTCTGATCTTCCATTTGTCGATGTAGCCCAAATACCACGGCATCCAGCCCTTCCCATGTAACTCTGACGGTTGGAGTTGTTTGACTTAAAGGAGGAGAAGTGGCAGTAGTCTCGCGAACATCGTCAGGTCTAACAGACTTGCGTTTTCTCCCGGGGGCCATTATTTCTGATAAACTCCTGGTTTTTAGAGAGATCTTTTCTACAAATTTCTGTGAAGCTATGATGACAGTATCCTGAGTTCAATCTTTCTCAGTGAAAGCACCAAAAATTTTAACGTAAAAAGTCAGACGCTAACACCCCGATGCAAATAGAGATTGAATGAAAGCACCACCCGTTAACACGGAAATCAGAAAAAGCAGTAATTCACTGAAAAAGCAGTAAGAGACACAGAGTTTATAGTGGTTCGACTTATAATCAAGCCTACGTCCACTTCAATCCTTTTTTATTTCTTATATGATTACAATCCTTGACAATTTCCTTCAATTACAATTCACTTCAAAAGACAAGCAGCTAGAAAAACTTCGATGCAAGAGAGTTCTCCGAATTCATGGTTGAATATGTTGAATTCTTGTTTGAAGTTGACTGAAGCTTCTTGCGAGTTTCGAATGTTGGAGTAAGGCTCGGCTTGAAGATGGCGGCGTCTCGATGCTTTGAAGAAAATGATCCCAAAAGTCTCCCCAATGTTGGAGCATATGCCGTATTTATAGGAGATTTTCTAGGTGAGGTATAGGTTGCACATGACCTAAGATAGGTCGTAGGTCGCTGGCGAGTTAAGGGGAAGCGAGCTACGACTTAACTGGTCCTTCCACTGTCATATGAACTAGCTGATAGGCCGTAGCGAATTAAGAGGGAGCGGCATCATTTATTTACCAAGTACTAGATCGTGAACGACCTAATGCAGGTCGTAAGTCGGCGGCGACCTAAGGGAGCAGCCAGTAACTTTACAAGGCCGAGACCACCAACCTAGCGACCTAGGCTAAGTCGTTAAACTGTAATGTCCCTTAACTTGTTAGGTCGTGGGTCGCCCCATTCCTTAGATCGTTAAGTCGCTGTACTTTTTAGGTCGAACACACAGTTTGGTCGTTCCCCTTTTAGGTCGCTAGGTCGCGGACCCCCGGATCACTGAACTCATTAGGTCGCAAACCTCTTTAAGTAATTAGGTCATTGAACAGTTAGGTCGCCCCACATCTTAAGTCGTTGGGTCGTCCACTCCTTAAGTCGTTAGGTCGTAACCTCTTAAGTCGTTAGGTCGTAACCTCTTAAGTCGTTAGGTCGGTACCACTTTTTGGTCGCTGAGTAACTTATAAAGCGGAGTTAACACATTCATACACACACACACAAATATATACGTACATTGTGACGACCTGGTTTGAATGTTTGAAATTGGAATATTTAATTGATTTTAAATGTTTAAAAGTTAATTTATAACTTGAATTCAAATATCACCATCTATTGGGATATTTAATTATTAAATTAAATAATTTGAAGTTGGGTAAAATGTTAAATCTGGAGTTTTAAGCATGTTAAAAATAATTTGAAGGCTGGTAAAATTTATATTAATAGTGCTGAGGATAATAGAATTTTTAAAATTGAATTTAATAATGATTTGTTCAGTGTTGAAATTATATTGTTTAAACTGAATATAAAAATAGCCTACCAAGTCACAGCCTCAGAATTCGACGAAACTAGTTTCATTGGATCCCTAATAGTGTATTATTATCGGATTTTAGTTTTCGTAGCATTTGGAGTTGTTGTGTGAGCACACGGTAAGTAAACGTGTTGATTTTATATCGAAAATTTAATATAAATAACTAGGTCCAAAAGCTATCTTCTCCATACGATCGAATTAGGACTCGAAACCTTTTCCAATGCATTCAGAATAGGTGTATAACATTATAAACGCCTAGCGGCACTCCTCGATATGATGCCAAGATTTTAAGCTATGTTAATCGAGACGATTTTAATTTAAAATAAATATATAATTATATACATCGATTGACCCATATCCTCATAGAAGCTGCCTTCTTTCACTTCAAATCTTTGTAGCCTTCATCTTACATGCCAACATCAATTCTTGTCCCCTACGATTCTTCGCTCAAAATCACAACCTCTTTTTTTTTCAATCATGCCGCTTCTCATTTACTTCAGCTGTTTTAAAAAAAATACAATGGTCAAACTAATTCAAACAAAAAGGAAAAAAACAAATAGTTAAAACCCCGTTCATTCCCCTTCCCTCCTTCCAATTCAAGTTCGAATGAAATTCTCATCAGAAAGAAAGGACATGGCTGTCGTTTATCAAACGCGACTTAGTCGCGATGGCGGCGTCGTCGAGCGCGGTTTCAGACGACTACGATTTTGAACGATGGTGAGTGTCTTGGGGAGAAGTCGCGGCTATGGGTGGCACGACAAGAGAGGAGATCACGATTAGGGAGGGCTGTTGTGTTTCGAGATGGAAATGGGTTGCGTGAGGTCGTGGGATTGGGCGAGGCGAACTCTAGCAGACAGTGGATTTGGGAGTTTTGTGTCCAACAGCAAGGCAGGTCACGGTGGTAGGAGACGACGCAGTAAGGCTAGGCAGCGAGGTATCTGCATTTAATTTAATTTAAATAAATGAATAAATAAATATAAGTGAGATTTTATTTTACAGTAAAGAAATTCAAAAACAGTTCTGTTTAATTTATTTTATTTAGTACATGTATATAGGTTTGGAAAGGAAATTTATTTTATTATAATTTAATATACATATATATAGGTTATTTTTGGTATAAATAGTTTCAAGGAAGAAAAAATAATATATATATAAACCTATTTTCATTTGCTGATCGAATTTTAAAATTGATGTATGATGGAGATAAATTTTTATAAACTTATTTAAATTATTTTAGCTACTAAAATTATTTATTATAAGAAAATCAGTTTAACTAAATAATCAGTTAAGAAATTTGTAAAATGTGATGCATTGTTCGATTTGTTCGAATATTAATAAAAACTTATACATATTTATACAAGGTCTTTTATCGGGAAGAGACCGGGTTGAGATTGAAGTTGATTTCAAAACAAAGAAAAAATAATCAAAGGTGAGTTAATATCACTCATTTGGGTTTTATATAAATTTAAATGGTAAAATTTAATAATTGGCTGAATGATTGAATTGATTGGATGTGCTATATTATATATAGTAGTATGTAGTATATATTAGATGATTGATTTCCCGTATTATATAGCGCATGGGACCCTATATACCGCATAATAGCGGATGATATTATATAAATCCTATATACCGCGATATTCTACCTTGAAGTGGAACTGGTATTTTATATTGTGCTAATATCTGTGGATGCAGGGAAACAGGTTGGAGGGATCCAACTGGATTCCTCAAAATTATTTAGATTGTTTAATATTCTGTGTTATGAACATTTGATATTCTGTGATGAATATTATTGATAACTGGAATATTTAATGCTATGATTTACTTGAATATTATTTTGGTATGCCGAGTTATCAAAATATATAGAATTAGATTTTTGAAAAGAAAATAAAAGAGTGAATTTTTAAGTAAAGTAATCATAGAGAATTTGAATAAATTTTAAGAATGAATTTGAAAAAGTAAAAGTGGTTTTAAAATTTTAATAGATAAATTCTGTATATGAAAAGGGATTTGAATAAACAGGAAGATAATGAATTTTAAACTTAAGTGTTATTATTTAAAAGAATAAAGCGTTTATTTTAAATTTGAGGCTTAAATTTTTGGAAAAGATAAAGAAGGAATTTGGGGAAATTTGAAATTGGTAATTTCAGTTAAAAAGATTTTTGAATCATAATTAAGGAATAAAATCCGAAGTCAATGGGTTTTGAAATAAATGAGTAAGTAAAGGAATTTATTTCAAAAATGGAGTAAATTGGAAATCGATTTATAAATTATTTAAGCGTTTAAAATTGGAATTTTAAAAAGGGAAATGAGACTACGGAATTTATAAACTGGGTGTATAAAAGTTAAGTAATATATCAGTGGATATTTGGAAGAATAGATTCACGGTGGGAATTTATTAAAGGAATGGGAAAATTTGCTTAAAAATAAATAGTGATTTATTTTTAAAGATAGAAAGAGCAGAGTATTTCCCTGGATACCCAAGTACGTTTTCAAAGTAAATTTTTAAATATAAATTAAAAGCTTTAATGTTGTTTTAAAAAAGCATGTTTTAGAAAATTTATTATTTCTAAAATTTTAAATTCTAAAGTAAGTATTTTTCAAATCTATTATTGTAGTAATTATTTAAAGATGACTTGGTATTTTGTTTTAAAGGAGAAAATCTAGTTTTATATTTTATAAAGAATATATTTTAATAAAGTATTGAAGTAGTTTTCAATTTAAACATTAAAGTATATTTTATAATAAAGTGTATTAAATTATTTTAAAAAAATATAAAGTTTTTTGCTTGGTGTTTTCAGTGGAAATAAATATTTGGAAATTTATTTCATGAGAAAAATGTGATTTTAGAACTGTTTTCAAAAGGGTTGAAAATGGAAATATATCTTGCGAAGATATTTTGAAGTTAATAAATAAGTTGGCGAAATTATTTATTGTTTGATGGATATTTATGAATATTGATTGATAGTTAAATAACCGACTATAAATATTGGCCAATGCACTGATCGTTTTGAAGAGACCGGGATCAGGATTTATTTAATGAAAACCACTTCGATCCGGTTTGTACGTTTTTGTGTGGAAAACAAGAGTTTGGATTCGAAGATGGAGCAGTGAAGTGCAAGGGCTAGTCGCTACTAATCCTTAGGTGATTCCAAAATTGACGTAGTAGTGTAGTGCCTTCGGTTCAGTTCGAACCCCGGACGGACTTGTATGGATGAATGCTTTTAGAACATCGTCAGGTGGACTGTGAGCATTCTAAGGGATATGTTCTAGAAAGGTAACGCTTAGCCTCGAGCCTCATCAACCGGGAATGACTGAAAATCAAAGGTTATGCAGCAAGGCTAGGTGGGTAGCACCCATTAGGGTAAGGTCTTCCCTGTCTAGATGTCTCTTTTTATTCGGCTTAGTGGTCCGGTTGCTGATCCTAACCATGGGGTGATCATAATCGGGATTATCCAGCAAGGGGTAGTCCCGGTCTTGTGTTGCAGGGGATTGGGAGTAATCCTCGGTACGGTGATCTAGGCCACGTACCATGACAGGTGATACCCAAGTGCCTAGTCATTAGTTGGAAATCCATTCTTCCTTCATGCTTTTACGGTTTTGTTTGTATTACCCACGACTGTAGCTAGTCGCTGGAATTTAATGACTGTAACAATTTCGGCTATTTGAATAAGTATTTGTATATAGACCCTATTACAATATCAAAAGATTTAATAAGAAGTGTTTTGGCTACCGTAAGGTAAAAACCCGACATGTTTATTTGTGGCGTGGTCTTACGAGATGCTTTTGTATTTCAAAGGATTTTTGGAACTTTAATAATCAATTTGAGTGTGATTTCTCATGCTGTTTTCCAGACTGACTCGGGTGTTACTTAACTATAATGCTTGGGTCATACCGAGTATTATAGATTAAAGGAAAGGATGCTGTGGAACTTAAAGAGACGATCTGGATGGCAATACGTACTTCCGTACTTGATTATTATTCCGCTGAATATTCAGTTTTGAGGACAGGTTTATATGACTGTCCAGTGGTATGTCACTGATGTTGTTGAACTCTGATGATGTATGCATAAAATATATATATTTTTCTTTTGTGTAAAGATCTGTTATTATATATTATATTTTATTCCGCTGCGAAGGTAAGATTCTGTTGTTGTTTCTATTTTCTTCTTCTGCCTCTTTCTTCGTCAACCCTAATGGTTCGTATTTCCGTTCATCTTGAGTTGATTGATGGAGAATAGTGTCGACTCAAGGGGTACAGATTTTCAAGTCGTTTCATACATACACACATACACACGCACACAGATATATATATATATATATATATATATATATATGTATATAGATTTACATGTGCACTAGTATGACCATATATGTATTTACATATTTACGTATTTGCATATACACTATTATATAAACATATATTCATATATATATACACTTATATATATTCTTAAACTTCTCAAAGCTTTATATATATTTACATATAATTTTTTTATCATAGATTTGAAATAGTGGTGTTTACATACATACATACATACATACATATATTCATTTTATTATTTTTAGAAATTAGAATTAAATTTTAAATATACTCTTTAGAACTTATATATTCGGATATTTCCTATATCAGAAATTTAATTTATTCGACCGTTAAAAATTAAAATTTCATTGTTTAAAATTTGCTACTTATTTCAATAATGGATGGCAAAAAATCCGGGTCGTTACATAAGAGATGCTTGGGATTTTCATATCCTAAGGACCTGTTAAACTATTTACTATGTAGTAATGTAGGCTATATATACAGTGTCTATTAGTAAAGTATTAAAAAGCGTTAAGTTGTTACCTATAATCCCATTAACACAATTTATAAACGCCGTAGTCTATACAATGCTGTAAACTCCACCAAATCGGTAGGCTATTCGGGAGCACTCCATAGGTATGATATAAAACAAAATCATAGTGGGCTCGATCAGGATATATATAACAAGGCACTCGATGCATTGCCCAGGGTAGGATACTACCATTTTGTGGATCCGAACTGGTAGTAACGCATAGCAGCTACTACCGCCCACTACGAGACGCACTCCCATAATCAAATCGAAAGGTGGCCACCAAATCAATCATAAGGTAATAAATATGGTATCGAAGAAATGTGCTCGATAGGGGGAGCGACCCCACTTGGCCCGACATGACTCATGTTTTGGTCATTTTAATTATGACCCGAAGGTCAAGGCTGTCCATCATTGTTTTCTTACTACATTTCAGTAGCATGCACTAAACCTCCAACTTCTGGATTCTCCACCACATGCACAATTGTTAAAGTGGTTTTCGGTATTGGCAGAGAGTATGACAATATCAGATCCTAGTCTCTTTAATGACCAAATGTTTATTTCACACCATTTAGTCCCTTCAGATTTCCAAAATCGATTCATAATTGATATCAAAGTATCATATTCAATGCAAAATATCCCTCATTTCGAAACCATCATATTTACTCAAAATATGTCATTTCACTAAAAGATATCATTTCAAATTTCAACGTAGGTAACTACATCATTTGACCATATTTGCCTTTAAATGAAGGATTTAAATATAAACAATTCAACCTAGCATAGTTCGAATTTTTGGAAACTACTTTGGATAGTAATATGTAGTTTAAAATAGTTCAAAATAGTTTAAGGATTTTAAAACAGTAAAAAATAGTTTAATATAAAATGGTTTGATTATTGGAAATGGTTTATATAGTAAAATAGTTTTGAAAATCTAAATAATCTGGAAATTTAAAATAATTAATTTTAAACGCTTTGTATAGACATAATTTATTTTGAAAATAGTATTAAATCAAACTATTTCTTTCATTTCAACAAATCTGGACCATATCCGGATTTCAAATCAACAAAACTTAATTTTAATCTTTCAATTCCAATTACTCAATTTCGATTTAGTTCCAAATCCATGTAATTTCAATTTCAATTCAAAATAACTTCAATTTCCGAAACATATATTTTTAACTTCAATTTTGATTCAACAATTCAAATCAATGATTTAAATTCAATTCCATTATATTTTAAACCATTTCAATACATATCAATTTCAAGCATAATTTCAATTTACTTATTAAAACCAATCAAATCAAATTTAATTTCATTATTAAATTTTAAGATCCAAATCTTTAAAATAATTCAAATTTTCAAATAAAAGTCATATATCGATTTTATCTTTGCATTCCCAATTAAATTTTTAAAATTTTTCTTTTTAACCATTTCATTTTCAACTCTCCAAGCTTGAATTAGAAAAATAATTAAATTCATATAAATCTAGAATTTATTTCCTTTAAAATAGTAACATTTAGTCAAAATCCAAATTCAAGATTTTAATCCATTTAATTTAACCAGTCCGGCGTGCGTATATAATTTTCTATCCTATGGTCAGCTGATATAGATATATATAATTCCAACCCACTGTAAATTTAAGTTTCCTGATATATATCATTTCAATCCATATCTCGGATCATAATTTTTTAAACCCATAAAAATCGGGTTTATAATTTCAACCCATAACAATTTTCCCATAATCTAGAAGATCTTTCGGGTATGTATCATTTCAACCCATAGTTATTTTCCCAACAATAAATAAGGGAACTTCTAGTGTGATTACAACATATATAATAAACATAACATCGAATCATCCAAAATATGAACAATTAAGCTACATTACCATCCCAATCAGCCAATAAATCCTAACAATTAACTGGCTATCATTATCAGTTATTTAACTAGTAATTCAACTCCAATATTATTTCAAATGGAAATTAAATTCAAAATAAATTCAAATCAAATTTGAGTGATAAATTAAATATACCGAACAACAATCAATAAATTTCTAATTACATCATAAATTTAATTTAACCCACATAAGATGGTTTAGTATTCGTGAGTGGGTTAAAATACTCACCTTTGATTTATCATCGGTTAAAAATCCAAACGAAGGCACAAATTTGAATAGCCTCAGAATTCGATCAAACTAATTCCATATTTTCTTGAATTTCGATACGATCTCAATAGAAGAAACTGCGTCCAAATTTGAGCTCGTATGAAAAAGTTATGGACCATAGAACGTTTGAAAAAATAGACATTAATTAAAATAAAATATATAGCAAAATCGTAATATCCTCAACGATCAACCCAAGAATTGAACACGATCGTTGAACAGCCACAAACAGCCACCACCCAACTCCTCCTGTCCCGCCCCTACGAGCCTCGGTTGCCTGATCAGACTTCACTATCCACCTCGCCCTGGCCAGCCGCCTCCATGCTCACTGTGCGGGCCTCCTTGTGCCGATGTCCACTCTGCCATCGAACTCAACGTGCCACCTTCTAAGCCAATTTTTGATGAACCCAAAGGCGACCTCGACCAACAAACCACATGGATCAAAGCCTCTCGATGTCCTCTACAGTGCAGCACTTCTCGATCGTCAAATAGTTGAAGATCCACCGTTAAACGAAACCATGGCCTATGGAAGGCCGAAAATTATTCATCATTTTTTGGCCGAACCATGACTCAATTGAAAAAATGAACATCAGACCTAGATTGCGGTCATCGAGATCTTTCCAATGATATATTATATGACATAATTTGAGGAGTTTGAAATTTTGGAATTGATTTCGATTCGAAATTGAATTTGGGAATTAGGGTTTGATGTTCTGATGTTTGAGAAGGAGGAACAGATGAGTAGTAGAGGTACATGCAGAATTAAAATGAAATGTTACTAGGTTTCAGAAAAGAAGTTTATTTATATAGACAGAGATGGATAAAATAAATTGACAAATCGAATTAGATCAAAACAATAACAACGACCCGAAAAGCCCGTTTTGTTTCCAAAATGAAAGTAGGTCATCCCATATATCAAAATAAAGGTTTTCGATATTTTTAAACTCAATGGAACTAATTTCAAATCCTAATTCCATTGTACATAGAAGTTAGTTTTCAAAATCAGATTATATTCATTCAAATTCTATTAATTGATTTCTACATGTCTCGAGCTCGCATAATTAAGCGATAAGCCCGATCGCTACGAAACTTGAAATCCTACAATAATTCATTATTACGGATCTGATGAAAATAGTTTCATCAGATCCGAAGATAGTTGTCAAAATGGCTATTTTCACGTTAATTAAATAAATTATTATTAAATTGATTTAATCACCTTCAAAATCTAATTTAAAAGTTGACAATTTCAAACAGGAATTATAATCTTTTAAAATAATTTTTCCATGTTAAATTCAAGATTTAAACATTACATTAATTTCAGCATCCAATTACAACTGAGATAAAATCTAGTTTAGTAATTTAAATTTCAATCAAATTCTTTTATTTTATTTTAAACTTTTAATCAAATTCCTTTATTTGATTTACTTGTTCTTATATTAAATTGACCATTACCTTTTGACTTTAATTAACGTAAGTTTACATTTTATTGCATTCTTATTCTACAGTTATCATCTTAACTCATATTAACTGTAATATTTATTTATATTTAATTTCTATTGATTTACAATTAATTTCAATGAATTAAATAATAAGGTGATAAATTAAAAAAATTGTCATATATTAGTAATCCAAACAGATTTCTAAATTTGTTGTTTACAAACATAAGCTAATAAATTTACATAATAGTTAATGAATTCATATTCCATAATAACCCTATTCAAATTTATAACATATAATTCCAACATTTAATCCAAGATTTAATTTATTCCCTATTTGCAATTATAATTGAATCAACTTTACAATTATTTCAATTCATTGAAATTACATTAAAATAGTTGTCAATAGTATTCAAACCACATTATTAAATCACATTAAATTAATGTTCTCTTTAATAAATCATACATATTTTAATTTCTCACAATACTAAATTTCAAAATCTTATTTAATTTAATAGTTTTAACTATCAAAATTATGGGTCGTTACATTTTCTATCATTTCCAAGTGAATTTCCTTTCTCATTTGTGTTAGGGCAAATATTTATAGCTAAAAATTATTGATGTGAAGCAGATAGATGCAATGAGTTGTTTTACTATTTTTGATTGTGAGCGGGACACCTTAAAACTGATGTTTCAATGGTTGAAGTTAAATAAGATGCTATTGATGGTTTACAAGGTTTTGAGTGGAAGTTAATTATGTGGTTAATCAGTCTTACAAGAATATTTCATTCTACTTAAATGATAGTTATCAAGGATTTAACGGGAATAGTTGAAGGAAATGTTAACTTTTTTCAGAGGAAATGTTATATATAGTGGAGAAAATGTTATTAAACATGACATCTATTATAGAGGACCTAGTCAAACTGACCAACAAGGAGGTTTGTCTAGTGACGTTTGCAAAACCAAATTGTGTGAACACAGACAAAAAAAATATACATGCCTTCTCAAATCTCTTCGCTGCTATTTAGTTTGTTCTCTCTATAAATGTCTCCTTAAATCTCTTCAATTAAATCTCTTCATTGTTATTTAATTTATTCTTTCCATAAATGGCTCGTCGGACCACTTCAATTTTAATTTTTTCCAACATATTATTATTAGATGTTTACAGAAAATTAACAAAAACCCACATCAAATTTTTTTCCTAGAGATTGTGTGATTAATCGACCGGTTCCAACCATTGGGTAGTTGTACTTGTCGACGAAAAGATAGAAGTTTTTCTAGTACAATTTAGGCTTGAAAATGTATATTCTCTGATACGTATAGTGTCATATCCGCATTTGTACCAAAAACATTTTCGGATATCCGATATCCATATCCATAGGTACAGATGAATATCGATAATTATCTGATCCATAACGATCGATAAATCAAGGAATATTAATTGAAACTATGTTTTAGCTTAATTATTGTTTTGTCCCATCGATTATAAAAATATTCAAAATCAACAAATATGATGATGATAAATACACTTGAGAACTTAATACGCATTAAATCCATATAATATGAATATTAGCATAATGAGACAGTAAATACATATCTATCATTATATGAAGATACAAAAAAATTAAAATAAAAACTTGATAAAAACTAGATGAATATTTTTCTAATGTGATTGACTTCATATCCACATCTGTATCCGCTTTTTTGGATATTGGATATTCTTATCTGCTTTTCGGTAATAGATACAGATGGATTGTGAATTTTACCATTATACGTTGATAGCCTTAGTATAATCAGGATAATTTGGAAATACTGGCCCATCACTTGTTTGTAGATTTAATACACTAAAATCATGTTTTAAATTACAATCCTTAAATTAATTTTTACCAATTTTAACTATTTTTTTGAAAATAGTATTTGTATATAATCAAAAGTTTAAATGACCCACATTAAACTTCTTTTTTAATTTTTGGCAAAAGTGAACATATCTGCAGTTTCGCTAAAATTAAAAATAGTGGTGCTTTTCGAAAATGATTTCTAGGAAGCGGTGGGAGTCTATTTGAAACTTAAAGGGAGTGTTTTGCAAAATTCCTTAGGATAAGTATTAATTGATTGTAGCGAATTAGTTATCATTTCTTAAGATATATTAAAAGGAAATTAATTGAATATAAATAGTAGTTAAGGTTGGATGGTTATAGGAATTAATTGGGGAGGAAGCATTCGTGTAAGGTAATTGATGGATCTATAAAGGATGAGTTAAAGAATTTTAATGGAGATAATTCATGGTACGTAACGAATATAACATTATACAAAGAACCATACTTAGACATTTTATCTTGAAGCATGAAATGTAAGGTTATGTGAGCAAATGTCCATAAGATTTCAAGAGCTACATCCCTAGGCTAAACACTTAGCTTGTTGGTTACACTTGCATTCTATTAATAATATTCTTTGTTACAGTTGTTATAGTAATGTTAGATCTAAATTTTATTACTAGATTAAACAAATTTATAAATAATGATTACGTTACAAATGTGAAATAAGTTATAAGAATTATGGAAACAACATTAATAAATTTTTGTAATATATAAATCCATTAATGAATATAACATATTGAAAATAAAAGCACATGAATGAGGAAAATAAATAATTCATTAACCTATAATTCATTACCTTTGAAACATCCTGCCTTCTGTAAGAAAAATGTAAACTCTCATCTTGTGCCAACTCATATATATATATATATATATATATATATATATATATATATAGCATACTTATCATACATTTGATCCAAGATTCAAAACAATATTTATAGAAAGGTATTCATTATTTTACATACACTTTAAGATTAAACCTTTCTTTACATATTTATTCAACAAAGTGCTTACATGGTGCAACATTTGTCTATTATAGCGGCTTAAGTATACATTAGAGAAGTGTATTATATCATGGTGCTGCTCATTTTTTCAATACAATCTCCTTCCTTTCAACAACGTATCGAAGAACTTCTAACGAGCTCATTAGAAGGTAAGTCCCAAGGTATTTTTATGTTTCTATTATTATTACTCCTACATTAGAAGGTAAGTCCCAATGTATTTTTATGTTTCTATTATTTTTACTCCTACCTTCACATTCATGCATGCATACGCAAATACATCAATCTTTGTTTTAAAGCTAAAAAATTTAGTTTTGAATACACTAGATGATACATTCATCAACTCGTTTATCCATCATCTACTTTTTCTTTCGTAAATAAAAGACTGTTAATGCAATTTCCTAGATGGTTGAGATAGTGTGGACAATTCCTTTTAATAATGAAAATGAAACCTTAAACCAAAACAAACAGCTATAAGTTAATACAATAGGTAATGACATCATAACAAAACCAAAAATATGGATTATAAACTATTTAAATATGCAAAAATATACCATATATATATATATCTGCATTATTCATACCAAAAGTGGAGAGAATAGGGCAATGGAGCAGGGAAGATAATCATCTGAGTTATTTAATAAGAGATATTTATGGAAATCTTTAAGGAATTGTGGTAGAAGGTGGCTGCGATTGTGGAATATATTTTAAGAGAGTGTGGGCATGATTGTTAGAAGCAATTATGACAAGGACATAAACTTTTGTATTTTATTATAAAATCTTTATAAGAAGCAATTTTGAGTTAGATGTGGACATTGGTATCTATTCAAGATTTATTACATCGATGAACATGTTTTAATTGTATGCAAATGGTTCTCTTTTTAGTTAAGGTAAACTAGTTTTTTTAAGCTAATTTCTCCTGTTAACATAAAGCAATAATTTTATATTTGTTAGAGGTGATGTTGTTTTACCAAATATGAACCATAATTTCAACCAACAACATCTTCTATTGTTTTGAGCATTCTCATACATTTCAAATGTCAATAGGAACTAAATTATCATTTAACTCTTTATACTATCAACAACAAATGAAACAACATATACATATTGTTGCTTAATTTTCAGTATTGAGAATAGTCATTATTTTCTTCCTTATAGTGTTAATTCTAATCGTCCTACTTGTTTTAAGGTTTGTAAATCAAACTACATGCATATTTATAGTTTTTAATTTCAATGTGAAGGAATATTACTCCATTCTGATATATGGTTTGAGCTTTGAAACCATTAAGAGAAATCTTGTTAATACAGTGAATACACTTGGATCAATTGATGATACATGCACATCAAATTAGGCTAGAATATACTTCCCATATTTATGAGATGACGTATATAACCATATAAAAGAATTTTATATTTTTTTTGTTTCCAACAATACATGATATCGGTGTTTTTATTTGCTAGTGATTATAGGAGACATCACACAAACAATATATTTCGCATTTTTAATGTTTTTCAATTTAGCAACAATAATTTATTTTATGTTGTTTTGATTTACATGGACTTATTTCAATAATTTTCCATTTTTTTAAATTACTCTTAAATCTTATTCTATGACATTATCTAGTGAGCTTGACCTTCTAACCCATCTAAAATAATGCAAGTTTACAAACTTACTATGTAAAACAAATATAATAATATTTTTTAATAGCAATTTTATCTACAACATATTTTTCATCAAATAGCTAAGTGAGCTGATATTTTGTGGATTATGTAGAGGAGCAAAAATTAACATCTAAATTTTTTCTTTTGAAAGATTTTTATTGTATTGTAGATAAGATGGGTTCTTTTGGTTAATGGTTCCAAAAGTCACAAGTTCGCATCGCGAAATCAACACATGTTAGCACTAATTGACCATGTTAAAAGAAAGGGTTGGCATGTATTTTTATGCCTTTTTCATGACTAGTACTTATTGTATTCGACTTTAACCCATTCTAAAGCACAAATATTGGTCACAACTTGCGCGCGCGCGCACACACACACACACACATATATAATAAGTATTAGTCATGGAAATTACATAATACGCACTTCTACCTTTCTAAGCTCAAATCTAAATGGTAGATTTTGTTAATTTGCATTATATATAGAGTTTGAAATCACTTAACTCTTTCATGGGATGCATCTCGTAAAAAAATTCTATGTTGACGAAAAATATTACTATACATGCTATACATTGTAAGTTTGTTTACATATATATTTTTTGGACAGCTTAGAAGGTCAAGCAGAATATATTATGTTTCGATAGGAATTAGGTTTAAGAGTCATTTATAAGAATGGAAAAGGAAAATAAATAATTTCATATAATTAAAAATGACATACAAAATAAATTATCACAGAAATAGCAAAACTTCGAAAATGTATTATTTGTCTGATGTCTCATACAATCACTAGCAAAAAAACACTGATATCTTATAACCAGGGTTCCAAAAAGTATATTCCTTGTACAGGTAAATATGCATAAGGAAGAAGTTGCAAAAAAAATTAGTCTCAGGGATGACAAGTTTGTTTTTTAGTTTGAAGGACATTTTTTAGTGTAAATTGAAAATGATAGTTACAACTATCATTCTGTGATTTACACTAAAAAGTGTCCTTCAGCCTAAAAACAAACTTCTAGTCCTTGAGACTAAATTTTTCTCTAACTTTTTCCTTGAGCCTAAAAACCCCTTCCTTGTATATGTCAATATCCATTGTTTTGTGTCTTTGTGCAGTATATTCCAACCAAACAATATCCATTGTTTTGTGTCTTTGTGCAGTATATTCCAACCAAATGTGATTTGCTTGGATCGTTTAAATCCTAATATCGAAATGTATTCCTTGGATCCTAAAGATTTCTCTTAATGGATTTTAAAGCACCAACAGTATATCAAAATGGGATCAGTATTCCTTCATATATAAAATTAGAATTTACAAAATTGCACGCAGTTGGATTTCCAAATCTTAATACAAATTCAACTATTAAAATTAAAACAATAAGAAAAAACTAAAGCTACTTCTCAAAACTAAAAATTTAGATACAATATGTTAATGTTGTTTTATTTATGACGATAGTATAAAGAGTTAAATAAAAATAAAAATTGAGTTCCTACAGACATTTGATGTATTTGAGAATGCCAAAACAACTATGAATATTACCAATCGAAACTCTATTTCCTATTTGGTAGAATCAACAGTAACTTCCATAAATATCAAATTATTCAATTATCTTAATAAGAGCTATTAGCTAAAATAAACTAGTTTTCCATAAATAAAAAATGAATTATTGGCACACGATTTAAAAATGTCTACAAATATAATAAATTTGGTTTGTATTTTTTATTACATTCATGAAAAATATATAATTGTATACAAAATAATATATTTTGTATGATTTCCAAGTGAAGTCCTTTCTTATTTTTAATAAGATAAATATTTATAGTTGAAAACTATTGATGTAATGCAGATGGCTACTACGAGCTTTTGAAAATATTTTTAATCGTGAGCCG
Source organism: Allium cepa (assembly GCA_030765085.1). NCBI lineage: Eukaryota > Viridiplantae > Streptophyta > Magnoliopsida > Asparagales > Amaryllidaceae > Allium > Allium cepa. The sequence continues at coordinate 871,230,207 of CM060937.1, read as the reverse complement.
AAAATCTTGACTGATGTTTCAGTGGTTGAGGTCAAATAAGATGTTATGGATGGTTTATGGGATTTTAAGTGCAAGTTAATTAGGTGATTAATTAGTCTTATATGGATATGTCATTCTACTTAAAATGATACCTATTAGAGGTTTAAAAGGAATATTTGGAGGAAACGTTAATTTTTAAGGAGGAAATATTATTTATTGCGAAGAAAATGATATTAAACATTGAGGAACTAGTAGATAAAAAGACAGAAGTAAAACGAATGTAATTGGGAAAATGTCGAAATGCTGGTCCGTCACTTATTTTAAAATTTAATACACAAAATATCAATATCTAACGCGTGTTTTAAATTACAATCCTTAAATTTTTTTTAGCAATTTATTTTATATTTTTTTTTGAAAATAATATTCGCGCTTAATTGGAAATTAAAATGACCCAAATTAAACTTATTATTGGATTTTGAAAAAAGTGAAAATTTTTGCAGTTTTCACCGCAAATATTTGTAGTTTCCCTAAAATAAAAAATATAGGTCGTTTTCAAAACAGGTAAATAGGCACAAGGAAGAAGATGCAAAAAGAAATTAGTCTCAGGACGACAAGTTTGTTTTTTTGTCTGAAGGACATTTTTAGTGTAAATTGAAAATGATAGTTACAATTATCATTCTGTGATTTACACTAAAAAGTGTCCTTCAGCCTAAAAAACAAACTTCTTGTCCTTGCGACTAAATTTTTCTCTAACTTTTTCCTCGAGCGGAAAAACCCCTTTTCAAAAATTTTTTCTTGGCAGTGGCCACTATGTATTTGAAACTCAAAGGGATTGTTTTGCAAATGTTCTCTATGTTAAGTACTAACTAGTAACAGTTATTTATTAAATATTTCTTAAGATATATTAAAATGAAATTAATGGAAAATAAATAATAGCTAAGGGTGGATGGTTAGAGGAATTAATTGAGTAGAAAATAATCATGGCTATTGGAGGGACTATAAAGGACGAGTTAAAGACTTTCAGTGGGGATGATTCACAGCACCTAAAGCATTTAACCAATATGGGGAGACGATATCTACCACTTTTACCTTAAATTATAACATGTAAGGGTTATATGAGCCAATATCCATGGGATTTCATGAGCTACATCATCGAGCTAAATACTTAGCTTGTTGGACTCTAATACATTCTGTTAGTAATATCCTACATGCCAAACATGTAGACTAATATTAATTCTAAAATTTATTACTAAATGAAACCACTTTATGAATGGTAACTGCATAACGAATTTGAAATAAAATTAAAGAATTATGGACAAGACATTAATACACATATACTAATATCCAATAAATACACAAATCCATTAATGCATATAACATATTGAAAATAATAGCATATAAATGGGAAAAATAAATAATTGCTTAACCTATAATTTATTACCTCTAAAACATTTTGGGTAATAAAAATGTAAACTCTAGTCTTTTACAAACTTGGTTAGTTGGCAATATCTTGTATGCATTACTATTTGTTGGATATTAGTATAAGTATATTAATATGGTGTCTATTATTCTTTAATTTTATCTCGCATTGTTATGTAATCGGTATTTATTAATTTGTTTCGTCCAAAAATAAAATTCAGATTTAATATTGTTATAAACATTTTGCAACTATAATATTATTAAAAGAATGTGACAAAGTCCAATAATCCAAGTATCCAGCTCGAAAATGTATCCCTTGAAATCCCATATCTTCTCATATAACCCTTACTCATCGTGCTTTAGGTTAAAATCTCCAAAATGCGATTCCTCTCTTTATTGGTTAAACGCGTTAAGTAATAGAAACCATCTCCATTAGTGTTGTATTCCCATGAAATGTTCAAAAGCCACCCACGAATGTTTACTCCTTATTTAATTCTTCTAACAATCCACCATTATCTTATGTTTATTTTCCATTAAGTTACTTTTAGTATACCTTAAAAAATAGAAATTAAATAGCAGTTAACTGTTAATACTTATCCAAGGGAACTTTTGCAAAACACTCCATTTAAGTTTCTAGTTCATAGCTGCATTAGAAATTAAGTTTTACTCATTGGTATCAACCAAGATTTCGATATATGAAGTGAAAATGAGAACAAAGAACTATATATGTGGAATATTTTGGCAAGTAATGTAGATGATTAAATAACAGAAGAAACAATGAATATAATATAGAAATAAAGAATATAATAATGACTAATATCCATTATAATATTTATGAATGTCTAGTTTAGATCTCCATAACCCTTCGGAACCAATTTCTTTAAAAATAATATTGAGCCATGTACCCTTGCTTTTCTTTTTTGCTCCGAAATATGTAGTAATCCGCTTATTGCATTTATTCCAACCATAGATGTATTTTTTCTCTAACGTATAAAAAGAAATGTTGCCACCCTACATCTGCATCGAACTTAGTCAATCTATCCCAACCCTTTTACATGGAATTACAGATTATGATTTCCCTTGGCATTCTATTTTATCGCTTCGGGTTCATTGTATGTTGATCAGATATATGATCGTATTCAAGTTCATAATCCATTTTAATCTAATTGCTCTAAATTATATTTGATTCATTATAGTCAGCAAGAATTGTTTATAAAAAAATAAATTCTAAAGTTTTTACATGATGGGGTTTACTAAAAAATGCGTGAAGTTTGTTTGAAGTAACTATTATGGATTTCTAGAATGCTACCAACGATGGTGAATTGGTTTTCTATGCTTTGTTTTCGTATAATGACATATTAAAATATTATTTTGTTTATAGTGCAGAATAAACAGGTCCTTCATAAATGGGATTTTGCTAATTGTAACAACCCACTTTTTCATACAGTTTAAATGGACAATCAACCATACATAATCCACTCAAATTGATCGGAAAGGTGGATAAATAGGGGAAAGAATGAGGAAAGAAAGACGATGAGAAGAGAAAACGAAAAAAATTAGAATATCTCACACCGGAATGAATAATCTTTAATATGCAATAAATCTGTGCACCATGAAGAAATGTAATATACATACATTAATTGTAGTATACTAATCTATTTTTGCACGGGCAGTTATAACAACCTATGCTCACAGCTGCTGAAAATACAATAATGAATGCAGTGGAAAAAATCATATACGCGAATATGTCTTTAGGCCTCCAGCTCGTCTCCTGAAGCTCCAAGCATCCAATCAAAATCTGCAATATGCTCGGTCTAACCCGAGCATTATAATAAATAACACCTGATGCAGCCTACTAAACCTGCGTGCGAAAACCTCACCCAATTGAATTTAATTTAATAAAAAGAACCCTCTGAAATCAAAAGTATCTCGTAAGGCCAGGCTACACAAAAACACGGATGGGTTTTTAACTTACGTAACCATATCATTTCATATGAAATTCTTTGATACTATAATAGTGTCTAAGATACAAATACTTACTAATCATAGCCGAAATTGTCACATTAATTAAATTCCAGCATTATAAGTACAAAAATAAACCGTAAAAGTTCGTATTAGAAAATGGATTCCATATAATGACGGGGCAATAGGGGTACTACCCATCATAGTGCATCTCTGGATAAAATAACATCAAGGTCGAACCTATCGACCCCTGCCAACATAGAACCGGCCTACCCCTCAATGTTGATTAATCCAAATCAACATTGATTATTCAAAAAGAATGGATTAAAATTTGTTTAAACCATTCCAAGTTTAAAATGTTTAATCTATACTATTATATTATTAGCGAGTTCAATTTTAAGTGCATACAAGCCCCTTTGGATTTTGGCAACTAACAGTCACTAAATTTATGTCTATACTATTACATTATTTATACGATTATCTATACTATACTATGAATACCGAGTTTGATTTAAGGAGCATAGAAGTCCCCGTTACATTTTGCAGACCGAACCGTCTCCAGCTTTGTTTCCCTTTCTACTTTTTATATTTTATCCTTCCCCTTTTTGTCCCCTCAAACTTCCGTTCTCCCCACCACTAATCTCCTTTTCCTCCTTTCCTTTTCCTAAGATAAATTGATTCCCCTTCCGCTTATTCCCTTTCCCCCCTTTTCACTATGATGAAATCGGTAGTTCCCATCGATTTCTGTTGACGCCATTCCCTTCCCATCTGTACCTGCCACACATCGTCTGCCACAAATCGTAAACTGTTGTACAAACCCTAGCGTCACCGCCTTACCCGTTGAGGCTTCTCCATCGGTTTTCTCTTATGCCATTCGTTGGTCGCCGCTATTGTTTTGCAGCTTCAGTTGTATGCTCGCTCGGCCATGCTTGGTTGGTTAGCAAATAGAAGTGCCGTCGAACTGTGGGTTCTATTCGCCTAATTCTGTATTATATTGGAGGTAAAAAACCTATTTTTTTATAATAATACATTATGTTGCCATTGCTTTAATGTTTGAGCTTCCATGGTTGTATTTTCTTTTTTCCCCCATAAGTTATCTACTCTGATGCCGTAGCAATGCTATTTCTGTATTCAATTAGAGTCAGGACAAATCAGATAGATCCCGTCCTTTTCTTATAGTTTTACTATATCAATGAGGAAGTCACTCTGTCTTTTTATTGTTCTTCAAACTAGAAAAAAAAGAGTCCATTTCTTGATAGACTTACATGAAGCAGTGAGGTCGCTTAGACTGAACAATTCATTTTATATGCAATCAACTTTTAAGGACTATTGGTATATTTAACAGGAAATATATTCATTAAAGTATATATTGGTATGTTCTTTCAGCTTTATGCAGTGGAATAAACTAATTGCAGCCATGCTGTTTCATAATAAACTATCTATGTTGTTTTTTAAGTCATAGAAGAGGGGGACTATGTTCTTTGGAAAAATTTTTATGGATATAACTTTGACGAGTTAGTGTAGTTGAAGTTACACCTAGCTTTCTAAGCCTAAAGGTTACTAATGGCTGTTATGGAGGTTATTAAATATCAAAGAAGTTGACTAGGACTCTTGGAGCTAGATTTTTCATCTTTTATCATTTTAGAAGTACACATATTCATTGCTTGAATTTTGTTATAATCTGTCGTTGTTTGATTAAGCAAATGGATAACATAAAAGGAAAGTACAAAGCTGGTTAGACCGAAAAGAAAATTCTTATTTTCTTGGTCAGCTGTTCCACTGCAATGTGGGAACTAGGAAACAATGAAAAGGCTCTTTAAAATGGTCAACAGTAAAGAAATGTAAATGATGAACTATTCCACATAGTGATTAATGATGTTTATTTTTTCTGCTTCAATACGTTATCTTGGATAAATTACTTAATGTTCCTTGTTAGTAGCAACCGCAATCCCATTTTATATACTTGATATCCAATGCAATCCTTAAAAATCAAGAATACTGTGAAAGGGATAATGTTAACTGCCTATGCATTTATATTTTCACATAAAGAGACCATAATTTATAATGATGACAATTAGAAAAATATAGCCATTCCTTCATTTATCTGTATGTGTGGTTAAAATTAATATATCTTCTACATCCATGCCAATAATATATAATGCATATCCTAAAATTCTTAAATCGAGTTAAACATGTTAAACATCCTCAAAATCAAGTATTGACAAAAACACCATATCTCTTTGTATGCCACTATCTCTTTATCCAATTGTTAGTCCATGGTTCATTCATCCATTTTTTATGCAGCTCAACCACTGGGATTACTGTCCCATCATAAAAGGTTGAGCTCTCATGGTATAATATTTAAGTTTACTCATCAGCTCCAGTTTATGACCAATGTTTGTTTGGGTAGGCTCCTGCATTGCTTATTTTGCATCAATTAGGGTTTTCGCTATATTAAAATCACTAATTAACTGGTACACCGATAGATTTTTCTTCTTCAAAACTATGAGCAAAAAGCAGTAATATTCTTTGATACTTGGTGTATTTTACATCTTAGAATTGAGTTTACCTAATTCATGTTTATATCTCAACTTCTTATAAAGAAGCTGCCATCTCCAGTTCTTTACACTACTTTTTATTTCCATATATGGTCAAAGTGGTACATATATGAACATAAAGTAATGGCATTGTAGGCAAAGTCAGGCTGAAGGCGGATCTTTGTGGGATTATGCTCAGTAAGTGATCTCCAAAGGCCAGTTTTGCATTCTTAAGCCTATAGATTCAATCCAATTAATTTTGATTGTGTATGTTTAGACTCATTTGTATTTTAAAGCAATTTCAGCAGAAAACACAAACTGAACAGTGGAAAAAAGAGTGGGAGGCTTATCAAAACAAAATCAAGAAAGGTAAGTGCATGAGTTTTGATATTTAATCATTGTTTATTTGAATCCACTTTTTAAGCCTATTTGTTTATTTATTTTCAATTTACTTTGAAATTGACAAAACACTGAATTATATTGTAATTAAATGTTTACAAACTTAAAGGCAAAATATTTATAACATTAACATGCTTAAATCCCATTTAATTGCCTAACTAAGAGTTAGCTCGATAAAAATAATGTATATGGTATATGATTATCATTCTTTTACATGATCTGTGATTGTTCAGTGGATATACCATGCTAGTTTTAACTGTCTGAAACCATGTTTGACATTACATGGTAGATTGTGAAAATAATGTCCATTTAATGTATATTGACCTAAGAAAATATGTCTAGTTGGTAAGCTATAGCGCGGCTATAATATTTCTTCATTTTCTATTTAGTTTTTCATTGTATAATGAAAGTTATAATTTTTAGTTTAGTTGTTTTTTATATTGAATCCAATAGGTTTTTTAGGTTTAAACAGGAGCTCAAAATCAAAAGTGTTCTGTCTATTTTAATTTAATTTTTCTGTTTTTTCCCACTCTCTAACTATTCGATATCCACTTTAGTTTTTTTACTACTAATTGGAAACTAGAATCAATCATTTCTACAAATTTAAATTGGAAGTTTACCTTTCTTATATATTGTCAAACCATTTTATTTGATGTAAATAAATATTGATTCTGTGATGTCCAATTCCTCAGAATTTGCTTGAATTTTATGTACTGGAAGATTATGTTAATGTTGCTTACTATAACGGCCCGCAAATCCGTACCCCTTGAGTCAACACTATTCTACCTAAATCAACTAAAGTTGTACAGAAATACGAACCATTTGGGTTAAAGAAGAGGAAGGTAGAAGAAGAAAATAGAAAACAAACATCAGAATCTAACCATCGCAGCGGAATAAAATATAATAGATAATAAATAATCTTTACTCAAAAATCAAATATCTCTGTTTATATATTACATCATCAGAGTACATCAATCACAACTCAACATCAATAACATACAACTGGATACACAACAACTCAACACAGCAGAATATATATATATATATATATATATATATATATATATATATATATATATATATATATATATATAAACAAGTACGGAAGTACGTATCGTCATCCAGCTCTTCTCCTGGGCTCCACAGCATCATATCCTGTATCGTATAACACTCGGTCTGACCCGAGCATTACAGTTGAATAACACCTGAGTCAGTCTAAATTACTAGCATGAGAAAATCACACTCAATTGATTATTAAAGTTTCAAAAATCCTTTGAAAACAAAAGCATCTTGTAAGACCACGCCACAAATAAACATGTCGGGTTTTTACCTTACGATAGCTAAAACAATTTTTATAGAAATCTTCTGGTATAATAATAGGGTCTATGTACAAATACTTACAAAATAGCTGAAATCGATGCATCTATTAAATTCCAGCTACCAGCCACAGAGTGGGTAATACAAACAAAACTCGTACAAGGCTCGTAGGGAGAATGGATTTTCAACTAATGACTAGGCACTGGGGTACCACCTGTCACAGTACGTGTCCTAGATCACAGTACCGAGGAGTACGCCCGCTCCCCTGCAGCACAAGACCGAGTCTACCCCTTACTGGATAATCCCGAGTGAGATCACCCCGCGGTTGGGATCAACAACTGCCCACTAAGCCAAAATAAAAGGGACATCTAGGCAGGGATGACCTCACCCTGCTTGGGTGCTACCCACCTAGCCTTGCTGCATAACCCTTGATTTTCAGTCATTCTCATTTGATGAGGCTTGATGCTAAGCGTTACCTTTTTTGAACATATCCCTTAGAATGCCCATCGTCCACCTGACGATGTTCCGAAAGCATTCATCCATACAAGTCCATCCCGGGTTTGAACGGAACCGAAGGCATTGTTCCTACTACATTCATTTTGGAAATATCCTCAGGATTAGTAGCGACTAGCCCTTGCACTTCACTGCTCCATCTTCGAATCCAAACTCGTTTTCACGAAAACATAGAAAACGTACAATCTGGATCGAAGTGGTTTTCGAGAGATAAATCTCGATCCCGGTCTCTTCGAAACAATCAACGTATTTGTCTAACATTGATAGTCGGTGTTTAACTATCAATTAATATTCACAAACAACCATCCAAAAATAAATAATTTCCCAAATTATTTATTAATCTCAAAAATATCTTTACAAGATATATTTTCACTTTTCAAACCCCTTTGAAAACAGTTTTCAAACTATCTTCCTTTCTCATAATAAATTCCAAGCATTTTCTATTTCCACTGGAATCGCCAAGCACAAGATTTTAGATTTTTAAAATAATTTCAAAACGTAAAATATGTTTAACGTTTAATTTAGAAAATTTTACTTTAGTACTTAGTTTAAAATAATACTTTAGAAATAATTAAAATAAGTTTACTTTATAAATATAACTACATTTTCTTCTTTAAACAAAATACCAAATCATTCTTTAAATAATTATTATAATAATAGATTTAAAAAAAAAAATACTTACTTTGGAATTTACTTTAAAACATTTAGGCTAAAATTACTTCAATAATTGGTTAAAAATACGTACTATATAACTATTTGAAAATATGGTTACTTTTTAAAATATACAACTAGGTTTTCACTCTTTAAAATAAAACACTAAGTTACCTTTTAAATAATTTCTTCGATAATAGATTTGAAAATATTTACTTTAGAATTTAGATATTTAGAAATAATAAATTCCTAAAACATACTCTTTAAAACAACATTAAAAACTTTTTATCTTATATTTAAAAAATTTCTTTAAACGTACTTGGCTATCCAGAGAAATATACTTCTCATCACATTCATCTTTAAATCTCCAATCCAAACACTTGAATCAATCTCCAAATTGATTCCCAATTTACTTCCTTTTTAATTCCAAAATCCATTAATTTCAGATTCATTTCCTTAATTATGATTTAAAATATTTTTAATTGAAATACCAATTTAGATTCCTCAAATTACTTTTTATTCTTTTAAATAAATTTGAACTTTAAATTTTTAAATAATTCTTTATTCCTTTGAAATAATATCACTTGATTTTACAATTCATTAATTTCCAATTATTCAAAATCTTTTCATACACGAAGTTAATTATTAGTATTGTGACATCACTTCCATTTCTTTTTAATTCATTCTTAATTTATTCAATTTTTCTATAATTATTTCGCTTACAAATTTACTTCTTTATTTTCTTCCCAAATCCAATTTATATTTTTGGTAACTCATTATACCCAAATATATTCGATCAAATCAAAGCATTTAATATTCCAACATAATTCATCATAGAATATCAACAATCCCAACAGAGAATATTAAATAATTTAAATAAATGTTGAGGGGTCCAGTTGGATCCCCCAACCTGTTTTCCCTGCATCCACAGACGTTAGCACAACATAAATATCTTCGCTATATAATGCGGGGAATCAATCATTCCAAGGTTTAATGTATACTACAATATATACTACAACACACCAAAGCCAATCAATCAATCAATTATTTAAATTTAACCAATTAAATTTAAATTATAATTTAGCTGAGTGAGATTAACTCACCTTCGATTCTCATTTGTAATCCACTTCAATACAGCCTTGGTTTACCCGATTTGACCTTGAAAAATCAATTTATACGGCTTTATTAATAACTTGAATTAACTAAAAAAATTATTATCATTTATTAATTTAAGTAACCAAGAAATTTAGTTCAAACTGATAATTTCCCATCCAAATTGTATATAAAAAAATAAATTATATATGCCAAACCTTATGTATATGTATATTTCCTGCTTTGAACCTTATATATACATATATACATATATATATATATATATATATATTTATAAAGTCTAATAAAATACTATCTCCTTTTTAACCTATATGTTAAAACAAATTTATTTTATTACAGTAAACTATAAAATTTGATATTCATTTTTATATTATCATCCTATAAATCGAAAAATTTCCTATGTAAGATTTAAATTAAACAACCCAAAATTTTATTTATTCTTATAAAACAAAATAACTTTATAATCATATTGCTGTAATCTATTTTGTTTTTTCTCTGGATATAAGTTTTCTCATACAAGAATAAATGTAAATAAACAGAATGTGACGACCGCCCATGACTCCCGCACGAAAACAAGGGAATGGTGCGCTGAAAGTGTGCCAGGCAGCCATGAGTGACCGTCAAGGGTAAGATAAACATCGCAGACTCTATCGTAAAACTCACAGCGCATGGATAAAATACAATAGAGAAATATAATATAGTGAAGCTCCCATAGAACAGAATATCATCATCTAATCATAATAGCTTTATACATAGTCTGAATCATGAATACAAGAAGCCTCACTACATAGCACTCAGAGTAATCAACAAACAGCGGAATATCCAGTACATAGAATATGAAAATAATATGTAAAGCCTCCTGCTCGTCTTCGTCATCATCAGCGTGAGCCACTAAGATCAGCACCTGCCACCTGTCACCTAGTCTGCCCATCCCAACATGGATGAACAACCCAAGGTAATAAGAGGAGACATAAAACCTTGAGTCACACAAAGTCTTAGTGAGCAGTAAATCAACTATCAAACATACCAAAAGAGCATAAGGGATAAAAGGAATAGGAACCAAACCATCCCACTCCTCCTCTTTCTACAGTGATAGCCCCCAGACACACTAAGGAGAAGCAAGCATAACATGGCAGACAATTAAAGTAAAGCAATAATCATTCGAGTCAAGGTCGATGTTTTCCAAATACAAACCCCCAAGGCCTAAACCAAGATCAGATAAGCACCCAGAAAACACCGCTCTTGAGACCGAATGATGGTACAGACAAACATCCATGACTCTGGCTATCACTGTTATCATTGCCTTGATTTCACCGTTAATTGAATGACCAACTCATTCTTTTTATCCATCTGTCAAGGGCTAATGGTAACCTTGGTTCTAGACATAACTCCGCACGTCGTCGCAGCCCGTGCCTAGGAATTTTCGCAACTACCCAGAGTACTAGCACGTTGTCGCAGCCCGTGCTTGGAACGTCGTCGCAGCCCGTTCCAACGTACTCTTGCTTTGAGCATGCTAGAACCTTCAACAACGATGAGATCTCAGCCTCCTAGTCATCCTCCTTGACGACTATTTTCATACTAGCTCAAGCGCCTCTCAAGCTAACCATTATCAACCAACTCGCATCGCATCATCGAGTTATCAACATGCTTGGGATGATCCCGTCTGGATTAAACCAAGGCTATCTCACATCATGCTTTGCTCCAACGCATCTTAGCAAAGTCCATCTCATCATCATACTTCGCCTCAACATATCATGGCAAAGTCCATTTCGTCATCATACTTCGCTTCCTCTAGCTATAGCAAAGTCCTCGAACCCATCCATATGAGCTTCATTATCCGCTTCATATGCCACAGTAGCTTTTACCATTCAAGAGCCTTTCCACTTAGCTTTTGAATCATCTTCAACCATCTTGTCCCAAATCAACTACAAGCTAACTCGAGACAATCAAATCAATCATACATCCAAACAATCAAGCATTCAAACAAGATCTAATCAAGCAATATCAACTATAATGGCAATTTCGTAAATAAATGAGCATAAGTCTAACATATATGAAATCATGGATTTTAACATAGATCTATCAAATATAAAACATGGGTTTTATCTCTTTAACTTGTTAATTGAACTTGCATAGGTAAACATCTTCAAAAGTAATGAATCTAGTCTTGGATCTAAGAAAAATGCATGAAATTTCTAACTTTAATACTCAAACAAGCCACCAATCCAATATACTCCTTTGGGTCCGCGTGAGAGATAACTACCACTCACCGAATCACCCAAACACTTCAAAAACTAATCACTTCAGATCTGGACAGCAAGGATTCAAGCTTGATTCGTCGAAATCTTGCTTGAAACGGTGGAATCTAGCTTCGTTGGATGAAGATCTTCAACTTTTGACTCTTGGATCTTCGATCTTGATCTTCGATCTTGGATGGATGTTGGAACTAGATTAGAGTGGAGAAAAGAAGATGAAGAAATGTTGTAGTCGAGCTCTCAAAATGGCAGCACTTCGTCGCTTCAAAAACCGGTGCCAAAAAGTGAGCCAAACCCCTCTATTTATAGGCTGAAATCACCCTTAGGTCGCCCAGATCTTAACTCGTAGGCTCGCTATTAGGTCGTTGCCGACCTAAAAAGTCTCGACCTAACTATACTACGACCTAAGACCCACAGTATGCACGCTACCTAAAAACATAAGCGCGCGACCTAACAATCTATGCAACCTACCTTAGGTCGTCTAATCGACCTAACTGCACCACATAACTACCTAGCGACCTAACTATTGCCGACCTACCATTCCCAACGACCTATGACTCAATGGAAACTCGACCTAACGGTCTAGCCACCTCCCCGACCTAACAGCAACACGAGCTACGACTCATCACTAAGTCGCTAACGACTTAGCATATGCAGACCTAAACTCACGCGACCTAAAAACCCTGCCGTCCTAACTTAGGTCGTCTACGACCTAACTAACATGACCAACTTCCTTAGGTCGTAAACACCCTTAAGTCAGTCCATTCTTATAGGTCGTTTAACTCTTAGGTCGGCTAACTACTGGGTCGCTTCTCCTTAACTCGGTCGATACTTAGGTCGGTCAGAAACCATAACTCGTATACGACCTATCACTTATCTAGTTAACTCGGCTAACTGTTAGGTCGTTAACCCTAAGTCACTCATTCCTATAGGTCGGATATCTGCCTTAGGTCGCTCCCATCCTATAGGTCGCTAATCCTATAAGTCGCTCCCCTCGACCTAAACATCATACGAGCCAAAATCTGCACGAGCTAACACTCACTACACTACTAGGTCGCTAACCTGTCCCAACCTAAGTCGCTCCATATCTTAAGCCGCTTGCCTAAGCCACCATACGACCTAAGCTACACCACGACCTAAGCCTCTACACAAGTTAACTTCTATAACTCGATAACTTCCTTAAGTCGGTCAGGCACTATAGGTCGGTCACTACCTTAACTCGGCCACACGACCCAAGCTTCCTACGACTTAAACACCACAACACGAACTAACTCAGGTTGACCCAAACAATACTAACGACCTAATATAACCATTTTACGATTTATCGACACGTAAAATACGGGTCGTTACATTCTCTCCCCCTTAGGAATTTTGCCCCCGAAATTCCAATCAAACAAGAGCAATCAAAATTATTCCGCATGCCTACCATCCATAGCAATCAACAAACCATGCATCCAATTACTAACCTAGCATGCAGAATTCTAAGACTAGAACAAGCTACAAATTCATGAGATGTCACGACACCTTAGGGCCATACCTCGAAGAGTTTAGGATGAGCTGCCTTCATCCTCTCTTCCTCCTCCCACGTACAGTCGTTAACATCATCACTCCATTGTATCTTGAGCAACGTAATCGTCTTCCTCCTAACCTGTTTCGTATCGGTTTCAACAATACGAAGCGGCTTACGAGGTCTTCTAACAACTGGATCAACCTTCAAATCTTCACAGCTATCAGCAGAAACCACCGTATTTGAGTCGTGCACATACTTCCGTAGATAAGATATATGAAAAACATTGTGCACACCCGCCATCTTTTCCGGTAACTCCAATCTATAAGCGAGTTTTCCAATTCGCTCGATAATCGGGAATGGTCCAACAAATCTCGGGGTCAACTTTCCTTTCTTCCCGAATCTAATAACATACTTTAGAGGAGAAATCTTCACAAAAACCATATCACCTACGTCGAATTCCAAATCCTTACGACGATTATTTGCATAACTTTTCTGCCGATCCTGGGCTGCCTTCATTCGTTGCCGAATGATCTCTATGAAATCCGTAGTCTGACGAATCATCTCTGGCCCAAGTATCAGTTTTTCTCCAGCTTCCAACCAACATGTCGGAGAGTTACACGGTCTTCCATACAAGGCTTCATATGATGCCATACCAATACTTGACTGGTAGCTGTTGTTATACGCAAACTCCACTAAATGAAGATGATCTTCCCATGATCCTCCGAAATCCAAGACACATGCTCTCAAGAGATCTTCCAAAACTCGGTTGACTCTCTCAGTCTGACCATCTGTTTGGGGATGATAAGCTGTACTCAAATACAACTCGGTTCCCAAAACTTCCTGAAAGCTCTTCCAAAATCCACTAGTGAACAATGGATCTCGATCGCTCACTATACTCTTCGGAATACCATGGAATCGAACTATCCACTTAACATACAATTCAGCCAACTTCGATGCAGTCCTAGTCGATCGAACAGGAATGAATCTTGCACTCTTGGTCAAACGATCTACGATGACCCAAATCCCTTCATTTCCCGCCTTGGTTCTAGGTAGGCCATCGATAAAATCCATCGACACTTGCTCCCACTTCCATGTAGGAACCTCTAATGGCTGAAGTAATCCACTGGGCTTCTTCTGCTCAGCTTTCACCAACTGGCAGTTGATACATTTGGAAATAAAATTTCCAACATCCTTCTTCATACCTTCCCAGTAGTAGGTTCTCTTCATGTCCCGATACATCTTATTTCCACCTGGATGAATCGTCAACTTCGAGTGATGACTTTCCCTCAGAACTTCATCTCTCAATTCATCGATATCGGGAACAACTAGTCGTCCTTGCTTACGAAGCCAACCCTCTCGATCGACTTCGAATCTTTTATCCTTCTCTGGGTCCAATCCAGATTCCAAATCACGGATAATCTTGACAAGCTTATCGTCTCGCTTTTGGCTCTCGCCAATTCTTTCCACAAGAGTAGGCCTTATCGATAAGTTTGCCAACATTTCAGGTTCCAATTCACATCTGGGCCTGAAGTCAAATCTAGCTAAAAACTCAAGACTCTTCCATTCCGAAAACATGGCTCCCAATCCTGCATGTCTTCGACTTAACGCATCAGCTACTGCATTACCTTTTCCCGGAGTATAGGCTATACCAAAATCATATGATGCTAAAAACTCTAGCCATCGTTGCTGCCGAAGATTCAAATCCTTTTGGGAGAAAAGATACTTCAAAGACTTATGGTCTGTAAACAACTCGAATCGAACACCCAATAGATAATGCCTCCACATCTTCAGAGCAAAAACAATCGCCGCCAACTCCAAATCATGAGTCGGGTAATTCCTTTCATGCGGCTTCAGTTGTCGACTTGCATACGCAACAACTTTATTCTTCTGCATTAGCACTGCTCCAAGTCCAGTACCACATGCATCGGTGTAAACCACCATCTCATCATTCCCACTTGGAATAGTCAAAACAGGAGCACTCGTCAGTCGCTCTTTCAGGATTCCAAAGGCCTGCTCACACTTAGCATCCCAATTGAATACCCGATTCTTCTTCGTCAATCCTGTAAATGGTGCAGCTATCTTGGAAAAGTTTTTGATAAACCGTCGATAATATCCTGCTAGTCCAAGAAAACTTCTCACATTTGAGGCATTCTTAGGTCTGACCCAATCCTGGATCGCTGCCACCTTAGCGGGATCAACCGCTATTCCATTTCCAGAAATAACATGGCCTAAGAATCTCACTTCACTCTTCCAGAAGTGACACTTCGAAAACTTAGCCTTCAGCTGATGTTTCCGCAAGATTTCCAAAACAATACACAAGTGCGTCTTGTGCTCTTCCTCAGTTCTGGAGTAAATCAGAATATCATCTACGAACACAAGTACAAACTTGTTCAACTGATCTCTGAACACTCTATTCATAATATCCACAAAATATGCTGGTGCGTTAGTCAATGCAAACGGCATTACCAGCCACTCATAAAAACCGGATGGTGTCCTAAAAGCAGTCTTCGGCACACTATCCTTAGCCACTCTCAACTGGTGAAATCCCGTTGCCAAATCCATCTGAGAGAACACCTTAGCCTCGTGAAGTTGATCAAACAAGTCATCTATTCTCGGCAATGGATACTTGTTCTTCTTAGTCACCTTATTCAGCTCACGATAATCAACACACAACCTCAACGATCCATCCGCTTTGGTTGCGAACACAACTGGTGCACCCCATTCGGACACACTACGCCGAATGAATCCTTTCCGCAAAAGGTCATCAACTTGCACCTTCAACTCTTGTTGCTCCCTAGGCGCCATCCGCCTAAGAGGCATTACAATAGGTCTGGCTCCCTCAACTAGATCGATACGAAACTCGATCTCCTTATGCGGCGGTAATCCTTTGACTTCGTCAAAGACATCCTCAAATCCATTCACAATAGGCACCGATGACAGTCCATCCCGTGGAACAACCAGCGAATACATGAAGCTCATGAAGACACCTTCCTCATGCTTACATCGTATCACAACCTTTCGCCCTTCCACATTCCCGACTGTCACCTCTAGCCTCTCACAATCAATCCTTGCCGCATACTTCCTAAGCCAGTCCATACCCAAAATAATTCCGAACCCCGCAAAGTTCAGAACAAAACAATCACAAACAAAAGAGCAATCATGACTCATCACAACTAGACCACGGCATATCATACACAAACATGACGAACCCCCAACTGGATTAGTCACAACCAATGGCCTATCAACAATATCCGGTTCCAAACCTAACCGGCCTACAAGATCATCACAAACAAAAGAATGCGATGCTCCAGTATCAAACAACACTCTAACTAGAACACCACAAATGGAAAGAGTACCCTGAACCACCACACTCTTCCCTTCCTCTTCAGCAGTGAGAGCTTTTGTAAACGACGGCACAGCTCCCAAAGCATAAGCTTGCACAATCTGCCTGTCCTTCCTCGGTTCTGGACAATCTTTCCTGAAATGCCCTGGCTTGTCACAGTTGTGGCATTTCGCCGGCGCCTTTGGATTCCTACAATCCTTGGAGAGATGGCCCTTCTGCTGGCAATTATAGCAAGTCATTTCGCCCTTCGGCTTCTTCTGGCCATCCTTACCCTTCTGTTGCTGTTGCTTCCTCTTCTTGTTTCCACCCTTCTGTGGCTTAAATCCTTCCTTGGTTACAGCAACAACAGAACTATCCCTAGGAAACAAATTCTCATGCCTGAGAGCTTTCTCCACAAGCTTCTCAAACGGATCATCCAGATGATCCACCAACTATCTTCCAAGATAAGCATCCAAACTGGTCACAAACTTCTCATTCTTCTGATAGGGAGAATCAATATACGATCTGGCATACTTGGACAAAGCCTCAAATTCAGAAACATACTCAAGAACCGATCTTCCACCTTGCTTGAGCTCAACAAACTTCTTGAACAAAACAGACTTCTGAGACGTAGAGATGAACTTGGCTTCAAATCTAACTTGGAACGGCACCCAAGTAATCTCTTCCTCCGGAGTATCTATGGTGATAGAGTTCCACCAATCAGCAGCTCTTCCTTGAAGCTGTCTTGATGCAAGCTTCCTTTTAGTTGCATCCTCAATTCCCAAGTCACCAAAGATCCTTCTACAAGCATCTATCCATCTTTGGACTTCAATGGTTGACTCTGTCCCCAAGAAAACCTTTCCTCCAAGAGCAGTATAATCCTTGCACAACTTAGCAAAATCAACTGGCTTTGGAGCTTGAACTTGAATTCCAACATCTACCGCTGACCCTGGAGTTGGTATCCTTCTCATGATCGAAGTCATCATCGCTTCGAACATAGCTCCATAATCAGCAACTCCATCAGCAGCACGACCTTCCCTGGCAGCTGGTCTCCCCCTTCGACTCATCCTTAATATCTACAAAAAGGAATGATTAGAACACCTTTGAGAAACAACTGCACAAGGAGTTCAAATCCTTCTAAGCTACTATAATATATATAGTAATCATCCATCAAAATACAATTACGTCTCTCATACGTAGTTACGTCAGCGAGCATTGGCTAAAATCGATTAACCTCGCTCTGATACCAAATGTGACGACCGCCCATGACTCCCGCACGAAAACAAGGGAATGGTGCGCTGAAAGTGTGCCAGGCAGCCATGAGTGACCGTCAAGGGTAAGATAAACATCGCAGACTCTATCGTAAAACTCACAGCGCATGGATAAAATACAATAGAGAAATATAATATAGTGAAGCTTCCATAGAACAGAATATCATCATCTAATCATAATAGCTTTATACATAGTCTGAATCATGAATACAAGAAGCCTCACTACATAGCACTCAGAGTAATCAACAAACAGCGGAATATCCAGTACATAGAATATGAAAATAATATGTAAAGCCTCCTGCTCGTCTTCGTCATCATCAGCGTGAGCCACTAAGATCAGCACCTGCCACCTATCACCTAGTCTGCCCATCCCAACATGGATGAACAGCCCAAGGTAATAAGAGGAGACATAAAACCTTGAGTCAGACAAAGTCTTAGTGAGCAGTAAATCAACTATCAAACATACCAAAAGAGCATAAGGGATAAAAGGAATAGGAACCAAACCATCCCACTCCTCCTCTTTCTACAGTGATAGCCCCCAGACACACTAAGGAGAAGCAAGCATAACATGGAAGACAATTAAAGTAAAGCAATAATCATTCGAGTCAAGGTCGATGTTTTCCAAATACAAACCCCCAAGGCCTAAACCAAGATCAGATAAGCACCCAGAAAACACCGCTCTTGAGACTGAATGATGGTACAGACAAACATCCATGACTATGGCTATCACTGTTATCATTGCCTTGATTTCACCGTTAATTGAATGACCAACTCATTCTTTTTATCCATCTGTCAAGGGCTAATGGTAACCCTGGTTCTAGACATAACTCCGCACGTCGTCGCAGCCCGTGCCTAGGAATTTTCGCAACTACCCAGAGTACTAGCACGTCGTCGCAGCCCGTGCTTGGAACGTCGTCGCAGCCCGTTCCAACGTACTCTTGCTTTGAGCATGCTAGAACCTTCAACAACGATGGGATCTCAGCCTCCTAGTCATCCTCCTTGACGACTATTTTCATACTAGCTCAAGCGCCTCTCAAGCTAACCATTATCAACCAAATCGCATCGCATCATCGAGTTATCAACATGCTTGGGATGATCCCGTCTGGATTAAACCAAGGCTATCTCACATCATGCTTTGCTCTAACGCATCTTAGCAAAGTCCATCTCATCATCATACTTCGCCTCAACATATCATGGCAAAGTCCATTTCGTCATCATACTTCGCTTCCTCTAGCTATAGCAAAGTCCTCGAACCCATCCATATGAGCTTCATTATCCGCTTCATATGCCACAACAGCTTTTACCATTCAAGAGCCTTTCCACTTAGCTTTTGAATCATCTTCAACCATCTTGTCCCAAATCAACTACAAGCTAACTCGAGATAATCAAATCAATCATACACCCAAACAATCAAGCATTCAAACAAGATCTAATCAAGCAATATCAACTATAATGGCAATTTCGTAAATAAATGAGCATAAGTCTAACATATATGAAATCATGGATTTTAGCATAGATCTATCAAATATAAAACATGGGTTTTGTCTCTATAACTTGTTAATTGAACTTGCATAGGTAAACATCTTCAAAAGTAATGAATCTAGTCTTGGATCTAAGAAAAATGCATGAAATTTCTAACTTTAATACTCAAACAAGCCACCAATCCAATATACTCCTTTGGGTCCGCGTGAGAGATAACTACCACTCACCGAATCACCCAAACACTTCAAAAACTAATCACTTCAGATCTGGACAGCAAGGATTCAAGCTTGATTCGTCGAAATCTTGCTTGAAACGGTGGAATCTAGCTTCGTTGGATGAAGATCTTCAACTTTTGACTCTTGGATCTTCGATCTTGATCTTCGATCTTGGATGGATGTTGGGACTAGATTAGAGTGGAGAAAAGAAGATGAAGAAATGTTGTAGTCGAGCTCTCAAAATGGCAGCACTTCGTCGCTTCAAAAACCGGTGCCAAAAAGTGAGCCAAACCCCTCTATTTATAGGCTGAAATCACCCTTAGGTCGCCCAGATCTTAACTTGTAGTCTCGCTATTAGGTCGTTGCCGACCTAAAAAGTCTCGACCTAATTATACTACGACCTAAGACCCACAGTATGCATGCTACCTAAAAACATAAGCGCGCGACCTAACAATCTATGCAACCTACCTTAGGTCGTCTAATCGACCTAACTGCACCACATAACTACCCAGCGACCTAACTATTGCCGACCTACCATTCCCAACGACCTATGACTCAATGGAAACTCGACCTAACGGTCTAGCCACCTCCCCGACCTAACAGCAACACGAGCTACGACTCATCACTAAGTCGCTAACGACTTAGCATGTGCAGACCTAAACTCACGCGACCTAAAAACCCTGCCGTCCTAACTTAGGTCGTCTACGACCTAACTAACATGACCAACTTCCTTAGGTCGTAAACACCCTTAAGTCAGTCCATTCTTATAGGTCGTTTAACTCTTAGGTCGGCTAACTACTGGGTCGCTTCTCCTTAACTCGGTCGATACTTAGGTCGGTCAGAAACCATAACTCGTATACGACCTATCACTTATCTAGTTAACTCGGCTAACTGTTAGGTCGTTAACCCTAAGTCACTCATTCCTATAGGTCGGATATCTGCCTTAGGTCGCTCCCATCCTATAGGTCGCTAATCCTATAAGTCGCTCCCCTCGACCTAAACATCATACGAGCCAAAATCTGCACGAGCTAACACTCACTACACTACTAGGTCGCTAACCTGTCCCAACCTAAGTCGCTCCATATCTTAAGCCGCTTGCCTAAGCCACCATACGACCTAAGCTACACCACGACCTAAGCCTCTACACAAGTTAACTTCTATAACTCGGCAACTTCCTTAAGTCGGTCAGGCACTATAGGTCGGTCACTACCTTAACTCGGCCACACGACCCAAGCTTCCTACGACTTAAACACCACAACACGAACTAACTCAGGTTGACCCAAACAATACTAACGACCTAATATAACCATTTTACGATTTATCGACACGTAAAATACGGGTCGTTACAAAAATACAACTCACCTCGATCGTTTGCACTCACGGCACTCCATCTCGAAGTCATGCTCATAGAAACACTACGCGCCATCATTTCCTCGTCGCCGCCGATGAAGCCGCGGACCAGATGCCCAGATTCGATCCCCAAAGCTTCGCACGTCCAAAATTGTATCGTCGTTATTCATCTCGTCTCCTGCCTTGCACGCGGCGGAGCTCAACTCTGCCCTTCTTGCGCTCGTACCCCCATACGACGTAGCGCCTACTGCCAATGAACGCCTCGCCTTCCTCCAATCTCGCGAGAAAAATCCTCACGAATTGATGCGCCGCTCGAAACCACCCATCGCCATAACGCGATTAGTTTTCCTTGATTTGAAATTTATTTCCGAAGTCGATTTCAAGTGCGACGGAACCGATTTGAAAAGCTCGACCCCCCCTTTTTTTTCTTGTAAGGGTTTCGATTCTTTTTTTCGTGATTCTGAAAAGAAATAGGGATCTAGGGATTTGAAATGAAGGCATGGATTTCTTTCGTGATTTCGAAACGAAGTAAACGAAATATAAAATGTGAAAAGGGAAAAGATATTTTGCATGATGGCATATGGGAGAAGGAATGAAATAGTTGACCAAATATATAATGATATATATACTCAATTAACGTTAAATTTGTGACATAAGCTACAACACGTTTATCCACCGTACGCTCACACAACAACTCCAAATGCAACGAAAATTGTAATCCGATACTAATATAATATTACGGATCCAATGGAACATGTTTCATTAAATTCCGAGACTGTGCCTCGAAAGGCTATTTTTAAATTCAATTTAAAACGATAAAATTTCAGAACTGAACAGATCACTGTTAATTTCAATTTTAACACTTCTATTGTCTTTAGTATTATCAATATAAATTTCATAGCCTTCAATTTATTTTCAACAGGCTTAAAACTCCAGATTCAACATTTTACTCAACTTCAAACTATTTAATTTAATAATTTAATCATCAAATAAATTGTGATATTTGAATTCAAGTTAAAACTACTCTATTGAATATTAAAAATCAATTAAATATTTCGATTTTAAATGTTCGAAAATTCCGGGTCGTCACACTTACTTTGCATGTATGATGCTTGAATTTGGACTTAATTTCTGTCTTATTACAAAATTTGATTATTCCTCATCAACGTCTTTTATACAAAAAATCAAATTTTCTTCTAGTTAGCTAATATTTTATGAATTTGCATATACCCTGGTTCTTTTTGTAATTTATGAGGAAACTGAGTTATTTGTCAACACTCTTTCTAATTATTGCTGAGATTAGTTTCACTATACGTTTTAACGCATTGGTCTCCCTTTTTTAACTTCATTTCATCTCTTCTAACTAATCTTCTCATTTTGTATGGGAAAATATGATGTAACTACATACACAAACATATAAACAGGAATAGATGTAATGAAAAAATTTATAGGATGTAGAAAAAAAATGAAATTGAACTGTCCATCGCTAGATTATGCATCTACCATTACACTGAACGCTAAAATTGCCACCATCATCATCTCTGCTAACAAAATTGACCTTAATTAGGCGATATGATCGGACATTTGGTGGATAAGTGAACTTCGATTGTACAATGATGCATATCCTCAAGTATAATCTCACTTTTAACTTTAAAACATTGTCATCCACTCCGCTGTTGGATAGTACTTAACCTATTCGTCTTTAACAGTTACTAGCATTTAGGTGTAAGGTATAATCATACAACAATACACACAAAGATGAATACGCTCGACTTTGATGGTCGAGAGTTATGAGAAAAAATGTGGCTTTCGGTCTTATTTTGTAATATTGGTAAGTTCAATAGGAAAAAACATTGTTTTAATCTAGAGAATATCAGAAAACGAGTTGAACTATTATATACTAGTTTAATAAAATTTCAAAATCTCTTAGCTGGAATAATTTTATTTTCTTATCAAAAAATAATAAACAATTAATGCACACTGACTACTATGTTTTCATTTGTAGTAACACAACTGAATGCTAGATTCTAATCGAGAGATGTACATAGTATATATTCATTTTTCCTAAGAAATAAAGTTAAAATAATTAAACAAAATCAAATGTTAACATGCTTAAAAGATCATAATATATACAAGTATCGCTTTTATATATACTTACTATTTTTCTCTCTTTGACTATTATTACTATTTGTATGTCTAATTTTAGCTCAACATCATTAACTAATGCCATAAAATCCAGTTTTAATTACGAAAATTAGAATGGAAAATATTACTTCCTCTCTAAGTAATAACAAAAAAAGTACAAAGATAACATATTTTACTGTTTGCATGCTTAAAGAGCATCATGTATATCTGCAAAGCTTTTATACTTATCTTTTTTGTTTCATTGGTATTACAGTATGCATGCACAATTTCAGCTTATTATTAACAATTGCTTCGCCAATACTATTTTATATTAATTTTTTAGGAAAACATTTCGTTGGTCTGCCTACATAATAACAAAGAAAATTTTAGAAAAAAACAAACTGAATGACATATACAAGATGTTATAATACCATTCATACTGTCCTATGTATTTCGCAAAAGCCTCTGGATTACAAATGGGCCACTTTGTGTCAAATGAGGACAAAAAAGAGAGAACAAATAATCATTTTTTATCCCTTATATCAAGAGGAAACTATTCAAGAGTACACGAATGACAATCTTGAGCGGATTTATATTCACCGAATTTTCAAAGTAAATTATTATTGAATATGGTATTTTTGCATGCCTAACGTATTTTTTTTCCTTGAAAAATTTAATTATTTTTTTGTTATTCAAAATAAAACTTCAATTATTAGTGCAAAGACTTAAGCTAGACATTAATAGTGAGAAAATGATAAATAATGTAATAAACATACAAGTAAGACAGAAAGCTAATTAATCACCTCCATCCCTTTCAGCTTATTCTTAGTGGAGTAGTCAATAATCTTCATGGTTTTTACATGAAGAAACGAGAAATCCTCTTGGGAGTTATTTGAAAAATGAACAAAATTTTCTTTTCTGAGAGCTTGAGATGATTAAATGGTGGTTTCACATAATTGTCACTTTATTCAGCCATACTACGAACTGATTATTGCGTTTCATCTTGGTTTGATGGGATAAATTGGCTAACTATTCTCAATTTCATTGGTAATTATTAGGGATCAATAATAAGCAGAAAGATGAGTTGCTATATTGAGGCTAGAACTAGATGCACAGTTTAACATTTATATGATGATCATTTTAGTGGTTTATGTGATAGTTATATAATTTTGGCCGACTCAACCATCACTTCTACAGCATAAAAATTATTGGTTATTCCAAATATAAAAACAAATTTATTCCACTTTAGTTTTTATTTCACTGTACCAAAAAGTGTACATATGCACGGAACAAGCTGATTGTTTAACAACTGAAGCATTTTTAATTGTTTGGAAACATAATATTGTTACATTTTCAGATCTACGGCTTCCAAATTTTATACTATCATTTTTGACACATTTGGCAACTATCTCATACAAGAATAAGATGAAGACAAGGATTTGAATGTAGGGTTTGGAGTTGTAGCTAAAAAAATAGAGCAGAATATGCCAAACTACCAAACATTGTTGCCACGTTACTCTAGAGTTAAAGAAGATTTCATGCAAATTCAGCTCTTAGCTTTAGCTGCCCTTATTCAATGAACTTTTTTTTAACGGTTTCACCTACTTGATTTTTGCCATGTATAAATTTCGAACATCTAACTATTATTTAGCCAAAATTTATACTATGTTGTCATGGATGTATTAGGACTTTGCACTGTTAATTGTTTCAAACTTTAGCATTTGTCCTCCAAATTATGTAATGTCATCACAGTTTTCCTTTATAAGAAATGAATTTTTCAATCATTTCAAATGGAGAAAACCTGTGTCTTATATCGATTTCATTTATCACAACATTGGTCGTAGTTAGATGGAAATATACATTATAGACTGATTTATCTTTGACAATTGTACACATCAAAATATTATTTATGTTTCCTCTATGACTACAACATCAACTAATAGATTTTGCATCTTAGAAAAGGACGAAGTATGTGCTACATACAACTTTTAAGGAACCATATTATAAAAAGAGCCCATCGGAAATCACGATATTATTAAACTAAAAAAATAATGCAATTTTAATTAGTTATTTGGTGAAAATCCATGTGCGAAGCATGGGTTCACACTAGTATATACATATAACCTTATTTTAAAACTTATTTTAAGTAAACTTGATTTTTGTGATTAAGTAAATAAGAAAAATGAAATGTTTTCAAATCATTAATTTAACTTAAAAATCTTGAGTAAATTAATGTATTAAAGATGATTTACTTTCCAAAAGTCATTATCATGATTTTTTAAAAGATAATTAAAGTAATTATATAAGATAAAAGATTTATCTTTTAATTAATTAAAACTTTAAGGGATTTATTAAGGAAGGTAATTATTGGGATCGACGTGAATTAGTTGTAGTTTTTCTCGAAGCAAATCGTGTTGCGAATGTCTCAGGGCTGGATTCGAGATTAAGCGATTTGGCTCGGGTTTTATGTAAATTTGAAGATTCAATGAGTTTTCGAATAAATGTTGGTCAAGTTCTAAAGTCCTCTAAATTCAATAAGTTTTTAATTAACTTAAGTGATATAGGGTAATTAACTGTGGTAATTAAGGATCATTAATGTAATTAATTAATTAGGTGAGCAATTAAAAAGCTAATTAATTAGTGAGATTAATTAATTAGTGTGCTAAATTTAAAGGAAAATTAATCAAGGTGATTATTTACGTGATTAACTAAAGGTTAATTAATTAAGGTAATTAATTAAAAGATAATTAATAAAGAGTTAATTAATTAAGGTGATTAAATAAGGATTAATATTTAATTACTTAAAGATTTACTAATGTGATTAATTAATGGAAAATTAATCAAGGTGATTAATTTATTTATTTGATTAATTAAAGATTAATTAAGGTAATTAATTTAAAGATAATTACTTAATTTAAAAGTAATTAATTAATGATCAAAGTTGATTTATCAAGTGATTAAAATTAATTTGTGATTTATTAATATAAGTGATTAGGGAAAATCACTCATTAATTTAAGATGATTAATTAAATGACAATTAATTAAGGGTAAATTAATTGATGTAATTAATGTGATTAATTAATTAAAGAATGATCAAATAATTAGAGGTTAATTATTTAATGATTAAAGGTTGTTTTATTTATTGATGAAGGATGATTAATTAATGTTTAAAAGTTAGTTAATTTATTATTAAAGGTTAGTTAATTAAAATAATTTATAATTAATTAATGTTAATTAAATTGGATTAGTGATTAATCCGGTTTCAATTAATCAGATGATTAATTAACCTTATGGATGTTTGGATTGCATGGAATGCTTTGAATTGTTTGATATTCCCGATGTGTGATACTTTGTGATATGAATTATTTTGATTTAAGCTGCGATAAACGTAATTTATTTATCTGTGATAAATTTATATTATTTATTTGTGAACCTGTGAATTAAGATAAGCGTTATAGGATTATACCACCTATCGATATTGCTATTGTTGAATCTGTAATGATTGATGATGTTGCACTATTGTGTAAAACCCCCGGACTACACCATACACACACAAATATGGATTTCATGGGAAATGGTTAAGTCACAATTTTTTTTTATTATGAAATAGTTTTAAAAGATGAATTTTGAATCCAAAGGGTTTTGGAAATGGAATTGGGTTGAATATGAATTTTTTTTAGAACGGTTTTAAAATTTGAGATTTAGTTTGAATATAATATATCTTGTTTAAGTTTTAATTTTTTTTAGAAATTTGGTTTGAAAGATTTATACAAGTTATAATATATATATATGGATTTTAAAACCATCTTTAAAGTATTTTAATTATATTATTTTGAGAATTTAAATTCAACCCAAGTTTATACTTGAAAGGCTTTAACATGAGCAAAAGTAATCGGATATTCCTAAAATGAAAACTCATGGTTTTCAAATAACAATAGCTTTCATGTAAAGAAGGATTTCCAGTTTGTGTTGAAAAGATTTCAAGTTTGAAATGAAAATAGTTTTGAAAGCTATGAATGAATCTATATTAAAGATTAGTGAACTTTGTTTTCGAATTTAAGAGGATCTTAAAGGTGTATCTTTTATATAAAAGATTTGGAATTGAAATATTTTTAAAAACTATGAATTAATCTTTGTGAAAGATTGGTGAACTTTGTGAAGTGAATCTTTTTGTTTAAAGATTTGAAAATGATAATTTGTTTACACCATTGAAGAAAGGTTTTGGGCTTTAAATTGTGACTTAACTAAGATCCCACTATGCACATATGGTTTTAAAATATTACGCTCATTACTCGGTTTAGCCGGAAGAGGACTTTGTGTCATATAACCCATTCCGAATAATGATACGACGTAAATGGATAGCATTTGAAGACCGATGATGAAGACGTTTATTTTTGAGAACGAAAGGAATATCCGTCGAATGTCTCTTCACTTAGTCGCGTCGGTGTCTGTATAGTTAATCCCCGCTATTACCCCGCTACAATCCCGCTGTGATGCCCCACCTCTATACCCATGCTAGCCAAGGACACTACGGTGTAATACTGTCAACTAGCATGGAGAATAAGGTTGTTGAGGAGCGACCATCCGTGTAATTGCTTTGCCGAGCACCGATATGTCAGATAGAATAACATGCAATTCATTTCGAGAGGAAATCCGACATACCGACACAAACTCAAAGTTACTACATGGTGGCTATGTATACTTCGAAAACAAATATAGAAATAAACATAACACAAATCAGTCACAGACAGTTCATATCACAAAGGTGGAAACAGATATGAATATAACACATGTAAGTGTACATCAGAGTAGTGGTCAAACAAGATCCACAATAATGAAATGAATAGATACAAGTGCAAGACAAAAGAATATGTATACATCAAGGAGTCAATATCTTAAATGTATACAACAAAAACAACCAAACTAATGTAGTTAGACAAAGGTCAGATGATGGTTCTAGATAAGAAGTCATGAGGAAGCACCTGTAATATCCCAGTCTGACCCGAGTATTATTTAATAAGAAAATAATAAACGGATCAGTCTAGCTATAATTATCAGATAAAATGAGATGTAAGAAAAGATATAATAAAAACGTATGATAACCAAAAATGTCGTACTGCGACAAGTATACATTAGAAAATCACAAAAGTCATACAATATCTCAAAAATCTCAAAGCATCAAAGAATGTCATATTCTTTATTTAATTCATCAAGCAACAAATAATGACATACATAACAATGCCAATTGTAAAAAAGTGATGAAACATAAATTCCAAAAATCATCAATTAGAAATCCAAAAATCACAAGAAAGAGGATGGCCAATCCCTAGCGGGAGTATAAAAACTTCCAACACGTGTATCACATGACGATACGCTATCTCATGGTCACTAACCATAAATTTGGAACATCGATGCACCCTAAAAGATACACCTCATGCACCAACCTGTCGTAGTACAGTCCCCACGTGGACAAATGAGCCGAGCATCGATGAACCCTAAAAGATACACTTCATGCACCAACCTATCGTAGTACAGTCCCCACGCGGACAAATGAGCCGAGCATCGATGCACCCTAAAAGATACACCTCATGCACGACCTGTCGTAGTACAGTCCCCACGCGGACAATGAGTCGCTATCCCAATAAAGATGAGACGAAGCTCATTAGGAGGAGGTACTATCCCCTACATAGATAAAGAGACATCGCATATCGCTAGTCTAAACCATAAAATGATCATCATCGATCACCAAGAAGTGTCAATTACACTAAGCTAGTAAATAGATGAGTTTAGCTTCATGTCCCATAACCATTGGCTTAACTTGAATATTTACGAACAAATTGTAGATTTCCACTCGAAAATTGTCATAAGAGTTTCAATCGAACAAGTCCAAGAATTAACCGACGAAGTAAATGCAAGCGTTTCATACCACTTGTTTTACTAAGCCGTTTAATTAGATTTCTCATATGAGTGAGGTAAAGGTTTATATACACTAATAAATTGAGAAACGGTTTAAGAAATGAGCTTTGTAATAAAATAGTGTTGAAATCGTTTTGATGAAAGAGTTTTGATATTTACAACTAGTATAGAAAACCTTTATATTTTTAAAGTGATAAATCATAGAAATGATTGTAGAAACAATCAATCATCAAAATTCATATTCGAAGACGTGAATAAAATCCAAAGAAATCGATTACCGAATCCATCGAAATGGATATTCCCAATAATCCTGATATAAAAGAAGTCATCAAAGTCGATAGTAAATGATAATCAACAAATCGGATAATCACGAATCGATAAAATTGGAATTCTCAAGCAAATAGGCAAATAGAGCCCACACAGCAGATTCAGACGTCTGAAATCAAAGATTCATACGTCTGAATCTGGAAAAATAAAAGTTTTCCAGAATATAATTCAGACGTCTAAACCCTATATTTCAGACGCCTGAAATAGGCATTTTTAGCCTATTTCCTTTCTAGTTGCTCACGAGAAAATTCAGACGTCTGAATATTGGAAAATAAAAATTATCAGTATAATATTCAAACGTCTGGAAATACAAATTCAGACGTCTGAAAACTTTATTTCAGGCATTCCTTGAACCTAAGCCAAAGATGGCCAAACGATTATCGGGAGCGATCGGACGAGCAACGACGACTAAGGATTTATGCCAAGCGACAACCCTGCCTTAATGGCTCTTCGATACGCCTTGAATATCAAAGCCCAAATATCCATAATAGGATTTTCATAAAATTAGACCAAATCACCAAAAATTGGAATTTACACCAAATCCATCCAAACCAAAATCAAATACACATGAATAAGTGTTATGAATTCACATCTAAGAATCCAAGATAGTTACAAACTTAGATGTGAGATAAAAATCTCACCTTTAAACTCGAAAATACAAGAGAGATGCTTAAAAACAAGCTAAGGTTGATTTCTCTTCGATAACACCTCAAGAATCTTCAATCAATACATAATGGTGAAGTTTTTCCTAAGTTAGGTTTAGGAAATTTCTGAAATTGAAGAGGAATAGAGATGGAGAAGATGAAGAGAAGGCTTACCAAAGCTTCTTCTTGAATTTGGAGTTAGAACTTGGATTTGCAAAGATGATTAGGGCTTGGAGTTTTAATTTCCCATTCCTCTCTCCATTTTCAATGAAACTTGAGTGTTAAGAAAATAAGCATGAAGTGAAGAGGAGAGGTGGACTGAGCTAGAGTAATAAGTGGGGTTAATGGGCTGAAACCCAACCCAAAGCCCTAAATGAAAAGTAGTAAAATTCTACTAACTCCAAACATATCGAAGTTTATACTCAAAAAGGTTGCAAACGACATTTTGAACTCGATGGAAGTGGTCTCGAGTCCTAATTCGACTGTTTTCCAAAAGTAGTTTTTTGGACTAAAATTCGACGAACGATGCTATATTTAAATAAAATATTTAAATATACAATCGATAAATATGCGGGTTGTTACAGACTCCCCTCCTTAAAGAAATTGCGTCCTCGCAATACTTAAGAAGAAAATAAATAGTAACAACCACAAAAGCTTATCAATACAAAAGAAATTTGAAATAAGAAGTTCACCATAAAGAGCACGAAAGAGTAAGCCCGAACGTGTTTGCTCGATGAATTCTCTGGATTCCCAAGAGAAATCCTTAGGATTTGAGAACCATTGAACTCTCACAAAAAGGAAAATCTTTATTTCAAAGGCGTTTAACCTTCGAAGCAATGATACGAATAAGATGTTGCTCATAAGTCAAATCTGGTGAAACTTCATTTTCTTCAATAACACCGGGCTCAAGAATAAAAAAATAAGAATCCTTAAGACATTTCCGTTGTTGACAGACGTGGGAAACGTCATAAATAGCAAAAAATTGATGGTACGCCCAAGAAACTAGAAACTCGAATAATTTGGAACAACGGCGTAGTACAATAACGGTATGCCAGATGAACCATATCTCAAACAATTCGGAACACCAATGCAGTACAAATGGCACGTCAAATGAACCGAAAAGCCGGGACATCGATGTAGTACAATAACGGTATATCCGATGAACCGAACACCATAAAAGAACATCGGACGCTAGTCCATAAAAGAAATGAGACGAAGCTCAATAAAACGAGATACATTGAAACGTCCGATGAATTTGGTAAAAAGATCATTCCATTCGGATATCATCAAAGAAACATCCACTTGTTGCTTATGACTAAGTGCATTGGCAACACGATTCTCCCTTCCCGGGAGTATATAAAGAATATCAAGATCATAAGATGCAAGGAACTCGAGCCAACGTGGTTGACGCAAAATAAGTTTCTTGTGAGAAAATAAATATTCCAAGGATTTATGATCGAGGTGGAGAATAAATTTGTCCCCCAAAATGATGATGCCAAACTCTAAAAGAAAAAACAATAGTCGTGAGCACTAGATCATGAGTGGCATACCTAGTCTCGATCGGCTTTTATGATTTAGAAACACAAGTGGTAGAACGTTCTCTTTCGCAAAAGGATGGCACCCAAACCAATGCGACTAGAATTGGTACAAAAGATAAAGTCCTGGTTCCCTTCGGGAATCACAAGAATAAGAATATCAGAAAAGAGTTCTTTTAAATAATCCTCTTTCCCAAAAAGCTAAAACTTTCAAAATCACAATTATCTTTATGTAATTATCTTTCTAGAAAAATTAACATTTTTATAAGTCAATATATCGCGTCTGACTGTCTCATCAAAGTGTTTAGGAGATTCCTATCGATAATGTTGATCAAGCGCATCGACCGGAATTCTTAAAATACTAAATGGGCAATACAACCACAAAATCATCTTCTATATGACAAAAATGTCTCTTAAAAAGTTTTAAGAATATTCTTTGCTCGTTTAAGAACAAAATCCAACTGTACTTATAAATAAATCTTATGAAAAAGATTTTTAAAATTTTAAAATTGCTATTTTCATCCATAATCAATAAATACAAGAGTGGTCTCATCGAAATATTCATAGAATACTCGATTTATAAAATGGATGAAATAAGCTGGACAAATTGAATGACATAATAAGTCATTCATAAGAATCATAACGAGTGCGGAATGCGGTAAGTGGAATGCTAACTTTCGTGACTCGTAGCAAATGAAAACCGGTGGCAACGTCGAGTTGAAAAGACCTTAACACCAACCAAAAGATTGCTTAGGAGATAATCCTAAGACAAGCCCAAAAATACCGGAAATTTCACAAATCATTTAAATGAGGGAAATAACACTTTCCTCATCATGCGGGCTTAAAGAATAAAAATGATGTCATCAGATTGGAATCGAAATCACAAAGGAAAAATAGAAATCTGGTTAACAGATTGAAAATGTCGAAAATGAATAGTCCACTCGAGACACAGGATATGGCTTTATAATGATTAAGCCAATCCTTTCCAAAAATCAATTCCGAAGCCTAAGTAAAAAATCAGCTCGGAAAGAAAAATCACATAAAATAATTTCGACATCAATAAAAAGCAAGTTGAGTGTTGCAGATCCACCATCCGGATTCGCAATTCTCAAAGAAGACATCAAGCCCAAATTGTTTTAAAGAAAAAAAATCAACAAGTTCCTTTGATTTGCAAATGATGAGATGAAACCCATATCAAAAGAACTCAAATAAGAAGATCATGAAAATAAAACAACGCCGTCAAGAATTGGATAAAAGGTACCTTGATCAGGAGAAGAGTTACTAGGGCTTTCCCTCCCTCTCGCTTTGAAGTGTGGGACATGAAGATATAGGGTGATCCAAACTTTTACAATAATAACAGGTAAGGGACCTCAGATACTTATTTGCATAGTGGTCTTTGGATCCACAATTGTAGCACTCCCCACGATTAGAGGTAGGAGTCTTTGTTTTCGAAGTTTCTTGCCTCCCTTTCTTGTTAGGATTAGGTTTAAACTTAATGAAGGGATATCTCTTTTTGTTGTTGTTGAAGTTTGGTTTGGTACTCCCAACTACAACATCACTCTCTTTATTCGCCTCTTCAAGTCGAAGAGCGATGTCAATAAGTTGATCAAAAGAAACTTCTAATTTTAGAAGTAATGGCTTCTTGAGATTTTTGTTCAAGCCATAGACAAATCTTTGATTTTTCTTCAATGGGGTGTTTATATACTCAACCCCATATTTTGAGAGTGACTCGAATGATGCGACATAATCTACTATGGAGGATACACCTTGAACAAGGTCTATAAAACGACGGGCCAAAGTCACTTTCTCAGCTTCTGGCACAAACTTTAAACAGAATCATTCCCGGAATTGCTCCCAAGTAAGATCCGTTTCATTAATTTCCGAAATCAGAAGCTCGTACCAGTCTAATGCTCTTTCTTGGAGCATACTAGAGGCCACCTGAACTCGATGAAGATCAATAAGATTCATGCGAGAAAAGATTCGATCGCATGTTCTGAGCCAAGCCTGGACTTCAATAATGGTTTCATAACCCTTGAATGGCTTCCCACCCAAGTTGGTATAATCGTTGCACAAGCGTGCAAATCCATACTTAGGGTGAGTAGGCTCCGGAATAGGACCGGCTGCTTGAGAGTTCTTTACAAGATCAAGAAGTTTCTGGGCAGACATAAATACTCCATCCTGGGGAGTAGCACTGGATTGTCCGACACTGGGATGATTTGATCTAACCATTTCTCTTCTTTAAGAAAGAAGAAGAAAAGTTATTCTCAAAATAAATATCAAGCAATCATGATTGATAAAACAAAGAATCATAAAAGAAAATAGGATAGAACGGTACAAAGACACAAATTAAATCCTAAGGCACGACTCCTAAGAAAGACTTAGGAAAATGATCCTTGCTAGAATATTCTACATTGTTCTGAAGTTTGGCTCTGATACCAAGCTGTGACGCCCCACCTCTATACACACGCTAGCCAAGGACACTACGGTGTAATGCCGTCAACTAGCGCGGAGAATAAGGCTGTTGAGGAGCGACCATCCGTGTAATTGCTTTGTGCGAGCACCGATATGTTAGATAGAATAAGATGCAATTCATTTCGAGAGGAAATCCGACATACCGACACAAACTCAAAGTTACTACACGGTGGCTATATATACTTTGGAAAAAAATATAGAAATAAACATGACACAAGTTAGTCACAGACAATTCATATCACAAAGGCGGAAATAGATATGAATATAACACATGAAAATGTATATCAGAGTAGTGGTCAAACAAGATCCACAATAATGCAAAAGAATATATAGAAGTGCAAGACAAAAGAATATGTATACATTTAACATATTGACTCCTTGATGTATACATATTCTTTTTTCTTGCACTTGTATCTATTCTTTTGCTTATTGTGGATCTTGTTTGACTACTATTCTGATGTGCACTTTCATGTGTTATATTCATACATGTTTCCGCCTTTGTGATATGAACTGTCTGTGACTGATTTATGTTATGTTTATTTCTGTATTTGTTTCCGAAGTATATATAGTCACCGTGTAGTAACTTTGAGTTTGTATCGATATGTCGGATTTCCTCTCGAAATGAATTGCACCTTATTCTATCTAACATATTGGTGCTCGCACAAAGCAATTACACGGATGGTCGCTCCTCAACAGCCTTATTCTCCGCGCTAGTTGACGGCAATACACCGTAGTGTCCTTGGCTAGCGTGGGCATAGAGGTGGGACGTCACACTCGTTATATCTCATAGCGGATTTATACCGCTTCGATTTTTCCATATAGCCCCAGAATATAGCCTTTCCGATGTAATCCCCGCTATTTCCCTAATCCCGTTATTTCCGCTATATTCCGCAATTCCCGCGATATCTTTTTTGATAAAATGAATTAAAAAATTGCATTCATAAATTATAAAATTATGAAACTAATTTATTTGATTTAATTTTTAACATATATTCAGAAATGAAAGTACTCTAATATTATACCAACTTCAATTATGTTATATAACAGTTTTTCGTTTATTTAAAGTATATTCGCACATGTTTTTATTTAAAATTATTTATGTATTATTTATAATTGAATTGAATGATAATTCTTCATTTAATTACCATTTATATATTTGTAAAAACATTAAGTACGAGTATTATATGCTATTTTAGAGCCATCCGCTATATCCCGCTATATCCTCGCTGTATCCCCGCTATGACTTTTTGCACCTCCACCGCTTGAATCTACTTAGCGCTTTAACTGTATAGGCTGGTATAGAGATCTCCATATGTGATGGGGAATAAGATTGGGATTGTGAATACCCGGATTGCAAGGGCTTCTTTGTGAAGTGCCTTCGGTTATGTTCGAACCCGGAACAAACTTGTATGGATGTGTGTCTGACATTACACTTTGAGATGTAAAGCTGGTTTCTATCAAATACATTTCTGTTTGGTGGTGGAGAATTTATTCTCTTAGCTTAACACCCTACTTTAAGACGTAGAAGCTTAGAGGTTATGTAGTTGATGGTTACAAGCGATACATTCCTAACTTAGTAATGTGGCATATGAAGTGCTGCTGATCACGTGTTGATCAAAGCATGGCTTTTGTGTAAAGCGTAGCTTTATGGACGTGACCTCGTCAGACCTCACTACCCGAAAATGGTCGAAACAGGAACAATGCAGCAAGGTTGTAAGGGTCATGCCCTTTAAGGTACGTCTATTTCCTTCTGGAAAAGGGTGGTATCATGGTATGGAACCCAAATATTTAACCTCTGTGGTTATTGTAAATTTATTACTTTGTGGTTATTGCTTTGTGGTTGAGAGTTCTCGGATAAAGGTCGGTAACGATCGGGGATGTCATACTCGTGTGTGGAGTTATCTATGTTACAACTTCATTACACTGGAAGCATGAGTGTATTAGCCCGCAAACCCGTACCCCTTGAGTCAACACTATTCTACCTAAATCAACTCAAGTTGTACAGAAATACGAACCATTTGGGTTAAAGAAGAAGAGGTAGAAGAAGAAAATAGAAATCAACAACAGAATCTAACCATCGTAGCGGAATAAAATATAATAGATAATAAATAGTCTTTACTCAAACATCAAATATCTCTGTTTATACATTACATCATCAAAGTACATTAATCACAACTCAACATCAATATCATACAAATGGGTACACAACCACTCGACACAGCGGAATATATGTAAATAAACAAGTACGGAAGTACGTATCATCACCTTGCTCGTCTCCTGAGCTCCACAGCATCATATCCTGTATTCTATAATACTCGGTCTGACCCGAGCATTACAGTTAAATAACACCCGAGTCAGTCTGGCATACCAGCGTGAGAAAATCACACCCAATTGATTATTAAAGTTTCAAAAATACTTTGAAAAACAAAAGCATCTCGTAAGACCACGCCACAAATAAACATGTCGGCTTTTTCCCTTACGATAGCTAAAACAATTTTTATAGAAATCCTCTGATATTATAATAGAGTCTATATACAAATACTTATAAAATAGCCGAAATTGTTACATGATTAAATTCCAGCTACTAGCCACAGAGTGGGTAATACAAACAAAACTCGTACAAGGCTCGTAGGGAGAATGGATTTCCAACTAATGACTAGGCACTGGGGTACCACCTGCCACAGTATGGGGCCTAGATCATCGTACCGAGGAGTACGCCCGCTCTCCTGCAACACAAGGCCGGGACTTCCCCTTATTGGATAATCTCGAGTGAGATCACCCCGCGGTTGGGATCAACAACCGCCCACTAAGCCGAAATAAAAAGGGACATCTAGACTGGAATGACCTCACCCTGCTTGGGTGCTACCCACCTAGCCTTGCTTCATAACCCCTGATTTTCAGTCATTCCCATTTGATGAGGTTTGAGGCTAAGCGTTACCTTTAAGAACAATATCCCTTAGAATGCCCATCGTCCACCTGACGATGTTTCGCAAGCATTCATCCATACAAGTCCGTCCTGGGTTCGAACGGAACCGAAGGCACTAGTCCTACTACATCCATTTTCGAAATATCCTCAGGATTAGTAGCGACTAGCCCTTGCACTTGATTGCTCCATCTTCGAATCCAAAATCATTTTTCACTAAACGTACAAACCGGATCGAAGTGGTTTCGAGAAATAAATCTCGATCCCGGTCTCTTCGAAACGATCAACGCATTTGTCCAATATTGGTGGTCGGTTATTTAACTATCAATTAACATTCACAAACATCCATCAACCAATAACTAATTTTCCAAATTATTTATAAATCTCAAAAATATCTTCACAAGATATATTTCCAATTACAAACCCATTTGAAAACAGTTTTCAAACTATCTTTCTTTCTCAGAATAAATTTCAAGTATTTCTATTTCTACCGAAATCACCAAGCACAAGATTTTGGATTTTAAAATAATTTCAAAACACTTTATTGTGAAATATGTTTAACATTTAATTTAAAAAATTTACTTTAGTACTTAATTTAAAATAATACACTGGAAATAATTAAATAAGATTACCTTATAACTATACATTAGATTTTCTTCTTTAAACAAAATACCAAAATCATTCTTTAAATAATTATTACGATAATAGATTAAAATAAAATACTTACTTTAGACTTTAAATATTAGAAATAATAAATTTTACAAACTTGCTTTCTTTAATAAAAACAACTTTAAAACATTTAATTTATATTAAAAAAAATTACTTTTAAAAACATATACTTGTCCATCCAGAGAAAATCCCAATTTCAATCACTTAAATCAATTTTTCCCAAATTGATTGCCAATTTATTTTATTTTGAAATAAGTTATTTTAATTACTCAAATCATTTCCTAATTCATTAATTATGGACTTATTATTATTGTTATTATGTCCTGTTAGATAATATCACTGAGGTTTCAAACTTCATTAACTTTCTGCTTATTCAAAAATTTCCTTTCCATATAATTTTTTTTATTAATTAGTATTTTGAACCCACTAATGTTCTTATCCAATTCACTTTAATTTATATACATCCTTTATAATTATTTCTTAAGCGTTCACTTCTTTTATTTCCTTTCAAAGTCCAATTCTATATATTTGGATAAAATAGAGTACCGAACTATTTAAGCAGACTATAACATTCAATAGTCTAATATAATTCCTCATAGAATATCAATTAATCACAGAAGTGGATAATAAATAATGTAAATAAATGTTGAGGGATCCAGTTGGATCCCTCCAACCTATTTCCCTGCATCCACAGACATTAGTACAATATAATGCATCAATTCCAAAATATACCATACAATAGCACATCAATCAATTCAACTATTCAAACAATTATTTAAATTTAACCATTTAAATTCAAATCTAAATTCAACTGAGTGAGATTAACTCACCTTATTTCCGTTTACAGTCCACTTCAACTTTGCCTTGGATTCACGTTTTTTTCTTCGAACTTGTATATTAATATTATACAGTCTATTAATTATTTGAATAAATTGAACTGTAAATTTTCATTTTAAATAAATTTAATTAACCAGAAATTTAAATCCAACTAGTTTCCATTTAAATAAATTACCTTTACTAATTTAAAACTATTTAGATTCAATTGAACAAATAAGTCATCTCCATATGCAAATGGAATATGAATAGGTATATTTACTTTATATTATATTTTCAACTGGTTACAAAAATAATAAATACCATTTAAAATTAAATATATTCTAAGTTTATAACTTCTGTTTTCTGTAAAATCATTTCCAAAATTTCCTTTATTCCCATAGTTAGCAAATTCTCAGACTTATAGTATATAAATTTAAGTTTATACCTTACTGTATTTATCCTTATTATAATTATATTAAAAACAAGAATAATAAATCGATACCTTACTGACTCTCAACATCCATCTCGCCTGCACGAACAAGAACACCATCGACACAGACGAGTCGACCCTCCCATGCCTTTCCCTTCTCTACCCCGAAGTCGTGATTAGCATTAGTCAACAGTTGATCGGATCCCTTCCTCGCACTTTCCCTAGCTGCTGCTGGAGTTGCTAACGCCGCTCCTTCCCCTGATGTCACATGATCGAGCACGGCTCGATCCTAGCCCCAAACCACTCGCGAGAATTGACGCGATTAATCGTGCCTCCCTCGATTGAGCCCCTCGATCGATATCACTTGCGAACGTCGCTTGCTCCCCCTTTCTTCCTCGAGCCGATCGATCTCGATTTTGAGACACAGGGAGGCGCAATTTATAGTTAGGGAGAAGTCGCCATTATTTTTTTACGGTTATGGATCTGCAAAATGAAGGCTAAGAAGAGTGCGTGATTTTAATAGGAAGGGACCGGCTTGGCGTACAGAAGAAGGAAAATAAGGTAGCGTGATTAAAACAAGAAAAGAAAAAAAATATCTCCGCGCTTTAGAAGGTAGGGTGGCTGATGTACGATATAGGGTGGCTGTATTTTGATTTTTATATATTTATTATTATTAAATTTTCAAAATATCACGTTTAGCATAACCCGAAATCTCAAATTCCAAATCAGACCTGACGACAGGCGTTTATAAGGCTTTACCGTATTTCGAACACAATGGAACGTGTTCCAAAAGCTAATTTAATCGTATGTGTAAGTTAGCTTTATAAATCGATTTAAAATATTAAATTGTTGATTTTAATCTCAACGCAATTCTCACCTGAACGAGCAAACGGTAAATTCAAACGCTACGAAAATTGAAATCCGATAATAACTAACTATTACAGATCCAATGTAATTGGTTTCGTCGAATTTCGAGACTGTGCCTCGGAAGGCTATTTTTAAATTCAATTAAAAACGATAAAATTTCAAAACTGAACAAATCACTGTTCAATTAAATTTTAACACTTCTATTACCTTCACTGTTATCAATATAAATTTTGCAAGCCCTTTAAATTATTTTTATATAGGTTTAAAACTCCAGATTCAACAATTTATCCAACTTCAAATTATTGATTTCAATGATTTAATTATCAAATAAATTGTAGTATTCGTTATTAGAGTTAAAGTTACCCTATTGAATACTTAAAATCAATTAAATATTTCGATTTTTAAATGCTTGAAAATTCCGGGTCGTCACATTCCTCCCCCCTTAAAAGAATTTCGTTCCCGAAATTACTAGTTAGGAAGAATGGTCCAATACCCGTTTATTATTTTCCCCGAAACCAAACGGTTTCTAACAATTCAACATCTTATCCACTATTTTCTTATAAAAGACCCATTATTATTCTTATTAAATTC
The DNA here is from genome assembly GCA_030765085.1 of Allium cepa. NCBI lineage: Eukaryota > Viridiplantae > Streptophyta > Magnoliopsida > Asparagales > Amaryllidaceae > Allium > Allium cepa. The sequence goes on along the minus strand of CM060937.1, from coordinate 871,189,598 downwards.
CCAAACTTTTCCAAAGTTCTCAAACAACGTATTTATATAATCATTCAATTATAATTCAAAACTAAATTTTGAATTATCAAAATTTTCTAACTCTATAATCCAAAAAATTTCGCCAGCGTCTCCTTTGCGCGGCTAGCTCGGTACAACTACAAAATGGCTCTACGGCCTCCCAAATCCAAAAAGAAAACAAAAAGCCAAGCGGCTCAATCCAAAATCCCAATCAAATTTCACAGAAATTTAAACACATACCTTTTTGTCGAGCATTTCAAATTTATCTTTCTGAAATCAAAATCAATTCTCCTTTTTCCTTTATATTACCTGCATATCTTACATAGCAATATGTCCAATCACAATACTCAAAAACATCATATCAACTTTCTTACAAAATGTCAGTATTTATTCATTTCAATACTATTTTAGATTATATTTGCAATATCAGCTTCCAATTGAGTATGCACCACTCCTTACTTATGTTTAGTATAAGCATTTTATGTGTTTCTTTATTTATTTCCGTCTTACCATTTTAGTTTATATCTATTTCTATTCAAACTGATTCTTTCATTACCATATGAATTCAGTTTATCTTTAACTCTGAATATTTAAATTTTATTTGTCATTTATAACTAATTTATGTCATTATTTTAAATTAGTTTCATTTACTAACTTATTTTAGTTTCCAATTTGAATTCGTTTGTCGTTAACAAAATTTTCCAAAATTTTTCTAACTCCCAAAATTTTCGAAAATTTTTGGCAGAGTCCCCTTTGTACGGAGGAGCTTTTGCAATTTTACAAAAGATATAAATATATATACATCGACCAACACGGTCGGAAAAACCAAAAACAGTTCATATTTCCTATTTTTATTGCGTAGGCGTACCTTATTTAGCATTTTTAAGCAAACAGCTTATAATTTTTAGCAACTAGCGCAACCAAATCCATCCACATGGCTCCCAAGTACCTGTAATTACTCAATTTAAACATGTAAGTGCCATATATATGAAGTTTATTAACATTTCACTCTTTTTAAACAACTACACATGAATATTAAAAGCAATGTAACTAAACAACGTTTATAAGCAACTTATATAGTTTTCAACACTTACGCATTTGTTTCAACCAATCCATACGCCATTTCATTTAATTTTGATGGTTTACAATACCATTTCTTACCTTCAATTTATTTTAACCCCAAACAAACTCATATTCAATTCAATTGATTTCAAAATCAATTCTATTTCACTTTTATCAATTCATAGCATCTTAATTACTTCCATTTACATCCAATGACAATTTATTCTATGCAATTTGACGAGATCTATGTGAATAAATAAGTATTTATGTTTTATAACCATTTTAAATGGATTTCAACTCAATTTATACTTACTTCTATTCCACTTTTAAATTTATTCACGATTCATATATTCTCATTTTCATTGCATTTCAGATTTGTATCCATTCATTTGCATTTCATTTTATTAACCAAACTAGTTCATTCAAAACCATTAACAATTTAGGTTCACCTCCATTAGCAATTAAATTCCCTTTTTATTTTAATTCATTCACGACCATTTATTTAGCTAGACCCATTCCAAGCTTGCATATTGCTACCCATTCCCGAATTAATTTAAACCAAACTTTAATTTAATGGTCTTCCAATTTTACTCGTAGACGAGCTTCTAATCATTCTCAATTTAAGTTAATTTACTCAATTTATTTCACTTCAAACTTAAGTTCACTTCCATTTGATTCTTATTTATTCCATCCATTTATTTAGTCAATATAATTAGTTTATCCACTCAATCCTTTTTGAATTTTCATTTCCTTAAATATTATTTATAACCCACCAAATTCTATTTCGATTCAAATTTATTTTTACTTGATTTAAATCCAACCCAATATCATTACACTTAGTTTTAAGTTGAATTTAATTCAACTCTTCCATTTGTTTAGCTTAAGTTAATTTGCTTCATTATATTCAAATTTTTAAGGTCATTTCATTTTTCAAGTAAATTTCTTTTCTATTCAACTCAATTCTATTTCAATTAAATTTCATTTTAAACCTACAATTTCATTTGATTGGTTATTATAAAATTGAACTTTCCAGAGTCACTCATTCAATTTATTACAAGGCCATTTCCAATTATTTCCACTTATTTAGATTTTATTTGCAATTCTAACCATTACTATTTTAATCTATTTCATTTTCCTTTATTCGACACATTTCCAATTATATTTAATTTGTTAACTCTTCAAGTTAACTTTTTAATTTATAACTCAAGTTCTGAACCCACTATCCACTTCATTAATAATTCAAGTCGAATTGGATTTATAACTTGAGTTTTATTTCCAATCTTCATTATTAATTCATAATTCAGCTTTATTTAACATTTCATTAACCAATTTATTAACAAATTAGTTCTCTCCTATTTATAGTTTGATACTTGATTTTTAATTCCAAATATCACTTCATTAAATTTTCTTAGTTCAATTTATTTTATAATTCAAGTTTTGATCTTCATTTTATTTTTCAATTCATCAAACAATATTTATTTTGGATTTTGTATTTCATTTTCAATTTTATAAGTCACAACTTATTATTTACACAATTCCATTCATTATAGGCTTGAATATGTTCATCTTTTATTTTTAACTCAAGCCTTCTATTTTTTTTATAGCCTAAGCATATTTTATTTCTATGGATTTTTAGTTCTCTTATAAGTTATTCTGATTTATTTATTTCAATTCAATCCTTATCCAACTTATTTTCCATTTATTCAGGTAAGAATCCAATTCCATTCAACAATTCAATTGAATTCTTATTCCAATTCAATTTTATTTTAACTCAGTTTTATTTAACTAAATTCGATTTTAACTTAATTCGAATACAACTGGATATTATTTTCAGCCTATCCAATTAATTTCAATCCAGTTCAATTTTATTTCCCAATCCAAGTTAATTTCATTTTTTTTAACTTTTCATTTTAAATTATATTCCCAACATCCAAAGCTTATATCTCCCTGATTTAAAATCATCTCAATTTATAAGCTTACAACTATCTCACTAGGATTTTTAAACACCCGACTTTTGGTTTAGAATCATCTTGAAATCTCCAACATCTCAAATCACACTTCTCAAAAATCAAACCCACCCTGGTTTTATTCCCAATTTTTTTTTGAGATTTTAAAAAACAACCAATTTTTCTGAACAAATTTATTTTTGGCAGCAATCTATCACTCAGAAATTCGAAAATGAATACTGATGATGCAGCCGTCATCATCGAAATTATTTCCCAATAATCCAAGTGATTTCAATGCTATATCACTTCCAAAATCCATTTAAAACAGATTTCCATCCAGAAATATCTCCAAAACAACAATGCTATTATTTATCTCCAAAACACCTCGATAAACATTTCCAAATCTCCGGGATTTTAAATTTCTAAAGCCTGCTTAAATAAATTTTAACTATAATTCATTTGTACAGTTTATGCTTATACAAATTTCCATTTAATTGCATTTCAATTCATAATTACATTTATAATTCATATTTATAAATTTCATTTCTATAATGGATTTATTCCCCTAAATTTTAGTTATATTTCAATTTCTAGTAAAATTTTCACTTAACAATGATAATACTTTAATATTATCATTTCTAACATCCAAGCAACCATATATTAGGTAAATAGTTTTCAAAAACTATTATATATATTTTTGGGTAAAATTATTTCATTTACCCATATTTAAAACAATATCATGTCAATTATTCTATTCAAGTGCTTAGAAACCCCTTCAATACAGTTGTGCAGACTGTGCTGACGAAGGTTCATATGCCACTCAATAAACCAATCAACACAATATTAAAATAATTTATATTCACTAATAAATACGCACTCATATCTATTTATACGCTCAAACCCATTATAGAGTACTACAGACTCTATTTTAGAGTAATTCCCACCAGAGCCAAGGTTATCACCAACCTAAGCTCTGATACCAACTGTAACAGCCCGCAAATCCGTACCCCTTGAGTCAACACTATTCTACCTAAATCAACTCAAGTTGTACAGAAATACGAACCATTTGGGTTAAAGAAGAAGAGGTAGAAGAAGAAAATAGAAATCAACAACATAATCTAACCATCACAGTGGAATAAAATATAATAGATAATAAATAGTCTTTACTCAAACATCAAATATCTCTGTTTATATATTACATCATCAGAGTATATTAATCACAGCTCAACATCAATATCATACAAATGGGTACACAACCACTCGACACAGCGGAATATATGTAAATAAACAAGTACGGAAGTACGTATCGTCATCTTGCTCGTCTCCTGAGCTCCACAGCATCATATCCTGTATTCTATAATACTCGGTCTGACCCTAGCATTACAGTTAAATAACACCCGAGTCAGTCTGGCATACCAGCGTTAGAAAATCACACCCAATTGATTATTAAAGTTAAAAATCCTTTGAAAAACAAAAGCATCTCGTAAGACCACGCCACAAATAAACATGTCGGGTTTTTACCTTACGATAGCTAAAACAATTTTTATAGAAATCCTTTGATATTATAATAGGGTCTATATACATATACTTATAAAATAGCCGAAATTGTTATATGATTAAATTCCAGCTACTAGCCACAGAGTGGGTAATACAAACAAAACTCGTACAAGGCTCGTAGGTAGAATGGATTTCCAAATAATGACTAGGCACTGGGGTACCACCTGCCACAGTACGGGGCCTAGATCACCGTACCGAGGAGTACGCCCGCTCCCCTGCAACCGAGGCCGGGACTGCCCCTTACTGGACAATCCCGAGTGAGATCACCCCGTGGTTGGGATCAGCAACCGCCCACTAAGCCGAAATAAAAAGGGACATCTAGACTGGAATGACCTCACCCTGCTTGGGTGCTACCCACCTAGCCTTGCTGCATAACCCTTGATTTTCAGTCATTCCCATTTGATGAGGCTTGAGGCTAAGCGTTACCTTTAAAAACAATATCCCTTAGAATACCCATCGTCCACCTGACGATGTTTCGCAAGCATTCATCCATACAAGTCCGTCCCGGGTTCGAACAGAACCGAAGGCACTAGTCCTACTACATCCATTTTGGAAATATCCTCAGGATTAGTAGTGACTAGCCCTTGCACTTCACTGCTCCATCTTCGAATCCAAAATCGTTTTTCACGAAACGTACAAACCGGATCGAAGTGGTTTTCGAGAAATAAATCTCGATCCCGGTCTCTTCGAAACGATCAACGCATTTGTCCAATATTGATAGTCGGTTATTTAACTATCAATTAACATTCATAAACATCCATCAACCAATAACTAATTTTCCAAATTATTTATAAATCTCAAAAATATCTTCACAAGATATATTTCCAATTTCAAACCCATTTGAAAACAGTTTTCAAACCATCTTCCTTTCTCAGAATAAATTTCAAGTATTCCAATTTCTACCGAAATCACCAAGCATAAGATTTTGGATTTTAAAATAATTTCAAAACACTTTATTGTAAAATATGTTTAACATTTAATTTAAAAAAAAATTACTTTAGTACTTAATTTAAAATAATACACTGGAAATAATTAAAATAAGATTACCTTATAACTATACATTAGATTTTCTTCTTTAAACAAAATACCAAAATCATTCTTTAAATAATTATTACGATAATAGATTAAAATAAAATACTTACTTTAGACTTTAAATATTAGAAATAATAAATTTTACAAACTTGCTTTCTTTAGTAAAAAAACTTTAAACATTTAATTTATATTAAAATAAATTTACTTTTAAAAACATGTACTTGGCCATCCAGAGAAAATCCCAATTTTAATCACTTAAATCAATTTTTCCCAAATTGATTGCCAATTTATTTTATTTTACAATAAGTTCCTTTAATTACTCAATTCATTTCCTAATTCATTAATTGTGGACTTATTATTATTGTTATTATGTCCTGTTAGATAATATCACTGAGGTTTCAAACTTCATTAACTTTCTGTTTATTCAAAAATTTCCTTTCCATATACAATTTTATTAGTTAGTATTTTGAACCCACTAATATTCTTATCCAATTCACTTTAATTTATATACATCCTTTATAATTATTTCTTAAGCGTTCACTTCTTTTATTTCCTTTCAAAGTCCAATTCTATATATTTGGATAAAACAGAGTACCGAAATATTTAAGCAGACTATAACATTCAATAGTCTAATATAATTCCTCACAGAATATCAATTAATCACAGCAGTGGATAATAAATAATGTAAATAAATGTTGAGGGATCCAGTTGGATTCCTCCAACCTGTTTCCTTGCATCCACAGATGTTAGTACAATATAATGCATCAATTCCAAAATATACCATACAATAGCACATCAATCAATTCAACCATTCAAACAATTGTTTAAATTTAACTATTTAAATTCAAATCTAAATTCAACTGAGTGAGATTAACTCACCTTATTTCCGTTTAGAGTCCACTTCAACTTTGCCTTGGATTCATGTTTTTTCTTCTTCGACCTTGTATATAAATATTATACAGTCTATTAATTATTTGAATAAATCGAACTGTAAATTTTTATTTTAAATAAATTTAATTAACCAGAAATTTAGATCCAACTAGTTTCCGTTTAAATAAATTACCTTTACTAATTTAAAACTATTTAGATTCAATTAAACAAATAAGTCATCTCCATATGCAAATGGAATATGAATAGGTATATTTACTTTATATTATATTTTCAACTGGTTACAAAAATAATCAATACCATTTAAACTTAAATATATTCTCAGTTTATAACTTCTGTTTTCTGTAAAATCATTTCCAAAATTTCCTTTATTCCCATAGTTAGCAAATTCTCAGATTTATAGTATATAAATTTAAGTTTATACCTTACTGTAATTTATCCTTATTATAATTATATTAAAAACAAGAAGAAGAAATCGATACCTTACTGACTCTCAACATCCCTCTCGCCTGCACGAACAAGAACACCATCGACAAAGACGAGTCGCCCCTCCCATGCCTTTCCCTTCTCAACCCCGAAGTCGTGATTAGCATTAGTCGACAGTTGATCGGATCCCTTCCTCGCACTTTCCCTAGCTGTTGCTGGAGTTCCTAACGCCGCTCCTTCCCCTGATGTCACATGATCAAGCACGGCTCGATCATAGCCCCAAACCACTCGCGAGAATTGACGCGATTAATCGTGACCTCCCTCGATCGAGCCTCTCGATCGATATCACTTGCGAGCGTCGCTTGCTCCGCCTTTCTTCCTCGAGCCGATCAATCTCGATTTCGAGATACAGGGAGGCATGATTTATAGTTAGGGAGAAGTCGCCATTTTTTTACGGTTATCGATCCGCAACTTGAAGGCTAAGAAGAGTACGTGATTTTAATAGGAAGGGATCGGCTTGGCTTACAGAAGAAGGAAAATAAGGTAGCGTTATTAAAACGAGAAAAGGAAAAAAAATCTCTGCGCGTTTAGAAGGTAGGGTGGCTGATGTACGATATAAGGTGGCTGTATTTTCATTTTTATATATTTATTATTATTAAATTTTCAAAATATCTCGTTTAGCATAACCCGAAATCTCAAATTCCAAATCAGACCTGCCGATAGTCGTTTATAAGGCTTTACCCATATTCCGAACATAATGGAACGTGTTCCAACAGCTAATTTAATCGTATGTGTAATTTAGCTTTATAAATCGATTTAAAATATTAAATTGTTGATTTTAATCTCAACGCGATTCTCACCTGAATGAGCAAACGGTAAATTCAAACGCTCCAAAAATTGAAATCCGATAATAACTAACTATTACGGATCCAATGGAACTGGTTTCGTCGAATTTCGAGACTGTGCCTCGGAAGGCTATTTTTAAATTCAATTAAAAATGATAAAATTTCAAAACTGAACAAATCACTGTTCAATTAAATTTTAACACTTCTATTATCTTCAATGTTATCAATATAAATTTTGCAAGCCCTTTAAATTATTTTTATATTGGTTTAAACTCCAGATTCAATAATTTATCCAACTTCAAATTATTGATTTCAATGATTTAATTATCAAATAAATTGTGATATTAGTTATTCAAGTTAAAGTTACCCTATTGAATACTTAAAATCAGTTAAATATTCTGATTTTTAAATGCTTGAAAATTCCGGGTCGTCACAATGAGGTAACTCGGCCTTGTTGTAATGACCCAATATTTTCAACCATTCGCATCCACGTACGTCGGACTTGAATTGCTCAAAATATCAGATTGTTAATTTAAATTTGGCAAAACTCAATATATATAGTAAATAAATCAGACAAAGAATCACAGACACAGATTAATATAAAATAATGCGGTGGAATAGATAAATAGTAGTTCACGAAGCTACTATATAAACATCAGAGTTAGAAATAAATACAACAGAATATCTCAAATACAGTGAAGTCTTCGGTACGTACAAATGACTTCTTTGAACCAATCAACAGCAAAAGCTGAAATCTGATACGATAGTTGGATCTCCAAATGAAGCTCCAAACTCCAAAGGTGTGTCTCAAATGCTGTATCACTTAGTCTGACCTGAGCATAAAGCAAAATACAAAACACTTGGGTCAGGATTAACATTCTTATATTAATAAATCCAACCCAAGTGAAATATCAACTGAAATACTAATAACTTAAAGGATGTTTGGGATAACCACCCTCTAAGAATCCGTGGAACAATCCATAATGTAAAAATATAAGCTATCACCAACCATTACAACACTGTGGTCCTTCAAAATATTTATACTTCAGACCCAAGGTATCATTTCCATTTCAAATATACATTTCCTCAATTTCAAAATTTATTCAAACCAACTTGAGTTCCAAATTCAAATTTAATTCAATCTAAATTTATCCATTTTATTCAATCCAGTTTCTAAATAACAAATTCAAATTATATTGATTTCAAATACAGACCTGAGTCACAAAATCAACCATTTAAATTCCAATATATTTCAAAGCTTTAATATTCAACATCTCAAAGTTCAATTTAAGTTTCACATAAATTCGATTTAACCTAATTATTTTTGAGCCTTGAAATATTCACTTAATAAATTCAATATTATTTAAATAACCTTAAATTACTTTAAACTAAATATTCCTCTCGATTTATTTAAACTTGAAATATCCATATAATCACTTTAAATCACAAAATCAAGTTATAAAATCAAATCTTAAACTTCAAATTCAATAGTTCAAATTGATCTAATTTAGTAGAATTCTTAATTAAATACAATTTCAATTAATTCCACTTTATCTTCTCAACCTTAACTTATTCAAATTATTACAACAATCTATTTTGAAATATAACTTTAAATAAACACTTAAACGTATTTTATGTATTAAATTAATCTCAATAATATTATTATTAAATATATATATAAAATTACCATTTATATATATAATATTTAAGAACCAATATTCATTAAAAACAGTATATTTCCTTTCAAAACCAAATAAACTATTTTCAAAACATTTATATATATGGACCAACGGTGTCTGTATATATTTTCCTATCCTATGGTCAAGTGATACAGATATTATCATTTCAATCCATCATTTAAATATATACGGGTAGATATCATTTCGACCCGCAGTCCCAAATTCAATTCCAATGAAAATCGCTTGGGTTTATCATTTCAACCCATAACGAATTTCTCCTATTCTAAAGTCCGTTCGCGTATGTATCATTTCAACCCATAGTGAATTTCTGTATTAACAGGGAATTTGCGAAGTGATAACAGATATGAACATAAAAATAACAGGCATATATCATCAATAACAATATAATATAAACAACAGGATATGGTGTCATATCCCACAACTGAACAGTTACAGATAATAGCATATATAACAATTTAAACAACTAACAGCAGCATATTTCAATTATCGTTTCAATTGAAATCAAATTTAATAAATACAAGAACGTTAATCGTGAGTGATTGCTCACCTTTCGAGGCTAGAGAGTTTTGACAAAGAAATGAACTATGAATTCCAAAGTAATGCTAGATGTATATGATTCGATGGAGAAAACCGACACGACGAAAGAAGCTGATAACAAGGATCGACGAAATCAAATTAGAACTGGATCGATGAAGATAATTGGTATAAGCGAATTTATGTGTGTGTATATATAACTATATATAACTTTGTATATAAGATTATATTCTAAATCCAAACATATATTAAATAAGCTATATATATTATATTTATATATTATGAACAAATATTTAAAATATATATTATATAACATATATACCCAAACTTACATATAATATACTTTAAAACGATATATATATTTGTAAACTGATACGTAAACTGTCATTATGCAACCGCAATCTATTACTTGTAAAACTATACATATATATATATATATATATACATAACACTAAGATAGAAACCAACTCACACATTAGATCTATACTTTAAACAAATAAAAATTTATCTGTATGGACATATATGTTCATACAGTTCAAAATATAGGCAGAATATAACTAATAGGTAACTTTATAAAAAAATATTTATATACAACTTCCTTAAGCCAACAACTAGAACATATAAACAACATACCCTATATTTATATAAACATCAACAGACTATATATGACTTGTATACTAGATGTGAAATCAAATATATATATAGATCTAACTTTTAAATCAAAAGATATGCAACTTTATATATATATATATATATATATATATATATATATACTAGCACAGATATTAGCATAAATTTGTTTACATTTAAAGCATAAAACAAATAAGCTAGCTATATATAACTATACTATATATAATTTTACAGAACAAAAGGTAAATTTGTTGCTAAATCAAGCTGAAAATTTATACTCATAAACCATACATATATAACTATTGCGAACCTAGTAACTAGCAAGAATTTCTTGACAATTTCAAAACGCACCCATATAAATGTAGTATAAACGTAATATAATAAATATAAATAAAATCAACTTATAAAATATCTTCATATATTTTATAATTTAAAAAATCAACTGCATATCGACTTGTTTTCAACCAAATGAACAACGTACAAACAAAACAAAAACCAACTTATATATATGCAAATTTATGCACCTACCTAACATAAGAGAAAGACCCGACAAAAATAGAGGTTCTGGAAATAGGTAAATCGGCTGCACTTGAAGCGAAGGACGGAGGTGGCGGGACACAGACTGATAGAGAAGATGAGATGGCGGTGGCTGGTCATTTGTTGATGGGCAGGGTGTTTGAGGCGGAGGAGTATGGCTGGGTGCGGGTATCGATGTCGGAGTGGGTGGCGAGGAATGGACGAGAAGGTGGCATGATGGACATGCGTTATGCGTAGCTGAAGATGTGGCTAGAGGAAGGGTCGCGTGGATAAGTGGAATCAGGTTTGACCTGTCAGTGGAGGAAGAGTGCTCAGCTGGCTACGGTGGAGGCTGTGGAGGTAGCAGCGCTTGAGGGCTAAGGAGGAAAGAGGCTTCTTCGGTGCTTGGGGATGCGGTGCTCGCTGGAAGGAGGAGCGGTTTTGGGTTGAGAAATTGGAAAAGGAAGAGTTGTATGTTTGGTTTCCAGAGGAAACATTTATGACTTGATTTTTCTCAGAACCAAAATAGAGAAGAGGAGAGAAAGCATAAGAAAATGAACGCGTTTGAAATATATATTGTACCAGAAAAGAAGCAAGCTGACTGTGAAATGAATCAAACCAATCAATATAAAAATAGGGGATAGTAAAAGTCACAACAGGTCAACTCAGAAATAATTAAAGCAATTAATTGGTTGATCAAAAAGTAGTTTTCAAAATTTGAAAATGAAGAAAGAAATAAAGTCACAATTTATGATACCGCTACAACGAACAGTTTATTCCGTCGCGTACCAGACCTCAAAATATAGAAATAAATATACCTAGAGATCAGCATGACGAGACGATTAGAACGGTATACAGATCTTAGTGGTAAGATTGAATTATAAAATTTGAATTTTTGCAAGCGAAAAAAATGCAGCAAAGGGTAGAAAAAAAGATCGACGAAGCTATAGAAGTCCGAATTGTGAAAAACGAAAGATGATGCCTCACTTAGAAGATGATTTAGAAATTTCTATGGAAAAATATTCAGTTTTGAAAATAAATTTATTATCATCGATTACTAACTGATTTGAATTTAATAGAATTACACAGTAAAATAAACTTTCATATAATCTGATGAAAATTTACCATTTGTTATGTTTTTAAATACGTATTCCAAATATAAAAGTTTTATTTCAAAATTCAATTATTAAAATTTCTCAAATTCAGTTAAATGCATTAATAAAACAAATAATTTATTAAAATTTTACGGGTCGTTACACTCTCCCCCACTCAAAACTTTTCATCCCCGAAAAAGAACAAGCTAGGAGAATAGAAACAACCAAAAGAAAAATTAGATGAAGCAATTAATTTAAAACCATATAAATTTCAATTTAAGTTAATTAATATTCAATAATTTGGTCAAACTCATTTATTATATCCATAAATAGTCATTTATAAACTTTGCAAATCAAAATATTTCCATTTATATATTTAATAACACCTTTATAAATATATGAAAACTCTTTGAAAACAATTATTTGCATCATTAGTTATATTTACAAAGAGGTTATTGAAACATTAAATCCATAATTCATAAATTTATTAATTTATTTCGAGATATTTTTTCAAACTTTATTAATAAATCAATAATCATTTACTTAATTATGCTTTATCTAATTGATAACTTCTAAATATTCATAACACTGTAAATATTCTATTAAACCATGTATTATATAAATAAACAATATTTTAAAAGGATATATTCAAAAATGAGAGAAGATAGATTCAGAAAACAGAATATAGGTGAATAAATAAAACCGAGCAGATACGGTAGGTTCAAAGGAATAGTATCGGGCACGAATAGTTAATTTCAAACCAAAAGAATTTCAATTTCAAATATTAACACGAAATTTATTTATTGGAAATACTTTTACAATAAAATACCTTTACATGGACACAAATAATACTTTTATAACTCGATGTTTCGACAAGTTTATCTTCGTTTTGCAGACTCTTGTTATGCGTTGATCAGGCGCAAAGCTAGAATTCTTCAAGTACTTAGTAGACCTGTTTCAACACCCCAGGAAAAATACTTGAAAAACTTTCAAAACAGATATGGAAAGTACAATCCAAAAAAATCATCTGGATTGCAGATACACAATGGTTACGCCTGGATCCCCAGGAAACATCCGTACCTTTAGGCAATCACTTCCTTGCGAATTACACCATGATAACCAAAACTGTGGACCACATGATACATAACAGTGGTTACACCTAGATCCCCCAGGAAACATCCATACCCTTTAAGAAATCTCTTCCTTGCGGATTATGCCATGACAACCAAACCGGCAGACCGCAGGATACCTAGCAATGGTTACGTCTGGATCCCCCAGGAAACATCCATACCCTTTAAGCAATCTCTGCCTTGTGGATTACGCTACCCAAAAAATGACCATGGGTTACGCCATGGTAGGACACTCGAGTTTCACATCCGGAAAACCAAAATTAGAGAGAATAACATCGATAAAATGAATCCACAATGTGGCCACAAAGTGGATATCAAGCAGAAGGCACTTTCCATATCTTTACTCCAAAAATGTGTATCATATAGTACCTTTTCAAATCACTTTAAAATATCATACTTATATAAACTTCGATTATATAAGATTTCGCTTTTCAAATTGAGTACCTTTCCAAATAATGGGCTTATAAATTAATCCTAGCCTCCAAATCACATAATTTACGTCAAACTAATTCATTTCCAAAATCCTCATATAAATACTGGGTTTCAAATTCCAATCTATTTTCGAAACCAAACATATTTCTAAAAATCAATTATACCTTAAATTTATAACCATTCCTTTAAAACCTTTAAACTATTTATTTCTATATGGAAGATCCAATTTACCTTTTGAAAATTACCTAGCTTTGAAAATTTAAACATTGATTTGGAAGTGTTCAAACATTCAAAATATTTGAAGAAATCAAATTTTCCAATCCAAGAGTTGGAAATCAGCAACAATCAGTAAATCAATATCAATAGACAGGGTTATGTCAAATCTAAAACTCGAGGATTGAACACCAGGCTCACTTCAAATCGTTTTAAATATATATATACATATATCTTTCGAATATCAAATCATACTTCGGAATTTGAAATCAAAATTTGTCTCACCCAATCACTTGCATAGGAAAGCTACTAGAGTGGCCTCTCCTCCACTCCGAAACTCGAAAATCAATGTTAATGATGCATGCACTCATCATCGAAATTATTTTCTAGTGACACAAGTGAGTGTTGGACTTCTATTTCTTGGAAACTTCTTTGAATTTTTTTCAAAATCATTGGAATTCATTTGAACTCATTAGAAACATTTCTTATCCAGAAAATACTTTCAAATCGTATTATCATGTATTTCAAAACCTTAGAACAAATTTTCAAAATACTGGAGTTCAATCTATCAAATTTCAAATTCAAAACCCTTTAGTTATAAATCATTTTTATATAAATCAATTTCTTATAAAATTTTCAAAATTTCAAAACCTTTCGAAACTTCAAATCCTCGTTTTTTAAAAGTATATAATCCTTTTGAAAAGATTTTCACCTTTATATATAGAATATAATCATACTTACCAAAATAATAATTTTGATATATAAACAATTTCTAGAACACAAACAAACTTGATTTTCCGAAGGATGATTCAAGAATGGATTTCAAAACAAAGACAGATATTCAAATTAAAGGAACTCTAATCAAATAGAATTCTGATTCGAAGATTCGCTCAAAATAAGATGAGATAATTAAATTTCAAAATAGGAGATGGATATACTCACATAAATAGTGGGCGACCTTAACCGGTCAACCGTGACTTCAAGAACAAGATCGATGCGGAATTCTAAGACAAATCGACATTCAATCGCTAGAGATAAAATTTGGCATAACAAGAGGTAGAATCGTCTAAACCAAGGGTATAGAAATCTCCTGTGAATCACTGTCAATTGTAAGGGAGTTTCACCCCTTTACAAATCATTCAAAGATTGGCGGGATCGCCTATTCTCATGGAGATCATTCGAAGTGGAGTTATGGGGTACTCCAGAATCAAGAGCCACGAATAGGGAAAGAAGATAATGGATTTTGGAACCATAGGGAACGTTCCAAAGTCCAAAGGAAAATCAAATCAAAGAGGAAGAAATTCAAGCTCGAATAAAAGTGATTCTGCAAATAAATTTACTATATATGTTAAGTTTGCCTGGAGCCAAAGCTTTCATACCAACTGTAACAGCCCGATATTTTCAACAACTCGCATCCACATACATCAGACTTGAATTGCTCAAAATGTCAAAATGTTAATTTAAATTTGGCAAAACTCTATATATAGTAAATAAATCAGCCACAGATTAATATAAAATAATGCAGCGGAATAGATAAATAGTAGTTCATGAAGCTACTATATAAACATCGGTATTAGAAATAAAATACAATAGAATATCTCAAATACAATGAAGTCTCTAGTACGTACAGATGACTTCTCTGAACCAATCAACAGGAAAAGCTGAAAGCTGAATCGATAGTTGGATCCCCAAACGAAGCTCCAAACTCCAAAGGTGAGTCTCAAATGTTGTATCACTCAGTCTGACCCGAGCGTAAAGCAAAATACAAAACACTCGAGTCAGGATTAACATTCTTATATCAGTAAATCCCACTCAAGTGAATTATCAACTAAAATACAAATAACTTAAAGGATGTTTGGGAAAACCACCCTCTAAGGATCCGTGGAACTATCCCTATAAAAATATAAGCTATCAACAACCATTACAACACCGGGGTCCTTCAAAATATTTATACTTCAGACCCAAGGTATCATTTCCATTTCAAATATATATTTCCTCGGTTTCAAAATTTATTCAATCCAACTCGAGTTCCAAATTCAAATTTAATTCAATCTAAATTTATCCATTTTATGCAATCCAGTTTCTAAATAACAAATTCAAATTATATTGATTTCAAATATAGACCTGCATCACAAAATCAACTAATTAAATTTCAATATATTTCAAAGCTTTAATATTCAACATTTCAAAGTTCAATTTAACAGTCTCATATAATTCTCGATTTAACCTCATTATTATTTAGTCTTGAAATATTCACTTAATAGATTCAGTATTATTTAAATAACCTTAAATTACCATTAAACTAGATATTCCTCTCGATTTATTTAAACTTGAAATATCCATATAATCACTTTAAATCAAAAACTCAAGTTATAAAATCAAATCTTAAACTTCAAATTCAATAGTTCAAATCGATCTAATTTAGTAGAATTCTTAATTAAGTATAATTTCAATTAATTCCACTTTATCTTCTCAACCTTAACTTATTCAAATTATTACAACAATCTATTTTGAAATATAACTTTAAATATACATTTAAACATATTGTATGTATTAAATCAATCTCAATAATATTATTATTAAATCTATATATAAAATTACCATTTATATATAATATTTAAGAATTAATATTCATAAAAAACCGTATATTTCCTTTCAAAACCATAGAATTTTTTTTCAAAACATTTATATATATACCAACAGTGTCTGTATATATTTTCCTATCCTATGGTCAATTGATATAGATAATTATCATTTCAATCCATCATTTAAATATATACGGGTAGATATCATTTCGCCCCGCAATCCCAAATTCAATTCCAATGAAAATTGCTTGGGTTTATCATTTCAACCCATAACGAATTTCTCCTGTTCTAAAGTCCGTTCGGGTATGTATCATTTCAACCCATTGTGAATTTCTGTGCTAACAGGGAACTTGCAGAGTGATAACAGATATGAAAATAATAATAACAGGCATATATCATTAATATAATATAAACATCAGGATATGTTGTCATATCCCACAGGTGAACAGTTACAGATAATAGAATATATAACAATTTAGACAAATAACAGTAGCATTCTTCAATTGTTGTTTCGATTGAAATCAAATTTAATAAATATAAGAACGTTAATCTTGAGTGATTGCTCACCTTTCGAGGCTAGAGAATTTTGACAAAGAAATGAGCTACGAATTCCAAAGCAACGCTAGGTGGATACGATTCGATGGAGAAAACCAGCACGACGGACAAAGCTGATAACACGGATCGACGGAATCAAATCAGAACTGGATCGATGAAGATAATTGGTATAAGCGAATTTATATATATAACTATATATAAATTTTTATATAAGATTAGATTCTAAATTCAAACATATATTAAATAAGCTATATATATTATATTTATATATTATGAACAAATAGTTAAAACATATAGTATATAACATATATACACAAACTTACTTATAATATACTTTAAAACAATATACATATTTGTAAACTGATATGCAAACTATCATTATGCAACTGCAAATTATTACTTGTAAAACTATATATATATATATATATATATATATATATATATATATATATATATAACACCAAGATACAAACTAACTCATACATCAGATCTATACTTTAAACAAATAAAAATTTATCTATATGGACATATATGTTTAAAAAGTTCATAATATAGGCATAATATAACTAACAGGCAAATTTATAACAAAATATTTATATACAATTTCCTTAAAACAACTAGAACATATAAATAACATACCCTATATTTATATAAACCGCAACAGACTATATATGACTTGTACACTAGGTGTGAAATCAAATATACTTAGATCTGACTTTTAAATCAAAAGATATGCAAAACAAAATATTCTATTGGCAAAATATATATACTGCGACTATACATCTAACTTTTATAACTTATCCTAAGCAACTTTATATATACATACATACATACATATATATATATATACATATATATACATACTAGCATAGATATTAGTATAAATTTGTTGACATTTAAAGCATACTTTCCTATGGCACAGCAGATTAAACAAATATGCTAGCTATACATAACTATACTATATATAATTTACATAAAAAGAGTAAATTTATTGCTAAACAAAGCTGAAAATTTACTCATAAACCATACATATATAACTACTGCGAACCTAGTAACTAGCAAGAATTTCTTGACAATTTCAAAACACACATATATAAATGTAATATAAACGTAATATATAAGATATAAATAAATCAAGTTATAAAATTTCCTCATATATTTTATAATTTAAAAAAATCAACTGCATATCGACTTGTTTTCAACCAAATGAACAACTTACAAACAAAACAAAAACCAACTTATAATATAAACTATATACATGTAAATCTATGAACCTACCTAACACAAGAGAAAGGCCCGACAAAAATGGAGGTTCTGGAATCAGGTAAATCGGCTACACTTGAAGCAAAGGACGGAGGTGGCCAGACACAGACATGACAGGGAAGATGAGATGGTGTCGGCTGGTCATTTGTGGATGGGGACGGGTGTTTGAGGGGGAGGAGTGTGGCGGGTGTGGGTTTCGACATCGGAGTGGTTAGCGAGGAATAGACGAGAAGGTGGCATGTTGGACATGTGCTGTGCGTGGTGGGAAGACGCGGCCAGAGGAAGGGTCGCATGGAGGAAGTGGAATCGGGTTTGATCGGTAAGTGGAGGAGGAGTGCTCTGCTGGCCACGGTGGAGGCTACGGAGGTAGCAGCAGCTTGACGGCTGAGGAAGAAAGAGGCTTCGCCGATGCTTGGGGATGCGGTGCTCGATGGAAAGAGGAGCAGTTTTGGGTTGAGAAATTGGAAAAGGAAGAGGGGTATGTTTGGTTTCCAGATGCAACATTTATGATTTGATTTTTTTTTTCAAAACCAAAATAGAGAAGAGGAGAGAAAGCATAAGAAAATGAACACGTTTGAAATATATATTTTACCGCAAAAGAAGCAAGCTGACTGTGAAATAAATCGAACCAATCAAAATGAAAATAGAGGATAGTAAAAGTCACAACCATTCAATTCAAAAATAATTAAAGCAACTAATGGGTTGATCGGAAAGTAGGTTTCCAATTTGAAACCGAAGAAAGAAATAAAGTCATAATTTATGGTACCACTACAACGAACAACTTATTGTTTCCGTCGCGTACCGGACCTCAAAATACAGAAATAAGTATATCGTAGTAAATATCACGACGAGACGATTAAAATGGTATACAGATCTCAGTGGTACGATTGAATTATAAAACTCAAATTTCGCAAGTGAAAAAAATGCAACAAAAGCGTAGAAAACAAGATCGACGGAGCTATAGAACTCCGAATTTTGAAAAACGAAAGATGACTCCTCACTCAGAAGATGATTTATAATTTTTCTATGGAAAAATATTCAGTTTCAAAAGAAATTTATTATCATCGATTACTAACTGATTTGAATTTAATAGAATTACACAGTAAAATAAACTTTCATATAATCTGATGAAAATTTACCATTTGTTATGTTTTTAAATACGTATTCCAAATATAAAAGTTTTATTTCAAAATTCAATTATTAAAATTTCTCAAATTCAGTTAAATGCATTAATAAAACAAATAATTTATTAAAATTTTACGGGTCGTTACACTCTCCCCCACTCAAAACTTTTCATCCCCGAAAAAGAACAAGCTAGGAGAATAGAAACAACCAAAAGAAAAATTAGATGAAGCAATTAATTTAAAACCATATAAATTTCAATTTAAGTTAATTAATATTCAATAATTTGGTCAAACTCATTTATTATATCCATAAATAGTCATTTATAAACTTTGCAAATCAAAATTAACCATCTGTTATGTTTTTAAATACTTATTCCAAAAATAAAAAAATTTATTTCAAAATTCAATTATTAAAATTTCTCAAAAATTTAGTTAAATGCTTTAATAAAAAATAATTTATTAAAACTTTACGGGTCGTTACACTTGTGTGGGTAGAGAGCTGGTTAAGTTCTCGGGGCGTCCCTCCAGAGGCATACCCATGTGGCCCAGGAAGTTCCTTTGCCTGACTATTTGTTGGAAATCCAATCACCAATACGCGCCCTTTACGATTGCAGTTGTCTAACCTGCCATTCTTAAATGGTAGCTATTGCAGGCATAATATAATGGTACCTATGCTGGCTAAGATTAATATTATACTCGAAAGGTTTTCTGCACTATGCACTAATAATAATATTAAAAAAGATTTTGCGTATCAAGCATGTTTGACTGTCATAAGGAGAAATCTCCCCAAAGTGTGCGATTGCATTATGTGTGTGTCGGGAGGCCTTATGGTAGTTTCATTTTCCAAAAAGCATTGTGGATTTCTTTTAAATTCCTTTTGTTTTCTTTTGTTAAAGATAAACTGTTTTTGTTTGCTCATACCAGTCCCATGACTGAACCGGAGTTTGTGTTCCCTTTCTAAACTCTGGGTGCCCACAATTTTCCACAGGGCCAGCCTTGAGTTAGATTTTCAGGTAATCAGCTAGTAGATATAGATTCAGTAGCCTTCAACATTCTGTTTAGAATTATTTGGAGCCGTTTGGATTTGGCAATCGCATCGATAACTGACCTTGCTTAATATAAGTTGATGGTGGTGCGAGCTCCTTGGATTGGAATTTTCGAGCTTGGCCTTGAAGATGTTGTTCTGCTGCTGTCGCTGTCATTTTTCCGCTGTTGTCTTGTATCTCTGATAGTATTGATATTCGATTGTATCATTGTTGTATCGAATTTTGTGTATCAATGATATTATTCATTTTTCTTATGCTATGTTGTTGTACATAATGTGTTATAAGCTCCGGCGCGAGTCGAATTTCAACGTTTGAATCTGCAGCATTCGAATACGGTTGAAGTATGGATGTCGATTTTCGAGCACTAAATTTTAGGTTATGACAGTATAGTATCGAATATGATCACCCCTCTATTAATAGGACCAAAAGAATAGAAATGGGAGATAATATGACTTTACATAGAGGTGATCATACCCTACTTGGGAGCGACCCACTTAGCCATGCTACATCTACCCTGTATTAGTCATTCTCGATTGAAGATGCTTAAAGCTATGGTTTACCATTTATATAGAACTTCCCACTTGGAATGCTAACATTTCCCTCTAGTAAAATAATGTAATTCCACCATTCATCAATACAAGTTCAATTTAGGACTGAACGAAATGCTTGAGGCTCTATCTTCAATCTCATCATCTCCAAGATGTCTTCACTTCGAAACGCTTAAGTTGGATCGACGTTGATAACATACCTAATCCCTATCTCTTCAAAATAACATTTGGCAGTTCTCGTTAAATTCAACACCGGTTCTTTATGGATTAAAAAGTCAAAGAGAATGGAGATCAACACCTAACGGTTAGTGTGCGGATTTCCTTGTCACTATCCTAGGAGAATGAAACAAGATTTACATGCAAGTATGACATCATCGAATATGATTGTGCCATATAGCGCACGTGATTCTCCTAGATACTTCAAAAATTACGTTTTGGGTTCAAATTCCATAGTCGGTTATTTAACCATTGAGTAAACAAACATTTAAATCAGGGATTTAAATTTCATAAGTAAAAACCAACAATGGTTAAGCACACAAGCAACCACTAACCCCCTTTTTAATAATCTTTCATTAGTTAATTTCATTCTGTAAATATTATAGCAAAATTCGTTAAGAAAGATATATATACACACACATACACACATACATATATACACACATACATACCCCCAAATCATATTTCTCAATACTTGGAAAAAGATGCATATACTTATCTCAACATTGTAAGTATATCCATAAAACCTTGGGAAAGATTTCCTTTTTATTATATTCTAAAATCATTTCTAAACTCCATTATGCATCCACAAAACCATTTATAAAATCCTTTTACAAATCTATAAACCTGTTTCTAAAGTTCTTTTATATACCTAAAACCATCTATAAAACCCTGTTATCTTTTTAACCAATCCTCCTTTATGTTTTCCAAAACATGTTATAAGATTCCACTGATAAAAACCACATCGGTTTATAAAACTCCACTTATAAATCCTGAAAAAAATTATAAATAAATTCTAACCATTTACATTTAAACACTACCCCTATAATAATGACATTATAAATAAACAAGTACTAAATTTAAACATCTTAAAATAATAACTAATAAATTCCAAAACATTCTTAAATAAACGATAATAATTTATCTTCAACATTTTTATAAATAATAATAATTAATTTCCAAAACTTTGTTGATAAATAATTATGATTACTCTCAAACCATAATAATAATTTTGATAATTAACTTTTAAAATACATAAAGTACCGATAATCAACTTTAAAACAATATTAATATGAGTAAACCACTTCTAAAACATAAATATATATTTCCTTAATAAAAATCCATACCCACACTTCAACCTAATCATTTTCATATTTATAAAACTATTTTTTACAAATCTCCTTTTGTTTTATAAAGCTTCCCTTTTATAAATCTTGCTTTATTTATAAAGCCCAATTTACAATTCTATCCTCTTATAAATCTCAATTTCAACTTTCAAAATAGAATCTACTATTTTTCTAAATCAACATTCCACATATTATTATAGATCCACAGTTGTGATTTATTGCCCAAATTATCCAGTGATAAAGTTTCCCTCTACTTACAAACACCATTTATAAATCTATCCATGATAAATAAATACAATTTTACAAATCTTCACTTTGTTTGGTAAAATGTCACCTTTATACATTTTCCAATTTATGGAATTCCACACTTATAAATAAATCTTGATATATGAATATATATATACATCATTTTATATAAATGGTTAACAAAAATTTATAGTGTTTTATTTCTATCTTCTTTTAAAATCAAATTCCTTAATTATGAAAGATGGACTTATTTTATTATTATTTCTAAAAAATCTTTATCAACATTCCAAAAATTTCTATTTGCAATAATTTGAAAACAATTAATCTAAAATCTCCAAAAAAATACCTTTGTTTACTTTAAATACATTCCTTCTATAAATAATTCAAGGATAATAATTACACAAATATTATTTCAAAAATTATTTTGAAATTCTTTTTTAATCAAATTATTATTTTTATAGTATTTTAAAATACCAATAATAAGTCTTGGTTTTACTAAAGCACTAAAATAAGAAAAATAATATCCATATAATCAATTACTGTATCCAATATATCATATCTCAAGTTATATTAAAAATAAAATCAACGGGTGTGAAGAATCATGTTGGATCTCTCCAGCTTGTCCCCCGCTTCACATACAATATATAATTACAAAATAAAAATCAACTGCTTCAAGGAAAGATCATATACAAAGGGTCATCTGCTCTTACATGGGAAAGTAATAGGGTATCATCTACCAAAGGGGTGGGAATATATCCAAAACAATAAATAAAATAGTAAATCATCTGAACATCCAACCACTAATTTAAATCAACTAGATAACATAACCGATTAACCAAAATGTGAGTTTAACTCACTGAAATTTCTTTCGTCGCCGAGGAGTTTTGGTTTGGAACTAAAACAGAACGATGATCGATTTAGCCTAAATTTCAAAAGTCTCCAAATTCTTCCAAACCTATTCGATTGCGAAGCTTTCGTCGCCACAAGCGTAACGCAAAAAGCCGCGCCTTGATTGGACCTTGTACGTACAAGTTATTAAATTCATAACTTAATGAGATTTAAATACAAATTAATTTCACCAATTACTTTAGTTATCAAATAATTACACACTTAAACAATTCCTAAACTCTTCTTCCCCAAAACCATTCGAATGCAGCCTACCTCATATGTCGCCCTCATTCAAATGCCTCTCATCACTGCCTAGCACCACATGGCCCCACCACGCTTCGACCACAAACAACCCCATCAAAGAGCTTCCCCCACCACTACCCTCCACTCTGATGACACCGCTACAACCACAAAAGGCCCAATGAACCATTTTTTTTCTACTTTAAAACTTCGCGCCCTTGATCGCCTACACACCATAAAACTCTGGCCGATGGTGGCACTCATCGTCCTCCATAAGTTCCCTTTAGATCACATCCCCTATAAGCGCCTAGAATCGTCGTAATCTGTCAATATAGTTTTTCTATTCAACTCAAAATCTGTGCCACCTCGAGCCAAATTAGTGAAATCCAAACTTTGATTTGCTTCGTCCTAACATTGTTTACAAGTTGCTAGTTAACTTCATCGGCCATAAACGCCTTCAATGGCTTCGATCATTGGTGGCCATAGGATTTAGTGTAGTTGATTTGAAAAAAATTTGGCGAAGCTTTTGATGTAAACGCGATAATATATATTTATGTATATTGGAAGGAAAGGCATGGGTTAAGATGTGCGAGGTAAGGTCTGGTAAGGCTAGGGGTATGGCTAAGTCAACGCATACATTATTTAATTTAATAAAATTCAATATTATATGTTCGAAAACGTCAAACTCCTATCGAAGCATGCCTCATGGAATTCTATATATAATGCCCCTATTATAAACACACTAAAACTAGCTCGAGACCTAATTCAATCATATGCAAAAGATGGCGTTTAAAACCAAATTATATTATATAAATATTTGAATCTAATTTAAACGCATTTTGAACTCGCACGACTATACAATATGCCTAATCATCACGAAATTCGATGCCATATAATAACTCACTATTATGGGTCCAATAGAATTGGTTTCGTCGAAATCTGAGCCAATGCCCGAGAAGGCTATTTTTACACGCTAATTAAAACGAATTATTATTAAAACCAAATTAATCACTTTTAATTCTAAATTAAAAGTTTACTATCTACATTCTTATTAAAATAGAATATAAACCAACTTTCGAAATCATTCTTATTCACATTAACTTCAGGATTTAAATACTTTAAACAATTCCAAATATTAAATTCAAAATTTTAATTACACAATAAATTACTATATTTGAAATTCAAGTTATTTAACTTATAAAATTAATTTTAAAATTTTAAAAAATTAATTGAATATTCCAAATTCTAATGACTAAAATTCTAGTTCGTTAAATTAATTCTCCGACATTACTTGATATAAGCATTGTAGTTATCTTTTGGTCCTATTAGCAGTATAAAATAATGAGAACCGACATTACTACAAGTCACTGAATTATTTTGTAAATTCTTATTTATATAATCGTAGAGTTAAGGGTATACCCAAGAGTATATTTTGTAATATTGTAAATTAATTAACGATGTAATCAATCCTCACTCATAATAAGAATGTTTTTTTACGGTTATATACTTGTTATAATGTGTTATAAATAAATAAATGATTAATCAAAACATTCTAATGGAAAATCTATAAATGATGTGTTTGTGAAAGTAGTTTCTAATAGTTGTAATCATGAATATTTTATCGCAGTATTATAAAGCAAATCGTTTTGAATGTTCCTTGTCAAGATGCATCGAGACCGTATATCATTTATCTGTTAAGATTAAAGTATGTAATGCTTTTTAAATGTTAAGCAACATACTACTTGTGACTACCGGGGGAACCCATGTGTTACGCACTGGTAGTTTTTGGATAACTATGGAATGACTTTCTCGATAATTTTCTTTTAGGTTATATAACTATGGTCAAACATAAAATATCGATGTAACTGATTTACACAATTCTCTCAAATTTAAAATACTATCAATCCACAATATGAAAGCTCTGCTTTGATTATAGTCAAACCATGGCATGACGTCCATCGAATGACTGTAATTGGTTCGAATGGAAGTACTTGAAGTGAAGCATTATTCAAGAGAGGATTCCTCCCATTAGTTATATGGGGTTAGTACCATGGTCAACTCAAGTCAACTCAAAGTTAACTCTCTGGACAGAGTAGTTCATTTAATAAAAATTGTTATTATTGAGCTAAGGACTTTGTGTTTCGAAATAGAGTTGAACACGAATGATAACGGAATTTGGACCATTAGTAAATTCCATAAATCCAAAGTGATATGTTTTTAATGGAGAGAATTGGTGTAAATAAAAGTTACAACAAATAGATTCTTAATAGAGCAAAAATGGATTTTACTGGAACCAAGTAAGCAACAAATTTCGCTAAAATTTCAAAATGCCTACTATGTGATATGTGAATGTTAATATATGAATAGTTCAATAATTATCAATGACTAGATTTACACCTGACGAGTCACACCGCCAAAATGATGATTTCTTCATTGACCAAACTATTTAAATTAATTTATAATTATCATAAATAAATTAAATTAATTAATATTCATGAAATATTAACTATAAAACTTGATTTTGATTCGATGAATAAATATTATTAAATATATTCATAATGGTTATCAATATATCAATCGATACACGATATCGATAAGCAATTAAATTGGATATAATTGCGTAATATTTTTATTTGTGCTAAAATGGGTTTGTGTCCCATCATATGGCTTGTTATTTTTGGAAAAAAACTATGCGTAGAGGGTGGCTTGAATTATGTTACAAAGGGATTGATTTTGGATGGCTTGATTTAAAAGGGAGTGGTATGAGATGAGATCCATACTTTTCTCCACTCTATAAGCATCTCCAACCTAATTTGATTTTGAAATTTTTGCTGGTCCCTCCATCTCATTAAGATCAAATCAAGTCAAATTCGAATTTTATTGATAATTGGCGGTCAACGATTCAAAGACTAGCTCTCTTTTGAACTGGAAACAATTTCAAGGGGCAAAAATAATCTTTTCAAGGTATACTTCAACGAATTGGGATTAAGGTATGTTTCTAATCATTATATATTATTAATTCTCAATTATAATTTTTTATTATATTGTTTATTATTAACCATAAAATTCACTCAAGAGTGAAGGAACGAAAGAAAAGGCTTCTGAAATTATAAAAATAAAACTTCCAAAAGTATCAAGGGAAGGGATCCAAAGCCTTAGGAAATGTTCTTCATATGGTTTTCGTAATTTTTGAAAAGGGCTTCCATCATGACTCAAAAAAGAGGGTTTTAAAGGAACTAAAATTAGTTTCCGAGGGAATCAGATAATGCCACAAGCATTGCATAGGAAATGAAAGCTAGGGCTTCCACCAAACATATCCCTTTTTCCATAGGTCGAACCTTTCGAACTGATTGCTTCCGCCACTGTTGACTTCACATAGAAGAAAAGTCAACCATAACCAACCTTTGCAAGTATTAAAACTTGGGCTTCTACGTAGTTAAGGAAATTACCTTCGAAAAGAATCTTCCACGGCCGTGAATTGTTTTCCACCAAAAGAAGCGCACCTTTTGACGATGTCAAAAGGCGCCAAAATTATTCGAAAGCGGTATTAAAGAACATCATTTCAGAGTCCATTAATAGCATGCTCTCGATGGAGACGAAAGGGCTAATTCAAGCATGCCAAGAGACCCGCATACCTACGTACAACTTTGAAACCATTAAAGCGGAAGGTCGAAGGTAGAAGGATCGATGCGAAAGGTCGAAGAAGTGACCTTTCGACAACATCATAAGAATGGGTCCGGAAGGGTCCAACCGTATCTATGAATATGACCCTAGCGGTTTAAGTTCAGAACTAGGTTTTTTGATTCCTACATTTCTTTATCAAATCGAATTCTTATAACCCTAAATCAAATTAGGGACAATTTCAATTACTTGTATTCCATTTGT
The DNA here is from genome assembly GCA_030765085.1 of Allium cepa. NCBI lineage: Eukaryota > Viridiplantae > Streptophyta > Magnoliopsida > Asparagales > Amaryllidaceae > Allium > Allium cepa. Next base: position 871,161,861 of record CM060937.1, on the reverse strand, counting down.
GAAAAGTAAAAAGAGATGGTGCATGGCCTGATATTGATTTCAAACTTGAGAATGATCATCTCGACCATTAGCTTGTCTAATGATCAGTTGCACATGATATACACCTATCTTCTTAACCCTCTATTAACATATGCTACACTATAGAACCTATTTGGATATCCTGATTTAAAAGCATATTATCATTATTTCCAATTCCCTTGCGGACTAAAGTAATGCAGTGATGATAATTCAATATTTTTGAGTCGAATGGACTCATGACATTTATCCTAAATAAGCCTCTATGACACATTGAATCCACACTTTACTCGAATTTATATGTTTCAAGTTTAGAATTTTTTACAAGGGTACTGGGACTTTGAAGGGGTTCTCTTTGTAACTGTTCGATCAAATCCTCTAGGGTGACTTCATTGAAAGGCATTTGAATACTTACAAATATATTCTAGCTTTCAAAAGAGATCACCCAATACTGATGTATCGACACCCTTGAATGGGTCCATTCAAATGGGTTCTTGTATTCATTTTGATCCCTTCGAAAAGGGCGGTAAATAGGGCTGCAATATTGAATCTTGATTCTAGAAATACCAACCCTTTCGAAGTCCTTCAAAAGGGTCTTCTTCTGATTCACTTTTAGTCCAATGCACCTTTAGATGTTGACAGTTATATCGTTAACAATTTTGGTGCTAGAAGGAGGGTTGAACCTCCAAACTTTTTCTTTCCTGATAAACTAAGTATGGAAAGTTTGATTTGTTGTAGGAAAATGAAATGAAAAAGGCTCAGCCAGTTGGATGAAGAAGCAGTGCACACAAATGTTCTAGAGGAATATATTACACCAAATACATCAACTTAGACAGTGTTGTGCCAGACAACCATAAATTCTAGTGCAACTTGATCACAATGCGACTAGGATAAAACATTTGGACTATTGGAAGTGCAAGAACTCCTAGAACCAACCCTTACTTAGAAATCATCTAAAACCACTAGGCCAACAACAAGGGTCGAAGTAGTCTGCACATGAAGGAATCTAAAGGCTTACACATTCAAAGTCCAGAGCAAGATCGACTTGACATCATCAAAAAAGAAAGAACGTTATGCAACTAAAGCTCATCACCATGGTATAATGCAAGAAAAACCTTTGAAGCAATCTAGAAACTCAACCTCAAAGGAGTATAATCCAAATCGAAAAAGCTATCATGATACTAAAGCTTATTTGAAAGACCTGGTAGAGAAAGAAGTTGAGGACAAGTTTTATGCTAAAAGGAAAATAATTTAGAAGAGCAAGTGAATGATAACGATCGAGTATCTCCGTTATTGACGAAATCATGACAATAATAGTTCCATCTCATGTTACGGTTCCAACTATGAAATACCATGGCACTACTAATCCTGATGACCACCTAATGGCTTTTGACAGCCAAATAGACCTTTATAATGCCTCGAGGGTAGTGTGATGAAGATTATTCCCAATAACAATTCAAGGGGCTGCTGCAAAATGGTGCCACCAATATCGAGAGAAAATTGTCTACTCATGGAAACAGTTCTCCTAAGAGTTCACTGTTCAGTTTTGCATATGAAAAGATCCAAAAGTTGACTACACCATTTTGAAAAATATAAAGCAAAGGCATGGAGAACCATTGGGTGATTATCTTGAATGGTTCACTAAGGAAGCATTGAAGGCCATAGACATGAATTATAGGGATAAGTTAATTGCATTGCATTGCATTTAGGATTGCTAGAAAAAACACCGCTTTGGAAAGAGCTCTTTAGCCACAAATGTAAAAATTTACTGGACTTTCAGTTTCAAGCTGATAAATTCGTTCGAATAGATGAATTAAACTATGCTAAAAGGAAAGCTAACCCTAAGAAGGAGATTGGAAGATTTAGATTCAATCGGAGAGACAAAAGATCGAGGTGGGAAAACTCCAACACTAATAAAGTTGCTTTGAACAAGCTATTGTCTTATATCTATGCCAAAAATAAAATGGTTAAATTTCCAACTTAATTCAAGGCAAAGAAATTCCTCGAGTAGAGAAAAAGGGGTGATTATTGAGCTTATCGTAAGGCGAGTGGCCAAAAAACGGACGAGTGCCGATTGCTAGTCGGAATTATTTAAAAATTGATCAGTGAAATACATATAAAAGAGTTTGTCCAGATAAATAGAAAGCACCACAAACTAACAATAAACCCTATAAATTCCCTAGTAATGGTGAGAATGTTTTAGAGATTGAAGATCCATTGATTTAAATCAACCTTTGAATAAGATTGGTGTGATTTATAGGAGATCGCATCCAGTAGGTATTAGTAAGGGAGCTAGCAACAAATACACAAGGGAAGCTAGGGAAGTATGTTCTCTATATAGGAGAGCCACTGCTCAAAAACCTGAAACTTAATATACAAACCCAAATCATGCCATCACTCCATATGATCTAAAGAATTGTAACGACCCGTATTTTTAGCTATTTTAAATTATTGAATTTAATGTCATTATAACCTAAAAATGGGTAAAAACAAAAATTTAATGATTTTGAATTTAAGTATTGGACGTGAACTTGAATAAAATATTGAAATAAACTTGTTTTGAAGTTTTAGCGATTACAAGATTGAAATGAAATTATATATATTAACTGGGTTTATAATCAATTACTGAAGTTGAATAATAATTATGAATTATTTAAATAGAAATAAAATGATATTGATAAATAAAATTCATTTAAAATCTAATATGTGGATTTGTTGAATATTAAACAATTAAATTATTAAATTAAATATTGGAAAATTATTTAAATAATTGAATAACGAGAATTGGATAACTGTAAAATGAAAATAGTTGTTTTAAATGTAAATTTGTTTTAAAAGTTCAATCTTACAAATTAATTAACTAATATTTCAAAAGACGGTGGTTTATTGAATTATCCAAATTGATTGCACTTGATATCGTAATTATTTGAATAATTGAATTCTGAATTTAATATGACTGAAAATGATACCGAAAGTTGATGCAAATTTTATTTGAATAACAATGAAGATTGTTAACATTTAAAATTGAATTTATAAGAAAATAATTAGAAATTGGAAATTTTATATTATAATCGAGACGTTGAAATAGTGATCCGGGGCACAGTCTTGGATTTCAATGAAACCACTTCCATAAGTTCCGCAATAGTGTAGTATTATTGGATTTCAAATTTCGTAACATTTGGAGTTATTGTTTGGTCGTACAGAATATAAACGCGTTGATTTTAATATCGAAAATTTTAATACTTTAATCTGATTCAAAATTATATTTTCCACATACGATCGATTTAGGCCTCGAAAGTAGTTCTAATGTGCTCAGAATAGGGGTTAAACATTATAAATGCCTGGCGGCATGCTTCGTTTGGAGTTCGTCCGGATAATGTTGGAAATAATAATATAATAATGTATGTAGGTATAAAAATACAAGTACACAGCAAAACCCTATGACGACTCGGAATTTCTGGATATTTGAAATTGAGATATTTAATTGATTTTAGATATTTGAAAGTTACTTTAACTTGAGTTTCAAATATCACTGTTTATTTGTGTAATTAATTTATTGAATTTAATAATTGGAAATTGGTTAAAATAACGTATCTTGGTATTTAAGTTGGAAAAAAATATTTCAATGACTTATAAAATTTATGTTGATAATATTGAAAATAATAAAAGCTTCAAAATTAATTTTTAAACTGTTTTGTTCAGTTTAAAAATGTATTGTTAAGATCGATATCTAAATAACCTTCCGGGGCATAGTCTCGGAATTCGACGAAACCTGTTCCATTGGATCCGTAATAGTGTATTATTATCATATTTTAATTTTTGTAGCATTCGGAATTGTCGTGTGATCGTACGGTAGATAAATGCGCTAAAATTTATATCGAAATTCAATTTAATAACTGGATCCAAAAAGCTATCTTCTTCATACTATTGAGTTAGGCGTCGAAACCTTTTCCATTGTGTTCGAAAAAGGGGTATAACAATATAAATGCCTGGCGGCATGCCTCAATAGGATGTAAAATTTTAAGGCTTCGAATTCATACAATTTAACTTTGAATTTAAATTCAAAAATAAATATTATAATTGCATTGGATCACTATTGTATGTCTATGCGAACACGTATAGGAAATTTTTGCATATGTCGTTTCTAATTACACGTGTCTTCTTCTTATTCTTTTTTATATCACAACTGAGCATTTTTAGAGTAGAAATCAAAATTCATTTGCAAAGAAAAATATCTTCTTTTCAAAATCGAGCCAAGCTTTTCAATCAATCAAACTAAAAAATGGCTACCGTGATAGGGACGAATCGAATCGATCGTTCGATCGAACAGAGGTGGGACGTTCTTGCCTTCGCGTGGGACAACATCGGTGAGGGGATGGAACGGTCACATTGGCCGTATGGGTCGCGACGCATGAGGGGTTCCTGGCGATGGCTACGCGTGCATTTAAGGCTGGCGTGGAGGCGATTTGAATCAACAATGGCGTAGTTCGCTGGGTCGAAGTAACAAGCGACTCGTGGAGATTTGGGGGCAGAGCAGGGTGTTGTCGAGGCCGAGGCGCAATGGTGGGTCGACCTGGAAGGCCGACAACGTTCTTTTTGGGAAGGGTTTAGTCTCGAGCGAAGGCAGGGAGGTAACAATTTATTTTGTTATAAATTCAATGAATGTTTATACGCAGAGGAGAAAAAAATGTATATATAAATTTACAATATAATTTATAGCAAGTTTTAAAAGGAAAATTATATTTTTAATCTATATATAGATATGTACATAAGCATGATCTGAACAGAAAATATGTATAAAGTCTGAGTAGAAAACATTTATTTGATCGGAGAATGTAAACCAGTTTTTAAAAGCATTTTTATGACAATCTTGTTTACAACTGGAAATTTAAACATTTTGATTTGAAATGTTTATATATATGAAAAAGTCAAGTTTGGAAAAATTTACAGTAAAGCATTTCGAAGGCCAATCTGTTTTTGATTTAATATATATATATATATATATATATATATATATATATATATATATATAAGATTTAGGAAAATATATAGAAATTTTGAATATTGAAAAGTTAATATAAAAATAGATTTTTAAATCTATATAAATTATTTTTACAAGTATATAGGTAGCCTCAGAAGAAATAAATGTACTTCTACAAATTTTGAATTTACTAGTTTATTCTAAAATAATGTATTCAGGAGGCTAATTTTGTTTAAATTAACTTATTTACATTATTTAATTACTAAAAGATATTTTAAAAGGAAAATTGGTTTAAACTAAATTGTTAGTTAATTAAATAGTAATTAATTGTTCAATCAATTCAAATATTAATAAACCATATAAATGCTTATACAAGGTCAAAATCTAAAAGAAAGCAAGCCAGATTGGAAGTGGGTTGCAAACACAATCAAAGGTGAGTTAATCTCACTTATTTGGAATACCTTTTAAATTTAAATAGTTAAATTTAAATTATTGGATTGGTTGCTTGAATTGATAATTGTTATCAGCCTGGATTGATATTATATATAGTAGTATATATATTTGAGTGATCGATTTCTCGCATTATATAGCAGATGAGACACAATGCACCCTACATAATAGCGGATAAACCTTTATACCGCGATATCCCACCACTAAGAGGGATTGGTATTTAAATTATTGTACTAACATCTATGGATGCAGAGAAAATAGGTTGGAGGGATCCAACTGGATTCCTCAAAATATTTAGATTATTTTAATATTATATGATCTAATTTATTGAATAGTCCGAGATAGATTATATTGGCAATTGAGAATATTGGATGCTATGATTTGGTTGAATATATATGGGTATGGTGAGTTATTAAAAATATATATTGGACTTTTGAAGGGAAAATAAAAAATAAAAAAAAGAAATTTTTTAAGTAAAATAATAATAGAAAATTTTGACAAATTAAAGAATAAATTGGAAAAAGATAAAAGTTGATTTTTAAATTCTAATAAGTAAATTTTGAGTATTGGAAAGAAGATTTTTGAGTAAATGGGAATAAATGAAAATTTTAAACTTAAGTGATATTATTTAAAAGAATAAAGGATTTATTTTTAAATTCAAGGTTTAAAATAGTTGGAAGAGATAAGAGGAATTTTGGGAAAAGTATAAAATTGGTATTTTCAGTTTGAAAAGATTTTAAATCGTAATAAATAAGTAAAATATGAAATTAATGGTTAAATAAAATTTATTAAGTAAAGGAATTTATTTTAAATGGAGTAAATTCTGGTAATCGATTTGAAAATTGACTAATTATTGAAACCATGCTTAAAAGAAAATGAGACTATGCAATTTATAAACTGGGTCTATAAAGTGAAATAAGATATCAGTGGATATTTAAAAGTATAAATTCACGGTGAGAATATATAAAGAAATGGGTAATTTGTTTTAAAAATAAATAATGGTGTATTTTTAAAGGTGTGAAAGGATAGTGTATTTCGCTAAAAAGCCAAGTACGTTTTTGAAGCAGATTTTTAAGTACAAGTTAAAAGTTATTTTAGAAGAATGTTTTTGAGAAATTATTATTTAAGTTATTTAAAATTTTAAAGATAAATATTTATTAAATTAGTTATAGTAGTAATTATTTTGAAAGGTTAACTGGTTTTGATTTAAAAAAATAATTATTATATTTATATTTTATGAAGTAGTTTTATTTTAAAAATAGCCAGACGAAAGTTTTATTTGAAAACTTGCATAGAATTTCTTAATTTTTATTTTTTAAATTTTTTTGGCTTATGTTTTACTTGAAAATTTTTATAAAATTTAATAGTTAGTATTTTAAATAAAGTGTTTTAAGTAGTTTTTATTTTAAGCCTTTTAAAGTATATATTTTTGGATACAGTAATTTAAATTATTTTAAAATCTAAAGTATTTAAACTTGGAGATTTTCAGTGGGAACAAACAATATTTGGAAATTTATTCAGCAAGAGAAAAGTGATTTGGAAACTGTTTTCAATGTGTTGAAGTGTAGAGAATTGTGATGACCCGGAATTTTTAAGCAATTTGAATCGGAATATTTAATCGATTTTAAATATTCAATAGTGTAATTTTAACTTGAATTACGGATATCACAAATTATTTGACAATTAAATTGTTGAATTAAATAATTTGACGTTGGGTATAATACTGAATCTGGAATTCTAAGCCTATTAAAAAAAAAAAAATTTGATGGCTTGTAAGATTTATATTGATATTACTGAAGATAATAGAAGTTGTAAAATTGAAATTAACAGTGGTTTGTTCAGTTTTAGTATTTATACTGTTTAAATTGAATTTAAAAATAGTCTTCCGAGGCGCAGTCTCGGAATTGGACAAAACTAGTTCCATTGGATCCGTAATATTGAATTATTATCAGATTTCAAATTTCGTATTGATCGGAGTTGTTGTGTGAGCGTACGATAAGTAAACGCGTTGAAAATTAAATGAAACTTTAGTTGATCAAATCAATATCATCGGTGCGTTCTTAAACACGCTTTCTTTTTATTTTATTTTATTGTCAGCCGAAATTCCTTCTCAATCAGCTGCCTTTCCTCCATATCGCTGTCTCCTCTCGTACATAACAACATGATCATGTCTCTCTTCCCCCTTTAATATTTACAGCCGAGCCTTCATTCTTTTAAATCACAAAAATCTTTCCCCTTCTCTTCAAATAAAAATCAAAGTCAAGATTAAATGGCTGCCTTTGTTTCCTAATATAATTCGAATCAATGATTTCTGGAAAATTTACGTCCTAAATCAATGGCGGTCGCCTACTTTTTCAATCGCGTGTCCTCCCTCTTCAGATTTCTTTAGCAAGAATCGATATCACCTCGATTCGAGGAGGTAAGTGGAGGGAATCGATTCAACCATCATCGCCTTGTCGAGCACGAGAGTTGCGGTAGCTCTGTGAATTCACGATGGTAGCAGATTTTCGAGCGAGCCATGCCTAGAACAGCGAGCTAGGGCATATGAGGAGTCGCGACATCTTCGATTCGTAGGGCAAGCGAATGTGCGCGTTCGAAGGTGGGAGGTCTGGTCTTCGACTGGCGGCGAGTGGGTTGATTTCGAAAATCTCGTCGCCGCGATAGGCGATGCTAGCCAGAGACGAAGACGAGAGGCTTTCGTGTTGCTCTGTTTGATGTCTGAGGACATGTGAGGTGAGCAGTTCTTGCTTTTCTTTTTCTTCGATTAAAATTAAAATATTCAACTTTGAAAATCAGTTCATTTCTATTCAAAAACTAACGATGATAATAATGTATATTTTGGTTATAAACTATTATAAACAAAAAGTATATAAATACAGTCAAGTTTATATACATATATATATATATCTGATTTTTGAAAATCTATATATAGATTACTTCTTACGAATATATATTAAGTTTCAAACATAAAATGAATATGCATTTACACTTTTTAATTTGCTAGTTATTTCTAAATAATGTAGTTAGATGCTCAGTTTGTTCAATTAAATTATTTAATTTATTAATAGCTATTAAAAGGATTTTTGTCAAAGGGGAAATTATTGGTTAATTAAATGGAAATTAATGGTCCGATTATCTAAAATGTTAATAAACCCTATAATGTCTATACAAGGTCTGAAACCGTGAAGAGAGCAAGCAAGTTTGAAGTGGATAACAAATTAGAATCAAAGGTGAGTTAATCTCACTCAGTTAAATTTAAATTTAAATGGTTAAATTTAAATAATTGTTTGAATGGCTGAATTGACTGATGTGATATAGTATGATATTTTGAAATTGACATATTATATTGTGCTAACATTTATGGATGCAGGGAAAACAGGTTGGAGGGATCCAACTGGACCCCTCATATTTATTTAAATTATTCAATATTCTCTGTTGTGATTATTTGATATCCTACGATGAGTTATATTGGAATATTGAATGTTATGGTTTGATTGGATATTTGGGTATAATGAATTACCAAAATATATGAATTGGATTGTTGGAAAGAAATTAAAAGGGAGTAAATTTGTATGTGAAATAATTATAGAAAGTTTGAATAAATTAAGAATGAATTGAAAAGAAATAGAAGTAATATGAAAATAATAATAAATAACTTCGAGTATGAAGAGAAATGGAATTTTGAATATAATGAAATTGATGAATTGTAAACTTAAGTTATATCAATTAAAGAAATAAGAATTATTTTAAAATTCAAAGTTTAAATTTATTTAAAAGGATAAAGAAGTAATTGAGAAATCTAAAAATTGGAATTTTTAGATAAAGTGTTTTAAATCATAATCAAGAAATGAGATTTGAAATTAATAGATTCTGAATTAAAAGGGAATAAATTGGAAATCGATTTGGGAAATTGATTTAAGTGAATGAAGTTGGGATTTTTCTCTGGATAACCAAGTACATTTTTAAAGTAAATGTTTAAATAATTTAAAGGTTTAAAAGTTGTTGAAAAAGGCAAGTTTTAGAAAATTTATTATTTCTAATATTTAAATTCAAAAGTAAGTATTTTCTCAAATCCATTATAGTAGTAATTACTCAAAAAGTGACCTAGTATTTTGTTTTCAAAAGTGAAAATCTAGTTTTATATTCTGTTAAGTAATTTATTTTCAAATACTCATATAGTATGTATTTTTACAAAATATTGAAGTAATTTAACTTAAATGTTTAAAAGTAAAATTTTAAAGTAAAGTGTTTTAAATTATTTTAACAATCTAGTTTTGTGCTTGGTGATTTAAGAGGAAATAGAAAATATTGGGAAATTTTATTCTGAAAAGAAAGATGGTTCTGAAACTGTTTTCAAAGGGTTGAAAATAGAAATATATCTTGTGAAGATATTTTGAGATAAATAAATAATTTGGAAAATTATTTATTGTTGGATGGATGTTTGTGAATATTAATTGATAGTTAAATCACCGACTATCAATATTGGACAAATGCGCTGATCGTTTCGAAGAGACCGAGATCGAGATTTATTTCTCAAAAACCACTTCGATCCGGTTTGTACGTTTCGGGTAAACGATTTTAGATTCGAAGCTAGTGCAGTGAAGTGCAAGGGCTAGTCGCTACTAATCTTGAGGATATTTCCAAAATGGATGTAGTGGGAATAGTGCCTTCGGTTCCGTTCGAACCCAGAACGGACTTGTATGGATGAATGCTTGCGAAACATCGTCAGGTGGACGATGGGCATTCTAAGGGATATATTCTAAAAAGGTAACGCTTAGCCTCAAGCCTCATCAAATGGGAATGACTGAAAATCAGGGGATATGCAGCAAGGCTAGGTAGGTAGCACCCAAGCAGGGTGAGGTCATTCCAGTCTAGATGTCCCTTTTTATTTTTTGGCTTAGTGGTGCGGTTGCTGATCCCAACCGCGGGGTGATCTCACTCGGGACTGTCCAGTAAGGGATGATTCCGGCCTTGTGTTGCAGGGGATGAAGGGAGTAATCCTCGGTACGGTGATCTAGGCCCCGTACTATGATAGGTGGTACCCCAGTGCCTAGTCATTGATGGAAATCCATTCTCCCTACAAGCCTTGTACGAGTTTTGTTTGTATTACCCACTTTGTGGCTAGTAGCTGGAATTTAATAATGTAACAATTTCGGCTATTTTATAGGTATTTGTATATAGACCCTATTATAATATCAGAGGATTTCTATAAAAATCGTTTTAGCTATCGTAAGGTAAAAACCCGACATGTTTATTTGTGGCGTGGTCTTACGAGATGCTTTTGTTTTCAAAGGATTTTTGAAACTTTAATAATCAATTGGGTGTGATTTTCTCACGCTGGTATTCCACACTGACTCGGGTGTTATTTAACTGTAATGCTCGGGTCAGACCGAGTATTATAGGATGTAGGATGATGCTATGGAGCTCAGGAGACGAGCTGGATTGACGATATGTACATTCGTACTTGTTTATATATATATTCCGCTGTGTTGAGTTGTTGTGTATCCATTTGTATGATATTGATGTTGATCTGTGTGATGTACTCTGATGATGTAATATATAGACATAGATATTTGATGTTTTGAGTAAAGAGTATTTATTATCTATTATATTTTTTTCCGCTGCGATGGTTAGATTCTGATGTTGATGTTGTTTTCTCTTCTTCTACCTCTTCTTCTTAAACCCAAATGGTTCATATTTCTGTGCAACTTGAGTTGATTGTTGTAGAATAGTGTTGACTCAAGGGGTATGAATTTGCGGGTCGTTGCACTTGGTATCAGAGCTTAGGTTGGTGATAACCTTGGCTCTGGTGGGAATTACTCATTTAAACTAGAGTCTGAAGTACTCTAAAATGGGTTTGAGCGTATTAATAGATATGAGTGCGTATTTGTTAGTGAATATAAATTGTTTTAATATTGTGTTGATTGGTTTATTGAGTGGCATATGAACCTTCGCCGACACAGTCTGCGCAATTGTATCGAAGGGGTTTCTAAACACTTGAATAGAACAATTGACACGGTATTGTTTTAAATGTGGGTAAATGAAATAATTTTACCCAAAAATATATTTTGATATGAATAAAAGTTTTGTAAACTATTTTAGCTAATATATGGTTGCGTGGATGTTAGGAAGAATAATATTAAAGTATTATCATTGTTAAGTAAAAATTTAACTAGAAATTTAGAACATAACCAAAGGTTAAGGGAATAAATTCATTATAAAATGAAATTTATAAATATGAATTATAAATGTAATTTATGAATTGAAATACAATCAAATGAGAATTTGTATAAGCATAAACTGTACAAATGCAATATAGTTAAAATTTGAATTAAAACTAAATTTGAAAATTTTAAAACCCCGGAGATTTCGAAAGTATTTGGAAAATAAATAGTAGCATTGTTGTTTTGGAGATATTTCTGAAAGGAAATTTGTTTTAAAATGGATTTTGGAAGTGAAATAGCATTGAATTCACTTCAGTTACTGGAAAATAACTTCGGTGATGACTGCAGCATCATCGATGTTCATTTTCGAGTTTCTAAGTGATGGATTGCTGCCAAATTGATTTGTTCAGAAAAGTTAGTTGTTTTTGAAAATCTCAAAGGAAATTTGTTGGAAATAAAACCAGGATTGGTTTAATTATTAAGAAATATGATTTGAGATGTTGGAGATTTCAAAACAATTGGAAGCCAAAGCTGGGTGTTTAAAAATTCCGGATAAGATAAGGTTTAAATGGAAATGATTTGTAAATCAGGAGGAAATTTAAGTTTTGGATAATGGAATATAAATCTAAAGTGAAAAGTTAAAATGAAATTAACTTGGATTGGAAAATAAAATTTAACTGGATTGAAAATTAATTTAAATAGGCTGGAATAATATCTAGTTATATTCGAATCAAGTTGAAATTGAATGGAGTTAAATAAATTTGAGTTAAAGTGAAATTGAATTGGGATGAGAATTCAATTGAATTAAATGATGGAATAAAATTCTTACCTAAACAAATGGAAAATAAATTGAATAAGGATTGGAAATTAAAGTAAATAAATCAGAATAACTTATAAAAGAATTAAAAATCCATGGAAATAAAATATGCATGGGCTATAAATAAATAGAAGGCTTGAGTTAAAAAATAAAAGATGAATATATTCAAGCTTATGATGAATGGAATTGTATAAAACAATAAGTTGTGACTTATAAAATTTAAAATGGAATACAAAGCCCAAATTTAATATTTTGATGAATTAGAAAATGAGAAGAAAATCCAAACTTGAATTCTAAAGTATATTGAACTTAAGGAAATAAAATGAAGTGATATAAATTCAAGTGTTGGATTATAAATAAGGGAAGAACAAATTAGATAATAAATTAGTTAATGAAATTGAATTGTGAGTTTATGATGAAGTTGGAAATAAAACTCAAGTTATAAATCAAATTCGACTTGAATCATTAGTGAAGAAAGATAATTGATAGTGGCCTTGCAATTAATTAAATGAACTAAGAATGTAATTGAATTGTGAGTCCAGGAAATTGGTGAAAAACTGAAAATGGACAGTGGATTCAGAACTTGAGTTATAAATTAAAATTTAACATGAAGTGTTAACAGATTAAATATAGTTAGGAATGTGTTAAATAAATAAAAATGTAAATGGATTAAAATAGAAATGGTTTGAATGTGCAAATGAAATCCAATAAGTGGAAATAAAGGATATGGCCTTGGAATCAATTGAGTTAAGTTGAGTATAAAAGAGGAAAATTTACTTGTAAAATGAAAATGAGCTTAAGTATAAAATTTGAATAAATTGAAGTAAATTGACTTAAGATGAATAAATCGAAGAGAGTTGAATTTAATTCAACTTAAACCAGGTTTAATGACATTGGATTGAATTTGAATCAAGTAAAATAAATCTGGATTGAAAAAGAACTTGGTGGGTTGAAAATAATATGTAAGGTAATGAAAATTCATAATAAATTGAGTGGATAAACTAATTATATTGAATAAATAAATGGATGGAATAAATAAGAATCAAATTGAAGTGAACTTAAGTTTGAAGTGAAATAAATTGAGTAAATTAACTTAAGTGGAGAATAATTAGAAAACTCGACTACGAGTAAAATTGGAAGACCATTAACTTAAAGCTTGATTTGAATTAATTCAGGAATGAGTGGTAATATGCAAGCTTGGAATGGGTCGAGCTAAATAAATGGTCATGAATGAATTGAAATAAAAAGGGAATTAATTGGTAATGAAATTTGGAGATGGAACTTGAATTGGTTAAATGAAGTCAAATGCCAATTTAATGTGGCAAATGTTTAATTTGCAAATTAATTATGAAATGAGTATTGGATGTAACCAATATGAAATGTTCCAAGATAAATAAATGGATTCAAATAAATGAATGAGAATATAGCATGCAAAATAAATTGAACGGAATCAATTAAAAAGGAATCAATTTAAATTGGTTATAAAGAAAAATACTTGTTTATTCACATAGATCTTGTCAAACTGCATAGAATAAATTGTCATTGGATGAAAATGGAAGTAATTAAAATTCTATGAGTTGATAGAAGTAAAATAAATTGATTTTGGAAGCAATTGAATTAAATATGAGTTCAGTTTGCTTAAGAATAAATTAAAGGTAAGCTATTGTGTTTTAAACCATTCAAATTTGATGAAGATGTATACGAATGGATTGAAAACCAATCGAATTGAATGAAAATGGATAAAAATAAATTGAAATAGTTGAATTGGCATGGAAACTATATAAATTGCTTATGGAAAAATATTTGGTGTGAATTTCTTACATGTTTAACTATTGTAAATAAGTAAAATGTTGTTAAACTTCATTTATATCGTACTTACATGTTTAAATTGAGTAAGTACAGGTACCTGGGAGCCGTGTGGCTGGTTGGTTGTGCTATTTGCTAAAAATAATAAGCCGCATGCTTAAAATGCTAAATAAGGTACGCTTACGCAATAAAAATAGGAAATATGAACTGTTTTTGATTTTTCCGACCGTGTGGGTCGATGCATATATATTTATCTCTTTTGTCAAATTGCAAAAGCTCCTCCGTACAAAGGAGACTCTGCCAAAAAATTTCAGAAATTTTGAGAGTTAGAAATTTTTTGAAATTTTTTGGAAACTTTTGTTAACGACAAAACGATTTTAAACTGGAAATTAAAATAAGGTAGTAAATTAAACTGATTAAAATAATGACATGAATTAGTAATAAGTGACAAATAAAATTTATATATTCAGAATTGAAAAAAAATAAATTAAATTCATATAGAAATGGAGATAAACCAATGTGGATAGAAATGGATATAAATTGAAGTGGTAAGACGGAAATAAATAAAGAAACATATAAATTGCTTATGTCAACTTAAGTAAGGAATAGTAAATTCTTAATTGGAAATTGAATATTGTAAATATATTCTAAGTTGATATTTGGATGAACATTGGCATTTGGTAAGGGAGTCGATAAAATGTTTTGGGAATATTGTGATTGGACATTAGTGCTAAGCAGGTATGCAGGTATTAGAAGGGAAAAAGAAATTGGTTTTTGATTTCAAGAAGATAAATTTGAAATGCTAGACAAAAAGGTATGTATTTAAATTTGGTATGAAATTTGATTGGGATTTGGATTGAGCCACTTGGCGTTTTGTTTTCTTTTTGGATTTGGGAGGCCGTAGAGCCATTTTGTAGTTGTACCGAGCTAGCCGCGCAAAGGAGACGTTGGCGAAATTTTTCGGGAATTTAGGGAGTTAGAAAATTTTTGAGAAATTTTTGATAACTCAAAATTTGGTTTTAAATTGAACTTGAGTGGTTAAACAAATAGTATAGTTTGAAACTATGGGAGAGTTGAGAGGTTAATAAGAAAGATAATGGATCTTTTATAAGAGATAGTTGGTAAGTTGTTGAGTTGTTTGAAACTGTTTGGTTTTGGAAAAGTAACGGGTTTTGAGCCATTCTTCCTAGTTAGTAATTTCGGGGACGAAATTCTTTTAAGGGGAGAGGAATGTGACGACCCGGAATTTTTAAGCAAATTGAATCGGAATATTTAATCGATTTTAAATATTCAATAGTGTAATTTTAACTTGAGTTACGGATATCACAAATTATTTGACAATTGAATTGTTGAATTAAATAATTTGACATTGGGTATAATACTGAATCTGGAATTCTAAGCCTATTAAAAAATAATAATTTGATGGCTTGTAGGATTTATATTGATATTACTGAAGATAATAGAAGTTGTAAAATTGAAATTAACAGTGGTTTGTTCAGTTTTAGTATTTATACTGTTTAAATTGAATTTAAAAATAGCCTTCCGAGGCGTAGTCTCAGAATTGGACGAAACCAGTTCCATTGGATCCGTAATATTGAATTATTATCGAATTTCAAATTTCGTATTGATCGAAGTTGTTGTGTGAGCGTACGATAAGTAAACGCGTTGAAAATTAAATGAAGCTTTAGTTGATCAAATCAATATCATCGGTGCGTTCTTAAACACGCTTTCATTTTATTTTATTTTATTTTATTGTCAGTAGAAATTCCTTCTCAATCAGCTGCCTTTCCTTCATATCGCTGTCTCCTCTCGTACATAACAACATGATCATGTCTCTCTTTCCCCTTTAATATTTACAGCCGAGCCTTCATTCTTTTAAATCACAAAAATATTTCCCTTTCTCTTCAAATAAAAATCAAAGTCAAGATAAAATGGCTGCCTTTGTTCCTAATATAATTCGAATCAACGATTTCTGGAAAATTTACGTCCTAAATCAATGGTGGTCGCCTACTTTTTCAATCGCGTGTCCTCCCTCTTTGGATTTCTTTAGCAAGAATCGATATTACCTCGATTCGAGGAGGTAAGAGGAGGGAATCGATTCAGCCATCATCGCCTTGTCGAGCTCGAGAGTTGCGGTAGCTCAGTGAATTCACGATGGTAGCAGATTTTCGAGCGAGCCATGCCTGGAACAGCGAGCTAGGGCATACGAGGAGTCGCGACATCTTCGATTCGTAGGGCAAGCGAATGTGCGCGTTCGAAGGTGGGAGGTCTGGTCTTTGACTGGCGGCGAGTGGGTTGATTTCGAAAATCTCGTCGTCGCGATAGGCGATGCTAGCCAGAGACGAAGCCGAGAGGCTTTCGTGTTGCTCTGTTTGATGTCTGAGGACATGTGAGGTGAGCAGTTCTTGCTTTTCTTTTTCTTCGATTAAAATTAAAATATTCAACTTTGAAAATTAGTTCATTTCTATTCAAAAACTAACGATGATAATAATGTATATTTTGGTTATAAACTGTTATAAACAAAAAGTATATAAATACAGTCAAGTTTATATATATATAAATCTGATTTTTGAAAATCTATATATAGATTACTTCTTACAAATATATATTAAGTTTCAAACATAAAATGAATATGCATTTACACTTTTTAATTTGCTAGTTATTTCTAAATAATGTAGTTAGATGCTCAGTTTGTTCAATTAAATTATTTAATTTATTAATAGCTATTAAAAGGATTTTTGTCAAAGGGGAAATTATTGGTTAAATCAAATTGTTGGTTAATTAAATGGAAATTAATGGTCTGATTATCTAAAATGTTAATAAACCCTATAATGTCTATACAAGGTCTGAAACCATGAAGAGAGCAAGCAGTTTGAAGTGGATTACAAATTAGAATCAAAGGTGAGTTAATCTCACTCAGTTAAATTTAAATGGTTAAATTTAAATAATTGTTTGAATGGCTGAATTGATTGATGTGATATAGTATGATATTTTGAAATTGACATATTATATTGTGCTAACATTTGTGGATGCAGGGAAAACAGGTTGGAGGGATCCAACTGGACCCCTCACATTTATTTAAATTATTCAATATTCTCTGTTCTCGTTATTTGATATCCTATGATGAGTTATATTGGAATATTGAATGTTATGGTTTGATTGGATATTTGGGTATAATGAATTACCAAAATATATGAATTGGATTGTTGGAAAGAAATTAAAAGGGAGTAAATTTGTAAGTGAAATAATTATAGAAAGTTTGAATAAATTAAGAATGAATTGAAAAGAAATAGATGTAATATGAAAATAATAATAAATAAATTCGAGTATGAAGAGAAATGGAATTTTGAATAAAATGAAATTGATGAATTGTAAACTTAAGTTATATCAATTAAAGAAATAAGAATTATTTTAAAATTCAAAGTTTAAATTCATTTAAAAGGATAAAGAAGTAATTGAGAAATCTAAAAATTGGAATTTTTAGTTAAAGTGTTTTAAATCATAATCAAGAAATGAGATCTGAAATTAATAGATTTTGAATTAAAAGGGAATAAATTGGAAATCGATTTGGGAAATTGATTTAAGTGATTGAAGTTGGGATTTTTCTCTGGATAACCCAGTACATTTTTAAAGTAAATTTTTAAATAATTTAAAGGTTTTAAAGTTGTTGAAAAAGGCAAGTTTTAGAAAATTTATTATTTCTAATATTTAAATTCAAAAGTAAGTATTTTCTCAAATCCATTATAGTAGTAATTACTCAAAAAGTGACCTAGTATTTTGTTTTCAAAAGTGAAAATCTAGTTTTATATTATATTAAGTAACTTTATTTTCAAATACTCATATAGTATGTATTTTTACAAAATATTGAAGTAATTTAACTTAAATGTTTAAAAGTAAAATTTTAAAGTAAAATGTTTTAAATTATTTTAACAATCTAGTTTTGTGCTTGGTGATTTCAAAGGAAATAGAAAATATTGGGAAATTTTATTCTGAAAAGAAAGATGGTTTTGAAACTGTTTTCAAAGGGTTGAAAATAGAAATATATCTTGTGAAGATATTTTGAGATAAATAAATAATTTGGAAAATTATTTATTGTTGGATGGATGTTTGTGAATATTAATTAATAGTTAAATCACCGACTATCAATATTGGACAAATGCGCTGATCGTTTCGAAGAGACCGGGATCGAGATTTATTTCTCGAAAACCACTTCGATCCGTTTTGTACGTTTCGTGTAAACGATTTTAGATTCGAAGTTGGAGCAGTGAAGTGCAAGGGCTAGTCGCTACTAATCCTGAGGATATTTCCAAAATGGATGTAGTAGGAATAGTGCCTTCGGTTCCGTTCGAACCCGGAACGGACTTGTATGGATGAATGCTTGCGAAACATCGTCAGGTGGACGATGGGCATTCTAAGGGATATATTCTAAAAAGGTAACGCTTAGCCTCAAGCCTCATCAAATAGGAATGACTGAAAATCAGGGGATATGCAGCAAGGCTAGGTGGGTAGCACCCAAGCAGGGTGAGGTCATTCCAGTTTAGATGTCCCTTTTTATTTTTCGGCTTAGTGGTGCGGTTGCTGATCCCAACCCCGGGGTGATCTCACTCGGGACTGTCCAGTAAGGGATGGTTCTGGCCATGTGTTGCAGGGAATGAAGGGAGTAATCCTCGGTACGGTGATCTAGGCCCCGTACTGTGACAGGTGGTACCCCAGTGCCTAGTCATTGATGGAAATCCATTCTCCCTACGAGCCTTGTACGAGTTTTGTTTGTATTACCCACTTTGTGGCTAGTAGCTGGAATTTAATAATGTAACAATTTCGGCTATTTTACAAGTATTTGTATATAGACCCTATTATAATATCAGAGGATTTCTATAAAAATCATTTTAGCTATCGTAAGGTAAAAACCCGACATGTTTATTTGTGGCGTGGTCTTACGAGATGCTTTTGTTTTCAAAGGATTTTTGGAACTTTAATAGTCAATTGGTTGTGATTTTCTCATGCTGGTATTCCAGACTGACTCGGGTGTTATTTAACTGTAATGCTCGGGTCAGACCGAGTATTATAGGATACAAGATGATGCTATGGAGCTCAGGAGACGAGCTGGATTGACGATACGTACATTCGTACTTGTTTATATATATATTCCGCTGTGTTGAGTTGTTGTGTATCCATTTGTATGATATTGATGTTGATCTGTGTGATGTACTCTGATGATGTAATATATAGACAGAGATATTTGATGTTTTGAGTAAAGAGTATTTATTATCTATTATATTTTATTCCGCTGCGATGGTTAGATTCTGATGTTGATGTTGTTTTCTCTTCTTCTACCTCTTCTCTTAAACCCAAATGGTTCGTATTTATGTGCAACTTGAGTTTATTGTTGTAGAATAGTGTTGGCTCAAGGGGTACGGATTTATGGGTCGTTACAAGAATTATCTTGCAAAGATATTTTGAAATAAGTAATTTGGCTTAGAGTCGAAGATAAGAGCTTGGAGTCGAAGATGGAGCAGTGAAGTGCATGGGCTAATCGCTACTAATCTTGAGGGTGATTCCAAAATGGATGTAGTAGGAGTAGTGCCTTTGGTTCCGTTCAAACCCGGAACGGACTTGTATGGACGAATGCTATCAGTACATCGTCAGGAGGACATGAGCATTCTAAGTGAACGTGTGCTAAAAAGGTAACGCATAGCGTCGAGCCTCATCAACCGGGAATGGCTAAAACAAGGGAGGTGCACACAAGGCTAATTGGCTAGCAACCAATTAGGGTAAGATCATCTCTATCTAAAGGTCCCTTTTAATTCGCATGTGTGGATGGTTGCTGATCCCAACGGCGGGGTGATCTTATTCGGACTATCCAGTAAGGGGTAGCTTCGGTCTTGTGATGTCGGGGATCAAGGTGGATCCTCGGTATCGTGATCTAGAAACCACGTACTGTGACAGGCGGTACTCCAGTAGCCCTGCCATTGATAGAATCAATTCTCCCTACGTGCCTTTACGGTTTTATTTGTAGAGCCTAGTATTGCTAAAATTTAATAATATAACAATTTCGGCTATTTGACTAAGTAATTGAACGTAGACACTACTATAATATCAGATAATTTTATAAGAAATATTTTGGTTATCGTAAGGTAAAAACCCGACATGTTTATTTGTGGCATGGTCTTACAAGAAACCTCTAATTTCAACAGATTTTGAAAACTTTAAAAATCCAATTGAGTGTGTTTTCTCACGCTGGTTTTCCAAACTGACTTGGGTATAGTTTTATTATAATGCTCAGGTCAGGCCGAGTATTATAGATACAGAAAAGGATGCTGTGGAGCTTAGGAAACGAGCTGAATGACGGGGCGTATTTCCATAGATGTATATTCCGCTGTGCGGTGTAAGCTGTATATTCAGCTTTGGGAGGACAAGATATTATAACTGTCTTGAATTGAATTGTTGATTTGTATTCTACTCTGATGATGTAATGTATAAACAAATATAGTTTCTTTTGTATAAAGGTCAGTCATTTACCTAATATATGTTGTCCCGCTGCGTTGGCGAGACTCTGATGTTATTTCCTATTTCTTATTCTACCTCCTTCTTCTTTAACCCTAATGGGTCATATTTCCATCCACTTTGAGTTGAAATGTTGGTGAATATTATCGGCTCAAAGGGGTATGGGTTTGCGGGATATTACAGTGGTATCAGAGCTGAAGGTTAAGCAAGAATCTTGGCTCTGGTAGGAATTACTCATTAGAATAGAGTTCGTAGTACTGTAGAATAAGTTTGAGTGTAAAAATAGATATGAGCGCGTATTTGTTAGTGAATATATAAATTGTTTTTTATCGTGTTAACCTAACGATTGAGTGTTTATGAATTCTGGTCAGTACGGGAAGTACAACCGTATCGATAGGGATTTCTAAACTCTTAAGTAGGAAAACCGACATAGTATAGTTTATAAAAGTGTGTAAATGAAATAATTTTGCCCAAAATTATTTTCATATATAGAAGAAATAATTTTCATAAATTATTATAGTATATGGTTACTTGGTTGTTAGGGAATGATAATATTAAATTATTATCATTATTGTGAGAAATTGAATAAGAAATTGAAAATCATAACTAAAATCTAAGAAATAAACTCATATAAAAATGGAATTTGTAAATGTAAATTGTAAATGTGCTTTGTAATTAGAAATAAAATTCCAGAGTAATGTTTGAATATGAATTGAAAGGATTTGGGGTTTGAAATTTCGAGAAAATTTAATTCGTTTGAGTTTGAAAATGATATTTCAAAGTTTTTGGAGAAATAATAGTGATATTATTTGGAAAATATTTTTGAATTGGATTTGAAATCTGGTAAGATTTGGAATTTAAAAATATTTGAAAGGTTTGAAATAGATAAAAGCACTAAAATCTCTTCGGTCGCTGGAAAATGACTTCAGTGATGACTGTAGCATCATCGATGTCCATTTTCGAGTTTCCAAGAGAGGAATTGCTACCTAAATGTTTCAAATTGAAGTTGTTTGCAAAACTTCCTTTGGTTTTGAAATTCAAAAGAAATGAGTTGGGTTTGATATATATGATTTCAAAAATGTTTTTGAATGTTTAAGCAATTGTATAAACTCTAAAGGTTTAATTAAAAATGTTTATAGAATATAAAATAGGTTTGATACCTAATAAAGTAAGAAATTTATTAGAATAAAATTTAACTCGAAGAAGAGTTATTTAAATAGGTATGGAAACAAAGTAAACCAGTAAAGTAAATTAAAGAGATTTGGGAAGGAAACGTAAATTAGTTAAAATGTAAGCCAATTAAATAAAGTAAATTTAAAGAAGTTAGCAAATCAAATTTAAATAAGTGGAAAATTTATAGAAGTTAAGAATTTCAATTAAAATTGAAGTGTAATTGAATCTAGTAAAAGTGAATTTAAGGAAAAGTCTAAGGAGACTAAATGAATGGTTAATTAAATAAAAAGTTATAAGTTGGAAATAAAATTGTGGATAGACAAATGAATTTGCATTTGTAAGTAAATAGGATTGAAACAAAATATTTGAATTGTGTAAAATAGAGAATTAGTCAGGTTGGACTAAATAAAATAAAATTTGCAAATAAACAAATTGATTTAATTGGGTAAGAAAATGAATTGGAATGAGATTTGATTTGAATCATGTTGAATAAAACAAAGTATTAAATTTGATTGGGAATAAATGGGTGGAAGGAAGGAAAATTTAATTCAAGTGGAATTGAAAATGAAAATTTGAATAAAAATATTGAGATTTGAAAATTTATTTGGTTGTAGTTAAATAAAATTGAAAACTGAATATTAAAATTTAAAATTGAATTGAGTAAAGTAAAGTTGTAAAAAAATTAATTTGTAAGTGGAACTAATTAAAGAGATGGTTAAATAAAAACGGTTTGAGACAAAATGAATTGAAATTTGAAATAAGTTACTAAATCGAACTGATTTAAAATAATAATAATGATAAACTTCAGTGGTGAAGTGGAGAATAAATATAAGTAGTATATAAAATATTTATATTGGGAAACATATTCTAAGTAAATATGTGAATTTATTTTTAATAAAGGTGTGTGAAATGATAAGGGTGAATAAGTGATTGGAAATCGAAATAAATGTGAATAAAAAAAGAGAATTGGTATAGATAATAATCAATTAAGATAAATACGTGGGATGTACTACATTATTTTATTCGCATAATGATTTGATCCGGATTCGAGCACATAATTTCGAGATAGTCATATCGATCCGAGTTGGGATTTTTCACTTGATTTTCGACGGTGAACCCTAGATATGGATTTTGATCAATTTTGGAAATTCTTTATCATAGTTTGTGGTTATGCAAGGAGAATGACAGTTTTTGATCAAGAAACCAGATCTGAGTCCGCACTTGGAAGTCGGATGAACGATATTAGTTCGAAAACAAAATTATGTGATCGAGTGAGCGATCGAAATTAGGATTGCGTACGGATGATATATGTACATCGTACGGACTTGAGTGAAATAGATATTGAAACTTTTGCAATGAAGTGTATAAAATAATTTTGAATGCTGTGATTGGACATTATTGCTAAGTAGTTTACAGGTGTTTTAAAAGCAAAAGGAAATTGGGATTTTTGATTTTAGAAGAAAATTTGAATTGCCCGGCAAAAAGGTGTGTATTTAAAATTTCCATATGAAATTTGATGATTTTCTGGTCTAGCCACTTGGTTTTTTGTTTGTTTTGAAATTTTGGGGCCCGTAGAAGCATTTTGTAGTTGTACCGAGCAAGCCGCGCAAAGGAGACGCTGGCAAAAAAATTCGAAACTTTAGAGAGTTAGAAATTTTTTGAGAAGATTTTGATAATTTTAAATTTGATTTTAAATTTAAATTTGAATTGTTGAGTAAATAAGGCTATTTGGAAATTGTCGATAGGTTTGGGAAGTTAATAAGGATGATAATGTGTCTTTAATAAAAGATGGTTTGGAAGTTGTTGATACTATTTAGTTTTAGAAAAATAGTTAACGGGTTTTGTACCATTCTTCTTAACAAGTATTTCGGGGACGAAATTCTTTTAAGGGGGGAGGAATGTGACTACCTGGAATTTCTAGACATTTGACATTGAAATATTTAATTGATTTTGAATATTTAAAAGTTAGTTTAACTTGAATTTCAAATATCACTGTTTATTTGGGTAATTAAATTATTGAATTTGATAGTAGAAAATTGGTTAAAATAATGAATCTTCATTTTTAAGATGGATAAAAATATTTCAATGACTTTTAAAATTTATGTTGATAATACTGAAAATAATAAAAGCTTCAAAATTAAATTTTAAACTGTTTTGTTCAATTTAAAAATGTATTGTTTAGATCGATATTAAAAATTACCTTCCTGGGCACAGTCTCGGAATTCGACGAAAACAGTTCCATTGGATTCGTAATAGTGTATTATTATCAGATTTTAACTTTCACAACATTCGAAATTGTCATGTAATCATACGGTAGATAAATGCGCTAAATTTTATATTGAAATTTAATTTAATAACTGGATCAAAAAAGCTAACTTCTCCATACTATCGAGTTAGGCCTTGGAACCTTTTACATTGCGTTCGAAATCGGGATATTACATTATAAACGCCTAGCGGCATGCCTCGATAGGATGTAAAATTTTAAGGCTTCGAATTCAAGACAAATTAAATTTGAATTCAAATTCAAAAATAAATAATATAATTGCATTGGATCACTTTTGTAAGTTATACAGACACGTATAGGAAATTTTTGCACATGTCGTTCCTAATTACACGCGTCTTCTACTTTTTATTTTTTATATCGTAGCTAACCATTTTTAAAGTAGAAATCAAAATTCATTTGCAACGAAAACTATCTTCATTTCAAAATCGAGCCAAGCTTTTCAATCAAATCAAATTAAATCAAACTAAAAAATGGCGACCGTGATAGGGACGAATCGAATTGATCGTTCAATCGATGGGAGGTAGGTCGTTCTCGGGCTCGCGTTGGACAATGTGATAACCCAGATTTTGGGTATCTGTTAAGGTATTTAACAAAATTAAAAAATTTAAAATACTGAATTTTTAATTTGAGCAAATAAAATTCTGATGTATATACCTAGATATGTACATGGATGAATTTGAGCTATAATAAATATTTGGATAATTATTTGTTTAATAATCACCTGATATAATTATTTAAGTTGTCAAAATTCATTTTTTTTCAAAAAAAATATGTAATTGATTATGGATATATATAAATAAAATATAAAAGAGAATTTGAATTTGAAACTCAAATGTAAACATCCTAAAAATAACTTGGATTTAAAATAATATGTATGTATGA
Organism: Allium cepa; assembly: GCA_030765085.1. Classification (NCBI taxonomy): domain Eukaryota; kingdom Viridiplantae; phylum Streptophyta; class Magnoliopsida; order Asparagales; family Amaryllidaceae; genus Allium; species Allium cepa. Next base: position 871,136,785 of record CM060937.1, on the reverse strand, counting down.
TTTGTTTTATATCATTGTCTTTAGAAGGTTTTATAAAGGATATATTAAACTAGTATAATTATTTTTAAATATGTAATTGGATTTTATATCATTTCTTTTAAAAGTTATATGTAATTAAACAAAGAGAAGTTTGATTATTAAACACACTTAAGACATTAATAATATGAAACTGAAATTAAACTATAATAAAAGTATATATAAAAATTTATAAAACACATTAATACATTATAATTACACATGCAAACTAACTCTCTATGCATTAATACAAGTGCGAATTAACTATAGCGTGCTTATGACAAATGTAAGTAATTCAACATGTGTCAATTATTTCTTTTGAAATAAATTAAGCAAAATTATATTAACATCTCTTTCAATTTATTTATGTTTGGATTATTAAAACAAAGAAGAAAGCCTGTATCATAAACCAGAAAAGAAAAAAAACACTAATTTCAAATAGCTTCAACTATTTTCAAAATTTCAACCTGGACAACAGCAAGATTCAAATAACTTCAAGCTTCAACCTCAACTTATTCAAACTTTAACCTGATCAAAGCTAGGAGATTCAAGATCATCATAAATCAAGCAATTTAACTCAAACATCATGCACTAGATCAAAACAAGAAGTTTGTTTCATGTTCTCCATTTTCTAAAACAATGAGTAAACTGTTTTCGTTTTTTTTACAAAAAAAAAGAGAAACCTTAACCTGTTCTATAATTTGAAGCCTGTGGTTGATATGAATAATGTTGCACGAATAAGTGAATATGATATAGTTGTTGTGTATATGTTTATATGCATCTCTGTATGAAGATTCTTAAACCTCTGTTTTTAATTTACTGACGCAAATAATCACATAAAAATCGATTTCTTTTCACTGAGGCGATTATAGGATATAATGTAAAAAGGAAATGTGTTTGTACTGATGAAATCTTATCTTTAAAAATAGTTTCAAGTGGAAGTTTTAAGTTATGATCTAGAAATTAATAAATTTACAGTAGAAAATCAATTTTCTAGAAAAATTAAATCAGGATAATTCTAGGTTTCACTTATATAACTGAAATCTATGTCCAAAATAATAAATTTAGGTGGAGTCCTTTTGATTTCTAATTAAGTGGATGTGGAGTTAAGGGATATTAAACGGATTTGGGTCGACGGGAAATTTCTAGCAATCCCGACGCTTACAAGCTCAAGGGATCAAGTCGGAAAAGGCTGAGGTGACCGTGGTTAAAGGGAAAATGGAGGCATGGATTCTCGGGGACCGTGGTGATCGAAAAAAGGGGAATGTAGGGTTTAAGGCAAGTTTTAGTCGAGATGGTTCGTCGATCGATTTCGGTGACTTGGTGGCATTGAGTTAGATCATGTGTGGGGGAAGTTAAAGCAGGGAGTTGTGGCGTCGTTCTGCCTAAGTCGTCGTGGGTGTAGGTGGTCCGAGGCGATGGTTTGGGTGGTTTTTCCGATGGGTGGTGTTTCCAGTTTTCGATCGTTTCGTCTCAATTTTGTTTCCGTATTCGATCGATTCGATATGGTGGTCGGAATTGATGGTAGGGTCGTAGGCGATTCGTTGGTGGCGGCAAGCTTGGTCGGAGCGTCGTTGTTGGTTCATGCACGTGCACAAGCTTTTGATTTGTTTTAAGTGTGCACTGTGTAGTTTGAGGCACCGGGAAAATTTGAGTTCGGCTCGAAGACATTCTCGTGTTTTGATCGAGAGGGGTGAGATGAGAGTTCACTTCGAGTGTAGCTGGGTGTTCCTCTTGTAGGCTTGAGCTTCTTATTACTTTGTTTTTAAAAAAAAGCAAAGAAATGTTTAAGTCCAAAGTTCTAAAGGCAATGTTGAGTGAGCAGGATTTTAAATAGTTTTTTAAAATTTTAAAAAAGAAAGATTTTAAATTAAAATTAAAATTAATTTAAACCATGACTTGATAAATGTTTACGTTATTTGATTAATGGAAGTTATGATTTAATAAACATTAAATTTGTTAAGTTAAATGATTATTTTATTTTTAAACTTAATTAAATGATATAATTAAGAAAGTTAATTATAAGGACAAAATGTTTTAAATTAGTATGTGTAATAACCCAGGGTTTTACAACAATTAATAATCATCATTAAACGATTAATTGATTGTTAATTACTGTTGAGTATTTTAATCAGTTGAAATTCCTTTGAAAAAAAAGTGTTAAAGGTACCTGGGCTTTAAAATTAATATTTGGCCACGTTTTTATTGGGGTTGTGATATGTAGCAAGGCCGATGCCCATTTTCCCCCCTTTCATTATTTCGTTTGAAGAACCCTAGGACAAAAGAAATGAAAAAGAGAAAAGAAAAAAAAACGAACGAAAATAATGGCGGCCAGGGCTTTTGGCTTCACGCTCGATTCATTGTTGGCCTCGGCTCTGACTCTTACTTGATTCGCGCTAGGGGAAAACAAGGTGAGTGAATTATCACTCACATCTATTTTCATACTTCAGTCGTTCGAATTTTGTTTCGATGTTGATGTTGTTCGACTTTTGAATGTTGACCGTGTTCGATTTTTGTTATAGTTGAATTTTGACTGCTGTTCGTAGTGAAGTATGGTGTTCTTGTTGCTTGACTGTTTATAATTACACTTGATATTCTCGGCCATTCGAGTTGTGAGGTTGATGATTTATCTTGGCCAATTAATTTTGTTTTAATGCTATGACGACGTTTTCTGGTCATCATGGTTATGTGAATTTGCTGATTCTTCGTGGACTTCGGTCACTATGATTTGTTGACATTTGAACTCGCCAGATTGTAGCCTTAGTTGCCATGGTCCTGACTTGATGTTGCTGACTCCGGTTTTGAATTGACCTGCAATTATCTTCGACTGCAAACTTAATTTCGTGAAAATATTTTTGATGAAAATTTATTGGCTTTGCATTTGCTTTAAGTGTTTGACTTCGGTCCTGATTTGGGTATTCGATACCATGACTTCGGTCAGTAGATCGGCAGTTAACTTAACTGCTGTACCATGATACTTGAACTCGTCTCAAGTATATTTTGATATTGTTTCATAAAAGTTGAAGTGTTTTCCTTCCTGTTGCATACGTGCATAATTATTTTGCAAAGTTGAATTGTTTTACTTCCTACTACATGCGTGTGTATGTAGTTTACAATATTGAAATGCTTTACTTCCTAGCTACCTTGACTAGGTTCACTGTGTTCACAGTGTTGCTCGGTGTACCTTGTTGTTCCATGGGTACTTGTGTTAGTTCAACACTTTTTTATTGTTGCTTGGGGACTGAACTGTTTCATGCTTCATGCGAGTCTTTGTGGTTTGTCTCTAAGTTTAGTTGACTTTGCATTTTCTTTTTGGTCCTATTTCAGCCATTATATTTCTGGCCTGTAGTTTGAAATTGAGAAATGTATATCTTCATATACAAACCAATGTGTTTCAATTGTTCACTGAACTGTGTATCACTTGGTGTTGTAGTTTCATCGTTGCATTCATGTGTACATCACTTGTTGTTGTTGCATATGTTTGCTTCTCCGACCTATTGCAATGTAACCTTCATGGGTTTATTTTTGAAGCTTGCACTGTCAAGTTTCACTGTCTGGTTGTTAATGCCACTGTAGTATTGCCGTATCTATGGACTTTTGTGAGATCTTTGCCCTTGTTGGTTTGCATTGCATTGATGCATTCAGATTTGTTTTTCGAATTCACTTGAGTTAAATTCGGTATTTCAGATTTGACCTTGGGTTGAAAATTTGTGACATTATTTTAGTGTACTTGAGTTGAATCCAGTAGTTCGAGTTTGACCTTGTGCTCAATTGTGAGCTTTCATTGTGCTTTCACGTGCACATTGTCCATTTCTGTCTGCTTTTACTATTAAGGCCGTGCCATCGATATTGGATTCTTCATTTTTTTTGGTTCGTTGATCTTTTGGGTACATCATCACTGTAGTGGCAAGGCAGTGCACGCAAGCATGAACTACAGCCACACGGTATGGCTTTTATGATATTCTATTTTGTTTTGATTTATTGATCTTTTGCGTATTTAATTTCTGTAGTGGCGAGGCTGTACACGCGTGCGTGTACTGCAGCCCTACCCGAGTTGGCATTTTAGTTGATATTTTAATATTTTGTGTCGTATTCTGATTTGGTTTGATTTGATGATTTTGTTGATATCTAATTATCTTTTTGATAATTAGGTTATGAATTTCTAATTATGTACTTAATAATTGAATTTGGTTGTTAATTTCCGTTTAGGTAATTCTGTTGTTTTCTAAATTATCTTCATTGATAATCTTTTTAATTTATCTTCGTTGATAATTGGGGTTTGCTGATTTGTTGTTTAACACTGTTACGTGTTATATTTATCGTTATCCGATTTTTTTATTTAAGGATCAGATAGACGAGATTTATTGTGACTGTCGTCTAATTGTTATTAATTATTATTACTTCTGTGCATTAGTAACTAAGTTTGAATTAGACTGACCCGTGTATTATTTTCTTTTGAATGTAATACTCGGGTCAGACCGAGTTATTACAGGTTGTAGATATCTTGCTTTGGGTTGCTGCTTGAGCTATGAAGTCTTTTCTTATCTTTTGGAGTAGTTGCTGTCATTTTTAGTAGTCAGTATATTTATATAAGTTGTTATGTGTTCATGTATATTAATCACGATAATGTACTTGTGTATATAACTTCCTGAGTCGACAGTTGTAGTTGTATCATATGTACTGTATCACATGTATTGTAACTGATTTCAGTTATATATATATATATATATATAAGACTTTTTATTATCTGTGTTCCGCATTTATATTATCTGTGTTATTATTATATTTATTGTCCTAAACTATTATGATCCATCGTAGTTCGTTTTATATTGGAATTGGGTATGTCGATGGGAGTAAATAAATAAGAGATGAAAAATAAAAATATATACCACTCCTATCGGAATAACCAATACTAGTATAAGGCCTAACTACGGATGGCCGCTCCTATCCAGCCTTATTCTTCGTGATAACAGACAGTATTTTCTTTAATACTCTTTGTTATGATGAGCATAGAGGTGGGGTGTCACAGTTGGTATCAGAGCTTGGGGTTTATGGACATAATATAAAACGTAACTTAGATGGAACATGTGTTACAACTATTAGCCGATGTTTTATTGTGCTTTGAGTCAAAACTAAAGTTTTAAAAATATGTTGAAATTTTCAAATATCTTTATTTAAAAATAAAAAGTGAAACTGTGTTTTGATGATTGGTTGATTCGTGTTTTGTTTATTAGAGTGTGCAGCGAAAACAGTGAGACTGTCTTTGCTGAGTACGGCCGATAACCTTTTTGATTTAAAAATCAAAATATGAAATTGAAATAAATTTCAATTGTTGTTTACATAGCTGTGTTTATTTTGTTTTCTTTGAAAATTTCGAATCCGATTTGAGGATTCGAAGCGATTGCAGTTATGTGAATTTGTTGATATTTTTTGCTGTTTTAAATTATCTTCATTAAAGATATATTTGAATGATTTCTTTGTTCATTTTGTGGTATATGTGCAAATTTAGGTTGCATGTTACTACATTAAATTTTACGTTGAACCGATGCTTGGTTTTAAACGTATTTTGTTGCCGTTATTTTATAACGGGATTTTTACACCAATGCTAAATTTTTGAAGCACGGTGTTTTGTTGACATTATAATGAATGAAAATTCACTGATATTATATTTTGATGCAGATTATTTTGATGATATTTTGACGTTTAAAAATTACTGTCGCTTTGACTTCAGTAACCGTCAAATTTAAAGTGGATTTTTAAGCGGTTACCCTGCAATGCTGATTTTGAGATCCGTTCTACGGTATTTTGAGAAGTGCAATCTCCTTGTCGAAATTGTCACTGATGTTGCTGTTTTAAGCACGTGGATTGATAATCGTTTTAAAAATAAAAGTTGTTTTCAAAAAATTTCAGTTTACGTTTTCAAAAGAATGAGGAAGCGATTTAAACGATTCAGCAAAATCGAGGACTATGCACCCTTTCTTTTACTGATTCGCTTAATTACGGATTTGTTCGTTTGAGAATGTAAATTATTACTTTTATAAATAAATGAAATTGTTTTCAGAAGTTTTGCAGTTTGCACTTTCAAAAGAATGAGGAAGTGATTTAAACGTTTCAGCAAAATCGAGGATTATGACCCCTTTCTTTTACCGATTCGCTTAATTCTGGACTTGTCCGTTTGAGAACGTGAAATGTTATTTTTGGAATACACAATTTTGCACTTTCAAGGAAACGATGAAGAGATTTAAACAATTTAGTAAAACACGTGGTTATGGGACATGTGCGTTTGCTATTTTGGTTAATTCCGGACTCGTTATTTGAAATATTTGCTGTTTGATGATTTTACACTTTCAAGGAAACGATGAAGAGAATTAAACGATTTAGTAAAACTCGTTGTTATGGGACATGTGCGTTTGCTATTTTGGTTAATTTCGGACTCGTTAATTGAAATATTTGATGATTTTCGTGTGCTTTCGAGCCACTATGATGGACCTTCGGGTCATATGAGGACCTTCGGGTCAAATACCAGTACCAGACCTTCAGGTCATATGTTGGACCTTCGGGTCATATGATGGGCGCCAAAATTATGATGACGGTACTTGGTGGGCCTCGGCCATATGAGATGCACGTTCGGCGTAGCTAAAACTCGCCATATGATGGGATCGATCCACCTTTTATGTTGATTTTCTAGAGTATCTTAATTGATTTCTAGATATTTGTTGAATCTAATTATCTGCAGGTAATTAGATATTTGATGTTATGAGTTCTGATTATCGTTTTTGATAATCGGATATTTGTTGTTTCTAATTATCGCTTGTGGTAATTAGATATTTGATGTTATGAGTTCTGATTATCGTTTTTGATAATCAGATATTTGTTGTTTCTGATTATCGCTTGTGATAATTAGATATTTGATGATATGAGTTCTAGTTATCTTTGTTCATAATTAGATATTTGTTGATTTTGATTATCGTTTTTGATAATCGAATATTTATTGATTTGAGGGTTGATTATCGTTTTTGATAATCGAATATTTGTTGATTTGAGATTTGATTATCGTTTTTGATAATCGAATATTTGTTGATTTGAAATTTGATTATCGTTTTTGATAACCGAATATTTGTTGATTTGAGATTTGATTATCGTTTTTGATAACCGAAGATTTGTTCATTTGAGATTTGATTATCGTTTTTGATAACCGAAGATTTGTTGATTTGAGATTTGATTATCGTTTTTGATAATCGAATATTTATTGATTTGAGATTTGATTATCGTTTTTGATTATCGAATATTTGTTGATTTCTATCTATCTCTATTGATAGTTAGAGTTTGCTGGTTATGGAGTTCGCGTGTTTTCTTCTTCTGATTATCTGATTAATAACTAGATAATTGCAGTTTTGCGAATTATGGTTTATGTTTTCTAATTATCTTTGTTGATAATTAGATTTTTCTTTTTTCTAATTTTCGTATCGATAATTAGGTATCGCTGTTTTGTTATTTCTGTATTCAAATTATCTAATTGATAATTAAATATTGCCGATAATCGTATTTATTCAGTTTTGTTGTTTTCTGAATTATCTATTGATAATTAGATTTTGTTGAGAATTTGTGAATTTCTTTTATGAAATTAAAAGATTTCTATGGTATATGTGTTCTTAACCTATATTTTTCTAGCTTAACCAGTTTATGTTAGAAAAATAATTATTATCGACGACTTTATTTATGAAAATTGCGGGGATGCAATTTTTATAAGGAGGGGAGTCTGTAACATCCCATGGTTTTACAACAATTAATAATCATCATTAAACGATTAATTGATTGTTAATTACTGTTGAGTATTTTAATCAGTTGAAATTCCTTTGGAAAAAAAAGTGTTAAGGGTACCTGGGCTTTAAAATTAATATTGGGCCACGTTTTTATTGGGGTTGTGATATGTAGCAAGGCCGATGCCCATTTTTCCCCCTTTCATTATTTCGTTCGAAAAACCCTAGGAAAAAAGAAACGAAAAAGAGAAAAGAAAAAAACGAACGAAAATAATGGCGGCTAGGGCTTTTGGCTTCACGCTCGATTCATTGTTGGCCTCGGCTCTGACTCTTGATTGATTCGCGCTAAGGGAAAACAAGGTGAGTGAATTATCACTCACATCTATTTTCATTTTTCAGTCGTTCGAATTTTGTTTCGATGTTGATGTTGTTCGACTTTTGAATGTTGACCGTGTTCGATTTTTGTTATAGTTGAATTTTGACTGCTGTTCGTAGTGAAGTATGGTGTTCTTGTTGCTTGACTGTTTATAATTACACTTGATATTCTCGGCCATTCGAGTATATTGTGAGGTTGATGATTTATCTTGGCCAATTAATTTTGTTTTTATGCTGTGACGATGTTTTCTGGTCATCATGGTTATGTGAATTTGCTGATTCTTGGTGGACTTCGGTCACTATGATTTGTTGACATTTGAACTCGCCAGATTGTAGCCTTAGTTGCCACGGTCCTGACTTGATTTTGCTGACTCCTGTTTTGAATTGACCTGCAATTATCTTCGACTGCAAACTTAATTTCGTGAAAATATTTTTGATGAAAATTTATTGGCTTTGCATTTTCTTTAAGTGTTTGACTTCGGTCCTGATTTGGGTATGCGAGACCATGACTTCGGTCAGTAGATCGGCAGTTAACTTAACTACTATACCATGATACTTGAACTCGTTTCAAGTATATTTTGACATTGTTTCATAAAAGTTGAAGTGTTTTCCTTCCTGTTGCATACATGCATAATTATTTTGCAAAGTTGAATTGTTTTACTTCCTACTACATGCGTGTGTATGTAGTTTACAATATTGAAATGCTTTACTTCCTAGCTACCTTGACTGGGTTCACTGTGTTCACAATGTTGCTCGGTGTACCTTATTGTTCCACGAGTACTTGTGTCAGTTCAACACTTTTTTATCGTTGCTTGGGGACTGAACTGTTTCATGCTGCATGCGAGTCTTTGTGCTTTGTCTCTAAGTTGAGTTGACTTTGCATTTTCTTTATGGTCCTATTTCAGCCATTATATTTCTGGCCTGCAGTTTGAAATTGAGAAATGTATGTCTTCATATACAAACCAATGTGTCTCAATTGTTCACCGAACTGTGTATCACTTGGTGTTGTAGTTTCATCGTTGCATTCATGTGTACATCACTTGTTGTTGTTGCATATGTTTTCTTCTCCAACCTGTTGCAATGTAACCTTCATGGGTTTATTTTTGAAGCTTGCACTGTCAAGTTTCACTGCCTGGTTGTTAATGCCACTGTAGTATTGCCGTATGTATGGACTTTTGTGAGATCTTTGCCCTTGTTGGTTTGCATTGCATTGATGCATTCGAATTTGTTTTTCGAATTCACTTGAGTTGAATTCGGTATTTCGGGACCTTGGGTTGAAAATTTGTGACATTATTTTAGTGTACTTGAGTTGAATCCAGTAGTTCGGGTTTGACCTTGTGCTCAATTATGAGCTTTCATTGTGCTTTCACATGCACATTGTCCATTTCTGTCTGCTTTTACTATTGAGGCCGTGCCATTGATATTGGATTCTTCATTTATTTTGGTTCGTTGATCTTTTTGGTACATTATCGCTGTAGTGGCAAGGCAGTGCACGCAAGCGTGAACTGCAGCCACACGGTATGACTTTTATGATATTCTATTTTGTTTTGATTTATTGATCTTTTGTGTATTTAATTTCTGTAGTGGAGAGGCTGTACACGCGTGCGTGTACTGCAGCCCTACCCAAGTTGGCATTTTAATTGATATTTCAACATTTTGTGTCGTATTCTGATTTGGTTTAATTTGATGGTTTTGTTGATATCTAATTATCTTTTTGATAATTAGGTTATGAGTTTCTAATTATGTACTTAATAATTGAATTTGGTTGTTAATTGCCGTTTAGGAAATTATGTTGTTTTCTAAATTATCTTCACTGATAATCTTTTTAATTTATCTTCGTTGATAATTTGGGTTTGCTGATTTGTTGTTTAACACTGTTACATGTTATATTTATCGTTATCCGATTTCTTTATTTAAGGATCGGATAGACGAGATTTATTGTGACTGTCGTCTAATTGTTATTAATTATTATTGCTTCTGTGCATTAATAACTGAGTTTGAATTAGACTAACCCGTGTATTATTTTCTTTTGAATGTAATACTCGGGTCAGACCGAGTTATTACAGGTTGCAGATATCTTGCTTTGGGTTGCTGCTTGAGTTATGAAGTCTTTTATTATCTTTTCGAGTAGTTGCCGTCATTTTTAGTAGTCAGTATATTTATATAAGTTGTTATGTATTCATGTATATTAATCACTATAATGTACTTGTGTATATAACTTCCTGAGTCGACAGTTGTAGTTGTATCATATGTACTGTATCACATGTATTGTAACTGATTTCAGTTATATATATATATATATGAGACTTTTTATTATTTGTGTTCCGCATTTATATTATCTGTGTTATTATTATATTTATTGTCCTAAACTATTATGAGCCATTATAGTTCGTTTTATACTGGAATTGGGTATGTCGATGGGGGTAAATAAATAAGAGATGAAAAATAAAAATATATACCACTCCTATCGAAATAACCAATACTAGTATAAGGCCTAACTACGGATGGTCGCTCCTATCCAGCCTTATTCTTCGTGATAACAGACAGTATTTTCTTTAATACTCTTTGTTATGGTGAGCATAGAGGTGGGGCGTCACAGTATGTAATGATAATTGAGTAATTAATAAAGATAAATGATATATCTTAAGGTTAATTAAGACCTTGAATGATTAAGAACCATTTGAATTAATAAAGTAATTTAGGAGTAATTTATTTAATTGATTAATGATTTTAGGGGTATTTCATTAATTTTATTAATTATGAGTTATTAATTTAAGATTAATTAACTCGGAATTAAGGATAAATTGATTTAGTAATTGCAGATTAATTTCTTTAATAATAATTACTTAATGTAAGTAATTAAAGGATTAATCTGTTAAGGGTTAATTAATTTAATAAAAAATGAAAGGTTAAATTAATTAATGAATAGAGGTTAATTAATTAAGGATAATTAACCAATAGGATAATTACTTAATGAAAGTAATTTAAGGGTAAATACTTATGGGAAGTAATTAAGGATTAATTACTTAGTGTAATTAATTAAAGGATTGATTAATTAAGGAAATTAATTAAGGGTTAGTCAATCAATGTGTATGATTAATTAAAGGGTAATAGATCAATATAAGTACTTATAGGATAATTAATTTGAGTAATTGATTAAGGATCAATGTAGTTAATATGAATGGGGGAAGATTGATTAATTTGTGTTATTAGTTAAAGGTTAATTACTTAACGTAATTAAAAATGGATGATTAAAGAATGAATGATTAATTGGGTTATGATTAAATAATGATAAGTAAGCAGAATTAAGGTAATCCAAGTAATTAAAATTGGTGATTGATTAACTTAATTAGGAATTATATATCTATGGAATCATGCTTATGGATGATTAAATGATATTGGATGACTTGAATTGTTGATGGGCGATTGAGTTGTGCTGTGATAATATGTGTTGTCTATCTGGGCTGAATTGTTATGTAGTATGATATCCTGAATATAGATTGTATTATCTAAACTTAAAGAACAACATTGGATTCGAAGAGTGTATCAGTAAATACCCGGAACCACTTCGAATAGTAATCTAAAACTTCTTATAAATTGGATATGTGGAATTAAAAAGGCTGGATTTGGAATAAATTAAGTAACTTGGCCTTTAACTGAGCAATAGTTCTTAGATATTGTTTGTAATAAGTGATGGACTTTGAGAACTTGTAGGAAAGTACGAGTTACCTTGGTTGTAAATAAGTTTATAACTTAATATTTCATGTTATATGGGTTTACTCACGCTAGTTTCCAGCTTGACCCGGGTATTACTTTGATGTAATGCTCGGGTCAGACTGAGTATTATAGATTTTCAGGTAAGAACATTTCAGAGCTCAGGTGGCGAGCTGGATGGCAGGAACGTATAGAGTATTCCACTGAGAGATATTATTGTTTATCTGGGACAAGTTAAATTTTAATTTTCCAGCTTGTGTGTAATGGCTGTAACTTTGATATTATGTATGTAACTTAATTGATACAGCTTTCTTTGTATAACTGATATTATTTAATATTACATTTTATTCGATGCGAATGTGAGATTATGTGACTTGTTTTCTCTTTCTTCTTCTACCTCTTTCTTCTTTTCCTAACTATTTGGAATTTTCGAAATCAAAAATTCCGGGTCGTTACATTTGGTATGAGCAGAAGGTTAAGCTAGAGCCTTGGCTCTGGTGGATTTACTCATTAAAGATAGGGTTAATGGTACCCTAGAATGAGTTGAGTGTGCGTATATATATATATGTATGGGAGCGTACTTGTTATTTTCTTATATAAAGATTTTAAAAATGGTTTTAATAAATGATTTTTACAAAAACTTATATTTTATATATAAAGCAATAATGGGTTGTTGGATATTGAAATTGAATAAGAATTAAGTGATATATATATATATCAAAGTGGGAATTGAACAGAATGAACTATAAAAATAAGATGAATTAGAATTGATTATAAACTAGAATATGGAATGGTCATTATGTATAAAAATGAGATCTTTGTTTTTTAGTGAATATTGATAATGCAAAATGAAATGTGTTAAGGAAGCAAACTTTTAGAAAAAGTATGACTTGTAAATTGAAGTGGGTTTTAAATGATGAAGTTTTGAATTCTAACTCTAGAAACATTTCAAATTGTTTTCAAAAGGTCAATGAAATAATAACTAATATTATTCATGCTATTTTTGAATGTAGTCTTATTTTAAAGTAAGAAGTTGTTTGAAAGCTTTAAAGAAAACTGTTTTGAATTAAAACCAAAGGCGGTTTAAAATTTAAAACATGGCTTGGCGGGATAAGAAATAAATATGTATATGTGTGGATATACATAATATCAAAGATGATTTGAAATAAACTCTAAGGTGTTGAGTTTTGATTTTCCCTGAAGTGTGATGTAAAAAACCCATAGTGAAATAAGTCTTTGAACTTATAAATAAGAAAGAATATTGTTAGAAATTTGACAATTTGAAGTGGGAATTCAAATTTGAGTAAGGTTAAAGGTATTTAATTGAATTTTACTTGGAAGAAGTTAAATAAGTTCGGAATGAACAACCTGAATTGGAAATTTCAAGTTGAAATTGAGATTTAACTTAGGAAGTTAAATGGGTTGATTTAGAGGGGAGTTATATAAGATATCAAATCGGTTTGAGTTCTGGGAATATGTAATGGATGCTATTGATGGATGTTTTAAATAAATTGGATGTTTATTTATCCTAATATCATCCTGTTATTATCAATAAGTTATGAAACCGTGAATTGAAATATTTGAAATAAATTAAGAAATGGATTGGAATAATATATATATATATCCATTGGTGATATAAATGGAAAATGAAATCACTTTGAACTTAAGATTTAAATGTTCAAAAGGGACTTGGAAATTTAAATTGTTAAGAATTGGTTTCAAGGTTGAAATTAGGTAGTAAATTGAATTTCAAATATTAAATTGTTTAAAAATGATTTGAACTATTATTTGAACGTAGAAATAAGTTTATAGAGAAGTAAAGGTAATTTAAAATGGAAATTTGGAATTTGGACTCAGAATTAAATGCTTAAAGGATTCTGAACTTTTACTAGAAAACTTGAGATAAGTAAGTAAAAGTGATTTGAATAAATATTAAAATGTTGGTCTCAAAATTTAATTGTGTAAGGACTTGGATTGTTAAATTAAAAAGTAAAGGTAATTTGATTTAAATGAATTAAATCAACAATTCAAAATTTAACTCGAGTTTATATAATTCGAGATGGTTTAAAGTGAAATGGAATTTGAAGTTGATTAAAATTGAAATTTGATTTGAATAATTTGGGATTGTGATTAAAGTTGAATAAGTAAATTCAAATGGAATTTGATTTGAAAGAAAATTGAGGGTAAAATTCAACTTGAATTGGGATTGAATCAATTCAAAAGGAAGTGGAAATTTACATGGAACTGTTGAGAATGGAGATTGGGAAGTTGAACAGTTTGGCTCTGGACTATTTTTAAAATAAATTGTTTTAATGTAAACTTTCTTAAGTCTATTTTTCCAAAGCTATTTAACATATACAATCTTTCTTTTTAAAGCCAAACTATTTTATACTTATTTTATAATTTTTTTTTTTTAACTATTTAACTATTTTACAACTGTATTATAAACTAATTGCTATTTTTCCAACTACTTTATAACTAATTACTATTTTACAACTATTTTGCAATTATCTAACTATATTATAACCCTTTGTCTATTTTATAAACACTTAACTATTTTACAGCTATTTTTACAAACTAATAATTACTTTTCAACTACTTATCTATTTTAAACTTTTCAAGCTATTTTCTAAATTTAAGCTGGACAGAGTTCAAACTGTTTATGATTTATTATCAATCAAGATAAGAATTGAAGTGATAATCCAAATGAGGATTGAAGCAATTGTGAATAAGTGAATAGAATCATAAATGAATGTGAATAGAAAAGGAATTGTTTTAACTAATAATATATGAAGATAAATACGTACGACATACGTATATTATTCTATTCGCATAATGATTTGATCTAGATTCGAGCATAGAATTTCGAGATAGTTATATCGATCCAGTTGGGATTTTTCACCCGATTTTCGACGGCGAACCTGGATATGGATTTTGATTGGTTCTGTAAATTCTCTATCATAGTTATGGCTATGCAAGGAGAATGATGGATTCTGATTAAGAAACCAGATTTGAGTCCGCACTAGAAAGTCGGGTGGATGATACTAGTTCAGAGGTGAAATTGTGTGATCGAGTGAGCGATCAGATGGATATAGCGTACAGATGATATGCGTACATCCTAGGGGTTTGAATGAAACTGATATTGAAAATTTGTGGATAAGAATTGTAAAATGATTTTTGAAATGAAAAGTATACTTTGTGAAATATATGATGAAATAAAATGGAAATTGGATATTTCTTTGTTTAAAGGTTTACTTTATGAAGATAAGTAATCTGGTTAATAAATTTATAAAATACTAGTCAAATTTAAATACTTGATTTGAAATAAACAAATTTACATATCTTTGTTATATATGGTAAACTTCCCTTGTTGGATCAATAGCCAGAATAAAAAGGGTTTTCTGAAAGTATTTGAAGTACAAAAATGGAATTTATACAAGTATGAAGTGATCTAAAGATTTTCAAGTTATATATATATATATATATATATATATATTTATATATATATAAAGGATCTTATGAGAATGATTTTGGGAAAAAGATTTTGGAACCTATGGATTTTGAAAAGGCTTTTGATTTTTGGGGAAAAAATCAATTTTGGAAATTTGGAAAGCCTACTTTGAGAATTATCAATTTTGGGATAATCTATTTTGAGAAAGGAGATTTATATGAGATTCATAATAGGTGTATGATTTGGAAGATACTATTTGTGTATAATATAAAGTGTTTTGAAAATGGCTCTGGAGAAAAAGGCGCTCCCTTGAAATGAATTTCTTAGGAGTACCATACGGTGGTATTGCCTTGAGCCCTAGGGGGTTCTAAAGTTGATCCTGTGAGGAAGTCTGGACAAAATGAAGGTCTTGAGGATTATTGGGTAGTGAAAGTTGAGGGCGCTGATGCCTATGGAGGCATTTGGGTTATGCTTTGACGACAGTGTAACTCAATGTCGCTGCGATCTACTGTGGACCATAGCGGAAATCGTGTAGAGGTGAGTGTCAACAATCTATGCTTGATTTTTTCGGGAAAGCAATGTAACATTGGTAGACTAGATCTATGGTCGAGTGGAGAAGTTTCATTCTTTTGGTTGCGAAATTCGAGGGCGTTGATGCCTATAGTTATATGGGTTTTTGCTGTGATAGCAACATAACCCCAGATGTAGCTGCGATCTGTAACGGGTTCCATGGTGTAATTGAGGGGCGCGGAGTGCCTACAGCTATCTATGGATTTTGCAGGGATGACAAAGTAACCATGAGGTTAACTACGACCATGGATATGGGTGATGACTTTCAGAGCATTCACACCAAAGATGTTTCCTCTATTTTCAAAAATGTGTTCTATATTTTTAATAAAATTATTTTCCAAGTATTTTCACTGGATGTTGAAAACGGGTTTACCAAGTACTTATAGATTTTCAGTCCTACGCCTAATCAATGTATGACCGAATCTCTTTGTGAACAAGGATGGATTTGTTGAAACATCGAGTTATAAAAAGTATTTTTACAAAACTATTTTGGCAACACTCTATAGATTTTTAAAGTGTTTTAAAAATGTTTAAAGAGTAGTTTAACGAATATTAAGTATTTTAATAAAAATTCTGGCTTCATTCCTTTTCGAGGACAAAAAGATTCAAGGGCGGAGGAATGTTGTAACCCAGATTTCGGATATCTGTTAATTGGTAATTAACAGAATTAAAAATTTAAAATACTAAATTTGTAAATTTGAACAAATAAAATTTTGATGTATATACCTGGATATGTACATAGTTGAATTTGAGCTATAATAAATATCTGGATAATTATTTGTTTAACAAACTCCTGATATAATTATTTAAATTGGCAAAATTCATTTTTTTCAAAAACAAACAAAATATGCAATTGATTATGGATATATATAAATAAAATATAAAAGAGAATTTGAATTCGAAACTCAAATTTAAACATCCTAAGAATAAATTGGATTTAAAATAATATGTATATATGATTTGTTTTATATCATTGTCTTTAAAAGGTTTTATAAAGGATATATTAAACTAGTATAATTATTTTTAATGTGTAATCGGATTTTATATCATTTCTTTTAAAAGTTACATGTAATTAAACAAAGAGAAGTTTGATTATTAAACACACTTAAGACATTATTAACATAAAACTAAAATTAAACTATAATAAAAATAAATATAAAAATTTATAAAACACATTAATACATTATAATTACACATGTAAACTAACTCTCTATGCATTAATACAAACGTGAATTAATTATAGCATGCTTATGACAAATGTAAGTAATTCAACATGTGTCAATTATTTCTTTTAAAATAAATTAAGCAAAATTATATTAACATCTCTTTCAGTTTCTTTATTTGTGGACTATCAAAACAAAGAAGAAGAAAGCCTGCATCATAAACCAGAAAAGAAAAGAAAAAAAACACTAATTTCAAAGAGCTTCAACTGTTTTCAAAATTTCAACCTGGACAACAACAAGATTCTAATAACTTTAAGCTTTAACCTTAACTTATTCAAACTTCAACCTGATCAAATCTAGTAGATTCAAGATCATCATAAATCAAGCAATTTGAACTCAAACATCAGGCACCAGATCAAAAGAAGTTTGTTTCCTGATCTCTGCTTTCTAAAACAGTGAGTAAACTGTTTTCTTATTTTTTGAAAAAAAAGAAACCTTAACCTATTCTATAATTTGAAGCATGTGGTTGATATGAAGAATGTAGCACGAATAAGTGAATGTGATATAGTTGTTGTGTATATGTTTATATGCATGCCTGTATGAAGATTCTTAAACCTCTGTTTTTAATTTACTGACCCAAATAATCCTATAAAAATCAATTTCTCTTCACTCAAGTGATTATAGGATAATGTAAAAAGGAAATGTGTTTGTACTGATAAAATCGTATCTTTAAAAATAGTTTCAAGTGGAATGTTTAAGTTATGATATAGAAATTAATAAATTTACAGTAGAAAATCAATTTTCCAGAAAAATTAAATCAGGATAATTCTAGGTTTCACTTATGTAACTGAAATCTATGTCCAAAATGATAAATTTAGGTGGAGTTCTTTTGATTTTTAATAAAGTGGATGAGGAGTTAAGGGATGTTGAATGAATTTGGGTCGACGGGAAGTTTTTCGCAATCCCGATGCTTACAAGCTCAAGCGATCGGGTTGGAGAAGGCTGACGTGACCGTGGTTAAAGGAAAAATGGAGGCAGGGGTTCTCGGGGACCGTGGTGATCGAAAAAGGGGAATGTAGGGTTTATGGAAAGTTTTAATCAGGATGGTTTTTTGATCGATTTCGATGACTTGGTGGCATCGAGTTAGATCGCGTGTAGGGGAAGTTGAAGCAGGGAGTCGTGGCGTTGCTCTGGGTAGGTCGGCATAGGTGCCGGTGGTTGGAGGCGATGGTTTAGGTGATTTTTCCGATGGGTTGTGTTTCCAGTTTTCGATCGTTTTGTCTCGATTTTGTTTCCGTATTCGATCGATTCAATTTGGTGGTCGGAATTGATGGAAGGGCCGTGGCGACTCGTCGACGGTGGCAAGCTTGGTCGGAGTTTCGTCGTTGGTTTGTGCACGTGCACGAGCTTTTGATTTGTTTCAGGTGTGCACTGTGTAGTTTGAGGCATCGGGAAAATTTAAGTTCGGCTCGAAGACATTCTCGTGTTTTGATCGAGAGGGGTGTGGTGAGAGTTTACTTCGAGTGTAGCTCGGGTGTTCCTATTGTAGGCCCGAGCTTCTTGTTACTTTGTTTTTTTAAAAAAAGCAAAGAAATGTTTAAGTCTGAAGTTCCAAAGGCTACGTTGAGTAAGCAGGATTTTAAACATTTTTTAAAATTTTATAAAAGCAAGTTTTTAAATTTAAATTGAAACTAATTTAAACTATGAATTGATAAATGTTTAAGTTATTTGGTTAAAGGATGTTATGATTTGTTAACATTAACTTTGTAAAGTTATATGATTATTTTATTTTTAAACTTAATTAAATGACTTAATTAAGAAATTTAGTTATAAGGATATAATGTTTTAAATTTGTATGTAATGATAATTGAGTAATTAATAAAGATAAATGGTATATCTTAAGATTAATTAAGACCTTGAATGATTAAGAATTAATTAAATTAATAAAGTAATTTAAGAGTAATTTATTTAATTAATTAATGATTTTAGGGGTAGTTCATTAACTTAATTAATTATGAGTTAATTAATTTGAGATTAATTAATTCGAAATTAAGGATAAACTTATTTAGCAATCAAAGATTAAGTGCTTAAATAATTATTTAATGTAAGTAATTAAAGGATTAATCTATTAAGTGTTAATTAATTTAATTAGAAATTAAAGGTTAAATTAATTAATGATCAGAGGTTAATAATTGAGGATAATTGACCAATAGGATAATTATTTGATGAAAGTAATTCAAGGGTAATTACTTAAGGGAAGTAATTAAGGATTTATTACTTAGTGTAATTAATTAAAGGATTGATTTATTAAGGAAATTAATTAAGGGTTAGTCAATTAATGAGTATGATTAATTAAAGGGTAATTAACCAATATGAGTAGTTATAGGATAATTAATTTGAGTAATTAATTAAGGATCAATGTAATTAATATGAATGGAGGAAGATTAATTAATTTGTGTTAAAGGCTAATTACTTAACGTAATTAAAGATGGATGATTAAGGAATGATTGATTAATTGGGTTATGATTAATTAATGATAAGTAAGCAGAATTAAGGTAATCCAAGTAATTAAAATTAGTGATTAATTTAATTGGTGATTGATTAAATTAATTAGGAATTATATATCTAAGGAATCTTGCTTATGGATGATTAAATGATATTGGTGTTATCTCGCTTTTTGACAAATCCGTGATACCAAAAGATCGGTCAAAAACAAAAGAGAGTTCATCTCAGAGATTGGTTGTACTTCACTTCGCTACGGATATCGATGAATTTTGTTCGAGTCCGGATTGTGCCAGAATTGACAAGACATGATGAGAAAAGCTGTAGAAGCCAGCGTTTCAAGTTTCAAGCCAATCCGAGTTCGTATGCTCAAGATATGATGGATTCAATTTGAGAAAGATAGCCCTTGTTTGGTTCGAACCCGTAGGATACCCCATAGTTCGAATCGATGGACAGAAATTATGTTCGAATCCATTGATTCGACTCCACCTACTTCGAATCCATCACTTTGGAATACTTCGAATCCATGAAGTTCGTACCCATCCTCATGTCTCAGCTCGACTCCATCTAGTTCGACTCCATGCTACTTCGTGTCCATTGCGTTCGCACCGGTTAGAAAGGAATTAGCCTCGCGTCTACCTAGTTCGAATCCATCATCCTCGCATCAGTTCGAACCCATGAGATATAGCCGTGCCTTGAATCCATCAAGATAGCAATAGTTCGAATCCACCCTCGTATGCCTTAGTTCGAATCCATCAGGTATATATTGCTTCGAATCCATGAGAAGTTCCTCTGCTTCGACTCCATCGGGCAAGCCCTCACTTCAAATCCATCCTCGCATGTCTATGTTCGAATCCATCCAAAACCCTCCCTAGTTCGAATCCATCAGAGTATTCCTATCTTCGAGTCCGTCATGTTGAAACCCTTCGAATCCATGTAGTTGTAGGGACTTCGACTCCATCTAATAACTGTCTTCGAATCCACCCTGTTGAGGCAAATTCGAATCGATCAATAGTGACTTGCCCTGATCGATTCGAAGGAGCATTGGTTCAATTAATACGAAGGAGGAACGTCTTCGAATCGATCACCTCGAATCCACCAAGTCCATGCAGCTAAAACCAAGGATTAGACCCAGTAAACTCGGAGGAAAAGGACGATTGACCCGAAGCACACGGACCACATCATCATCTTCACATGCAGAAGCATGGATTCGAATCTATGGATTCGAACCATATCGATTCGAACGAATCCATAGGACGAGGAGCACCATCTTGAATCGATCATAACTCGAGATCTACAAGTCCAAATGCTATGAAATTTTCACAGGAGCTTGCGTATACATAGAAGAATGTCCATGCCAAGTTTCATCACGGTTGGACACTTTCTCGATCGATTCAAACCAAGGGTCGAATTGATCCCAAAGTGGGCCCGGATCTCCAGAATTCGGCCGTATGGGCCCCCTCACGTGCCAAAAGTGGTCCCCTTGGATCTTAGGCGAAATATCAGCCTTCTGTAGCTATAAATAGAGCCTAAGGTCATTCAGAAAAGGGGATCAGAATTCTGAAGCGCCAAGACTCTACCAAATTCAATTCAACACCTTATCATCGTTGTTGCATTCGAGTTTCAGAGCTATAACCCATTGTAACTTGCTGTAACCACTATAATCACTAAGAGAATAATCAATAAAGATAGAAAACTTCAAAGTGGACGTAGGAAAGATCGCCGAACCACTATAAATCCTGTGTCGTTTACTTGTTTTCTGCTGTTTCTATTGAATGTTCATCATTTTTGTTATCTACAAATTTGTTATTTGTGACTGCGAATGGGTGCTTTCACGACTATTGGGTGTTTGTGGTCAATTTTGACGCAAACATTTTGGTGCTTTCACTGAGAAAGCTAACTCAGGAGTTCTACCAATTAGAAGTTGATTCAGAAAGTTTGAAAGTTCAGATTTGAGAAATTATGACGAGACAATCGAGCAGAAGGCCAAGGCCAGAGAGAAGTGAACACCAAGGAAGTCAAGAGGCTTCTTCAGGAGCGAATCAAGCATCGATCTTCATCAATAGGGACGAGATGGAGACAATGATGAAGAAACAGAAGGAGCTAATGCAAAGTTTGTTCCAACAGATAGGACAACATGGAGCACAGAATAGAGAAGCGAATGGAGTTCAAAACGGAGCAGGACCATACGGCGTAGCACCTGAACTAGGGGACGCGCACATGGAGAATGTTGATCTAATCCCTGAGAGAGAGAGAGAGAGAGATGCATCTACCCAAGCTAGGAGTAGCAGAGGAGTGAACGCTCAGTCAAGGGGGCAAATCCCATAATTCCCTCGTGGACTCGTGGGGCAGGTTGAAAGTAATGAACGAAGATTGCATCTCGGTGACAACTACAGGTTGGCGGAGATGGTTAGAAGAGCTATGAGAGGCGGTTTGGTAAATAAAGATTTATAGGATGTTAATAGGAGTCCTTTTACTCCAGCAATCAGACAAGCTATGAACCCACCGAATTTCAAGTTACCATCATTATACATGTATGACGGGAGAACAGACCCCACGGTTCATCTAATGAAGTATATGAGACATATGGAAGTGCTGGGGACATCAGAGGAGGTTATTGGCCGGTGCTTTCCATTGTACTTGGTGGATATTGCAGCATTGTGGTTTAGACAATTGGAGAATGGATCCATCGGAACATGGAATGGTTTAATTGAGAGATTTATGAGGCAATTCAGGGTTCACATTACAAGACCCAAGAATGTGATGACTTTGGCAACCCTAAAGCAGAAAGCCGGAGAGACCTTGAGGAGTTATCTAGCGCGATTCAATGCAGCAGCAGCTTCGGTGGATCGAGCAGATCCATCTATGGTGGTGATGGCAGTTGTGTCCGAAGTAACTGACGGCACAGAGTTCAAAAATTCATTGACTAAAGATCCACCTGTCGATCTAGAGGAATTCTATAATGAGGCAGAAAAGTTTTTACGATTAGAGGATGTGAATGCAGAAAGAGAAGAAGGAGAGGGAATAGAAGTTTATGTGCTTAAAGACAAAAAGCCTTTCGAAAAGGACTCAGACAAGGATAAAGGAAAACGAACGGCTGAAGATTATAACGACAAGTCAAAGCGGCAACGGAGGGAGCCGCGATTCACCACTTACACCGAGCTGAATGAGAGTCTGGAGCGAATTTATCAGGATACCAAAGAGCAGGTTTCGTATCATAGACCGATACGAAGGGATCCAACTTCTGACTATAGGAGATCAGATAAGTTTTGTGTATTTCATGAATTAAATGGTCATAACACTAATGATTGTAGGCATCTGAAGGACGAGGTGGAAGGGCATATCAGGAACGGTATGCTCCTTCAATATGTGAGGAGGCGAGCTTAAGCGGTGGAGCCGGAGCGACCACCGTCTACATCAGCCAGGGGTGGCCCTGAACCGGGACACCGTTTGATCATCAATTGATTGAAATAACGATGGACAAGTTATAAGCTTCCCACTAACGCAATTAAACCATTTGCACATGTACGAGATCGCGAACAATCCCCAGGCATGCTCTGAATGATCATCGACCGTTCGTAGTGGGAACTTACACTTTGACATTCTTACTTTGCTTTTGTTTCATGTTGATTTGGACATTTGAACTTGGTTTGTTTGGACATTTCTGTTTTAAAATTCATCCGTTGAATAGATATTTGATCCTGATAATTCTGAAATGGCTAAGCTACTTACACATGTACGGGGTCGCGAACGGTCTTTAGGCATGCTCTAAGATGGCGATAAACCGCCCGGACAAACAATCCAGGGACCCACGTGAACGTGAGCCTGGTATCGATAATACCAAGCCCGCCCGGGCACACTTTCTCGCCCCGAACGGCACCCGACTTTGAACAGTCACAACTCGCTACGAACGGCACACGATCGCGAACGGTCACAACTCGCCTTGAACAGGCACAACTCGCCTCGAACAGGCACGACTCGCCCCGAACGGCACAACTCATCTCACCTCAAATGGCTCGATCGTGAACGGTCGTCATTTGAGGTCCGCCACTTGACCGCACACGGTCGCACTTCACCTCAAATGGCTCGATCCCGAATGATCGTCATTTAAAGTCAGGCGCTTGACCATGAAGCACTTCATCTCAAATATCTTGATCCCGAACAGTCGTTATTTGAGGTCACATAAAACTATAACTTCCTTTGTAGGACATCAACAGGATATGAACGTCCAGCTCATGGCATTACAAAACACGCCTTCCTACCGCAAGGCATGTTTCAGGTGGCAAATGTTATCCCGCTTTTTGACAAAGCTGTGATACCAAAGATCGGCCAAAAGCAAAAGACAGCTCGTCTCAGAGATTGGTTGTACTTCACTTCGCTATGGATATCAATGAATTTTGTTCGAGTCCGGATTGTGCCAGAATTGACAAGACATGATGAGCAAAGCTGTAGAAGCCAGCGTTTCAAGTTTCGAGCCAATCCGAGTTCGTATGCTCAAGATATGATGGATTCAATGTGAGAAAGATAGCCCTTGTTTGATTCGAACCCATAGGATACCCCGTAGTTCGAATCGATGGCCAGAAATTATGTTCGAATCCATTGATTCGACTCCACCTACTTCGAATCCATCACTTTGGAATACTTCGAATCCATGAAGTTCGTACCCATCCTCATGTCTCAGCTCGACTCCATCTAGTTCGACTCCATGCTACTTCGTGTCCATTGCGTTCGCACCGGTCAGAAAGGAATTAGCCTCGCGTCTACCTAGTTCGAATCCATCATCCTCGCATTAGTTCGAACCCATGAGATATAGCCATGCCTTGAATCCATCAAGATAGCAATAGTTCGAATCCACCCTCATATGCCTTAGTTCGAATCCATCAGGTATATATTGCTTCGAATCCATGAGAAGTTCCTCTGCTTTGACTCCATCGGGCAAGCCCCACTTCAAATCCAACCTCGCATGTCTATGTTCGAATCCATCCAAAACCCTCCCTAGTTCGAATCCATCAGAGTATCCCTATCTTCGAGTCCGTCAAGCTGAAACCCTTCGAATCCATGCAGTTGTAGGGACTTCGAATCCATCTAATAACTGTCTTCGAATCCACCCTGTTGAGGCAAATTCGAATCGATCAATAGTGACTTGCCCTGATCGATTCGAAGGAGCATTGGTTCAATTAATACGAAGGAGGCACGTCTTCGAATCGATCACCTCGAATCCACCAAGTCCATGCAGCTAAAACCAAGGATTAGACCCAGTAAACTCAGAGGAAAAGGAGGATTGACCCGAAGCACACGGACCACATCATCATCTTCACATGCAGAAGCATGGATTCGAACCTATGGATTCGAACCATATCGATTCGAACGAATCCATAGGACGAGGAGCACCATCTTGAATTGATCATAACTCGAAATCTACAAGTCCAAATGCTATGAAATTTTCACAGGAGCTTGCGTATACATAGAAGAATGTCCATGCCAAGTTTCATCACGGTTGGACACTTTCTCGATCGATCGAACCAAGGGTCAAATTGATCACAAAGTGGGCCCGGATCTCCAGAATTCGGCCGTATGGGCCCCCTCACGTGCCAGAAGTGTTCCCCCCGGATCTTAGGCAAAATATCAGCCTTCTGCAGCTATAAATAGAGCCTCAGGTCATTCAGAAAAGGGGATCGGAATTTTGAAGCGCCAAGACTCTACCAGATTCAATTCTACACCTTATCATCGTTGTTGCATTCGAGATACAGAGCTATAATCCATTGTAACTTGCTGTAACCACTGTAATCACCAAGAGAATAATCAATAAAGATAGAAAACTTCAAAGTGGACGTAGGCAAGATCGCCGAACCACTATAAATCCTGTGTCGTTTACTTGTTTTCTGCTGTTTCTGTTGAATGTTCATCATTTTTGTTATCTACAAATTTGTTATTTGTGACTGCGAACGGGTGCTTTCACGACTATTGGGTGTTTGTGGTCAATTTTGACGCAAACAATTGGATGACTTAAATTGTTAATTGACGATTGAGTTGTGCTGTGATAATGTGTGTTGTCTATCTGGGCTGAATTGTTGTGTAATACGATATCCTGAATATAGATTGTATTATTTAAACTTAAAGAATGTAATGGCCCATTTTTCCATACCCTTTGAATCGACAATAAACCACACATGTCCAACTCAAATTATACGAATAAGCAGACCATTAAGGGTAGGAAGAAAAATAAAGACAGAACAGAATCTCACACAAATGGAATAACATATATTATTTCATTAATAATCTTTACAGTGGAAAAATTTAAATACAATATCAGTGTCTAATCTAGATTCAGCTTGGACGGTTATAATACCTACCCTTACAAATGCTGACAAACAACAAAACAAATGCACTAGAGGAAGCAAATAATAGGATACGTCCATACGATGATGAAGATCTCCAGCTCTCCTCTTGAAACTCCAACCGTCTTCAACTTAACCTGAAACTACTCGGATCTGACCCGAGTTAGAAACTACCCGGATCAGGCTTGATAAACTAGCATGAGATACTCAAAATATAAAATGACGTTGTCATCAAAATCTTGAAAAGAATGGTATCTCATAAGACCACGACCACACATAAACACAGACGGGTTTTTACCTTATGATAACCAAAACACTTTTATATCAAAACCTTTGATATTATTTCTAATGACATCTCTTTGAAAACATTTACAAATAAACTTATTCAAATAAGGTATCAATATCTGGACTAAGTCTAAGGTGATATATCCGGACCGGGTCAACGGAATACACCGAACGGAATATATGATACCAGAAAGGGGTAGCTGAAATGTTTGCAAGTCATTACAACTATTTTGGGAATACAATCAAAACTGTAAATCTCGTATTGGGATTGGATTTCCAACATGATAAGGAACTAGTGGAAAGATTAATCTGTATCAACGGCTTACCTCTATGACTCAGACGTTGTTATACAACAACACAAATGGCTAAAAGTGGATGCAATCTGTGAATAACATCCAAGGACTCCGACTTCGTGCATACCAGCCATGAGGCCCAGACGTATCTGGTACCTAGGCTCAGAACATCTGATAACCCAAAGCACTACTATCTGACATGCGAGCATACATCTGACCACATAGAATCCTATCATAACCGAGATGTGAGGCTCGCGAGGCTACACTCATTTTCTTCAAAGCCACGCTTTTCATACAAAACCATGCTTTGATCATAACAGGTTCCACTTTGAATGCCACGTTATCTTTCCACGTCACATGACTGATTTCTAGAAAAGTATAACTTCCTGAGCTAGTATGTCTCAAGAAATGGTGTTAAGCTAAGAGAAGTTGCCTTCTCCGCCACCAACTCATATACGTTTATAGAAACCACTCAAATGTGATTTAGAATACAATGTCAGACAAGCATGCATACATGTTCGTTCTGGGATTGAACGAAACCGAAGGCACTTCGAGAAGCCCTTGCAATCCAAAAAATCTCCATCACGAGGAGGCCACTGCTATAAATAACTCTATAATGGGAGCTACCCAGAGCATGTTCAACAAGCAGTCTACACGCTATGAAGATCCACGATCTTTAATAATTATCATCTTTAACATTTCTTCACTTTCAACGTATACATTGGTTCGAAGTGGTTTTCGGATAGGAATTTCCCAAATCCGACTATGGTTCCTTCGAAGCAATCATCGCTTTAAATGATGTTAAGTTCATATATCGATATCAATCATCAATCAATTACATCATATTTTATCTAATCAAATATCTTTCTTAGATATATTCTTTTCAATTTATTCCCTTTTTTTGTCAAGAGTATATGGAATCATTAAGCCTCATTTATCAAATCATTTGATTTATTAAACTTTTCTTAAATCCTGGAATAATTCCAAATCATTTTCTCTTTTACTTAGTAAAACCTTTTCAACTCATTCATTAAATCTTAATCAAAGATTTTTCTTCTTAAACTTTAACTGAGGAAAATTGTAAAAACCCGCATATTTACCGATTGTATATTTAAATATTTTATTTAAATATTTCATCGTTAGTCGGATTATAGTCCGAAAACCTACTTTTTGCAAACGGTCGAATTGGGACTCGAGACCCCTTCCATTGAGTTCAAAATGCCATTTGCAACCTTTTTGAGTATAAGCTTCAATATGTTTGGAGTAAGCTGAATTTCGCTACCTTTTCCACTTAGGGCTTTGGGTTGGGTTCAGCCCACAAGCCAACTTAATACCCCAAACTGAACCACTCCTCTTCATTCACTCCCTCTTCCTCTACTTTTCAGTTCTAAAGAGATTAATGGTGAGTGGAATGGGAAATTAATACTCCAAAGCCTAGTTTCATCTACAAATCATGTCCTAGCTCCAAATCAATAGAAGAAGCTTTGGTAAGCCTCCTCCTCTTCTTCTCCAACTCTATCTCCATTCAATTTCAGAAATTTCCTAAACCTAACTTAGGAAATGTTTCTCTTTTAAGCTTAGATTCAAGCTCCTTGAGTTGGGATTGAAGAGTGGTTGATCCTCCTTCGTTTTCAAGCTTCTCCTTCCTTGTTTCTGTGTAAAAAGGTGAGATTTTTAACTCACATCTATGACTATAATTATCTTTGGTTGTTAGGTGTGAATTCCTAACACTTATTCATGTGCATTTGCTTTTGGTTTGGGTTGAATTGGTGAATACTCCAATTTTTTAGTGTTTTGGGTTCAAATCTTTAAAATCCTAACTTTGATATTTTGATCATGTTTTGGTGATGCATCGAGGAGCATATAGGGCCGGGTTGCCTATTGGCATAAACCCTTAGGGCCAATGTTCGTCCGATTGCATATTGGAAGAGTTTGCTCTTCATTTGGATAGGCTGAAAAACAACCCAGGCATGATTTAGTCGACTGAATTCTCTGTTTAGTCGACTGAATCTGAAACCCGAAAGTTTCCAGGCAGGGTTTAGTCGACTGAAAATCTCTGTTCAGTCGACTGAACCTGGAAACAAAATATTTCCAGACATGATTTCGTCGACTGAATTCTCTATAGTCAACTGAACCTGGAAACAGAATGTTTCCAGGAAGAATTTAGTCAACTGAAAATCTCTGTTTAGTCAATTGAATTTGTTGTTTAGTCAACTGAAATCTCTGTTTAGTCAACTGAATTTTTTGTTTCAGCCCACTTTGCCTTTTGGGATTGAATTTCCAATTTTGATTGATTCATGATGATCCTATTTGTTGTTATCATTTATTATGACTTTGATGACTCCTTTTTAGGGATTTTTGAATATCCATTTCGATGGATTCTTTATCAGTTTCTTTGGATTTGATTCACGTCTTCGTATGTGGATTTTAATGATTGATTGTTTCTCAATCATTTTTATGATTTGTCACTTTAAAATACAAAGGTTTCTATACTAGTAGTAAATATTCAAACTCTTTATCAAAGATTATTTAAACTCTATTTTCAATATCGAACTCGTTTATAAAACCGTTTTCCAACCTATTAGTATATATAAACCTTTACCTCACTCGTATGAGAAATCTAGTTAAACGGTTTAGTAAAACAAGTGGTATGAAACGCTTGCGTTTACTTCGTCGGTCAATTTTTGGACTTGTTCGATTGAACCTCTTGTGACAATTTTCTAGTGGAAATCTACAATTTGTTCGTAAATATTTAAGTTAAGCTAGTGGTTATGGGACATGAAGCTAAGCTCATATATTTACTAGCTTAGTGTAATTGGCACTTCTTAATGATCGATGATGATCATTTTATGCTTTAGACTAGCAATGTGCGATGTATCTTTGTCCACGTGGAGGACTGTACTTCATTTTATTGAGCTTCGTCTCATTTCTCGCATGGGTCGTACCTATTTAGGTGCGTCGATGTTTATTTACACATGGGTCGTATCTATTTAGGTGCGTCGATGTTTGTTTACTTCGTGGAGCAATCGGCTCAATAAGTCGGGACATGGGGCATATCTTTCTAGGTGCGTCGATGTTCGTCTATGCATGAGGCGTATCTTTCTAGGTGCGTCGATGTTCGACTTTGCATGGGGTGTATCTTTCTAGGTGCATCGATGTTAGACATTACATGGGGTGTATCTTTCTAGGTACATCGATGTTTATTTATGCATGGGGCGTATCTTTCTAGGTGCGTCGATGCTTATTTATGCATGTGGTGTATCTTTCTAGGTGCATCGATGCTAGACATTACATGGGGCGTATCTATTTAGGTGCATCGATGTTTGTCTTTGCATGGGTCGTACCTTTCTAGGTGCGTCAATGTTTGACTGTGCATGGGGCGTCTCTATTTAGGTGCGTCGACGTTCGGTCTATGGAATAGTCTTCCGTTTGGGATTGGCCATCCTTTTCTTGTGATTTCTGGATTTCTAATTGATGATTTCTGAAATTTATATTTCACTCACTTTTACAATTGGCATTGATATGTATGTCATTTTATTGTGGCTTGGTGAAATAAAGAAAATGACATTCTTTTGATGCTATGGGATTCTTGAGATATTGTATGACTTTTGTGGATTTTCTAATGTATACTTGTCGTAGTATGACATTTTTGGTTATCATGCGTCTTTTTATTATATCTGTTCTTATATCTCATTTTATCTGATAATTATAACTAGACTGATCCGTTTATTATTTTCTCATTAAATAATACTCGGGTCAGACTGAGATATTACAGGTGCTTCTACTTGACTTCCTATCTGGAACCATCTTCTGACTTTTGCTTAACTACTTTAGTCTAGTAATTTTTGTTGTATAAATTTGAGATATAGACTCGTTAATGTATACATATTCTTTTGTCTAGCACTCGTATCTATTCTTTTGTGATATTGTGGATCTTATTTGACCACTACTCTGATTTACACTTTCATGTGTTATATTCATATCTGTTTCCGCCTTAGCGATATGAATTATCTGTGTCTGATTTACGTTATGTTTATTTCTATATTTGTTTCCGAAGATTATATATAGGCACTGTGTAGTAGCTTTGAGCTTGTGTCGGTATGTCGGATTTCCTCTTGAGATTAAATGCATGTTATATTTTATCTGGCATATCGGTGCTCGCACAAAGCAATTACACGGATGGTCGCTCCTCAACAGCCTTATTCTCCATGCTAGTTGACGGGATTACCCCATAGTGTCCTTGGCTAGTGTGGGTATAGAGGTGGGGCGTCACAGCTTGGTATCAGAGTCAAACTTCAGAACAATGTAGAATAATTTAACAAGGATCATCGTCCTAAGTCCTTCTTAGGAGTCGTGCCTTAGGATTTAATTCGAGTCTTCGTAACGATTCATCCTATTATCTTTATGATTCCTTGTTTTATCTATCAAGATTGCTTGATATCCATTTTGTGAATAACCTTTTTCTTCTTCTTTCTTTCTTTCTTAAAGAAGAGAAATGGTTAGACCTGGCCGTCCCAACGTCGGTCAATCAAGTGCTACTCCCTAAGATGGAGTTTTTATGTCCGCTTAGCAGCTTTTAGATCTCGTGAAGAATGCTCAAGCTGCCGGACCCAATCCAGAGCCTACTCATCCTAGATCCAGTTTTGCACGCTTGTGTAGAGACTATACCGTTTGGGTGGAAGGCCATTCAAGGGATCCGAAAGTGTTATTGAAATTCAAGCTTGGCTCAAATCATGCGATCGCATCTTTTCTCACATGAACCTTATTGATTTACATCGAGTCCAAGTGGCTTCTAGCATGCTCCAAGAAAGAGCGATAGATTGGTATAAGCTCTTGACTTCGGAGATTATCGAAGCGGATCTTACTTGGGAGCAATTCCGGGAAAGATTTGAATCAATGTTTGTGCCGGAGGCTGAAAAAGTAACTTTGGCCCGGCGTTTTATTGCCCTTGTTCAAGGTGAATCTTCTGTGATGGATTACGTCGCATCTTTCGAATCTCTTTCTAAATACGGGGTTGAGTACATTAATACCCCATTGAAGAAAAATCAGAGATTTGTGAATGGCTTGAATAAGAATCTTAAGAAGCCATTACTCCTGAAACTAGAGGTTTCATTTGATCAGCTTATTGATATCTCTCTTCGTCTTGAAGAGGCCGATAGAGAGAGTAATGTTGAAGTTGTGGTTGCCAAACAGAACTTCAATGACGACATGAAAAGGCCTATCAAATTCAAAGGCCCCACTCCCAACAAGAAAGGGAAGAATCTAACTCCGGTAGCAAAGACTCCTACCAATAGTCGAGGACAGTGCTACAGTTGTGGTTCCACAGACATTATGCTAATAGGTGTCTGAAACCTCTCTTTTGTCGCTATTGTAAAAATTCGGGGCACCATATTACTGCATGTCCCATACTTCAAAGTAGGAAGGAGGGAAAGCTCAATGTAGTGCAAGCTCCTAGCAACTCTTCTCTTGGTCAAGGTATTTTACATTCAATCCTTGATGCTATTGTTTTATTTTGTGATCTTCCTATTTGAGTTCTTTTTGATATGGGTTCATCTCATTATTTTTATATCAAAAGAACTTGTCGATTCTTTTTCTTTGAATATTTTTGGCTTGATGACTTCTTTGAGAATTGCGAATCCGGATGGTAGATCCGCAACACTCAATTTGCTTTTTATTGATGTCGAAATTATTTTATGTGATTTTTCTTTTCATGCCGATTTTTACTTAGGCTTTGGAATTGATTTTTGGAAAGGATGGGCTAAATTATTGTAAAGCCATATCCTTTGTCCCGTGTGGACTATTCATCTTCGACATCTCAATCTGTTAAGCAGATTTTTTTTTCTTTATGATTTCGATTCCAATTTGATGGCATCATTTTATTCCTTAAGCCCGCTTATAAGGAAAGTGTTATTTCTCTCATTCATGTAGTTTGAGAAATTTTCCGGTATTTTTGAATTTGTCTTAGGACTATCACCTAAGCAATCTTTTGTGTGCTTTTAAGGTCTTTTTGGTTCGACTTTATTGCCAGTTTTCATTAGTTACGAGTTGCGAAAGTTAGCATTCCACTTACCGCATTCCACACTCGTTATGATTCTTATGAATGACTTATTACGTCATTCGGTTTATCCAGCTAATTTCATATATTTCGATGAGACCATTCTTGTATTTATTGATTTTGGATGAAAATAGCAATTTAAAATTTTTACAAACCTTTTTCATAAAGATTTATTTATAAGTATAATTGGATTTTGTTCTTAAAATGAGCAAAGAATATTCTTAAAACTTTTTAAGAGACTTATTTATCCTATAAAAGATGATTTTGTGATTGTATTGCCCATTTAGTGTTTTAAGAGTTATGGTCGATGCGCTTGATCAACGTTATCGATAGGAATTTCCTAAACGTTTTGATTAGACAATCAGACACGATATCTTGACTTGTAAAATGTAAATTTTTCTGGAAAGATTTTTACATTGAGATAATTGTAATTTTGAAAATTTTAGCTTTTTGGGAAAGAAGATTATTTGAAAGAATTCTTTTCTGATACTCTTATTCTTGTGTTTTCTGAAGGGAACCAAGACTTTATCTTTTGTACCAATGCTAATCGTATTGGTTTGGATGCCGTTCTCTTGCATAAGAAAACGTTCTACCACTCGTGTTCTAAGTCATAAAAGCCTATCGAGACTAGGTATGCCACTCATGATCTAGTGCTCGCGGCTATTGGTTTCACTTTTAGAATTTGGCATCACCATTTTTGGATGAGAAATTTGTTCTCCACTTTGATCATAAATCTATGAAAAATTTATTTACTTCCAAGAAACTTAATTTGCATCAACCCCGTTGGCTCAAATTCCTTGTATCTTATGATCTTTTTACCAAGTTCATCGGACGTTTCGATGCACTTTTTTTTTGTTGAGCTTCGTCTCAATTCTTTTATGAACTAGCGTCCGATTTTCGTTTATGGTGTTCGGTTCATCGGATGTACTGTTATTATACTACATCGATGTTCCGTCTTATCTGGATCAAGGGATGTACCATTATTATACTACATCGTTGTTCCGGTTTATCGGTTCATTGGACGTACCTGTTTTTGTACTACGTCGGTGTTTCAAAATTGTTCGAGTTTCTCATTTCTCGGGCGTATCGTTTTTGTACTACGCCGTTGCACCGGCTCAACTTTCTGCTATTCTTGTCGTTTTCCATGTCTTTTAACTATGGAAATGCTCTTATGTTTTCGATTTTTATTCTTGAGCCCGGTGCTATTGAGGAAATTAAAGTTTCACCAGATTTGACTTATGAGCAACATTCCATTCGCATCATTGCTTCGGAGGTTGAGCGCCTTCGGAATAATGATGTTCTTCTTGTGAAAGTTCATTGGTTCTCAGATCCTAAGGATTTCTCTTGGGATTCCTGAGAATTCATCGAGCTATCCCGTTTAGGCTTACCCTTTCATGCTCTTTATGGTGAATTTCCTATTTCAAATTTCTTTTGTGTTGATATGCTTTTATGGTTGTTACTCTTTACTTTCTTCTTAAGTATTACGAGGATGCAATTTCTTTAAGGAGGGGAGTCTGTAACAACCCGCATATTTATCGATTGTATATTTAAATATTTTATTTAAATATTTCATCGTTAGCCGGATTACAGTCCGAAAACCTACTTTTTGCAAACGGTCGAATTGGGACTCGAGACCCCTTCCATTGAGTTCAAAATGCCACTTGCAAACGGTCGAATTGGGACTCGAGACCCCTTCCATTCAGACCCCTTCCATTGTTTATACAATCATTTTTATGGTTTTTCACTTTAAAATACAAATGTTTCTATACTAATAATAAGTATTCAAACTCTTTATCAAAGATTATTTAAACTCTATTTTCAATATCGAACTCGTTTATAAAACCGTTTTCCAGCCTATTAGTATATACAAACCTTTACCTCACTCGTATGAGAAATCTAGTTAAACGGTTTAGTAAAACAAGTGGTATGAAACGCTTGCGTTTACTTCGTCGTTTAATTCTAGGACTTATTCGATTGAATCTTTTGTGACAATTTTCTAGTGGAAATCTACAATTTGTTCGTAAATATTTAAGTTAAGCAAGTGGTTATGGGACATGAATCTAAGCTCATATATTTACTAGCTTAGTGTAATTAACACTTCTTAATGATCGTTGATGATCATTTTATGCTTTAGACTAGCAATGTGCGATGTCTCTTTGTCCATGTGGAGGACTGTACTTCATTTTATTGAGCTTCGTCTCATTTCTCGCATGGGTCGTACCTATTTAGCTGCGTCGATGTTTATTTACACATTGGTCGTGTCTATTTAGGTGCGTCGATGTTTGTTTACTTCGTGGAGCCATCGGCTCAATAAGTCGGGACATGGGGCATATCCTTCTAGGTGCGTCGATGTTCGTCTATGCATGGGGCGTATCTTTCTAGGTGCGTCGATGTTCGACTTTGCATGGGGTGTATCTTTCTAGGTGCATCGATGTTAGACTTTACATAGGGTGTATCTTTCTAGGTGCATCGATGTTTATTTATGCATGGGGCGTATCTTTCTAGGTGCGTCGATGCTCATTTATGCATGGGGCGTATCTTTCTAGGTGCGTCGATGCTAGACCTTACATGGGGCGTATCTATTTAGGTGCATCGATGTTTGTCTTTGCATGGGTCGTACCTTTCTAGGTGCGTCGATGTTTGACTGTGCATGGGGCGTCTCTATTTAGGTCCGTCGATGTTCGGTCTATGGAATAGCGTTCCGTTTGGGATTGGCCATCCTTTTCTTGTGATTTCTGGATTTCTAATTGATGATTTTTGGAATTTATGTTTCACCAACTTTTACAATTGGCATTGATATGTATGTCACTTTATTGTGGCTTGGTGAATGAAATAAAGAATATGACATTCTTTTGATGCTATGGGATTCTTGAGATATTGTATGACTTTTGTGGATTTTCTAATGTATACTTGTCGTAGTATGACATTTTTGGTTATCATACGTCTTTTTATTATATATGTTCTTATATCTCATTTTATCTGATAATTATAACTAGACCGATCCGTTTATTATTTTCTCATTAAATAATACTCGGGTTTGACTGAGATATTACAGGTGCTTCTACTTGACTTCCTATCTGGAACCATCTTCTGACTTTTGCTTAACTACTTTAGTCTAGTAATTTTTGTTGTATACATTTGAGATATAGACTCCTTAATGTATACATATTCTTTCGTCTAGCACTCGTATCTATTCTTTTGTGATATTGTGGATCTTATTTGACCACTACTCTGATTTACACTTTCATGTGTTATATTCATATATGTTTCCGCCTTTGTGATATGAATTATCTGTGTCTGATTTACGTTATGTTTATTTCTAGATTTGTTTCCGAAGATTATATATAGCCACTGTGTAGTATCTTTGAGCTTGTGTCGGTATGTCGGATTTCCTCTTGAGATGAAATGCATGTTATATTTTATCTGGCATATCGGTGCTCGCACAAAGCAATTACACGGATGGTCGCTCCTCAACAGCCTTATTCTCCATGCTAGTTGACGGGATTACCCCGTAGTGTCCTTGGCTAATGTGGGCATAGAGGTGGGGCGTCACAGCTTGGTATCAGAGCCAAACTTGGAACAATGTAGAATAATTTAACAAGGATCATCGTCCTAAGTCCTTCTTAGGAGTCGTGCCTTAGGATTTAATTCGAGTCTTCGTAACGATTCATCCTATTATCTTTATGATTCCTTGTTTTATCTATCAAGATTGCTTGATATCCATTTTGTGAATAACCTTTTTCTTCTTCTTTCTTTCTTTCTTAAAGAAGAGAAATGGTTAGACCTGGCCGTCCCAACGTCGGTCAATCAAGTGCTACTCCCTGAGACGGAGTTTTTATGTCCGCTCAGCAGCTTTTAGATCTCGTGAAGAATGCTCAAGCTGCCGGACCCAATCCAGAGCCTACTCATCCTAGATCCAGTTTTGCACGCTTGTGTAGAGACTATACCGTTTGGGTGGAAGGCCATTCAAGGGATCCGAGAGTGTTATTGAAATTCAAGTTTGGCTCAAATCATGCGATCACATCTTTTCTCGCATGAACCTTATTGATTTACATCGAGTCCAAGTGGCTTCTAGCATGCTCCAAGAAAGAGCGATAGATTGGTATGAGCTCTTAACTTCGGAGATTATCGAAGAGGATCTTACTTGGGAGCAATTCCGGGAAAGATTTGAATCAATGTTTGTGCCGGAGGCTGAAAAAGTAACTTTGGCCCGGCGTTTTATTGACCTTGTTCAAGGTGAATCTTCTGTGACGGATTACGTCGCATCTTTCGAATCTCTTTCTAAATACGGGGTTGAGTACATTAATACCCCATTGAAGAAAAATCAGAGATTTGTTTATGGCTTGAATAAGAATCTCAAGAAGCCATTACTCCTGAAACTAGAGGTTTCATTTGATCAGCTTATTGATATCTCTCTTCGTCTTGAAGAGGCCGATAGAGAGAGTAATGTTGAAGTTGTGGTTGCCAAACAGAACTTCAGTGACAACATGAAAAGGCCTATCAAATTCAAAGGCCCCACTCCCAACAAGAAAGGGAAGCATCTAACTCTGGTAGCAAAGACTCCTACCTATAGTCGAGGACAGTGCTACAGTTGTGGTTCCACAGACCATTATGCTAATAGGTGTCCGAAACCACTCTTTTGTCGCTATTGTAAAAATTCGATCACCATATTACTGCATGTCCCATACTTCAAAGTAGGAAGGAGGGAAAGCTCAATGTAGTGCAAGCTCCTAGCAACTCTTCTCTTGGTCAAGGTATTTTACATTCAATCCTTGATGCTATTGTTTTATTTTGTGATCTTCCTATTTGAGTTCTTTTTGATATGGGTTCATCTCATTATTTTTATATCAAAAGAACTTGTCGATTCTTTTTCTTTGAATATTTTTGGCTTGATGACTTCTTTGAGAATTGCGAATCCGGATGGTAGATCCGCAACACTCAATTTGCTTTTTATTGATGTTGAAATTATTTTATGTGATTTTTCTTTCCGTGCCGATTTTTACTTAGGCTTTGGAATTGATTTTTGGAAAGGATGGGCTAAATTATTGTAAAGCCATATCCTTTGTCCCGTTTGGACTATTCATCTTCGACATCTCAATCTGTTAAGCAGATTTTTTTTCCTTTATGATTTCGATTCCAATTTGATGGCATCATTTTATTCCTTAAGCCCACTTATAAGGAAAGTGTTATTTCTCTCATTCATGTAGTTTGAGAAATTTTCCGGTATTTTTGAATTTTTCTTAGGACTATCACCTAAGCAATCTTTTGTATGGTGTTAAGGTCTTTTTAGTTCGACTTTATTGCCAGTTTTCAT
This sequence comes from Allium cepa, assembly GCA_030765085.1. Classification (NCBI taxonomy): domain Eukaryota; kingdom Viridiplantae; phylum Streptophyta; class Magnoliopsida; order Asparagales; family Amaryllidaceae; genus Allium; species Allium cepa. The sequence continues at coordinate 871,098,950 of CM060937.1, read as the reverse complement.
TAGTTACGAGTTGCGGAAGTTAGCATTCCACTTACCGCATTCCGCACTCGTTATAATTCTTATGAATGACTTATTATGTCATACGGTTTATCCAGCTAATTTCATATATTTCGATGAGACCATTCTTGTATTTATTGATTTTGGATGAAAATAGCAATTTAAAATTTTTACAAACCTTTTTCATAAAGATTTATTTACAAGTATAATTGGATTTTGTTCTTAAAATGAGCAAAGAATATTCTTAAAACTTTTTAAGAGACTTATTTATCCTATAAAAGATGATTTTGTGATTGTATTGCCCATTTAGTATTTTTAGAGTTCCAGTCGATGCGCTTGATCAACGTTATCGGTAAGAATTTTCTAAACGTTTTGATGAGACAATCAGACACGATATCTTGACTTGTAAAATGTAAATTTTTCTGGAAAGATTTTTACATTGAGATAATTGTAATTTTGAAAATTTTCGTTTTTTGGGAAAGAAGATTATTTGAAAGAATTCTTTTCTGATACTCTTATTCTTGTGTTTTCCGAAGGGAACCAAGACTTTATCTTTTGTACCGATGCTAATCGTATTGGTTTGGATAACGTTCTCTTGCATAAGAAAACGTTCTACCACTCATGCTTCTAGGTCATAAAAGCCTATCGAGACTAGGTATGCCACTTATGATCTAGTGCTCGCGGCTATTGGTTTCACTTTTAGAATTTGGCATCACCATTTTTGGATGAGAAATTTGTTCTCCACTTTGATCAAAAATCTATGAAAAATTTATTTACTCCCAAGAAACTTAATTTGCGTCAACCCCGTTGGCTCAAATTCCTTGTATCTTATGATCTTTTTACCAAGTTCATCGGACGTTTCGATGCACTTTGTTTTGTTGAGCTTCGTCTGAATTCTTTTATGGACTAGCGTCCGATGTTCGTTTATGGTGTTCGGTTCGTCGGATGTACTATTATTATACTACATCGATGTTCCGTCTTATCTGGATCAATGGATGTACCATTATTATACTACATCGTTATTCCGGTTTATCGGTTCATTGGACGTGCCGTTTTTGTAATACGTCGGTGTTTTGAAATTGTTCGAGTTTCTCGTTTCTCGGGCGTATCGTTTTTGTACTACGCCGTTGCACCGGCTCAACTTTCTGCTATTCTTGACGTTTTCCATGTCTTTTAACTATGGAAATGCTCTTATGTTTCCGATTTTTATTCTTGAGCCCGGTGCTATTGAGGAAATTGAAGTTTCACCAGATTTGACTTATGAGCAACATTCCATTCGCATCATTGCTTCGGAGGTTGAGCGCCTTCGGAATAAAGATGTTCTTCTTGTGAAAGTTCATTGGTTCTCAGATCCTAAGGATTTCTCTTGGGATTCCTGGGAATTCATCGAGCGATCTCGTTTAGGCTTACCCTTTCATGCTCTTTATGGTGAATTTCCTATTTCAAATTTCTTTTGTGTTGATATGCTTTTATGGTTGTTACTCTTTATTTTCTTCTTAAGTATTGCGAGGATGCAATTTCTTTAAGGTGGGGAGTCTGTAACAACCCGCATATTTATCGATTGTATATTTAAATATTTTATTTAAATATTTCATCGTTAGTCGGATTATAGTCCGAAAACCTACTTTTTGCAAACGGTCGAATTGGGACTCGAAACCCCTTCCATTGAGTTCAAAATGCCACTTGCAAACGGTCGAATTGGGACTCGAGACCCCTTCCATTGACACCCCTTCCATTGTTTCTTCAATCATTTTTATGGTTTTTCACTTTAAAATACAAAGGTTTCTATACTAGTAGTAAATATTCAAACTCTTTATCAAAGATTATTTAAACTCTATTTTCAATATCGAACTCGTTTATAAAACCGTTTTCCAACCTATTAGTATATACAAACCTTTACCTCACTCTTATGAGAAATCTAGTTAAACGGTTTAGTAAAACAAGTGGTGTGAAACGCTTGCGTTTACTTCGTCGGTTAATTCTTGGACTTGTTCGATTGAACTTTTATGACAATTTTCTAGTGGAAATCTACAATTTGTTCGTAAATATTTAAGTTAAGCTAGTGGTTATGGGACATGAAGCTAAGCTCATATATTTACTAGCTTAGTGTAATTGACACTTCTTAATGAACGATGATGATCATTTTATGCTTTAGACTAGCAATATGCGATGTCTCTTTGTCCACGTGGAGGACTGTACTTCATTTTATTGAGCTTCGTCTCATTTCTCGCATGGGTCGTACCTATTTAGGTGCGTCGATGTTTATTTACACATGGGTCGTATCTATTTAGGTGCGTCGATGTTTGTTTACTTCGTGGACCAATCGGCTCAATAAGTCGGGACATGGCGCGTATCTTTCTAGGTGCGTCGATGTTCATTTATGCATGGGGCGTATCTTTCTAGGTGTGTCGATGTTCGACTTTGCATGGGGTGTATCTTTCTAGGTGCATCGATGTTAGACATTACATGGCTCTTTGTAGGTGCATCGATGTTTATTTATGCATGGGGCGTATCTTTCTAGGTGCGTCGATGCTTATTTGTGCGTGGGGTGTATCTTTCTAGGTGCATCGATGCTAGACATTACATGGGGCGTATCTTTTTAGGTGCATCGATGTTTGTCTTTGCATGGGTCGTACCTTTCTAGGTGCGTCGATGTTTGACTGTGCATGGGGCGTCTCTATTTAGGTTTGTTGATGTTCGGTCTATGGAATAGCGTTCCGTTTGGGATTGGCCATCCTTTTCTTGTGATTTTTGGATTTCTAATTGATGATTTCTAGAATTTATGTTTCACCAACTTTTACAATTGGCATTGATATGTATGTCATTTTATTATGGCTTGGTGAATGAAATAAAGAAAATGACATTCTTTTGATGCTATGAGATTCTTGAGATATTGTATGACTTTTTTGGATTTTCTAATGTATACTTGTCGTAGTATGACATTTTTGGTTATTATAGTCTTTTTATTATATCTCTTCTTATATCTCATTTTATCTGATAATTATAACTAGATTGATTCGTTTATTATTTTCTTATTAAATAATACTCGGGTCAGACTGGGATATTACAGGTGCTTCTACTTGACTTCCTATCTAGAACCATCTTCTGACTTTTGCTTAACTACTTTGGTCTAGTAATTTTCGTTGTATACATTTGAGATATAGACTCTTTAATGTATATATATTCTTTTGTCTAGCACTCGTATCTATTCTTTTGTGATATTGTGGATCTTATTTGACCACTACTCTGATTTACACTTTCATGTGTTATATTCATATATGTTTCCGCCTTAGCGATATGAATTATCTGTGTCTGATTTACGTTATGTTTATTTCTATATTTGTTTCCGAAGATTATATATAGCCACTGTGTAGTAGCTTTGAGCTTGTGTCGGTATGTCGGATTTCCTCTTGAGATGAAATGCATGTTATATTTTATCTGGCATATCGGTACTCGCACAATGCAATTACACGGATGGTCGCTCCTCAACAGCCTTATTCTCCATGCTAGTTGACGGCATTACCCCGTAGTGTCCTTGGCTAGTGTGGGTATAGAGGTGAGGCGTCACAAAAATATTCCCAGATTATTTAGTAAATCTCAGTCAAAGATTTATTTCTTAACTTCAAATCATATTCTTGCAAATCGAAGATTTTCATAATAGATCACTAGTGCCATCTTAGATATGGTAAATTTCACCTCCAAGGACTAATGGCGAGTTTCACCTCCAGGGACTAATGGCAAGTTTCATCTCCAGGGACTAATAGCAAGTTTCCTACATCATGAATATCTTTGTCTTTTAACTTGGAAAAACTTAAATATGATCTTTTAGAGCATCCGGGCTTTCCTTTCGATCCGTTCCACCCCTCACCTTAGAAGAGAAAACATAGGCCAGATAAGTTCAGGGCACAAGTTGCTCCATCCAAAACCTTAGTTAAACACCTTGTTTTATCTTCCCGGATCTCACAAATGGGACAAATATACTAGTCGTTTTCGCATACTCGGTTTGTTATTATATTCACTATTCTTCACTTTTTGTTTAAGTGGTATAAACAATTCATCTTAATAATTTATTCAAAATCTTATCAAAACTTCCAAATCATCTTTACATTACTTAGTTATTCCTTTAAAATCGTTCACAAAAGATTTAGGAAATAATTGTTAAGTTTAAACTCGTATTAAAAATGTTATAGAATTCGCAGCATGAAAGTAATATAAAAAATATTATATAAGCTTATTTGATCTAAACAACTTTTTAATATTTGAAAATTCATATTTTCCATTCCAACTCTCTTTTAAACCATTTTAATATATTTATCAAAGTTATTCCATATTTTTAATCATTTAAAAATATCATTTATAAAGCAATTCCGTTTTGGATTTCGAACTGCAAAACCGCGATATTTTTAGAAAATTGTTTTGGACATATTTCAAAATCTACTTGATGAAATCTTGATTTTCTTTATTCATTGGAAAATTATTATCATTTTGGACCAAAGAATTTTTATTTTGAAGAAATCCGACTTATAAATCATTCTCTACGTCACTTTGAAGTTATGGGTCGAAATTTACGGACTGCCGCTATGCGACGATCTCGGCTTTGACCAATTTTATGAATTTCTTCGAAACTTGTTCGAAACACTTCAAATATGTTTTAAACCATATTTAAACTATTTTAGCTTATTTAAAATCATTAAGAGGCTAAATAATTTCCATACACGCATTTATATGGATTTAATTTTTATTTAATTAACTATGCTTACTAACCATTTCTCTTATCATTTATCAAACCAAGTTATCATCCATATCACAACCATATAATTAACCATAATATCAACCAATTTACAACCAAATTATCAAACTTTTAATCATTTGACATATTTAGACTTTTTAAATCATTATTCTTGAAATAATTTATGGATTAGTTAGTAAATAAGAGTACTCACCTTTAACGGAATCAACTCTTCCTACCAACATTCATTTGTAACAACACTTCACTTAAACTTCAACTAATCAACTTCTACTCCATTTTTTTTGCTTTATGCCATCAACCTCTTCTTTCAAACTCCCAAAAATCTGTCCCGCAGCACCTTGAATTTGGTTCTAGCTCCATGGAGTGAAATCGGCGGTACTTCCTTATCTTTTTCTTGCTTCGGAGCTTCGCGAACTTGCTCCTCTTCCTCCATAGGTTCGGCCATGCCCTATTCCACTCCTTCCTCTAACATTTCTTCACTTCTTAGATGCTAAACCATGTTCTAATGGTATTCTAAGATCTTTGGCATAGTTTGGTGGTGTTTGGAGTTGATTTGATATAGTTTTGAAAAGTTAGTAAGCATTTGGAAGAGAAGAAGAAGCCATTAAAGAGGTAGGGAAAAACTTGGAAAAGAAAGAAGAAGAAGTGAAAAAAAAGTGAGAAAGTGGATGCTTATTTATAGAAAAGTTTTGGATTGAAATATTTTTTGTAAAAAGACTAAAATACCCTTAAATCTTTTTTTTTCAACACTTAACATCACATTTCAAATTACTTTATGTCATTTTCACTTAGATATTAAGTAAAGTAAGTAATAATTATGTTTCTTTGATTTGATGTTTTACCTTTTGCTTTGAAATGACATTTTTGTCTTTTTGTGCTTACTTTTTCTTAATTGTTTTCTAGAAGTTTCTAACCTTATTTAGTAAAAGTAAATTTGATTTGTGAATTAACTAATACTTACACTATTTGAATATATATTCCTATACAAGAAAATAAAGGTGCGACGATGTTGCGACAAATTATAATCGACAAAACGTCGTTTTTCGACAAAATGTTTTACGTTCACATTTTAACGTTTTTGTTAAACTATTTATTTATGTAAACCAAATTTAAAAATGAACTTTTTACTTATTTTAAATAAATTAAAATATGTCTCTTATATTTTCAAATCATATTTAAATAATATCAAAATCTCTAATTTTACGGTGTAGGTTAAACTGACAAAATGCGGCAAAATTTGGTAATTATTGTAAAACGATTATTAACATACTTATAAGTATTTTAATATACTTTTATTATCTTTATGTTTTCAATAAGATTTATCTTTTTAAATAAATATTTAACCTATTTATTTAAGCATTTATTTATTTTTAACAAAACTTAACTTTTGTTGATTTGTTCTAAAATTCAAATTTTATACTTTTAAATTATCAACTATAAGAATAAATAATTACACTATTATTATCTATTACATTTAACTAATTTATTTAAGTTTTAAACCTTTTTAAATTAAAAAAAATGAAATCTCTCATTTTCGAAGTTGGGAAATTACGGGTCGTTACAAAGAACAACATTGGATTCGAAGAGATAGGGTCGGGTATCAGTAAATACCTGAAACCACTTCGAATGGTAATCTAAAACTTCTTATAAATTGGATATATGGAATTAAACAGGCTGGATTTGGAATAAATTAAGTAACTTGGCCTTTAACTGAGCAATAGTTCTTGGATATTGTTTGTAATAAGTAATGGACTTAGAGAACTCGTAGGAAGATACGAGTTACCCTGGTTGCAAATAAGTTTATAACTTAGTATTTCATGTTATATGGGTTTACTCATGCTGGTTTCCAGCCTGAACTGGTTGTTACTTTGATGTAATGCTCAGATCAGACCGAGTATTATAGATTTTCGTGTAAGAACATTTTGAAGCTCAGGTGGCGAGCTAGATGGTAGGAACGTATAGAGTATTCCATTGAGAGATATTATTGTTTATCTGGGACAAGTTAAATTTTAACTGTCCAGGTTGTGTGTGATGGCTGTAACTCTGATATTATGTATGTTATTTAATTGATACAGCTTTCTTTGTATAACTGATATTATTTAATATAATATTTTATCCGTTGCGAATGTGAGATTCTGTGACTTGTTTTATGTTTCTTCTTCTACCTCTTTCTTCTTTTACTAACTATCTGGAGTTTTCGAAATCGAAAATTCTGGATCGTTACATTTGGTATCAGACTAGAAGGTTAAGCGAGAACCTTGGCTCTGGCGGGTTTACTCAATAAGGATAGGGTCAATGGTACCCTAGAATGAGTTGAGTGTGTGTGTGTCTATATATATATATATATATATATATATATATATATATATATATATATATATGAGAGCATACAAGTTATTTTCTTATATAAAGATTTTGATAATGGTTTTAATGAATGATTTTTATAAAAACCTATATTTTATATATAAAGCAATAATGGGTTATTGGATATTGAAATTGAATAAGAATTAAGTGATATATATATATATATATATCAAAATGGGAATTGAATAAAATGAACTATACAAATAAGATGAATTAGAATTGGTTTCAAACCAGAATATGGAATGGTCATTGTGTATAATAATGAGATCTTTTTTCTATAATAAATATTAATAAAGAAAAATGAAATGTGTTAAGGAAGTAAACTTTTAGAAAAAGTATAACTTGTAAATTGAAGTGGGCTTTAAATGATGAAGTTTTGAATTCTAAGTCTAGAAACATTTGAAATTGTATTCCAAAGGTCAATAAAATAATAAATAATATTATTCATACTAATTTTGAATGTAGTCTTATTTTAAAGTATGAAGTTGTTTGAAAGCTTTAAAGAAAATAGTTTTAGTTCAAAACCAAAAGTGGTTTAAATTTTAAAATATGGCTTGGTTGGCCAAGAAATAAATATGTATATGTGTGGATATACATAATATCAAAGATGATTTGAAATAAACTCTAAGGTGTTGAGTTCTAGATTGTTTTAATATTCTATGATCTGATTTATTTAATAATCTGAGATAGATTATATTGGTAATTGAGAATATTGGATGCTATGGTTTGATAGAATATATTTGGGTATGCTGAGTTATCAAAAATATATAGATTGGATTTTTGAAGGGAAAAAAAGAGAATTTTTAAGTAAAATAAATATAGAAAATTTGGATAAATTAAAGAATAAATTGGGAAAGGATAAAAGTCGATTTTTAAATTCTAATAGGTAAATTTCGAGTATGGGAAAGAAGATTTTTTAGTAAATGGGAATAAATGAAAATTTTAAACATAAGCGATATTATTTAAAATAATAAAGGATTAATTTTTAAATTCAAGGCTTAAAATAGATGGAAGTGATAAGAGGAATATTGGGAAAAGTATGAAATTTGTAATTTTAGTTGAAAAAGATTTTAAATCGTAATAAAGAAGTAAAATCTAAAATTAATGATTTTTGAAATAAATTTAATAAGTAAAGGAATTTATTTTAAATGGAGTAAATTCTAGTAATCGATTTGAAAATTAATGCTTAAAGGAAAATGAGACTATGGAATCTGTAAACTGGGTTTATAAAGTGAAATAAGATATCAGTGGATATTTGAAAGTATAAATTCATGGTGAGAATTAATAAAGGAATGGGTAATTTGTTTTAAAAATAAATAGTGATTTATTTTTAAAGGTGTGAAAGGATAGTGTATTTCCCTAAAAAGCCAAGTATGTTTTCGAAGTAGATTTTTAAGTATAAGTTAAAAGTTTTAAAGTTGTTTTAGAAGAATATTTACGAGAAATTATTATTTGAGTTATTAAAATTTTTAAAGGTAAATATTTATTAAATTAGTTATAGTAGTAATTATTTTGAAAGGTTAATTGGTATTATGGTTTAAAAAATAATTATTTATACTTTATAAAGTAGTTTTATTTTAAAAATAGCTAGGTGAAAGTTTTATTTGAAAATTTGTATAGAATTTCATAATTTTTATTTTTACTTTTTTGGCTTATGTTTTACTTGAGAATTTTTAGAAAATTTCGTAGTTAGTATTTTGAATAAAGTGTTTTATATAGTTTTTATTTTAAATGTTTTAAAGTACATATTTTTGGATAAAGTTATTTGAATTACTTTAAAATCTAAAGTATTTAGACTTGGAGATTTTCAGTGGGAATAAGCAATATTTGGAAATTTATTCCGCGAGAGAAAAGTGATTTGGAAACTATTTTCAAAGGGTTGAAGTGTAGATAAATATCTTGCGAAGATATTTTGAAATAAGTAATTTGGAAAAATTATTTAAATCTTGTGATTTGTTGTGAATGCTGTTTAATAGTTAAATAACCGACTATAAAAATTTGCCAATGCGTTGATCGTTTCGAAGAGACCAGGATCGGGATTAATTTTCCGAAAACCACTTCGATCTGGTTTGAACGTTTTCGTGAGGAAGACAAGAACTTGGAGTCGAAGATAGAGCAGTGAAGTGCAAGGGCTAATCGATACTAATCCTAAGGGTGATTCCAAAGTGGATATAGTAGGAGTAGTGCCTTCGGTTCCGTTCGAACCGTGAACGGACTTGTATGGACGAATGCTATCAGAACATCGTCAGGAGAACGATGAGCACTCTAAGTGAATGTGTGCTAAAAAGGTAACGCATAGCCTCGAGCCTCATCAACCGGGAATGACCAAAACAGGGGAGGTGCACACAAGGCTAAGTGGCTAGAAACCAATTAGGATAAGTCATCCCTGTCTAGAGGTCCCTTTTTATTCGGCGGTGTGGGAGGTTGTTGATCCCAACCGCTGTAATGACCCGCCATCCGATTCCACAGAATGACGCATCATCGATAAGAAAGAAAGGGATAGAGAATAGAAAGAAAGAGAAGAAGAAAGAAACAGCACATCAGAATCTAAACAGCGGAACTAATAAATTATATTAATAACATAATTATTACATAGTTTACAACACTAATCAGAGTTACACAGATTATACATCACATACTAGACAGTTATAAACACCTGTCTAGTTATACAACTCAATACAACTCAACAGAACAATACTAACACAGAGTACACACAGCGGAAACTATATATCTAACGCCGAAGCCTCCTGCTCCGTTTCTCCTCCATAATTCATCAAAGCTAACCTGAATCCCTTGGCTACTCGTAAAAATTTGAGTACCCAAGAGTTTATGAAAAAACAAAAATAAACTCCGGGTCAGACATGGGTCTGTTATGAGTAACGGGTTAAAGTTGCTTAACTTTTGAAAAACCTTTTAAAAGAAAAGGTATCACGTAAGACTTCCCACACATAAACATGGGAAAGTTTTTACCTTACGCTAACCAAAACATTTGATAGGAAATCCAGTGATATTATAATAGGTCTAGGGTTTTTAAGTAAATATGAAATAGCCGAAATTGTTTCATTATTAAATTGCAGCTACTAGCCACAAAAGTGGGTAATACAATCAAAACCGTTGGCACTTATTGGATTTTGGATTCCATACAATGGCAGGGCTACTGGGGTACCGCCCGTCACAGTACGCGGTCTAGATCACCGTAACGAGGACCACTCCTGATCCCCTGCAACACAAGACCGGAACCATCCCTTACTGGACAATCCCGAACAAGACAACCCCGCAGTTGACGTACGTTCCAACCGCCCACACGGCCAAAAAAAAGGACTTCTAGACAGGGCAAAATCTTGCTCTCAAGTGGGGGCTACCCACAAAGCCTTGCTGCACCTCCCCTGTTTTAGCCATTCTCGGTTGATGAGGCCTGAGGCTACGATTACCTTTATAGGACATATCACTTAGAATGCTCACCATCCAACTGACGATGTTCTGAAAGCATTCAATCCATACAAGTTCGTTCCGGGTTCGAACGAAACCGAAGGCATTATCTCGTTACACTCATTTTGGAATCACCCACAGAGTTAACGACGATAACCCTTGCACTCTAAATCACCATCTCGAATCTATAAGTGCTATTCCATCAAACTCATTACGGAATCACCCACAATTATACTGACGTATAGCCCTTACACCTCGAGTCTTCACTCGCTCCACTTGGATTCACGACCTAACGTTAATCTGGATCGATGTGGTTTTCGGATATCGAAATATGGAAACCCAATCCCGGTCTCATCGAAATCCAAAGCGTGCCTTTTAAGGCCAAGTTGTTTTAAAGTTTTGAAACAATACAATTATCTGTATACGCACAGATAGATAAATCATAGATTCACAACTGATAATCAACATTATCACTATATCAGTTAAACCCTATTATCCCATCCAAAAAGATAATCTATATCAACATCATAATGCAACCAATGCATCCATATTACTTAACATTATTTATCTCATATCTGAGATTCAAACCAATCAAGGCAAACTATATCATCCATCCATATAAGCAATGATCTATAATCACCATTTATAATTAATTTAAAGTGAATTAAATTAACTACATCATTTCCTAATTAATTTAAAGTGATATAATTAATTACTTCATCAATAAAAATCTTGCTTATTACCATTAATTAATTACAAATTAATTAATTAATCATCTTTCAATTTATCACCTTAATTAATCACCTTTGACTAATTATTCCTCAATTACATTTAAGTAAGTATTCTTTAATTAATTTTACAAATCAACTATACTTAACCAAATACAGTAATTAACCTTTAATTACTTCACAAATTAATTACTATAATTAATTATATTAATCCTTAATTAATTACATTAATTAATTACCTTAATCACTTATTATTGATTAACTAGTCTTAATTAATCAATCTTAATTACATCATTAATTATATTAATTAATGATCCCTAATTACATTTAAATTAATTACCTTATTTAAATTAATTACATTAAGAAATTAATCTTAATTTAACCCATAATTGTTAATCACCGTTGATTAACGCCATTTAGTAATTAACTACCTTTAATTACTTTACCAAATAAATCAACTACTCCATACTTAATTGTCTCAAATTAATTCCTTGATTAATTCATAAAGTAATTATACTTAAATTACTTCAATTATCAAATCATCTTTAATTAATTACGTATAGTAATTACCCATTTAAATTATTATTTAACTTTAACAGTTTTTAAAATCAATCTAAATCTTTTAAATGATAAATAATACTTTTATTATAGAAGAAATTTTACAAGAGTTAAAACAAATTTCCTTTTAAATTAAAACCATTTAAATTTTACATTATCATTCACATTTGTTTTAAACACTTTAAATTTATAAAACTTAAATATTTTATACTAAAGATTCAAATCCAAATTTGGATCAAACTTAAACTTTGTTTAAACATTACTTTATATTTTAATTTCCAAATTTAAATTCAAATTTATTTAAAAACAAACATTTTTAAACAATAAACAAAATTGAATTTAAATACTTGATCATTTCCAACATAAGATTCAATTCAACTTGAATCCATAATTTAAATTAGATTTAAAATTTAATTTAAATCTTTGATTAATAACTTAACCTTCAGTTTAAATTTGAAAACAAGGTAGTTTTCTAACCCGATACGAACCCAACTCGAGTGATCACAAAATTCACTCGACCCTCATCCTATCTTAACCCGAGCAAAATTCAAAACAAACTCGAGTAAACTCGAGAACAAATCCCTTAGAATTCAATTAAACCTTTTAGGGTACTATCAGGTTTAACAAAACCTGCATCAAAAAAATACCCGAGCCAATAACTCATCTTCTTAGAGTCTCATACCCCACATGCTTCGAGCAAAACGCGATGCAACCCGAGACCAAACTCAAGAAACCCATCTTCCCCAAAAACAATCAGCCGATACCCAGATTCGCTGTGCACCTGCACTGCCGCAGCCATCACCTCCGGCCTCTAGCAACCCCACGAGCAAGTCGACGGCCTTCCTCAAACAAGATTCCGACCATCTAAGAACTGCAGAAACCCCTAAATCGAAAATGAGCTTCGAGCTCAAAACTGTAAGAAAATGTCGAACTGGAAATTTGCCTCAAACTCCAAATTCCGACCACCAGCGATCTTGACCTTCCACCATCACCTTTGACAAGCAACCCACCATCAATCACCTCATTTTGAGTGAACTCGATTCACCATAGAAGTTGAGAGGAACAAATTTCCCAAACAACGACAAACTAGGGTTAAACATTACAAAACTAAATCATCACTGCCTCACTGCATTATTCCATCTTCCAATAATTTACCTTAAATCTTTGTTCACCCATCCATCACCAGAAAAGATACTGGCCACTCCGACCTCCTATATCCCCAGCTCCAACTAAAAATTCTAATTTTAGTTTTAAAATTCAAGTTTTTGATAATGTAATTGGTTTATAAACTTTAATCAATGAATTTGAATAATCAAATTCTTACTTATATACAATTTTGTTCTGTTATTACCAAGTTTCCAGTGAAAATACAGAATTCCCTGTATTAAAGAAAATTTAAACTTTACTTATATTACACAACTATATTACATTTAATCCTTAGTCTTTAACACAGATTAGATCCAATGGAATGGATTTTTTTAAGAAATTCTAGCATCTGGAACTTAAGTACAAAAACTAAATTACTCTGCAGCATGCACTACAACATATATTAACATATATACCAGAAATGAACTTGTAAAGAGAATATAAACATGCATAATCTCAGAGTAAAACTAGTAACTAATTTCATGCTTAATTTATATTAAAGAGTGAGGTTACTCACAGATTTAGGAGCAGAGCACTCTGATTTTGAAAAGCCTGATCTTGAATTGTGTTTTCAATTTCCAAAACTTCAAGTTGCATCTTTGATTTGCCCTTTTTAAAACTTTAGTTTTATATTACTGCAATGCTTTTGCTTCCAGATTCAACAATTTGCTTCGGTACTTCTAAAAACTGCAGTTTGCCCTTTTTTTAATATATACTTCAAACTTGATTTACAGTAATGCTTTTACTCTGAATCACATGCATGTTTCCAGAAATGAAATGCAGGCCTCCAGAAAGAAAATGCATGCAGTTTTGAAGATAGTTTTGGGTTTGAGGATCATATTGTTTCAGAAATAATTTGAGGACAACAGATTTTTGCAGATTTTTGGAAGTGAGCTTTGCAATCTTTTGAATATTGCAAATTGATGATTAGGTTGATGTATTTGAAGGGTTACAGGTTATTTTGAAAATGGTTTAAGATGGTTTTGATTTTGAGGAGAAGAAGATTTTTTTTTTTTTAGATTTCAAGCTGAAGATTTTTTTCTCAACTTTGAAAAAAGAAAGAATAGAAAAGAAAAATGACTTAGATGAAGTAAAAGAAAATAAATAAGACACTTGTTACTAATTTCAAACATTTGTCACAATTTTAATCCATGCCTTACACTTGTCAATTTAGGTGTTTAGGAGATTAACACATGTTTTTTTAAAAAAAATGTTAAAAGACTCACACATGCATTTAAGTGTTTTTATTTTAAATTTTAATTCTAAATTGTTTATAAAACTCTAACTTATTTTATAAGAGCTTTTAAATCTTATTTTATTTCTTATGTAATATATAAATGAATTTTATTTCTTCTCCTTTTTCTAATTAAAAGAAATGAAACAAAAAAATTATGATTATAAGCTTATTCAAATATTTTAAACATTTATTTCTTTTAAATTTCAAAATATCAAAGTCAAATTCAAATTAAATTATAAACTTCAAAATAAAAATCAAGTTATACATGTGTGCATATATAACTCTTATTAAAATTTAAAATAACAAATCCTATTTCTAACAAAATTTATTTATATTTATAAAAACTAAGTATTCTCAATATCATTTGAAAATAACAAATTAAGCAATATTTAAAATGATTTATAAAAGATATCATAAATTACTTCTATTACTTAATAAATTAAGATCATATGTAAATTTTATTCTAAATTCTTATATATAAATTCAAGCAATAATTTAAAAAGAAAATACAACTAAGTTTTTAATGTTAATCAAATTTAAATTCATATTCAAGTTAATTAAATATAAATCTAAAAAAATAAGGTTTTCCTTCAATATAACCTATATAATTGTTTATTAAATTGTTTAGAACAATTAAATGTTAAATTTAAATCAAAAATTTCCAATTTTACCAAATATAAATAAAAATTAAAAATTGATTCATTTACTAAGTTTTAAATCAAAGTTTATCCATTTACAAGATATACAATTATATATATAAATAAACAGAAAACAGTTTATTTGCTTTAAAAGATAAAATCTACTAATTTAAATATTTATTAGAAGAAGATTATTAAATCAATTCAAAATTTATTATAAAAATTATCAAATCAAATTAATTTCTAACACAGATTATTAAATTTATATTGCCCAATTTCCGGGATATCACATTCCTCCCCCCTTAAAAGAATTTCGTCCCTGAAATTTAAAAGCAAAGGTAATTTAATAATATATTCTAAGATTTTAATTTTAAACACAAGCATTTATTAAACATATGTTAAAAACCATAGCAACTAATTTACCTAATCAAAACAAATTTAATTATCCAGAAAAATTCTGTATAAAATTTTCACGAGTTTCCCCAGTAAATATCGGAATACTCGCTCTATAGAATCTAAACAATCAATACTATTAAGCTATAGAGCTCCTATCCAAATAGATCTACAAAACTAAACAGGATATCAGACTACAAACAAGTCTGACTCAACAATCACATTCTCCTGAACTGCTGGTTTCACAACCAGAGATAAATCATACTCGTACTCCCTCGGAGATACGTAAAACACATCGAATTCCAGTTATCCAAACTGACAATTCAATCTTGAAAATCAAACACCAATCCTCACAAGAATACAGAAAAGATCCAAAACACCTCGGAGCTGACTTACCCAGTCTTACTCAATCTTAAAATTCTTTAGATCGGAGAAAAACTTACCCAAAATCAAATCTCTGACTCCGGGATCCACATTCCTTCGTCTCTTACCCACAGAACTCTTCTGATGATCCCGTGCTGCCTTCAATTCTCCTGATCAGCTCAACCTTCGCTGATGTCTCTAGAAACAAACAGAACCAAAACTTCTCAACAGAATGATCTCCTCAAGATCAATTTCCAAACAAAGAACACCAACTCTACTCCACAAACATCCGAAGACCAACTTACTTCTCCTATCCGGAAAAGATAAAACAAAAGCATTTCCATCTGCTTTCGCTGCACAACTCTGATCTGACGTAAAAGAAAAACTCGAGCACAAACTGGACAACACATCTCAGAAACATGGTTCAACAAATCCATAAAAGTAAACTCAGATGCCCCATCTGATCCTTCTACTAAACTGAACCACCAGTAGCGCTCCTAGAATCCAGTCGATAAGAAAACTCAGCCTCCAGGTGCGGACAAACTTCTCATAGCTCAAGAGAACACTCAAACTATCGCAAGTCACTTTTGCGATCAACCCGTCAAATATCCAAAGAAAAAATGTTCTCTCATTACTAATCAAAGCAGTCTATGCTTAACTAGCCAACCCATCAAAGAAATGAATCTACCCGGCTGCTTCTGAACTCCTTCAGAAAAATTGCTAACCAGAAATCCTTCTTGTCAGCATAGAACACTCCGAGCTGCACTGTTAATACCGATGCCAAAGACTTCCTAATCCAAAATTCTTCGAGAAACTCGGGCCTCAAACCAGACAGAAACATCCTGCTGAACCCAGCCACAACATCAAAGAAAACAAACTTCTAAAACTTGTTCCAAAGAAAAATCTTCGGAAACATCTATAGTCACTGTGTCTCATTACACAACTACTCATTCCTCAGGTATCGAGATACCATCATTTCCTTCTGCCCAACTGACAGATCCAAACTCTACTCATCCAATCTCAGAGATGATCTCCAAACCATTACAGGTTACCTTCAGAGATAAATGAAATCCTTCATCACTACAAAGCTTATTCGAGACGGTATTAGGTCTATACTCTTGACAGATACACTACCAACTTTATCACTCAAACTCCAACCAATGGTAGTAGTCGTGTTACACACCCCACTACCTTATCTAACTTCATAATTTATATTGGAAAACTTGAACAGGTAACCCAACAGATAGGTAGAAATAAATATATCTATATATATTAAAAATACAAATACGATCTCTCTCAAGAAAGACACCACTACAGAGCCTAGGTATTCACTCAACCTAAAGCTCTGATACCACTGTAATGACCTGCCATCCGATTCCACAGAATGACGCATCATCAATAAGAAAGAAAGGGATAGAGAATAGAAAGAAAGAGAAGAAGAAAGAAACAACACATCATAATCTAAACAGCGGAGCGAATAAATTATATTAATAACATAATTATTACATAGTTTACAACACTAATCAGAGTTACACAGATTATACATCACATACTAAACAGTTATAAACACCTGTCTAGTTATACAAATCAACAGAACAATACTAACACAAAGTACACACAGCGGAAACTATATATCTAACGCCGAAGCCTTCTGCTCCATTTCTCCTCCATAATTCGTCAAAGCTAACCTGAATCCCTTGGCTACTCGTAAAAATTTGAGTACCCAAGAGTTTATGAAAAAACAAAAATAAACTCCGGGTCAGACATGGGTCTGGTATGAGTAACAGGTTAAAGTTGCTTAACTTTTGAAAAACCTTTTAAAAGAAAAGGTATCACGTAAGACTTCCCACACATAAACATGGGAAAGTTTTTACCTTACGCTAACCAAAACATTTGATAGGAAATCCAGTGATATTATAATAGGTCTAGGGTTTTCAAGTAAATATGAAATAGCCGAAATTGCTACATTATTAAATTCCAGCTACTAGCCACAAAAGTGGGTAATACAATCAAAACCGTTGGCACTTATTGGATTTTGGATTCCATACAATGGCAGGGCTACTGGGGTACCGCCCGTCACAGTACGTGGCCTAGGTCACCGTACCGAGGACCACTCCCGATCCCCTACAACACAAGACCGGAACCATCCCTTACTGGACAGTCCCGAACAAGACAACCCCGCAGTTGACGTACGTTCCAACCGCCCACACAGCCGAAAAAAAAGGGACTTCTAGACAGGGAAAAATCTTGCTCTCAAGTGGGGGCTACCCACGAAGCCTTGCTGCACCACCCCTGTTTTAGCCATTCTCGGTTGATGAGGCTTGAGGCTACGATTACCTTTATAGGACATATAACTTAGAATGCTCATCATCCACCTGACGATGTTCTGAAAGCATTCAATCCATACAAGTTCGTTCCGGGTTCGAACGAAACCGAAGGCATTATCCCGTTACACTCATTTTGGAATCACCCACAGAGTTAACGACGATAACCCTTGCACTCTAAATCACCATCTCGAATCTATAAGTCATATTCCATCAAACTCATTACGGAATCACCCACAGAGTTATACTGACGTATAGCCCTTACACCTCGAGTCTTCACTCGCTCCACTTGGATTCGCGACCTAACGTTAATTTGGATCGATGTGGTTTTCGGATATCCAAATATGGAAACCCGATCCCGGTCTCATCGAAATCCAAAGCGTGTCTTTTAAGGCCAAGTTGTTTTAAAGTTTTAAAACAATACAATTATCTATATACACATAGATAGATAAATCATAGATTCACAACTGATAATCAACATTATCACTATATCAGATAAACCCTACTATCATCATCCAAAAAGATAATCTATATCAACATCATAATGCAACCAATGCATCCATATTACTCAACATTATTTATCTCATATCTGAGATTCAAACCAATCAAGGCAAACTATATCGTCCATCCATATAAGCAATGATCTATAATCACCATATATAATTAATTTAAAGTGAATTAAATTAACTACATCATTTCCTAAATAATTTAAAGTGAATTAATTACTTCATCAATAAATTTTTTGCTTATTACCATTAATTAATTACAAATTAATTAATTAATCATCTTTCAATTTATCACCTTAGTTAATCACCTTTGACTAATTATTCCTTAATTACATTTAAGTAATTATTCTTTAACTAATTTTACAAATCAACTATACTTAACAGAATACAGTAATTAACCTTTAATTACTTCACAAAATAATTACTATAATTAATTATATTAATCCTTAATTAATTACATTAATTAGTTACCTTAATCACTTATTATTAATTAACTAGTATTAATTAATCAATCTTAATTACATCATTAATTATATTAATTAATGATCTCTAATTACATTTAAATTAATTACCTTATTTAAATTAATTACATTAAAAATTAATCTTAATTTAACCCATAATCGTTAATCACCGTTGATTAACCCCATTTAGTAATTAACTACCTTTAATTACTTTACCAAATAAATCAACTACTCCATACTTAATTGTCTCAAATTAATTCCTTGATTAATTCATAAAGTAATTATACTTAAATTACTTCAATTATCAAATCATCTTTAATTAATTACGTATAGTAATTACTCATTAATTACTACCTAAGTAATTTCTCTTTATTTAATTACATTAAGTAATTATACTTCACAAATCATCAAATGATTATTTTAAATTAATTAAACTGAATTAATTAACTTAATCTAATCAAATTTAAACTCAATTAATTATAATAAGTAATTAATTTACTTAATTGCTTCCATAAGTAATTATACTTAACAATTTATACAAATGATTATCCTTAAATTAATTAATCCTTAGTTCATGACATTCATTAACTATTAACAATTCATTAATTATTTTCTAAAATAATTAACTTATTTTAATCATTATTAGTTACGAATTAATTAATCATTAATAACTCACTAATTAACCCTTAATTAATTAAATAATTAAGTGTTAATTAAAACTTAATTAATCCATTATTACTTGATTAATTAATTATTAATCATTAATTAAAATCAAATCTTATTTAATTAATTATTCTTAAATTACAATTAATTATTCTAAGAATAATTAATCTTAAACCTTTAAGATTAAACCCTTAATTACCCTTTTATTAATTTATTAAATAAATTAATAATTCATTTAATTACCCTAATAATTAAATGAAACACAAATCATTAAATTATTATTTAACTTTAACAGGTTTTTAAAATCAATCTAAATCTTTTAAATGATAAATAATACTTTTATTATAGAAGAAATTTTACAAGAGTTAAAACAAATTTCCTTTTAAATTAAAACCATTTAAATTTTACATTATCATTCACATTTGTTTTAAACACTTTAAATTTATAAAACTTAAATTTATTTTATACTAAAGATTCAAATCCAAATTTGGATCAAATTTAAACTTTGTTTAAACATTACTTTATATTTCAATTTCCAAATTTAAATTCAAATTTATTTAAAAACCAACATTTTTAAACAATAAACAAATTTGAATTTAAATACTTGATCATTTCCAACATAAGATTCAATTCAACTTGAATCCATAATTTAAATTAGATTTAAAATTTAATTTAAATCTTTGATTAATAACTTAACCTTCAGTTTAAATTTGAAAACAAGGTAGTTTTCTAACCCGATACGAACCCAACTCGAGTGATCACAAAATTCACTCGACCCTCATCCTATCTTAACCCGAGCAAAATTCAAAACAAACTCGAGTAAACTCGAGAACAAATCCCTTAGAATTCAATTAAATCTTTTATGGTACTATCAGGTTTAACAAAACCTGCATCAATAAAATACCCGAGCCAATAACTCATCTTCTTCGAGTCTCATACCCCACATGCTTCGAGCAAAACGCGATGCAACCCGAGACCAAACTCAAGAAACCCATCTTCCCCAAAAACAATCAGCTGATACCCAGATTCGCTGTGCACCTGCACCTGCACCGCCGCAGCCATCACCTCCGGCCTCTAGCAACCCCACGAGCAAGTCGACGGCCTTCCTCAAACAAGATTCCGACCATCTAAGAACTGCAGAAACCCCTAAATCAAAAATGAGCTTCGAGCTCAAAGCTGTAAGAAAATGTCGAACTGGAAATTTGCCTCAAACTCCAAATTCCGGCCACCAGCGATCTTGACCTTCCACCATCACCTTTGACAAGCAACCCACCATCAATCACCTCATTTTGAGTGAACTCGATTCACCATAGAAGTTGAGAGGAACAAATTTCCCAAACAACAGCAAACTAGGGTTAAACATTACAAAACTAAATCATCACTGCCTCACTGCATTATTCCATCTTCCAATAATTTACCTTAAATCTTCGTTCACCCATCCATCACCAGAAAAGATACTGGCCACTCCGACCTCCTAGATCCCTAGCTCCAACTAAAAATAGGATTTCTGGTTAAACCAGAAATACTCAACCAATTCCATACTAAAAATTCTAATTTATTTTTAAAATTCAAGTTTTTGATAGTGTAATTGGTTTATAAACTTTAATCAATGAATTTGAACAATCAAATTCTTACTTATATACAATTTTGGTCTGTTATTGTCAAGTTTCCAGTGAAAATACAGAATTCCCTGTATTAAATAAAATTTAAACTTTACTTATATTACACAACTATATTACATTTAATCCTTAGTCCTTAACACAGATTAGATCCAATGGAATGGATTTTTTTTAAGAAATTCTAGCATCTGGAACTTAAGTACAAAAACTAAATTACTCTGTAGCATGCACTACAACATATATTCACATATATACCAGAAATGAACTTGTAAAGAGAATATAAACATGCATAATCTCAGAGTAAAACTAGCAACCAATTTCATACTTAATTTATATTAAAGAGTGAGGTTACTCACAGATTTAGGAGCAGAGCACTCTGATTTTGAAAAGCCTGATCTTGAATTGTGTTTTCAATTTCCAAAACTTCAAGTTGCATCTTTGATTTGCCCTTTTTAAAACTTTAGTCTTATATTACTGCAATGCTTTTGCTTCTAGATTCAACAATTTCCTTCGGTACTTCTAAAAACTGCAGTTTGCCCTTTTTTTTATATATACTTCAAACTTGATTTACAGTAATGCTTTTACTCTGAATCACATGCATGTTTCCAGAAATGAAATCTAGGCCTCCAGAAAGAAAATGCATGCAGTTTTGAAGATAGTTTTGGGTTTGAGGGTCATATTGTTTCAGAAATAATTTGAGGACAACAGATTTTTGCAGATTTTTGGAAGTGAGCTTTGCAATCTTTTGAATATTGCAGATTGATGATCAGGTTGATGTATTTGAAGGGTTACAGGCTATTTTGAAAATGGTTTAAGATGGTTTTGATTTTGAGGAGAAGAAGAATATTTTTTTTAGATTTCAAGCTGAAGATTTTTTTTCTCAAGTTTGAAAAAAGAAAGAATAGAAAATAAAAATGACTTAGATGAAGTAAAAGAAAATAAATAAGACACTTGTTACTAATTTTAAACATTTGTCACAATTTTAATCCATGCCTTACACTTGTCAATTTAGGGGTTTAGGAGATTAACACATGTTTTTTTTTAAAAATGTTAAAAGACTCACACATGCATTTAAGTGTTTTTATTTTAAATTTTAATTCTAAATTGTTTATAAAACTCTAACTTATTTTATAACAGCTTTTAAATCTTATTTTATTTCTTATGTAATATATAAATGAATTTTATTTCTTCTCCTTTTTCTAATTAAAAGAAATGAAACAAACAAATTATGATTATAAGCTTATTCAAATATTTTAAACATTTATTTCTTTTAAATTTCAAAATATCAAAGTCAAATTCAAATTAAATTATAAACTTCAAAATAAAAATCAAGTTATATATGTGTGCATATATAACTCTTATTAGATTTTAAAATAAAAAATCCTATTTCTAACAAAATTTATTTATGTTTATAAAAACTAAGTATTCTCAATATCATTTGAAAATAACAAATTAAGAAGTATTTAAAATGATTTATAAAAGATATCATAAATTACTTCTATTACTTAATAAATTAAGATCATATGTAAATTTTATTTTAAATTCTTATATATAAATTCAAGCAATAATTTAAAAAGAAAATACAACTAAGTTTGTAATGTTAATCAAATTTTAAATTCATATTCGAGTTAATTAAATATAAATCTAAACAAATAAGGTTTTCCTTTAATATAATCTCTATAATTATTTATTAAATTGTTTAGAATAATTAAATGTTAAATTTAAATCAAATTTCCAATTTTACCAAATATAAATAAAAATTAAAAGTTGATTCATTTACTAAGTTTTAAATCAAAGTTTATCCATTTACAAGATATACAATTATATATATAAATAAACAGAAAACAGTTTATTAGCTTTAAAAGATAAGATCTACTAATTTAAATATTTATTAGAAGAAGATTATTAAATCAATTCAAATTTTATTATCAAAAATTATCAAATCAAATTAATTTCTAACACAGATTATTAAATTTATATTGCCCAATTTCCAGGATATCACAACCGCGGGGTGATCTTATTCGGACTATCCGGTAAGGGGTAGCTTGGGCCTTCTGATGTAGGGAATCAGGGTGGATCCTCGGTACGGTGGTCTAGACTACGTACTATGACGGGCGGTACCCCAGTAGCCCAACCATTGATGGAAATCCATTCTTCCTACGTGCCTTTACGGTTTTGTTTGTAGAGCCTAGTATTGCTGGAATTTAATAATGTAACAATTTCGGCTATTTGAATAAGTATTTGTATATAGACACTACTATAATATCGGAGGATTTTATAAGAAATGTTTTGGTTATCGTAAGGTAGAAACCCGGCATGTTTATTTGTGGCATGGTCTTACGAGATACCTTAGATTTTAAAGGATTTTTGAAAACATTAAAGATCTAATTGAGTGTGTTTTTTCATGCTGGTTTTCCAGATTGACTCAGGTATTATTTTATTATAATACTCGAGTCAGACCGAGTATTATAGATACAGGAAATGATGCTGTGGAGCTTAGGAAACGAGCTGAATGAAGAGGCATATTTCCGTAGATGTATATTCCGCTGTGTAGTGTAAGCTGTATATTCAGCTTTGGAAGGACAAGATGTTATAACTGTCCTAAATTGAATTGTTGATTTTTATTCTACTCTGATGTGTAATGTATAAATAGATATAGTTTCTTTCTGTATATAGCTCAATCATTTACCTATTATATGTTGTTCCGCTGCGTTGGTGAGATTTTGATGTTGTTTTCTATTTCTTCTTCTACCTCCTTCTTCTTTAACACTAATGGTTCGTATTTCCGTCCACTTTGATTTGAACAGTTGGTGAATATTGTTGGTTCAAAGGGGTATGGGTTTGCGGGCTGTTACAAACCCTAGCTCCATCTTGTAGCCATCGGCCCTATCTTCTTTAATGGTAAAAAATTGTCGAAATTAGTTCTACAATATCTCGAAATCCATCAATTTTTACAGAAATCTTTCAATTAAGAAATCGTAGAGATTATCAAGATCTTCAAATCCATAAGGTAATGATCGAATTGGCGAAGTGTGGAGGCTGGATTTCTGCCACATTCATCTCTTGTTCAGGCGCATTTCTCTAGAGGTGGATGGGGCCGAGCTACTTCGTATCTTGGCCGTGGGCACGCACGAAGATGGGCTACATCATGCCAGAGTTTAATCATCTTCTAGGGTGGCAATTCGAAGATGGAATGAGGCGATGGGTTTCTAGAGCTCGAACTTGCCTGGTCGTCGAGTAAACGAGAAGAAAGATCGCGTGGCCCAGATTTGTAATTTGAATCTATGGCTCTGATGGTATATTATAAAAAAAGAAATTTATGTATATAAATAATATTCACTCATTAAAATTGTATATCTCTCTCATACGAGGTCGGAATTGGGCAAAACAAGCAGCTTTCGAATCGTGGCGAAGAGTAATTCTGGAATAGATTTGGAGTCATTTTGAGCTAGTTAAAATTTTAGGTTGAGTAAAATGTCATTCGATTTTGGTTTAAAATTGAAAACTCAAGGTGAGTGTTTTATAACGCTTACAACGTACTAGAATATTTTTGTGCTAGTTAAATTTGATATTATGAAGTTATATAAATTTTATTGGTTGTTGTTTGATAAATTTAATTGTCATCTAAATTGTCGCTGATTTAACTGTTAAAAATTAAAATTAACAATCAAATTGAACATGGGATTTAATTGCCTGTAAATTATCTAATATTGACGACTATGAAATAGCTGTGAATTATATTGACTATTTTGATGACTGATTGTGATGGATGCCAATTGATTTATATTCGGATGTTTGGATGTTCATTTGTTTATATATATATATATATATCCTCTTATCACCCAATATATTATTTACAGTAGATAAACTATAAATTAAATTATTTCGAATAAACTAAGAAATAAGTTGAAATTATATATACCTATGGCAAAGTGATCTGGATTGAAATGATATATATCAATCCCTGAAATTAAATTGAAATAACCGATCACTTGGCCATAGGATAGAAAATTATATGCAGACACCGGATTGGTTAAATTAAATGATTTTGAAATTTCTGATACGAAATTTATTTAAATGATTTTGATTTAAAAGATTTTTTTTATAGAAATCAAATTATTTTCGAACTTGAGCTCGGAGTGTTAAAATTTAAATTTGGTAAGCAAAATGTTTTAAATAATTGAGTTGTAAGTATAACGAATTTTGATTTAATTTTCGAAAATTGATTTAATTTAAGGGATGGGACTTTTATTCAAAATTTTAATTTTACTAAGTAGAAGTATTTTAGAATTTGGATTTTAAATTGGATAACGAAGATTAATTTGATTTATGTGTTTGCATCGATATTTTGAAAATCAAGCTCGAAATCGATGAATCGAGATTGAAATTGAATAAATTTAAAATTGAAGTCGAAGTCAATTTGAATCGAAATCGAAATTGAATCAACTGAGTTGGAATTGGAATTGATTTGAATTGGGAAGTTGGAATTGGACCGGTTTGACTTTGAAACTATTTTCAGATAAATTATTTAATATAATACTATTTAAAAGCTCTCTTCTTAATATATACAAATTATTTTGATTTTTCGAATTATTTACTATATAAACCATTTTAATACTCAAACTACTTTATATTAAACTAATTTAACCATTTAAACTAATTTTAAATACTTTAACAATTAAACTATTTTTAACTATTTTAATTATTCAAACTATATTAAACTATTCAAAGTATTTTTCAAAAAAAATAATTCAAACTGGTCATGAGTGGAATGTTTATTTTTAAATCATAGATTTAATTACGAATTGGGTTAAATGAAGTTATAACCCAAATTGAATTCGAAACAATTTTGGCAGCAAAATCGTGATATTAGGGTGAAAATGACTTTGAACTGAAATAGTATATTTTGAGTAAATACGATGATTTCGAAATGGATTTGATTTTTAAGCGAATATGATATTATGATATCAGTATGAATTATTTTAGAAAGGTAAAAGTACCAACCGATGTGTAATATGACGTTTGGTTGTTAAAGAGACCAGGGCCGGATATGGGCATACTCTCCGTTTATATCGGAACTACATTAACAACTATGTACGTGGTGTGATGATCCAAAACAAAGTTGTTGGATTTGGCGTCGTTTGCTAGATTTGAAGAAAGAGAGTGATGATGGATTAGCCTGGCACTTGTGCCAATTTGAAATGACTAAAACAGGAGTCGTACCGGCCGAGTGGGTTAGCTACCCCGAGCAGACGCACTTCTTCGTTTTACATTCATTTACGTTATGATTGATTGGTGCACACCTGTAACGACCCGGAATTTTGGTCGTTAGATTTTGAACATTTAATTTATTTGAAGTGTTGAGATTGAATTGTTAATAGATTTGGAATATGGAGATCTTGGTTGAATCAACAAAAGGAGTTATAATTTCGAATATTTAAATTTAATTGGATTTGGACAAACAGTAATTTATTATTTGAAATTGGGATAATTTGTGAGTCTGGGTGTATATAGATATGGAAATGGTTTCTAAAATTTATTTAAGGTCTAATTGGATTTGAATTTTAATATTGGACCTTTGGATATAATCCAAAGTCGATAAGTTAAATTGGAATATTTATATTAATTTAATAATGGAATTTAATATATAGTGATAATGCAAATAATCAAATTTTGATTTAAATTGAATCATAATGATTTCAAATATGAATATAAATTATATATGATTTATAATTAAGTTAGTAAAGCATTTAAATTGAATTTTTAAATGATTTCGACGATTTTGAAAATCGCTCGAATAAGTCGACGAGTTAAATAGCCTTCTGGAGCATAGTCTTGGAATTTGACGAAACTAGTTCCATTGGATCCGTAATATTGTATTATTTTTGGATTTAAAATTTCTTAGCGTTTGGAGTTACCGTTTGTTCGTACAGGTGAGAAACGCGTTGAAATTAAAAATTGAAAATTTAATATTTAAGTTCGATTCAAAAAGCTATCTTCCATATATGATTGAATTAGCCTCCGAAACACATTCCATTGTGTTCGGAATTCAGGTAAAACATTATAAACGAATATCGGCATGTGTTGTTTGGAGATCATTTGAAAATGTTGTATAAAAGTGAATTTAATTTTAAAATAATATTATTAAACGTTTATATAAATATGTTTGTATACCGAAACCCTAATATTTTTCTCAGCCGCCAAGAATACATTCAATGGCCGAGGCTTGCTTTCATTTCCCCTCGATTTCCTCTCGATCTATCAATTTTTAGAAGGATATTCCAATTAGGAAGTCGTAGAGCACTCCGAGCTTTATGATATTAATGGTGGTGATCATGTCACGCACGACGACGAAGGAGTTATCGAACCCTATAGCGCCGCCTTTTGCGCTCGATTTGCAAAGCGGTGGGTGATCTGAGCTTTACCTCGCTTTGGCCGTAGGTGGGGTTTTCGATGGACTTTAGCGTGGAGGCGTTAGATCATCGCCGATCGCAAAGAGATAGGGAGCAGCATCGGTCAAACTTTGGGCGAGATGGGTTTCTGGTGCTTGGAACGAACGAAGAAGTAAGTTACGGCCTGAATTCGAATATATTTTTCGACGGCGTGATCTCGTTTTGGTATGTTAAAATATAATAATCAAAAGAAGTTATTTAAAATTTAAAGTTAAACTATAAAAATTCATATCTGATGAATACATTGTCGGATTTCGACGAAACTGGTGGCGCCAGATTCGCAGCTACACGATCTACGCTGCGATGCAGATCTGGGATCATTTGGGGCAAGTAATAATTTTAGACTAAATCGAACGGGTTCTGTTTAATTTAAAATTGAAATGCTCGATGAAATTCAAGGTGAGTTAATCTCACTTACATCTGGGATTCCAGTTATTTTAAAAAGTTGAAATTTAAATTGTTGATTGATTGTTTGAATGTGATATTATGTATAGTGTGTCTATATATATATATATATATATATATATATATATATATATATATATTGGAGTGATTGATTTCTTTCATTATATAACGGATGAGACCTTATGCGCCTCGCATAATAGTGGATGACCCCACATACATCGATATTCCACCTCGAAGTAGAATTTGTATTTTTATATTGTGCTAACATCTGTGGATGCAAGAAAGCAGGTTGGAGGGATCTAACTGGATTTCTCAAAATATTGTGATTTATTCTTCTTATCTGTGATATGCTTTATTAATATCCTTTGTTATATCGTATTGGAAATCTAAATTATTCGGTGCTATGGTTTGGATGGAAATAATTTGG
Source organism: Allium cepa (assembly GCA_030765085.1). Lineage (NCBI taxonomy): Eukaryota > Viridiplantae > Streptophyta > Magnoliopsida > Asparagales > Amaryllidaceae > Allium > Allium cepa. Next base: position 871,070,490 of record CM060937.1, on the reverse strand, counting down.
TATTTTAAAATATAGAATCGAATAAATTGGGTTTTAAAAGAAATGAAAAGAAATTTTTTATGCGACGAAACAATTTAAATTTTAAAAAGTTAATTTTTAACTTGAATTCAAATACTATTATTAAAAGCAATTAAGTTATTAGATTTAATAATTGGAATTGGGTAAATTGTTGAATCTAAAATTCTAAGTCTGACGCGTGTGGTTTATCGTCGATTTAAAGCATGCAAAAAGGCGGGACATTACAAAATCTGTGCATGGATTGGTAACTTATCTCATCCTCGTCCATCTCTAGCCTCGAAAGGTGAGCAATCACTCACGATTAACATTCCTATATTTATTATATTTGATGTTAATTGAAACGAAAATTGAAATATACTGCCGTAGTTATTTAGAACCGTTATATATTCTATTATCTGTAACTGTTCACCTGTGAGACATGACACCATATAATGTTGTTTATTTATTATTCAATTATTGATGATATATGCCTGTTATATTGTTATCATATATGTTGTCACTCTACAAGTTCCCTGTTAGTATAGAATTCACTATGAGTTGAAATGATACATACCCGAACAGACTGTAGAATAGGATTATGGGTTGAAATGATAAACCCAAGTGATTTTCATTTGAATTTGGGATTGCGGGTTGAAACGATACATACCTATATATATATATTTTAAATTACGGATTGAAATGATATATATCAGCCTCACTTAACCAAAGGATAAAAATTTATATACTGACACCGTTGGTCTATATATAAGTAATTTGAAATAATTTCTTTGGTTTTGGAAAGAAATATATGGTTTTAATAAATATTGGTTCTTGGAATATTATGTATAAATGTTATTTTATATATTGATTTGATTAATATATGCTATGATTAAGTATTTATTAAAATATATATTTCAAAAATAGATCTTTGGAATAATTTGAATAAGTTAAGGTTAGGAAGATAAATTTGAATTTATTTAAAATTGTATTTAATTAAGAATTTTTGTTTAATTAAACCAATTTGAAACTTATTCAATTTGAGGTTTTAAGATATGATTTTATAACTTGATTTTGATTTAAAGTGATTTAAATGGATATTTCTAGTTTGAAATGAATCGAAGGAAATATTTACTTTAATGTAGTTTAGGGTTATTTAAAGGATAATCGATTTATTAAGTGAATATTTCAAAACTAAGTAATAACGAAGTTAAAATTTTATATATATATATATATATATATATATATATATGAAAGTGTCAATTTAGTTTTGAAAGTGCTATAATTTGGAATATATATATATATATATATATATATATGAAATTGAAATGATATTTTGGTTTTGAAGATAAATTATTATTTTTATTGACCACAGTGTTATAATGATGATTAATGGTTTAATAGTGTATATTTCTATGTTGTAGATAGTTCCATGGACCTTTAGAGGATGGTTATCCCAAACATCCTTTGAGTCATACTTTATTTCGATTGATATTTCACTTGTGTTAGATTTATTGATATAAGAATGCTAATCCTGACTCGAGTGTTTTGTGTTTTGCTTTACGCTTGGGTCAGACCGCGTAATTTAGCATTTAAGACTCGCCTTTGGAGTTTGGAGCTTCGCTTGAAGATCCAACCATCGATTCAACTTTCAGCTTTTCCAGTTGATTTGTTCAGAGATGTCATCAGTCTGTATCTGAGATATTCTGTTATATTTTATTTCTAACTCTAATGTTTATATAGCAGCTTCATAAACTATTATTTATCTATTCCGCTGTATTAATACTCTGTTTGTGATTTTGTGATTATTTATTGTATATGCTGAGTTTTGCCAAAATTTAAATTAACAATCTGATATTTTGAGCAATTCAAGTCCGGTATGTGTGGATGCGAATGGTTGAAAATAGCAGGTCCTTACAGTTGGTATCAGAGCTATGGCTCTAGGCAAATTTAGCACATATAGTAAATTTATTTGCAGAATCACTTTCGTTCGAGCTTGAATTCCTTCCTCTTTGATTTGGTTTTTTCCTTTGGACTTTGGAACGTCCCCTGTGGTTCCAAAATCCATTATCTTCTCTCCCTATTCGTGTTCCTTGATTTTGGAGTATCCCATAACTCCACTTCGAATGATCTCTATAAGAATAGATGATCCCGCCAATCTATGAATTATTTATAAAGAGGTGAAACTCCTTTACAATTGGCATTGATTCACCGGAGATTTATATACCCCTCGGTTTAGATGCTGCTATCTCTTGTTATCCAAATTCTATCTCTGTCAATGGAATGTCGATTTGCCTCAGAATTCTACACCGATCTTATTTTGAAATCACGGTTGATCGATTAATGCCATCCGTGATTTATGTAAGTATATCCATCTCCTATTTTGAAATTTGATTATCTCATGTTCGATCGAGCCTATCCTTGTTTTGAAATCCATTCATGAATCATCCTTTGAAAAAAATCATGTTTGTTCGTATTTTAGAAATTTTTTTATGTATCAAAATAATTATTTTGATAAGTATGTTTATATTCTATATAAAAAAGTGAAATGTTCTCGATAAGGACATATACTTTTTATAAAAATTAGAATTTGAATTTTCAAAAGGATTTGAAATAAATGAAGGGTTTTAAATTGGAAATTCGAGGAGTTGAATTTCGGTGTTTTGAAATTGGTTTTAAGATTTTGGAAAATATACAGTAATATGTTTTAAAGGTATTTTTCGAGTAAGAAATGTTTCAAATGAATTCAAATGAATCCCAATGATTTTGAAGAAATTTCAAAGAATTTTTCAGAAAAATAGAAGTCCAGAACTCACTTGTGTCGCTGGAGAATAATTTCGGTGATGAGTGAACACATCATCAACATTGATTCTCGAGTTTTAGAGTGGGGGAGAGGCCACTTTATTAGCTTTGCTATGCGAGTGATTTTGTGAAATCAATTTTGATTTCAAATTCCAAAGTATGATTTGATATTTTCGAAAGATATATGTATATATTTGAAACGATTTGAAGTGAGCCCGCTCAATCCTTGTGTAACGTATACGGATTTTCGTTGCCGAAAAACCGAATAGTTATGGGTTTTAAAAAGAATTTAAGAAAAGAAAAGTAGAAAAGAAGAAGAAGGTAGAAGATAGAGAGAAAAGAGAAAACAGAGAATTTTTTTTAAAATAGAACGGGACAGAAAGGAAACAACATAACAACAGTAGAATCTCACAATTCGCAGCGGAACAACATATAATAATAAATGAATAATCTTTAAACAAAGAACTACAGTTATTACATTTCATCATATCATCAGAGTGTACAACAACAACATACAACATCAAACAGTGCAGCGGAAAAGAAATGCTATATAAATAATACGCCATGCCATCCAGCTTGCCTCCAGCAACTCCAGAATATCCAGAATATCCTGATAAACCTAACTCTTAACTGCCCGTGTGGAAATTGGTGGGCACCCAGAGTTTAGGAAGGAAAACAATAAATTCCGAGTCAGTCATGTGACTGGTGTGAGAACTCAAAACAGTTTATTTATCTTTAAAAATCAAAATAGAGGAATATTTTTAAATCAATTCGCAATGCTTTTAAAAATGAGACTACCATAAGGCCTCCCGCACACACACACAATGCAAACGCAGAATCGAAGGAGATTTCTCCTTATGATAGTCAAAGATGCTTGATAGGCATTTAAAATAACATTTGATATTATTATTAGTGTATAGTGTAGGAAAAATTCATTTCGAAAGTAGAATATAAATCTTAGCCAACATACGACCATTATCGTATGCCTACTATAGCTACTATCCAAACAGTGGTGACCACCATAAGTGAATAGCAGGTTCTATAACTAATACCGTACAAGTTTCGTATTGGGAATTGGATTTCCAACAAATGGTCAGGCCAAGGAACTTCCCATTGCCACTGAGAATGCCTCTGGATGGACATCCCCGAGAACCAAACCGGATCTCAACCAACACAAGGCCGGGTTACTCCTAACTGAGCAACAACTGACCGAATATGCCATCCCCCGGTCCTTTGGGACCTTTATCCGAGAGCGCTCTCTAATCAATTCACACAATCATAACAAAGTGTTTTCAACATGAGTAAGTATCTGGGCTCCATACCATGATACCACCCTTTTCCAGAAGGAAATGGACACATCCTAAAGGGTGCTACCCCTCATAACCTTGCTGCTTCTTTCCTGTTTTGACCATTCACGGGGTGTGAGGCTCGACGAAGTCACGTCCACAAAAACATACTTTATACAAAAGCCATGCTTTGGGTCAACAAATGATCAACACAATGATCACTAAGATAGACGATCAAATAAATGATCCTATCACAATAATCAACACAATGATCATTTCAGCATCACTCAGCATGTCACATTACCAAATTGGGAATATATCGCTGATAACTTCAACTATATAACCTTTGAGCACATACGTCTCAAAGAAGGGTGTTAAGCAAAGAATAAATTCTCAGCCACCAACAGAAATATATTTGAAAGAAATCGGCTTTATATCTCAACTTGTAATGTCAGGCATACAATCCATACAAGTCTGTTCCGGGCTCGAACAGAACCGAAGGCACTTACAAAGAAGTCCTTGCAATCCGGATATTCACAATCCTGATCGGATTTCCCATCACTTAGGGAGTTTCTATACCGGCGCGACTCGGTGTAGAAACAATCGATAGGTCATCCTATCGCTCTCGCAAATACCGGTCTTCAACACCGATCTTCAATGCAATTTCACAACGACGTATCACATATTCGGAATGGGTTATACGACCCCATGGTCTTTTCCCGGTTAACCCGAATAGTGAGCGCTTATTCAAAAATAAGTGTGACATTCAAATTCAATCAAATCACATCAAATACCCATTCAAAGGGAAATATTGATAGTCGGTTATTGAACTATCACTGGATATGCACACATCACCAGATTCCAAATAATTTTCCAAATTATTTATTTTCCAAAATATCTTTACAAGATATAAAATTCCAACACTTCAAAAATAAATCAATATTTATTTTCAAACAAATTTCACTTTCACATATAAATTCCATAATGAATTTATATTTCAAAATATCCATGCATATACAATTTCAACTATCCATTTCAATTTATCTTCAAAAAGATAAATTCTAATTATTCACTTTATACTGGAAAACAATTCCATACTTATTAAATAAGTAATTCACAATCTTTTATTTTCAACACTTAGAAAATATTCAATATACTTAAACCGAATTAAGTATATATTTCTTTCTTTAAGGAAATCATTCACTTAACATATTTATTTGGGCCAAAACGAATGTTGCGTAAAACATCGTTACGACAACCCAAAATCACTAGTATAGGGATTCGAAATTAAAATAGATATATAAATCCCAATACTATACAAAAACATTTCCTTTCGGAAATCATTTACTATAACATATTTATTTGGGCCAAAACGAATGTTGCGTAAAACATCGTTACGACAACCCAAAATCACTAGTATAGGGATTCGAAATTAAAATAGATATATAAATCCCAATACTATACAAAAACATTTCCTTTCGGAAATCATTTACTATAACAACAGTGTTATAGTCCATCATCTCCTTTCGTTTCTCGAAACATCTATTTCAACAATAAATGTTGAAATCTGTGGTTTCGAATCTCAACATGTTTAAAAACATCGTTAGATTGTTTTAATTCTATTTAAACATCACATTCAAAACAATTCCTTTAACGTGTTATTCACTATTAAAAAATGCGAATATAACTCCATTTCTAAGTTATAACAATTAACTTGTCAAAATAAGTCATTTGCGAATTTATAAAACAACGTTTATAAATTCCTTTTCTATTTATTTATAAAAACTTCCTTTTTTATAAATCCTTTTATTTACCTATTCAGTTTATAATTCAATTATAGACTAAAAGTTCAAATTATAAGTTAACTACTTATAAAACGATTATTTTACAAAATCGTTCATTTAACTTCCCAATTTATTAATCTTAACTTATAAGATTGTTTATTTATCCAAAATTCATTCTTTCGATAACTTTATAAATTTTATAAACCTATTGCTTATAAAATCTCATTTATAACTTCACAGTTTATAATTTCATAAATTTCATTCATTTAGGAAATTCATTTTCACTACATTCAAACACTTATAAAAACTCGTTTTATAATGTCCATAATTCAATTTATAAATATCCATTTATAAATCTCTTAATATAAATCAGTTTATATTATTATTCTAAAACGTCTTTAAATTCCTTTATAATTTCATCATTTCGATTTATAAAATAATCAAATTTTATAAATCCTATATTTAAACTTTTATCATATATTCAAAAATCCAATCTAAATTATTTTATAAAATCATTAGTTCATATTTCTCAAAAATCAACTTTTAATCGTATTTCTAAAAATCAGCTTTTTTTACTATATTTCACAAAAACCATAATTTTTTATAACTTTAAAAATTATAACGTTTATTTATTTATAATGGATCAATTCCAAAAATATAGTATATTTTCTAAAATCACTTTAAAACCATTTTAAAATCCCAAAATCTGGGTCCAATGATGCTACACACCAAATAGTCAATCACGACTAACAACGATATCATATATCGATATGATAATCATCAAATATCAAAATATCTGAAATAAAATAAATACTGTTGAGGAATCCAGTTGGATCCCTCCAACCTGTTTCCTGCATCCAAAAACATTAGCACAATACCAATTTCGCTCCAGTACGAAATTATCGCGGTATATGTTCTTATTAAATATTATCCGCTTAATAACGGCGTAATAGGGTCTCATCCGCTAAACAAAAAATGCGGGCAATCAATAACTGCAATATATACATATGCCAATATATATATATTGATATTATATATAATACCAATTTCACTGTTTATGAAATATTCGCGGTATATGTTTATATTAAATAACATCCGCTTACTAACGGCGCATAATGTCTATTTTAACAATCAATAATTTACAGTCATCATTCAAACATGCATTCAAATATTTTAAATCTAACTATTTAAAATAAAATCGAAATCTATTCGATTGAGTGAGAAGTTCTCACCTTGATTTTAATTTCCGTTTTAGCTTTCATTTCGAATAAAATTAAACGCGCGTTTAATTTTACCCAAAATTCTCACTAACTCCAAATGACTCCAAACCAACTCCATCGCGTAGTGCTCGTCCATACGATTCCAACGCAACTGAGTTTGCATTTTTTCGACCTCGTATGAAAAAGATACGAATTTTACAAGATTGTACACGTTTTATATAAACTAATATAACATAACTTAATAAATTTAACCTACAGCTCATCCTAGCCCTCAGATCTAAATCCAACGGCCCCTGCTTTTCTTCCCCCTTTCACGTTATTATCTCCAGGTGATGAATAGGAGGCCGAACCCATCTTGCTAAATTAGGGTTGAATTATGCTTCGCCTACGCTCGACGATACTCGATCACACAACCACCAACACGAAGCTCTCGTCACAAGCTATCACCACCTACCACCATGTCAAGCTCGGCCTCATCTAGGTGCGTGCGCACGTATGACAACAGCCCATGAACGGCCACGCTTAGCTCCCTCTCCGTTACACCATTTCCGATCATCACCGTATGGAATCGAAGCTCTCGTCGAGCTCTACGACTTTCATGTTGAACACCTTGGCTAATTCTTGATAGATTGGAAGAGATTAAGAGATGAAGAAGGAGAATTTCTGGCCCTAGGTTATGAAACTGGCGGCTACTAGTTTTTAGGGTTAGGGTTTGTTATTTTTTTTAATTTATGAAGATGATGTTGTATTTATAGAAAAAGCTAGCGTAAACACTATTCATCCCGGGAATTCCGAACTCCGATTTAGACGCCGTAACCAGCGTACCTAGGGTTTACCCCGCGTTCCGGACACAATGGAACAGGTTTCGGAAGCTAATTCGGACATATGTGCGAGTTAAGGCTGTAAACGCTCAATTTAAATTAAACCGATTTAAGTCGATTTCTAGGCGTTTTAATTTGTACCGGACAAACGGTAAATCCAATTGACTTGAAATTTGAAATCTTACAATAATATCACATTACGGATCCGATGAAACTGGTTTCGTCGAATTCCGAGACTTTTTGAAAAATGGCTATTTTGACTCGCCAAATTTAAATTAAAAATAATTCGATGCGTTTCGAGCTGCCACGATCAAACGATAACTCCGATTGACACGAAAATTGAAATCCGGTAATAACTAACTATTACGGATCCAATGGAACTGGTTTCGTTCAATTCTGAGACTGTTCAAAAATTGGCTATTTTACAGTCGATTATTAAATATTAAAATATTCAATTTTCACAAATTAACTTTTAATTCGATTTTAAAAGTTCTAAAATATTTCTATAACTCCAGTATGATTAAATAAAACTTTACAAATCATTTTCTATCATATTTAACTCTATTTTCAATTATTTCCATAATTTAACATATTAAATTATCGATTTAATTATCCAATTAAATCTAAAAATTCAAATAAAAATTTATTTGACTTATAAACTCACTTATAAATATTTAAAATTAATTAAATATTCAAATTTAAATTATTAAAAATTCTGGGTCGTTACACCTTGAGTTTCGGATTTGATATAACCCTACCCATTGAAATTGATTTACTGATTTTTTGCTGATTTCCAACTCTTGGATTTGAAATTTGATTTCTCCGACTAATTTGAATGTTCAAACACTTCCAAATCGAGGTTTAAATTTCAAAGCTAAGTAATTTCAAAGGGTATAAATTATTTGATAAAGTATGTAAGTTTAGTTTTGTATGTTTAAAGTATGAAGTAATATGATTTAAATAAATTTGAAACTGCTTTGTTAAATAAATGAATAAGACTATTTGAATTATGCTAATATGAAATTTAGTTTTGAATAAAATTTAGTTTTCAATAAAATTTAGTTTTAAATGTTTTAGCTTAGTCACATCTTCTATAAAACCATATATATATATATATATATATATATATATATATATATATATATATATATATATATATATATATATATATGTAGAATGATGATTTTGAAAAGGTAAATTGGATCTTTCTAATAGAAATAAATATTTAAAGGTTTTAAAGGGATGGCTATAAACTTTGTAATCATTTTTGGGTATAATTGATTTTAAGAAAAATATTTGGTTTAAAAAATAGATTGGAATTTAAAACCCAATATGATATGATGATTTTGGAAATGAATTTGTTACAACTGAATTAGGTTGATTCAGAAACTTGGATTATTTTCTAAACCTATTGTTTGCGTAAAAAATGGCCGCAAACACCCAATACCGTGAAAGCACCAGTATATGAATATAAGTCAGCAATATTCAAACACAAATCACAGATCTCAGCAAATAACTCAAAGATGTTTGTACAAAATGGGCAAACGGCTCCAAGTTGTATGATTTAGTTGATTTTATGTTGTTCGTAGTGATCTAGGTGGTTTATGCAAATATGTAAAAAGCAAGGACCAAACTGTAAAAGACACGCAGATTTATAGTGGTTCGGCCAAAGTGTGCCTACGTCCACTTTATATGTTATTCTCCTTTTCCAATCCGATTACAAGTACAAAGCTTGTACTACAAGTATATGAAAGTTGTTTGAAAGTTCCTTCCAGGTTTGAGCTCTCAAACTTCTCCCTCATTGTTGTACCCCTGCCCCTCTATTTATAGAGTGAGGTAGGGGGCAGGGGGCTTGGAAGTATATAGCTGCTAGCGGGCCTGGGCTGAAGCAATCTGGTCCAGCATCATCTGGTTCGGCATGGCTTTCATTCGGCTATGCTTGGATAAGTTGGGGTTTGGTTCGGTAGTCTTCTGGATCGGTCGTAGTGGAAGGTTGGTTCGGTGATCACCTTGGTCCGGTGATTGGTTGGTGATAGTTTGGACCGGCTTCGGAGTCGTTTGGTTCGGTAGGACTATGGGGGAGGCCGGTCCGGTAGTGCTTGGGATGCCGAATGAGCTTGGTTTAGGGAGTGCCGAATGAACCAAGGGGAGGCCGGATATGATATGCCGAATGAAGCATGCCTTTGCTCTGCCGAATGAACTTGAGATTTTAGTGGAATTCCGGACTTATGCATGCTTGCTTGTTTATATCTCTGTACTTCCTGGTTTGTTCGTGGTGGAAACGCGTACAACATTGATATTCCAGTTTTGACCAAAAAGTGGGATAACACTTTGCCCCCCAAAACATGCCTTGTGATAACAAGGCGTGTTTTGAATAATTCCGAATCCACTATTCGAAGTCCATAATCACATTGCCGGAGAATATCATCCTTGACTACTCCGAGTCGATGTTCAGTTTCAAATTCTTGTCAAGCATAATCCACACCTGACGATCTCGGTCCAGTGTGCCTGGATGTTGAGCTAACCTCTTCCAGTTCTTGCCAAGTGCGATTCACATCTGACGACCTTGACCCAGTGTCCCTAGGTGCTAACCTCTCCGGGCTCTTGCCAAGCGTAATCCACATTTGACGACCTTGACCCAGTGTCCCTGGGTGTTAACCTCTCCGGGTCCTTGCCAAGCGTAATCCACATTTGACGACCTTGACCCAGTGTCCCTGGGTGCTAACCTCTCCGGGTCCTTGCCAAGCGTAATCCACATTTGACGACCTTGACCCAGTGTCCCTGGGTGCTAACCTCTCCGGGTCCTTGCCAAGCGTAATCCACATTTGACGACCTTGACCCAGTGTCCCTGGGTGCTAACCTCTCCGGGTCCTTGCCAAGCGTAATCCACATTTGACGACCTTGACCCAGTGTCCCTGGGCGTTGAGCTAACCTCTCCGGGTTCTTGCCAAGCGTAGTCCACACTTGACGACCTTGGCCCAGTGTCCCTGGGCGCTGTATAATGCCATGGCTTAAGTCCTAAGCCGAATCCTGGTCTCTCCGGACCCTTGCCGAGCACAGTCCATACTCGACGACCTGAAAATAACAATTGATAATATAGGGCCTAAGTCCTAGGCCGAATCCTGGTCACTCCGGACCCTTGCCGAGCATAGTCCATACTCGACGACCTGAATGAGTCAATTTACCACGTTCGGGCAAAGCGACTCACCCCTTGCCAGGCATAATCCATACCCGACGACCGTTTATCAAAAGTCAGATAAAAATCCAATTAAAATCCAACTCAAAATCCAAATCGAGAATCCAAATCCAAAATCCAAATCCAGAATCCAAATCCAAAATCCAAATCCAGAATCCAAATCCAAAATCCAAATCCAAAACCATAAAAACAGAAATCCAAACTAACATCCAAAACCGAAAACAATTGTCCAAAGGAAAATCCAAATCAAAAAGCAAGAAAAACCAGGAGCTCAATCCAAGCTCCAAAACCGAAAACCAAAAAGAAAAGCAGTGTCCAATCCAAAAGCGAAAGATAAATTTCACAAACCATAGCATCGCAGTTTATTATCATTCAGAGCATGCCTAGGGGCTATCTCCGTCCCCGTACATGTGTAAATGACTTGGTTGCTTGCCAATAGTTTGCTACTTATTTCATATTAACCTGGTCAAGGGACGATCAACCGACCATCATTCCTGGGCCTCCCACCATCGTAGCTTGAGGTAGGCGGCGGTTGCTCCTGCCTCGCCGTTGCATTCCGAGGTCCAACATATTGCGGCAGTTGTCCACTTCTTACATGTTCCTCAATTATGTCCTTTAAGTGCCTGCAGCTGTTGGTGTCGTGTCCATCCAAATCATGGAAGAGACAGTGCCTTCCTGATGTCCTTTCCCGTTCTGTTGGTTCTCTCCTAGCCGGCCTCCGGTAGTGAAGGCGATTTCGAGTATCCAGGTATATCCGTTCCAGTGTTTCGTTCAATCCTGTGTATGTGGAAAACTTTGGATCCTTCCATTGCTTCCTAGCATTTCCAGAATCATCGTCCAACTTCCTTTTTCCTTTGTTTTTATCCGAACCATTGCTGGATGGTCCTCCCCCTTCAACTGCATTAACCTTTTTCAATTTTAAATCCGTACTCGCATCTTCTTGTCGAAGGAACCTTTCTGCCTCATGAAAGAATTCGTCGAGATTCCGTGGGGGATCTCGTATCAGAGATACCTTGAAATCCGAGTTCTCCCTGACTCCTGATGCTGCTGCCATTAAAACCATCGATGGATCGGGCCGATCCACCGAAGCAACTGCGGCACTGAATCGAGTTAGAAAAGCTCTAAGCGATTCATCCATCCTTTGCCTTACCGATGTCAATGTCATCACGTTCTTCGGTCTCTTGACATGAACCCGAAACTGTCCCAGAAACCTTTCCACCAATTCCCTCCAAGTCCCGATAGATCCTTCTTCCAGCTGCCTGAACCACATCGCAGCTAAGTCCGTCAAGTACAAAGGGAAGCATCGGGCCATCACCTCCTCTGATGCCCCCAGCACCTCCATGTGTCTAGTGTATCTCATCAAGTGATCCGTTGGGTCTTCCTTGCCATTGTATACCTCCACGCTAGGTAGCTTGAACTTAGGTGGGTTCTGAGCCATCCTTATTTCCCGAGTGAACGGACTCCTGTTTACTCCTTCCAAGTCTCCGTTGGTCAAACCACCTCGCACAGTCTTCCTGATTATATCTACCAATCCACCGTTGTCTGTCGGGGGTTGCCCCCGAGGGAACTCCGGTACATACTCTTCGTGTGGCTCGTTAGCAGCAACGTTGGTTCTAGCCTGTTGAACTCCTTCCAAAGGTTCTCCTGTGTTGAATCCCGTGGGCCTGCCCCCAAGCCCTTGTTGATTGCTACCTGGCTCCGTATCTTGTCCTTCGTTGGGTTCCATAACCCTAGCTTCTTGCCCTGCATCCATAGCCGTTGTAGCTGTTCCTAAATTCTGCATCCCTGCAGCTCTCATTTGCTCCAAGAAAGTTTGCATCATTTCCTGTTGACTTTTCAGCAACCTCTCTTGCAGTGAATTTGTTATGGCTTCCATTTCATCCCGGGTTATGTAGATCGAAGCCGGTCCTTCCTCACCTCCGGAGGATGCTTGTTGACTTCCTCCTTGTTGGCTTCTCTCAGCCCTTAGCCTTCTACTGTTTTGCCTAGTCATTGTCTTTCAAATCCAAGCTTCTATCCGATGTAGTGGGAGCTGGTCCTTCTCAGTGAAAGCACCAAAATGTTTGCGTAAAAAATGGCCGCAAACACCCAATACCGTGAAAGCACCAGTATATGAATATAAGTCAGCAATATTCAAACACAAATCACAGATCTCAGCAAATAACTCAAAGATGTTTGTACAAAATGGGCAAACGGCTCCAAGTTGTATGATTTAGTTGATTTTATGTTGTTCGTAGTGATCTAGGTGGTTTATGCAAATATGTAAAAAGCAAGGACCAAACTGTAAAAGACACGCAGATTTATAGTGGTTCGGCCAAAGTGTGCCTACGTCCACTTTATATGTTATTCTCCTTTTCCAATCCGATTACAAGTACAAAGCTTGTACTACAAGTATATGAAAGTTGTTTGAAAGTTCCTTCCAGGTTTGAGCTCTCAAACTTCTCCCTCATTGTTGTACCCCTGCCCCTCTATTTATAGAGTGAGGTAGGGGGCAGGGGGCTTGGAAGTATATAGCTGCTAGCGGGCCTGGGCTGAAGCAATCTGGTCCAGCATCATCTGGTTCGGCATGGCTTTCATTCGGCTATGCTTGGATAAGTTGGGGTTTGGTTCGGTAGTCTTCTGGATCGGTCGTAGTGGAAGGTTGGTTCGGTGATCACCTTGGTCCGGTGATTGGTTGGTGATAGTTTGGACCGGCTTCGGAGTCGTTTGGTTCGGTAGGACTATGGGGGAGGCCGGTCCGGTAGTGCTTGGGATGCCGAATGAGCTTGGTTTAGGGAGTGCCGAATGAACCAAGGGGAGGCCGGATATGATATGCCGAATGAAGCATGCCTTTGCTCTGCCGAATGAACTTGAGATTTTAGTGGAATTCCGGACTTATGCATGCTTGCTTGTTTATATCTCTGTACTTCCTGGTTTGTTCGTGGTGGAAACGCGTACAACATTGATATTCCAGTTTTGACCAAAAAGTGGGATAACACCTATTATTTTGGAAACTTTGAAACTGAAGATATATAATTTGGAAGAAATAATTTGGTGAAATTGCATATGATTTTGAAACCGAACTGATATTGAAACGAATTGGAATTGAGAACCTTATTTTTACTAAATACTTGATTTAGGAGCCATCGAACTTATATAAAGTTGATTTGTATAAGTATGAAGTTGATTCGAAAACTATTGATTGGAAAGGTACTCAATTTGAAACGCGAAATCTTATATAATCGAAGTCTATATAAGTGTGATTTGATATACTATTGATTTTGGAAAGTACTCGATTTGAAAATGGAATCTTATATATAATGGACTTTGTATAAGTATGATATTTGAAAGTGATTTGGAACGGTACTATATGATAAATATTTTAGAAGTAAAATATGGGAAGTGCCTTCTGCTTGATATCCGCTTTGTGGCCACATTGTGCATTCATTCTATCAATATTATTCTCTCTTATTTGGTTTTCGGGATGTGATACTCAAGTGTCCTTCCATGGCGTTACCCATGGTCGTTTTGTTGTAGTAGCGTAATCCACAAGGCAGAGATTGCTTGAAGGGTACGAATGTTTTCTGAAGGATCCAGGCGTAACCATTATGTATCCGCGGTCTACCGGTTTTGCTGTGGTGGCATAATCCGCAAGGCAAAAATTGCTTAAAGGGTATGGATGTTTCCTGGGGGATCCAGGCGTAACCATTGTGTATCCTACGGTCCACAGTTTTGGTTATCATGGCGAAATTCGCAAGGCAGCGATTGCTTAAAGGTACAGATGTTTCCTGGGGGATCCAGGCGTAACCATTGTGTATCAGCGATCCATGATTCGGTTGATTTGTTTGAATTGTACTTTCCATATTAGATTTGAAGGTTTTTAAAGTATTTTCACTGAGTGTTGATACAGGTCTAACAAGTATTTGAAGAATTCTAGCTTTGCACCTGATCAACGCATGGCCAGAGTCTGCAAGAAAGAGGATAAACTTGCTGAAACATCGAGTTATAAAAGTATTTTCGAAAGAAAATTTTGTTTCCACATAAAAGCATTTTATTATAAAAGTATTTTATGATGAAGGTAATTTATTATAAAAGTATTTCAAGCAAAGAAATTTTGTATTAATATTTGAAATCGAAATTCTTATGGTTTGAATTAATTATTCGTGCCGATACTATTCTTTTGAATCTACCTTATCTGCTCGGCTTTATTTGTTCACCTATATTCTGCTTTCCCGAATCTACCTTCTTTTCCTTTTTGAATATATCCCTTTTAAAATATTGTTTATTTATATACTACATGGTTTAATATAAAATTGTTAGTGTTATAAATATTTTAGAAGTTATTAATTAAATAAAACATATTAAAAAAAATGATTATTGATTTATTAATAATGTTAAAAAGCATCTTGAGATAAATTAGTAAATTTACGAATTATGGATTTAATGTTTTCAATAACTCCTTCATAAAAATAAGTAATGATGTTAATAATTATTTTCACATATATTTATAAAGGTGTTATTTACACATATAAATGATACTTATAAAGGAAGTAAGAAATTTGACAAATCGGTTTGAAAAATATTAAAGTATTAAAGATAATTGAATTGCAAATGAAGCATTCAAATGAATATTTCAAGTAAAATTTATATAGCTTTAAACTAATTTTTTATCCTTGTCTTTCAATCTATTTTTCTTTCTGTTTGTTTCTATTCTCCTACCTTGTTCCTTTTTGGGGACGAAAAGTTTTGAGTGGGGGAGAGTGTAACGACCCATAAATTTTATTTATTTTATTAACGCACTTAATTTAATTTTGGTGAAATTTTAAATAATAAAATTTATAAATAAAATTTTTATATTTGAAATACGTATATTTAAACATAACAGATAGTAAATTTTCAATTAATAATATGGAAGTTTATTCTATTGTGTAATTCTATTTAATTCAAATCAGTTGATAATTGATGATAGTAAATTTATTGTGACGACCTGACTTTCTACCCCCAGAAAATCGCATCATCAAATAAGAAAGAAAGGGATAGAAGAAGAAAAGAAAGAAGAGAAAGAAGAAACAACACTATAATCTCAACAGCGGAACGAATAAATTATATTATTAACATAAGTATTTACATACAATATCAATCAGAGATACACAGCACACACATCACATATACTAGACAGTTATAAACACATGTCTAGTATTTACAACTTAATACAACACAACACAGAGAACACACAGCGGAAACGATATATCTAACGCAGAAGATTCCTGCTTCATTGCTCTTCCAATATTCGTCAAAGCTAACCCAAGAGTTTAAGAAAACAAAGATAAACTCCGGGTCTGACATGGGTCTGGTGTGAGTAACAGGTTAAGGTTGCTTAACTTTAAAAACCCTTTTGAAAAGACAAGGTATCACGTAAGACTTCCCACACATAAACATAGAAAAGTTTTTACCTTACGCTAAGCAAAACATTTGATAGGAAATCCGATGATATTATAATAGTGTCTAGGGTTTTCAAGTAAATATGAAATAGCCGAAATTGTTACATGATTAAATTCTAGCTACTAGCCACAAAAGTGGGTAATACAATTAAACCCGTTGGCTCTTATTGGATTTTGGATTCCGTAAAATGGCATGGCTATCAGGGTACCGCTCATCATAGTACGTGGCCTAGATCACCGTACCGAGGAGTACGTCCGCTCCCCTGCAACACAAGGCCGGAACCATTCCTTATTGAACAGTTCCGAACAAGATAACCCCGGCAGTTGTTGCAATCAACTGCCCACACAGCCGAATATAAAGGAACCTCTAGAGAGGGATAAATCTCGCTCTCCAGTGGGAGCTACCCACGAAACCTTGCTGCACCTCCCCTGTTTTAGCCATTCCCGGTTGATGAGGCTTGAGGCTACGATTACCTTTAGAGAACACATCTCTTAGAATGCTCATCATCCTCCTGACGATGTTCTTAAAGCATTCAATCCATACAAGTTCGTTCCGGGTTCGAACGAAATCGAAGGCATTATCTCGTTACACTCATTTTGGAATCACCCTTAGAGTTAACGACGATAACCCTTGCACTCTAAATCTTCATCTTCACTTGAGATTTACGACCTATCGTTAATTTGGATCGATGTGGTTTTCGGATATCCAAATATGGAAACCCGATCCCGGTCTCAACGAAATCCAAAACGTGTCTTTTAGGTCCAAGTTGTTTTAAATGTTTAAAACAATTCAATTCAATATTATCTATATACACACAGATAGATAATGCACAACATCACAATAGATAATCAATATTATCTTCACAACAGATAATCTATATTATCAACTCATACAGATAATTCATAATATCAACTCAATGCAGCCATAGCATCCAAATCACACAACATCGTTTATCTCATAACTGAGATCTCAACCATTCAGGGTAATCAGTATCAATCAACATTCATAAGCAGTGACTTATTAATCCGTTCTATATTAATTTAAAATGAATTAAATTAATTACTTCTTCCTTAATTAATTTAAAATGAATTAAATTAATTACTCATCCATATAAATCTTGCCTACATATTTCTTAATTAATTATATATCAATCAATTAATTATTCTTAACAAATTCCCCTAATTAATCATCTTGATTAATTATCCTTTAATTACGTTCAAGTAATTAACTTCTAATTAATTTCACAATTTAATTATCCCAAACCAAATTCAGTAATTAACCTGTAATTACTTCATTAATTTATTAATTATAATTAACTACATTAATCCTTAATTAATTACATTAATTAATTTCTTCATTGATTAATTGTTCTTATTAATCAATCCTTAATTATATCATTAATTATTTAAATTAATGATCCCAAATTATTTTTTATTTATAGTTACCTTATTAAATTAATTATCAATTATACATATTGATTAATCACTCTTAATCAATCACATTAAGTAATTAACTATATTAATTTCATCTTTAATTATCTTTAAATAACTTAATTATCAAAACCCAAAATTAATTACACTAAGTAATTAATTATTTATTACTTCCTTAAGTAATTATTCCACATACAAATTACATATTAATTACACAAAGTAATTGAATTCCCAAGACTCCATTATTCAAGTATCTTTCAGTTAAATTACATCAAGTAATTTACCTTCTTAATTACTTCACTAAGAAATTATTTATTTTTAATTACATTGGTAATTACCTTTCAAATCAACCAGTGATTAATTTAAATTAATTAAAATTAATTAATTAACTCAATTAATCAAAATAACTTAATTAATTACAATCACTAATTAATTTTCTTAATTACTTTCATTAAGTAATTATACTTAAATAATTCTCAAATGATTATCTTTAAATTAGTTAATACATTAATTATTAAAATTAATCACATTAATTAATTATAAAATAATATTAAGTTAATGACCTTCATTAATCAATAACAGAACTTTAATTACTTTTCTAAAATAATTAACTGAGATTAATCAATATTTTAATGATCTATAATATTCATTAATTAATCTCTAATTATTCAATTAATCAAGTGACAATTAAATCTTAATTCATTTTTAATTACTTGATTAATAAAGTCAAATCATTTATTAAATTAAATCAAATCTTATTAAAATAATGATTTCTTAATTACAATTCAAATCAATCATAATTAACTTATTAATCCTTTTATTTAATTAAATAAAACCCTTAATTATTTAAATAATTAACCAAATTATTAATTAATTACAAACTTAATTACTTTGATCAAATAATAAATTATTAAGTTCAAAACAATTTAATGAAAATCATTAATCTCATTAATGATTTAATCATCATTATCAAAGTAATTTAAAAAAAAAATTCTTTTGAATTTCTCTAAATTCCATTTTAATTTAAAATTAAATGAAATTAAATTTAAACTTAAACAAGGTTTAAGAATTCCAAAACCTTTTAAATGTTAGTTTAAAGAATTACCTAACGTAAAAAAAGGTTTAACCCATAATCCATTTAAACAAATTTATATTATACTTTAAATATATTCAAGTGATTCTGAAACTTTTAAATTCAAAATCTTATTTATATTACAATTAGAATTTAAATTGTGTTTCAGTTTTTAGATTCAAAAATTTAAAATTTAAAATCCTGTTTTAAATTTCATTTCAGATTTATAAATCATATGTTATAAAATACTAAAATATTCAACTTGATTATAACATTTGAATTTATCAACTTATTTCCTTTTAAAACTTCCAGATTCAAATTCTAATTTGAATTCAGGATTTCAAATTCATATTTTAACTTAAAATTTAAATCTTGTTTTAAAATCTTATTTCTAGATTTATAAATCATTTTATATAAAAACCATGCAGGTTTCAGTTTTTAAATATTTTATTTCTGCAAATTTGTTTATTTAAAATCTGGAGTTCAAATTCATTTGAATTCATAAATTAAATTTGCTTCAAGTTCAAATTTAAACTTGCTTTGCTTCTTTTTTTAAAATTTAGTTTTAAAATTTTAAAAACCTAAAGCAATTCAGGTTTCAGGAAACAAACCAGAAAACTAAAAATAAACCACCCGAGCCATAAGTGATTTTCTTCGAGTCCACCCTTACTTGACTTCGAGTAAATCCCCATATAACACGAGTTCCTACTCGAGTAAAATCTGCACTTCCCAAACTTAACAACACCCAACATTTGCTGATCATCAGAACTATGAGCACCGTGCACATGCACGGTGGCTCTGACCTCCTCCAGCCAACCCCGACAACGTCAATCCACCAGAATACAACCCCACTCGTCAACACAATCATCAAAACAATCCCATTCACCTGAAAATCAAAACCAACCTCTCTTCATAAACCTGGAAACACAGTGCAAACCCAAACCCCAAAACCTGTCAACGGCGTGTTCTCCTTCCTCCGACCATCGTTTAAGCTACAACTTCGGCTACTTCCTCCTATAGGGCCCAGCAACCAATCCCCAGAGTTGCTAAACACTCGATCCAATATTGAGAGGGAATGATCCTATTTGCTAACAGATTCAAACATTAGGGTTACAGAACAAATTTGATCACCGTACAACTATTTTTCCCTGATTCCCTGATCACCCATCTACCATCATACAAAAACATGAACCCCAAATTCACCGGAATCATCAGAGACACTCCAAAACCCAATTTTGGGTCAAAACAGTAATGCACAGTCAAACCCCATTTAGAATTTATGATTTTACATTTAAAAATCATGAATTTGTCTAAGGTTTGGATTTGTATACCTGAAATGCTAAATTAACAAATTTTAATTTTAACAATGACCTGATTTTCCCCTCTAAACTTGATTCCCTGAGTAAATTACAGTTTCTATTTAAGTTAAACAAGTTTTTATAATTTAGTTCATAGCCTAAACAAACAATATTCACCTAAATCCTAAGTTTTAAATATTAATGTCAAAGAGGAATGATTTAAGTTGAAACCAGACTTGAATTTTAGAACAGAAATGTTCTACAGGTATTTCAAAATCTTCAGATAACTCACATCACAATTGTATAGAAGTTTTCAACAAATATTGAAACACAACTTATTTAAAACATTATTTAAACAACCAGATTTTCCTTACAATTTAAAAAAAGTGTTACTCACCTTAAATCTGAAGAACAGAGCAGTTTATAGATCTTGAAAAGCTTTGAATCCAGGTTGAAAAGAAAATGCTTCAAACTACTGATTTGATGATGATAGGATTTTGGTTTGAACTTTCTTTGAAAATAGAATTGAGTTGCTGAAGCATGATACTTGAAAACTGAGATGAAAATGCTTTACGTGCTTCAGGCTTTAAGAAATACAGGTTTTTCTTTTAGTATTCCAGATTGAAGAATGCTTATATTTGAAACTCCAACCAAAATTAGATGCATGCAGGTCATTTTTATTTACTAAGCTGATGATCAATTCCAGAGAAGTGCAGTGATCTTCAGGTTGATTTATATTTTTTTCTTTTGCAGGAACTTGATATGTAGGGTTGTAAAGAAATGCACTTGAAATTTTGAGGAGTGATTTATATATGCAAACACTTGATTTCCAGAGACGAAATGCAGGAATTGATTTGAGGAATTTCAGATTTAAGTGTAATGGTTTCTTTTAGTTTTCAACTAGCTTTTTGATTTTAAAAAGAGAATAAAGGAAAGTGAAAAAAATGTTTTAAAAAGGCAGAAATAAATTTAACTAAAATAAAGAAAAGATTAGAATCAAATGACACTTGTCTTTTTTTTGTTTTACAACTTAACACATGTATTTAAGGTTACTAATATGTTAACACTTGTCTTTATTTAATTAAGTTATATTTTTTAAATGTTTGTAAAGGGTTTTCTTTAATTTATTTTATGTTTATATGAATATATAAAATTTTCTTGTTTAAGGAAAATGTAAATTAAACAATTTATAAATTAAAACTTATATAAATATTTTAAAGAATTTATTAATTTGAATTCATAATAAAATTCCAAATTCAAATTAATCAAATGAATCCCAAATTAAAATCAATTTATTCAAATTAAAAATGAAGATTCTATTTTCTTATTTTATTTCCTCTTTATATTTATGGGAAAATAATACATTTATTATTATAGCTTGAAAATAACAATTAAACAAATTTTATATGATTTATAAAAAAATTATAAATCACTTTTATTATCAAATGAATTTAAACCATGTACTATTTTATATTTTAAACTTATATAAAATATTCTCAAATCATATTTATCAAATAATATTTAAAAATAAATAAAATCAACTTTTATTTAAATTTAAAACAAAAATTAAGCTAAGACAAATTTTAAACAATTACATTTATTTTAAATATTATCAAACCATATAATTACTAGTTTAAATAGATTTTTAAAAGCCTAATATTAATTTAAAACATAATTTCCTAATTACTAGATATATTATTAGAATTTAAAAACAAAACTTTATTTATTTATTAAATTCTAAAACAAATATTATCTAATATATATACAAATATATATATACATTATAATTAAAAACATTTATTTTAGCTTTTAAAAGATAAAAATCACAAACTAAATATTTATTTAATCTGATTATTAAACCAAAACATATTTTATTAATCAATATTGTCAATATCAATTTAATTTTATATAAAGATTATTAAATTGATATTGTCAAAAATTTCGAGATATCACATTTATTTAACCTAAATATTTTTCTATAGAAAATTTCTAAATCCTCTTCTGAATGAGACGTCATCATTCATTTTTCCTAATTGGTCCGCTACTGCTTCGTTTGTCTTATTTCTGGGAATTTAGCTGCATTTTCGGTATCCATTTTAAACCGTTGATTTCCCCATCCCTTCATTTTCTGCCATTTAATCAAACAATAGAATTTTATGACAGAAATCTAATATTTGCTATGCATCCATCTAGACATAGCAAATGGAAAATTTTCGTCGAATAATATAGATATGCTATTAATCGCTAGAAATTCTGTTTAAATAAGTTAATAATAGTTGAATTTAAAAGTATTCCGAAACTTAAATATGTCTACAAGAGAAAATTTATTTAGAACACCCTGAATCAGATTGTGAAATTCGTTTCGTGAAATTTGAACGTTTCTAGCTCCATTTGGATTTTTCCGTACGGAATAGCAACGTATATCGTACTGGTTGTTGACTTTTGATCGGATGGTCGTACAACTGATATCTGTATGCCGTTTTGATCGTCTCGCCGTGCTAATCTCCACAATATATTCGTTTGCGTGTTTCGGTATTCGGTACGTGACGAAACACGCAAAATGGTTAATCATGGCTGTCCGTCTTTTTGATTCCTTGCGACCATTTATTTTCCACCGTTCAGAAACGAATGGCCACCGCTTTTATATTATTTTTCCTTGGTATTCACGTAGAATTTTGGTTGTCCTCACGTTCAGTTTTATACATTTTGGTCCATTCACTTTTCTCTGCTTTAATTTATTAAATAATAAAGTATATAAAAAGTTCTCTTCTTTTACCTAAAGCTAGTCATCCCTTTTTTACACCTACCAATAAAACTCTACCCTGCCTTCTCTATTTTATATCAACTTCCTCTATTCTCTTCGAAAAAAAGAGACGTGCCTCAAATTTTTCTGCCGTGCCTTCCTCCTACTGACCCAATCTCCGCATCCTCCCTTAAACCAAGAAATCCATCACCATCGCAGTTCACCAGCCCCTTTCTTCCTTCTCTTGCTCACTTTTCCTCCCATACACGTGAGCAACCACCTTCCGCAACCCATGTCGGCTTTCACCTCACCGACATCCACCATCAACCCTCTGACTCCTAGGCCTTAAACAACGTGCCGCCCTCTCCCCATATGCCGCTCGATTCCCCATGTTTTTCGTCACCCAGCCAACCTAGCTTCGCAGTTCTTTTTTTTATATGGTACGTGCCATATTTTATTAAGTTTGAGTTAAATATATTAGTTTATATATGATTTTTGTCCGCATATATATACATTGTATAAAAGTTGTGTTCTGTGCCTTGAATATATATTGATTTTGTTTTGAATTTTGTAAAGTAAGTTATATATATAGTTGTATGGAAAGTATATGCAAAGCTATGAACTCTGTTTTATATATTTTATAATATTATATTGATTATATAAAGGTTGTTTGTAAACTTATGTACGGTACTGGATACTTATATTTATAGGTATATCCTAAGTTGTATATTTGGTTATAACACATAAATGTGTATATTTCAATATAATGTACGTATGTATATATATTTAACTTGTTTATATCTTTGACTTTGGTCTTATGAATATGTAATTATTTAATAAAGCACGCTTTGTTAACTTGTAGATATATAGTGTCATACGCATGCAACCGGTTAAATACGTTCAAATATAAATATATATGTCAAGTTTTCATATTTTCGTATATTTTTATATATTTATTTTTTGTAATACATCTGACATGTGATATATACAAGGTTACTTAAGTGTATATTCTGTGTTTATCTCAGTACATGCTTGTTCGTTTAAATATATAAATACATTTATTTATAAAGTATTATGTATACTATATTATAAAGTTTGCCTAGGAAAAGATAATAGTATATTATCTGTTAGTGGAAATATATTTATATATTAATTTATGTAAACAATGAAGGTTAGATATATGTTATATATCAGTTTATGTATATAAATTTTATACAGTATTTAATTTCAAAACAGTTTTGTACATATGTTATGTTGTATTAGTCAGGTATTTATATATGTGGGTATAAGGGTATATATGAAATTGCATGGGTTACACATACATATAAAGGAGTATATTTCATGTCAGTAGTATATGTAAGGTTTCAATATATAAGTGGTTTATATAAAAAGTTATGTAGTATGTTTTGTTTGAATATGTATATAAACATTTGTTTTCGTATGTATATAAGTTATATTTTTTTTTTTGATATTCATCTTAAATTTAAATTTTTGATTTGATATATATCTCATTTTAAATATATGTTTAAGAACTGGTTTTGGAGAGAATTTATAATATATATTTTGTTTTATTTCAGTTACATCAAAATGGTTCTGATTCGTTTCATCGATTCCTATCTGTTAGCTCTATTCGTCGAGTCGTGCCAATCTTGCTTTGCTTTGAAATTCGTGCATGGATTGTAACTCATCTCATCCTCATCCATTCTAGCCTCGAAAGGTAAGCAGCCACTCACGATTAACATTCCTATATTTATTAAATTTGATGTCAATTGAAATGACAATTGAAACATGCTGCTGTAGTTATTTAGAACAGTTATATATGCTATTATCTGTAACTGTGCACCTGTGGGATATAACACCATATCCTGTTGTTTATATATTATTCAATTATTGATGATATATGCATGTTATATTGTTATCATATATGTTGACACTCTGCAAGTTCCCTATTAGTATAGAATTTACTATGGGTTGAAATGATACATACCCGAATAGACTGTAGAATAGGATTATGGGTTGACATGATAAACCCAAGCGATTTTCTTTTGAATTTGGGACGGCGGGTTGAAATGATATATACCCATATATATTTTAAATTACGGATTGAAATGATAAATATTGGTTACACTTGACCATAGGATAAACATTTATATACTGATACCGTTGTTCTATATATATATATATATTGATATTCGTCTTAAATTTAACTTTTTTATTTGATATATATCTCATTCTAAATATATGTCTAAGAATTGGTTGTAATATATATGTTATTTTGTTTCGACTACATCAAAATGGTTCTGATTAGTTTCATCGATTCCTATCTATCAGCTCTGTTCGTCGAGCCATGCCAATCTTACTTTGCTTTGAAATTCGTGCCTGGATTTGTAACTCATCTCATCCTTTCCATCTCTAGCCTCGAAAGGTGAGTAATCACTCACGATTAACACTCCTATATTCATTAAATTTGATGTCAATTGAAACGACAGTTGAAATATGTTGCTATAGTTATTTAGAACTGTTATATATGCTATTATTTGTAACTATTCACCTGTGGGATATAACACCATATCCTGTTGTTTATATATTATTCAATTATTGATGATATATGCCTGTTATATTGTTATCATATATGTTGTCACTCTGCAAGTTCCCCGTTAGTATAGAATTCACTATGAGTTGAAATGATACATACCTGAACGGACTGTAAAATAGGAGAAAACCATTATGGATTGAAATGATAAACCCAAGCGATTTTCATTTGAATTTGGGATTGCGGGTTGAAATGATATATACCCGTATATATTTTAAGTTACAGATTGAAATGATAAATATCCGTATCACTTGACCATAAGATAAAAATTTATACGCGGATACCATTGGTCTATATATAAGTAATTTGAAATAATTTTTATGATATTGGAAAGAAATATATGGTTTTAATAAATATTGGTTCTTGGAATATTATATATAAATATTATTTTGTATATAGATTTAAAATAATATTTAGTTTAACTAAGATTGATTTGATTAATATATGTTACGATTAAGTATTTACTAAAATATATATTTCGAAAATAGATCTTCGGAATAATTTGAATAAGTTAAGGTTGGGAAGATAAATATGAATTTATTTGAAATTGTATTTAATTACGAATTTTGTTTAATTAAACTAAATTGAAACTTATTAAATTTGAGGTTTTAAGATACGATTTTATAACTTGATTTTGATTTAAAGTGATTTAAATGGATATTTAAAGTTTAAAATGAATCGAAGGAAATATTTAGTTTAATGTAGTTTTAAGTTATTTAAAGGATAATGGATTTACTAAATGAATATTTCAAAACCAGATGATAATGAAGTTAAAATAATATATGTTTGAAAGTATCAATTTAGTTTTGAATGTGCTATAATTTGGAATATATATATATATATATATATATATATATATATATATTTGAAATAGAAATGATATTTTGGTTTTGAAGATAAATTATTTTGAATTAACAACGGTGTTATAATGACGATTAGTGGTTTAATAGCGTATTTTTCTATATTGTAGATAGTTCCATGGACCCTTAGAGGATGGTTATCCCAAACATTCTTTGAGTTATACTTGTATTTCAATTGATATTTCACTTGAGTTTGATTTATTGAAATAAGAATGTTAATTCTGACTCGAGTGTTTTGTGTTTTGCTTTACGCTCGGGTCAGACTGAGTAATTCAGCATTTGAAACTCGCCTTTGGAGTTTGCAGCTTCGCTTGGAGATCCAACTATCGATTCAGCTTTCAGCTTTTCCAGTTGATTTGTTTAGAGATGATATCAGTCTTTATTTGAGATATTCTATTGTATTTTATTTCTAACTCTGATGTTTATATAGTAGCTTCATGAACTACTATTTATCTATTCTGCTGCATTAATACTTTGTGTTTGTGATACTGTGATTATTTATTGTATATGCTGAGTTTTGCCAAAATTTAAATTCACAATCTGATATTTTGTGCAATTCAAGTCCGGTATGTGTGGATGCGAATGGTTAAAATAGCAGGTCGTTACAACCACCAAGATCACCTCGTACTTCCTCCTCCGACCATCAAAGATCACGCGAATGTACCCGAAGCTTCGTCGATGTCCAACGCCTCGTTCCTCCCACATCCTATGTAGTCCGATTCAACAATGATGGCACAATTTCCTTGAGAACAAGTTCGACCAGAAAGTGTGCTAAAATCCTAAAATCTTGCCGTAACGTCGCCACGGCGCATTAGAATTTCAACGAGCATTTTTCTCAAACTCCCAAACCTCCCAGGAGCCTTCAACTTTGATGAAGAGACCAATCATGTCACCGATCACCAGAGTTGACCCAAAATGTGATTTATGTTCATCTACATATTTCTCGCCCAATCCCCAATTAAAAATCTTGATTCTAATTTTAAAAATCAATATTTTCAAAAACGTTTTAGGTGATATAATTAAATCAAAAAATTAAGGGAATCAAATTTTCATCATAAATTGATTTTGCTGTGTTTCTTGTTCTAGATTATATCCATTTGTTATATATTTTTAAAAATATCTATAGGACCTAAATCTTAATCAAACAAACATATTTTATATGAATCCTAAATCTTAAAGAAGATTGGACATAGAGGATTTGGAATTTGAATCAGGTTTAAAGCCTGTAACCTGGGACATAAGTGCCGGTTACGCAGACAGGCACAATCATATTCACTCACATATATACACGTATTTGTAAGCATGCACCAAATTTTCAACTTTACATTAAGCATGTTTTCAAACAACAGGTTCAAATTCAGATTTTTTTAAAGAGTCCACACACATGAATAAAATGAACAGAGAGCTTTTTGGTTAGGCCTGGAAGTTGTTTGAATTTTTATAAATGGAACTTTGCTTTGAAATCTTGTTTGATGATCTGAGTTGAAATTTGCTGAATTGAATTATTTTTTACAGGCTTGAGCTTTGAATTTACTTAATCTCCTGATGGCTTTGATGTTTGGGACAATTTTCAAGCTCTAGGTTTTTAAACTGTAAAAGATGTTTGAATTCTTTTGCTTTATTTTTGGTTTTCTCTGATTTGTTATCTATTTTCTGGTTTCTGATTTTAGAGTTTGTACAGGCTTTGTCTTTAAAAAATATATGATAAAAGAAATGAGAAGAAGGAGTTAGAGAGGTTTATATAGTTTATTTCTACTATTTTCTTAAAATAAAAGAAAATAAAAAGAAATTTGACACTTGTTAATTTTCATGATAAAACTATTACACTTGTTAATTTTCTTGTTTCATGGATTACACTACTTAATACTATGTTTTAAAAATTGAACACTTGTACTATGCATGAATTAAATGTTTTAAATAAAGTTTTATATTGCATTTTCTTATTTGTATAAATACATTTCTTTTATTTACATATATATATATATATATATATATATATATATAAATTTTAAAGAAAATAGTTTGAAACTAAAATATATATTAATAAATAATCACATGTATTATTTTTCAAATCAAATTATTTTACTAAGATATTTATTTTTAAATTCAAATTCAAATTCAAATCTATTCATATATATATATATAAATACTTATCTCATTTATTTTTGAAAATTTCAAATTAATTCCCAAATTATTTCCAAATTTTTTATTAATTACCAAATTTTAAACTTGATAAAAATTGGGATGTTATAGATTTTCTCCTTAAAAAAATTTCGTCCTCGAAATTTGAAAGAGAGAGGGAGACAAATAAAGAATATATGAACACAGAAAAAGATGGAGAATGATTACCAGATTAAGCCAAAATATCCACTCTATAATTGGGATAGGACTTTTGCATGCTATCCTTTGTTTCCCAAGTACAGTCATTTGTATCACCACTCCATTGCACTTTAACCTATTTCATCATTCTATTTCTCAGCTTCTTTTCATCTCGATCAATTATTTTCAACAATTCTCTTTTCACTGCCAGATTTGGTGTGATTTCCAAATCTTGCTGAGCGGCTTCTTCAATAATACAGTCTGGATCGTGTATATGTGTTTGAAGGTGAGAAACATAAAACATATTGCGTACGTCAGATAACCAATTAGGTAACTGCACTCGATATGCCAAAGGACATATCCTCTCTGTATAAGAAAAGAACCAATATATCATGGTGCCAGCTTACCAGTCTATCCAAACCTCAACACTCCATACATTGGAGAAACTTTTAGGAAAACAGAATCTCCAACCTGGAATTCTAAAGATCTTCTTCTATGGTCAGCATAACTTTTCTAACGGCTTTGAGCAGTCTTCAACTTCTTTCAAATAAAATCAACTTTCTCAGTGGCCTCCTTTATCATATCTGTTCCAAGAACAAGTCTATCACCTGACTCAATCCAACATGCAGGTGATCGACACGGACGACCATATAAAGCTTCGAAGGGTGCCATTTCAATGCTGGCCTGATAGCTATTATTGTATGAAAATTCAACCAGATGAAAATGGTCCTCCCATGAACTGCCGAAATCAAGAATACAAGCATGCAAAAGGTCTTCTAAGATTTGATTTATTCTTTCCGTCTACCCATCAGACTGCGGGTGGTAAACAGTACTGAAGTTCAGTTTGGTTTCAAATGCAGCTTGAAATGCCTCCCAAAATCTTCTTGTGAAGATCAGGTCACGATCACTCACTATATTGCTTGGTATACCATGAAAAAGAACGATCTCTTTGACATACAATTCAGCCAAACTTGCTGCTATTTGGGTAGATTTTACTAGGATAAAGTGGGCAGTCTTTGTCAGACGACCCATGATAACCCAAATTGCTTCATTACCTTTGCGAGTTCGTGGCAACCCGTCTATGAAATACATAGACACTTGATCCTATTTCCACTTAGGCACTCCAATGTTTGGAGTGAACTTCATCAGATCACTTTTGATTTGCTGACAAGTTGCACAATGACTGACATAAATTGATATGTCTCTCTTCATTGTTTTCCACCAGAAAGTCCTTTTGATATCTCGATACATCTTATTAACCCCTGGATGGATACTAAGTTTGGTCTTGTGATACTCGTCCAAAACTTCACGTTTTAGATCTGGGATATCTGGAACACACATTTTGCCTTTCAGTCTTATCACTCCACAACCATCGATTCCAAAACTGGAACCTTCACCTCGACAAATCTTCCTATAAATTTCCTGAAGGAACTTGTCTTCTTTCTGCTTTCTAGCGACTTTCTCAAGAAGAGTAGGAGTGACAACAAGATATGTGAGAACATGTCTTCTACTCGAAGCATCGGTCACCACATTGGTTTTTTCGGGCATATACAGAATATCTAGGTCATATGATGCTAGAAATTCCAACCAATGTTGTTGCCTCAGATTTAAATCCTTCTGGGTAAAGAGATACTTCAAAGATTTATGGTCGGTGAATAATTCAAAATTTTCACCAAAAAGATAATGACGCCAGATTTTTAAAGAAAAAATAATTGCTAAAAGCTCGAGATCGTGGGTTGGGTAGTTTTTCTCATGTGGTCGTAATTGTCTACTTGCGTAGGTAATCACTCTACCCTCCTGCATCAAAACAGCACCCACACCATCACCACAAGCATCTGTATAAACAGATAAGCCTTGATTCCCGTTAATAATAGCGAGAACAGGAGCGGTGGTCAATATTTTCTTTAACTCTTAGAATGCTTCTTTGCACTTCGAAGTCCATTCAAACTTAGCATTCTTCATTGTCAGCTTAGTTAATGGACTGGCAATCTTAGAAAAATCCTAGACAAATTTTCTGTAGTATCTGGCTAAACCAAAGAAACTTCTAACTTATTTCTGAGTAGCGGGTTGCTTACAGTCTAGAATAGCAGAAATCTTGCCCGGATCTATAGAAATTCCCTCTTCAGTGACAATATGACTGAGAAATCCAACTACCTTGGCCCAAAAATGACACTTAGAAAATTTGGCGAACAGAATGTTCTTTCTCAATATTTCCAAAACAATCCTCAAGTGTTCAGCATGCTCCACTTCAATTTTATAGCAGATTAAAATATCCTCAATAAACGCCAAAACGAATTTTTTCAATACCTCTCGGAATACACGGGTCATTAAGTCTACGAAGTATATAGGGGCATTGGTTAGTCCGAAAGGCATGATTAACCATTCGTAGAACGTGTTAGGACCCTTGAAAGCAATTAAGTGAATACAGTCTTCGGCAATTCTCAACTAATGGAATCCATGGGCTAGATCCATCTTCGAAAAGAATCGAGTACCTTGTAACTGATCAAACAGGTTGTCGATTTTGGGCAAAGGAAATTTGTTTTTGAGAGTAAATTTATTGAGATCACGGTAGTCCGTGCACAATCTCAGAGATCCGTTAGACTTGGCTACAAACACCACAGCTGAACCCCGACTGGAAACACTAGGACAAATTAATCCTTTTTCTAGCAAATCTCAGGTTTGCTTGACTAGTTATATCCTTTCTCTTGGTGCCATCCTATGGCTTGCATGAATAATAGGACGAGCATTGGGAACTAAATCGATTCTGAATTCAATTTCTCTATGTGGAGGTAAAGATTTGACTTCTTTGAATATGTCTGGAAATCCCCGAATAATAGGTATAGATTCCAGACTAGGTTCGGGATATCCAAAGTATACATCAGCCTATCTCTCTTAGGACTCGGATCCTCACAGGAGATTTCGATTAAATTCCCAAGTTTTGTTTTGACTAAAATCGTTTGATTGTTACAATCTAATTTTGCTTCGTATTTCGTTAGCCAATTTATCCCAAGTAATATTTCGAATTCTTTAAAGTCGACAACAAAAATATTGATAGGTAATCGATGACGAGAATACGATATATAGACCTTCCTACCATATAGACAAAGATTTGCAGGACCACCCATTGGATTCTTCACGCAAATGGGCTCATCGACAAATTTGGGTTCAAGTTTTAATTCGTTTACGGTTTGTTGGTAGATAAAGCTATGTGTGGCTCCCATGTCGAACAAAACTCTAACAACTCTATCATAAATAATAAGGTTACCTTCTAAAACTCCTTTTCCTTTATCCGCCTTTGAAGTTGAGGGGTCATCTTTTATCGCATACACTTTTGCTACTTGAGCTTGCTTTATTTTTGGACAGTCTTTAAATGCCTGACCTGGCTTGTGACAGTAATAGCATTACTTTGCTCGTTGACTTGTGTTCATGGGATGATCGTTCTTTCCTTGTTTCTTTGGCTTTCTACAACTGTTCGAATAATGGTCCTTCTCCCGACAATTGTAACAAGTAATATCCCTCGCCTGGTTTTCTTGATTGTTCTTCTTCTCTTTTCCTTGATATGGTCTCTTTCCTACAAACTTCCTTTTCTTCCAATTTGGATTGTT
The DNA here is from genome assembly GCA_030765085.1 of Allium cepa. Lineage (NCBI taxonomy): Eukaryota > Viridiplantae > Streptophyta > Magnoliopsida > Asparagales > Amaryllidaceae > Allium > Allium cepa. The sequence continues at coordinate 871,038,046 of CM060937.1, read as the reverse complement.
TGCACTTCGTTTCTCCTTCGGAACTTCCTGATTATCCAGTGTAGCATATGTTTAACCCATATCTCTCAGATCAGAAAAGGATTCCTTCACGTGGGCAGGCATCCTTTCATGGAATTTCTTATTCGTTCCTTGAATAAATCTTACATTCTTCTTAAAAGGTGTATTCACCATCTCTGAACCAAATCAAGGTAACTCGTTGAAGTTATTCAAGTATTCTTCAAACGATAAACTTCCCTGCTTCAAGTCTGTAAACTCCTGGTACATTCTGGAGATACCAATAGACGGCATATAACGTTTCTCAAACACCACTTTGAATCGATTCCAAGTGAACTCATCCTTTGGCTCATCCATTGTAACAGTCCCCCAATAGGCTAGAGCTTCCTCTTGGACTTGCCAAGAAGCAATCAATTGTATTTGATCGTCTTCCAACTTTAGTCCTCTGGAAAAAAAATTCACATGATCGAATCCAGGCTTGTGCTTCGATAATAGACTCCTTGCCAATGAATGGCTTTCCACCAGTCTGGAAAACCTTCTATATAGATCAGCTAGATTCAGCTAAGGTTGAGTGGGAATAGCTGCTTCCGTTGTCGCAGGGACTTGACCAGTTGTAGTGGTATTTCCCGGTCCCCTACCTCGTCCTCTTCTAGTGCTCATTCTCACTATCTGTAAATAGTAATAAAACTTAATTTAGACCATACAAACGAGATATCTTAAGGATATACCCATTCTAAGGTATTTCTAACCCTATCTCTAATGAGTCACCTAATGTGTTATACTCCATAGCTAAAGTTCTTACTCAACTCTTAGCTCTGATACCACTTGTCACAACCTGAAATCCAGTGTTCAAAAACCGACTACCTCACTTGTATTCGACTGCCGAAGGTTCAAACGTTGAACTCCAGTTCGGTGGAGCTTATAACAACATTAGATGAATATAAAACAGCGGAAACAAAAGAATGTTTCATTGATCACAACATAGATACAACATTTGATTACAATATTATCATAATATTTGAACAACACTAACATCACAGTTTTATACACATGACACAACAACAAAACGATAACACCACAGTGGAACAATTACCACAGAGTCCTCAAAAAGTTTCTAACATACTTTGATTTTGATAAGGTCTTTCAAATCCCAAACACTTTTAGATCCAAAAGGCTTCAAAAGATCTCCAAACCAAAAGCTTCCAAAATCCGAATGCCGCTAAAAGACTTCTAAATCCAATCTAGCTCCAAAACATGGATAACCTGCTTCTAGGCTGCCTGTGTGGAAAATTATGGGCACCCATACTTTAGGAGGGGAACAGTAAATTTCCGGTCAGTCATGAGACTGGTATGAGTAAACAAAACCACTTGTTTGAACAAAAGCAATTTATAAAAGAAATACCTTCATGCTTTTGGAAAATGAAACAACCATAATGTCTTGTAGCACACACACAATGCAATCGCACACTTGGGGGAGATTTCTCCTTATGATGGTCAAATATGTTTGATACGAGAAAACTCTTTTGATATTATTATTAGTGCATAGTGTGAAAACATTTCGAAAGATAATATTAATCTTAGCCAGCATACATACCATTATAGTATGCCTACTATAGCTACCATGTTAAATGGTAGGTTCAATAACTAAAACCGGCTCGTATTAAATGATTGGATTTCCAACAATGGTCAGGCTAAGGAACTTCCTTACCGAATGGGTACACCTCTGGAGGGATGCCCCGAGACCGTAATCGGATATCTACCAACATAAGGCCGGTTACCTCTGTAACTAGGTAACTATTGACACGAGTATGCCATCCTCCAGTTGTTACCAACCTTTATCTAACAAAGCCACAACCACAAAGCCACAACCACAAAGCAAAAACCACATAAGTTAAATATCTAGGCTCCATACCATGATATCACTTTTTATCCAAAAGGAAATGGACATACCCTAAGGGGAGTTTACCCGGTAACCTTGCTATATCCTTCCTGTTTCGACCATTACCGGGTTGTGAGGTTCGACGAAGTCTCATCCACAAAGCTACGCTTTTCACAAAATCCATGCTTTGATCAACAAATGATGAACACTCAACATGCCATACTACAAAATTGGGAGTGTATCACTAATAACCATCAACTACATAACCTCCGAGCTCATCTGTCTCAGAGAAGGATGTTAAGCAAAGAGAATAAATTCTCCGCCACCAAAAAGAACTGTAGTCGATAGAAATCAGCTTTATATCTTAAAGTGTAATGTCAGACATCCAACTATACAAGTCCATTATGGGTCTGAATGGAACCAAAGGCACTTCATCCAACAATGGAAGAAGCCCTTGCATTCCGAGAATCTACAATCCTGATTGGACTCCCCATCACAATATGGAGATCTCTATACCGGAGCAACTCAGTCCAGAGACAATCGATAGGTAATCCTTTCGTTCTTGAAAATACCTGGTCTTCACTTCCATCTTCAATTGCACTCCAATTCATCGTATCATTATTCGGAGTGGGTTTTATGACATAAAGTCCTATCTTGGCTAATCCGAACAATGAACGTTCATTTTAAAAACACGTGGATACACAAGTCACAAAGATTCACCATTAAGATTCGATGTGGGTTTCAGATAACCATTTGGATTCCGACTCCCTGTCGCATCGAAATTCAAATGTCATTTAAAGGCCAACAATTTTCACATTCACAAAGAAATACATCACAGATATCACAGTTCAATTCACAGCAATTCACATCACAAAGTATCACAATCACATAATAGGGTTATCAATTAGTTCAAGGTATTCAATAATAATCAATAATCTACAAGTAAGATGAATTAATCATGTGATTATAATTAATTAATCACATAATTATTTTCATTAATTATCTTTAATTAATGATTAATTATTCTTAATTATAAATTAATTAGTCCTTAATTAATAATTAATTAATCTTAATTACTAATTAATTAACCTTAATTATTATTCAATTAATCTTTAATTATTTATTCTTTAATTATTATTAAGTAATTATCTTTAAGTAATTATCTTTTAATTACTGTCATTAGATAAATAAATCTTTAATACTTAAACTACAATTAATTGATTAAAAGATAAATCATTTATTTTAATTAATCACTTAATTATTATTAAAATATTTAATTAGCAAACCTTGTAGTTAATTAACCCATAATTTAACTTAAAGGTTTAAGGTTAATTTATTATTTAAAAAACATTTCATTTTAATTAACTTTTTAATTATATTAAGAATTTATTTATAAATAATGTCACAAAATTAATTAATTAACTTAATTATTTTAAAATAATTTACTTTTAAAATTTAAACTAATCCCATATTTAAAACAAAACAATTATTCAAAAGAATGAATTAATATGTTTAAATTTGAATTTTTTTTTAAATTTTGAAAACTTTTTTATAATAATCTCGAGACCTACCCGAGTCAAAATGCTGCTTACTTCGAGTCTCACCCATGAAATCCTATTTTTCTTTTTAAAACTTGATTTTTTTGTTTACGTTTTTAAAACTTGATACTCACACAAAAATACCCAAACCAAGGCTCGAGCCTGCACCCAAACTTCCCGAAGACCACTTCGAGTCACAACCTTTCTTCCCCAAACCCAAATCAGAACTCGACACCGAGCACGTGCACGTGCACTAGATTTCTGGCCACCTTCGATCCAAACTCCGACCATCATCGAGTCGGCGATGACCTACCTTAACCATTAGATAACCCAAAAAACCTGGAACGACGATGAACTTGCAAACAAGCAACCTGACCCAATCCTAGAACAAAATTGAACCACCAAGATCACCTCGTACTTCCTCCTCCGACAATCAAAGGTCAGGCGAATATACCCGAAGCTTCGTCGATGTCCAATGTCTCGTTCCCCCCATGTCCGGTGTAGTCCGATTCAACAACGACGGAACAATTACCTCGAGAACAAGATCGACCAAAAACTATGCTAAAACCCTAAAATCTTTTTGTAACGTTGCCATAGTGCATTAGAATTTCAACGAGCATTTTTCTCAAACTCCCAAACCTACCAGTAAGCTTCAACTTCGATCACGAGACCAATCATGTCGCCGATCACCAGAGTTTACCCAAAATGTGATTTCTGTTCATCCACGTATTTCTCACCCAATATCCAATTAAAAATATTGATTCTAATTTAAAAAAACCAACGTTTTCAAAAACGTTTTAGGTTATATAATAAAATCAAAAAATTAAGGGAATCAAATTTTCATCATAAATTGATTTTGTTGCGTTTCTTGTTCCAGATTATATCCATTTGTTATATATTTTTGAAAATATCTTGGGACCTAGATCTTGATCAAGCAAACATATTTTTTTTGAATCCTAAAGCTTAAAGAAGATTGGATAGAGAGGATTTGGAATTTGAATCAGGTTTAAAGCCTGTAAACCTGGAACAGAAGTAAGTGCATGTTACCCAGACATGCACAATCACATTCACTCACATATATACACATATTTGTACACATGCACCCAATTTTCAACTTTACTTTAAGGATGTTTTCAAACAGCAGGTTCAAATCCAGATTTTTGAAAGAGGTTACTCACCTGAATAAAATGAACAGAGAGCTTTTTGGTAAGGCCTGGAAGTTGTTTGAATTTTTATAACTGGAACATTGCTTTGAAATCCTGTTTGATGATCTGTGTTGAAATTTGTTGAATTAAAATTTGTTTGACAGACTTGAGCTTTGAATTTTCTTAATCTCTTGATGGCTTTGATGTTTGAGATGATTTTCAGGCTCTAGTTTTTTAAACTGAAAAAGGTGTTTGAATTCTTTTGCTTTGTTTTTGATTTTCTCTATTATCCCAACTTTTGGCAAAGTTAAGATATCCCAAATTTGCTAAGAATCAATGATTATTATTCTTGAGTATCAATTATGTACTGCAGGATAACCATGGATATCGATGAATTTTGTCCGAGTTCAGATTGAGCTACAATTGATAGGAAATGACCAGAAAGTTCATAGAAGTCCGCACCTCAAATTTCAAATCAATCTGAGTTCGTATACTCAAGATATGATGGATTCAGTTTAAGGGAGATGAACCTTGCTCGGTTCGTATTCATAGGATACGCCGTTGTTCGAATCGATGGACTTCGCATCAGGTTCGTATCCATCAGTTCAAACCCATCCACTTCGAATCCATCGGTGCAACCCCTGTTCGAACCCAGTTGATTCGACTTCCATCAAGCAAGCCCCCAGGTAGCCGTGCTTCGAATCCATCCACGCGTACCTAAAGCTCGAATCCATTGGAGCATTCCCACCTTCGAGTCCATCAAGGAAGAGTCCTTCGAATCCATGCAGTTGAGGAAGATCCGACTCCATTCCCTTCCTATCTTCGAATCCCCATGTTGAGGCAACTTCGAATCGATCCACAGTAGCCTATTTTGATCGATTGGAATAAGTACCGGCTTTATCGATTCGAAACGAACCTTCGAATCCAACACCTCGAATCCATCAAGTAAACGCGGCTAAAACCTCGGAATCGACCCATTCAACTCGGAGCAATAAGTGGATCGACTCGAAGGACGCGCGCCACCTCATCACAAAACCACGTGCGCTGATGGATTCGAAGGGAGTGGGTTCGAAGGGATCGATTCGACGCAAACAGCCAAACGAAAATCCCCACTTTGAATCGATCATATCTCTCAATCCCTTGATCTAAATGCCATGAAATTTTTACAGGAGCTTGCCTACGTGTTGAAGAATGTCCACGCCAAGTTTCATCACGATTGGACAATTTCTTGATCGATTCGAACCAAGGGTCGAATCGATCCCAATGTAGGCCCGGATCTCCAGGTTTCGTTCGTGTGGGCCCCCTCACGTGCCTGAAGCGGTCTACCATACTTTTAGGAGAAATATTAGCCTCCTACGCCTATAAATAGAGCCCCAGGTCATTAAGAAAAGGGGGATCTTGATTTGGAAGCATCCAGACTCTACTTTGCACTTCACTACTACCGTGGTACTCGAATTTCAGAGCTATAATCCATTGTAATCCGCTGTAATCAGTTGTAATAAGCGAAGAACATCAATAAAAGTGAAAACCTTTGAGGTGGACGTAGGCCGGAGATAGCCGAACCACTATAAGTCGTGTGTTCTTGTTCATAATTTCTGTATTGCTGCGTGTTGTTTCCTTAGATCTGTGATTTGTGTTTGAATATCGCTGATTTATATTCCAACACTGGTGCTTTCACAACACTTGGGGTTTGTGGCCAATTTTGGCGCAAACACTTTGGTGCTTTCACTGAGAACAACTAGCACCCGCTACATCAGATTCAGAATTCAGATTTAAGAGTTTGAAGAATTCCGATTCAGAGACAATGACTCGACAAACAAGACAAAGAGTTGATCGGAGCCAACAAGGAGGAAGCCAAGAAGCATCCTCCGGAGCAGGAGAAGGACAAGCTTCCGTCTACATCACTAGAGACGAGATGGAGACTATGGCTAATTCAATACGCGAAAGCATGATGAAGACCCAACAGGAGATGCTGTAGAATTTCATCGAGCAAATGAGGGCGGCAAATGTGCATAACCTTGGACCAACCACAACAACTGCAAGTGGGGGACAAGGAATCAGGATTGCAGAAGCTAATGAAGGTCAGGTTCAAGACCAGAATGTAGGAGTTGAAGATGATCAACAAGGACGTGGGGGCAGACCCTCAGGGTCCGATGCTGGAAGACCGACATACGGAGCTCAACAAGCTGGAGTCAATACATATGCTAATGAGCCACAGAAGAATACGTACCAGAATTCCCTTCAAGGCTCGGGGGGCAGGATAGGAACTTGACAAGGGGCCAACCCCTAGATGGAGACGAGAGAATGATTGGCCTAATGCGATGAATCATGAGAGGAGGATTGCCTAGCGGAGGGCTGGAAGAAGTTAGTCGGAGTCCGTTCACTCCGAACATCCGAAACGCAAGGAACCCTCCAAAATTCAAACTACCAACCTAGAACCTTATGACGGGAGGTCAGACCCGATCATGCATATTACCAGATATATTAGGCACATGGAAGTGCTGGGGGCATCCGAGGAAGTGATGGCACGATGCTTCCCTCTATATTTGTCAGATTTGGCTGCGCTTTGGTTCAGGCAACTAGAGACTGGATCAATCAGAACATGGAGCGAGCTTGTAGACTGCTTCATGAGATAGTTTAGGGTCCATGTGACGCGACCCAAGAGCGTGATGACTTTAGCTTCAATCAAACAAAGGGCCGGAGAGTCCATAAAAGATTTCCTACTAAGATTCAATGTAACAGTGACTTCTGTAGATCGCCCGGATCCATCGATGATTTTGATGGCAGCGGTGGCAGGAGTCGCGGAAGGCACCAAATTTAAAGATTCTCTGACTAAAGATCCACCACAAGATCTTGGAGAATTCTTTCATAAAGCTGAAAAGTTCATCCGATTAGAAGAATCACGAGCCGATAGGCTGGAAACAAATGTTGCGCAGAGCGAAGGAACCTCCAGAGAACAGTCCGGAGCGGACAAGGGAAAAAGGAAATAGGATGACTGACATGATGGTCCTGATAAACGGAAGAAATTCCGAGAACCAAGATTTAGGCAGTACACAGATCTGACTGCAGGCCTAGAAAGAATCTACATTGAAACTCGGGGGCAACTCCCCTATCGAAAGCCACCTATAAGGGATCCCACTGAGCGGGTGTGCAGGACTGGAAAATATTGCCTATTCCATGAGCTGGATGGGCACACCACAGATGAATGCCGCCACCTAAAGGATGAGGTGGAAGAACATGCCAGGGGTGGTAGATTGCCACAATTTGTCAGAGAACGGACAGCGGCGGTAAGGCCTGAACAACTACCGCCTCCACCTAACAGGAACGATCCTGGATCGGGATCACGACTCGTCATCCACTGATTAAAGATGTCAAGGGCCAAGTCCAGGATTTGGACTTCGGTCGAATAATTCTATTTAGATTTGTTTTCAGAATAAACGGTCGCTCCACTTACACATGTACGGGAACCGGAGAGATCCCTAGGCATGCTCTGAGATGGAGATAAACCGATATGCCCGGAGAGGCAATGTTTAGCTTTTTCTGATGTTTGAGATTGAACATCTAGAACTCGAATTTTAATAAATAAATTAGAATCTCTTGCAATAAACCTTTTGACCAAAGAGTCAGAAGATGAACATTAAATACCAATATAAAAATGATCGCTTTATGACCCTACCCGGAGAGGCGGGGTCCGGAGTGCAAGAAGTGAGTTGCTTCGTCGGAGAGCGACAGGATCAACTCACTTAAGCGCTGTTTCCCCTTCACCGGAGAGTGACAGGATGGGATCCAGCAAGAGCCCGGAGAGGCTATGATCGGTCTCGAACGACCAAGACATCGCTTAATGTTCAAATACACTGAACCAGAGTGCAAGAAGTGAGTTGCTTCGCCGGAGAGCAACAGGATCAACTCACTTAAGCGTTGTTTCCCCTTCACCAGAGAGTGACAGGATGGGATCCAGCAAGAGCCCGGAGATGCTATGATCGGTTTAGAACGACCATGATATCGCTATACGTCCAAACCAGGACCAGAGTGCAAGGGATAGAAGGCAACGCCAGAGTGCAATAGGATCTTTCTATTCAATCACTAAGTCTAGAATGGACTTAGTAAGGGTTCAGAGTAGCCATTAGTAGTCCGGAGAGACTACGGAACCTCATTCTCAACTTCTACAGCAAGAATGAATGTTGATTCGGCTTCGAACAGCCATAAACTTGATTGATAATACTGCAGCTATGAATGAAACGTGAATTTACTACATTCGATTTAAGACCGTTCAAAACATACCTTTTACCAAAAGGCATGTTTTGGGGGGCAAAGTGTTATCCCAACTTTTGGCAAAGTTAAGATATCCAAAATTTGCTAAGAATCAATGATTATTATTCTTGAGTATCAATTATGTACTGCAGGATAACCGTGGATATCGATGAATTTTGTCCGAGTCCAGATTGAGCTACAATTGATAGGACATGACTAGAAAGTTCATAGAAGTCCGCACCTCAAATTTCAAATCAATCCGAGTTCATATACTCAAGATATGATGGATTCCGTTTAAGGGAGATGAACCTTGCTCGGTTCGAATCCATAGGATACGCCGTTGTTCGAATCGATGGACTTCGCATCAGGTTCGTATCCATCAGTTCGAACCCATCCACTTCGAATCCATTGGTGCAACCCCTTTCCGAACCTATTTGATTCGACTCCATCAAGCAAGCCCCCAGGTAGCCATGCTTCGAATCCATCCACGCGTACCTAAAGCTCGAATCCATTGGAGCATTCCCACCTTCGAGTCCATCAAGGAAGAGTCCTTCGAATCCATGCAGTTGAGGAAGCTCCGACTCCATTCCCTTCCTGTCTTCGAATCCCCATGTTGAGGTAACTTCGAATCGATCCACAGTAGCCTATCGATTCGAATAAGTACCAGCTTCATCGATTCGAAACGAACCTTCGAATCCATCAAGTAAACGCGGCTAAAACCTCGAAATCGACCCATTCAACTCGGAGCAATAAGTGGATCGACTCGAAAGACGCGCGCCACCTCATCACAAAACCACGTGCGCTGATGGATTCGAAGGGAGTGGGTTCGAAGGGATCGATTCGACCAAAACAGCCAAACGAAAATCCCCACTTCGAATCAATCATATCTCTCAATCCCTTGATCCAATGCCATGAAATTTTTACAGGAGCTTGCCTACGTGTTGAAGAATGTCCACGCCAAGTTTCATCGCGATTGGACAATTTCTTGATCGATTCGATCCAAGGGTCGAATCGATCCCAATGTGGGCCCGGATCTCCAGGTTTCGGCCGTGTGGGCCCCCTCACGTGCCTAAAGCGGTCGACCGTACTTTTAGGAGAAATATCAGCCTCCTACGCCTATAAATAGAGCCCCAGGTCATTCAAAAAAGGGGGATCTTGATTTGGAAGCATCCAGACTCTACCAGACTCTACTTTGCACTTCACTACTACCTTGGTACTCGAATTTCAGAGCTATAATCCATTTTAATCCGCTGTAATCAGCTGTAATCAGCGAAGAACATCAATAAAAGTGAAAACCTTTGAAGTGGACGTAGGCCGGAGATAGCCGAACCACTATAAGTCATGTGTTCTTGTTCATAATTTCTGTATTGTTGCGTGTTGTTTCCTTAGATCTGTGATTTGTGTTTAAATATCGCTGATTTATATTCCAACACTGGTGCTTTCACAACACTTGGGGTTTGTGACCAATTTTGGCGCAAACATTCTCTAATTTGTTTTCTATTTTTTGGCTTCTGATTTCAGAGTTTGTACAAGTTTTGTCTTTAAAAATAATATGATAAAAGAAATGAGAAGAAGGAGTTAGAGAGGTTTATATAGCTTATTTCTACTATTTTCTTAAAATAAAAGAAAATAAAAAGGAATTTGACATTTGTTAATTTTTATGATAAAACTATTACATATGGTAATTTTCTTGTTTCATGGATTACACTTGTTAATAATATGTGTTAAAAATTGAAATATTGTATAAATGTTTTAAATAAAGTTTAATATTACATTTTCTTATTTGTATAAGTACATTTCTTTTATTTACATATATATAACCTTTAAAGAAAATAGTCTAAAACTAAAATATATATTGACAAATAATCACATGTATTATTTTTCAAATCCAAATTATTTTACTAAGATATTTATTTTTAAATTGAAATTAAAATATATTCATATATATATATATATATATATCAATACTTATCTCATTTATTTCTGATAATTTCAAATTAATTCTAAAATTATTTCCAAAATTTATATTAATTACCAAATTTTAAACTTAATAAAAATTTGGATGTTACAGATTCCCCACATTAAGAAAATTTCGTCCTCGAAATTTGAAAGAGAGAGCGACAAATAAAAAATATATGAACACATAAAAAGATAGAGAAATGGCTTACCAGATTGAGCTGAAATATCCACTCTGCAATTGGGATAGGACTTTTGCATGCTATCCTCTGTTTCTTAAGTACAGTCATTTGGATCACCACTCCATTGCACTTTAACCCGTTTCATCACTTTATTTCTCAGTTGCTTTTCATCTCGATAAATTATTTTTAACGGTTCTCTTTTCACCCCCAGATTTCGTGTGATTTCCAAATCCTGCTGAGCGGCTTCCTCAATAATACATTCTGGATCATGTACATATTTTCGAAGGTGAGAAACATGAAACACATTGTGTACGCCAGATAACTCATTGGGTAACTGCACTTGATATGCCAAAGGACCGATCCTCTCTTATATAGGAAAAGGACCAATATATCGTGGTGCTAGCTTTCCAATCTTTCCAAACCTCAACACTCCATGCATTAGAGAAACTTTTTGGAAAACAGAATCTCCAATGTGGAATTCTAAAGATCTTCTTCTACAGTCAGCATAACTTTTCCAAAGGCTTTGAGTAGTCTTCAACTTCTTTCGAATAAAATCAACTTTCTCAGTGGCCTTCTTTATCATATTTGGTCCAAGAACAAGTCTATCACTTGACTCAATCCAACATGCAGGTGATCGACATGGACGACCATATAAAGCTTCGAAAGGAGCCATTTCAATGCTGGCCTGACAACTATTATTTTATGAAAATTCAACCAGAAGCAAATGTTCCTCCCATGAACCGCCAAAGTCAAGAATACAAGCACACAAAAGGTCTTCTAAGATTCGATTTACTCGTTCCGTCTGCCCATCAGACATTGGTGGTAAACGGTACTGAAGTTCAGTTTGGTTCCTAATGTAGCTTGAAATGCCTCCCAAAATCTACTTGTGAAGATAGTGTCACGATCACTCACTATACTGCTCGGTATACCATGGATACGAACGATCTCTTTTACATACAATTCAGCCAAACTCGTTGCTGTTCGGGTAGATTTTACTGGGATAAAGTGCGCAGTCTTGGCCAGATGATCTACGATAATACAAATTACTTCATTACCTTTGCATGTTCGTGGCAACCCGTCTATGAAATCCGTAGACACTTGATCCCATTTCCACTTAGGAACCTCCAATGGTTAGAGTAAACCCGTCATTTTTGTCTGATCACTATTGATTTGCTGACAAGTTGCACAATGACTGACATAAATAGATATGTCTCTCTTCATTGTTTTCTACCAGAAAGTCCTTTTGATATCTCGATACATCTTATTAACCCCTGGATGGAACTAAGTTTGGACTTGTGACACTCGTCCAAAACTTCACGTTTTAGATCTGGGATATCTGGAACACACATTCTGCGTTTCAATCTTATAACTCCACAACTATCGATTTCAAAACTGGAATCTTCACTGTGATAAATCCTCCCATAAATTTCCTGAAGGAACTTGTCTTCTTTCTGCTCGCTAGCGACTTTCTCAAGAAGAGTAGGAGTGACAACAAGATATGCGAGAACAACATGTCTTCTACTCAAAGCGTCGACCACCACGTTGGGTTTTTCGAGCGTATACAGAATATCTAGGTCACATGATGCTAGAAATTCCAACCAACATTGTTGCCTCAAATTTAAACTCTTCTGGGTAAAGAGATACTTTAGAGATTTATGGTCAGTGAATAATTCAAAATTTTCACCTTGAAGATAATGACGCCCAATTTTTAAAGCAAAAATAACTACAAGAAGCTCGAGGTCGTGGGTTAGGTAGTTTTCTCATGTGGTCATAATAGTCTACTTGCATAGGAAATCACTCTACCCTCCTACATCAAAACAACACCTGCATGTTCAACACAAGCGTCTGTATAAACAAATAAGCCTTGATTCTCGTTAATAATAGCGAGAACAGGAGTGGTGGTCAATCTTTTCTTTAACTCTTGGAATGCTTCTTCGCACTTCGGAGTCCAATCAAATTTAGCATTCTTCATTGTCCGCTTAGTCAATGTACTAGTTATCTTAGAAAAATCATGGACAAATTTTCTGTAGTATCCAGCTAAACCCAGGAAACTTCTAACTTCTTTCGGAGTAGCGGGTTGCATCAAGTCTAGAATAGCGGAAATCTTGCCCGGAACTACGGAAATTCCCTCTTCGGTGACAGTATGGCCGAGAAATCTAACTTCCTTGACCCAAAAATGATACATAGAAAATTTGGCGCACAGAATCTTCTTTCTCAATATTTTTAAAACAATCCTCAAGTGTTCAGCATGCTCCTCTTTAGTTTTGGAGTAGATCAAAATATCATCAATATGCACCAGAACGAATTTATTCAATACCTCTCGGAATACACGGGTCATTAAACCTACAAAATATGCGGAAGCATTTGTTAGCCCGAAAGGCATGATTAACCATTTATAGAACGTGTCAGGACACCTGAAAGCAGTTAAGTGAATGCAGTCTTCAGCAATTCTCAACTAATGGAATCCTTGGGCTAGATCCATCTTCGAAAAGAATCGAGCACCGTGTAACTGATCGAATAGGTTGTCGATTCTGAGCAAACGAAATTTGTTTTCGAGAGTTAATTTATTGAGATCGCAATAGTCCATGCACTATCTCAGAGATCAGTCAGACTTGACTATGAACACCGCAGTTGAACCCTAACTGGAAACACTAGGATGTATTAATCCTTTCTCTAGAAAATCTCAGGTTTGCTTGACTAGTTCTATCCTTCCCTTGGTACCATCCCACGGCTTGCATGAAAAACATGACAAGCATTGGGTAATAAATCAATTTTGAATTCAATTTCTCTAGGCGGAGGTAAAGATTCGAAAACGTCTGGAAATTCTCAGACAATAGGTATAGATTCCAGACTAGGATCGGGATATCCCAAAGTATACATCAGCTTATCTCTCTTAGGATTCGGATCCTCACAAGATATTTCGATAAAATTCCTTATTTTTGTTTTTACCAAAATCATTCGATTGTTACAATCTAATTTTTCTTCGTATTTCGTTAGCCAATTCATCCCAAGTAATATTTGGAATTCATTAAAGTCGAGAACAAAAAGATTGATAGGAAATCGATGACGGAATCTGAGATAGGGACCTTCCTACAATATAGATGAAGATTTGCAGGACCACCCACCAGATTCTTCACGCAAATGGGAATGTCGACAAATTCGGGTTTAAGGTTTTATTCGTTTACGGTTTGTTGGGAGATAAAGCCATGTGTGGCTCCCATGTCGAACAAAAACTCTAACAAATGTATCACAAATAATAAGGTTACCTTCTAAAACTCCTTTTCCATTATCCACCTTTGAAGTTGAGGGGTCATCTTTTATCGCATACACTTTCGCTACTTGAGCTTGCTTCATTTTCGAACAGTCTTTAACTACGTAACCTGGCTTGTGATAGTAATAGTATTCCCTTGCGTGTTGACTTGTCTTCATGGGCTGATCCTTCTTGCCTTGTTTCTTTGTCTTTCTGCAACTATTCGAATAATGGGCCTTCTCTCGACAATTGTAATAAGTAATATACCTCGCCTGGTTTTCCTGATTGTTCTTCTTCTCTTTTCCTTGATACGGTTTCTTCCCCCCGAACTTCCTTTTTGTAACAGCCCGCAAATCAATGCCCCTAGAGTCGATACTATTCTCCCTCAATCAACTCAAGATGTACGGAAATACGAACCATTCGGGTTACAGAATAAGAGGTAGACAAAAAAATAGAAAACAACATTAGAATCTTACCATCGCAGCGGAATAAATTATAATAGATAATAACGGATCTTTACACAAAAGAAAACTATATCTGTTTTATGCATACATCATCAGAATACATCATCCGAGTACAACAACATCAACAACTTACAACTGGACAGTCATATAAACATATCCTCAAAACTGAATACACAGCGGAATAATAATCAAGTACGGATGTACGTATCGCCATCCAGCTCGTCTCCTGAACTCCACAGCATCATATCCTGTATTCTATAATACTTAGTCAGACCCGAGCATTGTAGTTAAATAACATCCGAGCCAGTCTGGAAAACCAGCGTGAGAAAACCACACTCAAATTGATTATTAAAGTTCCAAAATTCTTTTGAAAACAAAAGCATCTCCTAAGACCACGCCACAAATAAACATGTCGGCCTTTTACCTTACGATAGCTAAAACATTTCTTATCAAAATCCTCTGATATTATAGTAGTGTTTATATACAAATAATTATTCAAATAGCCGAAATTGTTACATTAATTAAATTCCAGCTACTAGCCACAGTCGTGGGTAATACAAACAAAACCGTAAAAGGCACGTAGGGAGAATGGATTTCCAACTAATGACTAGGCACTGGGGTACCATCCGTCACAGTACCTGGCCTAGATCACCGTACTGAGGATTACTCCCAATCCCCTGCAACACAAGACCGAGACTACTCCTTATTAGATAATCCCGAGTAAGATCGCCTCAAGGTTGGGATCTGCAACCGCCCACTAAGCCGAAATAAAAAGGGACATCTAGACAGGGATGACCTCACCCTAATGGGTGCTACCCACTTAGCCTTGCTGCATACCCCTGATTTTAGGTCATTCTCGGTTGATGAGGTTCGAGGCTAAGCGTTACCTTTTTATAACATATCACTTATAATGCTCATCGCCCACCTGACGATGTTCTGAAAGCATTCATCCATACAAGTCCGTCCCAGGTTCGAACAGAACCGAAGGCACTACTCCTACTACATCCATTTTGGAATCATCCTCAGGATTAGTAGCGACTAGCCCTTGCACTTCATTGCTCCACCTTAGAATCCAACTCTTGTTTTCCACACGAAAACGTTCAAACCGTATCGAAGTGGTTTTCAGGAAATAAATCCCGATCCCGGTCTCTTCGAAACGATCAGCGCATTGGCCAATATTGATAGTCGGTTATTTAGTTATCAAATAACATTCACAAACAACCATCGAACATAAATAATTTCACCAAATTATTTATTAGCCTCAAAATATCTTCACAAGATACTTTTCCATTTTTCAATCCCTTTTGAAAGCGGTTTTCAAACCACACTTTTCTCATGAAATAAATTTCCAAATATTTATTTTCACTGAAAACACCAAGCACAAAAACTTTAGATTTTTAAAATAATTTAAAACACTTTAATATAAAATTCCTTTAAAACATAAATAGAACGACTTTGTGCAATATAAAACTAAATTTCTAACTTTTAAAACATAATACCAAGCGACCTTTAAATAACTACTACTATAGTAGATTAGAAAAATATACTTACTTTAAAATTTAAACATTTAGAAATAATAACTTTTCTAAAACATACCTTTAAAACAACTTAAACTTTTAACAAAATTTGCTTTGAAAACGTACTTGGCTATCCAGGGAAATACACTTCTCTTTCACATCCTTTAAAAATTAAATCACTAATTATTTTTAAACAAATTTACCTATTCCTTTAATAAATTCCCATCGTGAAATTTATATTTCCAAATAACCACTGATATATTACTTCGCTTTTATAAACCCAGTTTATAAATTCCATAGTCACATTCTCCTTTAAATTTCCAATTTCAAACACTTAAATAAAATTTCAAATTGATTTCCAATTTACTACATTTTGAAATAAATCCCTTTACTTACTCATTTATTTCAAAACCATTAACTTCAGATTTTTTATATTCTTACTTATGATCTAAAATCTTTTGACTGAAAAATACCAATTTCATATTTTCCAAATTCCTTCTTTATCTTTTTAAATAAATTTAAACCTTGAGTTTTAAAGTAAATTCATTATTCCTTTAAATAATAACACTTAAGTTTTACTATTCATTATTTTCTGTTTATTCAAAATCCCCTTTTTCCATACTCGGAATTATTTATTAGAATTTTAAAATCACTTTTATTATTACCTAGTTCATTCTTAAATTTATTCAAATTATCTATGATTATTTTACTTAAAAACTCAATCTTTTATTTTCTTTTCACAATCCAATTCTATATATTTTTACAACTCAGTGTACCGAAATATATCCAAACGAACCATATCATTCGATATTCCAATTATCAATATAATTCATCAAAGAATATGAAATATTCATAACACAGAATATTAAACAATCTAAATAATTTTGAGGAATCCAGTTGGATCCCTCCAACCTGTTTCCCTGCATTTACAGATATTAGCACAACATAAAATACCAATTCCACTTCGAGGTGGAATATCGCGGTATATGGGTTTTAAATATAATATCATCTGCTATTATGCGGCGCATAGGGTCTCATCCGCTATATAATGCGGGAAATAAATCACTCCAATATATACTATATGTAATGTAGCACATTAGATCAATTCAATCATTCAATCAATTATTTAAATTTAACCATTTAAATTTAAATAGAACCCAGATGAGTGAGATTAACTCACCTTTACCCTTATATTGCAATTCGCTTCAACCTCGATTTGATTCACCATGATTTTAGACCATGAATACACATTTTAAATGAATCGAAAAATCAATTATCTTCCTTAATAAATCCAATTAACTAAGAATTTTTAATTTGATAAATTTCCTCTTATTTAAAATCCTTTAGTGACTAAAACAAATTAAATAAGTTAATTTAACAATTAAATACCCAAATCTATTTTTTTAATAAACTAGTAACTTAAGTATGAATATATGTATGTTTAATTTATTTTCAACTTGAAAAAACATATATATACTTATATAGACTTCATACAATCTAATTGATATAAATTTTTCCAACTCTTAAAATCTCTATATTATATACTTTAAAATCCTTTTTACGAATATATTCTCTGTATGTGTATATATATATATACGAATTAAAACACAGTTCTCTTTTTTTAAGTATAAATTTTTAAACCGAAGGAAGAAGGAAAAAACGAAAATACCTCAGCTCGCAACATTCTCAGCACGGCCACCCCTTCCTTGCGAACGAAACCCTAAATCCACGTTTGCCCTTGAACTATTTTCCCTAGGGTCGAAATCAAAGACGATGACGAAGCTTCCTATCACCACCGCAGCTCAAGCACTTATCCCATCACAACCTCCCTCGCCAAGCGCCCTTGTTCGATTCTAGGCATGCAAGCAATCACCTTCCTCAAAGCGCCACCAGATAGCACGTGACCCATCGCGAGCTTCCAATCGACATCGAACGCCAATTATGCTTCGATACCCTAGCTCAACCCAGAAGATGGGACAGTTCAAACCTCCAACTCGACCTCGAGAATGAATTGAGAGGAAATGGAAAGGATTCGATCGAAGAAATTTTAGTGAAACCATTATTTATTTTTTTCGAATTTGATTTTCCTCTTTAGTAAATTATTCGGCTGCGCTATTTTAAAAAAGGTGAAAGAAAAAGGGGAAAAGAAGTTAGCGTGTACAAGAGCCTTTGTGTGTTTGATAGAAAAAGGGACAGGATTGGATGGCTAGGCTTGCATAGGTATAGGATAGGATGGCTGATGGAAAAGAATTTCAGCTAAAGGTTGGCCAATGTATGCGAACATATACATTCAATTTAAATTCAAATTCAAATCATCTCGATTTACAAGCTCCAAAATTCCACACCCCTATCGAGGCGTGCCACCAGGCGTTTATAATATTATACCCCCATTCCGAACACAATGGAAAAGGTTTTGAGTCCTAATTCGATCACATGGAGAAGATAGCTTTTTGGACCCAGTTATTATATTGAATTATTGATATAAATTTCAACGCGTTTATATATCGTACACTCACACAACAACTCCAAACACTACGAAAATTGAAATCTGATAATAATATAATATTACGATCCAATGGAACTGGTTTCGTCGAATTCCGAGACAGTGCCTCGGAAAGCTATTTTTAATATCGATTTAAACGATATATTTTCAGAACTTAACAAAACATTTCCAAATTCAGTTTTAACACTTTACTATCTTCGGTACTATCGATATAAATTTTACAAACCCTTAAATTATTTTTAACAGGCTTAAAACTCCAGATTCAACATTTTACCCAATTCTCAATAATTAAATCTAATAATTTAATTGCTAAATAATAATAATATTTGAATTCAAGATAAAAATTAACTTTTAAATATTTAAAATCAATTAAATATTCCAATTTCAAACACCCATAATTTTCCGATCCCGATCCCTTCAAAACGATCAATGCATTGTCCAATATTGATAGTAGGTTATTTAATTATCTATTAATATTCACAAACATCCATCAACCATAAATAATTTCTCCAAATTATTTGTTATTCTCAAAATATCTTCCGAAGGTATATTTCCACCTTTCAAACCGTTTTGAAAATAGTCTCAAACTATCTTTCTTTTATAGAGTAAATTTCCCAAATATTTTCTATTTCCACTGAAATCACCAAGGAAAAAACTTTAGATTTTTAAAATAATCTAAAACACTTTATTGTAAAATATGCTTTAAAACTTTTGAATTGAAAATTACTTTAATACTTAATTAAAAATAATACTCTAGGAATATTTAAAATAAGGTTACTTTATAAAATATAAAACTAGATTTTCTCATTCAAAACAAAATACTAAGTCACCTTTAAATAATTACTATGATAATAGATTTGAAAAATACTTACTTTAGAGTTTAAACATTTAGAAATAATAAATTTTCTAAAACATGCTTTTTAAAACAACATTAAAACTTTTATCTTATATTTAAAAATTTACTTTGAAACGTACTTGGCTATCCTGGGAAATATACTTCTCTTCACATCCTTTAAAATAAAGCACTGTTTATTTTTAAATTTTTTTACCCATTCCTTTAATAAATTCCCATCGTTAATTTATTCTCCAAAATATCCACTGATATATTACTTCACTTTTATAAACCCAGTTTATAAATTCCATAGCCACATTCTCCTTTAAATTTCCAATTTCAAACACTTCAATCAATTTCCAAATTGATTTCTAATTTACTCCATTTTGAATTAAATTCCTTCTTTATCTACTTAAATAAATTTAAAACTTGAATTTTAAAATAAATTCTTTATTCCTTTAAATAATGTCACTTAAAGTTTAAAATTCATTATTTCTCTGTTTATTCACATCCCCTTTCCATACATGAAATTTATTTATTAGAATTTTAAATCACTTTTATTCCTTTCCAATTCATTCTTATTTTTATACAAATTCTAAATAATTATTTCACTTAACAATTCACTCCTTTATTTTCTTTCCAAAAATCCAATTCTATTGATAACTCAGTGTACCGATATATATTAATTTCAACCATAGCATCAGATATTCCGATTATCAATGAAATTTACCACAGAATATCAAATAATTATGATACATAATTATTAGAACAATCTATAAAATTTTAAGGAATCCAGTTGGATCCCTCCAATCTGTTTCCCTGCATCCACATATGATAGCACAATATAAAATACCAATTCCACTTCGAGGTGGAATATCGTGGTATATGGGATTTATATAATATCATCCGCTATTATGCGGCGCATAGGGTCTCATCCGCTATATATTGCGGGAAATCAATCACACCAAATATATATATATATATATATATATATATATATATATATATATATATATATATAGAGAGAGAGAGAGAGAGAGAGACACGCACACACACTACTATATATAATATAGCACATCAAATCAATTCAATCATTGAGCCAAATATTTAAATTTAACTATTTAAATTTAAATTAAACCCAGATGAGTGAGATTAACTCACCTTTTATTTTGCTATTTGCAATCCATTCCAAACTGGCCTGTTTCCTTGATTTTGAACCTTGTATAAGATGATTTTATTAATATTCGAAATAATCGGACAGACCAATTACCATTTAAAATTCCCATTTCTAATTCTTTGGTGTATATATATTATTTCATTTTTCTGCATATATATAAAAACTGTAAATTTTCTCAGACTACTAAAATTACCGTTTTATTTTATTTTTACATGTATATACTTTCCTTAACTATATACACATATGTATATAATATATTTATATTTATACTTTCTTTTGTAAATAAACAAAACATGATTTTTCTTTACTGCAAAAAATCTCCTTTAATATATACATTTGTAAAGTAAACTCTGGATTTAAAATCCCCACCTTTTTTCTACAATGTAATATATATATATATATATATATATATATGTATGTATGTATATCTATATTATCAATTTAGAATTGTCCAAAATTTTTTGCTCACTGTTAAAATTTCCCAAATCTACATACATAAATATAGATTAAAACAGCATTTCCTTTACAAACCTAATTGTCAATTTATACATATATATTTTCTAACATATATACACATATATATTTTACTTACTAAACCTAAAAAAAGGAACCTGCTTATATCTTACTGCAAATTTTCCTACTGTGAAAAATATTATTATTATTTTCAATAAGAATTAAATCTAGGATAAACACTTACCTCACGACTCTAATCCAAACCTAAGCTTAGACAAGTCGCCGATCCCTACGCGACAAGCATCCCCAATCAACGCGATCTTCTAGCGCCGCTACTCGTCGAACTGCCCCGCCGCGAGCCCTAGCCTTGCCGTTCCTACGTGAGCGCGCGCGTACGCGACCTTGCATTGTCGCCCATCGCGACCACGAACGACTCGCGTCGTTCACATGAGTAAATCCCTTTCCCGCGCCTTCTCTCTTGCGATTTCGATCGCCTCCCCTTTAGATCGAACAAGTTCAGAGCCTTCGGCCCTATGCCCTATCTCGACGTGAAACCCTAGCCTTCCCGAAATCGAGCGAAGACGAACTACTAATTTATTTACGTTTGATTAGCTTTAAACAGAGGGAGCGAACCTTTTTACTTTCTTGATTTGGAACGAAAATAATTTCATTCTGTTGATTTCGCTCGACCATTTATTTTCTCTTGTTGAAGTTAATTCGTTCCGTCAGATTTTGAAAGCGAACAACAAGATTTAAGGACAATGGGAAGCGTGTGGGAGAAGGAAAATAGCTATAGTGTTTTGGAGGAGACTGGAAAAAGGCTGATGTGAGATAATTTCAACTACAGTTGACTATTATAAATATTCAATTTAAATTCAAATTCAAAGCGTTTCGATAAATGAAACTTACAAACTTGAACTCCTATCGAGCCGTGCCTCTAGGCGTTCCTAATGTTATATCCCTATTTCGAACGCAATGGAAAAGATTTCGAGTCCTAATTTGATCGTACGGGGAAGATAGATTTTTGAATCGATTATTATCAATTAAATTTTCAACGCGTTTATATATCATACGCTCACACAACAACTCCGATCAATACGAAATTTGAAATCCGATAATAATACAATATTACAGATCCAATAGAACT
The DNA here is from genome assembly GCA_030765085.1 of Allium cepa. Lineage (NCBI taxonomy): Eukaryota > Viridiplantae > Streptophyta > Magnoliopsida > Asparagales > Amaryllidaceae > Allium > Allium cepa. The sequence continues at coordinate 871,015,758 of CM060937.1, read as the reverse complement.
AGTTTCGTCGAAATCCAAGACTACGACTCGGAAGGCTATTTTTAAATATCGATTTAAACGATATATTTTCTAAACTAAAAAAATCACTGTTAGATTCAATTTTAACACTTCTATTATCTTTAGTATTATCAATATAAATTTTAAAAGCCTTCAAATTATTTTTAACAAGCTTAAAACTCCATATTCAACATTTTACCCAATTTTAAATTATTTAATTCAATAATTTAATTATCAAATAAATTGTGATATTTGAATTCAAGTTAAAATTAACTTTTAAATATTTAAAAATCAATTAAATATTCTGATTTCAAATGCTCAAAAATTCCAGGCTGTCACATTTTGAATTATCAAAATTTTCTCAAAATTTTTTTTAACTCCCTAAATTTTCGAAAAATTTCGCCAGCGTCTCCTTTGCGTGGCTAACTCGGTACAACTACAAAATGCCTCTACGGGTACCCAAATTCGAAAACAAAACAAAAGGCCAAGTGGCTAGACTATAAAATCATCAAATTTCATATGGAAATTTAAATACATACCTTTGCCGAGCAAATTTCAATTTATCTTCTGAAATCAAAAACATCAATTTTCCTCTTCCTTTATAATACCTGTATATCCTACATAGCAATAATATCCAATCACAACATTCAAAATCATTTTATTGACTCCCTTACCAAATTTCAATATTTCTTCATCCAAGCCCGTACGATGTACATATATCATCCGTATGCAATATCAAATTCGATCACTCGCTCGATCATTCAATTTCACTTCCGAACTAGTATCGCCCACCCGACTTCCTAGTGCGGACTCAGATATGGTTTCTTGATCAGAAATGGTCATTCTCCTTGCATAGTCATAACTGTGATAGAGAATTTCCAGAATCAATCAAAATCCATATTCTGGGTTCGCCGTCGAAAATCGAGTGAAAAATCCTAACTCGGATCGATATAACTATCTTGAAATTATGTACTCGAATCTGGATCAAATTTCTATGTGAATAAAATAATATACGTATATCCTACATTTTGTCTCAATTGATTATCGACTATATCAATTCTCTTTTTATTCACAACCAATTGATTTCTATTTACTTATCAACGCTTATAATTTCACATATTTTTATTAAATCTTCACTCAAATGCTTATTCACTATATTTTCTCAACACCCATATTCAAATTTTTTTTTTAATCCTTAAGTTCCAACTAAACAATAAGCTTAAATTTCTATTTCCAAAATCCCTTACTTCAATTACAATTTGAAATCGTTTTGTCGCTGATAAAATTTTTTTCAAAAATTTTATAACTGCCAAAATTTTCGGAAATTTTTGGCAGAGTCTCCTTTGTACGGAGGAGCTTTTGCAATTTGACAAGAGATATAAATATATATACATCGACCCACACGGTCGAAAAAACAAAAACAGTTCATATTTCCTATTTGTATTGCGTAGGCGTACCTCTATTTAACATTTTTAAGCAAGCGGCTTATTTATTTAGCAATTAGCGCGACCAAAATCCTGTCTAACGACCTTCAGGTACCCGTACTTACTCAATTTAAACATATAAGCACTATATATACGAAATTGATAGCATTTCACTTATATTTAAATAGTTAAAACATGGATTCTATAACAATGCATGTTATATACTTCCATAAGCACATATGTAAGGTTTCGACACTTATTTCAATTGGTTTCAATCAACTCTCAACCCATACTATTCAATTTAAGTGATTTACAACTCACTTTCTTGCATACGATTCATCATCAAACAACAATTATTTCTATGCAAATTTGGCGATATTTTTGTGAATAAACAATTACTTAAGCTTATAATTATTTTAAATTGATTCCAATACAATTTATATTAAATTTTATTCCATTCTAACTTATTCACAAACCATCCACTTGCATTTCATTCATTCCCACGTTGGTTCCATTTAAACCCATTCCATTAAGCTTGACAACATTCCATGCTAATATTAATAACCATTTCCCAAATTAATTTAACCCAAACTTTTATTTAATGGGCTTTCACCCTTACTCTAAGCCAAGCTTCTATTATTTTAAACTTAAGTTAATTTGCTTTCCTTAAACTTTTTCAACTTCGTAAGTTAAGTTCACTTCTGTTTAATTTGATTTTTACCTTCCCAAAAATCACTTCACTTAATTTCTTGAGTTCCATTATAACTCAAGTTTTCGGATTTTTTTATTCAAATTTTTAACTTTTATAAGCATTCCCACTTATTTTAATATAACTCTTCCTAAGTTAAATTTCTATTCTAAACAAATTTCAAATTATATAAGTTCCCAAATTTATTCATTAAGCATTTCCAATTTACTTCTAGAGTTTTAAGCAATTGCTTAAACATACCAAAACATTTCAAACCAACTCCAGAGTTTAAACCATTACTAAAATGTTCCGAATTCAATTTTGAAAACACATACATCCAAATCAAACTATTCCTCTGAATTTTCAAAATCAAACCAAATTTCGCAAACCAACATTAATCTAAAACATCCAGGTAGCAATCCCCTTTTTTGGAAACTCGAAAATGAACACCGATGATGTCGCGATAATCATCAAAATTATTTTCCAGCGATCGAAAAGAGTTTAATGCTTTTATCCTTCCAAAATATTTCAAATATCTTTAAATTCCAAATCTCACTAGATTTCATATTTAGTTCAAAAATATTTCCCAAATAGCATTACTATTATTTCTCCAAAACCTTTGAAAACCATTTTCAATTTTGAAGGAATATAAATTTTCCAAATTTTCAAATTCCAAACCCTTTCAATTCATATTTAAACATTACTCTAGAATTTTCATCACAAATTATTTTTTCAAATATTTCTTTGGAATTCTATTTCAAATTATAAATCACATTTACAAATTCCATTTTTATATGAATTTATTTCTTAGCTTTTGGTTATGATTTCAATGTCCTATTAAATTTTACACAATGGTGATAATAATTTAATATTATCATTCCTAACAACCAAGCATCTATATGTAACTATAATAATTTACGAAAAATTATTTCCTTCATATACAAAAATAATTTGGGTAAAATTATTTCATTTACCCTACTTAAAACAATATTGCGTCGGTTACAGAAGAAGAGGTAGAAGAAGAAAATAGAAAACAACATCAAAAACTTACCATCGCAACGGAATAAAATATAATAGATAATAACAGATCTTTATACAAAAGAAAGCTATATCTGTTTTATACATACATCATCAGAATACATCATCAGAGTACAACAACATCAACAACTGGACAGTCATATAAACTTGTCCTCAAAACTGAATACACAGCAGAATAATAATCAAGTACGGAAGTACGTATCGCCATCCAGCTCGTCTCCTGAGCTCCATAGCATCATTTCCTGTATTCTATAATACTCGGTCTGACCCGAGCATTATAGTTAAATAACACCCGAGTCAGTCTGGAAAACCAGCGTGAGAAAACCACACTCAAATTGATTATTAAAGTTTCAAAATTCTTTTGAAAATAAAAGCGTCTCGTAAGACCATGCCACAAATAAACATGTCGGGTTTTTACCTTACGGTAGCTCAAACATTTATTATCAAAATCCTCTGATATTATAATTGTGTCTATATACAAATACTTATTCAAATAGCCGCAATTGTTACATTAATTAAATTCCAGCTACTAGCCACAGTCGTGGGTGATACAAACGAAGCCGTAAAAGGCATGTATGGAGAATGGATTTCCAACTAATGACTAGGCACTGGGGTACCACCTGTCACAGTACCTGGCCTAGATCACCATACCCAGGATTACTCCCAATCCCCTACAACACAAGACCAGGACTACCCCTTACTGGATAATCCCGAGTAAGATCGCCTCAAGGTTGGGATCTGCATTCGCCCACTAAGCCGAAATAAAAAGGGACATCTAGACAGGAATGACCTCAACCTAATGGGTGCTACCCACTTAGCCTTGCTGCATACCCTGATTTTAGGTCATTCCAGGTTGATGAGGTTCGAGGCTAAGCGTTACCTTTTTAGAACATATCACTTATAATGCTCATCGCCCACCTGACGATGTTCTGAAAGCATTCATCGATACAAGTCCGTCCCAGGTTCGAACGGAACCGAAGGCACTACTCCTACTACATCCATTTTGGAATCATCATCAGGATTAGTAGCGACTAGCCCTTTCACTTCACTGCTCCACCTTCGAATCCAACTCTTGTTTCCACACGAAAATGTTCAAACCGGATCGAAGTGGTTTTCAGGAAATAAATCCCGATCCCGGTCTCTTCGAAACGATCAGTGCATTGGCCAATATTGATAGTCGGTTATTTACCTATCAAATAACATTCACAAACAACCATCAAACATAAATGATTTCACCAAATTATTTATTAACCTCAAAATACCTTCGCAAGATACTTTTTCATTTTTCAATCACTTTTGAAAACAGTTTTCAAACCACACTTTTCTCATGAAATAAATTTCCAAATATTTATTTCCACTGAAAACACCAAGCACAAAAACTTTAGATTTTGGAAATAATTTAAAACACTTTAATATAAAATATACTTTAAAACATTTATATCAAACATTACTTTAGTACTTATTCAAAATATATACTTAAGAATATTTAAAATAACTACTTTGTACAATATAAAACTAAGTTTCTAACTTTTAAAACATAATACCAAGCCACTTTTAAATAATTACTGCTATAATAGATTAGAAAAATGGACTTACTTTAAAATTTAAACATTTAGAAATAATAACTTTTCTAAAACATACCTTTAAAAAAACTAAAACTTTTAACAAAATTTGCTCCGAAAACGTGCTTGGCTATCCAGGGAAATACACTTCTCTTTCACATCCTTTAAAAAATGAATCACTAATTGTTTTTAAACAAATTTACCCATTCCTTTAATAAATTCCCATCATGAAATTTATACCTCCAAATAACCACTGATATATTACTTCACTTTTATAAACCCAGTTTATAAATTCCATAGTCACATTCTCCTTTGAATTTCCAATTTCAAACACTTAAATCAATTTCCAATATGATTTCCAATTTACTCCATTTTGAAATAAATCCCTTTACTTACTCATTTATTTCAAAACCATTAACTTCAGATTTTTTTTATTCTTACTTATGATTTAAAATCTTTTAACTGAAAAATACCAATTTCAGATTTTCCAAACTCCTTATTTATCTTTTTAAATAAATTTAAACCTTGAATTTTAAAGTAAATTCATTATTCCTTTGAATAATAACACTTAAGTTTTACGATTCATTATTTTCTGTTTATTCAAAATCCCCTTTTTCCATACTCGGAATTGTTTATTAGAATTTTAAAATCACTTTTATTCTTATCCAGTTCATTCTTAAATTTATTCAAATTCTCTATGATTATTTTACTTAAAAATTCACTCTGTTATTTTCTTTTCAAAATCCAATTGTATATATTTTGATAACTCAGTGTACCAAAATATATCCAAACGAACCATAGCATTCAATATTCCAATTATCGGCATAATTCATCACAGAATATCAAATATTCATAACACAAAATATTGAACAATCTAAATAAGTTTGAGGAATCCAGTTGGATCCCTCCAACCTGTTTTCCTACATCCACAGATATTAGCACAACATAAAATACCAATTTCACTTCGAGGTGGAATATCGCGGTATATGGGTTTTAAATATAATATCACCCGCTATTATGCGGCGCATAGGGTCTCATCCGCTATATAATGTAAGAAATAAATCACTCCAATATATACTATATATAATATAGCACATCAAATCAATTCAATGATTCAACCAATTATTTAAATTTAACAATTTAAATTTAAATAGAACCCAGATGAGTGAGATTAACTCACCTTTACCATTATATTGCAATCCGCTTCAGCCTCGATTTGATTCACCATGATTTTAGACCTTGAATACACATTTTAAATGAATCAAAAAATCAATTATCTTCTTTAATAAATTCAATTAACTAAGAATTTTTAATTAGATAAATTTTCTCTTATTTAAAATCCTTTAGTGACCAAAATAAATTAAATAATTTAATTAAACAATTAAATCACTAAATCTATTTTTTTAGTAAACTAGTGAATTAAATATGAGTATATGTATGTTTAATTTATTTTCAACTTGAAATACATATATATACTTATATAGACTTCATGCAATCTAATTTATATAAATTTTTCCAACTTTTAAAATCTCTATATTTATATACTTTAAAATCCTTTTTACGAATATATTCTCTCTCTCTATATATATATATGAATAAAAACACAGTTCTTTTTTTAAAAGTATAATTTTTTAAACTGAAGGAAGAAAGAAAAAAACGAAAATACCTCAGCTCGCAACATTCTCGGCACGACCACCCCTTCCATGCGAACGAAAACCTAAATCCCATCACAACCTCCCTAGGGTCGAAACCAAAGACGATGACAAAGCTTCCTATCACCACCATAAGTCGAGCATTTATTCCATCACAACCTCCCTCGCCAAGCGCCCTTGTTCGATTCTCGCCACGCAAACAATCACCTTCCTCAAAGCGCCACCAGATAGCGTGTAACCCATCGCGAGCTTCCAATCGACATCGAACGCCACTTATGCTTCGAGACCCTAGCTCAACCCAGAAGATGGGATGGTTCGTAGCTCCAACTCGTACTAGAGACGACGAGATCGACCTCGAGAATGAATTGAGAGGAAATGGAAAGGATTCGATCGAAGAAATTTTAGTGAAACCATTTTTTTTTCATATTCGATTTTCCTCTTTAGTAAATGATTCGGCTGGGCTATTTTAAAAAGGTGAAATAAAAAGGGGAAAAGAAGTTAGCGTGTACAAGAGCCTTTGCATGTTTGATAGAAAAAGAGATAGGATTGGACGGCTAGGCTTCCATAGGTATAGGATAGGATGGGTGATGGGAAAGAATTTCAGCTAAAGGTTGGCTAGTGTATGCGAATATATACATTCAATTTAAATTCAAATTCAAATCATCTCGATTTACAAGTTCCAAAATTCCACACCCCTATCGAGGCGTGATGTCAGGCGTTTATAATGTTATACCCCCATTCCCGACACAATGGAAAAGGTTTTGAGTCCTAATTCGATCGTATGGAGAAGATAGCTTTTTGGACCCAGTTACTATATTGAATTATCGATATAAATTTCAGCGCGTTTATATATCGTACGTTCACACAACAACTCCAAACACTAAGAAAATTAAAATCCGATAATAATACAATATTACGGATCCAATGGAAGTAGTTTCATCAAATTCCGAGACTGTGCCTCAAAAAGAAATTTTTAATATCGATTTAAATGATATATTTTCAAAACTTAACAAAACATTCCCAAATTCAATGTTAACACTTTTACTATCTTCGGTACTATCGATAAAATTTTTACAAACCCTTAAATTATTTTTAACAGGCTTAAAACTCCAGATTCAACATTTTACCCAATTCTCAATAATTAAATCTAATAATTTAACTGTTAAATAATAATAATATTTGAATTTAAGTTAAAAATAAACTTTCAGATATTTAAAATAAATTAAATATTCCAATTTCAAACATTCAAAAATTCCGGATCGTCACACTTTTCTTCCAATTTGGATTGCTTGCACTTCATTTCCCCTCCGAAATTCCTGATTATCCAGGGTAGCATATCTATAACCCATATCTCTTCGATCAGAAAAAGATTCCTTCACGTGGGCATTCATCCTTTCATGGAATTTCTTATTCATTCCACGAATAAATCTTTCATTCTTCTTCAAAGGTGTATTCACCAGCTCCGGACCAAACCGAGATAACTCGTTGAATTTATTCAAATATTCTTCAAACGATAAACTTCCTTGCTTCAAGTCCGTAAACTCCTGGTACATTCTGGAAATACCAGCAGATAGCATATAACGTTTCTCAAACCCCTCTTTGAATAGATCCCAAGTAACTCATCCTCCGGCTCATCCGCTGTAACAGTCGCCCACCAGGCTTGAGCTTCCTCTTGGAGTTTCCAAGAAGCTATCAATCGCATCTGATCGTCTTCCAACTTTAATCCTTTGAAAATTCTTTCACATGATCGAATCCAAGCTTATACTTCGATAATAGACTCCTCGTCAGTGAATGGCTTTCCACTAAGTCTGGAAAAACTTCAATATAGATCAGCTAGACTCGACTGAAGTTGAGTGGGAATATCTGCTTCCGTTGTCGCAGGGACTTGACCAGTTGTAGTGGTATTTCCCCTTCCCCTACCTCATCCTCTTCTAGTGCTCATTCTCACTATTTGTAAAAAGTAGGAAAGCTTGATATAGACCATACGGACGAGATATCTTTGGGATATACTCATTCTAAGGTATTTCTAATCCTATCTCTATTGAGTCACCTAATGTGTTATACTCCATAGCTAAAGTTCTTACTCAACCTTTAGCTCTGATACCACTTGTCACGACCTGAAATCTAGTGTTCAAAAATTGACATCAAATACCTCACATGTATTCGACTGCCGAAGATTCAAACGTTGGACTCCAGTTCCGTAGAGCTTATAACAACATTAGATGAATAAAAAATAGCATAAACAAAAGATGATTTCATTGATCACAACACAGATACAACAATTGATTACAATATTATCATAATATTTGAACAACATTGACATCAAAGTGTTATACAGGCGATACAACAACAAAAGGATAACACGACAGTGGAATAATAACCACAAAGTCTTCAAAAAGTTTGCAACATACTTTGACTTCGATAAGGTCTTCCAAACCCTAAGCACTTTTAGATCCAAAAGGCTTCAAAAGATCTTCAAACCAAAAGCTTCCAAAATCCGACAGCTTCCAAAAGACTTCTAAATCCAAGCTAGCTCCAAAAAACTAATAACCTGCTTCTAGGCTGCCTGTATGGAAAATAATAGGCACCCAAAGTTTAGGAAGGGAACAATAAACTCCGGGTCAGTCACAGGACTGGAATGAGTAAACGAAAACAGTTGTTTGAACAAAAGCAATTTATAAAAGAAATCCGTTCATGCTTTTGGGAAATGAAACTACCATAAGTCCTCTCGGCACACATGCAATGCAAACACACAGTTGGGGGAGATTTCTCCTTATGATAGTCAAATATGCTTGATACGAGAAAACTCTTTTGATGTTATTATTAGTGCACAATGTGAAAACATTTCAAAAGTATAATATTAATCTTAGCCAACATATGTACCATTATAGTATGCCTACTATAGTTACCATGTTAAATGGCAGGTTCTACAACTAAAACCGTACAAGGCTCGTATTGAATGATTGGATTTTCAACAATGGTCAGGCTAAGGAACTTCCTTACCGAATGGGTACGCCTCTAGAGGGACGCCCTGAGAACCTAACCTGATCTCTGCCAACACAAGGTCGGGTTACTTCTATAAGTAGGTAACTACCGGCATGAGTATGCCATCCCCCGGTCGTTACCGACCTTTATCCGAGGATCCTCAACCACAAAGCCACAACCACAAAGAAACAACCACATAAGTTAAATATTTGGGCTTCATACCATGATATCACTTTTTATCTAGAAGGAAATGGATATATCCTAAGGGGGCTACCCTCGTAAGCTTGTTGCATCCTTCCTGTTTCGACCATTACTGGGTTGTGAGGTTCGACGAAGTCTCATCCACAAAGCTACGCTTTCCACAAAAGCCATACTTTGATCAACAAACAATCAGCACTCACCATGCCACACTACCAAACTGGGAATATATCACTAATAACCATCAACTAGATAACCTCTGAGCTCGTACATCCCAGAGAAGGGTGTTAAGCTAAGAGAATAAATTCTCCTCCACCAAACAGATTGATAGAAATCAGCTTTATATCTCAAAGTGTAATGTTAGACATACAACTATACAAGTCCATTCTGGGTCTGAATGGAACCGAAGAACTTCATCCAACAAAGAAAGAAGCCCTTGTAATCTAGGAATCCACAATCCCGATCGGACTCCCCATCACAATATGGAGATTTATATACCGAAGCAACTCAATGCAGAGACAATCGATAGGTAATCCTTTCGTTCTTGAAGATACCCGGTCTTCACCATCGTCTTCAAATGCACTCCAATTCGTCGTATCATTATTCGGAATGTGTTTTATGACACAAAGTCCTCTCCTGGCTAATCTGAATAATGAGCGTTTATTTTAAAATCATGTGCATACACAAGTCACAAAGATTCACTATTAAGGTTCAACGTGGGTTTCAGACAACCATTTGGAATACGACTCCCTGTCGCATCGAAATTCAAATATCATTTAAAGGCCAACAGTTTTCACATTCACACAGAAATACATCATAGATATCATAGTTCAATTCACAGAAATTCACATTACAAAGTATCATAATCACATAACAGGAGTATCAATCAGTTTAAGGTATTCAATAATAATCAATCATCTACAAGTAAGATGAATTAATCATGTGATTATAATTAATTAATCACATAATTATTTTCATTAATTATCTTTAATTAATGATTAGTTATTCTTAATTATAAATTAATTAGCCCTTAATTACAAATTAATTAATTTTAATTACTAATTAATTAACCTTAATTATTATTTAATTAATCTTTAATTATTAGTTAATTAATTATTCTTTAATTATTATTAAGTAATTATCTTTAAGTAATTATATTTTAATTACTGTCATTAAATAAATAAATCTTTAATTACATAAACTATAATTAATTGATTAAAAGTTAAATCATTTATTTTAATCAATCACTTAATTATTATTAAAATATTAAATTAACAAACCTTGTAGGTAATTAACCCATAATTTAACTTAAAGGTTTAAAGTTAATTAATAATTTCAAACAACATTTCATTTTAATTAACTTTTTATTTATATTGAGAATTTATTTATAAATAATGTCACAAAATTAATTAATTAACGTAATTATTTTGAAATAATTTACTTTTAAACTTTAAACTAATCCCATATTTAAAACAAAACAATTACTCGAAAGAATGAATTAACATGTTTAAATTTAAATTTATTTTAAAATTTTGAAAACAGTTTTATAACAATCTCGAGACCTACCCGAGTCAAAATGCTTCTAATTTCGAGTCTCCCCATGAAATCCGATTTTTCTTTTTAAAACTTGATTTGATTTGTTAACGTTTTTAAAACCCGATACTCACACAAAAATACCCGAATCAAGACTCGAGCCTACACCCAAACATCCAGCAGACCAATTCGAGTCACAACCTTTCTTTCCCAAACCCAATCATTGACACGAACTCGACATCATGCACATGCACCGAAGTTCTGGCCACCTGCGATCCAAACTCCGACCACCATCGAGTCGGCGATGACCTGCCCTAACCACTAAACCACCTAGAAAACCTGAAACGGCGATGTGACGACCCGCAAATCCATACCCTTTGAATCGACAATAATCCACACATGTACGACCCAAAAATCACAAACTGACGGAAAATAAAGAGAAAGAAAAGAAGAGAGAAGAAGAGAAGAGAAGAAAGAGAGAAGATAAAGCCAAATATAACAATACAGAATCTCACATCGCCGCTGAAAATATATAATATCATATCAATGATCTTTACAAAACAGAAACTGTATATAGATACATCAATCGGAGTTCAACAATCAACCAGAGTTATCAGCTTGAACAGTTACAATAACCCGTCATCACAATTGCCGATAATATAAACAAATAAGCATAGAGGATAATCAATAATAAAAAAAATATGTGTATACCAAATGAAGATCTCCAGCTCTCCTACTGAAGCTTCAAAAGCATCAAATCATAGCCTGTAAATATACTCGGTCTGACCTGAGCATTAAAGGGAAAAACTTCCGGATTAGTCTGGTAAAGTAGCATGAGAAGCACACTCAACTGAATTTATTAAATTACCAAAAAATTTCCTTTTTCAAAACAAAAGTATCTCATAGGACAAGTCCACAAATAAACATGGACATGTTTTTACCTTACGATAACTAAAACATATCGCATCAAATCCTCTTATATTATAGTAGTGTCTACTATATACAAATAATATTAATCATAGCCGAAATTGTTACACTGATTAAATTCTAGCATATAGCCCAATTGGGTAATACAATCAAAATGGCAAACACATAGTGGGGTTTGAATTTCCATACAAATGACCAGGTGAAGGGACTACCTTCCTGTAGTACATCTTTAGAAGAATGTATTGAGAAACCATCACAAAGTTTCTCTACCAACACAAGATCGGCCCACCTCTATGACTAGATGGCACCGAATATGTCATCCTCCAGTCGTTACCGACCTTTACCGAGGGCCCTCTAGCATACAAACCACAATAATCAGATACATGACGTCATAGCGTGCAAAGATATATCTAGAAGACGATGATTATATCCTAATGGGAGCAACCCACTTAGCCTTGCCGCATCTAAACCTTTTTTGGTCATTTCCGGTTGATGAGGCCTGACGAGGTAACGATTACCTTTTACAATCACATACCACATCACTTTGAATGCCACAGGGCCATTTCCGTTGAATTCTAATTGCCTTCCACAAAATTACAACCCTTAAGCTCATACGACTAAAGGAGGGAGTTAAGCTAAGAGAAGTTGCCTTCTCCGCTACACTGATGTACGTTTGTATAAACCAATGTATGTAATATTTACAAATGCAATGTCAAACAAACAACCATACAAGTCGTCCAGAAACAGGACAAACCGAAGGTACTTTCCTACCACATCCTGTCGGAAAATCCCTAGGATTAGTAGCTAATAGTCCTCGCATTGGATTTCATAATGAAGAGACCATTGCTACTGGATGTATATTGGGATTTTAACCCCAAACGATCAACAAGCAGTCCCCCACTATGAAACTCCAAAAATCAATATCATCACAAGCAACTTGCATAATCGTCGCATATACGTTGGTCCGATGTGGTTTTCAGATAAACCGATCCCCGTCTCCTCGCACCTACAACGCAAAAGCCTTTCTCAACCTCACATAGAAACTAAGTCTCATAGACTTATCATGTCTCCAACTTTCAACTTGCTATCCTTCGGGTCAAGAAGGAAGCTCGATAGATTGAAGTAATACTCCGCACTATACGAATCAACATCCTCAACATAAACGATAATCAAGCCTACACAGAAGACTACGTACTAAGTGTACGACTAAATAGTTCCCACATCAAGTCGAGGAACTAAAATTTTGGCCAAGTTTGATAGTCGGTTATTTAACTATCAAAACAAACAAATATTTAGCACTATAACAATCATTAGGCCCTTTTAATTAATCTTTTATTAACTAAATCATTTGCCAAATATTCACTTCAAATTATCCATAAAAAGATATAATCTCAAAACCATCTCAATATTTCAATCTTGGAAAACATTTCCAAATACTTATTTAATAATAAGTAATTCAAAATTAAATTTATTTTCAACTTAGAAAATATTGCATATACTTAAATCACGAGTGAGTATATATTTTATTCTTTAAGAAAAATAATATCTTTAAACACATTTATTTGGGACAAAACGAATGTTGCGTAAAACATCGTCACGACAATCAAAAATCACTAGTATAGGGATTCAAAAATAAGATAGACATATATAAACCCCAATACTATACAAAAACATTTCCTTCCGAAAATCATTTACTATAACAATAGTATTATTACAGTCCATCATTTCATTACTTCTCGAAAACGTCTATTGTAACGACCCAGAATTTTTATTAATTAAAAATTATATATTTAATTGATTTTAATTATTAATAAGTGGAATTTATACGTCGAGTAATTTATTTTTCGAATATTAGATTTAATTTGACAATTAAATCGATAATTAAATAATTGAAATTACAGAAATAATTGAAATTTGGGTTTAATATGACTAAAATTGGTTTGTAAAATTTTATTTTATCATATTGAAGTTAGAACGATATTTTAGAACTTCTAAAATCGAATTAAAAGTTGATTTGTGAAAATTGAATATTTTAATATTTAATTATCGACTGTAAAATAGCCAATTTTTAAACAGTCTTAGAATTGGACGAAACTAGTTTCATTGGATCCGTAATAGGTTGTTATTATTGGATTTCAATTTTCGTGTCAATTGGAGTTTTCGTTTGACCGTGGCAGCACGAAACGCATCGAAATTGTTTTAATATTAATTTGGCGAGTTAAAATAGCCATTTTTTAAAAAGTCTCGGATTTCGACGAAACTAGTTTCACTGGATCTGTAATGTGATATTGTTATATGGTTTCAAATTTCGTATCAATCGGATTTACCGTTTGTCCGGTGCAAGCTAAAACGCCTAGAAAATAGTTTAAATCGGTTTAATTTAAATTGAACGTTTATTGCCATAACTCGCACAGATGATTGAATTAGCTTCCGAAACCTATTCCATTGTGTCCGAAACGCGGGTTAAACCCTAGAAACGTCGGTCACCGCGTGTAAATCGGAGTTTTGAAAAGCCGGATGAATAGTGTTCGTTAAATTTCTATAAATAGGCCCATTTACTCACAAAAAAAATAAAAAAAGGGTTAGGGTTTCAATTCAATGGCCGGCCACCATCTTTAAATTTAAAGGCCGAAAATCGTCGAAATTCATTCTTTAATCTCTTGCAATCCATCCACTTATAGCAAATATATCCAACTAGTAAATCGAAGAGCTCGAAGAGAGCTTTGATTTCATACGGGTATGATCGAAAATAGTGGAGCGAATCAACGGCAAATGGAGCTTGAAGCCCGCGCGCTCGGCACGAAATCCAAGGGCCATGGGGGAGCCGAGCTCCTCCCTGTTCGAGCCGAAGATGGCACTTGCGATGGGCAACGAAATGAGGGTCTCTGATCTAGCTTTAGTACGATGTAGGCGGGGCGGCATCAAACCCTAGAAGGCGGTTTTGGGTTCTTGTGTTCGAACGTGAATATCTGGAAGAGAACGTGCGTGGGAAGAAGAGTTAGAACGCGGCCGTGATTTTCTGGAATAGGAATGGACGGCCATGATGATTGTTGGGTATAAAATTAAAAGAAAATGTAATTTAGTTTTATTATAAATTCGTGTAACTTTAAAAAAATTCATATCGTTTTCATACGAGGTCGAAAACGCGCAAAACCAGTTGCGTTGGAATCGTATGGACGAGCACTATGCTATGGAATTGGATTGGAGTCGTTTGGAGTTAGTGAGAATTTTGGGTGAAATTAAACGTCCGTTTAATTTTATTCGAAATAAATCGCTAAAACGAAATTGAAATCAAGGTGAGAACTTCTCACTCAATCGAATAGTTTCGATTTATATTTTAAATAGTTAGATTTAAAATACTTGAATGTATGTTTGAATGATGATTGTTATCTATTGATTGTTAAAAATAGACATTATGCGCCGTTAGTAAGTTGAGGTTATTTATTAAAAACATATACCGCGAATATTTCACAGTACAGTGAAATTGGTATTATTTATGTACTTGGAATTGATTCCCGCATTATATAGCGGATGAGACCCTATTGCGCCGTCTATTAAGCGGATAATATTTTATAAATCCCATATACCACGATAATTACGTACTGGAGTGGAATTGGTATTGTGCTAACATCGTTGGATGCGGGAAAACAGGTTGGAGGGATCCAACTGGATTCCTCAACTGTATTGATTTATTTACAGATATTTTGATATTTGTTGATTATCTTATCGATATATGATATTTGGATGTCGTGATTGACTATTTGGTGCTGTTGCATCATCGGATCCATTTCTGAAGTTTTAAAAATAACGATTTTGGTTTTAAAAGGAATTTTAAAGTGATTTTCGAAAGTATTCGTCTTATTAAATTTTGAATTGTTAAAAATAAATAAACGTTAAAATTTTAATGTTATAAAAGTATGATTTTTGTGAAATGAAAGTGAAAAGTGATTTTTGAAATAAATAGTTAATAAATTTATGGAATGGTTTAAATTGGAATTTTTGGACTATTACAAACAATTTTTATAAAAGATTTATAAAATGGATATTTATAAATTAAAAATATTGGAATTATAAAACGAAGTTTTTATAAGTGTTAAAATAAAGTATAATGGATTCATAAGTGAATGAGAATTTATAATATTTATAATTTGTGAAGTTTAAAAGAACGATTTTGTAAATAAATGAATTATAAGTATTTAGCTTATAATATGGATTGTTGGTATATATTTGAGATATATAGATTGAATTGGATTAATAAAGGAGATTTATAAATCGAAGTTTATAAATAGAAATTGAATTTATAGACATTGTTTATAAATTCGAAATCAATGGAATTTGATAAATTGAAAGTTGAAAATTGGTTAAGGAAGTATATTCACGATTTTGGATAGTGAATATATTATCAGATAAAATGGATATGCTTGGGAAAAATGAATATTATAAATGAAGTTAATTGTTTTAACGGTGATTTAAAATGTATTAACCATCGAAAACATAGATTTCAACGTTATTGTTGAAATAGACGTTTTCGAGAAATAAGGAAATGGTGGACTATAACACAGTTGTTATAGTAAATGATTTCCGAAAGGAAATGTTATTTATAGTATTGGGATTTATATATCTATCTAAATTTCGAATCCCTATACTAGTGATTTTGGGTCGTCGTAACGATGTTTTACACAACATTCTTTTTGACCCAAATAAATGTGTTAAGTGAATGTTTTCCTTAAAGAATGAAATATATACTTAATTTCGATATTACGTATATTGAATATTTTCTAAGTATTGAAAATAAATGGATTTGTGAATCACTTATTAATAAATAAGTACGGAAATGTTTTTCCAATGTGAAATGAAACGTTTTAAGAATTTATCTTTTTGAAGACAAATTGAAAATGAATATTAGAAATCGATTTGGGAATCATATATTCATAAATATTTTCGAATGTAAATTCACTATGGAATTTATGAATGAAAAGGGAAATTTGTTTAAAAATAAACGTTGATTTATTTTTGAAGTGTGGGAATAAATTTACGGATTTGGAACGTAAATATAAAGTAAATCGTTAAGGATTTATTTAATAGGTTTAAATGAACCATGTTGAAATGAAAGAAATTCCGCGTAAGGAAAATGTTTGAAATTTGTTTTTCAAAAGTGATAAAGGTGAAAAGTGATTTGAAAATTTGTTTTCAAATGGTTGAAGTGTGAAAAATTATATATCTAGTAAAGATATTTTGGAAAGTAAATAATTTAGGAAATTATTTGGATTTGGTGATGTTGAACACGCCTATTGATAGTTAAATAATCCGACTATCAATATTTACCTTTAAATAGGTATTTGTTGTGATTGTTTGAATTTGAATGCCACACTTATTTTTGAATAAACGGTCACTATTCGGGTTAGCCGGGAAAGGACCTTGGGGTCGTATAACCCATTCTGAATATGTGATACGTCGTTATGGATTGCATTTGATGACCGGTGTTGAAGACTGGGTATTTGTGAAAACGAAAGGATTACCGTCGAGTTACTCTACATCGGCTGATCTCCGATATAGAGGTTTTATCACCCTTAGTGACGGGAAGTCCGGTCGTGATTAGTGAATATCCGGATTGCAAGGACTTCTTTGGAAGTGCCTTCGGTTCTGTTCGAGCCCGGAACAGACTTGTATGGATTGTATGTCTGACATTACAAATTGAGATATAAAGCCGATTTCTTTCAAATATATTTCTGTTGGTGGCGGAGAATTTATTCCCTTAGCTTAACACCCTTCTCTGAGACGTACGAGCTCAGAGGTTATATAGTTGAAGGTTATTAGTGATATACTCCCAATTTGGTAGTGTGGCATACTGAGTGTTGCTGTGAAATGATCATTGATTGATCATTTGTGATATGATCATTTGTTTGATCATTTATCTTTGTGATCATTTCTATGATCATTTGTTGACCCAAAGCATGGCTTTTGTATAAAGTGTGGCTTTGTGGACGAGACTTCGTCGGACCTCACACCCTGGAAATGGTCAAAACAGGAAGGATGCAGCAAGGTTATTAGGGGGTAGCGCCCCTTTATTGTATGTCATTCCTTCTGGATAGAGGTGGTATCATGGTATGGAACCCAGATATTTAACCTATGTTGTTGCTGCAAATTTTATGGTTGTTGGAAATCGAGGATCCTCGGATAGATCGGTTACGATCGGGGGATGACATATTCGTGTCAGTAGTTACCCAGTTAGGGGTAAACCGGCCTTGTGTTGGCAGAGATCCGGTTTGGTTCTCGGGTCGTCTTTCCAGAGGCGTACCTATGTGGCAATGGGAAGTTCCTTGGCCTGACCATTTGTTGGAAATCCTAAGAAACAATATGATCTTGTACAGTTTTAGTTGTATAACCTTCCATGGAATGTGGCGGTAACCTGCTATTGAACATGGTAGCTATAGTAGGCATAAGTGCAGAATGCCTATGCTGGCTAAGATTTATATCTTTACTTTCGAAATGTTTTATACACTATGCACTAGTAATAATATCAAATGTTTCTTTTTAATGCGTATCAAGCATCTTTGACTATCATAAGGAGAAATCTCCTCCGATTCTGCGTTTGCATTGTGTGTGTGTGTGCGGGAGGCCTATGGTAGTCTCATTTTCTAAAAAGCATTGCGAATCTAATTTAAAAATATTGCTCTATTTTGTTTTAAAGATAAACTGTTTTGAGTTCTCATACCAGTCACATGACTGACTCGGAGTTTATTGTTTTCCTTCCTAAACTCTGGGTGCCCACAAATTTCCACACGGGCAGTCAGGAGTAAGGTTTATCAGGATATTCTGGAATTCAGGAGTTGATGGAGGCAAGATGGATGCATGGCGTATTACTAGTATATAATATTTATTTTCCGCTGTTGATGTTGTTTATTGTTGTACACTCTGATGATGTAATGTAATATGATGTAATGTAATATGATGTAATGTAATAACTGATATAGTTCTTTGTTTAAAGATTATTCATTTATCTATTATACGTTGTTCCGTTGCGAATTGTGAGATTCTGATATTGTTCTGTTGTTTTCTTTTCTGTTCCGTTCTATTTTCTATCTCTTTTTATCTTCTACCTCTTTCTTCTATCCTTTTCTTCTTCTTTAACCATAACGGTACGATTTTCTGGCCTTCGATTGCTCGATAGTTGATACAGTGGACGTATTGATATTGGCATTCGTGGATGAAAAATCGCAAAACGTTACATTTGGTATCAGAGCTTATGGTTAAGCGATAACCATGGCTCTATTGGGTAATACTCATTAGAGATAGAGGCAGTAGTACTCTAGAATGAGTGTGAGTGTAATAATAGATACGAGCGCGTATTTGTTAGTGAATATAAATTGTTTTATATTGTGATGATTGGATTGTTGAGTTGTATATGGATTTTGGTCAACACGAGTAATTAACGTTGTTGATAGGGATCTCTAAACACTTGTACAGAACAATTTGACACGATATTGTTTTAAACTGGGTAAATGAAATAATTTTACCTCGATTATATTTTATATATAAAAGGATAATTTTTCTGAATTATTAAAGTGTATATGAATTGATTGTTTGGTTGTTGAATAAGTTGAATAAAAACAACAGCTGTAAAAGAATGAATTGTATAAGCAATTGAATTATAAGTATGGAGTTATAATTAAAATGATTTACACTTGTGAAATAACCTTATATATAAGAAGTGAAATTATATAAGTAAAAGATTTATAAATGTGATTTATAATCTGAAAATAAAATTCCAGAGAAGAGTTTTGAAAGGATTTGATATTTTGGAAAAATTATTTTGGAGAAATTAAAGCTCTAAACTCTTTTCGGTCGCTGGAAAATAATTCCAATGATGATCATGACATCATCGGTGTTCATTTTCGGGTTTCCAAAAGAGGGATTGCTGCCAATTTGTTTAAAAGAAAGTTGTTTGGAAAATTTGGATTTGGTTTTGAAAATTCAGAAGGTAATTTGAATTGATTTAAAAAAATGGTTTTGAAAGATTTGAAAGGACTCTGGAATCCTATTTAAAATATTTATGGGAATGATAAATGAGTTCATAACTTATACAATTTGAATTTTGATAGAATAAATTTAATTTGAAGAATGGAGTTAAATTAAAGGATGTATAAGTAAATCAATGAAATCCAAGTTGAAATAAATTTGAGTTGTCATTAAAGATATGTGATTTGAAATTTAACAAAAGGAAAGTTAAATAAATTGATTTAGATTTGATAAGATGCTTGAAATGGAATATAACTTAAGTGATGTTGAATAAAGTTGATTTTGGTGTCGAATAAATTAATAAGTGAATTAATGAAATGAAGTCATTAAGAATTTGAACTTGAGTTATATAAATGAAATTCAACATTATATTGTTAAAGGAGTTAGCAATTGAATTGAACTAATGAATGAATTGAATGTAAATCAATTGAATGTAAAGAATTGATATGGAAAAATGGATGAAGTATTAATTCATTAAAAGCTAATGTTATTGGAAGTTGAATAAATTGAATGGAAGTCAATTTAATATGATCCAATTGGAATTAAAAGTGTTGAACCAAATTGAATGTAAAGTGAATAAATTTGGTTGTATTGAATAAACATTGGTTGTTATTTGATTGTGGATTGATTGTATATAATTCATTAAGTATTAATGAAATTGATTTAGCGAAATTGGAAGCTATGTAATTAAATTCAAATGGATAATATGTAAATTTGAATAGAATTGGATTTGATTTGCATTGAAAGCGAATCAATGTGAATAAATTAGTGGATGTATACTAATTGGAAAATGAACAAATGAATGTTAGTAAAATTCCAATGTTAATGAATCAAATGTGATTTAATTGAAAACCAATTCATTGAACGTTAATGAGAAGTAAATTTGTATTGATTTGGTAGTTTCATTTGTTGTTTGTTGCATTTGCTATATTGGCATATATAGATGTTGCTATATGTTGTATATTGATACTATTTTCATATATGCATGTTTCTCATGTTGTTGTTGAGTGTTTAGTAGGTGCGGATGGCGTTTGCTTCGCTTTTGGAGCTCGCTTTCGCGCTATATTAGCCGTATATGCTCGCTAATAAAATAAATAAGGTACATATCTCGGATTAAATATCGTACTTTTACACATTTTCCCTGCTGGATGCCTCATCACTTGATGAGATGTATATTTGTGATATATATACTGTCATTTTTTTTTCGGATCGAGCCGCGCAAAGGAGATTCTGGCGAATTTTTCCGAAAATTTAAGGCGTTAGAATATTTTTGAGAAAATTGGAATTTTTTTTAAAACTAAGTTTTGATTTGGAATTGAAAGTTAAACAATAGTAGTTGTTTTTGAAAAGATAACTAAGTATGATTTGAAAACTTAGTAAAGTATTGTAAGAAGTTTAACTATGGATTTTGGGAAAATTAATTGATTCCGTAACTTTTCATACTTGATAATTTCGAGGACGAAATTCTTTTAAGGGGGAAAGATTGTAACGACCCAGAATTTTTATTAATTAAAAATTATATATTTAATTGATTTTAATTATTAATAAGTGGAATTTATAAGTCGAATAATTTATTTTTTGAATATTAGATTTAATTTGACAATTAAATCGATAATTAAATAATTGAAATTACAGAAATAATTCTAATTTGGGTTTAATATGATTAAAATTGGTTTGTAAAATTTTATTTTATCATATTGAAGTTAGAACGATATTTTACAACTTTTAAAATCGAATTAAAAGTTGATTTGTGAAAATTGAATATTTTAATATTTAATTATCGACTGTAAAATAGCCAATTTTTGAACAGTCTCAGAATTGGACGAAACTAGTTTCATTGGATCCATAATAGGTTGTTATTATCAGATTTAAATTTTCGTGTCAATTGGAGTTTTCGTTTGACCGTGGCAGCTCGAAACGCATCGAAATTGTTTTGATATTAATTTGGCGAGTTAGAATAGCCATTTTTCAAAAAGTCTCGGATTTCGACGAAACCAGTTTCATCGGATCCGTAATGTTATATTATTGTATGGTTTCAAATTTCGTGTCAATCGGATTTACCGTTTGTCCGATGCAAGCTAAAACGCCTAGAAAATAGTTTAAATCGGTTTAATTTAAATTGAACGTTTATTTCCATAACTCGCACAGATGATCGAATTATCTTTCGAAACCTATTCTATTGTGTCCGAAACGGGGGTTAAACCCTAGAAACGTCGGTCACCGCGTGTAAATCGGAGTTTTGAAAAGCCGGATGAATAGTGTTCGTTAAATTTCTATAAATAGGCCCATTTACTCACAAAATAAAAAATAAAAAAAAGGGTTAGGGTTTCAATTCAATGGCTGGCCGCCATCTTTAAATTTAAAGGGCAAAAATCGTCGAAATTCATTCTTTAATCTCTTGCAATCCATACACTTATAGCAAAGATCTCCAACTAGTAAATCGAAGAGCTCGAAGAGAGCTTTGATTTCAAACGGGTATGATCGAAAATAATGGAGCGAATCCACGGCAAATGGAGCTTGAAGCCCGCGCGTTCGGCACGAAATTCGAGGGCCATGGGGGGGCCGAGCTCCTCCCTGTTCCAGCCGAAGATGGCACTTGCGATGGGCAACGAAATGAGGGTCTCTGATCTAGCTTTAGTGCGACGTAGGCGGGGCGGCATCAAACCCTAGAAGGCGGTTTTGGGTTCTTGTGTTCGAACGTGAATATCTGGAAGAGAACGTGCGTGGGGAAGAAGAGTTAGAACGCGATCGTGATTTTCTGGAATAGGAATGGACGGCCATGATGATTGTTGGGTATAAAATTAAAAGAAAATGTAATTTAGTTTTATTATAAATTCGTGTAACTTTAAAAAAATTCATATCTTTTTCATACGAGGTCGAAAACGCACGAAACCAGTTGCGTTGGAATCGTATGGACGAGCACTACGCTATGGAATTGGATTAGAGTCGTTTGGAGTTAGTGAGAATTTCGGGTGAAATTAAATGTCCGTTTAATTTTATTCGAAATAAATCGCTAAAACGAAATTGAAATCAAGGTGAGAACTTCTCACTCAATCGAATAGTTTCGATTTATATTTTAAATAGTTAGATTTAAAATACTTGAATGTATGTTTGAATGATGATTGTTATCTATTGATTGTTAAAAATAGACATTATGCGCCGTTAGTAAGTTGAGGTTATTTATTAAAAACATATACCGCGAATATTTCACAGTACAGTGAAATTGGTATTATTTATGTACTTGGAATTGATTCCCGCATTATATAGCGGATGAGACCCTATTGCGCCGTCTATTAAGCGGATAATATTTTATAAATCCCATATACCGCGATAATTACGTACTGGAGCAGAATTGGTATTGTGCTAACATCGTTGGATGCAGGAAAACAGGTTGGAGGTATCCAACATGATTCCTCAGCTGTATTGATTTATTTACAGATATTTTGATATTTGTCGTTGATTGTTAAAAATAGACATTATGCGCCGTTAGTAAGTGGAGGTTATTTATTAAAAACATATACCGCGAATATTTCACAGTACAGTGAAATTGGTATTATTTATGTACTTGGAATTGATTTCCCGCATTATATAGCGGATGAGACCCTATTGCGCCGTCTATTAAGCGGATAATATTTTATAAATCCCATATACCGCGATAATTCCGTACTGGAGCGGAATTGGTATTGTGCTAACATCGTTGGATGCAGGAAAACAGGTTGGAGGGATCCAACATGATTCCTCAACTGTATTGATTTATTTACAGATATTTTGATATTTGTTGATTATCATATCGATATATGATATTTGGATGTCGTGATTGACTATTTGGTGCTGTTGCATCATCGGATCCATTTTTGAAGTTTTAAAAATAATAATTTTGGTTTTAAAAGGAATTTTAAAGTGATTTTCGAAAGTATTCGTTTTATTAAATTTTGAATTGTTAAAATAAATAAACGTTAAAATTTTAATGTTATAAAAGTATGATTTTTATGAAATGAAAGTGAAAAGTGATTTTTGAAATAAATAGTTAATAAATTTATGAAATGGTTTAAATTGGAATTTTTGGACTATTACAAACAATTTTTATAAAAGATTTATAAAATGGATATTTATAAATTAAAAATATTGGAATTATAAAACAAAGTTTTTATAAGTGTTAAAATGAAGTATAATGGATTCATAAGTGAATGAGAATTTATAATATTTATAATTTGTGAAGTTTAAAAGAACGATTTTGTAAATAAATGAATTATAAGTATTTAGCTTATAATATGGATTGTTGGTATATATTTGAGATATATAGATTGAATTGGATTAATAAAAGAGATTTATAAATCGTAGTTTATAAATAGAAATGGAATTTATAGACATTGTTTATAAATTCGAAATCAATGGAATTTGATAAATTGAAAGTTGAAAATTGGTTAAGGAAGTATATTCACGATTTTGGACAGTGAATATATTTTCAGATAAAATGGATATGCTTGGGAAAATGAATATTATAAATGAAGTTAATCATTTTAATGGTGATTTAAAATGTATTAACCATCGAAAACATAGATTTCAACGTTCATTGTTGAAATAGACGTTTTCGAGAAATAAGGAAATGGTGGACTATAACACAGTTGTTATAGTAAATGATTTCCGAAAGGAAATGTTTTTGTATAGTATTGGGATTTATATATCTATCTAAATTTCGAATCCCTATACTAGTGATTTTGGGTCGTCATAACGATGTTTTACGCAACATTCATTTTGACCCAAATAAATGTGTTAAGTGAATGTTTTCCTCAAAGAATGAAATATATACTTAATTTCTATATTAAGTATATTGAATATTTTCTAAGTATTGAAAATAAATAGATTTGTGAATCACTTATTAATAAATAAGTACGGAAATGTTTTTCCAATGTGAAATGAAACGTTTTGAGAATTTATCTTTTTGAAGACAAATTGAAAATGAATATTAGAAATCGATTTGGGAATCATATATTCATAAATATTTTGGAATGTAAATTCACTATGGAATTTATGAATGAAAAGGGAAATTTGTTTAAAAATAAACGTTGATTTATTTTTGAAGTGTGGGAATAAATTTACGGATTTGGAATGTAAATATAAAGTAAATCGTTAAGGATTTATTTAATAGGTTTAAATGAACCATGTTGAAATGAAAGAAATTCTGCGTAAGGAAAATGTTTGAATTTTTTTTTTCAAAAGTGATAAAGGTGAAAAGTGATTTGAAAATTTGTTTTCAAATGGTTGAAGTGTGGAAAATTATATATCTAGTAAAGATATTTTGGAAAGTAAATAATTTGGGAAATTATTTGGATTCGGTGATGTTGAACACGCCTATTGATAGTTAAACATTATGACTATCAATATTTACCTTTAAATAGGTATTTGTTGTGATTGTTTGAATTTGAATGCCACACTTATTTTTGAATAAACGCTCACTATTCGGGTTAGCCGAGAAAGGACCTTGGGGTCGTATAACCCATTCTGAATATGTGATACGTCGTTATGGATTGCATTTGATGACCGGTGTTGAAGACCGGGTATTTGTGAAAACGAAAGGATTACCGTCGAGTTACTCTACCTCGGCTGATCTCCGATATAGAGGTTTTATCACCCTTAGTGACGGGAAGTCCGGTCGTGATTAGTGAATATCCGGATTGCAAGGACTTCTTTGGAAGTGCCTTCGGTTCTGTTCGAGCCCGGAATAGACTTGTATGGATTGTATGTCTGACATTACAAATTGAGATATAAAGCCGATTTCTTTCAAATATATTTCTGTTGGTGGCGGAGAATTTATTCTCTTAGCTTAACACCCTTCTCTGAGACGTACGAGCTCAGAGGTTATATAGTTGAAGGTTATTAGTGATATACTCCCAATTTGGTAGTGTGGCATGCTGAGTGTTGCTGTGAAATGATCATTGATTGATCATTTGTGATATGATCATTTGTTTGATCATTTATCTTTGTGATCATTTCTATGATCATTTATTGACCCAAAGCATGGCTTTTGTATAAAGGGTGGCTTTGTGGACGAGACTTCGTCGGACCTCACACCCCGGAAATGGTCAAAACAGAAAGGATGCAGCAAGGTTATTAGGGGGTAGCACCCCTTTAGTGTATGTCATTCCTTCTGGATAGAGGTGGTATCATGGTATGGAGCCCAGATATTTAACCTATGTTGTTGCTGCAAATTTTGTGGTTGTTGGAAATCGAGGATCCTCGGGTAGATCGGTTACGATCGGGGGATGACATATTCGTGTCAGTAGTTACCCAGTTAGGGGTAACCCGACCTTGCGTTGGAAGAGATCCGGTTTGGTTCTCGGGTCGTCTTTCCAGAGGCGTACCTACGTGGCAATGGGAAGTTCCTTGGCCTGACCATTTGTTGGAAATCCAAAGAAACAATACGATCTTGTACGGTTTTTGTTGTATAACCCGCCATGGAATGTGGCGGTAACCTGCTATTGAACATGGTAGCTATAGTAGGCATAAGTGCGGAATGCCTATGCTGGCTAAGATTTATATCTTTACTTTCGGAATGTTTTATACACTATGCACTAGTAATAATATCAAGTGTTTCTTTTTAATGCGTATCAAGCATCTTTGACTATCATAAGGAGAAATCTCCTCCGATTCTGCGTTTGCATTGTGTGTGTGTGCGGGAGGCCTTATGGTAGTCTCATTTTCTAAAAAGCATTGCGAATCTAATTTAAAAATATTCCTCTATTTTTTTTAAAGATAAACTGTTTTGAGTTCTCACACCAGTCACATGATTGACTCGGAGTTTATTGTTTCCCTTCCTAAACTCTGGGTGCCCACAAATTTCCACACGGGCAGTCAGGAGTAAGGCTTATCAGGATATTCTGGAATTCAGGAGTTGCTGGAGGCAAGATGGATGCATGGCGTATTACTAGTATATAATATTTCTTTTCCGCTGTTGATGTTGTTTGTTGTTGTACACTCTGATGATGTAATGTAATGTAATATGATGTAATGTAATAACTGATATAGTTCTTTGTTTAAAGATTATTCATTTATCTATTATATGTTGTTCCGCTACGAATTGTGAGATTCTGATATTGTTCTGTTGTTTTCTTTTCTGTTCCGTTCTATTTTCTATCTCTTTTTATCTTCTACCTCTTTCTTCTATCTTTTTCTTCTTCTTTAACCATAACGGTATGGTTTTCCGGCCTTCGATTGCTCGACAGTTGATACAGTGGACGTATTGATATCGACATTCGTGGACGAAAAATCGCAAACGTTACATCTATTTCAACAATGAATGTTGAAATCTATGGTTTAGATATTCAACGCCTTTTGAAACATCTTCAAAACATTTAACTCCATTTAAAATATCACTTTTTAAAACATTTATTTAATATATTATTCACTGTCCAAAATCGTGAATACAAATTGTTTGCCAAATTAAAGCTTCTACACATTTATATTAAGGATAATCCACTGTCCAAAATCATGGATTTAACGCCTAATCAGATTTATTACTAATGCACTTTTATTAAAGGATTATCCACTGTCCAAAATCATGGATATAATTCCTTTAATATACTTCTATATTTAACTTATCAAATTCAATTGATTTCGGTGTAATGAAACAATGTTTATAAATTCCGTTTACATTTTATAAAAACATCAATACACAAAATGCTTCTATTAACAAATTCCATATATAACTCATTTACATGCCAAAAACCAAATTATAAGTTAATTACTTATAGTTCATTTATTAACAAATTCATTCATCTTATAACTTCATAGACTATAAATCTTATTTACTTATAAAATTCATTTATACTTCATTTACACTTACAAAAATTCTTTACAATTTCATCACTTTGGATTTACAAAAATATCACTTTTATAAATCTTATATACAAAACCATTTATAGTAAATCAAAAATATCAATTTAAACCACTTTACAAAATAATCAACTTTATATTTCAAAAATCACATTTCAATTATATTTCACAAAAATCACAATTTTTATAACATAAAAATTATAACTTTTATTTATTCAAAATAAATTCAATTCTTTTACAATCCAAAAATCAATAAAATGTTATTTCCAAAATCACTTTAAAATCCTTTTAAATTTCGAAAACATCACCTAAACATTTTAAATTTACTAAAAATAGGCCCAATGTTGCAACAACACCAAATACATCAATCATGGCATCCAAAATATCATATGTAACGACCCGATATTTTCAACCATTCACATCCACACATGTCGTACTTGAATTGTTCAAAATACCGCGTTGTAAATAAAATTTGGCAAATCTCAAAATATACAGTAAATAATTAATCACAGAATCACAGACACAGAATCAGAATACTCGCAGCGGAATTTAAAAATACTTAGTGGTTCATGAAGCCACTATAAATAGTCCCAATCAAATAAAAATTACATAGTCTTTAATCCAAATATAGTTTTAAATCATCAGTAGAACAATCCAAATGTCCACTAGTCTTGATTTCATAAATTTAGATAAAGAACTGGAAGGGAAGTTTGCCAGCAGCTTGAAAGTGATCTACATAAATCCTAGCTCCGGGATGAAAACTGAACTGCAACTCAGGCTGACCCGAGCGTAAAATAAAATATAAACGCTCGAGTCAGGACAAACATACTTATATAGTGTAATCTAATTCAAGTATACTGTAATATAGAGCAAGTAACTTAAAGGATGCTTGGGACCTCCCATCTTCTAAGGATCCGTTAAACTATTTACTATGTAGTAATATTCGCTATTATAATAATGTCTATTAGTAAAATAAACTTACTTTTAAATAGCGTTAAGGCTTTACATTTTCCACCTTAACACGTAATATATTCTCATAGTCTATACAGTACCGTAATCTCCCCCGTACTGGGCGTCGTCGGAGGGCACTCCATAGGTATGGTACAAAACCAAAATCGTATAAGGCGCGCTAGGGTAGGTGACACGGCACAATTAGGCAATGCCAGGGTAGATATACCAATTACGCTTCCGGACCGATGGAAACGCGTAGCCGCAGCTACCGCCCACCTCGAACAACATTCCCAAATCAAAGGTGCGCACCAAACAATCACAAAAGTAATAGAATGGAATACGAAGAAGTGCGTCCGATCAGAGGTGCTACCTCATTAATCCGTCAATCGCTCCTGTTTTAGCCACCTTATGCCAACTCACGAGAGTCGGGTCCACATATTTACCTTAAAGGAAACGTCACCACCATCCTACTTCATTTTGGAATCTCCACCGCATACACGGTTGTTAAAGTGGGTTTCGGTATCGACAGAGAGTATGCCAGACATCCGATCCCGGTCTCTTTAACAACCAAACGTTATTATAACCCGTGGTTACAACTTTTAGAAATGGTATTTATACTTTAAAAATCAAAATAAGTTTCAAATACATTTCAATACCATAATATCATTTCAACCATCATTTATTTAAACATCAGTCATTTTATTTAATATAAAATACCATTTAGATCTATTCAATTTATTTAGGAATTAATTTGCCTTTCAACTCACATTTAAAAGTTAAATTCTTCCATTTAAAACCATTTAATGTCAATTCCTTATTTTTATTAATTACATATTAAATTCCAAAATTTAAGACTTTTTTCCCAAAGATTATTTCCATTTATTTTAAACAATTCGAAAATTCAGTTTCCGTAGCATTTATGAAATGCCACCTAAAGTCTATAAGTCAAAACAGTTCATTTATAAAAGACAGCATTTAAGTGCTGTAATAAATTATTAACTTAACAATCAAATTTTAAATTCCCAAATATAACTTATTATCAATTATTTTCTTAACTAAAACTCACCTTTTACAAAATTTCAGAATTTCCCAAAATAAGTTAAATTCCAAAAATTTTACTTAAACATTTATTTATTTAAAATTTTGACTTATTCAAAAATCATTATAAATTTTATAAGAATCCTTTAAATACATTTGAACCAGAATATTATAAATTCCCATTTAAAATATTTTTAAACATTTCAGAAAAATATTATATAAACCACGGGTCTGTATATAGTTTTCTAGCCTAGGTCAAGTGATACGGATTTATATCATTTCAATCCGCAATTTACAAAATCCCGGGTTATATCATTTCAAACCCGCAATCCCAAGTTAAAAAATAAATAATTAAACAATTAAATAAATGAACAAATGATTATCGTTCAGGCCAATCATTTCAGCCTATAACGATCTCAAATTTACAGGGAACTTACAGTGATGATTTAATCAGTAAATAAGCATTACATAGTATAACTGCAATAATATTACAATAGATAAACAACTGATGAGGTGTCAATTTAAAATGAGGTTTAACATCATACGTTATATCACAGGAAGATAAAATTTAGTAAATAATTTACAAATACACTTGTGATAAATCACGGATATATAGGTATGTTTGTCTGGTGAGAAATACTCACCTGAATGCTGCAGAATGTTTGATTTCCAACGATGGTAACACTTGGAAAAAAAAGAAAACGCACAGAAGCACGATCAAACTGATGCAGAGGCTGCGACCAGATTTATATTTTGAAAAGGGAACGAACCAAAACTAAGAAAATTTTTAACCCGAAATTCTCAAAACAAAAGGGAACGAATGGAAATAAATTCGCCCCATAGGCTCGACTACTCCACCACACGGTTAGGAGGAGGGCAGGGATACAGTGGTGAAGGAGGAGTCATAGCCTAAGGTGGTGGAGTTTTAAGCCTTTGCGTGAACAAAAAAAGAGGAAAAAATGGAAATAATGAAGAAGAAAGAAAAGGAGGAAGAAGAAAAAATATAAACATAGGCCATACCTGATGCTGCATGCGAGAAGAAGCTGAGATGAAATGAAAAATTATGTGAGGCTTGAATTTATAGGAGAATATTGGGTTGCTTTGTATGCAAGGAAATGGTGAATGAGACGAGGGAACAAATATATGCAGAGGTTATTGATTTTTCCAGAGGAGATTTTTTCCGTGAATTAAGTGTAGATAAATGGTAAGGTAGGATAAATTTCGAAGCTAAAATGCACATTCTTTCTGATTTCTTCTCAGAGGATATTTGCGTGATTTAAGGTGAACAAAAATAAGAAGGAAATAAATTTTTAAATTAACTGCACGGTGGCTCGGATTTACACAAAGAAACAGACAAGAATATTAGGCAACATTTGTACACGTTTCTTTTTGTCCTTTAAAATTTTTGGAAATAATTACGTTTATTAAAAAGAATAAACGGTAAAGTTTTGGCAAAGATTTTATGACAAATTTAAACAGATATTGAATGCGTTGATAAGTTTTTGGCAAAGATAAAATTTTGATTTGAACGTGTAAAAGAAGGAAGCTGCATGATTTTCCTTTGATTTTTCAGAAATCTCGTTCTACAGGTGAGGAAATAAATTTATTTCATTGATTGCAAATGTTTACAGTGGCAAGCGTTTTATTTTGTAAATGCATTCTTACGTGTACGAGTTTAGGAAGAGGAAAAACAAAATATCTAGGAAATATTTTCTCTTGCTTTAAATAAGAAATAAATGTGACTGGGGTGGAGAAACAGCAAGAATTTATTGTTGAGAATGGTAAAAGGAAATCACATATTATATACCTATTAACCAAATGAAGTTGTACGTGGATTTGAAATTTTTATAGTCAGCATTGATTTATAAGGAAACGGCAAAGTTTTACTAGACAAAGATTTATACCAAATTTAAAGAAAATTGAATGCGTTGATTTTTATTATTAATACGTTTTCCTATATACGTTATTTATACCATTAAATATCGTACCCTCTTAAATGCGAAATTATCAGTTTATTAATATGCTATAAATTCTTAACATTTATTACTAAATTAAAAAGATAAAACTTTGGTTACATCTCTCTCTGATTCTTATTACCATTAAAAGGCGATTTATTATCCAAATGGACCAAATATTACAAATTTTTAAAGCAAGTATATAATCCAATTTTTTTTATTACAATTCCCATTTAGAGTTACCCTTAAACAAAGTGAAACTTTCATTTATTATTTAGCATTTTGGAAATGATTTGATCAAATTAAAATATATATAAATTGGGAAGTAAATTTTACTGGAAAGAGAAAAATAAACGTAAGAAATATGGGTAAAGAGTAAAACGCATATGAAATAGGCAAGCAGATAGGAGAATGGATACTGCGCATGACTGAGATTTAGGAGAAAATTGTGTTTTGAAAAAAATGCAAGAAATAAATTTTGTTGAATGGAAAAAAAATCTATGGAAATCAAAATTTTAAAGCAATGCGTTGAATTTAGAGGCAACATACTTGATTTGAACGCTAGAATATTCCTTCCCTCTAAAAACACATGCCACTGATAAATTTACTCATTTACACTAAGGTCATATTTTTAAGAATGTGTACCATAGCCATAATATTTTATGCCCAAAATATACCAAAATAACGGATTAAAATTCTATACGTTTTCTTATATATATATATATATATATATATATATATATATATATATACGATATTTATTCCCTAAATTTACGCGCCCTTTAAAGGAGTAATTACCCAGTTCATTTATACACTATAAAAATTTAAAATTTACTACTTAAATGGAATAAAATTTGTTTACATTTTTTTCTTCTGATCTATTTACCATTGACAAAGAAATGTATTATTCAAAATATTACTTAACTTTAAAAGGTAGATAATCCATTTTATAGCTAAGGTAAAAATTATTGTTTTGTTTTAACAGTCCAGAAAAATAGAAAATTGGCGAACGTTTATAAAATTGAACAAAGAAAAGTGTTGATTCTTAGAGTAAAGAAACGGAAAAGAATATTTGATTTGAACGTTATTGAAAAATCAATGGGTTTTATTTATTAAATATGTGGAGTCAACGGAAAGAAAATTTGTTCCTTTCCCACTTAAAATGCATGTATACTGATTTATTTGATTATTTATATCCAAGGTAATAAATTTAGATGCGTGAAAAACCGATGCAAACACGCGCCCAGTTTCATAATAAAAGTGACGCTTTTTAAATTTACGCGTTCTCTTATGTAGTAAATATACGTTAAAAATATTCCATCAATAACACGCATTTTAAACGCGTAATTAAATAGTTTATTTATACACTATTTTTTTTTTCAAATCTTATTTCTTAATCAAAACTTGATTTTGCTAGAAATTAAGTTATTTACCATCTTTGACAAAAAACCCAAATTTCCAATTAAAGTTAATTCTTAACCACGTCAAAATTTCAGAGATCTTATTATTTAATTAAAAATTTGGTCAATTGTTTTTTTTTATAATCACTTTAAAATTTAGATTTTTATATAATAAACCCCAAGTTTTAAAAATACAAGCGAAAAATACTTGTTAAAAATTTGGGCTGTTACACTCTCCCCCACTCAGAACTTTTCGTCCTCGAGAAGGAAGAAGGTAGGGGAATAGAAACAACCTGAAAGAAAATTAAATTGAAACTTAAATTAGAATCATTAATCTAAACAA
This sequence comes from Allium cepa, assembly GCA_030765085.1. Classification (NCBI taxonomy): domain Eukaryota; kingdom Viridiplantae; phylum Streptophyta; class Magnoliopsida; order Asparagales; family Amaryllidaceae; genus Allium; species Allium cepa. Next base: position 870,982,215 of record CM060937.1, on the reverse strand, counting down.
TAAAAATTCAATTTTAAATTAATCATTAATTTCATCTATTTATACTTAAAATTTTAACATTTATTTATTTACATGTTTACTTGTATAATATCCCTACACTTAAAAAATCATTTTTTTTATCCATATTTTACACAAGGTATTATAACATTCTAATTTAAAATGTTTAATTTTAATCCAAATTTGAAATGGTAATTTAACTTAATTGTTAAAGTAAATTTACCATTTCCAAAATAAACTAAATTCCCCATTTAGTTTCTTCTTTATTCCAAACTATAATTAAATTTATTTCTCTCAATATATTTTTCTCATCTATGTCAAATATGTTTACACTTATTACAACTGTTTAAATTTATTCTTAGTTCCTTAACATCATTTTATATTGAAAATTATTCCATTACCCTTTTATTTTATTTACCTCTGTTAATCTTTTTATAACTAGAATTTAAGTGTATAACATTTATTATAACCACTCAAATTTTATTTACAAATCTTTTTATATTGTATATTATCCAATTACATTGTTAACTTCTGAAAATCAAAGTAAGTTATATTGAAATGAAATTGATTATTATACAAATAAAACTTTCAAATTCAATTATCTCAAGTTGGAATTATTTATTCAAAAATTTGATTTTTTTTTTAAATTGAAATTATTCCTCAAGATAAAATTTAATAATTAAATTTCTAATTCCCTTCAACCCAAATAAATATATGTACATAATATGTCAAATCAAATTTAAATCATATATCTATATATTATAAATCAAGTCATATTTTAGAGATTCAAATCAATTAAATTCTCAAGGTAACACTGTAGCCAGACTACAGAATGGTCTTTTCACTTCGAAACTCGAAAATGAATGTCGATGATGTTGCTGTCATTACCGAAATTATTTCCTAGCGACAAGGAGAAGAGCACTGATTTGTAAACCTTTAAAATTCTTTGGAAACAAATTTTTATTCGAAAATATTTTAAATAATATCTTCCTTTAAAATTTTAAACACAAGGTTTGAAACCATCGAAAATTGAATTCTCAAGTTCTGGTTTTAAATTCATTTCTGTTTCCAAATTAATTTATAACCATTTGTTTATATTCAATTATTTATATTAGACAAAATACATGGTCTATAAAACCATAAATAAAATCAAAACTATTGTCTCTTGACAACTAGTTAAATTAATTATAAAATTCTGAAAATTATACTTATATATAATATTAGATTTTTTCAAATATAGGAATAAATTTTTCAAACAAGGATAGAGATTCAAATTTGATGGATTCAAATCAAAGAGAATTTTGATTTAAAGATAAATTGGAATCAGATGATCCGATGATTAAATAACAGAATAAGGAACTAGATAAGTTTATATAAATCGCGGGCAACCTTAACCTGGTCAACCGTGACTTAAAGAGTCAGATCGAGTGTAGATTTACCATTCGATCCGAAGAGATAGAGTTCGGAATAACCAAAGATACTAGCATCTAAACCGAGGTTAAATATAAATCTCTGGTGAATCAATGCTAATTGTAAAGGAGTTTCACCCCTTTATTAGAATATTGGCGAGACCGCCAATTCACTATAAAGATCATCCGAAGTGGAGTTATGGGATACTCTAGAATCGAAAGAAGATGAATAGTGAGGGACACGAATGAACTTTGGAACCGCAGGGAATGTTCCAAAATTCAAAGGAAATCGAATCAAAAGGAAGAGATTCAAGCTCGAATGAAAGTGATTCTGTAAATCAAATTTACCATACATTCTAAGTTTTGCCTAGAGCCAAAGCTCTGATACCAAATGCAACGACCCGATATTTTCAACCATTCACATCCGCACATGTCGTACTTGAATTGTTCAAAATACCGCGTTGTAAATAAAATTTGGCAAATCTTAAAATATACAGTAAATAATTAATCACAGAATCACAGACACAGAATCAGAATACTCGCAGCGGAATTTAAAAATACTTAGTGGTTCATGAAGCCACTATAAATAGTCTCAATCAAATAAAAATTACATAGTCTTTAATCCAAATATAGTTTTAAATCATCAGTAGAAAAATCCAAATGTCCACTAGTCTTGATTTCATAAATTTAGATAAAGAACTGGAAGGGAAGTTTGCCAGCAGCTTGAAAGTGATCTACAGGAATCCTAGCTCCGGGATGAAAACTGAACTGCAACTCAGGCTGACCCGAGCGTAAAATAAAACATAAACACTCGAGTCAGGACATACATACTTATATAGTGTAAGCTAATTCAAGTGTACTGTAAATAGAGCAAGTAACTTAAAGGATGCTTGGGACCGCCCATCCTCTAAGGATCCGTTAAACTATTTACTATGTAGTAATATTCGCTAGTATAATAATGTCTATTAGTAAAATAAACTTACTTTTAAATAGCGTTAAGGCTTTACATTTTCCACCTTAACACGTAATATATTCCCATAGTCTATACAGTACCGTAATCTCCCCCGTACTGGGCGTCGTCGGAGGGCACTCCATAGGTATGGTACAAAACCAAAATCGTATAAGGCGTGCTAGGGTAGGTGACACGGCACAACTAGGCAATGCCAGGGTAGATATACCAATTATGCTTCCGGACCGATAGAAACGCGTAGCCACAGCTACCGCCCACCTCGAACAACACTCCAAAATCAAAGGTGCACACCAAACAATCACAAAAGTAATAGAATGGCATACGAATAAGTGCGTCCGATCAGAGGTGCTACCTCATTAATCCGTCAATCGCTCATGTTTTAGCCACCTTATGCCAACTCACGGGAGTCGGGCCACGTATTTACCTTAAAGGAAACGTCACCACCATCCTACTTCATTCTGGAATCTCCACCACGTACACGGTTGTTAAAGTGGTTTTCGGTATCGACAGAGAGTATGCCAGACATCCGATCCCGGTCTCTTTAACAACCAAACGTTATTATAACCCGTGGTTACAACTTTTAGAAATGGTATTTATACTTTAAAAATCAAAATAAGTTTCAAATACATTTCAATACCATAATATCATTTCAACCATCATTTATTTAAACATCAGTCATTTTATTTAATATAAAATACCATTTAAATCTATTCAATTTATTTAGGAATTAATTTGCCTTTCAACTCACATTTAAAAGTTAAATTCTTCCATTTAAAACCATTTAAAGTCAATTCCTTATTTTTATTAATTACATATTAAATTCCAAAATTTAAGCCTTTTTCCCCAAATATTATTTCCATTTATTTTAAACAATCCGAAAATTCAGTTTCCGTAGCATTTATGAAATGCCACCTAAAGTCTGTAAGTCAAAACAGTTCATTTATAAAAGACAGCATTTAAGTGCTGTAACAAATTATTAACTTAACAATCAATTTTAAATTCCCAAATATAACTTATTATCAATTATTTTCTTAACTAAAACTCACCTTTTACAAAATTTCAGAATTTCCCAAAATAAGTTAAATTCCAAAAATTTTACTTAAACATTTATTTATTTAAAATTTTGACTTATTCAAAAATCATTATAAATTTTATAAGAATCCTTTAAATACATTTGAACCAGAATATTATATATTCCCATTTAAAATATTTTTAAACATTTCAGAAAAATATTATATAAACCACGGGTCTGTGTATAGTTTTCTAGCCTAGGTCAAGTGATACGGATTTATATCATTTCAATCCGCAATTTACAAAATCCCGGGTTCTATCATTTCAAACCCGCAATCCCAAGTTAAAAAATAAATAATTAAACAATTAAATAAATGAACAAATGATTATCGTTCAGGCCTATCATTTCAGCCTATAACGATCTCAAATTTACAGAGAACTTACAGTGATGATTTAATCAGTAAATAAGCATTACATAGTATAACTGCAATAATATTACAATAGATAAACAACTGATGAGGTGTTAATTTAAAATGAGGTTTAACATCATACGTTATATCACAGGTAGATAAAATTTAATAAATAATTTACAAATACACTTGTGATAAATCATGGATATATAGGTATGTTTGTCTGGTGAGAAATACTCACCTGAATGCTGCAGAAAGTTTTATTTCCAACGATGGTAACACTTGGAAAAAAAGAAAACGCACAGAAGCGCGATCAAACTGATGCAGAGGCTGCGACTAGATTTATATTTTGAAAAGGGAACGAATCAAAACTAAGAAAATTTTTAACCCGAAATTCTCAAAACAAAAGGGAACGAATGGAAATAAATTCGCCCCATAGGCTCGACTACTCCACCACACGGTTAGACTACGTTCTCAAAGCTAGATTCAAAAATTTGCCCGTTACTTACTTTCACCCCTTTTTATTTCTACAAATGGCGGAAACACTAATAATTTAAATCTAATTCTCGGCATCATAAAAGAATTTTATGCGCATAACGTTGATAATACATATACACTCACAATACTAATTATATGAACACTTCTTCACTAGTACAAAAACCCTCCTACAGCCGATTCTTATATTTGCTTATTCAATTATTATTATTAGTTATTTTCCTTCTCTAACTACTGTTCCAACCTAGTTTGGACACTTAGACCCACACGCATACTTTCTCCTCCATTCATTTTTTTTTATCATACTCTATTATATTTTGGGTAAAGTTTAAATTTTATTTCTAAAATAAATTGGTCAAATTCACTACTGAAAATCTTGAAGGATGGCTAGATGACATAAAACCTTAGTTATCAGTTTATGAAAAATTTTCGTGCAATTTTATTTGGAGGAGAGGCTGACATCAGTGGTAAAGGAGGAGGGCAGGGATATAGTGGTGAAGGAGGAGTCATAGCCTAAGGTGGTGGAGTTTTAAGCCTTTGCGTGAACAAAAAAAGAGAAAAAAATGGAAATAAAGAAGAAGAAAGCAAAGGAGGAAGAAGGAAAAATATAAACATAGGCCATACCTGATGCTGCATGCGAGAAGAAGCTGAGATGAAATGAAAAATTATGTGAGGATTGAATTTATAGGAGAATATTGGGTTGCTTTGTATGCAAGGAAATGGTGAATGAGATGAGAGAACAAATATATGCAGAGGTTATTGATTTTTCTCGAGGAGATTTTTTCCGTGAATTAAGTGTAGATAAATGGTAAGGTAGGATAAATTTCGAAGCTAAAATGCACATTCTTTTTGATTTCTTCTCAGAGGATATTTGCGTGATTTAAGGTGAACAAAAATAAGAAGGAAATAATTTTTTAAATTAACCGCACGGTGGCTTAGATTTACACAAAGAAACAGACAGGAATATTAGGCAACATTTGTACACGTTTCTTTTCTCCTTTAAAATTTTTGGAAATAATTACGTTTATTAAAAAGAAGAAGCGGTAAAGTTTTGGCAAAGATTTTATGACAAATTTAAATAGATATTGAATGCGTTGATAAATTTTTGGCAAAGATAAAATTTTGATTTGAACGTGTAAAAGAAGGAAGCTGCATGATTTTCCTTTGATTTTTCAGAAATCTCGTTCTACAGGTGAGGAAATAAATTTCTTTCATTGATTGCAAACGTTTCCAGTGGCAAGCGTTTTATTTTGTAAATGCATTCTTACGTGTACGAGTTTAGGAAGAGGAAAAACAAAATATCTAGGAAATATTTGCTCTTGCTTTAAATAAGAAATAAATGTGACCGGGGTGGAGAAACAACAAGAATTTATTGCTGAGAATGGTAAAAGGAAACCACAGATTATATACCTATTAACCAAATGAAGTTGTAAGTGGATTTGAAATTTTTATAATCAGCATTGATTTATAAGGAAACGGCAAAGTTTTACTAGACAAAGATTTATACCAAATTTAAAGAAAAATTGAATGCGTTGATTTTTATTATTAATACGTTTTCCTATATACGTTATTTATACCGTTAAATATCGTACCCTCTTAAATGCGAAATTATCAGTTTATTAATATGCTATAAATTCTTAACATTTATTACTAAATTAAAAAGATAAAACTTTGGTTACATCTCTCTCTGATTCTTATTACCATTAAAAGGCGATTTATTATCCAAATGGACCAAATATTACAAATTTTTAAAGCAAGTATATAATCCAATTTTTTTTATTACAATTCCCATTTAGAGTTACCCTTAAACAAAGTGAAACTTTCATTTATTATTTAGCATTTTGAAAATGATTTGATAAAATTAAAATATATATAAATTGGGAAGTAAATTTTACTGAAAAGAGAAAAATAAACGTAAGAAATATGGGTAAAGAGAAAAACGCATATGAAAGAGGCAAGAAGATAAAAGAATGGATACTGCGCATGACTGAGATTTAGGAGAAAATTGTGTTTTGAAAAAAATGCAAGAAATAAATTTTGTTGAATGGAAAAAAAATCTATGGAAATCAAAATTTTAAAGTAATGCGTTGAATTAAGAGGCAACATACTTGATTTGAACGCTAGAATATTCCTTCCCTCTAAAAACACATGCCACTGATAAATTTACTCATTTACACTAAGGTCATATTTTTAAGAATGTATACCATAGCCATAATATTTTATGCCCAAAATATACCAAAATAATGGATTAAAATTCTATACGTTTTCTTATATATATATATATATATATATATATATATATATATATATATATATATACGGTATTTATTCCCTAAATTTACGCGCCCTTTAAACGCGTAATTACCCAGTTCATTTATACACTATAAAAATTTAAAGTTTACTACTTAAATGGAATAAAATTTGTTTACATTTTTTTCTTCTGATCTATTTACCATTGACAAAGAAATGTATTATTCAAAATATTACTTAACTTTAAAAGGTAGATAATCCATTTTATAGCTAAGGTAAAAATTATTGTGTTGTTTTAACAGTCCAGAAAAATAGAAAATTGGCGAACGTTTATAAAATTGAACAAAGAAAAGTGTTGATTCTTAGAGTAAAGAAACGGAAAAGAATATTTGATTTGAACGTTATTGAAAAATCAATGGGTTTTATTTATTAAATATGTGGAGTCAGCGGAAAGAAAATTTATTCCTTTCCCACTTAAAATGCATGTATATTGATTTATTTGATTATTTATATCCAAGGTAATAAATTTAGACGCGTGAAAAACCGATGCAAACACGCGCCCAGTTTCATAATAAAAGTGACGCTTTTTAAATTTACGCGTTCTCTTATGTAGTAAATATACGTTAAAAATATTCCATCAATAACACGCATTTTAAACGCGTAATTAAATAGTTTATTTATACACTAATTTTTTTTTCAAATCTTATTTCTTAATCAAAACTTGATTTTGCTAGAAATTAAGTTATTTACCATCTTTGACAAAAAACCCAAATTTCCAATTAAAGTTAATTCTTAACCACGTCAAAATTTCAGAGATCTTATTATTTAATTAAAAATTTGGTCAATTGTTTTTTTTTTATAATCACTTTAAAATTTAGATTTTTATATAATAAACCCCAAAGTTTTAAAAATACAAGTGAAAAATACTTGTTAAAAATTTGGGTTGTTACATCATATATAATATGATAACAGCATATATCACGATATCTGTAAATAAATCAATACGGGTGAGAAATCCAGTTGGATCCCTCCAACCTGTCACCTACAACACATATACATATTAGAATATGTGTACAATGTCCGCTTCTAGGCCGACGCACGTACAAAGGGTCATCCGCTCATACACGGGAACGTATAGAGTCATCTGCTCCACTAGGCATGTATATATCCAAATATCAATCAATATATCATATATCATCCAAATACTCATCAATCATCATATAATAAATTATTTCTCACTTATATAAAATATTAGTGAGTCAGAAAGAGTGAGTTGTACTCACATTGCTTGTCGTTGTAGCAATAGATATTTATTCCGATTAAAATTAAATGAGCGTTTAATTTCAACCAAAATTTATGCTAGCTCAAATAAATCCCAATCCAGCTCCATAATATAGTGCTGGTCAATACAGACCCAACGCAATTCGTTTCGTGTGAACGGACCTCGTACGAAAAAGTTATACTATTTAGAAGTTTATACGATTTTTAATAATAAAATTTTCAACCATTGCTTCCCATAACCCAGATCTCTGCCCTCCGTTCTTTCTTCTTCCTCCCATTTTTAATTCATGTACGCAAATCCATACGCACGTTCGAAACCCTAATAGCCGCACTTTCTACCGACATCGAGGAGACGATTGAACACCTTCAAAGGAATGGCCACAAACGTGCTCTATCTTCGGCCTTAAAGACGGAAAGCTCGGATGCCTCCCTGCATTGAAAAGCGCGCACGAACGCACAACATTCAATCCCAAATTGTCGTTGATCCGTTGACTGAATTTCGATCTTGACCGTCAGATTTATAGTTCTCATCGAGCTCTAGAAGCTTGTAGTTGGATGTTTTGCATAAAACTCGATGGATTGGAGATATTAGAGGTGGAATGAGAGGATTTTATGGCCATCAAAAAGATAATGGCAGCTTGCCCTAATTGAGTTAGGGTTTAGTGAAAACAATGAAATATAGAGGCCTTTTATAGAAAATTGCAAAACACTATTCATCCGAAATTTTTCCGAACTGAAAATGAAGCGTGCTGCCTGGCGTTTAAAATGTTTTACCCATATTCTGAACTCAACCGAATACATATCGGGAGCCAATTCGATCGTATTTGAAAGATAGGTTTTCAAATCGATTATTTAAATTTAAAATTCACTTAAACCGATTTCTACGCGTTTTAGCTTCCCCTGGATAAACCGTAAATCCGATTGACACGAAATTTGAAATCTTACAATAATTTAATATTACGGATCCAATGAAACTGGTTTTGTCGAAATATGAGACTGTTTGAAAAATGTCCATTTTTACTCATCAATTAAATATTAAAATATTCAATTTTTACAAATTAACTTTTATTTAGATTTTAAATGTTCTGTAACATCATTCTAATTCAAATCTGATTAAATTCAACTTTATAAATCATTTTTATTCACTTTAAATCCAATTTTTCAATTATTTCTGCAATTTCAAATATTCTATTAACAATTTAGTTATCCAATTAAGTCACTATATTCAAAATATTATTTATTCAGCTTATAAACTTAACTTTTAAATATTTAAAATCCATTAAATATACAAATTTCAAATGACTGAAATTCTATGTCGTTACATTCTCCCATACTTAAAATAAGTTCGTCCTCGAAATTACAAAGTAAGAAAAAGTCAAAAAATCTATAACTTTTAAAAACAATTTGTTCAAATTAGATTTAGCAAAATCTGTTAAACGTTTTAACTTTTCTCAAAATCCATTAGTTAAACTTCTTGGAAAAACTTTACTAAGTTTTTCAAATACATTCATAGTTATCTTTTAAAAACCAACTAATATCGTTTAACTTTATAACTCAATATCAAAATTTTAGTTATCTAAAATTTTCCAAAATTTCAAAGAAAATTTCTAACGCCTTAAATTTTCAAAAAAAAAAAAATTCGCCATAGAATCCTTTGCGCGTTTCAATCTGAAAAAATAGCAATATATATATATATATCAAAAATATACATCTCACCATCGAGGATGAGGCATCCCGAAGGGAAAAAAGTGTAAAAGTACGATATGTAATCCGAGATATGTACCTTATATATTATTAGCGAGCATATATGGCTAATATAGCGCGAAAGCGAGCTCCAAATGTGAAGCAAGCGTCATTCGCATCTACTATACACTTAAAAACAAATGAGAATATGTATATATGAAAGTAACATCAATACATAACATATATTAAAAACTATATATTCCAATATAGCAATGCAACAAAAGCAACAAATCCAACTATCAACCAACTATCATTCAACAAAGCAATATCCATCAAACCAATCAATTATCAAATCAATATAAACTCATTTTCTCATTAACATTCATTGAATTGGTTTTCAATTTAAATCACATTTTTTTATTAGCACTTGATTTACTAACATTCATTCATTCACATACAATTAGTTTACATTCACTAATTTACATTCAAATTTGTTCACTTTCAAATCAAATCAAATTCATTTTTGTTTATTCTTACTTCACTTTCAATTTGAATTCAATTATTTATAGCTTTCAATTTCATTGATTCAATTCTATATGAATTTTCTATACAATCAACTAACACCCATTTAACAACCAATGTATATCCAACATTACCAAATTAATTTACTTTACTTCGTTCACATTCAATTTGGTTTAAAACTTTTAATTTCAACTAATTTCACAATGACTTTCATTCAATTTAGACTGAATTCTAGTATTCACTATATTCACATTTCTACACAACATTTCTAATGTTTATTATCAATCCACAACTTAAGTTTATTAAATTCTAATAATAACATTTCCAATGCTAATTTATTTTACAAGTAAAGTTGAATTTTATTACATAATTCAAATTCACATTCATTTAATTCACTTTATTAATTTACTTTGATACCAAAATCAACTTCATTTAACATCACTTAAGTTACTTTTCATTTCATCTTCATTTACATTTACTTTCACTATACAACATAAGTTCATTCTCTAATTTAATTCAAATTCTACTTTATTTAACTTTTACTTAAGTCAAATTCACATCACTATTCAAACTCAGATTTTGTTTTGCTTAACAAAATTGTTTAACCATTTTGACAATTAGTTTTACTTATATTTTCTCACTTTATAAGCTATAAATCTTATTTATTCACACTTGCAAATTCATGTTATATAATCACTTATCTTTTAAGTCTAATTTCCATTTCAATAACTTATCAAATCCAGTTAAAATCCAATTCTTTTTATTTGACTTTCATTAAGTTAAATTTCAAATCATATATCTAATTTGCTAACTCAAATTTATTTCAACTTTACCAAAGCTAAATCTTTATCATTTCTTATTATAAGTCCAAAACTCATTTTACTTATATTTATCAATTACAGCTCGGATTTTAAATTCAAATTCGTTTACACAACAAAAATTCAATTTTAATTTATTATTGGTAGCAAATCCATCACACAGAAACTCGAAAATGATACTGATGATGCTGCAGCCATCACCCTTATTATTTCCCAGTAACAATAGTGAATTCAATGCTTTATATTCTTTTATTAAAATAAATCTTTTATTTATAAATCACATTTATAAATCTTTTACTTATATAATTTCACTATTCAATTTACTTATATAAGATCATTCCAAATTTATTTATCTTGTTTAGATTTATAATAATATAACCTCTTTAACTTTAAAAAATAACTTCCAAAATAAACGAAATTCAAATATTCAACTTCTTAGTTTAAATTCATTTTTTATTTATAACTCGTTTTTGTAAATATATTCATATAGTTTCACTTCTTATATATAAGATTATTTCACAATTGTAAATCATATTAATTATAATTCCATGTTTATAATTCATTTGCTTATATAATTTATTCCTTTACAATTGTTGTTTCTATTTAGATTATTCAAACATCTTTATTAACTTTAATATATTTATATTTTCAAACAACCAAACAATTCATTTATTTACACTTTAATAATTCCTGAAAAATTATTTCTTTATATACAAAATATAATCAAGGTTAAATTATTTTATTTACCCAATTTAAAATAATACTATGTCGGCTTGCCTCGTTTAAGTGTTTGGAAATCCCTATCGATAATACGGCGTCCCACATACTGCCAGAATTAACAAACGGCTCAACGGATAAGAAAACACAATATAAAACAATTTATATTCAATAACAAATACATGCTCATATATATAATACACTCAAACCTAATCTAGGGTGCTATTGTCCCCATCTATACCGAGTACACATCAAAGCTTAGGAATATACAACATCTAAGCTCTGATACCACGTGTGACGACCCGCAAATCCGTACCCTTTAAACCGACAATAATCCACACATTACGACCCAAAAAGAACAAACTGACGGAAAATCAAGAGAAAGAAAAGAAGAGAGAAGAAGAGAAGAGAAGAAAGAGAGAAGATAGAACTAAACAGAACAACACAGAATCTCACATCACAGCGGAAAATATATATTATCATATCATTGATCTTTACGAAACAGAAACTGTATATACATACATCAATCAGAGTTCAACAATCAACCAGAGTTATCAGCTTGAATAGTTATAATAACCCATCATCACAATTACCGATAATATAAACAACTAAGCACATAGGATAATCAATAATCAAAATAGACACGCGTATACGAATTGAAGATCTCCATCTCTCCTGTTGAAGCTCCAAAAGCATCAAATCATAACCTGTAAATATACTTGGTCTGACCAGAGCATTGAAAGGGAAGAACGCCCGGATCAGTCTGGTAAAACAGCGTGAGAAACACACTCAACTGAATTTATTAAATTACCAAAAAATTTCCTTTGTCAAAACAAAAGTATCTCATAAGACAAGTCCACACATAAACACGGACATGTTTTTACCTTACGATAACTAAAACATATCACATCAAATCCTCTTATATTATAGTAGTGTCTACTATATATAAATAATATTAATCATAGCTGAAATTGTTACATTGATTAAATTCCAGCATATAGCCCAATTGGGTACAATCAAAATGGCGAACACGCAGTGGGGTTCGGATTTCCGTACAAATCACAAGGCGAAGGGACTACCTTCCAGTAGTACATCTCTAGAAGAATGTACCGAGAAACCATCACAAAGTTTCTCTACCAACCCAAGACAGACCCACCTGTATAACTAGATGGTACCGAATATGTCATCATCCGGTCGTTACCGACCTTTACCGAGGGCCCTCTAGCATACAAACCACAATAATCAGATACACGACGTCATAGCGTGCAAAGATATATCTAGAAGAGGATGATCATATCCTAATAAGACTGACCCACTGAGCCTTGCCGCATCTAACCCTGTTTTGGTCATTTCTGGTTGATGAGGCCTGATTAGGTAACGATTACCTTTCACAATCACATATCACATCAATTTGAATGCCACATGGCCATTTCTGTTGACTACTAATTGCCTTCCATAAAAATACAACCCTTAAGCTCATACGTCTCAAGGAGGGTGTTAAGCTAAGAGAAGTTGCCTTCTTCGCCACCACTGATGTACCTTTGTAAAAACCGATGTATGCAATCTTTAGAAATGCAATGTCAGACAAACATCCATACAAGTTGTCCAGGAACAGGACAAACCGAAGGTAATTTGCTACCACATCCTATCGGGAAATCCCTAGGATTAGTAGCGAATAGTCCTCCATTGGATATTTCATAATGAAGAGACCACTACTACTGGATGTATATTGGGATTTTAACCCCAAGTTATCAACAAGCATTCCCCCGCTATGAAACTCTGAAAATCAATATCAGAATAAGCAACCGGCACAATCATCACATATACGTTGGTCCGAAGTGGTTTTCAGTTAAACCGATCCCAGTCTCTTCGCACCAACAACGAAAAAGCGTTTCTCAACCTCACACAGAAACTAAATCTCATAGACTTATCACGTCTCCAACTTTCAACTTGTTATCCTTCGGGCCAAGAAGGAAGCTCGATAGATTGGAGTAATACTCCGCACTATACGAATAAACATCCTCAACACAAACGATAATCAAGCATACATAGAAGGGTACGTACTAAGTGTACGACTAAATAGTTCCCACATCAAGTCAAGGAACTAAAATTTTGGCCAAGTTTGATGGTCGGTTATTTAACTATCAAAACAAACAAATATTTAGCACTATAACAATCACTAGGCCCTTTTAATCAATCTTTTATTAACTAAATCATTTGCCAAATATTCACCTCAAGTTATCTTTAAAAAGATATAATCTCAAAACCATCTCAATATTTCAATCTTGGAAAACATTTCCAAATATTATTTAATAATAAGCAATTCAAAATTCAATTTATTTTCAACTTAGAAAATATTGCATATACTTAAATGACGATTGAGTATATATTTTATTCGGAAAACATTCTCTTTAAAGACATTTATTTGGGTCAAAACGAATATTGCGTAAAACATCGTTACGACAACCCAAATCACTAGTATAAGGACTCGAAAATTAGATGGATATATATAAACCCCAATACTATACAAAAACATTTTCTTTCGAAAATCATTTACTATAACAACAGTGTTATAGTCCATCATTTCATTACTTCTCGAAAACGTCTATTTCAACAATGAATGTCGAAATCTGTGGTTTCGATATTCAACACCTTCAAAACATTTAACTCCATTTAAAATATCACTTCCTAAAACATTTATTTAATATATTATTCACTGTCCAAAATAATGAATACAAATCATTTACCAAATTAAAGCTTCTACACATTTATATTAAGGATAATCCACTGTCCAAAATCATGGATTTAACGCCTAATCAGATTTATTACTAATGCACTTTTATTAAAGGATTATCCACTATCCAAAATCATGGATATAATTCCTTTAAAATACTTTTATATTTAACTTATCTAATTCAATTGATTTCGGATTTATGAAACAATTTTATAAATTCCATTTATATTTTACAAAAACTTCAATACATAAAATCCTTTTATTAACAAATTCCATATAAAACTCATTTACATGCCAAAACCCAAATTATAAGTTAATTACTTATAATTCATTTATTAACAAATTCATTCACCTTATAACTTCACAAATTATAAATTTTATTTACTTATAAAATTCATTTATACTTTATTTTACACTTACAAAAATTCTTTACAATTTTATCACATTTGATTTATAAAAATATCACTTTTATAAATATTATATATAAAACCATTTATAATAAACCAAAAATCTCAATTTAAACCACTTTACAAAATAATCAACTTTATACTTCAAAAATCACATTTCAATTATATTTCACAGAAATCATAATTTTTATAACATAAAAATTATAACTTTTATTTATTCAAAATAAATTCAATTCTTTTACAATTCAAAAATCAATAAAACATTTATTTCCAAAATCACTTTAAAATCCTTTTAAATTTCGAAATCATCACTTAAACATTTTTAATTTACCAAAAATAGGCCCAATGCTGCAACAACACCAAATAAATCAATCATGACATCCAAAATATCATATGTAATATGACAACAGCGTATATCACAATATCTGTAAATAAATCAATATGGGTGAGGATTCCAGTTGGATCCCTCCAACCTGTTACCTGCAACCAATATACATATTAGAATATGCGTACAATGTCCGCTTCAAGGCAGACACACGTACAAAGGATCATCCGCTCATACACGTGAACATATAGGGTCATCTTCTCCACTAGGCATGTATATATCCAAATATCAATCAATATATCATATATCATCCAAATAATCATCAATCATCATATAATAAATTATTTCTCACTTATATAAAAATATCAGTGAGTCAGAAAGATTGAGTTCTACTCACATTATTTGTAGTTGTAGCAATAGCGATTTATTCCGATTAAAATTATACGAGCGTTTAGTTTCAACCAAAATTTATACTAGCTTAAATAAATCCCAATCCAATTCCATAATATAGTGCTCGTCAATGCAGACCCAGCACAATTCGTTTCGTGCAAAACGAACCTCGTATGAAAAAGTTACACTATTTGGAAGTTATACGATTTTTAATAATAAAATTTTCAATTTTCTTTTTATTTTTAACCTTTTAAAATCTAGGCCGTTGCTTCCCATAACCCAGATCTCGTCCCTCCATTCTTTCTTCTTCCTCCTATCTTTTAATTCACGTACGCAAACCCATACGCACGTTCGAAACCCTAATAGCCGCACCTTCTACCGACGTCGAGGAGACGATCGAACACCTTCAAATGAACGGCCACAACGTGCTCTATCTTCCGCTGTGAAGACGGCAAGCTCGGCCGCCTCCCTTCATGGGAAATCGCATACGAACGCACAACATTCAATCCTAAATTGTCGTTGATCCGTTGGTTGAATTTCGATCTTGACCGTTGGATTTATAGTTCTCATCGAGCTCTAGAAGTCTGTAGTTGGACTTTTTGCGTAAAACTCGATGGATTTGGAGATAGTGGAGGTGGAATAAGAGGAGTTTCTGGCCATCAAAAAGATAATGGTGGCTTTCCCCAATTGAGTTAGGGTTTAGTGAAAACAATGAAATATGGAGGCCTTTTATAGAAAATTGCAAAACACTATTCATCCGAAATTTTTCCGAACTCGAAAGAAGCGCGCCGCGTGACGTATATAATATTTTACCCATATTCCGAACACAATGGAATATGTATCGGGAGCCAACTCGATCATATTTGAAATATAGGTTTTCCAATCGATTATTTAAATTTAAAATTCACTTAAACCGATTTCTATGCGTTTTAGCTTGCCCCGGACAAATCGTAAAACTGATTGACACGAAATTTGAAATCTTACAATAATTTAATATTATGGATCCACAAAAATAGGTTTTGTCGAAATCTGAGACTGTTTGAAAAATGAACATTTTTACTCGTCAACTAGATATTAAAATATTCAATTTTTATAAATTAACTTTTAGTTCGATTTTAAAAGTTCTGTAACATCGTTCTAATTCAAATATGGTTTAATTCAACTTTATAAATCATTTTTATTCACTTTAAATCCAATTTTTCAATTATTTCTGCAATTACAAATATTCAATTAACAATTTAGTTATCCAATTAAATCACCATATTCGAAATATTATTTGTTCAGCTTATAAACTTAACTTTTAAATATTTAAAATCAATTAAATATACGAATTTCAAATGTATGAAAATCTGGGTCGTTACAGGCGACGAACTTGCAAATAAGCAACTTGACCCAATCCTGGAACAAAACTAAACCACCAAGATCACCTCGTACTTCCTCCTCCGACCATTAGAGGTCACATGAATGTACCTGAAGCTCTGTCAATGTCCACGCCTCGTTCCCCCCACGTCCGGTGAAGTCTGATTCAATAGTGACAGCACAATTGCCTCAAGAACTAGATCGACCAGAAACTATGCTAAAACCCTGAAACCTTGTCGTAATGTCGCCATGGCGCATTATAATTTCAACGAGCATTTTTATCAAACTCCCAAACCTCCCAAGAAGCTTCAACTTTGATCATGAGACCAATCATGTCGCCGATCACCAGAGTTTACCCAAAATGTGATTTCTGTTCATCGACGTATTTCTCGCCCAATACCCAATTGAAAATCTTGATTTTAATTTTAAAAATCAACATTTTCAAAAACGTTTTAGATTAAATTAAAACATTAAGGGAATCAAATTTTCATCATAAATCGATTTTTCTTTGTTTCTTGTTCCAGATTATATCCATTTGTTATATATTTTTAAAAATATCTTTAGGACATGGATCTTGATCAAACAAACATATTTTGTTTGAATCCTAAAGCTTAAAAAAGATTGGACAGAGAGGATTTGGAATTTGAATCAGGTTTAAAACCAATAAAACTGGAACAAAAGTAAGTGCCCTATTACACAGACATGCACAATCATATTCACTTACAAATATACACATATTTGTACACATGCACCCGATTTTCAACTTTATTTTAAGCATGTTTTCAAACAACAGGTTCAAATCCAGATTCTTTAAAGAGTTTACTCATTTGAATAAAACGAACAGAGAGCTTTTTGGCAAGGTCTAGAAGTTGTTTAAATTTTTATAACTGGAACTTTGCTTTGAAAACTTGCTTGATGATTTGAGTTGAAATTTGCTGAATTAAAATTTGTTTTACAGGCTTGAGCTTTGAGTTTGCTTAACTCTTATGGCTTTGATGTTTGAGACGATTTTCAGGCTCTAGGTTTTTAAAATGTAAAAGATGTTTGAATTCTTTTACTTTGTTTTTGATTTTCTCTGATTTGTTTTTTATTTTCTGATTTAGGTGTTTGCATAGGCTTTGTATTTAAAAATTATATGATAAAAGAAATGAGAAGAAGGAGTTAGAGAGGTTTATAGAGCTTATTTCTACTATTTTCTTAAAACAAAAGCAATAAAAAAGAAATTTGACACTTGTTAATTTTTATGATAAAACTATTACACTTGTTAATTTTCTTGTTTCATGGATTATACTTGTTAATACTATGTGTTAAAAATTGAACACTTGTATTATGCATGAATTAAATGTTTTAAATAAAGTTTTATATTACATTTTCTCATCTGTATAAATGTATTTCTTTTATTTACATATATATAACCTTTAAAGAAAATAGTTTGAAACTAAAGTATATATTAAGAAATAATCACATGTATTATTTTTCAAATCCAAATTATTTTACTAAAATATTTATTTTTAAATTCAAATTCAAATTAAATTATTTATACATATATATAGCAATACTTATCACATTTATTTTTGAAAATTTCAAATTAATTCGAAAATTATTTCCAAAATTTATATTAATTACTAAATTTTAAACTTGATAAAAATTGGGATGTTACACTATACGCCCCGCATAATAGCAGATGACCCTTTATACCGCGATATCCCCACGAAGTGGGATTGGTATTTCAAATTGTTGTGCTAGCATAGGTGGATGTAGGAAAACAGGTTGGAGGGATCCAACTGGAATCCTCAAAATATTTGGATTGTTTTAGTATTCTGTGGTATGATTTGTTGATAATCTATGATAGATTATATTGACAACTGAAAATATTGGATGCTATGGTTAGATTGAACAATATTTGGGTATACCGAATTATCAAAAATATATAGATTGGATTTTTGAAAGGAAATAAAAGAGAATTTTTTTATGTAAAATAATTATGGAAATTTTGGATAAATTTAGGATTGAATTTGGAAAAGTATAAAAGTTTGATTTTTAAATTATACTAAATAAATTTTGAGCATGGAAATGAAGAAAGAGATTTTAAATAAATGAAAATAAAAGAGTTGGAGACTTAAATGATATTATTATAAAATTTAAAGGATTTTATTTTCAAATTTAAGATTTAAATGTTTGGGAAGGATTAAAAGGGTAGGATTTTGAATGAAGTATGAAGTGGATATTTCTATTTAAAATAAGATTTTAAATTATAAATATAGAAGTAAATATGGAATTAATGGGTTTTAAAATAAATTTGGGTAATTAAAGTAATTTTTTTTAAAACGGAGTTAGTTTTTAAAATCGATTTGAAAACTAATTAAGTGGTTGAAACTGGAACAAAGGAGAACGAGACAATGGAATTTATAAACGGGATTTATAAATAAAGTGAAATATTTATCAGAGGATAATTTGGAAGTATAAATTCAAGATGAGAATTTATAAGGGAAGGATGAATTGTTTAAAAATAAATAGTGGTTTATTTTTAAAGGTGTGGAAAGGAATGTATATTTCCTTGAAAAAGCCAAGTATATTTTCAAAGAAAGATTTCCAAGTATAAGTTAGAGGTTTAAAAGTGGTTTTAAAGGAACGTTTTAAAAGAATTTTATTATTTTAAATTATTTTAGAATTTTAAAGTAAATATTATTTAAATTAATTATAGTAGTAATTATTTTAAAGGTTAAGTAGTAATATGATTTAAAGGATAATTATTTAATATTTACACCTTATAAAATAACTTTTATTTCAAATTTAATTTTGGCTTGAGTTTTACATGAAAAATTATTATTAAATTTCATAAGTAGTATTTTAAAGAAAGTATTTAATATAATTTTTATTTGTATTTTTATTTAAGTCTTTTAAAATGTATATATTCGATAAAATGATTCAAATTTATTTTGAATCTAAGTATTGAGACTTGGTGATTTCTAGTGGAAATAAAACAATTGGGTGGAAATTTATTCCACGTGAAAAGAAGTGATTTGAAAACTATCTTTCGAAGGAGTAAAGTGTAGAAAAATATCTTATGGAGATATTTTGGAATAAATAATTTTGGAAATTATTAAGGTTTGATGGTTGTTTGTGGATATTATATGATAGTTAAATAAGCAACTATCAATATTGGCCAATGCGCTGATCATTTCGAAGAGAGAGAGATCGGGATTAATTTTTTGAAAACCACTTCAATCCGGTTTGAACATTTTCGTGACGAAGACAAGATCTTGGAGTTGAAGATGGAGCAGTGAAGTGCAAGGGCTAATCGCTACAAATCATGAGGGTGATTCCAAAATGGATGTAGTAGGAGTAGTGCCTTCGGTTCCGTTCGGACTCGGAATGGACTTGTATGGATGAATGCTATCAGAACATCATCAGGAGGACAATGAGCATTCTAAGTAAATGTGTGCTAAAAATGTAATGCATAGCCTCAAGCCTCATAAACCGGGAACGGCTAAAATAGGGGAGTTGCACACAAGGCTAAATAGCTAGCAACCAATTAGGGTAAGGCCACCCTGTCTAGATGTCCCTTTATTTCGGCTGTGTGGGTGGTTGTTGATCCCAACCGTGGGGTGAACTTATTCGGACTATCCAGTAAGGGTAGCTCCGGTCATGTGTTGCAGGGGATCGGGGTGGATCCTCGGTACGGTGATCTAGACCACGTACTGTGATGGGTGGTACCCCAGTAGCTCTGTCACTGATGGAAACCCATTCTCCCTACGTGCCTTTGCGGTTTTGAGTGTAGAACCTAGTATTGCTAGAATTTAATAATGGAAACAATTTCGGCTTTTTGAATAAGTATTTGTATATAGACACTACTATAATATCAGAGGATTTGATATGAAAATGTTTTGGTTTTCGCAAGGTAAAAACCCGGCATGTTTATATGTGGCGTGGTCTTACGATATACCTTTGATTTCAATGGATTTTGAAAACTCTAATAATCCAATTGAGTGTGTTTTCTAACGCTGGTTTTCCAGACTGACTCGGGTGTTATTTGACTATAATGCTCGGGTCAGACCGAGTATTGTAGATTTCATGAAAGAATGTTGTGGAGCTCAGGAGGCGAGCTGGATGGTGAGATGTATCACACGTATTTGATGAATATTATGTTATGTTTGATTAACTACATAGTCAGTTGTATGAGGACAGTTATAAAAATTGTCCAGTTGTGTGTTATGAGTTTGGTTGTACTCTGATGATGTAATGTTTTAAACAGATATAGTTCTTTGATTTAAAGATTAGTCATTTATCTATTACATATTTTTCTGCTACGATTGTGAGATTCTGATATTTTTTCTATTGCTTCTTCTACCTCCTTCTTTTTTAACCCTAATTGTTCGATTTTTCGGCATTCGATGTACGACATTTGATGCAGTGGACGTATTGATGTCGACTTTTCAAACGTCGAAAAATCGGATCGTTACAACTCAACATCATCGAAACCATTCACAAGTGAATCTCGTCGCAACCAATATAGTCGACCTATTGACGGCGTTGAAAGCTCCAAGCTTACTTACACTAACGACAAAAGAAGCGAAGATCCATTCAGGACACCTTTCGACAAGGTAGAAAGGTGCTGAAAAGAAAGTAATGCTTGGAGTCAGCAAAGTCGAAAGGATGATAATGGCCCTTTCGACTTTGCCAAAAGGTTAAGAGAGAATGAAGGAACTACTAAAGTATGACAAGAAGAACAAGAACACTACCTTTCGACAACTTCGAAGGGGGGATTGCCTTTCGACCACATTGAAAGCTGGCATGGTTTTGACTAGGACAAAAGGCTTAAAACAGCATAAAAAGAGAGGTCCTTTAGACCCGGTCGAAGGTAAGGAAGCGAAAGGATAAACGAAGAAGCACTAGAGAATACCTTTTGACAACATCGAAAAGGTCTTGACCTTTCGATCAAGTCAAAA
Source organism: Allium cepa (assembly GCA_030765085.1). Lineage (NCBI taxonomy): Eukaryota > Viridiplantae > Streptophyta > Magnoliopsida > Asparagales > Amaryllidaceae > Allium > Allium cepa. Next base: position 870,960,488 of record CM060937.1, on the reverse strand, counting down.
GGTTTGAAGCTGTATGTCAAATGGGGTCCTTTCGACCCAATTGAAAGCAAAGGCGTGGAAGGAGTCAACCTGGATCTATAAGTAAGACCCCAGGGGTTTCATTTTTAGGACGGAAATCTGGAATTCTAAATTCATTTTCTTTTCTCTTCATTCTTAGTGGTAATTTTACTTAGAAAAAACCCTAAATCAAAATAGGGAAAAGCTCAATATCTTGTAACTCATCCGGCATTGAGAATAAAAAAGGAGATGGCTTATTCATAAAGGATATTGGCGGCGAGAAAGATCATTTAGACATTAGCTAGGCTAATGATCAATTGCATATGACTCTAACCTCCTCTCATAATCTCTTTTGGTCTATGTTATATGTAAGATCAACTTAGGCATTTCAAATCGAAAAACATCATCACCGGAACCTATGCTTATAAACAAAAATAAAGTGATGATGGGATGTCTACATGTTGAGCGCATGAGTTTTGGGAATGCCTAAATTGATCTTATATAAGGAAGGTATAGTGGATTGTAGAAAATCACAAATGAGGACTACTTCGAAAGGAAATACCACTTTCGACCTAGTCGATAGGAGTGCTTTTGAAAGGAATCATGATTTATATTGGCTAACAAACATTCATGATGAAATTCATTCGAGGGGAATTTACTCTTTGAATTATCAGTAACCCTTTCAAAGGAATTCCATGGATCGAACATTGATACCAAGGGGTTGAAAGCAATCAAGGAATATAGATATAGAGAGCATACTTTTTATACAAAGCCGAAAGGTATTGAATGTCACCTCTTGATGTGATGGAAAGGGGATAGAGAACATCAATGATTGATTATTTTCAGCTATCGGAGGGGATGGGACCCAATAAAATGATGATTTAGAGAACTACGTATTGTGACCAACACATAAAGGCAATTTGACTATACCGACCTGGTCGAAAGATTGGAATGGCTTCGTTATCCCTTTCGACAAGGTCGAGAGGTTTGGCAATTTACTATTCCGCTCAACCAGTTTGATTTGGTCGAAAGCTAGAGCTATCGCCTCAAAATCTTTCAACTAAGTTATTTTATTCGAAAGCAATTCTTTTGAAGGCGAGAATCCTCTTAGCAGCATGGTCACGTTCAAATAGAATTATCTTATAAAAATCATGGGAATGTTGACAAGATTTCTTGTTAACAATGACCATTTCCTAATGGGTGCGAACCAAATAGCCCCAACCATATATACCCTGTTTTTGCCATTACCGATGTGTGAGCCTTGAGGTAACAATTTACCTCTTTCAAAACAACAAATACCACTTTCAATGTCACATCGCCATTTCTAATGACACACTAATTAATTTCCATAAAAGTACAACCTCCGAGTTCATATGCCTGTGAGAAGGGTGTTAAGTATAAAATGGGTTACCTCTTGCCCCACTAAACAGATATATGTTTGTAAAAACCAGTGTACATGGTCTTAGAAATGCAATGACAAACATTCATCATACAAGTTGTTTAAGAACTGGACAAACCGAAGGTATTCCTACAACGTCCTATCTGGGAATCACCACTTAGATTAGTGGCAAGCAGTCTTGCATCGACGATTTCATAATGAAGGTACTACTAGCAAAATACAGGAATCACCCTAGAGGTTAGTGGCAAGCAGCCCTACATTATGATGATGTCCAATCTTCAAAATCATTTCTTTAATATGTCTTCACTTTCGAATGCATATGTTGGTTTGAAGCGGTTTTTGGATTGGAAACACCAAAATTTGATCTCGGTCTCTATGCACAAATTATCAACAAAAAGATGTGTGTATGTGTACACAAAAATGTTAAGTCTCCTTTGTTAAATATTTTTGCTTAATTAAGATCTCTTTTAACTTCCCGAAATCTTCAAATCTCTTTTCTTTAAATTAATTAAGAAAGTATTTACATATTCTATTATTAGTATAATTACAATCTTAATGCGGATTTCATATTTCCAATCATAACTTTAATGGGTTAACAGCAAAGTTATTTAAGACATCGTTTACTTTAAACCCAAACAAGAGAATATTCAGTGAAAGGGATCAATAGATATTAGAATAATTATACTTAATACCAGTTTATGTATTCAACCTATACTATTCATTGAACAACTGTGAAATCACCTATTAAATGCAAATGGATAGTACGAGTTCCCTCCTTGAAATTTAATATAAAGTTAAACTAGAATGTTCTCTATAATGCAAAAATCCTACCAAAAAATCTTATTTACCTTTTGGAAAACTCTAAATCCATTTCCTTTTATCTTACTTCAAAAATTATTTCCATTTATGAAATTTCACTTAAAAATCTGTTCTTTTATAAAACTTCTTTTGTAACACTTATTGCCTTATTTATAAAAATGCCATTTATAAATATATCCCCTTATCTACAAAACACCATTTATAAACCTATCATTTTATTTATAAAATATGATTTACATAAATTTTTACATTTATCCCAGAAAAAAGCGGTCCATGTAAATCAAATTTACTATCCCCTCTGTCGGACCAGTCAGGATAGCTAGGCGGACCAGTCTACTGTTTTCCTAAACTCCTACTTAGAGACTACCTCTTTGTCACCCATAAGGTGGTCAAGTAATTTGATCGACTCTAAACCTTTAAAATACTTGTATAATTATTTGAAGAATATTTCCAAGAGATTCGAGAAGTGAAATCCAAGTTTAAATCATTTATTCAAAAATTGCAAATTTAGTTGTTAAATTTCCATTGAATAGCGGTTTTAAAGCTTTGTAGATCAAAACACTTATTCCATTATGTATATGTCAATCTTTGTCACACAAATCCCTTTTAAAACAATTATACATATTTATGGAATTTATTTAATATTTTAGTGATTAAAAATGTCAAATTTTAAAGTGTTGAAGAACTATATTTTATGAACTGCCAAAATGCCACGATTTGGAAAACTCGATTTGGACATATCTCGAAATTTACTAAACGAAATCATGATTTTTCTTTTTCATTTCAAAATCATACCCACAAGTGTTCGAAGAATTCTTATTTCAAATATTTTGACTTATATTTTATCCTACACATCTGTTAAACTTTTCAAGAAGTGAAATCGTGAATTACAGAAACGCGATGGCTTATTTTTCAACTTTTAGTCAAATTTTATAAAACTTTTCCTAAACACTTCTAAGTCATTTTGATAACATAATAAACTATTATCAACCAACTTAAAACATTATTTTACCATGTGTTATAAAAAAATCTATTTTACTTCTTTGCACCTATTATAATGTTATATTATTAAAATATTCATTTTTCCAACCTTTTTAATTCAAAATCCTTCAATTTAAACAATATGATACTTCCATATCATTTTCCACCTTTTAAAAATAATTTTTCATAAATGATAACATAGATTTTTTTTGAAATAATTTCAAAACTCCATCTTTTCAATTCCTTTAATGTTAAATCAAATTCCAAATCTATTCCAAAACTCCACTTTTTCATTTCTTTAATTTTCCGAAGTAAATTCCAATATTATAAAATTACATTTCTTTTGGCTTTAAAAACAAAGAGGCATAACATATGTTATATATGTATAATTTTTGGGTATAATATGTAACATCCCCTATCTAGAGACCCAAAACTAAGTGCTACAGATGCTACACTTATCTATTGTATTAGCTTCCGGCGACTAAAAATTGGTTATGTTAATGGTATCTATAATATCAGAAGCACTTGAATGTGAAACAAAACACATATTTCAAACTACTTTTACTTCATTACATTTCAAAACCAGATGTTTCACATTCTCAATACATAATCCCAAATACATTCCCAACTACAGATCAAATATACTTATGGCAAATTACGACAAGAGTGGTAAGTGAAGGTACTCCCTTGGATGATCAGAGTCAAATAGTCATAATAGTTAATACAAACACAGCAGAAATTCAATAAAGCATAAAACAAGAACTGCAACTCCTAAATAGCCATCTATCTGCCTTCAGCATGCCTCTGGTGGCCTTATTTGACATCCTACTAAAACCTGAAAAGACCTTAGTCCCTCAACCTACTCAAATTAATTTTTAGCACTCGATAGTTTAAGGGAAAAACATAAACTTTGATTCAGACATAAAGCCTGGTATGAATAATGTTATACATCGTGGTTTAATATGTTAAGTGAGACCACACCACTTAGCAGAATGGGGTCCCCTTACTAACATCCTTTTAGAATATATCTTTGTAAAACTTTTTACTGTAGTTAAAACTGAATAAACACTGTAAAGCATCATTATGCAAGTATACATAAATATTCGGTAATAATGAACTATCTAGTCAAACACATAAGTTTTATTTGGATAATTTTTCACCTTTGCCTGACACGTCCTACCACACAATATAGTCAAAATAGTCTAACACCTGTTTTCTATTCTACTTCTTGATTATCTATCCTTAACTATCTGTTAATTACTTCACTTTTGGACGGTATGTCTCTAACTTAATCATCTCCCAGGTCTTCTTGATCCTATTGGTTTTTCGGGCTCAACAATAACCTATCTATATACAAACATATTTTTCTTTCGGCGTGTAATCATAATTTTTGTCTACCTATGACCAAGCTCTATACACTATAATTTTGGATCACAATTAGCTGGGGCTAATATCTAATGTATAGGGCGTGTCCCAGTAATAGTCCTATCTGGTATTCTAATATCTGGGTCATTTTCACTAAAGCATCCACTCCCATAATTTCCTTTGAAAACATTTTCAAAATGATATAAAACCTTTAAATCAAACTTGCATAAGGAAAAATACACAGTCTTTATGTTTTACTCAAAATCATATTACATTGTTATATATATATATATATATATATATATTCTCTACTCATACTTTAGTTAATGAGAACATTTAACCATTTGAAAGTTCTTCTTATAAATCTTTAAAAGTACCTTTTTCCAAAACCAAGTGAAAACTTTTTAATTATCAAGGCCAATAGGCCAAAACCTTACCTTTCGAAACCATTGATCAAACCTTTCAAAACCGTTGAAATCATTCCTTTCGAAAGTAATAAAACTTAGGACATCCTTCTTTAAAACAATTTAAAATTGCCTTAGGAAAACCTTCCATTTAAACCTTTTGAAACCATTTAAATCAAACCTTTCGAAACCATTCATCAAACCTTTCGAAATCATTGAACTCAAAACTTTCAAAATCATTGAACTCAAACCTTTCAAAATCATTGAACTCAAACCTTTCAAAATCATTGAACTCAAACCTTTTGAGACCACTGAACTAAAACCTTTCAAAATCATTAAATTTAAGCCTATCGAAATCATCGAATTTTAACCTTTCGAAATCATCCTACCTTTTAAAACATAAACCTTTCAAAGACTACTGGATTCAACTTAAAACAAGTGGAAAATCTACTTTTAAAACCTTTCAACTTGTTAAAAGCAACCTTTTGACTTTTTCGAATGCTCTACTTCTAAATCTTTAAAACATATTAATTAAACAATAGGCCTCTGCTTTCAAACCAAATCTTTGTAAAGCTTGGGTTATACCTCAATTTATAAAACAAAGTTAAATCATCTAAGTCAAAAGCTTTCTTTCAAAAGCATGAAGAAGTGAATGGTTTCAAAAAAAGTTAACTTTTCGACTTTGTTGAAAGGTTCAAAACAAAACAAAGTGGCAGTAACCTTTCGACTTTGTCGAAAGGTTTAAAAACCATTATTTTAAATATTTGACCTGGTCGAAAGAAACCAAGTCGAAAGCTCGTTTTCGAAAGCAAGCAGGTGAAAGCTTTTGGTTTAAAAAACAAACATACCCCAACCTCTTTGGCAACCAACCTCTCGACTAAGAAACCTTTGGCCTTTTCCAAATAATTATATACCAAGATACTTAATACCATATGCATTGAACTTTGACCTTATCGAAAGCTGTAACCTTTTTAATTTGTCGAGAAGTCTAGGTCGTAAGTTTTTATGCCTAAAATGGCTGAAACATGTTAAAAGCATGATTTTCTTGTTTTTGACTTAAAAGAGGTAACTTTTCAACTAAGCTGCCTTTGTTTGTCAAATTCTTATTAGTTAATAAATTCTTTTTAGAAAAGTGCTGCCATTAATTTAAGAATTAAATAATTGTTGTATTTTATAAAATGCCTCTTCTTCTTAATTAAATATAAAATATTTAAGTCTTATATCTTAAAAATATAGCGACCCTGACTGGACCTTTGAAAATCGGCACCCGTACTTCACTTGTACTTGAATGCCGTAGATTCAAACGCCGAATCTGGTTCGTCGGAGCTTATAACACATTAAGTACAACAACACAGCGAAAGAAAAGGAATAATATCATTGATATACAACAATATTTTATACAACACATTTGATATAACCGACTATCAATGTATCAAAGATAGATACAAGGTAATAACAGAGGCAATAGCAGCGGAAAGACAATGTCTTCAATGCCAGACTCCAAAAACTCCATCTCCAATCCAAAGCAAGCTCGAACCCCCATCAAGTTGTACTAAGCAAGGTCAGTCATCCAAAGACTGAAGAAGATTCCCAAAGACTGAAAGCCACCAAACCAAAGACTTCGAAAGCTATCGAATCTACACCTATTATTTGATTATCTGAAAACCCAACTCTGGACTGCCCGTGTGAAAATTTGTGGGCACCCAGAGTTTAGGAAGGGAACAATAAAATCCAGGTCAGTCATGAGATCGGTATGAGCAAACAAAATAGTTTTATCTTTAAAACAAACAACAAAAGATTTCAAATTGAAATCCGCAATGCTTTTTGAAAAATGAAATTTCCATAAGGCCTCCCGCCAAACACATAATGCAAGCGCACACTTGGAGGAGATTTCTCTTTATGATGGTCAAAAATGCTTGATACGCGAAAATTCTATTTATATTATTACTAGTGCATAGTGGAAAACATTTCGAAAGTATAATATTTATTTTAGCCATCATAGGTACCATTATACTATGCCTACTATAGATACCACATGAGGTGGTAGGTTATACGACTGCAATCGTAAAGGGTGCCTATTGGATGATTGGATTTCCATCAAATGGTCGGGTAAAGGAACTTCCTGGGCCACATGGGTACGCCTCTGGAGGGACGTCCCGAGAACCTAACTGGATCTCTTCCAACACATGGCCGGGTAACCTCTGTAACTAGGTAACTACTGCACGAGTATGCCACTTCCCAGTCATAACCAACCTTTATCCTGGGATTCACCAACAACCACAAGTAATAAATTTGCAGCAACCACATAGATTAAGTATCTGGGCTCCATACCATAATATTACTTCTATCCAGAAGTAAATGAACATACCCTCAGTGGGCGCTACCCTCAAATAACCTTGCCGCATTCTTCCTTTTTCGACCATTCCAGGTTGTGAGGTTCGACGAAGTCTCGTCCATAAAGCTACGCTTTTTCACAAAAGCCATGCTTCGATCAACAAATGATCAGCAACACTTTGTATGCCATATTACCAAATTTGGAATGTATTACCAGTAACCATCAACTACAAAACCACTTAGCTCGTATGTCTCAAAGAAGGGTGTTAAGCTAAGAGAATAAATTCTCCGCCACCAAAAAGAAATGTATTTGATAGAAACTGGTTTTACATCTCAAAGTGTAATGTCAGACACACATCCATACAAGTCTATTCCGGGTTCGAACGGAACCGAAGGCACTTCAAAAGATGCCCTTGTAATCCGGATAATCCCTAATCACGTCCAGATTCCCATCACAAAGGGTGATCAAATCTCTATATCGATGACCATTCGGTGTAGAGACATTCGACGGGTTATCCTTTTGCTTTCCAAAATATCCGGTCTTCACCATCGGTCTTCAAATGCTATCCATAACGTCGTATCATTATTCGAAATGGGTTTTATGACACAAAGGCCCTCTCCCGGCTAAACCGAATAATGAGCGCTTAATTTAAAACATATGTATATGGGATCTCAGTTAAGTCACAACTTACTATTCAAAACCTTTATTTCAAATGGTTTAAACAAATTATCTATACCAAAATCTTTTAAACAAAAAGTTCACCCTTTAAAATCCACTTAAATTTTGAAACCAGGGTTCACCAATCTTTTACAAAGAGTCATTTATAGCTTTCAAAACAATTTTATTTCAAAACTTCAAATCTTTTAATACAAATTGGAAAACCTTCCTTTATATGAAAGCTATTATTATTTAAAAACCATTAGTTTTCATTTCAGAAAAATCCGATTACATTTGCACGAGTTAAAACCTTTCAAACTTGGGTTAAATTCAAACTCTTAAAATAATACTTTTAACATGTTTTAAAACCCACATCGACACATTTATAACTTGTATAACCTTTTTAAAGAAAAATTTCCAATCATAGAATTCAATTTCAAATCTTGAATTCAAATTCAAATCGAATTATTTAAATTTCAAAAATTTAAATAGTTATTCAAAATAATTTTTGTCTTAAAAATTCATTTCTCAAAACTTTTCATATCTAACTCAGTTCCATTTCCAAAACCATTTGGATTCAAGATTCATCTTTAAAAATCATTTTGAAAAATCTGTGACCTAACCAATTTCCTCATGCGATCCATATTTGTGTATGTATAGTGTAGTCCAGGGGTTCTACACAATAGTGCACCATCATCAATTATTACAGACTCAAACAGATCAATATCGATAAGTGGTATAATCCAATAACGCTTATCTCCATTCACAGATTCACAGATAATATACAAATATATCACAGATAAATAAATTACATTCACAGCTTAACCAAACAATTCATATCACAAGATATTATAGATCAGAGATATCAAATAATTTAAGCATTCACTACACCAATCATTCATAAGCAATCCAGCATTGAATAATCCTTTTATAAGTAGGATTAATTTAATTAATTAATCCTTAATTAATTCAGTTTAATTTTTAATTAAATTAATTACTTATGAATGAATTACTCAATCCTGATTAATTGTCCTTTAATTACATTAAGTAATTAGCTTTAATTAATTATACAAATTAATTATCCTAAACCATTTACAGTAATTAACCTTTAATTACTTCCACTAAATTAATTACATTAATTCTTAATTAATTACATTAGTTAATTACTTTATAATCACTTTATTGATTAATTATCTTTAACTAATTAATCCTTAATTACTTCATTAATTATATTAATTAATGATCCTTAATTACTTCTTTGATTAATTATTAATCATATTTTATAATTAATCTTTATTCATTAATCAATTTTGATTAATCACATCTAGTAATTAATTACCCTTAATTAATTACATTACTTAATTAACTTCTAAATAAATTTTATTAATTAAAATTTAAATTAATTACACTAAGAAATTAATTCTTAATTACTTCACTAAGTAATTATCCTTCCTTATTAATTACACAAAGTAATTAAACCCAAAACTACTTTTATTAATTAATTATCCTTTAATTAATTACATTTGGTAATTACCCACTAATTACTTCACTAAGTAATTGTATTTTATTAATTACTTTAAGTAATTAAACTTTACAAAACATCAAGTGATTATCTTAAACTAATTAAACTAATTAATCAACTTAAACTAATCATATTAATTAAATTAATTACATTGAGTAATTAATCCCTTTAATTACTTTCATTAAGTAATTATACTTAAATAATTCCACAAATGATTATTTTTAATTAATTAATATAATTATTTATTAAAATTAATCACATTAATTAATTATTTAATAATCCTAGTTAATGATTTTCATTAACTATTAACAATTTCTTTAATTACTCCTCTTAAGTAATTAAACTTAAATTAATCATTATTAATTACAAATTAATTAATCTTTAATAACCAATTAATTAATCTCCGATTATTTAATTAATTAAGTGCTTAACTGTAACTTAATTAATCTTTAATTACTTGATTAATTAATTTCTAATCATTAATTAATAATCTACACTTATCTAATTAATGATTCGTAATTACAAATTAATTAACCCTTAATTAATTAACTTAAACCGTAATTACTTAACTAACTAATCCTTAATTAGTTAATTTTAAACCCTTAATTACTTAATTAATTAATCCTAAATCATTAATTAATTAAACAAACTAATAACCCCTTAATTTCCTTATTAATTTAATGAATCACCGATCATTAAATATTAATTATCTTTAAGACAAAAACATTATTCTTATTAATGACTTAATTACCATTTATAAAAGCCTTTGGAAACTTTTACTTTTAAGTTTACCTATAAATTTCATTTTAAATTAAAGATTTAAAATAATTACAAATTTAAATTTAACAAAATTCTATAAACAATTTAAAAACTCTTTAAATCAAAGGTAAAAGAAACACTTATCTTATAAAGAAATTCATAAGAGTTTTAAACCAAATTCATTTTAAAGTATACTTTAACATCAAAAGTTGTTTAAACATTTTATGTTTTATAAAACTTATTTATTTCAAAACTAATATACCCAAATTTAATTTGAAACAAAACTTAAAAACTGGTTTAAACTCTGTCTAAACTCTTGCCTTCGAATTTTAAATTTATTTTAAAATTTATAAACTTGACAATTTTTGAAAACCTGGTACCAAACAATTTGACACGAGCCCACAACCCAAAACCCCAAGCCAGGATCCTAAAACTTCGAACAACTCACTCAATCGACTCGAGAAAAACTCGAATACCCATCTTCCCCAAATCAATCTTCACCAGGAACAAGAAAATGCATCGTGCACATGCACGGTGTCTCCGGCCACTTCTGGTCGTCGTCGCGACCTTCCCATAATTGGCGACCACACCCTCTGATGATCCAAAACCCAAGCTCTTCGATTCACACACGAAATCAAAATCGAGTACCTCTGCACAAAACTGGAACAGACCCCATTGTCAAAATCACCACGCCACACGCAACTCCGGCTATTGGATCACCTGTCGTCCTACCCGAGGCAACTCCAAAACTTCGACGGGCCATATCCCCTATCGCGATTACCCCTGATGATCGATTGACGATGAAATTAATTAGAGAATGAAATTTACAAAATTATGCCCTCAAAATCCCACAACCTTGTCAATCAATCTCCGCAATGATCTTGAATTTCTGTTATTATTTTTCCTATGACCCCCCGACCTTCAACTACTTCCACCCTTGATCGCGACCATTATCACTGTATTGATTGTCAGAAATCGACGATCATAGCTTATTCTGTTCAACTCGGGACTCATACGATTTCCACATCTAAAAATCCTGATATTACTCTCAAAATTCATCATTTTTGTAAGCGAATTCGATTATGTAATCAAAGCATGGGGATTTGATAATCAAAATTTTGGCATTCATTGATTTTTCACTGTAAAAACATATTTTCAGAATATTCACTAAGTAATTTTTCCTGAAACTATTTTAAGAAAAGAATTCACATTGTTCTAATCACTTTCTATTCATAAATCGAAACCTAAAATTGATTATATAAGGAGCAGTAGATTTTTTTGTAATGGTTTTAAATCTGTAAATTTAACAGAGTATATATATATGGATATACATACATACATGCATTCACATAGATCAGCATAGTTTAAAGCATTTTTCACAACCATTTGAAGTACTCATCACAACATCAAAAATACAAAAAAAGTTCAACTTAAAATAGGCAAAATTGCACACAGAATATTGAAACAGAGAAGCCTGTTAATAAGAAAACCTATATATAACAGATTAAGTTTTAAAGATGATGGTTTGCTTACTTGGAAGTATGAAGTGTTATCCCGCCTTTTGGAAAACCCGAGATATCAAAGAACTGATTACAAGCTCAAGATTTAGCGTCCTAGATGTCCAGTATGCACAGGCTCACTATGGATATCGATGAATTTTGTCCGAGTCCAGATCAATCTGTGACTGACAAGACATGACGAGCTAAGCCATGGAAGCTGACATTCCAAATTTCAAGTCAATCCGAGTGCATATACTCAAGATATGATCGATGCAAGTTGAAGAAAAAAGCCACATTTTCGTGTCCATCAAATTCGCATCAATCGGGTTCGTACGCATCAGTGAACCACAGTTCGGCTCGATCCAGTTCGTATCCATCACCTACTTCGCATCATTCCCAATAGTTCGTATCGATCAAGTTGGCAGTGTTCGAATCCATCGAGTTCGTATCGATGGACTTCGTATCCATCAACAGATAATGTGCCTCGTAACGATCGGCCAATATATACTTCGCATCCATCATAGAAGCCTCTATTCAAATCCATCTGAACGGAGCAATTCGTATCCATCGGGTGACCATAGTTCGTATCCATCAATGGCAGCAAGTCACTGTTTCATATCTATGAAATTACTGCCATGTTCGTATCCATCCACTTTCGTTGGTTCGAAACCATCATGAAGCTACAATTCGAAACCATAAGAGTGTGTTAGTTCGAATCCATCAGGCAGCTACTCTTCGTCTCCATCGTGGGTGCATGTTCGAATCCATGTGCAAAGACTTATTCGCGTCCATCGAGTCAACGAGCCTGGGTGACGTGTTATTCTTTGATACGAGCAAGGCGAAATTCATGGAGTCCACACGGTCAACTCGGAGTAAAGAACGGATCGATGCGAGGTATGCGCGACACATCACCACGAGAGCACGTGCAGGTGATCGATTCGAAGGAATCACTTCGAATTGGACGATTCGAACTGGATAGCCACCGAGATGCTTCATTTCGTATCGACGATATCTAGAGATCTACTGATCCAAATGCTATGAAATTTTTACAGGAGATTTCACACGAGCCAAGGAATGTTCACACTAAATTTCAGCTCCATCGGACATGATCTTGATCGATACGAAATGATTTCGTATCGATCACAGATCGTGTTAAAACTTTCTGGAATTGGTCATGTGGGTCCCCTCACGTGCCAGAGCGAATCTCCCGATGATTGAGCGAAGTCTCAGCCTCCTACGCCTATAAATAGAGCCCCAAAGCCTACAGAAGGGGGATCTTTTTTATTCTGAAGCGCCCAGACTCTGCCAGATCAAGACTTAGACCATATTTTTGTTATTGAATTCGAATTTCAAGTTGTAATTTGCTGTTGCTTGATGTATTCACTTGTAATCAACAAAAGAGAATCAATTAAGTTGCAAAAACTTCATAGTGGACGTAGGCAACCCGCTGAACCACTCTAAATCGCTTGTCTGTGCATTTACATCCCTGTTGTTTGGAGTTTTTGTTAGATAATCCTCATTTTTAATTTATATTCTTCATTATTTTCTCTTCAAAAACTTTCGAAGAGTGTTGTGCCCAATTTTGGTGTAAACACTTTGGTGCTTTCACTGAGAAAACCCAGATTTTCTCCTGCTCGTTGGATCTGCCGTCAAACCGGATAGAATAAATCTAAGAGAGAGATCCAGATCACTAATTCGAGTTCCTTCCCTTCTATTCGGATTTGCATAAAGTCTAAGAAAGGAATTCAAAGATGGTTAGCACAAGGACCACCTCTAACGCTGTCAATCAAGAAGACCAGGATAGGCAGAATCCTGCACCACTACGTCCCTCTAACCAAGACGCTACCAGACACTTGGAACCATCAGGTTTCGTTACCCGACAAGATTTCCAGCTGCCGCTTCAAGAGCTGACCCAAAGTCGGCAACAACTAATAGAACAGCTATGCACCAATGCCGAGCTGACTAACCAGCTGAATCGTCAGAAGCGAAGGAGATCCAGGAGAGATCGTGCTTCTCACTCCTACGGCGAAAGTTCTTCCTCTTCTGATTATCATCATCGATCTCCACGACCTCGACTGGATGGGAGTCATATACAAACTGCTGGACATCAACCGGCAATGACCGTTGGACAGCTCAGAGTTGGTCCATCGGCCAGTTTCCAAACCGGACCCTCCTCCCGAGGGGGTATCTCTCTTTGCTACACCACAGAATACCGCGCCACGACCGTTGCGGTTGAACCAGGGGTCGATGCCAAAAATCAGTCAAACCTGGACCGTCATCATCATGGACGTACTCCTGAACCATACGTCCCGGAAGACTACGAGCCAAGAAGGCAAGATGCGGACTGTCGACAGCATCCGGTCCAAACTCATAATGTGGGACCCAACCACACTTCGGCTCAACACACACAGAACGTACAAATGCCGGATCTCCCGACCATGATACGTTAGATGATCCGTGAGAGCCAGGGTCTCACAAATGGCGACTGGGGAATCACCCGAAGTCACACTCCTTTTACCAATGATATACTTACTGCTGAACCCCCTCGGCGATTCAGGATGCCGACTCTACCCTTGTACGAGGGAAACTCCGACCCCAACCAACATATTCTGAAATATGAATGGTCGATGAGCACTGCCAGAGCTGACAATGCAGTGAAGTGTCGTAGTCACCCCATCTCCTTGGGGGGCATCGCTACTATCTGGTTCACACAACTGCCACCTCGATCCATCTCCTTATTCGACCAGTTGGCCACAAAATTTGTTGAGCAATTCCGCATGCATGTCGCAAGGCCAAAAGATGTCACCACTCTGTCTAGTGTCACCCAAGCTCCTGGAGAGACGCTCAGACACTGCTTAGAGAGATCCCATGCTGCATGTGTGGAAATCAGCAATCCGAACGATAACTCCATTCTTATGGCGCTGACTAAGGGGATTGACCATGATTCTGAGTTTGGCAACTAGTTGGCTGGAAAACCTGCATCGTTGGACCATTCCTACGCCAAAGCGGCTCAATTCCTAAGAAGGGAAGATACAAAATAGTCTAGGAAGCAGACTGATGTAGGGCCAAGCACAGAAGGGATCCAAAGCATTGTCGCGATCAAACAATCCGGTGAAAGTTTCGAAAAAGTTCCATTGAACGTTCAAAACAAACAAACTTAGCGAAGGGAGAACGTGAATCAAACTAGAAAGCGAGATCAAAATCGTGGCCCACAGCGCAAGAATCCTATGTTTGACAGTTACACTCTTTTGAATACATCACTGGAGAACTTGTATTTACAAACCTGTAATACAATTCAATACAAAAACCTGCTCCAAAACCGTCGTCAGAAAGGCAAATCCAGACGGGAAAATTTTGCAGGTTCCATAAAAGCTATGGGCACAATACGAATGAATGTCGTCACTTGCAAGATCTCATAGAAAAATTGATTAAAGAAAGGAAGCTGGAACAGTTTGTGCGGGCACCGCAGCCTGGAGAAGCGGGCCCATCAAATAAAAATAATGAACCCGATCGATCGAGACAGGAGGACTCTGCCTGTCCCAGTGGGAGATTAGTGATAAGCGCCGTCAGTGGTGGACCCACTTTGTCAGGAGCCTGGAACGACGAGGATCTTCGTCACTTTTACACATGACAGACTTTATTTAGTCTATGAATACTTTGCAATTTTCTTTGCATTCTGAAGTTTGAATTTGTAATAAGGCACTTACTTTGCCATGTTTTTCTATTCCAGCAATAAATTACTATCTCTTCAAGCCAGAGCTGTGATTCACCGAATGTGACATTCAACAATCACGATGCACGAAGAGCTAAGTTCTATCGCATGATGGAATTTATTCAAATAGGGAGTGATTGTGATACGACTGGCCACTCACTAAGTGAAACTTCGGCTCGGGGGCAAGCCATCACATCAAAGGCTAAACCGGACCGACACACGACAGTCCTACAACTATCTCCACTTTCCCAGAGTGCGAATTGGAGTATAAACATCAATTCTAGGTTCCCAGAGTGCGAACCGGAGTATAAACACGAACTCCAAATTCTCGGAGTGCGAATTGGAGTATAAACATCAACTCTAGGTCCCCAGAGTGCGGACCGGAGTATAAAAACCAACACCAAATTCCCGGAGTGCGAATTGGAGTATAAACATCAACTCTAGGTCCCCAGAGTGCGGACTAGAGTATAAAAACCAACTCCAAATTCCCAGAGTGCGAATTGGAGTATAAACATCAACTCTAGGTTCCGAGAGTGCGAACCGGAGTATAAACACTAACTCCAAATTCCCGGAGTGCGAATTGGAGTATAAACATCAACTCTAGGTCCCCAGAGTGCGGACCGGAGTATAAAAACCAACTCCAAATTCCCAGAGTGCGAATTGGAGTATAAACGTCAACTCTAGGTTCCCAGAGTGCGAACTGGAGCATAAACACTAACTCCAAACTCCCAGAGTGCGAGTTGGAATATAAACACATAAATGCAGTTCCGGAGAGGGTGGACCCGTCCGCCTAACGACTTCGGCCGTATCATAACCAAGTTTGAGGAGGATGGACTCGTCCGTCTAACGACCTCACTTGTTAACTTAGGGTGGATGTGATCCAACCATCCACGATCCCGATAATTCCATCGTTCCCAGAGTGTGAACGAATTCCTAAAAAGCCCAAACAGATGTGACTGACCATCTATCGGCTAACTCCAAGTTTCCAGAGCGTGAATTGGAGTATAAACATCAATTCCAGGTTCCTGGAGTGCAAACTGAAACGTACATGCGAACTCCAAGTTCCCCGAGCGCAAATTGGAGTATAAACATCAGTTCCAGGTTCTCGGAGTGCGAACCGAAACGTACATGCTAACTCTAAGTTCCCAGAGCATGAATTGGAGTATAAACATCAATTCCAGGTTCCTGGAATGCAAACCGAAATGTACATGCTAACTCCAAGTTCCCAGGGCATGAATTGGAGAACAAACATCAACTCCAGGTTCCCGGAGTGTGAACCAAAATATAAATGTCGACTCCAAATATCCAGAGTGTGAATTAGAGTACAAATACCAAGTCAAAGTTCCTACAGTGCGAACTGTGTTACAAATATCGATAACTCTCAAATTCCCAGAGTGCGAACCAGATTATCGATCACAGATTATCCTAATTCCCCAGAGTGTGGACATGTGCTCAAGATTTGCAAAAGGTGCGATTGACCACCGAAATACAAATGCTGGTCCCCGGAACTGGGGGCAAAAGCTTAAGTGTTAATCACTAACCAAAGTGATACAATGTCCAAAATTCAACTCATTCATCGATTATGACTTATGATCAAGATTTTCAGACTTCGCAAATAAAACGAACTCAACTTGAAGGTAAAAAGCATCACAAGTACACTGGACTGAAAGTCAAATATTGCAAATACTTAAGCACGAAAGAAATGAGAGTTGAAGCAAAGAAACTAAATGTCATTTCAACTAACTGTATGTGAAGATTCATGTACGAGTTATTCCAAAAAATTCCTACTAGCAGGGGGCCGAGCCTGCATCTATACATGGCCTATGAAAGAAAAATAAAAGCAACTTCCTAACTGCCAAAAATGCGGCAGAGGGGGATTATCTACTTTTTCTTCTTCGGCTTTTTCTTCGACGCGGAACCACTAGAACCGCTAACAGTCTTTCGCTTCGAGCCCTTACCCTTTGGCGGATCATCCTTTGATGAAGGCATGATATCGACATCATCCTCCGAACTTGAACTTAAAGGAATATTCTCTTCGGGAGGAGTCGGAGGAGTCGGATCCACAACTGGGGGCAAGAATGGGCATGTTGGTATCGACGGGCGTGTCCCCGGAAGATATCACCATAAGAGGAGTGGGGCCAACCGCCGTCGTAACACTCTCGAAACTACCACCATGTGCTGCCGCCTCCATCTCTGTGTAGATTTGAGCCAGGATCTTGGCTTCATGAGCGGCACGGGATTCACGATAGGTAGTGGTGGACTGTGACGAAGCAATGGAAGCAGGTGGGAACGTGCCAAGAACGAATGGCATGTCCGCAAAAGGATCACTGCTTTGACCTAGGAGCTCGTTCATCGTCTGCTCGTCCAAAGACAGCGAGCTCCTCTGTGTCGTCTCCGTCGGCGTGACCGTAGTCGTGATGATCGCCTTAGTAGTGATGGCCTTTTGCACATGATATTACTCTTGGATTGCAAGAGGTGCTGTCAGTGTAACTTCAGTCATTGAGCAAAGAAAAAGAACGAGTTGTCAATACTCGCTTCAATACAAATACTTCAGTTCAGACACACAGTAGATTTGTGCAGGGTACCTTCCTCTACTTGACTCGTGGCTGGCTAAACAGCTTCTGAAGGATGTTCCCTTATGGGGGATAAGCGTGGCTACTCAGGGTCATAGCCCAGAACCAGCTGTGGCTCAATCACTGGCGTCGGCTCGGATCTAGATGAAGTAATCATCTCAGAACTTATAGCCTGATGTGTGACGCCAGAGCCTTCACCAACTTCTAGATGCTGGGTGCCCAACCTCTCTCTTGCACGAGAGATCATAGAATCGTGGAGAATTTTCTTTTCATCTTCTCTTAAAATGCGGTTCTCCAATTCAAATTCATCGAGAGCACCACCCGACAACATCGCCTTCTCTTCTTCGACTAACAAATTCCAAGCATTGAATAGGTGTGTGGGGTAATCGTCGAGCCACGCCAAGTTTCTGTGCCTCAGTACATTGGCATTATAAGTAATAAGAAGCTCCTCTATCTCTGACTTGAGCTTGGTCTCCGCCAACCGAACTTTCTCATCGACACCGGCTTCCAACTCGCGGACCTTTTCCATGGCCGCGTTCCACTCCCTCCGAAACTTCACCACCTGATCGCACACCCCCTGTGAGGAAATGTTAGCAGCGTCCATTTCTTTCATGAACTCCGAGACTTTGGCCTTAAGCTCATTTAACTCCTTCAGGGCTGCATCCCGCTCGGCGGCCACGACGGTATTCCAATATCCCATTTCCTCCACCGTGGCATAATGCTCGTGCTTCATCCTATCCATTGCCGCCTGGGCTTCATCATCTTTCTTAAGAGCCTCGATTTCAGATTTGTGAGAAGACTCAGCTTCACTATTAAGCGCTTGAATAATCCGATCTTTTTGGCCAAGTTCTTTCTCTAGTTTCTCAATCATGGCCGCCCGGTCGAAGGCCACCTTTGATGCTTTCTTCTCCGTTTTTGACCATTCCTGATACTGTAAAAATATATCGGCAAGATAATCATGCATCATGGGTTCGACCGACGCTGGTACCCTTTTCAAACGAGGAGGGAAGACAAACCCATCGAAACAAATGTCAGGAAAATCTTTCTTCAGCTGAGCAAGCCTCGCTGCTCCTTTCCCCGAAGGCTCGGTTAGTACCTGCTCTGCTGTTGCGGGGGCCACAATCTCAGTCCTACGGTGAGTTTCAAACCTTGACGATTGGGAAGATGGTTTGTGTCGCAAGGCCTTGGAAGGTCGCGAGGCATGGGCAGGAGGTTGTGCAGAGACTCTGGAAGGTGGCGTACGAGATCAAGACCGACGCCTATACACTTTATCTCTGTCATAGGGCTCATGACTCGAGTACCTCTGGTCATATTCTCTGTCTCCTTCTCTTCTATAAGATCCATAATATGATGAAGACTTACGTTTGCTGCGAAGACTGCCAAGCATCGAGCTTCGACCAGACATGGTATCTGCGAAGCAAAAAACATAAAACAGAGTTAGTAATCTTTCGCGGCGAGCGTATTACGTTCGAAAATCGTGTAGTGCCGTGACGTGTGTATGTTTGTGCAACCACCCGACTAACCGGATGTGTCAACCATGCTAGCGGGCAGAGACTCGCTTAAAACTAAAGCTTGCTGGAGCTCATCCAATCCAGCATCATGATGTAGGGACACGTCGTCCGAAATTGGAAGATTGGCGAGCCCTTCAAAAAGATTCTTCGAACTTGGGGGAGACATCTCCAAAATTCTAATTCCGGATGCGGGCCGGGACGTAACAACAGATTTCCATCTCCCCTTTTTAGATGGATTAACAACGGCTACCTTGCCTTTTATCTGCTCTTCGATATCCTGGGTTACATCCGCAGGTTCGCCCAATGGTTCCTCATTGGTGTGAGTCTTTTCGGAGTCAGCCTCCTCGATTATAACAACTTTAGGCTTTCTTCGTTTAACTCGTTCTTTCGAGGCAGTCCTTAAAGCACCGTCTAGCATTATACTTTGTCTTCGTTCAATCAGCCCAAGAATCTAAGATTCCTATCCGTGAAGAGTAATTCAATATTCCTCTCTTCACTTGGGATTTCTTGGAAAACCCGAACTATCTCCTTGAAATTTCCACCCTCGGGTCGCTGGATTATTGCTGAAAAAGAAAAGGAGATGTGAGTTCGACTTCATCTATATCTATCTTATCAACTACCCGAGAAGATGGCAATACTCGCGTTTAAATAGCCATCGCTTGGCAAATCCTAGAGGACATCTAACATAGAACCACTCCGTCTTGAAGTAGATTAATCTGGTCCAAGATCTTGTGACCACTTAACAATTCCTTACTGCCTCCAGGAATGTGAAGGATGGGCTATCTATTAGACTTTTGAAGTTGCATAAGTATCTGATCTCGGTCGGGTTTGGTGGTCGATAGAGGTACTCCATAAATGCAATGAACAAGCTATTGAGCGAGGCATATCCGTTCGGGTGTAGCTGAGATGGGATGATCCCTAAAAATGACAACACTTTTCTTACATATTCATTGAATGGAGGAAGTGTCCCAGCTGCACACGCGTGGCGATTGAATGCGGTATATCCCTCTGGTGGATTGTGCGGTCTATCATTTGGTCCCGTCAATAATACGTCGTCCATCGACAGACCATTCCTTAAGCATATTCTTCCTAGCATGTCTTTCGAAATGTTGGACGGAATAGAGTCTGATGGGTTACTAATGAAGGATGCATCAGGTAACTCGTCCGGAGCTGGACCGATAACTTCAACCTCAATCTCTGATACTTCAAGCATGGGAGGGCCTGAACTCTGAGTTTCTTGCAGCAGCGAGCTTGAAGTTTCCATAACTAGCTAACTCACGAGAAATCATCATTAGACGCTGAAAAACCCATGTGTTCCCCTCATGTAAAGTGTGTGTTGTGCAGTAATGTGCATTACTTGGATAAATTTCGCAGAGTTAATGAAAACAAGCAAACGACAAAGCTTCGAACTCGGTTGTAATGACCGTCATCGTTGACCGTCATCACAAAATCATCTAAATGTTGGCAATCGATCCGGATTAAAGTTGTTATGGTTCCATCAACGAGCTTCGGAAGGTAGTCAAGTATGCAGTTTAACTATCAAGTCCAGATATGCAAGAATGAAGCTCGTCGGAATTGTGCTAAAGAGTTTCAAAATTTCGTATCCATCATGGGAGGTTTCGAATCGATCCAGGAAGCTCGTTTGAGTCCATCAGGATACAAGTTCGAATCGATCCCAGGGAGCGTGTTTCAAATCAGTCAAAGGCCGAGTTCATATCGATGATAATAGGATGGCTTCGAATCGATCCTTGATTGCTTAGTTCGTACCGATCAAGAAGGTCTCAGCTTTACATTGATCATGTTCGAGTCGATACTTTTTGTATTGAGGATAAAGGTAAACTTCGTATCGATCTAAAGATGAGTACTTTGGAGCGATCGTTAACTTATTTTTTCGTATCGATCATTTCGTATCGATACGATCCACCACCATAGCAATCGTTACGAACTGCATCACCTCCATTGGAATATTCCAGCGATCGATGCGAAATCCAAGGAGAAATATCACTGCCTTCATCGATTCGAACGCAAGCCCCAGATCGATTCGTTTTTTGCCTTTTCATTCTTTCTTCTCCAATCTACAGGAGCATCGCTATAGCCATTTTTGATCGAGCTCACACGGCCAGATCAGA
Source organism: Allium cepa (assembly GCA_030765085.1). Classification (NCBI taxonomy): domain Eukaryota; kingdom Viridiplantae; phylum Streptophyta; class Magnoliopsida; order Asparagales; family Amaryllidaceae; genus Allium; species Allium cepa. Next base: position 870,938,826 of record CM060937.1, on the reverse strand, counting down.
CTTTAATTGATAATCAATGAAGAAAAGAGGGAACTGGGACTCGAACTTTATCGTTAGGATGTAGCAGAAATCGATTAATTACCTAATTTGAGACTTGGATTTGAAGAATTAAAAGGTTAGGTTAAATCGAGTCGAAAGCACGGCGCTATTATTCTCCTTTATCTGGTTCTTCGAGTCGATACGAAGATTAAAGGCGGTAGTAAAAAGTAAAAAAGTGAAAAATGGCTGAGTCCCAAGTATTTATATGAAACCTAGAAGGAACCGGGTCGATTCGCCTCCCGGTCCACGTGACTGGTCGCCACCAGTCAACCCATGGATCGAGACGAATCCCCAGTTAAAACCCATCTGACCAAAGATTTCCATCGGTTCAAAATGGATAGTGAAAACATCGACTCGAAGCCCCTGTTCGCATCGACAAGTTCATAACTCCTTCTACTGCGCATCGATACGAACAGCTATTTCGTATCCTTCAGTATATAAACATTAGCATCGTTACGGACAAACACAAAAAAGACCTGTTGGAGTCATTAAGCATCGATACGAATGAATATTTCGCATCCACCGAATTCTTCATTTACCGATGCGAAGTCAATCTTTCAACCTTCTATATCAATTCAGGAGGGGATCGATACGAAGGAACTTCCTAATACAACTGAAAAACGTTGTTACAACTCAAATTTCACATCGATTCAGGAGAGGATCGACACGAAATTCAATACAAGAAAACTGACAACGACTCGTAAGCATGCAACGTTAATGAAAGTCAGTTTAACATATGTACATATGTCAAATCAATATCCATTTTCAGCATTAACAGGAATTGGATATTCATCTAATAATGATTACGGCGACAAACAGCTAGGCTCTATCATATAGCAATTAGTTATATCGATGCAAGGTTACAACCTTCGACAAAGGAGCAACGGTTGTTTAGAGTAAAGACTGCAGCTTTTCAAAGCACGTCATGTTATCACAAGATGTACTTTGGGGGGAAAATATTATCCCGCCTTTTGGCAAGGCCAAGATATCAAAGAACTGATTACAAGCTCAAGATTTAGCGTCCTGGATGTCTAGTATGCACAGGCTCGCTATGGATGTCGATGAATTTTGTCCGAGTCCGGATCAAGCTACGACCGACAAGACAAGACGAGCTAAGCCATGGAAGCTGGCATTCCAAATTTCAAGTCAATCCGAGTACATATGCTCAAGATATGATCGGTGCAAGTTGAAGAAAAAAGCCACATTTTCGTGTCCATCAAATTCGCATCGATCGGGTTCGTACCCATCAGTGAACAGCAGTTCGGCTCGATCCAGTTCGTATCCATCACCCACCTCGCATCGGTCAATTTCCATGAGTTCGAATCGATCAAGTTGGTAGTGTTTGAATCCATCGAGTTCGTATCGATGGACTTCGTACCCATTAACAGATAATGCGCCTCGTAACGATCGGCCAGTATATACATCGCATCCATCATAGAAGCCTATATTCGAATCCATCTGAACGGATCAATTCGTATCCATTGGGTGACCTTAGTTCGTATCCATCAATGACAGCAAGTCACTGTTTCGTATCCATGAAATAACTGCCCTGTTCGTATCCATCCACTGTCGTTGGTTCGAAACCATCATGAAGCTACTGTTCGAAACCACAAGAGTGTGTTAGTTTGAATCCATCAGGAAGCTACTCTTCGTTTCCATCGTGGGTCCATGTTCGAATCCATGTGCAAAGACTTATTCGCGTCCATCGAGTCAACGAGCCTAGGTGACGTGTTATTCTTACGAGCAAGGCGAAATTCATGGAGTCGACACGGTCAACTCGGAGTAAAGAATGGATCGATGCGAGGTATGCGCGCCACATCACCACGAGAGCACGCGTAGGTGATCGATTCGAAGGAATAGCTTCGAATTGGTCGATTCGAACTAGACAGCCACCGAGAAGCTCCATTTCGTATCGATTATATCTAGAGATCTACCGATCCAAATGCTATCAAATTTTCACATGAGATTGCACACGAACCGAGGAACATGCATACCAAATTTCAGCTCCATCAGACATGATCTTGATCGATGCGAAATGATTTCATATCGATCACAGATCGTGTCGAAACTTTATGGAATTGGTCATGTGGGCCCCCTCACGTGCCAGAGCGAATCTCCCAAAGTTTGAGCGAAGTCTCAGCCACCTACGCCTATAAATAGAGCCCCAGAGCCTACAGAAGAGTTTTTTATTCTGAAGCACCCAGACTCTGCTGGATCAAGACTTATATCATATTTTTGCTGTTGAATTCGAATTTCAAGTTGTAATTTGCTGTTGCTTGCTGTAATCACTTGTAATCGACAAAAGAGAATTAATAAATTGCAAAAACTTCATAGTGGACGTAGGCAACACGTCGAACCACTCTAAATCGCTTGTCTGTGCATTCACATCCCTGTTGTTTGGAGTGTTTGTTAGATAATCCTCATTTTTAATTTATATTCTTCACTATTATCTCTTCAAAAATATCCGAAGAGTGTTGTGCCCAATTTTGGTGCAAACATGAAGCAGAGCCTGAAATGAGAGACAGAGAAGCTGCTACTTGAATTTGAAAACTAGAACTGTTGTTTTTTTTTTTTTGAACTTGACTTTGATCTGGGACTTGATTGATTTTTTTTAAGCTGAATCTTTACTTCCCGAATTTGCTTAACCTTAGCTTGAGACAAATTTTTATTTTTATTTTATTTTTTCCTCTAGTTTTACAATTTTACATTCCAGGTTGAAATGCAATCATATCTCAGGTTTTTGTTTCCAGGCTTGAAATTGTTTGATCATCTTTTGATTCCTGGTTTTTTTTTTCATTTTATTTATCTGGTTTAGATGTTTGAAATGATTTCTGGTTTTCAGTTTTGAATGGATCAAAAGAAAATGAAAGAAAGAGGAGAAGTTGGTTTCTTTTTTTATACATATTTTAAAATTTTGGATTAAAAAGGAAAAAAAAACTTGCTTTCCACTTGATTATTATCTCAACATTTGTCATTACCTTTACTTATTAACACTTGTTAAAACAAAGCTATTATGATTACACTTGTAATTTAAGTAACTTCTACTTATTTTAAATGATAATTAAAAGCTTTTATACATACTTTTCTATTTAATAATTACTTATCTAAATATATATGTATATAAATTAATTTTTAAAGAAAATAGAATAAAACAAATTATATATATACAAATAAAAGCTTATTCGTATATTTTAAACCCAAAACATTTTAAAATATCTATCTTTTTTAATTCCAATTTTAAATCCAAATTCAAATTTAAATTAAATTTGAAAATCCAATTTAAAGTCAACTTGAATATACATATATAACAACACACATATGTATTATAGGGTTTAGCTTTAAACAATTGTTTCGAAAATCATTTGTATTTAATTCAACATATAAATTTCAAATTATGTGTATATTAAAATTAGAAAACAAACTTTTATGAAATTATATTTTTTTCAAATCCAAATTTTTATTTATAATATATTAAATTTATAATTTCAAAGCCACAATTAAATTTAAAATCAATATAAAAATTAACAAATATCTTATTAAATTTGAAAAATTCAAATTAGTTCACAATTTTATTCAAAACTTTATTTTAATTACCTATTTAAATTTGATTCAAAACCAGGATCGTTACAAAATAATTTTATATATTCATCAAATCACTTAGAAAAAATTTGGAAAAATCCCTGAAAATATACTTTAATATGTTTTCCAACAAATTAAAAATTAAAACCCAAATAATAATTATTTTAGCCATAAATTATTTATAACACAATAAATCATTTTCTTCGCTTGAAAAGTAATATAAAATCCACACAAATTTAGAAAACTATGAAAATTGGAACCCATCTCTATAATATCATTCCTGACCTATATTTAAATTTTCAAAGCATTTGGATGTCATCTAATAAGTTTTCATATCAAACATGTCATAAAAACTAATATGAACATAAATAAGTCATCAACAAGCATACATATAACTTTAATCATCAAAACATGGCATATACTTGCAAAACATTTCAGATCTAATCTAAGAACTAGAAACCGTAAGAAATGGGGATGTAGAAAGTATTCACCTTAGCTTTGAGATTAAAAGATGTGAGATTTGATGTTGAATTAGTTGATTAATTCCCTTTTCTTAGCTCCTAGCCTTTTCTTCTCTTGAGAACAATAATGGTGGCCGAGCTTAGATATATTTAGTTTGCTAAAATGAAATGAACGTGAGTTTCGTTTCCTAAGGGTTTAGGGTATTAGCGCTTCCTATTTCCCATATTGCTCTTACTCATTCCAATCACCTTTGTTTATGTGGTTTTATTTTAATTAACACGCTAATATAGCACAGCTACCCTTATTCCAATCAAATCTCAACCTAGTAATCTTCACATTGTTTTATTAAATTTACGTAATTAATTATTCTAAATAATGTTATAAAAATATGGGATGTTACAGACTCTCCATCTTAAAAAAATTTGTCCTCGAAATTGCTATAAGGCACATAGCAAAACAATCTAAGGTAAAACATACCATTAAACAAATTAGGATAAGCATCTCTAACTCTGCTCTCAGTCTCCCAAGTGCAGTCTCTAGCATCGTTACTCCATTGGTCATTCACTAATATGACTGTCTTGTTCCTGAACTTCTTCTCATCTCTAGCCACAATCTGAATCGGCTTTCTAATTATAGTCAAATCCGACTCCACCGCTAAATCCTCTAACATTGTAGGTGTTATAGTAGTCTCCAGGTCTCTAACACACTTTATAAGACAAGAAACATGGAAAACATCATGGACTTCTACCAAACTATTCGGTAACTCTACCTTATAAGCGAGTTTCTCGATCCTCTTAACAATACGGAAAGTTCCAATGAATCTAGGTGCTAACTTTCCTAACTTTACAAATCTGATCACACCCTTCACCGGTGAAACCTTAATAAACATATAGTCTCCAATAGATAATTCCAAGTCTTTCCTTCTTCTATCTGCATAATGTTTCCTCCAAGACTAAGCTTCCTTCATCCTAGCTCAGATAACTTCAACCTTCTTGGTAGCTTCATTCACTAAATCTGGACAAAGAACCAACCTATCTCCGGTCCCAACCAACACACAGGAGATTTGCAGGGCCTTTCATACAAAGCTTCAAACGGTGCCATCCCAATACTAGTCTGATAATTATTATTAAACGATAATTCGACTATACGAAGATGGTGCTCCCATGATCTCTCGAAATCTAATACACAAGCACTTAACAAATCCTCTAAGATTTTGTTAACTATTTCTGTTTGCCCATCAGTCTGTGGATGGTGAATGGTACTCATGTTTAGCTTGGATCCTAATGCTTCTAGTAGACTCTTCCAGAACTCACTAGTAAACAAAGAATCTCTATCACTAATAATACTACTAGGAATCCCGTGTAGTCTAACTCCATTCTTCAAAAACAACTTTGCCAAAAAAGGTGTCGTCCTAGTTGACACTACCGTAATGTAACCGGCACTCTTGGTTAATCTATCTGCTATAACCCACATGCTTTCATTTCCTCTACTAGACCTTGGCAACACATCATTAAAATTCATAGAGATTGAATCCCACTTCCACAACAGAACACCTAACGGCTGAAGCAATCCACTTGACTTCTGGTGTTCAGCCTTTGCCATCTGGCAATTCATGCACTACTTAACACATAAACCAATGTCCCATATTATACCTTCCCAGAAGAAAATTCTCTTAATATCCTGATATCTTCATTTCTCCTTGTTGGATAGTGAAATTTGAATGATGGCATTAATCTAAAACTTCCTTCCTCATGTATTCTACATTCGAAACACACAACCTTTCCTTCTTTCTCAACCGCCCCTTTTAGTCAAGACAGAAATCCTATAAGTCATCACACTCTGTTCCCTCCATTAATTTTTTGATCCATTCAGACAAAACAGGATCTTCCTCCTGTTTAGAAGCTATCTTCTCCATCATTACCGGTCAAACTTTTAAATATGTCAATACAACACTTCCTGCACTAGAACCTACCTTAGATCTATACTGCACTCTACAAGTTGACAATACTTCATAATCTTTCCACTCAGCAATCATAGCCAATACAGCATTTTGATGTTTCCTGTTAAGTGCATCCTCTACCTTATTTATTTTCCTTGGTGTGAACTTAATTACAAAATCATAAGCAACAATAAACACCAACCACTTCTACTATCTCATGTTCAACTCCTTCTAAGAGAACAAGTACTTCAACGATTTATGATCTGTACAAAGCTCAAATCGCTCTCCCAAAAGATAGTGCCTCCACATAAAGGAAAATATAACTGCAGCTAACATCAAATTATGCATTGGATACCTAACTTCATGTGGTATGAGCTGTCTAGAAGCATACACAATCTCTCTACCTCTCTACATTAACACAGCTCCCAATCTTGTTTCAGACGCATCAGTATAAACGACCGAATCTTGATTCCGCTCAGGAACCACCAACACCGTTGCATGGATTAACAAGTGCTTCAAGCTTTGGAATGCTTCCTCACACTTATCAGTCCATACAAACCTCACATTTTTTGTGTAAGCTTAGTCATCGGTGTAGCAATCCGTAAAAATCCTTTATAAACCTTTGACAATATCCAACCAACCCTTGAAAACTCCTTGTCTCGGTCACCATCTTAGATCTCTTCCTATTATTCACCGACTCAATCTTAGTGGGATCTACAGACAACCCTTTCTCTAAAACTACATGACCAAGGAACTTCACTTCCTTCTTTCAAAAATGGCACTTTGAAAACTTTTCCTTTAACCGATGCTCCCTCAATGTCTCAAGCATAACTCTAAGATGGACTTCATGCTTCTTCTCATCATTAGAGTACATCTGAATGTCATCTATGAAGACTAATACAAATCTGTCCAAGTGCTCTTGGAAAATTCGGTTCATCAAATCCATAAAGAATGCCCTTGCATTAGTTAGTCCGAACAGCATAACTAACCATTTGTACGATCCATACCTTATCATAAATGCCGCTAAAGGAATACTATCCTCCATCACTCTAAGCTGATTAAATCCCATCGCCAAATCCAACTGAGAAAATACCTTGGTTCCACTTAACTAGCCAAATAAATAATCAATTATCGACAATGGATGTTGGTTCTTTATCGTCTTCTCATTCAACTTACTACAATTGATACATAGCTTTAATGATCCATCCGGCTTCTTAGCAAACACTACGGCTGCGCCCCATGGGGAACTACATAGTTAAATAAAACTCTTTCCTTCTAGATCGACCAATTGCACCTTCAATTCTTTCATCTCTGTAGGAGTAATCCTTCTTGGCGGCCTACTCACCGGTTCTGCTCCAGGCACTAAGTCAATCCGAAAATCAATGGCTCGTTTCGATGGAAATCCATCTACTAGCTTAAACACATCAGCAAACTCTCTAACTAAAAAGACTCAATGCAACTCATCCTCCGACTGCATGATACCCAATAAAGCATTCACCTCACAACTAGGGTTCTCTATGGTGTAAACTATCCGATCACTACAATCCGGGTGACTAAGTGATGTTTCCCTAAGTGATATTTTCCTATCATGGAAAATATCCTAGCTTCATATTTACTTAACTAATCCATCCTAAGGATAAGCCCAAATCCCACAAAGTCAAATATATGCAAACAACAACCAATAAAATGGCCTAGAAAATCAAACTCTAAATGGTTACACCTCATCCCAAGTGTCGCATACCCTCCTACTGATTTGCAACCCTTAAGGAAGTAAATATAAGGGTTCTAGGTTAAGCTTATATACCAAACATCGAGAAATAAAAGAATATGATGCACCAGTATCAAGCAGAACGCTAACAGACATACCGTGAATGTGTAGCGAGTCTCCCAGAATAGCCTTCCTTTTCTCCTGCACAACTGGCCTTGATGTTGTGGGCTCCAATGCACAAACTTGTCCCTTTCCATCTCTAGAAGGCTCCTTACAACGGTTCTTATAATTTCCGATCTGATCACAATTAAAGCATCAGATGTTCTTCTTTCCAATTACTTCTTTCCCTTTTCCTTTTCCAGTCCAATAATCATTAGCGTAGTGACCCTTCTTATCACATTTAACAAACCACCTCAGCTTTTCCATTCTTCTGTGCTCCTACCTTCTGAGCATTCTTCTTTTGGGAAAACTTTCTTTTCTGTCCTTGTCCCACCTGGTCCCCCTTTATTTTCTTCTTTAAACAAGATAATGCCTCTTCCTGCCTTAGTGCCATTTCTACCACTACATCACTTGGATCTCTTCAGTGCGGCAAGGTAGCACTTATCAACTCCGGCCTCAAGCCTCTTATAAACTTCTCATTCCTCCGGATTACCATATCAACCAAAGCATACCCGTACTGAGCCAACTCTTCAAATCTTCTTGTGTACTCTAGAACAGACATCTATCCTTATTTTAGTCAAACTTCCTGATCAATGCCAACTGCGCCATTAATGACATAAACCTTTCTTGAAACCTTCTCTTAAACTCCACCCAAGTCATAGTTTCCTCATCAACGCCATCTACAACAGTATTCCACCGAAACACAGTAGCTCCCTAAAGTTGTCTTGAAGCTAATCTCCTTTTCTATTCGTCTTTAACCCTAAGTCGATAAAAATCCCCTCGTAATGCAATAGCAAGTTTTCCGCCCCGATCGCATCTTCAGTTCCAATGAACGACTTCCATCCGAGCCTATCATAGTCTCTACACAATTTAGCATAATGGTTGACTATTAGAGCTTCTTGAACTCCCCCTCCAGCAGCATTACCATCGACAATTCCAGGTGCAATCCCAGCTTTCATCATTTTATGAAGAACTGATATATGGCTCCCATATCCACTTAGGAAACCCCAGCACCAACAATTTAGCTTGAGCCTGAACGGGACCTCTTCTAGCATTTGGTCAGGCATTTCCATTAGTGGTGGTGTTATCTCCTCCAGGATAACTTTGCCTCTTCTTCCTTTCACATCTATATTCAAACCTCGTGAGACAAAGATTAATAGCCAAATTAAGATAGGAGTCTAGAAATATAGTGCACACTTACATACATCAAATACAAGTACGTTACCATGACTCTATCCCATACCCCGATCTTACTAAGGATTATGTTTATAAAAACCATTTTACTTAAAGTATTTCATAAACCTTGCTCCAATACCAAGCTGTATCATCCCTTATCCAGAGGCCCAAAACTAAGCACTACAGATGCTGTAGGCGTCTTTATTATTAGCTTCTGACGACTAAATACGACTATGATAATGGTATTTATAATATTAGAAGCACTTGAGTATGAAACAAAATAAAGATCTCAAAACTACTTTTACTTCATTACAATTCAAAACCAGATGTTTCACATTCTCAATACATAATCTCAAATGCGTTCCTAAGTATAGATCAAATATACTTATTACATGTTATACCAAGAGCAGTATGTGAAATCCCCTTGGATAATCAGAGTCAGATAGTCATAATAAACTGAACACAACACAGCAAAAATTTGATAGAACATAAAACAAGAATTGCAACACCTAAATAACTAACTGTCTGCCTCCTGCATGCCTCCGGTAGCCTTATTCGTCATCCTACTCAAACCTAAAAAGACCTTAATCCCTCAACCAACTAAAATTAATTTTGAGCACCTGGCAGTTTAAGATAGAAACATAAATTTTGAGTAAGACATAAAGCCTGGTATGAATATACTATACATCCCGGTTTAATATGTTAAGTGTGAACGCACCGCTTAGCGGAACGGGTTTCCCCTCACTAACATCCTCGTAAAACATAACTTTGTAAAACATTTTTCCTGTAATTAAAACCGATTAAACACTATAATGCATCATTATATAAGCACACATAAATATCAGGTAATAACGAACTATTTGTTCAAACACATAGTTTTTGTTTGGATAACTTTTAACCTTTGGTTGACTTGGGCCTACCAAATAATATAATCAAAATTAATCTAATACATGTTAGCTATTCTTCTTTTGGATTATCTATCCTTGACTATTTGTTAGTTACTTCACTTCTGGACGGTCTGTCCCTAACTTAATCATCTCCCAGGTATTCCGGATCCTAATGGTTTTTCGGGCTCACCAATAACCTATCTGTATACAAACATATATTTCTTTCGGTGTGTAATCATAATTTTAGTCTACCTATGACCAAGCCCTAAACACTGGAATTTTAGGCCACAATTAGCTAGGACTAATAACAAATGTATAGCGCGCGACCCCATACCAGTCCCATCTGGTATTCTAATATCTGAGTCATTTTCACTTAAGGATCCCAATAACAAACCGATATTTTATGGGAAATATAATTATAAAGAAAATAAAAGCTCATTTGGTACAGTGGTAAAGGCGCATGTAGACTTCCTTAGTGACCAACAATCGAGTCAGTTGTCACCCAAATTCTGGAGTGATGGTTTTTTTAGCTAGTTCATTTCCAGCGATTTTCCAACGTATTTCAGCATTTTATCTGATCATGTGGTGGCTTCCCATTCACTCCAGTGATGTAATAGGATGAGATGACTAAATTTTTTTGGGGGAGTGATGTGTATGGGCTAGAATGGATAACCATTAAGTGTTTGAAAGAACCAAATTTAATCTAAAATAATCTAATGGATTATATTCACTCAAAGAATCTATAAATAAACCATCTAACCTAAGCCTAATCTCTTATTCAGTAGTTGCCATAATTCTACAGTAAAACTAGCGTGTATTATTCTTCCTCCATTTGTCTACTAAATAAACAAATTTCCATCAAATTAAATTATCTATGTATATTCAAGCAATTTGGGTAATTTAAAAGAATCAAAAGGAGAAAATTAAAGCAAAGCTTTTTTTAAATTTATACGAGCTCAAGTGCTAGGTGAGTGGGAATTAATATGAAAAAGAAAAATAAAGTAGTTCAATTTCAGTTCTTTTTTTGGCATATTAATATAATTAATTTCAATTATAAACTAAGAATAGATGTAAATTATTGCAATTTCTTCTTCTTCTTCCACTTCTCAAATCTAATTCATGTTTAGTTTAAAATATGGGACATATAAATTGTCTATTGATGTTTTATGGCATAAATAAGACTGAAATTTATGTAATTATTGTATCTTCTTCTTCTTCCACTTCTCAATTCTAATTCATGTTTGTGTCGAAATTTGGAGCAAACAAATTGTTATTCACGTTTCATGGCATAAATAAAATTGGTTTAATTAAATTGAATCAGAATTGTTATTCAATTTCTAATGGTAGAACAGGTTAGTTGAATAAATTCATAATATACTACTTTAATTAAATTTTAGTTTCGATTGATATAATTACATAAGTTTGAATATGGTTTTGGAACAAAATTTGGAAGTCTAATTGGCATAATTGTTTGTTTCATTTGTGGCTTAAAAATTAAAAAGTGGAATTTTGTGTAATTAAATGGTTTTTGGCTATTGGATAAAAAATTTGTGCAAATTAAGTCTCTAAAAGGAGAACGTAAATTAGGGTGGGAAAAAATGTAAAGTAAATGGACCCTAAAGGCTAGTGTAAATCTGTAACAGAATGGCATAAAGATTACAAATAACCCATACAGGCTTAGCGGACGAGAAATTGAAATACCAATTATGTAAGAAAAATGGAAATTGTAAAGTAACCAAATCGGATGTAAAATTTCCTAAAGTAGATTAATGGAAATAAATTGTATGTAAACTGTAACTGTAAAATTGATTAATCTGGAAGCGATTTGGTAAACAGACCTTGTAAAGGTCTGGATAGGTGCTTCATACAGTTAAGACAAAAATATAATTTTGGCTGTACGTACTAGGAGCTTGTAAGTAGGTTAGCAATGATGTTTGTTACCTTTCATAGGTTGCTAGCACGTAGGATAGATAGCATCTATAATCATAGGCTTCTTTAGGTAGATCGATGCGGATAGAACATGACAAGTGTGCACTGACGTAGGCTCCTTTAGGAAGATCGTTGTAGGATTTTACGCAGCCGACCCAGCTACGGGCACTTTTTCGGAGGACTGACACTTTTGATAGGGGAAAGTCCATGTTGGTGACAGAGGAGACAAGAGGATAGGTGTCCAGTTTAGCGAAGCCTAAGCGCAAATTCAGGGTCCTGTGAGGTTGTTTAAGTCTGCACCGGTTAGACATAAGAGGCATTTAGTCATAATGCACAGGCGAAGAGCACGACTTTCACGCTGTAACACATGAATAGGTAAGGACAACAGGTTCGATAGGCCGATTGACGTTTAGTATTACTGCATGGTTGACTTCCCTAGATTGACCAGGGACTTTGGCTTCTTATGAACTGTATCTAAGAAGGATTCATTGCATTATATTATTCACCCTCTGCGATATCCGAGGAAGACCTGGAATTAAAATGTTTTATTCTTTCTGCTTCATTTTATTTCTCATTCACTAGACTTTATGTTTGACCCATTCCTATTTTTTCAATTTTACCCAAATCACAGGAGGGCAGGTCTAGGTTGTAATTCTTTGTAGCTTGGAGGGTCATTGGAGAAATTATTATCTTTAGCTTTCGTTTCTTTTGTTTCATGTACTTCGTTTATCTTTTCCATACTTTACTCTATATATAGGTACTAATATTGTGAAATTTGTTATGTTTTATGTTTTGGTGGAGACTACTTGGTACTTTTGGTTTTAGATATAAATTTGGGATAATGTTGTTTTTAATGAAGCTGTTTTGTTATTAATTTATAACTAGTGAATGTTTTCTTCCACTATAATATTATAATCATTTTATTTTGTTGCCTTAGTCTCTTTGCTATGTTGTGGATTTTTATTTCACCGGACCACCGGTGCTTTTATTCATGTTGGATTTTCGAGGTGCTTAGAGGTGCGAGGCGTCATAGTTGGTTTTTGAGCTAAGGTTTCGGTAATCCTAGAAATATTTTAAAAACATAAAGGTTTTTGAATAATTTTAAATGGATATTCCAAATAATTCCTTAAAAATATATGTATTTGTTTTGGAAGGCAAAGAAATTTTAGAAATGGGTCCCTCATATCTCTTCCTCCCTATCTATTGAAATATTTGTGGAGTACCTAATCACATCTTTCTAACATTCACAGATAGAAATGTTTGAACCGCATGACATACCCGAAGTTCCCGGCCTTAATTGTAACGACCCGCCTTTCTATCAGCAGAAAGACGCATCATTATTTAAGAAAGAAAGGGATAGAAGAAGAAAAGAAAGAGAAGAAAGAACAACAACGCATCAGAATCCCATTGCGGAACGAATGAAATACAATACATAACATATACAAAGTATCATATACATCAGAGTACACAACTTATACAACCCAAACTAGACAGTTATAACATTTCTGTCTAATATACAACACAAGAACATCAATACGGTATCACAATAGAAACTCTAAATATCTATATGCCGAAGCCTCCTGCTCCAAAGCTCCTTTAGAATTCGTCAAGGCTAACCTGAATCAATTGACTGCTCATACATAATATGAGTACCCAAGAGTTTAATAAAACGAAAAATAAACACTTGGGTTAGACAATGGTCTGGTGTGAGTAAACGGTTTAAAGTTGCTTAACTTTTGAAAATTCTTTGAAAAGAAAAGTATCACGTAAGATTCCCCACACATAAACATGGGTAAGTTTTTACCTTATGCTAACTAAAACATTTGAAAGGAAATCCAGTGATATTATAATAATGTCTAGGGTTTTCAAGTAAAATAGAAAATAGCCGAAATTGTTACATTTATTAAATTCCATCATACATAGTTATACAAACAAAACCGTAAGGTCTCATAGGGAAAATAGGTTTCCATCAATAGCAGGGCTACTGGGGTACCGCCCATCACAGTACCTGGTCTAGATCAGAGTACCGAGGATCCACCCTAAATCCCCTACAGCACAAGGCCGGAACCATCCATTACTGGATAGTCTTGAACAAGACAAACCCGCAGTGGGCTGTAGATCCAACTGCCTACATAGCCGAATAAAAAGGGACAACTAGACAAGGGTCAATCTCGTCCTATTTGAGCGCGACTCACTTAGCCTTGCTGCACCTCCCCTGTTTTAGCCATTCCTAGTTGATGAGGCTTGAGGTTGCGATTACCTTGTCGGACACATCTAACTTAGAATGCTCATTGTCCATTTGATGATGTTCTGAAAGCATTCAATCCATACAAGTCCGTTCTTGGTTCGAAAGGAACCGAAGGCACTATCTCGTTAGACTCATTTTGGAATCACCCTCAGAGTTAACGACCATACCCCTTGCACTCTGAATCTTCATCTCGAAGTATTATCTTCGTTAAACTCATCCTCGAATCACCCTCGGAGTTACAACGATACATAGTTCTTCCACCTCGAGTCTTTACTTCACTTCACTTGAGATTCACGACCTATCGTTAATTGGGATCGATGTGGTTTTTGGATATAAAATCCGATCCTGGTCACACCGAATCCAAAACGCCATTTTAATGTCCAAGTTGTACTTAAGGATTTAAACAGTATATATTCAAAATATCACTTAACATAAATGGATGATTCATAACAAACAGATAAATAATCCACTATTATCTAATTCATCCACACATATCACAAAGCAGCATATGTATCACATCTCAGATATATCACATTCAAATCATCAAATACCATCCAATGACATCCAATATCATCCTATATCTTTTACCCATTCATACACAAAGTTTGATCCAAACTAAATTAATTTAATTGATCCTTAATTAAATTAATTCCTTACTTAATCACTTGGAGTATCATTAATCAACTTACTTACGATTAATTAACTACAAATTAATTAATTAATCAGCACTTAATTTTCCACTTTAATTAATCTCCCTTGATTAGTTGTTTATTAATTACTTTAAGTAATTATTACTTAATTACAATTTTTATTAATCATCATGATTAATTACTTCTTAATTATACCAAGTAATTATTCATTAATTATCTCTTTTAAATTAATCACACTTGATTAATTACTCTTTAATTAATCACACTTGTTTAATTACTCTTTAATTATATTTAGTAATTAAATCTTAATTATAGATTATCCTTTAATCATTCATTACTAATTAATTATTTTCATTAATTAATGATTACTTTCAATAATTAAATTCCTTTTTTAATTAATTACCTAACAGGTAATTAATCACTTATTAATTACTCTTAATCATTTCATTAATTAATTAGTCTTTAATTAATTAATTAACTTAAACCTTTAATTAATTATATTAATTAATTCTTTTAATTAAGTACTAAGTGTGTAACATCCCGAAAATTATGAATTTAAATTTTAGTAATGTATTTGAACCTTTTGAAATTTAAATCGAAAAGTTATAAAGAAATAAATATGAACAAAATTTAGTGTTTTTAGTTAAAACTTTTAATAGAATTAAAACAAATATTGTAATAAAATCACATAGTTATTTAATGTTAATAACTAAAACCACTTTTCTTTTTAACAAAGTAAAATAAGGAATTGTGACAAAGTAAAATAATAAATTGTGGTAGATGAGCTTTTAATAGAAATAAAATTGTTAAAATAAGTTATGATAAATTTATAAAAAAAAAATTTAAATCACATAATTATAATCTAACGAATAAACAAATAAACAAATAAATAATTAAACAAACAAATAAACAAACAAACAAATAAACAAATAAACAAATAAACAAATAAACAAGTAAACAAATAATTAAACAAGTAAACAAACAAATAAACAAATAAACATGTAAACAAATAATTAAACAAGTAAACAAAACAGTAAGAAGAAATAATAAATTAAGATTTCTGTAAGCATACAAGGGAGCAAATGAACATGGCATACATACTTACAATTAATGCTATTTCTCCTCAGCCCATACACAAACATACATCAGCCTAAATCAAAGCATGAAACACGGCATGGTGTAGATGTGCAAGGAAGCTTCACCAAACATACTTTCATTAAATGCCATCACCTTTAGCAAAGAAGCATAAGTGCATTAAATACAAGCAACATACTTTCATTTAATGGTTTTACTGCACAAGCCATAAAAACAGTTTTGATTTACCTTTATACCATAAAACATTGTACCTGCCTACCACCTTATATACATGGCAATTGCTTTAGTTTATACGTTCAACAAATTTTAGCATAGATCTGAAATTAAAGAGAGAAAAAAAGCATCACTTTATATATTTCAAAGTTGAAAATAAATTACTGAATTAAAAAGAAAAGAGAAGAGGAACAAACTGCAGTTCAAACCTTACAGTAAATCGATATGATGATAAATTCAAGTATGATAAATCATTGATTTGATTGTATAATTCGAGTAAGTATACAAAAATGGGATTTTTAAACTAAATATGATGATTTTTACTTGGGTATCTTAGGAGCAGTTCATATTTTAACAAATGTTGCTTTTAAATTAATTCCTGTTAATCAAAAGATTTTTGAATGTTGAAATTTCGCGTGGAGCTAGTTTAATACTCAATAATGTTAGGAAAAATACAACTTAATTTTTCTATTGCGTGAATTGGGAGTACGAGCTCGAATTAGGATTAGTTTTCGAAATTGATATGGTCTGTAAACTTGATGCGTACGCTACCTTGGATGCATCGAGTTCGAAGATTTTGTGGGTGATGATAGCATGGGGTGTTGTCGAACTATGGACGAAGTTGCTGGGTTTCTGGCGGCGTCAGGTGGCGTGGCGAGGCGTTGACAGGGACGGTGGTAGTTCCAGTGTATGTTGCAGGTTTGCGTGCTCGAACTCAATTTTGAATTCGAGATGATAAAGGAATTTAGGTGATCGGGGATTGAACTAGGGAGGATTTTTGACTTACTCATCGATGCAGCGACGCCTGAAGATCATCAATGGCGTTGTGCACGTATACGTGCATGAATTTATGAACTGGAAAAAATTTGATTTCCTGAAGCATTTCAGGTTTGCACTCGTGTGGGTTGACTCGAAGTTTTGATCGGGGAAATAGGGCTGAAACTCGAAGGGGGAATTGAGTAGCTTCAGGGTTGTATCGGGATGAAATTTGAACTTAAACAAATTTTGAAAAAAAATTTAGTACACGGGTAGCTTTGGGGTGAAACTCGAAGCAGGAAGCATTCGAACTCGGGCGTGACTCGGGGGAGCCTCGGGTTGGCCACCTGAAACAGCATATTCAGTTGAAGCTTGTTGAAAACTTAAGTTTAAACAATTTTTATAAGCATTGTTTATAAAATGAAGATCGATTGTTAATGGAATGTGAAGTTAAATCAAACAATGATTAAATAATTTATGATTTATAATTACTTTGTAATTAATAATAAAAAATAAATAAAAGCAATTAAAATTTAAGTTGTAAATTAAAAATCGTTAGTTTGATAATTTAAGTTGATTGATTCAAAAAAAAATAAAAAAAAATAACAAAAAAAATTGATAGTTACATTAAGATAATTTATTAAGGAATAATAAATTAATATGGTCAATTGAGATTTAATTAAATTGTAATTATAAATAATAAGTCATTAATTTAAAATGATCAATAAAATAAGTATATGGTTAATTTATTAAATCCCATTCACTTTGATTGGAAACGATTAACTATCGTTGTGCACTATATTGATATCTTTGTTCTGTTTGTGATTCTGTATGATGTAATTGCCATGTTATTGCACTGTGATTATGATTTGTTCTATATTGATGTGAAAACCCTGCTGTCCGTAAAACGGCATTTAAACTTCGATGCGACAGGGGATCGGATTTCAGTTGGTTATCCGAAACCCACATCGAACCTGTGAATATTTTTAAATGACATCCACATGTTTTAAAATTTGACACTCACTATTCGAATTAGCCAGGAAAGGACCTTTGTGTCATATAACCCATTTCGAATATGTGATTCGACGTTATGGATAGCAATCGAAGACCGGTGTGGAAGACCGGGTATTTGCGAGAGCGATAGGATGATCTGTCGATTGACTCTGCACCGAGTTGCTCCGGTATAGAGTTCTCCATATGTGATGGGGAATCCGATCAGGATTGTGGATATCCGGATTGCAAGGACTTCTTTGGAAGTGCCTTCGGTTCTGTTCGAACCCAGAACAGACTTGTATGGATTGTATGTTAGACATTACAAATTGAGATATAATGCCGATTTCTTTCAAATATATTTCTGTTGGTGGCGGAGAATTTATTCTCTTAGCTTAACACCCTTCTCTGAGACGTACGAGCTCAGAGGTTATATAGTTGAAGGTTATCAGCAATATATTCCCAATTTGGTAATGTGACATGCTGAGTGTTGCTATGAAATGATCATTGTGTTGATCATTTGTAATAGGATCATTTGTTTGATCGTCTATCTAGGTGATCATTTCTATGATCATTTGTTGACCCAAAGCACAGCTTTTGTATAAAGCGTGTTTTTGTGGACGAGACTTCGTCGGACCTCACACCCCGAAATGGTCAAAACAGGAAAGATGCGGCAAGGTTATTGGGGGTAGCACCCCTTAGGGTACGTGCATTTCCGTCTGGATAGAAGTGGTATCATGGTATGGAGCCCAGATACTTAACTTATGTTGATATCGCATATATATATATATATATATGATTTTGTGATTTGTTGCTGGGGCCCCGGTTAAAGGTTGGTTACAACCGGGAGGTGGCATACTCGTGTCAGTAGTTACCCAGTTAGGGGTAACCCGGCCTTGTGTTGGCAGAGATCCGGTTTGGTTCTCGGGGACGTCCTTCCAGAGGCGTTCTCATGTGGCAATGGGAAGTTCCTTGGCCTGACCATTTGTTGGAAATCCAAAGAAACAATACGAGCCCTGTACGGTTTTAGTTGTAGAACCTGCCATTTAATATGGTAGCTATAGTAGGCATAATATAATGGTACCTATGATGGCTAAGATTAATATTCTACTTTTGAAATGATTTACTTCACTATGCACTAGTATAATATCAAAGAACTCTTTTCTCGTATCAAGCATATTTAACTATCATAAGAAGAAATCTCCTCCAATTCTGCGTTTGCATTGTGTGTGTGGCGGGAGGTCTTATGGTAGTTCCATTTTTAAAAGCATTCCGAAAATTCTTTTATAAATCTTGTTTTATTTAATGCAACTGTTTTTGTTTACTCATACCAGTCCCATGACTGATCCGAAGTTTATTGTTTTCTTTCCTAAACTCTGGGTGCCCATTATTTCCACACGGGCAGCCCAGTAGCAGGTTTCTATATTTTGGAGTAGCAGTATTTTGGAGCTCTTATCTTGGATATATCTTAGGAGCTATTGGAGATTTCAGGTGTTAGCTTTTGGGGGTTCGTAATCATCTCTCTCATTTGAGAACTTTTGGATATATGTTCACTGTTGTATTATCATGATGTTGTATTTGGAGTTGTAGTGTATGTATTATGTACTCTGTTGCAGTATGGATATTATGTTGATGTTGTAACAGTGATGTTGTTTATGATATTGATTCTGTTCCGCTGTTTTATATTCATCTAATTGTTGTTATAAGCTCCGGCGATGCGAATTTGGTGTTGTTTATCGAACATCGAGTTTGGGTCGTCACAAGTGGTATCAGAGCTGTTGGTTGAGTAAGAACTTTAGCTACGGAGTATAACACATTAGATGGCTCATTAGAGATAGGGTGAAGTATACCCTAGAATGAGTATAATCAAGACTGAAACTTTAAATTTTCTTAGTCTGTTTATTTTTACTGCTAATATTCCTTAAGATATCTCGTCTGTATATCTAAATCAATTTTCTTACTAATCTCAGATAGTGAAAATGAGTGGACGTAGAGGAAGAGTTAGGGGTCAAGGCAATGCTGCAGCACCCAATCAAATTCCCCGAGCCGCAGAAGCAGTAATAGAAATTCAGCAGCAGCCGGATTTGGCTGATTTATATAAGAAGTTCGAAAAGCTTGGTGGCAAATCGTTCATTGGCAAAGAGTCAATTATTGACGCTCAAGCTTGGGTAAGATCGTGTGAAAAGATTTTTAAAGGGCTAAAATTGCAGGATGAGCAGAAAAGACTTATAGCTTCTTGGCAACTCCAAGGAGAAGCTTCAGCTTGGTGGGAAACCATCATTATAGATGAACCCGAGGAAGAATTTACTTGGGATCGTTTTAAAGAAGTGTTTGAGAAACGTTACATGCCATCGGCGGGAGTTTCTAGAATGTATCAGGAATTTCTGGATTTGAAACAAGGAAGTTTGTCGTTTGAAGAATACTTGAATAAATTCAGCGAACTATCTCGGTTTGGCCCGGAATTGCTAAATACACCTCTTAAGAAAAACGAAAGGTTTATCCGGGGAATGAACCAGAAATATCATGGAAGAATGACGGGTCATGTTAAATAATCTTTTTCAGATTTAGTAGATATGGGGTACAGGTACGCTACTCTTGATATGCAAGAAGCAACTGTCGAGAAAGGTAATTCAGGTAGTCAAAATTACAAAAAGCGGAAATTCG
The DNA here is from genome assembly GCA_030765085.1 of Allium cepa. Taxonomy (NCBI): domain Eukaryota; kingdom Viridiplantae; phylum Streptophyta; class Magnoliopsida; order Asparagales; family Amaryllidaceae; genus Allium; species Allium cepa. The sequence goes on along the minus strand of CM060937.1, from coordinate 870,918,332 downwards.
GAGGCAAGAAACCTTGGCAAGGCAATGATAAGAAGAGGAACATTCAAGGAAGCGCAACAGAAAAAGTCACTTGTTACAACTGCAAAGAGAAGGGCCACTATTCAAATGACTGCCCAAAACCGAAGAAGCCAGCTAAAGAATGCTACAATTGTCATAAACCGGGACATTTAGTTAAAGATTGCCCAGTGATGAAGCCAGCGCAGGTGGCAAAAGTTTATGCAATTAAGAAGGATCCCTCAACTTCTAAAGCTAACAAAGGGAAAAGTTTTTTGGAAGGTAACCTTACTATTAATAATAGAACTGTTAGAGTTTTATTTGATACAGGAGCTTCACATAGCTTTATCTCCCAACAAACCATAAATGAATTGGAACTTGAAACTAAATTTGCCAACGATCTTATTTGCGTGAAAAATCCGGTTGGAGGTCCCGCAAATCTTAGTTCATATTGTAAGAGAGTTCCTATTTCATATGCTAGCTATAAATTTCCTATCAACCTTTATGTCCTCGAATTTGATGAATTTGAAATCTTACTCGGTATGAACTGGTTATCGAGATACGAAGCTATATTGGAGTGTAGTAATCGGACAGTTTTAATCAAAACAAGTTTTGGAAATTTTATTGAAATCTCCTGTGAGAATCCAAGTCCAAGGAGTGACAGATTGATGTATACTTTGGGAAATCTTGAGCCCACTTTGCAGTCTATACCTGTTGTTCGGGATTTTTCCGACGTATTTGAAGAAGTGAAATCTTTACCTCCTCATCGAGAAATAGAATTCCGAATCGATCTTGTACCTAATACTCGTCCTGTTGTTCACGCAAGTCGCAGGATGGCACCCAGGGAAAAGATTGAATTGGTTCATAAAACCGATGAGCTACTAGAAAAAGGATTAATTCGACCCAGTGTTTCTGAATGGGGCTCAGCCGTCGTATTTGTCGCTAAATCAGACGGATCTTTGAGATTGTGTGTAGATTACCGCGATCTAAATAAACAAACTCTCAAGAATAAATTTCCACTGCCCAGGATTGATGATTTATTTGATCAGTTGCACGGCACTCGTTTCTTTTCAAAGATGGATCTAGCCCAAGGATTCCATCAACTATGAATCGCCGAAGATTGTGTCCATTTGACTGCTTTCAGAGGTCCTAATATGTTCTATGAATGGTTGGTTATGCCTTTTGGGCTAACCAATGCTCCAGCATACTTCGTAGATCTTATGACTCGTGTGTTTCGGGAAGTTCTGAATAAATTTGTGCTTGTATTCATTGATGATATTTTGATCTATTCTAAGACTAAAGAAGAGCATGCCGAACATCTTAAAATCGTATTGGAAATATTGAGGAGAAATGTTCTATTTGCAAAATTTTCCAAATGCCACTTCTGGGTCAATGAAGTAAAATTCCTTGGCCATATTGTTAATGAAGAAGGAATTTCAGTAGATCTTAGCAAAATTTCCGCTATTCTTGATTGGAAACAACCCACTACTCCAAGAGAAGTTCGAAGCTTTTTGGGTTTAGTAGGCTATTACCGGAAATTCGTTCAAGATTTTTCTAAGTTGGCTAGTCCGCTGACTAAGTTAACAATGAAAAATGCAAAGTTCATTTGGACTCCAGAATGTAAAGAAGTTTTTCAAGAGTTAAAAAAGAGATTGACCACTGCTCCTGTTCTCACTATTGTTAATGGGAACCAAGGCCTATCTGTCTATACTGATGCATGTGGTGAAGGGGTAGGTGCAGTATTGATGCAAAATGGAAAGGTGGTTGCCTACGCGAGTAGACAATTACGTCCGCATGAGAAAAACTACCCGACGCACGATTTGGAACTTTTGGCTGTTGTTTTCGCTTTGAAAATATGGCGACATTATCTTCTGGGTAAGAATCTTTTCAGCTTTCTTAATAATTTGCGAAATTAACTAAAGAAATATACTGAATAAACTCTCTTTGTTTTTGGTGAAAAATTCGAATTATTCACCGACCATAAATCTTTGAAATATCTTTTCACCCAGAAGGATCTGAATCTGCGACAACAACGTTGGTTGGAATTTCTAACATCGTATGACTTAGATATTCTGTATACACCCGGAAAGGCCAATGTAGTTGCAGACGCTTTAAGCAGAAGTTATGCTGTTCTTGCTTATCTGGTTATCACTCCTACTCTTCTTGAGAAAGTCGCCAGTAAACAAAAAGAGGACCAGTTTCTTCAAGAAATATATGGGAGGATTCGTCGAGGTGAAGATTCCAGTTTTGCAATTGATGATAAAGGGGTTATAAGTTTAAAAGGCAGGATTTGTGTCCCTAACATTCCAGAACTGAAACGTGAAGTATTGGACGAATGCCACAAGTCCAAATTCAACATCCATCCAGGAGTCAACAAAATGTATCGAGATGTTAAAAGAACATTCTGGTGGAAGACGATGAAGAGAGACATATCTATTTATGTGAGTCGCTGTGCTATTTGTCAGCAAATCAAGAGCGACCAAAAGAAAGTGGGCGGTTTACTTCAACCTTTGGAAGTACCGAAATGGAAGTGGGATCAGGTATCAATGGATTTTATTGATGGATTGCCTCGAACCAAGAAAGGCAATGAAGCGATTTGTGTTATTATGGATCGTCTAACCAAAAATGCTCATTTCATTCCAGTTAAATCTACTCGGACTGCAGCAAGCTTGGCAGGTATTTATATAAAGGAAATTGTTCGCCTCCATGGTATTCCCAGTAGTATAGTGAGTGATCGTGACCCGATCTTCACTAGTAGATTTTGGGAAGCATTTCAGGATGCATTGGGAACGAAATTAAATTTCAGTACTGCTTATCACCCACAATCTGATGGACAGACTGATAGGGTCAATCAAATTTTAGAAGACCTACTGCCTGCTTGTGTTCATGATTTTGGTGGTTCTTGGGAGGACCATTTGCATCTGGTTGAATTCTCATATAACAACAGTTATCAGGCCAGTATTGAAATGGCTCCTTTCGAAGCTTTATATGGTCGTCCGTGTCGATCACCTACATGCTGGATCGAATCAGGTGACAGACTTGTTCTTGGACCGGATATGATAAAAGAAGCCACTGAGAAGGTAAATTTTATTCGAAAGAAGTTATTAACTGTCCAGAGCCGTCAGAAGAGCTATTATGACCGTCGAATGAGAAATTTGGAATTTCAAGTTGGAGATTCTGTATTTCTGAAAGTATCTCCGATGCGGGGTGTATTGAGATTCGGGAAAACTGGAAAGTTGGCACCGCGTTATATTGGTCCTTTTCCTATTCTGGAAAGGATTGGTTCTTTAGCATATAGATTGCAGTTACCCAGCTGGTTGTCTGGCGTACATGATGTGTTCCATATTTCTAATCTTCGGAAATTTGTGCACGATCCAGATGATATTATTGAAGAAGCTGCTCAGCAGGATCTTGAAATCACTCCCAACTTGGCAGTTAGAAGGGAACCGATAAAAATTGTTGATCGTGATGAGAAGCGATTGAGGAACAAAATTGTGAAATTGGTCAAAGTTAAATGGAGTGGCGATCCAAAGGACTGTACTTGGGAGACCGAAGATAATATGAAGAAATCATATCCCAAATGCAGAATTGACATCTCGACTTAAAGCTGTAAGTCATTTCCTTATTTATAAATTCGTCTATTCTTTGTTTTCGTTTCTCTCTCTTTCAATTTCGAGGACGAAATTTTCTTAAGGAGGGGATATTGTAACATCCCGAAAATTATGAATTTAAATCTTGGTAATGTATTTGAACTTTTTGAAATTTAAATCGAAAAGTTATAAAGAAATAAAATATGAACAAAATTTAGTGTTTTTAGTTAAAACTTTTAATAGAATTAAAACAAATATTGTAATAAAATCACATAGTTATTTAATGTTAATAACTAAAACCACTTTTCTTTTTAACAAAGTAAAATAAGGAATTGTGACAAAGTAAAATAATAAATTGTGGTAGATGAGCTTTTAATAGAAATAAAATTGTTAAAATAAGTTATGATAAATTTATTAAAAAAAAAATTAAATCACATAATTATAATCTAACGAATAAACAAATAAATAATTAAACAAACAAATAAACAAACAAACAAATAAACAAATAAACAAATAAACAAGTAAACAAATAATTAAACAAGTAAACAAACAAATAAACAAATAAACAAGTAAACAAATAATTAAACAAGTAAACAAAACAGTAAGAAGAAATAATAAATTAAGATTTCTGTAAGCATACAAGGGAGCAAATGAACATGGCATACATACTTACAATTAATGCTATTTCTCCTCAGCCCATACACAAACATACATCAGCCTAAATCAAAGCATGAAACACGGCATGGTGTAGATGTGCAAGGAAGCTTCACCAAACATACTTTCATTAAATGCCATCACCTTTAGCAAAGAAGCATAACTGCATTAAATACAAGCAACATACTTTCATTTAATGGTTTTACTGCACAAGCCATAAAAACAGTTTTGATTTACCTTTATACCATAAAACATTGTACCTGCCTACCTCCTTATATACATGGCAATTGCTTTAGTTTATACGTTTAACAAATTTTAGCATAGATCTGAAATTAAAGAGAAAAAAATAGCATCACTTTATATATTTCAAAGTTGAAAATAAATTACCGAATTAAAAAGAAAAGAGAAGAGGAACAAACTGCAGTTCAAAGAAGATCAACATAGTCTCTGTTTCAAACCTTTGTCATGTGAGTAGATTTACTGCTTGGATATTAAAATTTAGTGTATTAGATTTGTGAACAGCTTGCTTAGCTATGTAAGTTTTAAAGGATAACTCTGCATATGTTTGTGATATCTGTTCTTCTAGTTTTTGGTTTTAAAACAGAGTGAAGTAGAAAAATAAAATCAAAACATTTCCATACGAACATTTTTAACTTAGGATTCTTAAAACAAAATATGTTGTGTAAACTTAACTCACAGTTTAAAATTTTATTTTAAGTTTGAAGTGAAAACTTTTGGCTGTGCAACCTCAAACCTTACAGTAAATCAAAATGATGATAAATTCAAGTATGATAAATCATTGATTTGATTGTATAATTCGAGTAAGTATACAAAAATGGGATTTTTAAACAAAATATGATGATTTTTACTTGGGTATCTTAGGAGCAGTTCATATTTTAACAAATGTTGCTTTTAAATCAATTCCTGTTAATCAAAAGATTTTTGAATGTTGAAATTTCGCGTGGAGCTAGTTTAATACTCAATAATGTTGGGAAAAATACAACTTAATTTTTCTATTGCGTGAATTGGGAGTACGAGCTCGAATGAGGGTTAGTTTTCGAAATTGATATGGTCTGTAAAATTGATGCGTACGCTACCTTGGATGCATCGAGTTCGAAGATTTTGTGGGTGATGATAGCATGGGGTGTTGTCGAACTATGGACGAAGTTGCTAGGTTTCTGGCGGCGTCAGGTGGCGTGGCGAGGCGTTGACAGGGACGGTGGTAGTTCCAGTGTATGTTGCAGGTTTGCGTGCTCGAACTCAATTTTGAATTCGAGATGATAAAGGAATTTAGGTGATCGGGGATTGAACTAGGGAGGATTTTTGACTTACTCATCGATGCAGCGACGCCTGAAGATCATCAATGGCGTTGTGCACGTATACGTGCACGAATTTATGAACTGGAAAAAATTTGATTTCCTGAAGCATTTCAGGTTTGTACTCGTGTGGGTTGACTCGAAGTTTTGATCGGGGAAATAGGGCAGAAACTCGAAGGGGGAATCGAGTGGCTTCAGGGTTGTATCGGGATGAAATTTGAACTTAAACAAATTTTGAAAAAAAAATTAGTACACGGGTAGCTTTGGGGTGAAACTCGAAGCAGGATGCATTCGAACTCGGGCGTGACTCGGGGGAGCCTCGGGTTGGCCACCTGAAACAGCATATTCAGTTGAAGCTTGTTGAAAACTTAAGTTTAAACAATTTTTATAAGCATTGTTTATAAAATGAAGATCGATTGTTAATGGAATGTAAAGTTAAATCAAACAATGATTAAATAATTTATGATTTATAATTACTTTGTAATTAATAATAAAAAAATAAATAAAAGCAATTAAAATTTAAGTTGTAAATTAAAAATCGTTAGTTTGATAATTTAAGTTGATTGATTCAAAAAAAAAATTTGATAGTTACATTAAGATATTTATTAAGGAATAATAAATTAATATGGTCAATTGAGATTTAATTAAATTGTAATTATAAATAATAAGTCATTAATTTAAAATGATCAATAAAATAAGTATATGGTTAATTTATTAAATCCCATTCACTTTGATTGGAAACGATTAACTATCGTTGTGCACTATATTGATATCTCTGTTCTGTTTGTGATTCTGTATGATGTAATTGCCATGTTATTGCACTGTGATTATGATTTTTTCTATATTGATGTGAAAACCCTGTTGTCCGTAAAACGGCATTTAAACTTCGATGCGACAGGGAATCAGATTTCAGTTGGTTATCCGAAACCCACATCGAACTTGTGAATATTTTTAAATGACATCCACATGTTTTAAAATTTGACACTCACTATTCGAATTAGCCGGGAAAGGACCTTTGTGTCATATAACCCATTTCGAATATGTGATTCGACGTTATGGATAGCAATCGAAGACCGGTGTGGAAGACCGGGTATTTGCGAGAGTGATAGGATGATCTGTCGATTGACTCTGCACCGAGTTGCTCCGGTATAGAGTTCTCCATATGTGATGGGGAATCCGATCAGGATTGTGGATATCCGGATTGCAAGGACTTCTTTGGAAGTGCCTTCGGTTCTGTTCGAATCCAGAACAGACTTGTATGGATTGTATGTTAGACATTACAAATTGAGATATAAAGCCGATTTCTTTCAAATATATTTCTGTTGGTGGCGGAGAATTTATTCTCTTAGCTTAACACCCTTCTCTGAGACGTACGAGCTCATAGGTTATATAGTTGAAGGTTATCAGCAATATATTCCCAATTTGGTAATGTGACATGCTGAGTGTTGCTATGAAATGATCATTGTGTTGATCATTTGTGATAGGATCATTTGTTTGATTGTCTATCTAGGTGATCATTTCTATGATCATTTGTTGACCCAAAGCACAGCTTTTGTATAAAGCGTGTTTTTGTGGACGAGACTTCGTTGGACCTCACACCCCGAAATGGTCAAAACAGGAAAGATGCGGCAAGGTTATTGGGGGTAGTACCCCTTAGGGTACGTGCATTTCCTTCTGGATAGAAGTAGTATCATGGTGTGGAGCCCAGATACTTAACTTCTGTTGATATCGCAGATATATATATATATATAAGATTTTGTGATTTGTTGCTGGGGCCCCGGTTAAAGGTTGGTTACAACCGGGAGGTGGCATACTCGTGTCAGTAGTTACCCAGTTAGGGGTAACCCGGCCTTATGTTGGCAGAGATCCGGTTTGGTTCTCGGGGACGTCCTTCCAGAGGCGTTCTCATATGGCAATGGGAAGTTCCTTGGCCTGACCATTTGTTGGAAATCCAAAGAAACAATACGTGCCCTGTACGGTTTTAGTTGTAGAACCTGCCATTTAATATGGTAGCTATAGTAGGCATAATATAATGGTACCTATGCTGGCTAAGATTAATATTCTACTTTTGAAATGATTTACTTCACTATGCACTAGTATAATATCAAAGAATTCTTTTCTCGTATCAAGCATATTTAACTATCATAAGAAGAAATCTCCTCCAATTCTGCGTTTGCATTGTGTGTGTGGCGGGAGGTCTTATGGTAGTTCCATTTTTAAAAGCATTCCGAAAATTCTTTTATAAATCTTGTTTTATTTAATGCAACTGTTTTTGTTTACTCATACCAGTCCCATGACTGATCCGAAGTTTATTGTTTTCTTTCCTAAACTCTGGGTGCCCATTATTTCCACACGGGCAGCCTAGTAGCAGGTTTCTATATTTTGGAGTAGCAGTATTTTGGAGCTCTTATCTTGGATATATCTTAGGAGCTATTGGAGATTTCAGGTGTTAGCTTTTGGGAGTTCGTAATCATCTCTCTCATTTGAGAACTTTTGGATATATGTTCACTGTTGTATTATCATGATGTTGTATTTGGAGTTGTAGTGTATGTATTATGTACTCTGTTGCAGTATGGATATTATGTTGATGTTGTAACAGTGATGTTGTTTATGATATTGATTCTGTTCCGCTGTTTTATATTCATCTAATTGTTGTTATAAGCTCCGGCGATGCGAATTTGGTGTTGTTTATCGAACATCGAGTTTGGGTCGTCACAAGTGGTATCAGAGCTGTTGGTTGAGTAAGAACTTTAGCTACGGAGTATAACACATTAGATGGCTCATTAGAGATAGGGTGAAGTATACCCTAGAATGAGAATAATCAAGACTGAAACTTTAAATTTTCTTAGTCTGTTTATTTTTACTACTGATATTCCTTAAGATATCTCGTCTGTATATCTAAATCAATTTTCTTACTAATCTCAGATAGTGAAAATGAGTGGACGCAGAGGAAGAGTTAGGGGTCAAGGCAATGCTGCAGCACCCAATCAAATTCCCCCAGCCGCAGAAGCAGTAATAGAAATTCAGCAGCAGCCGGACTTGGCTGATTTATATAAGAAGTTCGAAAAGCTTGGTGGCAAATCGTTCATTGGCAAAGAGTCAATTATTGACGCTCAAGCTTGGGTAAGATCGTGTGAAAAGATTTTTAAAGGGCTAAAATTGCAGGATGAGCAGAAAAGACTTATAGCTTCTTGGCAACTCCAAGGAGAAGCTTTTGCTTGGTGGGAAACCATCATTATAGATGAACCCGAGGAAGAATTTACTTGGGATCGTTTTAAAGAAGTGTTTGAGAAACGTTACATGCCATCGGCGGGAGTTTCCAGAATGTATCAGGAATTTCTGGATTTGAAACAAGGAAGTTTGTCGTTTGAAGAATACTTGAATAAATTCAGCGAACTATCTCGGTTTGGCCCGGAATTGCTAAATACACCTCTTAAGAAAAACGAAAGGTTTATCCGGGGAATGAACCAGAAATATCATGGAAGAATGACGGGTCATGTTAAAGAATCTTTTTCTGATTTAGTAGATTTGGGGTACAGGTACGCTACTCTTGATATGCAAGAAGCAACTGTCGAGAAAGGTAATTCAGGTAGTCAAAATTACAAAAAGCGGAAATTCGGAGGCAAGAAACCTTGGCAAGGCAATGATAAGAAGAGGAGCATTCAAGGAAGCGCAACAGAAAAAGTCACTTGTTACAACTACAAAGAGAAGGGCCACTATTCAAATGACTGCCCAAAACCGAAGAAGCCAGCTAAAGAATGCTACAATTGTCATAAACCGGGACATTTAGTTAAAGATTGCCCAGTGATGAAGCCAGCGCAGGTGGCAAAAGTTTATGCAATTAAGAAGGATCACTCAACTTCTAAAGCTAACAAAGGGAAAAGTGTTTTGGAAGGTAACCTTACTATTAATAATAGAACTGTTAGAGTTTTATTTGATTCAGGAGCTTCACATAGCTTTATCTCCCAACAAACCGTAAATGAATTGGGACTTGAAACTAAATTTGCCAACGATCTTATTTGCGTGAAAAATCCGGTTGGAGGTCCCGCAAATCTTAGTTCATATTGTAAGAGAGTTCCTATTTCATATGCTAGCTATAAATTTCCTATCAACCTTTATGTCCTCGAATTTGATGAATTTGAAATCTTACTCGGTATGAACTGGTTATCGAGATACGAAGCTATATTGGAGTGTAGTAATCGGACAGTTTTAATCAAAACAAGTTTTGGAAATTTTATTGAAATCTCCTGTGAGAATCCAAGTCCAAGGAGTGACAGATTGATGTATACTTTGGGAAATCTTGAGCCCACTTTGCAGTCTATACCTGTTGTTCGGGATTTTTCCGACGTATTTGAAGAAGTGAAATCTTTACCTCCTCATCAAGAAATAGAATTCCGAATCGATCTTGTACCTAATACTCGTCCTGTTGTTCACGCAAGTCGCAGGATGGCACCCAGGGAAAAGATTGAATTGTTTCATCAAACCGATGAGCTACTAGCAAAAGGATTAATTCGACCCAGTGTTTCTGAATGGGGCTCAGTCGTCGTATTTGTCGCTAAATCAGACGGATCTTTGAGATTGTGTGTAGATTACCGCGATCTAAATAAACAAACTCTCAAGAATAAATTTCCACTGCCCAGGATTGATGATTTATTTGATCAGTTGCATGGCGCTCGTTTCTTTTCAAAGATGGATCTAGCCCAAGGATTCCATCAACTACGAATCGCCGAAGATTGTGTCCATTTGACTGCTTTCAGAGGTCCTAATATGTTCTGTGAATGATTGGTTATGCCTTTCGGGCTAACCAATGCTCCAGCATACTTCGTAGATCTTATGAATCGTGTGTTTCGGGAAGTTCTGAATAAATTTGTGCTTGTATTCATTGATGATATTTTGATCTATTCTAAGACTAAAGAAGAGCATGCCGAACATCTTAAAATCGTATTGGAAATATTGAGGAGAAATGTTCTATTTGCAAAATTTTCCAAATGCCACTTCTGGGTCAATGAAGTAAAATTCCTTGGCCATATTGTTAATGAAGAAGGAATTTCAGTAGATCCTAGCAAAATTTCCGCTATTCTTGATTGGAAACAACCCACTACTCCAAGAGAAGTTCGAAGCTTTTTGGGTTTAGTAGGCTATTACCGGAAATTCGTTCAAGATTTTTCTAAGTTGGCTAGTCCGCTGACTAAGTTAACAATGAAAAATGCAAAGTTCATTTGGACTCCAGAATGTAAAGAAGTTTTTCAAGAGTTAAAAAAGAGATTGACCACTGCTCCTGTTCTCACTATTGTTAATGGGAACCAAGGCCTATCTGTCTATACTGATGCATGTGGTGAAGGGGTAGGTGCAGTATTGATGCAAAATGGAAAGGTGGTTGCCTACGCGAGTAGACAATTACGTCTGCATGAGAAAAACTACCCGACGCACGATTTGGAACTTTTGGCTGTTGTTTTCGCTTTGAAAATATGGCGACATTATCTTCTGGGTAAGAATCTTTTCAGCTTTCTTAATAATTTGCAAAATTAACTAAAGAAATATACTTAATAAACTCTCTTTGTTTTTGGTGAAAAATTCGAATTATTCACCGACCATAAATCTTTGAAATATCTTTTCACCCAGAAGGATCTGAATCTGCGACAACAACGTTGGTTGGAATTTCTAACATCGTATGACTTAGATATTCTGTATACACCCGGAAAGGCCAATGTAGTTGCAGACGCTTTAAGCAGAAGTTATGCTGTTCTTGCTTATCTGGTTATCACTCCTACTCTTCTTGAGAAAGTCGCCAGTAAACAAAAAGAGGACCAGTTTCTTCAAGAAATATATGGGAGGGTTCGTCGAGGTGAAGATTCCAGTTTTGCAATTGATGATAAGGGGGTTATAAGTTTAAAAGGCAGGATTTGTGTCCCCAACATTCCAGAACTGAAACGTGAAGTATTGGACGAATGCCACAAGTCCAAATTCAACATCCATCCAGGAGTCAACAAAATGTATCGAGATGTTAAAAGAACATTCTGGTGGAAGACGATGAAGAGAGACATATCTATTTATGTGAGTCGCTGTGCTACTTGTCAGCAAATCAAGAGCGACCAAAAGAAGTGGCCGGTTTACTTCAACCTTTGGAAGTACCGAAATGGAAGTGGGATCAGGTATCAATGGATTTTATTGATGGATTGCCTCGAACCAAGAAAGGCAATGAAGCGATTTGGGATATTATGGATCGTCTAACCAAAAATGCTCATTTCATTCCAGTTAAATCTACTCGGACTGCAGCAAGCTTGGCAGGTATTTATATAAAGGAAATTGTTCGCCTCCATGGTATTCCCAGTAGTATAGTGAGTGATCGTGACCCGATCTTCACTAGTAGATTTTGGAAAGCATTTCAGGATGCATTGGGAACGAAATTAAATTTCAGTACTGCTTATCACCCACAATCTGATGGACAGAATGAAAGGGTCAATCAAATTTTAGAAGACCTACTGCGTGCTTGTGTTCATGATTTTGGTGGTTCTTGGGAGGACCATTTGCATCTGGTTGAATTCTCATATAACAACAGTTATCAGGCCAGTATTGAAATGGCTCCTTTCGAAGCTTTATATGGTCGTCCGTGTCGATCACCTACATGCTGGATCGAATCAGGTGACAGACTTGTTCTTGGACCGGATATGATAAAAGAAGCCACTGAGAAGGTAAATTTTATTCGAAAGAAGTTATTAACTGCCCAGAGCCGTCAGAAGAGCTATTATGACCGTCGAAGGAGAAATTTGGAATTTCAAGTTGGAGATTCTGTATTTCTGAAAGTATCTTCGATGCGGGGTGTATTGAGATTCGGGAAAACTGGAAAGTTGGCACCGCGTTATATTGGTCCTTTTCCTATTCTGGAAAGGATTGGTTCTTTAGCATATAGATTGCAGTTACCCAGCTGGTTGTGTGGCATACATGATGTGTTCCATATTTCTAATCTTCGGAAATATGTGCACGATCCAGATGATATTATTGAAGAAGCTGCTCAGCAGGATCTTGAAATCACTCCCAACTTGGCAGTTAGAAGGGAACCGATAAAAATTGTTGATCGTGATGAGAAGCGATTGAGGAACAAAATTGTGAAATTGGTCAAAGTTAAATGGAGTGGCGATCCAAAGGACTGTACTTGGGAGACCGAAGATAATATGAAGAAATCATATCCCAAATGCAGAATTGACATCTCGACTTAAAGCTGTAAGTCATTTCCTTATTTATAAATTCGTCTATTCTTTGTTTTCGTTTCTCTCTCTTTCAATTTCGAGGACGAAATTTTCTTAAGGAGGGGATATTGTAACATCCCGAAAATTATGAATTTAAATCTTAGTAATGTATTTGAACTTTTTGAAATTTAAATCGAAAAGCTATAAAGAAATAAAATATGAAAAAAATTTAGTGTTTTTAGTTAAAACTTTTAATAGAATTAAAACAAATATTGTAATAAAATCACATAGTTATTTAATGTTAATAACTAAAACCACTTTTCTTTTTAACAAAGTAAAATAAGGAATTGTGACAAAGTAAAATAATAAATTATGGTAGATGAGCTTTTAATAGAAATAAAATTGTTAAAATAAGTTATGATAAATTTATAAAAAAAAATTAAATCACATAATTATAATCTAACTAATAAACAAATAAATAATTAAACAATCAAATAAACAAACAAACAAATAAACAAATAAACAAATAAACAAGTAAACAAATAATTAAACAAGTAAACAAACAAATAAACAAATAAACAAGTAAACAAATAATTAAACAAGTAAACAAAACAGTAAGAAGAAATAATAAATTAAGATTTCTGTAAGCATACATGGGAGCAAATGAACATGGCATACATACTTACAATTAATGCTATTTCTCCTCGGCCCATACACAAACATACATCAGCCTAAATCAAAGCATGAAACACGGCATGGTGTAGATGTGCAAGGAAGCTTCACCAAACATACTTTCATTAAATGCCATCACCTTTAGCAAAGAAGCATAACTGCATTAAATACAAGCAACATACTTTCATTTAATGGTTTTACTGCACAAGCCATAAAAACAGTTTTGATTTACCTTTATACCATAAAACATTGTACCTGCCTACCTCCTTCTATACATGGCAATTGCTTTAGTTTATACGTTTAACAAATTTTAGCATAGATCTGAAATTAAAGAGAGAAAAATAGCATCACTTTATATATTTCAAAGTTGAAAATAAATTACTGAATTAAAAAGAAAAGAGAAGAGGAACAAACTGCAGTTCAAAGAAGATCAACATAGTCTCTGTTTCAAACCTTTGTCATGTGAGTAGATTTACTGCTTGGATATTAAAATTTAGTGTATTAGATTTGTGAACAGCTTGCTTAGCTATGTAAGTTTTAAAGGATAACTCTGCATATGTTTGTGATATCTGTTCTTCTAGTTTTTGGTTTTAAAACAGAGTGAAGTAGAAAAATTAAATCAAAACATTTCCATACGAACATTTTTAACTTAGGATTCTTAAAACAAAATATGTTGTGTAAACTTAACTCACAGTTTAAAATTTTATTTTAAGTTTGAAGTGAAAACTTTTGGCTATGCAACCTCAAACCTTACAGTAAATCAATATGATGATAAATTCAAGTATGATAAATCATTGATTTGATTGTATAATTCGAGTAAGTATACAAAAATGGGATTTTTAAACTAAATATGATGATTTTTACTTGGGTATCTTAGGAGCAGTTCATATTTTAACAAATGTTGCTTTTAAATCAATTCCTGTTAATCAAAAGATTTTTGAATGTTGAAATTTCGCGTGGAGCTAGTTTAATACTCAATAATGTTGGGAAAAATACAACTTAATTTTTCTATTGCGTGAATTGGGAGTACGAGCTCGAATTAGGGTTAGTTTTCGAAATTGATATGGTCTGTAAACTTGATGCGTACGCTACCTTGGATGCATCGAGTTCGAAGATTTTGTGGGTGATGATAGCATGGGGTGTTGTCGAACTATGGACGAAGTTGCTGGGTTTCTGGCGGCGTCAGGTGGCGTGGCGAGGCGTTGACAGGGACGGTGGTAGTTCCAGTGTATGTTGCAGGTTTGCGTGCTCGAACTCAATTTTGAATTCGAGATGATAAAGGAATTTAGGTGATCGGGGATTGAACTAGGGAGGATTTTTGACTTACTCATCGATGCAGCGACGCCTGAAGATCATCAATGGCGTTGTGCACGTATACGTGCACGAATTTATGACCTGGAAAAAATTTGATTTCCTGAAGCATTTCAGGTTTGTACTCGTGTGGGTTGACTCGAAGTTTTGATCAGGGAAATAGGGCAGAAACTCGAAGGGGGAATCGAGTGGCTTCAGGGTTGTATCGGGATGAAATTTGAACTTAAACAAATTTTGAAAAAAAAAATTAGTACACGGGTAGCTTTGGGGGGAAACTCGAAGCAGGAAGCAATCGAACTCGGGCGTGACTCGGGGGAGCCTCGGGTTGGCCACCTGAAACAGCATATTCAGTTGAAGCTTGTCGAAAACTTAAGTTTAAACAATTTTTATAAGCATTGTTTATAAAATGAAGATCGATTGTTAATGGAATGTGAAGTTAAATCAAACAATGATTAAATAATTTATCATTTATAATTACTTTGTAAATAATAATAAAAAATAAATAAAAGCAATTAAAATTTAAGTTGTAAATTAAAAATCGTTAGTTTGATAATTTAAGTTGATTGATTCAAAAAAAAAATGATAGTTACATTAAGATAATTTATTAAGGAATAATAAATTAATATGGTCAATTGAGATTTAATTAAATTGTAATTATAAATAATAAGTCATTAATTTAAAATGATCAATAAAATAAGTATATGGTTAATTTATTAAATCCCATTCACTTTGATTGGAAACGATTAACTATCGTTGTGCACTATATTGGTATCTCTGTTCTGTTTGTGATTCTGTATGATGTAATTGCCATGTTATTGCACTGTGATTATGATTTGTTCTGTATTGATGTGAAAACCCTGTTGTCCGTAAAACGGCATTTAAACTTCGATGCGACAGGGAATCGGATTTCAGTTGGTTATCTGAAACCCACATCGAACCTGTGAATATTTGTAAATGACATCCACATGTTTTAAAATTTGACACTCACTATTCGAATTAGCCGGGAAAGGACCTTTGTGTCATATAACCCATTTCGAATATGTGATTCGACGTTATGGATAGCAATCGAAGACCGGTGTGGAAGACCGGGTATTTGCGAGAGCGATAGGATGATCTGTCGATTGACTCTGCACCGAGTTGCTTCGGTATAGAGTTCTCCATATGTGATGGGGAATCCGATTAGGATTGTGGATATCCGGATTGCAAGGACTTCTTTGGAAGTGCCTTCGGTTCTGTTCGAACCCAGAACAGACATGTATGGATTGTATGTTAGACATTACAAATTGAGATATAAAGCCGATTTCTTTCAAATATATTTCTATTGGTGGCGGAGAATTTATTCTCCTAGCTTAACACCCTTCTCTGAGACGTACGAGCTCAGAGGTTATATAGTTGAAGGTTATCAGCAATATATTCCCAATTTGGTAATGTGACATGCTGAGTGTTGCTATGAAATGATCATTGTGTTGATCATTTGTGATAGGATCATTTTTTTGATCGTCTATCTAGGTGATCATTTCTATGATCATTTGTTGACGCAAAGCACAGCTTTTGGATAAAGCGTGTTTTTGTGGACGAGACTTCGTCGGACCTCACACCCCGAAATGGTCAAAACAGGAAAGATGCGGCAAGGTTATTGGGGGTAGCACCCCTTAGGCTATGTGCATTTTCCTCTGGATAGAAGTGGTATCATGGTATGGAGCCCAGATACTTAACTTATGTTGATATCGCAGATATATATATATATGATTTTGTGATTTGTTGCTGGGGCCTCGGTTAAAGGTTGGTTACAACCGGGAGGTGGCATACTCGTGTCAGTAGTTACCCAGTTAGGGGTAACCCGGCCTTGTGTTGGCAGAGATCCGGTTTGGTTCTCGGGGACGTCCTTCCAGAGGCGTTCTCATGTGGCAATGGGAAGTTCCTTGGCCTGACCATTTATTGGAAATCCAAAGAAACAATACGAGCCCTGTACGGTTTTAGTTGTAGAACCTGCCATTTAATATGGTAGCTATAGTAGGCATAATATAATGGTACCTATGCTGGCTAAGATTAATATTCTACTTTTGAAATGATTTACTTCACTATGCACTAGTATAATATCAAAGAATTCTTTTCTCGTATCAAGCATATTTAACTATCATAAGAAGAAATCTCCTCCAATTCTGCGTTTGCATTGTGTGTGTGGCGGGAGGTCTTATGGTAGTTCCATTTTTAAAAGCATTCCGAAAATTCTTTTATAAATCTTGTTTTATTTAATGCAACTGTTTTTGTTTACTCATACCAGTCCCATGACTGATCCGGAGTTTATTGTTTTCTTTCCTAAACTCTGGGTGCCCATTATTTCCACACGGGCAGCCCAGTAGCAGGTTTCTATATTTTGGAGTAGCAGTATTTTGGAGCTCTTATCTTGGATATATCTTAGGAGCTATTGGAGATTTCAGGTGTTAGCTTTTGGGAGTTCGTAATCATCTCTCTCATTTGAGAACTTTTGGATATATGTTCACTGTTGTATTATCATGATGTTGTATTTGGAGTTGTAGTGTATGTATTATGTACTCTGTTGCAGTATGGATATTATGTTGATGTTGTAACAGTGATGTTGTTTATGATATTGATTCTGTTCCGCTGTTTTATATTCATCTAATTGTTGTTATAAGCTCTGGCGATGCGAATTTGGTGTTGTCTATCGAACATCGAGTTTGGGTCGTCACAAAGTGGTTAACCCTTAATTACTTCCACTTAATTACTTTGATAAAGTAATTAACCTCTAATTACTTTATCAAATAATAACTCCTTTCTTAATTACATCCAGTAGTTATTCCTTAATTACTTCACCTAGTAATTAACTTAATTAAATCATAATTAATTATCTTAGTCACTTACTAATTAATCACTTAGTTAATTATTTAACCAATTATTTAAATTTAATTAAATAATTCCTTAACTTCTTATATTCAAAAAAATCCTTAATTAAGAAAAACATTATCTTAATTAAATAATTTATTGACCATCTATTCTTGAATTATCCTTATTATTTTCACCTATTAAATATCTTTAGTAAATCAAAATCTCTTAATTATTTAAAATAAATCTTTATTATAATTGATTATTATATCTTATTCGTTAAACTTTTTGTAAAATAAAATATATTAGAAATCCATTATAATCAAAACAATTTGAACATTCAAATTTATATCTTTAAAACTTCTCTAAGTTTTTGAATAAATTTTGATATAAAAATCATTTTAAAATTTTACTTTTCTATCTTTTAAAAAAATCTTTATTTTTTCAATATATGAAACTAATCAAAACTTATTCTTGGGAACAAATAAATCTTATAAGAAAATCTTGTTTTACTTTTGTTTTAAGAGTTTGAAAACAATTTAAAAATCAAATTCCTTTGTTTTAAAAACTCAAGCATCCTAAACAATCTAAAGCCTGTACAACAAAACCCTGGACAACATAGCACACCCGAGCAAATCATTCACTTGCTCGAGCGAAATCCGAGGTTTCCCATCCTCTCCCTGCTTCGAGTAAAACTCGAATATCCCTGAAAAAACTCGCACTTCCTTCCCCAAACCAGATTCCCACAAACACGAAAGTCATGCACGTTCTCGTGCACGCCACCACCAATTGCCGATGGACTCCACCCTGACCTCCGACGAGTCGACAACAACCACGACAACTCCACCAGATCGACCAATCATCTCGTTTCACTATAGAATCGAATTCGACTCTAAACGCACACAGCCCAGAAACGACATCGCCAAAAGATCAACCAATTCTGGCGATCCCTGACCTGCGATACCACACCACCTTCACCGAAGCTCCGTCGCACCATCCAGCACCCATGGCACCATTCGCGATCGACTCCGATCGCCACTAGGCATCTCGAAATCCATCTGAACATCATCGACGCAACCCAGCAGTTAAACCCTATTCCTCCTTCTCGTATCCACGCTGAGCATCTAAAAATCCCAACTCCATTTTTCTGATGAACTCCTACTTCCCCTCGACCTTCAGGTCCAATCACCTCGACCATCTCGTCATCGATCGATGTAATTTGACAAATTCATCCAAAATGAACATTTGAGAATGCACGCAGATTTCTAAACTAAAAATCATGATATATACATTAAAAATCAAGATTTTCTATATTGAATTAAATTATGTAATCAAAACTTAAAATTGAATTAATAAATTATGGACCCGTTTTAATTTTTAGTGTAATTTAAAAACCCTAAGCCAATTATTCATTTAAAATACCTGTAGTTATTTTTAGGTGAGATGTTACGTGATTTCAAACATCTTCCATTAACAAATCATTAGCTAATTTGAATTCTAAAATGAGTTATTGAATTTATTAAGAAATCAAAGCCTGTTATTATCATACAGAGACTATTTTTTAACTACACAGGCATTCAAACACTCATAATGCAAACATGCCTTCAATTTAATTCAAGAACACAGGCAAACAACTTGATTTCCATACATATATCAAAGAGAAGAACAATATTTAAATTGATTTTAAAATCTGCTTATTCACCTAAAAATGTAGAGATAGAGGACATATTTGTTTCCAGGCTTGAATTCCTCTTGCTTGATGAATTTTACATCAGGCTGTTGATCTTTATCTTTAGTTGCTTGTTGACTGATTATACTTGAAGAATTTGAAATACATATGGCATCTGACTTTTGATTCCCTTTTCAGACTTGAGTTTCCAGATTTGAACTTCTAGCTTTTAATTTTCTTTGATCCTTGATTCTAGATTTTTATCTCCTTCCGATTCTTGGAATTTTAGGTTTTCTTCTTCTTTTGATTTGTTTTAGATTTTAGTTGAAAAGATGAATGCAGTTGAAAAGTAAAAGTAAATCTCTTCTTCATATTTTTATTTTATTTTTTTAAATTTTAAATTAAATTGTCAAAGAGCAAATGTTGACATTTATCCCCTAAGATGTTATTTAGCTTACACCTATGCTTATATTTTTACAAATGTCTCTAACCCAATTTAATGTACTTACAGTGTTATTATCATTTATTTTTCTATAAATTTATTTAAGCCTTGTATGTATAATTATGTAATATTTACATGTATGTAATGTGTATTTATTTTTTTAAGCTTTTAGATTTTGTATAAATATACAATGTGAATTCATGTAAACATTTATTTATAAATAACTTATGCTTTGATCAATCAATTGCATCATATATTTATAAGCTTGATAATTTTATTTTAACTTTATATATATTTTTACAAACCAATTTTGTCTTATGTTTGAATTTACAAATGATAGAATATTACAAACAAATGAACTTTAAATATAAATCTTATTTCAAATTCAAACTAAAATTTATGTTTAAAATAAATAAGAAATAATCCTTGTTGTTAAAGATTTTAAATTTCAAATATCACTTTAAAAGTATTAAGTTAGAATGTAATTTCCAACTTACAAACTATATATATATATATATATATATATATATTTAAAGTTTGAAAATACTTTAATTTAATTCAAAACAATATATTTCTCCTTCCAATCCTTCTCTAGCCCAGAATGAGTCCGTCCTCTTTCAACAACTAAATGATGCCTTAAATTCTGAAGCAAGTATGATGAAGCAAACGATGCATGAAAGGTGGGTTATTGAGGGAGATTGGAATACTGCTTTCTTCCATGCTTCAATCAAGGATAAACAAGCTAGAGATCATATTCATTCGCTTTGGGATGATGATGGAGTTCTCCTTACAACCGTTGAAGAGATTGATCAATACTTGATTCAACACTTCTCCAAGCTGTTAGGAAACTCTGACAATTTTGAGCCTGATCTTGATAGACTAAATAACCTCCCCCTTCCTATGTTAAACTCAATAATGAAAAACATGCTTGTTCAAAAGGTTTCTGATCAAGAAATTAAAGATGCTGTTTTTTCTATGAATGCCACTTCGTGTGGTGGGCCTGATGGATTTAATGTCGTTTTCTTCAAGGCTAGTCGGCATATAGTAAGTCATGTATTCACTACGGCAATTCATAATTTTTTTAATAACTTTAAACTGCTTGGTGAAATTAACACGACCAATCTCGCCCTAATTCCCAAAGTCAGGCCAATCCAAAATGCTTCCTCGTTTCGGCCTATTTCTTGCTGTGATGTAGTATATAATTGTGTCTCTAAAATTCTAGCCTCAAGACTTGTATCTGTGTTGCCATCAATAATCTCCCCTGACCAGTCTCCATTTCTTCCAAATAGGAACATTCTTGATAACATAATGATGGCACATGAATTAATTAATGCGTATGGTAGATGTCTTATCTCCCCTAGAACTATGCTGAAGCTTGATATTTGCAAAGCTTATGATAGCTTGCACTGGACCTCCATTGTTCGAGTAATGTCGTTAATGGGTTTTCCCAAGGTCTTTGTAGCATGGCTGTATGTTTTTATTTCAACCCCCTCTATCTCTCTTTGCTATAATGGGAAGTCGTCGGGGTTCTTGAAAGGTTAGCAAGGGGTTCGCCAGGGGGACCCTATTTCCTCCTATATATTCATCATAGTTTTGGAAGCACTCACTTGCATGCGGACAAAGAAATTTGTTGATAAGACTATTTCTTATCATCCAAAATGTAAACAGCTTCAAATTACCTCTCTTTTCTTTGCGGACGACATTATGATCTTCTCTATGCCTAATGATCACTCCATTGCTGGCATTCTTGAAACTCTTCAATCCTTTTATCTTGCTACTAGTTTAAGGATTAATCAATCTAAATCACATATACTCATCTCTGGTATTGGTACGTCTGCAAAGGAAAGGATTGTTGCACTATCAGGTTTTCAGTTGATGGAAAATAATATGTCATATCTAGGCCTTCCACTATGTACGTCCAGGGTTACCAGGGCTGATTGCATAACCCTTTATGATAAAATTACTTCAAAGCTTAACTCTTGGACGACCAAGTTTCTTTCTATGGCCGGAAGAGTGGTGTTAGTTAAGTCAGTTTGCTTCTCAATGACTATGTATTAGACTAGAACCTACATACTACCGACTCAATTGCTCACCATGATCAGATCAGCTACGTTAAGATTTCTTTGGATTGGTTCCATCCACAATAGGAAGATGGTACCTATGGCTTTCTCCTCCGCTGAAAGGCCTCTCATTAAAGGTGGTCTTGGCATCATCAATATCACCTTATGGAATAAAGCAACTATTAGTACCCATGTGGATGCATTATTGCTTAAAAGGAACAGTCTTTAGGTGCAACGGGTGTGGTTATATCGAATTAAGAATGGGAACTTTTGGTCTATGAATGTTTCACAACGATCAAGTTGGATATGGAGGAAAATTATTAGCATGAGAAGTTCTTTCCTCCATTTGTCAAATTCAACTTGTCCCCAGCTAGCTTGGTGAGTTTTTGGAAGGACCCTTGGGTGGGGGATGGTATGGTATTAAACAATATGCAGGGAATCCAGGAAAGATGGTGATTCCTGATAGGTGATAATGCTTGTGCAGTTGACTACATTGTGAATGGGAAGCTCCACACTTCTTCTTCAAGTAATCAGGCAGTCAACTCGTCGTGGAGGAGTTTGCGTAATCTTGTTGTGACTTTCAAACATAAGACAGAAGTATGCTGGAAAGGTAGACCTCATAGTATTGGAAGGGTGTATGATCTTCTCCACCAAACTGATGCTCTACCGTTTTTTCCTTGGGCTAAGGTAGGTTGGGCATCTCATTCACCAGCTAATGAGAACTTGATGTTCTGGCAAATTGTTAACAAAGCAATACTAACTAGGGATAAGTTGGTGGCTACTGGAATGGATATTCATCATCTATGCCTATTCTGTAATGTGTCCCAGAATCTACTGACCGCCTTTTTTTTATTGCGATTATTTATCTAGTATGATCAGTACCCTGATGAATAAAGTAGGATTTATGAATTTTGATGACAACTCTACTACTAAATGGAATGAGCTAAAGAAGGCAACAAGGTGGAGAAATAATAGAAGAGATATTATCTTCTTTGTTCTAAAGATTTACTTCAGATAGGTCTGGATTGAATGGAATACAAGGTGTTTCAGAAGTGAGGTCACTTCGACGCAACAATTTTGGTACAAGCTTATGTTCAAAATTGCATCTGGGATTGGATTTTCAAGGCATGGTTTCTCTCCTCATAACCATGATTTTTGGAATTGACTTGGCCAACGTATGTTGGGTCAAGTTGTGTGCATTTGTTTGCCTGTGCATTCATTTGTGCATGTGGTGTCTTCTTGTTTTCTTGCTTGTCTGCATTTGTGTTTTTTTTTGTTTTCCTCTACATAGTTGGGCCTTAGTGTGTGTTTTGTCTTGTTTGCTTTCTTAGTGCATGTTGTGTTTCGCGACTTTAGTGTGTTATTGTCGTGATGTTCATCTTTTTTCAGTAAACTATGGTAGGGGACCGGCCAACCCCGCTTGCCTTTCAAAAAATATATATAAATATATACATTTTAAACGGAAAACATTTTAACATTAGTTTTGAAAATTATCATATTAAATTTTGAAACACAATTTCAAATCATAATATATATACATATATATGACAATTTGAAAACATAGCTTTTGTTATATTAGAGACTTCCTATTTACAATATATATCAATATATATTATAAATATTGAAAATATTTTGATTAGCTTTGAAAGATAAATCTTAACGGTTTTAAATTGTTGGAAAAGATATTAATAATTATTGCCAAATTAAATATTATTAGCTTTTAAAAGAATTTAACATGTCAATTTAAAATTATCAGATCAATTTAATTTTTATTAAAGATTATTAAATTGATATTGCTCAAAATTCCGGGTCATCACATTCCTCCCCCTAAAAGAATTTCGTCCCCGAAATTTAAAAGCAAAGATAATTTAATAACCAAGTAAAATTTTTAATTTCGAACAGCCACCATAGCAACCAATTCAAACAAACAATTTTAACTATCCAGACAAAATTCTGGATAGGACTTCCTAATATTATCTAGAGTTTCCAGGTACATATGTGGAATACTCGCTCTATAGGAACTTAAGTAACTACACTACTATCCAGTACTCCTTCCCATCTAGATCTACAAATCTGAACAAGACTAAACTCAAGACCAACTCAACTACCATATCCTTTTGAACTGCTGATTCTATCACCAATGATAAATCATACATGTATTCCTAAGAGATACATGAAATATAATGAATTCAAGTTACCCGAACTGGCAATTTAATCTTGTGGATCAAAGAACTAATCCTCTTGATAACATAGGAAAATCCAAAATATTTTCGAAGTTAGCTCTCCAGTCTTACCCCATTATTATATCTCCTTTGATCGGATAAAACTTAAACAGTATCCAAATTCCATCTTCACATTCCAAATTCCCATCAATTCTTAACTACACAACTGTACTGACGATCCCGGCTCACCTCTATTCTTTCTGATATGCTTAACCCTTGCTGATGCTTCTTGAAACAATTGGACCAAAATCAAACCAATTCCTGGATCCTACACCATAAAATGGATCACCAAAAATTCTTTGAAATGCAGAACACAACTCTACTCCACAAGCATTATGGACTTCAGATCTACCTCTCTTATCTGGAATAGCCCAACAGTTGCACTTAACAACCTTGCTTTCCAAATCCTGAAAATTTCTTCACACTTAGAGGTATACTTGAATTTCCTGTAGAAATCCTCTAATTCAAGAAACCTGCAACTCCCGGATGCTCCCGTTCTAAAACAGCTGCTATCTCGCTTCCGCTGCACAACTCTGATCTAGAGAAGATGAGAATGCTATCGAAGAACTCGAGCACAAAATGGATTTATACACAGTTTATCAGACCCATAGAATCTTAATGATCCATTCCACTAGGTCAAAAACACCCCAGCAGAATCTTAACTAGAAACTAGAAGATCAATTTTTCTTCAAAGAATCATAAGCTGCTTCACCAAACTTTTCTCTCTCAAGG
This sequence comes from Allium cepa, assembly GCA_030765085.1. Lineage (NCBI taxonomy): Eukaryota > Viridiplantae > Streptophyta > Magnoliopsida > Asparagales > Amaryllidaceae > Allium > Allium cepa. Next base: position 870,893,639 of record CM060937.1, on the reverse strand, counting down.
ATCCCGCCCTCTACTAGGTTGAATCATTAGTATTGCTTCTGGAATCCAAGTCGATAAGGAAACTCACTCCCAGATTCAGGTAACTTCTGACTTCCTCAAAAACATTTGAAAAATCTCCGACTACTTAGATAGCTTTTACCTCCACTTGAGATGCCTCAGTCTTAGCAAAATATTTCTCGATGAACTCCCAAAGTAATCACAAGTCACTTTTGCAATCTTACCCTATTCAGATTCAAAAGAAACCGCCTTCACCAACTAGAATGGGTTCCCTAATCAAGGTCAACCTTCCAACAAATATCTTGCTCCGTTGAGCCTCCTAAAGAAGTGAATAAGCCTTCACTATCTGCCCAAGCTGCTGATAGTAGAATCCTAAAGATTTCTGAATCATCGAAGAAACGGGTCCACGCTGCTGCTTCCAAACTTCACTTCAATGATACTGCCAAGACAAAAGATCTTTCTTATCCAAAACTCCTTGAAATTTAAAGCTATCAACCAATTCCACACAAAAAATCCTTGAAACGGATAGACATCTTCTCAAGAAACTCGGGCTCCAAACCAAACACCAACAACTTGTTCTTCTTAAGGGAAACACTGAGACCATGTCCGAAACGAAGCAATTCATCAACCTTAGTCTCATACTTCAATATAGATAAGACTTCTATATTCAAGATACAAATGATCCCTAAACATCTGAATCTTCCCTGCAGTAGGCATCACTATTCCTTCAACACCATCTTAATCTTAATCCAAAAGAACATCTTTAGAACCATCTATGGATACTGCATCCCACCTCATAGCTGCTCCTCTCTGAAGTCGCCAAGATACCATCACCTACTTTAGCTCATCTGACAGATTCAACTCTTGGAAATCTCGCTCACATAAGAGCAAACCAAACTTGCACTTCAAGAATATACTCCAATTCTTGAAAAGACTTTCTCTGGGATCAAAGAAATCCGTTCACAAATCTACAAAGCTTATTCGAGACGGTAATAGGTCTACAGTCTCGACAGATATACCTCCAACCACAACAAATGTGCATCTTCCATTAGTAGTAGTCGTGTTACACACACTCCTACCTTATCTACCATTACAACAAACAGATAAACCAATAGATTATACATACATACATATATATATATTACAAGTACGCTCTCTTAAGAAAGAAGTCACTCCAAAGCCTAGGTATTTACTCAACCTAGTGCCCTGATTCCAACTGTAACGACCTGCCTTTCTATCACCAGAAAGACGCATCGTTATTTAAGAAAGAAACGGATAAAAGAAGAGAAGAAAGAGAAGAAAGAACAACAGCACTGTACATGCAGTATAAAATAAAACGTGAATTTTGAAAATAATATTTGCCTCAGTTAATTGGGTTGTTCGTCATCATTTAAATTTGAATTCATCACACACGAACAATGTGACATGCACAGTGTATCACTGTACATGCCACAAGGCCGTGCACACCGATATACACTTGATTGATTTACAGGGACAGGTGAGCACAGGTCAAACCAAATGAAAAGCCGGGTTCAACTCACATGCAACATAAATAAAATATCAACTTCAGCACAAGGTCAAACCCGAGCTGTGAAACTGGATTCAACACAGGTGCAAATGGCCAAAACTCAAGAATCAAGTGTCGACTAGTCTAATATAAACAAGACAGTGACCCAGTGCCAACATGATCAGAATGAAGACAAGTACACTTGAACAAAATGAACAAGTGAAGCATCTGTGTAAACATATGTATAGCATGTCAAAGCAAGCTGCATATTTGACAATCAACTAGATTGAACCAATGACCTAGGTTACAACTTCAAAATCAGTGGGCAAGTATGGACAAAGCTCGGGCACAAGATATGGGACAAGTGATACAACTGACATGCAAACATCTCAATATTGCAATGTACCCAAAACTAGTTCAGTAATCAAACTGCAACAAGGCAACAAGGAATGGCCAGAACCAAGGCAAGACCAAGTGCAGCATCAGTGAAGCCAAAGCATGATACAGATGAACAAAATGACCAAGTGCAACTGGAAACAACAATGAGTGCATGCTACAACAACAAAGACCACAGCTACTACACAACACAGACAACAAGTAATAAAAATGCACAACAACATGAATACTGAAACAATCAAGGACGGAGCAACTGTATATATGCACATATATGAAGATCAATATCAAATGAAGACTCATGAACAACCTGAACCAAACCCAGTACATCTGACTCAAACCAAATGCACCAGTGCAACAACTCAAGATTTCAATAACTACATCATAAGATGCATAAATACTTACACAGGACAAAGCATAACCGAAGTCTACTCAAGATGTACAAGATGAGATTTCAATAATAGAAATACTACAGTGCGAACAAATGCATAGCCCCAACAATGCAGAGCTACTCGAGATGGAGATGTACAAGATGATAACACATGACAGTCAAACAGGTCAAGTATGCTACAACAATAAATTCAATCAAAACCGAAGTCAAATGAATTCAACACCGTGGTGACCACGTAACAAATTCAAAGACGTGGATTTGCATACACAAAACCAGTGCCGAAGTCACAATTGAACCAAGTCAGTATGTTGAACAAGTCAGAAATGTGGTGGTAAAGAAACGAGCAAAGTCAAAATCGAAGCCGTGTCATCCAAGCATCAAAAATACGAAATTGACAAAGTCAGATCAATCCCAAGCATCAAAACATAATCAAGCAGTCAGAGAAATGAATTTGACGAATTCAATCAAAAATAGACGAACGCAATTCAAGGAATTCGAACGCGTATATAAACCCACAATCATCATCGGCTAGATTCATCGAGTTTAAGTACGTAAATCATTAAAAGCACAAAAAGGATGAACTACATACCAAAGTCAGAAATCGAACTCGATCGGAAATTGGGGGAACGGTGTGCTAAGCAGAGAGATCATCGATTGACGAAGCATCAACGTAAAACCATTCATTCAATCGAGACATAGAAGCCGACAGCCCCAATTTGCTCAAGCCCTAATTTCGCCAAAAAGGAACGAACGAAGATACAACAGAGGCCGCCATATTTTCACAAGTCACAGGAAAAAGGAACGAGCTGACGGGTTAAAGAAAAGAGAATAAGGCCGGCCTATTTTATTTTAAAAGGGCTTTAGTATATTTATAAATAGGGTTTAAGTATTTTTTATTGTCTTTTAATTGTTGTTTTTACTTTTCGAATCAAAGAATTTGTAAATCACCACCTAGGGTTTAGGTAGTGTCAGATTGTCTAGTTAGAATTAGTTCAGTGAGCAGGGTGTGCGAGTTTGCAAAGCTCTATAGGCGGGAGCAGAGTTTGAGAGTAAGAAAAGCTCTATAGGTGGGAGCAGAGTTTGCGAGTAAGCGAAACTCTATAGGCGGAGCAGGGTGTGCGAGTCTAGTAGAGTGTTTGTGAGCGGGAGCAAATGTTTGCGAGTCTAGTAGAGTGTTTGTGAGCGGAAGCAAAAGGTTTGCGAGTCTAGTAGAGTGTTTGTAAGCGTGATACTGTTTAATTCTAATAGAAATCTGGGAATGCAGCAGTAGGCATGGGTTGCCGAAGCTGGGTAAATTTTGTGTGTGATTTACTTTTCAGCATATTTATTTCTGCAGTTTGTTTTTGTGTTTATATCGAGAAAATTTGCTATAACCCTATTCACCCCCCCTCTAGGGTTAATCTAGATCCTACAAGTGGTATCAGAGCCCGGTATTTTGTTTTTAACTCTAGAGTCATGAATTCACCGAATAATGCTTTTACTGAGGGGCAATCTATTGCTGGGCCACCCATGTTTAACGGGAACGATTATGCTTATTGGAAAGTTAGGATGGGTATCTATCTTAGTTCTGTTGATTATGATGTTTGGGATATTATTGAAACTGGCTATAAACCTCCCACTATAATCGTTGGTGATACTGAGATTCCTAAACCTAAGGATAGGTGGGATGCTAACGATAAGAGATTGAAAACGACAAATGCTAAAGCCATGAATGCTTTGATATGTGCTCTTGATAAAAATGAATTTAATAGAATTTCTCATTGTACAACAGCACAGGAAATTTGGCACACTTTGGAGGTGACACACGAAGGAACTTCTCAAGTCAAGGAGTCTCGTCTAGCCCCATTCAGCAATGAATACGAAACTTTGTGATGGACAAAGGCGAGAGCATAAAGGATATGTTTGGACGCTTTTCAACCTTGGTATACAATGCTAGAGCGCTTGGGAAAGTATTCACCGAGGTAGATCTTATAAGGAAGGTGCTACGAGTTTTACCAATGAACTTTGAGGCAAAAGTTACGGTAATACAAGAATCGAAAGATCTGAGTAAGCTAAGCATGGAGGAGTTGATTGGCAACTTGATGACATATGAGCTTGAGCTAAAAGCAAAGGAAGAACTCAACAACTCCGAACCAAAGAAGAAGACGATTGCCTTAAAGAGCAAAGAAGAAACCGATGAAGAAGGAGAAGATCCAATTGAAGAACTTGCAATGGCTGTCAATAATCTTAGAAAATGGTCAAGATTCAAGCCACGCAAGAAGAAAACAAAAGGCAATAGGTCAAAAGATTCTGAAAATTCCGATAATGAACTGACGTGTTATAACAGCAACAAGCCTGGCCACATCAAACCAGAATGCCCACTTCTCAAATACAACAAAGGAAAAAAAAAGGCTTTTGCATCAACTTGGGATGATGAAGAAGGAGTGGAAGTTTCGGATAATAGCTCAAAGGAAGCTAACTTGTGTTGTATGGCAAAATCAGAATCAGAAGCAAGCTCTGAGGAATCTAGTGAGGCAGGTGAGTATTCCTATAGAGATCTTGTTTTTATGTGCTTAGATCTTACTAAAACATTTGATAGCCTTGAATCTAAAATTGAAAAACTGAAATCTGATAGGAGAGAACTCGCCCATGAAAATTCTAGGTTAGAAACTGAACTTGAAAACATTCAAAACCTAGACTATAAAAATTGTAAGATTTTAGATTCAGAATTATCAAAACTTAGGAATAACTTTGAGAATCTTGAAAAAGAAAACTTGAATCTTAAGGAAACCATCGACACTAGGAAAAAGGATTTTATAAATCGATGCACCTCACTTGTAACTGAAAACACATCACTAAAAACCAAAGTCCAAAATCTTGAGAAATCTCTGAACAATTTTTCAAGAGGAGAAAAATCATTTAACATGTTATAGGGAAATCAAATGTTTGCTAACAACAGAAAAGGACTAGGTTTTGGGAAAACACAAGATGATGATAATGCAAAAGGTAAAAGTGTCTTTGCTCGATCTGAAATAAGTGGACATCATAGTCATAGGAACAAGAACACAAAATTTAATCAAGTCAATTTAATGTGCACAATTTATAGAAAATTTGGACATAATCAAAATAATTGTTGGTAGAGACCCAAACACGTGAAAACTATACCAATTTGGGTTCCAAAAGGCACAAATATAAAATCTTTGAAAGTCAAACAAATTTGGGTGCCAAAAGAAACATATATAAATAGTTTTGGGTCTCCACAAACATATTTTTCATGTTCTGCCACTGACAACCATGGACCTATAAAAACAAATAGGTCACAAAAATCTTTCATCGTGTAGGTGTGGTGGCAGGCTAAGGAACAACAACAGTGTTCTCTGGATTTTGGTTGTTCCAGAAACACAACGGGCAACAAAGCAAAGTTCCTTAGCCTAGTATAAAGGTGACAGAATCACAATGGACAACAACGAAAAATTATCGTAAAGGTAAAACAGGTAAATTTGTTTTTGAACGATATATTAAATGTGATAATCTGCACCGTAATCTTAATCAGCCAGTAATGTGATGATGAAATGAATGATGTCTTTAATTCTGAATTATTCTTAATTGATATGATTTCTTTTGACTTGTTCTTATTTATGACCTTGATTTGTGCTTAAATGATGACCAATCATATTTTCAACATTGGACTAATCCATATAAATTTGTTCGGTCAAATGATGGTATTTTATTGATCTTTGATTACTCATGCTATATGTAGATATATTTGTTTTGACATTTTGGTCACTACTTGTAAATTTGCATGATTTCAAATTTCGTGTGAAAGATGTTAAAAAGGATTTTGAGAAATTGTTGAAACTTCAAGAAAATTGTTTTTGAAAAAATAATGATGTTGATTGACTGTTGATTACTCATGAATATAACGGTTTATCCTAAGGTTTCTGAAATTAACACTATGATATTTGTTTGAGTGTTAACATAGCTTCATTTCAAATTTCATTTAAAAATTATTGAAAACAATTATGAGATAATTTGTTGAAATTTCACAATCTGGTCTTTGACATCCAACGAGTGAATATTGAGTGAAATTTAAATTCAGATGCAGATTACACTGGTAATATAGTTGATAGAAAAATTACTAGTGGAACGTGATTGATTTTTGAGACATGTAGTACCTGCATCGTTTTTTCATAGAAAATATCTGCATATTTTTCACTTGAAATAATTTTTCAAATGGCAGAATTTTTCTCATATAACCCCTTCGAGAAAATCATTGTTGACCATATTTTCAGATTAGTCATTCTTATTTGATATTAAATGACAAATTTTGACTACTCTAACTCCCTAACGATTATCGAAAAGATCAATAGTGATTAAAAAAGTGACGAGTGACGATATTTGTCATACATTACTCAAGACAATATATTTAGAAAAATTTCTTTAGAATTTCATAACAAGAGTTATAAAAACTTTTTGTTGGGTAAAAATTCCATGATCATTTTTATTTCTATCATCTTTCTATCGACCATCACTCATCAAAATCATATATAGCATGTAAATTTGTGGTAGTTTACAAAGGAAATTATTCGTTCTTCAATTTATTATTATAAAGGAAATTATCCGTGCTTCAATTTATTATATTCTTCAATAAAAATAAATATCCAAAGTATTCACTCTCATTTAAAAGTCCTCACGGTTATGCATGGGTGAATTACTTGGATTTTTGATTATGTGCTTCCATGCTCATTTAAAAGTCCTTACGGTTATGCATGTATGGAACGCATATCAAAATTAATTGATTAAATAGACAAGTTGATTCTAATCCCATTTAAAAGTCCTCACGGTCATGCGTGGTTAGAAGATACTTGATTTCATTTTTTAAATTAAATTGGAATACTACTAATCTCATTTAAAAGTCCTAACGGTTATGCATGATTAGTAGATATTCAAATTTCCTGAAATAAATATACCACAAATAGACGGAACTGTATGTTTTTTGATGATTTTATCCCCATCACTTCTGAAAGTGGAATATGCACCTGACAAGGATAATTATGATTTTTGTTTGAGTTTTATTGAAATTTGATATTTATATTAAATTGAGTTAAATGTTTGATTCATGTATGTCACTTCATCCCTATTTTTATAACAATGTTATTCTTTTGCTGATAACAAAAGGGGGAGAGAAAAGTTAAGATTTTGTCAAACAGAATCAAGCAAAGGTCAAATAATTTTCCATTTGCATCTAGGCTCATTTATATATTTCTATTTGTATGCATATATGTAGGGGGAGTATTGTGTAGAGAGGGAGCATTTAAATAGGGGGAGCAAATTGAACGATCAAATACATTTAATACAATCAAAATCTTAAATATATATTTGTTATCATCAAAAGGGGGAGATAGTTGAATATGCGCTTTGCGCTTATATGATTTTTGTTTGATGATAATAAACATATATACATTCATTTAAATGTATTTGGTAATGTACTATTTTGTTTTTCATAGATTAAATAAATATTTGTTGAATAAAATAAATTACACAGAATTTGAATTCAAACAGATATTTTATTCAAACAAATATTTATTACAATTTTGAATAGTACAATTTCATGCTCTCACTATAAATATACAACTTTGATTACAATACATCACAATTTTACATTTACAGTTAACCTCACTACATATCACTCACACTCATATTTCTATCTTCAACTGCATTCCAGTTAAAATCCAGCATCTGAGCAATCTGCAAAAATATACACCAACGCAGTAAAATTGAAAAGGAAATATTTTTGCAGTATAAAATAAAACGTGAATTTTGAAAATAATATTTGCCTCAGTTATTTGGGTTGTTCGTCATCATTTAAATTTGAATTCATCACACACGCACAATGTGACATGCACAGTGTATCACTGTACATGCTATAAGGCCGTGCACACCGATATACGCTTGATTGATTTACAGGGACAGGTGAGCACAGGTCAAACCCAAATGAAAAGCCGGGTTCAACTCACGTGCAACATAAATAAAATATCAACTTCAGCACAAGGTCAAACCCGAGCTGTGAAACTGGATTCAACACAGGTGCAAATGGCCAAAACTCAAGAATCAAGTGTCGACTAGTCTAATATAAACAAGACAGTAACCCAGTGCCAACATGATCAGAATAAAGACAAGTACACTTGAACAAAATGAACAAGTAAAGCATCTGTGTAAACATATGTATAGCATGTCAAAGCAAGCTGCATATTTGACAATCAACCAAATTGAACCAATGACCTAGGTTACAACTTCAAAATCAGTGGGCAAGTATGGACAGAGCTCGAGCACAAGATATGGGACAAGTGATACAACTGACATGCAAACATCTCAATATTGCAATGTACCCAGAACTAGTTCAGTAATCAAACTGCAACAAGGCAACAAGGAATGGCCAGAACCAAGGCAAGACCAAGTGCAGCATCAGTGAAGCCAAAGCATGATACAGATGAACAAAATGACCAAGTGCAACTGGAAACAACAATGAGTGCATGCTACAACAACAAAGACCACAGCTACTACACAACACAGACAACAAGCAATACAAATGCACAACAACATGAATACTGAAACAATCAAGGACGGAGCAACTGTATATATGCACATATATGAAGATCAATATCAAATGAAGACTCATGAACAACCTAAACCAAACCCAGTACATCTGACTCAAACCAAATGCACCAGTGCAACAACTCAAGATTTCAATAACTACAACATGAGATGCAGAAATACTTATATAGGACAAAGCATAACCGAAGTCTACTCGAGATGTACAAGATGAGATTTCAATAATAGAAATACTACAGTGCGAACAAATGCATAGCCCCAACAATGCAGAGCTACTCGAGATGGAGATGTACAAGATGATAACACATGACAGTCAAACAGGTCAAGTATGCTACAACAATAAATTCAATCAAAACCGAAGTCAAATGAATTCAACACCGTGGTGACCACGTAATAAATTCAAAGACGTGGATTTGCATACACAAAACCAGTGCCGAAGTCACAATTGAACCAAGTCGGTATGTTGAACAAGTCAGAAATGTGGTGGTAAAGAAACGAGCAAAGTCAAAATCGAAGCCGTGTCATCCAAGCATCAAAAATACGAAATTGACAAATTAGTCAGATCAATCCCAAGCATCAAAACATAATCAAGCGGTCAGAGAAATGAATTTGACGAATTCAATCAAAAATAGATGAACGCAATTCAAGGAATTCGAATGCGTATATAAACCCACAATCATCATCGGCTAGATTCATCGAGTTCAAGTACGTAAATCATTAAAAGCACAAAAAGGATAAACTACATACCGAAGTCAGAAATCGAACTCGAACGGAAATTGGGGGAACGGTGTGCTAAGCAGAGAGATCGTCGATTGACGAAGCATCAACGTAAAACCATTCATCCAATCGAGACATAGAAGCCGACAGCCCCAATTTGCTCAAGCCCTAATATCGCGAAAAAGGAATGAACGAAGATACAACAGAGGCCGCCATATTTTCACAAGTCACGGGAAAAATGAACGAGCTGATGGGTTAAAGAAAAGAGAATAAGGCCGGCCTATTTTATTTTAAAAGGGCTTTAGTATATTTATAAATAGGGTTTAAGTATTTTTTATTGTCTTTAATTGTTGTTTTTACTTTTCGAATCAAAGAATTTGTAAATCACCACCTAGGGTTTAGGTAGTGTCAGATTGTCTAGTTAGAATTAGTTCAGTGAGCAGGGTGTGCGAGTTTGCAAAGCTCTATAGGCGGGAGCAGAGTTTGCGAGTAAGCAAAGCTCTATAGGCGGGAGCAGAGTTTGCGAGTAAGCGAAACTCTATAGGAGGAGCAGGGTGTGCGAGTCTAGTAGAGTGTTTGTGAGCGGGAGCAAATGTTTGCGAGTCTAGTAGAGTGTTTGTGAGCGGGAGCAAAAGGTTTGCGAGTCTAGTAGAGTGTTTTAAGCGTGATACTGTTTAATTCTAATAGAAATCTGGGAATGCAGCAGTAGGCAGGGGTTGCCGAAGCTGGGTAAATTTTGTGTGTGATTTACTTTTCAGCATATTTATTTCTGCAGTTTGTTTCTGTGTTTATATCAATAAAATTTGCTATAACCCTATTCACCCCCCTCTATGGTTAATCTAGATCCTACAAGGCTAACCTGAATCACTTGACTACTCATACGTAATATGAGTACACAAAAGTTTAGTAAAACAAAAAATAAACACTTGGGTCCGACATGGGTCCGATGTGAGTAAACGGTTTAAAGTTGCTTAACTTTTGAAAATCCTTTGAAAAGAAAAGTATCACGTAAGATTCCCCACACATAAACATGGTTAAGTTTTACCTTACGCTGACCAAAACATTTGATAGGAAATCCAGTGATATTATAATAGTGCCTAGGGTTTTCAAGTAAAATAGAAAATAGCTGAAATTGTTACATTTATTAAATTCCGGCATACATTGGTATACAAACAAAACCGTAAGGTCTCGTAGGGAAAATGGGTTTCCATCATTGGCAGGACTACTGAGGTACCACCCGTTATAGTACCTGGTCTAGATCAGAGTATCGAGGATACACCCTAAATCTCCTGCAGCACAAGGCCGGAACCATCCCTTACTACACAGTCCCGAACAAGACAACCCTGTGGTTGGCTGCAGATCCAACTGCCCACACAGCCGAATAAAAAGGGACATCTAGACAGGGGTCAATCTCGTCCTACTTGAGCGCGACTCACTTAGCCTTGCTGCACATCCCCTGTTTTAGCCATTCCCGGTTGATGAGGCTAGAGGCTGCGATTACCTTTGTAGAACAAATCTATCTTAGAATGCTCATCGTCCACCTAACGATGTTCTGAAAGCATTCAATCCATGCAAGTCCATTTTGGGTTTGAACGGAACCAATGGCACTATCTCGTTAGACTTATTTTGGAGTCACCCTCAGAGTTAACGACCGTAGCCCTTGCACTCTGAATCTTCATCTCGAATTTGAAAGTACTATCTTCATTAAACTCATTCTCGAATCACCCTCGGAGTTATAACGATACATAGTTCTTCCACCTCGAGTCTTTACTTCACTTCACTTGAGATTCACGACCTATTGTTAATTGGGATCGATGTGGCTTTCGGATATAAAATCCGATCTCGGTCTCACCGAATCCAAAATTCCATTTTAATGTCCAAGTTATACTTAAGGATTTAAACAGTAGATATTAAAAATATCACTTAACATAAATGGATGATTCATAACACACAGATAGATAATCCACTATAATCTAATTCATCCACACAAATCACAAAGCAGCATATGTATCACATCTCAGATATATCACATTCAAATAATCAAATATCAGCCAATGACATCCAGTTTCATCCAATATCATTTACCCATTCATACACAAAGTTTGATCCAAACTAAATTAATTTAATTGATATCCTTAATTAAATTAATTCCTTACTTAATCACTTGGATTATCATTAATCCAACCTACTTACCATTAATTAATTACAAATTAATTAATTAATCATCACTTAATTTTCCACTTTAATTAATCTCCCTTGATTAATTATTTCTTAATTACTTTAAGTAATTATTCCTTAATTACAATTTTAATTAATCATCTTGATTAATTACTTCTTAATTATACCAAGTAATTATTCCTTAATTATCTCTTTTAAATTAATCACACTTGATTAATTACTCTTTAAGTAATCACACTTGTTTAATTACTCTTTAATTACATTTAGTAATTAAATCTTAATTATAGATTAATTATCCTTTAATCGTTTATTACTAATTAATTATTTTCATTAATTGATGATTACTTTCATTAATTGAATTCCTTTATAATTATTTACCTAATGGGTAATTAATCACTTTATTAATTACTCTTAATCCTTTCATTAATTAATTAGTCTTTAATTAATTAATTAATTAATTTAAAGCTTTAATTAATTATATTAATTAATTCTTTTAATTAATTACTAAGTGATTAACCCTTAATCACTTCCACTTAATTACGTTCATAAAATAATTAACCTCTAATTACTTTATTAAATAATAACTCCTTTCTTAATTACATCCAGTAATTATTCCTTAATTACTTCACCAAGTAATTAAACTTAATTAAATCATAAGTAATTATCTTTAATCACTTACTAATTATTGACTTAGTTAATTATTTGACTAATTATTTAAATTTAATTAAATAATTCCTTAACTTCTTATGCTTAAAAAATCCCGAATTAAGAAAAACATTATCTTAATTAAATTATTTATCGACCATCTATTCTTGAATTATCCTTATTATTTTCACCTATTAAATACCTTTAATAAATCAAAATCTCTAAATTATTTAAAATAAATCTTTATTATAATTGATTACTAAATCTTTATCATTAAACTTCGTTTAAAATAAAATACTTTAGAAATCAATTATAATTAAAACAATTTTAACATTCGAATTTATATCTTTAAAACTTCTCTAAGTTTTTGAATAAATTTTGATATAAAAATCATTTTGAAAAATTTACTTTTCTATCTTTTAAAAAAATATTTATTTTTTCAATGTATAAAACTTATCAAAACTTATTCTTGGGAAAAAATAAATCTTATAAGAAAATCTTGTTTTACTTTTGTTTTAAGAATTTGAAAACAATTAAAAAATCAAATTCCTTTGTTTAAAAAACTCAAGCATCCTGAACAATCTAAAGCCTGTACAATAAAACCCTGCACAACACAGCACACCCGAGCAAATCATTCAATTACTCGAGCGAAACCCAAGGTTTCCCAACCTCTCCCTGCTTTGAGTAAAACTCGAATATCCCTGAACAAAACCCGAGCTCGCGCTTCCTTCCCCAAAACAGATTCCCAGAAACACGGAAGTCGTGCACGTTCTCGTGCCCTCCACCACCGATTGTCGATGAACTCTACGCTGACCTCCGACGAGCCGACAACAACAACGGCAATTCCACGAGATCGACCAATCATCTTGTTTCACTGTAGAATCGAATTCGACTCTAAACTCACACAACCCGGAAAAGACATCGCCTAAAGATCGACCAATTCCGAAGTACCCTGACCTGCGACACCACGCCACCTTCACCGAAGCTCCGCCGCACCTTCTAGCACCTACGACACCATTCGCGATCGACTGCGTTCGCCACTAGGCATCGCGGAATCCATCTGAACATCATCGATGCAACCCAGCAGTTGAACCCTATTCCTCCTTCCCGTATCCATGTTGAGCATCTAAAAATCCCAACTCCATTTTTCTGATGAACTCCTACTTCCCCTCGACCTTCAAGTCCAATCACTCTGACCATTACGTCGTCGATCGACGTAATTTAAACAATTCGTCCAAAATGAACACTCGAGAATGCACCCAGATTTCTAAACTAAAAATCATGATATATACATTAAAAAATCATGATCTTCGATATTGAATTAAATTGTGTAACCAAAACTTAAAATTGAATTAATAAATTTTTGACCATTTTAATGTTTACTGTAAATTTTAAAATCCTGAGCCAATTATTCATTTTAAATACCTATAATTATTTTTAGGCGAGATGTTACATGATTTCAAACATCTTCCATTTACAAATCATAAGCTAATTTGAATTCTAAAATGAGTTATTGAATTTATTAAGAAATCAAAGCCTTTTATTATCACACAGAGACTATTTTTTTTAACTATACACGCATTCAAACACTCATAATACAAACATGCATTCAATTCAATTCAAGAACACAGGCAAACATCTTGATTTTCATACATATATCAAAGAGAAGAACAATATTTAACCTGTTTTTAAATTCTGCTTACTCACCTAGAAATGTAGAGACAGAGGACATATTTATTTCCAGACTTGAATTTCTCTTGCTTGATGAATTTTACATCAGGCTGTTGATCTTTATCTTTAATTGCTTATTGATTGATTATACTCAAAGAATTTGAAACAAATATGGCATCTGACTTTTGATTCCCTTTTCAGACTTGAGTTTCTAGATTTGAACTTCCAGCTTTTAATTTTCTTTGATCCTTGATTTTAGATTTTTATCTCCTTCTGATTCTTGGAACTTCAGGTTTTTTCTTCTTCTTTTGATTTGTTTTAGATTTTAGTTGAAAAGATGAATGCATCTGAAAAGTAAAAGTAAATCTCTTCTTCATATTTTTATTTTATTTTTTTAAATTTTAAATTAAATTATCAAAGAGAAAATGTTGACATTTGTCCCCTAAGATGTTAATTAGCTTACACCTATGCTTATATTTTTACAAATGTCTCTAACCCAATTTAATATACTTACAAGTGTTATTATCATTTATTTTTCTATAACTTTATTTAAGCCTTGTATGTATAATTATGTAATATTTACTTGCATGTAATGTGTATTTATTTTTTTAGGCTTTTAGATTTTATATAAATATACAATGTGAATTCATGTAAACATTTATTTATAAATAACTTATGCTTTGATCAATCAATTGCATCATATATTTATGAGCTTGAGAATTTTATTTTATCTTTATATATATTTTTACAAACCAATTTTGTCTTATGTTTGAATTTTAAAATGATAGAATATTACAAACAAATGAACTTTAAATTTAAATCTTATTTTAAATTCAAGCCAAAATATATGTTTAAAATAAATAAGAAATTATCCTTGTTGTTAAAGATGTTAAATTTCAAATATCGCTTTAAAAGTATTAAGTTAAATTTTAATTTCCAAATTACAAACTATATATATATATATATATATTTAAAGTTTGAAAATACTTTAATTAAATTCAAAACAATATTTTTCCATTTCCAATATATATAAAAATATACATTTTAAATGGAAAACATTTTAACATTAGTTTTGAAAATTATCATATTAAATTTTGAAACACAATTTGAAATCACAATATATATACACATATATATTACAATTTGGAAACATGGCTTTTATTACATTAGAGACTTCCTATTTACAATATATACCAATATATATATATATTATAAATATAGAAAATATGTTGATTAACTTTGAAAGATAAATCTTACCAGTTTTAAATTGTTAGAAAAAGATATTAATAATTATTGCCAAATCAAATATTATTAGCTTTTAAAAGAATTTAACTTGCCAATTTATAATATAAAATTATCAAATCAATTTAATTTTTATTAAAGATTATTAAATTGATATTGCTCAAAATTTCGGGTCATCGCATTAATATGCCTGCTTGGTCCAGATATTATTTGCAGGCTACACACGAGCAAAGCCACCAGCAAGGGGTGCTGCTTCGGTGGAAGGGGCTCCAGCTCGTTTGTCAGGCATTCCCGATTTTCCTAAGTTATGCAAGGACTACACTACCTTTGGAGGTAAGCCCTTTCTTGGCACCGAGTCATATACTGAGGCGAGAGCTTGGATCCGTAATTATGAGCGGATATTTAGACTTATGGTATTGGAGGACTTGGCTTGAAGGCAGTTGGCTTCACGGTAGTTATAAGGAGAGGCTCTTTGTTGGTGGGAGATTATGGAGGCTGATAATTTGACTTGGGTGGATTATCGTACTAGGTTCGAGAGGAAATTCTTATAGCAAGCTGAAGAGGGAGTGCAGTTAGAGAAATTTATACAGCTCAAGCTAGGGGATATTACAGTTAAGGAATATGTTAATCAATTCAATGAGCTTGCCAGATTTGGACTAGACCTAATCAATACTCCTCACAAGAAGGAATTGAAGTTCGCTAATGGTTTGAGTCAGCCACTACAGAGTTCGACGGTGAGCCACATTATGATGGGAGTTACTTTTGAGGGATTGGTAGAGATGGTTTTACTTGCTGATGCTGAGAGGAAGGAGATATAGCATAGAAGAGTGATGCGAAGAAGCAGTGGAAAGGAAAGAGGAGAGGAGAAGGATGGTCAGGTGGAAAAAGAAAAGTTCCAAGGAAGAATTAGAAGTGCAATACTTATGGAAAACCAGGTCATCATGCTAAGGATTGTAGAGGTGCAGGAGAGCGACCAAGACTGAGTTTCTATCTTCGCGATCAAATAGGGCATATGAAAATAGAGTGTCCGTCAAAGCCCAAGGACAGTGCACTGACACCTTCACAGTCTACTCAGGCTTATGTGTTAGAGGCATCTCCTTCCTTTAGTACTCATCCGGTTGTGGACAAGGGAAAGAAGGTGATCATCGAAGGTACGTTAATTATCTCTGATTTTCATGTTCGTACCGTATTTGATTCTGCAGCTTCGCACTCTTTTATATCTAGTACTCCGGTATAGGGTCTTGGTCTTGACACTTGCTTAGTGACCGACCCGGTAATAGTTTCAAATCTCGTAGGAGGACCATCATATTTGTCCATGTTATGTTGGGACATGAATTTTTTTATTTTAGGGCTTCAGTTTGATTGTAATGCCTTTGTATTGGGCTTTTTCGAGTTCGGGTTGATTCGTGATATGGATTGGTTATCCATGTATGGTGCTCTTCTTGATTGTAGTAAGAGGGTAATGAGGTTAGACACTTGTAATGGACATACCTTGGATATCTTGTGATACTAGAGGATCAGTCATGTTGAGCTACCTTTATTCTCTTGACTTATCGCCTAATAAATGGAGTTCGATACCCGTTGTTAGAGACTTTCCATATATGTTCGAGGAGGTTACAGGCCTTCCACCTCAAAGAGAGACGAGTTCAAGATTTATCTTGTCGATAATGCCAAACCAGTTGCTTTACCGGTAACACATAAGGCTCCTAATGAATGTCGTGAGTTGAGCAAGCAGATTGGAGAGCTTTTGGAGTAGGGCTTCATTCGTAGGAGCATTTCTGAGTGGGGCACGTGCATCGTCTTGGCCACTAAGGCGGATGGCTCTCTCAAGCTTTTCGTGGATAATAGGGAGCTTAATAAGCTGATGAAGAAGAATCGTTATCCTTTCCCCCTATAGACGATCTCTTCGACTAGCTTGCTGGAGCCAAGGTATTTTCACAGCTCGATTTGGTATCGATTTGGCTACGGGATTTCGTTAGTTGCATATGGCGGAGGATATGATCGAGAAGACAATGTTTAGGACTCCGGATGCATAACTTGAGTGGTTAGTCATGCCATTTGGGCTAAACAATTGTCCAACATATTTTATGGACCTGATGATTTGAGTATTTTGCATATCGTTGAATAAGTTTGTGGTGGTGTTCCTCAACGACATTTTGGTTTATTCATGAAGCAAGGAGGATCATACTGTTCACTTGGAAGAAGTACTTAGGACCCTACGAGCACATATGTTGAAGGCGAGGTTCTCTAAGTGCCACTTTTGGAGTAACGAGGTTCGCTTTTTGGGACACATTGTTTCAAAGGATGGACTTGCATTAGATCCGACGAAAGTGGCAGCAGTACATGATTGGCAGACCCTAAGAATGCCATGGACATAAGGAGTTTCCTTGGTCCTACGGGCTACTATAGGAAGTTTATTAAGGATTTCTCTAGGATATCAGCTACACTTACTTGCCTTACCAAGAAGAACTCATTTTTTGTCTGGGATGCCAAGTGTGAGGATGCCTTTAGTCGATTGAAGGAGGCTCTGACTACCACGTCTGTATTGGTATTGCTGGATGGAACCAATCCTTTCTCAGTTTATAGGGATGCCTTTGGTACGAGGCTAGGGGTAGTACTGATGCAAGAGGGTAGGGTGGTATGCTATGCGAGTAGACAGTTGAAAATGCATGAGAAGAACTACCCGACGCATGATCTTGAGTTTACAACTATAGGTTTTGCTCTCAACTCTTGGAGGCACTATCTCTTAGGAGAATGATTTGAGCTTTTCACGGATCATAAGTCTTTGAAGTATCTATTCTCTCATAAAGACTTAAATTTGAGACAACAAAGATGGATGGAGTTTTTAGCCTCTTATGACTTTGAGATTTCCTATACTCCTAGTAAGGGTAATGTAGGGCAGATGTGTTGAGTGGACGCAAAGTGGTTTTACGTTCTCTGTTTTTGGAATGGAAGCATTTGGAGTACACTGCTACCTTTGATTTTAGACCTCCATCGGATTTAGCTCCGGGATTGTTAGTAGCCCTCGACGTCCAGTATACTTTGATGGAGCAGATTGGAATAAGGCACGATGAGGACAAAGAGTTAAAGGACAATTTAGATAAGCTTGGTATAGGAGAATCATAACAATGTCTTAGGCGCTATACCGTGGACACTAGGGGATGGATTAGAAGGGATGGTAGACTTGATGTCCCCCGTAGTAAGGATTTAGTAGTTGTGGTTTTGGCCAAATGACATCATTCTAGTATGACAGTGCGCACCGGTGGTGTTAAGATGTACCGAGATATGAAGTAGGTATTCTATTGGCCCAGAGTGAAGATAGGGTGGCAGAGTATGTATCGAAGTGCATCACTCGCCAAAGGGTAAAAGCGGAACAGAAGAAGTCTAGAGGACTATTTAAGCCATTGTATATTCCATTATGGAAATAGGAGAGCGTCTCTACGGACTTCGTGGATGGATTACCAAGGTCATGGAGAGGGACATATGAGCATTTGATTCATTGTGGATAGATAAGCGAAGAGCGCTCATTTTATACCCATTAAGAGTAATAGGATGGCAGCTTCTTTGGCAACACTTTATGTAAGGGAGATAGTTAGGCTTCATGGAGTTCCCACCAGCATTGTGAGCAATAGAGGTCCATTAATCACTAGCAAGTTTTGGAGGAGTCTTCAGTAAGACATAGGAATGGAATTGAATCTGAGCATGGCATATCACCCTCAGATAGATGGACATATTGGGAGGGTAAATAAGTTTTTGGAAGATTTGCTCAGATTGTGTATCATTGACTTCAGAGGCTCTTGAGAAGACCACCTACCTTTGGTGGAGTTCGCGTATAATAATAGTTATCAAGCAATCATTGGGATGGAACTATTCGAGGCCCTCTATGGCAGACCATGTAGACCACCAGCCTATTGGTGGGATACCACCGATAGGATCTTTCTTAGACCAGACTTGGTAAGGGAAACTTCCAAGAAGGTGGATTTGATTCGTAAGAGGTTGAAGACAGCACAAGATAGACAAAAGTCATATGCTGACAGAAGATGTTCAGATTTGGAGTTTAAGGTTGGAGATATAGTTTTCGTCAAGATTTCTCCTTTTAGAAATGTTATGAGATTTGGCTCAGTGGGTAAGTAGGCATCGAGATTTGTTGGACACTTCCCTATTGCCGCACGGATTGGAATGTGGCATACAGAGTTGATCTTCCAGATAAGTTGGCAGGAGTTCATGATGTTTTTCATGTTTCGCATCTGAGGAAATGTCAACATGATTCTGCAGTAGTAGTACAACCCGATCAGCTAGAGGAAGTGGAGGTAGAGCGCGAATCACTTGTAGGTCATACATCAACCCGTATATTGGAACATGGCATTAAGAAATTATGCAATAAGGAAGTTCGTCTAGTGAAGGTTCAGTCGGGAGATGACCCCAAGGAGTGCACATGGGAATCCGAGGAAAGAATTCGAACTTCTTATCCTTTTTTATTTGAAGGTACACTTCAAATGTCCTATCTTTGATCTTTGATCTTTGATCTTTCCATAGTTAGGGTCTTTTCGATAATCTTTAGGTGAAACCTATGGATGGTAGCTTGGTTGTAAACATGTCATTCGGGCGTGTTATGTTTGATGGATGAAATCATTGCAATTGGATTTGCAAATGGATGTATTCCATGCACTAGATAAATATTTATTAGGATGATCAGCCAACCAGGTACACAAACCTGCATATGCGTGCCTATTATCTATTATATTCGCACATGGTTGTATATATGTATATATGTGTATATAAATATAGATGTTTCATATGGATGGTGCATTTGGGTGAATGATTGAAACATACATATAGAATTATCAATTATACTAGGGTAATTGCATACATTTGATTGCATGGCATAAGCATACTTGCATTATAGGAGGTTAACAGTATCAGTAGACCGACTACCTTTTCACATTAGGTAAGTTCATATGCATTTCACTTTGCATAAATCATAAATTGCATTAGTTAAAAATACGAACAATGGTGGAAATGGATGATGGTTGGGTAGATCGATGTAGTTCTTAGATGCTGGTTGTTAATTACGTTCTTCCGTCTTCGAAGATTTCGAGGATGAAATCATTTAAGGAGGGGAGAATGTAACACCCCGATATTTTATGGAAATATAATTAAAAAAATTAAAAGCGCATTTGGTATCGTGGTAAAGGCGTATATTGACTTCTTCAGTGACCAGGGATCAGGTTCCGTTGTCGCCAAAAATTTGGAGCGATGTTTTTTAGCTGGTTCATTTCCAACGATTTTCCTATGTACTCCAGCATTGTTTCTGACATGTGGTAGCTTCTCATTTGCTCCAGTGACGTAATAGGATGAGATGGCTAAATTTTATTGGTTGAGTGATGTGTATAAGCTAGAATGGATAACCATTAAGTGTATAAAAGAACCCGATTTAATCTAAAATAATATAATGGATTATATTCTCTCAAACAATCTATAAATAAACCATCTAACATAAACCTAATCCCTTTGCCATAATTCCACATAAAATTTGTGTGCATTATTCTTCCTCCTTTTCTCTACTAAACAAAAAATCTCTACCAAATTAAATTATCTATGTATATTCAAGCAATTTGGGGAATTTAGAAGAATCAAAGGGAAGAAGATTAAAGCAAAGCTTTTTACAAATTTATACAAGATCAAGTGCCAGGTGAATGTGAATTAATATGAAATAGAAAGATAAAGTAGTTCAATTTCAGTTCTTTTTTCGCATGTTAATATGAATTAATTTCTGCCATTAACTGAGAATGGAGGTGAATTATTGTAACTTCTTCTTCTTCTTCCACTTCTAAAATCTAATTCATGTTTGGTTTAAAATATGGGACCTATAAATTGCATATTCATGTTTTATGGCATAAATAAGATTGAAATTTATGTGAATTATGGCGTCTACTTCTTCTTCCACTTCCCAATTCTAATTCATGTTTGGGTTGAAACTTGAAACAAACAAATTGTTATCCACGTTTCATGGCGTAAATAAGATTGGTTAACTTAAATTGAATTAGAATTGTTATTCAATTTCTAATGGTAGTACATGTTAGTTGAAAAAATTCAAAATATGTTACTTAAATAAAATTATGGTTTTGATTGATATAATTACATAATTTTGAATATGGTTTTGGAACAAAATTGGGAAGTCTAATTGGCATAATTGTTTGTTCATATGTGGCCTAAAAATGTAAAAGTGAAATTTAGTGTATTTAAATGGCTTGTGGCTATTGGATTAAAAATTTGTACAAATTAAATCTCTAAAAGGAGAGCGTAAATTAAGGTGGGGAAAAAATGTAAAATAATTGACCATAAAGACTGTAAATCTGTAACAAAATGGCATAAAAATTACAGACAACCTATACGGACTGAATGGACGTGAAATTGAAATACTATTTATGTAAGAAAAGGGAAAATTGTGAAATAACCAAATCGGATGTAAAACGGCCCGAAGCAGATTAATGGAAATAAATAGTATATAAACCGTAAGAGTAAAATTAATTAATATGGAAGCGATTTGGTACACAGACCTTGTAAAGGTCTGGATAGGTGTTTCGTCGACTAAAACCGTTCGAAATCATTAAACTCAATCCTTTTGAAATCATCAAACCTTCTGAAACATAAACCTTTCGAAGACCACTGGGTTCAATTAAAAACAAGTGGAAAATCTACTTTTAAAACCTTTCGACTTCATTAGAAGCAACCTTTTGACTTCATTAGAAACAACTTTTAGACTTTATCGAAAGCACTATTTTGAAATCTTTAAACATATTATTTAAAACAAATGGCCTCTGCTTTGAAACAACTCCTTTGAAATCTTGGGTTATACGTCAATTTATAATACAAAGGTAAATCATCTAAGTCGAAAGCTTTCTTTCAAAAGCATGGAGAAATGGCTGGTTTTAAAAACAAGTTAACCTTTCAACTTTGTTGGAAGGTTAAAATTAGAACAAAGCGGTAGTAACCTTATGAATTTGTCGAAAGGCTTAAAAACCTTTGTTTTAAATATTTGACCTGGTCGAAAGTAGCCAAGTTGAAAGCTCCTTTTCAAAAGCAAATAGTTGAAAGCTTTTGGTTTAGAAAATAAACATACCCCATCCTCTTAGGCAACCAACTTTTTGACTAAAAAGCCTTCGACCTTTTCCAATTCATTATGTACTAAGATAATTGATACCACATGCATTGAACTTTTGACCTTGTCGAAAGCTATGACCTTTCGACATTGTCGAGAGGTTTGGGTCAGAAGGTTTGATGCCTAAAATGGCCGAAACATGCCAAAAGCATGATTTTCTGGTTTTTAACTTAAAAGAGATAACTTTTCAAATAACCTGCCTTTGTTTGTCGAATTCTATGTGGTTAATAAATTCTTTTCGGAAAAGTGCTGCCATTAATAACAAAATTGAATAACTAATTTATTTTGTAAAATGTCCCTTGTCCTTAATTAAATATATACAACATTTAAGTCCCAAACCATAAATAATTTTATATATTCATCAAATCAATAAGAAAAAATTTGAAAAAATCCCAAGAAATCTATTTTAATATGTTTTCCAAAATATAAAAATTTGAAACCCAAATAATTATTATTTAGCCATATATAATTTATAACCTAATAAATGATTTCCTTCACTAGAAAATTAATGTAAAATCCACACAAATTTAGAAAATTATAAAAATTGGGACCCTCTAAAATATCGTTTTTGACTATATTTAAATTTTCAAGGCATTTGTTTGTCATTTAATAGGATTTTCATATCAAACATATCATAAAAACTAATACGAACATATACAATTCATCAACAAGAATACACATAACTTTAATCATCAAAACATGACATATACTTGCAAAACATTTCGTATCTAATCCAAAAGCCGAAAACCATAAGAAAATGGGATGTAGTAGTTATTCACTTTAGCTTTGAGATTAAAAGATATGCGATTTGATTTTGAATTAGTTGATTAATTCCCTTCTCTTAGGTCTTAGCTTTTTCTTCTCTTGAGGGCAATAACGGTGGCCGGCCTTAAATGTTTTTAGTTTTCTAAAATGAAATGAACGTGAGTTTCATTTCCTGAGGGTTTAGGGTATAAGCCCTTCCTTTTTCCCATATTTCCCTTACTCATTCCTAACACCTTTGTTTATGTTATTTTATTCAAATTAACACACTAACATGGCACGACTAGCCTTAGTCTAATCAAATCTCAACCTATTAATTTTCACATTGTGTATTTAATTTACTTAATTAATTATTCTAAATAATGTTAAAAAAATTTGAGGTGTTACATAACATGAATAATTTTTCATAAGATATGTATTGTTAATTCACAAAGCTACATTTCTCATCATATTTGATTTTCAACGTATAAATCATAATAAGGATTTCTATTACAAAATTATATAATTAACCGATCATAATCCCAAATATTAAACAACTATATAAGTAATCATTTTAGCATATGATCGAGGGTAAGACTTTAGTAGTTGTGGCTATTATTATCACTAATAGCAATAAGTATCAAGTGATTAGCATGTAATATAAACAAATGATTATCAACTGACTCAAAATGAGACTAATTCACAAATTTCAAACCAAATCTCTTCCTGCCAACATTCAATTATAGCAACACTCCTCTAATATCCTCTACTTCATCTAAACATCACATAAATAATCCATTGTCTCTTTTAATCCACATGGCTAAGATCACCTCCCCAGCTTAAGCTCATAGCCACCCTCCTCCACTATCACCATAGCATGCGCCTACCCCTCCTCCTTCATCCTAAAACCCACCGCTTGATCCCCCATCTCTCTCTTAAACTCACAGCCTAAAGCCGTTAAAAGAAGAGAAGAGAAGAAGTAAAGAAGAAGAGATGAAGAAGTGTGTGTAAATTATGAAAGGGGTGCTTGGCTATTTATAGGAAAATTTGCACAAATAACTCTTACACAATCATATGCCCACTCCCACTCCATGTATCCTCCACATGCCTTGTATGGTGATGTATAAGTTTGCTTTTTCAAAAGTCAACCATTTTTGTTTTATATTCTAAATGTAAATTCATTTTTGTATGCATAGATGTTTATGCATGTACATGTCTGTATATAAGTCATATTTCAACTAACAACATTACAACATTCAATAACAACTTTTATTTGTTAAATCATTGATAATCCTTAATCCATTCTGGTCATATTTTTAGGTCTTAACCAAACTATATATGTAGCCAAAAAACAGGAAAATAAATTTCTTATCACCTTTCAACAAATACAAGAAGATTATTTAAGTTATAAAACCATATTATCATCATCGATCTATAAAAATACAATGCAGATCCACCAAAAATACAATGAAGTTTTTATATTATTTATAAAACAAGTTTGTATATCTCTAAAGCCTTTATAAATAACTTATTTTCATTGCATAATAATTAACATGAATTATTTATTATTTAAATAAAAATATTAAAATATTAAAATAAATTAAATATTCTAACTCAAGGTAATAAATACTGATCGTTACATTCTTCCACCTTAAAAAAAAATTCGTCCTTGAAATTTCACTACAACCCCATACCCAAAAGAGTTTACCCGAAATATTTTAATTAACTCGATTCCATATGATATACATAGATCATCTGTAATATCTGATTCGATCTTCTATTAAATTCACAAATTTTCTTCCGGACAAATATTGATCCCTCGATCCTTTGGTGTAGACTCTGATCAGCCTTCTTGATTAGAAGCCTTCATTTTCTTTACATAGCTTTCAAATATGACAGAAAACATAAGTAACCAACCGCAAACCCTCATCAATGATTGCTGTTATGAATCAAGTGATAAATCCTTATTCAGACTGGTGTAAGCAACTCAAATTTCCTTACTTAAATCTTAGATTAGAATCGTGCAGTGAAATGAGCAATGTACCTCATACATATTTATTAACTTCCATAAAAAAGTTATAAAAACATTTCATAAAACTTTTATCTTTTATTTAATTCTTTTATAAAGATATCTTTATATATAATCACTTTAAAATAATTATTCATCTAAACATTTCTATCCTTTTTCTAAAGAAACCATATCAATGTAAAAGATAAATTATCTTTTCTTTATAAAATTATAATAAATTCCTTATATTATAATATACTCCCTTTAACCAATATTAAATGCAAAAACCGTGATAAAAATTAATAATGCTTATTAATCTATCAATTAATGATTCATGTTATCTTTTTTGCTATAGAAAATTATATAGACAGAGTAATTCAAAAATAATATCAAGGAATGGAGTAGAACCAATAGTATCACATGTTCGCTTAATAAGAAGGGGAATACTTAAATAAAGTGTTTACCATTCTAACATAACTTCAGTCCATTTTTAGTCACCTCTGAGCCACTCGTACTAGTTAATCATAAGATTATTAATACTGAGATTTAAATTCTCAAAAATCCCTTTAAAGAAAATGTTTCATAAACCCAGTTTTTAAAATCACTTTTAAAATGCATTCATAAAATTTAGTTTTCTTAAATAAATTCCTTTAATCTTAAACAAACATTACTATTTATTGAACAAAAGTAATCAAATTGTGAAACTAAATTCACAAGGTGTTCATATTTAAACTTTAAATCAAACAACCAATAAATAAATGATGATAATTGGTTATTATCATTTCGTAAGCAACCAACACTGCATAAATAACCATATTAGTTTATATTCAAAATATAATCCTTGCTAAAATTATTTTATTTAACAATTATTTTCAAGATAAAAGTCATTTTTATATTACATTACATGCTCATGTATAATACTCTCAACTCATTCTAGGGTGTCACTTACCCTATCTCAAAGGAGCTACTCATCCTAGGGTATTACTAACCCTCTCTCTGATGAGATTTTACTACTACCAAGCTGAAGTCTTCGCTCAACCTGAGCTTATACCAACTGTAACGACTTGCTTTTCCACACATTTTAAGCTCACAGTAAACCACACATGCCCAATTCAAACTAAACAGAAAGACAAATCGTCAAGAGTAGAAAAAAATAAAGACAAACAGTAGAGTCTCACATGAATGGAATAACATATATTATTCCTATAATCTTCATAGTGAAATTTTTTTTAATACATGCATTAGATCCTTTTCGACTTAGATAGTTATAAACCTCTATTCTTAAAAATGCTGAATAAAAAGTAGTACACAAATGTAGTAAGAATATAATCTACGATCATTGGTTGATGAAATCTCCAACGTTCTTTTAGAAACTCTATGCATCTTAAGCTAAACCTGAAGCTTACTCGGATATGACTTGAGTATCAAAAATACATAGGTCACTCTAGCAAACGAGCATGAGAAACATAAATCATAAATATTAATATGACAATATCATGTTCGACTTGAAAGCCAAACAAAACCTCTGAAAAGAAGAGGATCTCATAAGACAATGCTACGCATAAATATAGATGGGTTTTGCCTTACGATAAATAAAATATTTTTATCATATCATTTGATGATATTTCTAATGACATTGCTTTTAAAATCCTTAAAAAAACATATTAAAGTAGATAGAATTGTTACATCTGGTAAATTTATGATCATGCCTATTGAAGGCATGTATTGGAGAATGGATTCCAACAATGACAAAGTAAGGGACTACCTTCCATACAATACATCTCTAAAGGGAATGTACCGGGCACATCCTATTGCGCTCTACCAACAGTTGACCAGCATACCTCTACCATAGATAGTATTGAACATGACATCACCCATTCGTTCCTAACCTACACGAGGTGTATTATAGCATACACAACAAGCGCAAAATGTAAACGGTAATCCTGAAAGGGGATGAACATATCCTAATTGGTGCGACAAACATAGCCTTGCTACATTTACCAATTTTTTGCATTTAACTATGTATGAGGCTTAAGGTAACGTTTTACCTTTCCCAAAATAACAAATCCCACTTTGAATGCCATATCGCCATTTCTAACAACACACCGATTGATTTCCATAAATGTACAACCCTGGAGTTCATACGCCTCTGGGAAGGGTGTTAAGTATAAGAGGGGTCACCTCCTACACCAACAAACAGATGTATTTTGGTAAAAACTAATGTACATGATCTTATAAATGCAATGTCAAACACTCATGCATAAAAATTATCTTGGAACATGACAAACTTAAGGTACTCCCGCTACATCTTGTTTGGGAATCACCCCTCTGAAAGTAGCGAGCGGTCCTTTCATCGAAGATTTTTGAATGAAGGTACTACTATTGCCATATATAAAGCATAGGAATCACCCTAGAGTTTAGTAGCAAGCAGCCATACATTATAAAGAACTCTTTAAAATATCATTTCTTCAACATGTCTTCACTTTCGAATGTGTATATTGGTTTGAAGTGGTTTTCGGATAGGAATCGCCTAAATTCGATCCTGGTCACTCCAAACTTATTATTGATTAAAAGACATGTATATGTGTATACAGAAATATCAAGCCTTTTTTGCTAAGTCCTTTTGGTTAATTAAAACCTCTTTTAACTTTTAGAAATCTTCAAATCACTTTTCTTTAAATTACTTACGAAAATATTTCCATATTCTTTTATTATTATAATTCAATCTAAATGGAGATATCATATTTCCAAAACATATCTTTAATGGGTTAACCAATCTTATTTAAGACGTCATTTATTATAAAACCAAACTAGTTAGTATTGACTAAAATGGAGCCATAGAGGTTAGATAAATTATACTTAATACAATTTCCATATTTAACGTATACTACTCATTGAATAATGTGAAATCAGCTTTTAAATTCATATAGATAGTATGAGTTCTCTCCTCGAAATTTAATACAGAGTTTAACTAGAATGATCTCTATAGGACCAAAGTTCTATTTAAAAATCTCGATTACCATTTGGAAAACTCTAAATCAATTTCATTTTACCTTCAAAAAATATTTCCATTTACAAAATTTCACTTAAAAAATTTATTCTTTTATAAAACCTCTTTTATGACACTTATTACCTTATTTATGAAAATGCCATTTATAGATATATCCCTTTATCTATAAAACACATTTTGTAAACCTATCACTTTATTTAGAAAATAAGTTTTTATAAATCTTTACTTTTATCTTAGGAAATGAGGTTTGAGTAAATCAAATTTACTACCCCCTCTATCGGACCTGTCCGGATAGCTAGGTGGAGAAGTGGATTGGCTTCCGAAATCCAGCCTAGAGACTACCTTTCTATCACACATAATGTAGTTAAGTTATTTGGTTGACTCTAAACCTTTAAAATACTTGTATAATTATTTGGAAAATATATCAAAAAGATTTGGGAAGAGATTTCAAAGTTTAAATCATATATTCAAAATTTACCAAATTTAGTTGTTAAATTTCTAGCGAATAGTTGTTTTAAAGCTTCGCAGACCAAAACATTTATTTCATTATATACATACATACATACGTATATATAACACTCGAATCACTTATAAAACATTTTAATATATTTAAAGAACTTATTTCATATCTTTAATGATTAAAAATATCATTTTTTTAAATTGTTGAAAACTGCCAAAAGGCGACGATTTCGAAAACTTGATTTGTGCATATCTCAAACTTTACAAAACGAAATATTGATATTTATTTTTCAATTGAAAACCATACCCACAAGGGTCCAAAAAATTCTTATTTCAAAGAGTTCCAACTTATTTCTTATCCTACATATCCATATAACTTTTCTGGTCATGAAATCACGAACTATTAAAACGCAATGGCTTATTTTTCCACCTTTAAACAAATTTTTATAAAATTTGTCCAAAACACTTTTAAATCGTTTTAATACCATATTAGTAATCCATTTAAAACAATATTTTACCATTTTACTTAACAAAAATCTATTTTACTTCTTTTCACCTACTATAATATCATATTATTAGAATATAAAAAAATTCTACCTTTTTTGTTCAAAATCATTCGTTTTAAACCATATGATACTCCATATCATTTCACCTTTCTAAACTTATTTTCATAAATAATATATATTTTATTTTTTTAAATAACTTTAAAACATAACTTTTCCAAATCTATTTCAAAACTCTACTATCTTCTTTCTTTTCTTTTCCAAAGTGAATTCCAATGTTATAAAATGACATTTCTTTTGGTTTAGAAAAAAGATGCAATGACTCATAAATTCAAATAAATTTAAAAAATATTAATTATAATTATTAAAAAGAATATTGTTAGAAACAAAGAATTTTTAATTATTGCTGTAAATGATAATAAATTTGTTAGAATATAAAACATGATCTTAGATAAAATTTTAAAATAACTAATCTTTAATGAAATGGAAGGTGGTAACGCGTATTAGAGTATAATTTAATAATATTGATCGAATGTAATAGACAACTTTATTAATGCAATTTCAATCAACTATAATAATAAATGTTACTAAAGAATTGGATAAACAATATTCTAAATATGTTAGCATACAATAAGAAATCAATTATTTGTTAAGTAGATTTATACTCCTTGTGTAAACAATAAATTAATAGATATAAATTACTAAGTTGTAACAATCGATTTATTCCTCATCCTATTGATGAATTCGCTTTGGAGTTTATTTTGTAATCAATGGAATTAATTATGATTGAAATCTTTTAAATAAAAGGAAAGAGAACATTAATTGTAATTAATGGACATAATAATAGAAACATATGTTTGAATTAAAATAAAATATGAATTTGAGGAAATAAAATGGAAACATATGTTTTAATTGGAAGAGAAAATAGATATAATATGAAGAACATGTAAATCAAAATAAAACGAGTAGTTTGTAACCAACATTCAGTTGGAAATTTAATATTGAATTAACTGGAATTAAATCTTTTAATTAAGGTAAAGAGAAACATATGGTAATTCATTCAGTCAAGAATAAGCAACATATGTTTAACTGAACAAAATGAACATTTGATTGAAGAAAACCAATGTTAATAAAATGAAGGTTCAATTTTGTCAATTTTAAAATATATTATTATTTGAATTTAAATAAAATTTAAAGGTTAAAATTAAAGAATAAATTTTGGAATATCGAGTAATATACTTTTCCAAATTCAACAAAATGGAAAATTTTCTGAAATTTCAAATTTTGGTCAAACTTAGTCAAAGTTTGACTTTTGGTTGAAAAAATTAAATTTGAATTTTAAAATTTTACTCTTTTTTTATGATGCTAGACTGAATTCTAATCTTTTCTCCACTTTTCGTTTCATCAAAATCAAATTTCTGTTGCTCTAAAAATATGAAATGCTGTGAAAAATTTACATGAATTTGCAGTGTTTAGTTGTGTTTTATTTGGCTAAGTCATATTGGGTTTGTTTAGTCTAATGGGCCTTGGTTAACCAGACTCTCTAGTCCTAGCAAGAGTCTTGTGACCTTTCCTTTACCTACAACCTTTTATTTCTTATCTGAATAAACATGTACGTGCAGAATTATTTCTCCTGAGAAATTTTTTCATCACTCTTCCTTCTTCCTCTCCAAATCTACAGTGAACTCTAGATCCAAACTCCAAAATTTCTCAAATCCTAATACTCCTTTCCTCCCCTCTTTCAAATACATTGATCCTCCTCCTAAATCCATCGCCCTTAACCACCATCCAAGGCCATCTCCTCACCTTCTCATCTCCACCACTATCCACCAAGCAGGCTAGCCCCTCTTCTTCTCTTTTATAAAAAAATCAAATCAAAAGAGTATATATATATTATGTGTGTGTGTATATTGTCATCCATCAATTCAAGTTTGCTTTGTTTGGAATTCATTATTTAAATTCATAGTTTTGTATTGTCAATTTTCCTAGCCTGGAAAGGTGAGCTATAACATCCTGGTATTTTCAACCATTCGCATCCACACATGTCGGATTTGAATTGCTCAATATATCAGACTGTTAAATTATATCTGGAAAAACTCAGCATATACAGTAAGTAAATAATCATTGAATCACAGACACAGAGTAATAAAACAATAAGCTGCGGAAAAAAGAATAGTAGTTCATGAAGCTACTATATATGTAACAGAGTTATACAAGATACAACGGAAGTCTAATATACATAGAAGTCTCCATACAATAGTCAAATACAAGATCAGAATATATCACAGGAGTCAACTAAATAACTGCAAGCTGAATAGATAGATGGATCTCTAAGTGAAGCTCGAACTCCAAAGGTGAGTCTCAAATGTTGTAGCACTCAGTCTGACCCAAGCATAAAGCAAAACAAAAAAAACATGAGTCAGGATTAATATTCTTATATCAATATGTCCAACTCAAGTGAAATACCAACTGAAATACAACTAACTTAAAGGATGTTTAGGATGTCCATCTTCTAAATATCCGTGAAACTACCTACTATGTAGTAATATACACTATTATAATAATGTCTAAAGTAAAGTAAACTATTAAAATAGCGTTAAGGCATTACCCATATCCCCCTTAACACATTTTATAATGCCATAGTCCATACAATACCATGATACCCTGTAAACTGGAGCTATCAGAGGGCGCTCCATAAGTATGACACAAAACAAACTCGTAATGGTCTCGATATGTTGGGTGACATGGCAAAGTTAGGCAATGTATAACGACCCAAAACTTCTGTCATTTGAAATTCATATATTTAATTGATTTTAAATATTACAAGTAAAATTTATAAGTCGAATAACTAATATTTTGAATATCTAGATTTAATTGGATAATTAAATCGATAATTTAATATTTGAAATTACAGAAATAATTGGAAATTGGGTTTAATGTGATGAAAATTTGATTTATAAAGTTGTATTTAATCATATTGGAGTTAGAATGATGTTATAGAACTTTTAAAATTGAATTAAAAGTTAAATTGTGAAAATTGAATATTTTAATATTTAATTGACGAGCAAAAATAGTCTTTTTTCAAACAGTCTCGGATTTCAACGAAACCAGTTTCATCGGATCCGTAATGTTATATTATTGTATGGTTTCAAATTTTGTGTCAATCGGACTTACGATTTGTCCGGGGCAAGCCAAGACGCATAGAAATTGGTTAACCGATTTAATTTGAATTTGATCGTTTATTTCCATAACTCGCACATATGATCGAATTGTCTCTCGATACCTATTCCATTGTGTCCGAAACGTGGGGTAAACCCTAGAAATGCCAGCCGGCACGCTTTGTTTGGAGTTCGAAAAATTTCGAGTGAATAGTGCTTCGTCAAATTTTCTATAAAAGGACCTCTGTTATTTCCATTTGCAACAAAAAGAACCTAACCCTAATTTAACCTAGCCGCCAGTATATTCTTCAATGGCCGGCAATAAACCATCTTCTTCCTCGTTTTTCTCCAAATCCCTCGACTTTTACCAAAAACCATCAACTACAAACTTGTAGAGCATCTCGGGATCCCTCAATCCAACGGTGGAGATCATCTTTAATGAAGCCGATTGACGGCAGTTTGGGATTAAACACCCCACGTTCGAGCACAATTTTCAATGTTATGGTGGAGCCAAGTTTCACCGTGTTCAAGCTGAAGGTAGAGCTTGCATAGGCGAGCAAAGTGGTGATCGCTGATCATTTTCATTTCGCTCGAGGAGGTGGCGTTAATTCAATGACGTGGGCGGCAATGGGTTTTGAGGGCACGGTGTTCGACGACGGAAATTCTATCGGATTAGAAAACAGTCGAAGAATTTAGAAATAAAAATAACCGCAAGCGCACGGTGTACGAATGTAGCACGTGGCGAATATGGGTCGATCCACAGGGAATTGTTGATTTAAATTTCCTACTCAATCAAATTATACCAAAGTCGAGAGTGTGTTTAAGCTAGAAAATGAGAAAATGAACTAACTAACAAAAAAAGAAATGCAAATATGAGAGTTAAATGAAAATTTAGAGAATAAATCCACTCTCTAGATCATGTAGTTCAACACATGAAATCATTATCTCTCTTTTTGTCATTAATGTTTTAATTGATGTGTTTATCATAAGTATGACATATTTGAGCTATTGATTAGCCAACATAAGCCATCAAACTATAACACACCCCTTAAAACACTTACTAACTTTCATGAAACTTGACAAAGAAAATGAAAATGAAATCTATTTTTAAGTATGGCCTATTAACTATTGATTAGAAACATAGACCATCAAATTTTAATTTCAAATCACTTTCTTATGCCATAATTATATATTCATGAAGAGGCATTTGTGTTAGTGATTTTTTAAGCATAGCCTATTTATATCAATAATATAGGCTATAAAATTCAACACAAAAACAACAATTAAACCAATTCTATCAATTCCATTAAGCACAAAAAGAGAGCACGAATTAACAAATAGTTGAAGCTATATAATTAGAGAGCTTCATTACCCCCTAAATTGAAGGGGTTTAGCCTCTCATATTTTTCATCATATGAACAAATGTAGCAAGCAACATTTAATAAAAAGAAGAGGAAAAAGAGAGCAAAATGAAAGGAAAAATTATTCTACTTGCATAAAAGCGAAGAGATCTACACTACAACATGAAAGTAAATGAACATGAAAAGGAAAGAGCATGTATTAAATTGCATAAAAAAAAGATTACATAAAATAAAAATGGCTAAGTAGCCATGAAAAGAGAAAGAGGAGCTTTCATTTTATTTTTGATCTAAACTAAAGAGAAGGAGGCCTAAGAGAGACTAAGAGAAGAGAGAAATTACATGAAACATAAGGGGTATATATACAAGTTTTAAAACCCTAATTCATTTTTTTGGGGAATGCCCAAAATGCCCCTTAGGAAGTGTGGAGGCCAAGTAATCATTAACTTGTCTAAATCCCCCATTAAGTGTACATGAAGCCATTAACTCCAAAAGCATGTGCTTTAGCCTTTAATTTGTACATTAAGGTAGGTGGGTAGGTGGGGTCCTCCATGTTCTTCACTTTGAATTATTTCCATCTTCATTCCTTTGTATTAATTTTGTGCATGCATATCTTCATGAAACCACTTCTATTTGAGATCAAATTCCTACAAAAATATATACAAATTTTCAATTAATTTTTCTCAAAGAAATATATGCACACAAATGACCGTTTTCCCATATATGAACATGAATATGTGACAATTTGGAATAATTTCAATTTTTGGTTTAAACAAGTTAAAATACCCGATATGATCATTTATTTAATTCAAATAGATTAAATATGGTGGTAAAAATATGCACATTTACGTGCACATCACACGGCATTCACCTGGGAAGGAGAAAACAAACTCACGGCCATGATTCTGAGTTAGGAATGAACGACCCAGATTGGAACGAGGTTAAATAAAAAATAAAAAATGGAAATTAAATTGTATATTAATTCATATAAAACTTTGTAACACTATAACTTTTTCATACGAGGTCTATTTCGCACAAAATGAATTGCATCAGGTTCGTATTCGCGAATACTACGCGATGGAGCTGGATTGGAATCGTTTGGAGATAGTTTGAATTTGGGTAAAATTGAACGCGCGTTTAATTTTATTCGAAATAAAACGCTGAATCCGCTATTTGAAACAAAGTGAGAACTTCTCACTCAATCGAAGTTTGTTTCGATTTAAATTTTAAATAGTTAAATTTAAAATTGCTTGATTGTGTGATTGAATGATAAATTGCTATCTGTTGTATTGAAATAGACCCTATACGCCGTATATTAAGCGGATGTTATTTGTTAAAAACATATACCGCGATATTCCATCTCGAAGTGGAATTGGTATTATATATATGTACTTGGAGTTGATTTTCCCGCATTATATAGCGGATGAGACCCTATTGCGCCGCATAATAGCGGATAATATTTTATAAAACCCATATACCATGATATTCCATCTAGAAACGGGATTGGTATTGTGCTAACATCTGTGGATGCAGGGAAACAGGTTGGAGGGATCCAATTGGATTCCTCACCCGTATTAATTTATTTACGGATATTGTGATATATTCTGTTATCATATTGATATATGATGTTTGGATGCCGTGATTGTTATATTTGGTGCTGTTGCAGCAATTGGGCCTATTTTTGAAGTTTTAAAAATGTTAAAGTGACGATTTCGAATTTAAAAGGATTTTTAAGTGATTTTTTTGAAAGTATACATTTTTTTGAATTTTGGAATTGATTCATTTTAAATAAATAAACGTTATAATTTTTATGTTATAAAAATTATGATTTTTGTGAAATATAACCGAAATGTGATTTTTGAAATAAGTAGTTGATTAATTTGTAAATTGGTTTAAATTAGGATTTTTGAATTATTATAAACGGTTTATTAAAAGATTTATAAAATTGACATTTATAAATAAAAAAATATTGGAATTATAAGACGAGTTATTATAAGTGTTAAAATGAAGTATGTTAACACCACTCTTTTTCACGAGCTAGCGACTCAACGATGACCTAGCGACCTAGCGTCTCAACGACCTAACGATCTGTGACGGCAAAATTTTTAAGCATTTAAAATTTGAATATTTAAATTAATTTTAAGTATTTAAAGGTTAATTTTAACTTGAATTACGAATATCACAATTTTATTTGATAATTAAATTATTGAATTAAATAATTTGAAGTCGAGTAAAATATTGAATTTGAAATTTTAAGCCTGTTGAAAATAATTTGAAGGCTTGTAAAATTTATATTGATAACATTGAATATAATAGAAGTGTTAAAATTGAATATAACACTGAATTGTTCAGTTTTGAAATTTTATAGTTTAAATTAAATTTAAAAATAGCCTTTCGAGAGGCAGTCTCTGAATTTGACAAAACCAGTTCCATTGGGTCCGTAATATTGAATTATTATCGAATTTCAAATTTCGTATTGATTGGAGTTGTTGTGTGAGCATACGGTAAGTAAACGCGTTGAAAACTAAATAAAACTTTAATTGATCAAATCAATGTCATCGGTGCCTTCTTAAACACGCTTCCTTTTTTATATTCAGCCGACTTCCTTTCATATCCATGTTTCTTTTTTTTACAACATCACGCAACCCCTTTCCTTTAACGATAAAACCGAATCCCTCTTTCAAAACATAATCAAAGTTAAAAAAAGAAGCTACAAGGGGAAGCTTTCAGCCGCGTTTATATTTAAAAAAAAGAAAACAAAACAAAACACAATAAAGGCCGACCTCATCTTCCTCGTTTTCATTTTCGATCGAGAGTAAATTCATTAAAAAAAATCAATCGAACTAAACAAAAAGGGGCGAAATGAAATTAAAGCACGCAGGGGAGGGCTCGAAATCAGAGCAGAGATTCTATTCAAAGAGGCTGTTCTAGTTACGTTCAATCGAGTTGAGTTGGCGGAAATTTGTAGCATTGAAGGAAAGCATAGAGACGATGACTGTGGTGGCGATCTACGAAGTGTTGCTCGCGAGTTCGTCATGGTGGCCACGGAGGCAAGTAGAGGTGCGATTTGAACGCAGCAGTGATGGGTTTCGGAGGAGCGGCCGGAGATGGTTCTCGATGATGGCAGGTCTCTGGTGGGAATTCGTGAGGTTTTGGGTCACGTTGTAGTGATGTGGTGGTTGAAGTCGAAGCTAGGGTTTGGGAAGAGCGGTTTCACGGTTCGAGTTGGTGAAGGTATTCTGTCGTTTGTTTAGTTTAATTTCTGTGATGTGTTGTTAATTTTATAAAAAAATAATAATAAAATATGTATGTAAAAGGGAAATTACTGCTATTACTTACAGTAATCGGAGAAGGTTAGCTTATATTGATAAAGTTTGAAAAAAATAGGAATTTTGAAAAATTGTTATAGAATAATGTTTTATAGTGTTTTAACTTTTTTATTAACCAAATTAACTTTTTCATTTACTAGAAATAACTTGTTAAAGGGAAATTAGTTTAAATAAAATTCTTAGAAAATTGAGTCAATAAATGATAATAAATTGTTCGATTTAGTTGAATTGTTAAATAAAGGAAAATTGGTTTAACTAAATTATTAGTTGAGTTATTTATTTAATGGTAATTAATTTGTTAATAAAACTCATTTATTCGTTTTAGTTACCAAAGGATATTTTAGTAAAGGAAAAGTAATTTAAATGAATAATTAGCTAAGTAAAATTATCAAAGAGAAGTAATTGTTCAATAAGTTCAAATATTAATAAAATGTAAAATGTTTATACAAGGTTAATTGTGAAGAATTGTGACGAACCAAGCTGGTTTGGAAATGGGTTGCAAACGAAATAAGGTGAGTTAATCTCACTCGGTTAAATTTAAATTTAAATGATTAAATTTAAATAATTGTTTGGATGGTTGAATTGATTGATGTGCTATAGTATGGTATATATTTTGGAATTGGTATTTTATATTGTGCTAACGTCTGTGGATGCAGGGAAAATAGGTTGGAGGGATCCAACTAGGTCCCTCAACATTTATTTAAATTATTTAATTCCCTCTTTGGTGATTATTTGGTATTCTATGATGAAATATATTAGAATATTGAATGCTATGGTTCGATTGGATATAATTGGGTATAATGAATTTTAAACTTCAATGTTATTATTTAAAGGAACAAAACATTTATTTTAAATTTAAGATTTTAAATTTTGAAAAGAAATAAGAAGAAATAAGGAAAATCTGAAATTTGTTTATTTCAGTTAAAATATTTAGAATCAAATGGAAAATAATTACAAAAATAATAAAGTCCATAATTAATGAATTTTGAAATGAACTGAGTAAGTAAAGAAATTTATTTCAAAGGGATTAAATTGGAAATCAATTTGGAAAATTGATTTAACTGATTGAGATTGGGAATTCTCCTTGGATAACCAAGTACGTTTTCAAAGTGAATTTTTTAAATATAAATTAAAGGTTTTGAAGCTGTTTTAAAAAGGTAAGTTTTGGAAAAATTTATCATTTCTAAATATTTAAATTTTAAAGTAAGTATTTCGTTTTAATCTATTACGGTAGTAATTATTTAAAGGGTGACTTAGTATTTTGTTTTTAAAAGTGAAAATCTAGTTTATATTTTATTAAGTAACCTTATTTTCAAACATTTATATAGTATGTAATTTTAACCAATTATTGAAGTAGTTTTAAATTAAATGTTTTAAAATATATTTCAAAGTAAAGCGTTTAAATTATTTTAAAAATCTAAAGTTTTATACTTGGTAATCCCAGTGGAAATAGAAAATACTTGGAATTTTTTATGGGAAAGGAAGATGGTTTGAAAACTGTTTTCAAAAAGGGTTTGAAAAGTAGAAATATATCTTGTGAAAATAATTTTTTGGTTAATAAATAATTTGAAAAATTATTTATTATTGGATGGTTGTTTGTGAATACTAATTGATAGTTAAACAACCGACTATCAATATTGGACAAATGCGTTGATCGTTTCGAAGAGACCGTGATCGAGATTTATTTCTCGAAAACCACTTCGATCCGGTTTGTATGTTTTCATGGAAAACGAGTTTGATTCGAAGATGGAGCAGTGAAGTGCAAGGGCTAGTCCCTAATAATCCTGAGGATATTTACAAAATGGATGTAGTAGGAGTAGTGCCTTCGGTTCCGTTCGAATCCGGGACGGACTTGTATGGATGAATGCTTTCGGGACATCGTTAGATGGACGATGGGCATTCTATGGGATATGTTCTAAAAAGGTAACGTTGAGCCTCAAGCCTCATCAAATGGGAACGACTGAAAATCAGGGGTTATGAGCAAGGCTAGGTGGGTAGCACCCAAGCAGGGGAGGTCATCTCTGCCTAGATGTCCCTTTTTATTTTGGCTTAGTGGGCGGTTGCTGGTCCCAACCGCGGGGTGATCTCACTCGGGATTGTCCATTAAGCGGTAGTACCGGTCTTGTGTTGCAGGGGAGCGGGCGTACTCCTCAGTACTGTGATCTAGGCCACGTACTGTGACAGGTGGTACCCCAGTCATTAGTTGGAAATCCATTCTTCCTACGAGCCTTGTATGGGTTTTGTTTGTATTACCCACTATGCGGCTAGTAGCTGGAATTTAATCATTTCACAATTTCGGCTATTTTATAAGTATTTGTATATAGACCCTATTATAATATCAAAGGATTTCTATAAAAATCGTTTTAGCTATCGTAAGGTAAAAACCCGACACGTTTATTTGTAGCGTGGTCTTACGAGATGCTTTGGTTTTCAAAAGGATTTTTGAAACTTTAATAATCAATTGAGTGTGATTTTCTCATTCTGGTATTCCAGACTAACTCGGGTGTTATTTAACAGTAATGCTCGGGTCAGACCGAGTATTGTAGGATATAGGATATGATGCTGTGGAGCTCAGGAGTCGAGCTGGATGACGATACGTACTCCCGTACTTGCTTATATATATATATATTCCGCTGTGTTGTTTAGTTGTGTATCCAGTTGCATGTTATTGATGTTGAGCTGTGATTGATGTACTCTGATGATGTATGTATAAAATAGATATATATTTGTTTTTGTAAAGATCATTTATTATCTATTATATTTTATTCCGCTGCGATGGTTAAATTATGATATTGTTTTCTATTTCCTTCTTCTACCTCTTCTTCTTTAACCCAAATGGTTCGTATTTCTATACATCTTGAGTAGATTAATGTGGAATAGTGTTGACTCAAGGGGTACGGATTTACGGGTCGTTACACTTGGTATCAGAGCTTAGGTTGGTGATAACCTTGGCTCTGGTGGGAATTACTCATTAAATAGAGTCCGTAGTACTCTAGAATGAGTTTGAGAGTATTAGTAGATATGAGCGTGTATTTGTTAGTGAATATAAATTTTTTTTATATTGTGTTGATTTAGTTGTTGAGTGTTTATGGATTCTGGTCGATATACGGGACGCCATGCCATCGATTGGGATTTCTAAACTCTTGAACAAGGTAAACCGACACAGTATTGTTTTAAATAGGGTATATGAAATAATTTTACCCAAAATTATTTTGTATATGATGGAAATAATTTTTCGTAAATTGTTATCATTATATATGGATGCTTGGATGGTAGAAAGTGTTAATATTAAATTATTATCATTGAATGATAAATGAATAAGAAATTGAAACAGTAACTAAAGATTAAGGAAGAAATTAATAAGAAGTGGGATTTGTAAATGTGATTTATAATTGAATACTGGAATTTAAAATTGAAATCGTAATTTGAAACTAGAAACAAATTCATAAATAAAAATGAAATTTGTAAATGTAAACGATAAATGTGAATTATAGTGTGATTAATAATTAAAATAAGGTAAATTCCAAAGTAATGTTCGTATATAAATTTAAAGGATTTGGATTTGGAATTTGGAAATTTATATTCCTTTGAATTGAAAATGATTCCCAAGGGTTGGGAAAAATAATATATCTGAGAGAAATATTTTTGAATCGGATTTGAAATCTATCAAGAATGATCTTAGGCTTTGCGCTGACTACCGCAAGATTAATGATCTTACTATCAAGAATAGATATCCTTTACCTCGGATTGATGATCTATTCGATCAACTTAGTGGTGCTAGAGTCTTTTCACAATTAAACTTAGCTACTGGTTTCCATCAGCTTCGTATTGCAGAGGATAGCATTCCTTTGACTTCGTTCCGTACTCGATATGGATCTTATGAATGGCTTGCTATGCCACTTGGTTTAACGAATGCTCCGGCTTATTTCGTTGACCTTATGAATTGAATTTTCAAAGACTTCCTCGATCGATTTGTTCTCATCTTCATTGATGATATTCTTGTGTATTCAAAAACCGAGGAGGAGCATGAAAAGCATCTTCGGATTGTGTTGGAAACTCTTAGGAGCAATCAATTGAAAGCAAAATTTTCTAAATGCCACTTTTGGCAATCTCGTGTGAAGTTTCTCGGTCATATTATTTCCGAATCTGGAATTTCCGTGGATCCTTCAAAGATTGAAGCGATTCAAAATTGGAAGAGACCGGAGAGTGTGACGGAGATCCGTAGATTCCTTGGATTGGCAGGTTATTACCGCCGTTTCATAAAGGATTTTTCTAAAATTTCCGTGCCTCCTACTAGTTTGACAAAGAAAGGTGTTAAATACATTTGGTC
The DNA here is from genome assembly GCA_030765085.1 of Allium cepa. NCBI lineage: Eukaryota > Viridiplantae > Streptophyta > Magnoliopsida > Asparagales > Amaryllidaceae > Allium > Allium cepa. The sequence goes on along the minus strand of CM060937.1, from coordinate 870,852,249 downwards.
AGACAAATGTGAAGCTTCTTTTCAGAAATTGAAAGAACTCCTTTCTGATGCTCCTATTCTTGCTATTCCCGAGGGGAATCAAGATTTCATTGTTTATACCGATGCTAGTCGCGTTAGTTTGGGTGCCGTTCTTATGCAAAGAGAACGTGTTATTGCTTATGTTTCTAGGCAATTGAAGCCTGCTGAGAGTAGATATGCCACTCATGATTTAGAGCTCGCGGCTATTGTTTTCGCTCTTCACATTTGGCGTCATTATCTTTTGGAAGAAAAATTTATTCTTTACACCGATCATAAATCTTTGAAGTATCTATTTTCTCAAAAGGAACTAAATTTGCGCAACAACATTGGCTCGAATTCCTGGCATCATATGATCTTGATATTCTTTTATTCCCGGAGGGGAAATCGTGTTGCCAATGCGTTTTGTCGTAAGCAACAAGTGGTTGATTCTTTGATGATGTCTGAATGGAATTATCTTTTTACCAAGTTCATCGGACGTTTTGATATACTTCGTTTTATTGAGCTTTATCTCATTCCTTTTATGGACTAGTGTCTGATGTTCTTTTATGGTGTTCGGTTCATTGGATGTACGTATTTGTACTACGTCAGTGTTCCGAAATTATTCGAGCTTTGGTTCATCTGGCGTACCGTTATTGTACTACGCAGTTGTTCCAAATTATTCGAGTTTCTCGTTTCTCAGGCGTACAGTTATTATACTACGTTGTTGCACCGGCTCAATTTTCTGTTATTCATGACGTTTTCTCACGTCTTTCTACTACGGAAATGCCTTAGGGATTCCGATTTTTATTCTTGAGCCCGGTGTTATTGAGGAAATTGAAGTTTCACCAGATTTGACTTATGAGCAACATTCCATTCGCATCATTGCTTCGAAGGTTGAGCGCCTTCGGAATAAAGATGTTCTTCTTGTAAAAGTTCAATGGTTCTCATATCCTAAGGATTGCTCTTGGGAATCCTGGGAATTCATCGAGCGATCCCGTTCAGGCTTACTCTTTCATGCTCCTTGTGGTGAACTTCTTATTTCAAAATTTCTCTTGTGTTGATATGCTTTATGATTGTTACTCTTTATTTTCTTCTTAAGTATTGTGAGGATGCAATTTATTTAAGGAGGGGAGTCTGTAACAACCCGCATATTTATCGATTGTATATTTAAATATTTCATCGTTGGTCGGATTATGATCCGAAAAGCTACTTTTTGCAAAGAGTCGAATTAGGACTCGAGACCCCTTCCATTGAGTTCAAAATGCCGTTTGCAACCTTTTTGAGTATAAGCTTCGATATGTTTGGAGTAAGCTTATTTTTGCTACTTTTTCTATAGGGCTTTGGGTTTGGGTTCAGCCCATTTGCCCAATTCTGGTTATATCAACCCAACCCCTCTCCACTTCTCTTCATTCGTTCCTCATTTCCTAACTCTCTCGAGCTCAAGAGAATAATGGGGGAAAAGATTGGAAATTAGAATTCCAAGCCCTAGTTCATTGCAAAATCCAAGCTCTAGCTCCAAATTCTAAGAGAAGCCATTAGTAAGCATCTCCTTCTTCTTCTCCAACTCATTCTCCTTTCAATTTTAGAATTTCCTAAACCTAACCTAGGAAATATTTTACTTGTATGCTTAGATTAAAGCTTCTTGGGTTGGAATTGAAGAGTGTTTGTCCTTGACTTGCTTTATAGCTTCTTCTTACTTGTTCTTTGGGTTTAAAGGTGAGATTTTTATCTCACATCTTAATCTATAATTATCTTCGATTGTTAGGTATGAATTCCTAACACTTATTCTTGAGCAATTGATTTTGATTTGGATTGGTTTTGTGAATATTCCAATTTTAGTGGTTTGAAAGCCAAATCTTTAAAAATCATAGCTTTGATCTTTGATCGTGATTTTTTGATGCATCGAGGAGCATATAGGGCCGGGTAGTCGATTGGCATAAACTCCTAGTGTCGTTGCTCGAGCGATTTCAATTTGGTTGAGAATGGCCCTCGTTTTGATAGGCTGGGAAGTTCTGGAAAACAGGGTCCGGTCGACCGAGCTCTGTAGCCGGCCGACCGACCTGCTACCAGAGAACTTCCCTGTCTCTGGTCCAGTTGACTGGCAACAGAGCTCGGCTGACCGACCCACCATCCCGAGCATTTTTCCAGAACAGGGTCCGGTCGACCGAGCTTTGTAGCCGGCCGACCGACCTGCTACTATTTTGCCTATTTTTGCCTTTTTGTGTGGTTTCCAAATTTAACAGATTCGTGTTATTTCCCTATTTGTTGTTATCATTTAGTATCGACTTTGATGACTTCTTTTCTTTGGGATTTTTGGGAATATCCATTTTAATGGATTCAGCGTCGATTTCTTTGGATTTTATTCACATCTTTAAATGTGAATTTTTGGTGATTGGTTGTTCTACAATCATTTTTGTGATTTGTCACTTTAAAAATATAAAGGTTTCAATACTAGTAGCAAACATCAAAACTCTTTCATCAAAATGATTTCAACACTATTTTATTACAACGCTCGTTTCTTAAACCGTTTTTTCAATCCACTAGTATATACAAACCTTTACCTCACTCGTATGAGAAATCTAATTAAACGACTTAGTAAAACGAGTGGTATGAAACGCTTGCGTTTACTTCGTCGGTTAATTCTTGGACTTGTTCGATTGAATTTATTGTGACAATTTTCGTGTGGAAATCTACAATTTGTTCGTAAATATTTAAGTTAAGCTAGTGGTTATGGGACATGAAGCTAAGCTCATATATTTACTAGCTTAATGTAATTGACACTTCTTGATGATCGATGATGATCATTTTATGGTTTAGACTAGCAATGTGCGATGTCTCTTTGTCCACGTGGAGGACTGTACCTCATTTTATTGAGCTTCGTCTCATTTCTTTGTGGGCTGGCAACCCATGTACTTTTAATGTGTTTCGATTCATCTTGTACCGTTTGTACTACATCGATGTCTAGGCTTTTCGATTCACTGAACGTACCGTGTGTACTGCGTCGATGTTCCGAATTGTTTTGTGTTTCGATTCATCTGATGTACCGTTTGTACTACATCGTTGTCTCGGCTTTTCGATTCATTGATCGTACCGTGTGTACTGCGTTGATGTTCCGAATTGTTTTGTGTTTCGATTCATATGATGTACCGTTTGTACTACATCGATGTCTCGGCTTTTCGATTCATTGGACGTACCGTGTGTACCGCGTCGATGTTTCGAATTGTTTTGTGCTTCGATTCATCTGATGTACCATTTGTACTACATCGATGTCTTGGTTTTTCGATTCATTGGACGTACCATGTGTACTGCGTCGATGTTCCAAATTGTTTTGTGTTTCGATTCATTGGATGTACCATTTGTAATACATCGATGTCTCGGCTTTTCGATTCATTGGACGTACCGTGTGTCCTGCGTCGATGTTCCGAATCATTTGTGATACACGTGTTGGTGAGTTTTCGTGCTCCCGTTTTGTGATAGGCCTCCCCCTTCTTGTGATTTCTGGATTTCAAATTATTGATTTCTGGAATTTATGTTTCACCAACTTTTGTGATTGACATTGATATGTATGTCATTTTTATGGCTTGGTGAATTAAATAAAGAATATGACATTCTTTTTTATGTTATGAGATTCTTGAGATATTGTATGACTTTTATGGATTTTCTAATGTATACTTGTCGTAGTATGACATTTTTGGTTATAATACGTCTTTTTATTATATCTCTTATTATATCTCATTTTAACTGATAATTATAGCTAGAATGATCCATTCATTATTTTCTTCTTAAATAATACTCGGGTCAGACTGAGATTTTACAGGTGCTTCTACTTGACTCCTTATCGGACCATCATCTGATCTTTTGGCTAACTACTCTAGTTTAGTAGTTTTTATTGTATACTATTGAGATATAGACTCCTTGATGTATACATATTCTTTTATCTAGCACTTGTAACCATTCTTTTGTGATATTGTGGATCTTGTTTGACCAACACTCTAATGTACACTTTCATGTGTTATATTCATATCTTTTTCCGCCTTTGTGATATGAATGTCTGTGACTGATTTGTGTTATGTTTATTTCTATGTTTGTTTCCGAAGAATATATATAGCCACTGTGTAGTATCCTTGAGTTTGTATCGGCATGTCGGACTTCCTTGTACTATCTGACATATAGGTGCTCACACAAAGCAATTGCACTGATGGTCGCTCCTCAACAGCCTTATTCTCCATGCTAGTTGACAGCATTACACCGTAATGTTCTTGGCTAGCATGGGTATAGAGGTGAGGCGTCACAGCTTGGTATCAGAGCCAAACTTTGGAACAATGTAGAATAATCTAGCAAGGATCATCGTCCTAAGTCCTTCTTAGGAGTCGTGCTTTAGGATTTAATTCGAGTCTTTGTACCGATTCGTCCTATTTTCTTTATAATTCCTTGTTTTATCTATCAAGATTGCTTGATATTCATTTCGTGAATAACCTTTTTCTTCTTCTTTCTTTCAAAAGGAAGAGAAATGGTTAGACCTGGTCGTCCCACCGCCGGTCAATCTAGTGCTATTCCCCAGGATGGAGTTTTTATGTCTGCCCAGCAGTTCTTGATCTAGTAAAGAATGCTCAAGCAGCCGGTTCTAATCCGGAACCTACTCACCCTAAGTCTGGATTTGCATGCTTGTGCAACGATTATACCAACTTGGGTGGGAAGCCATTTAAAGGTTCTGAAACCACTATTGAAGTCCAGGCTTGGCTAAGATCATGCGATCGAATCTTTTCTCGCATGAATCTTATTGATCTTCACCGTGTTCAGGTGGCCTCTAGTATGCTCCAAGAGAGAGCATTAGATTGGTATGAGCTTATGATTTATGAAATAAATGAAGCGGATCTTACTTGGGAGAAATTCCAGGAACGCTTCGAATCAAAATTTGTGCCAGAAGCTGAGAAGGTGACTTTGGCTCGCCGTTTCATTGACCTTGTTCAATGTGAATCCTCTATGACAGACTATGTAGCAACTTTTGAATCTCTTTCTAAATATGGGGTTGAATACATTAATACCTCATTGAAGAAAAATCTTAGATTCATCTATGGCTTAAATAAAAATCTCAAGAAGCCATTACTTCTAAAGCTAGAAGTTTCTTTTGATCAACTTGTTGATATCGCTCTTCGGCTTGAAGAGGCATATAGGGAGAGTGATGCTGATGTTGTCGGTGCCAAACCAAAATTCAACAACAACAAGAAAAGGCCTTTTAATTTCAAAGGGTCTTATCCCAATAAAAAAGGGAAGCAAGCAATTCCGGTAGCAAAAGCTTCTGCCCCAAGTGGTGGGCAATGCTACAATTGTGGTTCTAAGGACCATTATGCGAACAAGTGTCCTAAACCTCTATTTTGTCGCTATTACGAAAGCTCAGATCATTATTTATCTTCTTGTCACAAACTTCAAAACAGGAAGGAGGGAAAGCTTAATGTTGCTAAAGCCCCTGGAAACACATCTCGTGGTCAAGGTGTTTCTCATTCTATCCTTGATGGCATTATTATGTTTCGTGATCAACCCATTCGAGTTATTTTTGATACGGGTGCATCCCACTCTTTTTTTAAAAGAACTTGTTGATACTTTTTCTTTGGATGTTTTGTGTTTAATGACTTCTTTGAGAATTGCGAACCCGGTTGGTGGAACCGCAACATCAGTTTATTGTGTAAAAATGACAAGATTATTTTGTGTGATCTTTCTTTCCATGCCGACTTGCATGTTATTCGCTACTTAGGCTTTGAATGATTTTGGGAATGGATTGACTTAACCGTTATGAAGCCCAAATCCTATGTCCTGAGCGGACTATTCATCTTCGACATCCTCAATCTATTAAGAAGATTTCTATTGATCTTAAAGATTCGGATTCCAGCTTGGTTGCATCCTTATATTCTTTAAATCCTCATGATGACGATAATGATGATGAGGAAGATATTATTTCTCTTAGTCACATTGTTCGTGAATTTTCCAACATATTTGAGCCTATTTTAGGACTACCACCTAAGCGAGCAATTGAGTTCAGAATTAATCTCATCCCTGGAGCTCAACCTATCACTCGTCCTCCTTATCGTATGTACAATAAAGAAAATGAGGAGATGCGCAATCAATTATTCGAATTGGAGACGAAGCAATTTATTCGCTATAGTTCCTCTCCTTGGGGAGCTTCGGCTATTTTTGTGAAGAAATCTGATGGTACACTTAGGCTTTGCGTTCACTACCGCAAGCTTAATGATCTTGCTATCAAGAATAGATACCCTTTACCTCGGATTGATGATCTATTCGATCAACTTAGTGGTGCTAGAGTCTTTTCACAATTAGACTTAGCTACTGGTTTCCATCAGCTTCGTATTGCAAAGGATAGCATTCCTTTGACTTCGTTCCATACTCGATATGGATCTTATGAATGGCTTGCTATGCCATTTGGTTTATCGAATACTCCGGCTTATTTCGTTGACCTTATGAATAGAGTTTTCAAAGACTTTCTCGATCGATTTGTTCTCATCTTCATTGTTGATATTCTTGTGTATTCAAAAACCGAGGAGGAGCATGAAAAGCATCTACGGATTGTGTTGGAAACTCTTAGGAGCAATCAATTGAAAGCAAAATTTTCTAAATGCCACTTTTGGCAATCTCGTGTGAAGTTACTCGGTCATATTATTTCCGAATCCAGAATTTCCATGGATCCTTCGAAGATTGAAGCGATTCAAAATTGGAAGAGACCGGAGAGTGTGACGGAGATCCGTAGATTCCTTGAATTGGCGGGTTATTACCGCCATTTCATGAAGGGCTTTTCTAAAATTTCCGTGCCTCTTACTAGTTTGACAAAGAAAGGTGTTAAATACATTTGGCCGGACAAATGTGAAGCTTCTTTTCAGAAATTAAAAGAACTCCTTTCTGATGCTCCTATTCTTGTTATTCCTGAGGGAAATCAAGATTTCATTGTTTATACCGATGCTAGTCGCGTTGGTTTGGGTTCCATTCTTATGCAAAGAGAACGTGTTATTGCTTATGTTTCTAGGCAATTGAAGCCTGTTGAGACTAGATATGCCACTCGTGATTTAGAGCTCGTGGCTATTGTTTTCGCCCTTCGCATTTAGCGTCATTATCTTTTGGGAGAAAAATTTATTCTTTACACCAATCATAAAACTTTGAAGTATCTATTTTCTCAAAAGGAACTAAATTTGCGTCAACAATGTTGGCTCGAATTCCTGGCATCTTATGATCTTTATATTCTTTTATTCCCGGAGGGGAAATCATGTTGCCAATGCGTTTAGTCGTAAGCAACAAGTGGTTGATTCTTTGATGATGTCTGAATGGAATTATCTTTTTACCAAGTTCATCAGACATTTTGATATACTTCGTTTTATTGAGCTTTATCTCATTCCTTTTGTGGACTAGTGTCCGATGTTCTTTTATGGTGTTCGGTTCATTGGATGTACATATTTGTACTACGTCAGTGTTCCAACATTATTCGAGCTTTGGTTCATCCGGCATACCATTATTCTACTACGCCGTTGTTCCAAATTATTGGAGTTTCTCGTTTCTCGGGCGTACTGTTATTATACTACGTTGTTGCACCGGCTCAATTTTCTGTTATTCATGACGTTTTCTCATGTCTTTCTACTACGGAAATGCCTTAGAGATTCTGATTTTTATTCTTGAGCCCGGTGTTATTGAGGAAATTGAAGTTTCATCGGATTTGACTTATGAGCAACATTCCATTCGCATCATTGCTTCGGAGGTTGAGCGCCTTCAGAATAAAGATGTTCTTCTTATGAAAGTTCAATGGTTCTCAGATCCTAAGGATTGCTCATGGGAATCCTGGTAATTCATCGAGCGATCCCGTTCAGGCTTACTCTTTCATGCTCCTTATAATGAACTTCTTTTTTCAAAATTTATTTTGTGTTGATATGCTTTTATGGTTGTTAATCTTTATTTTCTTCTTAAGTATTGTGAGGACGCAATTTCTTTAAGGAGGGGAGTCTGTAACAACCCGCATATTTATCGACTGTATATTTAAATATTTCATCGTTGGTCGGATTATGGTCTAAAAAGCTACTTTTTGCAAAGAGTCGAATTAGGACTCGAGACCCCTTCCATTGAGTTCAAAATGCCGTTTGCAACCTTTTTGAGTATAAGCTTCGATATGTTTGGAGTAAGTTGATTTTTGCTACTTTTTCTATAGGGCTTTGGGTTTGGGTTCAGCCCATTTGCCCAATTCTGGTTATATCAACCCAACCCCTCTCCACTTCTCTTCATTCATTCCTCATTTCCTAACTCTCTCAAGCTCAAGAGAATAATGGGGGAAAAGATTGGAAATTAGAATTCCAAGCCCTAGTTGATTCGCAAAATCCAAGCTCTAGCTCCAAATTCTAAGAGAAGCCATTAGTAAGCATCTCTTTCTTCTTCTCCAACTCATTCTCCTTTCAATTTCAGAATTTCCTAAACCTAACTTAGGAAATATTTTACTTGTAAGCTTAGACTGAAGCTTCTTGGGTTGGAATTGAAGAGTGTTTGTCCTTGCCTTGCTTTATAGCTTCTTCTTACTTGTTCTTTGGGTTTAAAGGTGAGATTTTTATCTCACATATGAATCTATAATTATCTTCGATTGTTAGGTATGAATTCCTAACACTTTTTCTTGAGCAATTGATTTTGATTTGTATTGGTTTTGTGAATACTCCAATTTTAGTGGTTTGAAAGCCAAATCTTTAAAAATCATAGCTTTGATCTTTGATCGTGATTTTGTGATGCATCGAGGAGCATATAGGGCCGGGTAGTCGATTGGCATAAACTCCTAGTGCCGTTGCTTGAGCGATTTCAATTTGGTCGAGAATGGCCCTCGTTTTGATTGGCTGGGAAGTTCTGGAAAACAGGGTCCGGTCGACCGAGCTTTGTAGCCGGCCGACCGACCTGCTACCAGAGAACTTCCCTGTCTCTGGTCCGGTCGGCTGGCTACAGAGCTCGGCCGACCGACCCACCATCCCGAGCATTTTTCCAGAACAGGGTCCGGTTGGCCGAGCTCTGTAGCCGGCCGACCGATCTGCTGCTGTTTTGCCTATTTTTGCCTTTTTGTGTGGTTTCCAAATTTAACTGATTCGTGTTATTTCCCTATTTGCTGTTATCATTTAGTATCGACTTTGATGACTTCTTTTCTTTGGGATTTTTGGGAATATCCATTTTAGTGGATTCAGTATCGATTTCTTTGGATTTTATTCACGTCTTTGAATGTGAATTTTTGGTGATTGGTTGTTCTACAATTATTTTTGTTATTTGTCACTTTAAAAATATAAAGGTTTCAATACTAGTAGCAAATATCCAAACTCTTTCATCAAAACGATTTCCACACTATTTTATTACAACGCTCGTTTCTTAAACCGTTTTTCCAATCCACTAGTATATACAAACCTTTACCTCACTCGTATGAGAAATCTAATTAAACGACTTAGTAAGACGAGTGGTATGAAACTCTTGCGTTTACTTCATCGGTTAATTCTTGGACTTGTTCGATTGAATTTCTTATGACAATTTCGAGTGGAAATCTACAATTTGTTCGTAAATATTTAAGTTAAGCTAGTGGTTATGGGACATGAAGCTAAGCTCATATATTTACTAGCTTAATGTAATTGAAACTTCTTGATGATCGATGATGATCATTTTATGGTTTAGACTAGCAATGTGCAATGTCTCTTTGTCCACGTGGAGGACTGTACCTCATTTTATTGAGCTTCGTCTTATTTCTTTGTGGGCTGGAAACCCATGTACTTTTAATGTGTTTCGATTCATCTGATGTACCGTTTGTACTACATCGATGTCTCGGCTTTTCGATTCACGGGACGTACCATGTGTACTGGGTCGATGTTCCGAATTGTTTTTGTTTCGATTCATCTGATGTACCGTTTGTACTACATCGTTGTCTCGACTTTTCGATTCATTGGACGTACCGTGTGTACTGGGTCGATGTACCGAATTGTTTTGTGTTTCGTTTCATCTGATGTACCATTTGTACTACATCGATGTCTCGCCTTTTCGATTCATTGGACGTTCCGTGTGTACTGCGTCGATGTTCCGAATTGTTTTATGTTTCGATTCATCTGACGTACCGTTTGTACTAAATCGATGTCTCGGCTTTTCGATTCATTGGACGTACCGTGTGTACTGCGTCTATGTTCCAAATTGTTTTGTGTTTCAATTCATTGGATGTACCGTTTGTACTACATCGATGTCTTGGCTTTTCGAATCATTGGACGTACCGTGTGTACTGCGTCGATGTTCCGAATCATTCGTGATACACGTGTTGGTGAGTTTTCATGCTCCCGTTTTGTGATAGGCCTCCCCCTTCTTGTGATTTATGGATTTCTAATTATTGATTTCTGGAATTTATGTTTCATCAACTTTTGCGATTGGCATTGATATGTATGTCATTTTTGTGGCTTGGTGAATTAAATAAAGAATATGACATTCTTTTTTATGTTATGAGATTCTTGAGATATTGTACGACTTTTGTGGATTTTCTAATGTATACTTGTCATAGTATGACATTTTTGGTTATCATACGTCTTTTTATTATATCTCTTATTATATCTCATTTTAACTGATAATTATAGCTAGACTGATCCGTTTAAATTTTCTTCTTAAATAATACTCGGGTCAGACTGAGATTTTACAGGTGCTTCTGCTTGAGTCCTTATCGGACCATTATCTGATCTTTTGGCTAACTACTCTAATTTAGTAGTTTTTGTTGTATACTATTGAGATATAGACTCCTTGATGTATACATATTCTTTTGTCTAGCACTTGTAACCATTCTTTTGTGATATTGTGGATCTTGTTTGACCACTACTCTGATGTACACTTTCATGTGTTATATTCATATCTTTTTCCACCTTTGTGATATGGATGTCTGTGACTGATTTGTGTTATGTTTATTTCTATGTTTGTTTCCGAAGAATATATATAGCCACTGTGTAGTATCCTTGAGTTTGTATCGGCATGTCGGACTTCCTTGTACTATCTGACATGTGCTCGCACAAAGCAATTACACAGATGGTCGCTCCTCAATAGCCTTATTCTCCGTGCTAGTTGACAGCATTACACCGTAATGTTCTTGGCTAGCGTGGGTATAGAGGTGGGGCGTCACACTTCGGAACAATGTCGAATAATCTAGCAAGGATCATCGTCTTAAGTCCTTCTTAGGAGTCGTGCTTTAGGATTTAATTCGAGTCTTTGTACCGATTCATCCTATTTTCTTTATGATTCCTTGTTTTATCTATCAAGATTGCTTGATATTCATTTCGTGAATAACCTTTTTCTTCTTCTTTCTTTCTTTCTTTCTAAAGGAAGAGAAATAGTTAGACCTGGTCATCCCACCTCCGGTCAATCTAGTGCTATTCCCTAGGATGGAGCTTTTATGTCTGCCCAGCAGTTCTTGATCTAGTAAAGAATGCTCAAGCAGCCGGTTCTAATCCGGAACCTACTCACCCTAAGTCTGGATTTGCACGCTTGTGCAACGATTATACCAACTTGGGTGGGAAGCCATTTAAAGGTTCTGAAACCACTATTGAAGTCCAGGCTTGGCTAAGATCATGAGATCGAATATTTTCTCGCATGAATCATATTGATCTTCACCATGTTCAGGTGGCCTCTAGTATACTCCAAGAGAGAGCATTAGATTGGTATGAGCTTCTGATTTCTGAAATAAATGAAGCGTATCTTACTTGGGAGAAATTCCAGGAAGGCTTCGGATTAAAATTTATGCCAGAAGCTGAGAAGGTGACTTTGGCTCGCCGTTTCATTGACCTTGTTCAGTGTGAATCCTCTGTGACAGACTATGTCGCGTCTTTTGAATCACTTTCTAAATACGGGGTTGAATACATTAATACCCCATTGAAGAAAAATCAGAGATTCATCTATGGCTTGGATAAAAATCTCAAGAAGCTATTACTTCTAAAGCTAGAAGTTTCTTTTGATCAATTTGTTGATATCGCTCTTCGACTTGAAGAGGCAGATAGGGAGAGTGATGATAATGTTGTGGGTGCCAAACCAAAATTCAACAACAACAAGAAAAGGCCTATTAAGTTCAAAGGGTCTTATCCCAATAAAAAAGGGAAGCAAGCAATTCCCGTAGCAAAAGCTTCTGCCCCAAGTGGTGGGCCATGCTACAATTGTGGTTCTAAGGACCATTATGCGAACAAGTGTCCTAAACCTCTATTTTGTCGCTATTACGAAAGCTCGGATCATTATTTATCTTCTTGTCCCAAACTTCAAAGCAGGAAGGAGAGAAAGTTTAATGTTGCTAAAGCCTCTGGAAACACATCTCGTGGTCAAGGTATTTCTCATTCTATCCTTGATGGCATTATTATGTTTCGTGATCAACCCATTCGAGTTCTTTTTGATACGGGTGCATCCTACTCTTTTATTTCAAAAGAACTTGTTGATACTTTTTCTTTGGATGTTTTGTGTTTAATGACTTCTTTGAGAATTGCGAATCCGGTTGGTGGATCCGCAAGAATCAGTTTATTGTGTAAAAATGTTGAGATTATTTTGTGTGATCTTTCTTTCCGCGCCGACTTGCATGTTATGCGCTACTTAGGCTTTGGAATGATTTTGGGAATGAATTGGCTTAACCGTTATGAAGCCCAAATCCTATGTCCTAAGCAGACTATTCATCTTCTACATTCTCAATCTGTTAAGCAGATTTCTATTGATCTTAAAGATTCGGATTCCGGCTTGGTTGCATCCTTATATTCTTTAAATCCTCATGATGACGATAATGATGATGAGGAAGATATTATTTCTCTTATTCATATTGTTCGTGAATTTTCTAACATATTTGAGCCCGTTTGAGGATTACCACCTAAGCGAGCAATTGAGTTCAGAATTAATCTCATCCCTGGAGCTCAACCTATCACTCGTCCTTCTTATCGTATGTCCAATAAAGAAAATGAGGAGATGCGCAATCAATTATCCGAATTGGAGACGAAGCAATTTATTCGCTCTAGTTCCTCTCCTTGGGGAGCTTCGGCTATTTTTGTGAAGAAATCTGATGGCACGCTTAGGCTTCGCATTGACTATCGCAAGCTTAATGATCTTACTATCAAGAATAGATATCCTTTACCTCGGATTGATGATCTATTCGATCAACTTAGTGGTGCTAGAGTCTTTTCACAATTAGACTTAGCTGCTGGTTTCCATCAGCTTCGTATTGCAGAGGATAGCATTCCTTTGACTTCGTTCCGTACTCGGTATGGATCTTATGAATGGCTTGCTATGCCATTTGGTTTAACGAATGCTCCGGCTTATTTCGTTGACCTTATGAATAGAGTTTTCAAAGACTTCCTCGATCTATTTGTTCTCATCTTCATTGATGATATTCTTGTGTATTCAAAAACCGAGGAGGAGCATGAAAAGCATCTTCGGATTGTGTAGGAAACTCTTAGGAGCAATCAATTGAAAGTAAAATTTTCTAAATGCCACTTTTGGAAATCTCGTGTGAAGTTTCTCGGTCATATTATTTCCGAATCCGGAATTTTCGTGGATCCTTCAGAGATTGAAGTGATTCAAAATTGGAAGAGACCGGAGAGTGTGACGGAGATCCGTAGATTCCTTGGATTGGCAGGTTTTTACCGCCGTTTCATAAAGGACTTTTCTAAAATTTCCGTGCCTCTTACTAGTTTGACAAAGAAAGGTGTTAAATACATTTGGTCAGACAAATGTGAAGCTTCTTTTCAGAAATTAAAAGAACTCTTTTCTGATGCTCCTATTCTTGTTATTCCCGAGGGGAATCAAGATTTCATTGTTTATACCGATGCTAGTCGCGTTGGTTTGGGTGCCGTTCTTATGCAAAGAGAACGTGCTATTACTTATGTTTCTAGGCAATTGAAGCCTGTTGAGACTAGATATGCCACTCGTTATTTAGAGCTCGCGGCTATTGTTTTCGCCCTTCGCATTTAGCGTCATTATCTTTTAGGAGAAAAATTTATTCTTTACACCGATCATAAATCTTTGAAGTATCTATTTTCTCAAAAGGAACTAAATTTGCGTTAGCAACGTTGGCTCGAATTCCTAGCATCTTATGATCTTGATATTCTTTTACTCCCGGAGGGGAAATCGTGCTGCCAATGGATTTAGTCGTAAGCAACAAGTGGTGGATTCTTTGATGATGTCTGAATGGAATTATCTTTTTACCAAGTTCATCGAACGTTTGATATACTTTGTTTTATTGAACTTTATCTCATTCCTTTTATGGACTAGTGTCCGATGTTCTTTTATGGTGTTCGGTTCATTGGATGTACGTATTTGCACTACGTCAGTGTTCCGAAATAATTCGAGCTTTGGTTCAACTGGCGTACCGTTATTGTACAACGTCGTTGTTCCAAATTATTCGAGTTTCTCGTTTCTCGGGCATACTGTTATTATACTACGTTGTTGCACCGGCTCAATTTTATGTTATTCATGACGTTTTCTCACGTCTTTCTACTACGGAAATGCCTTAGGGATTCCCATTTTTATTCTTGAGCCCGGTGTTATTGAGGAAATTGAAGTTTCACCAGATTTGACTTATGAGCAACATTTCATTCGCATTATTGCTTCAGAGGTTGAGCACCGTCGGAATAAAGATATTCTTCTTGTGAAAGTTCAATGGTTCTCAGATCCTAAGGATTGCTCTTGGGAATCCTGGGAATTCATCGAGCGATCCCGTTCAGGCTTACTCTTTCATGCTCCTTGTGGTGAACTTCTTATTTCAAAATTTCTTTTGTGTTGATATGCTTTTATGGTCGTTACTCTTTATTTTCTTCTTAAGTATTGTGAGGACGCAATTTCTTTAAGGAGGGGAGTCGGTAACAACCAGCATATTTATCGATTGTATATTTAAATATTTCATCGTTGGTCGGATTATGGTCCAAAAAGCTAATTTTTGCAAAGAGTCGAATTAGGACTCGAGACCCCTTCCATTGAGTTCAAAATGCCGTTTGCAACCTTTTTGAGTATAAGCTTCGATATGTTTGGAGTAAGTTGATTTTTGCTACTTTTTCTATAGGGCTTTGGGTTTGGGTTCAGCCCATTTGCCCAATTCTGGTTATATCAACCCAACCCCTCTCCACTTCTCTTCATTCATTCCTGATTTTCTAACTCTCTCAAGCTCAAGAGAATAATGGGGGAAAAGATTGGAAATTAGAATTCCAATCCCTAGTTCATTCGCAAAATCCAAGCTCTAGCTCCAAATTCTAAGAGAAGCCATTAGTAAGCATCTCCTTCTTCTTCTCCAACTCATTCTCCTTTCAATTTCATAATTTCCTAAACCTAACTTAGGAAATATTTTACTTGTAAGCTTAGACTGAAGCTTCTTGGGTTGGAATTGAAGAGCGTTTGTCCCTGCCTTGCTTTATAGCTTCTGCTTACTTGTTCTTTGGGTTTAATGGTGAGATTTTTATCTCACATCTTAATCTATAATTATCTTCGATTGTTAGGTATGAATTCCTAACACTTATTCTTGAGCAATTGATTTTGATTTGGATTGGTTTTGTGAATATTCCAATTTTAGTGGTTTGAAAGCCAAATCTTTAAAAATCATAGCTTTGATCTTTAATCGTGATTTTGTGATGCATCGAGGAGCATATAGGGCCGGGTGGTCGATTGGCATAAACTCCTAGTGTCGTTGCTTGAGCGATTTCAATCTGGTCGAGAATGGCCCTCGTTTTGATAGGCTGGGAAGTTCTGGAAAACAGGGTCCGGTCGACCGAGCTCTATAGCCGGCCAACCAACCTGCTACCAGAGAACTTCTCTGTCTCTGGTCCGGTCGACTGGCTACAGAGCTCGGCCGATCGACCCACCATCCCGAGCATTTATCCAGAACAGGGTCCGGTCGACCAAGCTCTGTAGCCGGCCAACCCACCTGCTGCTATTTTGCCTATTTTTGCCTTTTTGTGTGGTTTTCAAATTTAATCGATTCGTTTTATTTCCGTATTTGTTGTTATCATTTATTATCGACTTTGATGGCTTCTTTTCTTTGGGATTTTTGGGAATATCCATTTTAATGGATTCAGTATCGATTTCTTTGGATTTTATTCACGTCTATGAATGTGAATTTTTGATGATTGGTTGTTCTACAATCATTTTTGTGATTTGTCACTTTAAAAATATAAAGGTTTCAATACTAGTAGCAAATATCAAAACTCTTTCATCAAAATGATTTCAGCATTATTTTATTACAACGCTCGTTTCTTAAACCGTTTTTCCAATCCACTAGTATATACAAACCTTTACCTCACTCGTATGAGAAATCTAATTAAACGACCTAGTAAAACGAGTGGTATGAAACGCTTGCGTTTAGTTCGTCGGTTAATTCTTGGACTTGTTCGATTGAATTTCTTATGACAATTTTCGAGTGGAAATCTACAATTTGTTCGTATATATTTAAGTTAAGCTAGTGGTTATGGGACAAGAAGCTAAGCTCATATATTTACTAGCTTAATGTAATTGACACTTCTTGATGATCGATGATGATCATTTTATGGTTTAGACTAGCAATGTGCGATGTCTCTTTGTCCACGTGGAGGACTGTACCTCATTTTATTGAGCTTCGTCTCATTTCTTTGTGGGCTAGCAACCCATGAACTTTTAATGTGTTTTGATTCATCTGATGTACTGTTTGTACTACACCGATGTCTTGGCTTTTCGATTCATTGGACGTACCGTGTGTACTGCGTCGATGTTTCGAATTGTTTTGTGTTTCGATTCATCTGATGTACCGTTTGTACTACATCGATGTCTCGGCTTTTCGATTCATTGGACGTACCATGTGTACTGCGTCGATGTTCCAAATTGTTTTGTGTTTCGATTCATCTGATGTACCGTTTGTACTACATCGATGTCTCGGCTTTTTCGATTCATTGGACGTACCGTGTGTACTGCGTCGATGTTCCGAATTGTTTTGTGTTTCGATTCATCTGATGTACCGTTTGTACTACATCTATGTCTCGGCTTTACGATTTTGGACGTATCGTGTGTACTGTGTCGATGTTCCGAATTGTTTTGTGTTTCGATTCATTGGATGTACCGTTTGTACTACATTGGTGTCTCGGCTTTTCGATTCATTGGACGTACCGTGTGTACTGCATCGATGTTTCGAATCATTTGTGATACACGTGTTGGTGAGTTTTCATGCTTCCATTTTGTGATAGGCCTCCCACTTCTTGTGATTCCTGGATTTCTAATTATTGATTTCTCGAATTTATGTTTCACCAACTTTTGCGATTGGCATTGAAATGTATGTCATTTTTGTGGCTTGGTGAATTAAATAAAGAATATGACATTCTTTTTTATGTTATGAGATTCTTGAGATATTGTATGACTTTTGTGGATTTTCTAATGTATACTTGTCGTACTATGACATTTTTGGTTATCATACGTTTTTTTATTATATCTCTTATTATATCTCATTCTAACTGATAATTATAGCTAGACTGATCCGTTTATTATTTTCTTCTTAAATAATACTCGGGTCAGACTGAGATTTTACAGGTGCTTCTACTTGACTCCTTATCGGACCATCATCTGATCTTTTGGCTAACTACTCTAGTTTAGTAGTTTTTGTTGTATACTATTGAGATATAGACTCCTTGATGTATACATATTCTTTTGTCTAGCACTTGTAACCATTCTTTTGTGATATTTTGGATCTTGTTTGACCATTACTCTGATGTACACTTTCATGTGTTATATTCATATCTTTTTCTGCCTTTGTGATATGGATGTCTGTGACTGATTTGTGTTATGTTTATTTCTATGTTTGTTTCCGAAGAATATATATAGTCACAGTGTAGTAGCCTTGAGTTTGTATCGGCATGTCGGACTTCCTTGTACAATCTGACATATTGGTGCTCGCACAAAGCAATTGCACGGATGGTCGCTCCTCAACAGTCTTATTCTCCGTGCTAGTTGACAGCATTACACCGTAATGTTCTTGGCTAGCGTGGGTATAGAGGTGGGGCGTCACAATTTGAGATGAAAATGAATCCAATTCGAGTATGAATAAATTAAAACGGGAATGAACTAAAGTTATGAAATGGTGGTGAATTGAAGTAAATTAACTTAAGTTTAAAATTAATGGAAGCATGGGATGATGTCGTGTATAATAAAATGGTTTGGAATGAAATCTTTTTGGATATGGAAGAAGTGCAATGGAAGTTTGTGAATAAATTTAAAATGGGATGGGATTAGGTGTAAATTGAGTTGGAATCAGTTTAAATAGTTATAAAGCTTATGTAATTATTTATTCATATTAGTATTGTCGAATTGCATTAGAAAATGCATCGTTTGATGTAAACGAGATTAGATAAAATTCTATGAGTTATTAAAAGTGAAATAGGATGATTTTGAAATCAGTTGGAATGAATATAAGTTTGTTTTGCTTAGAAATGAAGTGAATGTAAGCAAATTGAGTTATAAACAATTTAATTTGAATAAAGTTGTATATGTATTGGTTGTAAACAATTAAAATAAATTTTGGAACCCTATAAGTGGCTTATAAATATTGTTTAACCTGCATTTGCTTATTGGAACTTGTATGTTGGCTAGTTAAATATGTTAAATTGTTGTTTGATGTAAATTAATATAATTAAAATTTCTGAATTGATAGAAGTTAAATGCATTGATGCTGAGAACAATTGAATTAAATATAAGTCTGATTTGTTTAAATGAGTTGTTAACCTTTTGGATTAATTAAAATGATGTGTGATTTGTTGAAAGCTATTAAAAATTGGTAGCAAAATCTTGCATGTGGTTATGAAAATTGTATAACATGCATTATATGTGAAATTTATGTGTTTATGCCAGTATATCACATGCATTATTACAGGATCGATGTTTTAGCTATTTAAATTTAAGCGAAATGCTATAGACTTCCTATATATAGTACTTACATATTTAAATTGAGTAAGTACAGGTACCGGGTAGCCGTTTGGCTGGATTGGATCACGCTAAATGCTAAAATAAATAAGCCGCTTGCTTATAAATGCAAAATAAGGTACGCCTGCACAATAAAAATAGGAAATATGAACTGTTTTTGGTTTTTCCGACCGTGTGGGTCGATGTATACATATTCATATCTTTTGTCAAATTGCAAAAGCTCCTCCGTACAAAGGAGACTCTGCCAAAAAATTTCGAAAATTTAGAGAGTTAGAAAAAAAAATTGAAAATTTTTGGGAAAAATTTTAGTTAGCGACAAAACGATTTCAAAATTGGAAATTGAAATAAGTTAGTGAATGAAACTACTTTAAAATAATAATATGAATCAATATAAATGGAAGATAAAATTAAATATAAAGAGTTGAAGATAAATTAAATTCATACGGAATGGGAGAACCAATTTGAATAGAAATAGATATCAACTAAAAATGGTGAAGTGAAAATAAATAAAGAAGCATATAAAATGCTTATACTAAACTTAAGTAAGGAATGGTGCATTCTCATTGGAAATTGATATTACACATATATTCTAAGTAAATATTAGAATAAATAGATATTGACATGAGTAAAGAAGTCAATAAAATGTTTTGAAAGTTGTGATTGAATATTAGTGCTAAGCAGGATATGCAGGTAATATAAAGGGAAAGTAAAATGGGTTTTGATTTCAAAAGATAAATTTGAATTGCTCGACAAAAAGGTATGTATTTAAACTTCTATATGAAATTTGATTGGGTTTTTGATCGAGCCACTTGGCTTTTTGTTTCTTTTGGAATTTGGGAGCCCGTAGAGGCCTTTTGTAGTTGTACCGAGCTAGCCGCACAAAGGAGACGCTGGCGAAATTTTTCGGAAATTTAGAGAGTTAGAATAATTTTGAGAAAATTTTGATGATTCAAAAGTTGGTTTGAAATTGAAATTTAAATGATTAAGCAAAAGGGTAGTGTTTGAACCTATAGAAGGTTTTTGGAGGTTGGTTAAGGTGATAATGGGTCTTTAATGAAAGATAGTTGGTAGGATGCTGAACTGTGAGTTTTGGGAAACGGTAAACGGGTTTTGAACCATTTTTCCTAACTAGTAATTTCGAGGACGAAATTTTTTTAAGGGGGGAGGAATGTGACGACCCAAAATTTTTAAGCATTTAAAATTTGAATATTTAAATTAATTTTAAATATTTAAAGGTTAATTTTAACTTGAACTACGAATATCATAATTTATTTGATAATTAAATTATTGAATTAAATAATTTGAAGTCGAGTAAAATGTTGAATCTGGAGTTTTAAGCCTGTTGAAAATAATTTGAAGGCTTGTAAAATTTATACTGAATATAATAGAAGTGTTAAAATTGAATCTAACACTGAATTGCTCAGTTTTGAAATTTTATAGTCTAAATTAAATTTAAAAATAGCCTTGACACGCGGTCTCGGAATTCGACGAAACCAGTTCCATTAGGTCCGTAATATTGAATTATTATCGGGTTTCAAATTTCGTATTGATTGGAGTTGTTGTGTGAGCGTACGATAAGTAAATGCTTTGAAAATTAAATAAAACTTTAATTGATCAAATCAATGTCATCGGTGCCTTCTTAAACACGCTTCCTTTTTTATATTCAGCGGACTTCATTTCATATCCATGTTTCTTTTTTTTTTACAACATCACGCAACCCCTTTCCTTTAACGATAGAACTGAATCCCTCTTTCAAAACATAAATCAAAGTTAAAAAAAAGAAGCTTTAACGTGAAGCTTTCAGCCGCGTTTATATAAAAAAACAAAACACAATAAAGGCCGAACTCATCTTCCTCGTTTTCATTTCCGATCGAGAGTAAATTCATTAAAAAAAACGAACGAACGAAGCAAAAAGGGGCGAAATGAAATTAAAGCTCGTAGGGGAGGGATCGAAATCAGAGCCGAGATTCTATTAATCGAGACTGTTCGAGTTACGTTGAATCGAGTTGAGTTGGCGGTAGTTTGTAGCATCGAAGGAAAGTATAGAGACGGTGACTGTGGTGGCGATCTACGAAGTGTTGCTCGCGAGTTCGTCATGGTGGCCATGGAGGCAAGTAGAGGTACGATTCGAAGGCAGCAGTGATGGGTTTCGGAGGAGAGGCCGGAGATGGTTCTCGATGATGGCGGGTCTCTGGTGGGAATTCGCGAGGTTATGGGTAACGTTGTCGTGATGTGGTGGTTGAAGTCGAAGCTAAGGTTTGGGAAGAGTGGTTTCGTGGTTCAAGTTGGTGAAGGTATTCTGCTGTTTGTTTAGTTTAATTTCTGTGATGTGTTGTATAAAATAATAATAATAATAATAATAAAATATGTATGTAAAAGGGAAATTACTGCTATTACTTACAGTAATCGGAGAAGGTTAGCTTATATTGATAAAGTTTGAAAAAAATAGGAATTTTTAAAAATTGTTATAGAACAATGTTTTATAGTGATTTAACTTGTTTATTAACCAAATTAACTTTTTCCTTTACTAGAAATAACTTGTTAAAGGGAAATTAGTTTAAATAAAATTCTTAGCAAATTGAGTCAATAAATGATAATAAATTATTCGATTTAGTTGAAATGTTAAATAAAGGAAAATTGGTTTAACTAAATTATTAGTTGAGTTATTTATTTAATGGTAATTAATTTTTTAATAAAACTCGTTTATTTTTTTTAGTTACCAAAGGATATTTTATTAAAGGAAAAGTAATTTAAACAAATAATTATCTAAGTAAAATTATCAAAAAGATGTAATTGTTCAATAAGTTCAAATATTAATAAAATGTAAAATGTTTATACAAGGTTAATTTGTAGGATCTAGATTAACCCTAGAGGGGGGGGGGGGGGTGAATAGGGTTATAGCAAATTTTCTCGATTTAAACACAGAAATAAACTGCAGAAAAAAATATGCTGAAAAGTAAATCACACACAAAATCTACCCAGCTTCGGCAACCCCTGCCTACTGCTGCATTCACAGATTTCTATTAGAATTAAACAGTATCACGCTTACAAACACTCTACTAGACTCGCAGACCCTTTTTCTCCCGCTCACAAACACTCTACTAGACTCGCACACCCTGCTCCCGCCTATAGAGTTTCGCTTACTTGCAAACACTGCTCCCGCCTATAGAGCTTTGCAAACTCGCACACCCTGCTCACTGAACTAATTCAAAATAGACAATCTGACACTACCTAAACCTAGGTGGTGATTTACTGCTCCTTTGACTTGAAAAGAAAAACAACTTCAAAAATACAACCAAGAGCAAAAATTAAAATACGAACTTTGGACACGTGATTTTTGCTCAAAATAAAAAACTAAAAACCCCTATTATAAAATTAAAAACTAAATCCCCCCTTTTAATAATAAGGCCGGCCCAAAAAAGGAGAGAATAATATTTTTAATTCCCCTTTTTATAAACACTTCGGCCCGTTCCTTTTTCTCTTGATAATGGTGGCCGTTTGTTCTTCTCGTCTCTTTAAAATTTGGGGATCTCGTCCTTGCGCTCTCTGTTCCAGATTAGGGCTTTTGCAAAGCTCCGATACTACTTCGATCTTTGTTGATTGTTCGTGATTTAACCTGCCTTGATCGATTTCGTGTTGCTTCCTTCGGTTGCTTCGGTGAGTTCGATTATTGCTTCGGTAACAATTTTTTTCTCTGATACTTGTATTCGAACTCTCTTCTTGTTATGCCGATGATGATTGGGCATTTTATATAGGATTCAAAAGCCTATTTTTGCGTTCGTATAAATTTTGTTTGAATTTGTCAATTTATTCATCTCGGCCACTCGATTATACTTGGATGCTTGTGATAAAATCTGACTTTGTCAATTTCGTATTTTTGATGCTTGGTTGACACAGCTTCGATTTTGACTTTGCTCGATTATGTAATGACCATTTCAAAGATACGCACTTTTTCATTTTACCTGTATAACACAGTGAATACTTGATTGACTTGTTCAACTTCGGTTTTGCTAGTATTTTGTTTGGTTCGTGAATTTCTCTGAACTGTTGAATTTCGTTCATCTTGTAGTCTTCGACCTTCTTCACTGGTACTTGAATTTCACTCATGATGTTGTTTGGTTATTTGTTCATGTGATTCCCTATATTACTGCTCTGACTCATGTATGCATACATGAACTGTTTTGTTCTTTGTGCTTCGACTCTGCCATTTTTTATGTTCACTGGCCTGTACATTTGCATTGTATATATTCTTGGATTTGGATTTGAACTGCTTCATGTACTTGATACTGTGGCAAGTAGTCTTTGTTGTTATGTTGATGCATTGTGCCTTTGTGGTTGTAACTGGACAGTTCATATTGCTTTGCTTCATCGTTTGTGTCCACTGCATTCTATTTCACTTTGGTTTTGGAGTTGCTGCTATATTGGTTTGAGTTGCACTGTACTTTGTGCTACTTCACCATGTCACTTGAGGTTTTGCAGTTGGTTTATTGATGCATTCATGTTCATGCAGTCTCAGCTCCATTCTGGTTTCTTCCCTGATCTTGCTGTGACATTTTCTCCAGTGGCATTGTACTCTCTTGAGTCTGATTACTCCTGTGTCTTGTTTATCTGGTTTTGGTCGTTGCATTTGCTGGCTTGTACTGTCCACTGCCCTGATCTTGTTTGTTCGATCACTTTGCTGTTCCATGGTCTATTTGGTGTTTAGTTTATTTGAGACATCTTAACCATGTTGCATCTGATATATGTTTGAGACTGTGCTTGCATTTGTATTTGGTCGACACTTGCATCATTATCTGTTGTGACATCCATGTTCCCTGTTGAGTCTTTGGTGATGCTTCACCTGTTATGTTCATGTTGGCACTAGTTGTTGAGTCTGTTGCATGAGTCATGGTCATTTGCACTTGCAGTTGGTTACTTGATTCAATTGTGTTGTTCATGTCATGTTGTTCATGTGCATGCTTTGTACTTCAGGTTGGTCACTTGATTCACATGTGCACTGCATGAACTTGACACTGTAAATTTGTTGTTTACTGTGTTCATGCACTTCTTATGCTCGCAACCTTGCTACTGCATTCATCCTTTCTTTCTCTGACATACTTGAACTTGTTGTTGCCAGTTTTCATTTGTAGTTGTATTCCCTTCATGTGTTTGTACTGGGCTCGACATTGCTGATACTTTGGTTTTACTGGCCACACATGTGCATGCTTGCATCTTTGAACTTGGTTAGATGGTACTGTCCAGTTGAGCTTGTTTTGTAGTGATGCACTTGAGTTGACTGAGTTGAATCCAGTTTTAAAACTCGGGTTTGACCTTGTGCTCGTGTCGTGATTTTCAATGTTATTGCACGTGAGTTGAACCCGGTTTTTCATTTGGGTTTGACCTGTGCTCGCCTGTCCCTGTAAATCAATCAAGTGTATATATCGGCGTGCACGGCCTTGTGGCATATACAGTAATACACTGTGTATGTCACAAGTTGTTCGTGTATGATGAATTCAAATTTAAATTATGACGAACAACCCAAATAACTGAGGCAAATCATATTTTCAAAAATTATTTATTTTGAATTTGCAAAAATATTTCTTTTTTAATTTTACTGCGTTAGTTTATATTTTTGCAGATTTCTCAGATGCTGGATTCAAACCGGAATGCAGTTGAAGACAAAAACACGAGTGTGAGTGATATGTAGTGAGGTTAACTGTAAATGTGAAATGTGATGTGATTGTAATCAAAAATGCATATGTATAGTGAGAGCATGAATTTGTACTATTCAAGATTGTAATAAATATTTGTTTGAATAAAATTTCTATTTGAATTCAAAATCTGTGTAACTTGTTCTGTTTGAATTCAAATTCAAATTCTGTGTAATTTATTTTATTCAACAAATATTTATTTAATCTATGAAAAACAAAATAGTACATTACCAAATACATTTAAATGAATAGATATATGTTTATTATCATCAAACAAAAACATATAAGCGCATATTCAACAATCTCCCCCTTTTGATGATAACAAACATATATTTAAGATTTTGTACATGTGTTAAATGTATTTGATCAATGTTATACTTTAATTGCTCCCCCTATTTAAATGCTTCCTCTCTACATGATGCTCCCCCTACATATATGCATACAAATAAAAATATGTAAATGAGCCTATATGCAAATGGAAAATTATTTGACATTTGCTTGATTCTATTTGACAAAATCTTAACTTTTCTCTCCCCCTTTTGTTATCAGCAAAAGAATAACAGTGTTGTAAAAATAGGGATGAAGTGATAGACATGAATCTAACATTTAACTCAATTGAATATAAATATTAAATTTCAATAAAACTCAAACAAAAATCATAATTACCCTTGTCAAGCGCATATTCCACTTTCAGAAGTGATGGGGATAAAATCATCAAAAATCATACAATTCTGTCTATTTGTGGTATATTTATTTCAGGAAATTTGAATATCTACTAACCATGCATAACCGTTAGGACTTTTAAATGAGATTAGTAGTATTCACAGTTTTTATTTTAAAAAAAATGAAATCAAGTATCTTCTAACCACGCATGACCGTGAGGACTTTTAAATGGGATTAGAATCAACTTGTCTATTCTAATCAATTAATTTTGATATGCGTTCCATACATGCATAACTGTGAGGACTTTTAAATAAGCATGGAAGCACATAATCAAAAATTCAAGTAATTCACCCATGCATAATCGTGAGGACTTTTAAATGAGAGTGAATACTTTGGATTTTTATTTTTATTGCTAAATATAATAAGTTGAAGCACAAATAATTTCCTTCACAGATTTAAAGATATTGAAGAACAAATGATTTTCTTTGTAAACTACCACAAATTTACATACTAAATATGATCTTGATGAGTGATGGTCGATAGAAAGATGATAGAAATAGAAATGGTCATGGAATTTTTACCCAACAAAAAGTTTTTATAACTCTTGTTATGAAATTCTAAAGAAATTTTCTAATTATACTTTCTCGAGTTATAATATATGATAAATATCAACACTCATCTCTTTTTCAATCACTATTCATCTTTTCGATAATCAAAGGGAGTCAGATTAGTCAAAAGTTGTCATTTAAAATCAAATTAAAAATTATAAAATCAAATTTTCAAAAATGATTAAGCTGTAAATATGGTCAAACATGATTTTCTTGAGGGGGTTTTATAAGAAAATTTTCTGCTATTTGAAAATTATTTCAAATGAAAAATATGCAGATATTTTCTTTGAAAAAAAAACGATGCAGCAAATGAATGTTTCAAAAATTAATCACGTTACACTAATAATTTTTCTATCAACTATATTACCAGTGTAATCTGCATTTGAATTTAAATTTCACTCAATATTCACTTGTTGAATCAAACCATGAAATGTGCACCAAAAATTTCAAAACATCATTCTTTTGAATTTGAATTTAAGCCGTGTTAACACTCAAACCAATATCATGATGTTAATTTCAGAAACCATAGGATAAACAATTATATTCATGAGTAATCAACAGTCAATCATCATCATAATTATTTCAAAAACAGTTTCTTGAAGTTTCAACAATTTCATAAAGTTTCAACAATTTCAAAAAAAAATCCTTTTTAACAGCTTTCACATGAAATTTGAAATCGTGCAAATTTACAAGTAGTGACCAAAATATATCTACATGTAGCATGAGTAATCAAATACCATCATTTGACCGAACAAATTTATATGGATTAGTTCAAAGTTGAAAATCTGATTGGTCATCAATTAAGCACAAATCAATGTCATAAATAAGAACAAGTCAAAAAATCATATCAATTAAGTTCGAATCAGTCAACCATCATAATTACTCCAAGTAATTCTATTTAAAGATGGTTGGTCAATATTTTGAAAAAGAATCATAGCATCAAAATCATCATCTTTTGTTTATCTCAATATTGGCTGATTTAATTCAGATTATGGTGCAGATTATCACATTTGATATATCGTTCGAAAATAAATTTACCTGTTTTACCTTTACGATAATTTTTCGTCATTGTCCATTGTGATTCTGTCACCTTTGAACTAGGCTAAGGAACTTTGCTTTGTCGCCCGTTGTGTTTCTGGAACAGCCAAAATCCAGAGAACAGTGTTGTTGTTCCTTATCCTGCCACCACACCTACACGATGAAAGATTTATGTGACCTATTTGTTTTTATAGGTCCATGATTGTTAGTGGCAGAATATGAAACATATGTTTGTGGAGACCCAAAACTATTTATATATGTTCCTTTTGGCACCCAAATTTGTTTGACTTTCAAAGATTTTATATTTGTGCCTTTTGGAACCCAAGTTGGTATAGTTTTCACGTGTTTGGGTCTATACCAACAATTATTTCGATTATGTCCAAATTCTCTACAAAACGTGCACATTAAATTGACTTGATTAAATTTTGTGTTCCTATGACTATGATTTTCAACATTATTTCAGATCGAGCAAAAACACTTTTACTTTTTGCATTATCATCATTTTGTGATTTCCCAAAACCTAGTCCTTTTCTATTGTTAGCAAAAATTTGATTTTCCAATAGCATGTTGAAAGATTTTTCGCCTCTTGAAAAGTTATTCAAAGATTTCTCAAGATTTTGGACTTTGGTTTTTAGTGTTGTATTTTCAGTGACAAGTGAGGTGCATCGATTTATAAAATCCTTTTTCCTAGTGTCGATGGTTTCCTTAAGATTCAAGTTTTCTTTTTCAAGATTCTCATAGTTATTCTTAAGTCTTGTCAATTCTGAATCTGAAACTTTACATCTTTTACATTCTAGGTTTTGAATATTTTCAAGTTCAGTTTCTAACCTAAAATTTTTACGAGCAAGTTCTCTCATATCAGTTTTTAGTTTTTCAATTTTAGATTCAAGAGCATCAACTACTTTAGTAAGATCAGAACACATAAAAACAAGTTCTTTATAAGAAAACTCACCTGCCTCACTAGATTCGTCGGAGGTTGCTTCTGATTCTGATTTTGCCATGCAACACAAGTTAGCCTCCTCTGAGCTGCTATCCGAAGCTTCCTCTCCTTCTTCATCATCCCAAGTCGCTGCAAATACCTTCTTCGCCTTTTTCTTTCCTTTGTTGTTTTTGAGAAGTGGGCATTTTGGTTTGATGTGGCCAGGCTTGTTGCAGTTATAACACGTCACTTCATTATCGGAATTTTCGGAATCTTTTGACCTATTGCCCTTTGTTTTCTTCTTGCGTGGCTTGAATCTAGACCATCTTCTAAGATTATTGACAGCCATTGCAAGCTCTTCAATTGGATCTTCTTCATCGCTTTCTTCTTTGCTCTTTAAGGCAATCGTCTTCTTCTTTGGTTCGGAGTTGTTGCGTTCTTCCGTTGCTTTTAACTCAAGCTCATATGTCATCAAGTTGCCAATCAACTCCTCCATGCTTAGTTTGCTCAGATCTTTCGATTCTTGGATTGCTGTGACTTTTGCCTCAAAGTTCATTGGTAAAACTCGTAGTATCTTCCGCATATGCTCTACCTCAGTGAATACCTTCCCAAGCGCTCTAGCATTGTATACCAAGGTTGAAAAGCGTCCAAACATATCCTTTATGCTCTCGCCTTTGTCCATCACAAAGTTTTCGTATTCATTGCTGAATAGGGCTAGCCGAGACTCCTTGACTTGAGAAGTTCCTTCGTGTGTCACCTCCAAAATATGCCATATTTCCTGTGCTGTTGTACAATGAGAAATTCTATTAAATTCATTTTTATCAAGAGCACATATCAAAGCATTCATGGCTTTAGCATTTGTCGTTTTCAATTTCTTATCGTTAGCATCCCACATATCCTTAGGTTTAGGAATCTCAGTATCACCAACGATTATAGTGGGAGGTTTATAGCCAGTTTCAATAATATCCCAAACATCATAATCAACAGAACTAAGATAGATACCCATCCTAACTTTCCAATAAGCATAATCGTTCCCGTTAAACATGGGTGGCCTAGCAATAGATTGCCCCTTAGAAAAAGCATTATTTTGTAGACTCATGACTCTAGAGTTAAATAAAAAATATACCGGGCTCTGATACCACTTGTAGGATCTAGATTAACCCTAGAAGGGGGGTGAATAGGGTTATAGCAAATTTTCTCGATTTAAACACAGAAATAAACTGCAGAAATAAATATGCTGAAAAGTAAATCACACACAAAATTTACCCAGCTTCGGCAACCCCTGCCTACTGCTGCATTCACAGATTTCTATTAGAATTAAACAGTATCACGCTTACAAACACTATACTAGACTCGCAGACCATTTTGCTCCCGCTCACAAACACTCTACTAGACTCGCACACCCTGCTCCCGCCTATAGAGTTTCGCTTACTTGCAGACACTGCTCCTGCCTATAGAGCTTTGCAAACTCGCACACCCTGCTCACTGAACTAATTCAAAATAGACAATCTGACACTACCTAAACCTAGGTGGTGATTTAGTACTCCTTTGACTTGAAAAGAAAAACAACTTCAAAAATACAACCAGGAGCAAAAATTAAAATACGAACTTTGGACACGTGATTTTTGCTCAAAATAAAAAACTAAAAACCCCTATTATAAAATTAAAAACTAAATCCCCCCTTTTAATAATAAGGCCGGCCCAAAAAAGGAGAGAATAATATTTTTAATTCCCCTTTTTATAAACACTTCGGCCCGTTCCTTTTTCTCTTGATAATGGTGGCCGTTTGTTCTTCTCGTCTCTTTAAAATTTGCGGATCTCGTCCTTGCGCTCTCTGTTCCAGATTAGGGCTTTTGCGAAGCTCCGATACTACTTCGATCTTTGTTGATTGTTCGTGATTTAACCTGCCTTGATCGATTTCGTGTTGCTTCCTTCGGTTGCTTCGGTGAGTTCGATTATTGCTTCGGTAACAATTTTTTTCTCTGATACTTGTATTCGAACTCTCTTCTTGTTATGCCGATGATGATTGGGCATTTTATATAGGATTCAAAAGCCTATTTTTGCGTTCGTATAAATTTTGTTTGAATTTGTCAATTTATTCATATCGGCCACTCGATTATATTTGGATGCTTGTGATAAAATCTGACTTTGTCAATTTCGTATTTTTGATGCTTGGTTGACACAGCTTCGATTTTGACTTTGCTCGATTATGTAATGACCATTTCAAAGATACGCACTTTTTCATTTTACCTGTATAACACAGTGAATACTTGATTGACTTGTTCAACTTCGGTTTTGCTAGTATTTTGTTTGGTTCGTGAATTTCTCTGAACTGTTGAATTTCGTTCATCTTGTAGTCTTCGACCTTCTTCACTGGTACTTGAATTTCACTCATGATGTTGTTTGGTTATTTGTTCATGTGATTCCCTATATTACTGCTCTGACTCATGTATGCATACATGAACTGTTTTGTTCTTTGTGCTTCGACTCTGCCATTTTTTATGTTCACTGGCCTGTACATTTGCATTGTATATATTCTTGGATTTGGATTTGAACTGCTTCATGTACTTGATACTGTGGCAAGTAGTCTTTGTTGTTATGTTGATGCATTGTGCCTTTGTGGTTGTAACTGGACAGTTCATATTGCTTTGCTTCATCGTTTGTGTCCACTGCATTCTATTTCACTTTGGTTTTGGAGTTGCTGCTATATTGGTTTGAGTTGCACTGTACTTTGTGCTACTTCACCATGTCACTTGAGGTTTTGCAGTTGGTTTATTGATGCATTCATGTTCATGCAGTCTCAGCTCCATTCTGGTTTCTTCCCTGATCTTGCTGTGACATTTTCTCCAGTGGCATTGTACTCTCTTGAGTCTGATTACTCCTGTGTCTTGTTTATCTGGTTTTGGTCGTTGCATTTGCTGGCTTGTACTGTCCACTGCCCTGATCTTGTTTGTTCGATCACTTTGCTGTTCCATGGTCTATTTGGTGTTTAGTTTATTTGAGACATCTTAACCATGTTGCATCTGATATATGTTCGAGACTGTGCTTGCATTTGTATTTGGTCGACACTTGCATCATTATCTGTTGTGACATCCATGTTCCCTGTTGAGTCTTTGGTGATGCTTCACCTGTTATGTTCATGTTGGCACTAGTTGTTGAGTCTGTTGCATGAGTCATGGTCATTTGCACTTGCAGTTGGTTACTTGATTCAATTGTGTTGTTCATGTCATGTTGTTCATGTGCATGCTTTGTACTTCAGGTTGGTCACTTGATTCACATGTGCACTGCATGAACTTGACACTGTAAATTTGTTGTTTACTGTGTTCATGCACTTCTTATGCTCGCACCCTTGCTACTGCATTCATCCTTTCTTTCTTTGACGTACTTGAACTGGTTGTTGCTAGTTTTCATTTGTAGTTGTATTCCCTTCATGTGTTTGTACTGGGCTCGACATTGCTGATACTTTGGTTTTACTGGCCACACATGTGCATGCTTGCATCATTGAACTTGGTTAGATGGTACTGTCCAGTTGAGCTTGTTTTGTAGTGATGCACTTGAGTTGACTGAGTTGAATCCAGTTTTAAAACTCGGGTTTGACCTTGTGCTCGTGTCGTGATTTTCAATGTTATTGCACGTGAGTTGAACCCGGTTTTTCATTTGGGTTTGACCTGTGCTCGCCTGTCCCTGTAAATCAATCAAGTGTATATATCGGCGTGCACGGCCTTGTGGCATATACAGTAATACACTGTGTATGTCACAAGTTGTTCGTGTATGATGAATTCAAATTTAAATTATGACGAACAACCCAAATAACCGAGGCAAATCATATTTTCAAAAATTATTTATTTTGAAATTGCAAAAATATTTCTTTTTCAATTTTACTGCGTTAGTTTATATTTTTGCAGATTTCTCAGATGCTGGATTCAAACCGGAATGCAGTTGAAGACAAAAACACGAGTGTGAGTGATATGTAGTGAGGTTAACTGTAAATGTGAAATGTGATGTGATTGTAATCAAAAATGTATATGTATAGTGAGAGCATGAATTTGTACTATTCAAGATTGTAATAAATATTTGTTTGAATAAAATTTCTGTTTGAATTCAAAATCTGTGTAACTTGTTCTGTTTGAATTCAAATTCTGTGTAATTTATTTTATTCAACAAATATTTATTTAATCTATGAAAAACAAAATAGTACATTACCAAATACATTTAAATGAATATATATATATATATATATGTTTATTATCATCAAACAAAAACATATAAGCGCATATTCAACATAATTGTGAAGAATTGTGACGAAACAAGCTGGTTTGGAAATGGGTTGCAAACGGAATAAGGTGAGTTAATCTCACTTGGTTAAATTTAAATTTAAATGATTAAATTTAAATAATTGTTTGGATGGTTGAATTGATTGATGTGCTATAGTATGGTATATTTTGGAATTGGTATTTTATATTATGCTAACATCTGTGGATGCAGGGAAAACAGGTTGAAGGGATTCAACCGGGTCCCTCAACATTTATTTAAATTATTTAATACCCTCTGTGGTGATTATTTGATATTATATGGTGAATTATATTGGAATATTTAATGCTATGGTTCGATTGGATATAATTGGGTATAATGAATTTTAAACTTCAGTGTTATTATTTAAAGGAACAAAACATTTCTTTTAAATTTAAGATTTTAAATTTTGAAAAGAAATAAGAAGAAATTAGGAAAATCTAAAATTTGTGTATTTCAGTTAAAATATTTTGAATCAAATGGAAAATAATAACAAAAATAATAAAGTCCATAATTAATGAATTTTGAAATGAACTGAGTAAGTAAAGAAATTTATTTCAAAGGGAGTAAACTGGAAATCAATTTGGAAAATTGATTTAACTGATTGAGATTGGGAATTCTCCCTGGATAATCAAGTACGTTTTCGAAGTGAATTTTTTAAATATAAATTAAAGGTTTAGAAGCTGTTTTAAAAAAGTAAGTTTTGGAAAAATTTATCATTTCTAAATATTTAAATTTTAAAGTAAGTATTTCCTTTTAATCCATTATGGTAGTAATTATTTAGAGGGTGACTTAGTATTTCGTTTTTAAAAGTGAAAATCTAGTTTTATATTTTGTTAAGTAACCTTATTTTCAAACATTCATATAGTATGTATTTTTAACAAATTATTGAAGTACTTTTAAATTAGATGTTTTAAAATATATTTCAAAGTAAAGCCTTTAAATTATTTTAAAAATCTAAGTTTTGTACTTGGTAATCCCAGTGGAAATAGAAAATACTTGGAATTTATTCTGGGAAAGGAAGATAGTCTAAAAACTGTTTTCAAAAAAGGTTTGAAAAGTTGAATATATCTTGTGAAAATATTTTTTTGGTTAATAAATAATTTGAAAAATTATTTATTGCAAGATGGTTTTTGTGAATATTAATTAATAGTTAAACAACCGACTATCAATATTGGACAAACGCGTTGATCGTTTCGAAGAGACCGGGATTGAAATTTATTTCTCGAAAACCAATTCGATCCGGTTTGAACGTTTTCGTGGAAAACGAGTTTGGATTCGAAGATGGAGCAGTGAAGTGCAAGGGCTAGTCGATAATAATCCTGAGGATATGTACAAAATGTATGTAGTAGAGTAATGCCTTCGGTTCCGTTCGAATCCCGGACCGACTTGTATGGATGAATGCTTTCGGAACATTGTAAGGTGGATGGTGGGCATTCTAAGGGTTATGTTCTAAAAAGATAACGCTTAGCCTCAAGCCTTATCAAATGGGAATGACTGAAAATCAGGGGTTATGCAGCAAGGCTAGGTGGGTAGGACCCAAGCAGGGTGAGGTCATCCATGCCTAGATGTCCGTTTTTATTTCGGCTTAGTGGGTGGTTGCTGATCCCAACCATGGGGTGATCTCACTCAGGATTATCCAGTAAGGGGTAGTACCGGTCTTGTGTTGCAGGGGAGCGGGCGTACTCCTAGGTACTGTGATCTAGGCCACGTACTGTGACAGGTGGTACCCCAGTGCCTAGTCATTAGTTGGAAATCCATTCTCCCTACGAGCCTTGTACGAGTTTTGTTTGTATTACCCACTCTGTGGATGGAATTTAATCATGTAAAAATTTCGGCTATTTTATAAATATTTGTATATAGACCCTATTATAATATTAGAGGATTTCTATAAAAATCATTTTAGCTATCGTAAGGTAAAAACCCGACACGTTTATTTGTGGCGTGGTCTTACGAGATGCTTTGGTTTTCAAAAGGATTTTTGAAACTTTAATAATCAATTGAGTGTGATTTTCTCATTCTGGTATACCAGACTGACTCGGGTGTTATTTAACTGTAATGCTTGGGTCAGACCGAGTATTGTAGGATACAGGATATGATGCTGTGGAGCTCAGGAGTCGAGCTGGATGACGATACGTACTCTTGTGCTTGCTTATATATATATATATTCCGCTGTGTTGTTTAGTTTTGTATCTAGTTGTATGTTATTGATGTTGAGCTGTGATTGATGTACTCTGATGATGTATGTATAAAACAAATATATATTTGTTTTGCATAAAGATCATTTATTATCTATTATATTTTATTCCGCTACGGTGGTTACATTCTGATATTGTTTTCTATTTCCTTCTTCTACTTCTTCTTCTTTAACCCAAATGGTTCGTGTTTCTGTACATCTTGAGTTGATTAATGTAGAATAGTGTTGACTCAAGGGGTTCGGATTTGCGGGTCGTTACACTTGGTATCAGAGCTTAGGTTGGTGATAACCTTGGCTCTGGTGGGAATTACTCATTAAATAGAGTCCACAGTACTCTAGAATGAGTTTGAGAGTATTAAAAGATATGAGCGCGTATTTATTAGTGAATACAAAATTGTTTTACATTGTGTTGATTTTTCTGTTGAGTGTTTATGGATTCTAGTCGATATATGGGATGCCATGTCATCGATTGGGGTTTCTAAACTCTTGAACAAGGTAAATCGACACAGTATTGTTTTAAATAGGGTAAATGAAATAATTTTACCCAAAATTATTTTGTATATAATGGAAATAATTTTTCGTAAATTGTTATCATTATATATGGATGCTTGGATGGTAGAAAGTGATAATATTAAATTATTATCATTGAATGATAAATGAATAAGAAATTAAAACAATAACTAAAGATTAAGGAAGAAATTAATAATAAGTGGGATTTGTAAATGTGATTTATAATTGAATACTGGAATTTAAAATTGAAATCGTAATTAAAAACTAGAAACAAATTCATAAATATAAATGAAATTTGTAAATGTAAACGATAAATGTGAATTATAGTGTGATTAATAATTAAAATAAGGTAAATTCCAAAGTAATGTTCGAATATAAATTTAAAGGTTATGGATTTGGAATTTGGAAATTTATATTCCTTTGAATTGAAAATGATTCCCAAGGGCTGGGAAAAATAATATATCTGAGAGAAATATTTTTGAATCAGATTTGAAATCTAGAGAGCTTTGGAATTTAAAAATATTTGAAGGGTTTTAAAAGAGATAAAAGCATTAAACTCTTTCGGTCGCTGGAGAATAATTTCGGTGATGACTGCGGCATCGTCGATGTTTATTTTCAAGTTTCCAAGAGAGAAATTGCTTCCAAATTGTCTTGAATTGGAATTGTTTGCAAAGGATGAATTTGATTTTTAGAAATGCAAGGAATTTTGGATATAGAAGATTTCAAAGGGAATTTTGAAATGTTAAAGACTGTTTAAACTCTGGAATCTTAACTAGCAAAGCTTATGGCATATAATAAGTTTGATGGCATATAATAAGTTTGATGACATGTAAATTAGGAATTTGTTTTGTAAGTAAAGTGGAAACTGGATCCTGGAAGTTAAAATTTAAATTGTGTTAAATTATGTGTGGAAATAAAACTTATTGGTTGAAAATGAATTTATGAATGAATTAATGAATCAACTATTGAACTGATAAAGTGAAGTTGATATTAATAAGAAGGAATTGAAAATTTTAATCCGGCAATTAAAATTTAACTTAAGTGAATGAAGTGAAGAAAAAAAAAATATTTGAATTTAACTTGAGATAAGTTGAATAAAATTGAAATTTGAATTGAATTAAATTGGATATAAAGTTTAAAGGTAAAATGATTATAATTGTTAAATGAAAATTTATACCTTAAGCTAGTAAGTGTTATATATAATTTGAATTTGGTTATAAGATGGAATAACTCAAATGAGCAATATAGGCTTTCAAATAAATAAATAAGTTTTGAACTCATATATTGAGAAATAAAATTTTGTTAAATTTGGATTGAATTGAATCAAAATTCAGTTGTGTCATGAATGGTATTAAATGGAATTAAATCCTTTCTTAACAAAATTCAAAAAAAAGAATGGTGTGTAGCTAGATTTAACTGGAGTTAAGCTAAATAAATTTGGGTTGAAATAAATCTAGTCGAGTCATAGATATTATTGAATGGAATAAAATTCTTAAATAAATAAATGTAAACTAAGTAAATGTTGAATTAGAATAAATAAACTTCGAAAGCTTATAAAAAAATTGAAAAGCATTGAATATATATATATATATATATAATCCCTAGTTAAAGGTAAGATGTGGATGTGGTTGACTGTAAATAGATGATGAAGTATGAATAAAAAATATATTGTATTTTGAGATAAAAATCCAAACTTGGGATATAAAATAAGATTAAACTCAAGGAAATTAAATAAAATGATTTTCAAGATAAATGAAAAAAGAAAATCAAGTGTGGGATTATAATTGGAAGTGTTGTTGAATGAAAATTTGAATTGAATTAAAATGGATATGGGTGAAATATAAACAAATCCAATTCAAGCATAAATTGAATGGCTTTATTATTAATAAATTCAACAATGAATTGTTAATGTAAATTAAAATTTAAAATGGATAAAAGAATAAACTAATCGAATAAATTAGTGAAATGGTTGGGATTTGATCAAAGGAAAATCAAATCAAAGATTATGAATAGGTAATAGAGTTTGGAAATAATGTTTGAGTTGTATGGAATTGGATTAAAATAAAAATGATTTGAGATGAAAATGAATCAAATTCGAGTATGAATAAATTAAAACGGGAATGAACTTAAGTTATGAAATGGTGGTGAATTGAAGTAAATTAACTTAAGTTTAAAATTAATGGAGGCATGGGATGATGTCATGTATATTAAAATGGTTTGGAATCAAATCTTTTTGGATATGGAAGAAGTGCAATGGAAGTTTGTAAATAAATTGGATGGGATTAAGTGTAAATTGAGTTGGAATCAATTTAAATGGTTATAAAGCTTATGTAGTTATTTATTCACATTAATACTGTCGAATTGCATTAGAAAATGCATCGTTTGATGTAAACGAGATTAGATAAAATTCTATGAGTTATTAAAAGTGAAATAGGATGATTTTGAAATCTGTTGGAATGAATATAAGTTTGTTTTGCTTAAAAATGAAGTCAATGTAAGCAAATTGAGTTATAAGCCATTTAAATTGAATAAAGTTGTATATGTATTGGTTATAAACAATTAAAATATATGTCGGAACCCTATAAATGGCTTATAAATATTGTTTAACCTGCATTTGCTTATAGGAACTTGTATGTTGGCTAGTTAAATATGTTAAATTGTTGTTTGACGTAAATTAATATAATTAAAATTTCTGAATTGATAGAAGTTAAATGCATTGATGTTGAGAACAATTGAATTAAATATAAGTCTGATTTATTTAAAAAATAAATGGAATGTAAGCATGTGAGTTGTTAACCTTTCGGATTAAGTAAAATGATGTGTGATTTGTTGTAAGTAATTAAAAATTTGTAGCGAAATCTTGCATGTGGCTATGAAAATTGTATAACATGCATTATATGTGAAATTTATGTATTTATGCCAGTATATCACATGCATTATTACAGGATCGATGTTTTAGCTATTTAAATTTAAGTGAAATGCCATACACTTCCTATATATTGTACTTACATATTTAAATTGAGTAAGTACAGGTACCGGGTAACCGTTTGGCTAGATTGGATCACGCTAAATGCTAAAATAAATAAGCCGGTTGCTTATAAATGCAAAATAAGGTACGCCTACGCAATAAAAATAGGAAATATGAACTGTTTTTGGTTTTTCCGACCGTGTGGGCCGATGTATATATATTTATATCTTTTTTCAAATTGCAAAAGCTCCTCCATACAAAGGAGACTCTGCCAAAAAAATTCGGAAATTTTGGGAGTTAGAAAAAAAATTGAAAATTTTTAGGAAAAATTTTAGTTAGCGACAAAACGATTTCAAAATTGGAAATTGAAATAAGTTAGTGAATGAAACTACTTTAAAATAATAATATGAATCAATATAAATGGAAGATAAAACTAAATATAAAGAGTTGAAGATAAATTAAATTCATATGGAATGGGAGAACCAATTTGAATAGAAATAGATATCAACTAAAAGTGGTGAAGTGAAAATAAATAAAGAAGCATATAAAATGCTTATACTAAACTTAAGTAAGGAATGGTGCATTCTCAATTGGAAATTGATATTACACATATATTCTAAGTAAATATTAGAATAAATAGATATTGACATGAGTAAAGAAGTCAATAAAATGTTTTGAAAGTTGTGATTGAATATTAGTGCTAAGCAGGATATGCAGGTAATATAAAGGGAAAGGAAAATGGGTTTTGATTTCGAAAGATAAATTTGAATTGCTCGAAAAAAAGGTATGTGTTTAAATTTCTATATGAAATTTGATTGGGTTTTTGATCGAGCCACTTGGCTTTTTGTTTCTTTTGGAATTTGGGAGCCCGTAGAGGCCTTTCGTAGTTGTACCGAGCTAGCCGCGCAAAGGAGATGCTGGCGAAATTTTTCGAAAATTTAGAGAGTTTGAATAATTTTGAGAAAGTTTTGATAATTCAAAAGTTGGTTTTAAATTGAAATTTAATTGGGTAAGCAAAAGCGTAGTGTTTGAAACTATAGAAGGTTTTGGGAGGTTTGTTAAGGTGATATGGGTCTTTAATAAAAGATAGTTGGTAGGATGCTGAACTGTGAGTTTTGGGAAATGGTAAACGGGTTTTGAACCATTTTTCCTAACTAGTAATTTCGAGGACGAAATTCTTTTAAGGGGGTGGAATGTGACGACCAGAAATTTTTAAGCATTTAAAATTTGAATATTTAAATTAATTTTAAATATTTAAATGTTAATTTTAAGTTGAATTACAAATATCACAATTTATTTGATTATTAAATTATTGAATTAAATAATTTGAAGTCGAGCAAAATGTTGAATCTGGAGTTTTAAGCCAGTTGAAAACAATTTGAAGGCTTGTAAAATTTATATTGATAACATTGAATATAATAGAAGTGTTAAAATTGAATCTAACATTGAATTGTTCAGTTTTGAAATTTTATAGTTTAAATTAAATCTAAAAATAGCCTTCCGAGACGCTTTCTCGGAATTCGACGAAACTAGTTTCATTGGGTCCGTAATATTGAATTATTATCGGATTTCAAATTTCGTATTGATTGGAGTTGTTGTGTGAGCGTACGATAAGTAAACACTTTGAAAATTAAATAAAACTTTAATTGATCAAATCAATGTCATCGGTGCCTTCTTAAACATGCTTCCTTTTTTATATTCAGCCGACTTCATTTCATATCCATGTTTCTTTTTTTACAACATCATGCAACCCCTTTCGTTTAACGATAGAACCGAATCCCTCTTTCAAAACATAAATCAAAGTTAAAAAAAAGAAGCTTCAACGGGAAGCTTTCAGCCACGTTTATATAAAAAAACAAAAAACAATAAAGGCCGACCTCATCTTCCTCGTTTTCATTTTGGACCGAGAGTAAATTCATTAAAAAAAATCGAACGAACGAAACAAAAGGGGGCGAAATGAAATTAAAGCTCGCATGAGAGGGCTTGAAATCCAAGCCGAGATTCTATTCATCGAGGTTGTTCGAGTTACGTTGAATCGAGTTGAGTTGGCGGCAGTTTGTAGCATCGAAGGAAAGCATAGAGACGGTGACTGTGGTGGCGATCTACGAAGTGTTGCTCGCGAGTTCGTCATGGTGGCCACGGAAGCAAGTAGAGGTGCGATTCGAAGGCAGCAGTGGTGGGTTTTGAAGGAGCGACCGGAGATGGTTCTCGATGATGGCGGGTCTCTGGTGGGAATTCACGAGGTTATGGGTCATGTTGTCGTGATGTGGTGGTTGAAGTCGAAGCTATGGTTTGGGAAGAGC
The DNA here is from genome assembly GCA_030765085.1 of Allium cepa. Classification (NCBI taxonomy): domain Eukaryota; kingdom Viridiplantae; phylum Streptophyta; class Magnoliopsida; order Asparagales; family Amaryllidaceae; genus Allium; species Allium cepa. The sequence goes on along the minus strand of CM060937.1, from coordinate 870,812,145 downwards.
GGTTTCGTGGTTCGAGTTGGTGTAGGTATTCTACTATTTGTTTAGTTTAATTTCTGTGATGTGTTGTTGATTTTATAAAATAATAATAATAATAATAATAAAATATGTATGTAAAAGGGAAATTACTGCTATTACTTACAGTAATCGGAGAAGGTTAGCTTATATTGATAAAGTTTGAAAAAAATAGGAATTTTGAAAAATTGTTATAGAATAATGTTTTATAGTGATTTAACTTCTTTACTAACCAAATTAACTTTTTCGTTTACTTGAAATAACTTGTTAAAGGGAAATTAGTTTAAATAAAATTCTTAGCAAATTGAGTCAATAAATGATAATAAATTGTTCGATTTAGTTGAAATGTTAAATAAAGGAAAATTTGTTTAACTAAATTATTAGTGGAGTTATTTATTTAACGGTAATTAATTTGTTAATAAAACTCATTTATTTGTTTTAGTTACCAAAGGATATTTTAGTAAAGGAAAAGTAATATAAATAAATAATTAGCTAAGTAAAATTATTAAAGAGAAGTAATTATTCAATAAGTTCAAATATTAATAAAATGTAAAATGTTTATACAAGGTTAATTGTGAAGAATTGTGACGAAACAAGCTGGTTTGGAAATGGGTTGCAAACGGAATAAGGTGAGTTAATCGCACTCGGTTAAATTTAAATTTGAATGATTAAATTTAAATAATTGTTTGGATGGTTGAATTGATTGATGTGCTATAGTATGGTATATTTTGGAACTGGTATTTTATATTGTGCTAGCGTCTGTGGATGCAGGGAAAATAGGTTGGAGGGATCCAACCAGGTCCCTCAACATTTATTTAAGTTATTTAATACCCTCTGTGGTGATTATTTGATATTCTATGATGAATTATATTGGAATATTGAATGCTATGGTTTGATAGGATACATTTGGGTATAATGAATTTTAAACTTCAATTTTATTATTTAAAGGAACAAAACATTTATTTTAAATTTAAGATTTTAAATTTTGAAAAGAAATAAGAAGAAATTAGGAAAATCAGAAATTTGTGTATTTCAGTTAAAAGATTTAGAATCAAATGGAAATAATAACAAAAATAATAAATTCCATATTTAATGAATTTTTAAATGAACTGAGTAAGTAAAGAAATTTATTTCAAAGGGAGTAAATTGGAAATCAATTTTGAAAATTGATTTAACTGATTGAGATTGGGAATTCTCCCTTGATAACCAAGTACGTTTTCAAAGTGAATTTTTTAAATATAAATTAAAGATTTTGAAGCTGTTTTAAAAGGTAGTTTTGGAAAAATTTATCATTTCAAATTATTTAAATTTTAAAGTAAGTATTTCCTTTTAATCTATTATGGTAGTAATTATTTAAAGAGTGACTTAGTATTTTATTTTTAAAAGTGAAAATCTAGTTTTATATTTTATTAAGTAACCTTATTTTCAAACATTCATATAGTATGTATTTTTAACAAATTATTGAAGTAGTTTTAAATTAAATGTTTTAAAATATATTTCAAAGTAAAGCATTTAAATTATTTTAAAAATTTAAAGTTTTGTACTTGGTAATCCCAGTGGACATAGAAAATACTTGGAATTTATTCTGGGAAAGGAAGATAGTTTGAAAACTGTTTTCAAAAAGGGTTTGAAAAGTGGAAATATATCTTATGAAGATATTATTTTTGGTTTATAAATAATTTGAAAAATTATTTATTGTTGGATGGTTGTTTGTGAATATTAATTGATAGTTAAACAACCGACTATCAATATTGGACAAATGCGTTGATCATTTCGAAGAGACCGGGATCGAGATTAATTTCTCGAAAACCACTTCGATCCGGTTTGTACGTTTTCGTGGAAAACGAGTTTGGATTCGAAGATGGAGCAGTGAAGTGCAAGGGCTAGTTGCGACTAATCCTGAGGATATTTCGAAAATGTATGTAGTAGGAGTAATGCCTTCGGTTCTGTTCGAACCCGGGACAGACTTGTATGCATGAATCCTTTCAGGACATCGTCAGGTGGACGATGGGCATTCTAAGGGATATGTTCTAAAAAGGTAACGCTTAGCCTCAAGCCTCATCAAATGGGAATGACTGAAAACCAGGGGTTATGCAGCAAGGCTAGGTGGGTAGCACCCAAGCAGGGTGAGGTCATCCCTGCCTAGATGTCCCTTTTTATTTCGGCTTAGTGGACGGTTGCTGATACCAACCGCGGGGTGATCTCACTCGGGATTATCCAGTAAGGGGTAGCCCCGGTCTTGTGTTGCAGGGGAGCGGGCGTACTCCTCAGTACTGTGATCTAGGCCACGTACTGTGACAGGTGGTACCCCAGTGCCTAGTCATTAGTTGGAAATTCATTCTCCCTACGAGCCTTGTACGAGTTTTGTTTGTATTACCCACTCTGTGGCTAGTAGATGTAATTTAATCATGTAACAATTTCGGCTATTTTATAAGTATTTGTATATAGACCAGAGGATTTCTATAAAAATCGTTTTAGCTATCGTAAGGTAAAAACCCGACATGTTTATTTATGGCATGGTCTTACGAGATGCTTTGGTTTTCAAAAGTATTTTTGAAACTTTAATAATCAATTGAGTGTGATTTTCTCACACTGGTATTCCAGACTGACTCGGGTGTTATTTAACTGTAACACTCGGGTCAGACCGAGTATTGTAGGATACAGGATATGATGCTGTGGAGCTCAGGAGTCAAGCTGGATGACGATACGTGCTCCCGTACTTGCTTATATATATTCCGCTGTGTTGTTTTGTTGTGTATCCAGTTGTATGTTATTGATGTTGAGCTATGATTGATGTACTCTGATGATGTATGTATAAAACAGATATATATTTGTTTTGTGTAAAGATCATTTATTATCTATTATATTTTATGCCGCTGCGATGGCTAGATTCTGATATTGTTTTCTAGTTCCTTCTTCTACCTCTTCTTCTTTAACCCAAATGGTTCGTATTTCTGTACATCTTGAGTATATTAATGTAGAATAGTGTTTACTCAAGGGGTACAGATTTGCGGGTCGTTACACGACCTAACGTGTTAAGGATAGGGGGACCTAACAACCTAGCAAGCTTCAGGGTTAAGCCGCATGTGCACTTCCTCTTCGATTAGGTTGCTTACGACCTAAGCAAGCCGAGATAACTCCTACGCGCCACATGCTAAGTCGCTCACAGCATATACCTCGTTCAGGATGGCTCCATTAAGTCGCTACCGACTTATGCTACCTCGTGATCATTCTTAGGTTGCAACTCCCTAGGTCGCTCACGACCTATGACACCACATGACCTAACTTCGAAACTCCCCTATAAATAGCCCGCCTACTCTATATTGAAAAGGGGATTTTCTGAAGGATTTTTCTAGAGGAATTTCTAGAAGGCCAAGACGTTGCTGTTTTCACGACTTCTACAACACTTAAAACACCAGAAACACTTCAAAGAACCTAGGAAAGATCAAGTTCATTCAACATGAATTCAAAGAGCTTTCCTGCATCAAAGTTCTAACTACTTGCTTTAATGGTGTTGTAATTGAAGAATTATTGTACAACTTGTAATCAAGTCGATATGAGAAGAGATTAAGTGGACGTAGGCTTGACTTTAGCCGAACCACTATAAAAATTGTTGTCTCTTTACTATTTTCTGCTATTTTCTGCTCGCTTTTAGTTCCTGTACCAACGGGTGGTGCTTTCGCTATATCACAACTCACACCGAGGTGTTAGCGTGCATTTTTAGCGTTAACATCTTTGGTGCTTTCATTGAGAAGATTGAACTTAGGCGCGCTCCCATCATTGCTTCACAAAGATTTGTTGAAAGACTCTCCCTTAAAACCAGAAGCCTATCCGAAATTATGGCTCCTGGAAGAAAAAGTAGATCTACTAGATCTGGAAATGCTTATGACAACACAACCACTTCTCCCATGTCAAATCAAGCGGTTCCTAGTGTTGGAATCACAAGGGCGGAATTGGATGCTGTAGTGTATGGGTTGTATCAACAAATGAAGCCCAAAACACTTTGATGTTGAACAGGTTGAATGCTTTGCTTGGAGTTAACCAGCAACCAGAAAATAATGAAAAAGCCTTTGCTGAAGATGTTCATGATTCCCAAGGGAAAAGTATTCCTCAGAGGGCAGCTGGCACCGTCGAAGGGGAACCTCCCTAAGCTGAAGGTTCAAGGCCACAGCCAACTCTTCGTGAACGTTTATCCAAGCAGACTTCCGAAAAAGTAGTTGACGTCTGTCCCGTGGGGCCTCTAAACGATGAGGAGTACCTATCGGGAATGATTCGACAAATTATGAAGGAAAACATGCACAGGGAGGAAGATGAAAGTGACTGGGGGTTTGCTCCAAGCAAGACAACTTTTACTTAAAAAATTCTGAAGGCTGAATTTCCGAAGAAGTTTGTTCCCCCCACTATTCTAGCTTATCGAGGGACAAGCAATCCTAACCAGTTCTTATACAAGTATGACTAGCATATGACAGGTGCCAGAGCATCAGATGAGATCAAGTGCAGATACTTTCCTGTGTACTTGGAGGGAGTGGCACTGCTTTGGTTAACGAAGCTGCCAGTTCGATCCGTGGATCAGTTCTCCGACCTAACTCGAAAGTTCAAAGATCAGTTCATGTTATATGGTTCGAAGGCCAAGGACATAATGTCACTGTCCAGCCTCGAACAAAGCCCCGGAGAGTCTATCAAATCTTTCTTAAACCACTTTAATATAGCCTTGGCCGAAGTTGACAATGCAGAGCCTCGGATGATTCTGACTTACTTGATGCAAGCTATTGACAAATCAAGTGAATTCGGAAAATGGCTAAAGATGATAGAGCCAAATTCACTTGAGAAGTTCTACAAGAAGGCTGATGAATTTATGCACTTAGAAAGCCTTCCTGTGCCATCAAAAGTAGTCGTAACTGAAGTTAAGAATAACAATGTTGCTTCTAACAGAAAGGAATCTGGTGGCCAGAAGAGGGAGAATGACGGTGGAAAAAAGAAGAAGGATGCGAAGAAAGCTCGCCACTTTAAACCTTTAAATTTACTCCCTTAACTGATACTCCAGAAAATATCTTTTTCGCAACCAAGGATGTTGTTGAATACCCCAAATGACTTGAGATGAAGCCTAGGAGAAATGTTGTGCATAATGCGAAATTCTGTCGGTTCCACAATCAACTGGCTATGACACTAATGAATGTCGCCATTTAAAGAATTTGATTGAAGAGCTGTTGAGACAGAATAAACTACAACAATATATGAAGAGAAACAGAAGTGACCCGACCTCATCTACTCAGGGGCAATAAGTACCTGCTAATCAACCCGGCCCAGGTGAGAGGACTGCAACATAGGAATCTGAGAGGCCTGTCATTAATGTTATCACATGGGGTCCTCACCCAGCGGGTATAAGTTAGGGTGAGATGGAGAGATATGCTCACTCTTTGAGATATGGGCCGGCAGAAGAAAATGTTTTTGTCTTGGAAGGTGTTGCACCTTTAAAACAACAAAGAACTTTTAACGATGACATCATATTCCGGGCTAGAGACTCTGTTGGTGATGAGGCTCCCACCATGGATCCCTTGGTGATATCTGTAGGTATCGGACCAGCCATTATGAGAAGGGTGCTTGTTGACTGCGGCGTCTCTTGCAATGTCCTCTTCAGAAAGACATTTGATCAGATGAAAATTCCCATGGCTGATGTCCAACCTTCCTCACAGAAAATTGTTAGGTTCACTGGAGAACCAAAATAGCCTATAGGGACTATTGACTTGTTTGTAGAGCTCGGAGAAGGGGAAAAGAAAGTGGTCCGAAAAACTTTTGTGATTGTTGATGAATTCTCCGCTTACAATGCCTTCTTGGGTCGACCGACTCTTGCTGCATTCAAGGCCATTCTCGCCCCATGGTGCCTGACTATGAAGTTCCCCACTGATAATGGCATCGGTGTTGTGAAGGGGGACCAAAATGCCGGGCGAGAATGTTATCTCATAGAGTTACGGGAGGCAAAGAAGAGAGAAATGGGTAAGGTTGCGGCAGCTCTTCTCCGCATCAAATAGCCCACCTTGTACCAATTATGGGGTGGACCCTGCACTGGCGAGTATAGTGGTGCACGAAAAGAGATTGATCCTAGAAGAACCAATGCAGGGGAGAGTAAAGTGGTGCCGGTGGAAGTGACGGTGCCAATACCTGTTGACCTGAATGATCCAAACAAGGTGCTAAATGTGGGTTCACAACTCGGTGTGACGGTTCAGAATATGTTGATATCATTCTTGAAAGCAAATATGGATGTATTCGCTTGGAGTCATGCCGACATGTGTGGAATATCTCCAGAAATCGTAGTGCATGCTTTGAATATTGATCCAAAATTCACACCCGTAAAGCAGAAAAGAAGAACCCACGGTCCTGAAAGGTCGACAGCATTAAAAGAAGAAGTAGATCGGCTCATGGAAAATGGATTCATCAGAGAATCCACTTATCCGAATTGGATTTATAACGGTGTTGGTTAAAAAGAAAATGGAAATCGGAGAGTATGCATTGACTTTTCAGACTTGAACAAAGCATGCCCCAAGGACTGTTTCCCGTTACCTAAGATTGATCAGTTGGTGGATGGAACAGCCGGGCATGAATTATTGTCTTTTATGGATGCCTACTTAGGATATAATCAAATCATGATGCATGAGCCAGATCAGGAGGACACGAGCTTCATCACTGATGTTGGTCTTTACTGCTCTAAAGTCATGCCCTTCGGACTAAAGAACGCGGGGTCAACTTATCAAAGACTTATTAATGCCATGTTCAAACCCCAGATTGGCAAGACTATGGAAGTATATGTTGATGATATGTTGGTGAAATTGAAGAAGGCAGTAGACCACATGGATCATTTGGCAGAAATGTTCGCGGTCCTCCGAAAGTATGGGATGAAGCTAAACCCTTTGAAATGTTCATTCAAGGTAGACTCCGGAAAATTCTTGGGTTTCATTGTGAGTGCCAGGGGCATCGAAGCTAATCCTGCTTAGATTACTGCTTTAGGAGAAGTCAAAGCCCATAGGACAAAGAAGGAATTGCAAAGCCTCAACGGGAAAGTCGCTGCTTTGAGTCGGTTTATTTCCAGGGCCACTGATAAATGCATTCCCTTCTTTGACGCTCTAAAGAAAGGAAAGAAAAGCTTTAAATGGACTCCTGAATGTCAGAAAGCTTTTGATGAAATGATTCGTCATATGGAAACGCCTCCTATACTTTCTAAGCCCAGCAATGGTGAAGATCTTTTCATATATTTAGTGGTTTCATCTCATGCTCTCAGTGCAGCACTGGTAAGGGAAGAAGCAAAAGTTCAGTGCCCGGTTTATTACATCAGCAAAAGATTAACTGGGGCAGAGATGAATTATTCAAAGCTGGAAAAGCTCGCCTATTGTTTGTTGATTGCGTCCAGAAAGTTGAGGCCATATTTCCAAGCTCATCCTATTAAAGTCCTCAGTGATCAACCTCTAAAGCAAGTCCTACTTCGCCCTGAAACTTGGGGACGTCTTCTGAAGTGGAATATTGAACTCAGCCAATACGATATCACTTAACATCCCCGTAGAGCAATCAATGGACAAGCTTTAGCAGATTTCATTGCAGAATACACAGATAAAGGTGACAGTGAGGAAGAGGTGACTAATGACGTCCCATTCCGATGGAAATTATATGTTGATGGTGCAAGAAAAGACTATTGTTCTGGAGCTGGGGTTGTACTTGAAACCCCCAAAGGGCGGTCATTGTGCTATGCTTTGAGATTAGAATTTCCTTCGACAAATAATGAAGCAGAATATGAAGCTCTTATTGCCGGCTTGAAGATTGCTAAAGAACTGAACATCAAAGTATTGCAGATTGTGACGACCCATAATTTTCGAGCATTTAAAACTAGAATATTTAATTGATTTTAAATATTCAATGTAATAATTTTAACTTGAATTACGAATATCACAATGTATTTGGTAATTAAATTATTGAATCTTCAGTTTTAAGCCGGTTGGAAATAATTTGAAGGTTTGTCAAATTTTATTGATAACACTGAAGATAATAGAGGTTGTAAAATTGAAATTAACAGTGCTTTGTTCCGTTTTAAAATTATATTGTTTAAATTGGATTTAAAATAGCCTTTCGAGGCGAAGTCTCGAAATTCGATGAAACCAGTTCCATTGGGTCCGTAATATTGAATTATTATCGGATTTCAAATTTTGTAGTATTCGGAGTTGTTGTGTGAGCATACGATATATAAACGTGTTGAAAATGTGAATCAGAAATTTAATATAATATCTGGGTTAAAAAAATAATTTTTTTAAATCAATTAACCACTACCTGTGGTCAACTCTATAATTCGAAGCCACCCTACCTTTTGAATTACGCGGACCTACCCATTCCCTTCTCAAGCACGCTTCTCTTCAGTTTTATTTCGCTCTTTCTTTGTTTTTTTTAATAAACCGAGCCCTCTTCCATCTTCGGAATCAAAATCACGTCTCTTCCCTACCTCCATCAGTTCACATTGGCATCAAAATAAAAAAAAGGGAAGAACGACGGTCATCCCCTCAAAGAAAAATATACACAGCTCGTAAAAATCGAATTCAAAATAAAGCAACGACCGAGCTTTTCACTGTATAGCGTACGCGCGAGCGATCGAAGGTCTGTGATTCCAATTCGTGGACTCGGAGGGGATGGGGGTCGGAGATTCAGTGTCGTGAGTGGAGATTCGCGTGATTTGTGGGGACGGCAATGATCGCGATAGGTAAGAGGAGGTCGAGGCAGCGTCTTCGTTGATTTGGGGATTGTTCGAATGGAGAAAGGGAAGGCGATCGGGATGGGAAGGCGAAGTCGCGAATGGAGGCTACGCGAGGGATGGGTTCGGCTGCATTGCTTTGGGGCTTGGCTAGGGTTGAGACGACGGTCAAGCTGGGTTGCGTGCTGGGATGGTGCTCGGTCGAGGTAGAGAGGTATTCGAATTTCTTAAAAAAAAAAAATTAATTAATCTGTTTTATGGGTTTTCACAGTAAGGAGGTAATTTATTTTGTTAGTTAACTTATTTAAATTATTCAAGCGACTAAAAGATTTGTAAAAGGAAAATTAGTGTAGAATTTGAAATTATATGAAGTTAGAAAAATATAGGGGATTACAGAAAAGAGGAAATTTATTTATAAATGGTTTCTTAAATATTAAGCTAATCTTAATTTAAATTAAGTTATTAATAAGTTAAATTTGTTAAATAATAATTAATTCAAATATTAATAAATTGTAAATGGTCGTACAAGGTTGAGAAATCATGGACTTAAACCGAGAATGGAGTGGAAGTGCAAATTTAAGAGCAAAGGTGAGTTAATCTCACTCAGTTAATTTAAATTTAAATTTAAATGATTAAATTTAAATAATTATTTGGATAGTTGAAATTGATTTATGTGCTATAGTATGGTATATTCTAGAATTGGCATATTATTGTGCTAACATCTGTGGATGCAGGGAAAACAGGTTGGAGGGATCCAACTAGATCACTCGACGTTTATTTAAAATTATTTAATACCCTCTATTGTGATTATTTGATATTCTATGATGAACTTTATTGGAATATTGAATACTATGGTTCGATTGGACATAATTGGGTACGATGAATTACCAAAAATATATAATTGGATTTTGGAAAGATAATAAAAGACGTTAATGTATAAGTTAAATAATTATAGAAATTTGAATAAATTTAAAAATGAATTGGAAAGAAATAAAGTGACTTTAAGATTCTAATAAATAGATCTAGAGTATAGAAAGGAAATTTTTGAATAAACAGGTAGTTAATGAATTTTAAACTTCAGTGTTATGATTTTATAAGAACAAAACATTTATTTAAAATTTAAGATTTAAATTATTGAAAGCATAAAGGAGAATTGGGAAAAATCTGAAATTTGTATATTTCAGTTAAAAAGATTTAGAATCAAATGGAAAATAATAATAATAAAAATAAAATCCATAATTAACGAATTTTGAAATGAACTGAGTAAGTAAAAAAATTTATTTCAAAGGGGGTAAATTGGAAATCAATATGGGAAATTGATTTAAGTGATTGAAGTTAGAAATTCTCTGGATAACCAAGTACGTTTTCAATATAAATTAAAGGTTTTAAAGTTATTTTTAACAAGCAAGTTTGGGAAAATATATTATTTCTAAATATTTAAATTCTAAAAGTAAGTATTTCCTTTTAATCTATTATTGCAGTAATTATTTAAAGAGTGACTTAGTAGTTTGTTTTTAAAAGTGAAGACCTAGTTTTCAATTTTATTAAGTAACTTTATTTTCAAATATTCATATAATATGTATTTTTACAAAATTATTGAAGTAGTTTTAACTTAAATATTTTTGAGTATATTTCAAAGTAAAGCATTTTAATATTTAAAAAAAAAATCTAAAGTTTTGTGCTTGGTGATTCCAGAAGAAAAAAAAAATACTTGGAATTTATTCTGAGAAGGCAGATAGTTTGAAACTGTTTTCAAGGAGTTTGAAATGTGAAAATATATCTTGTAAAGATATTTTGAGATAAATAAATAATTTGGAAAATTATTTATTGGATGATGGTTGTTTGTGAATATTAATTGATAGTTAAATCACCGACTATCAATATTGGACAAATACGTTGATCGTTTCGAAGAGACCGGGATCGAGATTTATTTCTCAAAAACCACTTCGATCCAGTTTGTACGTTTCGTGTAAACGAGTTCAGAGTCGAAGATGGGGCAGTGAAGTGCAAGGGCTAGTCGCTACTAATCTTGAGGATATTTCCAAAATGGATGTAGTAGGAATAGTGCCTTCGGTTCCGTTCGGACCCGGGACGGACTTGTATGGATGAATGCTTGCGAAACATCTACAGGTGGACGATGGGCATTCTAAGAGATATGTTCTAAAAAGGTAACGCTTAGCCTCAAGCCTCATCAAATGGGAATGCCTGAAAATCAGGGGTTATAAAGCAAGGCTAGGTGGGTAGCACCCAAGCAGGGTGAGGTCATCCCTGTCTAGATGTCCCTTTTTATTTCGGCTTAGTGGGCGGTTGCTGATCCCAACCGTGGGGTGATCTCACTCGAGATTATCCAGTAAGGGGTAATCCCGGTCTTGTGTTGCAGGGGAGCGGGCGTACTCCTCCGTACGGTGATCTAGGCCCCGTACTGTGACAGGTGGTACCCCAGTGCCTAGTCATTAGTTGGAAATCCATTCTCCCTACGAGCCTTGTACGAGTTTTGTTTGTATTACCCACTCTGTGGCTAGTAGCTGGAATTTAATAATGTAATAATTTCGGCTATTTTATAAGTATTTGTAGATAGACCCTATTATAACATCAGAGGAGTTCTATAAAAATTGTTTTAGCTATCGTAAGGTAAAAACCTGACATGTTTATTTGTGGCGTGGTCTTATGAGATGCTTTTGTTTTCAAAAGGATTTTTTTAAAACTTTAATAATCAACTGAGTGTGATTTTCTCACGCTGGTATTCCAGACTGACTCGGGTGTTATTTAACTGTAATGCTCGAGTCAGACCAAGTATTATAGGATACAGGATATGATGCTGTGGAGCTCAGGAGACGAGCTAGATGACGATACGTACTTCCGTACTTGTTTATATATGTATATTCCGCTGTGTTGAGTCATTGTGTAACCATTTGTATGATATTGATGTTGAGCTGTGATTGATGTACTTTGATGATGTAATATAAAACAGATATATTTGATTTTGAGTAAAGATTGTTTATTATCTATTATATTTTATTCCGCTGCGATGGTTAGATTCTGATGTTGTTTCCTATTCTTTTCTTCTACCTATTCTTCTTTAACCCAAATGGTTCGTATTTCTGTGCAACTTGAGTTGATTGTTGTAGAATAGTGTTGACTCAAGGGGTATGGATTTGCGGGTCGTTTCACAGATCTTCAGTGATTCCCAGCTTATTGTATGCCAAGTCAAGAAAGAGTTTCAAACTAAAGGAGGAAATTTTCCTGCTTACTTGTCAAAGGACTGAGAGCTTCTCGATGATGTTGATCATTATACAATAAGCCATATACCCCGGGAAGAGAACATGAAGGCAGATTCTCTCGCAAAATATTCAAGCTCTGGTGAAGCTCAATTATTGGTATTGGTCCATGTGGAAGTCTTGTCAGCTCCAAGTACTGATGAGATGGATATTGACCGGATTATGGTTGTATGTCAAGAGCAGGAGTCATGGATGACCCCGATCAAGGAATATCTACTCAAAGGCTCCCTGCCAGAAAACTCAAAAGAGCGCCAGAAGCTGTTAAGAAAAGCCCTGAGATATGTAATTCAAGATGGCCGGTTGTACATACGAAGATTCTCGATGCCATCATTCCGATGTGTAACCAAGGAAGAGGCTAAGACAATTTTAGCTGAGGTGCACGGAGGAGAGTGTGGGGATCATTCAGGTGGCCAAACTCTAGCAAAGAAAATTTTCCGCTACGGGTAATTTTGGCCAGATATTATTCGAGATGCTGCTAGCTACTCCCGAAAGTGTGACAGATGCCAGAGATTTGCAAAAATCCCAAGAGCACCTTCCACCGAGCTAACACAGATGGGCAGTCCATGGCCATTTGCCATTTGGGGAATAGATCTCATTGGGCCTTTGCTGGTTGCCAAGTCCGGAATCAAATATGCTATCGTTGATGTTGATTATTTCACTAAATGGGCTGAATCTGAACCATTGGCAACTATTACCTCTAAAAAGATAATAAACTTTGTGACTAAGAATATCATTTTCAGATATGGTGTGCCTTAGAAGATAATCACGGACAATGGTACCTAATTCGAAAGCGAAGAATTCCGAAACTTTTGCAGACGATTCAAGATCCAAAAAAGCTTCTCAACAGTGGCTCATCCACAGGCAAATGGGCAAGTGGAAGCAGTGAACAAAATTATCAAATCAACCATTAAAAAACAGCTGGAAAAAGCAAAAGGTGGTTGGGTTAATAAGCTTCCACTAGCACTTTGGGCATACAGAACTACCCACAAGACTGGGACTGGGCACACTCCATTCTCATTAGCATATGGATCAGAAGCAACGATTCCAATGGAAATAGAGGTCCCCTCACATAGGAGAATTCATTTCAACCAAGCTGAAAATAAAAAGCTGCAACTTGAAGCACTTGACTTGCTTGATGAAAGAAGGAAAGAGGCTGAGCTCGGAGTTGCAGCCCATCAGCAAAGGATAGCCATGCACTTCAATCCTAATGTTCGCCAACGCAGCTTTGAAATTGGGGATCTAGTCTTGCAAAGAGTCACGACAGCAATAGGAGTGTTTGGGCCAAACTGGGAAGGGCTATATGTCATAGGCAAAAAAATTCTCGATGGCACTTTCAAGCTCACAACTGTCGAAGGAGATCCAATTTCGAGATCCTGGAACAGCAATCACTTGCGTCCATATTTTACTTAGAAGCTATGCTTAAATTTGTAAAATGATTATGGATGTATCATTCTTTTATTGATTCACACTGATTTTACAATAAATCTTGTGTTCTCTACTACTATGAAATGCCTGTCTCCTTTCGATGTGCAAATATCTTAAATATGTTGCTAAAATGTCGATTTAATATTGCAGGCTATCAAAGCAAAGCTTACTTATTCAACATATCACAAGGCCAAGCGATTCCTACAAATCACTCAACAAACAAATGCCAAGCCACAAAAATTCCAGATTCAATTCCTACATAGGAAGTGCTTCTCACAAACAGTTGGTGATTCCACCGAAGGGGCACTTTCCCGAAGTGAAGGTTCCAGGCCCTCGCTAGTTAATTGAGATCGTTTGTGTAAACAAACTTCCAGTTAGGTAGCTTGCGTCTGCCCCGTTGATTCACTTAACAAGAAAAGGAACATGTGCTTGGAAATGATAACGAGGAATCGCTGAGGGGCAGATGGTGAAAAGACATGGGCAAGCAGACAAAAAACAGCCAAAATGGAATCTTGTCTCTCAACCAAAAAGGTTGGTGGAACCACCAAAGGGGGACCTTCCCGAAGTGAAGGCACCAGGCCCTCACTAGTTAATTGTGATCGTTTGTGCAAACAAACATCCGGTTAGGTAGCTTGCGTCTGCTCCGTGGATCCACTAAACTGTGAGATGAAACCTTCCTGGCAAAGGAACAAAAAAAGCCCTCTTCGGAGGCACACTTCTACTCTCAAGGGAGAAGTGCCAAATAAAGCCCTCTAACGAGGCACGCCTAAAATTGAAATGCTTCTCTCAATAAAAAGGTTGGTGGAACCACCAAAGGAGCACCTTTCGAAGATGAAGGCACCGGGCCCTTGCTAACGAATTGTGATCGTCCGTACAAACGAACATCCAATTAGGTAGCTTGCGTACGCCCCGTGGATCCATTTAACTGTGAGAAGTAACTTTCAGGCAAACAAAAAAGCCCTCTTCGGAGGCACAAACAAAAAAGCCCTCTTCGGAGGCAAAAACAAAAATCCCTCCAACGAGGCATGCCCAAATATGAAATGTATCTCTTGAAAAAGTCGTTGGTAGAACCACCGAAGGGGCACCTTCTCGAAGTGAAGGTTCCAGGCCCTCGCTAGTTAATTATGATCGCTTGTGTAAACAAACATCCAGTTAGGTAGCTTGCGTCTGCTCTATGGATCCACTTAGCAATGAGATATAACTTTCTAGCAAACAAATCAAAGCCCTCTTCGGAGGCCCGCTTCACCACGTAGGGGAATCCACTTCTCAAAAGTAAAATTGACCATCTCCGAAAGTTGAAGTGTAAAAACTTTTTCTAAAAAAAAAGAGAAAACTTCTCCAATACAATGCACACTCTACTAAAGCAGAATAATATTTCTTCAAAATGGAAGAATTATTGTCCAAAGTTAGAGTACAAGTTTTCTCAAAATGGAGAAGATTGCAATAAGCCGTGATATGGGGGCAATATAATATAGCTGCATTAATAGATGCAACGCTCAAGCAACATACCACGAGTTCACTGCAATATCATACAAGGAAAATAAAGAAACTTGTGTGAAAATAAGGAATAAATGCATTTACAAATACAGACAAAAGATTGTACAAGTAAAAAGAGTCATTCTATTCCATACTATAAAATATTTGTATACATGTGCATGTTTCAAAAAGCGGGGGCTGGTACCCGCACAATCTCCGGTCAATACAAGTCTTTAAATACAAGGAAAAAGCAAAAAAGCAGAAAAAAAAGAGGATAAAACCAGGCCCATTACTTCTTCTTCCCGCTGCTTTTGGAGCCTGGCCTAATGGTTAACTTCTTAAGTCAGCCTGAACGAGTCGGGGAAGAAGGAGAAAGAGGTGTAATTGGGTCCTCTTCCGCTTTCTCATTGCCAGCAGAAGTGCCCTTCTTCTTCTTTGAAATTCCACGCTTTCCCCTCTTCTTTGAAGAAGATTCGCTACACAGAGTGATAAGATCAATCAGCTTTGTATCATCAGCAGTAAATTTCTCCGAGTCCTCTCACCCTCCTTAAGTTCTTCGGCTTTCTGCTCTTGTGAAGCGGCCGGGTCATCTAAGCCTTGAAGAGCTCCTATTTGTTCTTCCTGCGACCCCGGTTGAGAAGCAGAAGAAGGAGTAACTTGAAGAGGTGGAGGAGCAACAGCTGGAGGAGGCGAAGCCTGTACAACACTTGTTGTTTTCACTACAGAAGAAGAAAAGTTTATCATCAGTATTTCTCGCAAAGAGAGGGGATAGTGGCACGTCGAGGTTTAAGTAATAAGCAAGAAGTTCATCGAGCTCATGTGAAGCAAACGAGTAGTCCACTTGAGTTGGATCAGTATTGAAGTTACCTAGAGAGAATGGCTTTATCACGTCAATTTCAAAATCTTGGGCTTCAGTGTCTTCTTGGGCCTGAGCAGTTGTAGTTTCAGTTTCGACTTTGGCAGGAGGCGGGGAGTGGGAACTGGAGCCAATAATATCGACGTCAACCAAATCCGAAGGACGAGTTAGGTCGGCCAAAGGTGCCTTCCCTAGATGCTCTCCTTCCGCCGCTTCGGCTCGTTCTTTGGCAAGTTGTTCTTTCCCTTTGGCAAGGGCGGCACGACCCTCATCATCCAAATAAGAAGCCTCAAGATCCTCCTCAGCGTAGCCAGCATCTCTAAGCATATCAACTCTGCCTCCCACACTTCAGCCAGGGTAAACTCATACATTGGGCCCAAAAATGAAAGACTGTCGCATCCCAAGATGCTTTGAAGATAAAACTCGAATAGAGTGGAGCTGACGTTGGCCTTAGTTGCCTCATGTGATTCCTCAGCTGCCGCTTTTCCAGCGATGGCCTCGTCACGCTCCTTTTCTGCCTTAGAAAGCTGGGCCTTTAACATTGCAATCTTCAAATCTTGGGAGTTATTCTTTTCCCGCAGCTGAGCAACATCATTGCGGTAGATTCCCACGATTTTCTGCTGCGCCTCAAGTTTAGCCTCAGCATCCCGTTGAGTAGCGTGGGCATCTCTTACTTGCTTTTGAAGAACCTCTTCCTTTTGAGTATAAGAAGTGGAAGAGGTGGCAAGATCATCTTTAAGCTTCTTGACTTCAGCTTCAAGTTTCTCGTTGTAGGCAGTGATGCTCTTCATCTCTGTATCATGCTGATCAAGAACTTTTTGCCACTTAGACTTATCGCTTTCCATGGTTAGCATGGCCTCGAGATTTAAGCGATTTACTCTTTGAAGCTCATTAACTAGTTTTTGCCAGCCGGACATTCTTTCAATATCAAGCTTGACAACGTCGAGATTTCTCAGCATGGCCTGCTTATCAATTAGAACCAAGTCCAAATCAAAACGTACTCCTTTCAAACACCAATGTGGAAATCAGCATTGGAGTGCGGGTGGAGACTTCTCAACTTGATAAGGAAGCCGACTAATAATAGCTTGAATTCCAGCTCTTTTAAGGGCAGGAGAGATGGAAGAGATGTCTAGAGAGGTAGGAGCAGTGGGCACTTTCTTAGCTTGGCTCGCTTGCTTGAATCTTCGGCTACATGACTCTTCCCCTTATCGTCATAAGACTTTCTCTTATGGAAGTCATCATCATGTCGGTCGTCTCTCCTTCCATAAAGCCCCTCATGAGCCTACCTCTCGCGAGCTTTCCTAGCCGCTCTTTCCTCATCAGTCTCCCTAGGGGCAGGAAGATAGCGCCTGGGGTCATAAGAATCACGCCTCGCGTAGCGCTGAAAGTCATCGTAATATGAGCTGTTGTGTCCCATGGGAGAACCTGAAATTGAAGAAGAGATAAATTTAGAAATCATCGAAATAAAGAGGCTAAGTGCATATAATTGCCAAAAATCCTAAGTGTGTGTGTGGCGTGCGAACTACGCGCGTCAAGATACAAACCACACTTTGATGGAATTGATCGCAAAACGGATGTCGCCTCGATTGCTGGAGAAACAAGCTTTGAAGTGGTGGTGTCGTCTTTAAAGAGCTCGTGGGAAGTCACCATAAGGTCGCTCAGTCCTCTGAAGATATCATCACCATCGTGCCCAACGGAATGGGTCACATCAGCAGTGCTCTCTGTAGCACGCTTTACACTTTTCGTAGCAGAACTTTCTTTCCCAACTCCCTCATCAGCTTCTCCAGTAGACTTCCCGGAATGTTAAGGAAATTCTTCTTCTTCAATAACTGGGGGAAGTTTAGATTTTCTAGATGATCCCTCACCGTCAATGGAACTGGAGCATTTCACTAATGAAGCCTCTACAATAGGTTCCTTCGGTGCGAATTCCTATGCGGAGGCTGGGGCATCTGACACTTCTGCTTGAGAACTGGGGGCATCACGGGACTGAATGGATCGAGAAGAGTGCAAGAGTCCGAATTGGTGCAAAATTCATCCTTCGGTAAAAACTTAATATTTCTCTCATCGATAGCTACGGCACTCAATCTCTCGAAAGTTGATTTGTGGCTAGAATCTTTAGAGGGAGGAGGAAGTGCTGCAAAAGTAAAGAATGAAGTTAGCACTTGACGATTCGAATTTCGAAAGGCTCAGAAATGAAGCAAACGGAGATAGGTAGTCTTACTTCCTACTCTCCAGATACCGTAGAATCCCGTAGGGCAATGGACAAAGAAGAACTGGTTTAAAAACCCATGAGCGCTCGCGGGCAGATCCGTAATCAGCTTACGGTTTCTTGCACTCCTTACAAGGGTAATGGAAGGGTGATCTTTGTTCCTCCCGAATGAACACAAATAGCAGATCTCCTCGAAGCTTGGGAGGTGGTTAAGCGTCCTCCTAAATAGTACGCACAACCCCATCAAGATGGCATAGCCATTAGGGTGCAACAGGAATAGAGAAATAGCTAGTCGAAGGAGAAGTGTTCTAAGAAAATCGTTGAAGGGAGAAATGGCTCCATTCAAACACATTTGACGATTGACTGCAATGAAGCAAGGAGGCGGCCTACCGGCAGTGTCATTTACCCCAGGAAGCAGAGCATCCGTTTCAGCAATGCCGATTTGAATACATAGTTGCCTGAAAGCCCGTTGGTTCAATGAAGTTGAAACTCTTTCCGGAGGATTCTCTAAAGGGTCAGCTATTGGGAAAACCTCATTGGCCTGCTCTGCTATCTCTTCTCGCATTTGTTGAGATGCCATTCTGCACAAGGAACTGGATATTCAAATATGAAGGTGCACGTTTCCTAAAAGTATGAAGTATTGTGTAAAACTAATAAAATGACAAGCAAATATAACTGGAATTAAACTAGTTGGCGTTTGTCGATTATAAAGTTTCAAGACTTGTTATTTTAAGTTCGAGTACAGTATTGATGCAAACAGATCAGCTTTAGTTGATTAACTTAGCTTTGCTTTAATACTTCACTTGAATTGGTTAATTCACAGCATTTCGTTCACACAATTCCCTTAAGTTGATTATTCTTTATCGACTAATCTGTCATTCGATGTGGGCAGTCAATGGCAGTATATTCGCCCTAGTTTCTGCAAATGTTATATTTAACAGGTTGTTAGCTTAAAAGTTAATACAATCTGTGAAAGAGTGCAACAAGTTCAAGCAGTTCATTCTGGCAGTTCGAGTTGGAAATTCAATCATGTTCTGTCAAACTACGGCAATTCATCAGTCATGTTCCTACGAGTTAAAGCTATGTTGCGGGTTAAAATTAGGTCGTATTGATTCTTTAAGTCGTTCACTAAGTTAAGTCGCGCGATTCATGTCCAAACTGCTAAGCCCTAGGTCGTTCGAAGCTCCTACCCGCTAAGTCCTAACTCTCCTTAACCCGCTAATTCCTCCTCATTTAATAACTCGCCTAACCCGATAACCCGTTAGCATCTCCACAATAAAATCCATCATCTTCCCACCGCCAAATCACCCAAGACCGATTCAAATCACCTCAGATCCATTATAGATCTGACGCACTGCTGTGTTCTCATGAATTACAACAACATGTCCAATGACGACCAAAGATCGATCGTAGCATGATTTGTGGTGAAACGTAGCACATGAAATTAGATTAGGGTCGGAAAATGAGGGATTCATGATTCGGTGATGATCATGGTTGGATAATGATCGGATTCACATACGTAATGAGATGGTGAAGATGATCAACGATTGGTTGGTTTGAATTCGCCTTCGAGAGCTTGGAGATTCTTCAATGGCGGGTTAGAGTGTTAGAGCAGGTGAAGAGAAGAAGGAGTGACATAAGCGACTTATATACAGGGGCAATGGAACTTGAATCGGCACGAACGACCTAGCTCTCTCATAAGTCGCTCACGACTTAGTGACTCAGGATGGAGCAAGTTAAGAGGCATCGAAGCACACAACCTAACCCTTAGACGTATACTTCGAGGAGCAAGTGTTAACACCACTCTTTTTCACGACATAGCGACTCAACGACATAGTAGCCTAGCGTCTCAATGACCTAACGACCTAACGAGTTAAGGATAGGGCGACCTAACAACCTAGCAAGCTTCAGGGTTAAGCCGCATGTGCACTGGCTCTTCCATTAGGTCGCTTCCGACCTAAGCAAGCCGAGATAACTCCTACGCTACACATGCTAAGTCGCTCACAGCATATACCTCGTTCAGGATGGCTCCATTAAGTCGCTACCGACTTATGCTACCTCGTGATCATTCTTAGGTCGCAACTCCCTAGGTCGCTCACGACCTGTGACACCACATGACCTAACTCCAAAACGCCCCTATAAATAGGCCGCCTACTCCACATTGAAAAGGGGATTTTTTGAAGGATTTTTCTGGAGGAATTTCTAGAAGGTCAAGACCTTGCTGTTTTCACGACTTCTACAACACTTCAAAACCCAAAAACACTTCAAAGAACCTGGGAAAGATCAAGTTCATTCAACATGAATTCAAAGAGCTTTTCTTCATCAAAGTTCTAACTACTTGCTATAATGGTGTTGTAATTAAAGAATTATTATACAACTTGTAATCACGTCGATAATAGAAGAGACTAAGTGGACGTAGGCTTGACTTTGAACTGAACCACAATAAAAATTGTTGTCTCTTTACTATTTTCTGCTATTTTTTGCTTGCTTTTAGTTCCCGTACCAACGGGTGGTGCTTTCGCTATATCACAACTCACACCGGGGTGTTAGCGTGCATTTTTAGCGTTAACAAATTATAAATGGATTTCATAAGTGAATGAAATTTATAGATTTATAAATGGTGAAGTTACAAAATGAATAGATTTTTGTAAAATAAAAGATTTGTAAGTAATTAACTTATAAATCGGATTTTGGCATTTAAATGAGATATAAATAAAATTTATTAATTAAGGGGTTTTATAAGTTGAAGTTGTTATAAAATATAAACGGAATTTATAAACATGGTTTTATAAATCCAAAATCGACTTATTTTGATAAGTTAATTTTTTTAGCTTATTAAAGGAGATATATCCATGATTTTGGACAGTGGATAATCCTTTAAAATAAAATATGTAGAAGTGTTGAAATTGACAAACGATTTATATTCACGATTTTGGACAGTGAATAATAGATTAAAGAAATGTTTAGGAGGTGATCTTTTAAATGGAATTAAAACAATTTGAAGTTGTTTTAAATTGTGTTACAGATCGAAACCATAGATTTCAACATTCATTGTTGAAATAGACGTTTTCGAGAAATAAGGAAAAGATGGACTATAACACTGTTGTTATAGTAAATGATTTTCCAAACGAAATGTTTTACATAGTATTGGGATTTACATATCTATCTTAATTTCGAATCCTTATACTAGTGATTTTGAGTTGTCGTAACGATGTTTTACGTAATATTCGTTTTGACTCAAATGAATGTGTTTAAGAGAATGTTTTCCTTAAAAGAATAAAATATATACTTAATCGTTTTAAATATATTGAATATTTTCTAAGGATTGAAAATAAATCGATTGGTGAATTACTTATTGTTAAATAAGTATTTGGAAATATTTTCCAATATGAATTGAAATGGTTTAGAGAATATATCTTTTTAAAGATAAATTGAAGTGAATATCTGGAAAGTTATTTAATTTATGGAAGATTAATAAATAGGGCCTAGTGATTGTTATGGTGCTGGATATTTGATTATTGGCTTTGATAGTTAAATAAACGACTATCAATCTTTACCCTTAAATGGGTATTTGTTGTGATTTGCTTGAAATTGAATGCTACACTTATTTTTAAAATAAGCGCTCGTTATTCGGTTTAGCCGGGAGAGGACCTTTGTCATAAATCCCATTCCGAATAATGATATGTCGTAATGGATATCATTTAAAGACCGGTGTTGAAGATCGGATATTTTCGAAAACGGAAGGATTACCGTTGAACGTCTCTGCATCGGCTGATCTCCGATATAGAGATTTTATCACCCTTTGTGATGGGAATTCCGATTATGATTAGTGAATATCCGGATTGCAAGGGTTTCTTTGGAAGTGCCTTCGGTTCCGTTCGATCCCGGAACGAACTTGTATGGATGTGTGTCTGACGTTACAATTTGAGATGTAAAGCTGGTTTCTATCAAATATATTTCTGTTGGTGGCAGAGAATTTATTTTCTTAGCTTAACACCCTTCTCCGAGACGTACGAACTCAGAGATTATGTAGTTGATGGTTACTAGTGATATATTCCTAATTTGGTAATGTGGCATACGAAGTGCTGCTGAGCATTTGTTGATCAAAGCATAGCTTTTGTATAAAGCGTAGCTTTGTGGACGAGACTTCGTAGGACCTCACACCCTGGTAATTGTCAAAACAGGAAAGATGCAACAAGGTTTTAAGGAGTAGTGCCCCTTAGGGTATGTCATTTCCTTCTGGATAGAAGTGGTATAATGGTATGGAGACCAGATACTTACTTATGTGAATGTCACAAATATATATGGCTTTTTGATTGATGTTGGTTGAGGATCCTTAGATAAAGGTTGTTTACAACCGGGGGATGGCATACTCGTGTCAGTTGTTACCTACTTTTGCAGAGGTAACCTGGCCTTGTGTTGGCAGAGATCTGGTTAGGTTCTCGGGGCGTCTTTCCAGAGGCGTTTCCATGTGGCAATGGAAAGTTCCTTGGCCTGACCATTTGTTGAAAATCCAAAGAAACAATACGAACCCTTTACGATTGCAAATTGTATAACTTGCCTCCTCAGGAGGTAGCTATAGTAGGCATAATATAATGGTGCCTATGCTGGCTAAGATTTATATTCTACTTTTGAAATGGTTTTCCACATTTTGCACTTATAATAACAATATTGAAAAGAAATTTGCGTATCAAGCATCTTTGACTATCATAAGGAGAAATCTCCTCCAAGTTCTGCGTTTGCATTGTGTGTGTGGCGGGAGGCCTTATGGTAGTTACATTTTCCAAAAGCATTGCGGATCTATTTTAAAATATTTCTTTGGTTGTTTTTAAAGAATAACAGTTTTATGTTCTCACACCAGTCCCATGACTGACCTAGAGTTTATTATTTCCTTCCTAAACTCTGGGTGCCCATCATTTTCCGCACGGGCAATCTAGAGTCAGGTTATCAGGTCATTCTGGAATTCAGGAGATGATGTGGAGATCTGGAGGCAAGCTGGATGGCTTGGCGTATCAACTAGTATATAGTATTTATTTTCGCTGTTTGTTGTTGTAAAATCTGATAATGTAATGTAATGTGATGTAATGTAATAACTGATATAGTCCTTTGTTTTAAAGATATTCATTTATCTATTATATGTTGTTCCGCTGCGAAATGTGAGATTCTGTTATTGTTTCTGTTTTTTTCTTCTTTCTTTCTTTCTTCTTTTATCTTCTGCCTCTTCTTTAACCCTAACGGTACGGTTTTCCGGCCTTCGATTGCTTGGCAGTTGATACAGTGGACGTATTAATGTCGACCTTCGTGAGTCGAAAATCCTTCTCGTCACACAATGTCAGGGTACATACCCCAATTACACTTCCGGGCTGGGGTCAATGCAAAGCTGCAACAATCGCCCATCTTGAGCCACGCTCTCGAATCAAAGTTGCGCACCAAATCATTCACAAAGTAATAGAAAATGGCATACGATGGAGTGTGTCCGATCGGTGGAACAACCTTACTTGGCCTGCCAATTGGTCCTGTTTTAGCCATCTTATGCTAACTCATGGGAGTTAGGTCCACGTATATACCTCATATAGGATCGTCGTCGCCATCCTACTTCATTTTGGAATCTCCACCGCACACACGATTGTTAAAGTAGTTTTCGGTATTGGCGGATTGTACGACAATATCCGATCCCGGTCTCTTTAACAACCAATCGTTATTATAACACCACGGTCATTTCAAAATAGTTTATACTTCAAAGTCAAATATCAATAACATTTCAAAATCATATCAATACGATATCATTCCCATTTCAAAACCAAATACGATATCATTTCCATTTCAGATAGATCCATTTCGAAAAATCATAGCACTTCAAGTTATAACACTTTCGAAATTATAAAGCTTCTAAAATCATAACACTTTAGAAATCCTAGCTTAGAAGTCATAATACTTTAGAAACCATAACACTTTGGAAATCATAACACTTTGGAAATCATAATTTAGAAATCATAATACTTTGGAAATCATAATTTAGAAATTATAATACTTTGGAAATCATAGCAATTCAGAATCATAATATAGAAATCATAATACTTTGGAATCATAACACTTCGGAATACAACAACACTTTCCATTTAACCGTTTTAGATATTAAAATAGTGTATAAAATAAATTTTTTCGTAAAATAAAATAGTTTTATAAAGTTGTTATAGGTTAAAATAGTTTAAAATAAAATAGTTAGTATATAAAAATTGTTTATATTAAAAATGGTTTATATTAAAAATGATTTATATTAAAATAGTTAAACAGTTTAAATATAAATTAAAAAATACTTTATATAATAATGTAGTTTCCTCAAATTTCACAAATTGGTTGAAATCAACTCGAATTCAAAAATTCAAATTTAATTCAATCTCAATTCATTAATTTCAACTCAATTCAGTTTCTCAATTTCAAATTTACGTAAAGATAAATATACCATTTCAATTTATGTAAATTTGAAATATTCATTTAAGTCAATTTAAATCAAAATCTAGTTATAAAATCATATCTTTAAAATCCCAAATTTAATAAATTTTAAATCAAACTTATTTGAGTATAATTCTTAAATAAATTTAATTTCAAACCAATTTCTATTTCTCTTTCCAACCTAATTTTTTTTAAATCATTACAAACTCTATAATTGAAATTTTAAATAAATACTTAAACATTTTATATATTAATTAAATCAACATTATTAAATCAACTTTAATAAATCAAATATTATTATTAACTTATTTTATATCTATTTTAAAATAGTAAAATTGTAAGTAAAATTTTAAATTTATAATTCAAAAACTAAATTATAATTTTAAAATTTCAAAACATATAATTTTAAAAATTAAAATTTAAAACCTTTATAAAAATAACATTTATATATATATATATATATATCTTAAATCAATATTTATTAAAAACAAAATATTCATTTCAAGTCCTTGGAAATCATTTCAAAATATATATTGACCAACGGTGTCTGCATATAATTTTCTATCTTATGGTCAAGTAATACGGATATTTAACATTTCAATCCATAATTTAAATATATATGGGTATATATCATTTCAACCCGCAATCCTAAATTCAATTCAATGAAAATCGCTTGGATTTATCATTTCAACCCGTAACGATTTTCTCTTATTCTACAAATCGTTCGGGTATGTATCATTTCAACCCATAGGGAATTCTATACTAATAGGGAACTTACAGAGTGATAATAGATATAATAATAATAATATAACAGGCATATATCATCAATACAATAACAGATAATAGTATCAGATGTCATAAGTGAACAGATATAGACAATAGCATATATATATATATATATATATATATATATAGCAATGTAAATAACTAACAACAACATATTTCAATTGCCGTTTCAATCGAAATCAAATTTATTTAATATAAGAACGTTAATCATGAGTGATTTGCAAAACATTTGAGGTTAGAGACGAACGAGAATGAGATGAGTTACAAATCCAAGAACGAATTCCAAAGCAAAGGAAGATTGAACGCGAATTGGACCAACAAGGCTGATAATCAAGAATTGATGAACTGATTCAGAATCAGTTTGATATATATACAGAAATATTTGTTATTTTATTAAAAATCAATATTTTAATCTAAGAAAAAAATTAAAATTAAAATATATATATATTTAAAATAAAATACATACTCATAATAATAAAAATCAGTTCGGTTCAAAACCATTTAAAATTCATGTATATTCTCTTTATAAAACCATACTTAGAACTAATACACAAATGCAGACACACATATTATATGCAGACAAAAGTGTATATGAAAATAACTAAATATGTATAAAAAAATATGCAGACTTGACCTTATATCTACTAATATATATAAATATTTGACTTACCTATATATATACTGACTATAATAATTTACATATATATGGATATACATCAATATGTGAACAACTTATATATTATATTATACATCAAAACATATAATAATGTCTTATATAACATATATATATAACTTATTTAACTCATATATATATGTACTTTTGTAATGTATAATTCACATATATATAGAGTAGATTAACATACTTTTAAACATATATAACACTCATTGCATATATATACATAGGTAGATTAACAACTTATAACTAAAATATAAACATGTTAACGCTAAAATGTGAACGCTAACACCCCGGTGTGTAAAGTGTAGTTGTGAAAGCACCACCCGATAGATCGGGAAAGAATTACAAGCAAGTAATAGCAGAAAAGCGGTAAACAACAACGATTTTATAGTGGTTCGGCTTAAAGGTATAGCCTACGTCCACTCTAAGTACTTTTATTAACAATCTCGTTACAAACTGATACAATTCTTCTCAAGTACAATACACTTCAAGTTACAAGTGATTTGGAACAAGTCTTAAGCTTCAATGTCGATTAAAGTTCTTAGATTCATGTTGAAGATGTGTGATTTCTTCGTGAATTTCTTTGATGTATTCCTTTAATCTTGGAAGCTCTAAGTGTTGATGAAGTTCTCAATGCAGCGAGGTAACGGTGTGTGAAGAGAATGTGCCAAAAGTCCCCCCCATGTTGAAGATGGCTATGTATTTATAGGCAAACTTTTAGGCTGGAATTGCCAAGTCATGAGTCGTGACCGACTCATGATGAGTCGCGAGTCGTCTGCGAGTCACCTCTTTGCAGCATGATTTTGAACTTGCCTCTGAGTCTTGTGTCGTGCGTCGACCCATCTTTTGAGTCGTAGGCTTTCCTGAGTCGTGCCATCCTTAACCCATAGAATCTCCTTAACCCGTCAGGTTCCTTAAGTCGTAGCGGCCTCTTGTGTCGTTCATCTCTTGAGTCGTAGACCCAATGAGATACTTAAAGACCTTGAGTGGATGAGTCGTGATCAGATGAGTCGGTCTTTGATGAGTCGGAGCTTGAATGAGTCGTTGGATCGGTCTAGGCCTTGAGTCGCAGACCCGCTGAGTCGTTGATCCATACTGTACCTTTAAGGCGCTAACTCACTGAGTCGTTGCTATCAATGAGTCGTTGACCCATTGAGTCGGCAATCTATGAGTCGCTTCATCAGTTGAGTCGCTGATTCCTATGAGTCGCTGACTGCCTTATCTGTTGAGTCGGCCTAAGTTTCAGTGGGGTTAACATTTGCCCCTCGAAGCACGCGCCTGAGTCGTAGGTCGCGCGCTTCGACTTATCTTAACTCGCTTGTGCCGACTCATGCCCTACTTCCTTGGTATAAAATGGATGAACCGTCACTTCTATCTTCTTCTTCCTTTATCAACCTCTTGAGTCGTGTTCCGCCATTATCACATCTCCAAGCTCCCAAAAATAATTTCAACTCGAATTAGCACCCAATCCTCTCTAGTCAACATACAATCGTAAGCGATTTCTTCCCTTTCTTCGGTCGTCGATCATTATTGTCTTACACGCTTAATCCTTCGCCTCCGATTTGCCTCTTCGTGTCTTACGAGTTTTGTTGGATTTGATTGTTGATGAACTTAGGTCTGCTTGATTTTACTCGCGGCGATCCATCATTCGAGGCGATTCTGTATTGTGATATGATTAAAGTTACTATTTTTGGAGATACCATTAGGTTAACGGGTTATGGGTTAGGATCCGAAGATAGGACTTGGAGATAGGTCATTGGGTTATCATGGGGTAGGAGGGAAACGAGTTTTGGAGTTGTATGGTAGATAGGCCAATCAGAGTAAAACACTACCCCTGATGCGACTTAATAATCTTGAACGACCTAAAACCCTTTGCGATTCAACTCTGGACCGGCTCACCAACCTTCACGACACAAGACTTGAGTCGGGGCCGAGACATCACGGCACAATGCTTGAGTCGGGGCCGAGACATCACGACACAATGCTTGAGTCGGGGCCGAGACATGTCTTGATGAATTTTTCATAATTCTGAGCTGACATCTATTCTCTTTTATGACTCGTGACCTAAGTATTGCTGAGTCGTCTTCGACTTAGTCCTTGAGTCGTCTACGACTTAATACTTGCACTTTTAAACTCCACTTGAACCTTGAACTGCTGCTTGAATCTTTTACAGATTGCTTTAACTTGTAAGCTAATAACCTGTTAATATAACATTCACAGAAAACTGGGACGAATATACTGTCATTGATTGCCCACATCGAACGACAGATTAGTTAATGATAGATGATTAACTTAAATAAATCGTGTGAACGAAGTGCTATCGATTTCAAGTGGAATATTAAAGCAGCACTGGATTAGTCAATTGAAACTGACCAGCCCGCATTAATATTATGCTTGAGCTTTAAATAACAAGTTCCGAAATTACCGTAGTCAATCAATCGTCAACCAGTTTAATTCCAGTTATCTTTACTTGTTATTATTTTTTTATTAGCTTTGCACGACACTTCACACTTTTTAGGAAACGTGCACCTTCGCATTTGAACATCCAGTTGCTTGTGTAGAATGACCTCTCATCAAGAAGAGCCGATGGGCCAGGCTGAAGATGTCTTCCCAGTAGCCATCCCTATAGACGACCCTCCGGAGAGAACATCCACAACTTTGAATCAGCGGGTGTTTAATCAACTGCGCGTCCAGTTTGGCATTGATGATGCTGACATCTTATTTCCGGGGCCAAATGACACCGCGGATAGGCCCCCTCTTGGCTTTGTTGCTGTTAATCGCCAAATGTGCTTGAACGGAGCTATTCCTCCCTTTAATGACTTTCTCCAACAGTTCCTGCTTCGTTTGTCTATCTCTCCATTCCAATTACACCCCAATGGCTACGCCATTCTGATGGGGTTATGTGTTCTATTTAGGAGAGTTTTGGATCGATTACCAAGCTTCGGGGAGATCTGCTATTTTTGCTCATTCACGAAAACTAAAGACCATCCCTCCATCGTGGTTATAAGAAGCGCTCGAAACCGCAAACTTATTACTGATCTCTCCGAAAGCGCTCACGGATTTTTGAATCAGTTTTTCTTTGTTCGCTGCCCTCCAGGGTTTTATGCCATCTGGAGAGTGGGAAGTAAGATTTCCTGTCTTTACTTTTTCCGTTTTGAAACTTTCTCGAGATCTGAACTCTCAATTGCTAATTTCATTCTTTTCCTGTTTTAGCACTTCCACCCCCTGCTAGGGACCCAAGTCTTAAGCAAATTTTTGAAAGATTAAATGCCGTGCCGGTAGAAGAGAGGAGCCTAAAGTTTCTGCTAAACGATGAATTTTTACATCAATACGGACTCCTCCATCCCTCTCGCTTTACTTGGCCTCGTGAAGCTCCAACGGAGGTTCCTGATTCTCCGGTGAAAACTCCTGATCTTCCGATCTCCACTAAAGAGCACATGCGAGGAGAAATTTCTGCAGAAACCTTACTAGTAAAGTGCTATACTCCAAGAGACGATACGGGACCCTCCGAAAAGCCTGCACTTGCTCCCATAATTGAAGAAGAAGAGGAGCCCCTTTCCCAAACCAGGAAGAGTGCTGACAAAGGAGCTGATGGAGGGAATCAGGTTGGGCATGACGGTGATGACGTTTTTGGGGATTTAAGTGACATAATCGTCACTTCCCAAGAGCTCTTTAAAGATGACCCTGCCTGTGGTAAAACTGTACCCCCGATGATTGAAGCGACATCTGCTCTCCAACAGACTCCAACTCCTTTATCCCAAGAATTGTCACCGACAGTGGGACCTATTACTTCCCCCCAACTGAGGAGTGGTTCGTTAGTCCAACGCGAGTAGTTTGCACTTCACACACAACTAAGGATTTTCCAGCACATTTATACACTTATCTTCTCATACTTTAAAGATTTCTAAAGCTTATCTTTTCTTATTTCAGATCCTTCAATGACACGCGGCGGATCATATTATCAGGATTTCCAACGCTACGGGGGGCGTGGTCAATACGGTTATAGGCGTTACTTTCCCTCCTACAGAGAATCTGACGAAGAAAGGGCTGCCCGAAAGGCTCATGAAAGGAGGACTGAAGAAGAACGTCGCGAAAGGAGGGAGAGAGAAGAGCGCCATGATTCTTGGCAAAAAGGCGATGACTCCCACAAGAGAAAAACTCATGACGATCGAGGAAAAGGTCACATGAGTGAAGACTTAAGCAAACGAGCCCGTCACAGTGAAAAGCAGGCCTCTACTACTCCTGAGAAAGTTACTATTCCTGCCTCACTCGACATTCCTTCTGACTCTCCTGCTCTTGGGAAATCAGATATTCAAACGATAATTAACAGGCCCAAATTTCAAGTTGGACCGGGTCCTGCCACTCTGCAGAGCCGATTTCCTCAATGGTGCCTTAAGGGAGTGAGATTCGACCTAGACTTGGTCCCCATCGACAAGTCTGCTATGTTGCGCAATCTTGATGCAGTCAAGCTCGATATCGAGAGGATGTCAAACTGGCAGAAGCTTGTCGATGAGCTTCAAAGAGTTAACCGTGCCAACATAGAGGCTATGCTTACTATGGAAAACGATAAGGCCGAATGGCAAAAGGTCGTTGAGCAACACGACACCGAGATGAGGAACATTGCGTCTTACAATGAGGAGCTTGAAGCAAAAGTCGAGGAATTGAAACATGAGCTTGCTGCTTCCTCTACTTCATATTCTCAGAAAGAAGAAGTGCTCCTGAAACAAGTGAGAGACGCTCACGCTAGCCAGAGGGATGCCGAGGACATGCTCGAAACACAAAAAAGAATCAGTGAAGGCTATGTCTCTGATATTGCTGAGCTTCGAAAGAAAAACAACTCCCAGGAGGCGGAGATACAAATGCTTAAGCTTCAGCTTGCCAAAACTGAAAGGGAGCGCGATGAGGCTGTCGCCGGCAAAATCGCAGCCGAAGAATCTCATGAGGCGACCAAAAACAGCTTCGGCTCAACATTATTCGACTTCTACTTGCATAGCGTCTTGGGGCGTGGAAGCCTCGCTTTTCTTGGTCCTAAGTATGAAATCACTTTAGCTGAAGTATGGGAGGCCGCTCTTGAGATGCTTGGTGCTGAAGGTGCTGGTTATGACGAATCAGCCCTGGAAAGGCATTATTTTGATGATGACGCTCGCACTGCCCTTGCCAAGGGAAAGGAACAACTTGCCAAATTAAGAACTGAAGTGACGGAAGGGGACCGGCTGGGGAAAACCACTTCAACTACTCTAGTCCAGCCAACTTCTTCGTCTGAAGTCGACATTATTGGTTCCAGTTCCCATCTTGCATCTCCTACCAAAGTTACCACTGAGATTACAAGCATACAGGGTGGAGACGAGGGTGATGAGAGCGCTGATGCGCAAGCTTATGAAGTCGATATCAGGAAACCAGCTTCTCCAGGTAATTTCACTGTTAATCTCGCTACTGTCAATTCTGCTCAAGCGGGTTACTCATTTATTTCGCATGAGTTTCATGAGCTCCTTGGCTATTTTCTCAACCTTGATGAGCCTTCATCTCCTCTCTTTACTGACTTCATTGGTGAACCTTCATCTCCTCTCCTTACTGACTTTAACCTCTTTTCTTCTGTAGAAAAAGTATCAAGCACTGCTCAAATCTCTACTTCTCCGGTAATCCCTCCTCCATCTCTTCAGGTGGCTCCTCCTTCTGCTTCGCAGCCTGGATCACAGGAGGAACAAATAGAGGCTCTCCATGGCCTGGATGATCCCATTGCTTCGCAAGAGCAGAAAGATGAGGGACTTGAGGGAGGTGACATATCTCCGGAGCGGACTCCTTCTGACGATATAACTCTATCTAAACTTGTCACTCCAGGAAGTGAGTCTTCCTCAAAGAGGAGAAGGAAGCAAGGCGCATCAAAGAGGAGAGGGAAGATAATCACTGCCACTGAAGAGGAGCCAGAAGTTGGGCCAGCTGCGCCTACCTCTCCTTCCTCCCTTATACCCACTGGTCGACCTGAAAAGCTGGTCATTCGGCCGGGTAAAGGGTCCAAAGGCAGTAAAAAGAAGTGAAGACTTTAGCTTTTTGTCTTTTGTATGAACTGGCCGAGAGTTGTGCGGGTATCGGCCCCCGCTTTTATTTTGAAAACCTATATCTGCATTATAGTTGAATAAAATGATTCTTCGTTTGTACAAACTTCTGTTTGAATTTGAAAATGCATTTACTATTTATTTTATTTTTTTGCACAAGTTTATTTACACGATATTGCAGCGAGCTTATGGCATGTTACTTGAGCGTTACCTTTTGCTGATTTGGCTATACCATATTGTGTGTAATTATACTATATTGCCCCCATTCCATAAGTTTGCTGCAATATTCTATACTTCGAGGGGACTTGCACTCATATTTGCTAAAGAATAATTATTTTATTCTTTAAAGAAAATTTTTGTAGAGTACAACTCCCTTCGTATAAGTTTCTACGCTTTGTCGTTCGAAGAAATCACTTTTTTTTTTTTTTGCTTATGTGCATATTTTACCAAGTGAATTCCTCTATGTGGTAAAGCGGACCTCTGAAGGGTACTTTAACTTCTTTTTTTTTTTTATAGTAGGTAAATTACTCTCCCTTTGAAAGTTAAAGTACGCTTTTGATGAGGATTTTTTTTTTATACAAAGTTGCACCTCTGAGGAGGGATTTTTCACGTTTCAACACTTGGAAGTTTTATTTCAATCTCGGTGAAACGTGTACCCCCAAAGAGTTGTGCCTTTGAAGAAAGCCTTTTCACGTTTCAACACTTGGAAGTTTTATTTCAATCTTGGTGAAACGTGGGCTTCCGAAGAGGTCTTTCTTCTTGATTGTGTCCCCGGGAGGGGGTTGTACCTCTAAGGAGGGATTTTTCACGTTTCAACACTTGGAAGTTTTATTTCAATCTTGGTGAAACGTGTACCTCCAAAGAGTTGTGCCTTCGAAGAAAGCCTTTTCGCGTTTCAACACTTGGAAGTTTTATTTCAATCTTGGTGAAACGTGGGCTTTCAGGAAGGTCTTTATTTTGTTTTTGCATTTCAACTTTGGTGAAGTGAAATTCCGAAGAGCGGTTATTACACTTCAACTCCTGGCGAAATGTGCCTCCGAAGAGGGCTTTTATTTTGTTTACATTTCAACTCTGGTGAAGTGATATCCCGAAGAGCGGTCATAACACTTCAACTCCTGGTGAAATGGGCCTCCGAAGAGGGCTTTTATTTTTTGGCATTTCAACTCTGGTGAAGTGAAATCCCGAAGAGCGGTCATAACACTTCAACTCCTGGTGAAATGGGCCTCCGAAGAGGGCTTTTATTTTTTGGCATTTAACCTCTGGTGAAGTGAAATCCCGAAGAGCGGTCATAACACTTCAACTCCTGGTGAAATGTGCCTCAGAGAGGGTTTTCATCGCCTGGAAGTTACTCTCTCATGGTTGGAGGGTCATGACTCCTCCAATCTTTTTTGTTGAGTAGAGAACTTTCTTTTTTGTGGCGTATGACCCATTAGAGGTCTTTTATCCTCCGAAGAGGACTTGTGCTGCTGATGGTAGCTTTGGTTGTTTCTCTGTTCACTTGCTTATGCCTTTTCAGCGATCCTCTCTCTTTTTTTTTAAGTTTTCATTCCCCTTTTCTTGCAAGTAGCTTGTTTAATCCAAGGAATTGTACTTCATTGCCAGGCAAGTTCGTGAGAACGGGCACTAGCTTCCTAATTGGATGTTTGTTTGTTCAAACAATCTCAATTTATTAGGAAGGGCTCGTTTCTATCGAAATCATTAGCCGTTCAATTGAAGTATTTCCTATCTAGGATTTGAATTCGGGGTCTTTGTGACTTGAAATTTGTTTGTTGAATGATGGTGAGAATCGCTCGGTCTTATTATGCGCAAGTTTTATTTCCATTGTCTGCAAAAATTTAAATCGACATTTCAGCAATACATTTTATGTATTTTTATATCGAAAACAAAGCAAACATATAATGATAATAAGGAACACAAGATTTATAGTGGTTCGGCCATGAAATTGGGCCTACATCCACTTTATATTCTTTCATTATTTACTTGCATCAGTTTCATCATTGCTTTTAATTACAAGAATCATACATTCATAATTCTTTTTACAATGTTTCAATAAAATTTTCAAGTAAAGTATGGACGCAAATGGTTGCTGTTCCATGCCCTTGGAATTTGATCTCCATCAACAGTGGTGAGCTTGAATGTGCCGTCAAGAAGCTTTTGACCTATTACATACGGTCCTTCCCAATTTGGCCCAAACACACCTGTCGCGGTCATAATTCTTTTCAGGACTAGATCTCCAATTTCAAAGCTGCGTTGACGAACTTTGGAATTGAAATGTCTGGCTATCCTTTGCTGATGAGCTGCAACTCTGAGGTTAGCTTCATCTCTTTTTTCATCAAGGAGATCCAGCGCTTCAAGTTGTAGCTTCTCATTTTCTGCTTGATTGAAATGGATTCTTCTGTGTGAAGGGACCTCTGTTTCAACCGGGATCATTGCTTCCGATCCGTATGCTAACGAAAAAGGAGTATGCCCAGTTGCAGTTTTGTGAGTAGTTCTGTATGCCCATAGTGCAAGTGGTAGTTTATCAACCCAACCACCTTTTGCTCTTTCGAGTTGCTTTTTGATGGTTGATTTGATGATCTTGTTCACTGCTTCCACTTGCCCGTTTGCCTGCGGATGAGCTACTGCCGAAAAGCTTTTCTGGATTTTGAATCGTTTGCAAAAATCCTGGAATTCCTCGCTTTCAAACTGAGTACCATTGTCTGTGATTATTTTCTGAGGCACACCGTATCTGCAAATGATGTTCTTGGTCACAAAGCTTATCATTTTCTTGGAAGTGATAGTAGCCAATGGTTCAGCTTCAGCCCACTTAGTAAAATAATCAACTGCAACAATAGCATATTTAATCCCTGATTTAGCAGTTGGTAGCGGCCCAATGAGATCCATTCCCCAAATTGCAAATGGCCATGGACTGACCATCTGTGTGAGTTCGGTAGAAGGTGCTCTAGGAATTTTGGCATATCTTTGGCATTTGTCACATTTTCGGGAGTAATCTGCAGCATCCCGATTAATTTCTGGCCAAAAATATCCGTATCGGAGAATTTTCTTTGCTAATGTTTGACCACCTGAATGATCACCACATTCTCCTCCATGCACCTCAGCTAGGATTGTTTTGGACTCTTCCCGTGATACACACCGAAGCAATGGCATTGAGAATCCCCGTCTGTACAATCGGCCATCCTGAATTACATAGCGAGAGGCCTTCCTTAGTAGCTTTCGTCTTTCTATCGAGTTTTCTGGCAGAGAACCTCTGAGTAGGTAATCCAGTATTGGAGTCATCCATGACTCTTGTTCTTGAGATACATTCATAATCCAGTCTATATCCATCTCGTCTATACTTGGCGCTGAAAGGACTTCTACAGGGACCAATCCCAATAGTTGAGCTTCACCAGAACTTGAACACTTTGCGAGGGAATCTGCCTTCATATTCTCTTCCCGAGGAATGTGGCTTATTTAATAGTGATCGAGTTCACATAGGAGTTCCCAAGCCTTTGACAAGTAGGAAGGCAGGTTTCCACCTTTTGCTTGAAATTCCTTCTTGACTTGGCATACAATAAGCTGAGAATCACTGAAGATTTGTAATGCTCGAATGTTTAGCTCTTTAGCGATTTTCAGACCTGCAATAAGAGCTTCATATTCTGCTTCATTGTTTGTTGAAGGAAATTCCAATCTTAGTGCATAACATAATGATCGACCCTCAGGAGTTTCAAGTACCACTCCGGCTCCAGAACAGTAGTCATTTCTTGCGCCATCAACATACATCTTCCACTGGATTGGGGAATCATTGATCGCTTCTTCCTCACCATTATCTTTCTCTGTGAATTCTACAATGAAATCAGCTAAAGCTTGTCCGTTGATTGCTTTTCGGGGGTGATAGGTGATGTCATATTGACTGAGTTCAATGTTCCATTTTAGAAGGCGACCCGAAGTTTCAGGGCGAAATAGGACTTGCTTTAGAGGTTGATCAGTGAGTACTTTGATAGGATGAGCTTGGAAATATTGCCTCAGTTTCCTTGATGCAACTAGTAGGCAATAGGCGAGTTTTTCCAACTTGGAGTAATTCAGCTCTGCCCCAGTGAGTCTTTTGCTGATATAGTAAACCGGATGTTGAATCCTTTTGTCTTCCCGTATCAGCGCTGCACTTAGAGCATGAGATGATACTGCCAAGTATATAAGAAGATCCTCACCATTGCCTGGCCTAGAAAGTATTGGAGGCGTTTCCATATGACGGATCAACTCATCGAAGGCCTTTTGGCATTCGGAAGTCCATTCAAAATTCTTCTTTCCTTTTTTCAGGGCGTCAAAGAATGGGATGCATTTATCAGTGGCTTTGGGAATGAACCGACTCAAGGCGGCGACCTTTCCGTTGAGACTCTGCAACTCCTTCTTTGTTCTAGGAGCTTTAACTTCTTTCAAGGCAGTAATTTGAGCTGGACTAGCCTCAATGCCCCTAGCACTGACGATGAAGCCTAAGAACTTTCCGGACTCGACCCCAAATGTACATTTCAGAGGGTTAAGTTTCATTCTGTATTTCCGGAGGACTGTGAACATTTCTGCTAAGTGTTCAATGTGATCCGCTGCTTTCCTGGACTTCACTAACATGTCGTCGACGTAGACTTCCATAGTTTTGCCCAATTGCGGTTTGAACATAGCATTAACAAGTCTTTGGTAGGTTGCCCCTGCATTTTTCAATCCGAAGGGCATAACTCTGTAGCAATAAAGTCCAACATCTGTGATAAAACTTGTATCCTCCTGATCCGGCTCGTGCATCATGATTTGGTTATAACCGGAGTAGGCATCCATGAAAGATAACAATTCATGTCCCGCAGTTCCGTCTACCAGTTGATCGATCCTGGGTAATGGGAAGCAATCTTTGGGGCAAGCGTTGTTTAGATCAGAAAAGTCAATGCACACTCTCCATTTTCCATTAGCTTTCTTGACCAACACAGGATTTGAAACCCAATTCGGGTATGTAGATTCTTTGATGAAGTTATTTTCCATGAGTCGATCAACTTCTTCTTTTAATGCTGCTGACCTTTCTGGACCTTGGGTTCTTCTTTTCTGTTTAACTGGTGTAAACTTTGGGTCAATATTTAGAGCGTGTACTGCAACTTCTGGGGATATTCCACACATATCGGCATGAGTCCAAGCAAAGACATCCAGATTTGCTTTCAGGAAAGATATCAAGATATTCTGAATTGACACATTAAGCTGCGAACCCACATTTAACACCTTATTTGGGTCCTTCGGGTCAACAGGTACTGGAACTGTCGTTTCCACCGGTACCACTCTATTCTCCCCTGCACTGGCTTTTCTGGGATCCATTTCTTTCCGTGCCCCGCTGTGCTCACCAGTGCAGGGTCCGCCCCGTAATTGCTACAAGGCTGGTTCTTTGATGCGGACTGGGATTGCCGCATCCTTCCCCATTTCTCTTTTTCTTGACTCTCGCAGCTCTGTCAAATAGCACTCTCGCGCAGCATTTTGATCCCCTTTTATAACTCCTACTCCATTGTCAGTAGGGAATTTAATAGTGAGGCACCACGGGGCTAGGATAGCTTTGAATGCTGCGAGTGTTGGACGGCCAAGAAAAGCATTGTAAGCAGAAAACTCATCGACAATCACAAATGTTTGCTTGCGGACCACTTTCCTCTCTGCTTCTCCGAGTTCTACAAGCAGATCGATGGTCCCAATTGGTTGTTTTGGCTCCCCAGTGAAGCCAGCGATCTTTTGTGATGAGGCTTGTACATCAATCATAGGGATTTTCATCTGGTCAAATGTCTTCTTGAAGAGGATATTGCATGATGCTCCGCAGTCAATGAGGACTCTTCTGACAATGGCCGGTCCAATACCAGCCGAGATGACCAAGGGGTCTAGGGTAGGAGCTTCTATACCTGTGGAATCTCTGGTTCTGAAAACAATATCATCGCTGAAAGTTTTCTGTTGTTTCAGGGGCGTAGTGTCTTCTAAAACAAAGACGTCTTCTTCGGCTGGAGCATATTTCAAAGCCCTGGAATATCTCTCCATCTCACCCCAGCTCTTGCCAGCTGGGTGAGGCCCCCCTGTAATGACATTGATAACGGGCCTTCCAGATTCATGTCCCGTAGCTTTCTCACTTGTCCTAGGCTGATGAACAGGAACCTGTTGCCCCTGACTTGACGATGCAGGATTGTTGCTATTTTTCTTCATGAATTGCTGCAGTTTGTTTTCTCTCAGCAACTCTTCAATCAGATTTTTCAACTGGCGGCATTCATCAGTTTCATGACCGGGTTGATTGTGGAAGCGGCAGAATTTCCCACTCTGTATGGCTTTTTTCCCGGTTCTCAAAGGGATAGGTTTAGGGAAATCGACGGAATCTTTAGTGGCCAGGTAGATGTGCTCCGGTGTATGTGATAATGGAGTATATTCTGATGGCTTGAAGGATCGGGGCTTCTTCAGATTACCCTGTTTCTTCCCATTACTATTCTCCCTTTTTTGCCCCACCGATTCATTCTTGCGTGGAGCGGCAGTGTTGTCTTTTGCTTTTTCCAACACTGTCTTTACTGGTAAAGGACGGCTTTCCAAGTGAATGAATTCATCTGCTTTTTTGTAGAACTTTTCGAGAGAGGTTGGCTCCTTCATATTTAACCATTTCCCAAATTCGCTTGACTTATCAATAGCCCTCATCAGATAAGTCAATATCATTCGTGGTTCAGCATTGTCCACCTCAGCCAGTGCTATATTGAAGCGGTTCAAGAAGGATCTGATAGACTCACCAGGATTCTGCTCTAAACTCGATAGTGACATAATGTCCTTGGCCTTCGAAGCATATAGTCTAAACTGCTCCTTGAATTTTCTGGTCAAGTCTGAAAACTGATCGATAGATCGGACTGGCAACTTGGTGAACCACAGTAAAGCTACGCCTTCCAGGTATACGGGGAAATATCGGCACTTTATTTCGTCGGAGGCCCTGGCACCTGTCATGTGCCAATCATATTTATACAAGAACTCATTCGGATCACTTGTCCCTTTGTAAGCTGGAATAGTCGGAGGGACAAACTTCCTTGGAAATTCCGCCTTCAAGATTTTTTCAGTAAACGGAGTTTTACTTGGGGCGAAACCCCATTCCTTCTCATCTTCAACCCTTTGCATACTTTCTTTCATGATCTGCCGGACCATTTCAGAAAGATATTCCTCATCATGCCGAGTTCTAGATCCACCAGCCTCAGGGACTGCCTGCTCAAAGGGACTAGTAACCCTTTCCGGAGCATTCCTCTCACTAACATCATGAATGTTGCCAGCATAGTTCCTTTCATTTCCAGCTGGTTGATTGTTTGCCCCAAGTAAATCGTTCAACTTATTCAGAATCAGAGCGTTCTGGGCACTTTGAGCCTCTAATTGTACATTTTGGGCGTTTATCTGCTGGTTTAGCCCTAGAATCACAGCATCCAACTCCGCTTTCGTAACTCCAACAGACGGAGTGGGTTGATTAGGTACAGGGGAAGCGGAGGTTCCCTCTTGAATGTTTCCAGATCTGATAGATCTACTTTTCCTTCCAGGAGCCATAATCTCAGATATACTTCTGGTTTTTAAGGAAATTCTTTCTTCAAATCTCTGTGAAGCAATGATGACAGTTTTCCTGAGTTCAACTCTCAATGAAAGCACCAAAAATGTTAACGCTAAAATGTGAACGCTAACACCCCGGTGTGTAAAGTGTAGTTGTGAAAGCACCACCCGATAGATCGGGAAAGAATTACAAGCAAGTAATAGCAGAAAAGCGGTAAACAACAACGATTTTATAGTGGTTCGGCTTAAAGGTATAGCCTACGTCCACTCTAAGTACTTTTATTAACAATCTCGTTACAAACTGATACAATTCTTCTCAAGTACAATACACTTCAAGTTACAAGTGATTTGGAACAAGTCTTAAGCTTCAATGTCGATTAAAGTTCTTAGATTCATGTTGAAGATGTGTGATTTCTTCGTGAATTTCTTTGATGTATTCCTTTAATCTTGGAAGCTCTAAGTGTTGATGAAGTTCTCAATGCAGCGAGGTAACGGTGTGTGAAGAGAATGCGCCAAAAGTCCCCCCCATGTTGAAGATGGCTATGTATTTATAGGCAAACTTTTAGGCTGGAATTGCCAAGTCATGAGTCGTGACCGACTCATGATGAGTCGCGAGTCGTCTGCGAGTCACCTCTTTGCAGCATGATTTTGAACTTGCCTTTGAGTCTTGTGTCGTGCGTCGACCTATCTTTTGAGTCGTAGGCTTTCCTGAGTCGTGCCATCCTTAACCCATAGAATCTCCTTAACCCGTCAGGTTCCTTAAGTCGTAGCGGCCTCTTGTGTCGTTCATCTCTTGAGTCGTAGACCCAATGAGATACTTAAGGACCTTGAGTGGATGAGTCGTGATCAGATGAGTCGGTCTTTGATGAGTCGGAGCTAGAATGAGTCGTTGGATCGGTCTAGGCCTTGAGTCGCAGACCCGCTGAGTCGTTGATCCATACTGTACCTTTAAGGCGCTAACTCACTGAGTCGTTGCTATCAATGAGTCGTTGACCCATTGAGTCGGCAATCTATGAGTCGCTTCATCAGTTGAGTCGCTGATTCCTATGAGTCGCTGACTGCCTTATCTGTTGAGTCGGCCTAAGTTTCAGTGGGGTTAACAAAACATATATAAACATATATATATTATATATATATTTTAACTAAACATACTAATATAAGCTTTC
Source organism: Allium cepa (assembly GCA_030765085.1). Taxonomy (NCBI): domain Eukaryota; kingdom Viridiplantae; phylum Streptophyta; class Magnoliopsida; order Asparagales; family Amaryllidaceae; genus Allium; species Allium cepa. The sequence continues at coordinate 870,771,491 of CM060937.1, read as the reverse complement.
ATACATAAAATGTGAACAAGTTATACGTTAAAGATCAAATATTTATATAAGTAAACATATAAATGAAAACTCATATACACAGGAAGACAATAGCTTGGTTTTGAAAGGAAAAAATGGAGCACGACATGGCACAAGTACAAAAGGTGAACACATGTAAACATAAAAATATGCATAACTTATAGTATATAAATTAAATACCTCTATATAAATCATGAATGCTAAAACTCGGTTGGAGATGGGAAGGAAAGCATGGCCGTGGGTTTTGGGTTCAGGCATGGGAAAAAGAAGTGGAAGAGGCGGTTTGGGCTACACTAAGAAGAAGAGGAGGGGTCGGTGACCAAGGGTTGCTGCAGGAGAGTGACTTGGCCAAGGGGGGAGGATGATGGGTTTGGAGGACAGTGGAGAGGTGATTAAAGCAGGCTCCAATATAAAATATACATTTATATTTTCAAGCAAGAGAATGAACAGGTGAAACACTAAAATAAATTTAGGAATATTAAAGGGCTAGTAATGGTCATAGTTTGAATTTTGAGAATTGAAAAGGCTACTGGCTATTGAAAATTAAACGGTGGAATACGAAGGGCGCATTGGAAACCAAAAGTTAAAATTCGGTACTGGTACGATCACCGTTTCCATGGAATCTGCTGCGTACCGGACTTCAAAACAGAGAATTGAATGTACCATAGAGATCAGCATTCCAAGATGATCAAAATGGTATACAGATATTAATGGTACGATCATCTTATCAAAAGTCGATAATCGGTACCGAAAATGCTGTAATTTGTCGAAAATAAGATAAACGAAGCAATAGGAGTCCAAATTTGGAGAAACAAAAGATGACGTCTCGCCAAAAGATGATTTACAAATTTATTGTATAAAAATATTCAAGTTTGGAAAACATTTTATTATCATCAAATATTAACTGATTTAAATTTAAATAAAATTACACAAGAAAATTAACTTCCATATTTTGCGATAAAATTTACCATTTGCTATGTTAAAGAAAACGTATTTTTAATATTAAATTTTTATTTCCAAATTCGTATATTTGAAATTTCACAAATTTCTCTTAAATACGTTATAAAAATTATTAAAATTTACTAGTCGTTACATGAGTCATTCACACACGATTTAAAATCGTATGATAAGTGAATGAACATCGATTGATATGTTATTGAAATGTTGCAAAAGTTTAGACTTTGTGTTGTTTGTACATTATTTGATATGATCTATGTTCACTTATATTCACCTATGATTTTTACATGATATTATTATATATATTATGTGGTATGTGCATAAAAATAGATGTGATGATATGGTTATTGATATGCTTCATGATGTTAATATGAAATTGCTATGTTGAAAGAAAAAAGGGAAATGTTACATTGATGTAAAAGTTGTCACCCATGTTATGAAAAATGCCACTAATATGATATGTGAAAATTTACGTGTGAAAAAAAGAAGAAAAAAAGAAAAAGAAAGAAAGAAAAAGAAGGAAAGAGAAAGAATAAAATTTATATGCATATATGTGTTACGTTATAATATAGGAAATCACCTAAAGTGTTATGTCAGAAATGATTGCATATTATGCTGTGTTATGGTAGGAATTTTATGTCACATTCAATGCTAAACTATGCAATTAATTATGTAAGTTACGTGCTATGCTATGTAATTAATTATGCAAGTCACATGCTATGCTATGCAATTAATTATGTAAGTTACATGCTATGCTATGTAATTTGTTATGTAAGTTACATGCAATTTTATATAATTTGTTATGCAAGTTATATGCTATTTTATGCAATTTATAATGTAAGTTATGTGCTACCTTATGTAATATGTTATGTACGAATATGTGCTATGTTATTTATTTTATGTAAATTATGTTGTAAGTTCCCTTAGCTTTAGAAAATCACTATGGGTTGAAATGATACATACCCAAATGATCTTTTAGATTAAGGAAAATAGTTATGGGTTGAAATGATAAACCCAAGCGATTTTATTGATTTTGGAAATTTGGGATTGCGGGTTGAAATGATATATACCCATAAATTTTAAAATATTGCGGATTGAAATGGTAAATATCCGTATCACTTGACCCTAGGATAGAAAACTATTTACTGAGACTGTTTTCTGTTTTTAAAGTGATTTCTGAAAATTTGGAAAGATGTTTTTGGAAAAAAGGAAAATAATTTTTAAATTTAATATAAGGATTTGATTTTAAAGATATACGTAAAATTTACATTTTAAAATTATATGTTATAAGAATTCTAAATTTATAAGCTAAGTTTGAAAATGTAAATTTTAAGGTTTTACTTATAACTTTTTTTTCATAATATATGATTTAATTTAGCAAAAGTTAATGAAATAAAATATATTATGTTTATATTTTAATATATTTATTTCAATATATAACCTATTTTAATATATAAACTATTTCTAACATATAAACTACTTCAATCAATAACCATTTTTAAAATATAAACTATTTTTAATGTATAACTATTCCAATATGTAAACTACTTCCAATATTCAAAATGTTTAAAGTTGGTACTGTTATGATTTAGATTTAATTGATTTAAAATGGGAATATTTTGATATGACGATTTAGCCAATTTTGTGGTTATGATATTGAAAATGAATATGTTTTGAAGTGAACATGACTTCCAAAGTGATATGATTTTGAAGTGAATATGAAATTTTGATATAAATTATGAATCGGTTTGGAAAGGTAGAAAACCAACTGGTGTGAAATAAGCGTTTTGTGACGACCCTGACTCAACTTTCGAAAATCGACATCCAAACATATCACCCGTATTCGAATGCCACAGATTCAAACGTCGAATCTGGTTCGCCGGAGCCTATAACACATTAAGTATAACAACACAACAGAAAAAAAAAATTATTTATATACAATAGATACAACACACTGATAAAAATGATTATCAATTTCAAAGATACAAGATAACAGCGGAAGAATAATAGCACCAGAAGAAGATATAATATTAGTAGCGGAAAGATATCTCCAATTGCCAAAGCTCCAAAGATTCCAATCTAGAAGCTTGAACTGCCATCATCACATTGTATTAAGCAAGGTCGGTAAAGTGAAACGAATGCGATCCCAAATCCAAAGATTGAAGAAGATTACCAAAGACTGAAGGCTACCGAATCTACTTCTACTAGCTGATTATATGAAAATCTGACCCTAGGTTGCCCGTGTGGAAAATTGTGGGCACCCAGGGTTTAGAAAGGGAACAACAAACTCCAGATTAGTCATGGGACTGTTGTGAGCAAACAAAAACAGTTTATTTGAGCAAAAACAAACAAAAAGAATTTAGAAGAAATCCATAATGCTTTTGAAAAATGAAACTACCATAAGGCCTCCCTGCACACACACACAATGCAAACGCATAATTGGAGGAGATTTCTCCTTATGATAGTCCAACATGCTTGATACAATTTTTGATATTATTATTAGTGCATATTGCAGAAAACCTTTCGAAAGTATAATATTAATCTTAGCCAGCATAAGTACCATTATATTATGCCTGCTATAGCTACCATTTAAGAATGGCAGGTTATACAACTAAAACCGTAAATGGCGCGTATTGGATGATTGGAATTCCAACAAATGGTCAGGCTAAGGAACTTCCTATGCCACATGGGTACGCCTCTGGAGGGACGCCCCAAGAACCTTACCGGATCTCTACCACAAGGCCGGTTTACCTATGTAACTAGGTAACTAGTACACGAATATGCCATCTCCCGGTCATCACTGACCTTTATCCGAGAGCTCTCAACCATAAAGCAACCGCAAAGTAATAAATTTGCAGCAACCACATAAGTTAAGTATCAGGGATCCATACCACGATACCACTTTTATCCAGAAGGAAATAGACATACCCTAAAGGTCGCGATAGTCATAATGTGACGACCTGGAAATTTTGAACATTTGAAATCGAAATATTTAATTGATTTTTAAATATTTGAATGATATTTTAACTTGGGTTTCAAATATAATTCTGAATTTGGCAAATAAATTATTGAATTTAATCATAGAAATTTAGGTAAAATTTTTGAATCTTCAATTCTAAGCTTGTTAAAATAATTTGATGGCTTAGAAAATTTATGTTGATAATACTGAGGTTAATGGAAGATTCTGAATTTGATTTGGAAATGCTTCAGTTTTGAAATTATGTCGTTTAAAGTGATGTTTAAAAATAGCTTTCCGAGGCACAGTCTCGGAATTCGACGAAACCAGTTCCAGTTGATCCGTAATATTGTATTATTATCGGATTTAAATTTTCGTAGTGTTTGGAGTGATCGTTTGGCCTTACGACAAATAAATGCGTTGAAAATTAAATTGAAAATTTAATGCTTTAACCGCTTCAAAAAGCAATCTTCTCCATACGATCAAATTTGGGCTTGAAAACTTTTCCGTTGCATTCAGAATAGGGGTTTAACATTATAAACGCCTAGCGGCACTCCTCGATAGGATGTCGAGATTCTGATTTGTATTTACCGAGACAATTTGAATTAATTAATATATATCCTAGTCAACATTCAGCCGTATTCCTTCCACATCGATACTTTCCCCCTTCAAATCACTACAGCCTTTCTCTACATGCCAACATCATCATGTCTCCTTCTTCTTTTATATTAACAGCTGAGCATTTTGAAACAAAAACTTAGAAATAAAATGGCCGCAAATTCAAATTAAAAAAAAATCTCGTTCCCTCTTTCCAAAATAAATCGAAATCGAGCTGGGCTCGTTCAAAAAAATAAAAGAGAAAAGTCGAATTCGAGAAAAATGAAGGCCGAATGAAATCATTATCCAAAAGAAAATATATCCTGATTCAAAATCAGATTCCATATTTCACAGCGGGATCAATTCGAATTGGATTTGGGGTTCGAAGAGGCTCGCGCGTGCACTCGTGGAAAGTAGTTGCATCGCGATGGCATGGAGAAACAAGTCGCGACGCGGCTTGGAGGCGTGAAATTGTGGGATTAAGGAAATTGGGTTTTTCTGGGCTGTCACATTGGATTTGGGCGATGTGATTGGTCGTGGCGGCCATTCGCAAGCATTCATCAAGCAGCGGCGACACGTGAAGGAAGAGAGGGGTAGCAAATGGCATCTCGATGGCAAGGTCTGGATGGCTCTTGACTCGAGCAGCTCGAGCGTGTGGCTGTGCGACGGCAGTTGTTTGCATGAGATAGGGTAACAGGCGGCGAAGTCACGATTCAAATTTGGGCACAAATCGATCGAATTGTAAAGTAATTTTCTTTTATTTATTATATATATGCATGAAAAAAAAGTAAGTAACTTATATACAGTGAGGTATATACGTATAAATTTAAAGATTGGAAAATGTATGCATATATAAGGATTATAAAAAACGATTACTATCTTCAATTCATGGATTTATATACATATATCAATGTAAGAATGAAATATATATAAGGGCTTTAAATGGGTAGTTAAAAAATCCTTATTTAAGAAATTTTTAAAATGAAAATTGGTTATTCGATTATTTCGAATATTAATAAATTGTATAATTATTTATACAAGGTCTAATACAATGAAGAAAACAATCTGGAATGGAAATGGGTTGCAAGCGTAGGCAAAAAGGTGAGAACTTCTCACTTAATTGGATACTTGATTTAATTTAAATAGTTTATTTAAAGTATTGGATGTTGCTTGGATGATGGTTGTTATTTGTTGGATTGAAATAGACCCTATGCGCCACATAATAGCGGATAATATTATATTAAACCCATATACCGTAATATTCCACCTTGAAGTGGAATTGGTATTATATATGTATTTGGAGTTGTTGATTTCCCGCATTATATAGCGGATGAGACCCTATGCGCCACATAATAGCTGGTGATATTATATAAATCCCTTATACCGCGATATTCCACCTTGAAGTGGAATTAGTATCTAATTGTTGTGCTAACGTCTGTGGATGCATGGAAATAGGTTGTAGGGATCCAACTGGATTCCTCAAAATATTGAATTTGTTTCAATGTTATGTGTTGATTATTTATAATCTTTGTGTGATTATATTGGTGATTGAAATCGTTGAAGGCTATAGTTTAGCCGAGTTTATTTTTGGTATCGTAGAATACCGGAAATAAATGAAATTGGATTTTTAAAATTTAAATTGAAAAAATTATAGTAAAATTTAATTTTAAATTGGATAAATTTAAAAGAAGAAATTTTAAAAGGTTAAAGTTTTATTTTTGAATCCTATTGAATAAAATTCCAAAATATGGGAAATTTTTTGATAAATGGATTTCAAGTAATATTATTCAAAAGGTGAAGAATTTATTTTAAAAATACGGATTTTAAATAATTTGGAAGAGATAAAGGAATTTATTTTAAAAATAATTTCGGAAATTGATTTGGTGTTAATAGTGAATAAATCTTTGGGAAATCCATATGAAAATTTATTTGGTGTTTGATTGAAAATTGAATTGGTGTTGAAACAAATTCAAAAACCAACTTGGAATTTGATTTGGTGTTTAAAATAAAATTTGAAAATAGGTTTGAAAATTGATTTGGTGTTGATAGTGAATATTTGGGAATCGATTTGAAAATCATATATCAGTTGATATTTGGAAATCTAAATTCACAATAGGAATTCATAAAGGAAAGGTAATTTTGTTTTAAAAATAAACATTGGGTTATGTTAAAAGTGTGGAAAGGAGTTTACGGATTTGGAACGTAAATATAAAATAAATCTAGAAAGATTTGTAAATTGATTTGAATGAACCATTTTAGAATGGAAGATGTACTTTCCCTGGAAAGCCGAGTATGTTTTCAAAGTAGCTTTCGAATATAAATTAAAAGTTCTAGAGATGGTTTTTTAAAAAAGAATATTGTGGAGAAATTATTTTCTTAAGTTATGTTAAAAATCTTTAAAGTAAAGATTTGTTTAATTAATTATAGAAGTGATTATTTAAAGACTAAATTGAATTTGTTTTAGAAAACGGGTATTTAAAATAGTTATACCCTATCTACTAATTTTATTTTAAAGTTAGTTTGGACTTGAAATTTTATATGAGACATTTATATAATATTTTCATAATTAATATTTAAATAAATGTTTTAAAATAGTTTTATCTAAATGTTTCCAAGTATATATTTTGGATAAGTGATTTAAAGTATTTTAAAGTATTTGAACTCGGCAGACTTTCAGTGAAAATAAACAATATCGGGAATCTTATTCCGCGAGGGAAAAGTGATTTGAAATTTGCTTTCAAATGGTTGAAGTGTTAAAAATACATATCTTGTGAAGATTTTTTTTTTGAAAATAAATAATTGGGAAAATTTATTTAAATCTTGGTGATTGTTGTGAATGTTGATTGATAGTTAAATAACCGACAATCAATATTAGCCTTTTAATGGCATTTGAATTTCGATGAGACCGAGGGTTCAGATTCCAAGTGGATATCCGAAAACCACATCAAACCTTTGTGATTGTGATGGATCTTTTATTTAAAAGATCAAAGTGGAAATTTGTTGTGATTTTTTTGAAATCTGATTGAACACTTAATTAAAAAAATAAGAACTCATTATTCGGATTAGCCGGGAGAGGACCTTGTGTCACACAATCCATTATGAATAATGATACAACGAAATGGGATTGCATTTGAAGATGGTGTTGAAGACCGGGAATTTTCGAAAACAAAAGGATTACCTGTCGAATGTCTCTGCACCGGGTTGCTCTGGTATAAAGATTTTATCACCCTTTGTGATAGGGATTCGGGACATGATTTGTGAATATCCAGATTTGCAAGGGCTTCTTTGAAGTGCCTTCGGTTACGTTCGATCTCGGAACGGACTTGTATGGATGTGTGTCTGACATTACAATTTGAGATATAAAGTTGATTTCTATCAAATACATTTCTGTCGGTGGCGGAGAATTTATTCTCTAAGCTTAACACCCTTCTCTGAGACGTACAAGCTCAGAGGTTATGTACTTGATGGTTATTAGTGATATACTCCCAATTTGGTAATGTGGCATACGAAGTGATGCTGATCATTCGTTGATCAAAGAATGGCTTTGTGAAAAGTGTAGCTTTGTGGACGAGACCTCGTCGGACCTCACAACTCGAAAATGGTCAAAACAGGAAGGATGCAGCAAGGTTATTTGGGGGTAGCGGCCCCTGAGGGTATGTCATTTTCTTCTGGAAAAGGGCAATATCACGGTATGGTGCCCAGATATTTTACCTATGTTGATGCTGCAAATTTATTATACTTTGTGGTTGTTGCTTTGTGGTTGAGGATCCTCGGATAAAGGTCACAAACGACCGGGGGATGACATACTCGTGTACTAGTTACCTAGTTGCAGAGGTAACCTGGCCTTGTGTTCGTAGAGAGCTGGTTAAGTTCTCGGGACGTCCCTCCAGAGGCGTACCCATGTGGTAGTAGGAAGTTCCTTAGCCTGACCATTTGTTGGAAATCCAAAGAAACAATACGTGCCATGTACGGTTTAAGTTGTATAACTTGCCATGGAATGTGGCGGTAACCTGCTATTGAACATGGTAGCTACAGTAGGCATACAATAATGGTTGTATGCTGGCTAAGCTTAGTATTATACTTTCGAAATGTTTTCTGCACTATGCACGAATGATAATATTAAAAAAAATCATATTAAGCATGTTTGATTATCATAAAGAGAAATCTCCTCTAATTCTGCGTTTGCATTATGTGTATGGTGGGAGGCCTTATGGTAGTTTCATTTTCCATAAAGCATAGCGGATTTCTTTTCCTTTCTTTGGGAAAAATAACCGTTTTAAGATCTCACACCAGTCCCACGACTGACCTGGAGTTTATTATTCCCTTTCTAAACTTTGGGTGCCCATAATTTTCCACACGGGCAGCCTAGAGTCAGGTTATTATTATTTTGGAGAGAAGTAAGAAAAGATATGCTATGGAGATCTGAAGGCAAGCTGGATGGTGAGACGTATTATTATACTATGTAATATCCGCTGCATTGGGATTGCTGTAAGTTCAGTTTTAATGTGGATTGATTGTTGTAAATACCAGGTATTGAATGGTGTCGTTGTAAACTCTAATGACGTATGTATAAACTAATATAGTGCTTTAGTTAATGATTATTCATTTATCTATTATATTTGTTCCGCTGCAAAATGTGAGATTCTGTTATTGTTTCTGTTTCTTCTTCTATCTTCTTCTTCTTAAACCCTAACGGTTCTGTTTTTCGGCATTCGACTGTGCGACATTGGATACCATGGATGTATCAATGTCGACTTTCGAGCGTCGAAAAAATTGGATCGTTACATTGTGGTATCAAAGCATTTGGTTAAGTGACAACCTTGGCTCTGTTGGGTGTTACTTATTAGAGATAGAGTCAGTAGTACTCTAGAATGAGTTTGAGTGTATTAATAGATAAGAGCGCTATTTGTTAGTGAACATAAAATGGTTTTATATTGTGTTGACTTATCGGTTGATTGTTTATTGATTCTGATCGGTTCAGTTTGGCCAACTGTGTCGATAGGGGTTTCTAAACTCTTAAGCAAGATAAGCCGACACAGTATCGTTTTAAAATCGGGTAAATGAAATAATTTTACTTAAACTATTTTTGTATAGAAAAGAAATCATTTTCCATATTGCTTGGTTGTTTAGGGAATGGTAATATTAAACTATTATCATTATCGAATAAGAAATTTAAATGATAAACAAAAAGTTAAGAAATAAAATACATATGCAAATGGGATTTGAAAAAAAAATCGAAAGAGTGGTTTATAATTTGAAAAATAATTTTAGAGAAATGTTTTGAAAAGAATTGAAAGGGTTTCAAATTTTGGAGTTCGGAAAAGACTGGAGATTTGGGAAAATTTAAATTCCTTTGAGTTTGGAAATGATTTTAAAAGGTTTTAGAAAAATATATTTTGATGGGATAAAAAGCTCTAAACTCTTTTTGGTAGCTGGAAAATAATATCGATGATCGCGACATCATCGGTGATCATTTTCGTGTTTTCAAGAGAGGAATTGCTGTCAAATTGTTTTAATTAAAGTTGTTTGGAAAACTGAGTTGGTGTTAGAAATTTAAAGGAATAATTTAAATTGATTTCAAAAATGGTTTTGGATTGTCGAAATGACTCTGGAATCTTATAATATTTATGGAATAATAAGTTTGAAAACAAAATTCAGATTAAACTGAAATTAACTTGAGTTAATTTGAATAAATGCTAATTTGAGAAGTATTATAGACTAAATGATTGGAATACAATCTATAAAGGTGAAAAATAAAATTGTGAATGAATGAATAAATTTATAATTACAATTAAATGAAAGTGAAATTGAATGTTGAAATTCATTTTGAATTTGTAAGCAAATAAAATTGAATTGGAATTGAATTTGATTTGTTATAAGCAAAGCAAAGTATTGAAATAAAATTAGTAAGTGAAACTAATTGAAGAAAAGACCAAATAGATATGGTTTGAAATGAATTCAATAATTATAAATAAAAGGTAAATTGAATTCATATGGAATTGGAAATCCATTTTAAATATAAGTGGGTATAAACCAAAATAGTGAACTGAATTGTGTTTGGGAATGAACAAAATAATAAAACTGGAATTGGAATTGAATATTGAAAACCAATTTGGGTTGTGTGAAATTGCAAAATTAGTTTGAAGTGAACTAAAGGTAATAAAGGGGGAAATAAAATGAATTGAAATTTGTAATGAATTAGTAAATGAAACAAATTTAAAATAATGATACGAATCAGTTGTGAATAAAAGATAATTGATAAAAAAATTCAATATTCAGAAGGTAAACTAAATCCAAAAAGAGTTGAAAGTGTAAATTGAATTCAAATGAAATTGAAAATGCAAGATTGAATGATAATGGATATATAACTTCAATAGTGAAGTAAAAATGGTATAAGAAGTATACAAACTTTTGTAAAGAAATGTGCAAGAATGATTTTTGAATGTTGAAATTGGACACTATGGATATCAGGATATACAGGTGTGTTAAAGACAAAGGATAAATTGGATTTTGATTCTGAAGATAATTTAAAATTGCTTGAAAAAAAGGTTTGTATTTAAATTTCAGTGTGAAATTTGATGATTTTCTTATATAGTCGCTTGGCTTTTCATTTTCTTTTGAAATCTGGGGGCCTGTGGTGCCATTTTGTAGTCGCACCGAGCTAGCCGCGCAAAGGAGACGCTGGCGAAATTTTTCGAAAATTTAGGAAGTCTAGGCTGCCCGTGTGGAAAATTATGGGCACCCAGAGTTTAGGAAGAGAACAAACTCCAGGTCAGTCATGGGACTGGTGTGAGAACTCAAAACAGTTATTTATCTTTTAAAACAACAACAAGGGAAGTGAAAAATATCCGCAATGCTTTTGGAAAATGAAACTACCATAAGGCCTCCCCGCACACACACAATGCAAACGAGAATTGGAGGAGATTTCTCCTTATGATAGTCAAAGATGCTTACTACGCAAAATAAATCATTTTTGATATTATTATTAGTGCATAGTGTAGAAAACATTTCAAAAATAGAATATTAATCTTAGCCAGCATAGACATTTCGAACTATGCCTACTATAGCTACCATCTTAACAGTGGTGACCACCATAAGTAAATGGCAGGTTATACAACTAAAACCGTACTGGGTTTGTATTGGGAATTGGATTTCCAACTAATGATCAGGCTAAGGAACTTCCTACTGCCACATGGGATCGCCTCTGGCGGGATGTCCCGAGAACTTAACGAGCTCTCTGTCAACACAAGGCTGGGTTACCTTTGTAACTAGGTAACTACTACACGAATATGCTACCCCCCGGTCCTTTGGGACCTTTATCCGAGGGCCCTCGATCCACAAAGCACAACCACACAGAAAATGAGATTGGAACAACCACATAGGTTAAGCATCAGGGCTCCATACCTGACAACACCCTTTTCTAGAAGAAAATGACATACCCAAAAGGGCACGACCCTCATAACCTTGCCGCATATTCCTGTTTTGACCATTTTCGGGGTGAGAGGTCTGACGAAGTCTCGTCCACAAAGCTACGCTTTTTCACAAAGCCACGCTTTGATCAACAAATGATCAAAAAAAATCATCACACAACAACACTCAGCATGCCACATTACCAAATTGGGAGCATATCGCTGATAACCTGCAACTACAAAACCTCTAAGCTCGCACGTCTCAGAGAGTGGTGTTAAGCTAAGAGAATAAATTCTCCGCCACCAAAAGAGATGTATTTGAAAGAAATCTGCTTTATATCTCAAAATGTAATGTCAGACACATAACCATACCAGTCTGTTTCAGGTTCGAACAGAACCGAAGGCACTTCAAAAGAAGCCCTTGCAATCCGGGTATTCACAATCCCTATCGAATTTCCCATTACAAAGGAAATCTCCATACCGTAGCTAACGATGCAGAGACAATCGATAGGTCATCCTTTCGTTTTCACAAATACCCGGTCTTCACCACCGGTCTTCAATGTTATCCATTACGCCGTATCACTATTCGCAATGGGTAGTCCGAATAACGAGCGCAATAATTTAAAAATAAGTGTAGCATTCAATTCCAACCAATTCACAACAAATAGCCATTTAAGGGTCAATATTGATAGTCGGTTATTTAACTATCAATCAATATCACAACATAACCCGATTTCAAATAATTTCCCAAATTATTTATTTTCAAAAAAATCTTTACAAGATACAATTTCCCCACTTCAACCATTTGAAAACAAATTTCAAATCAATTTTCACCTTTACAACTTTCTTTTCCAAAATGGTTCATTTAAACCACTCAAATAAATCCTTACCAATTTATTAAATTTACGTTCCAAATCCGTAATTATTCCCACACTTTTAAAAATAAATCAATGTTTATTTTTAAAACAAATTTCCCTTATAAATTTCCATTGTGAATTTACATTTCCAAATATTCACTTTTTATACGATTTTTCAAATCGATTTCAATTATTCACTTTCAATTTATCTTTAAAAGATATAATCTCAAAACATTCACTTCATATTGGAAAACATTTCCATACTTATTTAATAATAAGTAATTCACAAATCTATTTATTTCCAACATTTGGAAAATATTCAATATACTTAAATCCAAATTAAGTATATATTTTATTCTATAAGGAAAACATTCTCTTAAACACATTTATTTGAGTCAAAACGAATGTTGCGTAAAACATCGTTACGACAACTCAAAATCACTAGTATAGGGATTCGAAATTAAGATAGATATATAAATCCCAACACTATATAAAACATTTCCTTTCGAAAATCATTTACTATAACAATAGTGTCATAGTCCACCATTTCCTTCTATTTCTCGAAAACGTCTATTTCAACAATGAATGTTGAAATCTATGGTTTAAATACTTAAAACATTTTTCAATCGTTTTAATTCTATTTAAAATATCACTTTCCAAGAACATTTCTTTAATATATTATTCACTGTCCATAATCGTGAATATACTTCATTAACCAGATTCTATTTCTACATATTTTATTTAAAGGATTATCCACTGTCCCAAAATCATGGATATATATCCTTTAATAAGCTATAATAATTAAACTTATTAAAATAAGTCGATTTCGGGTTTATAAAACAACGTTTATAAATTCCATTTATACTTTATAACAACTTCACTTATAAAATCACTTTATTAAAAAATTCTATCCATATCCCATTTACACGCAAAAATCCAATTTATAAGTTAATTACTTATAAATCTTTTATTTTACAAAATCTATTCATTTTATAACTTCACAATTTATAAATCTATAGATTTCATCCACTTGTGAAATCCATTTATACTTTATTTTAATACTTATAAAAACTCGTTTTATAGTTCCAACATTTTAATTTATAAATATCAATTTTATAATTTTTTATATAAATCATTTATAATAATTAAAAAATCCCAATTTAAACCATTTTATAAATAAATCAACCACTTATTTTAAAAATCACATTTTAGCTATATTTCACCAAAATCATAATTTTTATAACATAAAAATTTCAACGTTTATTTATTAAAAATGAATCAATTCCAAAATTAAATTTTATTATAAATTCTCAACTTAAATTTTCAAAAATCAAATTTTATTTATTTTCGGCATCTAACGATACCAAAAATATATTCGGCTAAATTTTAGCCTTTAAAGATTTCAATCACAAAGATAATCACGCAGATTATAAATAGATCAAAACACAACATTGAAACCAATTCAATCATTAGAGGAATCCAGTTGGATCCCTCCAACCTGTTTCTCTGCATCCAAAGATGTTAGCACAATACCAATTCCGCTTCGAGACGGAATATCGCGGTATATGGGATTTATAAAATACTATCCGCTATTATGCGGCGCAATAGGGTCTCATCCGCTATATAATGCGAGAAATCAACTCCAAATACATGTATAATACCAATTCCATACAAGTTGGAATTATCGCGGTATATGTGTTTAATAAATAACATCCGCTTAATATACGGCATATAGGGTCTATTTCAATACACAGATAATAACTATCATCCAATCACACAATCAAGCAATTTTATATCTAACTATTTAAAATTTAAATCGAAACAATTCGATTGGCTGAGAAATTCTCACCTTGAGTTTCCGGTAACAGTTGTAGCATTTTATTTCGTATAAAATTAAACGCACGTTTAATTTTGCCTGAAATTCAAACTAGCTCCAAACGACTCCAATCTATTTCTATAGCCCAGTGCTCGACAAAAAGAACCCAACGCAGTTTGTTCCGTAAATGTTTGACCTCGTATGAACAAGTTATGATGTTACAAAGATTACACGATTTAATATATATAATAATTTACAAATCATTTTAATTTTAAAACCCCTACTCTCTGGGCCGTGCATTTCAGTTGATGAGAAATTGGCCACCCATCCCTTCTTCTCCTTTCCCAGGTTCGAACGCATGAACATGAAACCACGACCGCCGTTTTACTCGAATTTTTCGCTACCACAACTAGCATCATCACGTTGATCAACTACCTCCATTTTGACCCCATCACAAGCTTCATCTTCGGCTCGAATATCAATGAGCTCGGTCACGTATGTATGTTGGAAAACGCATGCGACTGGGGTGATTCGAGCTCGATTTGCCGTCAAAACACTCGACTAAAATTGATCATCACCGTTGGATATATAGTTCTCGTAGCCCTCTACGTTTTTGCAGCTGAAAGTTTTTGAATTGAAGTGTGGATTCGAAGAAAATGAGGGAGAAAGAGGAGAAGATTTCGGCCATTGTTTCTGAAAGTGGCGGTTAGCTTAGACTAGGGTTAGGGTTTCATTTTCTTGCAAATGGAAAATATAGAGGTACTTTTATAGAAAATTTCCAAAAACACTATTCATTCGACTTTTCCGAACTCCAAATCTCACGTGGTGACCGGCGTTTCTAGGATTTACCCTGCGTTTCGGACACAATGGAATGTGTTTCGAAGGCTAATTCAATCATATGTGCGAGTTATGGAAACAAACGATCAAATTTAAATTAAATTGGTTAAACCAATTTCTATGCGTTTTGGCTTGCCTCGGACAAACGGTAAATCGATTGACACGAAATTTGAAACGTTACAATAATATAACATTACGGATCTGATGAAACTGGTTTCGTCGAAATCTGAGACTGTTTGAAAAATGGCTATTTTCACTCGTCGATTAAATATTAAAATATTCAATTTTCACAAATTAACTTTTAATTCAATTTTAAAAGTTCCCAAACATTGTTCTAACTCCAATATGATTTAGTATAACTTTATAAATCATTTTTATCCCCATTAAACCCAAATTCCAATTATTTACGCTATTTCAAATATTAAATTATCGATTTAATTATCCAATTAAATCTAAATATTCGAAAAATAAATTATTCGACTTACAAATTTTACTTGTTAATATTTAAAATCAAGTAAATATCTGAGTTTCAAATGATAGAAATTCTGGGTCATTACAGACTTCGACTAATATCGCTACCACCAGCAAGTCGTCATCGACCTACCTGACCTAAGCAATCACCCGAAGTTCTCGACGACGACCTAAATTGAAATCGAACAAGTCGAAAATACCTCGAACCCAAACCAGTTGATGAAATTCTCCTCTTGCCGCTGTGCCAAATCACCAGAGAGCTCACAGTTACATCCTGAGCTCTACATAGACCCATGCTTTGATTCCACCCCCTATGATCAATCCCGATCCATCCTCGACGATACATGAGAACAATAGTCAACGACAACCAAACCCTGCCATTAAACCCTACTTCACCATTTCCTGGCCATTCCGACCATCTAAAAAATCCTTTACCATTTTACCATCGATCTACATCACATCATTTTCCTTCAGATTCAAGCTCGAAGCTTGATTCCTCGTTGATCGTCGGGGATTGACTATTTTAACAATTCTGTTCAGGACGAAAATCCATATGATATTCAAATCTAAAAATCTTGTTTTATTACTAAAATTCATGATTCTTTAATACAAATTTGGTCATGCAAGTTAATTAAGAAAGCATGATACTCTAGATTCACATGTTTTTAAGTTTTTCACTGTATATTTTAATTTTCCAGGTAATCACTAAATAAATTTTCTTGAAACTATTTTTAAAAATAGAATCTAGTTGAAACTAACATATTTCATTCAAAGATCCTAACCCTAAAGAGTCTAGAGGATGAGAGTTTGGATTTTTTTATAAGTTTGGTACCCTGTAAACTTAAGAACAGAGACAATATATACGTAGGTGCAGATATGCGCACATATATATTACTTCACATCTATAGATATGCAAGCCTTTTCAACATCTATACAAACAGTTTTCGTAACAATTTTTTAACATCAATCATAAGCTCCCAGATCTATTGAACAAGTTTAAGTTCAAAATATAGGTTTGCTCACCTAAAAAGAAAAGAGATCTGGAACTAGGAAGGCTTGATGTTTTTGAACAAAAGAACAGAGAAATTTCTATGATCTGGAATTTTTTTAATTCTTTATCCTAGATATGACCTTGCCTAATCTTTGAGTTTTATTGAAGCCGGGTTTTAAATATATTTTTTATGATCTGGAATCTTTTCTGTTGATGATGAACTGAACTTGCTTTGCTTCAAATTTGAATGTTTTAGGTTTTAATGCTTTGATCTTTCTTTGGTTTTGAAAACTATTTTTTCGCTTTGAGATGATCCACAGCTTTAGGTTTGAAAAGAAGTCTTTGTTTTGAATTTTATTTCCTGGTTTGCTTTCAGATTTGATTTTCTGGTTTTAGTTTTATTTTTCTAGTTTGATTTTTTTTTTTCAGATTTGAAAATTGGTGAGGATTTGTTTTGAATTTCATTTACTGGTTTTGGTTTTGAATTATATCAAATAAAAATTAAAAGGAAGGAGATAGTGATATATACTCATAGCTCTGATTATACATTTTATTTATCTTTTGAAAAATAAAGACACTTGTAAATTTTTATGCTCAAAAGAGTTACACTTGTTTATTATATGTTGTATAAGACTTACAAATGTTTATACAAGTTGTTATATTTTTACAAATGTCAAGACAATTACTTTTATTTTTAAACCCTTGTTTATAAATTACTTATAGATTTATTTACGTATGCGCTATGTATTTTTAAATCATTATGTATATACAATTTATACTTATACTTTCAAAAGATATATACATATCAAAGCTTCATATTTATTTACATGTATACTAACTATATTTACTTTCATAACTATTTGTAACTTTTTAAAGAAATTGATTTTAAAAAAAAATCTAATTACATATTAATAAATAAACACACACACACACACACACACACACACACACACATATATATATATATATAAGTCTTTAAATATAAATTTGACTTTAAACAACTTTTCAAAATTATTTATATCCAATTCAAAATATAACTTTCAATATATATATTACATATGTATATTATAATTAGGAAACAAATTCCTATTAAATTATAGAATTTTCAAATCCAATTTATTCTTCAAAATATTTATTTTTAAACTTCAAATCCAAATTTTTAATTTGTAATCAATTTATATACATATGTATAAATAAATAAACAATACATATCTTATTTAATTTGGAAAATATCAAATTAATTCATAATTTAATTCAAAATTTTATTTTGATTATCAATTTAAATTTGACTCGAAACCGAGATCGCTACATGTTTGGTTGTTAAAAAGACCGAGATCGGATACTGTCATACTCTCTGCCAATACCGAAAACCACTTTAACAACTGTACACATGGTGGAGAATCCAGAATGAAGTAGGATGGTTTGGCGAACGCCACTGGAATGAAGTAAGAGAATGGTGATGGATAGCCTTGACCTTCGGGTCATAATTAAAATAACTAAAACAAGAGCCATGCAAGGTCAAGTGGGGTCGCTCCCCCTATCGGGCACATTTCTTCGATACCATATTATTATTTTGTTATTGATTTGGTGGCCACCCTTTGATTTGATTTGGGAGTCCGTCTCGAGGACGGCGTTAGTAGCTGCTATGCATCACCACTAGTCCGGATCCACAAAACGGTAGTATCCTACCGTGGGCGTTGCCTCGCATGCCTTGTCATATTTATCCTGATTATGCCCACTACAAGTTTGGTTTGAATCGTACGTATGGAGTGCTCACTGTGTAAACCACCGGTTTGGTGGAGCTTACAGTGTCTGTATAGACTATGGTATTTATATAAAAATGTGTTAAGGGGTATATGGGTAATGTCTTAATGCTATTTTAATATTTTACTTTACTATGGACATTATTTATGTAGCATATTCTATTATGTATGTTGATAGTTCCATGGATCCTTAAGGATAAAAATCCCAAACATTCTATAAATTATTGCATTTCATTTGGACATATCACCTGAGTTGATTTGCTTGCGTAAGATTGCTAATCCTTACTCGAGCGTTTCGTGTTTCGCTTTATGCTCGGGTCAGCCTGAGTATTACAGCTTTTGAAACTCACCATTGTAGCTTGGTGCTTTGCTTGGAGATCTATGTTTTATCTATTCAGCTTTCTAGTTATATCCGTCATTTTCAGTTATTTATGTTCAGAATTGTCATTTGCTTCCATATTAGGGACTTCTTTGTATTTGTACTTATGTTGTATTTGCTTTGGACTCTGATGTTTCCGTAGTAGCTTCATGAACTACTACTTATCTATTCTGTTGTGTATTGTTGTATTACTTTGTGTTTGTGATTCTATGATTGATTTATTTACTGTAAATGCTAAGTTTTTTCAAATATAAAAATAACAATTTGTTGTTCTGGGCAATTCAAGTATGACATGTGTAGTTTATTGTTGATTTGAATGGTTCAAAATAGCGGGTTGTTACAATTGGTATCAAAGCCAGGTTTAGGCAAAACTTAGCTTATATAGTAAAAAAATGTTAGAAATAGGGTAGCAATACCCTAGAATGACTAGAATCAATCACGGAATCATCCTTCCTTTCGAGACTATCTTCTTAGTTTGGATTCTCTTTGATTAGGGTTCCTCTAAATTTGAATCTCTAGTATTGTTCTAAAATCCATTTTTGAATCATCCTATCAGAGAGTGCATTTGTTGTGTTATAAAGATAGTTTTATACCATATTGTTTATTTTTTTAAGTATGATTACATTTTATATGCAAAAATGTAATTTTCAGAAATTAGATAGTTAAATGAACTGGTTGTTAGAAATGATAAAGCTAGATTATCATTTATTGTTTTGTTAACATTCCTAAACCGATAACTATTGTTGTATGTTATAAGGAGTTGAAATTTTATAAACATGGTTTATAAATCTAATTTGCAAATGACAAAAAAATAAATTATGGATTTGAGAATTTAATCTTCGATGCTTTTCAAAATTTGGTTTTCACAGTTTGAAAAAAAATAAAAATAATATGAATATTGTTTGAAAGTATTTTGAGTGGAAATTGTTTCAAAAGAATTTTAAAAGAAGCAAGTGAGTACTCTCCTCTTATGTCACTGGAAAATAATTTCGGCGATGACTGCAGCATAATCGACATTCATTTTTGAGTCTGAAAGTGGAGGACGCCATTTAGTAACTTTGCCACACTTTTGTTTTGGAAATTGATTTTGATTTGAATTTCTTAAGTATGATGTGGTATACGAAAGTATATATGCACATATTTATTTCTAAATAATTCGAAGTGAAGCCGAAAATTAAACTCTTAAGTTTATTTTGAGTAATGGTTTGCAATTACTGAATTGAAGTAATTTTTTTGAATAATTGGAGTATCTAAGATGACAATGAAAATGAAACAACTTGAAACAGCTGAACAAGGAAAAAAGTAATTCAGGTAAATAGGCACAAGGAAGAAGTTGCACAAAAATTTAGTCTAAGGGACAGCAAGTTTGCTTTTTAGCCTGAAGGACACTTTTTAGTGTAAACTGAAAATGATAGTTACAACTATCATTCTGTGATTTACACTAAAAAGTGTCTTTCAGCCTAAAAAACAAATTTCTTGTCCCTGAAACTAAATTTTTTTCTAACTTTTTCCTTTAGCCTAAAAACCCTAAAGTAATTTGTATAATACCCAATTGCATTCTAAAATACATATAACTTACCTGAAAAATTTAAAATGTTAACATGTATATGTAATTGAAGGGAACACAAGAGGAAACATAAGTAATAAAAATGTTCAAACTAAATTTTGCTTAATAAAAATATCGTAAATAAAATTTAAACTGTGTAGTGCTCATTACATTCTGAAACACTAATAACTACTTACCAGGAAAAAGTTTGAATGTTAATGAGAACATGTAATTGAATAGCATACAATATAAAATGTAAGTAATAAGATGTCCAAAATGAAATTTGTTAAGGAAAGTTATAAATAAAAATTGAGTTGTTGTAATGAATGTTTATACACTTATCTATGTTATAAGAAACTTTAAGTGAAAAAAATTGAATAATAAAAAGAGAATGTTATTTAAGTAAATGAATATGAACTTAAGAAACTAAATAAGTAATAATAAAATTATATTTTCTAAACTGCTTGTGATATAAAGGTAAATTACAAAGAATGATTAAAATAGAATTATGAAGTGGATTAACTTAAGTGAAGTCAAATGGATTAAATAAATGAAATGAGTTAAATAAAATAGGAAGTAAAAACCAAAATAAGAATGTGGTTAAATATTTTGGATAGGCGAAAGAAAATAAGAAATGTTGATATTAAACTTAAGTAAATTTGTAGAATGGTTAATTAAGTGATACTAACATTAAAGGAAATATGCTATGTGAATGAAATAAAATAAATGATCATAAATAAATTTGAATGTGAAAGAGAATAACAAAAACAAATGTAAATAAATAGGCTGAACATAACGAATGTTAATAATTTAATGTAAGTTAATTTGTAACGACCCTGAATTTTGAATAATTTAATTTGGAAATATTTAATTAATTTTAAATATTTAAATAATGGTTTGGATTGAAATTTTCAAAATAACTTTGAATATGGCAATTAAATTATAGAATTTAATCTATTGAGAGTTGAATAAAAATTTGAATCTTCAATTTTAAGCCAATTAAAAATATTTCAAAGGCTTGTAAAATTCATATTGATAATTGTAACGACCCTGAATTTTGAATAATTTAATTTGGAAATATTTAATTAATTTTAAATATTTAAATAATGGTTTGGATTGAAATTTTCAAAATAACTTTGAATATGGCAATTAAATTATAGAATTTAATCTATTGAGAGTTGAATAAAAATTTGAATCTTCAATTTTAAGCCAATTAAAAATATTTCAAAGGCTTGTAAAATTCATATTGATAATATTGAAGATTTTAGAAGCTTCAGAATTGAAATTGAAAGTGAAACGTTCAGTTTTGAAATTTAATCGTTCGAATCGATATTTAAAATTAGGCGTCCGAGGCACAGTCTCGGAATTCGACGAAACTAGTTCCATTGGGTCCGTAATATTGAATTATTCTCGGATTTCAAATTTCGTATTTTTTCGAGTTGTTATGTGAGCATACAATACATAAACGCGTAAAATCTATATTGAATTCAATTTAAATCTATATTTATATTTGGTCAAAAATTTCTTTCATGCCTATATTTCTGTAGCCATGCCTTTGTACCTCAGCATCGTGTTTCTCCTTCCCTTCAGCCAGGAGTCACGCAGAAAATCGTGGCTAAATCGTGATAAACATGCCTCCTTTCGTTTTTAAAACCGCTCTTCACCCTCGTTTCCAATTCGAAACCGAAACAAATCGAACGAGATAAATTATTAATGGCCGCAGCCGAGTTTCATTCCTCTTTCCCCAATCCAAATCGAATTCATGAAATAAAATCAAAGCCGAAGCCCTATTCTCTTCAGATAAAAAAAAAAAAAAAAAATTGGGGGGGTCGGCCATCGCAATGGGGCGTCGCGAGTTGATTTTTGCGCGCGATGATGGTCGCGGCGCTAGGGCGCGGCGCTTGGAGATTAGGAGCTCGCGCGTACGCGTATGGAAGTCGCGGTTTCGTGTTCAGATGATGGTGGAGGCGTGGGCGTTCTCGCGGCGGCGGCGCGCGACTCGAAGGGATGGCGGCGAACGTCGCGTAGAGTGGGCGGCGACGTGATGAATGTCGCGAAGCTCGTGACTGGAGGGGAACTCGTGCGCGACATTGACGAGTTCGATTCGAACTCGAGAAGTAGGTCGTGACTGAAATGGCGATGCTCGATCGATTGATGCTGTGAGGTATGATTTGAATAATTTAATTTAAATTATTTAGTTAGATTTTTATAATATATACATAAGTGTGTATGGATGTATATTTACAGTGAAAGAAAAAAATATATTATATATTTAAATATGCTGAAACCAGAAAATATATATATATATATATATATATTTCAAAAGGAAGATGAATTTGTTTAATTTACTTCTTTAATTTATTTTTAGAAATGGTTAAAGAAGGAAATTTAGTTTTAAACTAAAATCTTAGTTAAACAATTTTATTTAAAGGAAATTTGATTTTTTAAACTAAATAATTAATCAAATCATTAGTTTGAAATTAAAATAATGGATTAGGTGATTTAACTGTAAATTAACTTGTTTAACGATTTTAGAATTTGTTAAAAGGAAACTTAGTTTTAAAATTTTAAATTTAAATTAGATCAATTATTAAAAGAAGAAACTTAGTTTTAAAATTTTATTGTAGTTAAATAAATTTATTTAAGTAAATTTAGTTGAGATTTAAATTTTATTAAATAAATTTGTTAAGAGTAATCTGTTTTAAACTAAAAAGAAAATACTATTTATTATGGAAAAAAAAAAGTAATTAAGGACTAAAGGATATTTTATAAAAGAAAATGTCATTTAAATAAAATAGTTGGTTAATTTAAATATCAAATAGAAGTTAGTTTAAACGTTAAGAAGTTGTTAAAAATTAGATTTTTGAAATATATAAATTATTTTAGTTAAAATAAATTTATTAAACAAAGAAAATAATTTATTTAAGGAAAGATTAGTTGATTTAAAATATATAAAAAGAAAATTAGTATAAAATTTAAATGTTAGGTTAATTTACTAAAAGGAATTGATTTAAAATAAAGGCTACTGGTTGATTAAATTTATTAAAAGAAAGGAAATTTAATAATTTGTAAATAAACTTGTTTAAAACAAGAAATTGGTTTAAAAATAAAACTATCAGTTAATTTAAACTATTTAAAGGAGAAAACTGATGAATTTAAAATTTGTCAAATGAAAATTTAATTTATTCAATTGATTCGAATATTAATTGAATTGTATAAAATATTTAAAATAGGTATAAAACAAGAGAATCAAGTCAAGGTGGAAAATGGACTGCAAATAAAAGCTAAGGTGAGAACTTCTCACTCAAAAGGTTATTTAAAATTTTAAATAGTTATATTTAAAATTTGTTGATTGATTGATTGATTGCTTGATTGTGATATTAGATATTTTAGGATATATCTATATATATAGCAATATATATATATTGGCATATGTATATATTGCAGTTGATTGATTTCCCGCCTCGTATAGCGGATGAGACCCTATTGCGCCGTTAGTAAGCGGATAATATTTTATAAAATCTCATATACCGCGATATTCCACCTCGAAGTGGAATGGGTATTGTGCTAACTCTTTGGATGCAGGAAAACAAGTTGGAGGGATCCAACTGGACCCCTCACAAATATTTATTTGTTTATAAATATTTTTGATGATTGTGAATATCATATCGATATATGATATTTGTGTAGTGATTGACCAATTGATGCTGTGGCATCACCGGATTCGTTTTTTTAAAGTTAAAAATAATGATTTTTGATTTTAAAGGGATTTTTAAATCAATTTTCCAAATATATGTTTTTAGTAAAACTTTGAATTGATTCATTTTAAACCAAATTAAAATTTTAATTT
Organism: Allium cepa; assembly: GCA_030765085.1. Classification (NCBI taxonomy): domain Eukaryota; kingdom Viridiplantae; phylum Streptophyta; class Magnoliopsida; order Asparagales; family Amaryllidaceae; genus Allium; species Allium cepa. The sequence goes on along the minus strand of CM060937.1, from coordinate 870,747,044 downwards.
TTGAAGTTATAGAATTTAAGATTTCTATAAAATAAAATCAAATTGAGATTTTTGGAAATAAATAGTTAAGTAAATTGAAATTGGTTTAAATTGGAATTTTTGAATTATTAAAAACAATGTATATAAAAGATTTTTAAATTGATTTTTATAAATTTAAAATGATTGGAATTATAAATTGAGTTTTTATAAATGTTATAAATGAAGTATAAATTGTTTTTATAAGTAAATGAAAATTTATAAATTTATAAAGTGTGAAGTTAGAAAATGTATAGATTTGTAAAACAAAAGTCTATAAGTAAATTTCTTATGAATTGGACCTTGTCATTTATGTGGAAGATAAATGGAATTTGCTAATAAATTGACTTTTGGTAAATAGAAGTTTATGAAATTATAAATGGGATTTATAAACGTTGTTTTATAAATCCGAAATCAAATCGAATTTGATAAGTTGGAAATAGGAGATTTATAAAGAAAACTTATAAGTAATAAGATTTATAATTGGTGAAGTTCAAAGGAACGATTTGTAAATAAATAAATTATAAGTACTTGACTTATAATATAAACCTTTGGTATTAAAATTGAGTTGTATCAATTGAATTAGGTTAATAAACGAGATTTACAAAATCGAAGCTTTTAAATAGAAATGGAATTTATAACCGAAACCAATTGAATTTGATGAATTGAATATAGAAGTTTATAAAGAAGTTATGTTCACGTTTTTGAACGGTAAATATATTATTGAATAAAATGGATATCTTTTGAGGAAAGAATGTGTTAAAAAGAAATTAAAACGATTTAGAGATATTTTAAAATGCATTGAGTATTGAGAACATAGATTTCAACATTTATTGTTGAAATAGACGTTCTCGAGAAATAGAAGGGAATGGTGGACTATAACACTGTTGTTATAGTAAATAATTTCCGAAAGGAAATGTTTTGAATAGTATTGGGATTTATATATCTATTTAAATTCAAATCCCTATACTAGTGATTTTGGGTTGTTGTAACGATGTTTTACGCAACATTCGTTTTGACCCAAATAAATGTGAATAAAAGTATGATTTTCTTAACGAATGAAATATATACTTAACTATGGTTTAAGTATATTGAATATTTTCAAATTGTTGAAAATAAATAAGATTTTTGAATTACTTATTTTTAAATAAGTATGGAATTATTTTTCCAATATGAAATGGAACGATTTTAAGAATTTATCTTTCTGAAGATAAATTGGAATTGAATATGTGAAATCTATTGAAACTGTAAATCAATAGAAAATATGAAATATAAATTCACTATAGAATTTATAAATGAAAAAGGGAAATTGGTTTCAAAATAAACATTGGTTTATTTTTGAAGTATTGAGATTTTATATCTAGTATAGATATTTTTGGAAAAATAGATAATTTGGAGAATTATTTGGAATCTGATGATGTGGCGCATCTTTATTGATAGTTAAATAACCGACTATCAATATTTACCCTTGAATGGTATTTGTTGTGATTGTTTGAATTGGATGCCACACTTATTTTTAAAATAAGCGCTCACTATTCGGGTTAACCGGGAAAGGACCATGGGGTCGTATAACCCATTCCGAATATGTGATACGTCGTTATGAATTGCATTCGAAGACCGGTGTTGAAGACCGGATATTTTCGAAAACGAGAGGGTTTCTTGTTGATTGTCTCTGCACTGGCTGATCCCCGGTATAGAGATCTCCATAAGTGATGGGAAATCCGAACGTAATTAAAAATTATTCGGATTGCAAGGACTTCTTTGTAAGTGCCTTCGGTTCTGTTCGATCCCGGAACAGACTTGTATGGATTGTATGTCTGACATTACAAGTTGAGATATAAAGCCGATTTCTTTCAAATATATTTCTGTTGGTGGCGGAGAATTTATTCTTTGCTTAACACCCTTCTTTGAGACGTACGAGCTCAAAGGTTATATAGTTGAAGTTATCAGCGATATATCCCATTTTGGTAATGTGACATGCTGAGTGATGCTGAAATGATCATTGTGTTGATTATTTGTGATAGGATCGTTTATTTGATCGTCTATCTTAGTGATCATTGTGTTGATCATTTGTTGACCCAAAGCATGGCTTTTGTATAAAGTATGTTTTTGTGGACGTGACTTCGTCGAGCCTCACATCCCGGAAATGGTCAAAACAGGAAAAGATGCGGCAAGGTTATTAGGGGTTGCTGTAGCTCCCCTTAGGGTATGTGCATTTCCTTCTGGAAAGGGGTGGTATCATGGTATGGAGCCCAGATACTTACTCATGTTGAAAACACTCTATTTATTATGGTGTGATGTTGGATATCGAGCGCTCGGTTGAAAAGGTCCTAAAGGACCGGGGAATGGCGTGCTCGTGTCAGTAGTTACCCAGTTAAGGGGTAACCCGGCCTTGTGTTGGCAGAGTTCCGGTTTGGTTCTCGGGGGTGTCTTTCCAGAGGCATTCTCAGTGGCAATGGGAAGTTCCTTGGCCTGACCATTTGTTGGAAATCCAATTCCCAATGCGAAACTTGTACGGTAATAGTTGTAGAACCTGCTATTCACTTATGGTGGTCACCACTGTTTGGATAGTAGCTATAGTAGGCATAGTTCGAAATGTCTATGTCGGCTAAGATTTATATCTTTATTTTCGAAATGATTTTTCTCTACACTATGCACTAGTAATAATATCAAATATTATTTTAAATGCGTATCAAGCATCTTTGACTATCATAAGGAGAAATCTCCTCCGATTCTGCGTTTGCATTGTGTGTGTGTGCGGGAGGCCTTATGGTAGTCTCATTTTTAAAAAGCATTGCGAATTAATTTAAAAATATCCCTCTTTTTGATTTTAAAATAAATAAACTGTTTTGAGTTCTCACACCAGTCACATGACTGACTTGGAGTTTATTGTTTTCCTTCCTAAACTCTGGGTGCCCACCAATTTCCACACGGGCAGTCAAGAGTAAGGTTTATCAGGATATTCTGGATATTCTGGAGTTGCTGGAGGCAAGCTGGATGGCATGGCGTATTACTAGTATATAGTATTTCTTTTTCCGCTGCACTGTTTGTTGATGTTGTATGTTGTTGTACACTCTGATGATATGATGTAATGAAATGAAATGTAATGTAATAACTGATATAGTTCTTTGTTTAAAGATTATTCATTTATTATTATATGTTGTTCCGCTGCGAATTGTGAGATTCTGATGTTGTTCTTTTTGTTTTCTTTCTGTCCGTCCTATTTTCAAATTCTCTTTTTCTATTTTTAAAATTCTCTATTTTTCTTTCTTCTATCTTCTCTTCTCTCTTCTTTCTTTTTCTTAATTCTTTTTAAAACCCATAACATTCCGGTTTTTGGCCTTCGATTTCTCGACAGTCGATAAAGTGAGTGTCGATGTCGAATTTTCGAAAGTCGAAAATTTTTGGGACGTTACATAATTGGTCATAACAGAACGGAAATTAATGGAATGAGAATTAGTTGAATATAAATAAGTAAGCATGGAAGAAAAAAATTTGTAACGAATGTTAATAAATTTAAAGTAAATCAATTGCATGTAAATAAATTAAATGTGGATGAAACAAATGTGAATAATTGAAAAATAAATTGAATTTAAATACATTAAATTGAAACAATCAAATGTGAATGTAATGAATATTGATTGATTGAACAAAAATGGATTGAAACCAAATTAATTAAATTTAAATAAATTAACATCAAATGAATTGAATATAAAACCTTGAATGATTAACTAGATGAATAATAATAAGTGAACGTTAATCAATTAAGAAGTAAATAAGGTGAATGAAAATAAATTGTTTATAAATGGAAATTAATTGAAAGTGAGTAAATTACAATGATAATAATAAAGAGATGTTAATAAGTAATAAAAATGTATAAAGTTAGCATTCGAAATGAAATTTATATGGCTTCGAATTAATTATTTGTATCTGATACTATTCATTTCAAATCTGTCTTATCGTTCTGTTTTCTTATATTCTGCCACCTCGTTCCTTTTCGGGGACAAAAAGTTTTTGCGTGTGGGAGAGTGTAATGACTTGTAAATTCAAACAAATTTTAAAAATATTGATTATAATTGTTGAATGGAATATGGTTAGAAATAAAAAAAATTAATTGTTACTGCAAAAAATATATTATAATAATAGTAAATTTGTTTGAATATAAAACATAATCATACATAAAATTCTAAATAACTAATCTTTAACGAAATGAAGGTGGTAACGCGTATTAGAATATATATTAATATTATTGATTGAATGTAATTGACAACTGTATTAATGCAATTTCAATCAACTGTAACAATAAATGTTAATAAAGAATGGGATAAACAATATTACAAATATGTTAGCATATAATAAGAAATAAATTATTAGGTAAGTAGATTTATACTCCTTACGGAAAAAATAAATTAATAGATATGAATTACTAAGTTGTCACGATCTAGATTTTCAATGCTCGAAAATCGACATCAATACGTCCATTATATTACATGCCGAACCATCGAATACCATAAATACCATATTGTTGGTGTAAAGAAGTAAGAGGTAGAAGAAGAAAATAGAAACAACAACATAGAATCTCACAATCGCAGCGAAACAATATATAATAGATAGTAACTGACCTTTATACAAAGAACTATAACTATTTATACATTACATCATTAGAATACAACACAAATCAATAGCACAATATTAGACAGTTATAATAACTTGTCCTCACAAAAAGCTGAATATACAGCCTACAATACACAGGGGAATATAAATCAGATATGTGAAATATGCCTTTGCCATCCAGCTCGTCTCCTAAGCTCCATAGCGTCGTATCTTGAATCTGTAATACTTTGTCTGAACCATGCATTATTATAATATAACACCCGAGTCAGTCTGGAAAACCAGCGTGTGAAAAATACACTCAATTTGAATTATTAACATTGTCAAAATCCTTTAAAAATAAAAGGTATCTCGTAAGACCACGCCACACATAAAAATGACGAGTTTTTACCTTACGATAACCAAAACGTTCCATATCAATCCTTTGATATTATAATAGTATCTAAATACAAATACTTATTCAAATAGCTAAAATTGTTACATTAATTAAATTCCAGCATACTAGGCTCTACAATCAAAACTGTGAAGGCATGTATTGGAGAATGAATTCCAAACAAATGACTAGGCACTAGGGTAACACCTGTCACAGTGCACGTCTAGAACAGCGTACCGAGGACCATGCCGGGATTCCCTACCACACAAGAGCAGACTATCCTTAACCTGGATAAACCGAATATGCTATCACCATGGGTGTTCCCACCCTCTTTCGAGCTCCTTCCATACATCGTAGTGATAAATAATATCAGAGGTTATCTAGAAAGTTGATAACATACCCTACTTGGGTGCGATCCACTTAGCCTTGCCGCATCTCCCCTGATTTTCAATCAATCCCGGTTAATGAGGTAGAGGATGTGATTACCTTTTAAGGAATTTTCACTTAGAATGCTCATTGTCCTCCAATGACAATGTCTGATAGCATTCATCCATACAACTCCATTCTGGGACCGAACGGAACCGAAGGCACTACTCCTATTACATCCGTTTTAGAATAACCCTTAGGATTAGTAGCGATTAGCCCTTTCACTTCACTGCTCCATCTTCGAGTCCATGCTCTTGTCTTCATTCTGAAGCGTACTCATTGGATCGAAGTGGTTTTTCGGATCTGATCCTGGTCTCTTTGAAAGATAATTCCAGTAAATACAACCCGGTTCTTTAGGAAATAAATAGATGAAGATAAGATCGAAGATCATCTCCTAACCGCTGGTAGATGGATTTCCTTAACGACGTCCCAGAAAAAAAACAAAACGAGTTTATACGTATAATATAACACCTCGAACAGTAAACGTACCATATAATCCCATGCTTCTTCTGTAACGACCCGGAATTTTCGATCCCGAAAATTTCAGATAGTTAGGAAAAGAAGAAGGAGATAGAAGAAGAAGAAGAAACACCACAAAGATTCTCACATTCACAGCAGATGAAAAGATAATATCAAATAATAACAGTTCAAAAAAGAATTATGTATCTGTAAATTTATATTTTAATACATCAGAGTTACGTCATTTATACAATCACTTGACAATTAAATATAACTTATCCCAGATAAATAAGATAACACAGCGGAAACACTCCATACGTCCCTGCCATCCGGCTCGCCTCTTGAGCTCCTGAACGTCCCTACTTGGAAATATGTAATACTCGGTCTGACCCAAGCATTACACCAAAGTAACACCCGGGTCAGGCTGGAAACCAGCGTGAGTAAACCCATCTAACATGGATGACCAAAACATACAACTTATATATAACCCGGGTAACTTGTATCAAATACAAATTCACCAATTATTATAGACATCACTTATTTCACACGTCAATTTTCTAAGTACCAAAATTTCGATTAAATAGTCCAATTCACTTAACTCATTTCGTTCCAGCCTATTGATTTCACATATCACAAAACATTTCACATTAGAGATATAAATCAGTTTAAGACATGTAATCATCATTAAATTCTTCATAAGCAAGATGGATCATTTCCAAAAATTATTTAATTTATGCCAAATTAAATTAATCACAGATCTTTAATTTCTTAGATTATCTTTACTTAAACAATTAAATAATTACAAATAAATTAACTAATCATCTTTTAATTATCCATCTTAATTAATTATCCTTGATTAATTATCCTCAATTACGTAAAGTAATTATCCTTTACTTAATTACACAAATTAATTATCTTCAAACAATTTCAGTAATTAACCCTTTAGTTACTTCATTAATTACATTAATTAATTACATTAATTAATTGCATTAATTAATGGCTCTTTGTTGATTATTTCCATCATTCAGCCTTAATTAATCATAAAAGTAATTAACTATCCTGTAATTACTTACCTTAATTAATTAACTCCTTAATTAATTATATAAATCCTTTAATTAATTACACCAAATAATTAATGCTTAATTACTTCCATAAAGTAATTAATTTCCAGTTACTTCAATAAGTGATTTTCCTTACTTAATTACATTAAGTAATTATCCGATAATTACTTCACTAAGTAATTATACTTAATCAGTTACATTAAGTGACCATCTTTAATTAATTAACCAATTAACTTAAATTATTTATCTTAATTATCCCTTTTTTTTCTTTTTTTATGATCCTTTCCTTAATTTCCTTCATTTATTATCCAATGATTACTTTATTAAGTAACTACCCTTAATTAATCAATCCTTAACTAATTACACAAATTAGTTCACCTTAATTAATTACATTGATTAATTTACCTTATTTAATCTCATTAATTAATCACGTTAACATATTAACCAATAATTAATCCCATTAATTATCCTCTGATTACTTATATAAACCAACCTTAATTGATTCCATTTAGTAATTACCTATTCAATTACTCCCATCAAAAAAATTTCCTTAATGGAATAAGGCCTTAATTAAATTAGACAAGGTCAAACAATTTAATTCAAACATTTTATTTAAATTTAATTTTGGAAACTTGATTTGAAAAAAACAATTTTTCTTGAACCTATTATAAACATTTTGTTCCCAAACCAGGTTAACACAATTTACTTGCGTCCCAAAACTTGATCATCATTACCCACTTCTTTAAAACAAATAAAAACATGCCAAACCCACTTAAGATTACTCGAAGCAACACTCGAGTCCTCTTCCTCATTTCTCGAGCACGCCTTAGCCATCTCAACCACACAAACTTATCAACATAGCATAGGCCATTGACACATCAGGAACTCGTGCACGTGCACCACGATTCTAGCCACTGCCTATTGAAGCCAGGGTCATCAACACGTCGGCGATGATACCACGAACACCCACATTCACCCAGAAATTGAAGGCGATGTTGAAAGCAAAATCGAGCAATACAACCCAAATTGGAACCAAGACAATCTACAAAGAAACGCCTCGCCCTGACTCCACAGGTTACCAGAGACGATGATACTCTGGTTAGAGCTTCTCCAACCCCTATTCTTTCAATTTCCATAGGTGCGATTGATTCCGGTGCCGCGACGAAACTGTAGCGATGCAAACGCTGATCGTGTCTAAAACAAGGGTTAACACCCAAGATTGATCTCGTCAGCTCTTCACGGCAAATTATAAAATCAATGAGTATTTTTCATATGATCAACGATCTACCACCCAGCTACTACCCCAATCTCGAGACCCATAATTATTCCGATCATTAGAATTAGCTCGAAACCCATTTCCTAGTCAGCCTGAAATTCCACTTGAAATACCAACCTAAAAATCAAAATTTTACCACTAAAAATCCTAGATATTGATATCCATTCAGGTTTTAGTCATGAAACCAGAAATTATAAAATTCGGCAAATTGATATAAATTGAAATTCTCTGTATTTTTATTTTCTTGTCAAGACTAATATAAGTTAAATCCTACAAATAATTTTAAACTTGATGTACTGTTAAAAAACAAATTTTTTTTACAGCTCATAGCCTAAAGAAGATCATACAAGGTAAATTTGATTTTAAATCAAGATTTGAATCCTGAGAAAAACCTGGAACCAACTCTGTATATATAAATACAGACATGCACTCCAACCAGTACAAACATGAAAGCATCATATCATGGTTTCCTCAACATTATCCAAATCCATATTCATAAATATTAAGATAAAAATGTGTTTAGAAAGAAAATTTTACTCACTTGCTTCCTGAAAATAGAGAACAGAGAACAAATTCTGTTTTGAAAGCAAAACCGCTAACTTGATTTTCCTTTAAATCTGCTTGATTATTTGATGAAGTTGTTGAGTGATGTTTAATATTATTATTTTATTTCTGGTTTGCTAAGTTTCTTTGCGAACGAACTAAAACAAGAAATGTTGTATATATAAAGAAAAGTTTTTGCAGAGGGTAGGTATTAACTGGTTCAAACATATCTCCTTGGTCAGAGTTTTTGTCTCAGAAGATTTTTTTTTCCTCCTTAAAACTGAATTGGTTTACAAAGGATACGAAATGACTTATATGTTGTGCAGAGATGATATGTATTAAATGCAATGTTTCCTTACAAGTTAACATATTTATTTCATTTGATATGTATATGCATACATTTTTGTTTTTATATGTACATAGATATTTTGTATGTAGATATTTTTTTATATTTTTTTCTTGCATACACATATCCCTTGCCTGGTTTTGCTTTTATGTCTAATGTGTTCAATAAAATTGTTTTAGTTATTTGTATTGATTTAACTTATGTTGCATATGCACAAACCCACTTATATACTTATTTTTAACATAAATCCTTATTATTTCTATTTCTATTTTAAGCTTACTATAATCACTTAATTGATATTCTTATACTTATATTTAATATCGATAAGATTAATTTTATTTTAAATTATTATTGTCTATATTACATTCATATGCATATATTTAGATTAAAAGTTAATAAAGTAGAGCTTATAATTTAATTAAATAAGATAGATTTTATTTTAAATATTTTTCAACGACTTTGTTTTGAATTTTCAAATCAAAGCTTTCTTTCAAAATACATATGTATATAAATAAATGACAAATATTCCAATAGTCTTATTTATTTTTAAAATGATAAATTTAAATTTTATTTAATTGGATTAAATATTTGTTAAAATAATATTCCCAAAACCTAGGTCGTCACATTACTATCCACTTTAGGACTTTTCATCCTCGAAAAGGAACGAAGCCAAAATTATTAAAATGCTTAAAATCAGATAAATTTCTTTGATCATTTTTTAAACTACTTTAAAAGTCTATGTAATATTTCTAAAATAGTTTTTATAAAAAAAATACTTTTATAACTCGATGTTTCGACAAGTCCATTCTTATTCTCAGTGAAATTCGATTATACGTTGATCAGGCGTACGGCTAAAAATCTATAAGTGCTTGGTAGACTCGTCTCAACACCTAGTGAAAATACTTGTAAAAATAATTTTATTGGAAGTATGGAAAACAGTTTTTGAAAATAGAGGAAATATCTTTGGTGAGAATGCTCTGGAAATCATCACCCCCATCCATGGTCGCAGTTACATTCCAAGGTTATGTTGCCATCGCAGCAAAAGTCTATGTAACTGTAGGCACTCCACGCCCCACGATTATGCCGTGGAACCCACAACAGATCGCAGTTACATTCCAGGGTTACGTTGCCATCGCAACAAAAGTCCACGTAACTGTAGGCATCAGCGCCCTCGATTTTCGTTGTCAAAATGAAACTTCTCCACACCTACATAGGTCGCAGTCTACCGATGTAAAATCAAACGCAGACTGTTGGCTCTCAGCGGCACACACAACTTTTGCTATGTTAACATACGTCGTGGTCTACCGATATAAAATCAAACGCAGGCTGTTGGCTCTCAGCGGCACACACGACTTTCGCTATGGTCTGTAGTAGATCGCAGTGACATCGAGTTACACTATCGTTACAGCACAACCCAAATGTCTCCGTAGGCATTAGTGCCCCTCGACTTTCGCTACACAGTACTCAAAATCCTCAGGAACTAGTTTTTTCAGGACTCCTCACATGATCAACTTTAGAACCCGCCTATAGTTCAAGGCAGCACCAACCGGTGGCACTCCTGAGAAGTTCGTTTCAAGGGAGCGCCTTTTTCCCCAGAGCCATTATCAAAACACATTATACTATACACATATAGTATCTTCCAAATCACACGCCTAGTATGATCTCATATAAAGCTTCTTTACACAAAATCGATCATCCCAAAATCGATAATTCTCAAACTAGGCTTTCCAAATGCCAATATTGATTTTACCCAAAAATAAAAAGCCTTTCCAAATCCAAAGGTTCCCAAAACCTTTCTCCAAAATCCTCATAAGATCCTTTATATATATATATATTCTTTTTTTTTAACTTTTGATCATTTCAAACTTGTATAAAACTCATTTTATACTTCAAGCACTTTCAAAATCCTTTTCTTTCGGCAATAAATTCAACAAGGGGAGATTTATCTTATATAACAAAGATATACAACTTTGTTTGTTCAAAATCAAATATTCAAATTTGATTACTACTTTTTTTTCTAAAGTTATTTCCATTTTACTTATCATCGTATAAATATCCAACTTTCACTTTTATCCATTGTATATTTCACAAAATATACTTTCTTTTCAAAAGAAAACATTTCACATTCTTATCTACAAATTCCCAATATCAATTTCATTTCAACTCGTACGTTGTACACATATCATCCGTACTCTATACCAACCTAGTCGCTCGCTCGGCCACACAATTTCACTTCCGAACTAGTATCGTCCACCCGACTTCCTAGTGCGGACTCAGATCTAGTTTCTTGATCAGAAACCTTCATTCTCGTTGCAAAGCCATAACTATGATAGAGAATATCTAGAACCAATCAACAATCCATATCCAGATTCGCCGTCGAAAATCGAGTGAAAAATCCCAACTCGGATCGATAAACTATCTCGAAATTCTACGCTCCTGGATCAAATCGCTTTGCGAATAGAATAATATATGTACATTCTACGTATTTAACTTCATTGATTATTACCAAATCAATTTCCTTTCTATTCATCCTCACTTTGATTTTATTCACCTATTCACATTTTCCTTAATCCCCATTTGGATTATCACTTCAATTCTTACCTCAGTTGGGTATTTAATCAACAACAGTTTGAACTCCGACCAGTTTATATTTATAAAATAGCTTGAAGGTTTTAAAAATTGAAAAGTAGTTGAAAAATAATTATTAGTTCGTAAAATAGTTAACTAATTGTAAAATAGTAATTAATTTGTAAAATAGTTGAAAAATAATAATTGGCTTTGGAAAAGAAAGGTTGTGCATATAATAAATAACTTGGAAAAATAGATCTGCATTAAAACAATTTATTTTGAAAATATTCTAGAGTCAAACTGTTCAATGCCCAACCTCCAATCCCATCAATTCAATTCAAATTCGCTTCCATTTAAATTGACTCAATTCTAATTTGAATAATTTTGATTTGCATTGAAATTGATTCAACCCCAATTAAAGGTGAATCAATCTAGATTTCTTTCCAAATTCAAATCAAATTCCATTGGAATTCCATACTTATCCATCTTCAATTCTAATTAATTCAAACTGAATTCAACTTGAACTAATGAAATCTAAATCCCAACTTTAAACCATCTTGAATTATATAAATTCGAGTTAAATTTCCAAATGTCGATTTAACCCCTTAAATCAAATTAACCTTTATTTTTAAATCAATAACCCAAATCTTTAAACAATTTAATCCTTAGTCCAATTCTCAATAGATAAAAAAAAATTATATTAGATTGTTCTACCACAAAATATTTCATACATTAATTGAAAACATACTAGTAATTCATACATTACATACATTTATCTAAAATAAGAATCTTACAGAAGTCATAAATCTAGATGCCTTTCTATTACCTAGAGTTTTGGAAAGAACGGAGCCCTAATACTCCTACAAGAATCCTTCCTATGGACTTCCTTCCAAAGGGCAAAGCCCGAACATACACTTCTCAATAGGGTGTCCCCACTTATAACATTTGGCACAAAATGTTTCTACACTGTCATCAATCTAGATAACTTTCACGCCTCTAACAGTACGTCCAACAGCCTTACTCCTCTTCTGCCTCTCGGAACAATTCCTAGCAATATGTCCTGTCTTCTTACAATGATAGCAAACAGTCGACTCATTGACTGGTTCAACTAGTTTACGCTTCGCCTTCCTCACTTCAGGGCAATGATTTAGGAAATGTCCTTTCATATGACACTTAAAGCACAAGATCTCAGTGCGAAACTGATGGAATGTACCCTTCAATTCCTCCCTTGTTTTACTGCACTTGGCAGCGTAATGACCCTTATTGAAACATCTGTAACAGGTAACATTTTCATAAGGTCTTGGTTCAGCCCTTTCCTTAACATGTTTCTCATACTCTTGAATTTCTTCTTCTCGATCCCTACGTGCAACTGCTCTTTGCTCTCTACGCCTAACCTTCCATTCTTCACTCTTTGTCACCTCTCCCAAAGACTGAATTCTAGAGGGACTTCCTAACCTATAAATTAGAATTAATTAGAAGAATTTAACTTTTATTCTTATATTAATTTGCTTACCAAGTTATACCTTATGTTTTAACACCTTTGGTTCTTAATTTCAAACAAAGTTTCAAACAACTTCTTATTTCAAAATAAGATTACTTCCAAAAATATTATGAATAATATTATTTATCATTCCTTTAAACAATTTTTTGTTTTTTTAAATCTTAGGATTCTAATTTCACAATTTAAAACCCCACTTCAATTTACAAGTCATACATATCTAAAAGTTTACTCCATTAACACATTTCATTTTTGCTTTATCATTATTAGGAAACAAACATCCCAGTATTTCTATTGCCACTTATATTGATTTGAAACCAAATTTAATTCAAATGTTCCTTATAAGAATGGTACATTTTATTCAATTCCTACTTATATATATATATATATATATATGTATGTATGTATATTTACAACTTAAATTCCTATTCAATTTCAATAATTTAACATCCCATTGCTTAATATTTATTAGAAAGAAATATTTCCTTATATATCAAAATATATTCTTAAATAAAATCATTTAAAATCTTTGTAAAATAAAACAACAAGTACGCTCTTTTATATATATATATATATATATATATATATATATATATATATATATATATATATATAGACACACCCACACACACTCAACTCATTTTTTAGGGTACTACTTACCCTAACCTTAATAGTACACCCACCAGAGCCAAGGTTTACGCTTAACCTTCTGCTCTGATACCAACTGTAACGACCCGGAATTTTCGATCTCGAAAATTTCAGATAGTTAGAAAAAGAAGAAGGAGATAGAAGAAGAAGAAGAAGAAGAAGAAGAAACACCACAAAGATTCTCACATTCACAGCAGATGAAAATATAATATCAAATAATAACAGTTTACAAAAGAATTCTGTATGTGTAAATTTATATTTTAATACATCAGAGTTACATCATTTATACAATCACTGGACAGTTAAATATAACTTATCCCAAATAAATAAGATAACACAATGGAAACACTCCATACGTCTCTGCCATCCGGCTCGCCTCCTGAGCTCCTGAACGTCCCTACCTGAAAATCTGTAATACTCGGTCTGACCCGAGCATTACACCAAAGTAACACCCGGGTCAGGATGGAAACCAGCGTGAGTAAACCCATCTAACATGAATGACCAAACATACAACTTATATATATATATATATATATATATATATATATATATATATATATAGCTCGGGTAACTTGTATCAAATACAAATTCACCAATTATTATAGACATCACTTATTTCACACATCAATTTTCTAAGTACCAAAATTTAGATTAAACAGTCCAGTTCACTTAAATCATTTCGTTCCAGCCTATTGATTTCACATATCACAAAACATTTCATATTAGAGATATCAATCTATTCAAGACATTTGATCATCATTAAATTCTTCAAAAGCAAGATGGATCATTTCCAAAAGTTATTTAATTTATCCCAAATAAAATTAATCACGTATCTTTAATTTCTTAGATTATCTTTACTTCAACAATTAATTAATTACAAATAAATTAACTAATCATCTTTTAATCATCTATCTTAATTAATTATCCTTGATTAATTATGCTCAATAACGTAAAGTAATTATCCTTTACTTAATTACAAAAATTAATTATCTTCAATTTTTTTTAGTAATTAACCCTTTAATTACTTCATTAATTACATTAATTAATGGCACTTTGTTGATCATTTCCATCAATCTGCCTTAATTAATCATAGCAGTAATTAACCATCCTGTAATTACTTACCTTAATTAATTAACTCCTTAATTATATAAATCCTTTAATCAATTACACCAAATAATTAATGCTTAATTACTTCCATTAAGTAATTAATTTCCAACTACTTCAATAAGTGATTTTCCTTACTTAATTACGTTCAGTAATTAACCGATAATTACTTCACTAAGTAATTATACTTAATCAGTTACATTAAGTGACCATCTTTAATTAATTAATTAACTAATTAACTTAAATTAATTATCTTAATTAATTATCCCCTTTTTCTTTTTTTTATGATCCTTTCCTTAATTTCCTTCGTTTATTATCCAATAATTACTTTATTAAGTAATTACCCTTAATTAATCAATCCTTAACTAATTACACTAATTAGTTAACCTTAATTAATTACATTGATTAATTTACCTTTGTTAATCTCATTAATTAATCACATTAACATATTAACCAATAATTAATCCCATTAGTTATCCCATAAATCAAACTTAATTGATTCCATTTAGTAATTACCCATTCAATTAATCCCATTAAATAATTTTCCTTAATGGAATAAGACCTTAGTTAAATTAGACAAGGTCAAACAATTTAATTCAAACATATTACTTTAAATTTAATTTTGGAAACTTGATTTGAAAAAAAACAATTTTTCTTGAACCTGTTATAAACATTTTGTTCCCAAACCAGGTTAACATAATTTACTTGCGTCCCAAAACATGATCATCATTACCCACTTTTTTAAAATAAATAAAAACATGCCAAACCCACTTGAGATTACTCGATGCAACACTCGAGTCCTCTTCCTCATTTCTCGAGCACGCCCACACCATCTCAACCCACGGTGAAAGTGAAATTGAGCAATACAACCCAAACTGGAACCAAGACAATCTTGAAAGAAATGCCTCGCCCCGACTCCACAGGTCACCAGAGATGATGATACTCTGGTCAGAGCTTCTCCAACCACTCTTCTTTCAATTGCCATTGGTATGATTGATTCCGGTGCTGCGACGAAACTGTGGCGATGCAAACACTGATCGTGACTAAAACAAGGGTTAAAACCCTAGATTGATCTCGTCAGCTCTTCACGGCAAATTATAAAATCAACGAGTATTTTTCATAGGACAAACGATCTACCACCCAGCTACTACCCCAATTTCGAGACCCACAATTATTCCGATCATCGAAATTCGCTCGAATCCCATTTCCTAGTCAACCTGAAATTCCACTCGAAATACCCACCTAAAAATCGAAATTTTACTACTAAAAATCCTAGATATTGATATCCATTCAGGTTTTAGTCATGAAACTAGAAATTATTAAATTCGGCAAATTGATATAAATTGAAATTCTCTGTATTTCTATTTTCTTGTCAAGACTAATATAAGTTAAATCCTACAAATAATTTTGAACTTGATGTACTGTTAAAAAACAAATTTTGTTTACAGCTCATAGCCTAAAGAAGATCATACAAAGTAAATTTGATTTTAAATCAAGATTTGAATCCTAAGAAAAACCTGGAACCAACTCTGTATATATAAATACAGACATGCACTCCAACCAGTACAAACATGCAAGCATCATATCATGGTTTCCTCAACATTATCCAAATCCATATTCATAAATATCAAGATAAAAATTGTGTTTAGAAAGAAAATTTTACTCACTTGCTTCCTGAAAACAGAGAACAGAGAACAAATTCTGTTTTGAAAGCAAAACTGCTAACTTGATTTTCCTTTAAATCTGCTTGTTTATTTGATGAAGTATTTGATGATGTTTATTATTATTTTTTGGTTTGCAAAGCTTCTTTGTGAACGAACTGGAACAAGAAATATTGTATATATAAAGAAAAGTTTTTATAGAGGGTAGGTATTAACTGGTTCAAACATTTTTCTTGGTTAGAGTTTTTGTCTCAGAAGATTTTTTTTTCTTCCTTAAAACTGAATTGGTTTACAAAGGATATGAAATGACTTATATGTTGTGCTGAGATGATATGTATTAAATGCAATGTTTCCTTACAAGTTTACATATTTATTTCATTTTATATGTATATGCATATATATTTTTTTATATGTACATAGATATTTGTTATGTAGATATTTTTATATTTTTTTTTCTTGCATACACATATCCCTTGCCTGGTTTTGCTTTTATGTCTAACGTGTTCAATAAAATCGTTCTAATTATTTGTATTAATTTAACTTATGTTGCATATGCACAAACCCACTTATATACTTATTTTTAACATAAATCCTTATTATTTCTATTTCTATTTTAAGCTTACTATCAAACACTTAATTAATATTCATATATTCTTATACTTATATTTAATATCGATAAGAATAATTTTATTCTAAATTATTATTGTCTATATAAAATTCATATGCATATATTTATATTAAAAGTTAATAAAGTAGAGCTTTTAATTTAACTAAATAAGATAGATTTTATTTTAAATATTTTTAAACGATTTTATTTTGAATTTTCAAATCAGAGCTTTCTTTCAAAATACATATGTATATAAATAAATGGCAAATACTCCAAAAGTCTTATTCATTTTTAAAATGATAAATTTACATTTCATTTAATTGGATTAAATATTTATCAAAATAATATTGCCATAATTCGGGTCGTCACATCTTCTAAATATTCCCAAAGTTATATTTTGTCCATATTTGATAGTCGGTTATTTAGTAAATTCCCAAAGTTATATTTAAAATCAAATCATTCAACCAAATATTCTTTTTTTCCACCGAATAACTCAATATCCCTTTTTAGTTTAATTTTATAGAATTAATCTCATCACCCAAAAATATATATTCTTAAACTTATCGAATTTAGTAAATTCACCAACTATCCCTTTCAAAAGAATATTTGAAGCACCTTTTTAAAAACAATATGGAAAATACCACTACGGCATCAAACAATGGATTCACAGTTCAATGGTTACGTCTGTATCCCAGAGAAATTCAAGACTTAACTACAGGCACTCATTGCCTCCGATTACGCTATACGAGTATAACAATACTACCCAAAAACTCTATTTAAAAATTTTCAAAATAATGCTTAAGAAATTTCTATAATAAATTTCTAAGTAAACTTTAGAGAAAAATACTTTTTTAAATAAAAGCTATTATGTAAAATATTAATATTGAATTATTATCCTTTTAAAATAATAATACTGATTAAACCTTTAATAATAATTTACTACTATAACTAACTTAA
This sequence comes from Allium cepa, assembly GCA_030765085.1. Taxonomy (NCBI): domain Eukaryota; kingdom Viridiplantae; phylum Streptophyta; class Magnoliopsida; order Asparagales; family Amaryllidaceae; genus Allium; species Allium cepa. The sequence continues at coordinate 870,728,891 of CM060937.1, read as the reverse complement.
TTAACATTTAATTTAACAATTCTAAAATAATTTAATAATAATTTTTTCTAAAACATTCTTTCAACACTTTTAAATTTTATAATTAATACTTAAAAATCTTTCTTTTAAAATAAAATTAAATTTTTTGAAAAAAATATTTTCAACTCCACTATAGCCATTCTAGTTATTTATAAATCATTTTCGATTTATTTCCAGCTTGATATACTTTCCAATTCCGTAAATTTCATTTTCACATTTCTAACAATAAAACTAATATTTATTTTTAAAACGATTTACCCATTTCCTTATAAATTCCTACCGTGAATTTACAATTTCAAATTATCCACTAATAATTCTTCATTTTATTTATAAACTTCGTTTATAAATTCCATAGTCTACTGCCCCGTTTTATCACTGTTTTCACAACACTTAATCGATTTTTAATCGATTTCCTAAAATTTAATTCCATTTTAAAAATTAAATTCTAAGTTAACCCAAATTTATTCCAAAGCCCATAATTTTAGATTTTTTTCCTTTTTATGATTTAAAATCTTATTTAAAACTGGAACATATGTTTCCTATTTTATTTTCAATTTTCCCTTTTATTTTTCCTAAACAATTTAAATCATAAAAATAAAAATATATTCTTTTATACTTAAAACAATACCGCTTAAGTTCTATTTTGTTAAAACCATTTAATTGACATTTATTAAAAAATCTCTATTATTTTCATATTACGGAATTATTAAACACGATTTTAAAATCTAACTATTTAGTTTTCCCAAATTCATTACTTTTTAATTTATCCAACTTCACTATAAATATTTTAATTTAAAATTCCTTTTTTATTTTCCTTTAAAAATTCAATATTCATATTTTTGATACTTTAAAATGCCAAAAATATGTTCAGCAATACCATAGCATCCAATAAATTAAATTCCCAACAGAATCTATCATAGATTATTCAAATAAATCATATCACTAAATATGAAAATAATATTGTTATCCCGCCTTTTGGCAAGGCCGAGATACCAAGGAACTGACTGGAAAAAGAAGGATCACACATCCTCAGCATTGAATGATTGTTGGACAACTAAAAATATCAATGAATTTTGCCCGAGTCTGGATCGGGCTACAACTGATAAGGCAAGTCAAACAAAGCAGTGGAAACCAACGTTCCAAATTTCGAGACAATCCGGGATCGTACGCTCAAGTTATCGCCAGTGGAAAGTGGAAGGAATAGCTTTGGTTCGAACCCAACAGAACCAAGCCTTAGTTGAATCCGTCATCCTTGCATTAGTTCGAACCCATGAGATGTAGCCATGCCTCGAATCCATCAAGGTAGCAATAATTCGAATCCACCCTCGTATGCTTTAGTTCGAATCCGTCAGACATGTATTGCTTCGAATCCATGAAGAGTACCTTTACTTCGACTCCATCGAGCAAGCCCTCAGATAGCCATGCGTCGAATCCATACTGGTATGCCCTAGTTCGAATCCATGAAACCTTCTTCTACTTCGAATCCATCGAGGTAGAATCCGTCGAATCCATGCAAGTAAAGAGGCTTCGACTCCGTTCCATGGTTGTCTTCAAATCCACCAAGTCCAAGCGGCTAAAACCTCGGATTCAACCCAATAAACTCGTAGAAACAAGTGGATCAACCCGGGAAATTCGCACCACGTCATCATTCTCACGCGCAAGAGCATGGATTCGACCCTATGGATTCGAACCATATCGATTCGAACGAATCCATAGGACGAAAAACACCATCTTGAATCGATCATAACTTGAGATCTACAAGTCCAAATGCTATGAAATTTTCACAGGAGCTTGCGTATACATAGAAGAATGTCCACGCCAAGTTTCATCACGATTGGACACTTTCTTGATCGATTCGAACCAAGGGTCGAATCGATCCCAAAGTGGGCCCGGATCACCAGAATTCGGCCATATGCCCCCCCCCCCCACGTGCTAGAAGCGTTCTTCCCGGATTTTAGGCGAAATATCCGCCTCCTACACTATAAATAGAGCCCCTGGTCATTCAGAAAGGGGATTGGAGAATTTCTAGAGAAAAAGCACGCCCGGACGCTGCCAGAACACTCCATATCGTCTTCACTGTTGCTGATTTCGAATTTAAGCCTATTATCTGTTGTACATCGCCCTAAAACATTTGTAATCTTCAAGTATTAAGCAATAAAGTGATAAAACTTCATAGTGGACGTAGGCAAATCGCCGAACCACTCTGAATTACAATCTTCCGTGCAATTTACCTTTCTGTAACTTGAAGTTTTTGTTAGATAATCCATATTTTCAATTTAATTTCTACATTTATTATCTCTTCAAAAACTTCCGAAGGGTGTTGCCCAATATTGGTGTAAACACTTTGGTGCTCTCACTGAGAAAACCTAGATTTTCTTCTGCTCTTTGGATCTGTCATCGATACTGGATTGAATAAATCTAAGAGAAAGATCCAGATTAACAAATCCAAGTTCCTTCCCATCTATTCAGATTTGCATAAAGTCTATGAAAGGAATTCGACTTTCAAGATGGTTAGTACGAGAACCACCTTTAACGCCATTGATCAAGAAAGACAGGATAGACAGGATCCTGCTCCATTACCTCCATCTAATTAAGATGCTACTGGACACTCGGAACCATCGGGTCTGGTTACCCGACAAGAGTTACAGTTGCTACTCCAAAAGCTGACACAGAGTCGGCAACAATTAACAGAACAGCTACGCGCTAAAGCCGAGCTGATCAACCAACTGGATCGTCAAAAGCGAAAGAGATCCAAGAGAGACTATGCTTCTCACTCATCCAGCAAAAGTTCTTCATCTTCTGATTATCAGAATCGATCTCCACGACCCCGACTAGATGGAAGTCGCATGCCAACTGTCGGAGATCAACCCATGCTGACCGTTGGACAACTGAGAGTTGGTCCGTCGGCTAGTTTCCAAACTGGACCTTCCTCCCGAGGAGGTGCCATCCCTCACCACACTATAGAATACCGCACTACGAACGGTGGGGCTGAACCGGGGGTCAACATCCAAGATCAGTCGGACCTAGACCGTCGTCCTAGCGGACGTACTCCTGAACCATACGTCCTAGAGGACTATGAGCTAAGAAGGCAAGACTTGGACCGTCGACGACATCCGGTTCAAACCCAAAGTATGGAACGTAATCATACTACGGTGCAAATGTCGGATCTTTCAACTATGATACGTCAGATGATCCGTGAGAGCCAGGGATTCACAAATGACGATTGGGGAGTTTCCCGAAGTCACACTCCTTTTACAGACGATACCCTTACTGTTGAACCTCCACGGCGATTCAGAATGCCAGCTCTACCCATGTACGAAGGAAACTCCGACCCCGATCAACAGATTCTGAAATATGAATGGTCAATGACCGCTGCCAGAGCTGACGATGCAGTGAAATGTCGTAGTTTTCCCATATCCTTGGGGGCATCGCTACAATGTGGTTCACTCGACTACCACCTCGATCCATTTCTGCATTCGACCAGTTGGCCACAAAATTCGTTGAACAATTCTGCATGCACGTCGCAAGGCCCAAAGATGTCAACACTCTGTCTAGCGTCACTCAAGCTCCTGGGGAAACGCTCAGACGCTACTTAGAGAGATTCCATACTGCATGCATTGAGATTAGCAATCCAAACGATAACTCCATCCTTATGGCATTGACTAAGGGGATCGACCCCGATTCTGAGTTTGGCAACTGGTTAGCTGGAAAACCACCTGCATCATTGGACCGTTTCCATGCCAAAGCGGCTCAATTCCTGAGACGGGAAGACGCGAAACAGTCTAGGAAGCAAACTGATGCAGGGCCAAATACGAAAGGGATCCAAAGCAATGTTGTAATCAAAGAGTCCGGTGAGAGCTCTGGAAAAGTTCAGTTGAACGTTAAAAACAAACAAGCTCGGCGAAGAGAGAGCGTGAATCAAACCAGAAAACGAGATCAAAATCCTGGTCCGCAGCGCAAGAATCCAATGTTTGACAGTTACACCCCTCTGAAAACATCACTAGAGGACTTGTGCTTACAAACCTATGATACAATTCGGTACCAAAAACATGCACCAATGCCGTCGTCAGAGAGACAAATCCAGACGGGAAAGTTTTGCAGGTTCCATGAAAGCTACGGGCACAATACGAACGAGTGTCGTCACTTACAGGATCTCGTTGAAAAACTGATCAGAGAAAGGAAGCTGGAACAGTTTGTGCGGACACCGCAGCCCAAAGAAGCGGGCCCATCAAATCAGAACATTGAACCCAATCGACCGAGACAGGAGGACTCGACTTGTCCCTGCGGAAGATTGGTGATAAACGCCATCAGTTGCGGACCAACTATCTCAGGAGCCTGGAACAACGAAGATCATCGTCATTGTCACACATGACACTCACTCAATCTATGAATACTTTGAAGTTTCTTTTACATTCTGAAATTTGAATTTGTAATAAGGTACCGACTTTACCATATTTTCTTATTTCAGCAATAAAGTACTACCTCTTCAAGCTAAAGCTGTGATTCACCAAATGCAACGTTCAACAATCACGACACACGAAGAGCTAAATTCCATCAAACAATGGAATTTATTCAAATAGCGAGTGACTGTGATACGACCGGCCACTCACTAAGTGAAACCCCAGCTCGGGGACAAGCCAACACATCAAAGGCTGAACTGGACCAACTCACGACAGTCCATCCAACAACTCGTTCCCAGAGCGCGAACGAACTCCAACTTCCCAGAGCGTGAATTGGAGTATAAACATTAAATAATTCGTTCCCAGAGCACGAACGGACTCCAACTTCCCAGAGCGTGAATTGGAGTATAAACATTCAATAATTCTTCCTAGAGCGCGAACGGACTCCAACTTTTCAGAATGTGAATTGGAGTATAAACATTCAATAATTCGTTCCCGGAGTGCGAACGGACTCCAACTTCCCAGAGTGTGAATTGGATTATAAACATTCAATAATTCGTTCCTGGAGTGCGAACGGACTCCAACTTCCTAGAGTGTGAATTGGAGTATAAACATTCAACAACTCGTTCCCGGAGTGCGAATGGACTCCAACTTCCCAGAGTGTGAATTGGAGTATAAACATCCAACAACTCGTTCCCAGAGCGCGAACGAACTCCAAATTCCCAAAGCATGAATTGGAAGTATAAACATCAAATCCACCGTTCCCGGAGTGCGAACCGAAATACCAATACTAACTCCAAGTTCCCAGAGCGTGAAGCGGAGTATAAACATCAATTCAAGGTTCCCGGGGCGCGAACCGTGTTACGAATATCGGTAACCCTCAAATTCCCGGAGTACTAACCGGATTATCAATCTCAAATTATCCTAAGTCCCCAGAATGTGGACATATGCCTAAGATTTGCAATAAATGCGATCAGCCACCAAAATACAAATGTTACTCCCCGAGATTAGGGGGCAGAAAAGCTAAGTATTAATCACTAACCAAAGTGATACTATGTCCGGAGTTCAACTCATTCATCAAATCGTGACATGAAATTATGTTTTCATACTTGGCATATAAAAAAAACAAACACTGCAAAACACTTAAGTGAAAGAAAAGAGCAACTTCCCATTCCGTCAACCAGCAAAAACAGGTTCGATTACATGGCAAGTCAAAAAGTTTCATTTAAGTGGAGGCCGAATCCACATATATACACGGCTCTAAAAGAACAAAAGAAAGGGTAAAAGAATTGCTATTCACAACCACATGATAAAACAAGAAGCTCACTCCTTCTTCTTCCGGGGCTTCTTCTTCGGAGTCGGGCCGCTAGACCCGCTGCCCGGCTTCCTGCGAGACTTTTTGCCCTTCTTTGGAACATCCTCCGGATCTGGCATAATATCAATATCTTCCTCAGAGCTGGAAGGGATAGAGATCCTTTTGTGAGGACGAACCGAAGGCATGGGAGTGGTGACAGGTGTTTGTTCAGCAAAGCTCGGGACAGTTACCGTGCTACCGGGAGAGATCACCATTAAAGAAGATAAGCTTGAAGGAGCAGTGCCGCTACCAGGACCACCAACCGTCACCATCGTGGCCATTTCAGCGCTTATCTCAGCTAAAATCTCTTCTTCTCGAGTTAATTGAGCTGCGCTGGATACGCTGATGGTTGTCGCGACAGAACTAAAAACCGGAGCAGCTCCACTCATCGCAAATGAAGGATCAGGAATAGGGTCAAGAGGGTGACCAAGTAACTCTTCAATCATTTGAGCATCGAACGACATCGAGCTCCCCTCTCCCATATCACCGGCCATGGCAGCAGTTGAAATCGCCTCAGTGACAATAACTCCGTGCGTAGAATATAGAACCGGAGGAACTGGGGGCACGAATTCGGCACTCTAAGTCACTGAACAAAGGAGAGCAAAAGTAATCAGTCCAAAAAATTCTCTCGAAAATCGAAACTTTAAGATATGAGGGAAATAATCAAAGTACCTTCTTTACCTTGCCATGGAGCTTGAACAGGCTCGGAGACAGCAGTCTTGCCGGAAGACAACTCCGATTGGTCCGGTTTGTAATCAGGAATAACTTATGGATCAACAACGGCGATAGCTTCAGATGAAGTCGGGATAGGGACTTCGATATTCTCACTATGATGCATGACACCCGAACCTTCACCAATCTCCGTTTGATGGATGCCAAGTCTTTCTTCTCAACAAAAATTATCGCCTCGTGAAGAGTTCTCCTCTCGTCCTCGCTGAGAAGACGTGACTCGAGCTCAAACTCATCTAATACTCCATCCGGGCAAGACATCCTCTTGTTCTCCACTAATTTCTTCCAGGCATTGTAGAGAAGCACCAAGTAATCTCCTAGCCAGGAGAGATTTCTATGCTCTAACACGTTGGCATTATATGTGTCCAAGAGTTCGTCAAATTCGGCCTCCATCTTGAACCTCTCTACCTGGACTCTCTCCTCCACCTCCGTTTCAACCTCCTTAACCCTTGCAACTGCCGCATCACGCTCAGCTCGGGAGGACACAGCTTGCTCACACGCTTCTTGCGCGGCCGTATTAGCATCGTCTCTTTCTTTGTTCATATCAGCAAACTTAGCCTTCAATTCCTCTAGTTCTTTGACTGCCGCATCCCGCTCGGCTTCAACATTTTTGCATCGATGGGCCAAATCTTCAACTAAAGTGCAATGTGCCTGTTGCATCTTCGCCATCTCAACTAATGTCTCATCAACCTTTTTTAACGACTCGGCTTCGGCCTTACGGGAGGATTCCGCCTCAGATTGGAGTATGTCAACAATGCGATTCTTCTGAGCCAAGTCGGCTTCCAGTTTCTCGATAATTTTGTCCCGATCAAAGGCTGCTTTTGAAGTTTTAACAGCCGCTTTATACCATTCTTTGTACTGAGCATAGAAATTGCGGGTATAGCTAAGTGCTGTGGTCACAGCATCTTCGGGAATTCTTTTGAGATTAGGAGGAAAAATACAAGCATCAAAACAAATCTTTGGGAAGTCCCTCTTTAATTGAGCAAGTCTGATAGCCCCTTCACCGGATGGTTCGATAGGGGCCTCCTCCGCAGCCGTGGTCGTAACAATCTTAGTTCTAGAACGATGTGGCTCAAGCCTCGAAACCTGCGAAGACGGTTGATGTCGTAGAGGTTCAGACACCTGAATATGGCTTCGGGGTGGCGGAGGAGAACGAGAAGGGGAGCGGTATCTCCGATCTCTATCCGATTGCTCATGACTGGAGTAACTACGATGATGATCCCTTGCATAATATTCCTGGCCATGATGCCTCCGTTCACGATCGCGATCGGAGTCTCCACGTCGAGATTCGTAATAAGATGAAGGGTGATGCACTCTTCGGAGTTTGCCTAGTGTAGATTGACGGCCAGACATAGCACCTGAAAAAGAAAAGAAATTCAGTTAGATACCAGGCGAAAGCAATACGATTTGTGCGAAAGTCGTGTAGTGTTATGAAAGTGTATGCAAATGTGCAAAACCCCCGACCAACCAGAAGTGTCGACTACACTAACAGGTAAAGGCTCTCTTATTTCTAAAGCTTCCCGCAGTTCATCCAACACGGATCGTGGTGGAGAGATACGTATTCCGGGATGGGAATGTCATCCAGTCCTATAAACATGTTTCCTGATTGACGAGGAGCAGCGTCAGAGGTAATAATTCCGGGGATCAAACGAGATACGACTACAGACTTTCGTCTCTTAAGTTTAGGGACAGCAGCCTTGCCTTTCCGCTTTTCTTCTACTCGGGAAAGATCAGCCGCTAACTCGGTATCAGTAGGCATCCTCTCATCATCGCTCATTTCTCTTATCACTATGTCGGGTTTTCTTTTCACCATCTTATTCTTTGTCTTCGAAGCCGGTTTCGCCAACCCCTCGATGACAATACTCTGGTTCGTCTCAATTAAACCCAGCGTCCTTAAGTTATCATCAGTTAACACCGAGTCGATGTGCCGCAAATCACTCGGGACCCCTTGTAAACTTCGGACAATGCCTTTGTAATGTCCACCGTCAGGCCTTGAGATGATAGCTGCAAAAAAACGCCTGATATTAGTTCAAGTATTAATAACGACTGTTAAAGAAGGCTTGTGCGATTTACGACACTTACGTCGAGACAGCCATCGCCTAGCGAACCCTGGGGGGCATCGAACAAAAAACCATTCACTCTTAAAATAACTGAGTCTGGTCCAGGCTCCCGTCACAATCTGGCAGTTTCTAACTGCTTCCAAGAAGGTGAAAGATGGGCTATCACCCCTGCTCTTAAAACTGAATATGTGTCTAATCTCGGTTGGCCTTGGCAAACGAAAGAGATGATCCATAAATAGAACGAAAACACTGTTCAGCAATGCGTGTCCATTGGAATGAAAGTTGTGAGGGGGCGATTCCAATGAACGATAACATCTCCTTGGTATATTGGTTAAATGGAGGGAGAGTTCCAGCCGCACAGGCATGACGATAGAAAGCCGTATACCCCTCGGGCGGATAGTGAGGTCTGTCATCAACGCCCGGTAGCAAAACGTCGTCTGGGGATAAGTTATGTTTCAAGCAGATCCGGCCCAGTAAGGCTCCAGAAATACTGGACGAAACGGAGTCGATAGGATCATCGATAAATATGGCTTCCGGCACTTCGTCCGGAGCCGACCCAACTACTTCGGGAGGAATGTTAGGAATTTCGAGTATTTCTGGAGGGGGTGAACTCTGTACTTCTTGTTGTTGAGAGCTCGAGGATTCCATAACTAACTAACTCATCAGAAAGCAACATTAAGTACGTAAAAAACCTGTTCATTCCCGGTGTAAATGTGTGTCGTGCAGTGCAAGTGCTGTGCATTACTTAAGCAGATTTTATAGGTTGAAACAAGATGTCCGAACGACAAAACTTTGGAAATTGAGAATGGAAATGACCGTCATCGCTAACCGTCACTTCCACGCCATCCAGACACTGCTGACCAATTCAAGCATAAATCTGTTATGTTTTGGTTAAGTCACAGTTCCATCGACGAGCTTCAAAAAGGAAGTCAAGTCTTACCGTCAAGTTCAGTTATGCAAGGCCGAAGCTCGTCGGAGTCAAGTATGCTAAAGTTCATTAAGTTCATCAAAATTCAATTTGAAATTGGCCGTAGTTCAGATGTTGGAACAAATCAGAAGAGTAGCAGTCTCCGGAGCGAAGACGTTCAAATCGATCGACTCGAATCGATATGAGTCGAATCGATGCAAATCGAATCGATGGGATTCGAATCCATGTGGTTCGACTCGATGTAACTTAGGGATGGAGAAGCACTTCGAATCCATCAGCGCTGAGTAACTTCAAATCGATTAATATTGAATACCTTCGGATAGATCGGGGTATCGTTACTTCGAATCGATCGACACAAGGCCTTTTCTTTCATCGATTCGAAGCTATGCGCTCGAGATTGATTCGAATCGCTCATTCCTGGATCGATGTGAAGCAATGCTGGACAACATCCATCAATAGCTATGCTTCTCCAAGACAACACTCTGGATCGATACGATCCGAATGGTTTCGCTCCTCGGGATCATCGAATCGATCCGCTTCATTCAGATCTCACCACTCTTCAAGATTTTCAGAAGAAAGGGTTGAATCAATGCCCAAAAATTCCACTTTTATCATTCTCAACTCGAATCGATCCCTTGGTTACCTGATTTGATTCGATTACAAATGGAAGCTTGAAGGAATTTGATCGATTCGTGGAAAAGCGCGTTTAATTTGGCTCTGGGAGATCGATTCGAAGAAGCAGCTAAAGCAATAGTAAAAAGTAAAAAGTGAAAATGAAATCGGCCTCGTGTATTTATATGGATTCCAGGATGGATTAGTGGCGCTTCGTATCCCGGTCATATTGACCGCTTGCCACATGTCACAACCCCATCGATTCGAACAACTACTTTCGAAACCACAAAGCTTCGAATCCATCACAACGTTGAATCCTTCGGAGACTTCGAATCCATCATGGCTCCGACTCCTTCGTAAACTTCAAACCCGGAAAGGCATCATCGATTTGAAGAAGCACTTGAACAAGGGTTGGATCGAAGATCCAATCGACTCGAAGTGTTAATTCTATCGCACCATCGATTCGAAAGCTACCGATTCGAACAAACATGCTTCGAATCCACCAGGAACTGTCGATGAGAATGAACGCATCGCTTCGATTTGAAAAATTACTTGTCTACCTTTTATACCGATTCAGGAGAGGATCAATACAAGAGGATGATCATAGACAATCATAAAAACAATGTTTTGACTCGAATCTCATATCGGTTCAGGAGAGAATCGATGCAGAATTCGATAACAAACCGAACTGACAATGACTTGCAATCACGCAATGATAACTAAGTTCAAGGTAACACGTGTATGCACATACGTCTAACTAATATTTGATCTTTAACATTGACAGGGATCAAACGTTCATCCCGTCACGATTTCAACGACGAATAGGCGATCACAGTCATACGACGGTAAATTACAGCAATAAAGAATACAACTTTCAGCAGAGCATGTCCTAATTGTCCAACGTTTGACTACAGCTTTTCAAAGCACGTCATGTTTACACAAGACGTACTTTGGGGGGCAAATGTTATCCCGCCTTTTAGCAAGGCCGAGATACCAAGGAACTGACTGGAAAAAGCAGAATCACACATCCTCAGCATTGAATGATTGTTGGACAACTAAAAATATCAATGAATTTTGCCCGAGTCTGGATCGGGCTACAACTGATAAGGCAAGTTAAACAAAGCTGTGGAAACCAACGTTCCAAATTTCGAGACAATCCGGGATCGTATGCTCAAGTTATCGCCAGTGGAAAGTGGAAGGAATAGCCCTGGATCGAACCCAACAGAACCAAGCCTAAGGTTCGAATCCATCATCCTTGCATTAGTTCGAACCCATGAGATGTAGCCGTGCCTCGAATCCATCAAGGTAGCAATAGTTCGAATCCACCCTCGTATGCTTTAGTTCGAATCCATCAGACATGTATTGCTTCGAATCCATGAGGAGTACCTTTACTTCGACTCCATCGAGCAAGCCCTCAGATAGCCATGCGTCGAATCCATACTCGTATGCCCTAGTTCGAATCCATGAAACCTTCTTCTACTTCGAATCCATCGAGGTAGAATCTGTCGAATCCATGCAAGTGAAGAGGCTTCGACTCCGTTCCATGGTTGTGTTCGAATCCACCAAGTCCAAGCGGCTAAAACCTCGGATTCAACCCAATAAACTCGGAGAAACAAGTGGATCAACCCGGGAAATTCGCACCACGTCATCATTCTCACGCACAGGAGCGTGGATTCGACCCTATGGATTCGAACCATATCGATTCGAATGAATCCATAGGACGAAAAACACCATCTTGAATCGATCATAACTTGAAATCTACAAGTCCAAATGCTATGAAATTTTCATAGGAGCTTGCGTATACATAGAAGAATGTCCACGCCAAGTTTCATCACGATTGGACACTTTCTTGATCGATTCGAACCAAGGGTCGAATCGATCCCAAAGTGGGCCCGGATCTCCATAATTCGGCCATATGGGCCCCCTCACGTGCCAGAAGCGTTCTTCCCTGATTTTAGGGGAAATATCCGCCTCCTACACCTATAAATAGAGCCCCTGGTCATTCAGAAAGGGATCGGAGAATTTTTAGAGAAAAAGCACGCCCGGACGCTGCCAGAATCACTCCATATCGTCTTCACTGTTGCTGATTTCGAATTTAAGCCTATTATCTGCTGTACATCGCTCTAAAACATTTGTAATCTTCAAGTATTAAGCAATAAAGTGATAAACCTTCATAGTGGACGTAGGCAAATCGCCGAACCACTCTAAATTACTGTCTTCCGTGCAATTTACCTTTCTGTAACTTGAAGTTTTTGTTAGATAATCCTCATTTTCAATTTAATTTCTTCATTTATTATCTCTTCAAAAACTTCCGAAGGGTGTTGCCCAATTTTGGTGCAAACAAATATCAACATTTTTGAGGAATCCAGTTGGATCACTCCAACTTGTTTACCTACATCCACAGATGTTAGCGCAATATAAAAATACCAATCCCACTTCGAGAGTCATATCGCGGTATATAGGGTCATCCGCTATTATATGGGGTACATAGGGTCTCATCCGCTATGTATATGCAGGAATATCAATCACTCCAATATATATATATATATATATATATATATATATACATACTTTACTATATATAATTTAACATCCAAACTGATAATAATTATCAAATTCAATCTATCAACCAATGATTAATTTTAGCCACTTAAAATTAATTACAAAATTACAAACTTGAGTGAGATTAACTCATCTTTGATTTTCTGACGCTTTCACGTTCCGTTTTCAATTGAATCAGGACGCGTTTTCAATTGTCTGAAATTTTCAGAAGCTCCAATTTCACTCAAACCGGTTCCTATGCATAGCTTACGACATCATGATCCCAACGAATCTTGAATCGTCTGAATCGGCCTCGTACGCATGAGATATATATTTTATAAGCTATGGATATTTAGTATAGGTTAAAATAATATAAATTTTATTATTACTTTTGTTAAAAAGGAAGAACAACCATACCCATTTGAAACTTACCCGGCCCAAACCCCCCTTTTTCCTTCTTCTTCCAAAATTTGAGCTTGCTGCCCCACCTGCTTCTAACATTTTTACCATGGCCAAACTCTTTTTTTTTCTATCTATCCTTTTTTCCCACTAAAAGCTTCTGCCATACAGCCCATGAAAAAAACAAACAAGACCCTACTTCTTCTTCCTCTTTTCACTTGTGCACGAGAATAGGAGCCATCACGCGTGCACATGTACCCTCCACCGGAGCACCACCATCCAAATTGGCCTCGTCAACGCATACCACTCGTCGAACTTAACTCTACTATACCATCATTTCCTCCGCTGCCTCGTCGCTGTTAAACATGACTTCGCCGAACCCTCTTCGACCTGCTTTGAGTCGTGACACCCCATGTTGACCGATGTTCACCGGATTTTTGAATGATGTAATGACCCGGTATTTTCAACCATTCGCATCCGCACATGTTGGAATTGAATTTCTCAAAATATCGTATTGTAAAATAATTTTGGAAAATATCAGAATATACAGCAAATAATAAATCACAGAATCACCGACACGGAGTAATATAACTCAGCGGAAGCAAAGAGATAGTAGTTCATGATGCTACTATATAAATACATCAGAGTTAAGCAAGGGTACAACAGAAATTTAATATAATAATCAAGTACAAAGCTGAATACATCACTAAAATCAACTGAATAACTGGGTTCAACTGAATACTGAAATTGAAATAGATAGATGGATCTTCAAAAATAGCTCCAACTTCGAAGGTGAGTCCCTAATGATGTATCACTCAGTCTGACCCAAGCATAAAGTAAAACACAAAACACTCAAGTCAGGACATACATACTTACACAATGTAAACCAACTAAAGCGAACTGGATAGAGAGGTGCAAGTAACTTAAAGGATGCTTGGGACCGCCCATCCTCTAAGGATCTGTTAAAATATTTACTATGTAGTAATATTTCACTATTATAATAATGTGTATAGTAAAATAAACTTTCTTTTAAATAGCGTTAAGGGGTTACCCATATAGCCTTAAACACGTAATAGTGCCAATAGTCTATACAGTACCGTAATACCTCCTGATCGGGAGGCTACCTGAGGACACTCCATAGGTATGACACAAATCAAACTCGTACAAGGCGCGCTAGGATAGGTGACACGGCACAACGAGGCAATGCAAAGGTAGATATACCAATTACACACACGGACTAGTGGTAACGCGTAGCGCGCAGCTACCGCCCACCTCGAGCCACACCCCCAAATCAAAGGGCCCCAATCAAACACAAAGTGATGGAATGGTAACGAAGGAGTGTATCCGATCAAAGGAGCTACCTCATTAGCCCGAGATCGCTCCTGTTTTAGCTACCTTAAGCCAACTCACGAGAGTCGGGTCCACGTACATACCTCAATAGAACGTCGCCACCATGCCTCTTCATTCTGGAATATCCGCCGCATACACGGTTGTTAAAGTGGTTTTCGAAGTTGGCAGAGATTATGACAACTTCCGATCCTGGTCACTTTAACAACCAACCGTTATTATAACCCATGGATATTTATTTCAAAACATTTCTATTCCAAAACTATTTAAAATCAAATACCATTACTTTCCAAAATAATATCCATTTCAAAACTAAATACTATATTATTTCATTTCAAAACCAAATCAACATATTATTTAAATAAACCCACATTTCCAAATCATTGAATATTCCTTCAATTTATTAAACTTGAAATATTCCTTTAAATCATCTTAAACCAAACCGCTTTATAAAGTCATATTTTTAAATCTTCAATTCCAATAAGTTCAAATTTTTGTATTTAAAGACAATTATTAATTAAATACAATTTCCAATAAATTCATTTCCAAAATTATATTACTTTCAAGTTATAACAACTCTGAAACCAAACACTTTGAAACATATTTATTTAAACCATTTAAATTCAATGTCAAATAATATTCACTTAAATCATTTGAATTCAATGTCAAATAGTATTCATTTCAAAGTTATGGCATTTCTAAGTTCATTCATTTAATTATAAAATTTAAAGAACATTGTAAATTTCAGCTACAACAGCACTTATTTAATGTTACAGTAGATATAGAAATACTACAAAAACATTGTCAAATTTCAAAACAACAGCACTTACAAAGTGCTACGGTAGGTATTTAGTTATTTCAAAATAGCCCAGTTTCATTCAGCAACAACAGCACTTACCAAGTGCTACAGTAGCTATTTAGTTATTCAAAACCGTTTGCTTTCAGCAACAACAACACTTACAAAGTGCTGCAGTAGCTATTTAGTTATTTCAACATGTAGTTTAGTTTTTGCAAAAAAGCACTTACGAAGTGCTGCAGTAGCTCTGTATTATTTCAGACTTAGTTTATTTTCAGAAATGACAGCACTTAACAAATGATGTCTTAAAATCACAGCATTTCTGAAGTGCTATCAATGCTAATTCCAGATTTACTATAAAATTTTGGCAACATTAAAACTTCAATTTTAACCATTCTAACTTATGAAAATCATATTTTTAGCATCAAAAATATTCATTTGGATATCATTTGCTTATGATTTAATAAAATAAAATTTTATCCAATATAAACTAAGATTCATTTGTTAAGTCAAAAGTACATTCTTCCTTAACACTTTATTTTAAATTACCCGCTTTATGAATAAAAATAAATTTTCATTTATTGACTTAACTTAATAATTTTATTTAAAACCTCGATTTCCAATTATCAAGTTAAGTCACTATTTAAGATATATTTTTCCATTTTAAAATCATAACTGTTTATTTTACAAAACATAACATTTCACAAAAGAACATTTTATCATAGTTAATATAACAATCAAATTTTCCTTATAGATCTATTCATTTAAACAGCTATTAACTATGATTTTCTAGTTAATTAAATTTCATTACAAAATGTCCAATTAAACTGTATTCCATTTTATCAGTTCAAAATACATTATTTATTATACAAAACATGTCCATGTCATAAAATTCATAAAAATTACTAAGTTAGATTTTTAAACTTCCATATTAAGTCAAATTCAATTATTAAGTTATTTATCATCAAATCTTTAATTCAACTTAAAACCAATTATTAACTTTATGAAAATTTAACTTATAGAAAAAAACAGCACATCTTTATAATTAAAGCATTAGATCCAATTTTAAGTTAAAACTTCATATATTTATAAAACTCAAAATACTAAATGTTAACCCGCCTTTTGGCAAGGCCACGGACATGAGGATTTAACCAAAATAATTTCACAACTATCGAGGCTGAAATATGATGGGCTCGGTCCAAATGGATGATTTTCACTGGGATGGATGGTATGTTGTTCGGTCGGAATGAAGTGGTTCGAAGTGTTTGGAGTTCGACCTTATGGCTCGGCCTCGGCATGACAATGTCCGGTCGAGGTATGGAAGTTCAAGATGGTCATTAGGTTGCGGCTTGGCATTGCCGCTCGACATTGGAAATCGTTCGGCATTAGATGCCGTTCGGCATCGTACCTCGCTCGTCATTGGAAGTCGCTCGGCATTGAAAGTCTTTCGGCATTGGATGCCATTCGGCATTGTACCTCGCTCGGCATTGGAAGTCGTTTGGCATTGGATGTTGTTCGGCATCGTACCTCGTTCGGCATCGTATCTCGCTCGGCATTGGAAGTCGCTCGGCATTGGAAGACTTTCGGCATTGGATGCCGTTCGGCATCGTACCTCGCTCGGCATTGGAAGTCTTTTGGCATTGGATGTCGTTCCGCATAGCACCTCGCTTGGCATTAGAAGTCGTTCGTCATTGGATGTCGTTTGGCATCGTACCTCGCTCGGTATTGGAAGTCGCTCGGTATTGGATGTCGTTCGGCATCACACCTCGCTCGGCATTGAAAGTCGCTCGGCATTGGACGTCGATCAGCATACCTCCCCTCGGTTGGCATACCTCCCTTCGATCGGCACACCTCCTCTCGGACGACATACCTCCCCTCATTCGACGCACCTCCCCTCGGTCGGAATACATCCCCTTGTTTGGCGCACTACCCCTCGTTCGGCATACCAACTGCTCGGGGTCGGTTGGCATAATGAAGTAGGGTTCGGCTATGGCCTTGGTGTGCTCAAACTACTCAGGGTGCCCAACAGGTTGGTTTTGTCCATAAATACAACATGTGGGGGTTTAGAAAAGGGATCTTCTTCTCTTCGGTTCTCTAACTTTCTATTCTCTAAGGCTAAGGCTGGTCTACTGTATGAATATGCGCTTATATGTTTTTGTTTGATGATAATAAACATATATATTCATTTAAATGTATTTGGTAATGTACTATTTTATTTTTCATAGATTAAATAAATATTTGTTGAATAAAATAAATTACACAGAATTTGAATGGAATTTGAATTCAAACAGAAATTTTATTCAAACAAATATTTATTACAATCTTGAATAGTACAAGTTCAAGCTCTCACTATACATATACATTTTTGAATACATCACAATTCAGTTTACATAATTTCCTTACTACATATCACTCATACTCGTATTTTATCTTCAACTGCATTCCAGTTTGAATCCACCATCTGAACAATCTGCAAAAATATTCACTAACGTAGTAAAATTGAAAAAGAAATATTTTTGCAATATAAAATTAAATATGATTTTTGAAAATATGATTTGCCCCAGTTATTTGGGTTGTTCGTCATCATTTACATTTGAATTCATCATACACGAACAATGTGACATGCACAGTGTATCACTGTACATGCCACAAGGCCGTGCACATCGATATACACTTGATAATGCTACAGGGACAGGTGAGCACAGGTCAAACCCAAATGAAAAGCCGGGTTCAACTCACGTACAATATATTTAAAATCACGACACGAGCACAAGGTCAAACTCAAGTTTTTGAAACTGGATTCAACTCAAGTAAAATTTCAAAAATCAACATCAAATGTCCAGACCACAACATGTCCAGTTACAACTACAGAGACTAGTGATGCATACAGCAAAAATGAAGACTGCATGAATGATACAAAGAAGACATGAATGCATCAATAAACCAAACACAGCCCAATGAACAAGACAGTTTGCAAGCAAATTCAAAGTGGAAGCACCACCAAAGACTCAACAGGGAACACATGTCACAAGCAATCAATGATCAGACTACCATGATCAGTAATACAAGCAAACATCATAAGAGTGCATGCTACAGCAGTAAAGGAATTAACATATACAACAGTGAAGAATGCTGAAGTGAATGAAGAGTAGTGTACAACAAAATGAAAACTAGAGTGCAACAGGCAAACACAACAATGCAGCTGAGAACAATGGAACAAAATTCAGATGACATGTCAAAGACCACAAGCAATCAGAACAAATGCAGAGAGATGAATCAACAGCCCAAGTCAAGATGGAGCTACAGGAATGTACCAAGCAATCAGGCTACAACCAAACCTAGTACAGACCACAAGCTAACTACAATGAAGAGACCAGAGAAATACAAATACCAACTCGATGCAACTGACACAAACAACTAAAAAACCAAAGTATGGAAGTATGACATGAAGCATGTACATGTGAGGACAGTGGGTACAAGAACAAGTCAAGATGAACAATGCAAACTAAAATAAGCAAGTGCACATCTAAACCAATATTGCAAGAGGCAACAAGAATGGCCTGAAACAAGTGCAACAGTGAATAGAAACATGCACTTGCAACAGAAAGTCAATGGAACACTTGTAACAGAGAATAGTATCAATGCATAAATGACATCACAGCAAACAACTCTGTGCACATGTGAAACCAGAAGAACTACACAACTACAAGTACAGGGATGAATACAACATAACGAAGCAGTGGAAATGAGCAAGTGCATCAGTGAATAATGCAACATGGTAAAGGATCAGTGAACAACAATGCAATGCTCAAGTGGAGACCAAAGAAGATGGCCAGAGACGAAGACTAGAAGATGATCAACGACAATGCTACAGGAATGAAAACAGTGATGGTCGACGTAATGCAGAGTCGTGGAGTGGATATGATTCACGAAATCAAAACAGTGTTGTGATGATCAAGACGCAAAATCAAAGTCAGAAATCAAGTGTTCGTATCTTTGAAAAAGTCACAAAGTAAAAGAGGAAAGCTTTTTGCCGTATCAATCAAGTAAATATCGAACGCATCAAAATCAAAGTCGTGAGCATCAAGTCAAAATTGTATCAGGAAAGCCGTGCGCATCAGAATGCAAAAATTAGGAAAGTGTGAATTGATAACGAACAAATTCAAGTGTATTCAAATTAATATAAATACCAAACCCAAATCATCATCATCGGCATCGAGTCAAGCAAGCAATTAAACCAGCAACGAAAGAGAATACATACCAATCTGTCGAACTTGATCAAAGGAGCAGCTGCAATCTCGAAGTCAACCAGAATCGATCATCAGAGAACGAGCGAGCGAACTAGATTCGATCATCAGAGAACGAGCGAGCGAACCAGAATCGATCATCAGAGAAGGAGCGACCAACAGAGCAAGAGAATCAAGCATTTAAACAGTCGCAATTTCCAATTTCAGAAAACCCTAGTCTCTGTAACAAGGATCGACCGCCATTGAACAATTGAAGATAGAAAATGAACGGGCTAGAGAATAAAGCAATTGGGCCGGCCTTGTTTGTTAAAAGGGGCTTTAGTTTATTTTAAATAGGGTTTTATGTTTTAAACTGTTTTTAGTTTGTTTTAAATTTTCTTTACGAATCAAGTCCTGGTAAATCACCACCTAGGTTGTAGGTAGTGTCAGATTGTCTAGTTAGAATTAGTTCAGTGAGCAGGGTGTGTGAGTTTGCAAAACTCTATAGGCAGGAGCAGAGATTGCGAGTTTGCAAAACTCTATAGGCGGAGCAGGGGGTGCGAGTCTAGTAGAATGTTTGTGAGCGGTAGCAAGGGTTTGCGAGTTTGTTAGAGTGTTTGTAAGCGGGAGACTGTTTAATTCTAATAGAAATATGGGAATGCAGCAGTAGGCAGGGGTTGCCGAAGCTGGGTAAATTTTGTGTCTGATTTACTTTTCAGCATATTTATTTCTGCAGTTTGTTTCTGTTTACATCGAGAAATTTTGCTATAACCCTATTCACCCTCCCCCCTCTATGGTTAATCTAGATCCTGCAAGTGGTATCAGAGCATGGTATTTTTCTTTAACTCTAGAGTCATGAATCCACCAAATAATACTTTTGTTGAGGGTTGTTCCAATATTATTCCTTCTGTTTTCGATGGAACAGATTTTTTGAACTGGAAATTGAAAATGGAATTTTATTTAAAATCTGTTAATATTAAATGTTGGGATATTATTGAAAATGGGTATGATATAACAAATAAGGAAATTATCTCGATTAATGCTCTTGCTATGCATATATTATATTCTCATATTAATCGTGATAATTTTTATTTCGTCTCTCATTGTGAAATTGCACAGAAAATGTGGAATACTTTTGAAGCAATATATGAAGCAAAAGTCAACAGCAATGATATGTCCTCCACAACCGACTCGGTTAAAGAAATGTGCTTAAGAGGAGTGGTAAATAGCAGTTGTGATGAGGATGATGATGATAGAGCAGCCGAGCTGGCATTACTAGTAAAGAAATTCAAAAGGAGGAACCGCAAATACGGAAATCCAGCTCTAAATCAAAAATTAAAAAACAGAGAGCACAATATGAAGCCAAGCGAGGTATCAAAACTCACTCACTCTGAATTACTTATTTATTTCCATAAAGTGAATGGCTGTTTTGAACGACTTAGGGAGAAGTATGCCAAACTTGAATCATAAAAAGAAACTTTGATAGAATTAAATGAACAACTTGACCAATCAGTTAAAACCTATCAAAGTAGGATCCCTAAGTGTGATAAGTGTCCAACATTCGAAGAAGAAATTAAAAAAATCAGAAATTAATATAAAATCACTTGAAAATGAAATTCTGATTTTGAAAGAGAACGAAAATACTAGGAGAGAAAATTCTATCAAAAAGTGCACACAATTATTGAACGAAAATGAATCTCTCAAAATACAAGTCCAACAATTGTCAATAACTTTAGATAAATTTTCAAAAAGTGAGAAATCGTTGAATTTGCTATTAGGGAAGCAAACTGTTAATACAGCTAGAAAAGGACTTGGATATAATCAATCTGAAAATGTTGAAAGCGATATTAATCAAGAAAATTCCATGTGCACAATTTGTAGAAAATATGGACACGATCACAATAATTGTTGGTATAGACCCAAACATGTGAAAATCATACCAATTTGGGTTCCAAAAGGCACGAATATAAAATCTCTCAAAGTTAAACAAATTTGGGTGCCAAAAGGAACATATATAAACAGTTTTGGGTCTCCACAAAATTATTTTTATAAATCTTCTACCACTAACAACCATGGACCTATAAAAACAAATAGGTCACATAAATCTTTTCTCGTGTTGGTGTGGTGGCAGGCTAAGGAACAACAATAGTGTTTTCTGGATTTTGGCTGTTCCAGAAACACCACGGGCAATAAAGCAAAAGTTCCTTAGCCTAGTAAAAAGGTGACAGAATCACAGTGGGCAACCACGAGAAATTATCCTAAAGGTAAAACAGGTGAAGGTATATTAAATGTGATAATCTGCACCGTATTCTGAATGAAATCAGCCAATATTGAGATGTTGTAAAGATGATGTTTTCTGATTCTAACTTGTTCGACATAGTTGGCCAATTATCTTTATGCCAAAAAGACTATTCTTTGAATTACTTCATACATATATGTTTGGATTAAACATAGTGTTTTGTTGGATGATAATGCTTATGGTTATAATATGGCTAACTCTATTCACGGTTTTCTGATTATTTACACGGCTTCAATTCAAATTCAAAGAATGTCATTTAAATTGTTACTAAAATTGAGTTTGAAATTTTTGATGCACACTTCATGGTCTGGTTTATCAACTTTAGTTAGTGATATTTTGGATTGAAAGAAAAACTCAGATGCAGATTACACTGGTAATCTAGTTGAAAGAAAAATTACTAGTGGAACGTGATTAATTTTTGAAACATTCATTTGCTACATCGTTTTTCAAAGAAAATATCTGCATATGTTTCACTTGAAATAAATTTCAAATTGAAGAATTTTTTCTCATATAACCCCTTCGAGAAAATCATTGTTGACCATATTTTCAAATTAGTCATTTTTATTTGATTTTAAATGACAAATTTTGACTAATCCGACTCCCTACTAATTATCAAAAAGATAAATAGTGATTGAAAATGTGACAAGTGTTGATATTTAACATACATTACTCAAGAGAGTATATTTGGAAAATTTCTTTAGGAATTCGAACAAGAGTTATAAAACTTTTTGTTGGGTAAAGATTCCATGATCATTTCTATATCTATCATATTTCTATCGACCATTGTTTATCAAAGCTTAAATATAGTTTGTCGATATGTGGTATTATAATCAGGGATCATTTGTTTTTCATTTCATATTTTTTTGTAAAAATAAATAAATATCCAAAGTATTCAATCTCATTTAAAAGTCCTCACGGTTATGCATGGGTGAATTACTTGGATTTTTGGTTATGTGCTTCCATGCTCATTTAAAAGTCCTTATGGTTATGCATGTATGGAACGCATATCAAAATTGATTGATTAAATAGACAAGTTGATTCTAATCTCATTTAAAAGTCCTCACGGTCATCCGTGGTTAGAAGATACTTGATTTCGTTTTTTTTAAAAAAAAATTAAATTGGAATACTACTAATCTCATTTAAAAGTCCTAACGGTTATGCATGATTAGTAGATATTCAAATTCCTGATATAAATGTACCACAAGTTGATACAATTGTATGATTTTATATTAGAACATCATTTCCATTCTTTCTAAAAGTGGAATATGCGCCTAACAAGGGTAGTTATGATTTTTGTTTGATTTTTATTGAAGTTTAATATTTATATTCAATTTGAGTTTAATGTTGGATTAATATTGATCACTTTATCTCTATTTTCTCTAACACTATCATTCTTTTGCTGATAACAAAAGGGGGAGAGAAAAGTTAAGATTTTGTCAAATAAAATCAAGCAAAGGTCAAATAATTTTCCATTTGCATCTAGGCTCATTTGTATATTTCTATTTATATGCATATATGTAGGGAGAGCATCATGTAGAGAGGAAGCATTTAAATAGGGGGAGCAATTAGAGTATATCATTGATCAAATACATTTAACACGGTCAAAATCTTAAATATATGTTTGTTATCATCAAAAGGGGGAGATTGTATGAATATGCGCTTATATGTTTTTGTTTGATGATAATAAACATATATATTCATTTAAATGTATTTGGTAATGTGCTATTTTGTTTTTCATAGATTAAATAAATATTTGTTGAATAAAATAAATTACACAAAATTTGAATGGAATTTGAATTCAAACAGAAATTTTATTCAAACAAATATTTATTACAATCTTGAATAGTACAAGTTCAAGCTCTCACTATACATATACATTTTTGAATACATCACAATTCAGTTTACATAATTTCCTCACTACATATCACTCACACTCGTATTTTATCTTCAACTGCATTCCAGTTTGAATCCAGCATCTGAGCAATCTGCAAAAATATTCACTAACGCAGTAAAATTGAAAAAGAAATATTTTTGCAATATAAAATTAAATATGATTTTTGAAAATATGATTTGCCTCAGTTATTTGGGTTGTTCATCATCATTTACATTCGAATTCATCATACACGAACAATGTGACATGCACAGTGTATCGCTGTACATGCCACAAGGCCGTGCACATCGATATACACTTGATAATGCTACAGGGACAGGTGAGCACAGGTCAAACCCAAATGAAAAGCCGGGTTCAACTCACGTGCAATATATTTAAAATAAAAATATTCTCATTTTCTGTGCAATTTCACAATGAGAGACAAAATAAAAATTATCACGATTAATATGAGAATATAATATATGCATAGCAAGAGCATTAATCGAGATAATTTCCTTATTTGTTATATCACACCCATTTTCAATAATATCCCAACATTTAATATTAACATATTTTAAATAAAATTCCATTTTCACATTCCAGTTCAAAAAATCTATTCCATCGAAAACAGAAGGAATAATATTGGAACGACCCTCAACAAAAGTATTATTTGGTGGATTCATGACTCTAGAGTTAAAGAAAAATACCGTGCTCTGATACTACTTGTAGGATCTAGATTAACCCTAGAGGGGGTTGAATAGGGTTATAGCAAATTTTCTCGATTTAAACACAGAAACAAACTGCAGAAATAAATATGTTGAAAAGTAAATCACACACAAAATTTATCCAGCTTCGGCAACCCCTGCCTACTGCTGCATTCCCAGATTTCTATTAGAATTAAACAGTCTCCCGCTTACAAACACTCTAACAGACTCGCAAACCCTTGCTTCCGCTCACAAACACTCTACTAGACTCACACCCTCTGCTCCACCTATAGAGTTTTGCAAACTCGCGAACTCTGCTCCCGCCTATAGAGTTTTGCAAACTCGCACACCCTGCTCACTGAACTAATTCTAACTAGACAATCTGACACTACCTACAACCTAGGTGGTGATTTACCAAGACTTGATTCGTAAAGAAAATTTAAAACAAACTAAAAACAGTTTAAAACATAAAATCCTATTTAAAATAAACTAAAGCCCCTTTTAACAAACAAGGCCGGCCCAATTGCTTTATTCTCTAGCCCGTTCATTTTAACAAACTAGAGAATAAAGCAATTGGGTCGGCCTTGTTTGTTAAAAGGGGCTTTAGTTTATTTTAAATAGGGTTTTATGTTTTAAACTATTTTTAGTTTGTTTTAAATTTTTTTTACGAATCAAGTCCTGGTAAATCACCACCTAGGTTGTAGGTAGTGTCAGATTGTCTAGTTAGAATTAGTTCACTGAGCAGGGTGTGCGAGTTTGCAAAACTCTATAGGCGGGAGCAGAGTTTGCGAGTTTGCAAAATTCTATAGGCGGAGCAGGGGGTGCGAGTCTAGTAGAGTGTTTGTGAGCGGGAGCAAGGGTTTGCGAGTCTGTTAGAGTGTTTGTAAGCGGGAGACTTTTTAATTCTAATAGAAATCTGGGAATGCAGCAGTAGGCTGGGGTTGCCGAAGCTGGGTAAATTTTATGTGTGATTTACTTTTCAGCATATTTATTTCTGCAGTTTGTTTCTATGTTTAAATTGAGAAAATTTGCTATAACCCTATTCACCCCCCTCTAGGGTTAATCTCGATCCTACATCTACCACTTTGTAACAGTAATTGATTATTACAGCAATAAAAAGATACTTCTGGAGTGGACGTAGGCCGGAGTTAGCTGAACCATTATAAATCTGTTGTTCTTTACAGCTTTCATTTTAATTTTGACTGTTCTTCACATTATTACTCACTACATACACTTTATGTATTATCTACGACTGTTAGTCGGTGCTTTCACTTACATTCGGGTGTTAGTGACCAATTTTGACACTAACACTAAAAATCTTTTACGGACATATTATTTAAAAGTAGTTAATAAATTTTTTAGGAAAATATTATTTAAAATAATAACCATGGGCCTGTATAATATTTTCTAACATAGGTCAAGTGATATGGATATGCATCATTTCAATCCGTAAATTAAAAAGGAAAAATCCGGGTTCTATCATTTCAAACCCACAATCCCAAGTAAATCAAATACAGTAAAAATCACTCGAGCCTATCATTTCAGCTTATAGTGATTTTTCCTTATTCTAGTGTCTGTTCGGGTATGTATCATTACAACCCATAGTGATAGGGAACTAGCAGTGTGATACAGTAAATAAAACGAACAGCATAATATAACACAGCTTATCAGAGATTTAACAAATATATAAACAGCATTTAACATCATATTATCACATCACAGGCATATATGAATAACATATCAGTTTATACAGATTCACTTGTCATCATTTCACAATTATATAAGTACGTAAGTCTAGAGTGATAAATCACCTTTTTAAAAGCTAGAATCAAATTCTAACACAAATCTAATTTCCGCAAAGCACGAAAAGGTACGACAAAGCTTGACTATACTTTTGAGTAAATGAAGAGTCAGATCCAAATCTTATATGCAAACAAATACAACAGATATAAGAATATATTTCAATACAAAAGAATAGAAATTACAAAAATGGAAAATATGAGATAAAAGTGACACAACCTTTTCTCTAACCCACAAGTGGGCTCAGCCTTGGTTTTGTCTTGGTCATAAGACATGGCAAAAGGTAGGGGATGGTCATGGCATGTGGATATGGGTGGAGTTTTGTTTGTAGCCGAGGCTAATAGGAGAGGTGGTGGTGAAAAATGGTGATCTAGGCTAGGTTTCAATCAAGTTTGGTGATGTTCTTTGCATAAATGGTCACGGCATGGGGATAGGTAGTGATGGAGAGGTGATGTGGTCGGCATGGTGGTGGTGGAGAGATGGTGTAGGTCGAGCCAAGCAAGGATAAAAACGAAGAGAAACAAAAGAAAAGAATAAAAGAGAAGAAGAGGAAGCCATGGAAAATAACTTGGGCTTGCTGTATTTTTTCTTCACGCAAATGATAATGAGATGAGGAGTTTTTTTGTATGTGATCTACAACTTAGTGGCTGCTAGGGTTACAACAAAATGAACGGCTAAAGATGTGTAGTGAATGGCTAAGGAAAATAATAAAGAGGCTACGCAATAAAAGGCAAGAATTTGAATGGTTTGAAAAATAAAAAGGCAACACTATAAAAAAAAATAACTTGATGCATTCAATTAATTTTTTTTCCTTTGTTTGCACGCAAATGGAAGTGAGATGAGAAACAATATGTACGTGATTGATAGGAGAAAATCACGGCTATGAATGTGGGAAGTAATTGGCTATGCAAATGGAAAGGCAAGGGAAAAGGAAAAGGCAACAAACAAAAACAAGAACTCAAGTCTTTAGTAATTTCCAAAGCCTGCTATTAAAATTAAAAGCGACCAAAAATCAAATAAATATAATCAAATTTTATACAAATAAAAATAGAAAATAAAAGTTAGGGAAATAAACATAGGAAAAAGGGAAAATAAAATATAGAAATCATTTAAATCCAAAACCCAAATCAATATATCATTTATTTTTAAATGAAAATGAAAAAGAGGATATTGAGATGGGAATGAATTATTCTTGTACGTGAATGGAAAAAGGAAATACATGGCCAAAAGATTGTTTGGATGCTAAGTAAAAGAGTGAATGCTAGGAAATGGAAAAGGCATAATTTGAGGAGAAAGAAATGTATATATGTTTTATTCTTAAATGCAAATGAAAATGAGTTGACGGGAAATAAATTTTATACGTGAATTTCAACTGGATATGCACAGCTATGAGTAGAGAAATTCATGGCCAGAAATGAGGAGGAAAATGCTAGAAAATTAATAAAGATGTTAGGAAATGAAAAGGTAAGAATTTAAACAATGTAACGTGTGTCCCCTTGATTTTCTCCAGCCATTTATAAAAAGATATAAACAAATAAATTCTAGTTAATGCAAAAAAGTCTTGACAAATAAATAGAAAGTAAAACAAAGAGATGGATAGGAAAAATAGAAAATAAAAATACTGAAATTTATTGCGTGTATAACACTGTATTTTATCCTATTTTAAAAGTATAAATCGGAATTTAACAAAACGAAAAGCAGGACGGATATCATAAATATATTCTGCTTTAGAGAAAAAGATTAAAATTTGAAAATTCAAATTTAAAATTTAAAATTGACATTCAAAATTTGACCAGAGTTGGCCAAAATATAAAATTTTCAGAGAATGTTTACTTTATTGAATTCGAAAAAATAAATTATAAACATATTCCAAACTTACATTGGAAAAATTCTAAAATTTAAATTTTAAATGATTTAAAAATCAAAGTTCTCAAATAAAAATTTAATTAAAAATATTTCAAAATTATGGGTTGTTGCAATTTCCCCCACTCAAAACTTTTTGTCCCCAAAAAAGAACGAGGTAGGATAATAGAAATGACTAGAAAGAAAATAGATTGAAAAACAAAACAAAACAATTAATTTTAAATCCATATAAATTTCAATTTAAATTAATAATTTATTTCATCCATTGAATTTCACTTAGGTTAAATCAATCTTAACTATTCTAACTTGATTATCTTATCCAGTTATCTTTAATTAGCAATTTTCTAAAATCATAAATTTGCATAGTCATTTATTATAATCATATTTTATTCAACCAATTTAATTTTCTTTATTCCAAATTATTTTTAAATTTATTCCACTTAATGTATCTAATCACATATATCAAACATATTTACTCCTACTATTACTATTCCAATTTATTTATAAATTCCTTTAACATCATTTTATATTGTAAATTATTCAATTAACCTTTTATTCTATTTACCTATATTAATCCTTTATAACTAAAATTTAAGTGTATAACATTTATTATAAGCACTCAAATTTTATTTTATAAATCCTTTTTATATTGTATATTATCTAATTACATAGTTAACTTCTGAATAATTTAGGTAAGTTATATTGGAATGTAATTGAGTATTATAGAAACAAAACTTTTTAATTCAATTATCTCAAGCTTAAATATTTATTCAAAATTTGATTTCCTTTTTCTAATTGAAATTATCCTTTAAGATAAAATTTTAGAATTAAATTTCCGGTTAACTTCAAACTGTTAAAGACAAATAGGTATACACAATATATATCAAATCAAATTTTAAATCATATATCACATATATAATAAATCAAGTCATATTTTAGAAATACAAATCAATTTAATTCTCCAAATCAAGACTATAGAAAAACTACAAAATGGTCTCTTCACTTCTGAACTCAAAAATGAATGTCGATGATGCTTTAGTCATCTTCGAAATTATTTTCCAGCGACAAAGAAAAGAGCACTGATTAATAAATTATAAATTCTTTGAAACAATTTCTACTTGAAGTACTTTAAGTAATATACCCTTTAAAACTTTAAACACGAAGTTTGAAATCATCAGAAATTAACTTCTTAGTTTTCTTTTTTTAAATTCATTTAAATTTCCATATTAATCTATAACCATGTTTTATAGTCCAATTATTTACATATGAAACAAAGCCAATGGTTATAAGACCAAGTCAAATATTATTCCTTAACATCCAATTTAATTAATTATCAAAATTCAGAAAATCATACTTATATACATATACAATATAATCTTACAAAATTTATTTCATTTACTAAATTTGAAAACTATATTGCATCGGTTTTCTCTATTCAAGCATTTTGGAGATCCTTTCGATAGCGTTGATCAGACGGATCGATCGAAAACCCAAGTCAGCATCAACAACTCAAACAACACAATATATAAAACGTTTTAAATATAGATTTACAAATAAACTATACAGGAATATATTTTCAAAGAAAGGATAGAGATTCAAATTTGATTAACTCAAATCAAAGAGAATTCTGGTTTGAAGATAGTTGGAAACAAAAGATAAAATGATTAACTAACCAAATAAGTAAATGGCTAAGCTTATATAAATCATGGGCAACCTTAACCGGGTCAATCATGACTTTAAGAATTAGATCGATGTGGAATCCTGAGGCAAATCTACTTTCGATCTCAAGAGATAGAATTTAGGGTACGAGAGATACTAGCAATTAAACCGAGGATATATGTAAATCTCCGATGAATAAATGCCTATTGTAAAGAAGTTCCACCGCTTTACACGTCATTCAGTGGAGCTATGGGATGCTCCAGAATTCAGAAGAATACAAATAGTGAGGGATAAGAATGGATTTCGGAACCGAGGGAACGTTCCTAAATTCAAAGGAGACAGAGTCAAAAAGGAAGAGATTCACACTCGAATGAAAGTGATTCTGTAAATAAATTTACCATATATGCTAAGTTTGCCTAGAGCCAAAGCTCTCATACCAACTATAACGACCCGATATTTTCAACCATTAGCATCCATACATGTCAGACTTAAATTGCTCAAAATACCGAATTATATAATAATTTTGGCAAATCTTAGAATATACAGAAAATAAGTAAATCACAGAATCACGGACACAGAGTAATATAATGTAGCAGAAGCAAAGAGATAGTTCATCAAGCTACTATATAAATACATCATAGTTAAATAAGGGTACACCAGAAGTTTAATACAATAATCAAGTACAAAGCTGAATACATCACCAGAATCAACTGAATAACTGGGTTCAACTGCATACTGAAATTGAAATAGATAGCTGGATCTTCAAATAAAGCTCCAACTTCGAAGGTGAGTCTCTAATGCTATATCACTCAGTATGACCCAAGCGTAAAGCAAAACACAAAACACTCAAGTTGGGACATACATACTTACACAATGTAAACCAACTGAAGCGAACTGTGATAGAGAGGTGCAAGTAACTTAAAGGATGCTTGGGACCGCCCATCCTCTAAGGATCCGTTAAACTATTTACTATGTAGTAATATTTCACCATTATAATAATTTTTGTAGTAAAATAAACTTTCTTTTAAATAGCATTAAGGGGTTACCCATATAGCCCTTAACACGTAATAGTGCCAATAGTCTATACAGTACCGTAATACCGTAAAAATTCAAATTTAAATTTTAAACAGGAATTCGAAATTTGACCAGAGTTGACCAAAATATAAAATTTTCAGAGAATGTTTATTTTATTGAATTCGGAAAAATAAATTATAAACAAATTCCAAACTTGCATTGGAAAAATTTTAAAATTTAAACTTTAAATGACTTAAAAATCAAAGTTCTCAAATAAAAATTTAATTAAAAATATTTCCAAAATTATGGGTTATTACAGCCGCAAGCTCCACTTCCTCCAACGAACCCAATACTAGTCTCCAATCAAGCCAACTTCGCCTCTACTTGAAGAAAACCAATGTCCTAGCTTTACCAGTTGCTTCGATGAAGATTCGAGCATCCCAAATCAACGTCGCACCCACCAGTAATCATACTATAATGAAGCTCGTCACAAAGTAATATGTTTGAAACGAATTTCATAATTTTTAATTTGGTATAAGTAAAGGAAGGAATTTTTTTCTTTCTCTGCATTACGGCTTTACTCTTTCGAAAAGGAAGAGGGAACTGGGTTTTTAAAAATAGGAAAGACGCCTTGCGAGTTTAGATGGTGAACAGTGCTTGAAAAGATGGGATAAAGCTGATGTTAAAGAATCTAGTCGAGTCAATTTTATGAATGTATTATTTTAATTTTCAAATCGTCTCGAATTTGCAACTTCAAATCCTGACCTCCTATCAAGGCGTCCCGCAAGACGTTTATAATGTTATACCTCTATTTCGAATGCACTGGAAAATGTTTCGAGTCCTAATTCGATCATATGGAGAAGATAGCTTTTTGAACCAATTATTTTATTTTATTTTTGATATAATTTCAGCGCGCTTAAATACGTACGATCGAATGATTACTCAAAACACTACGAAATTTGAAATCCGATAACAATACACTATTACAGGTCTAATGGAATAGGTTTGTTTGAAATTTGTGACTATGCCAAGAAGACTACTTTTAAATGTCAAATTAAACGATATATTTTTAAAACTGAACGAATCATTGTTAAATTCAAGTTTGAAACTTTTATTGTCTTCAATATAAATTTTGTAAGCCTATAAATTATTTTTAACAAGCTCAAAATTCCAGATTCACCAATTTACCTAATTTCAAATTATTTAATTCAATAACTAAATTGTCCAATAAATAATTATATTTGAAATTCATGCTAAAAATTAACTTTTAAATATTTAAAATCAATTAAATATTCCAAATCCAAATATCCAAAATTTCGGGTCGTTACATTCCTCCCCCACTTATAAGATTTTCGTTCTCGAATTTGCTAGGTAAGAAGAATGGTCCAAAACCCGTTAACTATTCCAAAATCAAAACGTTTAAACAACCTTTCCCAAATCAATTTATTGAAACACACTATCACTTTTCTAGCTTCAACATTCATCCATAGATTACAACCAACATTATCCCCTCAACCATTCAAATTATAATTTAAAACTAAATTTAAAACTTTTAAAATTTTCTTCAAAAATTTTTATAACTCTTTTAATTTTCGAAAAAATTTCGCCAGCGTCTCCTTTGCATGGCTAGATCCGAAAAACTAAAAAACTACCTCTACGACCCCAAATCATCAAACAAAACAAAAGCCAAGTGGCTCAGTCCGAAAATCATCAATTTCATATGATAATTTAAACACATACCTTTTTGACGGGTAATCAAATTTTACTTCTGAAATTGAAGACATCAGTTTAGATTTTGCTTTTAATTACCTGCACCATATTCTCCAATAGGATCCAGTCATTTAATTCAAAATCATGTTATTTAGCATTTACTATTTCCAATATTTCATTCACCAAAACTCATACGATGTGCATATATCGTCCGCATGCAATATCAAATCGATTGCTCACTCGATCGCACAATTTCACTTCCGAACTAGTATCGTTCACATGACTCTCTAATGCGAATTCAGATCTGGTTTCTTGGTTAGAAACCGTCATTCTCCTTACATAGCCATACACTATGATAGAGAATTCCAGAATCAATCAAAGATCCATATCCAGGGTTCGCTATCAATAATTGAGTGAAAAATCCCAACTCGAATCGATATAACTATCTCGAAATTTTGTGCTCGAATCTTGATCAAATCGTTATGCGAATAAAATAATATACGTACAACTTACGTATTAATTTCCAATTGATTTTATCTCTATCAATTCCTTTTTATTTACATTTACTTCCTTCCCATTCACAAATTATCACACTCATTTAAACTTCTCATTCGCTAATTTACTTAGTATATTTCCTCTATACTAATTTCACTTAAGAACTTATCCAATCAATTTTCTTAAGTCAATTTATAACCATTTATACAAATTTTGTAATATTTATTTTCACTTCATAACTCAATTTTATATCTAGTTCTATTCAAATTAAATTTCGTTCCAATATTCAAATTTCAAAATTTTATAAGTTTTCCCAAAATTATTTATATTCCATTAAAATATTTCAAATAAGATTCCAGAGTTTTAACATATTACTTAATATTTGAAAAAAAAATATTTTTCAAATCAGTTACATATATACAATCCATTTGTATATTAAATTATCCCTTTGCATGTTAAAATCAAAACAGTTTTGCAAATAAATCCCTATTCAAATCATTAAGGCAGCAATCCCTCTCTTGGAAACTAGAAAATTAACATCGATGATGCTGCAGTCACCATCGAAATTATTTTCTAGCGAACGAAGTGAGTTTAGTGCTTTTATCTCCTTTGAAAACCGTTTTAAAAACATTTCAATTCAAAATTACTCTCCAAATAATATGAATATATTTTTCCATGACTTTCAAAATCATTTTCGAATCCACGGGATTTAAATTTCCAAATTTCTAACTTCGGAATCTCTTTTTAAGTCTATATATAAATATTCCTCTTGAATTTTATTTTATCTCAAATTATTAATCACATTTATAAATTCATATTTTCAAACCTAATTTTATTTTATGAATTATTTCTTAACTTTTGGTTATATTATCAAACTTTTATTTCAACTACCACAACAACATATGATAATAGTTCGATATTATCACTTCCTAGCAACTAAGCAACCATATATAACTATAATAATTTCTAAAAAATTCTTTCTTTTTATATATATAAAAATATTTTGGATAAAATTATTTCATTTACCCCATTTTAAAACTATATTGTGTCGAATTGTTCTATTATAGTGTTTAGGGATTCCAATCAATAATGTTAATTACTCATGTTGAGCAGAATCCATAACCACTCAACAAACCAATCAACACAACATAAAACAGTTTTATATCCACTAACAAATATACACTCATAACTATTAATACTCTCAAACTCATTCTACGGTGCTATTGGCCCTCTCTCTAATAAGTTATTCCCACTCGAGTCAAGGTTATCACTTAACCTTCAACTTTGATAACAAATGTCATGGTCTGCATTTTCGACGCTGGAAAATTAATATCAATGCGTCCACTATATTTCATGCTGAACAATCGAATGCTGAAAATACCAGATCGTTATGGTAAAGTAGAAAGAGGTAGAAGAAGAAAATAGAAACAACAACACAGAATCTCACAATCATAGCGTAACAATATATAATAGATAACAACTGACCTTTATACAAAAGAACTATAACTGTTTATACATTATATCATCAGAGTACAACGCAAATCAATAGCACATTACTGGATAGTTATAATAACTTATCCTCACAAAAAGCTGAATATACAGCCTATAATACACAGCAAAATATAAATCAGATACGTGAAATAAAACTATGCCATCCAGCTCGTCTCCTTAGCTCCATAGCATCCTATCATGA
Source organism: Allium cepa (assembly GCA_030765085.1). NCBI lineage: Eukaryota > Viridiplantae > Streptophyta > Magnoliopsida > Asparagales > Amaryllidaceae > Allium > Allium cepa. The sequence goes on along the minus strand of CM060937.1, from coordinate 870,694,374 downwards.
ATCTATAATACTCGGTCTGACCCGAGCATTATAACAAAATAACACCCGAGTTAGTCTGGAAAACAAGCATGAGAAAAAGACGTTCAATTTGGATTATTAACATTGTCAAAATCCTTTAAAAATCAAAGGTATCTCGTAAAACCATGCCGCACATAAACACGACGGCTTTTCACCTTACGATAACCAAACATTTCATATCAAATCCTCTGATATTATAATGGTGTCTAAGTATAAATACTTATTCAAATAGCTAAAATTGTTACATTAATTATATTCCAGCATGCTAGGCTCTACAATCAAACCTGTAAAGGCACATATTTGGGAATTGATTCCATATGAATGACTAGGCACTGGGGTACCACCTGTCACAATACACGTCTATAACAGCGTACCGAGGACCACGCCAGGATCCCCTTCCATACAAGACCAGACTATCCCTAACCTGGATATGACGAATATGCTATCACCCCGGATGCTCCCACCTTCTTTCGAGCTCCTTCCATACAACATAGTAATAAATAATATCTGAGGTTATCTAGAAAGGTGACAACATACCCTACTTGGGTGCGACCCACTTAGCCTTGCTGCATCTCCCTTGATTTTCAATCATTCCTAGTTGATGAGGCTAGAGGCTACGATTACCTTCTAAGGATTTTTTACTTATAATGCTCATCGTCCTTCAATGACAATGTTCTGATAGCATTCATCCAAACAAGTCCGTTCCGGGTCCAAATGGAACCGAAGGCACTACTCCTGCTACAATCGTTTTGGAACCATCCTTATGATTAGTAGCGATTAGCCCTTGCACTTCACTGCTCTGCCTTTGAATCCTTGCTTTTATCTTCATTTCGAAGCATACTTATTGGATCGAAGTTGTTTTTCGGACAACAAATCTGATCCCTGTCACTTCGAAACAACATTCGATAATTCTGGTAAACTCAACCTCGGTTCTTTAGGAAATAAACAGATTAAGATAAGATCGGAGATCACCTCCTAACCGTTAGTGGATAGATTTCTTAACATCGTCCCAGAAGAACGAAATTAGTTTATACATAAAGTATAGTACCTCAAACGGTAATTGTACCATATAATTCCCGTGCTTCTTCTAGATATTCCCAAAGTTATATTTGCTCCATATTTGATAGTCGGTTATTTAACTATCAAAAATCAAATCATTCAACCAAATATTCTATTTTCCACCGAATAACTCCAAACACCTTTTTAATTTAATTTACTTAAATTAATCTCTTCCTCCAAAAATATATGTAATTAAACTTAGCGAATTTAGTAAATTCACCAACTATACCTTTCAAATGAATATTTGAAACCATTTTTGAAAAATAATATGGAAAATACTACTGCGGTATCAAACCAAGGATTCACAGTTCATTGCTTATGTCTCTATCCCAGAGAAATTCAAGACTTAACTACAGGAATTCATTGCCTCTGATTACACCATGCGAGTATACCAAATACATCCCGAAAACTCTATTTAAAAATTTTCAAAATAACGCTTACAAAATTTCAATAATAATTTTCCCAGTTAACTTTAGACAAAAACAACTTTTAAATAAAATTTATTATACAAAATATTAATATTGAATAATTACCCATTTGAAATAATAATACTGATTAAACCTTTAATAATAATTAAATACTATAACTAACTTAATTAACATTTACTTTAAAAATTCTAAAATAATTTAATAATAAATTTTTCTAAAACATTCTATTAACACTTTTAAATTTTCTAAGTAATACTGAAAAATCTTTCTTTTAAAGTCAACTTAACTTTTCCAAAAAAAATATTTTCAACACCATTATAGCCAATATAATTGTTTCTAAATCCTTTTCGATTTATTTCTAGCTTGATTTACGTTCCAATTCCGTAAATTTCTTTTTACATTACTAAAAATAATGCTACTATTTATTTTTAAAAGGATTTACCCATTTCCATATGAATTCCTACTGCGAATTTACAATTTCAAATTATTCATGATAATTCTTCACTTTATTTATAAACTTCGCTTATAAATTTCATAGTCTACTTCGCCGTTTTATCCCCATTTTGACAACACTTTGTCGATTTTAAATTTATTTCCTAAAATTTAATTCCATTTTAGTTAACCAAAATTTATTCCAAAGCCCACTAAACTCTGACTTTTTTCCTTTTTACGATTTAAAATATTATTTAAAACTGGAACATTAATTTCCTATTTTATTTTCAATTTTCCCTTTTCTTTTTCCCAAACTATATAATCTTAAATTTAAAAATATATTCTTTTATACTTAAAATAATATCGCTCAAGTTCTATTTTTTAAAACCATTTTATTCACATTTATTAAAAAATCCCTATTTTTTTCATATTTCGGAATTACTAAATAGGCTTTTAAAATTAAACTATTTATTTTTCCCAAATTTATTACTTTTAAATTTATCCAACTTCACTATAAATATTTTACTTTAAAATTCCCTTTTTATTTTACTTTAAAAATTCAATATTTATATTTTTGATATTTTAAAATGCCAAAAATTATATTCAGCAATACCATAGCGTCCAACACATTAAAATTTCCAATAGAATCTATCACAGATTATTCAAATAAATCATATTACTAAATATGAAAATAGTTTATCCAATTGGATCCCTCCAATCCATTTCCCTGCATCCACAGAAGTTAGCATAATATAAAATTACCAATCCCACTTCGAGGGGGAAAACGCGGCATATAGGATCGTCCGCTATTATGCGGGGCATATAGGGTCTCATCCGCTGTGTATATACGGAAGTATATCAATCACTCTAATGCATATATATACACATGCACAATCTACTATATATAATATAACATCCAGACTGATAATAATTATCAAATTCAATCAATCATCTAATAATTAATTTTAACTACTGAAAATTAATTGCAGAATTCTAAATTTGAGTGAGATTAACTCATCTTTGATTTTCTGTCGCTTTCACGTTCCTTTTTCAATTGAATCCGGACGCGTTTTAAATTGTCTGAAATTTTTAGAAGCTCCAATTTCACTCAAACCAGTTCATATGCATACATCACGATCCCAATGAATCTTAAATCGTCTAAATCGGGCCTCGTACGCATGAGATATACATTTTATAAGCTATCAATATTTGATATAGGTTAAAATAATATAACTTTTATTATTATTCTTTTAAAAAAAAGAAGAACAACCATACCTATTCAAAACGAACCCGGCCCAACTCCCCTTTTTCCATCTTCTTCCAAAATTTGAACTTGCCTCCCCACTTGCTTCTAACATTTTTTCCATGGCCAAACTCATTTGTTTTTCTTTTTTTTATATCTATTTTATTTCCCCGCTAAAACTTCTAGCCCACAGCCTACGGAGAAAAAGAACCCGACCGTACTCCTTTTTCCACCTTTCGCCTGTGCACGAGAACAGGAAATATCACGCGTGCACGTGCACCCTCCACCGGAGCACCATCGGCTAAATCGACCTCGTCAATGCATCCCCCTCAACGAACGCGACTCGACCATACCATCATTTCCTCTACCGCCTCGTCGTTGCAAAATGAAACTTCATTGAACCCTCTTCGACCTACTTCGAGTCGCGATGCCTCACGTTAACTGAAGTTCACCAGACTTTTGGCCACGAGCTCTACTTCCTCCTACGAACCCACACCTAGTCTCCGATCAAGCCAACTCCGCATCTACTTGAAGAAAACCCAAGCCCTAGCTTTTCGAGCTGCTCCGATGAAGATTTGAGCATTACAAATAAACGACGCACCCACCAATAATCATACTAGAATGAAGCTCATCAAAAAATAAAAATTTTGAAATGAATTTCATAATTTTTAATTTTGTATAAGCGAAGGGAGGAATTTTTTCTATCTCTGCTTTACGGCTTTAGTGTTTCGAAAAGGAAGAGGGAATGGGGTTTTTAAAAATAGGAAAGATTCCTTGCGTGTTTAGATGGTGAACAGTTATTGAAAAGAAGGGATAAAGCTGATGTTAAAGAATTTAGTAAAGTCAACTTTATAGATATATTATTTAAATTTTCAAATCGTCTTAAATTTGCAACTTAAAATCACGACCTCCTATCAAGGCATGCCACTAGGCGTTTACAATGTTATACCCCTATTTCAAATGCAACGGAAAAGGTTTAAGTCCTAATTTGATCGTATGAAGAAGATGACTTTTTGGACCCAATTATTATTTTAAATTTTCGATATAAATTTTAGCGCGCTTTTATACCATATGACCAAACAATAATTTCAAATGCTGCGAAATTTGAAATCCAATAATAATACACTATTACGGATCCAATGGAACTAATTTCGTCGAAATACATGACTATGCCCCGAAAGGCTATTTTTAAATGTCAATTTAAACTACGTATTTTTAAAATTGAACAAATCTCTGTTAAATTCAATTTTAAAACATTTATTATCTTCATTATTATCAATATAAATTTTATAAGCCTTTAAATTATTTTTAACAAGCTTAAGACTCCAGATTCACCAATTTTTCCAATCTTTTAATTCAATAATTAAATTGTCCAATAAATAGTTATATTTGAAATTCAAGTTAAAAATTAACTTTTCAATATTTAAAATCAATTAAATATTCCAATTCCAAATATCTAAAATTTTGGGTTGTTACATAAGTTATAACAATTGACTTATGCCTCATCCCATTGATCAATCCGCTTTAGAATTTATTTTTTAATTAATGGCATTAAATGTAATTGAAATATTTCAAATAAAAGGAAAGAAAACATTAATTGTAATTAATGGATGTAATAATAGATGTAGAATATATTAGTATATGATTTTTGTTTAATGATAATAAACAAATATATTTGTTTAAATGTATTTGTTATTGTACTATTTTATTTTGTTACATAATTAAATAAATATTTGCTAAATAAAATAAACAACTAAGAATTCTTATTTAAACTAATATTTTATTCCAAAAAATATTTTATTATGAATTTGAATAGTACAAATTTGAACTCTCGCCACATTTACACATTTTCAATCACAATAAAATTTCAATTACAACTTAATTTTCAATTTGCATATTACACCTCACTGCATATTCACTCAATACTCGTATTTGATCTTCAACCATATTTAAACCGGTATCCAACATCTAAATTAACTGCAAAATAAATGTTGACGAGGTAAAATTGAAAAAGAAATATTTTGCGGTGCGAAATGAAGTGTGTGTTTTGAAAATATTATTTGCATTAGTTATTCGGGTTGTTCGCCATCATTTATTTTAAATCCATCATACACGAACAACTTGTGACATGCACAGTGTACCACTATACATGCCACAAGGCTTTGCACATCGATATGCACTTGCTTGTTAAAATCATAAGGATATGTAAGCATAAGTTCAAACCCAAACCGAGGCTGGTTCAACATAGGTGCAATCCAAAATACAAAAAAAAAATCAGTTTAGAAAGCAACAAAGTGAAGATGTTCGAATATATATAGATACGCATGAAAACACATATCAATTCAGAAGCAAGCAATTCGAATATATCAGGCTCTCGAGTTCAAATTCACAACCAAACCCATAATGCAAAACAATAGTGATGTAAGAAAGAGTTCACCTTTAAATATACAAAGTGCATATGCAAAAAGCTTCAGACCACATGACTACAACTCAAAGCTACATGAATGCATATGCTCATACGGTTCGAGCAACATCAACAATGCAACTTGATATGTAACAAGACAAATTCACAAGTGAAGAACTCAAGTCAACATTAATGCAACTACACTAAACTCAAACACTAGTGGAAAAGACTTAAAGACCGCTAATGTACAACTTCAATTACTAGACTAAAGGATGGAAGTGAAGCCTCAACCAAGATTTCAAGTTCAACATGAATAAACTCCTAGCAAATGAACAGTTCAGATATGAACAATGTCTAGTCCGTATAAGACCAGATCACAAAAATGCATATCAATGAACACAAGACCGGTTCTTCATACAAAATCATGAAATGACTCGAAGCTATGCACACACATGACTAGACTTCCAATGGAACCAAATATGCGTGTGTGGAATACAACATCAGCTACAACATACAACAAAAATCAAATTCAACATAGATCATGCTTCAGATCAAGCATCCTGTAGAACCAGACTCCAAGAGATAATATGTATACTGGACCTGCCTACAACAACAAAGTGAACTAGAGGTGAATTCAACATGAATTGATACAAGTACACACAACAAGCAGCAAGTATGGTGAAAAACAACACAACCTCAAAGCTCATATGCACTGACTCGAAGCATGAGCACTTGAAGTTCAAAGCCACAAATAAGATCACATAACAATGCAGACTCAACAAACAAAGAATAAAATGCAAGGCTAACAAGGAATGGAACCAACCAGACTAGAGAGATGTAGATTAATATGAAGTCCTGACTAAATTGCAATACAACCAGATTTAATATCAAACTACCATACACACACACACACACACACACACACATATGTATACACACATGTATACATATATATGCAGTGACACACAACATATGCACATGGTCAGATACAAGGCAGTACATGATGCAATGCAATAGAATCGTGGACACAAAGTCAACCTAAAAGCAATTTGAACGAAAATTTTCAATCCGGTTTAAATGTTGCAGAAAAATAATAATCATGAACCAGTCTTAGCCAAAAAAAGGAAGCAGTTTGAATAATGTCACAAAAAATATATCTCTAACTCAAGTTTTCAAAAAAAGTCAATGTATTTCAAAATCAACATGTCATGCCAGAGTCAAAGCCAGTAGGAATGGAACAAGGGTAACAAGTCAAGATTCAAAGCCCAAAGTATCACAAATTCAAATGCGAAAAAAGAAGGGAACCAAATCCAACCGAGTATGAAATGAACAAGTCAAAAATAAATACCATCGTTCGATTAGAAAACCATGGCCATGCAAAACTCACTGAACAATTAAAATAGAAATATAGGAACGATGATTATGGAGTTCGAACCCTATAAATTACCCAACTATGATCACGGGCAAATTCACGGGATTTGAGTTCAAGAAAAAACACCATAGCAATAAACACTAAACTCGAATCAAAGTCGAGAAAAATCAAAATCGAAATCAAAAATTAAAGTCAAGTACCAGTTTCATCCAAGTATTCAAGCTCGACAAATTGAAGCCACCGAGAGCGAATCAAAGCTAGGAGCAATTGGCAAAGCAATTCAACTCAAAAGCATATAACAATCGATAACTACAAGGCGATTGCTTCAATTATACGGAAACCCTAGATTTCGTGTTTAAAAAAAGCAAAAAGGGAAAGGCCGACTTTTTACTCAAAGGAAGAAGAGAAACTGCCTTCATATTCTATTTGGTTTGAACACTAATAAGGAGTTGTCTTCTTTTATTAACAATTGGGCCGGTCTTATTTTTTATTTGGGCTTAAGTTTTATTAATTAAGGTTTTGGTTTTATTTTGTTTAGTTTTCGTTTTAAATTCAAATTAATGGCTGAGTTGTGACAAGATTTTGAGCATAGAGTTAGGTTAGTCAATAGTGGGTGTCGCAAATTTACGTGTGTAAAGTGTTTAATAACATAATTTCTAGTAGAAACCTTAGGGGCATCACATGGGCAGGTTGTTGCCAAAGCTAGGTAAACCTGTGTACGATCTCTACTTCATTACTTTCTGTTATTGTTTTTATTTTTGCATTAATAATTATTATTAGTATCACCCTATTTAACCCCCCTTTTAGGGTGAAGATGATCCTAGAAGTGGTATCAGAGCAAGGCTAATAGTAATGACGTCTAATCCTATTTGCAAATCTAGCGAGAATCAGTCTAGTATTATCCACCTATTTTTGATGGAATGAATTTTTTAAATTGAAAATTAAAAATGGAATTACATTTAAAATCTGTTAATTTTAAATGTTGGGATATTATTAAAAATGGGTGTGATATAGTAGACAAGAAAAATACTTCGATTAATGCTCTTGCTATGCATATACTATATTCTCATATTAATCAAGATAATTTTAACTTTATCTCTCATTGTGAAAGTGCATAGCAAATCTAGAATACATTTGGTGCAATATATGGAGCAAAAGTCAACAACGGTGAGAAATCCTCCACAATCTTCTCCGTTGAAGAAACGTGCCGGACAAAATTTGCAAAAGACAACAGCGATGAAGATTGAATCGCTAATGAGATAAGTGATATTTTACTCAATGATGTAGTTCTCCTATGTCGAAAATTGATTGAAATAATGAAGCTCTTAAGATGAAATATAATAAGTTGAAAAGGGAACGATCTAGATTGCGTCAGAAAAATAATGATTTGGAAAATGAGCTTAAAAATATTAAGAAAAATAAAAATTCTAATTGCAAAAGGTGTTTGGACTATGAAAAAGAATTTTCCTATTTTTATGAAATCTTTCGAAAGTTAGAAAATGAAATTTTAATTCGGAGAAAAACAAAGCTTAGGTGATTTGTAAAAACAATATTTTGCAAAAAGAGTTGGATAGTTTTAAGAGGTCGAAAGTTCTAAATGTCGGATTTTTGAAAAGAAATTAAATGAGGTGAACGAAATTTCAAAACCCTTGAAAAAGAAAACGTGACTTTTAGAAAATCTGAAATTATTTGATCAAATCAAGAGTTTAAATAGGAGATTGAAAAAATCAAGGATTTTGACAAAATTGAATTTAAAATGCTCCAACTCTTTGAAAACAAGATGTTAGAAATTGAGACTAGATTAGAGAGCTTGAAAATGAAAATATAAGCTTGAAAATGAATAATTTTGAAAAGAGAAATAGTATCATTAGTTGTTTTTCGAAGCTAGTAAATGAAAATAAAGTTTTAAAATCCAAAGTTAATAAACTTGAGTTGATTACTTGGAACCTGGAGGAAAATCATTTAAAATGCTCTTAGAAAATCAAAATATGAACAAATGACTAATAAGGGGAAAAGTGTGATACCCAAATGCATAAAGTGTGGAAATATTGGCCATGGCAAGAATAATTATTAAAATATATACAAACACAAAATAGTTAAACAACCATGGATTCCAAAAAGTACAAATATAAATGGTTAGAAATTTAAACAAATTTGGATTCCCAAAGTTACACTTGTGGATGCTAACGGTTTGTTATATAGACAAATTTGGGTACCAAAAATTTTAATAGGTAATAATTGTAGTCCTACATTCTTAGTTAGACCACTTGCCTTCTCCAAAATTTAGATACATAAGTGGACTAAGGAACAAATCTGATGGAAATAGATTTTGAGTTGTTCCAGGTGATTGATAAATTAAAATTTTAACGTTCCTTAGCCAATAAAGATTAGATGGAGATTTTCGCGTTTCAAATATCACGGAATCGAAGGAAAGTGAGGCATGATCTCCTAATTCAATTTTGTTCACATATTGTTAATTGTGTTTTCATCGACATTGTTGAAGTATTTCTGCCATATCTTGACTTTGATATTTAAAATTCTTGATGTTCTAGAAAGCTAACTGATAATGCTACAACTTTTCTATTTTTAGGTTATATTGATTCACTTTGAAATGTCAGGAAAAACTGCTTTGACAAATTTTTGAATGTGTGTTTTTTTGCTCAATATAGATTACTTTACTAGTGCTTGATATAAATGGATTTGCTGAAATTTTCAAAAAAAAATTCAAGTATTGAGGAGTACACATTTTTCTTATATACCATTATATATCACCTTGAATACCACAATTACAAGTGGTATCTGATATCATCTCACGTTGAAATCATTTTTAAATTATTTAATTATTTATATTGATTTTCAACTAGAAGTCATTTTCACAAAACCTCCCTTACATAAAATTAATTTTCATTTATTTTAATTTTTAAACTTGGGTTATCATCATGTTAAAAATACTCTAGTTTATTTCGATAAGAGATGTAATCTAGAAAAGATAATCATAGACCAATTGAATCTTTTGTATAGTGCTGGAAAAGTGATGGATTGTGACTAAATTATTTTTCATAACAAGAGGAAGTATAATTTTATAGTTACATAAAAAGTAAACAAATTTTATAATTTTTTTAGATTAGTACTTATTCCATGATCATTTCTATCACTTTCACCTTTCTGTCAATCATTATATCATAATATAGTGTGCGGAATTTGGTATTTAAAAAATAAGGAAATATTTTTTGTAAAATAATTATATCCTTAAATATTCACTCTCACTTATTAGTACTCACGGTTATGCATGGGTGAATTACTTTAATTTCTATATATGGACTTCCATTCTCATTTAAAAGTCCTCACAATTATGCATGGATGGGGCGCTTATAAGAAAGGGATAAATATCAAGTGTATTTAAAAATCCTCACGGTTATGCATGGTAAGAAAATACTTGAACTTTTTTTTTAAAAAAAGGGGTAACTACTAACCTCATTTAAAATTCCTAATGGTTATGCAAGGTTAGTAAGTGCTTCACATTTTTTGTGTAATGTTTGAAAAGAGAAAATGCATAAATTATTCCTTTATTGAAAATGTTAAACTCTTGTCACTACATAAAATTTTCCGTAATCCTACCATTTCTCTAAAGTTGAGTTTGTTTCTAATTAATGAAAATTATGATTTTTGTTTGATTAATTGGAATTTGAAATTAATATTTCCTTCTTGATTTGATTTTACATTTTTAATCAAAACCGTAGCTATTTCAATTACTATTTTTTTTTATGATAACAAAAGGGGGGAGAGGTTAAGATTTTGATTTTTAAGCAATCTCTATCGCCAGATAGGTCCAACCATAGCTCTATCTGCCACTTGATTTACTATCGAGTTCAACAGTAGACACCGCACCTCCAACTAATCACATCAGGTCGAAGCTCTTACCAAACGACGAATTTTAAAAATTGTTTCAGATTTTATTATGGAGTATATCTTGAGATAAAGAAATTTTTATTTCTCTGCTGTGTTTAAATAAGAGAGGTAGTGATAGGGTGGCTCGTTTCAGGAGGTAGGACAGTTGCTCATGGGTAGGGTGGCTGTAACGACCCGTAATTTTTGATAATTAAAAATAGTTAATTTAATAAAGTTTTGTGACTTAATGTTGGAAGAAGAAAAAAAATTATTATTTAATAATAAGAATATAATTGGAATGAAATGTAATAGTATTAATTTATGGTAATTGATAACTGCTTTAAATATAATTCCAATTAATTAAAATGATTAAAAGTTATATTTGGTTATAGATTGTAAATTTAGTGTAATAATGTGTATTAATTGATAATTGGATTTAAAAGAGGAATTAATAATTTAAATGTTGTATTAATTAATTAGTTAAGGTGTAATTAATTGTAATTGATAAAAGTAGTGTTATAGTAGTGGTTAGGACATTTGTGTCTAGATAATAAACTTACCAATGTTATTAAATGTAGAAATGGTGGCAATTGTTATTTGTTACCAATTTATTTAATCAATTATAACTGAGTGTAATTAAATATCACGATAATATGAGTTAAGACGATAACTATAAAAGGTAAATGTAACAAAATGTATAGAAATGTTAATTATATTTACAAGGAAATATTTGATGTAATAAAAAGAGTGAAACAAAAATAAATTGATTTATTGGACTTTAAAATTTTAATAAAATTGACAAAAATTAAATATAACTGAAATATAGTAGTTAATACAAATAAAAGATGGAAATTGTAGCATATCAATGAAATAAGATATAAACCAATGTAACTATATCCATAAGATAATGATAGATTGAACAAAAAGGATTGGAATCAAATTTAACCAACTTATTGGAATTAAAATATAATTAATTGGATCTGATTACAGTTGAAATTGAATATTGTAAGTAGTGTAATATTTAACACTAGATTAATATGTAAAAAATTAAGTTATTGTAAATGTCTAAGTAATCAAAAATGATAAAAATTGTTAGTTATTAAAAGTGGAATTAAAAAGTGATTTAATCAATTTAATAATAATTTATTTAATTAACATGAAAATAGCTATTTTGGCCACTAACTTAGATTTCAACGAAACCAGTTTCAACGGATCCGTAATAGTGAATTATTGTCAGGTTTCCAGTTTTGCAGCGATCGGACTTGTCGTTCGATCATACAGACTCTACATGCCTAGAAATCAATTTAATTGAAATCAATTTGAAAAAAGCTGATTTTATAGCTAACCTCTTGATACAATGGAATTAAAAATTGAAACCTATTTCATTGTGTTTAAAATTATCGAAAACATCTATTTTGATATATGGGATGACCCACTTTCGTTTTGGGTTCAGAACGGTTCATTCTTTTATCAGGCCTTGTCCATATATGTAGACCTTTCTAAACCCTAGCAGCCTTTTCATTTCTCAATTCTATACGCATCTGCCTATTACATCTATCACTTCCTTCTTCTTTCCAATGTTGGCAGATCCAAACCCAAATTCAATTTCAAAGCCAAATCCAAAAATCAAACTCCTCCGAACCATATCAAATTATATACTGTTTTGAAGCTTGCGACGAGCATAACCCAAATTTGCAATTCTTTTTTCTAGACAATCGCCTTTTTATTGAAAATCAAGGATGAACGTCAGCCATCCATTCTAGGTTTTCGACGATCCAATGGTGGATCATTGCCCAATCGACGATCGGGAAGTGGCGATGGGAAGCTAACGTTGAGTAGCAACCATCGGTATCATTCGCTCGTCCCCAGGTGGTTGGAAATTGCCAAGAAATGATGGAATAACACGGTGGTGGCATGGGCAATTGGAGGCGCAGTTTGTGGTCGCGAGTTAGCCTCTGGGGCGGTCTGAGGTGGGGATGCTTGCGACGGTCGCTGATCCGAAGGAAGATGAATGTGGCGGCGCGTATAATTGGTCAAAGTTGCGTGCTTGGCGGCTATGTCATCTAACAGTTGGAATCACAATATTTGGCTAGGGTTCGTTCGTTTTCAACTGTGCTGACATGGTGAACTTATTTTATTCTATTTATTTTAGTTTTAAATCGTTTAGCGTTCTAGTATGCATAACTTTTTTGTGAAAGGTTGGAATTGCACACGGTTTGTTTTGTTGTGATCGTATCGAAATTTGTAACATTATGAAACCAGTTTAGACGAATTTTAAGACTATTGAATTTTGAGCCTTTGTTTGGATTCCAAAACGATTTGCAATCAAAATGAGTGTTTTAACCCACTCACAATTACTAAACTATCTTGTGTTAGTTTAATAAAATTTATGATGTGATTGGAAATTAATTGATCGATGTTGGTATGTTTAAATTGTCATTTTATTTAAATTTGACTTTTATTTCATTTAATCATCGTTCAATTTAATATTGAATTTAATTGTTAATTTAATGCCTATTATTGATGATCAGTTATCTATCGATGTTTATTGATAGATTTGGATGTTGATTGTGGTGAATGTTTGATCTTTGATATTGATTGTTGTATTTTATATTGTTATAACACTGCAAATCCCTATGAGTTGAAATGATACATACTCGAACGATCTATAGATTAGGGAAAAACCATAATGGGTTGAAATAATAGACTAGAGCGATTTTTGATTTTATTTAGTTCGGGTTTGCGGTTTGAAATGATATATAACCGTAGAAATTTAAATTGCGGATTGAAAGGACAAATTTCTGTATGACTTGACCATAGGGTAGAAAATTATATGCGGACAATGGATCGGTTAAATTAAATGATTTTTAAATTTTGAATTCAATTAACTGCCATTTTGAAATAAAAAATGATTTATATAAACTGAGTTATTTACGATAATCCAAACGTTAATGCTGAAATTAGAATTGATTTAATGAATTGTTCAAAGGATTTAAATTGGAATTTTCGAAGTTAAAGTGTCAAATATAAAAGAATTTATCGGAACTGAGTTATTGAAAATGTTTGAATATAACTTTGAAATCGGTTTTAAATTAATTTAAACTATTTTAATTAAATTAACTATTTTAATCAATTTAAAACTATTTTAATTTATTTTAATCTATTATAACCTGTATAATCCAATTTAGTCTATTTTACCTAATTTAATCTAATTAAATGTATTTAATCTATTTTAAATCTATTTAATATTTTTAAATTTATTTAATCTATTTTAAAATTGTTAAATTTACTTTAAATCTCTTTAATATAATTTAAATCTATTTAATCTATATTAAAAAAAAATTAATCTATTTTAAATTTATTTAATATAATTTAATTTACTTAACCAATTTTAAATTTATTTAATGTATTTAAAATATATTAAAGATAATTTAAATCTATATAAATCGTTTTAAAATCTAATCAAATCAAATTTAAATATATTTTAAACTGTTTCTACTATTTAAACTATTTTAATCTATTTTAAACTATTTTTGAACTATTAAAAACTATTTAAGACTATCTAAACTATTTTCTAAAATTTCAGACTATGTAAAGTTGAAGTATTTATATTTGAATCCTTGATGATGAGACAATCTAAGTTGGAATTTGGGATTGAAGTCTTTTTTAAAATTACATATTTGAGTAAATATGATTTTTAAAGTGAATATGATTTTGGAAGTGAATGCGATATAATTTTGGAAGTAAACATGATTTAGAAAAGGATATAGTTTTGGAAATATGATATTTTAATAATCAAATTGTGAATGGACTTTTGAAGTGTAAAAGAAACATCCGATGTGTAATAAGCGTTTGGTTGTTAAAGAGACCGAGATCGGATATTGTCATACTTTCTGCCAATACCGAAAACTACTTTATCAACTGTGTATGTGGTGGAGATTCCAAAAATTAAGTAGAATGGTTTGGCGAATGATTCTAAATGAGGTATTTACGTCACCCTAACTCCTATGAGTCGGCTTAGATGTGACTAAAACAGGAGCCATGCCAGGCCAAGTGAGATCACATCTCCGATCAGACACATTTCTTCGATACCTTTCTATTACTTTATGATTGGTTTGGTTGCCACCCTTCGATTTTGATTATGGGAGTGTGTTCCGAGGTGGGCGGTAGTAGTTGTTATGCGTTACCGCCAGTACGGATCCGCAATTGGTATATCTACCATGGCATTGCCTCGAATGCGATGTTTACATGTCCTATCGCACCTTCTACGAGTTTGTTTTGTGATGTACCTATAGAGTGCTTCCTGATAGCCCGCCTGCGGGTGGAGTTTACAGTATCTATATAGACTATGGCATTATATAAAATGTGTTAAGAGGGATATAGGTAACGCCTTAACGTTATTTTAATACTTTACTTTACTGTAGACACTGCTATAATAGCTTATTGTACTATGTATGCAGATAGTTTAATGGATCCTTAGGAGATTTAAACCCCAAACATCTCTTAAGTTGTTGTACTCACGGTTGACACTAGATAGGAGGTGTCAAAACCCATAAACATCTCTGATGCCGTTAAATCATATTTATTTGCTGTTGATTTAACTTGCATAAGATCTTTTAGTTCTGACTCAAATGTTTTGTTTTTCAATTCATCGGGTCAGTCTGAGCTTTTCAATTTATCGAAGACTGCTTTCTGGAGGATGAAGATGAAGATTTTGTACTATTACTACTTATTATATGTATTCCACTACATCATATTGTTCCGCTGCATTTATTTATTATATATTCCTATTTTATCTAACTTTGATCTGTATTATAAAAGTTAGTCAATGTTATTTGTAAACGGATTCATGAACTATTTATTTGATTATTATATTTTATCATTCCGCTATGAAATTCTGTATTTATTTTCTTTCTTTCTCTGTTTTTTCTTATTTACACCATAACAATCTACCCTTCTGAATGGTTTGAGTCTGATGTGTATGGTTTATCGTCGATTTAAACCGTCCAAAAAGGCTGGTCGTTACATTTGGTATCAGAGCTTTCGTTTAGCGATAACCTTAACTTTGTGGAGTCTGATTCATTAGAAATATGGTAGTAATACCCTAAAATGAGTCTTTAAGTGTATATATGAGAGGGCGTATTTGTTAGTATTATAAAAGGGTTTCGTATTATGTCAATTTGTTCTGTTTTGTATTTATAAATTCTAATTGGTGCATAGGACACTATGGCATCGATAGGGATTTCTAAATACTTAATATTGCAAACCGACATATGGTTTTGAAATACAAGTAAATGAAATAATTTTACTTGGCATATGTTTTGTATATAAAAGAATAATTTTATAAATGATATAGTTGGTTGTAATATATTTGTTTGTTGGGCAGTGAAATTCATAAATATTTGTTGAAAAATGAGATTGTAAATAAATTAAATATAAATTGGAAATTTTAGAACTTAAGTTTAGGGATTTTGAAATTTTATTTCAAAAAAGTTTTGGAATATGATATTAGTAGTATTTAGAAGTATTTTCTGATATGAATATTTCAAGATGATTTGAAAGAAATGTTTTAAAGGAATTTTGGAAGAAAATATGTTCTGTACTCCCCTCTTTGTCGTTGGAAAATAATTTCGGTGATGAATGCACGCATCATCGACGTTCATTTTCGAGTTTCAAAGTAGGAAGACCACAGTAGTAATTTTACTGCACATTTGTTTTGATTACGAATCTTAAAATTTTCTGAATATGATATAGATATATAAAAGATATTATTATAGATATTATTTTAAATGGATCGAAAAGGGAACCCGGTACTTAGTTTTTAAGTTTTCTACAAATGGAAATTTCAATTATTGTAATGTAATGAAATCTTGACTATCGTAATAATTGGAAACTTTTAATATGTGTAATTAGAAACTAAATGCTAAGCAATAAATGAAAATATAAAAAGTTGAAAATTTGTGAGCTGCAAATAAAAAGGAAATGAAAATAAGAAATGATAACTATTGAACATTTTGTTAAATGAATAACTAAAAGGAACTTGTGTAACATTTATTGCATCTTTTATATAACTTACTGTGATGTTAAAAGTTGAATTGTTAATAATAATATGTAATAGAATGTTGTATAAGTAGAACTTAATTAATGAAAATGTTTTGGTGGAATTCTTTCAATAAAAAGAATTAAGATGTATAAGATTGTTATAAACTTAAGTTAATGAATTGATATTGTAATGACCTAGAATTTCTATCATTTGAAATTCGTATATTTAATTGATTTTAAATATTTAAAAGTTAAATTTTATAAGCTGAATAAGGTATATTTCGAATATAAGAATTTAATTGAATAATTAAATTACTAATTTAATATTTGAAATTGCAGAAATAATTGATATTTGAATTAAATGTGAATAAAATGATTTATAAAGATGGATTAAGTTCTATTTGAATTAGAATTATGTTAGGGAACTTTTAAAATTGAATTAAAAGTTAATTGGTAAAAATTGAATATTTTAATATTTAATTAATGAGTGAAAATAGTCATTTTTCATACAGTCTCGGATTTCGACAAAACCAATTTCTTCGAATCCATAATGTTATATTATTGTAAGATTTCAAATTTTGTGTCAATCGGATTTACGGTTTGTCCGGGGCAAACTAAAACGTGTAGAAATCTGTTTAAGTGAATTTAAATTTAAATAAGTCAATTCGAAAAACTATCTTCAGAATACGATCGAATTGGCGGATATATATTCCATTGCGTTCGGAATAGGGGTAAAAGATTATAAACGTCAGGCGGCACGTTTTGTTACGAGTTCGAAAAATTTGACGATGAATAGTGCGCGAAAATTTTCTATATAAGGCCACAGCATTTTCACTTTGCATCAAACCCTACTAAAGTTAGGGCTGGCCGCCATTTTTATTTCTATGGCCAGAAATTCTCCTCCTTCTTCCTCGTTTTGCTTCCAATACATGAATAATTAGAGAAAACTTCCAACTACAACCTTGAAGAGCACAACGAGATCTTGCGATCCAACGGGTACGATCGAAAATTACGCAAAGAATCAAAGGGACTTGTGTTTGAAGGTGTCGTACTCCATCGTGTTTTTCAAAGCATATACACAACCGAGCTTCGCTTTATTCGTGGTGGAGATGGAGTCGAGTACGGGATACAAGATGGCTGTCTTCGATCGTCTTCAAGATTCGTATAGATGGTGCGATAATAAGGGATAAAGCGGCAGCTAGTTGAGTTATTCTTGTTCGAATTGGGACGATGATGTGGAAAAAACGATGCTCGGCCATGATCGTGATTTGCAAAACGAACGGCCAGATTTTGATAAAGGTTTTAAAAATAAAATTGAAATTGAAATTTAATTATATATTAAATTGTGTGAAATTTAAAACGCTATAACTTTTTCATACGAGGTCTGTTTCGCACGAAACGAATTGTGTTGGGTTCACATTGATGAGCACTATATTATGGATTGGGATTTATTTGAGCTAGCAAAAATTTTGGTTGAAATTAAATGCTTGTTTAATTTTAGTCGTATAAATCGTTATCGCAACGACTGCAAGCTATGTGAGTACAACTCACTCTTTCTGACTCACCGATATTTTAATATAAGTGATATGATGATTGATGATTGTTTGGATGATATATGATATATTTGGATATATACCTGCCTAGTGGAGATGATGACCCTATACATTCTCGTGTATGAGGAGATGATACGTGCATCTGCCTTGAAGCGGACATTGTACACATATTCTAATATGTATATTTGTTGTAGGTGACAGGCTGGAGGGATCCAACCGGATTCCTCACCAATATTGATTTAATTTATAGATATTGTGATATATTCTGTTGTCATATGATATATGATGTTTTGGTTGCCTTGATTGTTGTATTTAGTGTTATTGCATCATTGAGCCTATTTTAGTAATTTTAAAAATATTAAAGTGATGATTTTTAAATTGAAAAAGGATTTTTCAAAGCGATTTTGGAAATATACATTTTGTTGAATTTTGAAGTGTTAAAGGAATGGGTTTATTTTAAATTAATAAATGTTATAATTTTTATGTTATAGACATTATGATGTTTTGGGAAATATAATTGAAATGCGATTTTTGAAATATGAAGTTAACTATTTCATGAAATAGTATAAATGGAGATTTTTGAATTATTATAAATGGCTTTATATATAAGATTTATAAAAATTGAATTTTTATAAATCGAAATAATGGAATTATAAAGGAGTTTTGATAAGTGTTAAAATGAAGTTATAAATAGAGTTTATAAGTGAATAAGATTTATAATTGTGAAGTTATAAAATAAATGAATTTGTAAATAGATGATTTATAAGTAATTAACTTATAAATTAGATTTTTCTTATAAATGAGATAAATGGAATTGGTTAATAAAGGAGATTTATAAATTGAAGTTTTTACAAAATAAAAATGTGAATTTATAAACATTGTTTTGTAAATACGAAATCAATTAAAATTGATAAGTTAAATTTAGAAATTATCAAAGGATTATATTTACGATGTTGGACAGTAAATAATATTTTAAAATTAAATAAACGTTTTGGAAAGCGATATTTTAAATGGAATAAAATGATTAAAAGATGTTTTTAGAATGTGTTAAGGATCGAAACCGTGGATTTCAACATTCATTGTTGAAATAGACATTTTCGAGAAATAAGGAAATGATTGACTATAACACTGTTGTTATAGTTAATGATTCAAAAGGAATGTCTTTTTATAGTATACGGGATTTATATATCTGTCTTATTTTCGAATCCCTATACTGATTTTGGGTTGTCGTAACGATGTTTTAAGCAACATTCGTTTTGACCCAAATAAATGTGTTTAAAAAGAATGTCTTTCCTTAAAGAATAAAATATATACTTAATCTTGATTTAAATATATATATATAATGTTTTCTAAGTGTTGAAAATAAATTGATATGTGAATTACTTATTATTAAATAAGTATATGCAAATGTTTTCCAATATAGAAGTTGACATGGTTTTGAGAATATATCTTTTTAAAGATAATTTGAAGTGAATATCTGGCAAGTGAATTAATTAATAAAAGATTAACTAAAAAGGCCTAATGATTGTTATGGTGCTAAATATTTGTTTGTTTACTTTGATAGTTAAATAACCGACTATCGATCCTGGACAAATTTTAGTTCCTCGACTTGATATGGGAACTATTTAGTCGTACAGTACGTAGACTTCTGTGTAGGATTAATTACCATTTGTGTTGAGGATGTTGATTTGTGTAGTGCGGAGTACTACTCCAATCTATCAAGCTTCCTTCTTGTCCCATAGAATAGCAAGTTGAAAGTTGGAAATGTGATAAGTCTATGAGACTTAATTTCTGTGTGAGGTTGAGAAATGCTTTTGCGTTGTTAGTGCGATGAGACTGGGATCAGAATTATCTGAAAACCGCTTCGGACCAACATATATGCGACAATAGTGCAGGTTGCTTATGATGATATTGATATTCCGGATTTTCATAATAGGGGACAGCTAGTTGATCGTTTAGGGTCAAAATCCAATATACATAAAGTAGCAGTGGTCTCTTCATTATGATATCCAATGCGAGGACTATTCGCTACTAATCCAAGGATTTCCCGACAGGATGTGGTAGGAAAGTACCTTCGGTCTGTCCTGTTCCTGTACAACTTGTATGGATGTTTGACTGATATTGCATTTCTAAAGATTATGTACATTGGTTCTTACAAACGTACATCAATGATGGCGGAGAAGGAAACTTTTCTTAGCTTAACACCCTCCTTGGGACGTATGAGCTTAAGGGTTGTATTTTTGTGGAAAACAATTAGTATTCAATGGAAATGGCCGTGTGGCATTCAAAGTGGTGTGATATGTGATAGTGAAAGGTAATCTTAGCCTCGCGAGCCTCACACCTTGGTTATGATGCGATTCTATGTGGTCAGATGTATGCTTTCATTTCGAATAGTAGTGATTTGGGTTATCATATGTTCTGAGCCCCAGGTACCAGATATGTCTGGGCCTCATGGCAGGGATGCGTGAAGTCCGAGTCCTTGGATGTAATTCGCAGATTGCATCCACTTTTAGCCATTTGTATTGTTGTACGACGGCGTCTGAGTCATGGACGTAAGTCGTGGATATAGCTTTCCACTAGTTTCCTATCATGTTGGAAATATAATCCCAATAGGAGATTTACGGTTTTGATTATATTCCCAAAATAGCTGTAATGACTTGTAAACATTTCAGCTACCCCATTTTGGTATCATAAATTCCGTTCGGTATATTCCATTGACCCTGTCCGGATATATTCCATTAGACTTGGTCCAGGTATTGATACCTTATTAGAATAAGTTTATTTGGAAAGTGATTTCAAAAGAATGTCATTATAAATAATTTTAGACGTTTCGATATATAAAAATGTTTTAGTTATCATAAGGTAAAAACATGTCCGCGTTTATGAGTGGACTTTTCTTATGAGATAGTTTTGTTTTGATAAAGGAAAAGTTTTGATAACTTAATAAATTCAGTTGAGTGTGTTTCTCACGCTGGCTTACCAGACTGATCCGAGCGTTCTTCCCTTTCAATGCTCGGGTCAGACCGAGTATATGTATAGGTCTAGATTTGTTGCTTTTGGAGCTTCAGCAGGAGAGCTGGAGATCTTCATTTTCGTACATCCGTGTTTGCTTGATTATCCATCGCATTGCTTAGTTTTTTTAAATTATCGGCATTTGTAAGGATAGGTTATTATAACTGTTCAGGCTGATAACTATTAATTGATTGTTGAACTCTGATTAATGTGTGTATATATATAGTTTCTGTTTTGTAAAGATCATTGATATGATATTATATATTTTCCGCTACGATGTGATATTCTGTATTTTTCTGTTTGGTTGTATTGTTCTGTTTGGTTCTATCTTTTCTCTTTCTTCTCTTCTCTTCTTCTCTCTTCTTTTATTTCTCTTGACTTTCCGTCAGTCATTGTTTTTTGGGTCGGACATGTGTAGATTATTGTCGATTCAAAGGGTATCGAATTTTTGGGTCGTCACATCTGGTATAAGAGCTTAGATTTTGTATATTCCAAAGCTTTGATGTGTACTCATTATAGATAGGGACAGTAGCACCCTAGATTGAGTTAAGTGTATTATATATATGAGCGCGTATTTATTAGTGAATATAAAATATTTTATATTGTGTTTTCTTATCCATTGAGCTGTTTATAAATTCTGGTCGGTATGTAGGGCACCATGTTATCGATAGGGATTTTCAAACACTTAAACGAGGCAAGTCGACATAGTATTATTTTAAATTGACTAAATGAAATAATTTTACCTCGATTATATTTTATATATAAAGGAATAATTTTTCAGGAATTATTAAAGTGTAAATGAATTGTTTGGTTGTTTGAAAATGTAAATATATATAAGTTGATAAAAGGTGGTCGAATAATCTAAATAAAAATAACAATTGTAAAAGAATAAATTATATAAGCAAATGAATTATAAATATGGAATTATAATTAATATGATATACAATTATGAAATAATCTTATATAAAAGAAATAAAACTATATGAATATATTTATAAATATGAGTTATAAATGAAAATGGATTTAACTAAGAATTTGAAATTTTGAATCCCGTTGATTTTGAAAGTTGTTTTTCATAGTTAAAAAGATTATATTATTATAAATCGAGATAAGATAAGTGAATTTGAAATAAATCTTATGTAAGTGAGGTGAAATAGTGAAATTATATAAGTAAAAAGATGTATAAATGTGATTTATGAAGATAAAAAGAATTTTAAAAAAAGAATTTAAAGTACTAAATTTACTACTATTGCTGGAAAATAATAAGGGTGATAACTGCAGCATCATCAGTATCATTTTCGAGTTTCTATGTGATGGATTTGCTACCAATGGTAAATTGAAAATGAAAATTGATGTTTTGTTATGAGAGACAAATTTGATTTAAAATCCAAGTTGTAATTGATAATTATAAGTAAAATAAGTTCTGGACTTATAATATATGAGATAATCAAGATTTAATTTTGGTAAAGTTGAAATAAATTTGAGTTAGCATATTAGATATATGATTTGGAATTTAACAAAAGGAAGGTACATTTGAACTAGATTACATAAGTTATTGAAGTACGAATATAAGCTTAAATGGTTAAGTGATTATATAATATGAATTTGGAAGTTTATATAAATAAGTTATATAACGTATAAAATGGGAAAATGTAAGTAAAATAAATTGTTAAAGTGGTTAAACAATTTTGTTAAGCAAAACAAAATTTGAATTTGGATAGTGATATAAATTTGACTTAAGTAAAGTTAAATAAAATATAATTTCAACTAAATTAGTAGTGAACTTAAGTTGTATAAATGAAAGTAAATGCAAGTGAGAATAAAATGAAATATAACTTAAGTAATGTTGAATAAAGTTGATATTGGTATCGAAGTAAGTTAATAAATGAAGTAATTAATTGAATGTGAATTTGAGTTATATAAATAAATTCTACTTCATTTGTAAAATGAATAGGCATTGGAAATGTTGTGTTAAGAATTTGAATAAAACTTAAGTTAAGAAGTTGTGAATATAGTGAATATTAGAATTCAATCTAAATTGAATATTAAACCAATTGAAAGTAAATTAATTTAGTAATGTTGGATATACATTGGTTGATTAGATAGTTGTTAGTTGATTGTATAGAAATTCATATGGAATTGAATTAATTAAATTGTAAGTAAATGAATCAAAATAGAAGTGAATTTGATTTAACGTGAAAGTAAACAAACTTGAATGTAAATTAGTGAATGTAAACTAACTGAATAAATGAATGTTAGTAAATCCAATATTAATAAACAGAATGTGATTAAGTTGAAAAATAATTCATTAAATATCAATAGCAAGTGAATTTATATTGATTTGGTTATGGATTGTTGGATATATATTGATTTGTTGGATGTTTGTTAAATAATAGTTGTTTGATGGTAGGATTTGTTATTTTGATTGCATTTGCTATATTGGCATATATGGTTGTTTTATTGATATATGTTGTATATCGATATTACTTTCTATATACTCTCATTATTGTTGAGTGTTTAGTAGATGCGGATGGCGCTTGCTTCGCTTTTGGAGCTCTCTTTCGCTCTATATTAGCCGTATATGCTTACTAATAATATATAAGGTACATATCTCGGATCACATATCGTACTTTTATATTTTTTTCCCTACGGAATGCCTCATCCTCGTAGATGAGATGTATATTTATGATATATATATATATATATATATATATATATATATGTTGTGATCCTACTACGTTCCAACCGCGCAAAGGAGACGCTGGCGAATTTTTTTTGAAATTTTGGAAAATTTGTGATAAATATAATTTTGATTTTGAGTTATAAAAGTTAAACGATATTGGTTGGTTTTGAACAGATAACTATATATAGATTTGAAAACTTAGTAATATTAGGAAATCAATTCTATGGTTTCGATAACGACCACTATACAATAGAAATCGAATATGCATATATATTTCTATTCACAGGTAATTGCTAAAGCAACATCAAAAAAGAGACAAGAACAAGACTCAAAGAACGTATCAAGAGGCTGCAAGTCGATATAATCAGAAGAGCAATGACACAGATACAAGAAAAGCAACGTGCACAAGATCAGACGTCTAGGTGCACTAGCCAGACGTCTGAACGAATCTCTGGTTCACAAACCAGACAGAATCAAACGTCTGGTTAATGTACTCAGACATTTGAAAAGCTACTATGTACAAAAAATATATAGAGCCAGACGTCTGGGACATATTCCAGATGTCTGAAATCGAACTCGGGTGTTGACAATCAAATTACAACTGCCACAATTGAAAAGATACTTTCGCTCCTCTTCGCTGCAACTCTTCATCACCATCAGAAGCGAACATAGAACACATGTTAATGGATGAAACTACTCAAGGAATCTCTCAACCTCTATAAATAGCATCAAGAATCCAAGAGAAGATTTCACCTTACTTGCTTGTGCTCTTTACTCTTATACTATGATATATTCTTGATCTCTAGCAATCATATATTAGTATTCCACTCTTCCATATATACAGAACTCTTCAATCAATATCCTCTAGATATATATATATTGGAAGCATTTGTACTTATTAGTCAATATTCGTGTTATAGAACACACACTTCTCAAAAAAATCTTTTGTAACCAAGCCTATTCCTCCGGGCGAAGTAAGGGTGTTTGATAGTCGAATTCCAAAGAGGAGCTTCGGGATTGGACGTAGGATGGGAGGTCTGAACCAGTATAAAATTCTGGTGTGCTTTGTTTATATTTTACTAGATTAATTTATATTAGTTACATCATATAATTAGTCACATATACTTGCATATATACACTACACGATCCATTATATAGACTTCCAATTGGTATCAGAGCAAGGTTAGATCAAAGAACAGTAACACGTTTTTGAATCACTTTAATATGGTAAGTATTTTTCAAAAAGGACAACCCACAGCACGACCCCCACATTTTAATAGCTCTAACTATGCATATTGGTCAACACGTATGAGAATTTTTATGGAAGCTAATGGTCTAGAAATTTGTTCAGCCACACAAGATAAATATGAAGCACCTACTACTGCTATGAACACATGGACCAATGCATAAAAGATCTTAGCATCAAACAATGCTAAAGCTATGAACGTTTTATTTTGCTTTCTAGATAAAAATGAATTTTCATGTGTCATGCTATGCACAACTGCATTTGATATTTGGCGTACCTTACAAATTACACACGAAGGTACAACAAAGGTCAAACAAACTAAGATTTCAATTTTGCAAAACCAATTCTCGTCATTCAAAATGAAGCAAAATGACACTATTGTTGACTTGTATTCTAGATTTCAAACTATCCAACATGATCTTATGGCATTAGGAGTTAAGTTTACTGATTTTGATTTAGTTTCTTGAATACTCAACTCTTTAACATTGGATTGGGAAAGGAAGGTATTAGCTATTGAAGAAGCTAATGATCTCTCTACTCTCAAAGTTGAAGAGTTGATAGGAAATTTAATGTCCCATGAAGCTAATTTGCTGGCACGAAAAGAACTAAATTCGGAGAAGAAGAACATAGCATTCCCAGCAACAAAAAATGATGACTCTGATTTAGATGAAGAAGAGATAGTCTTCATTGCCAAGAATTATAACAGATTCAAGAAATTTAGAAAGATGACCAAATTCCAAAAAGAAGGGAAGTCCAACACAACAAACCTATCCCAAATCAAGTGCTATGAATGTGATCAATACGGACATATGAAGAAGGATTGCCCTAAACTCAATAATGATAAAAAGAGAAAAAAAAATTGGAAAATTCAAAAAGAAGAAGGCTTTCAAAGTAACATGGGATGGCTTGGATTCTTCATAAAGTGATAGCGGTAGTGACGGAGAACAAGCTAATGCGTATTTTATGGCACAAACTGATGAGGTATGTCTGGAACTTAGCTATGATGAATTATTAGAACTTAGCATGGAATTAGATGATAAATTTAAACAATTTAAAATATTGAACAAAGAATATATAGTCAAAATAAATGGATTAGAAATTGAAGTAGGAATGTTAAAAGATGAAAAATTATCTTAGAAGAAGAACTAGATTTATCTCAAGAGAAAATTAAAAATAATGTGATAGAAAGTGAGGCTATTGCTATTGATTTTGAAAATACTAAAATAGTGAAGGATAATTTGTTAAAAGAAAATGTCAATATGAAAAGCAATATTGAAATATTGAAAATTGAAAATTTATAATTAAAAGAAAAATTAGATAAAATTACAAATAATGTGTCAACATTTAATAAAGGAAAAAAGATTTGGAAAATCTTATCAAAAATTCAAAACCATCATGCAATAGAAATGGAATAGGATTTAAAAATACTTCTAAACAAAAAGGAAATGTCTAAAAAATTAGTTATTAAAAAACTAAAAGTTTACCTACATCTAATATGAATACCCAAAATATGAAAATTTGGATTCCTAGGACAAATAATAATTTGATTAGACAAAAACGTATCAATAATTTCTAAGAGAATGTAGTCTATAATAAAAATTATATTTATAAAGGTACCAAACCATCTTCGGTATGGCTACCTTCGCCTAACAGGACCTTAACAAAATATATGGGTACCAATTAAAACATCTTTTATTTTGCAGGTACCCAAAATAAAAAATAAGGAGTAATGGATACTAGATAGCAGATGTTCCAAGCAGATGACCGAAAATTCAAAATGTTATCAATAAAACATACATCGATGGTGGAACGGTAACCTTTGGAGATAACTCAAAAGGAAATGTCATGGCCATTGGAGAAGTCATCAACTCTGGTATTTATAACTCTCCTATTATTTCAAATGTTTTATTAGTAGAAAATCTAAAACATAACCTACGAAGTATTAGTCAATCATGTGATAAAGGTTTTCAAATATTTCGAAAAAGATAGATGTAATATTTTCTATAATAACAAACAACTTTTATTTGAAAGTTTTAGAAACAAAAATATTTATGTATTAAACATGAATACAAATAAAAATTCAAATTTATGTTTAACCGCCAAACATGATGATCCATGTTATGGCATAAACGATTTTTTCATATCAATATTAAAAATATTAATAGATTGGCAAAATATGGGCTAGTTAGAGGTCTACCTAAAATAAATTAGAAAATTTATGTGATGATTGTCAAATTGAAAAACTGAAGAAAATCTCTTTTAAATCTAAAAATAATATTTCTACAAAACAATCATTAGCATTATTACATTTAGATTTATTTTTTCCAACACAAATATGATCTATAAATCACAACAAATATGTTTTCGTAATAGCTGATGATTTTTCGAGATATACATGGACTTTGTTTTTAAAACATAAAAGCGATACTTTTGGTATGTTTAAAATATTTGCTAAAAGAATTAAAACACAAATGGACTTGAAAATTAAAAATATTCGAAGTGATCACGGTGGAGAATTCGAAATCGATCTTTTTGCTAATTTTTGCAATAAGAAAGGAATAAGTCATAATTTTTCTTTTCCTCGCACACCTCAATAGAATGGTGTCGTAGAAAGAAAAAATCGAACGTTATAAGAATGTGCACGAACACTATTAAATAGTAGTGGTCTACCAAAACACTTTTTGGCTGAAGCTATTGTTGTAGCTTGTTATGTGTTGAATCGAGTAACTATACGTCCTATGACTAAACAAACTTGTTTTGAAATATTTTTTGAAAGAAAACCTAAAGTATCATACTTTAAAACTTTTGGTTCAAAATGTTTCATATTAAATACATAAGATAACTTAGGAAAATTTGGCCCGAAGGCAGATGAAGGTATCTTTGTTGGATATTCGGATCGTAGCAAAGCATATAGAATTTTTAATAAACAAAATAATACCTTTGAAGAAAGTTTACATGTTTCGTTTGGCGAAAATCCTTTTAATCATCATACTAATGATGAAGAAGAAATTATTCCACTAACAAATTCTATTATAATGAAACAAATGTGCAAAATAACACTTTGATATCATCCCCTAGAATTCTTAAGAATCATCCAAAAGGTAATATCATTAGAGATCTCAATTCTAGAGTAACTAGAAATCAACTTAATCAAATAAGCTATATAGAATTTGTGTCAAATTTGAACCAAAAAATTATAAAGAAGCTTCAAATGATAATTTTTGGATAGTCCCTATGCAAGAAGAATTAAATCAATTTGAACGTAATAATGTTTGGGAATTAGTACCAGGACCTGAAGAACATTCGGTTATAGGAACAAAATGGGTATTTAAAAACAAAGCAGACGAGAATGGAAATATTGTTAGAAATAAAGAATGTTTAGTTTTTCAAGGCTATAGTCAACAAGAAGATATCGATTATGATGAAACCTTTGCTCCAGTAGCTAGATTAGAGGCCATTCGTACATTATTCGCCTTTGCAACTCATCACAATTTTATAGTATTTCAAATGGATGTCAAAAGTGCTTTTTTAAAAAGAAATTGTATATGTAGAACAACCCATTTATTTGTTCACGAAAAATATCCCGATCATGTTTTTAAATTACACAAAGCATTATATGGATTAAAACAAGCTCCTTGAGCATGGTACGAACACCTTAAAAATCATTTAATTACATCTGGTTTCCAAAGAGGAAAAATAGATACAACCTTATTAATTAAAAGAGAAAATAATGATATTTTAGTTGTACAGATTTATGTTGACGATATCATTTTTGTTTCAACCAACGAAAATCTATGTAATCAATTTTTGAATATTATGAAAAATGAATTTGAAATGTCACATATGGGAGAATTAAATTTCTTTTTGGGTTTACAAATAACAACTTGAAAACGGAACTTTTATTCATCAAGAAAAATATTATAATGATCTATTACGTCATTTTGAAATGAATAAAACTTCGAGCAAACCAACACCAATGATTACCACTGTTCTTAGAAAAGGATGATAACGGAAAAGATTTTGATGAAAAATTATATCGTAGCACGATTGGTACTTTACTTTATTTGACGGCTAGTCGACCAGATATTATGATGAGTGTATGTCTTTGTGCTCGATTTCAAGCAAAACCAAAAGAAACTCATCTAAGAGCTGTTAAGCATATTTTACGTTATCTATCTAGTACTAGAGATTATGGTTTGTTTTACCCTAAAGGATCATTGTTTGATCTAGTTTCATATAGCAATGCGGATTTCGGTGGATGTAGAACAGATTGTAAGAGTACTAGTGGAACATGTCACTTTATCGGACAATCATTAGTTTCATGGTTTAACAAAAAGCAAAATTGTGTTTCTTTATCTACTTGCGAAGCCGAATATATCTCAACAGCTCTAGTGTGTGCACAAGTGATATACATGCAACAAACACTTATGGCTTTTGGCAAAATTATCAACAAATCTCCAATATATTGTGATAACACAAGTGCAATAAATTTATCAAAAAACCCTGTCAATCATTCACGAACTAAGCATATAGATATACGACATCATTTTTTACTAAACAGTGTTGAAAAAGGAACTATTTCATTAGAGTATATAAATATCAAAAATCAAATAGCAGACATCTTTACAAAACCACTAAATGAACAAATTTTTATAAAACTCCGACGTAATTTAGGGATTTGCTCGCTTCATGATCTACTCACTTAATAATCATTACTTCATTTATGCTATGATTAGTCATTCATTTTTCTATCCATAAATTATATTTAATAATTTCTGCACCTTTAATTTTTTAGATAGTTAGTTTTTCTATAAATAATTTTTTCAACTTATATATAAATAGTTATACAACAAAAAAAACTATATACACATAATTCATATCCTCTTCAACAAACAAAATATAGCCATGTCTTCTGAGGACTCTTGTATATCCATGTCGACACCTACGACGGATAGCTCGGTGGATACACCACAACGGCTTCCTATACCTACACCAAAGCAGGAACCGACGTATAAGTGGTCCTCATATCACACGGGATTTACCCCCCATAGCAAGAAGACCAAAAGATCTCTGTTTGTCTCTCCTAACACAAAGGAGAAAATTGATGAAATTCATCACTATTAGAAACAACAGATAAATCTACAGTGAGATCTATATTTTGAACAAAGAGTTAAAGCACGTCGCTAAGCTTTTTGGAGCAAGTGGCGATGAAGTTTTGTACGTCACGGAAGAAAGATGTCCATGCACCACTTCCAAAACCTTGTAGTTCTTTGGATCCCTCGTCTTTGTATCGTACTCCTTCAGACCCTTCACCAAAATGATTTTCTGGCTCCGAGAGAACCCAAGAACATGGAAATGTATGGTCTCCACTTAAACCATGGAAGGATAACAAGCCAGGAGATCATAAAAACTCCATCGCCTTCTAAATAAATTATATTTGTTATTGTATGTATCTATGTTTATTTATTATTATTTTTCACACAAATAATAATATTTTTTTAATAAAATAGAGAATCGAAAAATAACCAAAACCATCAAATTTTAGGCTATTTTTAGAAAAGTTTCCTATTTCAGATGTTTGGATATGGACCTCAGACGTCTGACACTCTGATATAGGTCTATTTTTTAAGCACCGTGCATATGTCAGACTTCTGATATACCCACCAGATGTTTGAAAATTTGCTCTATCTCCTCTATATAAAAATCAGAAAATGCCAGATGTCTGAAATTCGACCCAAACGTCTGAATTATTTCTCTGCCACAAAATTTTAAAAAATTGACCTATTTCAGAAGTCTGATTTTTAACCCAAACGTCTGGTAAAACTCTCTGACTATCAAATTTTACAAATTCGATCAAACCAGACGTCTGAATTTATCTACTATACTCAATTTAGGGCAAACCAAACATCTGATTTAGATTCCAGACGTCTGAAATTCATTCGACTCTTTAAATTATCCTAGATAACGTTATTTTTTACTTTCATCTTAAAATTTTCTAAGCCCCGATCTCCCTAGTGATGATTTTTCTCTCAAAATCTTCCTTTTTACACGAGTCAAATCTCAATGCCTCCTAGAACTAAAAATCCCAAGATATCCAAACGAAAACAAGACCAACCAACATCATCTTCAAATCCTCAAGTTTGCTCAGATGATCAAATTGAAAGATGGATGAATAGAGCACCACATTCAATCAAGAATTATGAAGATATACAAAAGAAAAAGCTTCACACAGGTCCGTTATATAATCTACTTAAATTTCCAATGTATGATTTGGATGAAATGTGCGAGAATGTCGGGCTAGAAACCTTGATTTCATTCTCTCCTAATGACATCCAAATAAATTGATTGGCAATATTTCTTTTTTGTGCGAATTTGGATAGCACTTCAGTGTGGAACACTGACGTTGAAGATAACTGGCTCTGGTCTAGCATGTATGGCAACACTATTAGACTAACTCCTGGCATAATAGGTAGAACCCTAGGATGTTCTGACACGGGCGAAGATTTATACAACATTCTTGATATGCGCTTCAAGCCAAGAAATAGTATGGCAGATCAAATTTGGGAAGATGAAATGCCAAAGTTTTCCTCTAAGTATCTACTTCCAAAAGCGCGACTCCTTACTTGAATGATAATCAATACCATCATTCCACCTATGGGAAGCCACGAGCAAATAACCGAGTTAGAGCACAAAGCCCTTATATGCTCTATTTAGTGGAACAAGGGTGAATTGGGCCAAATTCATCTTTGACAAGCTCAAACATTTTTGGACTCGATCGCGGCCATCAATTATTTACCCAACGTATATTATGAGACTTCTTCGTGCATATAACATCCCGTCCTACTTATCGACCTTTGAAGAAATCTCACCAAAAAATGCTTCCACGAAATTTTTCTCACTTATGCACCTACCTGAGATTCCCCCAGAATTTATATCCTTCGAAGGTTGGATGCACAATCGTCAATCTAGACAAGTTGAGCCTCCACCTCAACCACACAATGAACCATCTCAAGAGGTGGAACAACATCGAGAAGCAACTACACTTCCTTCTGCACCATTTGACTATCTAGGACACAATGAGATTACGGAGACTCGAACAGATAAAAATCCAAATGAAAGTGTTTGAGATCTCACCCTTAGAAATCAACATATATTATCTCAAAATAAAAACTTTTGGCTAAGCGGATTGATAACTTCGAAACATCATTTGCTACGTGCCTAGCCACAGTTGAAGAATTTCTTTCGACTGTCTTATTGGTTCTCAAAGAAGTACTACAACGGGTTCGCGGTCCAACACCACCTTCTGAAGATTGGCCAACCCCAGTACCTTCTCCTCCCACAAAACATTCCAAACTTTCTGAGGACGAACCTCTCAAGCAAGCTTTGACATCTCCTACGAAGCGTAGCACCTCTAAAAAAGAAGAAACAGGGGATGATCAAGACAAAGCTTCTCCAAAGGAATCATAGATTTTAGGATTTTGGGATTTCAATTTTTGTAAAATTGACAAAATCTATGTATGCAATCAATTTCGAATTATTAATGAAATTTTCCTTTTGTGTTTGACGATTACTTAAATTATTTATAATTCTTTTTTGATAATGCCAAAGGGGGAGAAATATAAGTATAATTATAAAACATTTAGAACAAGCACATATTCAGGGGGAGATTTATAATTTATATATAAGTACATTGAATAGTTGTCATCATCAAAAAGGGAGAGATTGTTAGGAAATCAATTCTATGGCTTCGATGACGATAACTATACAATGGAAATCGTATATGCGTATGTATTTCTATTCACATGTAATTGCTAAATTAACATCATTAAAGAGACAAGAACAAGACTCAAAGAACGTATCAAGAGGCTACAAGTCGATAGAATCAGAAGAGCAATAACACAGATACAAGAAAAGCAACATGCACAAGATCAGACGTTTGGGTGCACTAGACAGACGTCTGAATGAACCTTCTGGTTCATAAACCAGACAGAATCAGACGTCTGGTTAATGTACTCAGACGTCTAAAAAGCTACTATATACAAAAAAAATATAGAGCCAGATGTCTGAGACATATTCCAGATGTTTGAAATTGAACTCGGGTGTTGACATTCAAATTACAACTGCCACAATTGAAAAGACACTTTCGCTCCTCTTTCCTGCAACTCTTCACCACCATCAAAAGCGACCATAGAACATATGTTAATGGATTCGACTACTCAAGGAATCTCTCTACCGCTATAAATAGCATCAAGAATCCAAGAGAAGATTTCACCTTACTTACTTGTGCTCTTTACTCTTATACTCTGATATATTATTGATCTCTAGTAATCATATATTTGTATTCCACTCTTCCATATATACAGAACTCTTCAATCAATATCCTCTAGATATATATATTGGAAGCAATTGTACTTAATAGTCAATATTCTTGTTATAGAACATACACTTGAAAAGAACAAGCTTTTGTAACCAAGCCTATTCCTCCAGGCGAAGTGAGGGTCTTTGATAGTCGAATTCCGAAGAGGAGCTTCGAGACTGGACGTAGGACGGGAGGTTCGAACCAGTATAAAATATTGGTGTGCTTAGTTTATATTTTACTAGATTAATTTTATATTAGTTGCATCATATAGTTAATCACATATACTTGCATATATACACTACACGTTCCATTATATATACTTTCAAGGAAAGTTTTATAATAAGTTTAACGAATGATTTTGGAAAAGTTAAAGGTTTAAATGAATTTATATCCGGTTGAATGAATTATTTTTGAAAAGTTAATTGATTTTTTACTTTTTTTTACTCGGTAATTTCGAGGACGAAATTCTTTTAAGTTGGGGAGAATGTAATGACCTAGAATTTCTATCAATTGGAATTCGTATATTTAATTAATTTTAAATATTTAAAAGTTAAATTTTATAAGCTGAATAAAGTATGTTTCGAATATAAGGATTTAATTGAATAATTAAATTAGTAATTTAATATTTGAAATTGCAGAAATAATTGATATTTGAATTAAATGTGAATAAAAATGATTTATAAAGATGAATTAAATTCTTTTTGAATTAGAATGATGTTTGGAAACTTTTAAAATTGAATTAAAAGTTAATTTGTATAAATTGAATATTTTAATATTTAATTGACGAGTGAAAATAGTCATTTTTCATACAGTCTCGGATTTCAACAAAACTAGTTTCATCGGATCCGTAATGTTATATAATTGTAAGATTTCAAATTTCGTGACAATCGGAGTTACGGTTTGTCCAGGGCAAGCTAAAACGCATAGAAATCTGTTTAGGTGAATTTTAAATTTAAATAAATCGATTCGAAAGCCTATCTTACAGATACGATCGAGTTGGCTTTCGATATATATTCCATTGTATTTGGAATGGGGGTAAAACATTATAAATGTCAGGCAGCATGCTTCATTTCGAGTTCGAAAATTTTGACGATGAATAGTGCGTGAAAATTTTCTATATAAGGCTACAACATTTTCATTTTGCATCAAACCCTAGTAGGGTTAGGGTTGGCCGCCATTTTTATTTCTATGGCCAGAAATTCTCCTCCTTCTTCCTCATTTTGCTTCCAATCTGTGAATACTTAGAGAAAACTTCCAACTACAACCTCGAAGAGCACACGAGATCTTGCAATCCAACGGGTACGATCGATTTGTGTTTGAAGGGTCCATGCTCCATCATGTTTTTTGAAGCATATTCACAACCGAGCTTAGCTTTGTTCATGGTGGAGATGGAGTCGAGTATAGGCTACAAGATGGTGGTCTTCAATCGTCTTCAAGATTCGTATTGATGGCGCGATAATTAGGGATAAAGCGGCGGCTAGTTGGGTTATTCTCGCTCGAATTAGGATGATGATAGGGACGAAACGATGTTCGGCCATGATCTTGATTTGCAAAACGAACGAATGGATTTTGATAAAGGTTTTAAAAATAAAATTGAAATTGAAATTTAATTATATATTAAATTGTATGGAATTTAAAACGCTATAACTTTTTCATACGAGGTTCGTTTCACACGAAACGAATTGCATTGGGTTCGTATTAACGAGCACTACATTATGCAGCTAGATTGAAATTTATTTGAGATAGTGAAAATTTTGGTTGAAATTAAATGCTTGTTTAATTTTAATTGGAATAAATCGTTATCGCAACGACCACAAGCAATGTGAGTACACCACACTCTTTCTGACTCACTGATGTTTTTATATAAGTGAGAAATAATTTATTGTATGATGATTGATGATTGTTTGTATGATATATGATATATTGATTGGTATTTGGATATATACCTGCCTAGTTGAGCAGATAACCCTATACGTTCCCGTGTATGAGTGGATGACCCTTTGTACGCACTTCTGCCTTGAAACGGACATTGTACACATATTCTAATATGTATATTTATTATAGATGATAGGTTGAAGGGATCCAACTGGATTCCTCACCAATATTGATTTTATTTACAGATATTGTGATATATTCTGTTATCATATGATATATGATGTTTTGGTAGCCGTGATTGTCATATTTAGTGTTATTGCAGCATTGGGCCAATTTTGGTAGTTTTAGAATTATTAAAGTGATGATTTTTAAATTGAAAAAGGATTTTTCAAAGTGATTTTGTAAATATATGTTTTGTTGAATTTTGAAGTGTTGAAGGAATGGATTTATTTTAAATAAATGAATGTTATAATTTTTATGTTATAAACATTACGATGTTTTGGGAAATATAATTGAAATGTGACTTTGGAAATATGAAGTTAACTGTTTTGTGAAATAGTATAAATGGAGATTTTTGAATTATTATAAATGGTTTCATATATAAGATTTATAAAAATTGAATTTTTATAAATTGAAATAATGGAATTATAATGGAGTTTTTATAAATGTTAAAATGAAGTGATAAATGGAGTTTATAACTGAATAAGATTTATAATTGTGAAGTTATAAAATAAATGAATTTGTAAATAGATGATTTAAAAGTAATTAACTTATAAATTGGATTTGGCATATAAATGGAATTAGTTAGCAAAGGATATTTATAAATTGAAGTTTTTATAAAATAAATATGTGAATTTATAAACATTGTTTTGTAAATCCGAAAGCAATTAAAATTGATAAGCTAAATTTAGAAGTTATTAAAGGATTATATTCACGATTTTGGACAGTGAATAATCTTTTAAAATTAAATAAACGTTTTGGGAAGTGATATTTTAAATGGAATAAAATGATTAAAAGATGTTTTAAAGTGTGTTAAGGATCGAAACCATAGATTTCAACATTCATTGTTGAAATAGACGTTTTCGAGAAATAAGGAAATGATGGACTATAACACTATTGTTATAGTAAATGATTTTCGAAAGGAAATGTTCTTTATATTATATGGGATTTATATATCTATCCTATTTTTGAATCCCTGTACTATTGATTTTGGTTTGTCGTCACGATGTTTTACGCAACATTCGTTTTGACCCAAATAAATATGTTTTAAAAAATATTTTTTCCATAAAGAATAAAATATATACTTAATCCTGATTTAAGTATATATATAATATTTTCTAAGTGTTGAAAATAAATTGATTTGTGAATTACTTATTATTAAATAAGTATATGGAAATGTTTTCCAATATAGAAGTTGAAATGGTTTTGAGAATATATCTTTTTAAAGATAATTTGAAGTGAATATTTGGCAAGTGATTTAATTAATAAAAGATTAATTAAAAGGGCCTAGTGATTGTTATGGTGTTAAATATTTATTTGTTTGCTTTGATAGTTAAATAACCGATTATTAATCTTGGCCAATTTTAGTTCCTCGACTTGATGTTGGAACTATTTAGTCGTACACTTAGTACCTAGCCTTCTGTATAGGCTTGATTATCGTTCGTGTTGAGGATGTTGATTCGTGTAGTGCAGAGTATCAATCTATCGAGCTTCCTTCTTGGCCCGAAGGATAGCAAGTTGAAAGTTGGAAATGTGATAAGTCTATGAGACTTAGTTTCTTTGTGAGGTTGAGAAATGCTTTTACATTGTTGGTGCGAAGAGACCGGGATCAGGTTTATCTAAAAACCACTTCGGACCAACTTATATGCGATGATTGTAGAGGTTTCTTATGACGATATTGATATTCCAGATTTTCATAGTGGGCGACTGCTAGTTGATCGTTTAGGGTTAAAATCCCAATATACATATAATAGCAGTGGTCACTTCATTATGATATCCAATGCGAGGACTATTCGCTACTAATCCGAAGGATTTCCCAACAGAATGTGGTAGGAAAAGTTTTTCTTGTTCCTGGAAAACTTGTATGGATATTTGTTTGACATTGCATTTCTAAAGATTACGTACATTGATTTTTACAAACGTGCATCAATGGTGGCGGGGAAGGCAACTTCTCTTAGCTTAACACCTTCCTTGAGACGTATGAGCTTAAGGGTTGTATTTTTGTGGAAGGCATTTAGTAGTCAACGGAAATGGTCGTGTGGCATTCAAAGTGATGTGATATGTGATATATAAAAGGTAATCGTAGCCTCGCGAGCTTCACAGCCCGGTTATGATGGGATTCTATGTGGTCAGGTGTATGCTCGCAGTTCGGATAGTAGTGATTTGGGTTATCATATGTTCTGAGCCCCAGGTAACAGATACGTCTGGGCCTCATGGCAGGGATGCGCGATGTCCGAGTCCTTGGATGTTATTCGCAGATTGCATCCACTTTTAGCCATTTGTGTTGTTGTATAACGGCGTCTGAGTCATGGACGTAAGCCGTGGATACAGATTGATCTTTCCACTAGTTTCCTATCAGGTTGGAAGTCCAATCCCAATATGAGATTTACGGTTTTGATTATATTCCCAAAATAGCTGTAATGACATGTAAACATTTCAGCTACCCCTTTTTGGTATCATATATTCCGTTCGGTATATTTGTTGACCCAGTCCGGATATATTATGTTAGACTTAGTCTAAGCATTGATACCTTATTTGAATAAGTTTATTTGAAAATTGATTTCAAAAGAATGTCATTTGAAATAATATCAAACGTTTTGATATATAAAAATGTTTTAGTTATCGTAAGGTAAAAACATGTCCGTGTTTATATGTGGACTTGTCTTACGAGATTCTTTTGTCTTGATAAAGGAAAATTTTTGGTAACTTAATAAATTCAGTTGAGTGCATTTCTCATGCTGGTTTACCAGACTGATCCGGGCATTCTTCCCTTTCAATGCGCGGGTCAGACAGAGTATATATATGGTCTAGATTTGATGCTTTTGGAGCTTCAACAGGAAACCTGGAGATCTTCATTTTTGTACATCTGTATTTGCTTTATTATCTGTCGCATTGCTTCGTTGTTTTAAATTATCGGCATTTATAAGGACAGGTTATTATAGCTGCTCAGGCTGATAACTATTTTGATTATTGAACTTTGATTGATGTGTGTGTGTATATATATATATAGTTTCTGTTTTGCAAAGATCACTGATATGATATTATATATTTTCCGCTGCGATGTGAGATTCTGCATTGTTCTGTTTGGTTCTATCTTTACTCTTTCTTCTCATCCGTTCTTCTCTCTTCTTTTCTTTCTCTTGACTTTCCGTTAGTCTATGTTTTTTTGGGTCGGACATGTGTGGATTATTGTCGATTCAAAGGGTATCGGATTTTCGAGTCGTCACGGGTATGCTAAGTACTAAAGAGACTCTGCCAAAATTTTCGATGAATTTGGACTTAGAAATTTTTTATGAATATATGAAATGTTTTCCAACTTTTATAGAACTTGAATATAAAAGAATTTAATTGTTTATAAATTGATATATTTTATTTAAATTATTTAATTATGTTAATTAATTGTTTATAAATTTAATATTTTGAATAAGATATACTGATTACTTAATTCCTCCTTTTCCTTCTTTTCCTTTTCGATAACGAAAAGTTTTGAGTGGGCAAGAGTTTAACGACCCGTAATTTTCGATAATTAAAAATAGTTAATCTAATAAAGTTTTGTGATTTAATATTGGAAGAAGTAAAAATTTGTGATTTAATAATAAGAATATATTTTCAATGAAATGTAATAGTATTAATTTAAGGTAATTGATAACTGCTTTAAATGTAATTCCAATTAATTGAAAAGATTAAAAAGTTATAATTGGTTATAGATTGTAAATTTATTGTAATAATTTTTATTAATTGATAATTGGATTTAAAAGAGTAATTAATAATTTAAATGTTGTATTAAATAATGAGGTAAGGTGTGATTAATTGTAATCGATAAAAGTAGTGTTGTGGTAGTAATTAGGACATCTGTGTGTAGATAATGAACTTACAAATGTTATAAATTGTAGAAATGGTGAAAATTTATTATTTATTACCAATTTATTTAATCAACTAAAATTAAGTGCAATTAAATATCATGATAACATGAGTTAATACGATAACTATAAAAGGTAAATGCAATAAAATGTATAAAAATATTAATTATATTTACAAGACAATAGTTGATGTAATAAAAAAAGTGAAAGAAAGATAAATTGATTTATTGGGATTTTAAATTTTTTATAAAATTGGTAAAAATTAAATATAATTACAATATAGTAGTTAATACAAATAAAAGATGGAAATTGTAGCATATTAATGAAATAAGATATAAACCAATGTAACTATGTCCATAAGATAATGATAGATTGAACAAAAAGGATTGAAATCAAATTTAACCAACTTATTGGAATTGAAATATAATTAATTGGATCTAATTACAGATGAAATTGAACACAGTAAGTAGTGTAATATTTAACACTGGATTGATATGTAAATCTGTTTTAAATTATTGTAAATGTATAAGTAATCAAAAATGATAAAATTTATGAGTTATTAAAAATGGATTTAAAAAATGATTTAATCAATTTAATAGTAATTTATTTAATTAACTCAAAATAGCCATTTTGGCCACTGACTCAGATTTTGACGAAACTACTTTCATCGGATCCGTAACAGAAAATTATTCTTAGGTTTCAAGTTTCGTGGCAATCGAAGTTGTTGTTCGATCATACGGACTCGAAATGCACAGAAATCAACTAAATTGAAATCAATTTGAAATAAGCTGATTTTATAGGTAACTTCTTCATATAATGGAATTATTACTTGAATCCTGTTCCATTGAGATTAAATTTGTTAAAAACATCTATTTTGATATAGGGGATGACTCGTTTTCGTTTCGGGGTCATAGCAGCCTTTTCATGTCGTTATTGTCATTTCATATCAATTCGATACGTGTTCATTTTCTTATGGTCCTTGTCCATATATATAGACCTTTATAAACCCTAGCAGCCTTTTAATTTCTCATTCCTATACGTATCTATGATTACATCTATCGGTTCTTTCTTTCCAATGGCTGCAGATCCAAACCCAAATTCAACTTCAAAACCAAATCCAAAAATCAAACACCTCCGAAACATATCAAATTATATACTGTTTCGAAGCTCTCGACGAGCGTAATCCAGATCTACAATTCTTTTTGTCAACGAACCACCTTTGTCCAGAGATCAAGGATGAACCTCAACCGTCCATTCTAGGTTTTGGACGATCCAACGGAGGATCGTTGCCCGATCGACGACCGGGAAGTGGCAATGGGAAGCTGACGTTGAGCAGCACCCATTGGCACCATTCGCTCATCCCCAAGTGGTCGAAAATCGCCAAGAAATGATGGAATAGTATGGAGGTGGCGTGGGTAGTTGGAGGCACCGTTTGTGGTCGCGAGTTGGCCTGTGGGGCGGTCTGAGTTAGGGATGCTTGCGGCAGTCGTTGATCCGAAGGAAGATTATCATGGTAGCGCGTATAATTGGTCAAAGTTGTGTGTAGCACTATGTCATGTAGCAGTTGGAATCGCGATGTTGGGCTAGGGTTCGTTCATTTTCAACTATGCTGACGTGGTGAACTTATTTTATTCTATTTATTTCAGTTTTAAATCATTTAACATTCTAATATGCATAACTTTTTCGTGCGAGGTCGGAATTATGTGCGGTTTGTTTCGTTAGGATCATATCGAAATTTCGTACGTTATGGAATTGGTATAGACGAATTCTGAGAGTGCTGAATTTTGGGCCTCTATTTGGATTCCATATCGATTTGAAATCAAAGGTGAGTGTTTTAACCCACTCACTATTACTAAACTTTCTTATGTTAGTTAAATTGAATTTGTGATGTGATTAGAAATTAATTAATCGATGTTGGTATGTTTAAATTGTCATTCTAGTTAAATTTAACTTTTATTTAATTTAACCATCATTTAATTTAATATTGAATTTAATTGTTAATTTAATACTTGTTATTGATGATCAGTTATCTATTGATGTTTTTTGATTGATTTGGATGATAATTGTGATGGATGTTTTGATTTTTATATTGGCTGACTAGATGTTTCATTTTATGTTGTTATAACACTACAAAATTCCTATGTGTTGAAATGATACATAGCTGAACAATCTATAAATTAGGGAAAAATCATTATGGGTTGAAATGATAGATTCGAGTGGTTTTATGGATTTTATTTAATTTGGCATTGTGGTCTGAAATGATATATAACCGTAAAAATTTAAATTGCGGATTGAAATGATAAATTTCCATATCACTTGCCATAGGGTAGAAAATTATATACGGAAAACGGATCGGTTAAATTAAGTGATTTTTAATTCGTTAAATTTGGAATTCGATATAAACTGAGTTATTTTCGATAATCCAAGCGTTAATGTTGAAATTGGAATTTATTTAATGAATTGCTCAAAGGATTTAAATTGGAATTTTCAAAGTTAAAGTGTCAAATATAAATGAATTTATCTGAATAGAGTTATTGAAAATGTTTGGATATAATTTTGAAGTCTATATTAAATTAATTTAACTATTTTTATTAAATTAACTATTTTAATCAATTTAAAACTATTTTAATTTATTTTAATCTATTAAAACCTATTTAATCTAATTATTCTATTTTACCTATATTAAACTAACTAAATGTATTTAATCTATTTTAAATCTATTTAATATAAGTTAAATCTATTTAATCCATTTTAAATTTATTTAATACATTTTAAATCTAATTAATATAATTTATATTTATTTAATCTATTATAAATTTATTTAATCTATGTTAAATCTATTTAATAAAACCTACTTAACCTATTCTAAATTTATTTAATCTATTTAAGCTAATTTAAATTTTTTTAAATCTATATAAATCATTTAAAAAATTAATTAAATCAAATTTAAATCTATTTTAAACTATTTTAAACTATTTTTAAACTATTAAAATCTATTTATGGCTATCTAAACTATTTTTTAAAATTTCAGATTATGTAAATTTGAAGTATTTATGTTTGAATCCCTTATGATGAGACAACCTAAGTTGGAATTTGGGATTGATACTTTTTTGTGAAATGACATATTTGAGTAAATATGATTTTTAAAGTGAATATCATTTTGGAAGTGAGTGTGATATAATTTCGGAAGTAAATGTGATTTCGAAAATGATATGGTTTTGGGAATATGATATTTTGCTAATCAAATTGTGAATGGACTTTTGAAATGTAAAAGAACCATCTGGTGTGTAATAAGCATTTGGTTGTTAAAGAAACCGGTATCGGATATTGTCAAACTCTCTGCCAATACCGAAAACTACTTTAACAATTATGTACGTGGTGGAGACTCCAAAAATGAAGTAGGATGGTTTGGCGAACGATTCTGTATAAGGTATTTATGTGACCCTGACTCCCGTGAGTCAGCTTTGATGTGACTAAAACAGGAGTCATGCCGGGCCAAGTGAGGTCATTCCTCCTATCGAACATGCTTCTTCGATACCATATTATGACTTTGTGATGATTTTGTGGCTACCCCTTGATTTTGATTATGGGAGTTTGTTCCAAGGTGGGCGATAGTGGCTGCTATGCGTTACCACCAATCTGGATCTGCAATTGGTATGTCTACCCTGGCATTGCCTTGATTTCCATGTTCACATGCCCTATCGCGCCTTCTACGAGTTTGTTTTGCATTGTACTTACGGAGTGCTCCCAAATAGCCCACCTGTAGATGGAGTTTACAATATCTGTATAGACTACGACATTATATAAATTATGTTAAGGAGGATATGGGTAACGCCTTAATGCTATTTTAATACTTTACTTTACTATAAGCACTATTAGAATAGTGTATTTTACTATGTACGTAGATAGTTTAACGGATCCTTAGGAGATGTAAATCTCAAACATCTCTTAAGTTATTGCACTCACGGTTGACACTGGATATGAGATGTTAAAAACCGTAAACATCTCTGATGCTGTTACAC
Source organism: Allium cepa (assembly GCA_030765085.1). Taxonomy (NCBI): domain Eukaryota; kingdom Viridiplantae; phylum Streptophyta; class Magnoliopsida; order Asparagales; family Amaryllidaceae; genus Allium; species Allium cepa. Next base: position 870,650,659 of record CM060937.1, on the reverse strand, counting down.
TCATCTTTACTTACTTTTGATTTACATTGCATAAGATCATTTAGTTTTGACTCGAATGTTTTGTCTTTTCAATTCGCTCAGGTCAGTCTGAGCTTTTCAGTTTATCGAAGACTGCTTTCTGAGGATGAAGATGAAGATTTTGTTCTATTGATTATTATATGTATTCCACTGCATCATATTGTTCCGTTGCATTTATTTATTATTTGTTCTTGTTTTATTTAACTCTAATCTTTATTATAAAGGTTTAATCAATGTTATTTGTAAAGAGCTTCATGAACTGTTTATTTGATTATCATATTTTTTCATTCTGCTGCGAGATTTTGTATTTATTTTCTTTCTTTCTATACTTTTTCTTATGTACCCCATAACAATCTGCCCTTTTGAATGGTTGAAGTCTGACGTGTGTGGTTTATTGTCGATTTAAAATATCCAAAAAGGCTGGTCGTTACTGTGGCTGTGAAGTTAAATTGATTAAGAATATATTATTTAATTTTTTAAAATATCTTGATATTTAATTCTGAATGCCGATTGAGGCATGCCGCCTGGCGTTCCCAATGTTATACCCCTATTCCAAACGCAGTGGAACTAGTCTTGAGCCCTAATTTGATCATATGCAGAAGATAGCATTTTGAATATAATTATTATATTAAATTTTTGATATTAATTTCAGTGGGTTTCTATGCCGTACGATCAAATGATACGTCTAAGCGTTAAGAAATTTGAACTCTGTATCACTATATTTGAAAAATTAAATTCATTCAGTAATTTCAACCGAAATCTTCATATTCTTAATCCAACATTTAAAAACATTTAAATGTTCAAAATCAATCGAAAAAATATCCAGGTCATTGCATAAATTGTTTGTAAAATAAAATAATCAATTTGCAAAGAATGTTTTAAGATTTAGTTGTAGCTTTTTGAGATAATTATAATTGTGTAAAGAAGATACATCTGTATAAAATGTTTATAAACTTTAGAAGTGATTGATGAAATAAGTTAATGAAATAAATTATAAGATGAAAGTTAATTTAAGAAAAGTTGAATGAAATTAATTGTCATAGAAAGAAAATTTTATTAATACGAATTTGAGTTATAAAATAAATTTAGATAAGTAAAGCTAACGAAGTAAACTAATAAAATGAACTAATGAAGTGAATCAATTAAATAATATGAACTTAAGTCATGAATAATTAACATAAGTTGCATTTTATAAAATGTTTATAATAAACTTAAGTGGTTTTATCAAATGTTTTACAAATGACATTAATGTTAAAGAAAATATACTAAGTGGTAATGAAATAAAATTTAAATTAAATAAGGTTAAATGAAATGATTTATAAAATGGTCCATAATTGAATTTATACTAAATGTGTTAAACAAGAAAGTGAGGTAATTGAAATTGAATAAATTGAATGTAAATGAAATATATGTGAATAAATTAAAAGTAAACCAATTAAATGTTAATAAAGAATGAATGTTAATAATAATAAAGTGTATAAATTAAATATTGATGTTGATAATAAAGTCCATATAGTTATGAATTAGTTGGATGAATATTAATTATTGGATGGTTTCTTTGGTTGTAAATCATTGTTGTTACTGCTTTTGGCTGCATATGATTGTTATGTGTGTATTTGTGGTCGTGTTTATGGTTTGGATGCAGAATTCATGTTACATAATTTTATTAAACTCATACATGTTTCTATGTCCTTTTATATATAACTAGTAAATTAACTTGAGTTGAGATAGGTATATACGAAGACCGTTTGGATGTATATGCGGATTTGATTTGCTTTTTCTTGCTTAATATGAGCGAACTCGCTAGTATTAATAAAAATAAGGTATATATATCGGATTACAAACCGCATTTTTATATTTTTTTCCTACGGGAAGCCTTATCGTTGAGATGAGACGTATATTTGGTATATTTGTGATGTATATGTTTGTATTGTAATACTTTTCTGATCGAGCCGCGCAAAGGATACGCTGTTGAAATTTTCCATAAATCCTGGTGTTAGAAAAAATTTGAGGTTTTAAAATTTTGTAACTTGTTTTTATATATGAGTTGTAATTTCTGTAAAGCCTGTATCGGAGTGACGCAGTAGAAGCATAATAAAGTTTGCAAATAATATTTTATATTTTATAAGTTGATCATTTTCAGTAAAATGTATCAACTGCTAGATTCTTTACTTAACCCCTTTCCGAGGACGAAAAGTTTTTAGAGGGGGAGAACGTAACAAATCTTATTTTTAGCTACTTTAAATTATTATATTTAGTGTAATTATTCAATAAAAATGGTTAAAAATAAATTTCAACGACTTATTAGTGTAGTTATTGAATATGAATTTGAATAAAATCTTGAAACAACCAATTTCGAAGATTTAGGTAATAACAAGTATTGAAATGAAATTTTATGTGTCAAATGTGTTTATAATCTATAGCATGAATTGGATAATAAATTTCGAATTATATGGATGAAAATAAAATAATTGTTGATAACTAAAATTCAATTAGAAATTTTATGATTATTAATGTAATTTATTGGATAATTAAATTGTTTAAATTTAATATTGGAATTATCAAATAATTGAATCCTAAATTTAATATGAATGAAGATGATGTTGGAAGTTGATTTAAATTTTATTAAACAAGAATGAAGATTGTTTACTTTTAAAATTGAATTTAAAATGGATAAGTAGAAATTGAAAATTTTATATTTAATTAACGTGTGAAAATAGCCATTATAGCCACTATCTTGGGTTTCGACGAAACCAGATTCATCGAATGTGTAATAGTGGATTATTGTAGGATTTCAAGTTTCGTAGCGATCGAACTTATCGTTTGGCTGTGCGAGCATTAAACGTGTAGAAATCAATAAAGGAATTTAATTAAAATAATTTGATTTGTTAATGCTATCTTCTGAATACGATGGAATTAGCTCCTAAAACTAGTTCCATTGTGTTTGGAATGACGGTATAACATATGGAATGCCAGACAGCACGTTTCATTTGGAGCTTAGAAAAATTAAGCATGAACAGTGTTTTGCAAACTTCTATATAAGGACCTCAATTTCTCAAACCTTAGGAAATTAACATCGGCCGCTATTCATCTTCTTGCCATCCAAAATCTACCACGCATCAGCGCCATTCCAGGCCGAACTAGGCTTCGACCTTAACATAAAAAATGTCGGCATTGATGAGATGAAGAAGATCAGCGGTAATGATCGACTAGAAGGTGATGAGGCGACGACTAGGGACTCGCGACTGCAAATAGTTTATGGGTTTGCGGCTCATTTTTTCCTACACATAAGCGTACGGCGCCGTTGGGGCGCGAATCACAACAGAGGTGAACGTGCATGGTGGTGTGATGGCAAGCGGTTATTCATCGATCAAAAAATAAATAAATAAATAAATAAGCAAGTGAAGTCGCTATTTGCCTGGGAAGAGAACGCGAGCGCGCTTAGGCCTGTATATGGAGGAGAAGGAAGAAAGAAAGTGATTAGGTTAGTTATTTTTTTTTTATTAGTTCAATTATTTTGTTAATTTTCATTTAATTATCGTTATGCTAATAAAATCGTAACATTTTCGTATGAGGTCTGATTCAAGCGAAACAAGTCGCATCGCGATCGTATTGACGAGCGAATAGAATTGCTATGGAATTTATTTGAAGTGGAAAAATTTTAGTTTCATATAGAAGTTACTAAAATATTTTATGTTAGTTCAATTGAAATCCTGAAGTGATTTAATTTTATTGATTGTTGTTTGATAATTTAACTGACATAGAAATCGACGTAGAAATTTATATGTTAGGATTTTGAATTAACAGTTAAACTGAAACTGAAATTAAATTGCTGGTAAAATTTCTGATTATTGATAACTGGTTAATTGTCGTGATTTATTGACTGTTTTGGATGTTGAATGTGATGAATGGCTATTGGTTGATATTTTAGATGATTAGATGTTTATTTATTTATATATTCCTCTTATCACCCTGTATTTTATTTGACAGTATGTAAACTATTATATGAATTATTTTGAATAAAATAGGAAATAGGTTAAAATGTTATATATCCATGAAACCTTGATTTTGGATTGAAATAATATATATCCATCCCTAAAATTAAAATCGAAATAACTGATCACTAGGCCATAGGACAGAAAATTATATACAGACACCGGATTGGTTAAAGTAAATGATTTTAAATTCTTGGATTGAACTTATTCAAATGATCTTGGTTTATAAAAATAAAATTTAAATGAAATATAGGAATTGAATTATTTTTGAACTCGGGCTTCAAATGTTGAAATTAAAATTGTTAAAAGAAACTGTTTTAAATAATTTAATTTGGAATTTGAAGTTATGATTGAAATATGACTTGAATTATAGAAATTTAGTTGTTTTAAAAGAATTGAACTTTTACTTGAACTTCGAAGTTATATAAGTAAAAGTGATGTAAATGAATATTTCAAAATTGAGCTCAAAATTGAATTATTTTTAAGATTTGAATGTCATATTGAACATCAAAGTTAAATTTGATTTAAATGATTTAAATCACTATTCTAAAATTGAACTCGAATATAAATTGACATGGTTTCAAATTGAGAATTGATAAACTATTTGGATCGAATCGGTGAAATCAAAATTAAAATTAATTCGAATTTAGATCGAAATTGGAATTAATTTGAATTGAAATTGAATCGGTTGATTTAAATATTGACTTGCATCCAGATTTATTGGAAAAGGAAGAAACGGTTTTTAACTTGAAATTATTTTACTACAAACTATTTTCATATAAACTATTTTAAAATTCATCTTTTTAAATTTCCAAATTATTTAAATTTTAAAAGCATTTAATATATAATCTATTTTAGTATCTAAACTATTTGAACTTTTAAACTATTTAAAACTATTCAAACTATTTTCTCAAAATTCAAACTGTGCAAGGTTGGAATATTTATATTTAAATCGTTAATTTAAAAGCGAATTGGGTTAAAATAAAGTTATAATCTAAGTTGATATTCTAAATGATTATTGAAGTAAAAATAGCATATTTTGAAGTAAATATGATACTTTGAAATAAAATGACATTTTTAAAGTGAATATGATATCTTGATGTCAAGTACGAATCATGTTTGAAATGTAAAAGAACCAACTGGTGTGTAAAACGACGTTTGGTTGTTAAAGAGACTGGGGCCTCTTATTGACATACTCTATGTCAATATTGGAACCACTTTAACAACTACGTATGCGAAGGAGAATCCAGAATGAAGTAGTTGGATTTGATGTGCGTTGATAGGCTTTAAGAAAGATAATGTTGATGGATAGACCTCAGCACTTATGCCAATTTGAAACGACTAAAACATGATGGTTTGACAGAGCCAAACGGGATAGCTACCCCAAGCGTACATCCTTTCTTCGATTATTTGGTGTGACGACCCGAAATTTTGGTTGTTTGAAATCAGAATATTTAATCGATTTTAAATATATCATAGTTAGTTTCTAACTTGAATTCAAATATCACTATTTATTAGATAATTTAATTATTAAATTAAATCATTTAAAATTGGTTTAAGTGGTAAATCTTGGATTGAAGCTGAATAAAACTATTTCAAAGACTTGTAAAAATGTATACTGATAGTACTGAAGATAGTAAAAGTGTTAAAATTGAATTTGGGAGTGTTTTGTTAAGTTTTGAAAATATATCGTTTAAATTGATGTTAAAAAAAATAGCCTTCCGAGGCACAGTCTCGGAATTCAACGAAACCAGTTCCATTGGATCCGTAATATTGTATTATTATCGGATTTTGAATTTCATAGCTTTTGGAGTCATCATTTAGCCGTACGATGTGTAAACGCGCTAAAAATTTATTTCGAAATTTAATATACTAACTAAATCCAAAAAGCTATCTTCTCCATACGATCGAATTAGAATTCGAAACCTTTTCCGTTGTGTTCAGAATAGGAGTATAACATTATAAACGCCTAGTGGCACGCCTCGATAGGAGGTTAAGTTTTTAAGTTGCGTTTTCGAGACAATTTGCTTAAAATTTCGATATATACACATTATCCCGACCAGACAAAAAATTTCATGTCAAAACTTTTTTCCTTCCATCAGCTTTTCTTTTTTTCAAATCACTGCACCCTACATCTCCACGAAATTTCGCTTCTTGTCTCCCCATCTCCTTTTTAAAATTTGCGCATCTCTGTTATTCGTTTCAATTCAAACGAAACAGTCGCAACTCTTTTTCTTCATTCAAATCGACCGAAGCCTTCCTCTTTCTATGTTCGTTTTCAAATCAAAGTGCAATTAAATCCCCTCTTCTTCTTCTTTTCGTTTGAAACCAAATCGCGTTCTTTCCTTCAACCGGTTCGCGAAACCGATTGACAAAAAAAGGAGATATTTCGCGTGCTCGAACACGCGAGTAAATCACGATGTCGACTTGATCGTACGATAGATAGGGCGACCAAGGGTTAACATCGAGAGAAGGGTGCGTATTGTTGGCGATTGTTGACATGTGGAAACGCGAACTAGGGTTCGCATTCATTCTTATTTAAGGCATCGCGACCTTGGGTTGGCGAACGAAGATTGGGATGGAGACTCGAGTGGGTTCGCGTACGTGAGGTGTCGAGGCCGAAATCAAGATGGGGACGGCAAGTCGCGAGGGACGACCAAAGCAAGCAGTGAGGTTCGTTTTTTTTTCTTTCCATTTAGATTTGATCTAATATAATAAATATGTATAGGTTAGGAAAAAATTAACAGTAAGCTAAAGTCTTTATTTTTTTAAAAGAAGAAAAAGGAATGTTAAAAACCAGATATTTATTTTTACAAAGATATATATGTGTTAAAGGAAATTGGTTTAAAATTAAATTACTAGTTAAAATTAAATTAATAAATGGTAATTAACTGTTCGATTCGTTCAAATATTAATAAAACCCATAATGTTTTTACAAGGTCAAAAACATGAAGAAAACAAGCCAATTTGGTGTGGATTGCAAAAATCAAAGGTGAATAAATCTCACTCATCCGGGTTATTTAAATTCAAATGGTTAAATTTAAATAATTGATTGAATGATGGAATTGTTTTGATGTGCAATATTATATAGTAGTATATAATATATATTGGAATGATTGATTTCACGCATTATATAGCGGATGAGACCCTATGCGCAACATAATAGCGAATGATATTATATAAACCCCATATACCGTGATATTCCACCTCGAAGTGGAATTGGTATTTTATATTGTGCTAAGGTCTGTGGATGCAGGGAAAACAGGTTGGAGGGATCCAACTGGAGTCTACAAAATTATTTAGATTGTTTACTATTATGTGTTATGAATATTTGATATTCTGTGATAAATTATACTGATAATTAGAATATTCAATGGTATGGTTTGCTTGAATATTTCGGTACACTGAGTTATCAAAATATATAGAATTGGATTTTTGAAAAGAAAATAAAGAGTGAATTTGTAAGTAAAATAATTATAGATAATTTGAATAAATTTAAGAATGAATTGGAAAAGAATAAAGGTGATTTTAAATTCTAATAAATAAATTCCGAGTATGGGAAGGGGATTTGAATAAACAGAGAAACAATGAATTTTAAAATTTAAGTGAAATTAGTTACAGAAATAAAGAATTTATTGTAAAATTCAAAGTTTAAATTTATTTAAAAGGATAAAGTAGAAATTTAGGAAATACGAAATTGGTATTGCAGTTAAAAAGATTTTAAATCATAATGAAGAAATAAAATATGAAGTTAATGGATTTTTAAATAAATTGAGTAAGTAAAGAAATTTATTTCAAAATGGTGTAAATTGGAAATCAATTTGGAAATTGATTTAAGTGTTTCGAATTGGAAATTTAAAGGAGAATGTGACTATGAAATTTATAAACTGGGTTTATAAAAGTGAAGCAATATATCAGTAGACATTTGAAAGAATAAATTCACGATGGGAATTTATTAAAGGAATGAGGAAATTTGTTTAAAAATAAATAGTGATTTATTTTTATAGGATCGAAAGAGAAGAGTATTTCCCTGGATAGCCAAGCATGTTTTCAAAGTAAATTTTTAAATGTAAGTTAAAAGTTTTAATGTTGTTTTGGAAAGCATGTTTTGGAAAATTTATTATTTTTAAATGTTTAAATTCTAAAGTAAACATTTTTCAAGTCTATTATCGTAGTAATTATTTAAAGGTGACTTGGTGTTTTGTTTTGAAGGAGAAAATCTAGTTTTATATTTTATAAAGCAACCTCATCTTAAATATTTCTAAAGTATATATTTTTAATAAAGTATTGAAGTAGTTTTCAATTTAACTGTTAAAGTATATTTTATAATAAAGAGTTTTAAATTATTTTAAAAATCTAAAGCTTTGTGCTTGGTGTTTTTCAGTGGAAATAAATAGTTGGAAATTTATCCCATGGGAAGAGTATAGTTTGAAAATTGTTTTCAAAAAGGGTTGAAAAAGGAAATATATCTTACGAAGATATTTTGAGGATAATAAATAATTTAGGAGATTATTTATTGTTTGATGGATGTTTGTGAATGTTAATTGATAGTTAAATAACCGACTATCAATATTGGACAATGCGCTGATCATTTCGAAGATACCGGGATCGGGATTAATTTCTCGAAAACCACTTTGATCCGGTTTGTACGTCTTCGTGTGGAAAACAAGAGTTTGGATTCAAAGATGGAGCAGTGAAGTGCATGGGATAGTCGCTACTAATCTTGAGGATGATTCCAAGATGGATGTAGTAAGAGTACTGCCTTCAGTTCCGTTCGAACCCGGGACGGACTTGTATGGGTGAATGCTTTTGGAACATCGTCAGGTGGACGATGGGTATTCTAAGTGAAATGATCTAAAATGGTATCGCTTAGCCTCGAGCCTCATCAATCGAGAATGACTGAAAATCAGGGGTTATGCAGTAAGGCTAGGTGAGTAGCACCCATTAGGGTGAGGTCATCCCTGTCTAGATGTCCCTTTTATTCGGCTTTTTGGTGCGGCTACTGATCCCAACCATGGGGTGAATATCCAGTATGGCGTAGTCCCGGTCTTGTGTTGCGGGAGGTCAGGAGTGATCCTCGGTATGCTGATCTAGACCAGGTACCATCACTGGTGGTACCCCAGTGCCTAGTTATTAGTTGGAAATCCATTTTCCTTACGCGCCTGTACGGTTTTGATTGTGCCCAACTATTGCTGAAAGGTGAGATACAAGCATTTCAGCTAGATTCTATTTTACTTTCTATAGACACTTTATAATATCAGAGAATTTTAATAAAAAGTGTTTTAGCTATCGTAAGGTAAAAACCTGACAAGTTTATTTGTGGCGTGGTCTTACGAGATGTTTTTGTTTTCAAAAGAATTTTGAAACTTTAATAATCAATTTGAGTGTGGTTTTCTCACGCGGGTTTTCCACACTGACTCGGGTGTTATTTAACTATAATGCTCGGGTCATACTGAGTATTATAGGATACAGGAAAGAATGCTGTGGAGCTCAGGAGATGAGCTGGATGGTGATACGTACTTCCATACTTGATTATTGTTCCGCTGTGTATTCAGTTTTGAGGATAAATTTATATGACTTTCCAGTTTTATGTTATTGATGTTGTTGAGCTCTGATGATGTATATATATATAACAGATATAGTTTTCTTTTGTATAAATATCTATTATTATCTATTATATTTTATTCCACTGCGATGGTAAGATTTTGATGTTGTTTTCTACTTTCTTCTTCTACCTCTTCTTCTTTAACCCAAATGGTTCGTATTTCTGTTCATCTTGAGTTGATTGATTGAGAATAGTGTTGACTCATGGGGTACGGGTTTGTGGGCTGTTACAGTTGGTATCAGAGCATTGGTTGGTGATAACCGTGGCTCTGGTGGGGATTACTTATTGAAAATAGAGTCTGTAGTACTCTAGAATGAGTTTGAGCGTATTAATAGTTATGAGCGCGTATTTGTTAGTGGATATAAAAATAGTTTTATATTGTCTTGTTTGATTTATTGAGTGGCATATAAACCTTCGTCGGCACAGTCTGGACAACTGTATCGAAGGGGTTTCTAAACATTTGAATAGAACAATTGACATGGTATTGTTTTAAATGTGGGTGAATGAAATAATTTTACCCAAAAAAATATTTTGATGTACAAGAAATATTTTCTTAAATTGTTGTATAACTTGGATGTTTGGATGATAATATTTTAAACAAATAAGATTATAAAAATTGGAATGATTCGAATAATCAAATAGAAATTGGTACGAGCATAAATTATACAAATGGATTATAGTTAAAATTTGATTTAAATCAAATCTGTAAATTTAAAATCCCGGAGATTTTGGAAGTGTTTTGAAGATAAATAATTGCATTATTGTTTTAGAAGTATTTCTGAAAGGAAATTATTTCAAATGAATTTTGGAAAGGGATGTAGCATGGAACTCACTTCAATCGTTGGAAAATAACTTCGGTGATGACTGCAGCATCATCGATGTTCATTTTCGAGTTTCTAAGTGACGGGTTGCTGTCGAACTGATTTGTTCAGAAGAACTAGTTTGTTTTTGAAATTTCAAAGGAAATTTGTTGGGGATAAAAACCAGGATTGGCTTAAAAATTTGAGTAATGTAATTTTGGGATAATGGTGATTTCAAATGATTTGAACCAAAAGTTGGGTGTTTAAAAATCCTGCATCATTATTTGAATTGGAAATCCTGATGAGATAAGTTATGAACTTATAAAAATTTGAGATGGTTTTTAAATAAGGAAGGAAAATATGAGCTTTGAATGTTGGAATTAAAATTTAAAGTGAAATAGTTAAATAAATTTAATTTGGAGAAATTTAATTGTGGGAAAATTTAATTGATGACGATTTGAAAGAAATAAAATTTAATTGAATTAAAATTAACTTAAGCTAAATAGATGGAGGAGAGTTGAATTGAAGTCAACTTAAACTAAGTTTAATGATGTTGGGTTGGATTTAAATTAAGTGAAAATAAAATTGAATTGAAATAAAATTCAGTGGGTAATAGATAATATTTAATGGAATGAAATTTTTAAGTAAATAAGCGTAAACTAAGTAAGTATTGAATTGGAATAAATAAACTCTGATAGCTATAAAAGAAGTGAAAATGCTTAAATAAAATTAGTAAGTAAATTAATTAATTTGAACAGCTAAGCAAATGAATATTGGAAGGATAATTAATTTATATTGTGTTAAGTAATGGTTTGGAAATAAACTTTTATTTGAGATTTAAAATAAATTAGTAAATGTAACTAATTTAAAATATAAGTATGGAAACGAATTAAGTTAAAAGAGTAAGTCAAGTTTAATAAACTTAAGCTAAGTTTAATACTATTGTGATTGGATTTGAAGTAAAGTTGAAATATAATTGAAATGAATCGTATCATGTGGTGGATATATTAAATGAAATTAAGTTCTTACTTAATAAAATTTAAATGGATTGTGAAGTCAAAAGAATAGTTTGAGGTTAGATTTAACTGGAGTTTAGCTAAATAAGATTGAATGGGAAAAAAAATAAGCCAAAATAAAATTGTTTTGTATTTTGGAAAATGAATAAAATCCAAAACTTGAATTATAAAATAGATTGAACTCAAGAAAATTAAGTGAAGTGATTTTTGAAAGTAAAATTCAAATATTGAATTAAAAGTGGGAAATGAACTAATTTGAATAAATGAGTTAAGTGAGTGTGTTAATGGAATTTTGATTGGGTGGACAAAAATTTGAATTATTACTCAAAAATGGATTTCGTGAAGTTAAACTTGAGTTATAAATAAAATTCAACTTGGAGGTGTTAAGTAAATTGAGTTGGATTGAAATATGGTGAAATGAAAATGTGAAACAAAGTTTAAAATAGATTGAATGAGTACACTAATTGAATTTAATAAATGGAATCTAATTGAAAATGGAGATGAACTTAAGTTGTTAACTTAAGTAAATTGTTAAATGGTTATTAGTGAGATTCATGGAATGGTTTTGAATGGAACCTATTTGAATAATGAAATGGAATGTAAGAAGATGGATAAAATTAAAAATGTAGTGAAATGAGAATGCCTGGATTGTGAATAAATTAGAAATGAGATGAAATTTATATAAATTGAGTTGGAATAAATTTAAAATGGTCATCGGCTTAAGTGGTTATTTACTTGGATGAATATCACCAATTTGCATGAGAACAATTGGCCGTTGGGCGAAAATAGAAGAAAATAAAATTCTATGAATCATTGCAAGTAAATAAAATTGATTTTTTAATCAGCTGGGATAAATATGAGTTTGTTTTGCTTAGAATGAATTGAATGAAGGGAAGTGAATTGTAAATCACTTAAAATTTGAAAATAATAGTTTAAGAATTGGTTGTAAGCAATTGAAATTATTGTCGGAGTCTTATAAATTGCATTCGGTATTGTTTGGTGTATATTGCTTATGAAATGCATGTGTGTCACTAATGAAAGTAAGTAATTGTTAGTGAGTTGCATATATTTTATACTTATGTATTTAAATTGAATAAGTATAGGCTCTGGGAGGCCGTTTGGCTGGATTTGATTGCGCAAATTGCTAATTAAATAAGCCGCTTGCTTAAAAATGCTAAATAGAGGTACGGCTATGCAATAAAAATAGGAAATCTGAACTGTTTTTGTTTTTCCGACAGGGCGGGTCGATGTATATATATTTATATCTATTATCAAATTGCAAAAGCTTCTCCATACAAAGGAGACTATGCCAAAAAATTACGAAAATTTTAGGGGTCAGAAATTTTTGAAAAAATTTTTGTTAACGACAAAACGATTTCAAATTGGAAATTGAAATAAATTAGTGGATGAAACTAATTTAAAATAATGATATGAATCAGTTATAAATGGAAGATAAAATTTAATATTCAGAGCTGAAGATAAATTGAATTCATATGGAAATGGAAAAACTAATTCGAATAGAAGTAGATATAGAAACTTCTGGAAGGAAATGAATAAAATGATTTTAAAAGCTATGATTGGATATATTGCTAAGTAGGATACGCAGGCATTATAAAGGGAAAGGAAAATTGGTTTTGATTTTAGAAGATAAATTCGAATTTCTCGATAAAAAGGTATGTGTTTAAATTTCTGTATGAAATTTTCGATTTTTGATCTAGCCACTTGGCTTTTTGTTTTCTTTTAGAATTTGGGAGCCCGCAGAGGCATTTTGTAGTTGTACCAAGCTAGCCGTGCAAAGGAGACGTTGGCGAAATTTTTCGAAAATTTAGAGAGTTAGAAAATTTTTGAGAAATTTTGAAAATTTAAAACTTAGTTTTGAATTATAATTTGAACGGTTGAATAGGTAAAGTTGTTTGGGAACTATGGAAAAGTGTGGGAAGTTAGTAAGATGGATAGTGTGTCTTTAATAAAGATTATTTGGTTGTTGTTAAAAACTGTTTGGTTTTGGAAAAATAGTAAACGGGTATTGGACCATTCTTCCTAACTAGTAATTTCGGGGACGAAATTCTTTTAAAGGAGGAGGAATGTGACGACTCGGAATTTTTGGTTGTTTGAAATCGGAATTTTTAATCGATTTTAAATATTTCATAGTTAGTTTCTAACTTGAATTCAAATATCACTATTTATTAGATAATTTAATTATTAAATTAAATCATTTGAAATTGGTTTAAGTGGTAAATCTTGGATTTAAGCTGAATAAAATTATTTCAAAGACTTGTAAAATGTATACTGATAGCACTGAAGATAGTAAAAGTTTTAAAATTGAATTTGGGAATGTTTGGTTAAGTTTTGAAAATATATCGTTTAAATTGACGTTAAAAAAAATAGCCTTCCGAGGCGCATTCTTGGATTTCGACGAAACCAGTTCCATTGGATCCGTGATATTGTATTATTATCGGATTTCAAATTTTGTAGCTTTTGGAGTTATCATTTGGCCATATAATATGTAAACGCGCTAAAAATTTATTTCGAAATTTAATATAATAATTGAGTCCAAAAAGCTATCTTCTCCATACGATCGAATTAGGACTCGAAACCTTTTCCGTTGCGTTCGGAATAGGGGTATAACATTATAACGCCTAGTGGCACGCCTCGATAGGAGGTTAAGTTTTTACGTTGCGTTTTTGAGATAATTTTTTTAAAGTTTCGATATATATACATTATCCTGACCAGACAAACCATTTAACGTCAAAACTTTTTTCTTTCCATCAGCTTTTCTATGTTTCAAATCACTATAGCCTACAGCTCCACGAAATGTCACTTCTTGTCCCCTCCGTCTCCTTTTTAAAATTTGCGCATCTCTGTTAATCGTTTCAATTCAAACGAAACAGTCGCAACCCTTTTTCTTTATTCAGATCGACCGAAGCCTTCCTCTTTCTCTCTTCATTTTCAAATCAAAGTGAAATTAAATCCCATCTTCTTCTTTTTTCGTTTGAAACCAAATCTTGTTCTTTCCCTTCAATCGATTCGCGAAATCGATTGACAAAAAAAAGGAGAGATTTCGCGTGCTCGAACACGTGAGTAAATTGCGATGTCGACTTGACTGATCGAAAGATAGGGCGGCCAAGGGTTAACATCGAGAGGAAGATGCGCATTGTTGGCAACTGTTGACATGTGGAAACGCGAACTAGGGTTCGCAATCATTCATATTTAAGGCATCGCGACCTTGGGTTGGCGAACAAAGATTGGGATGGAGATTCGAGTGGGTTCGCGTACGTGAGGTGTCGAGGCCGAAATCAAGATGGGGACGGCAAGCCGCGAGGGAGGACCGGAGCAAGCTATGACGTTCGATTTTTTTCTTTCCATTTAGATTTGATCTAATATAATAAATATATATAAGTTAGGAAAAAAATTAACAGTAAGCTAAAGCCTTTAATTTTTTTTAATAAAGAAGAAAAAGGAATGTTAAAAACCAGATTTTTATTTTTACAAAGATATATATATGTGTTAAAGAAAATTGGTTTAAAATTTAATTATTAGTTAAAATTAAATTAATAAACGGTAATTAACTGTTCGATTCGTTCAAATATTAATAAAATCCATAATGTTTTTACAAGGTCAGAAACGTGAAGAAACAAGCCAATTTGGTGTGGATTGCAAAAATCAAAGGTGAGTTAATCTCACTCATCTAGGTTATTTAAATTCAAATGGTTAAATTTAAATAATTTATTGATTGATGGAATTGTTTTGATGTGCAATATTATATAGTAGTATATAGTATATATTTGAATGATTGATTTCCCATATAATATAGTGGATGAGACCCTATGCGCCGCATAATAGCGGATGATATTATATAAACCCCATATACCGCGATATTCCACCTCGAAGTGGAATTGGTATTTTATATTGTGCTAACGTCTGTGGATGCAGGGAAAACAGGTTGGAGGGATCCAAATGGATTCCTTAAAATTATTTAGATTTTTTAATATTCTGTGTTATGAATATTTGATATTCTGTGATGAATCATACTGATAATTGGAATATTGAATGTTATGGTTTGCTTCAATATTTTGGTACACTGAGTTATCAAAATATATAGAACTGGATTTTTGAAAAGAAAATAAAAGAGTGAATTTGAAAGTAAAATAATTATAGAGAATTTGAATAAATTTAAGAATGAATTGGAAAAGAATAAAGGTGATTTCAAAATTCTAATAAATAAATTCTTATAATGGGAAGGGGATTTGAATAAACAGAGAAATAATGAATTTTAAAATTTAAGTGAAATTATTTACAGAAATAAAGAATTTATTTTAAAATTCAAAGTTTAAATTTATTTAAAAGGATAAAGACGAAATTTAGGAAATATGAAATTGGTATTGCAGTTAAAAAGATTTTAAATCATAATGAAGAAATAAAATCTGAAGTTAATGGACTTTGAGATAAATTGAGTTAGTAAAGAAATTTATTTCAAAATGGAGTAAATTGGGAATCAATTTGGAAATTGATTTAAGTGTTTGGAATTGGAAATTAAAAGGAGAATGTGACTATGAAATATATAAACTGGGTGTATATAAGTGAAGCAATATATCGGTAGATATTTGAAAGAATAAATTCACGATGGGAATTTATTAAAGGAATGAGGAAAATTTTTTAAAAATAAATAGTGATTTATTTTTAAAGAATGGAAAGAGAAGAGTATTTCCCTGGATAGCCAAGTACGTTTTCAAAGTAAATTTTTAAATATAAGCTAAAAGTTTTAATGATGTTTTGGAAAGCATGTTTTAGAAAATTTATTATTTCTAAATGTTTAAATTTAAAGCAAGCATTTTTCAAGTCTATTATCGTAGTAATTATTTAAAGATGACTTGGTATTTTGTTTTAAAGGAGAAAATCTATTTTTATATTTTATGAAGCAACCTCATCTTAAATATTCCTGAAGTATATATTTTTAGCAAAGTATTGAAGTAGTTTTCAATATAAATGTTAAAGTATATTTTATAATAAAGATTTTTAAATTATTTTAAAAATCTAAAGCTTTGTACTTGGTGTTTTCCAGTGGAAATAAATAGTTGGGAATTTATCCCATGGGAAGAGTATGGTTTGAAAACTGTTTTCAAAAAGGGTTGAAAATGGAAATATATCTTGCGAAGATATTTTGAGGATAATAAATAATTTGGGAGATTATTTATTATTTGATGGATGTTTTTGAATGTTAATTGATAGTTAAATAACCGACTATCAATATTGAACAATGCGCTCATCGTTTCGAAGAGACCGGGATCGGGATTAATTTCTCGAAAACCACTTCGATCCGGTTTGTACGTCTTCGTGTGGAAAACAAGAATTTGGATTCGAAGATGGAGCAGTGAAGTGCAAGGGCTAGTCGCTACTAATCCTAAGGACGATTCCAAAACGGATGTAGTAGAAGTAGTGCCTTTGGTTCCGTTCAAACCCGGGACGGACTTGTATGGGTGGATGCTTTCTGAACATTGTCAGGTGGACGATGGGCATTCTAAGTGAAACGATCTAAAAAGATAATGCTTAGCCTCCAGCCTCATCAACCGGGAATGACTGAAAATCATGGGTTATGCAGCAAGGCTATGTGGGTAGCGTCCATTAGGATCAGGTCATCCCTGTCTAGATGTCCCTTTTATTTGGCTTAGTGGTGCGGTTGCTAATCCCAACCATGGAATGATCTTACTCGGGATTATCCAGTAAGGGGTAGTCCCGATCTTGTGTTGCAGGGGGTCAGGAGTGATCCTCCTTATGCTGATCTAGACCAGGTACTATGATAGGTGGTTCCCCAGTGCCTAGTCATTAGTTGGAAATCCGTTTTCCCTACGCGCCTGTACAGTTTTGTTGTGCCCAACTATTGCTGAAACGTGAGATGCAAGCATTTCAGCTAGATTCTATTTTACTTCCTATAGACACTATTATAATATCAAAGAATTTTAATATAAAGTGTTTTAGCTACCGTAAGTTAAAAACCCGACATGTTTATTTGTGGCATGGTCTTACGAGATGCTTTTGTTTTCAAAAGAATTTTGAAACTTTATTAATCAATTTGAGTGCGATTTTCTCACGCTAGTTTTCCATACTGACTCGGGTGTTATTTAACTATAATGCTCGGGTCAGACCAAGTATTATAGGATACAGGAAAGGATGCTATGGAGCTCAAGTGACGAGCTGGATGGCTATACGTACTTCCGTACTTGATTATTGTTCCGCTGTGTTTTCAGTTTTGAGGATAAGTTTATATGAGTGTCCAGTTGTATGTTATTGATGTTGTTGATCTCTGATGATGTATATATATAAAACAGATATAGTTTTCTTTTGTATAAAGATCTATTATTATCTATTATATTTTATTCCGCTGCGATGGTAAGATTCTGATTTTGTTTTCTACTTTCTTCTTCTACCTCTTCTTCTTTGACCCAAAAGGTTTGTATTTCCGTTCATCTTGAGTTGATTGATTGAGAATAGTGTCGACTCAAGGGGTACGGGTTTGTGGGCTGTTACATTTGGACTCGATCCATACTATATTCCTTGTTGTTGGTTTCGATTGGTGCACCTTGACGTTGGGTTAACCTCCCTTTGACTCGATATGGGATGGATGGAAGTGGTGGGAGGTCGTGGCTACGATGCATTATCACCAGCCCTACGACCCAATCTGGTATTATCCTATCTTAAGCATTGCCTCACGTGCCTTGTCATACTTTTTTCCCTATACGAGGCCATTACGATTTTGGTTTAATGTTGTCGTAACATGGCGCATCCTTATACCCCGACATGCTACTAGGGCATTATTTGCAAACTGTACAACAATGCTTTGAAACGCGTTAAGGGGGATTAATGTAAAGCCTTAATGCTAAGAAAAATATTTATTTTACTAATTAGACATTACATATATAGCATATTCTACTATATATAAATATTTTGATAGATCGTTAAAAGATGGAAAATCCCATAACATCTTTTGAGTTATTGCACGCACGTTATACACTGAATAGGAGATGTAAAACACTATAAACGCCTTTGACGCTATTACACTCCTGCTATATATGATATTGATTTGACTCACATAAAGATATTAGTCCAGACTCGAGTGTTTTTCCTTTTCATTACACTCGGGTCAGCCCTGAGTTTTCAGCACATCGAAGATTATTTTCTGGAGAACGAAGATGAATATTGGTATAATATTATTACTAGTATTATTCCCTGCATCATGTATTTTGCATTATTCTTTTGTTTTGTTGTACATATATAACTCTGATAAATGTTTTATAAATTATAATCAAATGTATAGTACAAACAACTACATGAACTGTTTATATGATTATTATATTTTGACATTCTGCTGCGAGATTCCATATTTGTTTTCTTCTTTTCTTAATTAACCACATTGATTATCTGTGCTTCAGATTTTTTGAGTTGGACATGTGTGGGTTATTGTTGATTTAAACCTTCTGAAATATGGATCATCACATGGTGTGTTTGTAATAGAAATTAGAAATAGTTATAATCATGAGTATTGTGTCACAATAATACAAAACACATCATTTCAAATGTTCCTTGTCAAGCTCAATCGAGACTAGATATTGACGTTTCCATTGAGACTAGAGTATGTAACACTCTTCAAATGTTGGACAGTGTATTACTCATGACTGTTGAGGGGCACCTAGGGGTTATGTATTGATAGTTATTGGGCAGCTATAGAATGACACACCCGATTGTTTTCTATTGGTTAATATAACTACGGTCAAACAGAAAATATCGATCTGACCAATTTATATAATTCTCTCAATGTGGGAATATTATCAACCTTCAATATGAAAGCTCTGCTTTGATCATAGGAAAATCATAACACGACATCCATCGAGTGACTATAGTTGGGTTGAGTGAAATTATTGAAAGTGAAACACTATTCAAGAGAGGATTCATCACCTTAGTTATATAGAGTTGGTATCACAGTCAACTCAAAGTCAAAATCTCCGGTCAAGATAGTTCAGCTAATAATTATTGTTATTATTGAAACGAGGACTTTATATTTGGACTATAAATTTGAATATGGATGATATTGGAATTTTGACCATTACCAAATTCCATAAGTCCTAAGTGATGTAGGTTTGATGAACAGAATTGACATAAATACTAGTCACAACTAGGTAACACTTAATAAATTAAATTTTGATTTTATCGAAACCAAGTAAACGATAAATTTTGCTAAAATGTTAGGTTGTCTACTAAGTAGAGTGTGAATGTTAATATTGGAATAGTTCGAAGTTAATCACTGACCAAATTTGCACCTAGAAGTCACAAAACCAAAACGTTGAATAATCCTTTGACCAAATAATTTAATTAATTTGTAATTGTTATAAATTAATTAATTTTTATGAAACACTAATTGTAAAATTTTATTTTGATTTGATGAAAAATATTAATAAATATGTTTATAATAGTTGTAAACATTTTGATCGATATACGATATCGATAAACGTTTAAATTGGATTTGAATGTAACATAATTTGTTTGGACTTTAAATGGGTTTGAAGCACATGTGGGGGCAAGTGTATTTTAGCCATAATAGACTAGGAGGGATGCGACCACATGATGGCAAGAGAGGCTAAGTTTTTGATTTGATTAAAGGAAAGAATGGGTAATAGAAATGTGGCACTCTTTATCCTAATTTAACTCCTTAATCTCTCCTCTATATAAGCATCTCAACCTACACTCATTTACTAATTTTTGGTGCCTCAATCTACCTATCTTCAGGCCAAAATACATATTATACCCTCCCTCAGTAGATACAAAATAGAGGTTTTTCTTTGAAATTTACCTTTAACTCCCCTGCGGACTGGCCCAATTTCAACTTGGATCATAGATGATAAAGAATACATCAGAGAAGGTAGAGTTAATAAGGAAAAGATGAAGGCGACACAAGATAAGCAGAAGTCATATTTTGATAAAAGATGAAAAGAGTTGGAATTTAAAGTGGGCGATCTTGTATTTATGAAGGTATCGCCTCTTAACCATGTGATGAGGTTTGGAAGCTCAGGAAAGTTGGCATCGAGGTTTGTTGGGCCATTTAAAGTGGTTGACCGTATCAAAGAATTAGTTTATAGAGTGGAGCTATCGAAAAAGATGGCTGGAGTTCATGATGTATTCCATATCACATTTACAAAAATATGTACATGACTCAGCTACAGTAATAGAGCCTGGTTAGTAGAAGACGTAGAATTAGGAGATGGGGCAAGTTACCTAAAGGACCTACATGGATAGTAAAGCAAGGAGTTCGAAGGCTAAGAATAAGGTGATCAAGATGGTCATCCCGAACTGATTACCAGTATGTTCTTTTAGTTGATACAATTTGGCGGAGAGTACATGGTAACTCGACTAGAAAATACAAGCTTCTCATCCCGAATTATTTACAAATATGTTCTTTGGATTGATATGTTTCATTAGGAAATAGTTTTGGTTACTTAGATTGGATTATAGGATTTGTTTTTGATGTCTGTTGGATGTTATGCTATGTACTACCGCTTATGCTACTACATTGCGTTCATATAGAACTATCATATTTTATACTAGGTTTGTTATGCATGATGCTTACTATGTCATACTCTTGCATTTATGTAGGGTGTATTTATCGCATTTATTGCATTATGTTATATCATCGCAAGTTATCATGATCATTCTTATTATATGCCATGTTTGGATTGCTAGTATTTCTATGAGGACCTATGTATATGTTTGGAATGATTTTGACATAAAGGGTTGCTTGGTTTGAATGGTTGTATGCATGCACGAATGATATGAGTGTGTAAATGAAAAAGTAAGCGCTATTACATTTTTCATTTCTTTGGAATTTCGAGGATGAAATTATTTTAATGGGGAGATGTAATACTCCAAAAAAATTATATCAAACTTAAATAATAATAATAATAAATTTAAAATTTAATTTGGAGAGTATTTTAGTATATCTCAATAGAGGGGCAAATAGTAATTTTTATAGATCGTTGAATTTACTAACGAGAGTCACACTACTACGTAACTCTCGTTCTTTCGATTGAGATGGAGTATTTAAATCGGACACCGTATGAGTGAGATATCATTGATTTAATGAAGTGGGATAGATTCGTGTGTGAGCAATGAGCTAGGCTGGACTGAATTGGGCTAGATTTGAAATTTGAATTCGGATTAGATGCCCTTTCAGTTTGTCCCTCTAAAGCTCATTTTAAAAGTACCTAAAATAGAAACACATTTCATTCTAATTTCTAAAACCTAACAACCCCTTCCTCCTCCAATCATCCGAGAACAAAAACCATGATTCTTTACGAAAAATGGTGAGACAAAGAGCGTTGGAATCTTAGCGTAATTTTCAATCACCGAGCATAAGAATCGAAGGTGATTTCGTTGATTTGGATTTTTGGAAACTTAGGACAACGAAAGAAATTAGATTCTTTTGGCTTGATTTTGGTGAGTATGATTTCTCTAATTCTTGTGTAATGCTTTGATAATGGTATAAGGTTTTGGGCTAACATACAATATAAATCTGATGTATATTAATATGATGGTAGGGTTGGAAACTAAGTAGTAGAAAAGAATGTATTTTATTTTAGAAAATCAACAAAAGCAATTTTGATGCCAATTTTGTATTGAAACTTGATATAATCCCAATTTAATGTGTATATACATGTTAGGACTTTAGGAACTTATTAACCAGGTTTATATATGATGATTGGTTCTTAGAAACAATCAAAAACTAGAAGAAACAAAACATGGAAACTAAAGCATAAAATTAACTTTGAAAACCCGTATCTGGGTAGTGCGTCGGTGCACTGGTAGGTGCACGTCAATCCCCCGGTGGATGACCTAGATTTGGTATTTCGAGCTTTTAATTGCCCGGATCGAGGTGCGTTATTTTGATCTTTTGCGTGGTATTTCCTAACGACTCCTTGGGAATGATGTTTGGATGTATGCTTAAAGATGGGAATGATGTGTGGATGTTAAGAATGTAGTTTTGGAATAATAAGCAAATATTTGAATCGTGTATGGTGTGAAGCTTGATAATGACGACGTATGAAAGTTGTGTATGTAGTTCTGGATAAATATAAGAATAAGTGGGACTAGCGATAATGGAGAAATACGAACGCGGTACATGTAACGACCCGCCGCTCTGACCGCCTCTAGTCGGTAATTAAACCAACTAGAAACGTTCAAAATGACGAATTGTTAGTCAGTTTATAAAGTTTAAACAGAATCAGCCACAGAATCACAGAATAATCATAATATTATTCATAATTGAATTTTTCTTACATACATATATCAGAGTTTGTACAATGCATTAAATTTTTTTATACAGCGGAATATATATCTTTTTAGAGTACAAAGAAAAATTTTACTGAAAACTTTAGTAGAGCTTTAATCCCCCTCTCTCTAACTTCGCGGCCTGAAAATCTTCAAGCTGTAAAAATACTCGGTCTGACCCGAGCGTTAATTGCAAAACACAAAAACACTCGAGTCAGGATTAATCTTTATTCAAGTAAATAAATTTGAAATGAACTGAATAATATGGTTACAGATATGGTGAAACAGATAAATCAATTTAAAATCTATTAGGGATTTTTCATGTTAACAATTTCAATTTTTTTTTTCTATCAAACGTGTGTGGCTGCAGTACACACGTGTATTCATACCCATGTGCACTGCCTCGCCAACACACGTGCACGCATCAGACAACAATAGCAAGTGTGCAAGCATCAGGTTGCACAAGTACAAGAATACTCAATGGAGTCAACACAGCAGCACAGTGCAGTGAATAAGGGACAGGCATCAGTCAATATGCAGACCAAATGGCAAAATGCCACAGCAACCAGGAACAAACAGAAGTGAAGACAAGTGAAACAATGATCAAGCTTCAGGATGAACAAGTGCAGACAACAGGGAGCAACAGCACAATCCCGAAACACCCCAAATACATAGATCAACAGATTTTGGCAAACACCCAAATTCCAGAAAATTTTCCAATTCATATCCAATTCAAATCTAAAAATCATAATTTTCATTTTAAAAATCATGTTTACCCAGACCCATTCAGGTTATGTATTTGGATAAGAGAATTGTAATGATTGATTTTAACATATATATAAATTTTACTGCAAATTTTAATTTCCAGTTACTATATATATACATAAAACATGTTTACACTATTTTTAAATTCACGTTCAAGTTTAAACAAACTAAATTTGTTTTGGAACTAAGGTCTAACAAAGATCAAAGAGAAGATTTTGAATTTAGATAAAAAAAAACTTAAACCTGAACTGAGAACAGAGATATTCAAGAACAACAGTCATGCATGCTTTCAAACAGATTCATATACATATGCAACACATTCATATACATAGCTAATACATATATATATATATTCATGCAAACATAAGCATTTCAGAAATCTATATAAGCAACAGATCGTTATTTCTCAAGATTTTTAAGTTGATGTTTACTCACTAGCATAATTATAGGAATGAATCAGGAATGAAAGTTTGTTTACTGGTTTTAAAACAAAGGGACTGCACTGTTTAAGCATGAGACAGCATTTTCAAACTTAAGTGAACATGCAAGATCAATCTTTCAACAGCAAGCATAACAGAAGTGCAAGCATAGGTGAATGTGCAGACAACATCAAGTATGCTTACAGAGATGTTTGCATGTTTGTTTATGGTTACAGAGATGCCCAAACAAACATGCACATGAAAATTTATAGGCAAACACAAATGGAATTGAAGACTGAAGCAACATGAGGCATGCAATACTCAAGACATATCTTTATTACAAGAACAATTTTGCACTTCAACTACTTAGTTAAACAAAATATTTTAGTAGCATCTGTACTTACCAATTTAATAACAAGATAAACATAGCATCTGTTCTTATCAATTTTTAAGAAAAACAAATTTTCAAAACAACAATCTGAAATCAAACATTTGGAAGCACCTGTTCTCATCAGGTTATTCATAGCATTTGTTTTTATCAGTTTAAATTAAAATTTAAATAGTGTCTGTTCTTACCAGTTTAAAACAAATATCAAATAGCATTTATTCTTATTAGTTTAAAATCAAAAATTGAGTAGAATCTGATCTTAACAGTTCAAAAACACAACATCAGAGCAAGTGATAACGAATAGCAACCAACAATCCAACATGCAGTAACCAATCTACCCATATCAGTTTCAAATTAAATTAGCCGAGCAAAAGATAACAAAATCACCCCACAAACATAGCATGCAACCAAGAAATTCACTTCAAACAAATTCAAAAACTTGCATGAAGATTATCGTGAGCCAAAAGACTCACCTTTCACTGAAATGAAATGGAGCCGAAGCCCTAATTTCTCAGATCGAAGAGCACGCGATCGAGTTGAAGCCGTCGCTTTTGATTTTGAAAAACCCTAAATCACTGAAGGTCGGCGAAGAAAATTATACGGCCGCCATTTTTTTCTTTTTATTTTTTCTTTCGTATGTATGAGATAGTGGAGAGGGAGGAGGTCGGGTATAAAATAGAAAGAGGCGACGTGCAATTACGTGAGTTATGGCGTGTGAAGTGGCGTGGATTTAGGGTATGGAGGAATGGTGACTTATACTTGTTATTTTATTTATATATTTATTTTTTTATTTTATTTTTTTTTTTTTACTTTTATTTTTTTCTTATTTAATTTAAATCCAATTAGTTTTGTTTTAAAAATTATCTTGTTAAAATTATGTTGTTAAAAAAAAAATTTTAACTAGTTTATTCTTTATTTATCTTATTATATATATATATTTTTATTTACTTTCATATTATATTTTCATTCTTATTTCAAATCCAATTATTTTTTCTAAATCATCAATTTCAAATTTAAAATATAAGTTCAATATTAAATTTCAACTTCAAAGTAAAAATTCAAATTTGTATTCAACTTTTTAAATAGATTAAATTCTAAATTTTAATCACCAATTCATTCTAATAATTTGAAATTTAAGTCAAATTATCATTTAAATATTTAAAATAAATTAAATATTTACAAATTTAATTGCTCAAAATTTAGGATCGTTACAGTCTCCCCTACTTAAAAGAATTTCGTCCCGAAATTATAAGTTAGGAAAAACGATTGCTAAAATCTCACCGATATTTTATATCCTACATAATTTCACCAAGTTTCAAACTCATAAATAAATATAGGATTCATTCCATTTATTTCATTTCACTAGTTTTGTTTATTGATTTCAATAATCAAGACACAAAAGTCTTTTACTAAATTTTTGATTTACAAAACTCAGATTTTTAAACTTGAAATCTTTCATGCTAAATATTTGCATAATATATCTTATCCAAAAACTATGGATTTTTCAAGATATTCAAAAAGATCTTCTTCCTTAATTCATTAAGTTAGAATTATGTAATTCTAATTTCAGATTATTGATTTTCTATTCAAAATTTTGAAAATACTTGATAACTCAAAGTTTAACAAGTTCATCGTCGTTCTCACAGACTTTAGGCATACGCTGATCAGACGCAAGACTAAAAATCTCCAAGTACTAAACATACTTGCTTCAACTCCCAGTGAAAATACTTTTAAAAATTCTTTTAAAAATTCTTTTAAAAATGGATATGGAAAGTCCGTTCCCCCATGGATCACAGTCACCCGGCGGTTCCGCTACTATCTCAGTAGAATCGCTTGTAACTTAGATTTCTCATCACTCCTGAATTTCGCCATGGTTGTCGCCTTAGATCGCGGTCCACACGGCGGTTACGCTACTATCTCAGTAGAATCGCTCGTAGCCTTAGGCATCACGCCCCTCGAATTACGCTTCGGTTCCCAGATCGCAGTTTACTCGGCGGTTGCGCCACTATCTCAATGGAATCGCTTGTAACTTTAGGTATCACACCCCTCGAATTACGCCAGCATCAATCACATAATCCCAACACAATGGGATAATCCCAACACAATGGGATATCAAATCAGTCCCATTGGACATTCCACTAAGGGAATTCTACGTAGCTACGATTTACAATGGACACTCCACCGAGTTCCAATCACCTTCACACATAATAAATTGGAAGGTACATTTCCATATCCTCAGTTTTTAGAAAACATATGTCATATACATATAGTACTTCATTCACATTTCGTACTTATCATATCTATGTAACCCTACACCGGATTTTCATAATAATGACTTTCTAAACTGATTAGTTTTCGATTATATTCACATATATAAGTTACGAAAACTCATTTCACATTCACAACAAATAGAGGATTCCAAATTTTTCTTTTCACGTTTAAAATTTTCCTCTCAATCGATTTGAAAATTTAAGGTTATCTCTAACCTAATTCACATTCACAATCCAATTCATTATCGATTTCACATTCGATTTGGATTTCACGTTACATCGTCAATTCTCAACACATAATTGATGTCTATCGATATATAACCTCTAAGCTCGTACGTCTCAGAGAAGGGTGTTAAGCTAAAAGAATAAATTCTCCGCCACCACAGATATATATTTAATAGAGATCAAATGATATGTCATCAATTCACAATGCTAGACATACAATCCCAATCGACTATCCAAAATTCAAAGCTGAACTTATACTGTTTTTTGGTGCCAAAGTTAAACTCAATTTTAACTCTAGATTCAATCTTTGAAAAATTTCCAAATTGAACTAATTGTTCAAATTTCTCAAAATAATATCTTTAACAAGATATATAATTTTCACACTTAATCATTTGAAACAAATTTCAAATATTCATTTCTCAATTTATCTTTAAAAGATAAAATTTCAAACTTTTCATTTCACATTGGAAAATATTTCCATACTTATTCAAAAATAAGTAATTCACAAATTCTTTCATTTTCAACACTTTGAAAATATTCAATATACTTGAATCAAAATTAAGTATATATTTCACTCTTTAAGGAAATCATTCTTTTAAACACATTTATTTGAGTTAAAACGAATGTTACGTAAAACATCGTTACGACAACTCAAAATCACTAGTATAGGGATTCGGATTTAAAATAGATATATAAATCCCAATACTATAAATAACATTTCCTTCCGGAAACCATTTACTATAACAATAGTGTTATAGTCCACCATTTCCTTAATTTCTCGAAAAACGTCTATTTCAACAATGAGTGTTGAAATCTATGTATTCGATAGTTAATTCATTTTAAAACTCTTTTAAAACTATTAACTTTTTCAACTTCACTTAATTCATAGTTTGAATTCCTCATACTTTTCACAATATCAGTTTTAAACCGATTTCAAACTTTTCAATATTAAGTTTTCCACTTAATTTAATTCTCCGCACGTTTAAATTCAAATTCATCACTGAATCTATTTAAACCTATAATGGATTATCATGTTGACAACTTCAAATTCAAAATTTAAATTCTATTTGAACTTTGCATTTACTTTCTATTTCAAAAATAGTCAACTAGTTCTTTAGTAAATTGTTCATCAATTTAGCTCCATTAAATTCATATTTCCACATTAACCATTTTAGACAATAGTCTAAACTTGAAATATAAACTTCACATCGAAATTAGTTTGATTTCTACAGTTAAATCAACAATTAAATTTCATTTCATAATATCACTTCCCAAAATACTATTCGATTAAAATATTTCCTCCATACGAAATTTTACATAGCTTAATACTTTTAAAAGACGTACATAGAAGATTGTGGATTACAAAAGATAGTATTACAAAATATATCGATTGGTTTAAGATTCAGAATAATTAAGGACTAACGACTTCTTGTCCGATAGTAGGCATCTTTGCCAAACTTTCATCTTCGGATGACACTACTTCATATTGTGTTAAAGGAGAATTAACACATTCAAAATCCACATGTCCCCATTCCTTACAGTTATTGCAATAATATGAGATGTTTCCATCTTTATCTATCACCATAACACTTTTCGCTCTAGCTGGTCGGGCTATAGCTTGCTCTCCCCGTTGTCTTTCGGTGCAGTTTCTGGCTATATGTCCAGTCTGACGACAATGGTAGCAGATTGTCAATCTATCGACGGGTAAATTGAGTACGCACTTTTTCCTTTTCACTTTAGGGCAATGACTAAGAAAATGCCCTCTCTCCTGACACTTAAAACACACAATCTCCTGACGAGCGAACCGGTCATCCACATTCCTTTTCTTTCTTCTCTCTCGACACTGACGGGCATAATGTCCCTTTTTATGACATCGATAGCAAATAACCTCATCATATGGACCAGGTGCTTGCCTTTCAGTGAATCTCCTTTCAATTTCCGCACGGGTCGCTTCTGCTTCTCTACGAGCAATTGCTCTTCGTTCACGGCGTACTGCTTTTTGTGCTTCAGTTTTCGCCATTATAATTAACAAGGTGTTTTCGAAGTTTCCTATCAATATTCGAAATTCTTTTATTAGCAGAGGTTGGATTATTCAATCATTCTCCCTAAAACATATCTGTTTTATTCATTAATACATTCACTGTCCAAAATCGTGAATATATTTTGTCAACCAATTTCATCATTTCTACAACTTATTTTTATTTTTTATTTTTTATTTTTTA
Organism: Allium cepa; assembly: GCA_030765085.1. NCBI lineage: Eukaryota > Viridiplantae > Streptophyta > Magnoliopsida > Asparagales > Amaryllidaceae > Allium > Allium cepa. The sequence goes on along the minus strand of CM060937.1, from coordinate 870,621,623 downwards.
TTTTTTTTATTTTTTTTTATTTTTTTTTTTTAAAGGATTACCCACTGTCCAAAATCGTGGATATATCTCCTTTAATAAGTTATAATAATTTACTTATCAAATTCAATTGATTTTTTTGAATTTATAAACAATCTTCATAAATTCTTTTCCTATTTATAAAACTTCGATTTATAAATCTTTTATTAATTCAATTCAATTCCATTTATATAACTCAGTTATATACCCAGAAGTTCATATTATAAGTTAAATACTTATAATCCATTTATTTACCAATTCGTTCTTCACATTTGAAAACAATTCCTCAAAAGAATTCAGAATCAAATTCCCAAATTATAGTTCAATAATCCACTTGATTATAACCAAATTAATATGTCATTTTATTTCACAATTCTTACTCGAAATATTCAAGTTATTTGATTTAAACCAATTCACTAATTTATTAGTTCACTTACTCATATTTCATTTTTCATAATCTCAATAATTCGATAATGAGTTTCTGAACGATCGAAACTCAAATCTAACGAGACCTCACCGAAGAGAACTATCGCAAACTCATATTTAGAGAGGGGAATTTCAAAATAATTTTAACTTTCAAAATACCTTTTATTTTAAAGAAAACAATTTTATACTTCTTTAAATTTGAAAAGCACTTTCTTTATAGTGGTTCTAGTAACTATTCATATTAAACATCATAAACTGAGCTTTGAGTAAACCAAAGCTCTGATACCACTTTTGTAACGACCCGCCGCTCTGACCGCCTCTAGTCGGTAATTAAACCAACTAGAAACGTTCAAAATGACGAATTGTTAGTCAGTTTATAAAGTTTAAACAGAATCAGCCACAGAATCACAGAATAATCATAATATTATTCATAATTGAATTTTTCTTACATACATATATCAGAGTTTGTACAATGCATTAAATTTTTTTATACAGCGGAATATATATCTTTTTAGAGTACAAAGAAAAATTTTACTGAAAACTTTAGTAGAGCTTTAATCCCCCTCTCTCTAACTTCGCGGCCTGAAAATCTTCAAGCTGTAAAAATACTCGGTCTGACCCGAGCGTTAATTGCAAAACACAAAAACACTCGAGTCAGGATTAATCTTTATTCAAGTAAATAAATTTGAAATGAACTGAATAATATGGTTACAGATATGGTGAAACAGATAAATCAATTTAAAATCTATTAGGGATTTTTCATGTTAACAATTTCAATTTTTTTTTTCTATCAAACGTGTGTGGCTGCAGTACACACGTGTATTCATACCCATGTGCACTGCCTCGCCAACACACGTGCACGCATCAGACAACAATAGCAAGTGTGCAAGCATCAGGTTGCACAAGTACAAGAATACTCAATGGAGTCAACACAGCAGCACAGTGCAGTGAATAAGGGACAGGCATCAGTCAATATGCAGACCAAATGGCAAAATGCCACAGCAACCAGGAACAAACAGAAGTGAAGACAAGTGAAACAATGATCAAGCTTCAGGATGAACAAGTGCAGACAACAGGGAGCAACAGCACAATCCCGAAACACCCCAAATACATAGATCAACAGATTTTGGCAAACACCCAAATTCCAGAAAATTTTCCAATTCATATCCAATTCAAATCTAAAAATCATAATTTTCATTTTAAAAATCATGTTTACCCAGACCCATTCAGGTTATGTATTTGGATAAGAGAATTGTAATGATTGATTTTAACATATATATAAATTTTACTGCAAATTTTAATTTCCAGTTACTATATATATACATAAAACATGTTTACACTATTTTTAAATTCACGTTCAAGTTTAAACAAACTAAATTTGTTTTGGAACTAAGGTCTAACAAAGATCAAAGAGAAGATTTTGAATTTAGATAAAAAAAAACTTAAACCTGAACTGAGAACAGAGATATTCAAGAACAACAGTCATGCATGCTTTCAAACAGATTCATATACATATGCAACACATTCATATACATAGCTAATACATATATATATATATATTCATGCAAACATAAGCATTTCAGAAATCTATATAAGCAACAGATCGTTATTTCTCAAGATTTTTAAGTTGATGTTTACTCACTAGCATAATTATAGGAATGAATCAGGAATGAAAGTTTGTTTACTGGTTTTAAAACAAAGGGACTGCACTGTTTAAGCATGAGACAGCATTTTCAAACTTAAGTGAACATGCAAGATCAATCTTTCAACAGCAAGCATAACAGAAGTGCAAGCATAGGTGAATGTGCAGACAACATCAAGTATGCTTACAGAGATGTTTGCATGTTTGTTTATGGTTACAGAGATGCCCAAACAAACATGCACATGAAAATTTATAGGCAAACACAAATGGAATTGAAGACTGAAGCAACATGAGGCATGCAATACTCAAGACATATCTTTATTACAAGAACAATTTTGCACTTCAACTACTTAGTTAAACAAAATATTTTAGTAGCATCTGTACTTACCAATTTAATAACAAGATAAACATAGCATCTGTTCTTATCAATTTTTAAGAAAAACAAATTTTCAAAACAACAATCTGAAATCAAACATTTGGAAGCACCTGTTCTCATCAGGTTATTCATAGCATTTGTTTTTATCAGTTTAAATTAAAATTTAAATAGTGTCTGTTCTTACCAGTTTAAAACAAATATCAAATAGCATTTATTCTTATTAGTTTAAAATCAAAAATTGAGTAGAATCTGATCTTAACAGTTCAAAAACACAACATCAGAGCAAGTGATAACGAATAGCAACCAACAATCCAACATGCAGTAACCAATCTACCCATATCAGTTTCAAATTAAATTAGCCGAGCAAAAGATAACAAAATCACCCCACAAACATAGCATGCAACCAAGAAATTCACTTCAAACAAATTCAAAAACTTGCATGAAGATTATCGTGAGCCAAAAGACTCACCTTTCACTGAAATGAAATGGAGCCGAAGCCCTAATTTCTCAGATCGAAGAGCACGCGATCGAGTTGAAGCCGTCGCTTTTGATTTTGAAAAACCCTAAATCACTGAAGGTCGGCAAAGAAAATTATACGGCCGCCATTTTTTTCTTTTTATTTTTTCTTTCGTATGTATGAGATAGTGGAGAGGGAGGAGGTCGGGTATAAAATAGAAAGAGGCGACGTGCAATTACGTGAGTTATGGCGTGTGAAGTGGCGTGGATTTAGGGTATGGAGGAATGGTGACTTATACTTGTTATTTTATTTATATATTTTTTTTTTATTTTTTTTTTTTTTTACTTTTATTTTTTTCTTATTTAATTTAAATCCAATTAGTTTTGTTTTAAAAATTATCTTGTTAAAATTATGTTGTTAAAAAAAAAAATTTAACTAGTTTATTCTTTATTTATCTTATTATATATATATATATTTTTATTTACTTTCATATTATATTTTCATTCTTATTTCAAATCCAATTATTTTTTCTAAATCATCAATTTCAAATTTAAAATATAAGTTCAATATTAAATTTCAACTTCAAAGTAAAAATTCAAATTTGTATTCAACTTTTTAAATAGATTAAATTCTAAATTTTAATCACCAATTCATTCTAATAATTTGAAATTTAAGTCAAATTATCATTTAAATATTTAAAATAAATTAAATATTTACAAATTTAATTGTTCAAAATTTAGGATCGTTACAGTACGTATATGTGGCTTGAGATCATGTAGTCTGATGATGTGATATGAACAAAGAACCCGGCGCATCCACTTGAGATATGCAGTTACATCATCAAACTACACGATCTCAAGTGAATACATAAGACTTTCTGATTCGTCTTGTTAAACAAATGAATACCTGAATCTTGTAGAGTACACTAAGAGTTTTTATTCATGGTATTGACGAGCGCTCTTCCGTAGAGCAACAAGACTAGCCTAGAAAGTTTTTGTATGGACAAAAGTTGACTTATAGCATATGTTGTGGGACAAGACGTGTTATGGATGTGAAGTAATCATCTATCATTTATTAATAATACCTTGTAAAGTAGTCATACAATCATTTATTCAAAATTAGTAATAATAATCATTAAAATTTCAAAAAAAACTCAATATTACTACTTATCCTACAAAGTGTCAATTTATCCCCAAATACTCTTGTATTTAGTTATTACTGTAAAACTAAAAATATTAACCGGTTACCAAAAATGGTGAGATTTTCATGTGATTATTGAAAATTTTCAGAAACATTCAAATGTAAATTTATGTGAAGTTTAGCAAAATAATCATGTAATGATAAATTATTGGAATTTAAAAATAAAAACTATATATTGAATTAAGGAGAGTGAAGAAAACACTTAAAATTAATTAAAAAGGTACAAATCGTTGCTTTATCGTTATTTAGTTATTGTTTAATCTATTACTTAAACAAGAAAACTTGAACTACAAAAGGCTTACGTGTATACATTGCTTTCCAAAAATTTAAAATGATGCAACTTCATTCAATAAGTGGTTAATTTTTACTTCTTACCACGTTCTCTAATTCATGCAATACAGTTTTCCTTTTTCCCTCTCAGCAGCTACTTCTACTGCATCTTACATTTTTTTCACCAGTCTTTAAAAAAAATTCCGCAAAACCATTTTTTATTATCCTCTTTCGAGATAATCATTTCCTTGCGAACAAATTATTCTCCCTATTCAACGTCATCAACCATAGTGTAAGAAGTAAAACATAATCAGATCTGTTGATCGATTACAACTATCGGCCTCTTCAAGGGAAAACTGTGCTAAACATTGGGCATTTATTTATTGCTTTGTTCAATCTGTAACGAACCACCTTTCCGAACCCTATAAGTCGACACTAATACATTCATGGTATTCACAAGCCGAACAACTAAGTGCTTAAAAGACAGATTGTTAAGGGAAAAAGGAGATATAGAATAGAAGAAACTAAACAATCATAGAATCTCACAACGCAATGGAATAATATATATTAGTCAACATAGTACTTCGTAAAGTCATTTACAAAATGTTACATCAGAGTCATACTAAAACAATTTCTAACATCGGACAGTTATAATATCATGTCCTTATATAACTGATACAAGGTACATATAATACAGCAGAAAAAAATAATAACTAACTATCGATGAAGCCTCCTGCTCCAAGCTCCTCCAAAATGCATCTATAGGAAACCTAAACTACTTGGCGGCTCGTAAAAATTTAAGCATCCAAGAGTTTTAGGGAAAAAAAATAATACTCCAGATCAAACATGGGTCTGGTGTGAGTAATCTCAAAGCAACTGAATTATAACTTTTGAAAAAAATGAAATCAAAGGTATGTCGTAAAACCATGCTGCACATAAACACAGACGAGTTTTTACCTTATGACAACCAAAACACTTTTTATATAAAAATCGATGATATTATAATATTGTCTAATGGTTCAAGTAAAGTACTAAAATAGCTGGAATGCTTGCATCTCACATTCTAACATATTTGGTATACAACAAAAACCGTACGGCGCTTATTCAAGAAGGAATTCCATATAATGACTAGGCACTGGGGTACCACCTATCACAGTACACGTCTAGAAAATATAACGAGGACCTCACCTGGATCCTTGCCAACACAAGACAGGCCTACCGTTACTAGATAATACCGAATATGTCATCACTTCGGTTGCTTTGCAACCCTTTTTATTGAGATCTCATGCACAACCAATCCATAAATATGTAGATGTATCTAGAAGGGTGAGAACATACCCTAATGGGTGCGACCCATATAGACTTGCTGCATCTCTTCTGATTTTAGTCATTCTAGTTGATGAGGCATGAGGCTACGTTTCACCTTTTTTAATAGCAATCCCATTTGGAATGCTAACACTGCCCTCTAAGCATTAATGCATGCTAGCATTCATCCATACAAGTTGTCCAGGATAAGGACAAACCGAAGGCACTACTCCTACTACATCCATTTTGGAATCATCCTCAGGATTAGTAGCAAGCAGCCCTTGCACTTCAACGCCTCCATCTTCGATCCCATGCTTCAAGATGTCGTCATTTCGAAATGCTTGATATGGATCAAAGTGGTTTTCGGATAACACATCTGATCCCAGTCTCGTAGAAACAACATTCGATAATTTTCGATTAACTTAGACCCAGTTCTTTAAGAAATAAATAGATAAAGATAAGAGCAGAGTTCACCTCCTAACTGTTTATGGATGAATTTCCTTATCATTTATCCTAGAAGAACAAAACGAGGTTTATATGCATAGTATAGCATCATTAGGTATGACTATGTCATATAACTCATGTGTTTCTCCTAAATATTTTCAAAGTTATGTTTAGGTCCAGATTTTTATAGTCGGTTACTTAACTATCAAATAAATAATCATTCGACGTTGATTCAACTCCATATGAGATACACCTAACCTTTATTAATTAATCTTTAATTAATAAAATCACTTATAAATTTGATCAAAAGATCCTTTCAAAATACTTCCCAAACCCTTAGCATTCCTTTATACTTGAAAAACAATATAAGTATATACCAAAACATTTAGGAAATTCTATTTCCTCAAAATTCCATATTAAATGGCCAAATAATTCCCTTTCAAAAACATCAGCTGCTACAAAACATATTTATGTATCCCTTACCAAAATTCTTTTAATAGTCCCCTTCACATTTCAAACACTTACAAGTTTCCAAACTAGATTTAAACTTCTTCCGGAAATAACTGAAATGATTTATAAAATCTCTTTCTATTTTTAAAACTATTTAAAAATCTTCCTTCGTAATTCCTTTTTACAATCTCCTTTACAAAATATCGTTTTCAAGATGTCATTTGTAAATCACTTTAGGTAAAATCTTTTATTTAATAAACTCCTTTTTAAAGACAAGATATTATTTAGAAATAAATTTATAAATTATAATAAAATTTCAAAATCATTTATAACCCTTTAACCAAATTGGTTAAATAGCTATAGTTAATTCAAAAACATACTTTAGTCATTTGGAAAGAGGCTTAGCAATCCCAATGGTACTAATTTAAGTTACTATTCAGCTTCGATTTCAATTCACTTAACAGTTATTTACATAGATCAACATATATGTAAATACAACTCATATCCAAATCAAGGAATAACATGTCAATATGAACTAACTAGCATATACGTATCCAAATAACATAATAGTAGAATGGTGATTTGTCCTCCTAAATAGATGTCCAAACCATTCGACCACTTCATAGTAGAACGGGAATTTATTCAACTAACACATATTCCCACAAACAAACCAACAAACAATCAGTTTATAGCAGAACGGAGATTTATTCTGCTAACACGTGTCCACACAAACAAACTAATAAACAATAAATTTATAGTAGAACGGGGATTTATTCTGCTAATACATGTCCACACACCCAAAAAAATAAACAATCAATTTATAACTAATTCACAGTTATATGGTTTCTTGATAGTATCAAAACTTGAATCGCTTGTATTCAAAACCATCTTTAAAAAAGAAGTACCTTTGAACAATTTTACTTTTGAAAACCAAAGGATTTAAAACATTTAAACTTTTTTAAAAATAATTGATTAAAAGTTAAATCCTTATTTAAATCATAATTAATTTTAATTAATCTTAACTTAATTTAGTTAAATTGTTAAACAATAACTAACTATTAAATAAACCCTAACTAATCCTATATTAATTATTAAATAATCAATTAAACCATTATTAATAATTAAATGTTAATTAATTTCAATTAATTAATTAAATAATATTTAATTAAAATTAAATAATAAATTAAACCTTTACTAAATAGTTTATTATAAATTAAATCTTTAATCAAACAATTAAATCCTTGATTAATAACTAATCCTATATTTTATTAGTGATAAATTAAATATAAATAATTTACATAACACTTATTTAAGTAACTAAATTAATAATTAATTAAAATAAACCGTTACTTTAAAAGATAACTAATTAATAACTAATCTTCACTTAATTATAATTATTCAACATTGTTTAATCCTTAATTAATTACTAATTATTAAAAACTTAATTAATAAAAAATTAATTATTAAAAACTTAATTAACTTTTAAATATCAATATTTACTTTATAAAACATTTACAAAACAATTTGAAATATAAAAAACCAAACTTTGCAAAAAAACAAACTTTTAAGCGAACTACATGCATAACGACTATCGCTGTGGATACCTGTAATTTCCAACTTTTTTCTCAATAACTCTTCCATTTGCTAATGTTACTTACTAACTTTCCATTTCATGTCCAATTCCAAGACAAAGATCACAATTTTATAACCAAAACACCACCTATATAATCCATTTAAAGTTCTAATGCTAAACCACAAATTAGCACACACATATACATCCGAACCATATTATAATTCAAATAATAATATCACATATACAACCATATAACAACCATATATATGTAATTCTTTCTTAAAAAGTTAAGGAATTTACTCACCAAAGGTTTTGAAAACTTGAAATACTTTAGGGCTCGAAAAGCTTGGAAAATCACAAATTCTTCTTGAAAATGGGTCATTTTGCACTCGACTTTTGGACCATTTCTCCTCGGATTTTGTACAAGTGGCCAAAAGGAATGTTTAGATTATTCTTTCTTCTATCATTTAAAAAAAAGAATTACTCAAGTTAAATTTTGAGGAAGTTATGGCCAAATCAATGAGGGTTATTTTCGAACATCAAAATCTAAGTTCAAAAACACTCTTGCAAAAAATGAATTTTTGGAGTATCTAAGCTCGAAGTCAAAAAAAGCGGTAAACTACAAAGTTACAACCACTGGATTTAAAAAATATTCTTAATTTGGTGGAGTGTATAGGAAGTTATGGCCGAATGCAATTGGGGTAAAAATAGAGGAATTTTAATAGAAAAGAAGGAGTTTGAAGCTAAGTTTAAAAAGTTTTAAAAAGTTTAAAACTTGAAAATATAAAACTTTAAAATTTTAAAGGAAGACATTAATGATTTTTGGAGCTTTAGGAAGAAGAGGCTTAGGAAAAAAATGGGAAAAAATGAAAAATGGAAGAAAGAAATATGAAAAATGCTTTTATGCGAATGAAATATGCAAAATTACTAACCTACCCTTATACCCTGCCCTCCATAACTTTGCGTGACATCGCCATGCAACCTCACCCTTGTCTCCCCTCTCGTCCCCTCCTAACACTACATACTCCAACATTCCCATGTGCTATATGTACTTGCATGTCCTTTTTGTCTGCATGTGATGTGACCGCTTTTCGTTTTTTATATTTAGTCGCCAAAGTGTCACATCGATGATTATCTTAACTTAATTAAGTTTATTAACCTTAATATTCTCTTAAACCATATCATATATTTATTATATGTGTGTGTGTGTGTTAAAGTGTGCACAACATTTAAAACAACCTTTACACGATTAAACATTGAAAATTCGAAAAACAATTTCCGATCATATTTTTTGTTTTTCATCGAACTATATATTTTGGTAAACCAATTTTGAAAACTATTTCACCATTATTGTTTATTATTAAAAAGAGTTTCGTTTTCATTATAAAACCATTTATTTGAATATTTAAAATTAATTAAATATTCGTGAATCAAAGCAGTGAAATTCCAGATCGTGTAACGATTAGTGTGTCTAACAAGGTTATAATTTTTATATTACCAAAAAACTTTCTTACATTTCATTGTTTTTAATTTTGTACACATTACTGCTGTTTGCAAAGGTGTGGTATTAGTTATGCATCTTACAGGATTCTGTGTTGAAATCTGTAGTACCTGATAGTTGATTTTCTAGACAATGTTACTACTTTCAATTTGTGTATCAATTTTGAAATAATGTAGAAGTAAATGGTCATAAAATTAAACTGTGGTACATACTTGCATGTTCATAGTCATTTTATATCATTAAAAGAATTGGTAATCGTTGACAGTTTGACTGTAGACAGTTATATGTATCATTACAATACGCATGTACAGTACATGCACATAATATTTGTGACCCTTGGTCCATCGACATGTTGTCAGACAATTCATTCGGGATGTCAAGCAACATTCGTTAAATCACTTAATAAACAGGTTACTTATTTTCTTCCACCATATTTTAGTTAACTCGATGTTGATATGGTTTTAATAAACACGTTACCATATTCCCATCCACCATATATCTTTTAACATTTTGGATGATTTCTTGTATTATACCTTTTGGAAGATGAATTAGGAGTCGAATGTGTATTGAATTAAGCTTTCTTGGAAAGGTTTCTACTGTATAAGTGTTATTGTCTATAGTAGTGGTAATTAAAATATACTTCGACTAAATTATATGCATTAATTTTCATGATAAATTTACAAGTGCAACCGAGTTAATTTAAAAAACATTTTTGTGATTATTATGTGGTCATGGATAGTGTAAGTTATTAAAGTTTGCATCTCTGCCCAATGTGAGCACAAAATGTTGGTAAACATCACCTTCTAAATAGAGAAATAATTTTTTTGATTAGTTTTTATTTCCATACATTTATGTTCTTACTGTGTATAAGTATACTTATATGCATGATGCATCCATATATGTAATGACCATATTTTAAGAGAATAGTATATGATATTAGAAATGCCAATGAGTAGTTAATTTAAAAAGCATTGCATTATGGCTGAATTTAGTTTACTCCTATACATGCTTACTTCTCTTCAGTGTTGGAAATTTTCAAAATTATTTTTGGGTTTGGATTTGTTTTTGAAGAGGGAAGAAGAGGGAAGAAGAAGGGATGAATAGTCCCACATCGCGGAAATTAAGAGAATATATGTGACGACCCGCCCTTCTACTCACAGAAAGACGTATCATCAAAAAGAAAAGAAAGGGATAGAAATAGAAAAGAATAGAAAGAAAGAATAACAACATCAGAATCTCACTACGGAACGGAACAAAATATAATATATCACATAACTATTACATAGTTACATATATCAGAGTTACACAATATCGTATACATGATAGTCATATATATATATGTCACTACGTACATCCCAAAATACAACATACATCAACTAACACAATGGAACTAGATAGATATATAGATACGTCTGGAATCCTGCTCCAGCCCCTCTAGAAACCATCACTCCAAACCTACCACTTGGCTACTCATGAAACTTTGAGTACCCAAGAGTTTATGAAAAACAAAAATAAACTCCTGGTCAGACATGGGTCTGATATGAGTAAACGGTTTAAAGTTGTTTAATTTTGAAAACATTTGAAAATAAAGGTATCGCGTAAGACTTCCCACACATAAACACGGGTAAGTTTTTACCTTACGCTAACCAAAATAATTTTATAAGAAACCCAGTGATATTATATAGTGTCTAGGGTTTTCAAGTAAAATACAGAAATAGCTGAAATTCGTAAATCTCACATTCCAACATAGTTGGGCACAATCAAAACGTACGACAATTATTGGAAATTGGATTCCATACAAAGCAGGGCTACTGGGATACCGCCCGTCACAGTACGGGGCATAGATCACCAAACCGAGGATCACTCCCGACCCCCTACAACACAAGGCCGGAACCATTTCTTACTGAACAGTCCCGAATAAGGTAACCTCGCGGTTTTAGCTAGCAACTGCCCACAAAGAGAAAATAAAAAGGGACATCTAGACAGGGGTGTATCTCATCCTGCTTGGGTGCTACCCACCTAACCTTGCTGCACATCCCCTGTTTTAGCCATTCCCAGTTGATGAGGCTTGAGGCTACGATTGCCTTTATAGAACATATCTCTTAGAATGCTCATCGTCCGCCTGGCGATGTTCTGAAAGCATTCAATCCATCCAAGTTGGTTCCGGGTTCGAACGAAACCGAAGGCATTATCTCGTTACACTCATTTTGGAATCATCCTCAGAGTCAACGATAATAACCCTTGCATTCTGAAACACCATCTCGATCTTCACTTGAGAAATTTACGACCTAACGTTTAATTTGGATCGATGTGGTTTTCGAATAATCATAATTGACACCCGATCCCGGTCTCATCGAAATCCAAATGCTATTTTAAAGGTCAAGTTGTTTAATAGTTTTAAATAGTTAAATTCAACATTTTGAATTCATATAGCATTTATCACAGATAAATCAGACACAATCATCATAGATATATCAAGGGATATCATAGAAACATCACAGAATATCACCAAATAAATATCACAAATCAGATATCCTACTTATACAACATTCATAAGCAAACATCTTTAATTCTTATTGTAATTAATTTAATTTAAATCAATTACTTGAGAGTTAATCACTTAACCCTGTTTAATTAATTATCACTTAATTAATTATTCCTCTTCAAATCATTTAATTAATTAATCACTTTTTAATCAGTTTATTAAACATTAATTACTTAATTAATTACCCTTAATTATTAATTAATAACCTAATTATTAATTAATAAAACTTAATTACCCATTTATTAACCACTAATTACTTAATTAATCAATTATTAATTCTTAATTAAATTACTTAATTCGTGAACAACTAATCATACATTAATTAACTTTAAGTAGTTAATTACAAATTTATTTATCACTTAATCATTAATTAACCCATCTTTAACTACAATTATAGTTTAATTATTCTTAATTACTTTCTAAAATAACTAATTGATATTAATTATTCATCTTAACATTTAAAAGTCTTCTTTAAATTCTGAAAATCAATTTATCACTAACTACAAAACTTAAATGTTAACTAATTTTATACTTAACATAAATTAAGTACTTAATAAAAATAATAATCAAGAGTTTAAAACATTGTTAAGAATTAACTAAAATAATTATAACTTGTATTAGAGTCTTAACTTAAATTTACAATGCTTAAAACCTGTTGAAACATAATTTGCTTAAGTTTATATTTTTTTTTTAGTATTGCAGTTCTGAAAGAAAACAAACCCGAGACTTCCCCTGATTTAACTCGAGTAACACTCAAGTTCTCACCAGCTTTCCCTCGAGACACTTTCCCTTCCTCACGCACTCCATCTTCTTCTTCTCTTTTTTTTCCAGTAAGTTTTAGTTTAAATATAAGTATAGTATCAGGTAACTCTCTCGAAGTCGATTACTACCCCGAAGCAATCGCCTCATTTACTTGAGCAACGACTCGAGACACTTGCCAACAGCGACACTGACACCCATCCCCACGCCGTACACGTGCACAGCGACGCGTCGAAGCTCCAGCGAACCCCACAACCATCGGCAAGTCACAAATTGTCCCTACTTACGAAATCAAAACTAAAATCAACACCAAGCATTCGAAATTGAAAAATAAAATTTTCCTCGAACCTGAAGCTCAACCCAAACGACATAGCCACCTCGACACCATCGCTCATGCCACCGAAGATGCTCAGAATTCATCCACACCACGTAACACTCTAAGAAACCATCCTCCAGAGTCTCATGCAACTCGATCACGTATAGGAGACATACACCTCTCATTACAGACATGTCCAGAAACTCGAAACAAAGCCCTAAATCGACCTCGTTCCTTAAATTCATGCAATAGAAAAATTATTCCACAATTTTATCGAGATCGTAGTTGTTTATATCAGCTTCAAACCAAATTTCAACATTTATTATTGGATCGATTACTAGAAATTTGTAAAAAATGCAATTTTTGTTCAAATACAAACTGCTCTTAGAATACTAAACTAAAAATCTTCATTTTTGTTAAAAATCATAATTTTCAGTAAGAATTCACGATATAAACTTGAATTAGCTTTTACAACAATCAAATTTATTAAATTTTTACTTGATTACCTGTAAACAAGGTGACAGTGGTGATACATTACAAGCATGATTTGATAAGCTTTTAAAAAATCTTGATTTAGGTTTAACATCTTGTTTTGTTGAAAAACTAATGTTTAACAATGATTAGAAGAAAATAAATTTGAGTTTTGAAAAATATTTACCCTGTAACAATTAAACAGAGAAGTATAGAGCAACATAGAATTATATTCAAGATCAAAGCATATACAACCATATTATCAATGAATCTCCTGAATTGTTTTTAAATTAAACTTGAAGCTTTAAAATTGATGTTTACTCACTTCCAAGGGTTGCTGAACAGGGAACAATTCTGGTATTTTTGAAAACTGCAGCATTGAATCTGCCTTGAGTGCTTTTTGTTTTTGGTTTGAATTTAATTTGAGCTTTGTAAAAATGAAGATGCTGATTATATTTTTTCTGGTTTTCTTCAGTTGTTTTTCTCTAGTTAGCTAAGGTTTTGAACGAACTGGAATAGCAAGATGCATATATATATATAGAAGATAACAGGATGTATAAGGGAAGGTATTACATGGTCAAGTGTTTTCTTCTTTTTGTTTTGTTATGAACAGATTTTTATTTCTTCCTTTGACTAAATCAGGATTTTGCTGAAAATGAAAAGATTTGTAAATATTTTGAATTGATTTATTTTTGGCTGAGATGATGGCATTTAATGCCATTGTTTCCTAATTTGTTCACATACTTATTATATTTTTTTAATTTTATATGAACATATACACTTGCAGGTAGACATTTGGTCTTTGTATATGAAGATATTTTGTATGTAAATATTCGTCTTCTTTCTTTCACAATTCATATACATACACTTTTCCTTATTTTATACTTTTGTGCTTCACTTAAAAAAAATTTTTATAGTTATTTAGTATACTTATCCTATGTTGATTGCTCACCAAATCACTTAATTCTTGCTTTTATTTTTTCTATTTTAACTATAACATTTAAATTATATTCATATGACTTGCTTATAATTTTTTTTTATGATTTTATTTTAAACATTATCATCCATATATATTTTTATACCAAATGTTAATAAGATAGAGCATTTTAATTTAATTATATAAGATAGATTTTATTTTAAATATTATTAAGAGATTTAATTCAAATGTTCAAAATCAAATTTCCTTTTCAAAATACAAATGTCTATAAATAAATGGCAAATATTTCCCAAAAGTCATATCCTTTTAAAATGATAAGTTTACATTTTATTTGATTGGATTAAATATTTATTAAAACAATATGGCCAAAATTCCGGATCGTTACATTCCTCCCCCTTAAAAGAATTTTGTCCTCTAAAATTAAAAAAAATGATAATTCAAAAGCTTTTATACCAACCATTCAAACATACATATCATTCATACATTAGCAAACAACCAAACAATTTATTCTAACAAAAATCACTAGCTATCTGGACACAAATTCGGATAAGCTTTCCCAAAACTATCCAGAGTTTCCCAGGTGCAATCTCTAGGATCCTCGCTCCACTGCACTTTGACAAGCTTCACTACCTTACTTCTGAGTTGCCTTTCGTCTTGATCAACAATCTGAACTGGATTCCTAATCACGGTCAAATTCGGCTCGACCTCCAAATCTTCCTGGACTACTGGTTCAACAACTAGTGATGGATCATGTACGAATTTCCTTAGATGGGATACACGGAATACATTATGAATTCCAGACATTCGTTCTGGCAATTCAATTCGGTAAGCTACTGTACCAATCCTTTCCAATACCCGAAATGGACCAATATATCTCGGGGCAAGTTTTCCCGTCTTTTCGAATCTAATAGCTCCTTTAATTAGGGAAACTTTGACAAAAACTAAATCACCAATCTCGAATTCCAATTGTCACCTTCTCTTATCTGCATACTACTTCTGACGGTCCTGAGCGGCTCTCATCCTTTTCTTGATAAGCTCAACTTTAGCAGATGCTTCACGAATCAAATCTGGCCCAAGCACAAGACGATCTTTCGACTCTATCCAATAGGATGGGAATCTGCAGGTCTTCTATATAAAGCTTCATAAGGAGCCATCTTGGTACTCGCTTGGTAACTGTTATTATATGAGAATTCTACTAAATGAAGATGGTCTTCCCAAGATCCACCAAAATCCAAAGCACAAGCTCGCAGCATTTCCTCTAGAATTCGGTTTAGCCTCTCCATCTGTCCATCTGTCTGAGGATGATAGGCTGTACCCAATCTCAAACTTGTTCCCATAGCTGATTGCAGAGCCTCCAAGAATTTTCTGGTGAAGATAGGATCACGATCACTTACTATGCTAACAGGAACACCATGCAATCTAACTATCTCCCTGAAGAAAATCTCTGCTATAGAAACTGCAGTACGAGTTGCCTTAACTGGTATAAAACGGGCGCACTTAGTTAATCGATCCACAATAACCCATATTCGATCGTTTCCTTTCTTGGTTCTAGGCAAACTGTCAATGAAATCCACAGAAATCATCTCCCATTTCCATTCTGGGATTTCTAAAGGCTGCAACAAACCGGCTGACTTCTGTTGATCTCCTTAACTTGCTGACAGATATCACAACTATTAACGAAAGCAGCTACATCCCTCTTCATGCTTGGCCACCGGGAAACTCTTCTCATATCTTTATACATCTTAGAGATTCTTGGGTGGATATTTATCCTAGAGAGATGACACTCATCTAAGACTTCTTGCCTCAATCCCCACACACAAACGACCATTAATCCTCAAAACACCTTGATCATCCACCTTGAAATCCGAATATCAACCATCCTTGGTTCCAAGAATCAGTTCCTCAAAAGATCTATCCCCCATTTGCTTACTTATGATTCTTTCCTGGAGAGATGGGACAACTTCCAAAAGAGACAAAACTGCTTTCTTACTAAGAGCATCAGCTACAACGTTCGCCTTTCCCGGGGTATACAGAATATCCAAATCATGTGATGCCAGAAACTCGACCCATCGTTGTTGCCTCAGATTAAGATCCTTTTGAGAGAAAAGATATTTCAACGGTTTGTGATCCATGAATAACTCGAACTTCTCTCCCAAGAGATAGTGTCCTTAAATATTCAAAGCAAAAACAATGGCCAACAACTCAAGATCGTGCGTAGCGTAGTTCTTTTCATGTGGCTTTAATTGTCGACTCGCATATGTAATTACTCTTCCATTCTGTGGCTTTAATTGTCGACTCGCATATGTACTTACTCTTCCATTCTGCATCAACACTGCTCCCAATCCAACTATACAGGAATCTGTATAAACTTCAAATTTGCCCTTTCCATCTGGAATAGCTAGCACTTGTGCACTGGTTAGCCTCGTCTTCAACTCTTGGAAATCTTCTTCACACTGGGGTGTCCATTTGAACTTAGCTCCTTTCCCTGTTAACTAAGTCAGAGGTGAAGAAATCTTGGAATAGTCCTTGATAAATTAAATATAGTAGCTAGCTAATCCCAAAAAAATGCGAACTTCTGTCGGTCACTTCGTCCATTCTAGAATAGTCTCGACCTTCGCTGGATCTAAAGAGATACTTTCACCAAAAACAATGTGCCCTAAAAATTTGACTTTCGATTTCCAAAAATGGCACTTAGAGAACTTCGCCTTCAAAACATGTCTCCTCATTGTCTCCAACACTATCCTCGAATGCTGCTTGTGCTCTTCTTTCGACTTAGAATAGACCAAAATATCATCAATGAACACCAGAACAAACTTTTTCAATACATCCTGAAAGACTCGGTTCATCAGGTCAACAAAGTACGCAGGAGCGTTGGTTAACCCAAAAGGCATAACCAACCATTCATAGAAACAATTTGGTCCCCTAAAGGCAGTTAAAGGGATACTATCCTCAGCTACCCTTAACTGATGGAAACCTGAAGCTAAATCTAGTTGAGAAAAGATAGAAGCTCCATGCAAATGGCCAGAAAGATCATCAATACGAGGAAGACGATATTTATTACGAATAGTCACTTTGTTCAATTCTCTATAATCAACATAGAACCTTAGCGATCCATCCGATTTAGTGACAAACACTGCAGCAGAACCCCAACAAGAAAAACTGGACCTAATCACTCCCTTCTCCAAAAGATCCTTAGTCTGCTTAACTAACTCTTCTCTCTCTCTAGGAGCCATCCTCCTACTCGACTGAATCACTGGCACTGATCCTGGAATCAAATCAACGTGAAACTCTATCTCTCGATGTGGAGGAAAACACTTAACTTCCTCGAATACATTCGAGAAATCTTGGACCACATCGATATCTTCAACCTTCTCTTGAGAAGTCTCAACTCGATGTAAAAGTCTACTCAAGTGAATTCCAGAATTATCACACGTCACTCTGGCAATCCTACCCAAATCGGTTTCCAATGAAACTGTTCTCGCATCACAATTCAAAATAGCCTTATACATATCGAGCCAATCCATTCCCAATATAAGGTCAAATCCCTAAAATTCAACACATAAGGGTCACAAGAAAAACTACGGGACATATAGGAAATCTTCAAGTCCTTACAGATCATACCTAATTTGGTTCCCCTCCTATAGGATTAGATATGAAAATGGGACAGCTAGCAGTACTAGGGTTAAGAAAGAACTTCTCTATATATTCCAGAGAAATAAAACTCAAAGAAGCACCCGAATCAAACAAAACTTTAATATACTTGCCATCTAAAAGTAATGTACCTTCCAATACTCCCTTACCTTTAGATGAAGTGGATGGTGCACCTTCCAAAGCAAATGCCTTATTCTGCTGATCTTTATAAAGAAGCGGGCAATCCTTGATCATATGACCTGGTTAGTGGCAATTGAAGCATAGAGATCTCTAAACCAAAGCCAAACCCGGTCCACTTTGATGCGACTGCTGCTGCTGTTGCTGAAATCCTTTCCTACGACACTTATTCGCCAAGTGACCTTCTTGTTGACATATATAGCATTTGCGAGGTCTGTTATTGCTTCCAGTCTTCTTCTTTCTCTGCTTCCTCCAAATGGGATTGAACTTCCTCATATTCGGATTAGCAGAATTTCCTCTCAATGCTGCTACTGGTGCCACTGATCTCTTATTTATCAAATCCTCATATCTCAGAGCCATATCAATCAACTCAACAAAAGATCCCTTCAAATGTGCCGTCATCTTTTCATGAAATTCCGGTCGCAATCCTCGCACAAACATTTCGTTCTTTTTGAGTGGAGTATCAATGAGTCCTAGTCCGCGGCAAGAAAGTTCATTGAATTTGGTCGCATACTCCGCTATATACATGCTTCCCTGCTTCGAATTCAGAAAATCCTAATACAGACGAGTTTTCCCTGCTATTGGCATGAATTTCTCCTCAAATAGCTCCTTAAATCTTTCCCAAGAGATGTCGTCCTTAGTATTTGCTACCATTGCATCCCACCAGGCTGCTGCACCTCCTTGCAATTGCCATGAAGCCATTTCCCTTTTCCGCTTATTGGACAACTTCATACTCTTAAAGATGCGCTTACAAGAGCTTAGCCAAGCTTGGACTTCAATTATCGATTCTGATCCCTTAAATGGTTTACCTCCAAGGTTGATGAAGTCCATACATAAAGCAGCAAAGCTAACCTGAGGCGGTACTGGATCTACAGCCTCACTAGCAGTTTGACTTCGTCCATTATCAGTCGAGGTACTGCCACTACCTCTGCCTCTTCTTCCAGAACTCATGTTGGCCACCTGAACAGGTAACTCAACAAATTTGGATAGGTATATAATTATATGAAAACACAAATACGCACTCTCAAGATAAATATTATTCCAGAGCCTAGGTATAATCTCAACATATGCTCCGATACCGATTGTGACGATCCGCCCTTTTACTCACAGAAAGACGGATCATCAATAAGAAAAGAAAGGGATAGAAATAGAAAAGAATAGAAAGAAAGAATATCAAAATCAGAATCTCACAGCGGAACGGAAAAAAATATAATACATCACATAAATATTACATAGTTACATATATCAGAGTTACACAATATCATACACATGACAGTCGTATATACATCTGGCACTACATACATCCCAAAATACAACATACATCAACTAACACAGCAGAACTAGATAGATATATAGATACATCTGGACTTCTGCTCCAGCTCCTCTAGAAACCATCACTCCAAACCTATCACTTGGCTACTCATAAAAATTTGAGTACCCAAGAGTTTGTGAAAAACAAAAATAAACTCCACCCAGGTCAGACATGGGTCTGGTATGAGTAAACGGTTTAAAGTTTGAAAACACTTGAAAATAAAGGTATCACGTAAGACTTCCCACACATAAACACGGGTAAGTTTTTACCTTACGCTAACCAAAACAATTTTATAGGAAACCCAGTGATATTATAATAGCGTTTCGGGTTTTCAAGTAAAATACAGAAATAGCTAAAATGCTTACATCTTACATTCCAACATAGTTGGGCATAATCAAAATGTACGGCACTTATTGGAAATTAGATTCCATACAATGGCAGGGATACTGGGGTACCGCCCATCACAGTACGGGGCCTAGATCACCGTACCGAGGATCACTCCCGAGCCCCCTACAACACAAGGCCATAACCATTCCTTACTGAACAGTCCCAAACAAGATAACCCCGCGGTTGTAGCTAGCAACCGCCCATAAAGCCGAAATAAAATAGGACATCTAGATAGGGGTGTATCTTATCCTGCTTGGGTGCTACCCATCTAACCTTGCTGCACATCCCCTATTTTAGCCATTCTCGGTTGATGAGGCTTGGGGCTACGATTACCTTTATAGAACATATCTCTTAGAATGCCCATCATCCGCCTGACGACGTTCTGAAAGCATTCAATCCATACAAGTTCGTTCCAGGTTAGAAGGAAACCGAAGGCATTATCTCGTTACACTCATTTTGGAATCATCCTCAGAGTCAACGACAATAATCCTTGCATTTCGGAACACCATCTCGATCTTCACTTGAGAAATTTACGACCTAATGTTTAATTTGGATCGATGTGGTTTTGGATAATCATAATTGACACCCGACCCGGTCACATCGAAATCCAAACGACATTTTAAAGGTCAAGTTGTTTAATAGTTTTAAATAGTTAAATTCAACATTTTGAATTCACATAGCATTTATCACAGATAAATCATACACAATCATCATAGATATATCAAGGCATATCATAGAAACATCACAGAATATCACCACATAAATATCACAAATCAGATATCCTACTTATACAACGTTCATAAGCAAACATCTTTAATTTTTATTGTAATTAATTTAATGTAAATCAATTACTTTAGAGTTATTCACTTAACCCTGTTTAATTAATTATCAATTAATTAATTATTCCTTTTCAAATCATTTAATTAATTAATCACTTTTTAATCAGTTTATTAAACATTAATTACTTAATTAATTACCCTTAATTGTTAATTAATGACCTAATTATGAATTAATAAAACTTAATTACCCATTTATTAACCACTAATTACTTAATTAATCAATTATTAATTCTTAATTAAATTACTTAATTCGTGAACAACTAATCATACATTAATTAACTTTAAGTAGTTAATTACAAATTTATTTATCACTTAATCATTAATTAACCCATCTTTAACTACAATTATAGTTTAATTATTCTTGATTACTTTCAAAAATAACTAATTGATATTAATTATTCATCTTAACATTTAAAAGTCTTCTTTAAATTTTGAAAATCAATTTATCACTAACCACAAAACTTAAGTGTTAATTAATTTTATACTTAACTTAAATTAATTTCTTAATTAAAATAATAATCAAGAGTTTAAAACATTGTTAAGAATTAACTAAAATAATTATAACTTGTATTAGAGTCTTAACTTAAATGGTTAAACACTTATTTAGTTTACAATACTTAAACCCTATTGAAACATAATTTGCTTAACTTTATATTTGTTTTTAGCATTTTAGTTCTGAAAGAAAACAAACTCGAGACTTCCCCTGATTTAACTCGAGTAACACTCGAGTTCTCACCAGCTTTCCCCCGAGACACTTTCCCTTCCTTATGCACTCCATCTTCTTCTTCTCTTTTCATTCTGGGATTTCTAAAGGCTGCAACAAACTGGCTGACTTCTGTTGATCTCCTTAACTTGTTGACAGATAGCACAACTATTAACGAAAGCAGCTACATCCCTCTTCATGCTCGGCCACGAGAAAACTCTTCTCATACCTTTAAACATCTTAGAGATTCATGGGTGGATATTTAGCCTGGAGTGATGGCACTCAGCTAAGACTTCTTGCCTCAATCCACACACACAAACGACCATTAATCCTCAAAACACCTTGATCGTCCACCTTGAAATCTGAATATCGGCCATCCTTGGTTCCAAGAATCAGTTCCTCAAAAGATCTATCCTCCATTTGCTTACTTTTGGTTCTTTCCTAGAGAGATGGGACAACTTCCAAAAGAGTCAAAACTGCATTCCTACTAAGAGCATCAGCTACAACGTTCGCCTTTCTCAGGGTATACAGAATATCCAAATCATATTATGCCAGAAACTCGACCTATCGCTACTGCCTCAGATTAAGATCCTTTTGAGAGAAAAGATATTTCAACGGTTTGTGATCATTGAATAACTCGAACTTCTCTCCCAAGAGATAGTGTCTCCAAATCTTCAAAGCAAAAACAATGGCTAACAACTCAAGATCGTGCGTAGCGTAGTTCTTTTCGTGTGGCTTTAATTGTCGACTCGCATACGCAATCACTCTTCCATTCTGCATCAACACTGCTCCCAATCCAACTATACAGGCATCTGTATAAACTTCAAATTTTCTCTTCCCATCCTGAATAGCTAGCACTGGTGTACTTGTTAGCCTCGTCTTTAACTCTTGGAAAGCTTCCTCACACTGGGGTGTCCATTTTAACTTAGCTCCTTTCCTTGTTAACTTAGTCAGATGTGAAGAAATCTTGGAATAGTCCTTGATAAATTTCCTGTAGTAGCCAGCTAATCCCAGAAAAATGCGAACTTCCGTCGGTGACTTCGGTTTCTTCCATTCCAGAATAGTCTCGACCTTCGCTGGATCTACAGAGATACCTTCGCCAGAAACAGTGTGCCCTAAAAATTTGACTTCCGATTTCCAAAAATGGCACTTAGAGAAGTTCGCCTTCAAAATATGTCTCCTCAGTGTCTCCAACACTATCCTCGATTGCTGCTTGTGCTCTTCTTTCGACTTAGAATGGACCAAAATATCATCAATGAACACCAAAACAAACTTATTCAATACATCCCGAAAGACTCGGTTCATCAGGTCGAAAAAGAACGCAGGAGCGTTGGTTAACCCGAAAGTCATAACCAATCATTCATAGAAACAATTTGGTCCCCTAAATGCAGTTAAAGGGATACTATCCTCAGCTACCCTTAACTGATGGAAACATGAAGCTAAATCTAGTTGAGAAAAGATAGAAGCTCCATGCAGCTGGTCAAAAAGATCATCAATACGAGGAAGATTATATTTATTACTAATATTCACTTCGTTCATTTCTCTATAATCAACACCGAACCTTAGCGATCCATCCGATTTTGTGACAAACACTGCAGCAGAACCCCAACAAGAAAAACTGGTCTAATCAGTCCCTTCTCCAAAAGATCCTGAGTCTGCTTAACTAACTCTTCTCTCTCTCTCTCTCTAGGAGCCATTCTCCTACAAGGCTGAATCACTGGCACTGCTCCTGGAATCAAATCAATGCGACACTCTATCTCTCGATGTGCAGGCAAACACTTAACTTCCTCGAATACATCTGGGAAACCTTGGACCACATCGATATCTCCAACCTTCTCTTGAGAAGTCTCAACTCGATGTAAAAGACTACTCAAGTGAATTCCAGAATTATCACATGTCACTCTGGAAATCCTACCCAAATTGGTTTCCAACGAAACTGTTCTCTCATCACAATTCAAAACAGGCTTATACTTATCGAGCCAATCCATTCCTAATATAATGTCAAATCCCTTAAAATTCAACACATAAGGGTCATAAGAAAAACTATGGGACAGATAGGAAATCTTCAAGTCCCTACAGATCATATCTAATTTGGTTCCCCTCATGTAGGATTAGATATGAAAATGGGACAGTCAACATTACTAAGGTTAAGAAAGGACTTCTCTATAGATTCTAGAGAAATAAAACTCAAAGAAGCACCCGAATCAAACAAAACTTTAATATGCTTGCCATCTAAAAGTAATGTACCTTCCAATACCCCCTTACCTTTAGATGAAGTAGATGGTGCACCTTCCAAAGAAAATACCTTATTCTGCTGAGCTTTATAAAGAAGCGGGTAATTCTTGATCATATGACCTGGTTGGTGGCAATTGAAGAATAGAGATCTCCGAACCAAAGCCAAACCCGGTCCACTTTGATGCGACTGCTGCTGCTGTTGCTGAAATCCTTTCCTGGGACACTTATTCGCCAAGTGACCTTCTTATTGACATATATAGCATTTGCGAGGTCTGTTGTTGCTTCCAGTCTTCTTCTTTATCTGCTTCCTCCAAATGGGATTGAACTTCCTCTTATTCGGATTAGCATAATTTCCTCCGATGCTGTTACCGGTGCCACTGATCACTAATTCATCAAATCCTCATATCTCAGAGCCATATCAATCAACTCAACAAAAGATCCCTTCAAATGTGCCGTCATCTTTTCATGAAATTCTGGTCGCAATCCTTGCGCACACATTTCGTTCTTTTTGAGTGGAGTATCAATGAGTCCTAGTCCGTAGCAAGAAAGTTCATTGAATTTGGTCTCATACTCCGCTATAGACATGCTTCCCTGCTTCAAATTCAGAAAATCCTATTACAAACGAATTTTCCCTGCTATTGGCATGAATTTCTCCTTAAATAACTCCTTAAATCTTTCCCAAGAGATGTCGTCCTCAGTAATATTTGCTACCGTTGCATCCAACCAGGTTGTTGCACCTCCCTGCAATTGCCATGAAGCCATTTCCCTTTTCCGCTCATCAGACAACTTCATACTCTTAAAGATGCGATCACAAGAGCTTAGCCAAGCTTGGACTTCAATTATCGATTCTGACCCCTTAAATGGTTTACCTCCAAGGTTGATGAAGTCCTTACATAAAGCAGCAAAGATAACCCGAGGCGGTGCTGGATCTACAGCCTCACCAGCAGTTCGACTTCGTCCATTATCAGTCGAGGTACTGCCCCTACCTCTGCCTCTTCTTCCAGAACTCATGTTGGCCACCTGAGCAGGTAACTCAACAAATTTGGATAGGTATACAATTATATTAAAATACAAATACGCACTCTCAAGATAAATATTTTTCCAGAGCCTAGGTATAATCACAACTTATGCTCTGATACCAACTTTGACGACCCGCCCTTCTACTCACAGAAAGATGTATCATCAATAAGAAAAGAAAGGGATAGGAATAGAAAAGAATAGAAAGAAAGAATAACAACATCAGAATCTCACAGTGGAACAGAACAAAATATAATACATCACATAACTATTATATAGTTACATATATCACAGTTACACAATATAATACACATGATAGTCGTATACATCTGTCATTACATACATCCCAAAATACAACATACATCAACTAACATAGCGGAACTAGATAGATATATAGATATGTCTAGACTCCTGCTCCAGCTCTTCCAAAAACCATCACTCCAAACCTATCACTTGGCTACTCATAAAAATTTGAATACCCAAGAGTTTATGAAAAAAAAAAAAAACTCTAAGTCAGACATGGGTCTGGTATGAGTAAACGGTTTAAAGTTGTTTAATTTTGAAAACATTTGAAAATAAAGGTATCACTTAAGACTTTCCACACAAAAACACGAGTAAGTTTTACCTTACGCTAGCCAAAACAATTTTATAGGACACACAGTGATATTATAATAGTGTCTAGGGTTTTCAAGTAAAATACAAAAATAGGTCAAATGCTTACATCTCACATTCCAACATAGTTGGGCATAATCAAAACGTACGGCACTTATTGGAAATTGGCTTCCATATAATGGCAGGGCTACTGGGTACCTCCCGTCACAGTACGGGGCCTAGATCACCGTATCGAGGATCACTCCCAACCCCCTACAACACAAGGCCAGAACCATTCCTCACTAAATAGTCTCGAACAAGATAACCCCACGGTTGTAGCTAGCAACCGCCCACAAAGCCGAAATAAAAAGGGACATCTAGACAGGGGTGTATCTCATCATGCTTGGGTGCTACCCACCTAACCTTGCTGCACATCCCAGGTTTTAGCCATTCCCGGTTGATGAGGCTTGAGGCTACGATTATCTTTATAGAACATTCTTTTAGAATGCTCATCGTCCACTTGACGATGTTCTGAAAACATTCAATCCAACAAGTTTGTTCCGGGTTCGAACGAAACCAAAGGCATTATCTCATTACACTCATTTTGGAATCACTCTCAGAGTCAACGACAATAACCCTTGCATTCTGAAACACCATCTCGATCTTCACTTGAGAAATTTATGACCTAACGTTTAATTTGGATCGATGTGGTTTTGGATAATCATAATTGACACCCGATCCCGGTCGCATCGAAATCCAAACGACATTTTAAAGGTCAAGTTGTTTAATAGTTTTAAACAGTTAAATTCAACATTTTGAATTCACATAGCATTTATCACAGATAAATCATACACAATCATCATAGATATATCAAGGCATATCATAGAAACATCACAGAATATCACCAAATAAATATCACAAATCAGATATCCCACTTATACAACATTCATAAGCAAACATCTTTAATTCTTAATGTAATTAATTTAATTTAAATCAATTACTTGAGAGTTAACCAGTTAACCCTGTTTACTTAATTATCAATTAATTAATTATTCCTTTTCAAATCATTTAATTAATTAACCACTTTTTAATCAGTTTATTAAACCTTAATTACTTAATTAATTACCTTAATTATTAATTAATAACCTAATTATTAATTAATAAAACTTACTTGCCCATTTATTAACCACTAATTACTTGATTAATCAATTATTAATTCTTAAAGTAAATTACTTAATTCGTTAACAACTAATCATACGTTAATAATTACAAATTTATTTATCACTTACTCGTTAATTAACCCATCTTTAATTGCAATTATAGTTTAATTATTCTTAACTACTTTCTAAAATAACTAATTGATATTAAATATTCATCTTAACATTTAAAAGTCTTCATTAAATTTTGAAAATCAATTTATCACTAACTACAAAACTTAAATATTACTTAATTTATACTTAACTTAAATTAATTACTTAATTAAAATAATAATCAAGAGTTTAAAACATTGTTAAGAATTAACTAAATAATTATAACTTTTATTAGAGTCTTAACTTAAATGGTTAAAAACACTTATTTAGTTTACAATGCTTAAACCCAGTTGAAACACAATTTGCTTAATTTATATATATTTTTTTAGTATTCCAGTTCTGAAAGAAAACAAACCCGAGACTTCCCCTGATTTAACTCGAGTAACACTCGAGTTCTCACCAGCTTTCCCCCGAGACACTTTCCCTTCCTCACGCACTCCATCTTCTTCTTCTCTTTTTTTTTTCCAGTAAGTTTTAGTTTAAATATAAGTATAGTATCAGGTAACTCTCTCGAACTCGATTACTACCCCGAAGCAATCGTCTCGTTTACTCGAGCAACGACTCGAGACACTTGCCAACAGCGACACTGACACCCATCCCCATGCTGTACATGTGCACGGTGACGTGCCGAAGCTCCGACGAACCCCACGACCATCGGAAAGTCACAAATCGTCCCTACGTACGAAATCGAAACTCAAATCGACACCAAGCATTCGAAATCGAAAAATAGCAGTTTGCTCGAACCAGAAGCTCAACCTAAATGACATAGCTACCTCGTCACCATCGCTCAGGCCATCGGAGATGCTCAAAATTCATCCACACCACGTCAACACTCTAAGCAACCATCCTCTTGAGTCTCGTGCAACTCGATCACGTATAGGAGGCATACACGTCTCGTTACAGACATGTCCAGAAACTCGAAACAAAGCCCTAAATCGACCTCGTTCCTTAAATTCACGCAATAGAAAAATTATTCCACAATTTTCTCGACATCACAGATGTTTATACCAGCTTCAAACCAAATTTCAACATTTATTATTGGATCGATTATTCGAAATTTGTAAAAATGCAATTTTTGTTCAAATACAAACTGCTCTTAGAATACCAAACTAAAAATCTTCATTTTTTTAAAAAAATCATAATTTGCAGTAAGAATTCAAGATATAAACTTGAATTAGCTTTTACAACAATCAAATTTATCAACTTTTTACTTGATTACCTGTAAAACAAGGTGACAGTGGTGATATCTTACAAGCATGATTTGATCAGCTTTTAAAAAATCTTAGTTTAGGTTTAACATCTTGTTTGGTTGAAAAATTAAAGCTTAACAATGATTAGAAGAAAATAAATTTGAGTTTTGAAAAATATTTACCCTGTAACAATTAAACAGAGAAGTATAGAGCAACACATAATTATATTCAAGATCAAAGCATATACAACCATATTATCAATGAATCTCCTAAACTGTTTTTAAATTAAACTTGAAGCTTTAAAATTGATGTTTACTCACTTGCAAGGGTTACTGAACAGGGAACAATTTTGGTATTTTTGAAAAATGCAGTATTGAATCTGCCTTGAGTGCTTTCTGTTTTGGTTTGAATTTAATTTGAACTTTGTAAAAATGAAGATACTGATTATATCTTTTTCTGGTTTTATTCAATTGTGTTTCTCTGGTTAGCTAAGGTTTTGAACGAACTGGAATAGAAAGATGCATATATATATAAGATAAGAGGATGTATAAGGGAAGGTATTATCTGGTCAAGTGTTTTCTTCTTTTTGTTTTATTGTGAATAGATTTTTATTTCTTCCTTTGACTAAATCAGGATTTTGCTGAAAATGAAAAGATTTGTAAATATTTTGAATTGATTTATTTTTGGGTAAGATGATGGCATTTAATGCCATTGTTTCCAAATTTGTTTACATACTTATTATATTTTTTATATATTAACATATACACTTGCAGGTAGACATTTGGTCGTTGTATATGAAGATATTTTGTATGTAAATATTTGTATTCTTGCTTTCACAATTCATATACATACACTTCGCCTTATTTTATACTTTTTTGCTTCACTTAAAAAATTTTTTATAGTTATTTATATATATTTATCCTATGTTGCTTACACACCAAATCACTTAATTCTTGCTTTTATTTTTTCTATTTTAACTATCAACATTTAAATTATATTCATATGCTTTACTTATATATATATATATATATATATATATATATATATATTTTATTGATAGAATTAGATTTTATTTTAAACATTATCATCCATATATATATTTTTATACTAAATGTTAATAAGGTAGAGCATTTTAATTTAATTATACAAGATAGATTTTATTTTAAATATTATTAAGAGATCTAATTTAAATGTTCAAAATCAAATTTCCTTTTCAAAATACAAATGTCTATAAATATATCGCAAATATTTCCCAAAAGTCATATCTTTTTAAAATGATAAGTTTACATTTTATTTGATTGGATTATATATTTATTAAAATAATATGGCCAAAATTCTGGGTCGTTGCAATATATTGATCTATATATGGATTTCTCTAAGGACGGTCGAGCCCTTTGGGCAACCAAAGCTTTTCTTTGATGTGAGGAGGGAAGTTATGCACCATCACCATGCGGGCGCCGCCGCCGCTGTCCGACCGACCAGACCGGGTCGGGTTCGGGGCTAAGTCCAAAATGACGAATTAATTTTTGTTAACAGGCCAGAGCCAAAATTTGTACGGATATTTTTGGTGGGTCATTTGAATGAAGGCACGCGACCGTTTAGCCGTTACAAATAGACGCGACCGTTTGTAACGGTTTCGGACTATTTGAAAGGATGTGACACTTGACGAATGAACACTTCCTCACTACTATAAACAGTGACGCCCAGGAACTATCACAGAATAAAAAAATATCTTCTCTATATACCTTCTTCTTCTTCCTTCAGATCTACGACGCTCAGAAAGTGTTGCAGAACACTACCTTTCACCACAGTTTGCGACGCCTGTAAGGTGTTGCAAATGCAGAAACGTTGCACATCGATTTTCTTCTTCTTCATTCTATTCTCTACTAAATTGCATCATCAAAGATCGAATTTGATTATTCTAGTTTAGATCAAAATCGTATAATTTTTTAATCCTATTACACTGTTTCTAGGCTTCATTGAATCCTGAAGTCGATAGTTCGATAACCCGTTTGTACCTATTGGGTTGAACTATTGTCTAAAAGAATCAACGCATTAGATCCTTTAGGTCAGAAGTACAGTTGTTATCATCTTCATCATTCTCGAATCATCGACATAACTATCTAATAATTTGTAGACAGTATTTCATCCATGGATGGTTCGAGTTCAATCAATCTGAAATCTCTTCAGGTTATGAATCAGCATTTAACGCGATTGGAGCGGTTTGATGTTGAAAACTTTACTTGTGGTAAGAGATGATGATGTTCTTTTTTATCACGGTCAAATTGTTCTATATTCTTGAAGATAACTTCGAGGAAATACCATAGGAAACTGATGAAGATACTAACGAATTGAAAGCAAAACTTGAAAAGCGCAAAGAGGATGATTTTTTATGTAGAGGGCACATTCTGAATGCATTATCTACTCCTGTCTACAACGCACATAGGACTTTGGAAACTATAAAGTCACTCTGGGCTGCACTAGAAAGCAAATACAACATATCAGAGGCAAGTAACAAAAAAATTCCTTATTTGCAATTTTATATATTTCAAAATGGTTGAAAATAAGTCCATAGTTAAACAAGTAAGCGAAATTATACATTTAGTGAATCGACTTAAAGATGCTGGAATAAATCTCCCTAAATCTTTTTGTGACGACCCGACTTCCTAACTCCAGGAAATCGCATCATCTTAAAGAAAGAAAGGGATAGAAGAAGAAAAGAAAGAGAAAGAAAGAAAGATAACAACATCAGAGAACTCACAGTGGAACGAATAAAATATAATATATCACTTAAAATATTACATAGTATCATATTACATCAGAGTACACAACATATACAACACATATTAGACAGTTATAAACATCTGTCTAACTATACTACTCAATTACAACAGATACCAACAAACACAGCGGAACCAAATTATATCTACATGTCGAAGCCTCCTGCTCTATATCTCCTCCAGAATTCGTCAAGCTAACCTAAATCACTTGACTACTCATACATAATATGAGTACCCAAGAGTTTAATAAAACAGAAAATAAACACTCGGGTCAGACAGGGGTCTGGTGTGAGTAAACGGGTTAAAATTGCATACCTTTAGAAAACCTTTGAAAAGAAAAGGTATCACGTAAGACTCTCCACACATAAACATGGAAAAGTTTTTACCTTACGCTAACCAAAACATTTGATAGGAAATCCAGTGATATTATAATAGTGTCTAGGGTTTTCAAGTAAATAAGAAATAGCCGAAATTGTTACATTTATTAAATTCCAGCTACTAGCCACAAAAGTGGGTAATACAATCAAAACCGTAGGGTCGCGTAGGAAGAATGGGTTTCCATCAATGGCAGGGCTACTGGGGTACCGCCCGTCACAGTACGTGGCCTAGATCACCGTACCGAGGAGTACGCCCACTCCCCTGCAACACAAGGCCGGAACCATTCCTTACTGAACAGTCCCGAACAAGACAACCCTAGCAGTTGTCCGGATCAACCGCCCCACACAGCCGAATAAAAAGGGTCTTCTAGACAGGAGTAAATCTTGCTCTCCAGTGGGAGCTACCCACGAAGCCTTGTTGCACCTCCCATGTTTTAGCCATTCCCGGTTGATGAGGCTTGAGGCTGCAATTACCTTTATAGAACACATCTATCTTAGAATGCTCATCGTCCACCTGACGATGTTCTGAAAGCATTCAATCCATACAAGTTCGTTCCGGGTTCGAACGAAACCGAAGGCACTATCTCGTTGCACACATTTTTGAGTCACCCTCAGAGTCAACGACCATAGCCCTTGCACTCTGAATCTCCATCTCGAATCTATAAGTACCATTCCGTCAAACTCATTACGGAATCACCCACAGAGTTATACTGACGTATAGCCCTTACACCTTGAGTCTTCACTTGCTCCACTTGGATTTACGACCTAACGTTTAATTGGAATCGATGTGGTTTTCGAATATCCAAATATGGAAACCCGATCCCGATCTCACCGAAATCAAATGCCATTTTAATGTCCAAGTTGTATTTTGAGGGTTTAATCAATTAAACTTATATTCAGGAAGGTATATAAACAGATAGATGAATCATAATTATCACAATAGTTATAACAACATTCATCTCACAACAGCATATCACATAAGAGAGATATCCAATATCAACCAATATCAACATCCAATATCAATCAATCATCTAATATCAATCTCCAAATATTGATCATCCAATATCATTCAACATCCAATATCAGTCATTCAATATTAACCAATCACCCATAGCAGAATTGATTATCAATTTAATTAACCTTTTAATTAAATTAATTACTATCCTTTAATCACTTGGATTATTGATTTATTACAAATCAAATTCATTATCATCTCTTAATGATCTTCCTTAATTAAACTTCCTCGGTTAATTATCCTTTAATTACATTCAAGTAATTATCCATACCCATATTCAGTAATTAACCTTTAATTACTATCATTAATTACAATAATTAATGATCCTTCATTAATTAATTAACTATAATTAACTACATTAATCCTTAATTAATTACAATTAATTAATCATATTTAAATTAATTGCTTAAATTAATTACTTCATTAATTATATTAATTAAAAATCTTTATTAATTAATAATCCTTTCATTAATTAAATAATTAACTTGTAATAAATCATATCATTAATCATAAACAATAATTAACAATTTGTAATTACTTATTTTAATTAACGAATTTCTTAATTAATTATATTAACCCTTTGATTAATTACTTTATTTAATAAATCTTAATTACTTCATTAAGTAATTATCAATCAATTTAAATTAACAATTAATCCTCAATTAATTACTTAATTAATTAATTTCAATTTGATTAATTACACTTAGAAATTAATCTTAAGTTAAATTCATTAATTAATTAATCACATTGATTAATTAACTAAATAATTAAGTAATTAACTCTTAATTACTTACATAAGTAAATATCTCTAATTACTTTCATTAATAAATCTTAATTACTTCTAAATTAATTAGTTAACAAGTAATTACTTCATCATTAACCAAATCCTTAATTATTTTATTAATTTATTACATCATAATTAATTAACTTCAACAATTACATTAATTAATTCTTTAATTGATATCATCAAATGATTACCCAATAATCACTCAACTTTAATTACTCCATGAGTATCCTCTACTAGTTACTCCCATAATTAATTACTTTCGTTCTTAATTATGTTAAAAGATTAACTCTTGATTACTTCATTAAGTAATTACACTTAATAATTCAAAATTAAGGGGTTATTTAAAATTAAACAAATAATTAACTAATTATTTAAAATTAATTAAACAATTAATTAATTAACTTCTTATAATTTCAAAATCCTTAATTAATTAAGAATACATTAATCTTAACAAATTATATTTATTAAGTACTCCCAAATTCAAATCAAAATAATTTAACATTATTTATCTTTATAAATACGATATTTGAAATTAATCAAATTTTAACAACTCAATCAACTTATCCTATTTGGTTTTCAAATTATAATAATAACCTTATTTGAAAATAAGGCATTTAAAATTCCAATTTAAAATTTAAAACAATTAAATTACCTAATTTTAAACTTTTCATTTTCAATATAATTTTAAAACTTAAGTTTTTTGAACATTTCTTTTAAATTTAACTTAAAACTTGATTTAGTATTCAAATGTAAAACATTCACTTTTTAAAATTAAAAAAATTCAAATTTAATTAAGTTAAATTACTTTAAATGAGAAATCATTTTAGCCAATTTAAATTTAAAATAAATTCAATTTACACCTTTTTAAAAATTTGATTAATTTTGTTTCAAACAACAAGTTTTAAATTACAAATCTATTTCCTTTTATAAAATCTTAAACAAGATTTCTATTTATTTATATAACCAGTAAAATATGAAATTCACCTCACTACACAGTACTAACCAAAATAGCACACGGCCCCAAACTCGAGTTCAAATGCTCCTCTACTCGAGTCGAAACCTAAATCTCAAGCGTCTGCCCCGAAGCGCAACCATCTCTCATCAACTCCGAGTCGACTATAGGTATAACACGAGGAGCTCTTTGAGTTGACCTTTGAAAACAACGCGAGCAAAAATTCGAATAATCCTTCTTCCCCGACTTCATCTTCCAGCGTACACACCGTACACACGTGCACCTTGCACAGCAACCCCGGCCAGCGAAGTTCGTCGCGACGATCAACAATGGTCACAAAAGCATGCGTGAACACTAACTCGAACCCAGATTGAAGAACAAACACACGAATCAAAATTTGAACTTTCGAACCCACAAAGTTCGAACAACACCTGATGCCACCACCCAAAAATCCACCCACGTTCATCGCCACGTCACCGCTAAACCACGCCGACCCCATTATTTGAGATGCCACGACCACGTACACCATCCTCTCCAAACGCGATCAAACCCGATCCACTATCCTCGATGCAAAATCCGCGACAGCCAAGCCAACAAAAGTCAGCGAAAAAAACCCTAGTTCGCTTTAATTCGTACGATTCAGACATTAGAAAAATCTAATTGCCATTTTCCCATCTTTAACAACACAAATGCTTGCTTCATCCAAGATTTCAACTCAGATCATCGAGTAATTCAACTGCAATCACCAAAAACTCAGGAAAGATTCAAACCCAAAATTTACTATAAATACCCAATTAAAATTTACAATTTATATGTCTAAATTCGTGATTTACAATCACGATTACATGCATGAAACTCAATTTCGAATTTAAGACAGTAATTTTTTTTTTTACAGAAGTTTAATTTTACTGTAAAACTTTGGTTTATCCTTTCTGTTGTTCTAAAAATGATGGTACTGTTTTTAAAATCTTTATTTTTCATTTACAAACAGATTTGTTCATGCATACAAAACTAATATGGATCAAATTAGGAAAAATTGGGATTTCCTGAAACAAAAGACACAGTTTTTCTCTTAGTCAAACAGAACATAATCATCACACATACAGTTCAAGTTGTATATAGATAAAAAAATAAATTTAATTATAAAAACTAAATCAATTCACATGCAATAAGATCAGTATTCAAGTTGACTGCATTTAAAATCAATTTACTCACCTTAAATTTTAAAGTAGAGCAGATTCAAAATCTGTAAAATGCTTTGATTGCTGTAGAAATCCTAATGCATGCCTTTGATTTGCTTTGCCGAAGAAACTGAATCCTTGCATGTTTAATTTGAGGCTTTAAAAGTTGAAATTGCAGGTTGATAATCATTTTTGAAATGAAGTTTGAGGCTTTGAAATTTACAGGTTGAAGATGCATGTCGATTTGCATATTGCAGATTTGTGTTGCAATTTGTTATCCCGCCTTTTTCAGCAAAGCCGTGATATCAAAAAATCGACCGAGAAGCCAAAGATAGTTCGTCTCGAAGAATGGTCAACTCAACATCTCAACAAAGCAAGTTCTGTTGAATGACTCTTCCTCTAAGATCCCCTACGAAGGGGGGGTCCGGGGGGGTGCCAACCCCCAAGGTGGGGGTGCGGGGGCAACGCCACCGCTACGGTGTTCGACCTACGACTTAAAGATTGGAGCGACTAAGCATGGCAAGCGACCTATCAAGTAATGATCTAGCGACCTAACACCTAGCGACCTAACAAGAAGAGCACCCCGAAACTCGTGCGACCTAACTAGTTCGCGATCTAACTCCCCGCGACCTAACTCCGCGACCTAACTCCGCGACCTAACTCCACGACCTAATACCATAACGACCTAAAGCAGTTCCTAACGACCTAACAACTACTCAGTTAGGTCGCCATTCCTTTGACTCGTCCCACCTCACACCGTTATCATTTAGGTCGCTCACGACCTATAAAGACATTCCTCAGCATCCTTAGGTCGCCACTCCTTTGGATCGCGACTCCTTAGGTCGTGACTTCTTCCTTTGCTACTCAGTTAGGTCGCCAACAACCTTCAACCCATCCCTTTAGGTCGTAACTCAGCTATCCACGACCTACGACCTACCTTAGGTCGTTCACACGACCTACGACCTATTTTAGGTTGTTCACGACTTATGGCCAGAAACTCCTATAAATACGGCATGAACTCCAACTAGGGAGGGACTTTTTTGGGATTCCAAGACGCCGATACTCTGCAGTTTTCTCCACTCCTCCAACACTTCGACCATCGAAGATTCTTCATCAAGAGATCCACTTCATTCAAGAGAGATTCGAAGAGCAATTCACCATCAAAGTTCTAACATCTTTCTCTGATCGTGTTGTAATTGTAAGATCATGTTGTAAAGGTGTTGTAATCGAGAGATCGTGCTGTAAAAGTGCTGTAATCTTGTAAAAGTGTGTAGAAAGAAGATAATGGAAAATGTAAAGTGGATGTAGGCTTACTAGAAGCCGAACCATTATAAAAATCTCTGTCTCTTTTACTTTTCGGCTATTTTCCTTTTTACTTTGTTTTCCGTATAAACGGGTGGTGCTTTCACTTCATCACGAGATACACCGGGCGTTAGCGTTAAACCAATTTTTATCGTTAACACAATTTTTCTTCAAATCTGCAGTTTTTTTTTTAGTTTCCATTAGAATTAAGAAAAGAAACAAGAATGAAAATGTTTGAAAAAAATAGTTTTCTTCTTTAAAACATTTATTAAAAATTAAAATAGGAATGTTGTCACTTGTTCTCAAAGATTAACACTTGTCATTTTATCCACTTAATCTCCTCACAAGTGTTATTAAGGTATGCTAACATGTTTACACATGTCATTAAGTATTTTAACTAAATTTTTATTTAATTTAAATGTAAATATAAACTAACATGTCTAATTTGCTTTATTAATGAATACTTACATATGTGAATATAAATTAAATCCTTTAAAGAAAATATTAGAAAACTAATTATAATATAAATAAATCTTATACATGTATTTTTTAAAAAAATCTAAAACTTATACATATACATTTATAACCATTTAAAATTTTGTACATAATAAAAGAAAAACAAAACAAAGCTTGTTTAAATCATTTTTAAACTATCTTATTTAAAAATGAACTATTATCTTATATATATTTTTTTCTTTGGGAAACAGATTGAATTAATCCTTAAATTATCTTTTGAAAAACATTATGTTTTAAAACAAAGCTTCAATTACAATATTCATTCATATATAATTTATTAATAGATTAAGATTAAATTTCAAACAATTCCAAATTATAACATACACAAACATATATATTACAACTTGAAAATTAAACTTTATTTAAAACAAAAGATATTTCTATTCACAATATATATCAATTATATATATTATAAACAGAATAAAATTTCATTAGCTTTTGAAAAACAATTCTTATCAAATTTTTAAATTGTTGAAAGATATTGATCACACTTACCAGATTAAATATTTGTTATTCTTTAAAAGATTAATTTCACCAATTTAAATTGAAATTATAAAGTAAATTATCAAATCAATTAAATTATTATTGCAGATTATTAAATCAGTATTACCCAAAATTCCAGGTTGTTACAATCCTCCCCCCTAAAAAGAATTTCGTCCCCGAAATTTAAAAGCAAAGGTAATTTAATAACCCAGCAAAGATTTTAATTCAATCAGCAAAGCATACTTATCAATCGGTTACTATCAACCAAAGCAATCAATCACACAAACAAACTTAACTAATTATCCTGACCTACGTCAGAATAAAACTCTAATACTATTTCGGGTTTCCCAAGTAAAAATAACCGGGAGACTCGCTCTACAGAAGCTAACAAACTAACTACACTACCAAAATCCAGAGCTCCTCTCTTCTCTAGATCCACCAATCTGAAAAGAACATTAGATTACTCTTAAACAGCTCAACATCCAACTCCAACTGAACTACAGATTCAGCAAGCAATAGTGAATCATACACATACTCCCTCGGAGGTACGTGAAATAAAATGAATTCCAACTATCCAAACTGGCAATTCAATCTTATAGTCAATAGATCTTATCTTATCAGAACACAGATAAGAAATCTCAAATGCCTCAGCACCAGCTATCCACTCTTATCCAATTTCTGTTCTCCTAACCAGAGAAATCTTAACAACAATGAAGTCTCCAACTTCGAATTCCAAAACTCCTTATCTCATATCTGTAACTCAACAGACAATCCTGGGCTACCAATTCTCTTCCTGATCAGCCCAATCTATGCTGATACTTTCAGAAACAACTAGACCAAAGCAAACAGTTCCTGGATTCTATTCAATAGAAAAATCTTCCAAAATTCATCGAAATCCAGAACTCAAGCTCTATTACTCAAGCAATAGCATACAAAACTTGCTTCCTTCCTTGCACAGTTGCTACCTCGCTTTCGCTGCATAACTCTGATTCTGAAATAGA
Organism: Allium cepa; assembly: GCA_030765085.1. Lineage (NCBI taxonomy): Eukaryota > Viridiplantae > Streptophyta > Magnoliopsida > Asparagales > Amaryllidaceae > Allium > Allium cepa. Next base: position 870,583,130 of record CM060937.1, on the reverse strand, counting down.
TAAGAATAATGTTGATGAACATGAATACAACTTATCCAATAAATTTGGAAACTTTGTTCATCAAATCCATAAAATCTGAGTGACTCATCTGACTTGGTCACACAACCTTACTACAGAATCCAACTCAAAAGCTAGATCTGACCAAATCAAAATTCCAAAAATTTCTGAGTTGCTACACCAGCTCTCCTACTAGGCTAACCACCAAAATCGCTTCTGGAATCAAAACAATATGGAACTAAATCTTCAGATGCAGACGACCTTCTGATTACTTCGATAGCTCCTACTTCCCATGAGAATCCTCAGTCTCAAACAAAAGAATGCTCAAGAAAATTACAAACCAATCGCAAGTCACTTTTGTGATCCTACCTAGTTTGGATTCCAAATAAACCGTCCTCTCTTTACCAATTAGAACAGCTTAAAGCTTTTCCAAACAAAGTTAATTCTTCAAGATAACTTCCACCATCTTCCCAGACTGCTGATAGGAGAACCACTAAGATTCCCGAACCATCGGAGAAACAACCACACTGTTGTTTCCAAACTCCACCTCGATGATACTGTAAAGGCAAAAGACCTTCTCGTCGGCACACCGAACACATCCAAGCTGCACTGCTACCATAGCTAACCAAGACTTCTAATCCAAAGGCTTCTCGAAAACCAAAACTATCTTCATACCACACAACAGAACCTTCGAGATGGTAGACATTCCAAAAGAAACTCGGGCTCCAAACCAAGCATCAGCACCTCACTCTCCTTAAAGGATGACAAATAAGACCGTGCCGAAGCAAAGCAACTCATAGACCTTAGTCTCATATTCCAGAACAGCCAACCTCCATACTAAAGATTCAGATAACTTCTACACAGACAAGTCTTCCCTGAGGCAGGTAAAGACTGCTCCTCAACTATTTCTAAAATTGCTTCAAAGAAAACATCTTCTGGAATATCCATGGATTCTGCATCTCATCACACAGTTATCAAAATACCATCACTTACTTTTGCACTTCCATCAAATCCAAACTCAAGAATAATTCGCTCACCCGAGAGAAATTCAAACTTATTCTTCAAAGATAAACCCCGAATCTTTAAAAAGATTTCCTTTAGATATCAGAGAAATCCTTACTCCAAACAACAAATCTTACTCGAGACGGTATTAGGTCTACAGTCTCGATAAATACTTCCTACCTCAACATATGGACCTCTTCCATCAGTGGTAGTCGTGTTACAAACACACACCACTACTCTATTTACCTTTAAAACTCATGTTGGAAAATCCGAACAGATAACCCAACAGATTAGGTATGTATATATATATATATATATATATATATATATATATATATAAATTACAAGTACACTCTCTCAAGAAAGACACCACTACAGAGCCTAGGTATTCACTCAACCTAATGCTTTGATACCAATTGTGACGACCCGACTTCCTAACTCCAGGAAATCGCATCATCTTAAAGAAAGAAAGGGATAGAAGAAGAAAAGAAAGAGAAAGAAAGAAAGAAAGAAAGACAACAACATCAGAGAACTCACAGCGGAATGAATAAAATATAATATATCACTTAAAATATTACATAGTATCATATTAAATCAGAGTACACAACAAAAAAACACATATTAGACAGTTATAAACATCCGTCTAACTATACAACTCAATTACAACAGATACAGATACCAACAAACACAGGTGAACCAAATTATATCTACACGTCGAAGCCTCCTGCTCCATATCTCCTCCAAAATTCGTCAAGCTAACCTAAATCACTTGACTACTCATATATAATATGAGTATCCAAGAATTTAATAAAACAGAAAATAAACACTCGGGTCAGACAGGGGTCTGGTGTGAGTAAACGGGTTAAAATTGCTTAACTTTAGAAAACCTTTGAAAAGAAAAGGTATCACGTAAGACTTCCCACACATAAACATGGAAAAGTTTTTACCTTACGCTAACCAAAACATTTCGTAGGAAATCCAGTGATATTATAATAGTGTCTAGGGTTTTCAAGTAAATAAGAAATAGCCGAAATTGTTACATTTATTAAATTCCAGCTACTAGCCGCAAAAGTGGGTAATACAATCAAAACCGTAGGGTCGTGTAGGAAGAATGGGTTTCCATCAATGGCAGGGCTACTGGGGTACCGCCCGTCACAGTACGTGGCCTAGATCACCGTACCGAGGAGTACGCCCGCTCCCCTGCAACACAAGGCCGGAACCATTCCTTACTGAACAGTCCCGAACAAGACAACCCTGGCAGTTGTCCGGATCAACCGCCCCACACAGCCGAATAAAAAGGGTCTTTTAGACAGGAGTAAATCTTGCTCTCCAGTGGGAGCTACCCACGAACCCTTGCTGCACCTCCCCTGTTTTAGCCATTCCCGGTTGATGAGGCTTGAGGCTGCGATTACCTTTATAGAACACATCTATCTTAGAATGCTCATCGTCCACCTGACGATGTTCTGAAAGCATTCAATCCATACAAGTTCGTTCCGGGTTCGAACGAAACCGAAGGCACTATCTCGTTGCACTCATTTTGGAGTCACCCTCAGAGTCAACGACCATAGCCCTTGCACTCTAAATCTCCATCTCGAATCTATAAGTACCATTCCGTCAAACTCATTACAGAGTCACCCACAGAGTTATACTGACGTATAGCCCTTACACCTCGAGTCTTCACTTGCTCCACTTGGATTTACGACCTAACGTTTAATTGTAATCGATGTGGTTTTCGGATATCCAAATATGGAAACCCGATCCCGGTGTCACCGAAACCAAACGCCATTTTAATGTCCAAGTTGTGCTTTAAGGGTTTAATCAATTAAACTTATATTCAGGAAGGTATAAACAGATAGATGAATCATAATTATCACAATAGTTATAACAACATTCATCTCACAACATCATATCACATAACAGAGATATCCCATATCAACCAATATCAACCAATCATCTAATATCAATCTCCAAATATTGATCATCCAATATCATTCAACATCCAATATCGGTCATTCAATATTAACCAATCACCCATAGTGGAATTGATTATCAATTTAATTAACCTTTTAATTAAATTAATTACTATCCTTTAATCACTTGGATTATTGATTTATTACAAATCAAATTCATTATCATCTCTTAATGATCTTCCTTAATTAATCTTCCTCGATTAATTATCCTTTAATTACATTCAAGTAATTATCCTTAACCATATTCAGTAATTAACCTTTAATTACTATCATTAATTACAATAGTTAATGATCCTTCATTAATTAATTAACTACATTAATCCTTTATTAATTACCATTAATTAATCATATTTAAATTAATTACTTAAATTAATTACTTCATTAATTATATTAATTAAAAATCTTTATTAATTGATAATCCTTTAATTAATTAAATAATTAACTTATAATATATCATCTCATTAATCATAAACAATAATTAACAATTTGTAATTACTTATCTTAATTAATTAAATTCTTAATTAATTATATTGACCCTTTGATTAATTACTTTAATTAATAAATCTTAATTACTTAATTAAGTAATTATCAATCAATTTAAATTAACAATTAATCCTTAATTAATTACTTAATTAATTAATTTCATTTTAATTAACTACACTTAGTAATTAATCTTAAGTTAAATTCATTAATTAATTAATCACATTGATTAATTAACTAAATAATTAAGTAATTAACTCTTAATTACTTACATAAGTAATTATCTCTAATTACTTTCATTAATAAATCTTAATTACTTCTAAATTAATTACTTAACAAGTAACTACTTCATAATTAACCAAATCCTTAATTCTTTTATTAATTTATTACATCATAATTAATTAACTTCAACAATTACATTAATTAATTCTTTAATTGATATCATCAAATGATTACCCAATAATCACTCAACTTTAATTACTCCATGAGTATCCTCTACTAGTTACTCCCATAATTAATTACTTTCGTTCTTAATTATGTTCAAAGATTAACTCTTGATTACTTCATTAAGTAATTACACTTAATTAATTCATAATTAAGGGGTTATTTAAAATTAAACAAATAATTAACTAATTATTTAAAATTAATTTAACAATTAATTAATTAACTTCTTATAATTTCAAAATCCTTAATTAATTAAGAATACATTAATCTTAAAAAATTATATTTATTAAGTACTCTCAAATTCAAATCAAAATAATTTAACATTATTTATCTTTATAAATAAGATATTTGAAATTAACCAAATTTTAACAACTCAATCAACTTATCCTATTTGGTTTTCAAATTATAATAATAACCTTATTTGAAAATAAGGCATTTAAAATTCCAATTCAAAATTAAAACAATTAAATTATCTAATTTTAAACTTTTCATTTTCAATATAATTTTAAAACTTAAGTTTTTTGAACATTTCTTTTAAATTTAACTTAAAACTTGATTTAATATTCAAATGTAAAACATTCCCTTTTTAAAATAAAAAAATTCAAATTTAATTAAGTTAAATTACTTTAAATGAGAAATCATTTTAACCAATTTAAATTTAAAATAAATTCAATTTACACCTTTTTAAAAATTTGATTGATTTTGTTTCAAACAACAAGATTCAAATTACAAATCTATTTCCTTTTATAAAATCTTAAACAAGATTTCTATTTATTTATATAACCAGTAAAATCTGAAATTCACCTCACTACACGGTACTAACCAAAATAGCACATGACCCCAAACTCGAGTTCAAATGCTCCTCTACTCGAGTCGAAACCTAAAACTCACGCGTCTGCCCCGGAGCGCAACCATCTCTCATCAACTCCAAGTCAACTACAGGTATAACACGAGGAGCTCTTCGAGTTGACCTACAAAAACAACGCGAGCAAAAATTCGAATAATCCTTCTTCCCCGACTTCACGTTCCAGCGTACACACCGTACACATGTGCACCTTGCACAGCAACCCCGGCCAGTGAAGTTCGTCGCGACGATCAACAATGGTCACAAAAGCATGCGCGAACACTAACTCGAACCCAGATTGAAGAACAAACACACGAATCAAAATTTGAACTTTCGAACCCACAAAGTTCGAACAACACCTGATGCCACCACCCAAAAATCCACCCACGTTCATCGCCACGTCACCGCTAAACCACGCCGACCCCATTATTTGAGATGCCACGACCACGTACACCATCCTCTCCAAACGCGATCAAACCCGATCCACTATCCTCGATGCAAAATCCACGACAGCCAAGCCAACAAAAGTCAGCGAAAAAAACCCTAGTTCGCTTTAATTCGTACGATTCAGACATTGGAAAAATCTAATTGCAATTTTCCCATCTTTAACAACACAAATGCTTGCTTCATCCAAGATTTCAACTCAGATCATCGAGTAATTCGACTGCAATCACCAAAAACTCAGGAAAGATTCAAACCCAAAATTTACTATAAATACCCAATTAAAATTTACAATTTATATGTCTAAATTCGTGATTTACAATCACGATTACATGCATGAAACTCAATTTCGAATTTAAGACAGTAAATTTTTTTTTATAGAAGTTTAGTTTCACCGTAAAACTTTGGTTTATCCTATCTGTTGTTCTAAAAATGATGGTACTATTTTTAAAATCTTCATTTTTCATTTACAAACAGATTTGTTCATGCATACAAAACTAATATGGATCAAATTGGGAAAAATTGGGATTTCTTGAAACAAAAGACACAGTTTTTCTCTTAGTCAAACAGAACATAATCATCACATATACAGTTCAAGTTGTATATAGATAAAACAATAAATTTAACTATAAAAACTAAATCAATTCACATGCAATAAGATCAGTATTCAAGTTGACTGCATTTAAAATCAATTTACTCACCTTAAATTTTAAAGTAGAGCAGATTCAAAATCTGTAAAATGCTTTGATTGCTGTAGAAATCCTAATGCATGCCTTTGATTTTCTTTGCCGAAGAAACTAAATCCTTGCATGTTTAATTTGAGGCTTTAAAAGTTGAAATTGCAGGTTGATAATCATTTTTGAAATGCAGTTTGAGGCTTTGAAATTTCCAGGTTGAAGATGCATGTTGATTTGCAGATTGCAGATTTGTGTTGCAATTTTTCTTCAAATTTGCAGTTTTTTTTTATAGTTTCCATTAGAATTAAGAAAAGAAACAAGAATGAAAGTGTTTGAAAAAAATAGTTTTCTTCTTTAAAACATTTATTAAAAATTAAAATAGGAATGTTGCCACTTGTTCTCAAAGATTAACACTTGCCATTTTATCCACTTAATCTCCTCACAAGTGTTATTAAGGTATGCTAACATGTTTACACATGTCATTAAGTATTTTAATTAAATTTTTATTTAATTTAAATGTAAATATAAACTAACATGTTTAATTTGCTTTATTAATGAATACTTACATATGTGAATATAAATTAAATCCTTTAAAGAAAATATTAGAAAACTAATTATAATATAAATAAATCTTATACATGTATTTTTAAAAAAATCTAAAACTTATACATATACATTTATAACCATTTAAAATTTTATACATAATAAAAGAAAAACAAAACAAAGCTTGTTTAAATCATTTTTAAACTATCTTATTTAAAAATGAACTATTATCTTATATTATTTTTTTTGGAAACAGATTGAATTAACCCTTAAATTATCTTTTGAAAAACATTATGTTTTAAAACAAAGCTTCAATTACAATATTCATTCATATATAATTTATTAATAGATTAAGATTAAATTTCAAACAATTCCAAATTATAACATACACAAACATATATATTACAATTTGAAAATTAAACTTTATTTAAAACAAAAGATATTTCTATTCACAATGTATATCGATTATATAAATTATAAATAGAATAAAATTTCATTAGCTTTTGAAAAACAATTCTTATCAAATTTTTAAATTGTTAAATGATATTGATCACACTTACCAGATTAAATATTTGTTATTCTTTAAAAGATTAATTTCACCAATTTAAATTGAAATTATAAAGTAAATTATCAAATCAATTAAATTATTATTGCAGATTATTAAATTGGTATTGCCTAAAATTCCGGGTCGTTTCACTTTTGTTGTTCGAGATATAATTTCAAGACTTCCTAATTCTTGGAAAGGTTATAATAAAAAATTAAAGCATGCGGAGATGGATTATGATTTAGACGAATTACAGCATCATTTTCGTATTGAAGAGGGCTCTCATAAATGCGAACTAGTTGATAATCCGCAAATTGAGTCCCGTTCTAAGGCAAATAATGTTCAAATTACTAATAAACTAAAGCCTAAGGATGAGACACAGTTTAAGAAGAAAAATTCCAACAACAAAAAGAAAGGTGCTTGTTACTACTGTAACAAGCCCAGTCACTATGCCCGAGACTTTCTTCAGTGGAAGAAACAACAAAAGGTGAATGTAGTCGAAGACTCGCTTGTGGCTGTAGTGCAAGAGGCGATCTCTATTAGCGAAACTGATAATGATTGGTGGTTTATACGGGAGCAACCATTCACATTTGCAAAGATCGTAATTTGTTTATGAATTATGAAGAAAATATTGGAGAAGCCAACATAGTTACTGGAGCAAATAAGATTTCAAGTAAAGTTTTGGGAAAAGGCACCATAGAACTTACCTTTACTTTTGGAAAAGTTCATACATTATTTAATGTATTTTATGTACCTGATATGTGTAAGAATTTGGTCTCTGGATACCTTCTTAACAAAGGGAGATTCAAGATGGTGTACAAGTCTAGTAAGTTAGTGTTGTCCACGAACTGAAAATTCATTGAACAGGGATACTCTTGTAACGGCATGGTTAAGTTGAATCTAATAAATAAATCTTCTATTTATATTGTTGATTCTGTTAGTTTATTGCATGTTAGACTAGGGCATGTTAATTATAATTTCCTTAAAAATATGCATAAACTTGGATTAGATTCTGATTGTGATTTTGATACTATCTCTAAATGTGAAATATGCGTTCAAGCAAAAATACACCAAAAATCCTTTAAATCTGTAGAAAGGAAAACTGGCTTGCTTGATTTAGTATATAGTAATGCGGATGATTTAAAAAATCATTCCACCTATGATGGTAACCAATACTATATAACATTTATTGACGATTATACTAGATATGCATATGTGATCTAATAAAAACTAAAGATGAGGCCTTTGATAAATTTAAAATTTACAAAGAAGAGGTCGAAACACAATTAGGAGTTAAAATAAAAGTATTACATTCAGATCGAGGTGTTGAATATTTATCAAATGAATTCACCTTAGTTTGTAAATAACACGGTATAGTTCACCAATGCACTGACCCATATACACCACAACAAAATGGTGTTGCTGAAAGGAAAAATAGAACTTTAGTAGAAATGATTAATGCCATGCTCATAAGTTCAAACTTACCTTATAACCTATGGGGTGATGTTATGTTATTTGCATGTTATATCTTAAATAGAGTACCACTTAAAAAGAATAATGTTTTCCCTTATGAATTATGGTTTAATATGAAACCTAATCTTACCAGACTTAAAGTTTGGGGTTGTTTAGCATATGTTAGAAAACCAGACCCTAAATGACCAAAGTTAGGAAATAGGGCATTTAAATGTGTTTTCATAGGTATTCACTCAATAGTATAAATTATAGATTCCTAATACTTGACACCTTAGAAGTTATAGAATCCGTAGATGTAGAATTCTTTAGAAATCAAATTGTTAGGATTCCATTGAGATCATCTAGACCAGAATCTAATACGATTGATGATATCAATGAGATGACTATGCTCCTGCTCAAAATAGCAAGGAAGTATCAGTACCAGATAATAGTACTGAACAAAGGAGAAGTAAAAGAGCAAGAATAGTGTGACGACCCGACTTTCTACTCCCAGAAAATCGCGTCATCTTTAAGAAAGAAAGGGATAGAAGAAGAAAAGAAAGAGAAAGAAGAACACAAACAACCTCAGAGAACTCACAGCGGAACGAATAAAATATAATAATTAACATATAATATTACATAGTATCTCAATACATCAGAGTACACAACTATGCAACACATATTAGACAGTTATAACATCTGTCTAATTCATACAACTCAAGTTCAACAGAAGAAACAGATACCAAACACAGCGGAACCAATATATATAACTACACGTCGAAGCCTCCTGCTCCATTACTCCTCCAGAATTCGTCAAGCTAACCTGAACCACTTGACTACTCATACATAATATGAGTACCCAAGAGTTTAATAAAATAGAAAATAAACACTCGGGTCAGACAGGGGTCTGGTGTGAGTAAACGGGTTAAAGTTACTTAACTTTAGAAAAACCTTTGAAAGAAAAGGTATCACGTAAGACTCCCCACACATAAACATGGAAAAGTTTTTACCTTACGCTAACCAAAACATTTGATAGGAAATCCAGTGATATTGTAATAGTGTCTAGGGTTTTCAAGTAAATAAGAAAATAGCCGAAATTGTTACATCTATTAAATTCCATCTACTAGCCACAAAAGTGGGTAATACAAACAAAACCGTAGTGTCTCGTCGGGAAAATGGGTTTCCATCAATGGCAGGGCTACTGGGGTACCGCTCGTCACAGTACGTGGCCTAGATCAACGTACCGAGGATTACTCCCTTCATCCCCTGCAACACAAGGCCGGAACCATCCCTTACTGGACAGTCCCGAACAAGACCACCCCGTAGTTGGCGCGACCAACCACACACTAAGCCGAAATAGAAAGGGACCTCTAGACAGGGATACATCTTGCTCTCCAGTGGGAGCTACCCACGAAGCCTTGCTGCATCTCCCCTGTTTTAGCCATTCCCGGTTGATGAGGCTTGAGGTTACGATTACCTTTATACGACATCAAATCTTAGAATGCTCATCGTCCACCTGACGATGTGCTGAAAGCATTCAATCCATACAAGTTCGTTCCGGGTTCGAACGAAACCGAAGGCACTATATCGTTGCACTCACTATTGGAATCACCCTCAGAGTCAACGACCATAGCCCTTGCATTCTGATTCTCCATCTCGAATCTATAAGCACTATTCCGTCAAACTCATTACGGAATCACCCATAGAGTTATACTAACGCATAGCCCTTACACCTCGAGTCTTCACTTGCTCCACTTGGATTAACGACCTAACGTTTAATTGGAATCGATGTGGTTTTCGGATATCCAAATATGGAAACCCGATCCCGGGCTCACCGAAACCAAACGCCATTTTAATGTCCAAGTTGTACTTAAGGGTTTAAACAGTTTAACTTATATTCAGGATGATATAAATAGATAAATCATATTATCACAAGAGATAATTCATATCAATATCTATCTACACAAAACAGCATATCATATAACAGATATATATCCAAATCATCCAATATCAAACCAATATCAAACATCCAATATCAACCAATCATCAATCTCCAAATATTGATCATCCAATATCAATCAATTAACCAATATTATCCAATCAACTCATATTAATCAAACATCCAAACAGAATTAATTATCTCTTAATCAATTAGATTATCGTACTTCTTCTACACTAATTATTCCAAATAAATTAATCAATCATCTCTAATGATCTTTACCAATTAATCTTTCTTGATTAATTATCTTAATTACATTCAAGTAATTGTCCTTAACCATATTTAGTAATTAACCTTTAATTACTATCATTAATTACAATAATTAATGATCCTTCATTAATTAATTAACTATAATTAATTACATAAAACTTAATTAATTATAATTAATTAATCACATTTAAATTAATTACTTATATTTATCAACCTTGATTAATACCATTAATCACATTAATTAATGATCCTTATTAATTAATAATACTTTAATTAACTAATTAACTTATAATTAATCAACTAATTAATCATAATTAGTAATTAACAATTTGTAATTACTTAACTAAATTAATTAACTTCTTAATTAATTAATTTCTAATTTAATTATATTAATGCTTGATTAATTAATTTAATTAATCTTTAATTACTTCATTCTGTAATTATTAACCAATTTAAATTAACAATCAACCCTTAATTAATTTCTTTATTAATTAATTACATTTTAATTAATTATACTTAGTAATTATTCTTAAATTAATCACATTCCATTAATTAATTAATCACATTATTTAATTAACTAAAGTAATTAAATAATTAATCCTAATTACTTACATAAGTAATTATCTCAGATTACTTCCATTAAATAATCTTAATTACTTCACTAAGAAATTATTAATCAATTTCCTTAATTGATAACAAGTGATTACTCCATAATCACTTCAACTTAATTACTCTCATAAGTATTTTTACTTTATTAATTTCTTTATTAAGTAATTCCACTTAATTAATCCATAATTAAGTGGTTGATAAATAATTAACTAATTATTTAAAATTAATTAAACAACAATTAATTAACTTCTAATATTAAAGAAATTTTAATTAAATCTTTACTTGTTAACAACCATTTTAAATCAAGTATTCTTAAATTCATATCAATATTAATTTACCTTATTATCCTCATAAACAAATTATCTGAATCATTCAAATCTTATTAATTTCAAAGATTAACTATTAAACTTGATTTACAAAATCGTAATGATAACCTTACTTGTAGATAAAGCATTTGTAAATCATTTCCAAATTTTAAAAACACTTTGAATTATCAAAATTTAAACTTATTTAATTCAATAAAATTCTGAAATTCTGTTGTTAACATTGCCTCAAAACTTTAACTTAAATATTTAATAATTAAATTCAAATCCCCTTTAAATTTGAATTTTTACTTAATTAAGATAATAAATTTTAAAATCAAACATCCTAAAACATTTTTAAAATTTAAAATATAAAATAAATTTTCACTTTTAAACGTTTGGTTTACTTTCATTTTAAAATTGACAAGTTTAACTTTATATTTCCTTCATAAACTTGTTCCTGTAGTAAATAACTTGATTATACTAATTTACATATATAAATCTAAACTGTATATATATAATACGCAGAGAAGAGCAACCCACTCGAGTAACAACCCGAGAGAATCCAGTGCTTTCACCGAGGCCAACCCCACCCCAATTCCTTCGAGTTACCCCCGAGTCTCACGCGAGTTCCCACCCGAGAAAATTCCATCTTCCCCAAACCAAACTTTCCCAGATCAAAGTCATGTGCACAATAACCATGTGCATGTCTCCCACTACCTTCGGCCACCGTGGGCAACCGCGATCATCAATAACAGTCACCTTATCGCCAGCGAGCACCCCAACACCCCCAACTCGAACAAATCCTACGCGAATCAAAATTTGAACCTCAACTCGAAAACTGCAAAACCCACCTTCCACAAAACCACCCACAACCAACATCACGACACCGATAAGCCACCGCTGACCTTACCCTAGAAACGCCACAACCCCAAGCTTCAACATTTCCATGCTGCGATCGAACCCGATCCAATATTCAAGTTGCAAGAACCCCTACATCAAAGCCCAAACTAAACATGCTAAAACCCTATTTCGATCCATTCCGAGAAATTCTCTCACTAAAAAAAATTTCCAGTATTTTTCCTAATATCAATGATACCTAAATTAACTTCCTTCAAGATATCATCTTCAATTTTAAAGGGAATCATCGGCAATTTAGCAAATTGCCGATATTTTCATTTTCAGATTTCAAACAAATTATCACACTAAAAATTACCATTCGCATGTTAAAATTCATGATTCTCAAGCACGAATCAAACCCTATAATTTGATTCTGAAATGGAGCAAGATGATTTTTGTCCAAAATTTATGTTTCACTGTTATTTTTATTTTTTTAACAGGATTGGTAGCATTTAAAATTCCTGAAACGATTTAACCTTCATCATAATTGCAAACAATCTTCATCCAAATATTTAAGACTAATATAGATTAGATCTGTAGATATCAATTTTTATAAAAAAAAAATTTTAAACAGAACATTCTTTGGATAACTGGGAACAGAATATCAAGCTCACACCACTCGATCCATATAAATTCAAAGCATCAGATTTCAATACAAGTTATAACATCACATGCAAGGTGATTTAAAACAATTCAAACTGTTTTTAAAAGAAGTTCACTCACCTTCTTAAAATATGCAGAGCCGATTTTGATGCCAGGTTTGAACTTTTTAAATTTGAAAACTGCATTTGCTTTTGATTTCTTGCTGTTGAAAAGTGGTCCATGCATGCCTCAATTTGTTGCTTTAAAATGATTGAAACTTGCAGTAGATCATCCATTTATGTTACAGGTTGAAGTCCATTTCAATTTGCAGGTTGCCTCTTTGTTTAAGTTGCAGGTTTTAAATTGAATTGCAGGTTGATAATTTACTTTGAAATGCAGATTTGAAGTTGCTGAAGAATTGGAGTTTTCCAGATTTGTTTTTGGATTATGATTTTGCAGTTTCATTTTGCTTGGAGATTTTAGTTTCAGATTTTGATTTAGTCAAGAAAAGAGAAGAATTTGAACTGAGGAAAAATGAAAGTGTTTGAGAAAATAAAACTAGTTTTCTTCATATGTTAGGTTTATAAAAATTAAGGAAAGAAAAATTCAAAAAAATGAAGACACTTGTCATTCAATTAGCTTAATCTATCAACACATGTTATTTAAAAGATTAACATGTTTACACATGTATTTAAGTATATTTAATAGATTTTCATTTAATTTAAAAGAAATATAAGCTTTCTTATTTAAGTTACTAAATAAATAAATTCTTATATATGTGAATATAAATTTACTTTATAAATAAATATAAGTTTGCCCTTTAAAAGAAAATAATATAAACTAATAAAAATGCAAATAATTCCTATATATGTATTTAAAATCTAAAACTTATACATATACATTTTTAACCATTAAAATTTAAACACTTTAAAGAATGCATAAATAAAACATTGATAAATTTCTTTATAAACTATCATATTTAAAATAAATAATTATCTTATATTTGGAAAAAAAATTGAATATATCTTTGAATTAACTTTTAAAATTAAAACAAAGCTCCAATTATAATATTCATTCATATCTAAATTATCAATAGATTAAAATTAAATCTCAAAACAACTCAAACTATAACATATACATACATATATATTAAAATTTGAAAGTTTATCTTTAATTAGAAACAAAAGCTCTTCTATTCACAATATATATATCAATTGTATATATTATAAATAGAATAAAATCTGATTAGCTTTGAAAAATAAATCTTATTCATTTTAAATTATTAAAAAGATATTGATCACCATTAACAGATTAAATATTTATTAACCTTAAAAAGAATAAATTTATCAATTTAAATTAAAATTATAAAGAAAATTTATCAAACCAATTAAATTATTAACACAGATTATTAAATTGTTATTGCCCAAAATTCCGGGTCGTTACAAATAGAGAAGGACTATGGTCCTGACTTTATTACATATCTTATAGAAGGCAGTAAGGACGAAGTCCTTAATGTGTTCGTCCTTAATGTGACTAGATATGTCATGAACGTCGTTGATGACCCCAAAACTTATTCTGAGGTTATGAGTTCCACAGATTCAATATTCTAGAAAGAAGCTATTAATGATGAAATAAATTCCATATTGTTAAACCAAACTTGGGTTTTAACTGATTTATCTCCTGGTGCTAAACCTATAGGATGTAAATGGATATTTAAGAAAAAGTTGAGTACAAATGGATCCATTGATAAGGTTAAAACCAGATTAGTTGCTATAGGATATAAGCAAAGACATGGAGTAGATTATTTTGATACATACGCTCCAGTTGCTTGCATATTTTCTATATGTTGTTTAATAGCACTTGTATCAATTCATAAATTGGTCATACATCAAATGGATGTAAAGACTGTGTTCCTAAATGAAGATTTAGAAACAGAGATATATATGGAACAACCTTAAGGTTTCAGAATCCTAGGCCAAGAAAAGAAAGTTTGCAAATTAGTAAAGTCTCTTTATGGCCTGAAGCAAGCTCCAATGCAATGGCATAAGAAGTTTGATAAAATAGCATTGTCATATGGATTTATTATTAATGATGCTAATAAATGTATTTATAGCAAATCGGACAACAACGATTATGTTATAATATATTTATTGTAACAACCCGATATTTTCGTCAATTTTCAAATTGAAGTTTTTAAAATTTAAATTACAAATGGTTATAAAGTTTGAGGGGCTTTGATTTTTTTATAGTGGTTCAATTGTTTTGGCTTCGGTCCAAACTTTGGTTTTTAGTAGTTTGTTGATAAACGTTCGATCTCTGTAGTGTTTACTTGGTTTTCCATAGCGTACCTGTGAATTAAGAACAATGCTATCAGAAAGTGTGAATAATTATTATAACAATCAAATTGCACTTACCATTAAACAAACAAGCTAAATGCTAAACTAAATTAAGCAATCTCCCTTAACTAAATTATTTATTAAATATAAACCAGCCCAACCAAACTGCCTCTCCCATTTCAGCCCAAAGTATTAAATTATAAAACTTAATCAAATCGCAACTCATTTCAAATTTTCAACCCAGCCCACAATCTCCCTTTACTTTTCCTTCGACTTAAACCCGATCCCCTCTTTCTCATTCTCTATTATTCGTTCGAAACCTAAAACCACCGAGAGAACAAAAATGGTGGCGGCCTCGTGCTCCATCGATCCTCATCGCCAATTAGGGCTTCATCAATTAATGGCTGCTCGCCCTCGCGTTCGTCTTCGCTTCAGGCCAAGGTGAGTGGTCTTCCCCTCACATCTAATTCAAATCATTCTTGATGATTTATGGCTTGTTCAAATCTGTACTTTTCGTTGTTTGATTAATGGATGCCCTCGGCTTTGATTTCTAATTTTGATTTCTTGGTCACGGTTTGAAATTTCTGTTTTGATTGACGTTTCGTCCTTTTCTCTCTGACATTGGGCAATTTGCTTTAGTTAAAGTTAGAGGCTGCTTGATTGTGCCTTAGTTGCCACGTTTCTGACATAATATTACCTTCGACCATCACCGTTGTATCGTTATTGCTCCTGGTTAGTGCACTTGTACCATTCGAGATCACGGTATTAGTTATCACACATTCATCAAGGTATGTTGTGTATTGCTCACTTCACTATGTTCGAGTTATACACATACCAGTCGACTTATATTCCTACCACTGTTGCATATGTGTGATGGCCCATCCATGTTGTAAGACCTGATATGGTTGTTGTTGGTTTGCCAGAGAGTTCATGTCCATGTGTTGTATTTCTTTTGCTGGGCACTATCATGTTCATGTCATTCTTTTGGGCAGTTTGCTTTGCATTCTCTTTGTGTTCTTGTGTCGAGGCTGTTGTTCTGTCCACTTCATGTTGTTGACTGCATTATTGAAGTGTATCTGACCATGTTTTTTTGTTTATAAGCAGTTTGAAGTTGCTGACTTCATTTGTTTCTCTGACCTGATTTCTGATCTATAGCATGAGCTATTAGCTTGTATTTCTTTGTCTTTGTACTTATAGTACATGGTTCAGGTTGCGTAGCATGTTGAATATCATCATGCAGTCTTCATTTGCCTATGCTTCTGTTGTCGCTGACTTGAGTTCGAGCCTCTGGTTTGACTGTCTTGTTCAAGACTGATACATTCATTTGTTGCATTGTATTCATTGTGTTTTGTGGTCTTCCTTGTTATCTGGTAGCACTGTCTTCATTGTTACCTGATAGCACTCGTGCCTGCATTGATCTGGCACCATGCCTTCGAGTTATACATATCACTCTGTTGCATAGTTCATCCACTTGCTTCAGTGTTGCATTCATATTTAATGTGAGCATGTTATTTTGTTCTGAATTTCTGAAGCTTGTTTTGGTTCTGACTCTTATGGGCTTGGTACATTGGTTAGTTGCTGAGTTTGTCCATTTAGTCACCATATATATACGTACAGATATGTATGTGCGAATATATGTATGTTGTCATTCTTATTCACTGGGCTTCAGTTTTGATAACTGTTTTGATACAATTGTTGTCACTGTTAGTTTGTGGTATTTTGATGCTAGTTTGTACATGCTGATTTAGTTTGCAGTTTTCATTTTTGATGTTCATTGGCTGTTGGACTTCATGTATCCATGTACTCCATTGTCCATGTTTTAATGATACTGTAATTTGGGTTCGGTTCCATTTGCCCTTCGCCATTCAGTGGCCTGTGTTCGTGTTGCTGTACATATGTTTTGTGGATACACATGTGTAATCATACATGTATATAGGTAGTATATGTTGCAGACTTATGTTGTTGTTCTTCAGGTTAGCATTTGCATGTATCAAATGCTCATTTGCTGAATCACCATATAATTTGAAGTTATTGAGCTTCTTTCCTCACATGATCTGCTTGATATTCTCCTTGTGTACATTGCAACATGAACACTGTCTAGATACGTGTACATGCTTTCACTTAGCTGTCTGCATAATGAAAACTCGGTTGTTATCGGTCTATACTTGAGAAGTGCATACACTTTATATGTTGGCTTCGGTCATTATGTCTCTGAATTTGATGACTCCGGTACTGTCACTAACATTACTTCAACTATTTGAGTATGCGGGTTTGTTTAATCTGTATTGTTGCTTCTGTTTGATTGTTGCATCTGAGTTTTTGTTTGATGTCCTTGGTTCTACTCGGGAATTATTTGCATCTGTGTTTCACTTGAGTTTGAACCCCACTTTTCTTGGGTTTGACCGTCTGTTCGTTATGAATTTTCATTGTGTACTTCGTTACTGTAGTGGCAAGGCAATGCACGCAAGAGTGAACTGCAGCCACACGGCATTCATTGGGTACTTCGTCACTATAGTGGCAAGGCAGTGCACGCAAGCGTGAACTGCAGCCACACGGTATGGCGTGTATGATATTCTATTTGTTTTGACTTATGGATCTCTTTGCGTATTCCATATTCTGTAGTGGCGAGGCAGTGCACGCGTGCGTGTACTGCAGCCCTACATGAATTAATATTTTAATTGATATTTCAATGATTTGAACTGTTATGTTTATTTCAATTCAATATTTCTGAATTGCATTCTGACTTGGTTTAATTACTGTCGTCTATTCATTATTTGATTATTATTGCTTCTGTGCACTAATAACTGAGTTTGAATTAGACTGACCCGAGTATTATTTTCTTTTGAATTTAATACTCGGGTCAAATCGAGTATTTCAGGTTGTAGATATTCTGCTTTGGGTTGCTGCTAAAGCTATGAAGTTCTTTCATATCTTTTGGAGTAGTCGTCGTTATTTGTAGTAGTCTGTAAAATTGTATAGGAAGATATGTGTTCATGTATATTAAATACGTTAATGTACTTGTATATGTAACTTCCTGAGTCGACTGTTGTAGTTGTATCATATGTACCGTGTCAAATGTATTGTAACTGACATTAGTTATTGTATATATGAGAGCATCTATTTTATCTGTGTTCCGCATTTAAATTTATCTGTGTTATTATTTTATATTTACTGTTCTAAACTATTATGAACCATCGTAGTTCGTTTTATACTGGAATTGGGGTATTTCGATGGGAGAAAATAAATCAGAGATGGAAAATGAAAGAATATATATATATATATATATCACTCCTATCGAGATAACCAATACTAGTGTAAGGCCAACTATTGATGGCCGCTCCTCAACAGCCTTATTCTCCGTGCTAGTTGACAGCACTACACCGTAGTGTTCTTGGCTAGCGTGGGTATAGAGGTGGGGCGTCACAGCTTGGTATCAGAGCTTGGGGTTTAGAACAAATATAAAACGTAACTTAGATAGTACATGTGTTACAACTATTTGTCGATGTTTTATCTCTCATATTTTCATATGATTGTCTTTGATTGTTAGGTATGAATTCCTAACACTTATTCATAAGCATTTGATTTTGATTCTTGTGTTTTCGGCTTTGATTAGATTTAGCCGATGATTTATTTTGTTCGAATCTCAGCGATTCTGAACTTGATATTTTATGTTTTCTTCGGCTTGAATTCCATTCAACTTTGGTCACTTTGTTTTTGAGAAATTTCTAAATCCATGATTTCCAAGACTCTGACTTGGTTTGCCGTTGAGTCCTTTGATGATGATGTTGAATCGTTTTGTACTCTATTATGGCCATTAATTGTTGACTTCGACTTCGACTTGATTTTTATTTTTGTTGAAGTCATTTATGCATTTATGCTCGTTTTGCTTCGTTATCCCATTTGTTAATCGATTCTTCTTTTCCGATTAGATGTTATCTCCTTTGTTGACTTTGATAACTTCTATTTCTGGAATTTTTGGATATTCCTACTTTGATGGATTTAGAATCGAATTCTTTGGTTTTTATTCACGTCTTCGAAGGTGAATTTTAGTGAATTGATTTGGTTTCCAAATTTAATCGATTCTTGTTAATTCCCCGATTTATTGCTATCATTTATTAGCAACTTTGATAACGTTTTCTTCGGGATTTTCGTGAACATACTTTTGGATGGATACAGTATCGATTTCTTTGGATTCTATTCACGTCTTCGTATGTGAATTCTTGTGATTGATTGTTTCTACAATCATTTTTGTGATTTGTCACTTTAAAAATATAAATGTTTCAATACTAGTAGTAAATATCAAAACTCTTTTATCAAAATGTTTTCAACTCTATTTTCAATATCAAAATCTTTTCCTAAACCGTTTTCCAATCTATTAGTATATACAAACCTTTATTTCACTCGTATGAGAAATCTAATTAAACGGCTTAGCAAAACAAGTGGTATGAAACGCTTGCGTTTACTTCGTCGGTTAATTTTTGGACTTGTTCGATTGAACCACTTGTGACATTTTTCTAGTGAAGATCTACAATTTGTTCGTAAATATTTAAGTTAAGCTAGTGGTTATGGGACATGAAGCTAAACTTTTATATTCACTAGCTTAGTGTAATTGACACTTCTCGTTGATCTTGATGATCGCTTTATGAATTAGACTAGCAATTGCGCGATGTCTCTTTCATTGCAAGGTTAGACTAGACACCACTTGTGTGATTCCACTCACACATACCTTTTTGCTTTTTGGTTAGTCTTGACCTCAATCTGTGTGATTCCATTCACACATGCTTAGTGTAATTGACACTCCTCGTTGATCATGATGATCGTTCTGATGGTCAGACTAGACACCACTTGTGTGATTCCATTCACACATACCTTTCTGCTTTTTGGTTAGTCTTGACCTCAATCTGTGTGATTCCATTCACACATGCGGGGTAGCTCCCCATGGTCTTCGGACCGTCATGTGATAGGCCTCTTTCCCTTTTTTAGTGATTTCTAGATTCCTTATGTTGATTTCTGGAAATTTATGCTTCACCTATTTTTGTGCATTGGTGAATTCATATGTTATTGATTTGTCATGAGTACAAATTTGGGGTATGATACCTCTTTAGATCTTTGAGAAGATTCTTGTGATATTGATTATCTCTTATCGGTTGATCTCCTGTTGATCATTATTTGCATACTTATAGTTGTATGTCAGTATGGGTATTTCATATTTATGCCATACCTCTTATCGGTTGATCTCCTGTTGATCATTATTTACATACTTATAGTAGTATGTCATTATGGATATTTTATGTTATGCCATATCTTTTATTCTATATCATATTCCCATTCGAGTTTTCATACTCCGTTCGAGTTCTCATACTCTTATCTTGTGATTTCTGGATTTCTTGTGTAGATTTCTAGAATTGGTGCTTCACCAATTTTCGTGATTTCTATTGATAAGTTTTATCAATTCTTGTACATTGGTGAATTCGTGTGTTATTGACTTGTTATGAATACAAGTTTAGGGTATGATATCCCTTTCTATCTTTGAGAAGATTCTTGTGACATTTTTGATGAACGAAAATTCATTGGTATTATATTTTGATGCCAATTATTTCGATGAAATTTTGACGTATGTCGAAGTTGCTACTGACATTGCTATTTTAATCACGTGTTTTAGAAATTTGTTATTCTTCAAAATATTTCAAAATATAAATCAAAAATTTGTTTTCAAAATTTTTACGATTTGCGCTTTCAAAAGAATGAGGAAGCGAATTAAACGTTTCAGAAAAATCGAGGACTATGACCCCTTTCTTTTACTGATTCGCTTAATTCCGGACTTGTCCGTTTGAGAACGTAAAATGTTATTTATTTAAAATACACAATTTTTCACTTTCAAGGAAACGATGAAGTGAATTAAACGATTTAGTAAAACTCGTGGTTATGGGTCATGTGCGTTTGCAATTTCGGTTAATTTCGGACTCGTTAATTGAAAATTTGTGATTTCTGATTATCGTTTGTGATAATCAGATATTTATTGTTTCTAATTATCGCTTGTGATAATTAGATATTTGTGGTTTAATTATCGTTTGTGATAATTAAACATTTGCGATTTGAGATTTGATTATCAATTGTGATAATTAAATATTTGTGATTTGAAATTTGATTACCGTTGCGGTAATTTCTGATTATCGTTTTGATAATTGGATGTTTATGATTTCTGATTTATCGTTTTTGATAATCAGATATTTATTGTTTCTAATTATCGCTTGTGATAATTAGATATTTGTGGTTTGATTATCGTTTGTGATAATTAAACATTTGCGATTTGAGATTTGATTATCAATTGTGATAATTAAATATTTGTGATTTGAAATTTGATTACCGTTGCGGTAATTTCTGATTATCGTTTTGATAATTGGATGTTTATGATTTCTGATTTATCGTTTTTGATAATCAGATATTTATTGTTTCTAATTATCGCTTGTGATAATTAGATATTTGTGGTTTGATTATCGTTTGTGATAATTAAACATTTGCGATTTGAGATTTGATTATCAATTGTGATAATTAAATATTTGTGATTTAAGATTGATTTTCGATTTTTGATAATCGAATGCTTGTTGATTTGATTATCGTTTTTGATAATCGAATATTTGTGATTTGAGATTTCTGAATTATCTATTGATAATTAGATTTTGTAGATAATTTGTGAATTTCTTTTATGAAATTAAAAGATTTCTTTGGCGTTTATATTGTACTACGCCGGTATACCGACTCAATTTTCTGCTATTCATGATGTTTTCCACGTCTTCCAATTACGGAAATGCCTTAGGGATTTCCAATTTCTATTCTTGAGCAATCTTATATTCACATCATTGCTTCGGGGGTGTAGCACCTTCGAAATATAGATGTTTCTCTTGTTGAGATTCTCAATGGTTCTCAAATTCTATGGATTTCTCTTAGGAATCCAAAGAATTCATCGAGCAAACATGTTCAGGCTTTTTCTTTCATGCTCTATATGGTTGTTACCCTTTGTCCATTTGTTCCTTAAGATTGTGAGGACGCAATTTCTTTAAGGAGGGTAGTCTGTAACAACCTGATATTTTTGTCAATTTTCAAATTGAAGTTTTTAAAATTTAAATTACAAATGGTTATAAAGTTTGAGGGGCTTTGATTTTTTTATAGTGGTTCATTTGTTTTGGCTTCGGTCCAAACTTTGGTTTTTAGTAGTTTGTTGATAAACGTTCGATCTCTGTAGTGTTTACTTGGTTTTGCATAGCGTACCTGTGAATTAAGAACAATGCTATCAGAAAGTGTGAATAATTATTATAACAATCAAATTGCACTTACCATTAAACAAACAAGCTAAACGCTAAACTAAATTAAGCAATCTCCCTTAACTAAATTATTTATTAAATATAAACCTGCCCAACCAAACTGCCTCTCCCATTTCAGCCCAAAGTATTAAATTATAAAACTTAATCAAATCGCAACTCATTTCAAATTTTCAACCCAGCCCACAATCTCCCTTTACTTTTCCTTCGACTTAAACCCGATCCCCTCTTTCTCATTCTCTATTATTCGTTCGAAACCTAAAACCACCGAGAGAACAAAAATGGTGGCGGCCTCGTGCTTCATCGATCCTCATCACCAATTAGGGCTTCATCAATTAATGGCTGCTCGCCCTCGCGTTCGTCTTCGCTTCAGGCCAAGGTGAGTGGTCTTCCCCTCACATCTAATTCAAATCATTCTTGATGATTTATGGCTTGTTCAAATCTGTACTTTTCGTTGTTTGATTAATGGATGCCCTCGGCTTTGATTTCTAATTTTGATTTCTTGGTCACGGTTTGAAATTTCTGTTTTGATTGACGTTTCGTCCTTTTCTCTCTGACATTGGGCAATTTGCTTTAGTTAAAGTTAGAGGCTGCTTGATTGTGCCTTAGTTGCCACGTTTCTGACATAATATTACCTTCGACCATCACCGTTGTATCGTTATTGCTCCTGGTTAGTGCACTTGTACCATTCGAGATCACGGTATTAGTTATCACACATTCATCAAGGTATGTTGTGTATTGCTCACTTCACTATGTTCGAGTTATACACATACCAGTCGAGTTATATTCCTACCACTGTTGCATATGTGTGATGGCCCATCCATGTTGTAAGACCTGATATGGTTGTTGTTGGTTTGCCAAAGAGTTCATGTCCATGTGTTGTATTTCTTTTGCTGGGCACTATCATGTTCATGTCATTCTTTTGGGCAGTTTGCTTTGCATTCTCTTTGTGTTCTTGTGTCGAGGCTGTTGTTCTGTCCACTTCATGTTGTTGACTGCATTATTGAAGTGTATCTGACCATGTTTTTTTGTTTATAAGCAGTTTGAAGTTGCTGACTTCATTTGTTTCTCTGACCTGATTTCTGATCTGTAGCATGAGCTATTAGCTTGTATTTCTTTGTCTTTGTACTTATAGTACATGGTTCAGGTTGCATAGCATGTTGAATATCATCATGCAGTCTTCATTTGCCTATGCTTCTGTTGTCGCTGACTTGAGTTCGAGCCTCTGGTTTGACTGTCTTGTTCAAGACTGATACATTCATTTGTTGCATTGTATTCATTGTGTTTTGTGGTCTTCCTTGTTATCTGGTAGCACTGTCTTCATTGTTACCTGATAGCACTCGTGCCTGCATTGATCTGGCACCATGCCTTCGAGTTATACATATCACTCTGTTGCATAGTTCATCCACTTACTTCAGTGTTGCATTCATATTGAATGTGAGCATGTTATTTTGTTCTGAATTTCTGAAGCTTGTTTTGGTTCTGACTCTTATGGGCTTGGTACATTGGTTAGTTGCTGAGTTTGTCCATTTAGTCACCATATATATACGTACAGATATGTATGTGCGTATATATGTATGTTGTCATTCTTATTCACTGGGCTTCAGTTTTGATAACCGTTTTGATACAATTGTTGTCACTGTTAGTTTGTGGTATTTTGATGCTAGTTTGTACATGCTGATTTAGTTTGCAGTTTTCATTTTTGATGTTCATTGGCTGTTGGACTTCATGTATCCATGTACTCCATTGTCCATGTTTTAATGATACTGTAATTTGGGTTCGGTTCCATTTGCCCTTCGCCATTCAGTGGCCTGTGTTCGTGTTGCTGTACATATGTTTTGTGGATACACATGTGTAATCATACATGTATATAGGTAGTATATGTTGCAGACTTATGTTGTTGTTCTTCAGGTTAGCATTTGCATGTATCGAATGCTCATTTGCTGAATCACCATATAATTTGAAGTTATTGAGCTTCTTTCCTCACATGATCTGCTTGATATTCTCCTTGTGTACATTGCAACATGAACACTGTCTAGATACGTGTACATGCTTTCACTTAGCTGTCTGCATAATGAAAACTCGGTTGTTATCGGTCTATACTTGAGCAGTGCATACACTTTATATGTTGGCTTCGGTCATTATGTCTCTGAATTTGATGACTCCGGTACTGTCACTGACATTACTTCAACTATTTGAGTATGCGGGTTTGTTTAATCTGTACTGTTGCTTCTGTTTGATTGTTGCATCTGAGTTTTTGTTTGATGTCCTTGGTTCTACTCGGGAATTATTTGCATCTGTGTTTCACTTGAGTTTGAACCCCACTTTTCTTGGGTTTGACCGTCTGTTCGTTATGAATTTTCATTGTGTACTTCGTTACTGTAGTGGCAAGGCAGTGCACGCAAGCGTGAACTGCAGCCACACGGCATTCATTGGGTACTTCGTCACTATAGTGGCAAGGCAGTGCACGCAAGCGTGAACTGCAGCCACACGGTATGGCGTGTATGATATTCTATTTGTTTTGACTTATGGATCTCTTTGCGTATTCCATATTCTGTAGTGGCGAGGCAGTGCACGCGTGCGTGTACTGCAGCCCTACATGAATTAATATTTTAATTGATATTTCAATGATTTGAACTGTTATGTTTATTTCAATTCAATATTTCTGAATTGCATTCTGACTTGGTTTAATTACTGTCGTCTATTCATTATTTGATTATTATTGCTTCTATGCACTAATAACTGAGTTTGAATTAGACTGACCCGAGTATTATTTTCTTTTGAATTTAATACTCGGGTCAGATCGAGTATTTCAGGTTGTAGATATTCTGCTTTGGGTTGCTGCTAGAGCTATGAAGTTCTTTCATATCTTTTGGAGTAGTCGTCGTTATTTGTAGTAGTTTGTAAAATTGTATAGGAAGATATGTGTTCATGTATATTAAATACGTTAATGTACTTGTATATGTAACTTCCTGAGTCGACTGTTGTAGTTGTATCATATGTACCGTGTCAAATGTATTGTAACTGACATCAGTTATTGTATATATGAGAGCATCTGTTTTATCTGTGTTCCGCATTTAAATTTATCTGTGTCATTATTTTATATTTACTGTTCTAAACTATTATGAACCATCGTAGTTCGTTTTATACTGGAATTGGGGTATTTCGATGGGAGAAAATAAATCAGAGATGGAAAATGAAAGAATATATATATATATATATATATATATATCACTCCTATCGAGATAACCAATACTAGTGTAAGGCCAACTATTGATGGCCGCTCCTCAACAGCCTTATTCTCCGTGCTAGTTGACAGCACTACACCGTAGTGTTCTTGGCTAGCGTGGGTATAGAGGTGGGGCGTCACATTTATACATTGATGACATGCTAACATTTGGTTCTAATATAACCTGTGTGAATGAAACTAAGAAGTTTCTGTCTTCTAAATTTGATATGAAAGATCTACGAGAAGATGATGTAATTCTAGGAATTAAAATTATTAAAAAAGAGGGAGAGTTGTTGCTAACTCAATCTCATTGCAATAATAAGTTCCTTCGAAAGTATAGTCATTACAACGAAAAACTAGCACCTGCTCCTTTAGATCCTAGTATTAAATCAGAAAAGAATACTGGACGTACCATTTCTCAACTTGAGTATTCCAGTATTATTGGGAATCTTATGTATGCTATGCATTGCACTAGACCATACATAGCACATGCCATAAGCATGTTATGTCGATTTACGAGGAATCCAGATTTCGAAATTGGAAATCTATTTCCAGAGTTTTAGCTAATTTGAAAGGAGCCGTTACCTATGGTTTATCTTATAAAGGATATCCTGCTGTAATAGAAGGATATAGCGATGCAACCTGAAACAATGTAGAATCAAAATCCAAGTCTATAAGTGGATGGATCTTTATATTAGGAGGTGCTGCTGTGTCTTGGGTTTTCAAGAAACAGACCTATATATCTGACTAAACAATGTTGTCAGAGTTGGTTGCATTAGCAGATGCTTGTAAGGAAGCGGAATGGCTTAGAAATTCTGTAACGACCCAGAATTTCAGTCATTTGAAATTCGTATATTTAATTAATTTTAAATATGCACAAGTAAATTTTATAAGATGAATAACTTATATTTCAAATATAGTGATTTAATTGGATAATTAAATTGATAATTTAATATTTGAATGTGAAGACCCGTAAATCCGTACCCCTTGAATATACACTAATCTCCATAGATTAACTCAAGATGAACAGAAATACGAATTATCAATGTTTAAGAAAAAGAAAGAGACAGAAGAAGAGAGAAAGAAGATATAGAAAATAGAGAGAAAAGAGAATAAGAGAATAGAACGGAACAGAAAAACAACAGAACAACATCAGAATCTCACAATCGCAGCGGAACAACATATAATAGATAAATGAATAATCTTTAAACAAAGAACTATATCAGTTATTACATTACATTTCATTACATCATAGTGTACAACATCAAACAACAACAAACAGCGGAAAAGAAATACTATATACTAATGATACGCCATGCCATCCATCTTGCCTCCAGCAACTCCAGAATATCCAGAATATCCTGATAAATCTTAACTCTTGACTGCCCGTGTGGAAATTGGTGGGCACCCAGAGTTTAGGAAGGAAAACAAGAAACTCTGAGTCAGTCATGTGACTGGTGTGAGAACTCAAAACAGTTTATTTATCTTTAAAATCAAAATAGAGGAATATTTTTAAAGTCAATTCGCAATGCTTTTAAAAATGAGACTACCATAAGACCTGCCACACACACAATGCAAACGCAGACTTGGAGGAGATTTCTTCTTATGTTAGTCAAAGTTGCTTGATACGCACTAAAAAGAAACATTTGATATTATTACTAGTGCATAGTGTAGGAGATATTTCGAAAGTAGAATATAAATCTTAGCCAGCATAGGTACCATTATAGTATGCTTACTATAGCTACTTCCTGAGGAAGCAGGTTCTACAACTAAAACCGTACAAGATCGTATTGTTTCTTTGGATTTCCAACGAATGATCAGGCCAAGGAACTTCTCATTGCCACGTGAGAATGCCTCTGGATGGACATCCCCGAGAACCAAACCGGATCTCTACCAACACAAGGCCGGGTTACCCCTAACTGAGTAACAACTGACCGAATATGCCATCCCCCGGTCCTTTGGGACCTTTCACCGAGCGCTCGTAATCAATTCACACAATCATAAAGTGTTTTCAACATGAGTAAGTATCTGGGCTCCATACCATGATACCACCCTTTTCCAGAAGGAAATGCACATATCCTAAAGGGCGCTACCCCTCATAACCTTGCTGCATCTTTCCTGTTTTGACCACTCCCGGGGTGTGAGGCTCGACGAAGTCACGTCCACAAAAACATACTTTATACAAAGTCATGTTTTGGGTCAACAAATGATCATAGAAATGATCACCAAGATAGACGATCAAACAAATGATCCTATCACAAATAATCAACACAATGATCATTTCACAGCAACACTCAGCATGTCACATTACCAAATTGGGAATATATTGCTGATAACCTTCAACTATATAACCTCTGAGCTCGTACGTCTCAGAGAAGGGTGTTAAGCTAAGAGAATAAATTCTCCGCCACCAACAGAAATATATTTGAAAGAAATCGGCTTTATATCTCAATTTGTAATGTCGGACATACTATCCATACAAGTCTGTTCCGGGCTCGAACAGAAACGAAGGCACTTCCAAAGAAGTCCTTGCAATCCGGATATCCACAATCCTGATCGGATTCCCCATCACATATGGAGCTCTATACCGGAGCAACTCGGTGCAGAGTCAATCGACAGGTCATCCTATCGCTCTCGCAAATACCGGGTCTTCAACACCGATCTTCAATGCTATCCATTACGTCGTATCACTATTCGGAATGGGTAATCCGAATAACGAACGCAATAATTTAAAAACAAGTGTAGCATTCAAATTCAAGCAAATCCCAACAAATACCTTTCAAAGGTAAATATTGATAGTCGGTTATTGAACTATCAATGGATATGCACACATCACCAGATTCCAAATAATTTTCCAAATTATTTATTTTCCAAAATATCTTTACTAGATATATAATTTTCACACTTCAAAAATAAATCAATATTTATTTCTAAACAACTTCCCTTTCCATTCATAAATTCCATAGTGAATTTATATTTCACAATATCTACTGATATCCGATTTTAATTATTCATTTCAATTTATCTTCAAAAAGATAAATTCTCAAAATATTCATTTTATATTGGAAAACATTTCCATACTTACTTAATAAGTAATTCACAAATCTTTTATTTTCAACCTTTGGAAAATATTCAATATACTTAAATCGAGATTAAGTACATATTTCATTCTTTAAGGAAATCATTCTCTTAAACATATTTATTTGGGCCAAAACGAATGTTGCGTAAAACATCGTTACGACAACCCAAAATCACTAGTATAGGGATTCGAAATTAAAATAGATATATAAATCCCAATACTATACAAAACATTTCCTTTCGGAAATCATTTACTATAACAACAGTGTTATAGTCCACTATTTCCTTCAATTTCTCGAAAACGTCTATTTCAACAATGAATGTTGAAATCTATGGTTTCGAATCTTAACACATTTTAAAACATCGTTAGATCGTTTTAAATTCAATTTAAAACATCACATTCAAAACAATTTCTTTAACATATTATTCACTATTCAAAAACGTGAATATACCACGTTAACAATTTCATCATTTCTATACATTTCATTTTAAAGGATTATTCACAGTTCAAAAACGTGAATACAACTCCATAAATAAGTTATAACAATTTACTTATCAAAATAAGTCGTTTGCGAATTTATAAAACAACGTTTATAAATTCCTTTATTAACCTATTCAATTCATAACTCAATTATGAACCAAAGGTCTATATTTTAAGTTAAACACTTATAATTTATTTGTTTACTAAATCGTTCCTTTAAATTTCATAATTATAAATCTTATAACTTATAAGATTCAATTATTTATCCAAAATCGATTCCTTTAATAACCTTACAAAATTTATCTTATTTTCCTTTACAAGTTTTATAAACCTACTGCTTATAAAATTCTATTTATAACTTCATCGTTATAATCTTATAAATTTCATTCATTTGTGAAATTCATTCACAATTCATTCTAACGCTTAGAAAAGCTCGTTTTACACTTCTAATATTTTTAATTTATAAATATCAATTTATAAATCTTTTGATATAAAACAATTTATATTACTATTTTAAAACGTCTTTAAATTCCTTTATAATTTCATCATTCTCTTAGATATACAAAACAATCAAATTTCATAAATCCTATATTTAAACCTTTTATAATAAATTCAGAAATCCCATTTTAAACTATTTTATAAAATCATTAATCCCATATTTTCAAAAATCAACTTTTAACTGTATTTCTCAAAAATATTAATTTTTATAATATTAAAATTATAACGTTTATTTATTTAAGATGAATCAATTCAAAAAAAAAATATCTTATAAACGTATACTTTCAAAAAAAATCACTTTAGAAATTCCTTAAAATAAAAATCGTTATTTTTTTAAACTTCAAAAATTGGATCCGATGATGCAACACATCAAATAGTCAATCACTACTTTCAAACATCATATATCAATATGATAAACAATCAAATATCACAATATCTAAATCAAATAAATATTTGTGAGGAATCCAGTTGGATCTCTCCAACCTGTTTCCCTGCATTCACAGACATTAGCACAATACCCATTCCACTTCGAGGTGGAATATCGCGGTATATGGGATTTTATAAAATATTATCCGCTTACTAACGGCGCAATAGGGTCTCATCCGCTATACAAGGCCGGAAATCAATCAACTGCAATATATACATATGCCAATATATATATATTGCTATATATATAATATATCCTACTATAACTAATATCACAACCAATATAGCAATCAATAATAACTGCAAATCCAACTTATAAATTTATTTGAGTGAGAAGTTCTCACCTTTGCTTTTATTAGCAGTCCATTTCCCATCTTGACTCGATTTTCTTGATTTATACCTTGTATAAATATTTACACAATTTATTAATATTCGAACAGATCGAATAATAAATTTTCATTCTTGACTGTTTAATTAATCAATAGTTTTATTTAAACCAATTTCTTCTTAAATAAATTTATTTTAACTAATTTTCCTTTTAAAATAATTCTAACTAGAAATTTCCAATTAAACTAAATTTCCTTAAATAAATCATTTCACCTAATAAATTGGATTTCTAACAATTTTCCTTTACAAATTAAATTAACCAGTGGTTTCTATTTTAAACCAATTCCATTTAGTAAAATTTATTTAACTGACAATTTTGATTTTAAACAAATTCTTTTTTTTATATATATATAAATTTATTTAGCTAAATATTAGATTTAAACTAAAAATAAATTATCTCACTAAAAAAATTGATTTACCGGTTAAACAAATTTCTTTACTATATCTATAAATTAAAAATCTGCATAGATTACCTTTCTCTGTAATATACATATATATTACATTTAATTTAAATGAATACTGCAATTTAAAATTTGAATTGACTAAATTAATTAAACACCTTAATAAATTATCCTTAACCCATTTTTCCAAAAATAAATAATATTTCTTTTGATAAGTCATTTTATTTAATAAATTAAATCTCTAACAAATTTTCTTTTACAAAATATTTTCCAATTGAAACTAAATTTTTTTATTCAACTAATAATTTAGTTTTAAACAAAAATTAAATTTTAACAAATTTTCTTTACTGTAAAAAAAATATTCACTGCACATATTCACACGTACATATATATATTTAAAATGGAAATCTAAATTTATATAAACTGCTCGGCTCTTAAAATCACTATTTTTTTTTCTTCAAAGTTTTATACTTATATTAAACAGTACTTCATTTTATTTTTTAAAACCTTACTGTAAAAAATTAAATACTGATTACACATTTATTTTTCATAAAATTCGAAATAAAATCAATAACCTTACCTAACTGGCTTGCTTCCGAACGAAATCCCTAAATCGCGAATGCCAGCACTAACTTCACCTTCGTTCGCGCTCGAGCACCATCGCCCCCAACCCCAAATCGAACACCACTCTCCATCGCACTGCACGACATCGCCACCGCAAAGCCTTGCCGCTTGCTTGCCTTCGTGCGAGGCGTCGCCTCCCAACGCCGTCTCCCAATCAATCGCGAGACTTGCTGTGACGACCCGTAATTTTCGAGCATTTAAAATCGGAATATTTAATTGATTTTAAATATTCAATATAGTAATTTTAACTTGAATTTCGAATATCACCATTTATTTGATAATTTAAACTATTGAAATAAATAATTCGAAGTTGGGTAACTTGTTGAATCAAGAATTTTTTTTTAAGTCTGTTAAAAATAACTTGAAGGCTTGAAAAAATTATATTGATAATACTTAGGATAATAGAAGTTGTAAAATTGAAATTAACAGTGATTGGTTCAGTTTTAAAATTTATATCGTTTAAATTGAATTTAAAAATAGCCTTCCGAGGCACAGTCTCGGAATTTGGCGAAACCAGTCCCATTGGGTCCGTAATATTGAATTATTATCGGATTTCAATTTTCGTAGTAATTGGAATTGTTATGTGAGCCTACGATATATAAACGCGTTGAGATTTAATTTAAAATTTTATAAGTATAATATCACATAAGCAACATCACAGCTGAGATAAAGAAATTAATTAAATAATATTATAACTTGGAATAAAAAAAAAATCAAGTCTTGGCTTCAAGAGCACGCCTCTTCCTTTCCAAAATATCTCGTCCCCTCTCTTCTTTTATAACCAAGCTTCATTGTTTTCTTCAGACATAACGAAATCAAACAAAACGAAATAAAATGGCCGAAGTTATTCACGTGTTCCTCTTCAATCAAAATTATTTACCGTATAAAAAAAAATGGCGTTCAAGAGGGGATGTGAACGAAATCGAGTTCGTTCGAATCTCGTGGGGGAAAGGGGCCGAGACAGTAGGGCTATCGATCGTTGAAGGTGGGTTTCGCGAGGGGCGACGAGGGAGTGACGCGTCGATGAGGTGGGTGCGAGTCGTTCGTAGGGTTGTGGGAAGACGAGCGATGTCGACGAAGTCACGAATTTCGATCGATGGTTGAAGGGAAGTTCAACGGTGGATTCGGTCGAGTGCGAGAGTCGTCAGCAGTGCAGTCGAATCTAGGGTTTTGGGCTTGATCTTTGATTCGCGTGCGCACGTGTGGAAAAGTGAGATGGGAGGCACGTCAACTCGAGGGTCTGGATCGCGTGATGTTGGCCGAAGTCGTGGAAAGGCGTAAGCAAATCAATGTCGCGCGCGACTGGGTGGCTAGGAAATCAAGTGCAGTTCACCTCGTTGCTCGAGGTTAGAGAAGCTTGGTTCGACGTGGAGCGGCAGGCGACGCGGCGACGTGGGGAGGCTAGGGTCTCGCTTTGGAATCCAGTGAGGTATAAGATTTATCTTTTGTTTTAAATTTGATGTTGGGTTGAAACAAAGGAAATTTTATAAGTGAGGTAGCCATTTATTTAGTTGTTTACTGTAATTAGGGGATAATGATTGCAGTAACTATATATATATATATATATAAAAGTTCTATTTGAATTTAACAGATTGTATATGGGTAAGTTAATAAATATGTATTAAGAAAATTAATTTGTTTTGTTGACATTATTTAATTTATTTTAGTTTCGGAAACTAATTTCTTAAACAAAAATTTGATTCAAATAAAATTATGGTTAATTAAGTTTAATTTGTCAAATGAGAATTAATTTGGGAATTAATTAGTTTCACTGAACAAATATTAATAAAACGTCTAATGATTTTACAAGGTCTGAAAATCGAAGAAAACAAGTTGAGATGGGATGGTTTGCGAAACTAAAAGCAAAGGTGAGTTAATCTCACTCAGTTTAAATTCAAATTTAAATGATTAAATTTGAATAATTGTTTGAATGGTTGAAATTGATTGATTGATGTGCTATAGTATGATATATTCTGGAATTGGTATATTATGTTGTGCTAACATCTGTGGATGCAGGGAAACAGGTTGGAGGGGTCCAACTGGATCCCTCAACATTTATTTAAATTATTTAATTTTCTCTCCTGTGAATATTGACATTCTATAATAAATTATATTGGAATATTGAATGTTATGGTTGATCAAATATATTTGTGGTATAATGAATTACAAAAATTATATGGATTGGATTTTGGAAAGAAAATAAAAGAAATGAATTTGTAAGTAAAGTAATTATAGGAAATTTGAATAAATTAAGAGTGAATTGAGAAAAATAGAAGTAATAAAATAATAATAAATGACTTCGAGAATGAAGAGAAAGAATTTTGAACAAAATGAAATTGATGAATTGTAAACTTAAGATATATCAATAAAAGAATAGTGAATTATTTCAACATTTAAAGTTTAAATGTATTTAAAGAATAAAGAAGTAACTTGAGAAATCTAAGAATTGGTATTTTCAGTCAAAAGTAATTTAACTCATAATATAGGAAATAAAATCTAAAATTAATAGATTTTGTAATAGAAAGGAAGATAATTGGAATTCAATTTGGAAATTGATTCAAGTGATATAAATCAGAATTTCAAGAAGAATGTGATGGGAAGTATATTTCCCTGGATAGCCAAGTACGTTTTTTTTTTAAAAAAAAAAAAATTAAATATAAGATAAAAGTTTAATGTGGTTTTAAGAAGCATATTTTAGGAATTTTATTATTTCTGAATGTTTAAAATTCATAAGTAAATATGTTTCAAATCTATTATTGTAATAACTATTTAAATGTGACTTAGTATTTTATTTTTAAGAGTGAAAACCTAGTTTTATATTTTATAAAGTAACTTTATTTTCAAAAATCATATAGTATGTGTTTTTAGTAAATTATTGAAGTAGTTTTTAAAATGAATGTTTTAAAATAAATTTCAAAGTAAAGTGTTTTTTTTTAATTATTTTAAAAATCTTAAGTTTTGTGCTTGGTGATTTCAGTGGAAATAGAAACTATTTGAGAAATTGATTCTGAGAAAGGAAGATGGTTTTAAAACTGTTTTCAAAAGGGTCTGAAAAATAGAAATATATCTTGTGAAGATATTTTGAGGTTAATAAATAATTTGGGAAATTATTTATTGTTGGATGGTTGTTTGTGAATATTAATTGATGGTTAAACAACCGACTATCAATATTGGACAAACTACGTTGATCGTTTCGAAGAGACCGGGATCGAGATTTATTTCTCGAAAACCACTTCGATCCGGTTTGTACGTTTCGTGAAACGATTTTGGATTCGAAGATGGAGCAGTGAAGTGCAAGGGCTAGTCGCTACTAATCCTGAGCATATGTCCAAAATGGATGTAGTAGGAGTAGTGCCTTCGGTTCCGTTCGAACCCGGGACGGACTTGTATGGATGAATGCTTGCGAAACATCGTCAGGTAGACGATGGGCATTCTAAGTGAAAACGTTCTAAAGGTAACGCTTAGCCTCAAGCCTCATCAACCGGGAATGACTGAAAATCAGGGGATATGCAGCAAGGTTAGGTGGGTCATGCCCAAGCAGGACAAGATAATTCCCCTGTCTAGATGTCCCTTATATATTTCGGCTTAGTGGGTGGTTGGTTGCGCCAACCACGGGGTTTATCTTGTTCGGGACTGTTCAGTAAGGAACGGTTCCAGCCTTGTGTTGCAGGGGATGAAGGGAGTAGTCCTCGGTACTGTGATCTAGACCACGTACTGTGACAGGTGGTACCCCAGTGCCTAGTCATTGTTGGAAATCCATTCTCCCTACGAGCCTTTTTCGAGTTTTGTTTGTATTACCCACTTCGGTGGCTAGTAGCTGGAATTTAATCATGTACCAATTTCGGCTATTTTATAAGTATTTGTATATAGACCCTATTATAATATCAGAGGATTTCTATAAAAATTGTTTTAGCTATCGTAAGGTAAAAACCCGACATGTTTATTTGTGGCGTGGTCTTACGAGATGCTTTTGTTTTCAAAGGATTTTTGAAAATTTAATAATCAATTGGGTGTGATTTTCTCACGCTGGTATTCCAGACTGGCTCGGGTATTATTTAACTGTAATGCTCGGGTCAGACCGAGTATTATAGAATACATGATATGATGCTGTGGAGCTCAGGAGACGAGCTGGATGTCGATACGTACTCTCGTACTTGTATATATATATATATTCCGCTGTGTTGAGTAGTTGTGTATCCCATTGTATGTTATTGATGTGAGCTGTGACTGATGTACTCTGATGATGTAATATATGTGAACTGATATATTTGATTTTGAGTAAAGATTATTTACTATCTATTATATTTTATTCCGCTGCGATGATTAGATTCTGATGTTGATTTTGTTTTCTCTTCTTCTACCTCTTCTTCTTAAACCCAAATGGTTCGTATTTCTGTGCAACTTGAGTTGATTGTTTGTAGAGTAGCGTTGACTCAAGGGGTACGGATTTGCGGGCTGTTACACTTGGTATCAGAGCTTAGGTTGGTGATGACCTTGGCTCTGGTGGGAATTACTCATAAAATAGAGTCTATAGTACTCTAAAATGAGTTTGAGCGTATTAATAGATATGAGCGCGTATTTGTTAATGAATATAAATTGTTTTAATATTGTGTTGATTGGTTTATTGAGTGGCATATGAACCTTCGTCGGCACAGTCCGTACAACTGTATCGAAGGGGTTTCTAAACACTTGAATAGAACAATTGACACGATATTGTTTTAAATATGGGTGAATGAAATAATTTTACCCAAAAATATATTTTGATATAAGAAAAAGTTTTCTTGAACTATTTATTGAATATATGGTTGTTTGGATGTTAGAAAGAATAGTATTGAATTATTATCATTGTTGAGTGAAAATTTGACTTAAAATTTAATAAATTCATTATAAAAATGAAATTTATAAATATGAATTGTAAATGCGCATTATAAATTGAAATATAACCAAAGTTTGAAGGAATAAATTCATTATAGAATGAAATTTATAAATATGAATTATAGAAGTAATTTATGAATTTAAATATAATCTAACGAGAATTTGTAAGGTGTACAAATAAATTATAGTTAGAATTTATTTAAGCAGGCTTTGGAAATTTCAAATCCCGGAGATTTGGAAGTATTTGAAGATAAATGATAGCGTTATTAATTGGAGGTAATTCTGAATGGAAATCTGTTTTAAATGAATTTTGGAAGTGATATAGCATTGAAATCACTTGGATTATTGGAAACTAATTCTGATGATGACGGCCGCATCATCAGTATTCATTTACGAATTTCTAAGTGATGGATTGCTGCCAAAAATTGATTTGTTCAGAAAAACTGGTTATTTTTGAAAATCTCAAGAGAAATTTGTTGGGAATAAAACCAGGATTGGTTTAATTTTTGAGAAATATGATTTGAGATATTAGAGATTTCAAAATGATTTGAAGCCAAAGCCGGGAGTTTAAAAATCCTGATGAGATAAATGGTAAGCTTATAAATTGAGATGATTTTTAAATCAGGAAGGAAATATAAGCTTTGGATAATGGAATATAAATTTAAAGTGAAAAGGTAAAAATGAAATTTACTTGGATTGGAAAATAAAATTTAACTGGATTGAAATTAATTAAATAAATAAAATTGAGTTAAGATACAATTGAATTGGAATAAGAATTCAATTGAATTATTGAATGAAATTAGATTCTTACCTGAATAAATGGAAAATAAGTTGGATAAGAATTGGGTTAAAATAGATAAATCAGAATAACTTATAGGAGAATTAAAAATCCATAAAAGGATTAAAATGCATGAATAAAATATGCTTGGGTTATAAAGAAGCATAAGGCTTGAGTTAAAATAAAAGAATAACATATTCAAGCCTATAATGGATGGACTTGTGTAAATAATAAGTTGTGGCTTATAAATTTTGAAAGTGAAATAGAAAATCCAAAATAAATATTGTTTGATGTTTTGGATAATGAAAGGAAAATCCAAATTTGTATTATTAAATTAATTGAACCAAGAAAATTAAATAAAGTGATGTTTGGAATTAAAAATCAAGTGTTGGATTATAAATAAGGGAAGAACTAATTAGATAATAAATTAGTTAATGAAATTGAATTGGGAGTTTATGATAAAGTTTGGAAATAAACTCAAGTTTTAAATTAAATTGGATTCAAATTGTTGATGAAGTGGAAGTAATTGTGAATGAAATTGCAATGTAAGTTAATAAAATTGGATGGTAAATTAAAAGGTGAATTGTGAAATCAGAACTTGAGTTATCAATTGAAATTCGACTTGAAGTGTTAACAAAGTAAATATAATTTGGAAATATAGAATAAAAAAATGAAATGGATTAAAATAATAAAGATATGAATTGCAAATCAAATCCAAATCAGTGGAAATAAGATGGAAATGGCTTTGTGATAAATTAAATGAGTTGAATCTGGGAAGTTAAATTCTATAATAACCAATCAAATGAAATTGCAAATTTAAAATGAGATTGGATTGAAATAGAATCAGGTTAAATTGGAAAGAGAACTTGGTTGCAAACTGAGAATGAGCTTAAGTATAAAATTTGAATAAATTGAAGTAAATTGACTTAAGCTGAATAAATCGAAGAGAGTTTAATTTAATTCAACTTAAACCAAGTTTAATGATATTTGATTAAATTTGAATCAAGTGAAAATAATTATGGATTGAAATAAAACTTGGTGGGTTGTAATAATATCTAA
The DNA here is from genome assembly GCA_030765085.1 of Allium cepa. NCBI lineage: Eukaryota > Viridiplantae > Streptophyta > Magnoliopsida > Asparagales > Amaryllidaceae > Allium > Allium cepa. The sequence goes on along the minus strand of CM060937.1, from coordinate 870,544,643 downwards.
GAAAATGGAAAATTCGGAAATGGATTGGGTGGATAAGTTAATTATATTGAATAAGTGAATGGTTGGGATAAATAAGAACCAAATGGAGTATGGCTTAAATAAGTTGAGAAATGGTTATTGAATGATATGGCTTGGTTGTTTTGAGATAAATACAATAGTGGAGTAAACAAATATGGAGTGAAATTTAAAATGGATTATGTCGAGCTAAATAATGATTGTGAATGGATTTAAAATAAAAGGGAAATTTAAGTGGCAATCAAGATGAACCTAGGTTGTTAATGGTTTTGAATGAACTAATTTGATTCATAAAATTGAAATGGAATGAAACTAAGAATATGGATTGTGAATAAATCCGAAATGGAATGGAATTAAGTGTAAGTTGAGTAGGAGTCAATTTATATTGATTATAAAACATAAATACTTATTTATTCACATAAATCTTGTCAAATTGCATAGAATAAATTGTCATTGGATGTATATGGAAGCAATTAAAATTCTATGAGTTGGTGGAAGTAAAATAAATTGATTTTGAAAGCAATTGAATTGAATATGAGTTCATTTTGCTTAAAAATAAATTAAATGTAAGCAATTGAGTTTTAAACCAGTAAAATTAATGAAGTTATATACAAATGGATTGAAAAACATTCACATTGAATGAGAATGGTTTATAGATTAATTGAAACAGTTGAATTAGCATGAAATTATATTAATTGCTTACGGAAAAATGTTTGGTATGAGTTTCTTTTAGAATTCATATGTTTTAACTATTACAAATAAGTGATATGCTGTTAAACTTCATATATTTGGCACTTATATGTTTAAATTGAGTAAGTATAGGTACCTGGAAGCCGTATGGCTGGATTTGGGTTGTGCTATTTGCTAAAAGTAATAAGCCGCTTGCTTAAAAATGCTAAATAAGGTACGCCTACGCAATTAATTAGGAAATATGAACTGTTTTTGGTTTTTCCGACCGTGTGGGTCGATGTATATATATTTATCTCTTTTGTCAAATTGCAAAAGCTCCTCCATACAAAGGGGACTCTGCCAAAAATTTTCAGCAATTTTGGGAGTTAGAAAATTTTGGAAAATTTTGTTAACGACAAAACTATTTAGAATTTGAAACTAAAATTAATTAGTAAATGAAATTAACTAAAGTAATGACATGAATTAGTAATAAATGAAAAATAAAATTCAAATGCTTCAAGTTAGAGATAGATTGAATTCATATGAAAATGAAAGAATTAATTTGAATAGAAATGATATAAACTGAAGTGGTAAGGTAATAATGCATATAAAAAGCATATAAAATACTTGTACTAACTTAAGTATAAAAATGGTGCATTCTTAATTGGAAATGGAATATCACAAATACATTCTAAGTTGATATTTGGGATTAATAAATATTGACATTGGTAAGAAAGTTGATATAATGTTTTGGGATGTTGTGTTTGGATATTGGTGCTAAACAGGATATGCAGGTATTATAAAGGAAAAAGAAAATTGAGTTTGATATCAAAAGATAAAATTTGAATTGCCCGACAAAAGGTATGTAATTTGATTGGGATTTGGATTTGGATTAAGCCATTTGGCTTTTCATTTTCTTTTTGGATTTGGGGGGCCGTAGAGCCATTTTGTAGTTGTACCGAGCTAGCCGCGCAAAGGAGACGCTGGCAAAAATTTTCGGGAATTTAGGGAGTTAGAAAAATTTTGAGAAATTTTTTTGATAATTCAAAATTTGGTTTTAAATCGAACTTGAATGGTTAAACAAATGGTATGGTTTGGAACTAGAGAAAGGTTTGGAAGTTAATAAGGATGATAATGGATCTTTTATAAGAGTAGTTGGTAAGTAGTTGGGTTGTTAGAAACTGTTTGGTTTTAGGGAAATAGTAAACGGGTATTGGATCATTCTTCCTAACTAGTAATTTCGGGGACGAAATTCTTTTAAGGGGGGAGGAATGTGACGACCCGTAATTTTCGAGCATTTAAAATCGGAATATTTAATTGATTTTAAATATTCAATATAGTAATTTTAACTTGAATTTCGAATATCACCATTTATTTGATAATTTAAACTATTGAAATAAATAATTCGAAGTTGGGTAACTTGTTGAATCAAGAATTTTTTTTTAAGTCTGTTAAAAATAACTTGAAGGCTTGAAAAAATTATATTGATAATACTTAGGATAATAGAAGTTGTAAAATTGAAATTAACAGTGATTGGTTCAGTTTTAAAATTTATATCGTTTAAATTGAATTTAAAAATAGCCTTCCGAGGCACAGTCTCGGAATTTGGCGAAACCAGTCCCATTGGGTCCGTAATATTGAATTATTATCGGATTTCAATTTTCGTAGTAATTGGAATTGTTATGTGAGCCTACGATATATAAACGCGTTAAGATTTAATTTAAAATTTTATAAGTATAATATCACATAAGCAACATCACAGCTGAGGTAAAGAAATTAATTAAATAATATTATAACTTGGAATAAAAAAAAATCAAGTCTTGGCTTCAAGAGCACGCCTCTTCCTTTCCAAAATATCTCATCCCCTCTCTTCTTTTATAACCAAGCTTCATTGTTTTCTTCAGACATAACGAAATCAAACAAAACGAAATAAAATGGCCGAAGTTATTCACGTGTTCCTCTTCAATCAAAATTATTTACCGTATAAAAAAAATGGCGTTCAAGAGGGGATGTGAACGAAATCGAGTTCGTTCGAATCTCGTGGGGGAAAGGGGCCGAGACAGTAGGGCTATCGATCGTTGAAGGTGGGTTTCGCGAGGGGCGACGAGGGAGTGACGCGTCGATGAGGTGGGTGCGAGTCGTTCGTAGGGTTGTGGGAAGACGAGCGATGTCGACGAAGTCACGAATTTCGATCGATGGTTGAAGGGAAGTTCAACGGTGGATTCGGTCGAGTGCGAGAGTCGTCAGCAGTGCAGTCGAATCTAGGGTTTTGGGCTTGATCTTTGATTCGCGTGCGCACGTGTGGAAAAGTGAGATGGGAGGCACGTCAACTCGAGGGTCTGGATCGCGTGATGTTGGCCGAAGTCGTGGAAAGGCGTGAGCAAATCAATGTCGCGCGCGACTGGGTGGCTAGGAAATCAAGTGCAGTTCACCTCGTTGCTCGAGGTTAGAGAAGCTTGGTTCGACGTGGAGCGGCAGGCGACGCGGCGACGTGGGGAGGCTAGGGTCTCGCTTTGGAATCCAGTGAGGTATAAGATTTATCTTTTGTTTTAAATTTGATGTTGGGTTGAAACAAAGGAAATTTTATAAGTGAGGTAGCCATTTATTTAGTTGTTTACTGTAATTAGGGGATAATGATTGCAGTAACTATATATATATATATATAAAAAGTTCTATTTGAATTTAACAGATTGTATATGGGTAAGTTAATAAATATGTATTAAGAAAATTAATTTGTTTTGTTGACATTATTTAATTTATTTTAGTTTCGGAAACTAATTTCTTAAACAAAAATTTGATTCAAATAAAATTATGGTTAATTAAGTTTAATTTGTCAAATGAGAATTAATTTGGGAATTAATTAGTTTCACTGAACAAATATTAATAAAACGTCTAATGATTTTACAAGGTCTGAAAATCGAAGAAAACAAGATGAGATGGGATGGTTTGCGAAACTAAAAGCAAAGGTGAGTTAATCTCACTCAGTTTAAATTCAAATTTAAATGATTAAATTTGAATAATTGTTTGAATGGTTGAAATTGATTGATTGATGTGCTATAGTATGATATATTCTGGAATTGGTATATTATGTTGTGCTAACATCTGTGGATGCAGGGAAACAGGTTGGAGGGGTCCAACTGGATCCCTCAACATTTATTTAAATTATTTAATTTTCTCTGCTGTGAATATTGACATTCTATAATAAATTATATTGGAATATTGAATGTTATGGTTAATCGAATATATTTGTGGTATAATGAATTACAAAAATTATATGGATTGGATTTTGGAAAGAAAATAAAAGAAATGAATTTGTAAGTAAAGTAATTATAGGAAATTTGAATAAATTAAGAGTGAATTGAGAAAAATAGAAGTAATAAAATAATAATAAATGACTTCGAGAATGAAGAGAAAGAATTTTGAACAAAATGAAATTGATGAATTGTAAACTTAAGATATATCAATAAAAGAATAGAGAATTATTTTAAACTTTAAAGTTTAAATGTATTTAAAGAATAAAGAAGTAACTTGAGAAATCTAAGAATTGGTATTTTCAGTTAAAAGTAATTTAACTCATAATAAAGGAAATAAAATCTAAAATTAATAGATTTTGAAATAGAAAGGAAGATAATTGTAATTCAATTTGGAAATTGATTCAAGTGATATAAATCAGAATTTCAAGAAGAATGTGAAGGGAAGTATATTTCCCTGGATAGCCAAGTACCTTTTTTTTTAAAAAAAAAAGAAAATTTAAATATAAGATAAAAGTTTAATGTGGTTTTAAGAAGCATATTTTAGGAATTTTATTATTTCTGAATGTTTAAAATTCATAAGTAAATATGTTTCAAATCTATTATTGTAATAACTATTTAAATGTGACTTAGTATTTTAATTTTTAAGAGTGAAAACCTAGTTTTATATTTTATAAAGTAACTTTATTTTCAAAAATCATATAGTATGTGTTTTTAGTAAATTATTGAAGTAGTTTTTAAAATGAATGTTTTAAAATAAATTTCAAAGTAAAATGTTTTTTTTAAAATTATTTTAAAAATCTTAAGTTTTGTGCTTGGTGATTTCAGTGGAAATAGAAACTATTTGAGAAATTGATTCTGAGAAAGGAAGATGGTTTTAAAACTGTTTTCAAAAGGGTCTGAAAAATAGAAATATATCTTGTGAAGATATTTTGAGGTTAATAAATAATTTGGGAAATTATTTATTGTTGGATGGTTGTTTGTGAATATTAATTGATGGTTAAACAACCGACTATCAATATTGGACAAACTACGTTGATCGTTTCGAAGAGACCGGGATCGAGATTTATTTCTCGAAAACCACTTCGATCCGGTTTGTACGTTTCGTGAAACGATTTTGGATTCGAAGATGGAGCAGTGAAGTGCAAGGGCTAGTCGCTACTAATCCTGAGGATATGTCCAAAATGGATGTAGTAGGAGTAGTGCCTTCGGTTCCGTTCGAACCCGGGACGGACTTGTATGGATGAATGCTTGCGAAACATCGTCAGGTGGACGATGGGCATTCTAAGTGAAAATGTTCTAAAGGTAACGCTTAGCCTCAAGCCTCATCAACCGGGAATGACTGAAAATCAGGGGATATGCAGCAAGGTTAGGTGGGTCATGCCCAAGCAGGACAAGATAATTCCCCTGTCTAGATGTCCCTTATATATTTCGGCTTAGTGGGTGGTTGGTCGCGCCAACCACGGGGTTTATCTTGTTCGGGACTGTTCAGTAAGGAACGGTTCCGGCCTTGTGTTGCAGGGGATGAAGGGAGTAGTCCTCGGTACTGTGATCTAGACCACGTACTGTGACAGGTGGTACCCCAGTGCCTAGTCATTGTTGGAAATCCATTCTCCCTATGAGCCTTTTTCGAGTTTTGTTTGTATTACCCACTTCGGTGGCTAGTAGCTGGAATTTAATCATGTAGCAATTTCGGCTATTTTATAAGTATTTGTATATAGACCCTATTATAATATCAGAGGATTTCTATAAAAATTGTTTTAGCTATCGTAAGGTAAAAACCCGACATGTTTATTTGTGGCGTGGTCTTACGAGATGCTTTTGTTTTCAAAGGATTTTTGAAACTTTAATAATCAACTGGGTGTGATTTTCTCACGCTGGTATTCCAGACTGACTCGGGTATTATTTAACTGTAATGCTCGGGTCAGACCGAGTATTATAGAATACAGGATATGATGCTGTGGAGCTCAGGAGACGAGCTGGATGTCGATACGTACTCTCGTACTTGTATATATATATATATATTCCGCTGTGTTGAGTAGTTGTGTATCCCATTGTATGTTATTGATGTGAGCTGTGACTGATGTACTCTGATGATGTAATATATGTGAACTGATATATTTGATTTTGAGTAAAGATTATTTACTATCTATTATATTTTATTCCGCTGCGATGGTTAGATTCTGATGTTGATTTTGTTTTCTCTTCTTCTACCTCTTTTTCTTAAACCCAAATGGTTCGTATTTCTGTGCAACTTGAGTTGATTGTTTGTAGAGTAGCGTTGACTCAAGGGGTACGGATTTACGGGCTGTTACACTTGCCCTAGCTTCACGGCGTCGCGAATGCCGCGCTGTCGAGTCCCCCTCGTCCCCACTCCATCTCGCGCCGCCAGAATCGCACGCGCTCCTCCACTGCATCGCGACACCCCTCTGACTCGCGCGCCGCCGCCTCTTCGAATCGCAACACCCCTCGTCGCCTTGAATCATCGCTGCCTCGTGAATCGATCGAACGAAAAGTCGTTTGATTTGAATAAAGGAGGGCTGCGGCCACCATTTTTTTTTCGAAATTTTGATTTTGAACGAGGGTAAGGGGCTTTGGCCATTTTAATTTCGTTTGAGATTTGAACGAGAGTGAAGGGGGAGAGGGATTTTAAAATGGAACGAAGTATGCTCTGCACGATCAACTGCCATGATCTTAGGCACGATTATAGGAGATAACGTGATTTTAGGCAAGAATCTAGGGATGCTATCTTTTATTTTAAATTTAAATTTAAATTGAATTCGATTCGATTTCAATGCGTTTATATCTCGTGTGCTCACATAACAACTCCGAAAAATACGAAATTTGAAATCCGAGAATAATTCAATATTACGGACCCAATGGAACTGGTTTCGTCGAATTTCGAGACTGTGCCTCGGACGGCTATTTTTAAATATCGATTCAAACGATTTAAATTCAAAACTGAACAATTCACTTCCAAATTAAATTCTGAAGCTCCTATAATCTTCAATATTATCAATACGAATTTTACTAGCCTTTGAAATATTTTTAATCGGCTTAAAATTGAAGATTCAAATTTTATTCAGCTTTCTATAGATTAAACTCTATAGTTAAATCGCCTATTTCAAAGTTATATTGAAAATTCAATCCAAACCATCATTCAAATATTTAAAATTAATTAAATATTTCATTTTCAAATGTTCAAAAATTCTGGGTCGTTACAATCTTCCCCCCTTAAAAGAATTTCGTCCTGAAATTACAAGTTAAGAAGAATGCCCTTATCCCGTCTTTCATTTTTCACGATTCAAATTGTTTTATCAACTTACTAACCTAAATCATTTTACTAGAGATTCACTATCATTTCAATTAGCTTTCCAATTCCAATTATAAGTTTCAACCAACATTGTTTTCCTAACAATTCAAATTTAAATTCAAATTCAAATTTCAAACTTTCAAAATTTCTCAAAATTTTTCTAACACCCTAAATTTTCGAAAAATTTCGCCAGCGTCTCCTTTGCGCGGCTAGCTCGGACGACTACAAAATGGCACCACGGCCCCTCAGAATCAAAAAGAAAAGCGAAGGCCAAGTGGCTGGAGAAGAAAATCATCAAATTTCATACTGAAATTGAAATACGTACCTTTTTGTCGAGCAATTCAATTTTATCTTTGAAATCCAAATCCAAATTCTTTTATACACCTGTATATCCTGCTATCATAATATTCAATTCCAATATACAAACCATTTTGCCAATTCTATTACAAAATTTTCAACATATGCTTCATATACGTTTTTACTTCACTATTGAAGTTACACATTCATTCTCATTCAATTTACAATTTCAATTCAATTCACAATTTCAATTCAATTCACAATTTCAATTCTACTTGAATTCAATTCTCAATTCTAAATATTGAATTCTAACGATTAACTTTCATTAGCTAATTCATATTACTACTTTAAATTAGTTTCATTCACTAATTTATTTCAATTAGTACATTCACTTATTCATTTTAAATTTCAATTTCCCTATTCAATTCATCTCGAATTTACTTAATTAATAACAAAGGGAATTTCAATTTATTTCTTTTACTTACTTGAATTTATATACAAATTCAAATTTATCTTCAAATTTAGCTCACGACTAAACTTCAATTTAACCAATTCAAATTCAAAGAACTTATCAAGTTAGTTTACTTGAATTTAATCCATTTTATTTCTTATTTAATTCCATATAATAATGATAACAATTTAATATTATTAACAACCATGCAACCATATACTATAATAATTCATAGAAAATAATTTCTTTTCTATACAAAAATAGTTTTGGGCAAAATTATCTTATTTACCTGATTCAAAAACAATTTTATATTCACTAACAAATACGCGCTCATATCTATTATTACACTCAAACTCATTCTAGAGTACTGCTGACTCTATCTCTAATGAGTAACACCCAACAGAACCATGGTTGTCACTTAACCATAAGCTCCGATACCACCTGTGAAGACCCGTAAATCTGTACCCCTTGAATATACACTAATCTCCATAGATTAACTCAAGATGAACAGAAATACGAATTATCAATGTTTAAGAAAAAGAAAGAGACAGAAGAAGAGAGAAAGAAGATATAGAAAATAGAGAGAAAAGAGAATAAGAGAATAGAATGGAACAGAAAAACAACAGAACAACATCAGAATCTCACAATCGCAGCGGAACAACATATAATAGATAAATGAATAATCTTTAAACAAAGAACTATATCAGTTATTACATTACATTTCATTACATCATAGTGTACAACATCAAACAACAACAAACAGCGGAAAAGAAATACTATATACTAATGATACGCCATGCCATCCATCTTGCCTCCAGCAACTCCTGAATATCCAGAATATCCTGAATATCCTGATAAACCTTAACTCTTGACTGCCCGTGTGGAAATTGGTGGGCACCCAGAGTTTAGGAAGGAAAACAATAAACTCCGAGTCAGTCATGTGACTGGTGTAAGAACTCAAAACAGTTTATTTATCTTTAAAATCAAAATAAAGGAATATTTTTAAAGTCAATTCGCAATGCTTTTAAAAATGAGACTACCATAAGACCTCCTGCCACACACACAATGCAAACGCAGACTTGGAGGAGATTTCTTCTTATGTTAGTCAAAGATGCTTGATACGCATTAAAAAGAAACATTTGATATTATTACTAGTGCATAGTGTAGGAGATATTTCGAAAGTAGAATATAAATCTTAGCCAGCATAGGTACCATTATAGTATGCTTACTATAGCTACTTCCTGAAGAAGCAGGTTCTACAACTAAAACCGTACAAGATCGTATTGTTTCTTTGGATTTCCAACGAATGATCAGGCCAAGGAACTTCCCATTGCCACATGAGAATGCCTCTGGATGGACATCCCCGAGAACCAAACCGGATCTCTACCAACACAAGGCCGGGTTACCCCTAACTGAGTAACAACTGACCGAATATGCCATCCCCCGGTCCTTTGGGACCTTTCACCGAGCGCTCGTAATCAATTCACACAATCATAAAGTGTTTTCAACATGAGTAAGTATCTGGGCTCCATACCATGATACCACCCTTTTCCAGAAGGAAATGCACATATCCTAAAGGGCGCTACCCCTCATAACCTTGCTGCATCTTTCCTGTTTTGACCATTCCCGGGGTGTGAGGCTCGACGAAGTCACGTCCACAAAAACATACTTTATACAAAGTCATGTTTTGGGTCAACAAATGATAATAGAAATGATCACCAAGATAGACGATCAAACAAATGATCCTATCACAAATAATCAACACAATGATCATTTCACAGCAACACTCAGCATGTCACATTACCAAATTGGGAATATATTGCTGATAAACTTCAACTATATAACCTCTGAGCTCGTACGTCTTAGAGAAGGGTGTTAAGCTAAGAGAATAAATTCTCCGCCACCAACAGAAATATATTTGAAAGAAATCGGCTTTATATCTCAATTTGTAATGTCAGACATACTATCCATACAAGTTTGTTCTGGGCTCGAACAGAACCGAAGGCACTTCCAAAGAAGTCCTTGCAATCCGGATATCCACAATCCTGATCGGATTCCCCATCACATATGGAGAACTCTATACCGGAGCAACTTGGTGCAGAGTCAATCGACAGGTCATCCTATCGCTCTCGCAAATACCGGGTCTTCAACACCGATCTTCAATGCTATCCATTACGTCGTATCACTATTCGGAATGGGTAATCCGAATAACGAGTGCAATAATTTAAAAACAAGTGTAGCATTCAAATTCAAGCAAATCCCAACAAATACCTTTCAAAGGTAAATATTGATAGTCGGTTATTGAACTATCAATGGATATGCACACATCACCAGATTCCAAATAATTTTCCAAATTATTTATTTTCCAAAATATCTTTACTAGATATATAATTTTCACACTTCAAAAATAAATCAATATTTATTTTTAAACAACTTCCCTTTCCATTCATAAATTCCATAGTGAATTTATATTTCACAATATCTACTGATATCCGATTTTAATTATTCATTTCAATTTATCTTCAAAAAGATAAATTCTCAAAATATTCACTTTATATTGGAAAACATTTCCATACTTACTTAATAAGTAATTCACAAATCTTTTATTTTCAACCTTTGGAAAATATTCAATATACTTAAATCGAGATTAAGTACATATTTCATTCTTTAAGGAAATCATTCTCTTAAACATATTTATTTGGGCCAAAATGAATGTTGCGTAAAACATCGTTACGACAACCCAAAATCACTAGTATAGGGATTCGAAATTAAAATAGATATATAAATCCCAATACTATACAAAACATTTCCTTTCGGAAATCATTTACTATAACAACAGTGTTATAGTCCACTATTTCCTTCTATTTCTCGAAAACGTCTATTTCAACAATGAATGTTGAAATCTATGGTTTCGAATCTTAACACATTTTAAAACATCGTTAGATCGTTTTAAATTCAATTTAAAACATCACATTCAAAACAATTTCTTTAACATATTATTCACTATTTAAAAACGTGAATATACCACGTTGACAATTTCATCATTTCTATACATTTCATTTTAAAGGATTATTCACAGTTCAAAAACGTGAATATAACTCCATAAATAAGTTATAACAATTTACTTATCAAAATAAGTCGTTTGCGAATTTATAAAACAACGTTTATAAATTCCTTTATTAACCTATTCAATTCATAACTCAATTATAAACCAAAGGTCTATATTTTAAGTTAAACACTTATAATTTATTTATTTACTAAATCGTTCCTTTAAATTTCATAATTATAAATCTTATAACTTATAAGGTTCAATTATTTATCCAAAATCGATTCCTTTAATAACCTTACAAAATTTATCTTATTTTCCTTTACAAGTTTTATAAACCTACTGCTTATAAAATTCTATTTATAACTTCATCGTTATAATCTTATAAATTTCATTCATTTGTGAAATTCATTCACAATTCATTCTAACACTTAGAAAAGCTCGTTTTACACTTCTAATATTTTTAATTTATAAATATCAATTTATAAATCTTTTGATATAAAACAATTTATATTACTATTTTAAAACGTCTTTAAATTCCTTTATAATTTCATCATTCTCTTAGATATACAAAACAATCAAATTTCATAAATCCTATATTTAAACCTTTTATAATAAATTCAGAAATCCCAGTTTAAACTATTTTATAAAATCATTAATCCCATATTTTCAAAAATCAACTTTTAACTGTATTTCTCAAAAATCTTAATTTTTATAATATTAAAATTATAACGTTTATTTATTTAAGATGAATCAATTCAAAAAAAAATATCTTATAAACGTATACTTTCAAAAAAATCACTTTAGAAATTCCTTAAAATAAAAATCGTTATTTTTTTAAACTTCAAAAATTGGATCCGATGATGCAACACATCAAATAGTCAATCACGACTTTCAAACATCATATATCAATATGATAAACAATCAAATATCACAATATCTAAATCAAATAAATATTTGTGAGGAATCCAGTTGGATCTCTCCAACCTGTTTCCCTGCATTCACAGACATTAGCACAATACCCATTCCACTTCGAGGTGGAATATCGCGGTATATGGGATTTTATAAAATATTATCCGCTTACTAACGGCGCAATAGGGTCTCATCCGCTATACAAGGCCGGAAATCAATCAACTGCAATATATACATATGCCAATATATATATTGCTATATATATAATATATCCTACTATATCTAATATCACAACCAATATAGCAATCAATAATAACTGCAAATCCAACTTATAAATTTATTTGAGTGAGAAGTTCTCACCTTTGCTTTTATTAGTAATCCATTTCCCATCTTGACTCGATTTTCTTGATTTATACCTTGTATAAATATTTACACAATTTATTAATATTCGAACAGATCGAATAATAAATTTTCATTCTTGATTGTTTAATTAATCAATAGTTTTATTTAAACCAATTTCTTCTTAAATAAATTTATTTTAACTAATTTTCCTTTTAAAATAATTCTAACTAGAAATTTCCAATTAAACTAAATTTCCTTAAATAAATCATTTCACCTAATAAATTGGATTTCTAACAATTTTCCTTTACAAATTAAATTAACCAGTGGTTTCTATTTTAAATCAATTCCATTTAGTAAAATTTATTTAACTGACAATTTTGATTTTAAACAAATTCTTTTTTTTTATATATATAAATTTATTTAGCTAAATATTAGATTTAAACTAAAAATAAATTATCTCACTAAAATAATTGATTTACCGGTTAAACAAATTTCTTTACTATAACTATAAATTAAAAATCTGCATAGATTACCTTTCTCTGTAATATACATATATATTACATTTAATTTAAATGAATACTGCAATTTAAAATTTGAATTGACTAAATTAATTAAACACCTTAATAAATTATCCTTAACCCATTTTTCCAAAAATAAATAATATTTCTTTTGATAAGTCATTTTATTTAATAAATTAAATCTCTAACAAATTTTCTTTTACAAAATATTTTCCATTTGAAACTAAAAATTTTTATTCAACTAATAATTTAGTTTTAAACAGAAATTAAATTTTAACAAATTTTCTTTACTGTAAAAAAAATATTCACTGCACATATTCACACGTACATATATATATTTAAAATGGAAATCTAAATTTATATAAACTGCTCGGCTCTTAAAATCACTATTTTTTCTTCTTCAAAGTTTTATACTTATATTAAACAGTACTTCATTTTTTTTTTTAAACCTTACTATAAAAATTTAAATACTGATTACACATTTATTTTCATAAAATTCGAAATAAAATCAATAGCCTTACCTAACTGGCTTGCTTCCGAACGAAATCCCTAAATCGCGAATGCCAGCACTAGCTTCACCTTCGTTCGCGCTCGAGCACCATCGCCCCCAACCCCAAATCGAACACCACTCTCCATCGCACTGCACGACATCGCCACCACAAAGCCTTGCCGCTTGCTTGCCTTCGCGCGAGGCGTCGCCTCCCCACGCCGTCTCCCAATCAATCGCGAGACTTGCCCTAGCTTCACGGCGTCGCGAATGTCGCGCTGTCGAGTCCCCCTCGTCCCCACTCCATCTCGCGCCGCCAGAATCGCATGCGCTCCTCCACTGCATCGCGATACCCCTCTGACTCGCGCACCGCCGCCTCTTCGAATCGCAACACCCCTCGTCGCCTTGAATCATCGCTGCCTCGTGAATCGATCGAACGAAAAGTCGTTTGATTTGAATAAAGGAGGGCTGCGGCCACCATTTTTTTTTCGAAATTTTGATTTTGAACGAGGGTAAGGGGCTTCAGCCATTTTAATTTCGTTTGAGATTTGAACGAGAGTGAAGGGGGAGAGGGATTTTAAAATGGAACGAAGTATGCTCTGCACGATCAACTGCCATGATCTTAGGCACGATTATAGGAGATAACGTGATTTTAGGCAAGAATCTAGGGATGCTGTCTTTTATTTCAAAATTAAATTTAAATTGAATTCGATTCGATTTCAATGCGTTTATATCTCGTGTGCTCACATAACAACTCCGAAAAATACGAAATTTGAAATCCGAGAATAATTCAATATTACGGACCCAATGGAACTGGTTTCGTCGAATTCCGAGACTGTGCCTCGGACGGCTATTTTTAAATATCGATTCAAACGATTTAAATTCAAAACTGAACAATTCACTTCCAAATTAAATTCTGAAGCTCCTATAATCTTCAATATTATCAATACGAATTTTACTAGCCTTTGAAATATTTTTAATCGGCTTAAAATTGAAGATTCAAATTTTATTCAGCTTTCTATAGATTAAACTCTATAATTAAATCGCCTATTTCAAAGTTATATTGAAAATTCAATCCAAACCATCGTTCAAATATTTAAAATTAATTAAATATTTCATTTTCAAATGTTCAAGAATTCTGGGTCGTTACATTGAAATTGCAGAAATAATTGATAATTGGATTTAAAATGAATAAAAATGATTTGCAAAGTGATATTAAATCATATTTGAATTAGAATGATGTTAGAGAACTTTTAAAATCGAATTACAAGTTAATTTGTAGAAATTGAATATTTTAATATTTAATTGACGAGTAAAAATAGCCATTTTTCAAAAAGTCTCGGATTTCGACGAAACCAGTTTCATCGGATCCGTAATGTTAAATTATTATCTGGTTTCAAATTTCGTGTCAATCGGATTTACAGTTTGTCCGGGCAAGCTAAAACGCGTAGAAATCAGTTTAAGTGAATTTTAAATTTAAATTAGTCGATTTGAAAACCTATCTTTCAAATACGATCGAACTGGCTTCCGATATATATTCCATTGCATTCGGAATAGGGGTAAAACATTATAAACGCCAGGCAGCATGCTTCGTTTCGAGTTCGGAAAAATTTCGGATGAATAGTGCACGAATATTTTCTATAAATGGCCTCACTATTTTCTAATTTGCAAAACATTAGGGTTTTAACCCTAGCTGCCACAAACAATTCTAATAGCCAGAAATGCATCCTCTTCCTCCTCGTTTTTCTTTAAATCCACACATTATCTGGAGAAATCTCCAACTACAAAGTTGAAGAGGGCGACGAGATCTTTGTAACCAACGGTGGTGATCGAATTTGATGTGACGTGGAGAGAGCTAGAGCCTCGCGTTGTGGCCGTGTTCATGGGGCTGGATATTGTGTAAGAGGTGGTCGAGCTTGATGATGTTGAGGCCGTGGGTAGCTCGCGTGATGGGATACGCAATGGTGGTTCCTGATCGACGAATCGTTCGTCGTAGTTGGTGCGTTGACTAGGGTTAGAGGCGGCAAGATGGGTTTTAGCGTACGTGATGTTTAACGAAGGGAGGAAGAAGATCTTGCACGGCCTGGATTCGATTTTTTTTAAGATGTGTGGCCAGGATAGAAAAACGTTAAAAAATTATAAAAAGAAAATAGTAAATTAATTTATAAATTCGTTCAAACTTTAAAACACTGTAACTTTTTCATACGAGGTTTGTTTCGCACGAAACGAATTGCGTTGGGTTCGTATTCGCGAACATTACGCGATCAGATGGATTGAAGTTGATTAAAGCTAGTGTAAATTTTGGGTAAAATTAAACGCGCGTTTAATTTTAGTTGGAATAAGACACTACAACTGCTATTGGACGCAATGTGAGTACAACTCGCTCTTTCTGACTCACTGATATTTTTATATAAGTGAGAAATAATTTATTATATGATGATTGATGATTATTTGGATGATATATGATATATTGATTGGTATTTGGATATATACCTTCCTATTGGAGCAGATGAGACCCTATACTTTCCCGTGTATGAGCGGATGACCCTTTGTATGCGCGTCTGCCTTGAAGCGTGTACACATATTCTAATATGTATATTTGTTGCAGGTGACAGGTTGAAGGGATCCAACAGGATTCCTCAACAGTATTGATTTTATTTACAGATATTGTGATATATTCTGTTATCATATGATATATGATGTTTTGGATGTCGTGATTGTTGTATTTAGTGCTATTACAGCATTGGGCCTATTTTGGAAAATTAAAAGTGTTAAAGTGATGATTTCGAAATTTAAATGGATTTTCAAGTTATTTGAAAATATATATTTTTGAATGGTTAAGTAAATAAACTTATTTTGAACAAATAAAAGTGATAATTTTTATGTTATAAAATTTATGATTTTTGTGAAATAAAACCAGAATATGATTTTTGGAATGTAAAGTTAACTATTGTGTAAAATGGTTTAAATTGGGACTTTTGAATTATTATAAATGGTTTTATATATAAGATTTAAAAAATTGAAATTTTATAAATCAAAATGAAGGAATTATAAAGGAATTTTGGGAATGCTAAAATGGAGTTATAGGATTTTATAAATAAATAAGATTTATATTTTTGTGAAGTTATAAATGAATGAATTTTATAAATAAGAGAATTATAAGCTATTAACTTATAATTTGGATTTTTGGCATGTAATTGAGTTGTAAATGGAAATGATTAATAAAGTGATTTTATAAGTTGAAGTTTTTATGAAATATATATGGAATTTATAAACATTGTTTTATAAATCCAAAATCAATTGATTTGATAGGTTAAATGTAGAAGTTTATTAAAGGAGATATATCCCCGATTTTGGACAGTGGATTATCCTTTAAAATTAAATATGTAGAAGTGTTGAATTTGGTTAGAGATTTATATCCACGATTTTGGACAGTGGATAATTCTGAGTTAAATGTGTAGAAGCTTTAATTGGTAAACGAATTATATTCACGATTTTGGACAGTGAATAATATATTAAGGAAATGTTTTGGGAAGTGATATTTTAAATAAAATTAAAACGATTTGAAGATGTTTTAAAATGTGTTAAGGATCGAAACCATAGATTTCAACATTCATTGTTGAAATAGACGTCTTCGAGGAATAAGGAAATGATGTACTATAAAACTATTGTTATAGTAAATGACTTTCGAAAGGAAATATTTTTTATAGTATTGGGATTTATATATCTATCTAATTTTCGAATCTCTATACTAGTGATTTTGGGTTGTCGTAACGATGTTTTACGCAACATTCGTTTTGACCCGAATAAAGATGATTAAGAGAATGTTTTCCTTACAGAATAAAATATATAATTAATCGTGTTTTAAGTATATTGATTATTTTCTAAGTGTTGAAAATAAATTGATTTGAGAATTACTTATTGTTAAATAAGTATTTGGAAATGTTTTCCAATATGAAGTGAAATGGTTTTGAGAATATATCTTTTTAAAGATAAATTAAAGTGAATATTTAGCAAGTGGTTTAAATTAATAATAGATTAATTAAAAGGGCTAGTGATTGTTATGGTGATGAATATTTGTTTGTTTGCTTTGATAGTTAAATAACCGACTATCAAATTGCCCAAAATTTTAGTTCCTCGACTTGATGTGGGAACTATTTAGTCGTACACTTAGTATGTAGCCTTCTGTATAGGCTTGATTATCGTTTGTGTTGATGATGTTAATTCGTATAGTGCGGAGTATTACTCCAATCTATCGAGCTTCCTTCTTTTCCCTAAGGATAGCAAGTTTAAACTTGGAGACGTGATAAGTCTATGAGACTTAGTTGCTGTGTGAGGTTGAGAAACGCTTTTGCGTTGTTGGTGCGAAGGGACCGTGATCGGTTTATTCGAAAACCACTTCGGACCAACGTATATGCGACGATTGTGCAGGTTGCTTGTGATGATATTGATTTTCGAAGTTTCATAGTAGGGGACTGTTTGTTGATCGTTTGGGGTTAAAATTCCAATATACATCCAGTAGCAGTGGTCTCTTCATTTATGAAATATCCAATGCGAGGACTATTCGCTACTAATCCTAGGGATTTCCCGATAGGATGTGGTATGAAAGTGCCTTCGGTTTGTCCTGTTCCTGGACAACTTGTATGGATCTTCGTCTGACATTGCATTTCTAAAGATTACGTACATTGGTTTTTACAAATGTACATCAGTGGTGGCGGAGAAGGCAACTTCTCTTAGCTTAACACCCTCCTTGAGACATACGAGCTTAAGGGTTGTATTTTTATAGAAGGCAATTAGTAGTCAACGATGGCCGTGTGGCATTCAAAGTGATGTGATATGTGATTGTGAAAAGTAATCGTTACCTCATCAGGCCTCATCATCCGAAAACGACCAAAATAGGGTTAGATGCAGCAGGGCTAAGTGGGTCATTCCCATTAGGATATGATCATCCTCTTCTAGATATATCTTTGCACGCTATGACGTCGTGTATCTAGTTGTTGTGGTTTGTATGCTAGAGGGCCCTCGGTAAGGTCGGTAACGACCGAACGATGACATATTCGGTACCATCTAGTTATAGAGGTGGGTCGGTCTTGTGTTGGTAGAGAAACTTTGTGATGGTTTCTCGGTACATTCTTCTAGAGACGTACTACCGAAAGGTAGTCCCTTCACCTGGTCATTTGTATGGAAATCCAAACCCCACTACGTACCTGCCAATTTATTTGTAGAGCCTAGTATGCTAGAATTTAATAATGGTAAGAATTTCGGTTATTTTGAATATCATTTGTATACTATATACTAGTAGAATATCACATGACATTTGATATGAAATGTTTTAGTTATCGTAAGGTAAAAACATGTCCGTGTTTATGTGTGGACTTGTCTTACGAGATACTTTTATTTTGAAAACTAAGGAAAAGTTTGGTAATTTAATAAATTCAATTGAGTGTGTTCCTCACGCTGGTTTAGCAGACTGATCCGGGCGTTCTTCCCTTTCATTGCTCGGGTCAAACCGAGTATGTCTACAGGTTATGCTTTGGTGCTTTTGGAGCTTCAGCAGGTGAGCTGGAGATCTTCATTTTCGTACATCCGTATTTGCTTAATTATTTATTATCCGATGTGCTTTGTTTGTTGTTGTATATTATCAGCATTTGTGAGGACAGGTTATTATGACTATTCAGACTGATAACTTTGATTGATTGTCGAACTCTGATTTATGTATGTGTGTGTATATATATATATATATAGTTACTGTTTTATAAAGATCATTGATATGATATTATATATTCCCGCTGCGATGTGAGATTCTGTATTATTCTGTTTGGTTCTATTTTCTCTCTTTCTTCTCTTCTCTTCTTCTCTCTTCTTTTCTTTCTCTTGACTTTCCGTCAGTTTCTGCTTTTTGGGTTGGACATGTGTGGATTATTGTCGATTCAAAGGGTATGGATTTTCGGGTCTTCATAGTTGGTATCAGATCTGAGATTTTGTGTATTCCTAAGCTTTGCTCAGTATAAATAGGGACAGTAGCACTCTAGATTGAGTTTGAATATATTATATATAGGAGCGCGTATTTATTAGTGAATATAAAATGTTTTATATTGTTTTTACTTATCCGTTGAGTTGTTTGTGAATTCTGGTCGTGATGTGGGACGCCACGTTATCGATAGGGATTTCCAAACGCGTAAACGAGGCAAGTCGACATAGTATCATTTTTAATTGGGTAAATGAAATAATTTTACCTCGATTATATTTTATATATAAAGGAAATAATTTTTCAAAAAAATTAAAGTGTATATAAATGAATCGTTTGGTTGTTTAAAAATGTGAATATATAGAAGTTAATGAAAGATGTTAGAATAATCTAAATAAAAACAACAATTGTAAAAGAATAAATTATATAAGCAAATGAATTGTAAAGTATGGAATTATAATTAATATGATTTACAATTGTGAAATAATCTTATATATAAGAAGTGAAACCATATGAATATATTTACAAATATGAGTTATAAATAAAAATGGATTTAACTAAGAATTTGGAAATTTGAATTCGTTTATTTTGAAAGTTGTTTTTCAAAGTTAAAGATGTTATATTGTTATAAATCCAAGTAAGATAAATAAATTTAGAATAATCTTATATAAGTAAAGTGAAGTAGTGAAATTATATAAGTAAAAGATTTACAAATATGGTTTATAAATTAAAATATATTTTTAAAAGAATATAAACCACCGAATTCACTAATGTTGTTGGGAAATAATAAGGGTGGTGACTCAGCATCATCAGTATCATTTTCGAGTTTCTATGTGATGGATTTGCTACCTATAGTAAATTGAAAATTGAAGTTTTGTTTTGATAAACAAATTTGAATTTAAAATCCAAGTTGGAATTGATAAAAATAAGTGAAACGAGTTTTGGACTTACAGTACGAAATGATAAAGATTTAACTTTGGTAAAGTTGAAATAAATTTGAGTTAGTAAGTGAATTATACGATTTGAAATTTAACTAAGGAAGGTTAAATGATTTGAATGGGATTTGAGCTAGATTAGATAAATTATTGAAATGGAAGTTGAACCTAAGTGTAAAGTAATTATATAATTATGATTTGAAATTATAAAATGAGTTTTGAAAATGGAAGTATACTTAGGTAAATGTTTGTGAAAGTTTAAATAAATAAGTTGTATAACTTAATTAAATGAGAAAAGGTAAGTAAAACCAATTGTTAAAATGGTTGAACAATTTTGTTAAGCAAAACAAAATCTGAATTTGAATATTGATATAAATTTGACTTAAGTAAAAAAGTTAAATAAAATAGAATTTCAATTAAATTAGAAGTGAACTTAAGTTGTATAGTGAAAGTGAAGGTAAATGAAGTTGAAAAGAAAGATAACTTAAGTGATGTTGAATGAAATTGTTTTTGGTATCGAAGTAAATTAATAAAGTGAATTTATGAAGTGATGAATATGAACTTGAGTTATATTATGAAATTCAACTTTCATTGTAAAGGTGAATTAAGAAATTCAACATGAAATGTATAATGAATTAGCATTAAAAATGTTGTTGTTAAGAAGTTGTGAATCAATAATAATATTGGAAGTGTTGTATAAGAATTTGATTATAGTTAATACTAGAATTCAATCCAAATTGAATATTAAACCAATTGAAATTAAAAGTAATGAACCAAATTGAATGAATGTAAGCGAATTAAGTAAATTTGGTTGTGTTGGATATACATTGTTTGTTAGATGATTGCTAGTTGATTGTATAGAAATCCATATGAAATTGAACTAACGAAATGGAAAGCTATAAATCAGTGAATACAAATTGGAAGTGGAAGTAAATAGAATTGAATTTTATTTAAACTGGAAGTAAACAAACTTGAATATGAATTAGTAAATGTAAACTAAATTAAAATGAATGATGAATGTTAGAAAAATCCAATGTAAATGAATCAAATGTGATTTAAATTGAAAATCAATTCAATGAATGTTAGTGAGAAGTGAATGAATATTGATTTGGTTATGGATGTTAGTTGGATGATAGTTGGTTGATGGTTGGATTTGTTGTGGTGGTTGCATTTGCTATATTGGCATATATAGTTGTTGTAGTGGTATATGTTGTATATTGATTTACTTTCATAAATACATGTTTCTCATTGTTTGTTGAGTGTTTAGTAGGTGCGGATGGCGCTTGCTTCGCTTTTGGAGCTCGCTTTTGTGCTGTATTAGCCGTATATGCCCGCTAATAATATATAAGGTACATATCTCGGATTACATATCGTACTTTTACACTTTTTTCCCTTCAGGATGCCTCATCCTTGATGATGAGATGTATATTTGTGAAATATACATTGTTATTTTTTTCGGATCGAAGGAGACTATCGCGAATTCTTTTGAAAATTTAAGGCATTAGATATTTTTTGGGAAAATTGAAAAAATTTGTGAAACTAAAGTTTTATTTTTGAGTTAAAAATTGAAACGCTAGTAGTTGGTTTTGGAAAGATAACTAAATGGATTTGAAAACTTAGTAAAGTTTTTGTAAGTTTACTATTGGATTTTTGGAAAAGGTTAAAAGGTTAAATAGATTTGGTAAATCTAATTTTAACGAATTATTTTGAAAAGTTAATGGATTTTGTAACTTTTTCTTACTTGGTAATTTCGGGGACGAAATTCTTTTAAGTAGGGGAGAATGTAACGACCCAGAATTTCAGTCATTTGAAATTCATATATTTAATTGATTTTAAATATGCACAAGTAAATTTTATAAGATGAATAACTTATATTTCGAATATAGTGATTTAATTGGATAATTAAATTGATAATTTAATATTTGAAATTGCTGAAATAATTGATAATTTGATTTAAAATGAATAAAAATGATTTGTAAAGTGATATTAAATCATATTTGAATTAGAATGATGTTAGAGAACTTTTAAAATCGAATTACACATTAATTTGTACAAATTGAATATTTAATATTTAATTGATGGGTAAAAATAGTCATTTTCAAACAGTCTCGGATTTCGACGAAACCAGTTTCATCGGATCCGTAATGTTAAATTATTGTATGGTTTTAAATTTCGTGTCAACAAATTTACGGTTTGTCCGGGGCAAGCTAAAACGCGTAGAAATCGGTTTAAGTGAATTTTAAATTTAAATTAGTCGATTTGAAAACCTATCTTTCAAATACGATCGAATTGGCTCCCGATATATATTCCATTGCATTCGGAATAGGGGTAAATTGTTATAATCGCCAGGCGGCACGCTTCGTTTCGAGTTCGGAAAAATTTCCGATGAATAGTGCACGAATATTTTCTATAAAAGACCTCACCATTTTCTAATTTGCAAAACATTGGGGTTTCTAACCCTAGCCGCCACAAACAATTCTAATGGCCATAAATGCCCTCTTCCTCCTGGTTTTTCTTCAAATCCACACATTATTTCGAGAAATCTCCAATTACAAAGTTGAAGAGGGCGACGAGATCTTTGTAACCAACGATGGTGATCGAATTTGGTGTGACATGGAGAGAGCTAGAGCCTCGCGTTGTGGTCGTGTTCATGGGGCCGGATATCATGTAAGGGTGGCCGAGCTTGATGATGTTGAGGCCGTGGGTAGCTCGCGTGATGGGCAACGCAATGGTGGTTCCTGATCGACGAATCGTTCGTCGTAGTTGGTGCTTTGACTAGGGTTAGAGGCGGCAAGATGGGTTTTAGCATGCGTGATGTTTAACGAAGGGAGGAAGAAGATCTTGCATGGCCTGGATTCGATTTTTTTTAAGATGTGCGGCCAGGATAGAAAAAGGTTTAAAAATTATAAAAAGAAAATAGTAAATTAATTTATAAATTCGTTCAAACTTTAAAACACTGTAACTTTTTCATACGTGGTCTGTCTCGCACGAAACGAATTGCGTTGGGTTCGTATTCGCGAACACTACGTGATGAAGCAGGATTGAACTTGATTTGAGCTAGTGTAAATTTTGGATAAAATTAAACGCGCGTTTAATTTTATTCGGAATAAAACACTTCAACTGCTATTTGATGCAATGTGAGTACAACTCACTCTTTCTGACTCACTGATATTTTTATATAAGTGAGAAATAATTTATTATATGATGATTGATGATTGTTCAGATAATATATGATATATTGATTGGTATTTGGATATATACCTGCCTATTGGAGCAGAGACCCTATACGTTCCCGTGTATGAGCGGATGACCTTTTGTATGCGCGTCTGCCCTGAAGCGGACATTGTACACATGGTCTAATATGTATATTTGTTGCAGGTGACAGGTTGGAGGGATCCAACTAGATTCCTCAACAGTATTGATTTTATTTACAGATATTGTGATATATTCTGTTATCATATGATACATGATTTTTTGGATGCCGTGTTGTTGTATTTAGTGTTGTTGCGGCATTGGGCCTATTTTGGAAAATTAAAAGTGTTAAAGTGATAATTTCGAAATTTAAATGGATTTTCAAGTGATTTGAAAGTATATATTTTGAATGGTAAAGTAAATAAATTTATTTTGGAAAAATAAAAGTGATAATTTTTATGTTATAAAAATTATGATTTTTGTGAAATAAAACCAGAATATGATTTTTGGAATGTGAAGTTAACTCTTGTGTAAAATGGTTTAAATTGAGACTTTCGAATTATTATAAATGGTTTTATATATAAGATTTATAAAATTGAATTTTTATAAATCAGAATGAAGGAATTATAAAGGAGTTTTGGGAATGCTAAAATGGAGTTATAATTGGATTTCATAAACAAATAAGATTTATATTTTTGTGAAGTTATAAATGAATGAATTTTATAAATAAGAGAATGATAAGCTATTAACTTATAATTTGGATTTTTGGCATGTAATTGAGTTATAAATGGAATTGATTAATAAAGTGATTTTATAAGTTGAAGTTTTTATAAAATATATATGGAATTTATAAACATTGTTTTATAAATCCGACATCAATTGATTTGATAGGTTAAATATAGAAGTTTATTAAAGGAGATATATCTCCGATTTTGGACCGTGGATTATCCTTTAAAATTAAATATGTAGAGGTGTTGAATTTGGTCAGAGATTTATATCCACGATTTTGGACAGTGGATAATTCTGAATTAAATGTGTAGAAGCTTTAATTTGGTAAACGAATTATATTCACGATTTTGGACATTGAATAATATATTAAAGAAATGTTTTGGGAAGTGATATTTTAAATAAAATTAAAACGATTTGAAGTTGTTTTAAAATGTGTTAAGGATCGAAACCATAGATTTCAACATTCATTATTGAAATAGACGTCTTCGAGGAATAAGGAAATGATGGACTATAACACTATTGTTATAGTAAATGATTTTCGAAAGGAAATATTTTGTATAGTATTGGGATTTATATATCTATCTAATTTTCGAAACCCTATACTAGTGATTTTGGGTTGTCGTAACAATGTTTTACGCAATATTCATTTTGACCCGAATAAAGATGTTTAAGAGAATGTTTTCCTTAAAGAATAAAATATATACTTAATCATGTTTTAAGTATATTGAATATTTTCTAAGTGTTGAAATAAATTGACTTGTGAATTACTTATTGTGAAATAAGTATTTGGAAATGTTTTCCAATATGAAGTGAAATGGTTTTGAGAATATATCTTTTTAAAGATAAATTGAAGTGAATATTTAGCAAATGGTTTAAATTAATAAAAGATTAATTAAAAGGGCTAGTGATTGTTATGGTGATGAATATTTGTTTGTTTGCTTTGACAGTTAAATAACCGACTATCAAATTGCCTAAAAATTTAGTTCCTCGACTTGATGTGGGAACTATTTAGTCGTACATTTAGTACGTAGCCTTCTGTGTAGGCTTGATTATCGTTTGTGTTGAGGATGTTGATTCGTATAGTGCAGAGTATTACTCCAATCTATCGAGCTTCCTTCTTGGCCCGAAGGATAGCAAGTTGAAAGTTGGAGACGTGATAAGTCTATAAGACTTAGTTGCTGTGTGAGGATGAGAAACGCTTTTGCGTTGTTGGTGCGAAGAAACCGGGATTGATTTATCCGAAAACCACTTCGGACCAACGTATATGCGACGATTGTGCAGGTTGCTTGTGATGATATTGATTTTCGGAGTTTCATAATGGGGGACTGCTTGTTGATCGTTTGGGGTTAAAATCCCAATATACATCAAGTAGTAGTGGTCTCTTCATTTATGGAATATCCAATGCGAGGACTATTCTCTACTAATCCTAGGGATTTCCCGACAGGATGCGGTAGGAAAGTACCTTCGGTTTGTCCTATTCCTGGATAACTTGTATGGATGTTTGTCTGACATTGCATTTCTAAAGATTACGTACATTATTTTTTACAAACGTACATCAGTGATGGCAGAGAAGGCAACTTCTCTTAGCTTAACACCCTCCTTGAGACATACGAGCTTAAGGGTTGTATTTTTGTGGAAGGCAATTAGTAGTCAAAGGAAATGGCCGTGTGGCATTCAAAGTGATGTGATATGTGATTGTGAAAGGTAATCGTTACTTCGTCAGGCCTCATCAACCGGAAATGACCAAAATAGGGTTAGATGCAGCAGGCTAAGTGGGTCATTCCCATTAGGATATGATCATCCTCTTCTATATATATCTTTGCGCGCTATGACGTCGTGTATTTGATTATTGTGGTTTGTATGCTAGAGGGCACTCGGTAAGGTCAGTAATGACCGAACGATGACATATTCGGTACCATCTAGTTATGGAGGCGGGTCGGTCTTGTGTTGGTAGAGAAACGTTGTGATGGTTTCTCGGTACATTCTTCAAGAGATGTACTGCCGGAAGGTAGTCCCTTCACCTGGTCATTTGTATGGAAATCCAAACTCCACTACGTACCTGCCAATTTATTTGTAGAGCCTACTATGCTGGAATTTAATAATGGTAACAATTTCGGCTATTTTGAATATTATTTGTATACTACACACTAGTATAATATCACATGACATTTGATATGAAATGTTTTAGTTACCGTAAGGTAAAAACATGTCCGTGTTTATGTGTGGACTTGTCTTACGAGATACTTTTGTTTTGTAAACTAAGGAAAAGTTTGGTAATTTAATAAATTTAGTTGAGTTTGTTTCTCACGCTGGTTTACCAGACTAATCCGGGCGTTCTTCCCTTTTAATGCTCGGGTCAGACCAAATATATCTATAGGTTATGCTTTGGTGCTTTTGGAGCTTCAGCAGGGAGCTGGAGATCTTCATTTTCGTACATCCATATTTGCTTGACTATTTATTATCCGATGTGCTTTGTTTGTTGTTGTATATTATCAGCATTTGTGAGGACAGGTTATTATAACTGTTCAGGCTGATAACTCTGATTGGTTGTTGAACTCTGATTTATGTATGTATATATATACAGATTCTGTTTTATAAAGATCATTGATATGATATTATATATTTTCCACTGCGATGTGAGATTCTGTATTATTTTGTTTGGTTCTATCTTCTCTCTTTCTTCTCTTCTCTTCTTCTCTCTTCTTTTCTTTCCCTTGACTTTCCGTCATTTTGTACTTTTTGGGTCGTACATGTGTGGATTATCGTCGATTTAAGGGGTACGGATTTTTGGGTCATCACAAATTTATTAATAGAAATCCCAGTATATAAGAAGCCATCTCCAGCAGTCTTAATTAACTGTGATAATTAGACTACAATATACAATGTCTCTAATAAGACATATAATGGAAAGTCTAGACATATGAGTCTAAGACATCAAATGATAAGACAATTACTCAAAAGTGGAGTAATAACTGTTGGTTACATAGAAACAAAGAAAAACTTGGATGGCACACTCACAAAGAATCTTCCAAAGGAATTGGTTTCTAAATCAAAGGAAATAGGACTAAGGTCTATGAATGAAGGTTGATCATCCTTAACAGAAACCTAACTTATGTATTGAAAAGGATAGACAAAGTTCAATGGTTACCAACAAGTGAAGAAAATGATTATGGAACACTAAATCAATTATCACATAATACTTAGTGTTGGACTCTACAAGAACAAAGGATGGATAATATATCCTTAATAAGTCTAGTTATCTTAAAAAGGTGTCTCGTAGAAACATCTTGAGAGACTTACATATATGAGTACAGAAATCAGGCCGTTTTCCGAACAAACTAAGATTGTTTTCTAAATTAGACTCATGAACTCAGGGTTTTAGCATATGGCCATTAATGTGCTGAGCACACAGAACACTATGTATGTAACGACGCGGATTTTTGGACGGTTAATTTGAGATATGTAAATGGGTTTAAATATTGATTTGAACTATAAATTGATTTGAATATGAAAAGTTTGGTTTTATTTAATATAAAAGTGATTCAGAATTTAAATATAACAATCTATTGAATGAATTGATTGAGTATTAAAATAGTAATTGACAATTGGGTAAAATATTTAAATCTGGTATGGTAAGCTTGTTGAAAATATTTTAACGGCTTATAAAATTTATATTGATAATACTGGAAGTAATAGATGGATTAAAATTGAATTTAACTGTCGTTTGTTTAATTTTAAATTTACATCGTTTAAATTGACATTTAAAAATAGCCTTCCGAGGCATAATCTCGGATTTCGACGAAACCAGTTCCATTGGGTCCGAAGTATTGAATTATTACTGGATTACAAATTTTGTAATTTTCGCAGCTATCGTGTGATCGTTCGGGGTAAAAACGATTCGAAACAATTAATTATTTATTTAAATATACTACATCAAATCATAGCCCTTTTTTTCCTTTCAGCTTCTCAAAGACGCTTCCTTTACCTCTTGAATACACGATCTCATCTTGCATCCTTTAATCACGACACTTCTCTTTCGCTCAGAAATCAATATCGTAAGGAAACTAATTATAATGGCCGAAGCCCTTATGTTCCAAATCGCAAAAACAAATTTCTCTTCGTTTTTCCCTTTCTCCCTCTATAGCTGTTTCACAGCATAAAAAAACCCTAGCTTGAATCGAACGAAATCAAGGCGCGTTCGATTTCGCGCGTGCAAATAAGAATCTCGACATGTCGATGTGTTGGGATTCTCGTGGCGAGCATCGCGAGGTGCGCGATGTGTGTGGTTCGATCTGGGAGCATGGCGGTTGCTCGATTTGAAGGCGACGTGGTTGTTCGTGAGTGGGGTGGTCGCGTGGTTCAGTGGAGGCTGCGAGTTGTGCGGCTATAGGTGAAGTGACGGTGGAGCTGGGGTCGGAGTGTAGTCGCGTTCCTGGTTGTTAGAGGCCGCGTCGTTTTAGGGGATGCAGTGGTTCTGGCTTGGTGTTGCTTCGTGTAGTGAGGTATAACATTTATCTGCTTTTTAATTTAATAAATTTACATATTTTAAAATTGCTAAAATTTATTTTTTATAATAATGGTCTGGTGAAAAACAAAAATTTTATTTAATTAACTTGTTTTAATTTTTTTCAGCTAATAAAAAGATTTTTAGAAGAAAATGTTTTCAGTTGAAAACTAAGTAATTAGTAAATTAAATTTATTAAAAGAAAATAATGTTTAAATTTGTTTCGAATGCTTATGAATTCAATTTTGAATTATCAGTTCATTAAATTTATAAAATGGAAATTTATCGATCGATTATTTCGAATATTTGTAAAAAATTCATATAATTGTTATATAAGGTTTAAAGTCGGGAAATAAATAGCTTAAATAAATTGTAAGTCAATTAAATATTCACCGATAAATTTATCATGGATCAGTTCAAATATTAATAAAATCCATGAAATTGTTATTCAAGGTCAAAAGTATGGAAAACAAGTCGAGATTGGACAGGATTGCAACTTAAAAGCAAAGGTGAGACTTTCTCACTCATTTGGATGCTGTAAATAAAATTTAAATGTGAAATTTAAATTATTGGATGTGTTTGGTTGATTGATAATAATTTATTCACTGGTTAATATCATAACCCATATACTGTAATATCCATTTGAAAGTGGAATTGATATGTTATTGTGCTAACATTTGTGGATGCAGGGAAACAGGTTGGAGGGATCCAACAGGATTCCTCAAAGATATTTATTTATATATATATTGTTGCCATATGACAGGATGAATGATATTGATATGGATTTGCATGCAAATTAAATTTATATGGAAATTGGAAGTCACTAATTTTTAAAATGCTATAAATAATTTTATTGAAGGAAGTTAAATGAAATTTAAATTAAAAGAATATTTCTTTAGGATTTGAATTTACTCCTATTGAGACTAAAGTAAAATTTAAAGAATAATTATTACCTTGGTTAAACTTAAAATTAGTTAAAGTTGAGTTTGGGAAAAATTAAATTATGTACAAAGACTTAAAGAAAATATTGTAATCGATGAATAGATTTGAGGTAAAGGAGAACTATATTAAGAAATAAAATAAGGAAACTTTATTAAGAAATGAAATGGAAATTCAATAAGGTACAATATGGAATTGAATTGAAAAAAATTAAATTTATAAAGTAGGATTTTTGAATAAATTGTTTTCATAAAGAAATGAAAAAGAAAACTCAGGGAGTTATAAATTTATAAACGGAGTTTATAAATGGGAAAGGAAGATATCAGTGGAGACAAAGGAATAAGTCTTGAACTTATATTGAGTTATAAATTAATTTGAAACGGAAATAGAAGGATCCGAGAGTAAGGGGTGCGAATTTGGACAAGAGGCATTATAGATGGATATTGGGTTTTCTAAAATTTATAAACTTATTTATTAAAAGGAGTATTTTAAATTACTACACTATATAAATTTCTTGTAAACTATTTCTTGAATTTAAAATGTTTCGAATTAGTTATTTTTAAAGGATAAGTAAATATTTATAATAAACTTTAATTTTCTAAAACCAGTTTTACAATTTATCATTAACTAGATATGAACTCTAATTTTTATATTAAACATTTCTTTTAAACCGTAAATTGTATAAACTATACTTCTTATTTTATAAATTTAAATGTTTTCAAATGCTTTTGAAATCAAATTAATAATCCTCTTGTGATGATAAGTGAGTTATTAAATGAGATAAGATTTAGGAGAAATCTTATTAAGTGAAGGAATTGAGTTTGAAAATTTATAAGCAAAGTATAAATTGATTTTGATAAAGGAATGAGAAAATAAGAAATATTTTCAAAAGTTAAATCAAATTGAGTGTGAAAGAAATCAGATAAGTGATTTCAAGGAAATAAAAGGACTGTGAAATTAGATTCAAATGGGTTAAAATGGAAATAATATCTGAATGATATTCGAGATAAATGATTTGTGGTAATTATTTGATGGTTGCTTGTGAATGATGAATTGATAGTTAAATAACCGACTATCAATATTGGACAATGCGCTGATCGTTTCGAAGAGTCCGGGATCGGATTTAATTATCTGAAAACCACTTCGATCCGATTTGAACTATTACGAATGAAGACCGTGAAGAGTTGAAGACGGTGATTCGGTTTGTCCAGACCCAGGGCAACTTGTATGGATTGGATGCTTTCAGAACATCGTCAGGTGGACGATGAGCATTCTAAGTGATGCATTCTTGAAAGGTAACGCTTAACCTCAAGCCTCATCAACCGGGAATGGCTAAAACAGGGGAGGTGCAGCAAGGTTAGATGGGTCATGCCCAAGCAGGACAAGATTTTCCCCTGTCTAGATGTCCCTTTTTATTCGGCTTAGTGGGTGGTTGGTCGCACCAACCACCGGGTTATCTTGTTCGGGACTGTTCAGTAAGGAATGGTTCCGGCCTTGTGTTGCAGGGTAGCGGGCGTACTCCTCGGTACTCTGATCTAGGCCAGGTACTGTGACGGGCGGTACCCCAGTAGCCCAGCCATTGATGGAAATACATTCTCCCTACGAGCCTTGTACGAGTTTTGTTTGTATTACCCACTCTGTGGCTAGTAGCTGGAATTTAATAAATGTAACAATTTCGGCTATTTTATAAGTATTTGTATATAGACCCT
Source organism: Allium cepa (assembly GCA_030765085.1). Taxonomy (NCBI): domain Eukaryota; kingdom Viridiplantae; phylum Streptophyta; class Magnoliopsida; order Asparagales; family Amaryllidaceae; genus Allium; species Allium cepa. Next base: position 870,513,366 of record CM060937.1, on the reverse strand, counting down.
ATTATAATATCAGAGGATTCCTATAAAAAGTGTTTTAGCTATCGTAAGATAAAAACCCGACATGTTTATTTGTGGCGTGGTCTTACGAGATGCTTTGTTTTTCAAAAGGATTTTTGAAACTTTAATAATCCATTTGAGTGTGATTTTCTCACGCTGGTATTCCAGACTGACTAGGGTGTTATTTTATATGATGCTCGGGTCAGACCGAGTTAAACAGGTTCGGGTTATATGCTGGAGCTTAGGAGACGAGCTGGTGACAAAGCATATTTCCGTATTTGTCTATTATTTCCGCTGTGTATAATCATATAGTAGTTGTCTCTGCATGATTGATTGATGTACTCTGATGATGATATGTATGTATATGTATACGGTACAGATTTCTTGTTTTTGTTCTTATTCTTCTACCTCTTTCTTCTTTTACCCGAAGACTCGTACATTTGTGCCACTTTGAACTGAACTGTGGTGGAATTTTGTTAGTTCAAAGGGGTACGGATTTGCGGGCCTTTACAATGTATGGAAATCAGTATGTGTGACTGTATCAGCACTATCACTAGGAGTACTTGGTTCAATACCATAGTCCTCGATAGAACTTTGAATGGTTTACACTAAGTGAAGGTTCAAATCCGAAAGATACTTATCATTTATGTATTGGTTTTCACTATGATGCAAAACTTGACCTTGGAACTACATTGGCATGATCCCTCTTGGGTATGTACGTAGTCACTCTAGTGATGCAGCCGTTTATTTCATTTATTTTACATATTTTGAAAACGGGGGGAAAATTTTGGAAATTTTCAAAATAAGTTTTGGGTTTAGGTTTGTTTTCAAAGAGGGAAGAAGAAGGAAGAAGAGGGGATGAATAGTCCCACGTCTAGGAAATTAAAAGAATATATTGATTTATATATGGATTTCTTTAAGGAAGGTTGGACCATTTGGGCATCCAAAGCTTTTCTTTGATGTAAGGAGAGAAGTTATGCATCACCACTACACGCGCGACGCCGCCACCGTCCACACGACCAACTGGACTGGTTCGAGTTCAGGTTCGGGTCTAAAATGACGAATTAATTTTGTTAACAAGCCGGATCCTTAATTTGAATGGATATTTTTGGCGGATCATTTGAATGAAGGGGCGCGACCGTTTAGTAACAGTTTTAAACCGTTACGAATAAACACAACCGTTTGTAATGGTTTCGGACTGTTGGAAAGGATGCGACACTTGACGAATGGACGCTTCCTCACTACTATAAATAGTGACGCCCAGGAAATATCACAGAGTAAAAAAAATCTTTTCTTTATATACCTTTTTCTTCTTCCTTATGATCTGTGACGCTCAGATAGTGTTGCAAAACACTTTATTTCACCATAGTTTGCGATGCCTGTAAGGTGTTGCAAATGCAAAAATATTGCTGATCGATTTTCTTCTTCTTCTTCATTTTATTCTCTACTAAATTGCATCATCGGAGATAGAATTTGAGTGTTCTTGGTCGGATCAAAATCGTACAAGTTTTGAATCTGACTACGCTGTTTCAAGGCTTCATGAATCCTGAAGTCGATAGTTCAATAACCTATTTGCACATGTTGGGTTGAACTATTGTCTAAAAGAATCTACGCAGTAGATCATTGAAGTCAGAAGTATAGCAGTTATCATCTTCATCATTCTCGAATCATCGACAAAATTATCCAACATTCAGTTTATTAAAAATTTAAAACTGTTTGGTCAAATTATGCTCCATGATTTAAAGCATAAAGCAGTTGCACGTGTTTTTTGTACCTTTCTTCGTATATGTTTACTTTTGTTCTTTACTACAACATATTATAACATTTTGTTTATTAAAAAAAAGTGCCTCGTGATAAAATTAGCATGCTGATAGTTTTTGTTTGTTCATTCTATTAGACAGTTCGTTACAGTGTGTGAAGCTGTCATAAATTGTCTACCATACATGACGGTACCACTTTGCATTCCATCATTCATAGAAGTTGAGATGGATTATGAGATAAACTTCGTCTACCCACCTCACAATCATATGTATAGCTTTTAAACGTTGGTTATGATTTGACCACTATAACGACATTAAACATAACAGTTTATGTATTTGATATCCATATTTTATTAATATGCATATGAGATTTACTCGTGCTGACCTGATTTTTTGATTTGGAAAAGTATGTATCACTAATGTAGGCCTGTACAACATGCGCACATAATAATTCTGCCCCCCAATCCATCAACATGTTGAATGAACATTATGGATGTTAAGAAATTATTGTTAAACCACTTATTAATCATAAATATACACTTCTGCATGTTTATAAAAAGATATTTGTTCTCCATTTCAAATTGTTATGTTGAATATTGAAATAAATTCAATACCTTACATAATTAATAACTGGCACAATTATAACAAACCAGAATTTTGGTTGTTTGAAATTGGAATGTTTAATTAATTTTAAATATTTAAAAGTTAATTTTTAACTTAAATTTTAAACACAACGATTTATTGGATAATTTAATTATTGAATTTAATAAATGGAACTTTGGTAAAATAGTGAAATTTTGAGTTTTTAAGCTTGATAAAAATAATTTAAAGGGTTATTAAATTTATATCAATAAGAATGAAGATAATAAAACTTTATAAATTGAATCTAAAAGTGATTTGTTCAGTTTCAAAAATAACTTGTTTGAATTAGCATAAAAAAATAGTCTTACGAGAAACAGTCTTGGAATTTGACGAAACCAGTTCCATTGGACCCGTAATAGTGTAGTATTATTGGATTTCAAATTTCATAGTGTTTAGAGTCATCACTTTGCCATACGGGATATAAATGCGTTGAAATTAATATTGAAAATTCAATATAATAATTGAGTACAAAAAGCTATCTTCTCCATACCATAGAGTTTGGGCTCGAAAAATTTTCCTTTGCGTTCGGGATAGGGGTATAACATTATAAACGCCTAGCGGTACGCCTAGATAGGGGTGTGAGATTTAAGCTACGTAAAACGAGACATTTTGAAATATAATTAATATGTATATACTAAAATCTGTCTTATTCTCTGCAACTATGATCGTGACTTTACCTATGCATAAACGCATCTTCTTCCTTTAAAACACATGCAACAGTTACAACCAAACACGGTCAAAAAGAAAAAAAATCAGCTTCAAAATTTTATTTCTCATAATTCAGTCAACGGAAAAATTCGAAAACACTTCCTATATTCATGTTTTTCCATGGGCTTCATTTTGATATGGGTTTGGTGGAGCTCGGCGGAGATTCCAGAGGTTTGAATATTTACAGCTAGGCACAGGCGAAACTTAGGTTTCCGGTTTCTTGAGATGAGGGAAGGTTTGGGAGGGATCGAAGACATTTTTGGGGATGTCAAGGATAGGCGCAACTTGGGAAGGAGTTTAAAAGTGCGAGACTTAAGGTCAGGCGGTGCAAAATTTCCAGTCAAACGTGGGAAAAGTAGTAGTCACATATTTTAGTGTGGCCATCGAGGTTGTTGAGAAGGATATGGTCAGATGGAGATCGATGCAAGAAAGCCGTTGGTGATGTCAAATTTTGATTTCGTGCAGCGGATCTTGGTATCATTCTCGTGCACGCATGATACTGGCAATGTCTTGTACAGGGTATTTAGGGAAGATGGAGTGCATTTGGGCCTCGGGTCGGTTACAGCGGGTATGGGTTTTTAAATAAAATGATTTGTGTTTAATTTAATTTTATTGTATTGACAAATATAAAAATGTATAATTCCTATAAACGGGTCCGTTTGGGACGAGACTTTTTGAGTTGCAATCGTGATGACGAGAGCTTCACAATGATACTGGTTTATGGTTTGGATGAATTTGGAGCTTGTGGAATTTCAGATAAATTCAAATGCATCCGGACTAAATTGAAAACAAAACGTCGAAGCGACAATAAAAATCAAGGTGACTTATCTCACTTATTTTTGGATTACTAGTTAATTTTAAACAGTAAAATTAATTATTGGATGTCTGGTTGAAATTGATAATTATTATTAGTTTGGATGTTATTATATATATAGTAGTGCATATATATTGGTAGTTGGATTGATTATTCCCGCCTATTGGAGCGGATGCAACCCAATGCGTCCCGCATAATAGCGAATGACCCTATTTTACCGCGATATCCTACCTCGAAGTGGGATTGGTATTTTTATGTTGTATTAACATCCGTAGATGCAGAAAGACAGCTTGGAAGGATCCAACTGGATTCCTCAAAAATGTTGAATTTAATTTCATATATAGTGATATGTTTGAATAATCTGTGACAGAATATAGTGTGAATTAAATTTATTGGATGCTATGGTAGCATTGGACTAGATTTTGGTATTTTGAAATACCATACATATATTCATATGGAATTTGATAAGAAATTAAAAGGGATCTTGGAAGTAAATCATTTACATTGAATTTGGGGATAATTAAATGAAATTTATTTAGATAAATAAATGGTTGGGTTTTGAATTAGCACTCAACTACCTCACGATGTTTTAAATGGAGATTTTTGAAAAATATGTATATAAAGATTTTAAATAATAAAACATAAGTGATATTTGTTTAAGTGTGAGAAATTTTTTAAAAAATCAAAAATCAAAAAATTAAACGGACTGGGAAAAATGAAGGAAATCTAGGGATAAATATAAAGTTGGTTATACGAGATCTTAAATAAGATTTTAAATTACGAAATGGAAATAGAATTTATATTTGGTTGTTTTTTTGGAATATAGTTTGGTTTATGCAAAGAAATGATTTATAATTGGAATAAATGTAGAAATCGATTAACATGGATTTAAGTGATGTGAATCTGTTGTAAATTGAAAATGAGACTATGGGATTCATAAACAATGTTTATAAATAAAGTGAAATGATTTTCAATTGATAAATTGAAGTTATAAATTCACGGTGAGAATTTATAATGAGATGGGTAAATCGGTCTAAAAAGAAATGATAGATTTTACTTTTGTAATTGCGAAAAAGGGATTTATGAAATGGGAGATGTAAATCTTTTGGTGATAAATCGAGAGAGATTTATAAATATTAGATTAGTTAATTGGAATTGGAAAGTATTTTTTATCGAGAAGTTGAGTTTTTTTTAAAAGGGGGTTTTTAAATTATTGAATTAGTTAATTTAAAAATGTTTTGGCATAAAAATATTTCAGAGAGTTAGTTGTTAAATATATTTGAATTGTCAAGAAGAATTATAAGGTTTTATAAACAAGTCTGGTAAAGCGATTAGAATCTTATAAATAAATCAAAATTAATTATTGTTTCAAAGTTATGTAATTATTTTAATTATTTAACAATATATTTAATTATTAATTTACGTTACTTTAAAATGATTTGTTTTAATGTTAATTATTAATTAATAACATTATTATTATTTTAAAATCATAAATTATTAAATATTAATATTGTTTTATATAATAACTTTTATTAAGGAGTATTTTCTAAATTAACTTGGGGATTTATATAGAAATTTTATAAGTATTATTTTGAGAATAATTATTAAATAAAGTTTAAAAAGTAATGGTATACTTTCATACAGAACTTGGGAGGTAGAGATTACCTACAGTTAAGTTTGGATTTCTCTGGCATAAAACTTAATCATCGAGCTGCGAATCCATGATTGATACGGCATGGTGCTTTCCGTATATTTTAAAAAGGTTTCAAATATTTTTGAAAAGCAGGGCAAGTGAACGTATATATTCTAATAAGATAAGTATATAATTTTTGATAAAGAGATTTAATTTATTAAATTTTAAATTAAGTGAGACTTAGTCTTTTCAATAGGAAATGAACTCTTTGGTTGAATGATTGTTTATTTGATAGTTAAATAACCAACTGTCGAATCGGGACCCAAAATATAACTTTGGAAATATCTAGGAGAAACAAGGGGGTTATATGGTACAGTTACCATCAAAGGTGTTATACTATACGTATAAACTCGTTTCGTTCATCTAGGACGATTATAAGGAAATCCATCCACTAACGGTTAAGATGATCTCCGATCTTATTTTTATCTGTTTATTTTCTAAAGAACCTAGGTTGAGTTTACCGAAAATATCGAACGATTTTTTGAAGAGACCGGGAATGAACAAGCTATCAAAAAACCACTTTGATCTAACAAATACGTTACAAAGTGAAGATAAGAGCGTGTAATTGAAGATGAATCATCAAAGTGCAAGGGCTAATCGCTACTGATTCCAAGGATGATTCCAAAATGGATATAGTGGGAATAGTGCCTTCGATTTCATTCAGACCCAGAACGGACATGTATGGATGAATTCTTTCAACGCATTGGCACTGGAGGACAACGAGCATTCTAAGTGAAAATTCCTTTAAAAGGTAATCGTAACCTCAAACGTCATCAACCGGAAAGGCTAAAAACCAGGGGAGATGGAGCAAGGCTATGTAAGTCGCACCCAATTAGGGTATGTTATCACCTTTCTAGATACCCTTGGATATATTATAAATTATGGATACGGTGGTGCATGGAAAAGAGCTCTCGATAATGGTGGGAATACTTGAGGTGGTAACATATTCGATACTATCTAGGTTAGGGGTAGAACCAGTCTTGTGTTGTAGGGGATCCTGGCGAGGTCTTTGGTATATTTTTCTTGACATGTACTTTGATAGGTGGTAGCCCAGTGTCTAGTCATTGTATGGAATCCATTCTCTAATACGTGCCTTTACGGTTTTGCTTGTAGAGCCTAGTACGCTTTTCGGCTATTTGAATAAGTATTTGTACCTAGACATTATTATAATATCAGATGATTTTGAGATAAAATGTTTTGGTTATCGTAAGGTGAAAACTCATCGTGTTTATATGTGGCGTGCTCTTACGAGAAACCTTTGTTTTTCAAAAGATTTTGATAACTTTAATAATTCAAATTGAATGCGTATTTCACGCTCCGGACTGACTCGGATGTTATTTTATTATAATGCTCGAGTCAAGCCAAGTATTACAGATTCAGATTAGGATGTTATGGAGCTAAAGAGACAAGCTAGATGACAGAGACGTATTTCACGTACTTGATTATATTCTGATATGTACTATAGGCTGTATATTCAACACTAATGAGGACAAGTTATTACAACTGTCATGTATTGAGTTATTGATTTGTTGTACTTTGATGATGTAATGCATAAGTAACAGTTATAGTTCGTTTTGTACAAAGACATTTTATTATCTATTATATATTGTTCCGCTACTATTATGAGATTGTGTTTTGTTATTTCTATTTTCTTCTACCTCTTTCTTCTTTTGCTCCAACGATCTGGTAGTTTCAACACTCGATTGCTCGGCATGCTATATAGTGAATGTATTGATGTTGATTTTTTATGGTTGAAAATTCGGTTTGTGACACTTGGTATCAAAGATGAAGGTTAAGCGAGAACCTTGCCTTTGATGGGAAACTCATTAGAGATAGGGCCAGTAGCACCCTAGAATGAGTTTGAGTGCATTAATAGATATGAGTGCGTATTTATTAGTGAATATAAAAGTGTTTTATATTATGTTGATTGACCTATTGAGTGGCTTATGGATTCTTGTCAATACGAGTAATTAATGTTATTGATAGGGATCTCTAAACACTCGAATAGAGCAATTCGACATGATATTGTTTTGAAATTGGGTAAATGAAATAAATTTACGTAGATTATTTTTATATATGAAAGGAATAATTTTCCATAAATTATTATAGTTATATATGGTGTGTTTGGTTGTTAGGAAATGATAATATTGAGCCATTATTGTTGAGTTGTGGTAATTGAATGAAAGTTGATATTGTAATCAAAAAGTTAGGAAATAATTTCATATAACGAAATGGAGTTATGAAAATGTGATTTTGTAAATGTGATTTATAATTTGAAATGAAACGAAATTCCAGAAGTATATTTAAATATGATTTGTTAAATGAAGGCTAGGAATTTAGGAATTTAATTCCCGTTAGTTGGAAATGTTTTCCAAAGTCTTGGAAAATAATTATGAATGATTGAATGGAAATATTCTAAAGGAATAAAGGCACTGAACTCACTTCGGCCGCTGGAAAATAATTTTGGTGATGACTGTAGCATCATCGACATTCATTTTTGAGTTTCCAAGAGAAGAATTTTCCACCATTGGAGTTTTGCTTTAGTAAAACTGATTTAATTTTGAGATTCAAGAAATGATTGATATACCAAGGGATTTTGTGTGTGTGTGTGATTTCAAAAATGATTTTGAAATACTTAGAACAAAGTATTAAACTCTAGAATTTTTATTTAAAATGTTTTTTGGAATATGAGTAAGTTCATAAAATTTGTAAATTGCAAGTTAAAGCAATATTTTAAAGTGTTAAATATGGATGCAAGAAAAGTAAAATTTTGAAATTTAACTGTGGAATGAAATTTAACATGAATTAAGTTAAATAAAGTAGTTATATTGGATATGGTTTGGAATATTGATTGATAAAAAAAATCAAATGTGAAATTGGAAAGTTGAAATTGAATTTGATTAAAAATGGGTATGGAATTTAGTTGTAACGTGGTAATAACCACAAGCAGTTTGTATAAAATGTTATAATAGACTTAAGAAAATTGATGGTGAGATTCTTAAGTGAAATTCGTATCTAAGGGAGATAATAAGTAAATAGGTGAATGTGAATTATTAATGTGAATGATAATTGTGAATAATTGAATGGAAATGAAAGTAAATGTGAATAAAAAAGAACTTAATATAGCTAAGAATCAATTGAAATAAATATGTAAGTTGTACGTATACTATTTTGTTCATATAACAGTTTGATCCAGATTTGAACACCGAATTTCGAGATAATCTATATCGATCCGAATTAGGATTTTTCACTCGATTCTCGACGGCGAACACTGGATATGGGTTTTGATTGATTCTAAAATTCTCTATCATAGTATATGGCTATGTGAGGAGAATAACAATTTCTAATCAAGAAACCAGATCTAAGTCCGCAATAGAGTGGTCGTGTAAACGATACTAGTTTAGAAGTGAAACTGTGTGGTCGAGTAATTGATCAGTTTTCATATTACGTATGAATGATATATATACATCATAGGGTTTTAGTCAAATAAATATTGAAAATTGAAATGCTGAATAAAATAATTTTGAACTATATGATTGGATATTATTGGTAAATAAGATACAGGTATATAAAAGCAAGAACTAAATTGATGTCTTCGATATCAAAACAAATTGGATTGCCGATAAAAAGGTACATGTTTAATTTTTTGTTTGAATTTGATTATTTATGATTAAGCCACTTGGCTTTTGTTTTATTTTGATGATTTGGGCCCGTAGAGGTGATTTGTAGTTGTTCGGATCTAACCGGACGAAGGAGACGATGGCGAAATTTTTTGAAAATTTAAGGAGTTAGAAAATTTTGAAGAAAATTTTGGATAACTAATATTTTATTTTTGATTATAGCTTAAAATTATTAAGTAAGTAATATTATTTGGAACCTATGAATGAATTTGGAAATTATAAGAGTGATAATGTGGTTTCAACTTATTTATTTTGGGAAGGTTAATAGGTTTTGAACCATTCTTCTTACCTTGGTAATTTCGGAGATGAAATTCTTTTAAGGGGTGAGGAATGTGATGACCTAGAATTTTGGTTGTTTGAAATTGAAATATTTAATTGCTTATAAATATTTAAAAGTTAATTTTTAACCTACATTTCAAATATAACAATTTATTGGATAATTTGATTATCAAGTTTAATTTAGTGAAATTTTTAGATTTTAAGCTCGATAAATATAACCTAAAGGCTTATTAAATTTATATCAATAAGAATAAAGACAATGAAACTTTCTAAATTGAATTTAAAAGTGATTTGTTCGATTTTAAAAATAACCTGTTTAAATTAGCATATAAAAATAGCCTTTCGGGGCATAGTCTCGGAATTTGAGAAAACCAGTTCCATTGGATCCGTAATAGTGTATTATTTTTGAATTTCAAATTTTGTAGCATTTAGAATCATCGTTTGGTCATACGGGATATAAACGCGTTGAATTAATATCGAAAATTCAATATATTAATTGAATCCGAAAAGCTGCCTTCTCCATACGATCGAGTTTGCACTTGAAACATTTTCTGTCACGTTTGGAATAGAGGTATAACATTATAAATGCCTAACGCATGCCTCGATAGGGGTTCGAGATTTTAAGCTACGAAAAACGAGACATTTGAAATTTAATATATATATATATACACAGATATATATATATATATATATATATATATATATTCTAGTTAAATCTGTCTTATCCTCTACAACTATGATCGTGACTTTACCTATTCATACACGCAACCTCTTCCTTTATACCACAAACAACAGTTACAACCAAGCACAGTCAAAAAGAAAAAAATAAACTTCAAAAAATTATTCTCAAAATCCACTCAATCGAAAAATTCGAAAACACTTCCTAAATTCATGATTTTCCATGGCTTCATTTTGATATGGATTTGGTGGGGCTTGGTGGAGATTCCTGAGGTTCAAATATTTATAGTTAGGTGTCGACGAAAATAGGGTTTGCCGTTTCTTGAGATGAGGGAAGGTTTGTGAAGAATGGATAGCGTTTTTGGGTTTGTCGAGGATAGGCGCACCTGGGGAGGAGTTTGAAGGCATGCGACTTGGAGTTAATGGGTGCGACATTTCCAGTCGAAGGAGGGAAAAGTAGCAGTCGCGTTTTTGGGTGTGGCTATCAGGTTGTAGAGAAGGATATGGTCAGATGGAGATCGACGTAAGAAAGCCATTGGTGATGTTGAATTTTGGTTTCGTGGAGCGGATCTCCATAACAACCCGATTTTTCGACTTTCGAAAGTCGACATTAATACGTCCACTGTATCAATTGCCGAACCATCGAACGTCGGAAAACCGAACCATTAGGGTTTAAGAAGAAGAAGAAGATAGAAGAAGAAACAGAAACAATAATATAATCCCACATTTCGCAGCGGAACAAATATAATAGATAAATAAATATCTTTAAACAAAATCACTATGTCAGTTATTACATACATTTCATTACATTATCAGAGTGTGCAACAACAGCAGCGGAAAGAAATATTACATATATATACATATGATACGCATCGCCATCCAGCTTCAACTCCTGATTCCACAGCAACTGTAACAACCCGCATATTTATCGAGTTTGTATTTAAATATTTTATTTAAATATTAACTCGTTAATCGGATTTTGGTCCGAAAAGCTACTTTTTGCAAACGGTCAAATTAGGACTCGAGACCACTTCCATTGAGTTCGAAATGTCGTTTACAACTTTTTAAGTATAAACATCGATAGGTTTGGAGTTAGTGAAATTTCACTAACTTTTCCCGCTTTGGACTTTGGGTTAGTTTAGCCTATTAAGCCCAAGTTCCAACCCTCTTCTCCTCACTCTTCATAAATTTCCTAACTAATCAAGCTTTGGCATTAATGGTGGAGGGAATGGGAAATTAAAACTCCAAGCACAAATTCAATTGCAAATCCAACATTCAACTCCAAATTCAAGTAGAAGATATTGGATTCAAGCTTTGGATTGCTTCTCCTTGCTTTCAAGCTTCATCTTCATAAACTTTAGTGCAAAGGTGAGATTTTTGTCTCACAAATCTAGTCTATAACTATATTGGACTGTTGGGAATGATTCCCTATCACTTTTGCATGCACATTTGCATTTGGTTTGGATTGGATTGGCGAAAAACTCCAATTTTTAGCATTTTGGTGAATTTTCTGCACTTAGGTCGTTCTGGCCATTTTTAGGTCGTTCGGAGTTAAGTCGTTCGTCCATGGGTCGTGAGTCGTTCACGAGTTAAGTCGTTAGGTCGCTCGCGAGTTAGTACCATAGGTCGCAGTGCTTTAGGTCATTCTGGAAGTATTGGCACTTCGGAGTTAGGTCGCTCGCGAGTTAAGCCTTAAGTCGTAGGTCGCTCACGAGTTTGGCCTTAAGCCGTAGGTCGCTCGCGAGTTAAGCTTTAAGTCTTAGGTCGTTTCCGACCTATAATCTCTAGGCAAACGTTAAGTCGCTCGCCCTGGTTTATCTCGTAGGTCGTCTCCGACCTAAGCCCCAGATAAGTCGTTCGAGTTAGGTCGTTGGACCATTTACCTTAGGTCGCTCGTCCACTAAGTCGGCCTGGTTTATCTCGTAGGTCGTCTCTGACCTAAGCCCCAGATAAGTCGTTCGAGTTAGGTCGTTGGACCATTTACCTTAGGTCGCTCGTCCACTAAGTCGGCCAGGTTTATCTCGTAGGTCGTCTCCGACCTAGGCTCCAGATAAGTCGTTCGAGTTAGGTCATTGGACCATTTACCTTAGGTCGCTCGTCCACTAAGTCGGCCTGGTTTATCTCGTAGGTCGTCTCCGACCTAGGCTCCAGATAAGTCGTTCGAGTTAGGTCGTTGGACCATTTACCTTAGGTCGCTCGACTCTGTTAAGTCGGCCATGTTGGGTCGTGAGTCATCGTTAGGTCGCGAACACCTCTAGGTCGCAACCACTAAGTCGCTTGACCCCTTAGACCCCTAGGTCGCAGCCGTTAGGTCGTATGACCCTTGAGTCGTTAGGTCGTTAGACCTCATTTTGTCTTCACTAGGTCGTACCGTTTTGGTCGCGGCGCTGCCCCGCACCCCGCCGGGGGCGCTGCCCCCTGGACCCCCGCGACCTGACCGGGCAGGTCGAACCCCGTAAGCGGTGGCGTTGCCCCCGCACCCCCACCTTGGGGGGTTGCCACCCCCCTGGACCCCCCCTCCATAGGGGATCTTATCTGAAAAACATTGAGCTGATTTCCTTGGATTTTATTCGCATCTCCGTATGCGATCTTTGTGACTGATTGTTTCTACACTTGCTTATGTGTTTTGTCACTTTATAATACAAAGGTTTCAATACTAGTAGTAAATATCAAAACTCTTTTAACAAACAATTTCAACTCTATTTTTAATAACAAAGCTCTTTTTCTTAAACCGTTTTCCAATCTATTAGTATATACAAGCCTTTACCTCACTCGGATGAGAAATCTAATTAAACGACTTAGTAAAACAAGTGGTATGAAACGCTTGCGTTCACTTCGTCGGTTAATTCTTGGACTTGTTCGATTGAACCTATTGTGACAATTTTATTAGTGAAGATTTACAGTTTGTTCGTAAATATTTAAGTTAAGCAAGTGGTTATGGGACATGAAGCTAAACTTCTATATTTACTAGCTTAGTGTAATTGACACTTCTCGTTGATCTTGATGATCGCTTTATGAATTAGACTAGCAATTGCGCGATGTCTCTTTCATTGCAAGGTTAGACTAGACACCACTTGTGTGATTCCATTCACACATACCTTTCTGCTTTTTGGTTAGTCTTGACCTCAATCTGTGTGATTCCACTCACACATGTGGGGTAGCTCCCCATGGTCTTCGGACCGTCATGTGATAGGCCTCTTTCCCTTTTTATGATTTCTGGATTTCTCGTGTTGATTTCTGGAATTTATGTCATTGACTTGTTATGAGTACAAGTTTAGGGTATGATGCCCTCTTCGAATCTTTGAGAAGATTCTTGTGATATTGATTATCTCTTATTGATTGATCTTCTGTTGATCATTATTTACATACTTATAGTGGTATGTCGTTATGGATATTTATGTTTATGCCATATCTTTTATGTTATATCATGTCATCTGATATTTATAGCTAGACTGATCCGTTTATTATTTTCTTAAATAATACTCGGGTCAGACCGAGATGTTACAGGTGCTTCTGCTTGACTTCTTCCCAGGGATTCATCACTCTGACTTTTGGCTAACTGTTTAGATTAGCAGTTTTTGTTGTATACACTTGAGATATAGACTCATAGTTGTATTCTTTTGTATAGCACGTGTTGCTATTCTTTTGTATTATCGTGGATCTTACTGACCACTACTCTAATGTACACTTTCATGTGTTAGTTATATATTCATATCTTCTTCCGCCTTTGTGATATGGATATCTGTGACTGATTTGTGATATGATTATTTCTATGTTTGTTTCCGAAGATTATTTATAGCCACCGTGTGATAAGCAATTACATGGATGGTCGCTCCTCAACAGCCTTATTCTCCGTGCTAGTTGACAGCACTACTCCGGAGTGTTCTTGGCTAGCGTGGGTATAGAGGTGGGGCGTCACAGCAACTTCTTGACTTTCTTCCGAATAATGATAACCTGACTCAGGCTGCCCGTGTGAAAAATTGTAGGCACCCAAAGTTTAGAAAGGGAACAATAAACTACAGGTCAGTCATGGGACTGTTGTGAGATCTTAAAAACAGTTATTTTCTCAAAGAAAATAAAAAGAAACCCGCTATGCTTTTCAAAATGAAACTGCTATAAGGCCTCCCGCCACACACACAATGCAAACGCACACTTGGAGGAGATTTCTCCTTATGACAATCAAAAATGCTTAATACGCAAAATTCTTTCGATATTATTATTAGTGCATAGTGCAGAAAAACATTTTGAAAGTATAATATTAATCTTAGCCAGCATATAACATTTCTTTCGTATGCCTACTATAGCTACCATGTTCAATAGCATGTTACCGCCATATCCCATGGCAGGTTATACAACTAAAAGCGTACAGGGCGCGTATTGTTTTCTTTGGATTTCAACAATTGGTTAGGCTAAGGAACTTCCTATTGCCACATGGGTATGCCTCTGGAGGGACGCCTCGAGAACCTAAATGGATCTCTGCCAACACAAGGCCGAGTTACCTCACGCTTCTAGGTGCAATGAAGCTGTAACTAGATTACTCCACACAAAAGTATGCCATCCTCGGTCGTTACCGACCTTTATCCGAGGATCCTTAACAACAAAGCAACATCGCACAGTAATAAATTTACAGTGTCCACATGAGTTAAGTATCAGGACTCCATATCATGATACCACCCTTTATCCAGAAGAAAATGGACATACCCTAGGGGCGCGACCCCTAAAAACTTGGCCTCAACATTCCTGTTTCGACCATTTTCGGGTTGTGAGGCTCGACGAAGTCTCGTGCACAAAGCAACGCTTTTTCACAAAGCCATGCTTCGATCAACAAATGATTGGTAGCACTTCGTATGCCACATTACCAAATTGGGAGCGTATCACTAGTGACCATCAACTACATAACATCTGAGCTCGTACGTCTCAGAGAAGGGTGTTAAGCTAAGAGGATAAATTCTCCGCCACCATCAGAAATGTATTTGATAGAAACTAATTTTACATCTCAATTTGTAACCTCGGACACACATCCATACAAGCCTGTTCCAGGTTCGAATAGAACCGAAGGCACTTCCGAAGAAGCCCTTGCAAATCTTGGTATATACAATCCCGATCGGACTTCCCATCACTTAGGTAATCTCTATACATAGCTACTCAGTGCAGAGACAATCGATATGTCATCTTATCATTCTCGTAATTACCCGGTCTTCACCATCGGTCTTCAAATCCCATTTCGTCGTACCATTATTCGGAATGGGTTATGTGAGGCAAAGGTCCTCTCCCGGCTAATCCGAATAACGAGCGCTTATTTTTAAAAATAAGTGTTCATTCAGATTTCAACAAATCACAACAAATTCCCCGTTGATCTTATAAATCAAAGAACGTCACAATCGCAAAGGTTCGATGTGGTTTCCGGATATCCATTTGGAATCCGACCCCTGGTCGCATCGAAATTCAAATGCCATTTAAAGGCAAATATTGATAGTCGGTTATTTAACTATCAATCAACATTCACAACAATTACTGGATTTCAAATAATTTTCCCCGGGTTATTTATTTTCAAAATATCTTTGCAAGATATATTTTCACACTTCAACCGTTTGAAAATAAATTTCAAATCACTTTAACTCGCGGAATAAAATTCTCGATATTATTTATTTCCACTGAAAAATTTGCCGAGTTCAAATACTTTAAATTAATTTAAATCACTTGTCCAAATATATACTTGGGAATATTTTAAAGTAAAATTTTTTTTAAACACTTTCTTTTAAAGTATTAGTTATAAAAATATTATACTATCATCTCATATAAAACATCAAGTCTAAACTAATTTTTAAAATAAAATCAGTAAATAGAGTATAATTGTTTAAATAACTATTTTCTAAAACAATATCAATTAAATCTTTTAAAACAGTTACTTCTAAAAAATAACTTAAATAAATCTTTGCTCTGAAGATTTAGAAATAGTTTACAAAAATACTTTCTTCACAAATATTCTTTTACAAACCACTTTAGAACTTAAAATTTTATATTTAAAAGATATTTTCAAAACATACTCGGCTTTTCAGGGAAAATACACTTTCATTTCAAAATGGTACACTTAGACTAATTTAATAAACCCTTCTTGATTTATTTCGAATTTACATTCCAAATCCGTAAATTCCTTTCTTTTATAAATTCCATTGTGAATGCAAATTTCCAAATATCCATTGATATACGATTTTTCAAATCGATTCCCCAATGTTCACTTTCAACACCAAATCAATTTTCCATATTGATTTTCCAAATTTGTGTCAAACACCCAAATCAATTTCCAAATGGGTTTCCCAAAGATTTATTTTCAATCACCAAAATCAATTTCCAATTTGATTTCTAAATTTTGTTTCAAACATCGAATCAAATTTAAATTTGATTCCCAAAGATTTATTTTCAAGTACCAAATAAATTTTCAAATGGATTTCCAAATTTATCATTCTTTTAAAATAAATCCCTTTATTTTTTCCCCAAACTATTTAAAATCCGTATTTTAAATAAATTCCTCAACTATCAAACAATATTACTTAAAACCCATTTATAAAAATCTTTCCCCGTATTTTGGAATTTATTCAATAGGATTTCGCTATAGATTTTTCTACTTAAATTCAAAATCCTATTTTATTTATTTCTGGTATCTTACGACACCAAAAATATATTCGGCTAAATTTTAGCCTACAATGATTCCAATTATAATATAATCACATAGATATCATAAATAGTTTAACACACAACAAATGAAACAAATTCAATTGTTTGAAGAATCTAGTTGGATACCTCCAAACTGTTTCCCTGCATCCACAGACGTTAGCACAACAATTAAATACCAATTCCATTTCGAGGTGGAATATCACGGTATATGGGATTTATATAATAACCTCCGCTATTATGCGGTGCATAGGGTCTATTTCAAAACAAATAATAACAACCATCATCCAAGCACACAATCAACAATTTTAAATTTAACTATTTAAAATTAAACAAAACCCTTTGTTTGTGAGAAGATCTCACCTTTGCTTACACATGCAACCCATTTTCATTTCGTCTTGTTTCTTCACTTTATACCTTGCACAAATATTACACAGTTTATCAACATTCGAATTAAATCGAGCCATTAAATTGTCATTTAATTTATTTACTTAACCGAAAATTTTATTATTACAAATTTTCCTTCTATATTTAATTTGGTAGCTAAATAATTGAAATAAATTCATTAACCGCATAAGCTACCTTAATAAATTATCTCCAAAATAAACTTACTACCAATGTTTGACAGCTAAATGAATACATAATATATTTAAATTAATTAAGGTTCACTTAATCTCATATTTAAAATAATGAAATTTAAAAGCAAAGAAACTAATGCCTTAAATTTTTAAACAAACTCTTTTTAATAAATTTATTTAACTAATTATTAAATTTCCTTTTTAATAAATTTAATTAACCAAAAATTATATTTTAAACTAGTAATATTGGTTTAAACTAATTTCTTTTTAAAATCCCAATTTTTTTTAAAGCATTACTTTACTTAAGATTTTCTGCTTTATAACATGTTTATTATCTTTAAAACATATATATATATATATGAATATAAAATTAAAAACCAAAAATTGTCTACACCTTACTGCATTTTTCTTGCTGCAATTTTTTTTTTTTCTGCTTATTCATACATATATCTATACATATATTCATTAAATCAAAATTGTAACCAAAGAGTAAAAATAAATATCAAAATTACTGGAAGGGATGAATTCGAACCTTACTGCTAATATATACGGCAGTGACCTCGCCTTTCTCGATTTTGCCTCCGCCGGCTCGAAGTGCCGCACTTGACCACCATTGCGACTATCAAAGTCGCCACTGACTCGAGAACGAAACCCCCCTCAACACGCGAAGCTTGATGTCGCTGAGATTGAACCCATCGACGCCGCGCTTGCGCCTTACTGCTGCCTGCCGCTGCTTGCCGAGCCTCACTTTCAAACCCTAGCTCGATCGTGACTCGAGCTACCTACCTCGATTTCACCTTCAATCTCGTGCCCTTCACCCCTGCGCAAGCGCACGCATACGCGCCTTCCTCCCCTAGTCGCGAAGCTCTCCGTGACTTCGATCTTGATCGATTCATGATTTCTGATTTTCAAGTGAACACGGAATTCTTTTTTTTTTGGGCAAATCGATTTTTGTTTTTAGATGGAAGAGGGGTGGATTCGGTCATTTAGATTTTTCTTTAAACGAAGGGTTTGCATGCTTTTAACGAAAGAAAAATATCTGCTTTTTTATTTTATTTGATTTAAACGAAGAAGCGTATTAAGAAAGATAATGTGGATTTGTAAATCCCTATACGTGATGCTAGCGACAGTATCCAATGAAATTTCATTATTCGTTTTTAAATTTAAATTTAAATTTAAATTGTTGAGAAAACGAAGCCAAGAATCCCCATCACCAATCGAAGCATGCCGCTAGGCATTCCTAATGTTATACTCCTCTTACGAACGCAATGAAAAAGGTTTCGAGTCCTAATTTGATCGTATGTGCGAGTTACGAAAATAAACAATCAATTTTAAATTAAATCGATTAAAAATAGTTTCTATGCGTTTCGAGCTGCCAGGGTCAAACGACAACTCCGATTACTACAAAAATTGGAATCCGACAATAAGTAACTATTACGGATCCAATGGAACTAGTTTCGTTGAAATCTGAGGCTATGCCTTGGAAGGCTATTTTTTAAATATCGATTTAAACGATAAAATTTCAAAATTGGACAATTCACTTGCAAATCAAATTCTGAAGCTTCTATTATCTTCAGTATTGTCAATATAAATTTTCAGAGCTTTGAAAATATTTTTAATCAGCTTCAAATTGAAGATTCAAATTTTTATCCAACTTTCAATAGATTAAATTCAATAATCTAATCGCTAAATTCATAGCGATATTTGAAATTCAAGCTAAACCATCATTCAAATATCTAAAATCAAGTAAATATTTTCAATTTCAAATGTTCAAAATTCTGGGTCGTCGCATTATTCCCCCCTTAAAAGAATTTCATCCCGAAATTGCTAGTTAAGAAGAATGATCCTCAACCCGTTTAATATTTTCCAAACCCAACAGTTTTATCATCTTACCAAAACAAATCTTTTTATTTAAGACCCATCATCATTTCAACTAACTTTCTAAAATCTTCATGGTTCCCAAACAACATTGTTTTCCTAACAATTCAAATTTAAATTCAAATTTCAAATTATCAAAAATTTCTCAAAATTTTTCTAACTCCCTAAATTTCCGAAAAATTTCGCCAACGTCTCCTTTGCGTGGCTAGCTCGGTACGACTACAAAATGGCACTACAAGCCCTCAGATTTCAAAAGAAAACAAAAGGCCAAGCGGCTAGACAAGAAAATCACCAAATTCCATATAGAAATTGAAATACATACCTTTTTGTCGAGCAATTCAAATTTTTATCTTTGAAATCAAAATCCCAATTCCATTTCCCTGTAGACATCTGTATATTCTGATATCCATAATATCCAATTACAACATTCAAATATCATTTTGCATATTCCTTTACGGAATTTCAATATATACTTCTTATACCATTTTTTACCTTACCATTGAAGTTATATATCCATTTTTATTTAATTTTGCATTTTCAATTTCATTTTAATTCGATTTACACTTTCAATTCTATTTAGATTCAATTTTCCTTCTGAATATTGAATTTTATTTTTCAATTATAACCGATTCATATTATTATTTTAAATTAGTTTCTTTCACTAATTTACTTCAATTTCCAATTTGAAATCGTTTGTCGCCAACAAAAAATTTTCAAAAATTTTCCAACTCCCAAAATTTTCGAAAATTTTTGGCAGAGTCTCCATTGTACGGAGGAGCTTTTGCAATTTGACAAAAGATATAAATATATATACATCGACCCACCCGGTCGGAAAAATAAAAACAGTTCATATTTCCTATTTTTATTGCTAGGTGTACCTTATTTAGCATTTTTTAAGCAAAGCGGTTTATTATTAGCATTTTGCACAATCAAGTCCAGCCAAACAACCCCCCTGTACCTGTACTTACTTAATTTAAACACGTAAGTGACATATATAAGAAATTTATTCGCATTTCACTTATTTTCAATAGTAAACACATAGTTTTCACAAGCAATACATTCAAAATATTTTCCATAAGCAATTTATATGGTTCCGATACAAATTTTATTGTTACAATAAATTCACATGCCATTTCTATTCAATTCAAGTGATTTACAACTCACTTTCTTTCATTCAATTTATTTTTAAGCGAAATGAACTCATATCTATTTCAACTGATTCAAAAATCAATTTGATTTGATTTTATTAACTCTTAGAATTTTATACATACTCGTCGCGTCAAACGACAATCATTTTTATGCAAATTCGACGATATTCGCTTAATAGAATATCCAATCTAGTTTATAACTAATTTAAATTGATACCAACTCAGTCTACACTTTATTTTGTTTCATTTCCTATTGATTCTGTTCAATTCATTTTGCATTTTATTAATCAAACAAGTTTCATTCAAAAGCATTCATAAAACTTGACAACGGCCATTTCACAATTTTACTTGAAGTCGAGCTTTTATCCAATATTTTACATAAGTTATTTATTTTCTTCAAGTTATTTCGATTCAAAACTCAAATTTATTTTTTCTTTGTAATACTTCCAAACTTAAATCCTTGATTTGATTTTTATTTATCAAATCCATTCCATCGACTAATTTAATTAAATTAGTTTTACTCACTTATCCATTTTAAATTTCAAATTTTCCTTTCTCAATTCATCTCGAATTTATTTTATCAATAACAAGGAAATTTTCAATTTATTCCTACTTGAATTTATCTACAAAGTCAAACCATTTTTATTTAACTCACAATTCAATTTTTAATTTAACTAATTCAACTTTCCTATTTCATGAATTAATTAATTATCATATTAGTTTACTTGAATTCAATCCACTTTATTTTACCAAAGTTTGGATTTTTATTCAACTTGATCCAAGTCAAATCTCATTCCATTTTTTTTTCAATTCCAATTCATTTTATTCACTTACAAATGTTAACTTATTTATTCATTCACAAATTTATTCCACACTTACTATTATTTATCCTTTCCAATTTGAATCTTTTTTCAGTCAAATTTCAAATATTTTTATGAGTTATCAAACTTATTTAGATATCGTAACATTTTAAAGATTTCCAGAGTCTTTTTATTAACAATTGCTCACATTTCAAAACCAACTTTGAAATCAATTATATCCATTCAAAATATTTTTCCAAATATTTTTAAATTTCAAACCCCGCCAGATTTCAATCCAACTCCAAAAATACTTATCAAATAATTATTTTCCAGACTTTTGGAAACCATTTCCAAATTAAAGAAATTTAATCTTTTGAAATTTCAATCCAATTTCTTTAATGTGCATTTCAAAGATTACTCTGGCATTTCATTTCAATTTATAAAACTCATTTACACATTCACATACCAATTTCATTCCATTATTGAATTTTATTCCAAATTATAAATTACATTCACAATTTACATTTACAAATCCTTTGTATATGAATTCATTCCCTTATTCCTTCAATTCATATTTATTAATTCCATTTGTTAAATGAAATTATCTCCAAATCTTTGGTTATACCATTAGTCCTTATTAAATTTCCATACAATAATGATGATAATTCAATATCATCAGTTCCTAACAACCAAGCAACCATATACTATAATAATTCATAGGAAATCATTTCTTTTATATAAGAAAATAGTTTTGGTAGACTTATTTCATTTACCCTAATTTAAAATAATACTGTGTCAGTTTTTCTTGTTTAAGAGTTTAGAAATCCCTATCGATATAGTTGGCCAAACTGCACCGACCAGAATCTATAAACAATCAACCAATAAGTCAACACAATATAAAACAATTTTATATTCACTAACAAATACGCGGTCATATCTATTATTACACTCACACTCATTCTAGAGTACTACTGACTCTATCTCTAATGAGTAACACCCAACAAAGCCAAGATTGTCGCTTAACCAATTGCTCTGTTACCACTTTGTAACGACCTGATTTTTCGACTTCCAAAAGTCGACATTAATACGTCCACTGTATCAACTACTGAACCATCGAAGGCCGGAAAACCGAACCATTAGGGTTTAAGAAGAAGAAGATAGAAGAAGAAACAGAAACAATAACAGAATCCTACATTTCGCAGCGGAACAAATATAATAGACAAATAAATATCTTTAAACAGAGTCACTATATCAGTTATTACATTACATCACATTACATTATCAGAGTGTACGATAACAACAACGGGAAGAAATAATACATATACATATATATGATACGCATCGCCATCCAGCTTCAACTCCTAATTCCACAGCAACTTCTTGACTTTGCTCCGAATAATGATAACCTGACTCTACGCTGCCCGTGTGAAAAATTATGGGTACCCAGAATTTAGAAAGGGAATAATAAACTTCAGGTCGGTCATGGGACTGGTGTGAGATCTTTAAAATAGTTATTTTCACAAAGAAAATAAAAAGAAACTCGATATGCTTTTGAAAATGAAACTGCCATAAGGCCTTCCGCCCATACACACAATGCAAACACACACTGTAACGCACGCGGATTTTCGTTGCCGAAAAACCGAATAGTTATGGGTTTTAAAAAGAATTTAGGGAAAAGAAAAAGAAAGAAGAAGAGAGAAGAAGGTAGAAAATAGAGAAACAGAAAAATATAGAATTTGAAAATGGAGGGGAAAGAAAAATAGAATGGAACAGAAAACAACAGAACAACATCAGAATCTCACAATTCGCAGCGGAACAACATATAATAATAAATGAATAATCTTTAAACAAAGAACTATCAGTTATTACATATTATACATTTCATTACATCATATCATCAGAGTGTACAACAACATACAACAAATAGTGCAGCGGAAAAAGAAATACTATATATACTAGTACGCCATGCCATCCAACTTGCCTCCAGCAACTCCAGAATATCCAGAATATCCTGATAAACCTAACTCTTAACTGCCCGTGTGGAAATTGGTGGGCACCCAGAGTTTAGGAAGGAAAACAATAAACTCCGAGTCAGTCATGTGACTGGTGTGAGAACTCAAAACAGTTTATTTATCTTTAAAATCAAAATAAAGGAATATTTTTAAATTCAATTCGCAATGCTTTTAAAAATAAGACTACCATAAGGCCTCCCGCACACACACACATGCAAACGCAGAATCGGAGGAGATTTCTCCTTATGATAGCCAAAGATGCTTGATACGCATTTAAAATAACATTTGATATTATTACTAGTGCATAGTGTAGAGAAAAATTCATTTCGAAAGTAGAATATAAATCTTAGCCAACATAGACATTTCGAACTATGCCTACTATAGCTACCATCCAAACAGTGGTGACCACCATAAGTGAATGGCAGGTCCTACAACTAATACCGTACAAGTTTCGTATTGGGAATTGGATTTCCAACGAATGATCAGGCCAAGGAACTTCCCATTGCCACATGAGAATGCCTCTGGATGGACATCCCCGAGAACCAAACCGGATCTCTACCAACACAAGGCCGGGTTACCCCTAACTGAGTAACAACTGACCGAATATGCCATCCCCCGGTCCTTTGGGACCTTTACACCGAGCGCTCGTAATCAATTCACACAATCATAACAAAGTGTTTTCAACATGAGTAAGTATCTGGGCTCCATACCATGATACCACCCTTTTCCAGAAGGAAATGGACACATCCTAAAGGGTGCTACCCCTCATAACCTTGCCGCATCTTTCCTGTTTTGACCATTCACGGGGTGTGAGGCTCGACGAAGTCACGTCCACAAAAACATACTTTATACAAAAGCCATGCTTTGGGTCAACAAATGATCAACACAATGATCACCAAGATAGACGATCAAATAAACGATCCTATCACAATAATCAACACGATGATCATTTCATCATCACTCAGCATGTCACATTACCAAACTGGGAATATATCGCTGATAACTTCAACTACATAACCTCTGAGCTCGTACGTCTCAGAGAAGAGTGTTAAGCTAAAAGAATAAATTCTCCGCCACCAACAGAAATATATTTGAAAGAAATCGGCTTTATATCTCAACTTGTAATGTCAGACATACAATCCATATAAGTCTGTTCCGGGCTCGAACAAAACCGAAGGCACTTCTTACGAAGCCCTTGCAATCCGGGTATTCACAATCCCGATCGAATTTCCCATCACTTAAGGAATCTCTATACCAGGAGCTACCCAGTGCAGAGACAATCGATAGGTCACCCTATCGCTTTCGCAAATACTCGGTCTTCAACACCGATCTTCAAATGCAATTCACAACGACGTATCACATATTCGGAATGGGTTATAAGACACCATGGTCCTTTCCCGGTTAACCCGAATAGTGAGCGCTTATTCAAAAATAAGTGTAGCATTCAAATTCAATTAAATCACATCAATTACCCATTCAAAGGGAAATATTGATAGTCGGTTATTGAACTATCAATGGATATGCACACATCACCAGTTTCCAAATAATTTTCCAAATTATTTATTTTCCAAAATATTTTGACAAGATATATAATTTTCATATTTCAAAAATAAATCAATATTTATTTTTAAACCAATTCCACTTTCCTTTATAAATTCCTTAGTGAATTTACGTTCCAAAATATAAATGAATATACGACTACAATTCGATTTCTAATATTCATTTTCAATTTATCTTCAAAAAGATAAATTCAAAATATTCACTTTATATTGGAAAACAATTCCATACTTATTTATTCATAAGTAATTCACAGATTTTATTTATTTTCAACACTTAGAAAATATTCTATATACTTAAATCGAAATTAAGTATATACTTCATTCTTTAAGGAAATCATTCTCTTAAACATATTTATTTGGGCCAAAACGAATGTTGCGTAAAACATCGTTACGACAACCCAAAATCACTAGTATAGGGATTCGAATTTAAAATAGATATATAAATCCCAATACTATTCAAAACATTTCCTTTCGGAAATCATTTACTATAACAACAGTGTTATAGTCCATCATCTCCTTCTATTTCTCGAAAACGTCTATTTCAACAATGAATGTTGAAATCTATGATTTCGAACCTCAACACATTTTAAAACATCGTTAGATCGTTTTAATTCTATTTAAAACATCACATCTAAAACAATTTCTTTAACATATTATTCACTATTCAAAAACGTGAATATACTTCATTATCCAATTTCATCATTTCTATACCTTTTATTTTAAAGGATTATTCACAGTCAAAAACGTGAATATATTTCATAAATAAATCATAAAAATTTTCTTATCAAAATAAGTCGTTTGTGAATTTATAAAACAACGTTTATAAATTCCATTTCTATTTATTTTATAACAACTTCCTTTTATAAATTCCTTTATTAACCTATTCCATTTATAACTCAATTATAAACTAAAAGTTCAAATTATAAGTTAAATACTTATAAAACGATTATTTTACAAAATCGTTCTTTTTAAGACTTCCCAAATCATAAATCTTATAACTTATAAGATTCATTTATTTAACCAAATTTATTCCTTCAAATAATTTCACCAAATTTATAAATCTTACTATTTATAAATTTTATTTATAACTTCACCGTTTATACTTCTATAAATTTCATTCATTTATGAAATTCATTTTCACTTAATTCAAACACTTATAAAAACTCGTTTTATAATGTCTATATTTCAATTTATAAATATCCATTTATAAATCTCTTAATATAAATCAATTTATATTATTCTTTAAAACGTCTTTAAATTCCTTTATAATTTCATCATTCTCTTGATTTATAAAATAATTAAATTTTATAAATCCTATATTTTCACTTTTTATAATAAATCCAAAAATAAAATCCCAATTTAAACTATTTTATAACATCATTACTTCATATTTCTCAAAACTCAATCTTTAACTATATTTCTCAAAAATCATAGTTTTTATAACATGAAAAATTATAACGTTTATTTATTTAAAATGGATCAATTCCAAAAATATAGTATATTTTCAAAAATCACTTTAAAAATCATTTTAAAATCCCAAAATCTGGGTCCAATGACGCTACACACCAAATAGTCAATCACGACTACAACGACATCATATATCGTATATGATAATCCATCAAATATCAAAATATCTGAAATCAAATAAAAACTGTTGAGGAATCCAGTTGGATCCCTCCAACCTGTTTCCTGCATCCAAAAACATTAGCACAATACCAATTTCGCTCCAGTACGAAATTATCGCGGTATATGAGATTTAAAATATTATCCGCTTAATAACGGCGCAATAGGGTCTCATCCGCTAAACAAAAAATGCGGGAAATCAATCAACTGCAATATATACATATGCCAATATATATATATATATATATTGATATTATATATAATACCAATTTCACTGTTTATGAAATATTCGCGGTATATGTTTTTAATAAATAACATCCGCTTAATAACGGCGTATAATGTCTATTTTAACAATCAATTAATAACAATCATCATTCAAACATGCATTCAAATATTTTAAATCTAACTATTTAAAATAAAATCGAAACTGGTTCGATTGAGTGAGAAGTTCTCACCTTGATTTTATTTCCGTTTTAGCGATTTATTTCGAATAAAATTAAACGCGCGTTTAATTTTACCCAAAATTCTCACTAACTCCAAACGACTCCAAACCAACTCCATCGCGTAGTGCTCGTCCATACGATTCCAACGCTTCTTGTTTCGCGCGTTTTCGACCTCGTATGAAAAAGTTATGAATTTTCAAAGTTTACACGAATTTAAATTAACTAAATTACAACATACTTTTAAAATTTTAACATACAACCATTTTCAGCCACAGGATCCTACATCTCCACATCATGACCGCACGTCCTACCTTCTCCTTCATCACGCACGGCTACAGACAATTGCCGTAACACCTTGAACCCATCCAACTCAACTAGGGTTTAATAATTCCATCTCTTCGCTCAACTATACTTGATCAAACTACCGCCATTTCGAAGCACTCAACACTAGCTACACTCGGCCCCAAGGATGAGAAGCTCGGCCCTATATAAATCTCGAAAAACGTGCCATAGACGAGCATGAACGCGGCCTCCTATCCCTCAAAATACAACTCCAAACTCGATCATAACCGTTGGATCTCTAGTTCGTGTTGTGCTCTACAAGTTTCTAGTTGGAAGTTTCGGCTAATTGTCAATGGATTTGGAGAAAAGAGAGGGGGAAGAGGATTGTTTTTCAGCCCTTCATTCCAATGGTGGCGGCCTGAAGAAATAGATTAGGGTTTTTGATATTTTTTTTTTTATTGTGAATGGTGGGCTATTTATAAGGAATTCTCAAACACTATTCATCCCGGAAATTCCGAACTCCGATTTACGTGCCGAAACTGACGTACCTAGGGTTTATCCCGCATTTCGGACACAATGGAACAGGTTTCGGAAGCTAATTCGGACATCTGGGCGAGTTATGGCTAAAAACGTTCAATTTAAATTAAACCGATTTAAATCGATTTCTAGGCGTTTTAATTTGTACCGGACAAACGGTAAATCCAATTGACTTGAAATTTGAAACCTTACAATAATATCACATTACGGATCCGATGAAACTAGTTTCGTCGAAATCCGAGACTTTTTTAAAAATGGCTATTTTAGCTCGCCAAATTAAAATTAAAAACGATTCGATGCGTTTCGAGCTGCCACGCTCAAACGATAGCTCCGATTGACACGAAAATTGAAATCTGGTAATAACTAACTATTACGGATCCAATGGAACTGGTTTCGTTCGGTTCTGAGACTGTTCAAAAATTGACTATTTTACAGTCGATTATTAAATATTAAAATATTCAATTTTCACAAATTAACTTCTAAATCGATTTTAAAAGTTCTAAAATATCGTTCTAACTCTCATATGATAAAATAAAATTTTACAAATCATTTTCAATCATATTTAACTCAATTTTCAATTATTTCCATAATTTAACATATCAAATTATCGATTTAATTATTCAATTAAATTCAATAATTCAAATAAAAATTTATTTGACTTATAAATTCACTTATTAATATTTAAAATAAATTAAATATTCAAATTTTAATTTCTAAAAATTCTGGGTCGTTACAATCTTCCCCACTTAAAAGAATTTCGTCCTCGAAATTATTAGTAAGAAAAGTTACAGAATTTATTAATTTTCCCAAAATTCATAATTAAACTTCTTATAAATCTTTACTAAGTTTTCAAATCATACTTAGTTATCCTTTCAAAAACAATTACTATTGTTTAACTTTCAATTCCAAAATCAAAGTTATAGTTTTCAAAATTTTCCAATTTTCTCAAAAATTTTCTAACGCCTTAAATTTTCGGAAAAATTCGCCATAGTCTCCTTTGCGCGGCTCGATCCGAAAAACAAAAATGACAGTATATATATCACAAATATACATCTCATCAAGTAATGAGGCATCCCGCAGGGAAAAAAGTGTAAAAGTACGATATTTAATCCGAGATATGTACCTTATATTTTATTAGCGAGCATATACGGCTAATATAGCGCGAAAGCGAGCTCCAAATGCGAAGCAAACGCGATCCGCACCTACTAATCACTCAACAAACAACATGAGAATCATGCATATAGACAATAGTATCAATATACAACATGTAATAACATAATAACTATATATGTCAACATAGCAAATGAAACAAAACAACAAATGCAACCATCAACCAACTAGCATTCATAACCAAATCAATATTCATTCATATTCTCATTAATATTCAATGAATTGGTTTTCAATTTAATCACATTTGATTCATTAACAGTGGATGTTCTTACTAACATTCATTCTCAATTAGTTTATATTCACTAATTCATATTCAAGTTAGTTCACTTCCAAATCAAATTCAATTTTTATTCAAGATTCATTTAACTTCCAATTGAATTTCAATTACTTTAGCTTCCAATTTCATTAATACTTAATGAATTATATACAATCATCTAACAATCATATAACAACCAATGTATATTAAATACAACCAAATTTCTTGGTTTATATTCATTCTCATTCAATTTATTCAACTTCCAATAACATTAGATTTTAATGAATCAACACTTATATCCATTATTTCATATCAATTTATTCACATTTAATTGATTAATATTCAATCCATTCATTCAATTCAATTACAAAAGTTGAATTTCATTTATATAACTCAAGTTCATATTCATTTAATCCACTTGATTATTTACTTCGATACCAAAATCAATTCCATTCAACAACACTTAAGTTATATTCCATTTAACTTTAACTCATTTTTATTCACAACTCATATTTATAAATATATTCATATAGTTTCACTTCTTATATATATAAGTTTATTTCACAATTGTAAATCACTTTAATTATAATTCAATTCTTATAATTCTTTTGCTTATACAATTATTCCTTTATTTAGATTATTCAACCAACTAAACAATCAACTTATTTTCACTTTAATAATTCTAAAAAATTATTCCTTTATATATAAAATATAATCAAGGTAAAATTATTTCATTTACTCAATTTAAAAACAATATTATGTCGAATTGTTCTATTCAAGTGTTTATAAACCCCTTCGGCATAGTTTGACAGACCGTGCTGACGAAGGTTCATATACCACTCAACAAACCAATCATCACAATATAAAACAAATTTATATATTCACTAACAAATACGCTCTCATAGCTATTATTACACTCAAACTCATTCTAGAGTACTGCTGACTCTATCTCTAATGAATTATACCCAACAGAACCATGGTTGTCGCTTAACCATAAGCTCTGATACCAAATGTAACGCACGCGGATTTTCGTTGCCGAAAAACCGAATAGTTATGGGTTTTAAAAAGAATTTAGGGAAAAGAAAAAGAAAGAAGAAGAGAGAAGAAGGTAGAAAATAGAGAAAGAAAATAGAGAAACAGAAAAATAGAGAATTTGAAAATGGAGGGGAAAGAAAAATAGAATGGAACAGAAAACAACAGAACAACATCAGAATCTCACAATTCGCAGCGGAACAACATATAATAATAAATGAATAATCTTTAAACAAAGAACTATCAGTTATTACATATTATACATTTCATTACATCATATCATCAGAGTGTACAACAACATACAACAAATAGTGCAGCGGAAAAAGAAATACTATATATACTAGTACGCCATGCCATCCAACTTGCCTCCAGCAACTCCAGAATATCCAGAATATCCTGATAAACCTAACTCTTAACTGCCCGTGTGGAAATTGGTGGGCACCCAGAGTTTAGGAAGGAAAACAATAAACTCCGAGTCAGTCATGTGACTGGTGTGAGAACTCAAAACAGTTTATTTATCTTTAAAATCAAAATAAAGGAATATTTTTAAATTCAATTCGCAATGCTTTTAAAAATGAGACTACCATAAGGCCTCCCGCACACACACACATGCAAACGCAGAATCGGAGGAGATTTCTCCTTATGATAGCCAAAGATGCTTGATACGCATTTAAAATAACATTTGATATTATTACTAGTGCATAGTGTAGAGAAAAATTCATTTCGAAAGTAGAATATAAATCTTAGCCAACATAGACATTTCGAACTATGCCTACTATAGCTACCATCCAAACAGTGGTGACCACCATAAGTGAATGGCAGGTCCTACAACTAATACCGTACAAGTTTCGTATTGGGAATTGGATTTCCAACGAATGATCAGGCCAAGGAACTTTCCATTGCCACATGAGAATGCCTCTGGATGGACATCCCCGAGAACCAAACCGGATCTCTACCAACACAAGGCCGGGTTACCCCTAACTGAGTAACAACTGACCGAATATGCCATCCCCCGGTCCTTTGGGACCTTTTCACCGAGCGCTCGTAATCAATTCACACAATCATAACAAAGTGTTTTCAACATGAGTAAGTATCTGGGCTCCATACCATGATACCACCCTTTTCCAGAAGGAAATGGACACATCCTAAAGGGTGCTACCCCTCATAACCTTGCCGCATCTTTCCTGTTTTGACCATTCACGGGGTGTGAGGCTCGACGAAGTCACGTCCACAAAAACATACTTTATACAAAAGCCATGCTTTGGGTCAACAAATGATCAACACAATGATCACCAAGATAGACGATCAAATAAACGATCCTATCACAATAATCAACACGATGATCATTTCAGCATCACTCAGCATATCACATTACCAAACTGGGAATATATCGATGATAACTTCAACTACATAACCTCTGAGCTCGTACCTCTCAGAGAAGGGTGTTAAGCTAAAAGAATAAATTCTCCGCCACCAACAGAAATATATTTGAAAGAAATCGGCTTTATATCTCAACTTGTAATGTCAGACATACAATCCATATAAGTCTGTTCCGGGCTCGAACAAAACCGAAGGCACTTCTTACGAAGCCCTTGCAATCCGGGTATTCACAATCCCGATCGAATTTCCCATCACTTAAGGAATCTCTATACCAGGAGCTACCCAGTGCAGAGACAATCGATAGGTCACCCTATCGCTTTCGCAAATACTCGGTCTTCAACACCGATCTTCAAATGCAATTCACAACGACGTATCACATATTCGGAATGGGTTATAAGACACCATGGTCCTTTCCCGGTTAACCCGAATAGTGAGCGCTTATTCAAAAATAAGTGTAGCATTCAAATTCAATTAAATCACATCAATTACCCATTCAAAGGGAAATATTGATAGTCGGTTATTGAACTATCAATGGATATGCACACATCACCAGTTTCCAAATAATTTTCCAAATTATTTATTTTCCAAAATATTTTGACAAGATATATAATTTTCATATTTCAAAAATAAATCAATATTTATTTTTAAACCAATTCCACTTTCCTTTATAAATTCCTTAGTGAATTTACGTTCCAAAATATAAATGAATATACGACTACAATTCGATTTCTAATATTCATTTTCAATTTATCTTCAAAAAGATAAATTCAAAATATTCACTTTATATTGGAAAACAATTCCATACTTATTTATTCATAAGTAATTCACAGATTTTATTTATTTTCAACACTTAGAAAATATTCTATATACTTAAATCGAAATTAAGTATATACTTCATTCTTTAAGGAAATCATTCTCTTAAACATATTTATTTGGGCCAAAACGAATGTTGCGTAAAACATCGTTACGACAACCCAAAATCACTAGTATAGGGATTCGAATTTAAAATAGATATATAAATCCCAATACTATTCAAAACATTTCCTTTCGGAAATCATTTACTATAACAACAGTGTTATAGTCCATCATCTCCTTCTATTTCTCGAAAACGTCTATTTCAACAATGAATGTTGAAATCTATGATTTCGAACCTCAACACATTTTAAAACATCGTTAGATCGTTTTAATTCTATTTAAAACATCACATCTAAAACAATTTCTTTAACATATTATTCACTATTCAAAAACGTGAATATACTTCATTATCCAATTTCATCATTTCTATACCTTTTATTTTAAAGGATTATTCACAGTCAAAAACGTGAATATATTTCATAAATAAATCATAAAAATTTTCTTATCAAAATAAGTCGTTTGTGAATTTATAAAACAACGTTTATAAATTCCATTTCTATTTATTTTATAACAACTTCCTTTTATAAATTCCTTTATTAACCTATTCCATTTATAACTCAATTATAAACTAAAAGTTCAAATTATAAGTTAAATACTTATAAAACGATTATTTTACAAAATCGTTCTTTTTAAGACTTCCCAAATCATAAATCTTATAACTTATAAGATTCATTTATTTAACCAAATTTATTCCTTCAAATAATTTCACCAAATTTATAAATCTTACTATTTATAAATTTTATTTATAACTTCACCGTTTATACTTCTATAAATTTCATTCATTTATGAAATTCATTTTCACTTAATTCAAACACTTATAAAAACTCGTTTTATAATGTCTATATTTCAATTTATAAATATCCATTTATAAATCTCTTAATATAAATCAATTTATATTATTCTTTAAAACGTCTTTAAATTCCTTTATAATTTCATCATTCTCTTGATTTATAAAATAATTAAATTTTATAAATCCTATATTTTCACTTTTTATAATAAATCCAAAAATAAAATCCCAATTTAAACTATTTTATAACATCATTACTTCATATTTCTCAAAACTCAATCTTTAACTATATTTCTCAAAAATCATAGTTTTTATAACATGAAAATTTATAACGTTTATTTATTTAAAATGGATCAATTCCAAAAATATAGTATATTTTCAAAAATCACTTTAAAAATCATTTTAAAATCCCAAAATCTGGGTCCAATGATGCTACACACCAAATAGTCAATCACGACTACAACGACATCATATATCGTATATGATAATCCATCAAATATCAAAATATCTGAAATCAAATAAAAACTGTTGAGGAATCCAGTTGGATCCCTCCAACCTGTTTCCTGCATCCAAAAACATTAGCACAATACCAATTTCGCTCCAGTACGAAATTATCGCGGTATATGAGATTTAAAATATTATCCGCTTAATAACGGCGCAATAGGGTCTCATCCGCTAAACAAAAAATGCGGGAAATCAATCAACTGCAATATATACATATGCCAATATATATATATATATATATTGATATTATATATAATACCAATTTCACTGTTTATGAAATATTCGCGGTATATGTTTTTAATAAATAACATCCGCTTAATAACGGCGTATAATGTCTATTTTAACAATCAATTAATAACAATCATCATTCAAACATGCATTCAAATATTTTAAATCTAACTATTTAAAATAAAATCGAAACTGGTTCGATTGAGTGAGAAGTTCTCACCTTGATTTTATTTCCGTTTTAGCGATTTATTTCGAATAAAATTAAACGCGCGTTTAATTTTACCCAAAATTCTCACTAACTCCAAACGACTCCAAACCAACTCCATCGCGTAGTGCTCGTCCATACGATTCCAACGCTTCTTGTTTCGCGCGTTTTCGACCTCGTATGAAAAAGTTATGAATTTTCAAAGTTTACACGAATTTAAATTAACTAAATTACAACATACTTTTAAAATTTTAACATACAACCATTTTCAGCCACAGGATCCTACATCTCCACATCATGACCGCACGTCCTACCTTCTCCTTCATCACGCACGGCTACAGACAATTGCCGTAACACCTTGAACCCATCCAACTCAACTAGGGTTTAATAATTCCATCTCTTCGCTCAACTATACTTGATCAAACTACCGCCATTTCGAAGCACTCAACACTAGCTACACTCGGCCCCAAGGATGAGAAGCTCGGCCCTATATAAATCTCGAAAAACGTGCCATAGACGAGCATGAACGCGGCCTCCTATCCCTCAAAATACAACTCCAAACTCGATCATAACCGTTGGATCTCTAGTTCGTGTTGTGCTCTACAAGTTTCTAGTTGGAAGTTTCGGCTAATTGTCAATGGATTTGGAGAAAAGAGAGGGGGAAGAGGATTGTTTTTCAGCCCTTCATTCCAATGGTGGCGGCCTGAAGAAATAGATTAGGGTTTTTGATATTTTTTTTTTTATTGTGAATGGTGGGCTATTTATAAGGAATTCTCAAACACTATTCATCCCGGAAATTCCGAACTCCGATTTACGTGCCGAAACTGACGTACCTAGGGTTTATCCCGCATTTCGGACACAATGGAACAGGTTTCGGAAGCTAATTCGGACATCTGGGCGAGTTATGGCTAAAAACGTTCAATTTAAATTAAACCGATTTAAATCGATTTCTAGGCGTTTTAATTTGTACCGGACAAACGGTAAATCCAATTGACTTGAAATTTGAAACCTTACAATAATATCACATTACGGATCCGATGAAACTAGTTTCGTCGAAATCCGAGACTTTTTTAAAAATGGCTATTTTAGCTCGCCAAATTAAAATTAAAAACGATTCGATGCGTTTCGAGCTGCCACGCTCAAACGATAGCTCCGATTGACACGAAAATTGAAATCTGGTAATAACTAACTATTACGGATCCAATGGAACTGGTTTCGTTCGGTTCTGAGACTGTTCAAAAATTGACTATTTTACAGTCGATTATTAAATATTAAAATATTCAATTTTCACAAATTAACTTCTAAATCGATTTTAAAAGTTCTAAAATATCGTTCTAACTCTCATATGATAAAATAAAATTTTACAAATCATTTTCAATCATATTTAACTCAATTTTCAATTATTTCCATAATTTAACATATCAAATTATCGATTTAATTATTCAATTAAATTCAATAATTCAAATAAAAATTTATTTGACTTATAAATTCACTTATTAATATTTAAAATAAATTAAATATTCAAATTTTAATTTCTAAAAATTCTGGGTCGTTACAATCTTCCCCACTTAAAAGAATTTCGTCCTCGAAATTATTAGTAAGAAAAGTTACAGAATTTATTAATTTTCCCAAAATTCATAATTAAACTTCTTATAAATCTTTACTAAGTTTTCAAATCATACTTAGTTATCCTTTCAAAAACAATTACTATTGTTTAACTTTCAATTCCAAAATCAAAGTTATAGTTTTCAAAATTTTCCAATTTTCTCAAAAATTTTCTAACGCCTTAAATTTTCGGAAAAATTCGCCATAGTCTCCTTTGCGCGGCTCGATCCGAAAAACAAAAATGACAGTATATATATCACAAATATACATCTCATCAAGTAATGAGGCATCCCGCAGGGAAAAAAGTGTAAAAGTACGATATTTAATCCGAGATATGTACCTTATATTTTATTAGCGAGCATATACGGCTAATATAGCGCGAAAGCGAGCTCCAAATGCGAAGCAAACGCGATCCGCACCTACTAATCACTCAACAAACAACATGAGAATCATGCATATAGACAATAGTATCAATATACAACATGTAATAACATAATAACTATATATGTCAACATAGCAAATGAAACAAAACAACAAATGCAACCATCAACCAACTAGCATTCATAACCAAATCAATATTCATTCATATTCTCATTAATATTCAATGAATTGGTTTTCAATTTAATCACATTTGATTCATTAACAGTGGATGTTCTTACTAACATTCATTCTCAATTAGTTTATATTCACTAATTCATATTCAAGTTAGTTCACTTCCAAATCAAATTCAATTTTTATTCAAGATTCATTTAACTTCCAATTGAATTTCAATTACTTTAGCTTCCAATTTCATTAATACTTAATGAATTATATACAATCATCTAACAATCATATAACAACCAATGTATATTAAATACAACCAAATTTCTTGGTTTATATTCATTCTCATTCAATTTATTCAACTTCCAATAACATTAGATTTTAATGAATCAACACTTATATCCATTATTTCATATCAATTTATTCACATTTAATTGATTAATATTCAATCCATTCATTCAATTCAATTACAAAAGTTGAATTTCATTTATATAACTCAAGTTCATATTCATTTAATCCACTTGATTATTTACTTCGATACCAAAATCAATTCCATTCAACAACACTTAAGTTATATTCCATTTAACTTTAACTCATTTTTATTCACAACTCATATTTATAAATATATTCATATAGTTTCACTTCTTATATATATAAGTTTATTTCACAATTGTAAATCACTTTAATTATAATTCAATTCTTATAATTCTTTTGCTTATACAATTATTCCTTTATTTAGATTATTCAACCAACTAAACAATCAACTTATTTTCACTTTAATAATTCTAAAAAATTATTCCTTTATATATAAAATATAATCAAGGTAAAATTATTTCATTTACTCAATTTAAAAACAATATTATGTCGAATTGTTCTATTCAAGTGTTTATAAACCCCTTCGGCATAGTTTGACAGACCGTGCTGACGAAGGTTCATATACCACTCAACAAACCAATCATCACAATATAAAACAAATTTATATATTCACTAACAAATACGCTCTCATAGCTATTATTACACTCAAACTCATTCTAGAGTACTGCTGACTCTATCTCTAATGAATTATACCCAACAGAACCATGGTTGTCGCTTAACCATAAGCTCTGATACCAAATGTAACGCACGCGGATTTTCGTTGCCGAAAAACCGAATAGTTATGGGTTTTAAAAAGAATTTAGGGAAAAGAAAAAGAAAGAAGAAGAGAGAAGAAGGTAGAAAATAGAGAAAGAAAATAGAGAAACAGAAAAATAGAGAATTTGAAAATGGAGGGGAAAGAAAAATAGAATGGAACAGAAAACAACAGAACAACATCAGAATCTCACAATTCGCAGCGGAACAACATATAATAATAAATGAATAATCTTTAAACAAAGAACTATCAGTTATTACATATTATACATTTCATTACATCATATCATCAGAGTGTACAACAACATACAACAAATAGTGCAGCGGAAAAAGAAATACTATATATACTAGTACGCCATGCCATCCAACTTGCCTCCAGCAACTCCAGAATATCCAGAATATCCTGATAAACCTAACTCTTAACTGCCCGTGTGGAAATTGGTGGGCACCCAGAGTTTAGGAAGGAAAACAATAAACTCCGAGTCAGTCATGTGACTGGTGTGAGAACTCAAAACAGTTTATTTATCTTTAAAATCAAAATAAAGGAATATTTTTAAATTCAATTCGCAATGCTTTTAAAAATGAGACTACCATAAGGCCTCCCGCACACACACACATGCAAACGCAGAATCGGAGGAGATTTCTCCTTATGATAGCCAAAGATGCTTGATACGCATTTAAAATAACATTTGATATTATTACTAGTGCATAGTGTAGAGAAAAATTCATTTCGAAAGTAGAATATAAATCTTAGCCAACATAGACATTTCGAACTATGCCTACTATAGCTACCATCCAAACAGTGGTGACCACCATAAGTGAATGGCAGGTCCTACAACTAATACCGTACAAGTTTCGTATTGGGAATTGGATTTCCAACGAATGATCAGGCCAAGGAACTTTCCATTGCCACATGAGAATGCCTCTGGATGGACATCCCCGAGAACCAAACCGGATCTCTACCAACACAAGGCCGGGTTACCCCTAACTGAGTAACAACTGACCGAATATGCCATCCCCCGGTCCTTTGGGACCTTTTCACCGAGCGCTCGTAATCAATTCACACAATCATAACAAAGTGTTTTCAACATGAGTAAGTATCTGGGCTCCATACCATGATACCACCCTTTTCCAGAAGGAAATGGACACATCCTAAAGGGTGCTACCCCTCATAACCTTGCCGCATCTTTCCTGTTTTGACCATTCACGGGGTGTGAGGCTCGACGAAGTCACGTCCACAAAAACATACTTTATACAAAAGCCATGCTTTGGGTCAACAAATGATCAACACAATGATCACCAAGATAGACGATCAAATAAACGATCCTATCACAATAATCAACACGATGATCATTTCAGCATCACTCAGCATATCACATTACCAAACTGGGAATATATCGATGATAACTTCAACTACATAACCTCTGAGCTCGTACCTCTCAGAGAAGGGTGTTAAGCTAAAAGAATAAATTCTCCGCCACCAACAGAAATATATTTGAAAGAAATCGGCTTTATATCTCAACTTGTAATGTCAGACATACAATCCATATAAGTCTGTTCCGGGCTCGAACAAAACCGAAGGCACTTCTTACGAAGCCCTTGCAATCCGGGTATTCACAATCCCGATCGAATTTCCCATCACTTAAGGAATCTCTATACCAGGAGCTACCCAGTGCAGAGACAATCGATAGGTCACCCTATCGCTTTCGCAAATACTCGGTCTTCAACACCGATCTTCAAATGCAATTCACAACGACGTATCACATATTCGGAATGGGTTATAAGACACCATGGTCCTTTCCCGGTTAACCCGAATAGTGAGCGCTTATTCAAAAATAAGTGTAGCATTCAAATTCAATTAAATCACATCAATTACCCATTCAAAGGGAAATATTGATAGTCGGTTATTGAACTATCAATGGATATGCACACATCACCAGTTTCCAAATAATTTTCCAAATTATTTATTTTCCAAAATATTTTGACAAGATATATAATTTTCATATTTCAAAAATAAATCAATATTTATTTTTAAACCAATTCCACTTTCCTTTATAAATTCCTTAGTGAATTTACGTTCCAAAATATAAATGAATATACGACTACAATTCGATTTCTAATATTCATTTTCAATTTATCTTCAAAAAGATAAATTCAAAATATTCACTTTATATTGGAAAACAATTCCATACTTATTTATTCATAAGTAATTCACAGATTTTATTTATTTTCAACACTTAGAAAATATTCTATATACTTAAATCGAAATTAAGTATATACTTCATTCTTTAAGGAAATCATTCTCTTAAACATATTTATTTGGGCCAAAACGAATGTTGCGTAAAACATCGTTACGACAACCCAAAATCACTAGTATAGGGATTCGAATTTAAAATAGATATATAAATCCCAATACTATTCAAAACATTTCCTTTCGGAAATCATTTACTATAACAACAGTGTTATAGTCCATCATCTCCTTCTATTTCTCGAAAACGTCTATTTCAACAATGAATGTTGAAATCTATGATTTCGAACCTCAACACATTTTAAAACATCGTTAGATCGTTTTAATTCTATTTAAAACATCACATCTAAAACAATTTCTTTAACATATTATTCACTATTCAAAAACGTGAATATACTTCATTATCCAATTTCATCATTTCTATACCTTTTATTTTAAAGGATTATTCACAGTCAAAAACGTGAATATATTTCATAAATAAATCATAAAAATTTTCTTATCAAAATAAGTCGTTTGTGAATTTATAAAACAACGTTTATAAATTCCATTTCTATTTATTTTATAACAACTTCCTTTTATAAATTCCTTTATTAACCTATTCCATTTATAACTCAATTATAAACTAAAAGTTCAAATTATAAGTTAAATACTTATAAAACGATTATTTTACAAAATCGTTCTTTTTAAGACTTCCCAAATCATAAATCTTATAACTTATAAGATTCATTTATTTAACCAAATTTATTCCTTCAAATAATTTCACCAAATTTATAAATCTTACTATTTATAAATTTTATTTATAACTTCACCGTTTATACTTCTATAAATTTCATTCATTTATGAAATTCATTTTCACTTAATTCAAACACTTATAAAAACTCGTTTTATAATGTCTATATTTCAATTTATAAATATCCATTTATAAATCTCTTAATATAAATCAATTTATATTATTCTTTAAAACGTCTTTAAATTCCTTTATAATTTCATCATTCTCTTGATTTATAAAATAATTAAATTTTATAAATCCTATATTTTCACTTTTTATAATAAATCCAAAAATAAAATCCCAATTTAAACTATTTTATAACATCATTACTTCATATTTCTCAAAACTCAATCTTTAACTATATTTCTCAAAAATCATAGTTTTTATAACATGAAAAATTATAACGTTTATTTATTTAAAATGGATCAATTCCAAAAATATAGTATATTTTCAAAAATCACTTTAAAAATCATTTTAAAATCCCAAAATCTGGGTCCAATGACGCTACACACCAAATAGTCAATCACGACTACAACGACATCATATATCGTATATGATAATCCATCAAATATCAAAATATCTGAAATCAAATAAAAACTGTTGAGGAATCCAGTTGGATCCCTCCAACCTGTTTCTTGCATCCAAAAACATTAGCACAATACCAATTTCGCTCCAGTACGAAATTATCGCGGTATATGGGATTTAAAATATTATCCGCTTAATAACGGCGCAATAGGGTCTCATCCGCTAAACAAAAAATGCGGGAAATCAATCAACTGCAATATATACATATGCCAATATATATATATATATATTGATATTATATATAATACCAATTTCACTGTTTATGAAATATTCGCGGTATATGTTTTTAATAAATAACATCCGCTTAATAACGGCGTATAATGTCTATTTTAACAATCAATTAATAACAATCATCATTCAAACATGCATTCAAATATTTTAAATCTAACTATTTAAAATAAAATCGAAACTGATTCGATTGAGTGAGAAGTTCTCACCTTGATTTTATTTCCGTTTTAGCGATTTATTTCGAATAAAATTAAACGCGCGTTTAATTTTACCCAAAATTCTCACTAACTCCAAACGACTCCAAACCAACTCCATCGCGTAGTCCTCGTCCATACGATTTCAACGCTTCTTGTTTCGCGCGTTTTCGACCTCGTATGAAAAAGTTATGAATTTTCAAAGTTTACACGAATTTAAATTAACTAAATTACAACATACTTTTAAAATTTTAACATACAACCATTTTCAGCCACAGGATCCTACATCTCCACATCATGACCGCACGTCCTACCTTCTCCTTCATCACGCACGGCTACAGACAATTGCCGTAACACCTTGAACCCATCCAACTCAACTAGGGTTTAATAATTCCATCTCTTCGCTCAACTATACTTGATCAAACTACCGCCATTTCGAAGCACTCAACACTAGCTACACTCGGCCCCAAGAATGAGAAGCTCGGCCCTATATAAATCTCGAAAAACGTGCCATAGACGAGCACGAACGCGGCCTCCTATCCCTCAAAATACAACTCCAAACTCGATCATAACCGTTGGATCTCTAGTTCGTGTTGTGCTCTACAAGTTTCTAGTTGGAAGTTTCGGCTAATTGTCAATGGATTTGGAGAAAAGAGAGGGGGAAGAGGATTGTTTTTCAGCCCTTCATTCCAATGGTGGCGGCCTGAAGAAATAGATTAGGGTTTTTGATATATTTTTTTTATTGTGAATGGTGGGCTATTTATAAGGAATTCTCAAACACTATTCATCCCGGAAATTCCGAACTCCGATTTACGCGCCGAAACTGACGTACCTAGGGTTTATCCCGCGTTTCGGACACAATGGAACAGGTTTTGGAAGCTAATTCGGACATCTGTGCGAGTTATGGCTAAAAACGTTCAATTTAAATTAAACCGATTTAAATCGATTTCTAGGCGTTTTAATTTGTACCGGACAAACGGTAAATCCAATTGACTTGAAATTTGAAACCTTACAATAATATCACATTACGGATCCGATGAAACTAGTTTCGTCGAAATCCGAGACTTTTTGAAAAATGGCTATTTTAGCTCGCCAAATTAAAATTAAAAACGATTCGATGCGTTTCGAGCTGCCACGCTCAAACGATAGCTCCGATTGACACGAAAATTGAAATCCAGTAATAACTAACTATTACGGATCCAATGGAACTGGTTTCGTTCGATTCTGAGACTGTTCAAAAATTGACTATTTTACAGTCGATTATTAAATATTAAAATATTCAATTTTCACAAATTAACTTCTAAATCGATTTTAAAAGTTCTAAAATATCGTTCTAACTCCCATATGATAAAATAAAATTTTACAAATCATTTTCAATCATATTTAACTCAATTTTCAATTATTTCCATAATTTAACATATTAAATTATCGATTTAATTATTCAATTAAATTCAATAATTCAAATAAAAATTTATTTGACTTATAAATTCACTTATTAATATTTAAAATAAATTAAATATTCAAATTTTAATTTCTAAAAATTCTGGGTCGTTACACACACTTGGAGGAGATTTCTCCTTATGACAGTTAAAAATGATTAATAAGCAAAATTCTTTCGACATTATTATTAGTGCATAGTGCAGAAAAACATTTCGAAAGTATAATATTAATCTTAGCCAGCGTATAACATTTCGTTGTATGCCTACTATAGCTACCATGTTCAATAGCAGGTTACCGCCATATTCCATGGCGGTTATACAACTAAAACCGTACAGCGCGCGTATTGTTTTCTTTGGATTTCGAATAATTGGTCAGGCTAAGGAACTTCCTATTGCCACATAGGTACGCCTCTGGAGGGACGCCCCGAGAACCTAACTGGATCTCTGCTAACACAAGGCCGAGTTACCTTATGCTTCTGGGTGCAATGAAGCTGTAACTAGATAACTCCACACAAAAGTATGACATCCTCGGTCGTTACCGAACTTTATCCGAGGATCCTCAACCACAAAGCAACATCACACGGTAATAAATTTACAGTACCCACATGAGTTAAGTATCTACGCTACATACCATGGTACCACCCTTTATCCAGAAGAAAATGGACATACCCTAGGGGCGCGACCCATAAAAACCTTTGCCGCAACATTCCTGTTTCGACCATTTCCGGGTTGTGAGGCTCGACAAAGTCTCGTCCACAAAGCTACGCTTTTTCACAAAGCCATGCTTCGATCAACAAATGCTCGGCAGCACTTCGTATGCCACATTACCAAATTAGGAACGTATCACTAGTAACCATTAACTACATAACCTCTGAGCTTGTACGTCTCAGAGAAGGGTGTTAAGCTAAGAGGATAAATTCTCCGCCATCAACAGAAATGTATTTGATAGAAACTAGCTTTACATCTCAATTTGTAACGTCGGACACACATCCATACAAGTCTGTTCCGGGTACGAACAGAATCGCAGGCACTTCTGAAGAATCCCTTGCAATCCGGGTATTCACAATCCCGATCGGACTTCCCATCACTTAGGGAATCTCTATACTATAGCTACTCAGTGCAGAGACAATCGATAGGTCATCCTATCATTCTCGCAATTACATGGTCTTCACCGTCGGTCTTCAAATGCAATCCCATTTTGTCGTATCATCTCTCTCGGCTAATCTGAATAACGAGCGCTTATTTTTAAAAATAAGTGTTCATTTAGATTTCAACAAATCACAACAAATTCCCCGTTGATCTTTTAAATCAAAGATCATCACAATCACAAAGGTTCGATGTGGTTTCCGGATATCCACTTGGAATCCGACCCTCGGTCGCATCGAAATTCAAACGCCATTTAAAGGCAAATATTGGTAGTCGGTTATTTAACTATCAATCAACATTCACAACAATTACTGGATTTCAAATAATTTTCCCCCAGTTATTTATTTCCAAAATATCTTCGCAAGATATATTTTCACACTTCAACCGTTTGAAAACAAATTTCAAATCACTTTTCACACGCGGAATAAAATTCCCGATATTATTTATTTCCACTGAAAAATTTGCCGAGTTCAAGTACTTTAAAATAATTTAAATCACTTGTCCAAATATATACTTAAGAATATTTTAAAGTAAAACTATTTTTAAACACATTCTTTTAAAATACTAGTTATAAAAATATTACACTATCATCTCATATAAAACTTCAAGTCTAAACTAATTTTTAAAATAAAATCAGCAAATAGAGTATAATTGTTTAAATAACTATTTTCTAAAACAATATCAATTAAATCTTTTAAAACAGTCACTTCTAAAAATTAACTTAAATAAATCTTTGCTCTAAAGATTTAGAAATAGTTTACAAAAATACTTTCTTCACAAATATTCTTTTACAAACCACTTCAGAACTTTTAAATTTATATTTAAAAGCTACTTTCAAAACATA
Organism: Allium cepa; assembly: GCA_030765085.1. NCBI lineage: Eukaryota > Viridiplantae > Streptophyta > Magnoliopsida > Asparagales > Amaryllidaceae > Allium > Allium cepa. Next base: position 870,468,380 of record CM060937.1, on the reverse strand, counting down.
CTCGGCTTTTCAGGGAAAATACACTTTCATTTCAAAATGGTACACTTAGACCAATTTAATAAACCCTTCTTGATTTATTTTGAATTTACGTTCCAAATCCATAAATTCCTTTCTTTTATAAATTCCAATGTGAATTCAAATTTCCAAATATCCATTGATATACGATTTTTCAAATCGATTCCCCAATATTCACTTTCAACACCAAATCAATTTTCCATATTGATTTTCCAAATTTGTTTCAATCACGCAAATCAATTTCCAAATGGGTTTTCCAAAGATTTATTTTCAATCACCAAAATCAATTTCCAATTTGATTTCTAAATTTGTTTCAAACATTAAACAAATTTCAATTTGATTCCCAAAGATTTATTTTCAAGTACCAAATAAATTTTCAAATGGATTTCCAAATTTATCATTTTTTAAATAAATCCCTTTATTTTTTTCCCTAAACTATTTAAAATCCATATTTTAAATAAATTCCTCGACTATCAAACAATATTACTCAAAACCCATTTATAAAAATCTTTCCCCGTATTTTGGAATTTATTCACTAGGATTTCGCTATAGATTTTTCTACTTAAATTCATAATCCTATTTTATTTATTTATGGTATCTTATGACACCAAAAATATATTCGGCTAAATTTTAACCTACAATGATTCCAATTATAATATAATCACACAGATATCACAAATAATTTAACACACAACAAATGAAACAAATTCAATTGTTTGAGGAATCCAGTTGGATCTCTCCAACCTGTTTCCCTGCATCCACAGACGTTAGCACAACAATTAAATACCAACTCCACTTCGAGGTGGCATATCGCGGTATATGGGATTTATATAATAAACTCCGCTATTATGCGGCGCATAGGGTCTATTTCAAAACAAATAATAACAACCATCATCCAAGCACACAATCAAAAATTTTAAATTTAACTATTTAAAATTTAAAAAAAAAACCCTTTGTTTGAGTGAGAAGATCTCATGTTTGCTTACGCATGCAACCCATTTTCATTTCGTCTTGTTTCTTCACTTTATACCTTGTATAAATATTTACACAATTTATCAACATTCGAATTAAATCGAACCATTAAATTGTCGTTTAATTTATTTACTTAACCGAAAATTTTATTTTAACAAATTTTCCTTTTATAATTAATTTGGTAGCTAAATAATTGAAATAAATTCATTAACCGCATAAGCTACCTTAATAAATTATCTTAAAATGAACTTACTGTTAATGTTTGATAGCTAAATAAATAAACAATTTATTTAAATTAAATTAAGGTTCGCTTAATCTCATATTTAAAATACTGAAATTTAAAAGCAAAGAAACTAATGCCTTAAATTTTTAAACAAACTCTTTTTAATAAATTTATTTAACTAATTATTAAATTTCCTTTTAAATAAATTTAGTTAACCAAAAATTATATTTTAAACTCATAATCCTGGTTTAAACTAATTTCTTTTTAAACTCCCAACTTTTTTTTTAAAGAATTACTTTACTTAAGATTTTCTGCTTTATAACATGTTTATTATCTTTAAAACATATATATGAATATAAAATTAAAAACCAAAAATTGTCTACACCTTACTGCATTTTTATTGCTGTAAAGTTTTTTTATTATTTTCTTTTTTCCGCTTATTCATAATATATCTATACATATATTCCTTAAATCAAAATTGTAACCGAAGAGTAAAAATAAATATCAAAATTACTGGAAGGGATGAATTCGAACCTTACTGCTAACATACACGGCAATGACCTCGCCTTTCTCGATTTCTGCCTCCGCCAGCTCGAAGCGCTGCACTCGACCACCATCGCGACTGTCAAAGTCGCCACTGACTCGAGAACGAAACCCCCCTCAACACGCGAAGCTCAATGTCGCTGAGATTGAACCCATCGTCGCCGCGTTTGCGCCTTACTGCTGCCTTCCGCTGCTTGTCGAGCCTCACTTTCAAACCCTAGCTCGATCGCGGCTCGAGCTACCTACCTCGATTTCACCTTCAATCTCACGCCCTTCAACCCTACGCAAGCGCGCGCATACGCGCCTGCCTCCCCTAGTCGCGAAGCTCTCCGCGACTTCGATCTTGATCGATTCGTGATTTTTGAGTCTCCTTTGTACGGAAGAGCTTTTTTAATTTGACAAAGATATAAATATATATACATCGACCCACTCGGTCGGAATAACAAAAACAGTTCATATTTCCTATTTTTATTGCGTAGGCGTACCTTATTTAGCATTTTTTAAGCAAAGCGGTTTATTATTAGCATTTTGCGCAATCAAGTCCAGCCAAACAACCCCCTGTACCTGTACTTACTCAATTTAAACACGTAAGTGACATATATAAGAAATTTATTCACATTTCACATATTTCCAATTGTAAACACATAGTTTTCACAAGCAATACATTCAAAATAGTTCCCATAAGCAATTTATATGGTTCCGATACAAATATAATTGCTTACAATCAATTCACGTACCATTTCTATTCAATTCATGTGATTTATAACTCACTTTCTTTCATTCAATTTATGTTTAAGCGAAATGAACTCATATCTATTTCAATTGATTCAAAAATCAATTTGATTTGCTTTTATTAACTCTTAGAATTTTATACATACTCGTTTGCGTCAAACGACAACCATTTTTATGCAAATTCGACAATATTCGCTTAATAGAATATCCAATCTTGTTTATAACTAATTTAAATTGATACCAACTCAATCTACACTTTATTTTGTTTCATTTCCAATTGATTCCATTCGATTCATTTTGCATTTCATTAATCAAACAAGTTTCATTCAAAACCATTCCATAAAACTTGACAACGGCCATTTCACAATTTTACTTTAAGTCGAGCTTTTATCCAATAGTTTACTTAAGTTATTTATTTTCTTCAAGTTATTTCAATTCAAAACTCAAATTTATTTTTTCCTTGTAATACTTCCAAACTTAAATCTTTGATTTGATTTTTATTTATCAAATCCATTCCATGACTAATTTAATTAAATTAGTTTTACTCACTTATCCATTTTAAATTTCAAATTTTCATTTCTCAATTCATCTCGAATTTATTTTATCAATAATAAGGAAATTTTTAATTTATTCCTGCTTACTTGAATTTATCTGCAGAGTCAAACCATTTTTATTTAACTCACAATTCAAGTTTTAATTTAACTAATTCAACTTTCCTATTTCATGAATTAATTAATTATCATATTAGTTTACTTGAATTCAATCCATTTTATTTTTCCAAAGTTTGGATTTTTATTCAACTTGATCCAAGTCAAATCTCATTCCATTTTTTTTCAATTCCAATTCATTTTATTCACTTACAAATGTTAACTTATTTATTCATTCACAAATTTATTCCACACTTACTTTTATTTATCCTTTCTAATTAGAATCTTATTTAAATCAAATTTCAAATATTTTTATGAGTTATCAAACTTATTTAGATATCGTAACATTTTAAAGATTTCCAGAGTCTTTTTTTTTTGACATTGCTCCTATTTCAAAACCAACTTTGAGATCGATTATATCCACTTAATATATTTTTCCAAATATTTTTAAATTTCAAACCCTGCCAGATTTCAATCCAACTCCAAAAATACTTCTCAAATAATTATTTTCCAGACTTTTGGAAACCATTTCCAAATTGAAGAAATTTAATCTTTTGAAATTTCAATCCAATTTCTTTAATCTACATTTCAAAGATTACTCTAGCATCTCATTTCAATTTATAAAACTCATTTACACATTCACATACCAATTTCATTCCATTAATGAATTTTATTCCAAATTATAAATTACATTCACAATTTACATTTACAAATCCCATTTGTATATGAATTCATTCCCTTATCCCTTCAATTCATATTTATAAATTCCATTTGGTAAATGAATTATCTCCAAATCTTTGGTTATACCATTATTCCTTATTAAATTTCCATACAATAATGATGATAATTCAATATCATCACTTCCTAACAACCAAGCATCCATATATTATAATAATTCACAGGAAATCATTTCTTTTATATACGAAAATAGTTTTGGGTAAAATTCTTTCATTTACCCTAATTTAAAACAGCACTGTGTCGGTATCTTGTTTAAGAGTTTAGAAATCCTTATCGATACAGTTGGCCAAACTGCACCGGCCAGAATCTATAAACAATCAACCTATAAGTCAACACAATATAAAACAATTTTATATTCACTAACAAATATGCGCTCATATCTATTATTACACTCACACTCATTCTAGAGTACTACTGACTCTATCTCTAATGAGTAACACCCAACAGAGCCAAGGTTGTCGCTTAACCAATTGCTCTGTTATCACTTTGTAACGACCCGATTTTTCGACTTTCAAAAGTCGACATTAATACGTCCACTGTATCAATTGCCGAACCATCGAACGCCGGAAAACCGAACCATTAGGGTTTAAGAAGAAGAAGATAGAAGAAGAAACAGAAACAATAACAGAATCCCATATTTCGCAACGGAACAAATATAATAGATAAATAAATATCTTTAAACAGAATCACTATATCAGTTATTACATTACATCACATTACATTATCAGAGTGTACAACAACAACAGTGGAAAGAAATATTACATATGTATATATATGATACGCATCGCCATCCATCTTCAACTCCTGATTCCACAGCAACTTCTTGACTTTGCTCCCGAATAATGATAACCTGACTCTAGACTGCCCGTGTGAAAAATTGTGGGCACCCAGAGTTTAGAAATGGAACAATAAACTCCAGGTCAGTCATGTGACTGGTGTGAGATCTTTAAAATAGTTATTTTCACAAAGAAAATAAAAAGAAACCCGCTATGCTTTTGAGAATGAAACTGCCATAAGGCCTCCCGCCACACACACAATGCAAGCGCACACTTGGAGGAGATTTCTCCTTATGACAGTCAAAAATGCTTAATACGCAAAATTCTTTCGATATTATTATTAGTGCATAGTGCAGAAAAATATTTCGAAAGTATAATATTAATCTTTGCCAGCATATAACATTTCGTAGTATGCCTACTATAGCTACCATGTCCAATAGGAGGTTACCGCCATATTCCATCGCAGGTTATACAACTAAAACCGTACAGGGCGCGTATTGTTTTCTTTGGATTTCCAATAATTGGTCAGGCTAAGGAACTTCCTATTGCCACATGGGTACGCCTCTGGAGGGACGCCCCGAGAACCTAACCGGATCTCTGCCAACACAAGGCCGAGTTACCTCACGCTTCTAGGTGCAATGAAGCTGTAACTAGATAACTACACACAAAAGTATGCCATCCCCGGTCGTTACCGATCTTTATCCGAAGATCCTCAACCACAAAGCAACATCACACAGTAATAAATTTGCAGTGTCCACATGAGTTAAGTATTTGGGCTCCATACCTTGATACCACCCTTTATCCAGAAGAAAATGGACATACCCTAAGGGCGCGACCCCTAAAAACCTTGCCGCAACATTCCTGTTTCGACCATTTTCGGGTTGTGAGGCTCGATGAAGTCTCGTCCCTAAAGAAATGCTTTTTCACAAAGCCATGCATCGATCAACAAATGATCAGCAGCACTTCATATGCCACATTACCAAATTGGGAACGTATCACTAGTAACCATCAACTACATATCCTCTGAGCTCGTACATCTTGTAGAAGGGTGTTAAGCTAAGAGGATAAATTCTCCGCCACCAACAGAAATGTATTTGATAGAAACTAGCTTTACATATTAATTTGTAACGTCGGACACACATCCATACAACTCTGTTCCGGGTTCGAACAGAATCGCAGGCACTTCTGAAGAATCCCTTGCAATCCGGGTATTCACAATCCCGATCGGACTTCCCATCACTTAGGGAATCTTTATATCGTAGCTACTCAGTGCAGAGACAATCGATAGGTCATCCTATCATTCTCGCAATTATCGGTCTTCACCGTCGGTCTTCAAACGCAATCCCATTTCGTCGTATCATTATTCGGAATGGGTTATGTGACACAAAGGTCCTCTCCCGGCTAATCCGATTAACAAGCGCTTATTTTTAAAAATAAGTGTTCATTCAGAATTCAACAAATCACAACAAATTCCCCGTTAATCTTTTAAATCAAAGATCATCACAACCACAAAGGTTTGATGTGGTTTCCGGATATCCACATGGAATCCGATCCTCGGTCGCATCGAAATTCAAACGCCATTTAAAGGCAAATATTGATAGTCGGTTATTTAACTATCAATCAACATTCGCAACAATTACTGATTTCAAATAATTTTACCCCGGTTATTTATTTTCAAAATATCTTTGCAAGATATATTTTCACACTTCAACGGTTTGAAAAGAAATTTCAAATCACTTTTCACTCGTAGAATAAAATTCCGATATTATTTATTTCCACTGAAAAATTTACCAAGTTCAAATACTTTAAAATAATTTAAATCACTTGTCCAAATATATATTTGGGAATATTTTAAAGTAAAACTAATTTTAACCACTTTCTTTTAAAATATTAGTTATAAACCTATTATACTAGCATCTCATATAAAACTTCAAGTCTAAACTAATTTTTAAAATAAAATCAGCAAATAGAGTATAAATGTTTAAATAACTATTTTATAAAACAATATCAATTAAATCTTTTAAAACAGTCACTTCTAAAAATTAACTTAAATAAATCTTTGCTCCAAAGATTTAAAAACAGTTTACAAAAATATTTTCTTCACAAATATTCTTTTACAAACCACTTTAAAACTTTAAAATTTATATTTAAAAGCTACCTTCAAAACATACTCGGCTTTTCAAAGAAAATACACTTTCATTTCAAAATGGTACACTTAGACCAATTTAATAAACCCTTCTTGATTTATTTCGAATTTACAGTCCAAATCCGTAAATTCCTTTCTTTTATAAATTCCATTGTGAATTCAAATTTCTAAATATCCATTGATATACGATTATTCAAATCGATTCCCCAATATTCACTTTCAACACCAAATCAATTTTCCATATTGATTTTCCAAATTTGTTTCAAACACCCAAAACAATTTCCAAATGGGTTTCCCAAAGATTTATTTTCAATCACCAAAATCAATTTCCAAATTGATTTCTAAATTTTGTTACAAACATCGAATCAAATTTCAATTTGATTCCCAAAGATTTATTTTCAAGTACCAAATAAATTTTCAAATGGATTTCCAAATTTATCATTTTTTAAAAATAAATACCTTTATTTCTTTCCCCAAACTATTTAAAATCCATATTTTAAATAAATTCCTCAACTATCAAACAATATTACTCAAAACCCACTTATAAAAATCTTTCCCCATATTTTGGAATTTATTCAATAGGATTTTGCTATAGATTTTTCTACTTAAATTCAAAAACCTATTTCATTTATTTCTGGTATCTTACGACACCAAAAATATATTCGGCTAAATTTTAGCCTACAACGATTCCAATTATAATATAATCACACAGATATCATAAATAATTTAACACACATGTAACGACCCGTAAATTTTCGATAATTAAAATAGCTAATTTGATAAGATTTCGTGAATTAGTGTTAGAAAAAAATTTATAAGTCGTTGGAATAATAATAACTAGAATGAAATGCAACAAAATTTTATCTAAGTTAATTATTTATGAATTGAATGGAATCCCAAATTAATTGAAATAATATGTAGTCAAAGGTAATTGAATGAATTTGTATTGTATAGGTAATTGTGATACTTGTTTGAAAATAATAAAGTTATAAGTAATTAAAAGTTAACGGTGATAATTATTTAAGTTACCTATTCATTTAGTTAGTCGAATTGGATTTGTGAGCCAATTGCAATTGAAATGAAAGTTTATATATTAGTTGAGTGCATTATCTCTAACTTTAGTTAAATAATAATGTGGAAATCATTTGATGTAATATAGTAAATCGACTGATAATGAAATTTTTATTAAAAAAAATCCAATATTGAAATCCGTCAAATATTGAACAATTAAATTGTTTGAATTTAATATTTGAAATTTATTGAATAATTGAATAACGGGAATTGAATAACTGTTTTAATGAAAATGGTGTTCTATAATTTGAATTTGTTAAATTTTATAAGTTCGTTTTGAATATTTCAAAAGATAGTGATTTAAGAATAATCAAATTTAATTAAATTTAATATTACAAATGTTTGAATAATTAAATTCCGAATTTGATATGATTAATTTGATATTGAAATTTAATATATGAAAATAGAGTGAATAACTGAAATTTGATTTAATATGATTCAAATTGGTTTCCAAAGTGAATGTAAGTTGTATTGGGATTTTAATAGAGTTAATAAGTTTTAAAATTGGAATTTATGGGATAATTGAATAACGGATTTAATATGATTAAAAATGATTTGTAAAATTTTATTTTGTCATATTAAAGTTAGAATGATGTTGTAGAACTTTTAAAATCGAATTAGAAGTAAATTTGTGAAAATTGAATATTTTAATATTTAATTATCGACTGAAAAATAGCCAATTTTCGAACAATCTCAGAATTCGACGAAACCAGTTTCATCGGATCCGTAACGTGATATTATTGTAAGATTTCAAATTTCGTGTCAATCGAATTTACCATTTGTCCGGGGCAAGCTAAAACGCACAGAAATTTGTTTAACCGATTTCATTTAAAATCGATCGTTTATTGCCATAACTCGCGCAGGCGATCAAATTAGGACTTGAAACCTTTTCCATTGCGTCTGGAATAGGGTTATAACATTATGAGCGTCTAGCGGCATGCCCTGATAGGGGTTCGAGATTTCGAGTTGCGTAGATCGAGGTATTTTGAAATTTAAATAAATATTTTAATTAGTCAATCTCCCTTTCAGCTGCTATCCCATCTTTACACTGTACCTTTGACCCATTCAAACATGCAAGAGCCTCTCCTTCCCTTTTTATAACTACACACGCAAGCTTCAGGCAGGGAGAAAAACATAAATCCAACTTTAAAAATTTATTTCTTGCAAAATTTTCAATGAAAAAAACCCAAACCTCTTCCTAAAATCCTATTTTTGAATTCTCTTCGATTTGGTATGGTCGTTGGAGGGTGCGGCTATGATTTGGGAAACGTCGGAGAGGAAGAACGTGAGCAAAGTGATCTAGGATTTGAAAAATTGAGGGATTTAGCGATCGATTCGCGAATTGGAGTGCGTATTTGAACTCGTCGTCAAAGATAGCATCTCGGAGCAAGTTTTGGTGATGTGCGGCTATGGTTTGGGACGCGCGACATTTCGCGTTGTGCGTGAGCTAGCTCCAGGTCGCGACTTCAAGGGTGTGGCCGAGCTTGGGGATTTTGGTATGGTCGAGTCGAGCAAACGGAGAGAAGGAGTTTGGCGAAGGCGGCATGTCGAACCGAGTACCGGAGCTCCGTATCACTGGGATAGTGCACGCGCGTGAATAGGTTCTTCTCTGTTTCGTGTGCAGGCAATTGGCTTCAATAGTTTGGGAGGGATGAAGTTTTGTGGGCCGGGCCTTTTGGGAAATGTATATTTTATTATAAAGGGAAATTAACTTGTTTTATAAAATTAAATATCGATGACTTATAAAATGCATAACTCCTACATACAACGTCCGATTTGGACAAGACTTTTTGCGTTGCGATCGTGATGACGAGAGCTTTGAAATGAAATTGGTTTGGACAAATTTGGAGACAGTTGAAATTTGGGCTAAAATTAGAAGGCGTCCGGTTTAGTTCCAAACCGGAACGTCTCGGCGACAACGGAAAATCAAGGTGAGTGTTTTAGAACGCTCACAACGTACTAAATATCTTTATGCTAGTTAAATTTGATATTATGAAGTGTTATGATTTTATTTGTCGTTGTTTGATAAAAAAAATTATTGTCATATAGCTTGTCATTTGAATTAACCGTTGAAAAATTAAATTGACAGTTAAATTGAAATTAAAATTGAATTGCGATTAAATTACCTGACATTGATAACTATGAAACTGCCATGAATTGTATTGTCTATTGGATGATGTATTTTGATGGATGTTATTGGTTGATATTTAAATGTTTGAATGTCTATTTGCTTATATATACTGTTATGCATACATATGACACTGTGATCGGTTTAAGTAATATATACTCATCCCTGACATTTAATTTAAATAAATAATTACTTGGCCATAGGATAGAAAATTATATACGGACACCGAATTGGCTAAATTAATAATTTTTAAAATCGTCGATTTGAAATTTATTTAAATGTTTTGATTTAAAAGTTATAAATAGAAATCAAATTTATAGAAATCGAGTTTATCGAAAAATTGAGTTTGGAATGTTGAAATAGATTTTGGTTAAAAGAAATTGTTAAATGATTTAAGTTGAGACTTTGAAATTTAAAATTGGGTTGTGATTGAAGTTCGAAAATTTATTCGTTTTAAAAGATTGAACCTTAATTCGAGCTTTGAATATTACTAAGTAAAAGCGATATAAAATGATATTTGAAATTGAGCTTGAAATTGAATCATATTTCTAAGTGGGATTTAAATTTGAATATTGAAGGAAAATTTTGTTAAGTGTTAAAAATTGATATTTTGAAAAATCAAGCTAAAAATCGATATACATTGGAATTGAATAAGTTGAAGGTGAATGTAAAATTGAATAAATTTGAAGTCAAAGTTGACATTGATTTGAATTGAAATCAAAATTGAATCGGTAAATTGGAAATTTAAAATTTATTTGAATTGGGAAGTTATAATTGAAATGGATTGGTTTTGAAGCTGTTTTAATTTGTTTTCCAAATTACTCTATTATATAAACCATTTTGAATACTTAAACTATTTTAATCTATTTTTAATCTACTTAACCCAATTTAAATTATTTTAAACTAATTTAGCTATTTTAAAACCATTTTAAAGATTTTAAGTATTTTTAACTATTTTAATTATTTAAACTACTTTTAAACTACTTAAAACTATTTTCTAAAAGAATTCAAGCTGGTTAATAAGGTGAAATGATTATATTTAAATCTTGAATTTAAATACGAATTGAGTTAAATGAAGTTGCAACCTAAATTGAATTTCGAAATGATTTTGAAATCGAAATGAGATATTGATGCGGAAAAAGATTTTGAAACGGAATCTTACATTTGAATAGATATGATGATATTTGAAATGGATTTGATTTTTGAAGCGAACATGATATTTTGATATCAATTATGAATCGATTTGAAATGTAAAAGAGCCAACGGTATAATAATACGTAGTTATTAAAGAGACCGGGATCGGATCTGGACATACTCTCTATCGATACCGAAAACCACTTTAATAACTATTATACGCGGAGTGTTGATCCAGAATGAAGTGGATGGTTTGTTGAACGCGTTGACTGAAGAAAGAGAACGATATTGGATGACCCCTGACATGACTAAAACAGGAGCCGCGTCGGGCCATTGAGGTTCGCCACCTCTAGCGGACACACTTCTTCGATACCATATCTATTACATTTGTTATGCGATTTGGGTGCACCCCTTGATTTGGGAGTGTTGTTTCGCGGTGTTGGGGTAGCTTCTGGCTATGCTCAACATCAGTCCGGATCACGCAACTACTAGTATCCTAGTTGGTATCGCCTCATGTACCTTGTCATACTGATTATCCTATTCGCGACCACTACGTTGTGTTTTGTGTTATACCTATGGGGTACCCTCTTATAACCACCAGTTTACGGCGGGGCTTACGGTGCTGTATGGACTATGGCATTATAAAAATGTGTTAAGGGGGATTATGGTAACGCCTTAACGCTATTTTGATACTTTATATTACTGATAGGCATTATCTACTTAGCGTACATTACTACATAGTAGATAGTTTAACGGATCCTTAAGAGATGGAAAATCCCGTAACATCTCTTGAGTTATTGCACGCACGTTAACACTGGATATGAGATGTCAAACCCCGTAAACATCTCTGACGCCGTTACACTCATATTTATTTACGATTGATTTAACTTTCATAAGGATATTTTAGTCCTGACTCGAGTGTTTTGTCTTTTCATTACGCTCAGGTCAGTCCTGAGTTTTTCAGATTTTTGAAGATCTATTTTGGAGGACGAAGACGAAGATTTGGTATACTATTACTATTATTACCCTTGCATCATGCTATCTGCTGCATTATTTTAATTGTTCTGTTGTATATGTATAACTCTGATAAATGTTGTATAAATAATTGTTAAAGTATAGTAAACAGCTTCATGAACTGTTTATTTGACTATTATATCTTATCGTTCCACTGCGAGATTCTGTGTTGTTTCTTTTCCTTTATTTCTCTTTCTTTTCTTTTCTTATTTACCCCAATAACCATCTGCCATTTTGAATGGTTTGGAATCGGCATGTGTATTTGATCGTCGGTTTAAACTGTCCAAAAAGGCGGGTCGTTATAACACAACAAATGAAACAAATTCAATTGTTTGAGGAATCCAGTTGGATCCCTCCAACCTGTTTCCCTGCATTCACAGACGTTAGGACAACAATTAAATACCAATTCCACTTCGAGGTGGAATATCGCGGTACATGGGATTTATATAATAAGCTCTGCTATTATGCGGCGCATATGGTCTATTTGAAAACAAATAATGACAACCATCATCCAAGCATACAGTCAACAATTTTAAATTTAACTATTTAAAATTAAACAAAACCCTTGTTTGAGTGAAAGATCTCACATTTGCTTACGCATGCAACCCATTTTCATTTTGTCTTGTTTCTTCACTTTATACCTTGTACAAATATTTACACAGTTTATCAATATTCGAATTAAATCGAACCATTAAATTGTCGTTTAATTCATTTACTTAACCGAAAATTTTATTTTAACAAATTTTCTTTTTATAATTAATTTGGTAGCTAAATAATTGAAATAGATTCATTAACCGCATAAGCAACCTTAATAAATTATCTCCAAAATAAACTTACTATTAATGTTTGATAGCTAAATAAATAAACAATTTATTTAAATTAAATTAAGGTTCACTTAATCTCATATTTAAAATAATGAAATTTAAAAGCAAAGAAACTAATGCCTTAAATTTTTAAACAAACTCTTTTTAATAAATTTATTTAACTAATTATTAAATTTCCTTTTTAATAAATTCAATTAACCAAAAATTATATTTTAAACTAATAATCTTGGTTTAAACTAATTTCTTTTTAAACTCCCAATTTTTTTTAAAGAATTACTTTACTTAAGATTTTCTGCTTTATAACATGTTTATTATCTTTAAAACATATATATATATATATATATATATATATGAATATAAAATTAAAAACCAAAAATTGTCTACACCTTACTGCATTTTTCTTGCTGCAAATTTTTTTTATTTTCTTTTTTCTGCTTATTCATACATATATCTATACATATATTCATTAAATCAAAAATGTAACCGAAGAGTAAAAATAAATATCAAAATTACTGGAAGGGATGAATTCGAACCTTACTGCTAACATACACGGCAATGACCTCGCCTTTCTCGATTTCTGCCTCTGCCAGCTCGAAGCGCCGCACTCGACCACCATCGCAACTGCCAAAGTTGCCACTAACTCGAGAACGAAACCCCCCTCAACACACGAAGCTCAATGTCGCTGAGATTGAACCCATCGCCCCAGCGCTTGCGCCTTACTGCTGCCTGCAGCTGCATGCCGAGCCTCACATTCAAACCCAAGCTCGATCGTGACTCGAGCTACCTACCTCGATTTCACCTTCAACCTCACGCCCTTCACCCCTGCACAAGCGCGCGCATATGCGCCTGCTTCCCCTAATCGCGAAGCTCTCCGCGACTTCGATCTTGATCGATTCGTGATTTCTGAGTTTCAGGTGAACATGGAATTATTATTTTTTTAGGCAAATCGATTTTTGTTTTTAGATGGAAGTGGAGGGCTTCGGCCATTTAGATTTTTTTTTAAACGAATGGTTTACGTGCATTTAACGAAAGAAAAATATCTGTTTTTTTATTTTATTTGATTTAAACGAAGAAGCATATTAAGAAAGATAACGTGGATTTGTAAATCCCTATACGTGATGCTAGCGACAGTATCCAATGAAATTTCATTATCTATTTTTAAATTTAAATTTAAATTTAAATTGGTAAGAAAACAAAGCCAAGAATCCCCATCGCCGATTGAAGCGTGCCGCTAGGCGTTCCTAATGTTATACCCCTCTTACGAACGCAATAGAAAAGGTTTCGAGTCCTAATTTGATCGTATGCGCGAGTTATGAAAATAAACAATCAATTTTAAATTAAATCGGTTTAAAGTAGTTTCTATGCGTTTCAAGCTGCCATGGTCAAATGAAAACTCCGATTACTACGAAAATTGGAATCCGATAAAAACTAACTATTACGGATCCAATGGAACTGGTTTCGTTGAAATCTGAGACAGTGCCTTGGAAGGCTATTTTTTAAATATCGATTTAAATGATAAAATTTCAAAACTGGACAATTCACTTTCAAATCAAATTCTGAAGCTTCTACTATCTTCAGTATCGTCAATATAAATTTTCTGAGTTTTGAAAATATTTTTAATCAGCTTCAAATTGAAGATTCAAATTTTTATCCAACTTTCAATAGATTAAATTCAATAATTTAATCGCCAAATTCATAGCTATATTTGAAATTCAAGCTAAACCATCATTCAAATATCTAAAATCAATTAAATATTTTCAATTTCAAATGTTCAAAATTCTGGGTCATCACAATCTCGATGTTAATCATTCTCGTGCACGCGTGATATTAGCAATGTCATGTACAGGGTATTTGGGGAAAATGGAGTGCATTTAGGCCCTGGGCCGGTTACAGCGGGTATGGTTATTAAATAAAATGATTTGTGTTTAATTTAATTTTATTGTGCTAAAAAACTAAAAAATGTATGACTCCTGCATACGAGGTCCGTTTGGGATGAGAATTTTTGCGTTACGATCGTGACGATAAGAGCTTCGCAATGATAATGGTTTGTGGTTTGGACGAATTTGGAGCTTGTGGAATTTTTAGATAAATTCAAAGGCGTCCGAACTAAATTGAAAATAGAACGTGAAAGTGACAGTAAAAAACAAGGTGAGTTAATCTCACTCATTTTTGGATTATAAATTAATTTTGAGTAGTAAAATTAATTACTGGATGCCTGGTTGAATTTGATAATTATTATCAGTTTTGGATGTTATTATATATATAGTAGTGTGTATGTATTAGTAGTTGGATTGATTATTCTTGCCTATTGGAGTGAATGAGACCCTATGCGCCCCGCATAAAGAGGGATTGATATTTTTATGTTGTATTAACATCTGTGGATACAAGGTGTAATGTCATAGGGATTGTAACAACCCGCATATTTATCGATTTTTATATTTAAATATTTTATCGATACTCGGAATTTAGTCTGAAAAGCTACTTTTCGCATACGGTCGAATTAGGACTCGGGACCACTCCCATTGAGTTTAAAATACCGTTTGCGACCTTTTTGAGTATAAGCTTCGATATGTTTGGAGTAAGTTTATTTTTGCTACTTTTTACTTAGGGCTTTGGTTTGGGCTGAGCCCAATAACCCCACGTATGTATTCAGTCCCAACCCCTTCTCCTCTTCATTACTTCATTCCTCATTTCCTAATACTCAAGCTTTTATATTAATGGAGAGTGGAAGAGGAAATTAAAACTCCAAGCCCTAGTTTTCTTTAGCAAATCAAACTCTAGCTCCAAACTAATAGAAGAAACCATTCGTAAGCTTCTCTTTTTCTTCTCCAACTCATTCTCTTATCAATTTCAGAAATTCCTAAACCTAACTTTGGGAATGTTCTTCTTTTAAAGCTTAGAATCAAGCTTCTTGAGTTGGATTTGAAGAGTGGTTGATTCTCCTTTGCTTATAAGCTTCTTTTTCAATCGTTTGGGTTCAAAGGTGAGATTTTTATCTCACATCTTTGTCTATACTTATCTTCGATTGTTAGGTATGAATTCCTAACACTTATCCGTGTGCATATGCTTTTGGTTTGGATTGATTTGGTGAATATTCCAATTTTTGGTGTTTTGGGTTCAATTCTCTAAAAATCATAACTTTAATGTTTGAACATGTTTTTGATGGCGGATCGGAGAGCTAATGGAGCTGGGGTATCAATTGGCTAAGGCTCCTTAGGTCCATTGCTCGAACGGTCGCGTTTTGTAGGAATTTTCACTTCATTGAAAAAGGGAAGGAACTGCAGAAATTTGCAGTTCGGCCGACCGAGCCCTGTAGCCGGTCGACCGACCTGCTACTGAAAGTGCATAGCACTTCTCTGTCTCAAGTCCGGTCGACCAACTACAGAGCTCAGTCGACCGACCTGCTTCCCGAGAATTTTTCTAGAACAGGTTCCGGTCGACCGAGCTCTGTAGCCGGCCGACCGACCTGTTGCTGTTTTGCCTATTTCGCCTATTTTGTGTGGTTTCCAAATTTAATCGATTCGTGTTATTCCCCTATTTATTGGTATCATTTGTTATTGACTTTGATGACTTCTTTTCTTCGGGAATTTTGGAATATCCATTTTGATGGATTCGGTATCGATTTCTTTGGATCTCATTCACGTCTTCGAATGTGAATTTTAGTGATTGATTGTTCCTACAATCCTTTTGCGATTTGTCACTTCAAAACATAAAGGTTTTCTATACTAGTAACAAATATCAAAACTCTTTCTTCAAATGATTTCAACGCTATTTTATTACAAAGCTCATTTTCTCAAACCGATTTCCAATCTATTAGTATATACAAACCTTTACCTCACTTGAATGAGAAATCTAATTAAACGACTTAGTAAAACGAGTGGTATGAAACGCTTGCGTTTACTTCGCCGGTTAATTCTTGGACTTATTCGATTGAATCTCTTGTGACAATTTTCTAGTGGAGATCTACAATTTGTTCGTAAATATTTAAGTTAAGCTAGTGATTATGGGACATGAAGCTAAGCTCATATATTTACTAGCTTACTGTAATTGACACTTCTTGATGATCATGATTATTATTCTTGTGATTTAGACTAGCAATTGTGAGATGTCTCTTTGTCTGCAATTTAGACTAGACCCCGTTTCTATGTCATTTCGACTCACACATTTGGGGTAGCTCCCCATGGCCTTCGGGCCGTTCGTGTGTCAAAAATTAATGGTTCCCTACCATGAGATAGCTTCTCGTTCGTGTGATACATATGTTGGTGAGCTTTAATGCTCCCGTTCGTGTGATAGGCCTCTCCCCCTTTTTTGTGATTTCTGGATTTCGTGTGTTGAATTCTGGAATTTATGCTTCATCTATTTTTGTGATTTCTATTGATATGATTTATCATTTTTTGTGCATTGGTGAATTTGTGTGTCATTGACTTGTTGTGAATACAAGTTTTGGGTATGAAACCCTTTTGGATCTTTGCGAAGATTTTTGTGATATTGATTAATCTCATGTTGAGTTTCAATTGCATACTTATAGTAGTATGTCATTATGGATATTATATGTTTATGCCATACCTTTTATTCTATATCATGTTATCTGATATTTATAGCTAGACTGATCTGTTTATTATTTTCTTATTAAATAATACTCGGGTCAGACCGAGATGTTACAGGTGCTTCTGCTTGACTTCTCCCTAGGGATTCATTCATCCTGACTTTTGGCTAACTGCTTAGATTAGTAGTTTACGTTGTTGTATACACTTGAGATATTGACTCATAGTTGTACATTTTTGTATGGCACGCGTTGCTATTCTTTTGTATTATTGTGGATCTTTTTGACCACTACTCTGATATACACTTTCATGTGTTAGTTATATATTCATATCTTCTTCCGCCTTTGTGATATGAATTATCTGTGACTGATTTGTGTTATGCTTATTTCTATATTTGTTTACGAAGATTATTATAGCCACTGTGTAGTAGCTTTGTGTTTGTATCGGTATGTCGGATTTCCTCTTGAAATAAAATGCATGTTATACTATCTGACATATCAGTGCTCGCGCAAAGCAATTACACGGATGGTCGCTCCTCAACAGCTTTATTCTCCGTGCTAGTTGACAGCATTACACCGTAGTGTTCTTGGCTAGCGTGGGTATAGAGGTGGGGCGTCACAGGGATCTAACTGGATTCCTCAAAAATTTCGAATTTAATTCCATATATAGTGATATATGATATGTTTGAATAACTTGTGATAGATTACAATGTGATTTAAATTTGTTGGTTGCCATGGTAGTACTGGACTAGATTTTGGTATTTTTAAATACCATCAATATATTTATATGGAATTTGAAAAGAAATTAGAAAGGGATCTTGGAAGTAAAATATTTATACTAAATTTTAGGATAATTAAAAGAAATTTATTTAGATAAATAAATGGTTGGATTTTGAATTTGTACTTAACTATCACGCGATGTTTTAAATGGGGATTTTTGAACAATATTGTTGAATATGCAAGTATATGATTTTTGTTTGATAATAATAAACATATATATACTCATTTAAATGTATTTATTAATGCACTATTTTGTTTTCATAGATTAAATAAATATTTGCTGAATAAAATAAATAACACAGAATCTAAATTCTAACAGATATTTTATTCAAATAAATATTTATTATAGTTTTGAATAGTACAAATTTGATCTCTCACTATATATATACACACAATTTTCAATTACAATACATTTCAACTTACATAACTATTCTCACTACGTTTCGTTCATTCACTCGTATTTAATCTTCAACTCTGTTCAGGATTGAATCCAACATCTGACAAATCTGCAAAATATATACTAACGTGGTAAAATTGAAAAGAAAATATTTTACAGAGAAAAATAGAATGTAATTTTGAAAATATTTTTTGCCTCGGTTATTTGGGTTGTTTGTCATCATTTAATTCTGAATTCATCAAACACGAACAACTTGTGACATGCACAGTGTATCACTATACATGCCATAAGGCCATGCACACCAATATACACTTGATAAAGTTACAGGGACATGTGAGCACAAGGTCAAACCCAATTAAAAGCTGGATTCAACTCAGGTGCAATTCAAAATGCAAATAATTCTCAAGTGAAAACAAGGCCACAAATTTCAACTAGATCAATGAGCAATACAACATGCACAAGTAACTGTGACCATTCAACTCAAGTACATATAGCTACAAAATGAACACAACCAAGTGAATATGCAACATGCACATGACTCATGACTACAATATGTCCATGAACCCAGTCCAACAAGCATAAGTGTAGCTTTAACAATGAAGATCAAATGAAGATTCAAATATCAATGGCACTTCTCAACAGTCAAAGCATCATATATACAAATGTGCTCGAGACAACCAAACTGAATACGCTTATAAGGACAAAATGCATACAACACAGCAGTATGGAAGTGAAGATTTGATTGTAATGATCATAATATAATTACACTTGAACCAACAGACTCAAAGAAAAAGCAATGACATTGCAGTTATGGTTCAAATATCATACACTGAACAAGATGATTTACAAACCAGTGCAAACAATCAATGGTAAAGCAATTCGACTGCAATAACTTAAACAAATCAAAGTATGCCAGACCTCATATATGCTATCAACATGAAGACAAATGCAAATATAATGCATCAATGCACATGTATACCAGACCAGACTTCGAATCAAGCAATGCAGATCAACAGGATGAACTCAAATCCAAACAACAACAGAGTTCAATGCAACACAGTGGCAAGCATGCAAATACAACATGAATGTATAGACTCAATAGTTCAACAGACTGCAATATTTGACTGGAAAGAACAACAGGAATTCACCAATGACAATGCAGGTAATAGTTTCTAAATAACAAAGTCAGTTTCATAACAAAGTCAAAGTTGCATGAGAAAATGCTACATAGCATTTAACAAGCATCACATAATCAAATGACCGAAGTCAACGGAGCATAAAGATCGATACTAAAATTATGAATTAAATGCCAGCAAATCAAAACCGTAATGATCAAGAAAAATTGAACACCAAAATCGAAGCCGTGAAAATCAAGCAACCAGTTATACGAATTAGAATCAGTTAGAAATAAATCATAGCATTCAAGCAAAATCGTAAGCCGAGATAAATCAATTGACAAATTCAAACAAATACATACGAACGAAATTATAGGGGATAAAACCCTATATAATCCCAATCATCATCGACGTAAAAAGTATCGAGTTCAATAATATTAACATAAAGCAAAATGCATAAATCACATACCAATTCGTAGTCAAGCTCGATCAAATTGAAGGAGATGTAAGCAAAGTGAAGAAACAGTTGATTGCCGACGCAAATCAAAGGAAAAGCCATTGTAATAGACTTACAATCAATCGACAATTTCAATTATCCCAAAGCCCTAATTTTTCGAACAGAGCAAAGAGGAAAGAACGAGCAATCAAGGAAGCCATTTTTTCACGCAAACAAAAGAGGAAAGACAGGCCAAAGAATAAAGTGAGAAAGGGGATATTCATTTATTACTATTACTTATTTGAACCAGTCTTTTATTTTCTTTGGGCCTTAGTTAATTAGGGTTTTGTGCTTTTAAAATTGTTTTTAATTTGTATTTTCATTTCAAACAATTGTATAATCTAGTCGTGTGACTAAGGGACGAACTACAGTGGTGTAGTTCAAGAATTAGCAACTCGGTGGCTGAGTTGTGGTAGGGTTTTGAGCGTGGAGTTTGATTAGTCGATAGTGGGTGTCGCGAGTTTACGTGTGTAAGCGTCTGACTACATAATTTGTAATAGAAACCTTGGGGGCAACACATAGGCAGGGTTATGTCGAAGTTGGGTAAATCTATGTGTTCTATTTTCAGTTTTTATATTCTGCTATTATCTATGCTGCTGTTATTCTGTTGTGATCGGTGCTTAAATTAATTTATATAAACTTCCACAATAAATTTTTATAATTAATAATATCACCATATTCACCCCTCCCCCCTAGGGTGAAATCGATCCTACATGTGGTATCAGAGCGAGGTTCAAAAGCCATTTTTGTTTTAAAACATTGATTTTTCAAAAACCAAGTTTTATTTAAAATTCAAATGGCTAATTCAAATACTGCTTTTGCTGAGGGCCAGTCAATAGTTAGACCACCAATATGCAATGGTGAATATGTTTATTGGAAAAATAGAATGATAATTTTTCTAAAAATCATTGGTGCTTGGAACATTGTTGAGACAGGTTATAGAGCGCCAACTATAGTAGTAAATAATCAAGAAATTGAAAAATGATTGATCAATGTATAAATCTAGAAAATAAGTTACAGAATGCTAATGCTAAAGCCATGAATTCTATTAACTGTTCATTGGATCATATTGAATTTAATCGTGTCTCACATTGTCTAACTACGCAGGAAATATGGCACACATTAGAAGTGACTCACGAAGGAACATCTTAAGTCAAAGAATCTCGCCTTGCCATGCTGGGTAACGAATACAAGAATTTTACAATGGCAAAGGAAGAAAATGTCAAAGAGATATATGGATGACTTTCCAATCTAGTATACAAATCAAAAGCTCTCGAAAAATCATACATAGAGTTGGAAATAGTCTGAAAAATCCTCAAAGCCCTTCCACGGAATTTGAAGCAAATTACTGCAATTCAAGAATCGAAGATTTGAAACAAATCAAAGTTGAAGAACTCATCGGAAATATCACCACATATGAGTTATAAATGAAATTTAAGGAAGAGTGTGAAGGAGGAGATACTCGAAAAAAATCAATAGCTCTCAAAGGAACAGCTGAAAGTGATGACGATGACGATGATGATGGAGCAGCAGAGCTGGCACTACTAATGAATAATTCAAAACGTGGAACCGCAAATACGGAAATCCATCTCTAAATCAAAAAATAAAAAGCAGAATAGTAAAGTTCTAGACAACCCAGAAAAGCAGGAGATCATTTGTCAAACAAGTGCAGCAAACTCGGTCATATCAAGCTCAATTGTCCTCGAAATCGACACGGCTAAGAAAAGAATTCAAAAAGGAGAAGTTTTGCAGCTACGTGGAATAAAACAATGATTATAAAAGCACTAGCAGTAAGAGTGAGAAAGCAGATCTGTGCCTTCGAGGTGATATAACTGATAACGATGATAACGAGCCAAGAGAGGTATCAAAACTCACTCACTGAGAATTACTTATATATTTCCATGAAGTAAATGGTTGTTTTGAAAGATTTAGGGAAAAATACGCCAAAATTGAATCACGAAGAGATAGTCTGATAGAATCGAATAAACAGCTAAATCAATTGGTTAAAAACTATCAAACTAAGAGCCCTAAGTGTGATAGGTATCCATCACTCGAAGAAGAGATTAAAAAATCAGAAATTAAAATTAAATCGCTTGAAAATGTAATTCTAATTTTGAAAGAGAATGAAAATACTAGGAGATAAAATTCTATTAAAAAGTGCACACAATTATTGAACGAAAATAAATCACTAAAAACACAAGTCCAACGACAGTCAATGACTTTAAGAAATTTTTCTAAAGGAGAAAGATCGTTGAATATGCTATTAGAGAAACAAATTGTTAGACAAGGACTTGGGTATAATTAATCTGAATATGCTAGAAAGGTAATTAATCAAATCAATTCAAAGTGCACAATTTGTGGAAAAACTGGACATAGCTAAAGATCAGAACTGGATATGATATAATGCAAAGTGGATATGACATCATAGCTAAAGATCAGAACTAGAAGAAATGAAAAATATGAGCAAACAAGGTAATGTATCTCACTCGAGAAGAAACTATAGTGGTTTCTCCTGGCGTATCATGGAGTGGCAAGGCATCAACAATATGGAAGATGGAAAGAAAGAATTGGAGCGAGTTCGTAAAACAAGGATCTTTACGTAGGAACCTTCAGTGCCCAAGAGGAAGCAGAAAATGTGTATGATGTGGTAATAATAAAATTATTAAAGGAATCTAAACGTCGTGAAAAACTTTGAAATATCAAAATGCAACACCAAGAAGATAATGAATAGTAACTCCATACCGACAATTGAATTTGAAAAGCATAACAAAGCAATCGAGTACTGAAGATGAAGGTGCACAATTGTACAAAGGGTCGTTTGTGAATAGTCTATACTGTTATCCGCAACTACACAAAAGCGTTACGAATCTGATAGTAACTTCAATGATGTTACTACACAATTTAGAAATTGTCACAGTAGAAAAATGTTTATAATTTTCACAATTAATCTGAAACGGAATAAAGTGAGACAAATTGTAGTAAATACTGCTATGGTATAGAATCATTGCAATTGAATTTTTATGAAATTCGGAGAATTACCTAGTCATTCAAGTCCAGAGAATATCTATTTCTTTTATTGCCTCCTTATATGCACGGAAGGATATGAGCAATTTGTCTTCCAGGATGAAACGGACCGGCCCCGATATGCTATGCGTGCAGAAGGAGCGACGACGAACTGAAGGAAGTATAGAACGGAGAACAGAGCCGTGGGAAGAGGAACTAATTCTGAGTGAGTAATCTTGTTTTGCGGGCCCCTATATATAGGCTGGAGGAGGTGCCTATCGGAGCAGTCGTGACTGTTGGAAAGGTTGCGACCCTTTAACCGACAGACGCACGCGCACTGGCGCAACGTTCTAATTTGAAGTCCAAAATTAGCCATTTCAGTGTAGCAGGCCCAAGTGGCAGACGGAGGCCCATTAATCTGAGACCCCAAGAGCCCCAAGGCCCAGTCTTTGACATTTTAATATTAATATGAAGGCCCAAAGCCCACATGCCCAAAGCCTTCATTGCCACATCTCAAGTCTTCATGCCTCTTCTTCTTTTCTTTTGATTTAGTATATTAGGTGGTAGTATATATTGTGGAATTGAAACAAATATTCCAATATGTAGGACTTTGTTTCAATACACACAATACGCAAAAATCTTTCTCTTCTCTAACCGCTTTCTCATTCATTTTTCTAGAAATCCCCCACATGAATGAGTAGTTGTTCATAGTTTCACTAGACATTTATCGGATCAGTTTAAAGTAGCACATGTGCCTTGAACTTTCCTAGTGATTACCTATTTGAATTACGGGCGAATCAGTATACTTAGAATGTCCTTGAACTGTAAGCCTTTTGTGTAATTCTAAAATAGATAGCACATGATAAATGTTTCTTATAATCCTTCGTTCTCTGTTTGTGTTCATTTTTGCCTTAAACACCTGCCTAGTCTCGTAAGTGCTTAGAGAATTTGGCCTTATAATTCTCTTTGAAGCGGCACCTTCGCACTTACGTAGGTGATTCTGTAAGGGGTATTCATAATTTCTCAAGTACAAACATCATTAAAAGTATCAATACTTATCCTATTTTCCATCAAATAATGCACTGACTTTATCATAGGAATGGTTTGTGTGCAACAGCGCCGTCAAGTTTCTCTTAAACTTAGTTGTCCCTTTGAACCTAAATCTTGGGATCTCCAATCATCTAGGTGGGGTTTCCATTTAAAAAACCTTTTATTCTATGGGCCTTAACCCCATTCCTATCGATAATGTTTGAACTTTCTTTCTTGGCAAGCCTTTTGTTAGTGGATCCGCTATGTTATCTTTAGGCCTTATGTAGTCTATAGTGATAATTCCATTAGAGATAAGTTGTCTTATTATTTTATGTCTATGACGAATATGCCTAGATTTACCATTGTATAGTGTACTATTAGCTCTTCAAATTGCTGATTGACTATCACCATGTATACATATTGGAGTCATAGGTTTGCTCTAATTTGGAATGTCTTCCAAGAAACTTCGAAGCCAGTCTGCTTCTTCTATGATCTTATCTAGTGCAATAAACTCTGATTCCATCGTAGATCTAGCTATACAAGTCTGTTTAGATGATTTCCATGATATTGCTCCATTTTCCGATGTGAACATATATCACTTGTAGAATTTATATCTTGTGAACCAGTTATCCAATTGGTATCACTGTATCCTTTCAATGTTGAAGGATAGTTTGTATAGAATAGACCAAAGTTCTACGTAGACTTTAGGTATCCTAGACTCTGATTAATGCTTTCCAATGATGTTTACCAGGATTGCTGGTAAATCTACTCAGCTTACTTACAGCGTATGCGATATCTGGCCTAGTGCAGTTCATAACATACTTGATACTTCCT
Source organism: Allium cepa (assembly GCA_030765085.1). Taxonomy (NCBI): domain Eukaryota; kingdom Viridiplantae; phylum Streptophyta; class Magnoliopsida; order Asparagales; family Amaryllidaceae; genus Allium; species Allium cepa. Next base: position 870,443,220 of record CM060937.1, on the reverse strand, counting down.
GGTATACGAGAGTATACAAGCTGGTAGATCAATTTTGGTTCATAACTACTGGTGATTTTGCAATAGTTATATTATATTGATTGAATTTTTCAAGTATCTAATGTGATTGGGATAATGCATATCCCTGTGGTGTTCTCAAAATTTTGACACCCAATATCATATCAGCCAGTCCTAGGTCTTTTATATCGAATCTAGAGGATAACATATTATTTGTAGATGTTATTATGGCCTTGTTATTGCCTAGGATTAGTAAGTCATCAACATAGAGACAAAAAATGACATATCCAACATGTGTGTGTTTTACGTAGACACATTTATTTGACTCATTTATTGAGAATCCATTTGATAACATAGTTTCATCAAATTTCTCTTACCATTGTTTTGGACCTTGTTTAAGGCCATAAAGCGACTTTACTAATTTGCATACTTTATTCTCATTTCCGGAGCTAAGAACCCCTTCAGGTTGCTTTATATATATTTCTTCCTCTAGTTCACCATTCAAGAATGCAATTTTTACATTCATTTGATGTATTTCTAAATCAAGTATGGATGCGATTGCAATAAGCATCCTAATTGATGTTATCCTCGTCACTGGTGAATATGTATCAAAATTATCTAGGTCTTCCTTTTGTTTGAATCCTTGGACTACAAGACGAACTTTGTACTTGTCTATTGAACCATCGGGTTTTAAGTTCTTTTTAAATATCCATTCATTACCTAAAGTCTTGCATTCTTAAGGTAAATCAACTAACTCCCATGTAGCCATAATGGTTTCAATCTCATTATTAATAGCCTCTTTCCAGTAAGGGGAATTGCTGGAGGACATAGCTTGTTTGTATGTCGATGATCATCCTCCAACATAAAGGTGTAGAATTTTGGTCTAAAGGTCCTAGAGGTCCATGACCTTTTGCTCCTTCTTAGTTCCTCCACTTGTTGATCAGCTTAGTTTGCCTAAGTTTATTTTATTCAGTATTCTTAAGAGAATCGGTAAATTTATCTTCTCATGGTCTCTTTTGAGTATCATTGTCAGTATCCTGTTTTAGAGGGAATATATGTTCGAAAAATCTTGCATTTTTTGATTCGATGATGGTATTTTCATGAATATCGTCAATTTCAGATTTATTGAAGGACCCGATTCTTTGACTTCTGAAAATCTACATCAATACGTCCACTGTATCAACTGCCGAGCAATCGAATGCCGAAAACCGAATTCTAGGGTTTAAGAATAAGAAAAAGATAGAAGAAGAAAGAAAACATAACAGAAACAATATTAGAATCTCACATATCGCAGCGGAACAACATATAATAGATAAATGAATAATCTTTAAAACAAAGAACTATCTCAGTTATTACATTACATCACATCAGAGTGTACAACAACAATATACAACACAACAAACAATGGACAGTTATACAAACATGTCCTTACAAGAGAATTTACAGCGGAGAAGATAATATCATATACAAGTAATACGTCTCGCCATCCAGCTCGCCACTTGAGCTCCATAGCACTTTTGAATCCAGAATGACCTAATAACCTGACTCTAGGCTGTCCGTGTGGAAAATTATGGGCACCCAGAGTTTAGGAAGAGAACAATAAACTCCAGGTCAGTCATGGGACTGGTGTGAGAACTCAAAACAGTTATTTATCTTTAAAAACAACAACGATAGAAGTGGAAAATTATCCGCAATGCTCTTGGAAAATAAAACAACCATAAGCCCTCCCCGCACACACACAATGCAAACGCAGAATTGGAGGAGATTTCTCCTTATGGTAGTCAAAGATGCTTAATACACAAATTTCTTTGATATTGTTATTAGTGCATAGTGATGAAAGCATTTCGAAAATAGAATATAAATCTTAGCCAGCATAGGTACCATTATAGTATGCCTACTATAGCTACCATATTAAATGGAAGGTTCTACAATTAAAACCGTACAAGGCTCGTATTGTTTCTTTGGATTTTCCAACAAATGGTCAGGCTAAGGAACTTCCTACTGCCACATGGGATCGCCTCTGGCGGGACGTCCCGAGAACCTAACCAGATCTCTGCCAACACAAAGCCGGGTTACCTTTGTAACTAGGTAACTACTACTCGAGTATGCCACTCCCCGGTCCTTTGGGACCTTTATCCGAGGGCCCTCTATCACCAAACAACAACCACACAGAAAATGATATTGGAGGAACCACATAGGTTAAGCATCAGGGCTCTATACCTGACACCACCATTTTCCAGAAGGAAATGACATACCCTAAAGGGAGCGACCCTCGTAACCTTGCCGCATATTCCTGTTTCGACCATTTCCGGGGTGTGAGGTCTGACGAAGTCTCGTCCACAAAGCTATGCTTTTTCACAAAACCATGCTTTGATCAACAAATGATCAATAAATAATCATCACACAGCAACACTCAACATGCCACATTAGCAAATTGGGAATATATCGCTGATAACCTTCAGCTACAAAACCTCTGAGCTCGTACGTCTCAAGGAAGGGTGCTAAGCTAAGAGAATAAATTATCCGCCACCAACAGAGATGTATTTGAAAGAAATCTGCTTTATATCTCAAAATGTAATGTTACACACGTAACCATACAAGTCTGTTCCGGGTTCGAACAGAACCGAAGGCACTTCAAAAGAAGCCCTTGCAATCCGGGTATTCACAATCCCGATCGAATTTCCCATCACAAAGGAAATCTCCATACCATAGCTAACGGCGTAGAGACAATTGATAGGTCATCCTATCGTTTTCACAAATACCCGGTCTTCAAAACTATCCATTACGCCGTATCGCTATTTGAAATGGGTAATCCGAAAAACGAACGCAATAATTTAAAAATAAGTGTAGCATTCAATTTCAACCAATTCACAACAAATAGCCATTTAAGGGTCAATATTGATAGTCGGTTATTTAACTATCAATCAATATTCACAACATCACCCGATTTCAAATAATCTTTCCAACTCATTTATTTTCAAAGTATCTTTACAAGATATAAGTTCCACACTTCAACCATTTAAAAACAGATTTCAAATCACTTTTCACCTTTACAACTTTCATTTCAAAATGGATCATTTAAACCAATCAAATAAATCCTTGCCGATTTATTAAATCTACGTTCCAAATCCGTAAATTTATTTCCAAACTTTTAAAAATAAATCAATGTTTATTTTTAAAACAAATTTCCCTTATAAATTTCCATTGTGAATTTACATTTCCAAATATTCACTTTTTATATGATTTTTCAAATCGATTTCAATTATTCACTTTCAATTTATCTTTAAAAGATATAATCTCAAAACATTCACTTCATATTGGAAAACATTTCCATACTTATTTAATAATAAGTAATTCACAAGTCCATTTATTTTCAACATTTGGAAAATATTCAATATACTTAAATCCAAATTGAGTAGATATTTTATTCTTTAAGGAAAACATCCTCTTAAACCCATTTGTTTGAGTCAAAACGAATGTTGCGTAAAACATCGTTACGACAACCCAAAATCACTAGTATAGGGATTCGAAATTAAAATAGATATATAAATCCCAATACTATATAAACATTTCCTTTCGAAAATCATTTACTACATCAACCATGTTATAGTCCACCATTTCCTTCTATTTCTCGAAAACGTCTATTTCAACAATGAATGTTGAAGTCTATGATTTCGATACTTAACACATTTTAAAACATCTTTAAATCATTTTAAATTCTATTTAAAATATCACTTTCCCAAAATATTTCTTTACTATACTATTCACTGTACAAAATCGTGGATATATTTCCTTTAATAAGCTATAATAATTAAACTTATCAAAATAAGTCGATTTTGGATTTATAAAGCGACGTTTATAGAATCCATTTATGCTTTATAACAACTTCAACTTATAAAATCACTTTATTAACAAGTTCTATCCATATCCCATTTACACGCCAAAATCCAATTTATAAGTTAATTACATATAAATCTTTTATTTTACAAAAATCTATTCATTTTATAACTTCACAATTTATAAATCTATTGATTTCGTCCACTTATGAAATCCATTTATACTTCATTTTAACACTTATAAAAATTCGTTTTATAATTCCAATATTTTAGTTTATAAATATCAATTTTATAAATCTTTTATATAAATCATTTATAATAATTCAAAAATCCTAATTTAAACCATTTTATAAATTAACCAACTACTTATTTCAAAAATCACATTTCGGTTATAGTTCACAAAAATCATAATTTTTATAACATAAAAGTTTCAACGTTTATTTATTTAAAATGAATCAATTACAAAATTAAATTTTATTATGAATTCTCAACTTAATTTTCAAAAATCAAATTTTATTTTTTCGGCATCTAACGATACCAAAAATATATTCGGCTAAAATTTAGCCTTTAACGATTTCAATCATAAAGATAATCACGTAGACTATAAATAGATCAACACACAACATTGAAACCAATTCAATCATTTGAGGAATCCAGTTGGATCCCTCCAACCTGTTTCCCTGCATCTACAAATGTTAGCACAATGCCAATTCCACCTCAAGACGGAATATCGCGGTACATGGGATTTATAAAATACTATCCGCTATTATGCGGCGCAATAGGGTCGCATCCGCTATATAATGCGGGAAATCAACTCCAAATACATATATAATACCAATTCCATTCAAGTTGGAATTATCGCGGTATATGTGTTTAGTAAATAACATCCGCTTAATATACGGCGTATAGGGTCTATTTCAAAACAACAGATAATAACTATCATCTTATCACACAATCAAGCAATTTTAAATCTAACTATTTAAAATTTAAATTGAAACAATTCGATTGAGTGAGAAGTTCTCACCTTAAGTTTTCGATAACAGTTGTAGCGTTTTATTTCGAATAAAATTAAACGTGCGTTTAATTTTACCCGAAATTATCACTAGCTCCATATGACTCCAAACCAGCTCTGTTGCGTAGTGCTCGTCCATACGATTACAACGCAATTCGTTTCGCGCAATTCCGACCTCGTATGAAAGAGATATTGATTTTTGAAGTTACACGAATTATAATATATAAATTTTACAATTTCTTTTTATATTTTAAAACCTAGTCAATCGTGGTCGTTGATTCCAGAGGCAAGATCCAGGCGCACGCGAAAATACTTCCCCTTCCGTTCGAAACCACGCTCGTCCTCTCTTCGTTCATTTTAAACCCATAGCCGCCGCAATTTCTTGAATTTTCGTGGCTACACCATGAAGTTGGAAGACGATCGGCCTCCATCGTTGCGAAGCTCCATGCGAGTGCCACCAACAGCCAAAATCCGGTCACGCTCGGTCGCACCTAGATCATGAAAAACGTGCATAAACGCGGCGCCTTCCTGCTCCAATTGTCGTCGATCCACCGCATAATACCCGATCACCACCGTTGGATTCGTAGAGCTTGAGATGCTCTACGATGTTCATGTTGGAAGTTTTCATAATTATTGAGTGGATTTGAAGAAAATGAAGGAAGAACGAGAACAATTTTCGGCCATTGTTTTTCTTAGAGGTGGCGGCCGAAACCCTAGGGCTGTGATGTTGCAAATGAAGATAGGGGTGCTTTTATATAAATTTCAATGAAAACACTATTCGTCCAAAAAATTTCAAACTCCGAATCTCGCGCGGTGATCGGCGTTTCTAGGATTTAACCCACGTTCCGGAAACAATGGAATAGGTATTGGGAGCTAATTTGATCATACATGCGAGTTACGGCAATAAACAATCAAATTTAAATTAAATCGATTAAACTAATTTCTATGCGTTTTGGCTTGCCCCGGACAAACCGTAAATCCGATTGACATGAAATTTGAAATCTTGCAATAATATAACATTACAGATCCGATGAAACTGGTTTCGTCGAAATCCGAGACTGTTTGAAAAATGACTATTAATGTTCTAACTCCAATATGATTTAGTATGACTTTATAAATCAATTTTAATCACATTAAACCCAATTTCCAATATTTACGCAATTTCAAATATTAAATTGTCGATTTAATTATCCAATTAAATCTAAATATTCGAAAAATAAATTATTCGACTTATAAATTTTACTTACTGATATTTAAAATCAATTAAATATCTGAATTTCAAATGACAGAAATTCTGGGTCGTTACAAACTTCCCCCTTAAAAGAATTTCGTCCTTAAAATTGCCAAGTAAGAAAAAGTTTTGAAATCCATTAGCTTTTCAAAACAAACCGTTCAAATTTGATTTACAAATCTCCTAAGTGTTTAACTTTTCCAAAAATTCAATAGTTAAACTTCTTACAAAACTTCACTAATATTTTCAAATCCATATATAGTTATCTTTTCAAAACCAACTATATCGTTTAACCTTTAACTTCAAATCAAAACTTAGTTTTCACAAAAAAAATTCCGAAATTTCCCAAAAATTTCCTAACGCCTTAAATTTTCAAAACATTTCGCCATAACCTCCTTTGTACGGAGGAGCTTTTACAATATCACAATAGATATAAATATATATACATCGACCAACTCGGTCGGAAAACAGAAAAACAGTTTATATTTCCTATATTATTGCGTAGGCGTACCTTTTTAGCATTTTTAAGCAAAGCAGTTATTTATTTAGCATTTTGCGCAACCCAAATCCCGCTAACGGTAGCCCCGGTACCTGTACTTACTCAATATAAACACGTAAGTGACATATATAAGAAGTTATTAACATTTTACTCTTTTAAACAACTACAACACATGCATATTAAAAGAAATGCATACTAAACAAGGTGTATAAACAACTTATATGATTTAGACATTACTTGTAATTGTTTTCAACTAATTTATATACAACGATATTCGTTTATTCATTTTCAATTAGTTTACATTCACTAATTTACATTCACATTTGTTCACTTTCAATTCAAATAAATTTCCGTTCAATTTAAATCTACTTAACTTCCAATTTGAATTCAATTGCTTTAGCTTTCAATTTTATTCATTCAATTGCATATGAATTTCTATTCAATCAATTAACAATAATCTAACAACCAATGTATATCCAATACAACCGAATTAATCTTACTTTACTTACATTCATTCAATTTAGTTCATCACCTTTAATTAGATTTAGTGAATTTACACTTATATCCATTATTCTATATCAATTCATTACATTTGATTGATTAATATTCAATTCATTAGTTCAATTACTAATTTATTTTACAAATAAAGTTGAATCTCCTTTATATAATTCATATTCATATTCATTCAATTCACTTCATTATTTTACTTTGATACTAAAATCAACTTCATTCAACATTACTTAAGTTATATTCCTTTAAACATCATTTGTTTAACTTAACTTAAATTTCCATTTCAACAACATGTCTAATCTAGTTAAAATCCAATTCAAATTTCAATTCCAAAGTAAATTCTATTTAATCTTTACCTAAGTCAATTTTATCCCTTATTCGAATTCATACCTCATTTTTCTTAACAAAGTTGCTTAACCATATTAATAATTGGTTTTACTTACATCTTGCCATTTAATAAGTTATACAACTTATTGTTCAACTTCCAAATCTGATTTAATTTATTTAACTTCCTTTAGTTGAATTTCACATCATATATTTTATCATACCAATTTAAATTTATTTCAACTTTACCAAAGTTAAAATCTTTATTATCTCATATTATAAGTTCAAAACTTGATAACTTATATTCATCAATTCCAACTTGGGTTTTAATTTCAAATCTGTTTATCACAACAAAATTCAATTTAATTTACTATGGTAGCAAATCCATCACACAGAAACTCGAAAATGATACTGATGATGCTGCAGTCATCACCCTTATTATTCCCCAGCAACGGTAATGAATCCAATGCTTTAAATTCTTTCAAAAATTCTTTCATTTCTTATGTATAAGATTATTTCACAATCGTAAATAATATTAATTATAATTCCATACTTATAATTCTTCGCTTATACAATTATTCTTTTACAATTGTTTTTATTTAGATTATTCAAACATCCTTTAATTAACTTATATATATCCTTATATTTTCAACAACCAAACAATCAATTTATATACACTTTGATAATTCTGAAAAATTATTCCTTTATATATAAAATATAATCAAGGTAAAATTATTTCATTTACCCAATTTAAAACAATATCGTGGCGAATTGTTCTGAACAAGTGTTTAGAGATCCCTACCAATAGAGTTGTACAGACTATACTGACCAGAATCCATATACCACTCCACAAACCAATAATCACCACATAAAACAATTTTATTTTCACTAACAAATACGCACTCATATCTATTATTACACTCAACTCATTCTAGAGTACTACTGACTCTATCTCTAATGAGTAATTCCCAACAGAGCCAAGGTTGCCACTTAACCAAATGCTCTGATACCACATTGTAAAGACCCGATTCTTCGACTTCCGAAAATCGACATCAATACGCCCACTGTATCAACTGCCAAGCAATCGAATGCCGAAAAACCGAATTTTTAGGGTTTAAGAATAAGAAAACGATAGAAGAAGAAAGAAAACAGAATAGAAACAATATCAGAATCTCACATATCGCAGCGGAACAACATATAATAGATAAATGAATAATCTTTAAAACAAAGAACTATCTCAGTTATTACATTACATCACATCAAAGTGTACAACAACAATATACAACACAACAAATAATGGACAGTTATACAAACATGTCCTTACAAGCGAATTTACAGCGGAGAAAATAATATCATATACAAGTAATACGTCTCGCCATCCAGCTCGCCACTTGAGCTCTATAGCACTTCTGAATCCAGAATGACCTAATAACCTGACTCTAGGCTGCCCGTGTGGAAAATTATAGGCACCGAGAGTTTAGGAAGAGAACAATAAACTCCAGGTCAGTCATGGGACTGGTGTGAGAACTCAAAACAGTTATTTATCTTTAAAAACAACAACAACGATAGAAGTGGAAAAATATCCGCAATGCTTTTGGAAAATGAAACTACCATAAAGCCTCCCCGCACACGCACAATGCAAATGCAAAATTGGAGGAGATTTCTCCTTATGATAGTCAAAGATGCTTACTACGCAAAACAAATCATTTTTGATATTATTATTAGTGCATAGTGATGAAAAAATTTCGAAAATAGAATGTAAATCTTAGCCATCATAGGTACCATTATATTATGCCTACTATAGCTACCATATTAAATGGAAGGTTCTACAACTAAAACCGTACAAGGTTCGCATTGTTTCTTTGGATTTTCCAACAAATGGTCAGGCTAAGGAACATCCTACTGCCACATGGGATCGCCTCTGGCGGGACGTCCCGAGAACCTAACCGGATCTCTACCAACACAAGGCCGGTTACCTCTGTTACTAGGTAACTACTATTCGAGTATGCCACTCCCCGTTCCTCTGGGACCTTTATCCGAGGGCCCTCTATCACCAAGCAACAACCACACGGAAAATGAGATTGGAGCAACCACATAGGTTAAGCATCGGGGATTCATACCTGACACTACCCTTTTCCAGAAGGAAATGACATACCCTAAAGGGAGCGACCCTCATAACCTTGCCGCATATTCCTGTTTCGACCATTTCCGGGGTGTGAGGTCTGACGAAGTATCGTCCACAAAGCTATGCTTTTTCACAAAGCTATGCTTTTTCACAAAGCCACGCTTTGATCAACAAATGATCAATAAATAATCATCGCACAGCAACACTCAGCATGCCACATAACTAAATTGGGAATATACCGCTGATAACCTTCAACTACAAAACCTCCGAGCTCGTACGTCTCAGATAACGGTGTTAAGTAAAGAGAATAAATTCTCCGCCACCATCAAAGTTGTATTTGGAAAAAAACTGCTTCATATCTCAAAATGTAATGTCAGACACGTAACCATACAAGTCTATTCCGGGTTCGAACAGAACCGAAGGCACTTCAAAAGAAGCCCTTGCAATCTGGGTATTCACAATCCCGATCGAATTTCCCATCACAAAGGAAATCTCCATAGCATAGCTAATGGTGCAGAGACAATCGATAGGCCATCCTATCGTTTTCACAGATACCCGGTCTTCAACACCGGTCTTCAATGTTATCCATTACGTCATATCACCATTCATAATGGGTAATCCGAATAATGAACGCAATAATTTAAAAATAAGTGTAGCATTCAATTTCAACCAATTCACAACAAATAGCCATTTAAGGGTCAATATTGATAGTCGGTTATTTAACTATCAATCAATATTCACAACATCACCCGATTTCAAATAATCTTTCCAAATATTTTATTTTCAAAATATCTTTACAAGATATAATTTCCACACTTCAACCATTTGAAAACAGATTTCAAATCGCTTTTCACATTTACAACTTTCATTTCAAAATGGATCATTTAAACCAATCAAATAAATCCTTACCGATTTATTAAATTTACGTTCCAAATTCGTAAATTTATTTCCACACTTTTAAAAATAAATCAATGTTTATTTTTAAAACAAATTTCCCTTATAAATTTCCATTATGAATTTAAATTTCCAAATATTCACTTTTTATACGATTTTTCAAATCGATTTCAATTATTCACTTTCAATTTATCTTTAAAAGATATAATCTCAAAACATTCACTTCATATTGGAAAACATTTCCATACTTATTTAATAATAAGTAATTCACAAGTCCATTTATTTTCAACATTTGGAAAATATTCAATATACTTAAATCCAAATTGAGTAGATATTTTATTCTTTAAGGAAAACATCCTCTTAAACCCATTTGTTTGAGTCAAAACGAATGTTGCGTAAAACATCGTTACGACAACACAAAATCACTAGTATAGGGATTCGAAATTAAAATAGATATATAAATCCCAATACTATATAAACATTTCCTTTCGAAAATCATTTACTACATCAACAGTGTTATAGTCCATCATTTCCTTCTATTTCTCGAAAACGTCTATTTCAACAATGAATGTTGAAATCTATGATTTCGATACTTAACACATTTTAAAACATCTTTAAATCGTTTTAAATTCTATTTAAAATATCACTTTCCCAAAACATTTCTTTACTATACTATTCACAGTCAAAATCGTGGATATATTTCCTTTAATAAGCTATAATAATTAAACTTATCAAAATAAGTCGATTTTGGATTTATAAAGCAATGTTTATAAATTCCATTTATACTTTATAACAACTTCAACTTATAAAATCACTTTATTAACAAGTTCTATCCATATCCCATTTACACGCCAAAATCCAATTTATAGGTTAATTACTTATAAATCTTTTATTTTACAAAAATCTATTAATTTTATAACTTCAGAATTTATAAATCTGTAGATTTCATCCACTTATGAAATCCATTTATACTTCATATTAACACTTATAAAAACTCGTTTTATAATTCCAATATTTTAGTTTATAAATATCAATTTTATAAATATTTTATATAAATCATTTATAATAATTCAAAAATCCCAATTTAAACCATTTTATAAATTAATAAACTACTTATTTCAAAAATCACATTTCGGTTATATTTCAAAAAAATCTTAATTTTTATATCATAAAATTTCAACGTTTATTTATTTAAAATGAATCAATTCCAAAATTAAATTTTGTTATGAATTGTCAACTTAATTTTCAAAAATCAAATTTTATTTATTTTAGGCATCTAATGATACCAAAAATATATTCGGCTAAAATTTAGCCTTTAACGATTTCAATCACAAAGATAATCACGCAGATTATAAATAGATCAACACACAACATTGAAACCAATTCAATCATTTGATGAATCCAGTTGGATCCCTCCAACCTGTTTCTCTGCATCCACAGATGTTAGCACAATACCAATTCCGCTTCAAGACGGAATAGCTCTCCGTGACTTCGATCTTGATCGATTCATGATTTCTGATTTTCAAGTGAATACGGAATTCTTTTTTTTTGGGCAAATCGATTTTTGTTTTTAGATGGAAGAGGGGTGGATTCGGTCATTTAGATTTTTCTTTAAACGAAGGGTTTGCATGCTTTTAACGAAAGAAAAATATCTGCTTTTTTATTTTATTTGATTTAAACGAAGAAGCGTATTAAGAAAGATAATGTGGATTTGTAAATCCCTATACGTGATGCTAGCGACAGTATCCAATGAAATTTCATTATTCGTTTTTAAATTTAAATTTAAATTTAAATTGTTGAGAAAACGAAGCCAAGAATCCCCATCACCAATCGAAGCATGCCGCTAGGCATTCCTAATGTTATACTCCTCTTACGAACGCAATGAAAAAGGTTTCGAGTCCTAATTTGATCGTATGTGCGAGTTACGAAAATAAACAATCAATTTTAAATTAAATCGATTAAAAATAGTTTCTATGCGTTTCGAGCTGCCAGGGTCAAACGACAACTCCGATTACTACAAAAATTGGAATCCGATAATAAGTAACTATTACGGATCCAATGGAACTAGTTTCGTTGAAATCTGAGGCTATGCCTTGGAAGGCTATTTTTTAAATATCGATTTAAACGATAAAATTTCAAAATTGGACAATTCACTTGCAAATCAAATTTTGAAGCTTCTATTATCTTCAGTATTGTCAATATAAATTTTCAGAGCTTTGAAAATATTTTTAATCGGCTTCAAATTGAAGATTCAAATTTTTATCCAACTTTCAATAGATTAAATTCAATAATTTAATCGCTAAATTCATAGCGATATTTGAAATTCAAGCTAAACCATCATTCAAATATCTAAAATCAAGTAAATATTTTCAATTTCAAATGTTCAAAATTCTGGGTCGTCGCATTATTCCCCCCTTAAAAGAATTTCATCCCGAAATTGCTAGTTAAGAAGAATGATCCTCAACCCGTTTAATATTTTCCAAACCCAACAGTTTTATCATCTTACCAAAACAAATCTTTTTATTTAAGACCCATCATCATTTCAACTAACTTTCTAAAATCTTCATGGTTCCCAAACAACATTGTTTTCCTAACAATTCAAATTTAAATTCAAATTTCAAATTATCAAAAATTTCTCAAAATTTTTCTAACTCTCTAAATTTCCGAAAAAATTCGCCAACGTCTCCTTTGCGTGGCTAGCTCGGTACGACTACAAAATGGCACTACAAGCCCTCAGATTTCAAAAGAAAACAAAAGGCCAAGCGGCTAGACAAGAAAATCACCAAATTCCATATAGAAATTGAAATACATACCTTTTTGTCGAGCAATTCAAATTTTTATCTTTGAAATCAAAATCCCAATTCCATTTCCCTGTACACATCTGTATATTCTGATATCCATAATATCCAATTACAACATTCAAATATCATTTTGCATATTCCTTTACGGAATTTCAATATATACTTCTTATACCATTTTTTACCTTACCATTGAAGTTATATATCCATTTTTATTTAATTTTGCATTTTCAATTTCATTTTAATTCGATTTACACTTTCAATTCTATTTAGATTCAATTTTCCTTCTGAATATTGAATTTTATTTTTCAATTATAACCGATTCATATTATTATTTTAAATTAGTTTCTTTCACTAATTTACTTCAATTTCCAATTTGAAATCGTTTGTCGCCAACAAAAAAAATTCAAAAATTTTCCAACTCCCAAAATTTTCGAAATTTTTTGGCAGAGTCTCCTTTGTACGGAGGAGCTTTTGCAATTTGACAAAAGATATAAATATATATACATCGACCCACCCGGTCGGAAAAATAAAAACAGTTCATATTTCCTATTTTTATTGCTAGGTGTACCTTATTTAGCATTTTTTAAGCAAAGCGGTTTATTATTAGCATTTTGCACAATCAAGTCCAGCCAAACAACCCCCCTGTACCTGTACTTACTTAATTTAAACACGTAAGTGACATATATAAGAAATTTATTCGCATTTCACTTATTTTCAATAGTAAACACATAGTTTTCACAAGCAATACATTAAAAATATTTTCCATAAGCAATTTATATGGTTCCGATACAAATTTTATTGTTACAATAAATTCACATGCCATTTCTATTCAATTCAAGTGATTTACAACTCACTTTCTTTCATTCAATTTATTTTTAAGCGAAATGAACTCATATCTATTTCAACTGATTCAAAAATCATTTGATTTGATTTTATTAACTCTTAGAATTTTGTACATACTCGTCGCGTCAAACGACAACCATTTTTATGCAAATTCGACGATATTCGCTTAATAGAATATCCAATCTAGTTTATAACTAATTTAAATTGATACCAACTCAGTCTACACTTTATTTTGTTTCATTTCCTATTGATTCTGTTCAATTCATTTTGCATTTTATTAATCAAACAAGTTTCATTCAAAAGCATTCATAAAACTTGACAACGGCCATTTCACAATTTTACTTGAAGTCGAGCTTTTATCCAATATTTTACGTAAGTTATTTATTTTCTTCAAGTTATTTCGATTCAAAACTCAAATTTATTTTTTCTTTGTGATACTTCCAAACTTAAATCCTTGATTTGATTTTTATTTATCAAATCCATTCCATCGACTAATTTAATTAAATTAGTTTTACTCACTTATCCATTTTAAATTTCAAATTTTCCTTTCTCAATTCATCTCGAATTTATTTTATCAATAACAAGGAAATTTTCAATTTATTCCTACTTTAATTTATCTACAAAGTCAAACCATTTTTATTTAACTCACAATTCAATTTTTAATTTAACTAATTCAACTTTCCTATTTCATGAATTAATTAATTATCATATTAGTTTACTTGAATTCAATCCACTTTATTTTACCAAAGTTTGGATTTTTATTCAACTTGATCCAAGTCAAATCTCATTCCATTTTTTTTTCAATTCCAATTCATTTTATTCACTTACAAATGTTAACTTATTTATTCATTCACAAATTTATTCCACACTTACTATTATTTATCCTTTCCAATTTGAATCTTTTTTCAGTCAAATTTCAAATATTTTTATGAGTTATCAAACTTATTTAGATATCGTAACATTTTAAAGATTTCCAGAGTCTTTTTATTAACAATTGCTCACATTTCAAAACCAACTTTGAAATCAATTATATCCATTCAAAATATTTTTCCAAATATTTTTAAATTTCAAACCCCGCCAGATTTCAATCCAACTCCAAAAATACTTATCAAATAATTATTTTCCAGACTTTTGGAAACCATTTCCAAATTAAAGAAATTTAATCTTTTGAAATTTCAATCCAATTTCTTTAATGTGCATTTCAAAGATTACTCTGGCATTTCATTTCAATTTATAAAACTCATTTACACATTCACATACCAATTTCATTCCATTATTGAATTTTATTCCAAATTATAAATTACATTCACAATTTACATTTACAAATCCCATTTGTATATGAATTCATTCCCTTATTCCTTCAATTCATATTTATTAATTCCATTTGTTAAATGAAATTATCTCCAAATCTTTGGTTATACCATTAGTACTTATTAAATTTCCATACAATAATGATGATAATTCAATATCATCAGTTCCTAACAACCAAGCAACCATATACTATAATAATTCATAGGAAATCATTTCTTTTATATAAGAAAATAGTTTTGGTAGACTTATTTCATTTACCCTAATTTAAAATAATACTGTGTCAGTTTTTCTTGTTTAAGAGTTTAGAAATCCCTATCGATATAGTTGGCCAAACTGCACCGACCAGAATCTATAAACAATCAACCAATAAGTCAACACAATATAAAACAATTTTATATTCACTAACAAATACGCGGTCATATCTATTATTACACTCACACTCATTCTAGAGTACTACTGACTCTATCTCTAATGAGTAACACCCAACAAAGCCAAGATTGTCGCTTAACCAATTGCTCTGTTACCACTTTGTAACGACCTGATTTTTCGACTTCCAAAAGTCGACATTAATACGTCCACTGTATCAACTACTGAACCATCGAAGGCCGGAAAACCGAACCATTAGGGTTTAAGAAGAAGAAGATAGAAGAAGAAACAGAAACAATAACAGAATCCTACATTTCGCAGCGGCACAAATATAATAGACAAATAAATATCTTTAAACAGAGTCACTATATCAGTTATTACATTACACCACATTACATTATCAGAGTGTACGATAACAACAACGGGAAGAAATAATACATATACATATATATGATACGCATCGCCATCCAGCTTCAACTCCTAATTCCACAGCAACTTCTTGACTTTGCTCCGAATAATGATAACCTGACTCTACGCTGCCCGTGTGAAAAATTATGGGTACCCAGAATTTAGAAAGGGAATAATAAACTTCAGGTCGGTCATGGGACTGGTGTGAGATCTTTAAAATAGTTATTTTCACAATTAAAATAAAAAGAAACTCGATATGCTTTTGAAAATGAAACTGCCATAAGGCCTTCCTCCCATACACACAATGCAAACACACACTGTAACGCACGCGGATTTTCGTTGCCGAAAAACCGAATAGTTATGGGTTTTAAAAAGAATTTAGGGAAAAGAAAAAGAAAGAAGAAGAGAGAAGAAGGTAGAAAATAGAGAAAGAAAATAGAGAAACAGAAAAATAGAGAATTTGAAAATGGAGGGGAAAGAAAAATAGAATGGAACAGAAAACAACAGAACAACATCAGAATCTCACAATTCGCAGCGGAACAACATATAATAATAAATGAATAATCTTTAAACAAAGAACTATCAGTTATTACATATTATACATTTCATTACATCATATCATCAGAGTGTACAACAACATACAACAAATAGTGCAGCGGAAAAAGAAATACTATATATACTAGTACGCCATGCCATCCAACTTGCCTCCAGCAACTCCAGAATATCCAGAATATCCTGATAAACCTAACTCTTAAATGCCCGTGTGGAAATTGGTGGGCACCCAGAGTTTAGGAAGGAAAACAATAAACTCCGAGTCAGTCATGTGAC
Source organism: Allium cepa (assembly GCA_030765085.1). NCBI lineage: Eukaryota > Viridiplantae > Streptophyta > Magnoliopsida > Asparagales > Amaryllidaceae > Allium > Allium cepa. Next base: position 870,426,235 of record CM060937.1, on the reverse strand, counting down.
TGGTGTGAGAACTCAAAACAGTTTATTTATCTTTAAAATCAAAATAAAGGAATATTTTTAAATTCAATTCGCAATGCTTTTAAAAATGAGACTACCATAAGGCCTCCCGCACACACACACATGCAAACGCAGAATCGGAGGAGATTTCTCCTTATGATAGCCAAAGATGCTTGATACGCATTTAAAATAACATTTGATATTATTACTAGTGCATAGTGTAGAGAAAAATTCATTTCGAAAGTAGAATATAAATCTTAGCCAACATAGACATTTCGAACTATGCCTACTATAGCTACCATCCAAACAGTGGTGACCACCATAAGTGAATGGCAGGTCCTACAACTAATACCGTACAAGTTTTGTATTGGGAATTGGATTTCCAACGAATGATCAGGCCAAGGAACTTCCCATTGCCACATGAGAATGCCTCTGGATGGACATCCCCGAGAACCAAACCGGATCTCTACCAACACAAGGCCGGGTTACCCCTAACTGAGTAACAACTGACCGAATATGCCATCCCCCGGTCCTTTGGGACCTTTACACCGAGCGCTCGTAATCAATTCACACAATCATAACAAAGTGTTTTCAACATGAGTAAGTATCTGGGCTCCATACCATGATACCACCCTTTTCCAGAAGGAAATGGACACATCCTAAAGGGTGCTACCCCTCATAACCTTGCCGCATCTTTCCTGTTTTGACCATTCACGGGGTGTGAGGCTCGACGAAGTCACGTCCACAAAAACATACTTTATACAAAAGCCATGCTTTGGGTCAACAAATGATCAACACAATGATCACCAAGATAGACGATCAAATAAACGATCCTATCACAATAATCAACACGATGATCATTTCAGCATCACTCAGCATGTCACATTACCAAACTGGGAATATATCGCTGATAACTTCAACTACATAACCTCTGAGCTCGTACGTCTCAGAGAAGGGTGTTAAGCTAAAAGAATAAATTCTCCGCCACCAACAGAAATATATTTGAAAGAAATCGGCTTTATATCTCAACTTGTAATGTCAGACATACAATCCATACAAGTCTGTTCCGGGCTCGAACAAAACCGAAGGCACTTCTTACGAAGCCCTTGCAATCCGGGTATTCACAATCCCGATCGAATTTCCCATCACTTAAGAAATCTCTATACCAGGAGCTACCCAGTGCAGAGACAGTCGATAGGTCATCCTATCGCTTTCGCAAATACTCGGTCTTCAACACCGATCTTCAAATGCAATTCACAACGACGTATCACATATTCGGAATGGGTTATACGACCCCATGGTCCTTTCCCGGTTAACCCGAATAGTGAGCGCTTATTCAAAAATAAGTGTAGCATTCAAATTCAATTAAATCACATCAATTACCCATTCAAAGGGAAATATTGATAGTCGGTTATTGAACTATCAATGGATATGCACACATCACTAGTTTCCAAATAATTTTCCAAATTATTTATTTTCCAAAATATCTTGACAAGATATATAATTTTCATATTTCAAAAATAAATCAATATTTATTTTTAAACCAATTCCACTTTCCTTTATAAATTCCTTAGTGAATTTACGTTCCAAAATATAAATGAATATACGACTACAATTCGATTTCTAATATTCATTTTCAATTTATCTTCAAAAAGATAAATTCAAAATATTCACTTTATATTGGAAAACAATTCCATACTTATTTATTCATAAGTAATTCACAGATTTTATTTATTTTCAACACTTAGAAAATATTCTATATACTTAAATCGAAATTAAGTATATACTTCATTCTTTAAGGAAATCATTCTCTTAAACATATTTATTTGGGCCAAAACGAATGTTGCGTAAAACATCGTTACGACAACCCAAAATCACTAGTATACGGATTCGAATTTAAAATAGATATATAAATCCCAATACTATTCAAAACATTTCCTTTCGGAAATCATTTACTATAACAACAGTGTTATAGTCCATCATCTCCTTCTATTTCTCGAAAACGTCTATTTCAACAATGAATGTTGAAATCTATGATTTCGAATCTCAACACATTTTAAAACATCGTTAGATCGTTTTAATTCTATTTAAAACATCACATCTAAAACAATTTCTTTAACATATTATTCACTATTCAAAAACGTGAACATACTTCATTATCCAATTTCATCATTTCTATACCTTTTATTTTAAACGATTATTCACAGTCAAAAACGTGAATATATTTCATAAATAAATCATAAAAATTTTCTTATCAAAATAAGTCGTTTGTGAATTTATAAAACAACGTTTATAAATTCCATTTCTATTTATTTTATAACAACTTCCTTTTATAAATTTCTTTATTAACCTATTCCATTTATAACTCAATTATAAACTAAAAGTTCAAATTATAAGTTAAATACTTATAAAACGATTATTTTACAAAATCGTTCTTTTTAAGACTTCCCAAATCATAAATCTTATAACTTATAAGATTCATTTATTTAACCAAATTTATTCCTTCAAATAATTTCACCAAATTTATAGATCTTACTATTTATAAATTTTATTTATAACTTCACCGTTTATACTTCTATAAATTTCATTCATTTATGAAATTCATTTTCACTTAATTCAAACACTTATAAAAACTCGTTTTATAATGTCTATATTTCAATTTATAAATATCCATTTATAAATCTCTTAATATAAATCAATTTATATTATTCTTTAAAACGTCTTTAAATTCCTTTATAATTTCATCATTCTCTTGATTTATAAAATAATTAAATTTTATAAATCCTATATTTTCACTTTTTATAATAAATCCAAAAAAAAATCCCAATTTAAACTATTTTATAACATCATTACTTCATATTTCTCAAAACTCAATCTTTAACTATATTTCTCAAAAATCATAGTTTTTATAACATGAAAAATTATAACGTTTATTTATTTAAAATGGATCAATTCCAAAAATATAGTATATTTTCAAAAATCATTTTAAAATCCCAAAATCTGGGTCCAATGATGCTACACACCAAATAGTCAATCACGACTACAACGACATCATATATCGTATATGATAATCCATCAAATATCAAAATATCTGAAATCAAATAAAAACTGTTGAGGAATCCAGTTGGATCCCTCCAACCTGTTTCCTGCATCCAAAAACATTAGCACAATACCAATTTCGCTCCAGTACGAAATTATCGCGGTATATGGGATTTAAAATATTATCCGCTTAATAACGGCGAAATAGGGTCTCATCCGCTAAACAAAAAATGCGGGAAATCAATCAACTGCAATATATACATATGCCAATATATATATATTGATATTATATATAATACCAATTTCACTGTTTATGAAATATTCGCGGTATATGTTTTTAATAAATAACATCCGCTTAATAACGGCGTACAATGTCTATTTTAACAATCAATTAATAACAATCATCATTCAAACATGCATTCAAATATTTTAAATCTAACTATTTAAAATAAAATCGAAACTGATTCGATTGAGTGAGAAGTTCTCACCTTGATTTTATTTCCGTTTTAGCGATTTATTTCGAATAAAATTAAACGCGCGTTTAATTTTACCCAAAATTCTCACTAACTCCAAACGACTCCAAACCAACTCCATCGCGTAGTGCTCGTCCATACGATTCCAACGCTTCTTGTTTCGCGCGTTTTCGACCTCGTATGAAAAAGTTATGAATTTTCAAAGTTTACACGAATTTAAATTAACTAAATTACAACATACTTTTAAAATTTTAACATACAACCATTTTCAGCCACAGGATCCTACATCTCCACATCATGACCGCACGTCCTACCTTCTCCTTCATCACGCACGGCTACAGACAATTGCCGTAACACCTTGAACCCATCCAACTCAACTAGGGTTTAATAATTCCATCTCTTCGCTCAACTATACTTGATCAAACTACCGCCATTTCGAAGCACTCAACACTAGCTACACTCGGCCCCAAGGATGAGAAGCTTGGCCCTATATAAATCTCGAAAAACGTGCCATAGACGAGCACGAACGCGGCCTCCTATCCCTCAAAATACAACTCCAAACTCGATCATAACCGTTGGATCTCTAGTTCGTGTTGTGCTCTACAAGTTTCTAGTTGGAAGTTTCGGCTAATTGTCAATGGATTTGGAGAAAAGAGAGGGGGAAAAGGATTGTTTTTCAGCCCTTCATTCCAATGGTGGCGGCCTGAAGAAATAGATTAGGGTTTTTGATATATTTTTTTTTTTATTGTGAATGGTGGGCTATTTATAAGGAATTCTCAAACACTATTCATCCCAGAAATTCCGAACTCCGATTTACGTGCCGAAACTGACGTACCTAGGGTTTATCCCGCGTTCCGAACACAATGGAACAGGTTTCGGAAGCTAGTTCGGACATCTGTGCGAGTTATGGCTAAAAACGTTCAATTTAAATTAAACCGATTTAAATCGATTTCTAGGCGTTTTAATTTGTACCGGACAAACGGTAAATCCAATTGACTTGAAATTTGAAACCTTACAATAATATCACATTACGGATCCGATGAAACTAGTTTCGTCGAAATCCGAGACTTTTTGAAAAATGGCTATTTTAGCTCGCCAAATTAAAATTAAAAACGATTCGATGCGTTTCGAGCTGCCACGCTCAAACGATAGCTCCGATTGACACGAAAATGGAAATCCGGTAATAACTAACTATTACGGATCCAATGGAACTGGTTTCGTTCGGTTCTGAGACTGTTCAAAAATTGACTATTTTACAGTCGATTATTAAATATTAAAATATTCAATTTTCACAAATTAACTTCTAAATCGATTTTAAAAGTTCTAAAATATCGTTCTAACTCCCATATGATAAAATAAAATTTTACAAATTATTTTCAATCATATTTAACTCAATTTTCAATTATTTCCATAATTTAACATATTAAATTATCGATTTAATTATTCAATTAAATTCAATAATTCAAATAAAAATTTATTTGACTTATAAATTCACTTATTAATATTTAAAATAAATTAAATATTCAAATTTTAATTTCTAAAAATTCTGGGTCGTTACAATCTTCCCCACTTAAAAGAATTTCGTCCTCGAAATTATTAGTAAGAAAAGTTACATAATTTATTAATTTTCCCAAAATTCATAATTAAACTTCTTATAAATCTTTACTAAGTTTTCAAATCATACTTAGTTATCCTTTCAAAAACAATTACTATTGTTTAACTTTCAATTCCAAAATCAAAGTTATAGTTTTCAAAATTTTCCAATTTTCTCAAAAATTTTCTAACGCCTTAAATTTTCGGAAAAATTCGCCATAGTCTCCTTTGCGCGGCTCGATCCGAAAAAAAAAATGACAGTATATATATCACAAATATACATCTCATCAAGTAATGAGGCATCCCGCAGGGAAAAAAGTGTAAAAGTACGATATTTAATCCGAGATATGTACCTTATATTTTATTAGCGAGCATATACGGCTAATATAGCGCGAAAGCGAGCTCCAAATGCGAAGCAAACGCGATCCGCACCTACTAATCACTCAACAAACAACATGAGAATCATGCATATAGACAATAGTATCAATATACAACATGTAATAACATAATAACTATATATGTCAACATAGCAAATGAAACAAAACAACAAATGCAACCATCAACCAACTAGCATTCATAACCAAATCAATATTCATTCATATTCTCATTAATATTCAATGAATTGGTTTTCAATTTAATCACATTTGATTCATTAACAGTGGATGTTCTTACTAACATTCATTCTCAATTAGTTTATATTCACTAATTCATATTCAAGTTAGTTCACTTCCAAATCAAATTCAATTTTTATTCAAGATTCATTTAACTTCCAATTGAATTTCAATTACTTTAGCTTCCAATTTCATTAATACTTAATGAATTATATACAATCATCTAACAATCATATAACAACCAATGTATATTAAATACAACCAAATTTCTTTGCTTATATTCATTCTCATTCAATTTATTCAACTTCCAATAACATTAGATCTTAATGAATCAACACTTATATCCATTATTTCATATCAATTTATTCACATTTAATTGATTAATATTCAATCCATTCATTCAATTCAATTACAAAAGTTGAATTTCATTTATATAACTCAAGTTCATATTCATTTAATCCACTTGATTATTTACTTCGATACCAAAATCAATTCCATTCAACAACACTTAAGTTATATTCCATTTAACTTTAAACTCATTTTTATTCACAACTCATATTTATAAATATATTCATATAGTTTCACTTCTTATATATATAAGTTTATTTCACAATTGTAAATCACTTTAATTATAATTCAATTCTTATAATTCTTTTGCTTATACAATTATTCCTTTATTTAGATTATTCAACCAACTAAACAATCAACTTATTTTCACTTTAATAATTCTAAAAAATTATTCCTTTATATATAAAATATAATCAAGGTAAAATTATTTCATTTACTCAATTTAAAAACAATATTATGTCGAATTGTTCTATTCAAGTGTTTATAAACCCCTTCGGCATAGTTTGACAGACCGTGCTGACGAAGGTTCATATACCACTCAACAAACCAATCATCACAATATAAAACAAATTTATATATTCACTAACAAATACGCTCTCATAGCTATTATTACACTCAAACTCATTCTAGAGTACTGCTGACTCTATCTCTAATGAATTATACCCAACAGAACCATGGTTGTCGCTTAACCATAAGCTCTGATACCAAATGTAACGCACGCGGATTTTCGTTGCCGAAAAACCGAATAGTTATGGGTTTTAAAAAGAATTTAGGGAAAAGAAAAAGAAAGAAGAAGAGAGAAGAAGGTAGAAAATAGAGAAAGAAAATAGAGAAACAGAAAAATAGAGAATTTGAAAATGGAGGGGAAAGAAAAATAGAATGGAACAGAAAACAACAGAACAACATCAGAATCTCACAATTCGCAGCGGAACAACATATAATAATAAATGAATAATCTTTAAACAAAGAACTATCAGTTATTACATATTATACATTTCATTACATCATATCATCAGAGTGTACAACAACATACAACAAATAGTGCAGCGGAAAAGGAAATACTATATATACTAGTACGCCATGCCATCCAACTTGCCTCCAGCAACTCCAGAATATCCAGAATATCCTGATAAACCTAACTCTTAACTGCCCGTGTGGAAATTGGTGGGCACCCAGAGTTTAGAAAGGAAAACAATAAACTCCGAGTCAGTCATGTGACTGGTGTGAGAACTCAAAACAGTTTATTTATCTTTAAAATCAAAATAAAGGAATATTTTTAAATTCAATTCGCAATGCTTTTAAAAATGAGACTACCATAAGGCCTCCCGCACACACACACATGCAAACGCAGAATCGGAGGAGATTTCTCCTTATGATAGCCAAAGATGCTTGATACGCATTTAAAATAACATTTGATATTATTACTAGTGCATAGTGTAGAGAAAAATTCATTTCGAAAGTAGAATATAAATCTTAGCCAACATAGACATTTCGAACTATGCCTACTATAGCTACCATCCAAACAGTGGTGACCACCATAAGTGAATGGCAGGTCCTACAACTAATACCGTACAAGTTTCGTATTGGGAATTGGATTTCCAACGAATGATCAGGCCAAGGAACTTTCCATTGCCACATGAGAATGCCTCTGGATGGACATCCCCGAGAACCAAACCGGATCTCTACCAACACAAGGCCGGGTTACCCCTAACTGAGTAACAACTGACCGAATATGCCATCCCCCGGTCCTTTGGGACCTTTTCACCGAGCGCTCGTAATCAATTCACACAATCATAACAAAGTGTTTTCAACATGAGTAAGTATCTGGGCTCCATACCATGATACCACCCTTTTCCAGAAGGAAATGGACACATCCTAAAGGGTGCTACCCCTCATAACCTTGCCGCATCTTTCCTGTTTTGACCATTCACGGGGTGTGAGGCTCGACGAAGTCACGTCCACAAAAACATACTTTATACAAAAGCCATGCTTTGGGTCAACAAATGATCAACACAATGATCACCAAGATAGACGATCAAATAAACGATCCTATCACAATAATCAACACGATGATCATTTCAGCATCACTCAGCATATCACATTACCAAACTGGGAATATATCGCTGATAACTTCAACTACATAACCTCTGAGCTCGTACGTCTCAGAGAAGGGTGTTAAGCTAAAAGAATAAATTCTCCGCCACCAACAGAAATATATTTGAAAGAAATCGGCTTTATATCTCAACTTGTAATGTCAGACATACAATCCATACAAGTCTGTTCCGGGCTCGAACAAAACCGAAGGCACTTCTTACGAAGCCCTTGCAATCCGGGTATTCACAATCCCGATCGAATTTCCCATCACTTAAGGAATCTCTATACCAGGAGCTACCCAGTGCAGAGACAGTCGATAGGTCATCCTATCGCTTTCGCAAATACTCGGTCTTCAACACCGATCTTCAAATGCAATTCACAACGACGTATCACATATTCGGAATGGGTTATACGACCCCATGGTCCTTTCCCGGTTAACCCGAATAGTGAGCGCTTATTCAAAAATAAGTGTAGCATTCAAATTCAATTAAATCACATCAATTACCCATTCAAAGGGAAATATTGATAGTCGGTTATTGAACTATCAATGGATATGCACACATCACCAGTTTCCAAATAATTTTCCAAATTATTTATTTTCCAAAATATCTTGACAAGATATATAATTTTCATATTTCAAAAATAAATCAATATTTATTTTTAAACCAATTCCACTTTCCTTTATAAATTCCTTAGTGAATTTACGTTCCAAAATATAAATGAATATACGACTACAATTCGATTTCTAATATTCATTTTCAATTTATCTTCAAAAATATAAATTCAAAATATTCACTTTATATTGGAAAACAATTCCATACTTATTTATTCATAAGTAATTCACAGATTTTATTTATTTTCAACACTTAGAAAATATTCTATATACTTAAATCGAAATTAAGTATATACTTCATTCTTTAAGGAAATCATTCTCTTAAACATATTTATTTGGGCCAAAACGAATGTTGCGTAAAACATCGTTACGACAACCCAAAATCACTAGTATACGGATTCGAATTTAAAATAGATATATAAATCCCAATACTATTCAAAACATTTCCTTTCGGAAATCATTTACTATAACAACAGTGTTATAGTCCATCATCTCCTTCTATTTCTCGAAAACGTCTATTTCAACAATGAATGTTGAAATCTATGATTTCGAATCTCAACACATTTTAAAACATCGTTAGATCGTTTTAATTCTATTTAAAACATCACATCTAAAACAATTTCTTTAACATATTATTCACTATTCAAAAACGTGAATATACTTCATTATCCAATTTCATCATTTCTATACCTTTTATTTTAAAGGATTATTCACAGTCAAAAACGTGAATATATTTCATAAATAAATCATAAAAATTTTCTTATCAAAATAAGTCGTTTGTGAATTTATAAAACAACGTTTATAAATTCCATTTCTATTTATTTTATAACAACTTCCTTTTATAAATTCCTTTATTAACCTATTCCATTTATAACTCAATTATAAACTAAAAGTTCAAATTATAAGTTAAATACTTATAAAACGATTATTTTACAAAATCGTTCTTTTTAAGACTTCCCAAATCATAAATCTTATAACTTATAAGATTCATTTATTTAACCAAATTTATTCCTTCAAATAATTTCACCAAATTTATAAATCTTACTATTTATAAATTTTATTTATAACTTCACCGTTTATACTTCTATAAATTTCATTCATTTATGAAATTCATTTTCACTTAATTCAAACACTTATAAAAACTCGTTTTATAATGTCTATATTTCAATTTATAAATATCCATTTATAAATCTCTTAATATAAATCAATTTATATTATTCTTTAAAACGTCTTTAAATTCCTTTATAATTTCATCATTCTCTTGATTTATAAAATAATTAAATTTTATAAATCCTATATTTTCACTTTTTATAATAAATCCAAAAAAAAATCCCAATTTAAACTATTTTATAACATCATTACTTCATATTTCTCAAAACTCAATCTTTAACTATATTTCTCAAAAATCATAGTTTTTATAACATGAAAATTTATAACGTTTATTTATTTAAAATGGATCAATTCCAAAAATATAGTATATTTTCAAAAATCACTTTAAAAATCATTTTAAAATCCCAAAATCTAGGTCCAATGATGCTACACACCAAATAGTCAATCACGACTACAACGACATCATATATCGTATATGATAATCCATCAAATATCAAAATATCTGAAATCAAATAAAAACTGTTGAGAAATCCAGTTGGATCCCTCCAACCTGTTTCCTGCATCCAAAAACATTAGCACAATACCAATTTCGCTCCAGTACGAAATTATCGCGGTATATGGGATTTAAAATATTATCCGCTTAATAACGGCGCAATAGGGTCTCATCCGCTAAACAAAAAATGCGGGAAATCAATCAACTGCAATATATACATATGCCAATATATATATATTGATATTATATATAATACCAATTTCACTGTTTATGAAATATTCGCGGTATATGTTTTTAATAAATAACATCCGCTTAAAAACGGCGTACAATGTCTATTTTAACAATCAATTAATAACAATCATCATTCAAACATGCATTCAAATATTTTAAATCTAACTATTTAAAATAAAATCGAAACTGATTCGATTGAGTGAGAAGTTCTCACCTTGATTTTATTTCCGTTTTAGCGATTTATTTCGAATAAAATTAAACGCGCGTTTAATTTTACCCAAAATTCTCACTAACTCCAAACGACTCCAAACCAACTCCATCGCGTAGTGCTCATCCATACGATTCCAACGCTTCTTGTTTCGCGCGTTTTCGACCTCGTATGAAAAAGTTATGAATTTTCAAAGTTTACACGAATTTAAATTAACTAAATTACAACATACTTTTAAAATTTTAACATACAACCATTTTCAGCCACAGGATCCTACATCTCCACATCATGACCGCACGTCCTACCTTCTCCTTCATCACGCACGGCTACAGACAATTGCCGTAACACCTTGAACCCATCCAACTCAACTAGGGTTTAATAATTCCATCTCTTCGCTCAACTATACTTGATCAAACTACCGCCATTTCGAAGCACTCAACACTAGCTACACTCGGCCCCAAGGATGAGAAGCTCGGCCCTATATAAATCTCGAAAAACGTGCCATAGACGAGCACGAACGCGGCCTCCTATCCCTCAAAATACAACTCCAAACTCGATCATAACCGTTGGATCTCTAGTTCGTATTGTGCTCTACAAGTTTCTAGTTGGAAGTTTCGGCTAATTGTCAATGGATTTGGAGAAAAGAGAGGGGGAAGAGGATTGTTTTTCAGCCCTTCATTCCAATGGTGGCGGCCTGAAGAAATAGATTAGGGTTTTTGATATTATTATTTTTTTTATTGTGAATGGTGGGCTATTTATAAGGAATTCTCAAACACTATTCATCCCGGAAATTCCGAACTCCGATTTACGCGCCGAAACTGACGTACCTAGGGTTTATCCCGCGTTCCGGACACAATGGAATAGGTTTCGGAAGCTAATTCGGACATCTGTGCGAGTTATGGCTAAAAACGTTCAATTTAAATTAAACCGATTTAAATCGATTTCTAGGCGTTTTAATTTGTACCGGACAAACGGTAAATCCAATTGACTTGAAATTTGAAACCTTACAATAATATCACATTACGGATCCGATGAAACTGGTTTCGTCGAAATCCGAGACTTTTTGAAAAATGGCTATTTTAGCTCGCCAAATTAAAATTAAAAACGATTCGATGCGTTTCGAGCTGCCACGCTCAAACGATAGCTCCGATTGACACGAAAATTGAAATCCGGTAATAACTAACTATAACGGATCCAATGGAACTGGTTTCGTTCGATTCTGAGACTGTTCAAAAATTGACTATTTTACAGTCGATTATTAAATATTAAAATATTCAATTTTCACAAATTAACTTCTAAATCGATTTTAAAAGTTCTAAAATATCGTTCTAACTCCCATATGATAAAATAAAATTTTACAAATCATTTTCAATCATATTTAACTCAATTTTCAATTATTTCCATAATTTAACATATTAAATTATCGATTTAATTATTCAATTAAATTCAATAATTCAAATAAAAATTTATTTGACTTATAAATTCACTTATTAATATTTAAAATAAATTAAATATTCAAATTTTAATTTCTAAAAATTCTGGGTCGTTACACACACTTGGAGGAGATTTCTCCTTATGACAGTCAAAAATGATTAATAAGCAAAATTCTTTCGACATTATTATTAGTGCATAGTGCAGAAAAACATTTCGAAAGTATAATATTAATCTTAGCCAGCGTATAACATTTCGTTGTATGCCTACTATAGCTACCATGTTCAATAGCAGGTTACCGCCATATTCCATGGCGGTTATACAACTAAAACCGTACAGCGCGCGTATTGTTTTCTTTGGATTTCGAATAATTGGTCAGGCTAAGGAACTTCCTATTGCCACATAGGTACGCCTCTGGAGGGACGCCCTGAGAACCTAACTGAATCTCTGCTAACACAAGGCCGAGTTACCTTATGCTTCTGGGTGCAATGAAGCTGTAACTAGATAACTCCACACAAAAGTATGACATCCTCGGTCGTTACCGACCTTTATCCGAGGATCCTCAACCACAAAGCAACATCACACGGTAATAAATTTACAGTACCCACATGAGTTAAGTATCTACTCTACATACCATGGTACCACCCTTTATCCAGAAGAAAATGGACATACCCTAGGGGCGCGACCCATAAAAACCTTTGCCGCAACATTCCTGTTTCGACCATTTCCGGGTTGTGAGGCTCGACAAAGTCTCGTCCACAAAGCTACGCTTTTTCACAAAGCCATGCTTCGATCAACAAATGATCGGCAGCACTTCGTATGCCACATTACCAAATTGGGAACGTATCACACCATTAACTACATAACCTCTGAGCTTGTACGTCTCAGAGAAGGGTGTTAAGCTAAGAGGATAAATTCTCCGCCACCAACAGAAATGTATTTGATAGAAACTAGCTTTACATCTCAATTTGTAACGTCGGACACACATCCATACAAGTCTGTTCCGGGTACGAACAGAATCGCAGGCACTTCTGAAGAATCCCTTGCAATCCGGGTATTCATAATCCCGATCGGACTTCCCATCACTTAGGGAATCTCTATACTATAGCTACTCAGTGCAGAGACAATCGATAGGTCATCCTATCATTCTCGCAATTACCTGGTCTTCACCGTCGGTCTTCAAATGCAATCCCATTTTGTCGTATCATCTCTCTCGGCTAATCTGAATAACGAGCGCTTATTTTTAAAAATAAGTGTTCATTTAGATTTCAACAAATCACAACAAATTCCCCGTTGATCTTTTAAATCAAAGATCATCACAATCACAAAGGTTCGATGTGGTTTTCGGATATCCACTTGGAATCCGACCCTCGGTCGCATCGAAATTCAAACGCCATTTAAAGGCAAATATTGGTAGTCGGTTATTTAACTATCAATCAACATTCACAACAATTACTGGATTTCAAATAATTTTCCCCCAGTTATTTATTTCCAAAATATCTTTGCAAGATATATTTTCACACTTCAACCGTTTGAAAACAAATTTCAAATCACTTTTCACACGCGGAATAAAATTCCCGATATTATTTATTTCCACTGAAAAATTTGCCGAGTTCAAGTACTTTAAAATAATTTAAATCACTTGTCCAAATATATACTTAAGAATATTTTAAAGTAAAACTATTTTTAAACACATTCTTTTAAAATACTAGTTATAAAAATATTACACTATCATCTCATATAAAACTTCAAGTCTAAACTAATTTTTAAAATAAAATCAGCAAATAGAGTATAATTGTTTAAATAACTATTTTCTAAAACAATATCAATTAAATCTTTTAAAACAGTCACTTCTAAAAATTAACTTAAATAAATCTTTGCTCTAAAGATTTAGAAATAGTTTACAAAAATACTTTCTTCACAAATATTCTTTTACAAACCACTTCAGAACTTTTAAATTTATATTTAAAAGCTACTTTCAAAACATACTCGGCTTTTCAGGGAAAATACACTTTCATTTCAAAATGGTACACTTAGACCAATTTAATAAACCCTTCTTGATTTATTTCGAATTTACGTTCCAAATCCATAAATTCCTTTCTTTTATAAATTCCAATGTGAATTCAAATTTCCAAATATATATCCATTGATATACGATTTTTCAAATCGATTCCCCAATATTCACTTTCAACACCAAATCAATTTTCCATATTGATTTTCCAAATTTGTTTCAATCACGCAAATCAATTTCCAAATGGGTTTTCCAAAGATTTATTTTCAATCACCAAAATCAATTTCCAATTTGATTTCTAAATTTGTTTCAAACATTAAACAAATTTCAATTTGATTCCCAAAGATTTATTTTCAAGTACCAAATAAATTTTCAAATGGATTTCCAAATTTATCATTTTTTTTAAATAAATCCCTTTATTTTTTTCCCTTAACTATTTAAAATCCATATTTTAAATAAATTCCTCGACTATCAAACAATATTACTCAAAACCCATTTATAAAAATCTTTCCCCGTATTTTGGAATTTATTCACTAGGATTTCGCTATAGATTTTTCTACTTAAATTCATAATCCTATTTTATTTATTTATGGTATCTTATGACACCAAAAATATATTCGGCTAAATTTTAACCTACAATGATTCCAATTATAATATAATCACACAGATATCACAAATAATTTAACACACAACAAATGAAACAAATTCAATTGTTTGAGGAATCCAGTTGGATCTCTCCAACCTGTTTCCCTGCATCCACAGACGTTAGCACAACAATTAAATACCAACTCCACTTCGAGGTGGCATATCGCGGTATATGGGATTTATATAATAAACTCCGCTATTATGCGGCGCATAGGGTCTATTTCAAAACAAATAATAACAACCATCATCCAAGCACACAATCAAAAATTTTAAATTTAACTATTTAAAATTTAAAAAAAAAACCCTTTGTTTGAGTGAGAAGATCTCATGTTTGCTTACGCATGCAACCCATTTTCATTTCGTCTTGTTTCTTCACTTTATACCTTGTATAAATATTTACACAGTTTATCAACATTCGAATTAAATCGAACCATTAAATTATCGTTTAATTTATTTACTTAACCGAAAATTTTATTTTAACAAATTTTCCTTTTATAATTAATTTGGTAGCTAAATAATTGAAATAAATTCATTAACCGCATAAGCTACCTTAATAAATTATCTTAAAATGAACTTACTGTTAATGTTTGATAGCTAAATAAATAAACAATTTATTTAAATTAAATTAAGGTTCGCTTAATCTCATATTTAAAATACTGAAATTTAAAAGCAAAGAAACTAATGCCTTAAATTTTTAAACAAACTCTTTTTAATAAATTTATTTAACTAATTATTAAATTTCCTTTTAAATAAATTTAGTTAACCAAAAATTATATTTTAAACTAATAATCCTGGTTTAAACTAATTTCTTTTTAAACTCCCAACTTTTTTTTTAAAGAATTACTTTACTTAAGATTTTCTGCTTTATAACATGTTTATTATCTTTAAAACATATATATGAATATAAAATTAAAAACCAAAAATTGTCTACACCTTACTGCATTTTTATTGCTGTAAAGTTTTTTTATTATTTTCTTTTTTCCGCTTATTCATAATATATCTATACATATATTCCTTAAATCAAAATTGTAACCGAAGAGTAAAAATAAATATCAAAATTACTGGAAGGGATGAATTCGAACCTTACTGCTAACATACACGGCAATGACCTCGCCTTTCTCGATTTCTGCCTCCGCCAGCTCGAAGCGCTGCACTCGACCACCATCGCGACTGTCAAAGTCGCCACTGACTCGAGAACGAAACCCCCCTCAACACGCGGAGCTCAATGTCGCTGAGATTGAACCCATCGTCGCCGCGTTTGCGCCTTACTGCTGCCTTCCGCTGCTTGTCGAGCCTCACTTTCAAACCCTAGCTCGATCGCGGCTCGAGCTACCTACCTCGATTTCACCTTCAATCTCACGCCCTTCAACCCTACGCAAGCGCGCGCATACGCGCCTGCCTCCCCTAGTCGCGAAGCTCTCCGCGACTTCGATCTTGATCGATTCGTGATTTTTGAGTCTCCTTTGTACGGAAGAGCTTTTTTAATTTGACAAAGATATAAATATATATACATCGACCCACTCGGTCGGAATAACAAAAACAGTTCATATTTCCTATTTTTATTGCGTAGGCGTACCTTATTTAGCATTTTTTAAGCAAAGCGGTTTATTATTAGCATTTTGCGCAATCAAGTCCAGCCAAACAACCCCATGTACCTGTACTTACTCAATTTAAACACGTAAGTGACATATATAAGAAATTTATTCACATTTCACATATTTCCAATTGTAAACACATAGTTTTCACAAGCAATACATTCAAAATAGTTCCCATAAGCAATTTATATGGTTCCGATACAAATATAATTGCTTACAATCAATTCACGTACCATTTCTATTCAATTCAAGTGATTTATAACTCACTTTCTTTCATTCAATTTATGTTTAAGCGAAATGAACTCATATCTATTTCAATTGATTCAAAAATCAATTTGATTTGCTTTTATTAACTCTTAGAATTTTATACATACTCGTTTGCGTCAAACGACAACCATTTTTATGCAAATTCGACAATATTCGCTTAATAGAATATCCAATCTTGTTTATAACTAATTTAAATTGATACCAACTCAATCTACACTTTATTTTGTTTCATTTCCAATTGATTCTATTCGATTCATTTTGCATTTCATTAATCAAACAAGTTCCATTCAAAACCATTCCATAAAACTTGACAACGGCCATTTCACAATTTTACTTTAAGTCGAGCTTTTATCCAATAGTTTACTTAAGTTATTTATTTTCTTCAAGTTATTTCAATTCAAAACTCAAATTTATGTTTTCCTTGTAATACTTCCAAACTTAAATCTTTGATTTGATTTTTATTTATCAAATCCATTCCATGACTAATTTAATTAAATTAGTTTTACTCACTTATCCATTTTAAATTTCAAATTTTCATTTCTCAATTCATCTCGAATTTATTTTATCAATAATAAGGAAATTTTCAATTTATTCCTGCTTACTTGAATTTATCTGCAGAGTCAAACCATTTTTATTTAACTCACAATTCAAGTTTTAATTTAACTAATTCAACTTTCCTGTAACGACCCGTAAATTTAACCGGTTTTAATAACGTCATTGTTTGAAATTTCGTAGGATTTTAAACAATAAAATTTTGAAATATAAATTTGATATTTGAAATGCGTATTGTTAAACATGGCAACTGGTAAATTTTCGTCCGAAAATATGAAAGTTTATTTCGCGTGTAAGTTTACTTCAATTTAATCAGTTAAAAAGCGATGAAAATAAAACGTTTTCAAAACCAAAATATTTTTACATAGAAAAATTCTAAACCATCTTTTGAGCAAGTTGTCAGTTTGTCGTTTTTCCAAATTCGGACATCTTTGGCTCCGTCGATCTTAATTTTCGGTGATTTTTACGCATTTTCCGAAATTTCGAATTTTTAAAATTCAATCATACCACTGATATCCGTATACCGTTTTGATCATCTTGTCACGATGATCTCTGCGATATATTCATTTTCCTGTTTCGGTGTTCCGGTACGGGACGAACCGTGTAAACGGTTAGCCGAATCGGTACCCACTTGTTTTAAATCTTTGACTTCCCGTGTCCATTCAAGTTTAAAAACGGGGGAAAATCGAATAGTGATTTGCATTGATTTCTTTCTGAATTCGCGTGCGTAGCCTTTTTACTATTCCCAGAAATTTATTTGTGTTGACTAACTTTACTGTTCTTATATTTCAAATTTTATGTGGCTCCATCTATTCCTGACGTTTCCATTTTCTGTGGTTTCAGTTGTAAAATATGTAAAGCTATATACCTTCCTTTCTGTTGAAATTGTCACCTCCCTGCATTTTTTTTAGAAGAAACAAAATGAATAAGTGACAGCTCTCTTTTAACCAAGCATATATATGCTGAGCCCCTCCTGCAAGTCTTCCTTCTCACATTCATTATTTTTCCTCTTTCCAACTGAAATCAACCGACTTTTCACCTCCACCACCGAGCTAACCACCACAGCCCGCCCTGAGCTCCGCCACGGCCATGGCCGCGCTCGCAGCCTTCTGACCTAGCCTACTCGCGCGAGCATCGACCCGTCCACCGATGTAGCCTCGTGCCGAGAAATATAGCTTCGGCCTCAGCCTCACTTGCACCCCACGCCACCTGCCACAACGGCCGCACCCCATCCACGGCAATGGCACTTCACAGCTCCTCCTTTGGACACCCACTCCACTGCCTCCTTCGAACAAACAGCAACCAGCCGCACGAGCACAGCCTCCCTCCTCCATCTCGCACCTGTGTTCGCGTACAAACTCAAGCCCTGTTTTCGGCCGCGGCTAACTCATCCTCGCGCGTAATCCAGTCGTCTTTCCCTAGATTTCTCTTCCTTTCGGTAAGTTGTATTTTATGTAAGCCATTTATTTTCTAAGAGTTTTTTTTACACTTTAGTTTATATGTCTGCATATACGCGGTTATGAAAAGTTATATGTTTACATAGTTTTATAAGAACACTCATCCGATTATTTTAAGATATAAGTACACTAGCTAGTTAGGTGAGTTTATATAAAGTATGGGAGAGAGAGAGGTTTTCGCAGTATTGATTTCTAAAGTTTTTTTAGACGTGAGCATACGCTGGGTAAATATAATTATTAGTATTATTAGCTTGGAGTCTTCTTCTATGCTGCGTACTCTCATATTAAGATGAGAAAGAAAATATGATATGTTAGTATAAAAGTTGGTGTACCAAAAAAAATAAAAATCGCAGCATATATATATAAGTTTTGTTTTCCTGTTAGTTTTGTATATAATCTAAGTATGCATATTAGCCTTTACAAGTATATTTGCAGCCGTATAGAGTTTTATAAAATTTGTTTAAATTTTGTTTATATAGTTCGGGTTCATATATATATTCTTATTAGCAAGTTATATGTTCATCCTGTTTGCACGATATATATCTATTATTATATAGTAGTTATATTTGTATGGTTTAACTGTATTGAATTTTATTATATATATTACCCATATTTGGGTTTCCATAGCTTTATATTTTTCATTACATACAGTTGTGTATATATATAGTGTGATTATTTCAAAATGTATGTATACATACGTATGTATTTATTTCAAACGTTTATTATGAAAATATGGTTGTTTTACATTTTTTTTTTAAAAAAAGATTTTATTTTATATATATTTTAACCTAAAACCGTGTTTAAATTAAGTATATGATTTCGCAAGTAATTATATATATGCGCACATATAGTTGTCAGTCCACTTATACTAATCTTAGTCGTCGATCCAATTCTGATTTGTTCTCGTCAATTTTGATTTATCAGCTTCGTTCGTCGATTCGTGCCAATCTAGCTTGTTTGGAAGGCGTGTTTGGATTTCATAACTCAAATTCATCGTCTATCATCTCTAACCTCGAAAGTTGAGCAATCACTCACGATTAATGTTCTTTTATTTATTAAATTTGATTTCAATTGAAACGACAATTGAAATATGCTGCTATTATTTGTTGCACTGTCATTTATGTATCTGTTCACCTTGACATCTGACATCATTATCTGTTAATTATACAATGATAATCCAGAGTGGCTGATGAATGATTGATTATTTGTTGTTTATATTGAATGTAAATTGAAATGCGATAAGTGATAAATATTATGCAATTGAATTTGACGTAGGATAGTTTAAAAAATGTGAATCGACATATGTGTTGAATTTGATTAGTTAATTTGAATAATATGACCCCTTTTAATTGTTAAGTTAATTGACACGTAGAATTTGTTAAATTACACTTTGAACCTTTGAACGTATATTGGATTAATTATTGTAGTATTAAATTTGAAATTTAAATTGAACGACAAGTGAAAACCGCAATGTAATAATCTTTAATCTACATGAAAGGATAGTGTAGATTCTAGAAATAATTATATTAATTCGCACAAATAACAATGCGAATTAATACGATTATTTCGGGATTATTTGAATTGATTATTGGATTGTGTTTGATTGTTGTTATTGCTTGTTATTTACTTTGACACCATCCCAGTTATCACACTGCAAGTTCCCTTTGTTATGTTTTGATTTTTGAATTGGAATTGGAATCGGGTTGAAATGATAAATACCCAAAATGAACTTGACTTAGGATAGAAAATTAAATAAAAATCCGATTGGTCAATAAATTGATTTAAAGATAAAATAATGATTTTATTCGAGCGAAGAATAAGTTTTGAAATGAAGTTGGAATTTGAAAATTTTGAAAGGAAATTGTAAAGATTTAAATCTGGAACAAATATTACGTAGTAATTAGTGAAAGAACGTTGTTTGAAATTTAATTATATAATAATTAAATTTGGAATTATTAATAAATAATTTGGAATTAGTAATAATAGAGTTTTGAAATTACTAAGTTTGAAATCGTTTAATAATTAAATTTGAAATTATAATTAAGTTTGAAATTATAATTAAGTTTGAAATTATTAAGTTGAATTTATAATTACGTTGAAATGATTTGATAATTAAGTCTGAATTCATAATTAAGTGGAAATGATTTAATAATTAAGTTTGAATTGATAATCAAGTTTGTAATTATTAATTTTTGAAATTATTATTAATTAAGATTGAAATTGTTTAATAGCTGAATAAGATTGAATTATTTGATAATTGAATAAAATTTGAATTCTTTGATAAGAGAAATTGAACTTTTGAATAAGTGAATTTGAACTTCGTTAGTAAATGAAATTTGGTTTCTTTATTAGTTAAGGTTTGGAAAATTTAAGTAAGATGATAAGTGAAATTGAACTTTTTGAATATATGAAATTTAGTTCTTGATTAATTGAGTTTGAAATGTGTAACCGAGTAAGTAAATAAATGAAACTGAATTTCTTTAACAAGAAATAAAATGTGATTTATTGAAATAAATATAAGACTGAATTTAAGAATTTGATTTGACGAATTTAATCTAATTGAATTTGAAGTTTGATATAATGAAGTTGAACTTAAGTGGTTGATTTAATGAATTGGAAAACTAATAGAAATCGTATTAAATGATAAACTAACTTAACAAATATTGAATGAAATCGATAAATGAATTTAACTTGATTTGAATTTTTAATTAAATTTATTTAAATGATTTCGGAATGAAATTTATGTACGAACTTGAATCAATATTTGCATCGTTGAAATAAAAGTTGAATCGGATTATATGATTTTGAAATGGTAATTTGGAAGATTTTGAAACGTAAAATTTTGGAAATTGATTTAGAAAGACAAACGAAATGTTGATTTTCGAATTGAAATTGAAATTGATTTGTTTTGAAATTTATTAAACGACCAATCGGCGTAATAATTACGAAAGTTATTAAAGAAACCGGAATCGGTTATGAATATACTCTCTATCTAAACCGAAAACCACTTTAATAACTATACGCGGAGTGATGATCCAGAATGAAGTGGTTGGAATGATGTACGTGATGACTGAAGAAAGAGAACGATAATGGATAGCCTTGACACTTGTGTCAAATTGGAAATGACTAAAATCAGGAGCCGTGCCGGGCCAAATGGGGTTAGCCACCTCGAGCGAACACACTTCTTCGTAACTACTACTCATTACTTGTGATTGATTGGTGCACCCTCGGAATTTCAAGAGTGTTGTTTCGCGGTGTTGCGATCGCTGCGGCGATGCGTTCTCACCAGTCCGGATCAGGCGAACGGTAGTTTCACTACCTTGGGTATTGCCTCATGTGCCTTGTCATACTTGTATCCCTATATACGCGACCACTACGAATTTGATTTGTGTTATACCTATGGAGTACTCCCTGATATCCCACTAGTTTACGGTGTAGTTTACAGTGCTGTATAGACTATAACATCTATATAAAATGTGTTAAGGGGGATAATGGTAACGCCTTAACACTATTTTGATACTTTATATTACTGATAGGCATTATCTATTTAGCGTACACTACTACATAGTAGATAGTTTAACGGATCCTTAGAGGATGGTGATTCCAACATCCTTTGAGTTACTTGTATTTCGATTGCTATTTCACTTGAGTTGGATTTATTGATATGAGAATATTAATCCTGACTCGAGTGTTTTGTGTTTTGCTTCACGCTCGGGTCAGACTGAGTGTACCAGTATTCAAGACTCACCTTTGGAGTTGGAGCTTTGCTTGAAGATCCAGCCATCTATTCTGCTTTCAGTATTCGATGATTCCAGTGATGTGTTCTTATTTGTACCTGTTGTATCGTGTTACTCTTCTGTTGTAAACTCTGATGTATCTAATATATTTATATAGTAGCTTCATGAACTACTATTTCTTTTACTTCCGCTGCATATCATTACTCTGTGTCTGTGAATCTGTGATTATTTATTTACTGTATATCTGTGTTTTGCCAAATTTAAATTAACAATTCGGTATTTTGAATTATTCAAGTCCGACATGTGCGGATGCGAATAGTCCAAAATAGCGGGTCGTTACAGTTGGTATCAGAGCTTTTGGTAGCTCTAGGCAAAACTTAGCATATAGGGTAAATGTATTTGCAGAATCACACCCACTCGAGTTTCAATCTCTTCCTTTTGACTCAATTCCTTTGAATTTTTGGAATGTTCACTCGGTTCCGAAATTCATTCTTGTCCCTCACCATTCGTCTTCTTTCAGTTCTGGAGCATCCCATAACTCCACTTAGAATGATCCTTATAATGTATCGGCGGTCTCGCCAATCATCGAATTATTTATAAATGGGTGAAATTCCTTTATAATAGACATCGACTTACCGGAGATTTCTATATCCTCGGTTTACGATGCTATATATTTCATACTATACCTAAATTCTATTTCTTGAGATCGATTGTTGATTTATCTCGGAATTCAGCACGATCTTATTCTTGAAATTACGGTCGATTCGGTTAAGGGTGCCCGTGAATTAAATAAGCTTATTCATCTCCCGATTTTGTTATTTAAAACATCTTATCATTGTTTCAAACTTATTATCGAATCAAAATTCTCTTTGATTTGATTTCCATCGAATTTAAAATCTGCATTTCTATATACTTATTTAAAATCCATTCATGTATCGTTGAACAAGTGTATTTGTAAAGTAATATACAAAAGAAAAAAAATATTTATTGTGTTGTTTGAGTTGTTGATGTTGATTTGGATTTTCGATCGATTCGTCTGATCAACGCTATCGATAGGATTTCCAAAACACTTGAGCAGAGCAAACTGACACAATATTATTTTCAAATTTGGTAAATTGAACAAAGTCGTATGGTTATATTATATATATGAGTATGAATTTTCTTTAACTAAACTGTTAATAAATTGATTGTTGTAATGATAATATTTGATTATCGTTTATTGTTTTGTAAACCAGTGACTTTGGCAATATAAATAAATGAATTTATAACTTGGGTATAATTTGATCGGAATTTGAAATAGATTTAAACTAAAATTTGAGAATTTAATATCCAGTGATTTCAAACTTTGATTTGAAAGATTTAAAGTGTATAGTTTTAAAATATTTTCAAATTGAAATCATTTCAGAGAGTTAAAATGTTTAATCAGTGCTCTTCTCTTTGTCGCTTGAAAATAAATTCGGTGTTGACGGCCGCATCATCGACGTTCATTTTTGAGTTTCGAAGGAAAGAGACTATTCTGTAGCTTTGCTATGGTCTGTTTTGAAGAACAAATTGATTTGAATTTCATAAAGTATGATTTGATTTGTAATATACATTGATATAATTTAAATCTGATTTGATATATTACATATATATATATATATATTTATCTCTAAATAAATTTGAAGTTGCTCGAAAATTTAATTCTTAAAGTTGTGATTAAAAATGATTTCAAAATATAAATGGAAGCAAGGATTTTGAATAAATATTTAACTTGAAATAATTGAATTAGTAATTTTATTTGGATAATACTCAATTGCATTATAACTTACCTAAATTTTCAAAGGATAATTATGTAATTGAATATTATACAACAAAAAGTTATCTAAGGAATTTTTAAACAAATTTGAGTAGTTATAATAAGTGTAAATATACTTACTATATATGTGACAGGATATATTAAGTAGAATAAATTTAATAATAATTTGGAATAAAAAGAATTAAATTTATCGAATAAAGTATGATTATAATAAATGACTATTCAAATTTATGATCTTTAAAATTGTTAATTTAAGAAATTGGACAATATACAATATAATTGTCTTTATAAATAAATGTGAGTGCGTATAATAAAGGTTATTCACTTAAATTTTAATTATGAAATGTTTATGGAGATAGATAGAATAATAAGTTAATTGAATAATAGTTGTGATTAATAGAATAAAAATTTTGTTTTGAAAGTTAATAAATTGAAATTGAATCAACTTAAAGGGAGTATCTGGAATTAGTTGAATTTAAATTGAATTTCATTGGAAAGAAACTTTTTGTACCTAATATTAATGAGTGAAATCTAATTAATTTAATGAAAATCTTGAATTTAAAAACAAAGCGTTGAATATAAGTTTATTTAAATTGAAATTTATATGGTTTAAATTAATTGTTTATCATGTAATTCAAGTTATTTTCTTTTGGTTGTTTCTATTCTCCTACCTCTTTCCTTTTCGGGGACGAAAAGTTTTGAGTGGGAGAGAGTGTAACGACCCGTAAATTTAACCGGTTTTAATAACGTCATTGTTTGAAATTTCGTAGGATTTTAAACAATAAAATTTTGAAATATAAATTTGATATTTGAAATGCGTATTGTTAAACATGGCAACTGGTAAATTTTCGTCCGAAAATATGAAAGTTTATTTCGCGTGTAAGTTTACTTCAATTTAATCAGTTAAAAAGCGATGAAAATAAAACGTTTTCAAAACCAAAATATTTTTACATAGAAAAATTCTAAACCATCTTTTGAGCAAGTTGTCAGTTTGTCGTTTTTCCAAATTCGGACATCTTTGGCTCCGTCGATCTTAATTTTCGGTGATTTTTACGCATTTTCCGAAATTTCGAATTTTTAAAATTCAATCATACCACTGATATCCGTATACCGTTTTGATCATCTTGTCACGATGATCTCTGCGATATATTCATTTTCCTGTTTCGGTGTTCCGGTACGGGACGAACCGTGTAAACGGTTAGCCGAATCGGTACCCACTTGTTTTAAATCTTTGACTTCCCGTGTCCATTCAAGTTTAAAAACGGGGGAAAATCGAATAGTGATTTGCATTGATTTCTTTCTGAATTCGCGTGCGTAGCCTTTTTACTATTCCCAGAAATTTATTTGTGTTGACTAACTTTACTGTTCTTATATTTCAAATTTTATGTGGCTCCATCTATTCCTGACGTTTCCATTTTCTGTGGTTTCAGTTGTAAAATATGTAAAGCTATATACCTTCCTTTCTGTTGAAATTGTCACCTCCCTGCATTTTTTTTAGAAGAAACAAAATGAATAAGTGACAGCTCTCTTTTAACCAAGCATATATATGCTGAGCCCCTCCTGCAAGTCTTCCTTCTCACATTCATTATTTTTCCTCTTTCCAACTGAAATCAACCGACTTTTCACCTCCACCACCGAGCTAACCACCACAGCCCGCCCTGAGCTCCGCCACGGCCATGGCCGCGCTCGCAGCCTTCTGACCTAGCCTACTCGCGCGAGCATCGACCCGTCCACCGATGTAGCCTCGTGCCGAGAAATATAGCTTCGGCCTCAGCCTCACTTGCACCCCACGCCACCTGCCACAACGGCCGCACCCCATCCACGGCAATGGCACTTCACAGCTCCTCCTTTGGACACCCACTCCACTGCCTCCTTCGAACAAACAGCAACCAGCCGCACGAGCACAGCCTCCCTCCTCCATCTCGCACCTGTGTTCGCGTACAAACTCAAGCCCTGTTTTCGGCCGCGGCTAACTCATCCTCGCGCGTAATCCAGTCGTCTTTCCCTAGATTTCTCTTCCTTTCGGTAAGTTGTATTTTATGTAAGCCATTTATTTTCTAAGAGTTTTTTTTTACACTTTAGTTTATATGTCTGCATATACGCGGTTATGAAAAGTTATATGTTTACATAGTTTTATAAGAACACTCATCCGATTATTTTAAGATATAAGTACACTAGCTAGTTAGGTGAGTTTATATAAAGTATGGGAGAGAGAGAGGTTTTCGCAGTATTGATTTCTAAAGTTTTTTTAGACGTGAGCATACGCTGGGTAAATATAATTATTAGTATTATTAGCTTGGAGTCTTCTTCTATGCTGCGTACTCTCATATTAAGATGAGAAAGAAAATATGATATGTTAGTATAAAAGTTGGTGTACAAAAAAAAAAAAAATCGCAGCATATATATATAAGTTTTGTTTTCCTGTTAGTTTTGTATATAATCTAAGTATGCATATTAGCCTTTACAAGTATATTTGCAGCCGTATAGAGTTTTATAAAATTTGTTTAAATTTTGTTTATATAGTTCGGGTTCATATATATATTCTTATTAGCAAGTTATATGTTCATCCTGTTTGCACGATATATATCTATTATTATATAGTAGTTATATTTGTATGGTTTAACTGTATTGAATTTTATTATATATATTACCCATATTTGGGTTTCCATAGCTTTATATTTTTCATTACATACAGTTGTGTATATATATAGTGTGATTATTTCAAAATGTATGTATACATACGTATGTATTTATTTCAAACGTTTATTATGAAAATATGGTTGTTTTACATTTTTTTTTTAAAAAAAGATTTTATTTTATATATATTTTAACCTAAAACCGTGTTTAAATTAAGTATATGATTTCGCAAGTAATTATATATATGCGCACATATAGTTGTCAGTCCACTTATACTAATCTTAGTCGTCGATCCAATTCTGATTTGTTCTCGTCAATTTTGATTTATCAGTTTCGTTCGTCGATTCGTGCCAATCTAGCTTGTTTGGAAGGCGTGTTTGGATTTCATAACTCAAATTCATCGTCTATCATCTCTAACCTCGAAAGTTGAGCAATCACTCACGATTAATGTTCTTTTATTTATTAAATTTGATTTCAATTGAAACGACAATTGAAATATGCTGCTGTTATTTGTTGCACTGTCATTTATGTATCTGTTCACCTTGACATCTGATATCATTATCTGTTAATTATACAATGATAATCCAGAGTGGCTGATGAATGATTGATTATTTGTTGTTTATATTGAATGTAAATTGAAATGCGATAAGTGATAAATATTATGCAATTGAATTTGACGTAGGATAGTTTAAAAAATGTGAATCGACATATGTGTTGAATTTGATTAGTTAATTTGAATAATATGACCCCTTTTAATTGTTAAGTTAATTGACACGTAGAATTTGTTAAATTACACTTTGAACCTTTGAACGTATATTGGATTAATTATTGTAGTATTAAATTTGAAATTTAAATTGAACGACAAGTGAAAACCGCAATGTAATAATCTTTAATCTACATGAAAGGATAGTGTAGATTCTAGAAATAATTATATTAATTCGCACAAATAACAATGCGAATTAATACGATTATTTCGAGATTATTTGAATTGATTATTGGATTGTGTTTGATTGTTGTTATTGCTTGTTATTTACTTTGACACCATCCCAGTTATCACACTGCAAGTTCCCTTTGTTATGTTTTGATTTTTGAATTGGAATTGGAATCGGGTTGAAATGATAAATACCCAAAATGAACTTGACTTAGGATAGAAAATTAAATAAAAATCCGATTGGTCAATAAATTGATTTAAAGATAAAATAATGATTTTATTCGAGCGAAGAATAAGTTTTGAAATGAAGTTGGAATTTGAAAATTTTGAAAGGAAATTGTAAAGATTTAAATCTGGAACAAATATTACGTAGTAATTAGTGAAAGAACGTTGTTTGAAATTTAATTATATAATAATTAAATTTGGAATTATTAATAAATAATTTGGAATTAGTAATAATAGAGTTT
This sequence comes from Allium cepa, assembly GCA_030765085.1. NCBI lineage: Eukaryota > Viridiplantae > Streptophyta > Magnoliopsida > Asparagales > Amaryllidaceae > Allium > Allium cepa. The sequence continues at coordinate 870,397,897 of CM060937.1, read as the reverse complement.
TGAAATTACTAAGTTTGAAATCGTTTAATAATTAAATTTGAAATTATAATTAAGTTTGAAATTATAATTAAGTTTGAAATTATTAAGTTGAATTTATAATTACGTTGAAATGATTTGATAATTAAGTCTGAATTCATAATTAAGTGGAAATGATTTAATAATTAAGTTTGAATTGATAATCAAGTTTGTAATTATTAATTTTTGAAATTATTATTAATTAAGATTGAAATTGTTTAATAGCTGAATAAGATTGAATTATTTGATAATTGAATAAAATTTGAATTCTTTGATAAGAGAAATTGAACTTTTGAATAAGTGAATTTGAACTTCGTTAGTAAATGAAATTTGGTTTCTTTATTAGTTAAGGTTTGGAAAATTTAAGTAAGATGATAAGTGAAATTGAACTTTTTGAATATATGAAATTTAGTTCTTGATTAATTGAGTTTGAAATGTGTAACCGAGTAAGTAAATAAATGAAACTGAATTTCTTTAACAAGAAATAAAATGTGATTTATTGAAATAAATATAAGACTGAATTTAAGAATTTGATTTGACGAATTTAATCTAATTGAATTTGAAGTTTGATATAATGAAGTTGAACTTAAGTGGTTGATTTAATGAATTGGAAAACTAATAGAAATCGTATTAAATGATAAACTAACTTAACAAATATTGAATGAAATCGATAAATGAATTTAACTTGATTTGAATTTTTAATTAAATTTATTTAAATGATTTTGGAATGAAATTTATGTACGAACTTGAATCAATATTTGCATCGTTGAAATAAAAGTTGAATCGGATTATATGATTTTGAAATGGTAATTTGGAAGATTTTGAAACGTAAAATTTTGGAAATTGATTTAGAAAGACAAACGAAATGTTGATTTTCGAATTGAAATTGAAATTGATTTGTTTTGAAATTTATTAAACGACCAATCGGTGTAATAATTACGAAAGTTATTAAAGAAACCAGAATCGGTTATGAATATACTCTCTATCTAAACCGAAAACCACTTTAATAACTATACGCGGAGTGATGATCCAGAATGAAGTGGTTGGAATGATGTACGTGATGACTGAAGAAAGAGAACGATAATGGATAGCCTTGACACTTGTGTCAAATTGGAAATGACTAAAATCAGGAGCCGTGCCGGGCCAAATGGGGTTAGCCACCTCGAGCGAACACACTTCTTCGTAACTACTACTCATTACTTGTGATTGATTGGTGCACCCTCGGAATTTCAAGAGTGTTGTTTCGCGGTGTTGCGATCGCTGCGGCGATGCGTTCTCACCAGTCCGGATCAGGCGAACGGTAGTTTCACTACCTTGGGTATTGCCTCATGTGCCTTGTCATACTTGTATCCCTATATACGCGACCACTACGAATTTGATTTGTGTTATACCTATGGAGTACTCCCTGATATCCCACTAGTTTACGGTGTAGTTTACAGTGCTGTATAGACTATAACATCTATATAAAATGTGTTAAGGGGGATAATGGTAACGCCTTAACACTATTTTGATACTTTATATTACTGATAGGCATTATCTATTTAGCGTACACTACTACATAGTAGATAGTTTAACGGATCCTTAGAGGATGGTGATTCCAACATCCTTTGAGTTACTTGTATTTCGATTGCTATTTCACTTGAGTTGGATTTATTGATATGAGAATATTAATCCTGACTCGAGTGTTTTGTGTTTTGCTTCACGCTCGGGTCAGACTGAGTGTACCAGTATTCAAGACTCACCTTTGGAGTTGGAGCTTTGCTTGAAGATCCAGCCATCTATTCTGCTTTCAGTATTCGATGATTCCAGTGATGTGTTCTTATTTGTACCTGTTGTATCGTGTTACTCTTCTGTTGTAAACTCTGATGTATCTAATATATTTATATAGTAGCTTCATGAACTACTATTTCTTTTACTTCCGCTGCATATCATTACTCTGTGTCTGTGAATCTGTGATTATTTATTTACTGTATATCTGTGTTTTGCCAAATTTAAATTAACAATTCGGTATTTTGAATTATTCAAGTCCGACATGTGCGGATGCGAATAGTCCAAAATAGCGGGTCGTTACATTTCCTATTTCATGAATTAATTAATTATCATATTAGTTTACTTGAATTCAATCCATTTTATTTTTCCAAAGTTTGGATTTTTATTCAACTTGATCCAAGTCAAATCTCATTCCATTTTTTTTCAATTCCAATTCATTTTATTCACTTACAAATGTTAACTTATTTATTCATTCACAAATTTATTCCACACTTACTTTTATTTATCCTTTCTAATTAGAATCTTATTTAAATCAAATTTCAAATATTTTTATGAGTTATCAAACTTATTTAGATATCGTAACATTTTAAAGATTTCCAGAGTCTTTTTTTTTGACATTGCTCCTATTTCAAAACCAACTTTGAGATCGATTATATCCACTTAATATATTTTTCCAAATATTTTTAAATTTCAAACCCTGCCAGATTTCAATCCAACTCCAAAAATACTTCTCAAATAATTATTTTCCAGACTTTTGGAAACCATTTCCAAATTGAAGAAATTTAATCTTTTGAAATTTCAATCCAATTTCTTTAATCTACATTTCAAAGATTACTCTAGCATCTCATTTCAATTTATAAAACTCATTTACACATTCACATAACAATTTCATTCCATTAATGAATTTTATTCCAAATTATAAATTACATTCACAATTTACATTTACAAATCCCATTTGTATATGAATTCATTCCCTTATCCCTTCAATTCATATTTATAAATTCCATTTGGTAAATGAATTATCTCCAAATCTTTGGTTATACCATTATTCCTTATTAAATTTCCATACAATAATGATGATAATTCAATATCATCACTTCCTAACAACCAAGCATCCATATATTATAATAATTCACAGGAAATCATTTCTTTTATATACGAAAATAGTTTTGGGTAAAATTCTTTCATTTACCCTAATTTAAAACAGCACTGTGTCGGTATCTTGTTTAAGAGTTTAGAAATCCTTATCGATACAGTTGGCCAAACTGCACCGGCCAGAATCTATAAACAATCAACCTATAAGTCAACACAATATAAAACAATTTTATATTCACTAACAAATATGCGCTCATATCTATTATTACACTCACACTCATTCTAGAGTACTACTGACTCTATCTCTAATGAGTAACACCCAACAGAGCCAAGGTTGTCGCTTAACCAATTGCTCTGTTATCACTTTGTAACGACCCGATTTTTCGACTTTCAAAAGTCGACATTAATACGTCCACTGTATCAATTGCCGAACCATCGAACGCCGGAAAACCGAACCATTAGGGTTTAAGAAGAAGAAGATAGAAGAAGAAACAGAAACAATAACAGAATCCCATATTTCGCAACGGAACAAATATAATAGATAAATAAATATCTTTAAACAGAATCACTATATCAGTTATTACATTACATCACATTACATTATCAGAGTGTACAACAACAACAGTGGAAAGAAATATTACATATGTATATATATGATACGCATCGCCATCCAGCTTCAACTCCTGATTCCACAGCAACTTCTTGACTTTGCTCCCGAATAATGATAACCTGACTCTAGACTGCCCGTGTGAAAAATTGTGGGCACCCAGAGTTTAGAAATGGAACAATAAACTCCAGGTCAGTCATGTGACTGGTGTGAGATCTTTAAAATAGTTATTTTCACAAAGAAAATAAAAAGAAACCCGCTATGCTTTTGAGAATGAAACTGCCATAAGGCCTCCCGCCACACACACAATGCAAGCGCACACTTGGAGGAGATTTCTCCTTATGACAGTCAAAAATGCTTAATACGCAAAATTCTTTCGATATTATTATTAGTGCATAGTGCAGAAAAATATTTCGAAAGTATAATATTAATCTTAGCCAGCATATAACATTTCGTAGTATGCCTACTATAGCTACCATGTCCAATAGGAGGTTACCGCCATATTCCATCGCAGGTTATACAACTAAAACCGTACAGGACGCGTATTGTTTTCTTTGGATTTCCAATAATTGGTCAGGCTAAGGAACTTCCTATTGCCACATGGGTACGCCTCTGGAGGGACGCCCCGAGAACCTAACCGGATCTCTGCCAACACAAGGCCGAGTTACCTCACGCTTCTAGGTGCAATGAAGCTGTAACTAGATAACTACACACAAAAGTATGCCATCCCCGGTCGTTACCGACCTTTATCCGAAGATCCTCAACCACAAAGCAACATCACACAGTAATAAATTTGCAGTGTCCACATGAGTTAAGTATTTGGGCTCCATACCTTGATACCACCCTTTATCCAGAAGAAAATGGACATACCCTAAGGGCGCGACCCCTAAAAACCTTGCCGCAACATTCCTGTTTCGACCATTTTCGGGTTGTGAGGCTCGACGAAGTCTCGTCCCTAAAGAAACGCTTTTTCACAAAGCCATGCATCGATCAACAAATGATCAGCAGCACTTCATATGCCACATTACCAAATTGGGAACGTATCACTAGTAACCATCAACTACATATCCTCTGAGCTCGTACATCTTGTAGAAGGGTGTTAAGCTAAGAGGATAAATTCTCCGCCACCAACAGAAATGTATTTGATAGAAACTAGCTTTACATATTAATTTGTAACGTCGGACACACATCCATACAAGTCTGTTCCGGGTTCGAACAAAATCGCAGGCACTTCTGAAGAATCCCTTGCAATCCGGGTATTCACAATCCCGATCGGACTTCCCATCACTTAGGGAATCTTTATATCGTAGCTACTCAGTGCAGAGACAATCGATAGGTCATCCTATCATTCTCGCAATTATCGGTCTTCACCGTCGGTCTTCAAACGCAATCCCATTTCGTCGTATCATTATTCGGAATGGGTAATGTGACACAAAGGTCCTCTCCCGGCTAATCCGATTAACAAGCGCTTATTTTTAAAAATAAGTGTTCATTCAGATTTCAAAAAATCACAACAAATTCCCCGTTAATCTTTTAAATCAAAGATCATCACAACCACAAAGGTTCGATGTGGTTTCCGGATATCCACATGGAATCCGATCCTCGGTCGCATCGAAATTCAAACGCCATTTAAAGGCAAATATTGATAGTCGGTTATTTAACTATCAATCAACATTCGCAACAATTACTGATTTCAAATAATTTTACCCCGGTTATTTATTTTCAAAATATCTTTGCAAGATATATTTTCACACTTCAACGGTTTGAAAAGAAATTTCAAATCACTTTTCATTCGTAGAATAAAATTCCGATATTATTTATTTCCACTGAAAATTTTACCAAGTTCAAATACTTTAAAATAATTTAAATCACTTGTCCAAATATATATTTGGGAATATTTTAAAGTAAAACTAATTTTAACCACTTTCTTTTAAAATATTAGTTATAAACCTATTATACTAGCATCTCATATAAAACTTCAAGTCTAAACTAATTTTTAAAATAAAATCAGCAAATAGAGTATAATTGTTTAAATAACTATTTTATAAAACAATATCAATTAAATCTTTTAAAACAGTCACTTCTAAAAATTAACTTAAATAAATCTTTGCTCCAAAGATTTAAAAACAGTTTACAAAAATATTTTCTTCACAAATATTCTTTTACAAACCACTTTAAAACTTTAAAATTTATATTTAAAAGCTACCTTCAAAACATACTCGGCTTTTCAAAGAAAATACACTTTCATTTCAAAATGGTACACTTAGACCAATTTAATAAACCCTTCTTGATTTATTTCGAATTTACAGTCCAAATCCGTAAATTCCTTTCTTTTATAAATTCCATTGTGAATTCAAATTTCCAAATATCCATTGATATACGATTATTCAAATCGATTCCCCAATATTCACTTTCAACACCAAATCAATTTTCCATATTGATTTTCCAAATTTGTTTCAAACACCCAAAACAATTTCCAAATGGGTTTCCCAAAGATTTATTTTCAATCACCAAAATCAATTTCCAATTTGATTTCTAAATTTTGTTACAAACCTCGAATCAAATTTCAATTTGATTCCCAAAGATTTATTTTCAAGTACCAAATAAATTTTCAAATGGATTTCCAAATTTATCATTTTTTAAAAATAAATACCTTTATTTCTTTCCCCAAACTATTTAAAATCCATATTTTAAATAAATTCCTCAACTATCAAACAATATTACTCAAAACCCACTTATAAAAATCTTTCCCCATATTTTGGAATTTATTCAATAGGATTTTGCTATAGATTTTTCTACTTAAATTCAAAAACCTATTTCATTTATTTCTGGTATCTTACGACACCAAAAATATATTCGGCTAAATTTTAGCCTACAACGATTCCAATTATAATATAATCACACAGATATCATAAATAATTTAACACACATGTAACGACCCGTAAATTTTCGATAATTAAAATAGCTAATTTGATAAGATTTCGTGAATTAGTGTTAGAAAAAAATTTATAAGTCGTTGGAATAATAATAACTAGAATGAAATGCAACAAAATTTTATCTAAGTTAATTATTTATGAATTGAATGGAATCCCAAATTAATTGAAATAATATGTAGTCAAAGGTAATTGAATGAATTTGTATTGTATAGGTAATTGTGATACTTGTTTGAAAATAATAAAGTTATAAGTAATTAAAAGTTAACGGTGATAATTATTTAAGTTACCTATTCATTTAGTTAGTCGAATTGGATTTGTAAGCCAATTGCAATTGAAATGAAAGTTTATATATTAGTTGAGTGCATTATCTCTAACTGTAGTTAAATAATAATGTGGAAATCATTTGATGTAATATAGTAAATCGACTGATAATGAAATTTTTATTAAAAAAAATCCAATATTGAAATCCGTCAAATATTGAACAATTAAATTGTTTGAATTTAATATTTGAAATTTATTGAATAATTGAATAACGGGAATTGAATAACTGTTTTAATGAAAATGGTGTTCTATAATTTGAATTTGTTAAATTTTATAAGTTCGTTTTGAATATTTCAAAAGATAGTGATTTAAGAATAATCAAATTTAATTAAATTTAATATTACAAATGTTTGAATAATTAAATTCCGAATTTGATATGATTAATTTGATATTGAAATTTAATATATGAAAATAGAGTGAATAACTGAAATTTGATTTAATATGATTCAAATTGGTTTCCAAAGTGAATGTAAGTTGTATTGGGATTTTAATAGAGTTAATAAGTTTTAAAATTGGAATTTATGGGATAATTGAATAACGGATTTAATATGATTAAAAATGATTTGTAAAATTTTATTTTGTCATATTAAAGTTAGAATGATGTTGTAGAACTTTTAAAATCGAATTAGAAGTAAATTTGTGAAAATTGAATATTTTAATATTTAATTATCGACTGAAAAATAGCCAATTTTCGAACAATCTCAGAATTCGACGAAACCAGTTTCATCGGATCCGTAACGTGATATTATTGTAAGATTTCAAATTTCGTGTCAATCGAATTTACCGTTTGTCCGGGGCAAGCTAAAACGCACAGAAATTTGTTTAACCGATTTCATTTAAAATCGATCGTTTATTGCCATAACTCGCGCAGGCGATCAAATTAGGACTTGAAACCTTTTCCATTGCGTCTGGAATAGGGTTATAACATTATGAATGTCTAGCGGCATGCCCTGATAGGGGTTCGAGATTTCGAGTTGCGTAGATCGAGGTATTTTGAAATTTAAATAAATATTTTAATTAGTCAATCTCCCTTTCAGCTGCTATCCCATCTTTACACTGTACCTTTGACCCATTCAAACATGCAAGAGCCTCTCCTTCCCTTTTTATAACTACACACGCAAGCTTCAGGCAGGGAGAAAAACATAAATCCAACTTTAAAAATTTATTTCTTGCAAAATTTTCAATGAAAAAAACCCAAACCTCTTCCTAAAATCCTATTTTTGAATTCTCTTCGATTTGGTATGGTCGTTGGAGGGTGCGGCTATGATTTGGGAAACGTCAGAGAGGAAGAACGTGAGCAAAGTGATCTAGGATTTGAAAAATTGAGGGATTTAGCGATCGATTCGCGAATTGGAGTGCGTATTTGAACTCGTCGTCGAAGATAGCATCTCGGAGCAAGTTTTGGTGATGTGCGGCTATGGTTTGGGACGCGCGACATTTCGCGTTGTGCGTGAGCTAGCTCCAGGTCGCGACTTCAAGGGTGTGGCCGAGCTTGGGGATTTTGGTATGGTCGAGTCGAGCAAACGGAGAGAAGGAGTTTGGCGAAGGCGGCATGTCGAACCGAGTACCGGAGCTCCGTATCACTGGGATAGTGCACGCCCGTGAATAGGTTCTTCTCTGTTTCGTGTGCAGGCAATTGGCTTCAATAGTTTGGGAGGGATGAAGTTTTGTGGGCCGGGCCTTTTGGGAAATGTATATTTTATTATAAAGGGAAATTAACTTGTTTTATAAATTTAAATATCGATGACTTATAAAATGCATAACTCCTACATACAAGGTCCGATTTGGACAAGACTTTTTGCGTTGCGATCGTGATGACGAGAGCTTTGAAATGAAATTGGTTTGGACAAATTTGGAGACAGTTGAAATTTGGGCTAAAATTAGAAGGCGTCCGGTTTAGTTCCAAACCGGAACGTCTCGGCGACAACGGAAAATCAAGGTGAGTGTTTTAGAACGCTCACAACGTACTAAATATCTTTATGCTAGTTAAATTTGATATTATGAAGTGTTATGATTTTATTTGTCGTTGTTTGATAAAAAAATTATTGTCATATAGCTTGTCATTTGAATTAACCGTTGAAAAATTAAATTGACACTTAAATTGAAATTAAAATTGAATTGCGATTAAATTACCTGACATTGATAACTATGAAACTGCCATGAATTGTATTGTCTATTGGATGATGTATTTTGATGGATGTTATTGGTTGATATTTAAATGTTTGGATGTCTATTTGCTTATATATACTGTTATGCATACATATGACACTGTGATCGGTTTAAGTAATATATACTCATCCCTGACATTTAATTTAAATAAATAATTACTTGGCCATAGGATAGAAAATTATATACGGACACCGAATTGGCTAAATTAATAATTTTTAAAATCGTCGATTTGAAATTTATTTAAATGTTTTGATTTAAAAGTTATAAATAGAAATCAAATTTATAGAAATCGAATTTATCGAAAAATTGAGTTTGGAATGTTGAAATAGATTTTGGTTAAAAGAAATTGTTAAATGATTTAAGTTGAGACTTTGAAATTTAAAATTGGGTTATGATTGAAGTTTGAAAATTTATTCGTTTTAAAAGATTGAACCTTAATTCGAGCTTTGAATATTACTAAGTAAAAGCGATATAAAATGATATTTGAAATTGAGCTTGAAATTGAATCATATTTCTAAGTGGGATTTAAATTTGAATATTGAAGGAAAATTTTGTTAAGTGTTAAAAATTGATATTTTGAAAATTCAAGCTAAAAATCGATATACATTGGAATTGAATAAGTTGAAGGTGAATGTAAAATTGAATAAATTTGAAGTCAAAGTTGACATTGATTTGAATTGAAATCGAAATTGAATCGTTAAATTGGAAATTTAAAATTTATTTGAATTGGGAAGTTATAATTGAAATGGATTGGTTTTGAAGCTGTTTTAATTTGTTTTCCAAATTACTCTATTATATAAACCATTTTGAATACTTAAACTATTTTAATCTATTTTTAATCTACTTAACCCAATTTAAATTATTTTAAACTAATTTATCTATTTTAAAACCATTTTAAAGATTTTAAGTATTTTTAACTATTTTAATTATTTAAACTACTTTTAAACTACTTAAAACTATTTTCTAAAAGAATTCAAGCTGGTTAATAAGGTGAAATGATTATATTTAAATCTTGAATTTAAATACGAATTGAGTTAAATGAAGTTGCAACCTAAATTGAATTTCGAAATGATTTTGAAATCGAAATGAGATATTGATGCGGAAAAAGATTTTGAAACGGAATCTTACATTTGAATAGATATGATGATATTTGAAATGGATTTGATTTTTGAAGCGAACATGATATTTTGATATCAATTATGAATCGATTTGAAATGTAAAAGAGCCAACGGTATAATAATACGTAGTTATTAAAGAGACGGGATCGGATCTGGACATACTCTCTATCGATACCGAAAACCACTTTAATAACTATTATACGCGGAGTGTTGATCCAGAATGAAGTGGATGGTTTGGTGAACGCGTTGACTGAAGAAAGAGAACGATATTGGATGACCCCTGACATGACTAAAACAGGAGCCGCGTCGGGCCATTGAGGTTCGCCACCTCTAGCGGACACACTTCTTCGATACCATATCTATTACATTTGTTATGCGATTTGGGTGCACCCCTTGATTTGGGAGTGTTGTTTCGCGGTGTTGGGGTAGCTTCTGGCTATGCTCAACATCAGTCCGGATCACGCAACTACTAGTATCCTAGTTGGTATCGCCTCATGTACCTTGTCATACTGATTATCCTATTCGCGACCACTACGTTGTGTTTTGTGTTATACCTATGGGGTACCCTCTTATAACCACCAGTTTACGGCGGGGCTTACGGTGCTGTATGGACTATGGCATTATAAAAATGTGTTAAGGGGGATTATGGTAACGCCTTAACGCTATTTTGATACTTTATATTACTGATGGGCATTATCTACTTAGCGTACATTACTACATAGTAGATAGTTTAACGGATCCTTAAGAGATGGAAAATCCCGTAACATCTCTTGAGTTATTGCACGCACGTTAACACTGGATATGAGATGTCAAACCCCGTAAACATCTCTGACGCCGTTACACTCATATTTATTTACGATTGATTTAACTTTCATAAGGATATTTTAGTCCTGACTCGAGTGTTTTGTCTTTTCATTACGCTCGGGTCAGTCCTGAGTTTTTCAGATTTTTGAAGATCTATTTTGGAGGACGAAGACGAAGATTTGGTATACTATTACTATTATTACCCTTGCATCATGCTATCTGCTGCATTATTTTAATTGTTCTGTTGTATATGTATAACTCTGATAAATGTTGTATAAATAATTGTTAAAGTATAGTAAACAGCTTCATGAACTGTTTATTTGACTATTATATCTTATCGTTCCACTGCGAGATTCTGTGTTGTTTCTTTTCCTTTATTTCTCTTTCTTTTCTTTTCTTATTTACCCCAATAACCATCTGCCCTTTTGAATGGTTTGGAATCGGCATGTGTATTTGATCGTCGGTTTAAACTGTCCAAAAAGGCGGGTCGTTATAACACAACAAATGAAACAAATTCAATTGTTTGAGGAATCCAGTTGGATCCCTCCAACCTGTTTCCCTGCATTCACAGACGTTAGGACAACAATTAAATACCAATTCCACTTCGAGGTGGAATATCGCGGTATATGGGATTTATATAATAAGCTCTGCTATTATGCGGCGCATATGGTCTATTTGAAAACAAATAATGACAACCATCATCCAAGCATACAGTCAACAATTTTAAATTTAACTATTTAAAATTAAACAAAACCCTTGTTTGAGTGAGAAGATCTCACATTTGCTTACGCATGCAACCCATTTTCATTTTGTCTTGCTTCTTCACTTTATACCTTGTACAAATATTTACACAGTTTATCAATATTCGAATTAAATCGAACCATTAAATTGTCGTTTAATTCATTTACTTAACCGAAAATTTTATTTTAACAAATTTTCTTTTTATAATTAATTTGGTAGCTAAATAATTGAAATAGATTCATTAACCGCATAAGCAACCTTAATAAATTATCTCCAAAATAAACTTACTATTAATGTTTGATAGCTAAATAAATAAACAATTTATTTAAATTAAATTAAGGTTCACTTAATCTCATATTTAAAATAATGAAATTTAAAAGCAAAGAAACTAATGCCTTAAATTTTTAAACAAACTCTTTTTAATAAATTTATTTAACTAATTATTAAATTTCCTTTTTAATAAATTCAATTAACCAAAAATTATATTTTAAACTAATAATCTTGGTTTAAACTAATTTCTTTTTAAACTCCCAATTTTTTTTAAAGAATTACTTTACTTAAGATTTTCTGCTTTATAACATGTTTATTATCTTTAAAACATATATATATATATATATATATATATATATATGAATATAAAATTAAAAACCAAAAATTGTCTACACCTTACTGCATTTTTCTTGCTGTAAATTTTTTTTATTTTCTTTTTTCTGCTTATTCATACATATATCTATACATATATTCATTAAATCAAAAATGTAACCGAAGAGTAAAAATAAATATCAAAATTACTGGAAGGGATGAATTCGAACCTTACTGCTAACATACACGGCAATGACCTCGCCTTTCTCGATTTCTGCCTCTGCCAGCTCGAAGCGCCGCACTCGACCACCATCGCAACTGCCAAAGTTGCCACTAACTCGAGAACGAAACCCCCCTCAACACACGAAGCTCAATGTCGCTGAGATTGAACCCTTCGCCCCAGTGCTTGCGCCTTACTGCTGCCTGCAGCTGCATGCCGAGCCTCACATTCAAACCCAAGCTCGATCGCGACTCGAGCTACCTACCTCGATTTCACCTTCAACCTCACGCCCTTCACCCCTGCACAAGCGCGTGCATACGCGCCTGCTTCCCCTAATCGCGAAGCTCTCCGCGACTTCGATCTTGATCGATTCGTGATTTCTGAGTTTCAGGTGAACACGGAATTATTATTTTTTTAGGCAAATCGATTTTTGTTTTTAGATGGAAGTGGAGGGCTTCGGCCATTTAGATTTTTTTTTAAACGAATGGTTTACGTGCATTTAACGAAAGAAAAATATCTGTTTTTTTATTTTATTTGATTTAAACGAAGAAGCATATTAAGAAAGATAACGTGGATTTGTAAATCCCTATACGTGATGCTAGCGACAGTATCCAATGAAATTTCATTATCTATTTTTAAATTTAAATTTAAATTTAAATTGGTAAGAAAACAAAGCCAAGAATCCCCATCGCCGATTGAAGCGTGCCACTAGGCGTTCCTAATGTTATACCCCTCTTACGAACGCAATAGAAAAGGTTTCGAGTCCTAATTTGATCGTATGCGCGAGTTATGAAAATAAACAATCAATTTTAAATTAAATCGGTTTAAAGTAGTTTCTATGCGTTTCAAGCTGCCATGGTCAAATGAAAACTCTGATTACTACGAAAATTGGAATCCGATAAAAACTAACTATTACGGATCCAATGGAACTGGTTTCGTTGAAATCTGAGACAGTGCCTTGGAAGGCTATTTTTTAAATATCGATTTAAATGATAAAATTTCAAAATTGGACAATTCACTTTCAAATCAAATTCTGAAGCTTCTACTATCTTCAGTATCGTCAATATAAATTTTCTGAGCTTTGAAAATATTTTTAATCAGCTTCAAATTGAAGATTCAAATTTTTATCCAACTTTCAATAGATTAAATTCAATAATTTAATCGCCAAATTCATAGCTATATTTGAAATTCAAGCTAAACCATCATTCAAATATATAAAATCAATTAAATATTTTCAATTTCAAATGTTCAAAATTCTGGGTCATCACAATCTCGATGTTAATCATTCTCGTGCACGCGTGATATTAGCAATGTCATGTACAGGGTATTTGGGGAAAATGGAGTGCATTTAGGCCCTGGGCCGGTTACAGCGGGTATGGTTATTAAATAAAATGATTTGTGTTTAATTTAATTTTATTGTGCTAAAAAACTAAAAAATGTATGACTCCTGCATACGAGGTCCGTTTGGGATGAGAATTTTTGCGTTACGATCGTGACGATAAGAGCTTCGCAATGATAATGGTTTGTGGTTTGGACGAATTTGGAGCTTGTGGAATTTTTAGATAAATTCAAAGGCGTCCGAACTAAATTGAAAATATAACGTGAAAGTGACAGTAAAAAACAAGGTGAGTTAATCTCACTCATTTTTGGATTATAAATTAATTTTGAGTAGTAAAATTAATTACTGGATGCCTGGTTAAATTTGATAATTATTATCAGTTTTGGATGTTATTATATATATAGTAGTGTGTATGTATTAGTAGTTGGATTGATTATTCTTGCCTATTGGAGTGAATGAGACCCTATGCGCCCCGCATAAAGAGGGATTGATATTTTTATGTTGTATTAACATCTGTGGATACAAGGTGTAATGTCATAGGGATTGTAACAACCCGCATATTTATCGATTTTTATATTTAAATATTTTATCGATACTCGGAATTTAGTCTGAAAAGCTACTTTTCGCATACGGTCGAATTAGGACTCGGGACCACTCCCATTGAGTTTAAAATACCGTTTGCGACCTTTTTGAGTATAAGCTTCGATATGTTTGGAGTAAGTTTATTTTTGCTACTTTTTACTTATGGCTTTGGTTTGGGCTGAGCCCAATAACCCCACTTATGTATTCAGTCCCAACCCCTTCTCCTCTTCATTACTTCATTCCTCATTTCCTAATACTCAAGCTTTTATATTAATGGAGAGTGGAAGAGGAAATTAAAACTCCAAGCCCTAGTTTTCTTTAGCAAATCAAACTCTAGCTCCAAACTAATAGAAGAAACCATTCGTAAGCTTCTCTTTTTCTTCTCCAACTCATTCTCTTATCAATTTCAGAAATTCCTAAACCTAACTTTGGGAATGTTCTTCTTTTAAAGCTTAGAATCAAGCTTCTTGAGTTGGATTTGAAGAGTGGTTGATTCTCCTTTGCTTATAAGCTTCTTTTTCAATCGTTTGGGTTCAAAGGTGAGATTTTTATCTCACATCTTTGTCTATACTTATCTTCGATTGTTAGGTATGAATTCCTAACACTTATCCGTGTGCATATGCTTTTGGTTTGGATTGATTTGGTGAATATTCCAATTTTTGGTGTTTTGGGTTCAATTCTCTAAAAATCATAACTTTGATGTTTGAACATGTTTTTGATGGCGGATCGGAGAGCTAATGGAGCTGGGGTATCAATTGGCTAAGGCTCCTTAGGTCCATTGCTCGAACGGTCGCGTTTTGTAGGAATTTTCACTTCATTGAAAAAGGGAAGGAACTGCAGAAATTTGCAGTTCGGCCGACCGAGCCCTGTAGCCGGTCGACCGACCTGCTACTGAAAGTGCATAGCACTTCTCTGTCTCAGGTCCGGTCGACCAACTACAGAGCTCAGTCGACCGACCTGCTTCCTGAGAATTTTTCTAGAACAGGTTCCGGTCGACCGAGCTCTGTAGCCGGCCGACCGACCTGTTGCTGTTTTGCCTATTTCGCCTATTTTGTGTGGTTTCCAAATTTAATCGATTCGTGTTATTCCCCTATTTATTGGTATCATTTGTTATTGACTTTGATGACTTCTTTTCTTCGGGAATTTTGGAATATCCATTTTGATGGATTCGGTATCGATTTCTTTGGATCTCATTCACGTCTTCGAATGTGAATTTTAGTGATTAATTGTTCCTACAATCCTTTTGCGATTTGTCACTTCAAAACATAAAGGTTTTCTATACTAGTAACAAATATCAAAACTCTTTCTTCAAATGATTTCAACGCTATTTTATTACAAAGCTCATTTTCTCAAACCGATTTCCAATCTATTAGTATATACAAACCTTTACCTCACTTGAATGAGAAATCTAATTAAACGACTTAGTAAAACGAGTGGTATGAAACGCTTGCGTTTACTTCGCCGGTTAATTCTTGGACTTATTCGATTGAATCTCTTGTGACAATTTTCTAGTGGAGATCTACAATTTGTTCGTAAATATTTAAGTTAAGCTAGTGATTATGGGACATGAAGCTAAGCTCATATATTTACTAGCTTACTGTAATTGACACTTCTTGATGATCATGATTATTATTCTTGTGATTTAGACTAGCAATTGTGAGATGTCTCTTTGTCTGCAATTTAGACTAGACCCCGTTTCTATGTGATTTCGACTCACACATTTGGGGTAGCTCCCCATGGCCTTCGGGCCGTTCGTGTGTCAAAAATTAATGGTTCCCTACCATGAGATAGCTTCTCGTTCGTGTGATACATATGTTGGTGAGCTTTAATGCTCCCGTTCGTGTGATAGGCCTCTCCCCCTTTTTTGTGATTTCTGGATTTCGTGTGTTGAATTCTGGAATTTATGCTTCATCTATTTTTGTGATTTCTATTGATATGATTTATCATTTTTTGTGCATTGGTGAATTTGTGTGTCATTGACTTGTTGTGAATACAAGTTTTGGGTATGAAACCCTTTTGGATCTTTGCGAAGATTTTTGTGATATTGATTAATCTCATGTTGAGTTTCAATTGCATACTTATAGTAGTATGTCATTATGGATATTATATGTTTATGCCATACCTTTTATTCTATATCATGTTATCTGATATTTATAGCTAGACTGATCTGTTTATTATTTTCTTATTAAATAATACTCGGGTCAGACCGAGATGTTACAGGTGCTTCTGCTTGACTTCTCCCCAGGGATTCATTCATCCTGACTTTTGGCTAACTGCTTAGATTAGTAGTTTACGTTGTTGTATACACTTGAGATATTGACTCATAGTTGTACATTTTTGTATGGCACGCGTTGCTATTCTTTTGTATTATTGTGGATCTTTTTGACCACTACTCTGATATACACTTTCATGTGTTAGTTATATATTCATATCTTCTTCCGCCTTTGTGATATGAATTATCTGTGACTGATTTGTGTTATGCTTATTTCTATATTTGTTTACGAAGATTATTATAGCCACTGTGTAGTAGCTTTGTGTTTGTATCGGTATGTCGGATTTCCTCTTGAAATAAAATGCATGTTATACTATCTGACATATCAGTGCTCGCGCAAAGCAATTACACGGATGGTCGCTCCTCAACAGCTTTATTCTCCGTGCTAGTTGACAGCATTACACCGTAGTGTTCTTGGCTAGCGTGGGTATAGAGGTGGGGCGTCACAGGGATCTAACTGGATTCCTCAAAAATTTCGAATTTAATTCCATATATAGTGATATATGATATGTTTGAATAACTTGTGATAGATTACAATGTGATTTAAATTTGTTGGTTGCCATGGTAGTACTGGACTAGATTTTGGTATTTTTAAATACCATCAATATATTTATATGGAATTTGAAAAGAAATTAGAAAGGGATCTTGGAAGTAAAATATTTATACTAAATTTTAGGATAATTAAAAGAAATTTATTTAGATAAATAAATGGTTGGATTTTGAATTTGTACTTAACTATCACGCGATGTTTTAAATGGGGATTTTTGAACAATATTGTTGAATATGCAAGTATATGATTTTTGTTTGATAATAATAAACATATATATACTCATTTAAATGTATTTATTAATGCACTATTTTGTTTTCATAGATTAAATAAATATTTGCTGAATAAAATAAATAACACAGAATCTAAATTCTAACAGATATTTTATTCAAATAAATATTTATTATAGATTTGAATAGTACAAATTTGATCTCTCACTATATATATACACACAATTTTCAATTACAATACATTTCAACTTACATAACTGTTCTCACTACGTTTCGTTCATTCACTCGTATTTAATCTTCAACTCTGTTCAGGATTGAATCCAACATCTGACAAATCTGCAAAATATATACTAACGTGGTAAAATTGAAAAGAAAATATTTTACAGAGAAAAATAGAATGTAATTTTGAAAATATTTTTTGCCTCGGTTATTTGGGTTGTTTGTCATCATTTAATTCTGAATTCATCAAACACGAACAACTTGTGACATGCACAGTGTATCACTATACATGCCATAAGGCCATGCACACCAATATACACTTGATAAAGTTACAGGGACATGTGAGCACAAGGTCAAACCCAATTAAAAGCTGGATTCAACTCAGGTGCAATTCAAAATGCAAATAATTCTCAAGTGAAAACAAGGCCACAAATTTCAACTAGATCAATGAGCAATACAACATGCACAAGTAACTGTGACCATTCAACTCAAGTACATATAGCTACAAAATGAACACAACCAAGTGAATATGCAACATGCACATGACTCATGACTACAATATGTCCATGAACCCAGTCCAACAAGCATAAGTGTAGCTTTAACAATGAAGATCAAATGAAGATTCAAATATCAATGGCACTTCTCAACAGTCAAAGCATCATATATACAAATGTGCTCGAGACAACCAAACTGAATACGCTTACAAGGACAAAATGCATACAACACAGCAGTATGGAAGTGAAGATTTGATTGTAATGATCATAATATAATTACACTTGAACCAACAGACTCAAAGAAAAAGCAATGACATTGCAGTTATGGTTCAAATATCATACACTGAACAAGATGATTTACAAACCAGTGCAAACAATCAATGGTAAAGCAATTCGACTGCAATAACTTAAACAAATCAAAGTATGCCAGACCTCATATATGCTATCAACATGAAGACAAATGCAAATATAATGCATCAATGCACATGTATACCAGACCAGACTTCGAATCAATCAATGCAGATCAACAGGATGAACTCAAATCCAAACAACAACAGAGTTCAATGCAACACAGTGGCAAGCATGCAAATACAACATGAATGTATAGACTCAATAGTTCAACAGACTGCAATATTTGACTGGAAAGAACAACAGGAATTCACCAATGACAATGCAGGTAATAGTTTCTAAATAACAAAGTCAGTTTCATAACAAAGTCAAAGTTGCATGAGAAAATGCTACATAGCATTTAACAAGCATCACATAATCAAATGACCGAAGTCAACGGAGCATAAAGATCGATACTAAAATTATGAATTAAATGCCAGCAAATCAAAACCGTAATGATCAAGAAAAATTGAACACCAAAATCGAAGCCGTGAAAATCAAGCAACCAGTTATACGAATTAGAATCAGTTAGAAATAAATCATAGCATTCAAGCAAAATCGTAAGCCGAGATAAATCAATTGACAAACTCAAACAAATACATACGAACGAAATTATAGGGGATAAAACCCTATATAATCCCAATCATCATCGACGTAAAAAGTATCGAGTTCAATAATATTAACATAAAGCAAAATGCATAAATCACATACCAATTCATAGTCAAGCTCGATCAAATTGAAGGAGATGTAAGCAAAGTGAAGAAACAGTTGATTGCCGACGCAAATCAAAGGAAAAGCCATTGTAATAGACTTACAATCAATCGACAATTTCAATTATCCCAAAGCCCTAATTTTTCGAACAGAGCAAAGAGGAAAGAACGAGCAATCAAGGAAGCCATTTTTTCACGCAAACAAAAGAGGAAAGACAGGCCAAAGAATAAAGTGAGAAAGGGGATATTCATTTATTACTATTACTTATTTGAACCAGTCTTTTATTTTCTTTGGGCCTTAGTTAATTAGGGTTTTGTGCTTTTAAAATTGTTTTTAATTAGTATTTTCATTTCAAACAATTGTATAATCTAGTCGTGTGACTAAGGGACGAACTACAGTGGTGTAGTTCAAGAATTAGCAACTCGGTGGCTGAGTTGTGGTAGGGTTTTGAGCGTGGAGTTTGATTAGTCGATAGTGGGTGTCGCGAGTTTACGTGTGTAAGCGTCTGACTACATAATTTGTAATAGAAACCTTGGGGGCAACACATAGGCAGGGTTATGTCGAAGTTGGGTAAATCTATGTGTTCTATTTTCAGTTTTTATATTCTGCTATTATCTATGCTGCTGTTATTCTGTTGTGATCGGTGCTTAAATTAATTTATATAAACTTCCACAATAAATTTTTATAATTAATAATATCACCATATTCACCCCTCCCCCCTAGGGTGAAATCGATCCTACATGTGGTATCAGAGCGAGGTTCAAAAGCCATTTTTGTTTTAAAACATTGATTTTTCAAAAACCAAGTTTTATTTAAAATTCAAATGGCTAATTCAAATACTGCTTTTGCTGAGGGCCAGTCAATAGTTAGACCACCAATATGCAATGGTGAATATGTTTACTGGAAAAATAGAATGATAATTTTTCTAAAAATCATTGGTGCTTGGAACATTGTTGAGACAGGTTATAGAGCGCCAACTATAGTAGTGAATAATCAAGAAATTGAAAAATGATTGATCAATGTATAAATCTAGAAAATAAGTTACAGAATGCTAATGCTAAAGCCATGAATTCTATTAACTGTTCATTGGATCATATTGAATTTAATCGTGTCTCACATTGTCTAACTGCGCAGGAAATATGGCACACATTAGAAGTGACTCACGAAGGAACATCTTAAGTCAAAGAATCTCGCCTTGCCATGCTGGGTAACGAATACAAGAATTTTACAATGGCAAAGGAAGAAAATGTCAAAGAGATATATGGATGACTTTCCAATCTAGTATACAAATCAAAAGCTCTCGAAAAATCATACATAGAGTTGGAAATAGTCTGAAAAATCCTCAAAGCCCTTCCACGGAATTTGAAGCAAATTACTGCAATTCAAGAATCGAAGATTTGAAACAAATCAAAGTTGAAGAACTCATCGGAAATATCACCACATATGAGTTATAAATGAAATTTAAGGAAGAGTGTGAAGGAGGAGATACTCGAAAAAAATCAATAGCTCTCAAAGGAACAGCTGAAAGTGATGACGATGACGATGATGATGGAGCAGCAGAGCTGGCACTACTAATGAATAATTCAAAACGTGGAACCGCAAATACGGAAATCCATCTCTAAATCAAAAAATAAAAAGCAGAATAGTAAAGTTCTAGACAACCCAGAAAAGCAGGAGATCATTTGTCAAACAAGTGCAGCAAACTCGGTCATATCAAGCTCAATTGTCCTCGAAATCGACACGGCTAAGAAAAGAATTCATAAAGGAGAAGTTTTGCAGCTACGTGGAATAAAACAATGATTATAAAAGCACTAGCAGTAAGAGTGAGAAAGCAGATCTGTGCCTTCGAGGTGATATAACTGATAACGATGATAACGAGCCAAGAGAGGTATCAAAACTCACTCACTGAGAATTACTTATATATTTCCATGAAGTAAATGGTTGTTTTGAAAGATTTAGGGAAAAATACGCCAAAATTGAATCACGAAGAGATAGTCTGATAGAATCGAATAAACAGCTAAATCAATTGGTTAAAAACTATCAAACTAAGAGCCCTAAGTGTGATAGGTATCCATCACTCGAAGAAGAGATTAAAAAATCAGAAATTAAAATTAAATCGCTTGAAAATGTAATTCTAATTTTGAAAGAGAATGAAAATACTAGGAGATAAAATTCTATTAAAAAGTGCACACAATTATTGAACGAAAATAAATCACTAAAAACACAAGTCCAACGACAGTCAATGACTTTAAGAAATTTTCCTAAAGGAGAAAGATCGTTGAATATGCTATTAGAGAAACAAATTGTTAGACAAGGACTTGGGTATAATTAATCTGAATATGCTAGAAAGGTAATTAATCAAATCAATTCAAAGTGCACAATTTGTGGAAAAACTGGACATAGCTAAAGATCAGAACTGGATATGATATAATGCAAAGTGGATATGATATCATAGCTAA
The DNA here is from genome assembly GCA_030765085.1 of Allium cepa. NCBI lineage: Eukaryota > Viridiplantae > Streptophyta > Magnoliopsida > Asparagales > Amaryllidaceae > Allium > Allium cepa. Next base: position 870,376,279 of record CM060937.1, on the reverse strand, counting down.
AGATCAGAACTAGAAGAAATGAAAAATATGAGCAAACAAGGTAATGTATCTCACTCGAGAAGAAACTATAGTGGTTTCTCCTGGCGTATCATGGAGTGGCAAGGCATCAACAATATGGAAGATGGAAAGAAAGAATTGGAGCGAGTTCGTAAAACAAGGATCTTTACGTAGGAACCTTCAGTGCTCAAGAGGAAGCAGAAAATGTGTATGATGTGGTAATAATAAAATTATTAAAGGAATCTAAACGTCGTGAAAAACTTTGAAATATCAAAATGCAACACCAAGAAGATAATGAATAGTAACTCCATACCGACAATTGAATTTGAAAAGCATAACAAAGCAATCGAGTACTGAAGATGAAGGTGCACAATTGTACAAAGGGTCGTTTGTGAATAGTCTATACTGTTATCCGCAACTACACAAAAGCGTTACGAATCGGATAGTAACTTCAATGATGTTACTACACAATTTAGAAATTGTCACAGTAGAAAAATGTTTATAATTTTCACAATTAATCTGAAACGGAATAAAGTGAGACAAATTGTAGTAAATACTGCTATGGTATAGAATCATTGCAATTGAATTTTTATGAAATTCGGAGAATTACCTAGTCATTCAAGTCCAGAGAATATCTATTTCTTTTATTGCCTCCTTATATGCACGGAAGGATATGAGCAATTTGTCTTCCAGGATGAAACGGATCAGCCCCGATATGCTATGCGTGCAGAAGGAGCGACGACGAACTGAAGGAAGTATAGAACGGAGAACAGAGCCGTGGGAAGAGGAACTAATTCTGAGTGAGTAATCTCGTTTTGCGGGCCCCTATATATAGGCTGGAGGAGGTGCCTATCGGAGCAGTCGTGACTGTTGGAAAGGTTGCGACCCTTTAACCGACAGACGCGCGCGCACTGGCGCAACGTTCTAATTTGAAGTCCAAAATTAGCCATTTCAGTGTAGCAGGCCCAAGTGGCAGACGGAGGCCCATTAATCTGAGACCCCAAGAGCCCCAAGGCCCAGTCTTTGACATTTTAATATTAATATGAAGGCCCAAAGCCCACATGCCCAAAGCCTTCATTGCCACATCTCAAGTCTTCATGTATCTTCTTCTTTTCTTTTGATTTAGTATATTAGGTGGTAGTATATATTGTGGAATTGAAACAAATATTCCAATATGTAGGACTTTGTTTCAATACACACAATACGCAAAAATCTTTCTCTTCTCTAACAGCTTTCTCATTCATTTTTCTAGCAATCCCCCACATGAATGAGTAGTTGTTCATAGTTTCACTAGACATTTATCGGATCAGTTTAAAGTAGCACATGTGCCTTGAACTTTCCTAGTGATTACCTATTTGAATTACGGGCGAATCAGTATACTTAGAATGTCCTTGAACTGTAAGCCTTTTGTGTAATTCTAAAATAGATAGCACATGATAAATGTTTCTTATAATCCTTCGTTCTCTGTTTGTGTTCATTTTTGCCTTAAACACCTGCCTAGTCTCGTAAGTGCTTAGAGAATTTGGCCTTATAATTCTCTTTGAAGCGGCACCTTCGCACTTACGTAGGTGATTCTGTAAGGGGTATTCATAATTTCTCAAGTACAAACATCATTAAAAGTATCAATACTTATCCTATTTTCCATCAAATAATGCACTGACTTTATCATAGGAATGGTTTGTGTGCAACAGCGCCGTCAAGTTTCTCTTAAACTTAGTTGTCCCTTTGAACCTAAATCTTGGGATCTCCAATCATCTAGGTGGGGTTTCCATTTAAAAAACCTTTTATTTTATGGGCCTTAACCCCATTCCTATCGATAATGTTTGAACTTTCTTTCTTGGCAAGCCTTTTGTTAGTGGATCCGCTATGTTATCTTTAGGCCTTATGTAGTCTATAGTGATAATTCCATTAGAGATAAGTTGTCTTATTGTTTTATGTCTATGACGAATATGCCTAGATTTACAATTGTATAGTGTACTATTAGCTCTTCAAATTGCTGATTGACTATCACCATGTATACATATTGGAGTCATAGGTTTGCTCTAATTTGGAATGTCTTCCAAGAAACTTCGAAGCCAGTCTGCTTCTTCTATGATCTTATCTAGTGCAATAAACTCTGATTCCATCGTAGATCTAGCTATACAAGTCTGTTTAGATGATTTCCATGATATTGCTCCATTTTCCGATGTGAACATATATCACTTGTAGAATTTATATCTTGTGAACCAGTTATCCAATTGGTATCACTGTATCCTTTCAATGTTGAAGGATAGTTTGTATAGAATAGACCAAAGTTCTACGTAGACTTTAGGTATCCTAGACTCTGATTAATGCTTTCCAATGATGTTTACCAGGATTGCTGGTAAATCTACTCAGCTTACTTACAGCGTATGCGATATCTGGCCTAGTGCAGTTCATAACATACATGATACTTCCTGGTATACGAGAGTATACAAGCTGGTAGATCAATTTTGGTTCATATCTACTGGTGATTTTGCAATAGTTATATTATATTGCTTGAATTTTTCAAGTATCTAATGTGATTGGGATAATGCATATCCCTGTGGTGTTCTCAAAATTTTGACACCCAATATCATATCAGCCAGTCCTAGGTCTTTTATATCGAATCTAGAGGATAACATATTATCTGTAGATGTTATTATGGCCTTGTTATTGCCTAGGATTAGTAAGTCATCAACATAGAGACAAAAAATGACATATCCAACATGTGTGTGTTTTACGTAGACACATTTATTTGACTCATTTATTGAGAATCCATTTGATAACATAGTTTCATCAAATTTCTCTTACCATTGTTTTGGACCTTGTTTAAGGCCATAAAGTGACTTTACTAATTTGCATACTTTATTCTCATTTCCGGAGCTAAGAACCCCTTCAGGTTGATTTATATATATTTCTTCCTCTAGTTCACCATTCAAAAATGCAATTTTTACATTCATTTGATGTATTTCTAAATCAAGTATGGATGCGATTGCAATAAGAATCCTAATTGATGTTATCCTCGTCACTGGTGAATATGTATCAAAATTATCTAGGTCTTCCTTTTGTTTGAATCCTTGGACTAAAAGACGAGCTTTGTACTTGTCTATTGAACCATCGGGTTTTAAGTTCTTTTTAAATATCCATTCTTTACCTAAAGTCTTGCATTCTTAAGGTAAATCAACTAACTCCCATGTAGCCATAATGGTTTCAATCTCATTATTAATAGCCTCTTTCCAGTAAGGGGAATTGCTGGAGGACATAACTTGTTTGTATGTCGATGATCATCCTCCAACATAAAGGTGTAGAATTTTGGTCTAAAGGTCCTAGAGGTCCATGACCTTTTGCTCCTTCTTAGTTCCTCCACTTGTTGATCAGCTTAGTTTGCCTAAGTTTATTTTATTCAGTATTCTTAAGAGAATCGGTAAATTTATCTTCTCATGGTCTCTTTTGAGTATCATTGTCAGTATCCTGTTTTAGAGGGAATATATGTTCGAAAAATCTTGCATTTCTTGATTCGATGATGGTATTTTCATGAATATCGTCAATTTCAGATTTATTGAAGGACCCGATTCTTCGACTTCTGAAAATCTACATCAATACGTCCACTGTATCAACTGCCGAGCAATCGAATGCCGAAAACCGAATTCTAGGGTTTAAGAATAAGAAAAAGATAGAAGAAGAAAGAAAACAGAACAGAAACAATATTAGAATCTCACATATCGCAGCGGAACAACATATAATAGATAAATGAATAATCTTTAAAACAAAGAACTATCTCAGTTATTACATTACATCACGTCAGAGTGTACAACAACAATATACAACACAACAAACAATGGACAGTTATACAAACATGTCCTTACAAGAGAATTTACAGCGGAGAAGATAATATCATATACAAGTAATACGTCTCGCCATCCAGCTCGCCACTTGAGCTCCATAGCACTTCTGAATCCAGAATGACCTAATAACCTGACTCTAGGCTGTCCGTGTGGAAAATTATGGGCACCCAGAGTTTAGGAAGAGAACAATAAACTCCAGGTCAGTCATGGGACTGGTGTGAGAACTCAAAACAGTTATTTATCTTTAAAAACAACAACGATAGAAGTGGAAAATTATCCGCAATGCTCTTGGAAAATAAAACAACCATAAGCCCTCCCCGCACACACACAATGCAAACGCAGAATTGGAGGAGATTTCTCCTTATGGTAGTCAAAGATGCTTAATACACAAATTTCTTTGATATTGTTATTAGTGCATAGTGATGAAAGCATTTCGAAAATAGAATATAAATCTTAGCCAGCATAAGTACCATTATAGTATGCCTACTATAGCTACCATATTAAATGGAAGGTTCTATAATTAAAACCGTACAAGGCTCGTATTGTTTCTTTGGATTTTCCAACAAATGGTCAGGCTAAGGAACTTCCTACTGCCACATGGGATCGCCTCTGGCGGGACGTCCCGAGAACCTAACCAGATCTCTGCCAACACAAAGCCGGGTTACCTTTGTAACTAGGTAACTACTACCCGAGTATGCCACTCCCCGGTCCTTTGGGACCTTTATCCGAGGGCCCTCTATCACCAAACAACAACCACACAGAAAATGATATTGGAGGAACCACATAGGTTAAGCATCAGGGCTCTATACCTGACACCACCATTTTCCAGAAGGAAATGACATACTCTAAAGGGAGCGACCCTCGTAACCTTGCCGCATATTCCTGTTTCGACCATTTCCGGGGTGTGAGGTCTGACGAAGTCTCGTCCACAAAGCTATGCTTTTTCACAAAACCATGCTTTGATCAACAAATGATCAATAAATAATCATCACACAGCAACACTCAACATGCCACATTAGCAAATTGAGAATATATCGCTGATAACCTTCAGCTACAAAACCTCTGAGCTCGTACGTCTCAAGGAAGGGTGCTAAGCTAAGAGAATAAATTATCCGCCACCAACAGAGATGTATTTGAAAGAAATCTGCTTTATATCTCAAAATGTAATGTTACACACGTAACCATACAAGTCTGTTCCGGGTTCGAACAGAACCGAAGGCACTTCAAAAGAAGCCCTTGCAATCCGGGTATTCACAATCCCGATCGAATTTCCCATCACAAAGGAAATCTCCATACCATAGCTAACGGTGTAGAGACAATTGATAGGTCATCCTATCGTTTTCACAAATACCCGGTCTTCAATACTATCCATTACGCCGTATCGCTATTTGAAATGGGTAATCCGAAAAACGAACGCAATAATTTAAAAATAAGTGTAGCATTCAATTTCAACCAATTCACAACAAATAGCCATTTAAGGGTCAATATTGATAGTCGGTTATTTAACTATCAATCAATATTCACAACATCACCCGATTTCAAATAATCTTTCCAACTCATTTATTTTCAAAGTATCTTTATAAGATATAAGTTCCACACTTCAACCATTTAAAAACAGATTTCAAATCACTTTTCACCTTTACAACTTTCATTTCAAAATGGATCATTTAAACCAATCAAATAAATCCTTGCCGATTTATTAAATCTACGTTCCAAATCCGTAAATTTATTTCCAAACTTTTAAAAATAAATCAATGTTTATTTTTAAAACAAATTTCCCTTATAAATTTCCATTGTGAATTTACATTTCCAAATATTCACTTTTTATATGATTTTTCAAATCGATTTCAATTATTCACTTTCAATTTATCTTTAAAAGATATAATCTCAAAACATTCACTTCATATTGGAAAACATTTCCATACTTATTTAATAATAAGTAATTCACAAGTCCATTTATTTTCAACATTTGGAAAATATTCAATATACTTAAATCCAAATTGAGTAGATATTTTATTCTTTAAGGAAAACATCTTCTTAAACCCATTTGTTTGAGTCAAAACGAATGTTGCGTAAAACATCGTTACGACAACCCAAAATCACTAGTATAGGGATTCGAAATTAAAATAGATATATAAATCCCAATACTATATAAACATTTCCTTTCGAAAATTATTTACTACATCAACCATGTTATAGTCCACCATTTCCTTCTATTTCTCGAAAACGTCTATTTCAACAATGAATGTTGAAGTCTATGATTTCGATACTTAACACATTTTAAAACATCTTTAAATCATTTTAAATTCTATTTAAAATATCACTTTCCCAAAATATTTCTTTACTATACTATTCACTGTACAAAATCGTGGATATATTTCCTTTAATAAGCTATAATAATTAAACTTATCAAAATAAGTCGATTTTGGATTTATAAAGCGACGTTTATAGAATCCATTTATGCTTTATAACAACTTCAACTTATAAAATCACTTTATTAACAAGTTCTATCCATATCCCATTTACACGCCAAAATCCAATTTATAAGTTAATTACATATAAATCTTTTATTTTACAAAAATCTATTCATTTTATAACTTCACAATTTATAAATCTATTGATTTCGTCCACTTATGAAATCCATTTATACTTCATTTTAACACTTATAAAAACTCGTTTTATAATTCCAATATTTTAGTTTATAAATATCAATTTTATAAATCTTTTATATAAATCATTTATAATAATTCAAAAATCCTAATTTAAACCATTTTATAAATTAACCAACTACTTATTTCAAAAATCACATTTCGGTTATATTTCACAAAAATCATAATTTTTATAACATAAAAGTTTCAACGTTTATTTATTTAAAATGAATCAATTACAAAATTAAATTTTATTATGAATTCTCAACTTAATTTTCAAAAATCAAATTTTATTTTTTCGGCATCTAACGATACCAAAAATATATTCGGCTAAAATTTAGCCTTTAACGATTTCAATCATAAAGATAATCACGTAGATTATAAATAGATCAACACACAACATTGAAACCAATTCAATCATTTGAGGAATCCAGTTGGATCCCTCCAACCTGTTTCCCTGCATCTACAAATGTTAGCACAATGCCAATTCCACCTCAAGACGGAATATCGCGGTACATGGGATTTATAAAATACTATCCGCTATTATGCGGCGCAATAGGGTCGCATCCGCTATATAATGCGGGAAATCAACTCCAAATACATATATAATACCAATTCCATTCAAGTTGGAATTATCGCGGTATATGTGTTTAGTAAATAACATCCGCTTAATATACGGCGTATAGGGTCTATTTCAAAACAACAGATAATAACTATCATCTTATCACACAATCAAGCAATTTTAAATCTAACTATTTAAAATTTAAATTGAAACAATTCGATTGAGTGAGAAGTTCTCACCTTAAGTTTTCGATAACGGTTGTAGCGTTTTATTTCGAATAAAATTAAACGTGCGTTTAATTTTACCCGAAATTATCACTAGCTCCATATGACTCCAAACCAGCTCCGTTGCGTAGTGCTCGTCCATACGATTACAACGCAATTCGTTTCGCGCAATTCCGACCTCGTATGAAAGAGATATTGATTTTTGAAGTTACACGAATTATAATATATAAATTTTACAATTTCTTTTTATATTTTAAAACCTAGTCAATCGTGGTCGTTGATTCCAGAGGCAAGATCCAGGCGCACGTGAAAATACTTCCCCTTCCGTTCGAAACCACGCTCGTCCTCTCTTCGTTCATTTTAAACCCATAGCCGCCGCAATTTCTTGAATTTTCGTGGCTACACCATGAAGTTGGAAGACGATCGGCCTCCATCGTTGCGAAGCTCCATGCGAGTGCCACCAACAGCCAAAATCCGGTCACGCTCGGTCGCACCTAGATCATGAAAAACGTGCATAAACGCGGCGCCTTCCTGCTCCAATTGTCGTCGATCCACCGCATAATACCCGATCACCACTGTTGGATTCGTAGAGCTTGAGATGCTCTACGATGTTCATGTTGGAAGTTTTCATAATTATTGAGTGGATTTGAAGAAAATGAAGGAAGAACGAGAACAATTTTCGGCCATTGTTTTTCTTAGAGGTGGCGGCCGGAACCCTAGGGTTGTGATGTTGCAAATGAAGATAGGGGTGCTTTTATATAAATTTCAATGAAAACACTATTCGTCCAAAAAATTTCAAACTCCGAATCTCGCGCGGTGATCGGCGTTTCTAGGATTTAACCAACGTTCCGGAAACAATGGAATAGGTATTGGGAGCTAATTTGATCATACATGCGAGTTACGGCAATAAACAATCAAATTTAAATTAAATCGATTAAACTAATTTCTATGCGTTTTGGCTTGCCCCGGACAAACCGTAAATCCGATTGACATGAAATTTGAAATCTTGCAATAATATAACATTACAGATCCGATGAAACTGGTTTCGTCGAAATCCGAGACTGTTTGAAAAATGACTATTAATGTTCTAACTCCAATATGATTTAGTATGACTTTATAAATCAATTTTAATCACATTAAACCCAATTTCCAATATTTACGCAATTTCAAATATTAAATTGTCGATTTAATTATCCAATTAAATCTAAATATTCGAAAAATAAATTATTCGACTTATAAATTTTACTTACTGATATTTAAAATCAATTAAATATCTGAATTTCAAATGACAGAAATTCTGGGTCGTTACAAACTTCCCCCTTAAAAGAATTTCGTCCTTAAAATTGCCAAGTAAGAAAAAGTTTTGAAATCCATTAGCTTTTCAAAACAAACCGTTCAAATTTGATTTACAAATCTCCTAAGTGTTTAACTTTTCCAAAAATTCAATAGTTAAACTTCTTACAAAACTTCACTAATATTTTCAAATCCATATATAGTTATCTTTTCAAAACCAACTATATCGTTTAACCTTTAACTTCAAATCAAAACTTAGTTTTCACAAAAAAAATTCCGAAATTTCCCAAAAATTTCCTAACGCCTTAAATTTTCAAAACATTTCGCCATAACCTCCTTTGTACGGAGGAGCTTTTACAATATCACAATAGATATAAATATATATACATCGACCAACTCGGTCGGAAAACAGAAAAACAGTTTATATTTCCTATATTATTGCGTAGGCGTACCTTTTTAGCATTTTTAAGCAAAGCAGTTATTTATTTAGCATTTTGCGCAACCCAAATCCCGCTAACGGTAGCCCCTGTACCTGTACTTACTCAATATAAACACGTAAGTGACATATATAAGAAGTTATTAACATTTTACTCTTTTAAACAACTACAACACATGCATATTAAAAGAAATGCATACTAAACAAGGTGTATAAACAACTTATATGATTTAGACATTACTTGTAATTGTTTTCAACTAATTTATATACAACGATATTCGTTTATTCATTTTCAATTAGTTTACATTCACTAATTTACATTCACATTTGTTCACTTTCAATTCAAATAAATTTCCGTTCAATTTAAATCTACTTAACTTCCAATTTGAATTCAATTGCTTTAGCTTTCAATTTTATTCATTCAATTGCATATGAATTTCTATTCAATCAATTAACAATAATCTAACAACCAATGTATATCCAATACAACCGAATTAATCTTACTTTACTTACATTCATTCAATTTAGTTCATCACCTTTAATTAGCTTTAGTGAATTTACACTTATATCCATTATTCTATATCAATTCATTACATTTGATTGATTAATATTCAATTCATTAGTTCAATTACTAATTTATTTTACAAATAAAGTTGAATCTCCTTTATATAATTCATATTCATATTCATTCAATTCACTTCATTATTTTACTTTGATACTAAAATCAACTTCATTCAACATTACTTAAGTTATATTCCTTTAAACATCATTTGTTTAACTTAACTTAAATTTCCATTTCAACAACATGTCTAATCTAGTTAAAATCCAATTCAAATTTCAATTCCAAAGTAAATTCTATTTAATCTTTACCTAAGTCAATTTTATCCCTTATTCGAATTCATACCTCATTTTTCTTAACAAAGTTGCTTAACCATATTAATAATTGGTTTTACTTACATCTTCCCATTTAATAAGTTATACAACTTATTGTTCAACTTCCAAATCCGATTTAATTTATTTAACTTCCTTTAGTTAAATTTCACATCATATATTTTATCATACCAATTCAAATTTATTTCAACTTTACCAAAGTTAAAATCTTTATTATCTCATATTATAAGTTCAAAACTTGATAACTTATATTCATCAATTCCAACTTGGGTTTTAATTTCAAATCTGTTTATCACAACAAAATTCAATTTAATTTACTATGGTAGCAAATCCATCACACAGAAACTCGAAAATGATACTGATGATGCTGCAGTCATCACCCTTATTATTCCCCAGCAACGGTAATGAATCCAATGCTTTAAATTCTTTCAAAAATTCTTTCATTTCTTATGTATAAGATTATTTCACAATCGTAAATAATATTAATTATAATTCCATACTTATAATTCTTCGCTTATACAATTATTCTTTTACAATTGTTTTTATTTAGATTATTCAAACATCCTTTAATTAACTTATATATATCCTTACATTTTCAACAACCAAACAATCAATTTATATACACTTTGATAATTCTGAAAAATTATTCCTTTATATATAAAATATAATCAAGGTAAAATTATTTCATTTACCCAATTTAAAACAATATCGTGGCGAATTGTTCTGAACAAGTGTTTAGAGATCCCTACCAATAGAGTTGTACAGACTATACTGACCAGAATCCATATACCACTCCACAAACCAATAATCACCACATAAAACAATTTTATTTTCACTAACAAATACGCACTCATATCTATTATTACACTCAACTCATTCTAGAGTACTACTGACTCTATCTCTAATGAGTAATTTCCAACAGAGCCAAGGTTTCCACTTAACCAAATGCTCTGATACCACATTGTAAAGACCCGATTCTTCGACTTCCGAAAATCGACATCAATACGCCCACTGTATCAACTGCCAAGCAATCGAATGCCGAAAAACCGAATTTTTAGGGTTTAAGAATAAGAAAACGATAGAAGAAGAAAGAAAACAGAATAGAAACAATATCAGAATCTCACATATCGCAGCGGAACAACATATAATAGATAAATGAATAATCTTTAAAACAAAGAACTATCTCAGTTATTACATTACATCACATCAAAGTGTACAACAACAATATACAACACAACAAATAATGGACAGTTATACAAACATGTCCTCACAAGCGAATTTACAGCGGAGAAAATAATATCATATACAAGTAATACGTCTCGCCATCCAGCTCGCCACTTGAGCTCTATAGCACTTCTGAATCCAGAATGACCTAATAACCTGACTCTAGGCTGTCCGTGTGGAAAATTATGGGCACCGAGAGTTTAGGAAGAGAACAATAAACTCCAGGTCAGTCATGGGACTGGTGTGAGAACTCAAAACAGTTATTTATCTTTAAAAACAACAACAACGATAGAAGTGGAAAAATATCCGCAATGCTTTTGGAAAATGAAACTACCATAAGGCCTCCCCGCACACGCACAATGCAAATGCAAAATTGGAGGAGATTTCTCCTTATGATAGTCAAAGATGCTTACTACGCAAAACAAATCATTTTTGATATTATTATTAGTGCATAGTGATGAAAAAATTTCGAAAATAGAATGTAAATCTTAGCCATCATAGGTACCATTATATTATGCCTACTATAGCTACCATATTAAATGGAAGGTTCTACAACTAAAACCATACAAGGTTCGCATTGTTTCTTTGGATTTTCCAACAAATGGTCAGGTTAAGGAACTTCCTACTGCCACATGGGATCGCCTCTGGCGGGACGTCCCGAGAACCTAACCGGATCTCTACCAACACAAGGCCGGTTACCTCTGTTACTAGGTAACTACTATTCGAGTATGCCACTCCCCGTTCCTCTGGGACCTTTATCCGAGGGCCCTCTATCACCAAGCAACAACCACACGGAAAATGAGATTGGAGCAACCACATAGGTTAAGCATCGGGGCTTCATACCTGACACTACCCTTTTCCAGAAGGAAATGACATACCCTAAAGGGAGCGACCCTCATAACCTTGCCGCATATTCCTGTTTCGACCATTTCCGGGGTGTGAGGTCTGACGAAGTATCGTCCACAAAGCTATGCTTTTTCACAAAGCCACGCTTTGATCAACAAATGATCAATAAATAATCATCGCACAGCAACACTCAGCATGCCACATAACTAAATTGGGAATATACCGCTGATAACCTTCAACTACAAAACCTCCGAGCTCGTACGTCTCAGATAACGGTGTTAAGCAAAGAGAATAAATTCTCCGCCACCATCAAAGTTGTATTTGGAAAAAAACTGCTTCATATCTCAAAATGTAATGTCAGACACGTAACCATACAAGTCTATTCCGGGTTCGAACAGAACCGAAGGCACTTCAAAAGAAGCCCTTGCAATCTGGGTATTCACAATCCCGATCGAATTTCCCATCACAAAGGAAATCTCCATAGCATAGCTAATGGTGCAGAGACAATCGATAGGCCATCCTATCGTTTTCACAGATACCCGGTCTTCAACACCGGTCTTCAATGTTATCCATTACGTCATATCACCATTCATAATGGGTAATCCGAATAATGAACGCAATAATTTAAAAATAAGTGTAGCGTTCAATTTCAACCAATTCACAACAAATAGCCATTTAAGGGTCAATATTGATAGTCGGTTATTTAACTATCAATCAATATTCACAACATCACCCGATTTCAAATAATCTTTCCAAATATTTTATTTTCAAAATATCTTTACAAGATATAATTTCCACACTTCAACCATTTGAAAACAGATTTCAAATCGCTTTTCACATTTACAACTTTCATTTCAAAATGGATCATTTAAACCAATCAAATAAATCCTTACCGATTTATTAAATTTACGTTCCAAATTCGTAAATTTATTTCCACACTTTTAAAAATAAATCAATGTTTATTTTTAAAACAAATTTCCCTTATAAATTTCCATTATGAATTTAAATTTCCAAATATTCACTTTTTATACGATTTTTCAAATCGATTTCAATTATTCACTTTCAATTTATCTTTAAAAGATATAATCTCAAAACATTCACTTCATATTGGAAAACATTTCCATACTTATTTAATAATAATTAATTCACAAATCCATTTATTTTCAACATTTGGAAAATATTCAATATACTTAAATCCAAGTTGAGTATATATTTTATTCTTTAAGGAAAACATCCACTTAAACCCATTTATTTGAGTCAAAACGAATGTTGCATAAAACATCGTTACGACAACCCAAAATCACTAGTATAGGGATTCGAAATTAAAATAGATATATAAATCCCAATACTATATAAACATTTCCTTTCGAAAATCATTTACTACATCAACAGTGTTATAGTCCATCATTTCCTTCTATTTCTCGAAAACGTCTATTTCAACAATGAATGTTGAAATCTATGATTTCGATACTTAACACATTTTAAAACATCTTTAAATCGTTTTAAATTATATTTAAAATATCACTTTCCCAAAACATTTCTTTACTATACTATTCACAGTCAAAATCGTGGATATATTTCCTTTAATAAGCTATAATAATTAAACTTATCAAAATAAGTCGATTTTGGATTTATAAAGCAACGTTTATAAATTCCATTTATACTTTATAACAACTTCAACTTATAAAATCACTTTATTAACAAGTTCTATCCATATCCCATTTACACGCCAAAATCCAATTTATAGGTTAATTACTTATAAATCTTTTATTTTACAAAAATCTATTAATTTTATAACTTCAGAATTTATAAATCTGTAGATTTCATCCACTTATGAAATCCATTTATACTTCATATTAACACTTATAAAAACTCGTTTTATAATTCCAATATTTTAGTTTATAAATATCAATTTTATAAATATTTTATATAAATCATTTATAATAATTCAAAAATCCCAATTTAAACCATTTTATAAATTAATAAACTACTTATTTCAAAAATCACATTTCGGTTATATTTCAAAAAAATCTTAATTTTTATATCATAAAAATTTCAACGTTTATTTATTTAAAATGAATCAATTCCAAAATTAAATTTTGTTATGAATTGTCAACTTAATTTTCAAAAATCAAATTTTATTTATTTTAGGCATCTAATGATACCAAAAATATATTCGGCTAAAATTTAGCCTTTAACGATTTCAATCACAAAGATAATCACGCAGATTATAAATAGATCAACACACAACATTGAAACCAATTCAATCATTTGATGAATCCAGTTGGATCCCTCCAACCTGTTTCTCTGCATCCACAGATGTTAGCACAATACCAATTCCGCTTCAAGACGGAATAGCGTGGTATATGAGATTTATAAAATACTATCCGCTATTATGCGGCGCAATAGGGTCTCATCCGCTATATAATGCGGAAATTAACACCAAATACATATATAATACCAATTCCATTCAAGTTGGAATTATCGCGGTATATGTGTTTAATAAATAACATCCGCTTAATATACTGCGTATAGGGTCTATTTCAATACAACAGATAATAACTATCATCCAATCACACAATCAAGCAATTTTAAATCTAACTATTTAAAATTTAAATCGAAACAATTCGATTGAGTGAGAAGTTCTCACATTGAGTTTCCGATAACAGTTGTAGCGTTTTATTTCGAATAAAATTAAACGTGCGTTTAATTTTACCCGAAATTATCACTAGCTCCAAATGACTCCAAACCAGCTCCGTTACGTAGTGCTCGTCCATACGATTACAACGCAATTCGTTTCGCGCAATTCCGACCTCGTGTGAAAGAGATATTGATTTTTGAAGTTACACGAATTATAATATATAAATTTTACAATTTCTTTTTATATTTTAAAACCTAGTCAATCATGGTCGTTGATTCCAGAGGCAAGATCCAGGCGCACGCGAAAATACTTCCCCTTCCGTTCGAAACCACGCTCGTCCTCTCTTCGTTCGTTTTAAACCCATAGCCGCCGCAATTTCTTGAATTTTCGTGGCTACACCATGAAGTTGGAAGATGATCGGCCTCCATCGTTGCGAAGCTCCATGCGAGTGCCACCAACAGCCAAAATCCAGTCATGCTCGGTCGCACGTAGATCGTGAAAAACGTGCATAAACGCGGCGCCTTCCTGGTCCAATTGTCGTCGATCCACCGCATAATACTCAATCACCACCGTTGGATTCGTAGAGCTTGAGATGCTCTACGATGTTCATGTTGGAAGTTTTCAGAATTATTGAGTGAATTTGAAGAAAATGGAGTGAGAACGAGAACAATTTTCGGCCATTTTTTTCTTAGAGGTGGCGGCCGAAACCCTAGGGCTGTGATGTTGCAAATGAAGATAATAGGGGTGCTTTTATATAAATTTCAACGAAAACACTATTCATCCAAAAATTTCCGAACTCCAAATCTCGCATGGTGACCGGCATTTCTAGGGTTTAACCCGCGTTCCGGACACAAGGGAATAGGTATCGAGAGCTAATTTGATCATATGTGCGAGTTACGGCAATAAACGATCAAATTTAAATTAAATCGATTAAACTAATTTCTATGCGTTTTGGCTTGCCCCGGACAAACCGTAAATCCGATTGACACGAAATTTGAAATATTGCAATAATATAACATTATGGATCCGATGAAACTGGTTTCGTCGAAATCCGAGACTGTTGAAAAATGTCTATTTTCACTAGTCGATTAAATATTAAAATATTCAATTTTCACAAATTAACTTTTAATTCAATTTTAAAAGTTCAAAAACATTGTTCTAACTCCAATATGATTTAATATAACTTTATAAATCAATTTTAATCACATTAAACCCAATTTCCAATTATTTATGCAATTTCAAATATTAAATTGTCGATTTAATTATCCAATTAAATCTAAATATTCGAAAAATAAATTATTCGACTTATAAATTTTACTTACTGATATCTAAAATCAATTAAATATCTGAATTTCAAATGACAGAAATTCTGTCGTTACATTTATGTACTAGAAATCTATAAGCGGCACTGTTTTGTGCATATCCAATGAATACCCAATCGATTGTTTTGGTCCAATTTTGACCTTTTTTGATTTAGGTATCTCTACTTTGGCAAGATACCCCCACACTTTTAAGTATTTGTAGGATGCCGGTTTATTTTTCCAAAGTTCATGAGGAGATTTAGATGTTTTCTTTTGTGGTATTTTATTTAAAATATGGTTTGCCGAAAGAATAGCTTCTCCCCAAAAGTTATATGGCAAGCCAGAACTGATTAATAAAGCATTCATCATTTCTTTAAGAGTTATATTTTTTCGTTCGGCTATACCGTTGGATTGAGGTGAATATGGTGCTATAGTTTGATGTATAATGTCGTGCTTAGCACAGAATTCCTCAAAAGGAAATTCATATTCTCATCCTCTATCACTTCTTAAAGCTTTAATTTTCGTGTTGAGTTGATTCTCAATTTCTGCTTTATACTGTTTAAACATATCGAATGCTTCATTCTTGCTTCTAAGGAGATACACATAGCAGTACCTAGTACAATCATCAATAAACGTAATGAAATACCTTTTTTCACCTCTAGTTCGACACATTTTCAAATCACATACATCGGTGTGTATAAGGTCTAGAGGTTCAGTTTCTCGTTCAACATGATGAAATGAGGTTCTTGTCAATTTTGCTTCTGCACAAATTTGACATTTATAGTTGGAGTCTATGTTACATTTTGGTATACATTCTAGATTAACCATTTTTCGCAGTGTATCAAAATTCACATGCCCTAATCCAGAATGTCATATGTTAGAAGAGTCAACAATATAAGCAGAAGATTCACTTTTATCATATCAGCGTTTGGTATAATAGTTGTTACATTTGCTTTGAATAAACCATCACATACATATCCTCTTCCTACATACACTCCATTCTTCGATAATACTAACTTATCGGCTACAAAGGTTAATTTGAGACCATGCTTGCTAAGCAAGGACCCTGATATCAAATTCTTGCGGATTTCTGGAACGTGAAGAACATCACTCAAAGTAAGCTCTTTTCCAGAAGTTATTTTCAGCACAATTTTCCCTTTCCTTCGACCTTTGATGTAGATGAATTGCCCATGAAAAGTTGTTCATCATCAGTTGTAGTTTTATAGGTTGTAAACATCCACTTATTAGCACATTGTGTCGAGTGGCACTTGTGTCTACAAACTATTCCTTTGAATTACCAACAAGGTTGCATTCTGATATTACTGCACATAAATCTATATCAAATATGTCATCTGTAACTTCAACCGTATTTGCTTCTGATTTCTTCTTTTTGGGAGCGCGAACATTCAACTGCTTTATGCCCCTTCTTTCCACAGTTATGGCAAGAACCCTGAAATTTCTTCTTCGACTTCTGAGGCGCATTCTCACGTTTTCTCTTGTTAGGTTTGTCTGAGTCTACAACATTTGGTTTAGCAGCATATTCTGAGAGATCTTTTTCTCAGAATTTCTATTATCTTCCTCAATTCGTAGACGAACTATGAGTTCTTCCATTGTCATTTCCTTATGCTTATGCTTAGGATAATTTTTGAAGTCCTTCCATGATGGAGGAAGTTTCTCAATAGTTGCGGCAACCTAGAAAGATTCACTAAGCATCATCCCTTCATCTTGTATTTGATGGATGATCAGTTGTAGTTCTTGAGTCTGCTTGATCACAGTCTTTGAATATACCATTTTGAAGTCGAGCAATTTGCCGGCGATGAATTTCTTCATGCCTGCATCTTCAGTTTTGTACTTTCTGTCCAAGGTCGTCCAGAGTTCCTTGGATGTTGCAACAGTATAATAGATATTATGGAGGCTATCATCCAGACCATTTAGAATATAGTTTTTACACATAAAGTCCTAATGTTTTCAGACATTCGCGGCCACCACTTCGATCATCGGGTTCGAGTTCGCCAACTTTAGGAGCATCTTCGGTTAGAAACTTTATGAGGCCTAATGTTGTTAGATAAAACAACATCTTCTGTTGCCAACGCTTGAAGTCCATACCGTTGAACTTTTCTGGCCATTCTCCATGAGACAGTGCCACTGTTGGAACCAGAGGCGCCGTATGAGCGGTTGTCATCGTTTACGTTGGTGCAGCATTACTATTGTTGCTATTTTGAGATATCGACGTCTACAACAATAAATATTGTTTCAAGAATGTTATCCACAACTACACAAAAGTGTTACGAATCTGATAGTAACTTCAATGATCTTACTAAACTGTTTAGAAATTGTCACAGCGGGAAAAGGTTTATAATTTTCACAATTAAACTACAGCAGAATAAAGTGAGACAAATTGTAGTAACTACTGCTAAGGTATAGAACCGTTGTAATTGAATTTGCATGAAATTCGAAGAATTACCTAGTCGTCCGAGTCCAGAGAATATCTGTTTCCTTGAAACAATATTTCCCCTTTGTATGCACCGAAGGATATGAGCAATTTGTCTCCCAAGATGAAACGGACCGGCCCCGATATGTTGTGCGTGCAGACGAAGCGAGACTAACTGAAGGAAGTATAGAATGGAGAACAGAGCCATGGGAAGAGGAACTAATTCTAAGTGAGTAATCTCGTTTTGCGGTCCCCTATATATAGGCTAGAGGAGGTGCCTATTCGAAGCTATCGTGACTCTTGGAAAGGTTGCGACCTTTTAACGTACAGACGCGCGTGCATAGACGCAACGTTCTAATTTTGAAGTTTAAAATTAGCCGTTTCAGTTTAGCGGGCCAAAGCGGCAAATGGAGGCTCATCTAATCATGAGACCCCAAGAGCCCCAAGGCCTAAGGCCCAGTCTTTGACATTTTAATATTAATATGAAGGCCTAAATCCCACCTGCCCAAAGCCTACATTGCCACATCTCAAGTCTTTATGTCTCTTCTTATTTTCTTTTAATTTAGTAGATTAGGTGGTAGTATATATGGTGGTATAGAAACAAATATTCCACTATGTGTGACTTTGTTTCAATACACACAATACCCAAAAATCTTTCTCTTTCCTAACCATTTTCTCATTCATTTTTCTAACATATACTTCCAGGATGCATAAAAACACGATGCAAAAGGTGGAACATGCTTCGAAGGCTTCGTCTTTTGTAATGAGTTTGAGCAGCTCTACAGAAGCAAGTCATGGAATCCTTCTTATGCGCCAGTGTATGGAGGGTGGACCAGTAATGTTAAAGGGGTAAAAAAATGTAATTTTGCGGTTTGGAATTTAGGGATTGAAAGTTATAAAGCAGTGGGATTATGATTTTTGCAATCTAAGTCCACGTTGGTCGTAAATAATTATTTAAAGAATTTTTTTGCTTTTAATTAATTTATTACAGATTTAATGACCAGATTGAGTTTAAAAAATATGTAAGAAAATAAAAATATTAGCACTGCCTTCTGAAAGTATATAATTCTCAGTTATATTTAACTACAAATGCATTGTTGTTTTTGCACAAGAGTAATATTTGAAATTTTGATATCTTCAAAAGGACAATTTTCCAAAGGGGACGCCCTAGAATAACAAATTACAGTTTATGATTCAATAAAATTTTATTTATATGTAGATCTTGCGCAAGCCATATATGCACAATCTCAATGTATATTGCTTGCGCAATCCATATTTGCACAAGCTTTATATGTAAAACTTGTGCAAATATGAATTGCATAAGCTCAAATTCGAGCATGAAACAGACAGTAAGCCCAAATCTGAACTCCTTCTACCCTTTCATCATCTTCCTCTAAAATCCCTTAAAACTCTCATCCCAAACCCAATTTTTACATTATCAAAATTTGAAATTACCTTGTCAAACAAATAGTTGCTAAATATTATATGGAAAAATATTCTTCAACTTTACAAAACAAAGGTAATAATTTATGTTGATCAAAATGGTGATCAAATTTTCTACTTTTTCCATTCTTGAAAATTAAAAGTATTGCTGTTAGTGATGGTAAGTACTAGGTAATGGTGTTCTTACTGTTGAAAAGTTTGGTAAAGATTAATGAAATAGGAAAACCTAGTTGTAAATTAGAAACCCTAATTGATATGTTAATGTTTCATTGTTTATTTTGACGGTAGACATGAATGTTTGGGAGATTGACGATGAGACGTTGATGGAAAATTGTAATGAACCTGAAACCGCAAATCAGTGTTGCAAGCTCAAGTCATATTGACATTGAGTTGATCGTGTTCTAGAAACATAGTTCGAAACAATTCCACGTAAACTTCATTCTAAACCATCAACCTTACACACTTGTTTACATGAAATTGTTTCTACCGAAAGACCCGTTCATCAAATTCGCGTTAATGGAAATATGCTGACGCCTGTACATCCTGTTGGTCCATCCATGCCACAGAGATAGTGACCATATCCAAATTGTTATTGTAGAGATAGATGTGTAGTGGTCGTTTGCGAAAAGCAAAAGAATACCGGGCAAAGATTTTTCGGTTGTAGTTTGTACAACGAACACAGACTAAATCCTTGTGAAGTTGATTGTTGTAATTATTGTAAATGGATTGATCAACCATTGTGAAAGAGGGCTTGAGTATGCCTACGAATTGCAAGTCGAAATCAGTCATCTCAAAAAGGTGAATGATAAGGGAAACCAATGGGAGACCAAGATTTTGGTTGTCGTTTGGGACTAGGTTAACGTTGTCAAATTTGTTTTTTTGTTGAACTATAGTATTTTGAATATGAATTTTCGAAATGTTTGTTTTTGTTTTAACCCGTACTGTGTGCTAGCTAAGCAGTTGGATAAAGATTGAAGTGATTTTGGGTCTAGATGTACTATAGAACTATAGTCTTGATTTTGTTGGTGAAATGTATTGGTTATAATATTATATTGATTCGCCTGCTTGCTTTTTATTAAAGATTGATTTGACTGCTTTTGATTGAAGATTTCCTTTGAAAACAAAATTTTCTTTGGAAAATAAGGTATTAATTCAGAAAATTTATATTTAGCAATATGGCACAAAATCTAGATTTTGACTATGGTCTTACAACTTATTTTGTAGATAATGTCAAACGTTCCAACAATATTTTACTATGATGGTGAATTGTTGGTTGATGATGAAGGTAAACCTAGATATATTGGCGGAATGCATAAAGGATCGACAATAAAAAAACCATTGTAGTTTTGGAGAGCTTAAACAACGGGTGCTTAAAGTGGCAAAAGTCAATCCGACGATGTATGATTTTAAATTAGCGGTGAAATGGGTTAGAGATTATAATTCATCCGCTATTGATTTGGAAGATGACGATGATTTGAACTCCACATTTTTAGTTGGAATGAGAGTGATAGAAATATATGTTGCGAAAGTAGAACATGATAATGTGGTAAAACCACATCTGACAGTAATTTCTGTGGATGAGTATGTACCCACCACACAGATACAAGAAACACAATGGTCCGCATATCCTTCTTATCTTACAAGTCATCAAGGAAGAGAGTTTACAAACTTACTTCATAGGTACATCGGAATGGTTGGAGTATTCCCAAGTCAAAAACATTATATGATGCATAACTCTATACATCCAAATCAATCGTAAGCATTGGAAAAGTCAGTATTATTATACTCTAGCACTTGCATTTTGCCTTACATTCATGGAATTAAATCTTACCGTTATTTTTTGACTTCGTAGTGTCGAAGAAGCATAAATTGGTTATGTTGGTGATGACGATGATGACCATGTTGATATTGCAAACAAGAGCGGAGTGCAAGTGGATAACATGGAAGTAGCTTGTGTAGATGATGTAGATAAACTTGGATCCATCAAATGGAAATTAACAATGATGCAATCATATATGCAGACATTGAGAAGGCTGTTGATGTAAATGTCGAAGATGGACAAATTATGTATGGTGAAATCGATAATGGAAAATTGTCAATTAGACATGGAAGTGTTTGAAAGAGAATGTGCTGAAAAAGGACCACGAGTTGGGATAATTATTGAAAGTAAGCATAAGTTTGTTGAACAGTTATGCGAATGGACGATTAAATGTTCAATTTCTTTTTAAGTTCTGAAATTGCGTGCAAATCAATACACAATCTGTTGTGATGTGGATGAAACATGTCCTTGGTGAGTGCATGCTAGCCTTTCGTTGAGAAAAATCGATGGCGGTGGAAAATAAAAACATATGGTGGCGATCACACTTGTTTAAATGCAATGATCAACTCAAACCATCCACAAACAACTTCAAAGTTTATATGTAGCAAAATACTTCCACTGATTAAAGTTGAAACAAAAATGACTGCAGTAACAGTTCAAGAGACAATATCAAATATGTTTCATATTAAAGTGAGTTATTCTCGAGCATGGCACAGACTATAGAAAGCTGTTGCAATGATTTATGGGGATTGGAAATCGTCATATACGAAATTGCCAAAATATCTTCGAGCCCTACAACGTACCAACTTAGGAACCATATAAGTCGTTATTCATAGTCGTGGTGTATTTGATGGTGCTTTTTGGGCTTTCGGACCTTCTATTGATGTTTCAACCACTGTCGACCTATATTGTTTACCGATGCCACTACATTTATATGGAAAGTATCTAGGTACATTATTAGAAGGTGCTGGTATGGACGCAAACCAAGGTCTATTTCCTTTAGCCTTTGCTATTGTACAAATAGAGTCGTAGAAAACATGGAGTTGGTTTATTCGTTGCATATGGAATTATATTTTATCTGTACGTACCAGATGTATTACCTTTATCCACATTGTATGAAAGGAATTCCATGCGCGCTTTGAGAAGCTTGGCCAATCAAACATCACCTTGGCCTTTGTATTCATTATATTGAAGAAAATTTCAAGAAAGCGGAGTTTGGCACGATGAGCTACAAAAATTTGTTACATGCACGTACCACGACATTGGAGATTATAAAATCTAATGAACTTCGAAAACAGTTGAAGGCTGTAAATCGAAATGCCGATGGTGGATTGAAAGAAGTTTGAAAAATCAGAAACCAAGCTGGATTCTTTGTCACGATGGTGGCATAAGATTCAATATTATGACAACTAAAAGCTTTAACGGTGTGATGAAAGGAACTATGAATTTACCTGTTAGATCCTTGGTTGTACGTACGTTTCATCGATTGAACCATTACTTTGTCGAGCGTCGAACTCAAGGAGAAAATAGGACGTCATAGCTCAATGAAGTGGGAAGCATTAGCGAGGAGAAGAATGGAAGAATCAAGACTCATGTCCATAGAGAGATATAGCATCATAGAATGGCAGGTGAAAGATGTTCATGTTTGATTATACTATGCGTATCGAAGATAATATCGCCAAATGTTCGTGCAACATGCCAACTTTATATCATTTTTCGTGCTTTTATGTATTAGCAACTTTTTCATGTGGTTCAAATGGTGCTAATAGAGCGTATTTTGGCTTAATCTCGAATTGGTATACGACGGCTACGTATACCGCTGCATATGCTCTTTTATTCTACCTTGTACCAGATAGTCGACATTGGGATGTATATGAAGGTCTATTATTCAACCACCACCAGGCGCAAAAATTCAAGACATCGGCGGTCTACTCGGATCAAAGGTTTCATGGATCTGCCATCTTCATCCAGCCATAATAGATGTAGAAAATGTGGTTCTATTGGCTATAAGAAAAAAACATGTCCTCGGTGAATTGTATGAGTTGCTGTATTTCTTTATTATTGAATATTTTTATTTATTTGTAACGTAAGAATTATGTTAGCTTGTTATTGCAAATGTTTGTTTTTAATTGCATATGTTTGTTTTTTCATTCTTTTCATTGTTTGTCGTCTTTGAAATGCTCACTATTTTGCACAACAGTAAAATATAGCTTGTGCATTTCTAGATTGTGCAAGCTATATTATTTAGTATAACCTGCATAATTTTGAAATGCGCAGGCAATACAACAGAATATTGCTCTCGGTCTTTGGCAAGAGCATATTATCACATGCGCATTTGGCTTGAGCAATTTTGAATGCACAAACCTTATATATGAATATAGCTTGCACATTTCAGAATTACACAAACTATATTTATTAATAATGCTTGCACAATTCAAAATTGCGCAAGTAATATTTTGCTGCCGTCTAAAACAGAGAGCTATTACACCTTACTCCCATACACAACAATCAACATTACATAACATCAACGACAAAATATACAATCGATAATGCAATTGAATATCATCAACATAACTAAACATCATCAACAACAAAATATACCATCCATAATACAATTGAAAATCATCAAAATTAAATTCAACAATATATATACAATTAACCAACTTCATAAACATTAACAACAACCTTTCCAACTAATGAAACATCAACAAGATATATCAGTCAAACAAAAAAACACCTCAATCGTAAAGCCTTCTAATCTAAAGTGGTGTGTCTCTCTTCTTTTTCTTCTTCCATTTGTACACGATTGGAGTAGAACTTTGGTCTTCTTTTAATGTTGGAACAGGTGTTGCAATTGGTATTTCTTGTTCTTGACTGGCCTCGAAAATTAATTCTCCTTGTTGTCTCTTCCATAAAACGGCCACTTTTCTATTTTCTCTTTTGTGGATTGACCAACATATCCAAAGTGTTTTTCTCCTCTATGTCAAATGGGCCATTAAGCTTGAATTTCGTCGCCGACGTGTTGTTGTTCTCCTTCATGCCAAACGGGCCATCGAGCTTGAATTTCTATGTCGACGTGTTGTATTCCCTCCCCTTCCGTATGTGTCTCCCCCCATGTCATTTGTCCTCCCTCCACTCCCTCCATTGTTGTATGTGTCCCCTTCGTAGTTGTAAAATCCCGTATCTGGAGGCCAAAAGCTAAGCGCTATGGATGCTGCAGTCATCCAATATATTAACTTCTGGTGACGAAATACAATAATGTTAATGGTATCCATAATATCAAAAGCAATTGAATATGAACAAAATCACATATTTCAAAAAAAACAGTAATCATAGTGATTACATTTCAAATAATATCACATCCAAGTTACAAAAATCTCTATACGTATTTCCATGCAATGATCAAATACAATTTACAATAATACACCAAAAGCGATATATGAAGATGCTTCTTTGGATGATCAAAGCAATATTGATATAATTGTCGTAGTATATAGCAGAAACATTTAAAATAGAATTCCTAAATTAGCTATCCGTTAGCCACTTGCTCGTCTTCGGATGCTTTATTCACCAAAATCCGTTAAAACCTGAAAATCTAAACCCTCGGCCTACTCAAATCAAATTTTAAGCACACGAGAGTTTAAGGGGAAACAAAAAATTCGAGTCAGACATAGAGCCTGATATGAATAATTTCTGTTACATCTTTGTTTACTGATATATAGTGAGACCACGCCGCTTAGCATAACGTGTTTCCCCTCACTAATATCTCTATATAAAACATATATTTTTCAAATCCTTTCCTGCAATCAAACAGGTTAATCGATAGATTATAATAATAATAATATGACAATATCCATTATGCTAAAATAGGAAATAAAATAGACCATCTATCTAAAATCTGAGCTATCTACTCTCTACTGGACTATATGTCCTACATTCTAAGCTAATTGCTCTTTTTTGGACTATCTGTCCTAAAACTGATTATACCAAAATGGCAATATCTTTTACGTTAGATAATGGGCTATCTACCCAAAACAGGTAAAAGTGGTGGACTAAATATCCTTAAGAAGTAGCAAGATCCGTTATGCTAACAAATGAACTAACTGTTCATATCTAGATTAACTGCCCTTATCTGGACTAACTGTCCTATAAGCTAACTACCTTCAAAATGGACTAACTGTCCGAATTTAAATGAGCCAACTATCCTACTTTTCTTTTGGATTAACCACCCTTCAAATTTCCTTCAAAAAACCTTTTCAAAATGATTTAGTCCATCAAATCATATATATACAAAAAAAAATATCTTTAGCTTTAGTCTAAGCTATTTTTGCTATGATATATATATACTTTACTCAAAATAATGTTGATGATGCACAATAAGAATAGATATCTCTTTTAAAATAAGTTAAAGTCCTTTGCAACTTAAAACACTTAAGCTATCTGCCAAGTCAACATATTCGAAACCTTTGTTTAAAACCATTAAACAACCTTTCGAAAACATTGAAGGTAACTCCTTTGAAACCATTAATAAAACACTTCGAAAGCATTGAAGGTAACGCCTTTATAACCTTTAATAAAACCTTTCGAAATAATTGAAGATAACTCCTTCATAACCAATAAAAGCCTTCATTTTATAAGCTTTAAAACATACGACATCCACCTTTAAAATCCTTTAGCTTTTACCTTCGAAAAACAAAACCTAACCTTTCTACTTTGTCGAAAGGTTTCTTTTCGACCTTGTCGAAAGGCTGGGGAACCACCCTTATGAAATCAATTATAAAACCTTTCGAAAGCATTGAAACTTAAACCTTTTGAAATCATTAGGTTCAATTTAAAGCAAGTGGAAACCTTTCGAAACCATTCAAAGTTGACTACTTCGAAGCCTTTAAAACATTTCGATTTAAAACATTTGGATTATGCCTTCAAGTTGATCAAAAAGATTAGAAAAACATTGGAGCGAAAGCAACTGCTTTGAAACCTTTTAAAAGTAACTCTTCTAAAACCTTTTCATAAACAACGAAGTGTTGGTGTTGGAACCAACCTTTCGAAAGCAATTGAGAAGTGGAAAACTTTAGTAAACAAAAGATTCCCTTCGAATGTAATTGAATCGAAAGGTAGGAAGCGACAACAATGTTCTTGTCGACCTCATCGAAAGGTTTCATACCTTTCGACCTTGTCGAAAGCTTTACCGTCCAATCTTGTCGAAAGGTTTCAATTAGAACAAAAAAGCAAACCAATTTAAACTTTTATTTTTAAACCACTTGACTTAGTCGAAAACTAGCAGGCTTTTCCTTAAAACCAAAACAAAGTTTCATCTCCTTCGAAAGCTCTTCCCTTTCGACTCCTTCCAATTCACTATGTACTAGTTGTATAACACCATGTGCATTGGTTATTGACCAAGTCGAAAGTTTTGATACCTTTTGACCTTGTTGGAAGATTTGGAATGGAGGCAGAACCTCTTGCCGAAAGAGTTGAAATAATGAAAATCCTATTATTCGAACTTTAAAAAAGTTCTTTTGTACCCAACCTGCTTTATTTGTCTAAATCTGATTGGTTGCCAGATTTTTTTTTATTAAAAATGCTGCCGATTTCTTCATTTGAAAATTTAAACAATTTTGAAAAAGCCTTTTTCTCCTTTATAATTATATCAAACATTTAAGTCTCATACCTTAAATAATTTTATATAACAATTAAATCATCTTAAAAAAATTGGAAAAATTCCAAGAAGTCCATTAATATGCTCTTTTCAATATATAAAATTTTCAGATCCAAATAATAATTATTTCTCCTATAAATAATTTTATAATCCAAAATACCATTTTCTTCCTTAGACAATTCATAATAATTCCACAAAAATTTGGCAAAATCTGAAAATTGAGACCCATCTCTAAAATATCTTTTTAGATCGTTATAAAAATTCGCAAGGCTTACAGATATCATTTAATAGGATTTCCATCTCAAAACATGTCATGTTTATGAACGTACATAAATCATCAACATGTATATATTATCATTCTATCATTCAAAAACATGGCAAATCTTTGCAGAATATTTGGATTTAATCTTAAAACCAATATCATGAAAATTTAGAGATGTAAACATTATTCACCTTTTCTTTAGAGATTAAAGAGCTTGAGATTTGGATGAGTTTAATTTGAATTTGCTTATCCCCTAGCTTTTCTTTAGTTTCCTCTTCTTCTTTCCTTGTTAATGGTGGTCGCCTAGCTTTTAAATTTTTAAAATGAGAATGAACGTGTGTAGTAACACAGGCCTAAAGAAGGTGATATAGGAATGGTCTCTTTTCCATTACACCCCTCCTCTAACTGATTTTAAACCCATCATTTTAATTTATTAGTTAAAATGGCACGGCTACCTTAATTAAAATCAAATCTCAATCCCCTAATCAACACATTATTTTATTTAGTTTAACTAACTAAATCACCTAAATAATGTTATCAAAAATCCGGCGTGTTACAGTGGCACGTGATCGTTTTTCTACAATGCGCAAAGGTTTTACTGGCCTTCTTAACTTGTTTCGACCAAGAATCGTATCGAGTATATGTGACGCCCCACTTCTATGCTCATGCTAGCCAAGGACACTACAATGTAATGCCGTCAACTAACACGAAGAATAAGACTGTTGAGGAGCAACCATCCGTGTAATTGCTTTGTGCGAGCACCGGTATGTCAGATAGTATAAAACTGCCTTCCATTTCAAGGGGAAATCCGACATACCGATACAAACTCAAAGTTACTACATAGTGGCTATATGACCTTCGGAAACAAATATAGAAATAAGCATAACACAAATCAGTCACAGACATCCATATCACAAAGGCGGAAACAGATATGGATATAACACATAGAAGTGTACATTAGAGTAGTGGTCAAATAAGATCCATAATATCACAAAAGAATAGATACAAGTGCTAGACAAAAGAATATGTATACATCAAGGAGTCTCTATCTCGAATGTATAACAACAAAAACTACTAAACTAGAGTAGTTAGCCAAAAGTCAGATAATGATCCCAGATGAGGAGTCAAGCAGAAACACCTGTAACATCTCGGTGTGACTCGAGTATTATTTAATAAGAAAATAATAAACGGATCAGTCTAGCTATAAATATCAAATAAAATGAGATAAGACAAGAGATATAACAAAAATGTATGATAACAATAATTCCATACTACGACAAGTATACTTTAAATCACAACAAAAATCGTACAATATTACAAGAAATCTCAAAATACAGAAAAGAATGTCATATTCTTTATTTAATTCACCATACCACAAATATTGACAAATATATCAATGCCAATCGCAAAATTGGTGAATCACAAATTCTAGAAATCATCAACTAGAAATCCATAAATCACAAAAGGGGGAGGCCTATCACAAAATGGGAGCATGAAAACTCACCAACACGTGTATCACAAATGGAACGCTATTCCATGGTTGCTAACCATCAATTTTGAGCCGAGGCTCCACAAATGGCCCGAAGACCATGGGTCGCTACCCCTCCATTTTTTAGCGGAATCTCCACAGAAACGGGGTTTAGTCTTCCTCGTAGACAAAGTGACATTGCACATTGCTAGTCTAAACCACAAAATGATCATCATCGATCATCAAGAAGTGTCGATCACACTAAACTAGTAAATAAATGAGTTTAGCCTCATGTCCCATAACCACTGGCTTAACTTAAACATTTATGAAGAAATTGTAGATTTCCACTTGAAAATTGTCACAAGAGTTTCAATCGAACAAGTCTAAGAATTAATCGACAAAGTAAGCACAAGCATTTCATACTACTTGTTTTGCTAAGTCGTTTAATTAGATTTCTCGAACAAATGAGGAAAAGGTTTGTATATAC
The DNA here is from genome assembly GCA_030765085.1 of Allium cepa. Classification (NCBI taxonomy): domain Eukaryota; kingdom Viridiplantae; phylum Streptophyta; class Magnoliopsida; order Asparagales; family Amaryllidaceae; genus Allium; species Allium cepa. The sequence goes on along the minus strand of CM060937.1, from coordinate 870,346,805 downwards.
TAATAGATTGGAAAACGGTTTTATAAACGAGCTTTGTATTAAAAATAGAGTTGAAATCATCTTTGTGAAGGGGTTTGAATATTTACTACTAATATAGAAACCTTTGTATTTTAAAGTGACAAATCACAAAAATGATAGTAAAAACAATCAATCACCAAAAATTCACATACGAAGACGTGAATCAAATCCATAGAAATCGATACCAAATCCATCAAGATGGATATTCCCAAAGATCCCGAAGAAGAAGTCATCAAAGTTGATAATAAATGATAACAACAAATCGGATCACTACGAATCGATTAAAAATTGAAAACACAATAAAATAGGCAATTTGGGCTGAGGCAAGAAGATCAGTCGACTGAACCAGGTGGTCAGTCAACTGACACAGGGACACGAATTTTCTGTTCCCTGGTCCAGTCGACTGACCTCCTGGTCCAGTCGACTGAACCTACTTCTAAAGCATTCTATGTCCTCTGGTTCAGTCGACTAACCTCCTCGTCCAGTCGACTGAACCTACTTCTGAAGCATATTCAGCCTAGCCACTCCCAAGGGCAAAAATCCAACAAATTGCGATCGGTCGAGCAATGGGCACTAGAGGTTTACATCAATTAGTAACCCAGCCCTATAGGCTCTTCTATACACCACCTAAATCATGTTCAAACACCAAAGCTAGGATTTTTTTAAAGATTTGACTTCAAAACACCAAAATTGGAATATTCATAAAACCAATTCAATTCAAAGAAAAATAAACAGGAATAAATGTTAGGAATTCATAACTAACAACAAAGAAAGTATAGACGTAGATGTGAGTTCAAAAACTCACCTTTTTACTCAAAAACAATGAAGGAGAAGCTTGAAAACAAAGGGAAGATCAACTACTCTTCAATTTCAACTCTAAAAGCTCCAATCTAAGATCATAAGCAAACATTCCCTAAGTTAGGTTATAGGAAATTTCTAAAATTTCCTAGAGATTGTGATGGAGAAGAAGAAGAGGATGCTTACCCAAGCTTCTCTTTGATTTTGGAGCTAGAACTTGGATTTGCAAAAGAAACTAGGGCTTAGGATTTTAGTTTCTAATCTCTTCCCCCATTTTCGCTAAAGCTTGAAGTGTTAGGAAAATAATAGAATGAATGAAGAGGAGAGGGAACGAATGAAGAGGAGAGGGGGTGGAGTTAGGATATAAGATGAGTTGGGGTAGTAGGCTGAAACCCAAACCTAAACCCAAAGCCCTAAGTGAGAACATCAAAATTCTACTCACTCCAAATATATCAATGTTTATACTCAAAAAGGTCACAAATGGCACTTTGGACTCAATGGAAATGGTCTCGAGTGCTAATTCGACTTTTTGCAAAAAGTAGCATTTCGGACTTTAATCCAACTAACGATACTATATTTAAATAAAATATTAAAATATACAATCGAAAAATATGTGTGTTGTTACAGACTCTCCTCCTTAAAGAAATTGTGTCCTCGCAATACTTAAGAAGAAAAATAAAAAGTAACAACCATAACAGCATATCGACATAAAAGAAAATTTGAAGCAAGAAGTTCACCTCTAAGGAGCACGAGAGAGTAGTTCCGGATGTGATCGCTCGATGAATTCTCTAGATTCCCAAGAGCAATCCTTAGGATTTGAGGACCATTGAACCTTCAACGGGACATCTTTATTTCGAAGGCGTTTAACCTCCGTAGGAATGATGCGGATAGGATGTTGCTCATAAGTCAAATTAGGCGGAACTTCAACTTCTTCAATAACACCGGGCTCAAGAATAGAATCGGAATCCCTAAGGCATTTCCGTAATTGAGAGACGTGAAACATGTAATGAATAGCAGAAAACTAAGCCGGTAATAAAAGGCGATAAGCCACGGAACCAATACGTTCGGTGATAGGAAATGGACCAATATATCGAGGTGCTAATTTTCCCGATCGACTGAAACGTACAACATCCTTCATAGGTGAAACACGAATAAACACCAAATCTCCCATAGAAAATTATAATTTACTTCTTCGATTAACGGCATAGGATTTTAGTCTACTTTGAGCTTCTTTCATCGTATGACGAATAAGGTCAATCTTTTCTATGGAATCACGAATAAAATCTGGACCTAAAACCAGCTTCTCATCGGCCTCAATCCAACAAGAAGGAGATCAGCATGGCCTTCCGTAGAGTGCCTCAAAAGGTGCCATACCAATACTAGATTGGAAGCTATTATTATAGGAAAACTCAACAAGAGAAATATGATATTCCCAACTTCCACCAAAATCAAGAACACGTGCATGAAGAAGATCTTCAAGAGTTTGATTCACACGCTCGGTTTGTCCATCGGACTGAGGATGTAAAGCGGTGCTAAAATTAAACTTCATTTCCAAAGCTTTTTGAAGACTCTTCCAAAATCCACTAGTAAACAATCGATCACGGTCACTAACAATAGAAGTAGGAACTCCATGCAATTTAACAATTTCTCTAATATAGAGCATGGTCAAAATAGGTACGGTCCAATTAGACCCAACGGGAATAAAATGGGAGGATTTTGTAAGTCTATCCACAACCACCCATAAACTGTCATGGCCTGAATGAGTATGGGGAAGTCCATCAATAAAGTCCATGGAGACTTGATCCCACTTCCGAAATGGAATTTCCAAAGGTTGCAATAACCCACCGAGCCTTTGGAGTTGGCAAGTCATGCAATGCTTAACGAAGTAAGCAATATCAGATTTCATTCAATACCAGTAATAAAGTCACTTCATATCTGTGTACATTTTACTACTACTGGGATGAATGGTAAATTTAGGACGATGAGAATCTTCTAAAATGTCTTTATGAATATCACTAATATTTGGCACGATAAGTCTATCAAATTTTCGAATACCGCCACGAGCATCAATATCAAAGTTTTTCAAACCTTCAATATCAATTTTATCCCTTCAACTTTGGCTAAGAAGAGCCAATTCGGGATCCAGCTTTTGAGCTTCAAGAATGCGGTCTAAAAGAGAAGGATAAGTCTCAAGGCTACATAAAACAAGAGATGAACATGAATCGGATTCACGATCTCGAATCTCACAAATGGACAAACTCTCGAGATCATTCCATTCGGATATCATCATAGAAACAACTACCTGTTGCTTGCGACTAAGGGCATCGGCAACACGATTTATCTTTCCGGGAGTATAAAGAATATCAAGATCATAAGATGCAAGGAATCGAGCTAATGGTGTTGACACAAATTAAGTTTCTTTTGAGAAAATAAATACTTCAAAGATTTATGATCGGTATAGAGACAAATTTCTCTCCCAAAAGATAATGACGCTAAATTCTAAGCGTGAAAACAATAGTCGTGAGCTCTAAATCATGAGTGGTATATCTCGTCTCGACAGGCTAAAATTGCCTAGAAGCATAAGCAATAACGCGTTCCCTTTGCATGAGAACGGCACCCAAATCAACATGACTAGCATCGGTATAAACAATAAATTGTTGGTTCCCTTCGGGAATCACAAGAATAGGAGCATCAGAAATGAGTTCTTTTAATTTCTGAAAAGAAGCTTCAAATTTGTCTGACCAAATGTATTTAACTCCCTTTTTTGTCAAACTAGTAAGAGGCACGGAAATTTTAGAAAAGTCTTTTATGAACCGATGGTAATAACCCGCCAATCCAAGAAAACTACAGATTTCCATCTTACTTCCCGGTCTTCCAATTTTGAATCGCTTCGATCTTTAAATGATCCATGGAAATTCTGGATTCGGAAATAATATGATCAAGAAATTTCATATGAGATTGCCAAAAGTAGCACTTAATTTTTTTTGCTTTTTATTGATTGCTTCTAAGATTTTCCAACATAATCCGAAGATGCTTTTCATGCCCTTCCTCCATTTTAGAATAAACATGTAACGGTCCGGAATTTTATCAATAATATTTTAATAAATATTTAATCCAATTTAATGAAATGTAAACTTATCATTTTAAAATGAATAAGTCTTTTGGAAATAATTGCCATTTGTTTATATACATTTGTATTTTGAAAAGGAAAATTTGATTTGAAAATTTAAAATAAAATCTCTTAAAAATATTTACAATAAAATTTATCTTATATAATTGAATTAAAATGTTCTACCTTATTAACATTTGGTATAAATATATATATATATAATAATGGTTAAAATCAAATCAAATTCTATCAATATAAAATATAAGTATAAAATGTAAGTAAAACCTATGAATCTAAATTAAATGTTGACTGTTAAAATAGGAATATAAATAAAAGCAAGAATTAAGTGATTTGGTGTGCATACAACATAAGTTTAAAATTAAAAGAACAAAGTATAAAATAAAATAAGGAAAACTGTATGTATATGAATGGTGAGAGCAAGAAAATAATAAAACAAAATATCTTCATTCACAAAACCAAATGTCTACCTACAAGTGTATATGGACATATAAAATAAAATAAAAATATAATAATAGTATGTAAACAAATTAGGAAACATGGCATTAAATGCCATCATCTCAGCTAAGATTAAGTCTATTCAAAATTTTACAAATCTTTACATTTCAGGAATAAAAATATAATCAATCAAAACACAAGAAGACTAAACTAGATACTACCTTCCCATATTACAAACTATTTTTTCTTATAAATATACATCTAAGCTATTTTAGTTCGTTCAGTGACAACTTAAGAAAACCAGAAAACATATAATCAGCATCTTCATTTTTTTCAAAACTAAAAACATCACTCAATTCAAACAAAAATAGACAGGAACTCAAGGCAGATTCAAAACCTACAGCTTTCAAAATAACAAATTGTTCTCTGTTCACAGTATTTTCAGGTGAGTAAACATAATCTTTAAAGCTTTAAGTTTAACTAAAAACACAAAAGATGATTCACTGATTATATGGTGTTGTATGTGTTTCATTTTTGAATATGGACCTGTGTGTGTGTATACAGGTTGTTCTATGAATATATTGATCTCCTCTGTTATTAGTTACAGGATTGAATATTATTCAAATTCAAATTTATTTTCTTCTAATCATTGTTAAGCTTTAACTTTTCAACAAAACAAGATGCTTAAACTACAATCAGAATTTTTAAATCTGTTTTAAAAACATGTTAGTAAATTATATTCTGAAATCATGTTTTACAAGCAACAAGAACTATTTTGATAAATTCGATTGTTATAAAATATTAATTCAAGTTAATAACTTGAATCTTCAATGCAAAATAGGATTTTTAAAGCATAAATGGAAATTTTTAGTTTGGAATTGTACGAGCAGTTCGCAGTTGAACAAAAATTGCATTTTATCCATTTTCTGGTGATCGATTCAATAATTGCTGTTGAAATTTTTGTTTGAAACAAGTATGAACATCACTGATTTCGAGAAAATTAATAGAAAATTTTTCCATTGCATATATTGATGGGTCGAGATCATTTTAGGGTTTAAGGTTTGTTTTGCTGAGGTTAAGAATTGAGGCGTGTTCGTCTTCTATACGTGATCGAGCTTCGCGTAACTCTGGAGAATGGTAGCTTGGTGTGTTGTCATGGTGTGGACGAAGTTTGGGCGTCTCTAGTGGCTTGAGCGACGGTGGCGAGGTGGTTGTGTTGTTTGGGTTAAGCTTCAAGTTTCAATTTAATTCTTAAATTTGATTCGAAATTTTTGGAGGTGAATCGTATTTTGATTTCGAGTTTATGGGAGTTTTGCGACTTGCCGATGCTATAGTTAACTTAAGTTTAAACTTCAACTTACTAGAAAAGGAAAAAGAAAAAGAAGAAGAAGATGGAGTACAAGAGGGAACGAGGGATGTCTTGGGTGAAACGGTGAGAAACTCGAAGTGTTACTCGAGTAAATCAGGGGAAGTCTCGGGTTTTTCAGAACTGTAATATTATCATAAAAAAAATAAAGTTAAGCAAATTGTATTTCAACAAGTTTTAAGCTTTGTCGACGTAATAAATGTTTAACAATTTGAGTTAAGACTTTAACACAAGTTTTAATTGTTTTAGTTAATACTTTACAATGTTTTAAACTCTTAATTAATTATTTTAATTAAGTAATTAATTTAAGTTATGCATTAACATTTAAGTTTGTAATTAGTAATAATTTGATTTCTAAAGTTTAAAGAAGATTCTAAAATGTTAATTAAGATGAATAATTATCATTAATTAAATATTTTAGAAAGTAATTAAGAATAATTAAATTATAGTTATAATTAGAGATTGATTAATTAGTAATCAAGGGACAATTAATTAAGTAACAAAGGTTTAATAAATTGATTAGGAAATGATTAATTAATTTAATGATTTGAAATGGAATAAGTAATCAATTGGTAATTAATTGTGATATCCTAGAATTTCACACCGAATTTAAATATGATAATCTATATAATAAATTAATTTAAATTGATAAATTTGTTATTTTATTCAACAGCTAATAAATGAATGGTAAATATAAATTTATTTTAATTAAAAACTAATACATATATAAGGAATTGAATGTGTTAAAATTTTATTCATACCAAATTTGATTTTGAATTGGATTTTTAGAATTCAATTTGTGTTTGAATTGATATATTAAAAGATTTAAACTATGTTAAATTTTATTCTAAATTTTACTTTGAATTTTAAGAAATATTCTCATGATTTTAATTATGTTATAACATTGGTTTTGTATTCATTATTTAAAGGAAATTGATTTTTTTTAGGAATTTAAAATATAAACTTATATAAGAAAAATCAATTAAGTAAACATTTTAATTTCTTTTTGCATGAGAAAACACTTGTTAACATTTAAACCTATTAATAAAACATGTGTTAGAAATTTAAGTATTATTTTGACAAGTGTCATAATGTAGGTTTTATTTTCTTTAAATTTTATAAAACAAATTCTTAAAAGACATTCATGCATACTTTCTCATTTTATTAAAACAAATTTTACGTTTCTTTCTCTTCAAAAATCTGAACTTCTTCAATCTTTGCATCTTCAACCAATTTCTGTAACAATCTTAAGTTTTTATCATCTATTAATTCAAGTTTGAGGCATCGTCAAAGCAACAACATCAAGTGATCTCGGTTTTTAAAGATTTGCAGTCTAAATTCATTCCTGCAGCTTGAATCTTCACATCAGAAAAAAAAAAAGGTGAGTAAATTCTTAAATCAAACCTTAAAGTATAAAAGTTGTATGTTGAATGTTAGTTATGAAATGCTTGCATGTCTTTTATTCTGTGAAGTATTTATTTTCAAGTTGAAAATCTTGCTGTGCATGTTTAAAAAAATTTACCTCTCTGTAAATTCAAGAACAGAGTAAATTACTGAAACAAAACTTCAAATTTAAATTTAGCAAAGTGATAGTGAGTTGATATCATCAAGTGTGGAGTTTAAATTCAACATGATTTAAGTGATTAGTTAAATATGCAATGAAGCAGTTTAGAAAAACTGCAGAAAGTAAATATGCAGTAAAACAAAAAATTTAGCATATAAATCTTGTTAAATTTTAATGAATCAAATATGTATCCTGAATCTAAAATGCAAAATATGAATTTTAAGCCTGAAATCAGAATTTTTAACTTGCAATTGAATTCGAATTTTGAAATTTATTGAATTTGGGGCTTTCTTCAAATTCTCGTGCCTGGTTTGAATTTAGCTTTTGAAATTTAAACTGAAGCTTTGTTTAATGATGCATGACACTAGAAAAATGCCATTTGAATTTATTATGCATCATGGAATTGAGGATGTGGATTTGTAGGGTTTTGAGTACTGTGTTTTGTGAGCTTCAGGAATTCGATCGCGTGATGCATAGAAGGGATCGAGCTTTGTGGGGTTTAGGGAGGAGTGGCGTGTGGGTGTTGCGCACGCATGGCCGGAGTTTGGCGTCGAAAGGGGGTAGGATGGTCGTGGATGATGGGGTTTCTTCTAGCGGCTGCAGTTTGTTTTTGGCTCGAGCACTCGAATTTTGTTCGAATTCGAATTTTTGAATTCTGGGTTTAGATTTTGGGTTGGGGATCGAAGTGTGGTTTGCGCGAGTGGTCGGCGGTGGCGATGAAGGCGCCAAGGTCTTGCGCATGTGCACGAGACAGTGATGTGTGTGTCAGGGAAGAGTTTCGTGCGCGAGGGGGAATGGCTCGAAGCGATGCTCGTGACGGTCGCGTGTGTGTAGCGTGATGAACTCGGGTTGAGGAGTGCTATTGCTCGAGTTAAGGGCGTGTTGATCGCGTGTTGTTCTCGGGTTGAGGGGTGAGTTGATGCGTGTGTTGGAGTGTTAGGTTCAGGGGAGTGTTGTGGAAGGTAGGGGGAAGATGGAGTTAGGGTCTGGGTAGTTGAATTTGGGCTGGGCTTTAAGCTAATAAATGAAGACAAGGTTTAAACTTGTTTTAAATGTAAAATTTTGTTTTAAGTTGAAATTTAACGCTTTATACTTAATCACTTATAAAATGTCAAAATTCTATTTTAAAAGTAATCACATTTTTATTGTTGAAGTTTTGAAATAATTTCACATTTTAAAATCTAATTTTCTTTTTATAAAGTGCTTAGTTTTAATAAATTGGAATATTTAAAATGTGAGAGTTTTAAGGATAAATGAAAATTGTTTTGTTTTGAAGTTAATTAGGTCTTTAAAATTTAAGTTTACTTTAAATTATTTAGTAATTAGAGTTAAAATAAATCAATAAATTTTGGTTAATTAATTGTTAAGATTTAATTAATCACTTATAAATTATTTAATAGATAATTAAGGATTCAATTAAATTTAATAACAATTAATAGGTTATTAATTAATTTATTAATTAATTTAAGGTTAATTCATAAGTGACTAGTAATTGATTAATTAATTGATTAATGATTAATAAATTAGCTATTAAGAAGTTAATTAATTAATTGATTAGGAGTTAATTAATTAAGTAATTAAACATTAATTAATCTATAATTAATTGTAAATTAATTAAGCGTTAAGATTTAATTAATTAAATAATTAAGGTTAATTAATGATAATTAATTATGTAATTAAGATAAATTAATTTGTGATTAATTAAGAATTAATTAAGATAATTAAGAATTAATTAAGGTTAATTAATTATAAATTAAGGGTTAATTAATAATTAATTAAGGAATGATTAATTTAAATCAAAGTTTAATTAATAAATAATTATAGTAATTAATTGATAATAATTAAAGGATTATCAATTAATTAAAGATTAATTAATTAATAATGAGAAAATTAAGAGGTGATTAATTAATTAAATGATTGTGATTAATTAATTAATGTTTGGTTAAGCAAGATTAAGTGATAAATTCTTAAGTAATTAATTTAATTTAAATTAATTAAATTAATTATAATATGAATTTAAGTAGTGCTTGCATGTGGATGATTGTTTGAATTGATATCTGAATATGGTTGATATCTGCTGAATGATAGTTGAGTTATATTCTGTGATGAGATGTTGTATATCTGTGATAGATATTGGTTATTATCTGTTGATAATGTTGTGTGATGCTATGTTTTAAAATTTGAATTGAATTGTTTAAATCTTTAAACAACTTGGCCTTTAAGACACGCTTTGGATTTCGATGAGACCGGGATCGGGTTTCCATATTTGGATATCCGAAAACCACATCGATTCCAAATAACGTTAGGTCGTGAATCTTATGTGAAGAGTGAAGACTCGAGGTGTAAGGGCTATATGTCAGTATAACTCTGTGGGTGATTCTGTAATGAGTTTGACGGAATAGTACTTATAGATTCGAGATGGAGAATCAGAGTGCAAGGGTTATCATCGTTAACTCTGAGGGTGATTCCAAAATGAGTGTAACGAGATAATGCCTTCGGTTTCGTTCGAACCCGGAACGAACTTGTATGGATTGAATGCTATCAGATCATCGTCAGGTGGACGATGAGCATTCTAAGAATTGTGTTCTTTATAAAGGTAATCGTAGCCTCAAGCCTCATCAATCGGGAATGGCTAAAACAGGGGAGGTGCAGCAAGGCTTCGTGGGTAGCCCCCACTTGAGAGTGAGATTTACCCCTGTCTAGAAGTCCCTTATTATATATTCGGCTGCGTGGGCAGTTGTTGGCCACAACTGCGGGGTTGTCTTGTTCGGAACTGTCCAGTAAGGGATGGGTCTGGCCTTGTGTTGCAGGGGATCGGGAGTGATCCTCGGTACGGTGATCTAGGCCCCATACTGTGACGGGCGGTACCCCAGTGGCCCTGCCATTGATCGAAACCCATTTTCCCTACGAGACCCTACGGTTTTGATTGTATTACCCACTTTTGTGGCTAGTAGTTGGAATTTAATGAATGTAACAATTTCAGCTATTTTCTATTTATTTGAAAACCCTAGACCCTATTATAATATCACTGAATTTCCTATCAAATGTTTTGGTTAGCGTAAGGTAAAAACTTACCCGTGTTTATTTGTGGGAAGTCTTACGTGATACCTTTTGTTTCAAATGATTTTAAAGTTAAACAACTTTAATTGTTTTACTCACACCAGACCCATGTCTGACCCGGAGTTTATTTTGTTTTTCATAAACTCTTGGGTACTTAAATTTTTATGAGTAGCCAAGTGATTAGGTTTGGATTAGCATATGTTTTGGAAGATGGAGCTGGAGTCCAGACGTACTATCTATCTATATTCAATGTAGTGGCATTTTGGTGTTATGTTTTGAGTTGTAGGGGTTGGGAAAACTCTTATGAATGTCTGATGTAATGGAGTAGTATTATTTTGTGAACTCTGATATGTAAATTATGTAAGGGATATATGTAATATTACATTTTGTTCGTTTCCGCTGTGAGATTCTGATGATTGTTGTTTCTTTTCTTTCTATCTTTCTATTTCTATCTCTTTCTTTTCTTATTGATGATGCATCTTTCTGTGGAATGAAAGATGGGTCGTCACAGTTGGTATCAGAGCAATGGTTGAGAAACACCTAGGCTCTGGAATAGTATCTATCTTGAGAGTGCGTATTTGTAATTTTCTTATATAACTATATCCCATTTGTGTATCAAATCCTATAGGAGGGGTAACCAAATTGGATAGGATCTGTAAGGATTTGAGAATCTCCTATCTATCCCATAGTTTTTCCTGTGATCCTTATGTATTGGATTTTCAAGGTTTCGACCTTATATTGGGAATGGATTGGCTTGACAAATATAAGGCTATTTTAAATTGTGATGAAAGAACAGTTTCGTTGGAAACTGATCTGGGTAGGATTGCCAGAGTAATGTGTGATAACTCTGAAATCCACTTGAGTAGTCTTTTACATGGAATGGAGACTTCTTAAGAAGAGGTTGTAGATATTGAAGTAGTTCGGGATTTCTCCGACGTAGTTGAGGAAGTTAAATGTTTGCCACCGCATCGGGAAATAGAGTTTCGTATAGATTTGGTTCCTGGAGCAGTACCTGTAATTCAACTTAGTAGGAGGATGGCTCCAAGGGAGAGGGAGGAATTAGTGAAGCAAACTCAAGATTTGTTGGAGAAAGGTTTGATTAGACCAAGTTTTTCCTGTTGTGGTTCTGCTGCAGTTTTTGTCACCAAGTCGGATGGGTCGCTAAGGTTCTGTGTAGACTACCGTGAATTGAACAAGGTGACCATTCGGAATAAGTATCCTCTTCCTCGCATTGATGATCTCTTCGACCACCTTCATGGTGCATCTGTCTTTTCTCGGTTAGATCTAGCATCAGGTTTCCATCAGTTAAAGGTAGCTGAAGACAGTATTCCCTTAACCGCATTTAGGGGACCTAATTGTTTCTATGAGTGGTTGGTTATGCCTTTCGGTTTAACCAACACTCCTGCCTATTTTGTAGATCTGATGAACCGAGTCTTTAGAGATGTTCTGAATAAGTTTGTTTTGGTATTCATCGATGATATTTTGGTTTATTCTAAATCGGAAGAAGAGCACAAGCAGCACTTGAGAATAGTTTTGGAAACTTTGAGAAGGCATGTGCTGAAGGCGAAGTTCTCTAAGTGTCATTTTTGGAAATCTGAAGTAAAATTTTTGGGCCACATTGTTTCTGGTGAGGGAATCTCTGTAGATCCAGCTAAAGTTGAAACTATTCTGGAATGAAAGCAGCCTCGGACTCCTACAGAAGTTCGCAGTTTTCTTGGATTGACCGGTTACTGCAGGAAGTTTATTAAGGATTATTCTAAGATCTCTTCTCATCTAACAAAGCTGACAAGGAAGGGAGCTAAATTCAAGTGGACACCGGAATGTGAGGAAGCTTTCCAGAAACTGAAGGCAAAATTGACAAGTGCTCATGTATTGGCTATTCCTGATGGTAAGAGCAAGTTTGAAATGTATACTGATGCTTGTATTGTTGGATTGGGAGTTGTGCTTATGCAGAATGGTAGGGTTATTCCGTATGCGAGTCGGCAATTGAAGCCACATGAGAGGAACTACGCTACGCATGATCTAGAGCTGTTGGCTATTGTTTTTGCTTTAAAGATATGAAGACATTATCTTTTAGGAGAAAAGTTTGAGTTATTCACGGATCACAAACCGTTGAAATATCTTTTCTCTTAAAAAGATCTTAATCTAAGGCAGCAGCGATGGGTTGAGTTCTTGGCATCATACAATTTGGATATTCTGTATACTCCGGGGAAGGCGAACGTTGTGGCAGATGCTCTTAGCAGAAATGCGGTTCTTTCTCTTTTGGAAGTGGTTCCATCTCTTCTGGAAAGGATTTCGAGCAAGCAGGAATCTGATAGTAAGTTAAGAGGAATTATCAGAAGAGTTAGAAAGGGGCAGTGTTCTAGTTTTGAGATTGATGATCAAGGAACACTAAGGATTAATGGAAGGATCTGTGTTTCGTATGATAGGGATCTGCGTCAGGAAGTATTGTCGGAAAGTCATCGCTCCAGATTGAATATCCATCCAGGAATCTCGAAGATGTACAAGGATATGAAAAGAGTTTTTGGTGGAAGGGCATGAAGGAAGATATAGCCAGATTCGTTAATAGATGTGTTATCTGCCAGCAAGTGAAAGGAGAGCAACAGAAGCCAGCCGGTTTATTACAACCTTTGGAGGTCCCGACATGGAAATGGGAGATGATTTCGATGGACTTCATCGACGGATTGCCTAGAACAAATAAGGGTAATGAAGGAATATGGGTGATTGTGGATCGTCTTACCAAAAGCGCCCATTTTATACCAGTTAAAGCAACCCGTACTGCAGTTTCTTTGGCAGAAATTTTCTTAAAGGAGATTGTGAGATTGCATGGCGTTCCAATCAGCATTGTAAGTGATCGAGATCCGATTTTCACCAACAAATTCTAGGAGGCATTGCAATCGGCTTTGGGGACTAATTTGAGATTGAGTACAGCATATCATCCACAAACAGATGGACAAACAGAAAGGCTTAATCGAATTCTAGAAGATATGCTGAGAGCCTGTGTATTAGATTTTGGAGGATCGTGGGAGGATCATCTACATCTAGTGGAGTTCTCTTATAATAACAGTTACCAAGCAAGTAACAAGATGGCTCCTTATGAAGCATTGTATGGAAGACCGTGTAGATCTCCAGCCTGTTGGATAGAGTCGAAGGACTGTATTGTGCTTGGACCAGATCTGATCCGCGAAGCATCTGCTAAAGTCGAGCTTATCAAGAAAAGGATGAGAGCTGCTCAGGATCGACAAAGGAAATATGCTGATAAAAGACGAAGACAATTGGAATTCGAGATTGGTGATTTAGTCTTTGTCAAAGTTTCCCCTATTAAAGGAGCTGTAAGATTCGGGAAGATAGGGAAATCGCTCCGAGATACACTGGTCCGTTCAGAGTTCTCGAGAGGATTGGTGCTGTAGCATACAGGATTGAATTGCCAGTCAGGATGGCTGGAATTCACAATGTTTTCCACGTATCTCATCTACGGAAATATGTGCACGATCCATCTCTTATCGTGGAGCCAGTTGTGCAGGAAGACTTAGAGGTTGAGCCGGACTTATCGATTGTCAGACATCCTGTTCGAAATGTTGATCAAGATGAGAGGCAACTCAGAAGCAAGATAGTGAAGCTCATTAAAGTTCAGTGGAGTGAGGATCCCAGAGATTGTACCTGGGAGACTCTGGATAGCTTTAGGAAGGCTTATCCGGATATGTGTCCGGATAGCTAGTGGTTGTATTGAATGAATGTTTGTTTGGATGTTTTGTTTGATGGTTGCTTATGTATGGATGTTATGTATGTTTGAAGTGTTGAATAAAATGAAATTTTGGATTATCTTTTGTTTAAATTTCGGGGACGAAATTCTTTTAAGGGGGAAGGATTGTGATATCCCGAAATTTCACACCGAATTTAAATATGATAATCTATATAATAAATTAATTTAAATTGATAAATTTGTTATTTTATTCAACAGCTAATAAATGAATGGTAAATATAAATTTATTTTAATTAAAAACTAATACATATATAAGGAATTGAATGTGTCAAAATTTTATTCATACCAAATTTGATTTTGAATTGGATTTTTCGAATTCAATTTGTGTTTGAATTGATATATTAAAAGATTTAAACTATGTTAAATTTTATTCTAAATTTTACTTTGAATTTTAAGAAATATTCTCATGATTTTAATTATGTTATAACATTGGTTTTATATTCATTATTTAAAGGAAATTGATTTTTTTTAGGAATTTAAAATATAAACTTATATAAGAAAAATCAATTAAGTAAACATTTTAATTTCTTTTTGCATGAGAAAACACTTGTTAACATTTAAACCTATTAATAAAACATGTGTTAGAAATTTAAGTATTATTTTGACAAGTGTCATAATGTAGGTTTTATTTTCTTTAAATTTTATAAAACAAATTCTTAAAAGACATTCATGCATACTTTCTCATTTTATTAAAACAAATTTTACGTTTCTTTCTCTTCAAAAATCTGAACTTCTTCAATCTTTGCATCTTCAACCAATTTCTGTAACAATCTTAAGTTTTTATCATCTATTAATTCAAGTTTGAGGCATCGTCAAAGCAACAACATCAAGTGATCTCGGTTTTTAAAGATTTGCAGTCTAAATTCATTCCTGCAGTTTGAATCTTCACATCAGAAAAAAAAAGGTGAGTAAATTCTTAAATCAAACCTTAAAGTATAAAAGTTGTATGTTGAATGTTAGTTATGAAATGCTTGCATGTCTTTTATTCTGTGAAGTATTTATTTTCAAGTTGAAAATCTTGCTGTGCATGTTTAAAAAAATTGTACCTCTCTGTAAATTCAAGAACAGAGTAAATTACTGAAACAAAACTTCAAATTTAAATTTAGCAAAGTGATAGTGAGTTGATATCATCAAGTGTGGAGTTTAAATTCAACATGATTTAAGTGATTAGTTAAATATGCAATGAAACAGTTTAGAAAAACTGCAGAAAGTAAATATGCAGTAAAACAAAAAATTTAGCATATAAATCTTGTTAAATTTTAATGAATCAAATATGTATCCTGAATCTAAAATGCAAAATATGAATTTTAAGCCTGAAATCAGAATTTTTAACTTGCAATTGAATTCGAATTTTGAAATTTATTGAATTTGGGGCTTTCTTCAAATTCTCGTGCCTGGTTTGAATTTTACTTTTGAAATTTAAACTGAAGCTTTGTTTAATGATGCATGACACTAGAAAAATGCCATTTGAATTTATTATGCATCATGGAATTGAGGATGTGGATTTGGAGTACTGTGTTTTGTGAGCTTCAGGAATTCGATCGCGTGATGCATAGAAGGGATCGAGCTTCGTGGGGTTTAGGGAGGAGTGGCGTGTGGGTGTTGCACACGCATGGCCGGAGTTTGGCGTCGAAAGTGGGTAGGATGGTCGTGGATGATGAGGTTTCTTCTAGCGGCTGCAGTTTGTTTTTGGCTCGAGCACTCGAATTTTGTTCGAATTCGAATTTTCGAATTCTGGGTTTAGATTTTGGGTTGGGGATCAAAGTGTGGTTTGCGCGTGTGGTCGGCGGTGGCGATGAAGGCGCTGAGGTCTTGTGCATGTGCACGAGACAGTGATGTGTGTGTCAGTGAAGAGTTTCGTGCGCGAGGGGGAATGGCTCAAAGCGGCGCTCGTGACGGTCGCGTGTGTGTAGCATGATGAACTCGGGTTGAGGAGTGTTGTTGCTCGAGTTAAGGGCGTGTTGATCGCGTGTTGTTCTTGGGTTGTGGGGTGAGTTGATGCGTGTGTTGGAGTGTTGGGTTCAAGGGAGTGTTGTGGACGGTAGGGGGAAGATGGAGTTAGGGTCTGGGTAGTTGAATTTGGGCCGGGCTTTAGGCTAATAAATGAAGACAAGGTTTAAACTTGTTTTAAATGTAAAATTTTGTTTTAAGTTGAAATTCAACGCTTTATACTTCATCACTGATTAAATGTCAAAATTCTATTTTAAAAGTAATCACATTTTTATTGTTGAAGTTTTGAAATAATTTCACATTTTAAAATCTAATTTTCTTTTTACAAAGTGCTTAGTTTTAATAAATTGGAATATTTAAAATGTGAGAGTTTTAAGGATAAATGAAAATTATTTTGTTTTGAAGTTAATTAGATCTTTAAAATTTAAGTTTACTTTAAATTATTTAGTAATTAGAGTTGAAATAAATTAATAAATTTTGGTTAATTAATTGTTAAGATTTAATTAATCACTTATGAATTATTTAATAGATAATTAAGGATTCAATTAAATTTAATAACAATTAATAGGTTATTAATTAATTTATTAATTAATTTAAGGTTAATTCATAAATGACTAATAATTGATTAATTAATTGATTAATGATTAATAAATTAGTTATTAAGAAGTTAATTAATTAATTGATTAGGAGTTAATTAATTGAGTAATTAAACATTAATTAATCTGTAATTAATTGTAAATTAATTAAGATTAAGATTTAATTAATTAAATAATTAAGGTTAATTAATGATAATTAATTATGTAATTAAGATAAATTAATTTGTGATTAATTAAGGTTAATTATTATAAATTAAGGGTTAATTAATAATTAATTAAGGAATGATTAATGTAAATCAAAGTTTAATTAATAAATAATCATAGTAATTAATTGATAATAATTAAAGGATTATCAATTAATTAAAGATTAATTAATTAATAATGAGATAATTAAGAGGTGATTAATTAATTAAATGATTGTGATTAATTAATTAATGTTTGGTTATGCAAGATTAAGTGATAAATTCTTAAGTAATTAATTTAATTTAAAATAATTAAATTAATTATAATATGAATTTAAGTAGTGCTTGCATGTGGATGATTGTTTGAATTGATATCAGTTGAATGATAGTTGAGTTATATTCTGTGATGAGATGTTGTATATCTGTAATAGATTTTGGTTATTATCTGTTGATAATGTCGTGTGATGCTATGTTTAAAATCTGAATTGAATTGTTTAAATCTTTAAACAACTTGGCCTTTAAGACACGCTTTGGATTTCGATGAGACCGAGATCGGGTTTCCATATTTGGATATCCGAAAACCACATCGATTCCAAATAACGTTAGGTCGTGAATCTTATGTAAAGAGTGAAGACTCGAGGTGTAAGGGCTATACGTCAGTATAACTCTGTGGGTGATTCCGTAATGAGTTTGACGGAATAGTACTTATAGATTCGAGATGGAGAATCAGAGTGCAAGGGTTATCATCGTTAACTCTGAGGGTGATTCCAAAATGAGTGTAACGAGATAATGCCTTCGGTTTCGTTCGAACCCGGAACGAACTTGTATGGATTGAATGCTATCAGATCATCGTCAGGTGGACGATGAGCATTCTAAGAATTGTGTTCTTTATAAAGGTAATCGTAGCCTCAAGCCTCATTAACCGGGAATGGCTAAAACAGGGGAGGTGCAGCAAGGCTTCGTGGGTAGCCCCCACTTAAGAGTGAGATTTGCCCCTGTCTTGAAGTCCCTTATTATATATTCGGCTGTGTGGGCAGTTGTTGGCCACAACTGCGGGGTTGTCTTGTTCGAAACTGTCCATTAAGGGATGGGTCCGACCTTGTGTTGCAGGGGATCGGGAGTGATCCTCGGTACGGTGATCTAGGCCCCGTACTATGACGGGCGGTACCCCAGTAGCCCTACCATTGATGGAAACCCATTTTCCCTATGAGACCCTACGGTTTTGATTGTATTACCCACTTTTGTGGCTAGTAGCTGGAATTTAATGAATGTAACAATTTCGGCTATTTTCTATTTATTTGAAAACCCTAGACCCTATTATAATATCACTGAATTTCCTATCAAATGTTTTGGTTAGCGTAAGGTAAAAACTTACTCGTGTTTATTTGTGGGAAGTCTTACGTGATACCTTTTGTTTCAAATGATTTTAAAGTTAAACAACTTTAACTGTTTTACTCACACCAGACCCATGTCTGACCCGGAGTTTATTTTGTTTTTCATAAACTCTTGGGTACTCAAATTTTTATGAGTAGCCAAGTGATTAGGTTTAGATTAGCATATGTTTTGGAAGCTGGAGCTGAAGTCCAGACGTATTATCTATCTATATTCGCTGTAGTGGCATTTTGGTGTTATGTTTTGAGTTGTAGGGGTTGGGAAAACTCTTATGAATGTTGATGTAATGGAGTAGTATTATTTTGTGAACTCTGATATGTAAATTATGTAAGGGATATATGTAATATTATATTTTGTTCATTTCCGCTGTGAGATTCTGATGATTGTTGTTTCTTTTCTTTCTATCTTTCTATTTCTATCTCTTTCTTTTCTTATTGATGATACGTCTTTCTGTGGAATGAAAGACGGGTCGTCACATTAATGATTAATTAAACAGGGTTAAGTGATTAACTCTTAAGTAATTGATTTAAATTAAATTAATTATAATAAGAATTAAAAATGTTTACTTATGAATGTTGTATAAGTAGAATATCTGATTTTGTGATATACTTTTGGTGATATTCTGTGATACTCTATAATATGCCTTGATATATCTATGATGATTGTGTATGATTTATCTGTGATAAATGCTATGTGAATTCAAAGTGTTGAATTATACAGTTTAAAACTAATAAACAACTTGACCTTTAAAATGGCATTTGGATTTCGATGAGACCGGGATTGGGTGTCAATTATGATTATCCGAAAACCATATCGATCCAAATTAAACGTTAGGTCGTAAATTTCCAACTGAAGATCGAAATGATGTTTCAGAATGCAAGGGTTATTGTCGTTGACTTTGAGGGTGATTCCAAAATGAGTGTAACGAGATAACGCCTTCGGTTTCGTTCGAACACGGAACGAACTTGTATGGATTGAATGCTTTCATAACTTCGTCAGGTGGATGGTGAGCATTCTAAGATATATTTTCTGTAAAGGTAAACGCGGCCTCAACCCTCATCAACCGGGAATAGCTAAAACAGGGGATGTGCAGCAAGGTTAGGTGGGTAGCACCCAAGCAGGACGAGATATACCCTGTCTTGATGTCTCTTTTTATTTCGGCCGTATGGGCGGTTGCTAGCTACAACCGCAGGGTTATCTTGTTCGGGACTGTTCAGTAAGGAATGGTTCTGGCC
This sequence comes from Allium cepa, assembly GCA_030765085.1. Classification (NCBI taxonomy): domain Eukaryota; kingdom Viridiplantae; phylum Streptophyta; class Magnoliopsida; order Asparagales; family Amaryllidaceae; genus Allium; species Allium cepa. The sequence continues at coordinate 870,327,316 of CM060937.1, read as the reverse complement.
TTATGTTGTAGGGGGTCGGGAGTGATCATCGGTACAGTGATCTAGGCCCCGTACTATGACGGGCGGTACCCCAGTAGCCCTGCCATTGTATGGAATCCAATTTTCAATAAGTGCCGTACGTTTTGATTGTGCCCAACTATGTTGGAATGTGAGATGTAAGCATTACAGCTATTCTGTATTTTACATGAAAACCCTAGACACTAATGTAATATCACTGGATTTCTTATTAAATTGTTTTGGTTAGCGTAAGGTAAAAACTTACCCGTATTTATGTGTGGGAAGTCTTACGTGATACCTTTATTTTCAAAAGTTTTCCAAAGTTAAACAACTTTAAATTGTTTACTCATACCAAACCCATGTCTGACCCGGAGTTTATTTTTGTTTTTCATAAACTCTTGGGTACTCAAATTTTCACGAGTAGCTAAGTGATAGGTTTTGGAGTGTTTGTTTGTTTCTGGAGGAGCTTGGAGTAGGAGTCCAGGCGTATATATCTATCTAGTTCCGCTGTGTTAGTTGATGTATGTTATATTATGGGATTTATGTAGTGACAGATGTATGTATGACTGTCATGTGTATGATATTGTATAACTCTGATATATGTAAACCATGTAATAGTTATGTGATGTATTATATTTTATTCCGTTTCCGCTGTGAGATTCTGATGTTGTTATTCTTTCTTTCTATTCTTTTCTATTTCTATCCCTTTCTTTTCTTATTGATGATACGTCTTTCTGTAAGTAGAAAGGCGGGTCGTCACAGTTGGTATCAGAGCATAAGTTGAGATAGTACCTAGGCTCTGGAATAATATTTATCGTGAGAGTGTGTATTTGTATTTTTATATAATTATATACCTATCTAAATTTGTTGAGTTACCTGTTCAGGTGGCCAACATGAGTTCTGGAAGAAGAGGCAGAGGCAGGGACAGTACCTCGACTGAAAATGGACGAAGTCAAACTGCAAGTGAGGCTGTAGATCCAGTACCGCCTCAGGTTAGTTTTGCTGCTTTATGCAAGTACTTCATCAACCTTGGAGGTAAACCATTTAAAGAGTCAGAGACTATAATTGAGGTCCAAGCTTGGCTTCTCTTGTGAGCACATCTTTAAGAGTATGAAGTTGTCTAAAGAGCGGAAAAGGGAAATGGCTTCATGGCAATTGCAGGGAGGCGCAGTAGCCTGGTGGAATGCAGTGGTAGCAAACATCTCTAAAGACGACATCTCGTGGGGAAGATTTAAAGAGTTGTTTGAGGATAAATTCATACCAACAGTAGAGACTGTATCAAGATTTTCTGAATTTGAAGCAGGGAAGCATGACTATAGCAGAGTATGAGATCAAATTCAATGAACTTTCTTGCTACGGACTAGGACTCATTGATACTCCACTCAAAAAGAATGAAATGCTTGTGTAAGGATTGAGGTCGGAATTTCATGAAAAGATGACGGCGCATTTGAAAGGATCTTTTGTTGAGTTAGTTGATAAGGCTCTGAGATATGAGGATTTGATGAATAAGAGATCAGTGGCACTAGTAGCAGCATCGGGAGGAAATTCTTCTAATGCAAATAAGAGGAAGTTCAATCCCATTTGGAGGAAGCAGAGCAAGAAGAAGACTGGAAGTAACAGCGGACCTCGCAAATGCTATATATGTCAACAAGAAGGTCACTTGGCGAATAAGTGTCCCAGGAAAGGATTTCAGCAGCAATAGCAGTCGCATCAGAGTGGACCGGTTCGACTTTGGTTCGGAGATCTCTATGCTTCAATTGCCATCAACCAGGTCATATGATCAAGGATTGCCCGCTTCTTTATAAAGCTCAGCAGAATAAGTTATTCGCTTTAGAAGGTGCACCATCTACTTCATCTAAAGGCAAGGGAGTTTTGGAAGGTACATTACTTTTAGATGGCAAGTATATTAAAGTTTTGTTTGATTCGGGGGCTTCTTTGAGTTTTATTTCTCTGGAATCTATAGAGAAGTTCTTTCTTAACCCTAGTACTGTTGACTGTCCCATTTTTGTATCTAATCCTATAGGAAGGGTAACCAGATTAGATATGATCAGTAGAGACTTAAAGATTTCCTATCTATCCCATAGTTTTGCTTGTGACCCTTATGTGTTGAATTTTAAGGGATTTGATCTTATATTGGGAATGGATTGGCTCGATAAGTATAAGGCTGTTTTGAATTGTAATGAGAGAACAGTTTCGTTGGAAACCTGTAACGACCCAGAATTTTTAAAAATTAAAATTTGAATATTTAATTAATTTTAAATATTTATAAGTGAATTTATAAGTCGAATAAATTTTTATTTGAATTTTTGGATTTAATTGAATAATTAAATCAATAATTTAATATGTTAAATTATGGAAATAACAGAAAATTGGGTTAAATATGATTGAAAATGATTTGTAAAATTTTATTTTATCATATGGAAGTTAGAATGATATTTTAGAACTTTTAAAATCGAATTAAAAGTTAATTTGTGAAAATTGAATATTTTAATATTTAAATCGACTAGTAAAAATAGTCAATTTTTGAACAGTCTCAGAATTGAACGAAACTAGTTCCATTGGATCCGTAATAGTTAGTTATTACCGGATTTCAAATTTCGTGTCAATCGGAGTTATCGTTTGATCGTGGCAGCTCGAAACGCATCGATTTATTTTTAATTTAAATTTGACGAGTGAAAATAGCCATTTTTCAAAAAGTCTCGGATTTTGACGAAACTAGTTTCATCGGATCCGTAATGTGATATTATTGTAAGGTTTCAAATTTCAAGTCAATTGGATTTACCGTTTGTCCGGTACAAATTAAAACGCCTAGAAAATCGCTTAAATCGGTTTAATTCAAATTGAGCGTTTATAGCCATAACTCGCACAGATGTCTGAATTAGCTTCCGAAACCTGTTCCATTGTGTCCGGAACGCGGGGTAAACCCTAGAAACGCTGGTTACGGCGCCTAATTCGGAGTTCGGAATTTCCGGGATGAATAGTGTTTCGTCGGTTCCTTATAAATAGCCCCTCACTCAAGAAAAAAAAAAGAAATATTAAACCCTAGCCGCCACCCACATAACCCACGGCCAGAAACACGCGACATTCATCCCTCCAAATCTCCAAATCTGTCGACAATTAGCCTTAAGTTTCAACTAACAAATTGAAGAGGACGATGAGATCTACAAGATCAACGGTGGAGATCGTGTTTGGTGTCGTGTGGAGGGAGATAAATGGGGCCGTTTGCTTCAACTTGCGCACGGAATTCTATGCAGATGTGGGGGCCGAGTTCACCACTGGTCAGGCCGAGGGTGGAGCTAGGGGAGACGTGTCGAATGCAAATTCCAGATCGTGATATAGGTTGGCGTGGAGGAGGCAAAGTAAAACCCTAATCTAGTGAAGTGGGTTCGGCTTGTGCGTGTTATACTGAAGGGATTCACGCATGAGGGAGATGAAGATTTTGGCGCGTTGGATCTGCTAGGGACGGTGGATGCAAGCTAGGTTATAAAATAATTATAATTTATGTTGTATTTGTGTATATAAATACGAGCAAACTTCATAAATGCATAACTTTTTCATACGAGGTCGAAAAAATGCAAACTCAGTTGCGTTGGAATCGTATGGATGAGCACTACGCGATGGAGTTGATTTGGAGTCGTTTGGAGTTAGTGAGAATTTTGGGTAAAATTAAACGTCCGTTTAATTTTATTCGAAATAAATCGCTAAAACGGAATTTAAAATCAAGGTGAGAATTTCTCACTCAATCGAATTAGTTTCGATTTTATTTTAAATAGTTAGATTTAAAAATATTTGAATGCATGTTTGAATGTTGATTGATATCTATTGATTGTTAAAATAGACATTATACGCTGTTAGTAAGCGGATGTTATTTATTAAAAACATATACCGCGAATATTTCATAAACAGTGAAATTGGTATTATATATAATATCAATATATATATATTGGCATATGTATATATTGCAGTTATTGATTTCCCGTATTTTTGTTTAGCGGATGAGACCCTATTACGCCGTTATTAAGCGGATAATATTTTAATAAGAACATATACCGCGATAATTTCGTACTGGAGCGAAATTGGTATTGTGCTAATGTTTGTGATGCAGGAAATAGGTTGGAGGGATCCAACTGGATTCCTCAACAGTATTTATTTGATTTTCAGATATTTTGATATTTGATTGATTATCATATCGATATATGATATCGTTGTTGTCGTGATTGACTATTTGGTATGTAGCATCATTGGACCGAATTTTGGAATTTTAAAATGATTTATAAAGTGATTTTTGAAAATATACTATATGTTTGGAATTTGATCTATTTTAAGTAAATAAACGTTATAATTTTTAAAGTTATAAAAATTATGATTTTGTGAAATATAGTTAAAAGTTGATTTTTGAGAAATAGGGGATTTATGATTTTATAAAATAGTTTAAATTGGATTTTTGAATATATTATAAAAGTTTAAAAATAGGATTTATAAAATTTGATTATTTTATAAATCAAAATGGTGAAACTATAAAGGAAATTAAAGACGTTTTAAAAGAATAATATAAATTGATTTATATTAAGAGATTTATAAACGGATATTTATAAATTGAAATATTGACTTATAAAACGAGTTTTTATAAGTGTTTGAATGAAGTGAAAATGAATTTCATAATTGAATGGAATTTATAGAATTTTATACGGTGAAGTTATAAATGGAATTTTATAAGCAGTAGGTTTATAAAATTTATTAAGTTATTAAAATAATGATTTTGGATAAATGAATGAATCTTATAAGTTATAAGATTTATAATTTGGGAAGTTAAAAAGAACGATTTTGTAAAATAATCGTTTTATAAGCATTTGACTTATAATATGAACTTTTAGTTTATAATTTAGTTATAAACTGGAATAGGTTAATAAAAGAATTTATAAAAAGGAAGTTTTTATAAATAAATAGAAATGGAGTTTATAAACGTTGTTTTATAAATCCGCAAACGACTTATTTTGATAAGAAAATTGTTGAAACCTATTAAAGGAAGTTTATTCACGTTTTTGAATAGTGAATAATCCTTTGAATTAAAATGAATAAAAGGATGAAATTGTTAATGAAGTATATTCACGTTTTTGAATAGTGAATAACACGTTAAAGAAATTGTTTTGGATGTTTTAAATAGAATTAAAACGATCGAACAATGTTTTAAAATGTGTTGAGATTCGAAACCATAGATTTCAACATTTATTCTTGAAATAGACGTTTTCGAGAAATAGAAGGAAATATTGGACTATAACACTGTTGTTATAGTAAATGATTTCCGAAAGGAAATGTTTTGTATAGTATTGGGATTTATATATCTATTTTAATTTTTAAATCCCTATACTAGTGATTTTGGGTTGTCGTAACGATGTTTTACGTAACATTCGTTTTGGCCCAAATAAATATGTTTAAGAGAATGATTTCCTTAAAGAATGAAATTTATACTTAATTTCGATTTAAGTATATTGAATATTTTCTAAGTGTTGAAAATAAATAAAAATTGTGAATTACTTATGAATAAATAAGTATGGAAATGTTTTCCAATATAAAGTGAATATTTTGAGAATTTATCTTTTTTGAAGATAAATTGAAAAGGAATATTGAAATGAATAATTGAAATCGAATATTCATAGATATTTTGGATTATAAATTCGCTAAGGAATTTATAAAAGAAAGTGAAATTGGTTTAAAAAAATAAATATTGATTTATTTTTGAAGTATTGAAAATTAATATCTAGTGAAGATATTTTGGAAAATAAATAATTTGGAAAATTATTTGGAAACTGGTGATGTGTGCATATCCAGTGATAGTTCAATAACCGACTATCAATATTTCCCTTTGAATGGGTAGTTGATGTGATTTGTTTGAATGTGAATGCTACACTTATTTTTGAATAAGCGCTCACTATTCGGGTTAACCGGGAAAGGACCATGGGGTCGTATAACCCATTCCGAATATGTGATACGTCGTTATGAATTGCATTGGAAGATCGGTGTCGAAGACCCGGTATTTGCGAGAGCGATAGGATGACCTGTCGATTGTCTCTGCACTGAGTTGCAACGGTATAGAGACTCCCTAAGTGATGGGAAATCCGATCAGGATTGTGAATATCCGGATTGCAAGGACTTCTTTGTAAGTGCCTTCGGTTTTGTTCGATCCCGGAACAGACTTGTATGGATTGTATGTCTGACATTACAAGTTGAGAATGTAAAGCCGATTTCTTTCAAATATATTTCTGTTGGTGGCGGAGAATTTATTCTTTTAGCTTAACACCCTTCTCTGAGACGTACGAGCTCAGAGGTTATATAGTTGAAGTTATCAGCGATATATTCCCAATTTGGTAATGTGATATGCTGAGTGATGCTGAAATGATCATTGTGTTGATTATTGTGATAGGATCGTTTATTTGATCGTCTATCTTAGTGATCATTGTGTTGATCATTTGTTGACCCAAAGCATGGCTTTTGTATAAAGTATGTTTTTGTGGACGTGACTTCGTCGAACCTCACACCCCGGAAATGGTCAAAACAGGAAAGATGCGGCAAGGTTATAAGAGGTAGCACCCTTTAGGGTATGTACATTTCCTTCTGGATAGAGGTGGTATCATGGTATGGAGCCCAGATATTTAACCTATGTGGTTACTACGAATTTATTACTTTGTGGTTGTTGGTTATCAGGATCCCGTGAGAAAGGTCGTTTACGATCGGGGAATGGCGTGCTCGTGTCAGTAGTTACCCAGTTAGGGGTAACCCGGCCTTGTGTTGGCAGAGTTCCGGTTTGGTTCTCGGGGATGTCTTTCCAGAGGCATTCTCATGTGGCAATGGGAAGTTTCTTGGCCTGGCCATTTGTTGGAAATCCAAAGAAACAATACGTGATTTGTACGGTTTTAGTTGTAGAACCTGCCATCTAATATGGTAGCTATTAGTAGGCATAATATAATGGTACCTATGTTGGCTAAGATTTATATTCTACTTTCGAAATGAATTTTCCCTACACTATACACTAGTAATAATATCAAATATTATTTTAAATGCGTATCAAACATCTTTGACTATCATAAGGAGAAATCTCCTCCGATTCTGCGTTTGCATTGTGTGTGTGTGCGGGAGGCCTTATGGTAGTCTCATTTTTAAAAGCATTGCGAATTGAATTTAAAAATATCTCTCTATTTTGATTTTAAAGTTAAATAAACTGTTTTGAGTTCTCACACCAGTCACATGACTGACTTGGAGTTTATTGTTTTCCTTCATAAACTTTGGGTGCCCACCAATTTCCACACGGGCAGTCAAGAGTTAAGGTATATCAGGATATTCTGGATATTCTGGAGTTGCTGGAGGCAAGCTGGATGGCATGGCGTATTACTTATATAGTATTTCTTTTTCCGCTGCACTATTTGTTGTTGTTGTTGTACACTCTGATGATATGATGTAATGAAATGTAATGTAATAACTGATATAGTTCTTTGTTTAAAGATTATTCATTTATTATTATATGTTGTTCCGCTGCGAATTGTGAGATTCTGATGTTGTTCTTGTTTTCTGTTCCGTCCTATTCTCTGTTGTTTTTCTATTCCGTCCTATTTTCTTCTATTTTTCTCTTTTCCTCTATTCTCTTTTCCTTCTATTTTAAAATGTTCTATCTTCTTTTCTGTTTTCTACTCTCTCTAATTTCTATCTTCCTATCCCTATCTAAATTTTCTTCCTTTCTACTTTTTCTTTTCTTAAATTCTTTTTAAAACCCATAACTATTCGGTTTTTCGGCAACGAAAAATCGAAGCGTTACAGTTGGTATCAGAGCATATGGTTAAGCGACAACCATGGTTCTGTTGGGTATTACTCATTAGAGATAGAGTCAGTAGTACTCTAGAATGAGTTTGAGTGTAAAAATAGTTATGAGAGCGTATTTGTTAGTGAATATAAAATTGTTTTGTATTGTGTTGACTTATCGGTTGATTGTTTATAAATTCCAGTCGATGTAGTCTTGCTAACTATCGTAGATAGGAGTTTCTAAACTCTTAAACAAGATAAACCGACATAATATTGTTTTAAATTGGGTAAATGAAATAATTTTACCTTGATTATATTTTTATATAAAAGAAATAATTTTTCAGAATTATTAAAGTGTATATAAATTGTTTGGTTGTTGAATAAGAACATCTAAATAAAAGAATAATTATATAAACAAATGAATTATAAGAATTGAATTATAATTAAAGTGATTTACAATTGTGAAATAAACTTATATATATATGTAAGAAGTGAAACTAATGAATATATTTATGAATATGAGTTAAAAATAATAAAGTTAAGTGATAGATATGAACTTAAGTTATGTAAATGAAATTCAACTTTAGAATTGAATTGAATGAATGGATTGAATATTAATCAATTAAATGTAAATTTAAGTTGATATGAAATAATGAATGTAAGTGTTGATTCATTTAAAATCTAAAGTTATTGAAAGTTGAATAGTTGAATGAAAATCAATTTAATTAAACAAATTGTAAGCAAAGGAAATTTGGTTGTAATTAATATACATTGATTGTCATATGATTGTTAGTTGATTGTATATAATTCATTAAGTATTAATGAAAGTGAATTAGTGAAATTTAAAGCTATGTAATTGAATTCAAATAGAAAGTAAATAAATTTGAATGGAATTGAATGTGAATTGGATTTAATTAGTGAATGCAAACTAATTAAAATTGGGAATGAATGTTGATAAAATCCAATGTAAATAAATCAAATGTGATTTAAATTGAAAACCATTTCATTGAATATTAATGAGAATATGAATGAATATTTATTGGTTATGGATGTTAGTTGAATGATAGTTGGTTGATGTTTGAATATGTTTCATTTGCTATGTTGACATATATAGTTATTATGTTACTATATGTTGTATATTGATACTATTATCTATATGCATGATTCTCATGTTGTTTGTTGAGTGATTAGTAGGTGCGGATCGCGTTTGCTTCGCATTTGGAGCTCGCTTTTGCGCTATATTAGCCGTATATGCTAGCTAATAAAATATAAGGTACATATCTCGGATTACATACCGTACTTTTATACTTTTTTCCCTTCGGGATGCCTCATTACTTGATGAGATGTATATTTGTGATATATATACTGTCATTTTTTTTTCGGATCGAGCCGCGCAAAGGGGACTATGGCGAATTTTTCCGAAAATTTAAGGCGTTAGAAAAAAATTTGAGAAAGTTGGAAATTTTTTGAAAACTTTAAACTTTGATTTGAAGTTGAAAGTTAAACAATAGTAATTGTTTTTGAAAAGATAACTAAGTATGATTTGAAAACTTAGTAAAGTTATTATAAGAAGTTTAATTATGGATTTATGGAAAATTAAAAAATTCTATAACTTTTCTTACTAGTTAATTTCGAGGACGAAATTCTTTTAAGTGGAGAAGATTGTAACGACCCAGAATTTTTAAAAATTAAAATTTGAATATTTAATTAATTTTAAATATTTATAAGTGAATTTATAAGTCGAATAAATTTTTATTTGAATTTTTGGATTTAATTGAATAATTAAATCAATAATTTAATATGTTAAATTATGGAAATAACTGAAAATTGGGTTAAATATGATTGAAAATGATTTGTAAAATTTTATTTTATCATATGGAAGTTAGAATGATATTTTAGAACTTTTAAAATCGAATTAAAAGTTAATTTGTGAAAATTGAATATTTTAATATTTAAATCGACTAGTAAAAATAGTCAATTTTTGAACAGTTTCAGAATTGAACGAAACCAGTTCCATTGGATCCGTAATAGTTAGTTATTACCGGATTTCAAATTTCGTGTCAATCGGAGTTATCGTTTGATCGTGGCAGCTCGAAACGCATCGATTTATTTTTAATTTAAATTTGACGAGTGAAAATAGCCATTTTTCAAAAAGTCTCGGATTTCGACGAAACTAGTTTCATCGGATCCATAATGTGATATTATTGTAAGGTTTCAAATTTCAAGTCAATTGGATTTACCGTTTGTCCGGTACAAATTAAAACGCCTAGAAAATCGCTTAAATCGGTTTAATTCAAATTGAGCGTTTATAGCCATAACTCGCACAGATGTCCGAATTAGCTTCCGAAACCTGTTCCATTGTGTCCGGAACGCGGGGTAAACCCTAGAAACGCTGGTTACGGCGCCTAATTCGGAGTTCGGAATTTCCGGGATGAATAGTGTTTCGTCGGTTCCTTATAAATAGCCCCTCACTCAAGAAAATAAAAAAAAAGAAATATTAAACCCTAGCCGCCACCCACATAACCCACGGCCAGAAACACGCGACATTCATCCCTCCAAATCTCCAAATCCGTCGACAATTAGCCTTAAGTTTCAACTAACAAATTGAAGAGGACGATGAGATCTACAAGATCAACGGTGGAGATCGTGTTTGGTGTCGTGTGGAGGGAGATAAATGGGGCCGTTTGCTTCAACTTGCGCACGGAATTCTATGCAGATGTGGGGGCCAAGTTCACCACTGGTCAGGCCGAGGGTGGAGCTAGGGGAGACGTGTCGAATGCAAGTTCCAGATCGTGATATAGGTTGGCGTGGAGGAGGCAAAGTAAAACCCTAATCTAGTGAAGTGGGTTCGGCTTGTGCGTGTTATACTGGAGGGATTCACGCATGAGGGAGATGAAGATTTTGGCGCGTTGGATCTGCTAGGGACGGTGGATGCAAGCTAGGTTATAAAATAATTATAATTTATGTTGTATTTGTGTATATAAATACGAGCAAACTTCATAAATGCATAACTTTTTCATACGAGGTCGAAAAAATGCAAACTCAGTTGCGTTGGAATCGTATGGACGAGCACTACGCGATGGAGTTGGTTTGGAGTCGTTTGGAGTTAGTGAGAATTTTGGGTAAAATTAAACGTATTCGAAATAAATCGCTAAAACGGAATTTAAAATCAAGGTGAGAATTTCTCACTCAATCGAATTAGTTTCGATTTTATTTTAAATAGTTAGATTTAAAAATATTTGAATGCATGTTTGAATGTGATTGATATCTATTGATTGTTAAAATAGACATTATACGCCGTTAGTAAGCGGATGTTATTTATTAAAAACATATACCGCGAATATTTCATAAACAGTGAAATTGGTATTATATATAATATCAATATATATATATTGGCATACGTATATATTGCAGTTATTGATTTCCTGCATTTTTGTTTAGCGGATGAGACCCTATTACGCCGTTATTAAGCGGATAATATTTTAATAAGAACATATACCGCGATAATTTCGTACTGGAGCGAAATTGGTATTGTGCTAATGTTTGTGATGCAGGAAACAGGTTGGAGGGATCCAACTGGATTCCTCAACAGTATTTATTTGATTTTCAGATATTTTGATATTTGATTGATTATCATATCGATATATGATATCGTTGTTGTCGTGATTGACTATTTGGTATGTAGCATCATTGGACCGAATTTTGGAATTTTAAAATGATTTATAAAGTGATTTTTGAAAATATACTATATGTTTGGAATTTGATCTATTTTAAGTAAATAAACGTTATAATTTTTAAAGTTATAAAAATTATGATTTTGTGAAATATAGTTAAAAGTTGATTTTTGAGAAATAGGGGATTTATGATTTTATAAAATAGTTTAAATTGGATTTTTGAATATATTATAAAAGTTTAAAAATAGGATTTATAAAATTTGATTATTTTATAAATCAAAATGGTGAAACTATAAAGGAAATTAAAGACGTTTTAAAAGAATAATATAAATTGATTTATATTAAGAGATTTATAAACGGATATTTATAAATTGAAATATTGACTTATAAAACGAGTTTTTATAAGTGTTTGAATGAAGTGAAAATGAATTTCATAATTGAATGGAATTTATAGAATTTTATACGGTGAAGTTATAAATGGAATTTTATAAGCAGTAGGTTTATAAAATTTATTAAGTTATTAAAATAATGATTTTGGATAAATGAACGAATCTTATAAGTTATAAGATTTATAATTTGGGAAGTTAAAAAGAACGATTTTGTAAAATAATCGTTTTATAAGCATTTGACTTATAATATGAACTTTTAGTTTATAATTTAGTTATAAACTGGAATAGGTTAATAAAAGAATTTATAAAAAGGAAGTTTTTATAAATAAATAGAAATGGAGTTTATAAACGTTGTTTTATAAATCCGCAAACGACTTATTTTGATAAGAAAATTGTTGAAACCTATTAAAGGAAGTTTATTCACGTTTTTGAATAGTGAATAATCCTTTGAATTAAAATGAATAAAAGGATGAAATTGTTAATGAAGTATATTCACGTTTTTGAATAGTGAATAACACGTTAAAGAAATTGTTTTGGATGTTTTAAATAGAATTAAAACGATCGAACAATGTTTTAAAATGTGTTGAGATTCGAAACCATAGATTTCAACATTTATTGTTGAAATAGACGTTTTCGAGAAATAGAAGGAAATAGTGGACTATAACACTGTTGTTATAGTAAATGATTTCCGAAAGGAAATGTTTTGTATAGTATTGGGATTTATATATCTATTTTAATTTTTAAATCCCTATACTAGTGATTTTGGGTTGTCGTAACGATGTTTTACGTAACATTCGTTTTGGCCCAAATAAATATGTTTAAGAGAATGATTTCCTTAAAGAATGAAATTTATACTTAATTTCGATTTAAGTATATTGAATATTTTCTAAGTGTTGAAAATAAATAAAAATTGTGAATTACTTATGAATAAATAAGTATGGAAATGTTTTCCAATATAAAGTGAATATTTTGAGAATTTATCTTTTTTGAAGATAAATTGAAAAGGAATATTGAAATGAATAATTGAAATCGAATATTCATAGATATTTTGGATTATAAATTCGCTAAGGAATTTATAAAAGAAAGTGAAATTGGTTTAAAAAAATAAATATTGATTTATTTTTGAAGTATTGAAAATTAATATCTAGTGAAGATATTTTGGAAAATAAATAATTTGGAAAATTATTTGGAAACTGGTGATGTGTGCATATCCAGTGATAGTTCAATAACCGACTATCAATATTTCCCTTTGAATGGGTAGTTGATGTGATTTGTTTGAATGTGAATGCTACACTTATTTTTGAATAAGCGCTCACTATTCGGGTTAACCGGGAAAGGACCATGGGGTCGTATAACCCATTCCGAATATGTGATACGTCGTTATGAATTGCATTGGAAGATCGGTGTCGAAGACCCGGTATTTGCGAGAGCGATAGGATGACCTGTCGATTGTCTCTGCACTGAGTTGCAACGGTATAGAGACTCCCTAAGTGATGGGAAATCCGATCAGGATTGTGAATATCCGGATTGCAAGGACTTCTTTGTAAGTGCCTTCGGTTTTGTTCGATCCCGGAACAGACTTGTATGGATTGTATGTCTGACATTACAAGTTGAGAATGTAAAGCCGATTTCTTTCAAATATATTTCTGTTGGTGGCGGAGAATTTATTCTTTTAGCTTAACACCCTTCTCTGAGACGTACGAGCTCAGAGGTTATATAGTTGAAGTTATCAGCGATATATTCCCAATTTGGTAATGTGATATGCTGAGTGATGCTGAAATGATCATTGTGTTGATTATTGTGATAGGATCGTTTATTTGATCGTCTATCTTAGTGATCATTGTGTTGATCATTTGTTGACCCAAAGCATGGCTTTTGTATAAAGTATGTTTTTGTGGACGTGACTTCGTCGAACCTCACACCCCGGAAATGGTCAAAACAGGAAAGATGCGGCAAGGTTATAAGAGGTAGCACCCTTTAGGGTATGTACATTTCCTTCTGGATAGAGGTGGTATCATGGTATGGAGCCCAGATATTTAACCTATGTGGTTACTACGAATTTATTACTTTGTGGTTGTTGGTTATCGGGATCCCGTGAGAAAGGTCGTTTACGATCGGGGAATGGCGTGCTCGTGTCAGTAGTTACCCAGTTAGGGGTAACCCGGCCTTGTGTTGGCAGAGTTCCGGTTTGGTTCTCGGGGATGTCTTTCCAGAGGCATTCTCATGTGGCAATGGGAAGTTTCTTGGCCTGACCATTTGTTGGAAATCCAAAGAAACAATACGTGATTTGTACGGTTTTAGTTGTAGAACCTGCCATCTAATATGGTAGCTATTAGTAGGCATAATATAATGGTACCTATGTTGGCTAAGATTTATATTCTACTTTCGAAATGAATTTTCCCTACACTATACACTAGTAATAATATCAAATATTATTTTAAATGCGTATCAAGCATCTTTGACTATCATAAGGAGAAATCTCCTCCGATTCTGCGTTTGCATTGTGTGTGTGTGCGGGAGGCCTTATGGTAGTCTCATTTTTAAAAGCATTGTGAATTGAATTTAAAAATATCTCTCTATTTTGATTTTAAAGTTAAATAAACTGTTTTGAGTTCTCACACCAGTCACATGACTGACTTGGAGTTTATTGTTTTCCTTCATAAACTTTGGGTGCCCACCAATTTCCACACGGGCAGTCAAGAGTTAAGGTATATCAGGATATTCTGGATATTCTGGAGTTGCTGGAGGCAAGCTGGATGGCATGGCGTATTACTTATATAGTATTTCTTTTTCCGCTGCACTATTTGTTGTTGTTGTTGTACACTCTGATGATATGATGTAATGAAATGTAATGTAATAACTGATATAGTTCTTTGTTTAAAGATTATTCATTTATTATTATATGTTGTTCCGCTGCGAATTGTGAGATTCTGATGTTGTTCTTGTTTTCTGTTCCGTCCTATTCTCTGTTGTTTTTCTATTCCGTCCTATTTTCTTCTATTTTTCTCTTTTCCTCTATTCTCTTTTCCTTCTATTTTAAAATGTTCTATCTTCTTTTCTGTTTTCTACTCTCTCTAATTTCTATCTTCCTATCCCTATCTAAATTTTCTTCCTTTCTACTTTTTCTTTTCTTAAATTCTTTTTAAAACCCATAACTATTCGGTTTTTCGGCAACGAAAAATCGAAGCGTTACAGTTGGTATCAGAGCATATGGTTAAGCGACAACCATGGTTCTGTTGGGTATTACTCATTAGAGATAGAGTCAGTAGTACTCTAGAATGAGTTTGAGTGTAAAAATAGTTATGAGAGCGTATTTGTTAGTGAATATAAAATTGTTTTGTATTGTGTTGACTTATCGGTTGATTGTTTATAAATTCCAGTCGATGTAGTCTTGCTAACTATCGTAGATAGGAGTTTCTAAACTCTTAAACAAGATAAACCGACATAATATTGTTTTAAATTGGGTAAATGAAATAATTTTACCTTGATTATATTTTTATATAAAAGAAATAATTTTTCAGAATTATTAAAGTGTATATAAATTGTTTGGTTGTTGAATAAGAACATCTAAATAAAAGAATAATTATATAAACAAATGAATTATACGAATTGAATTATAATTAAAGTGATTTACAATTGTGAAATAAACTTATATATATATGTAAGAAGTGAAACTAATGAATATATTTATGAATATGAGTTAAAAATAATAAAGTTAAGTGATAGATATGAACTTAAGTTATGTAAATGAAATTCAACTTTAGAATTGAATTGAATGAATGGATTGAATATTAATCAATTAAATGTAAATTTAAGTTGATATGAAATAATGAATGTAAGTGTTGATTCATTTAAAATCTAAAGTTATTGAAAGTTGAATAGTTGAATGAAAATCAATTTAATTAAACAAATTGTAAGCAAAGGAAATTTGGTTGTAATTAATATACATTGATTGTCATATGATTGTTAGTTGATTGTATATAATTCATTAAGTATTAATGAAAGTGAATTAGTGAAATTTAAAGCTATGTAATTGAATTCAAATAGAAAGTAAATAAATTTGAATGGAATTGAATGTGAATTGGATTTAATTAGTGAATGCAAACTAATTAAAATTGGGAATGAATGTTGATAAAATCCAATGTAAATAAATCAAATGTGATTTAAATTGAAAACCATTTCATTGAATATTAATGAGAATATGAATGAATATTTATTGGTTATGGATGTTAGTTGAATGATAGTTGGTTGATGTTTGAATATGTTTCATTTGCTATGTTGACATATATAGTTATTATGTTACTATATGTTGTATATTGATACTATTATCTATATGCATGATTCTCATGTTGTTTGTTGAGTGATTAGTAGGTGCGGATCGCGTTTGCTTCGCATTTGGAGCTCGCTTTTGCGCTATATTAGCCGTATATGCTAGCTAATAAAATATAAGGTACATATCTCGGATTACATACCGTACTTTTATACTTTTTTCCCTTCGGGATGCCTCATTACTTGATGAGATGTATATTTGTGATATATATACTGTCATTTTTTTTTCGGATCGAGCCGCGCAAAGGGGACTATGGCGAATTTTTCCGAAAATTTAAGGCGTTAGAAAAAAATTTGAGAAAGTTGGAAAATTTTTGAAAACTTTAAACTTTGATTTGAAGTTGAAAGTTAAACAATAGTAATTGTTTTTGAAAAGATAACTAAGTATGATTTGAAAACTTAGTAAAGTTATTATAAGAAGTTTAATTATGGATTTATGGAAAATTAAAAAATTCTATAACTTTTCTTACTAGTTAATTTCGAGGACGAAATTCTTTTAAGTGGAGAAGATTGTAACGACCCAGAATTTTTAAAAATTAAAATTTGAATATTTAATTAATTTTAAATATTTATAAGTGAATTTATAAGTCGAATAAATTTTTATTTGAATTTTTGGATTTAATTGAATAATTAAATCAATAATTTAATATGTTAAATTATGGAAATAACTGAAAATTGGGTTAAATATGATTGAAAATGATTTGTAAAATTTTATTTTATCATATGGAAGTTAGAATGATATTTTAGAACTTTTAAAATCGAATTAAAAGTTAATTTGTGAAAATTGAATATTTTAATATTTAAATCGACTAGTAAAAATAGTCAATTTTTGAACAGTTTCAGAATTGAACGAAACCAGTTCCATTGGATCCGTAATAGTTAGTTATTACCGGATTTCAAATTTCGTGTCAATCGGAGTTATCGTTTGATCGTGGCAGCTCGAAACGCATCGATTTATTTTTAATTTAAATTTGACGAGTGAAAATAGCCATTTTTCAAAAAGTCTCGGATTTCGACGAAACTAGTTTCATCGGATCCATAATGTGATATTATTGTAAGGTTTCAAATTTCAAGTCAATTGGATTTACCGTTTGTCCGGTACAAATTAAAACGCCTAGAAAATCGCTTAAATCGGTTTAATTCAAATTGAGCGTTTATAGCCATAACTCGCACAGATGTCCGAATTAGCTTCCGAAACCTGTTCCATTGTGTCCGGAACGCGGGGTAAACCCTAGAAACGCTGGTTACGGCGCCTAATTCGGAGTTCGGAATTTCCGGGATGAATAGTGTTTCGTCGGTTCCTTATAAATAGCCCCTCACTCAAGAAAATAAAAAAAAAAGAAATATTAAACCCTAGCCGCCACCCACATAACCCACGGCCAGAAACACGCGACATTCATCCCTCCAAATCTCCAAATCCGTCGACAATTAGCCTTAAGTTTCAACTAACAAATTGAAGAGGACGATGAGATCTACAAGATCAACGGTGGAGATCGTGTTTGGTGTCGTGTGGAGGGAGATAAATGGGGCCGTTTGCTTCAACTTGCGCACGGAATTCTATGCAGATGTGGGGGCCGAGTTCACCACTGGTCAGGCCGAGGGTGGAGCTAGGGGAGACGTGTCGAATGCAAGTTCCAGATCGTGATATAGGTTGGCGTGGAGGAGGCAAAGTAAAACCCTAATCTAGTGAAGTGGGTTCGGCTTGTGCGTGTTATACTGGAGGGATTCACGCATGAGGGAGATGAAGATTTTGGCGCGTTGGATCTGCTAGGGACGGTGGATGCAAGCTAGGTTATAAAATAATTATAATTTATGTTGTATTTGTGTATATAAATACGAGCAAACTTCATAAATGCATAACTTTTTCATACGAGGTCGAAAAAATGCAAACTCAGTTGCGTTGGAATCGTATGGACGAGCACTACGCGATGGAGTTGGTTTGGAGTCGTTTGGAGTTAGTGAGAATTTTGGGTAAAATTAAACGTATTCGAAATAAATCGCTAAAACGGAATTTAAAATCAAGGTGAGAATTTCTCACTCAATCGAATTAGTTTCGATTTTATTTTAAATAGTTAGATTTAAAAATATTTGAATGCATGTTTGAATGTGATTGATATCTATTGATTGTTAAAATAGACATTATACGCCGTTAGTAAGCGGATGTTATTTATTAAAAACATATACCGCGAATATTTCATAAACGGTGAAATTGGTATTATATATAATATCAATATATATATATTGGCATACGTATATATTGCAGTTATTGATTTCCTGCATTTTTGTTTAGCGGATGAGACCCTATTACGCCGTTATTAAGCGGATAATATTTTAATAAGAACATATACCGCGATAATTTCGTACTGGAGCGAAATTGGTATTGTGCTAATGTTTGTGATGCAGGAAACAGGTTGGAGGGATCCAACTGGATTCCTCAACAGTATTTATTTGATTTTCAGATATTTTGATATTTGATTGATTATCATATCGATATATGATATCGTTGTTGTCGTGATTGACTATTTGGTATGTAGCATCATTGGACCGAATTTTGGAATTTTAAAATGATTTATAAAGTGATTTTTGAAAATATACTATATGTTTGGAATTTGATCTATTTTAAGTAAATAAACGTTATAATTTTTAAAGTTATAAAAATTATGATTTTGTGAAATATAGTTAAAAGTTGATTTTTGAGAAATAGGGGATTTATGATTTTATAAAATAGTTTAAATTGGATTTTTGAATATATTATAAAAGTTTAAAAATAGGATTTATAAAATTTGATTATTTTATAAATCAAAATGGTGAAACTATAAAGGAAATTAAAGACGTTTTAAAAGAATAATATAAATTGATTTATATTAAGAGATTTATAAACGGATATTTATAAATTGAAATATTGACTTATAAAACGAGTTTTTATAAGTGTTTGAATGAAGTGAAAATGAATTTCATAATTGAATGGAATTTATAGAATTTTATACGGTGAAGTTATAAATGGAATTTTATAAGCAGTAGGTTTATAAAATTTATTAAGTTATTAAAATAATGATTTTGGATAAATGAACGAATCTTATAAGTTATAAGATTTATAATTTGGGAAGTTAAAAAGAACGATTTTGTAAAATAATCGTTTTATAAGCATTTGACTTATAATATGAACTTTTAGTTTATAATTTAGTTATAAACTGGAATAGGTTAATAAAAGAATTTATAAAAAGGAAGTTTTTATAAATAAATAGAAATGGAGTTTATAAACGTTGTTTTATAAATCCGCAAACGACTTATTTTGATAAGAAAATTGTTGAAACCTATTAAAGGAAGTTTATTCACGTTTTTGAATAGTGAATAATCCTTTGAATTAAAATGAATAAAAGGGTGAAATTGTTAATGAAGTATATTCACGTTTTTGAATAGTGAATAACACGTTAAAGAAATTGTTTTGGATGTTTTAAATAGAATTAAAACGATCGAACAATGTTTTAAAATGTGTTGAGATTCGAAACCATAGATTTCAACATTTATTGTTGAAATAGACGTTTTCGAGAAATAGAAGGAAATAGTGGACTATAACACTGTTGTTATAGTAAATGATTTCCGAAAGGAAATGTTTTGTATAGTATTGGGATTTATATATCTATTTTAATTTTTAAATCCCTATACTAGTGATTTTGGGTTGTCGTAACGATGTTTTACGTAACATTCGTTTTGGCCCAAATAAATATGTTTAAGAGAATGATTTCCTTAAAGAATGAAATTTATACTTAATTTCGATTTAAGTATATTGAATATTTTCTAAGTGTTGAAAATAAATAAAAATTGTGAATTACTTATGAATAAATAAGTATGGAAATGTTTTCCAATATAAAGTGAATATTTTGAAAATTTATCTTTTTTGAAGATAAATTGAAAAGGAATATTGAAATGAATAATTGAAATCGAATATTCATAGATATTTTGGATTATAAATTCGCTAAGGAATTTATAAAAGAAAGTGAAATTGGTTTAAAAAAATAAATATTGATTTATTTTTGAAGTATTGAAAATTAATATCTAGTGAAGATATTTTGGAAAATAAATAATTTGGAAAATTATTTGGAAACTGGTGATGTGTGCATATCCAGTGATAGTTCAATAACCGACTATCAATATTTCCCTTTGAATGGGTAGTTGATGTGATTTGTTTGAATGTGAATGCTACACTTATTTTTGAATAAGCGCTCACTATTCGGGTTAACCGGGAAAGGACCATGGGGTCGTATAACCCATTCCGAATATGTGATACGTCGTTATGAATTGCATTGGAAGATCGGTGTCGAAGACCCGGTATTTGCGAGAGCGATAGGATGACCTGTCGATTGTCTCTGCACTGAGTTGCAACGGTATAGAGACTCCCTAAGTGATGGGAAATCCGATCAGGATTGTGAATATCCGGATTGCAAGGACTTCTTTGTAAGTGCCTTCGGTTTTGTTCGATCCCGGAACAGACTTGTATGGATTGTATGTCTGACATTACAAGTTGAGAATGTAAAGCCGATTTCTTTCAAATATATTTCTGTTGGTGGCGGAGAATTTATTCTTTTAGCTTAACACCCTTCTCTGAGACGTACGAGCTCAGAGGTTATATAGTTGAAGTTATCAGCGATATATTCCCAATTTGGTAATGTGATATGCTGAGTGATGCTGAAATGATCATTGTGTTGATTATTGTGATAGGATCGTTTATTTGATCGTCTATCTTAGTGATCATTGTGTTGATAATTTGTTGACCCAAAGCATGGCTTTTGTATAAAGTATGTTTTTGTGGACGTGACTTCGTCGAACCTCACACCCCGGAAATGGTCAAAACAGGAAAGATGCGGCAAGGTTATGAGGGGTAGCACCCTTTAAGGTATGTACATTTCCTTCTGGATAGAGGTGGTATCATGGTATGGAGCCCAGATATTTAACCTATGTGGTTACTACGAATTTATTACTTTGTGGTTGTTGGTTATCGGGATCCCGTGAGAAAGGTCGTTTACGATCGGGGAATGGCATGCTCGTGTCAGTAGTTACCCAGTTAGGGTTAACCCGGCCTTGTGTTGGCAGAGTTCCGGTTTGGTTCTCGGGGATGTCTTTCCAGAGGCATTCTCATGTGGCAATGGGAAGTTCCTTGGCCTGACCATTTGTTGGAAATCCAAAGAAATAATACGTGACTTGTACGGTTTTAGTTGTAGAACCTGCCATCTAATATGGTAGCTATTAGTAGGCATAATATAATGGTACCTATGTTGGCTAAGATTTATATTCTACTTTCGAAATGAATTTTCCCTACACTATACACTAGTAATAATATCAAATATTATTTTAAATGCGTATCAAGCATCTTTGACTATCATAAGGAGAAATCTCCTCCGATTCTGCGTTTGCATTGTGTGTGCGTGCGGGAGGCCTTATGGTAGTCTCATTTTTAAAAGCATTGCGAATTGAATTTAAAAATATCTCTCTATTTTGATTTTAAAGTTAAATAAACTGTTTTGAGTTCTCACACCAGTCACATGACTGACTTGGAGTTTATTGTTTTCCTTCATAAACTTTGGGTGCCCACCAATTTCCACACGGGCAGTCAAGAGTTAAGGTATATCAGGATATTCCGGATATTCTGGAGTTGCTGGAGGCAAGCTGGATGGCATGGCGTATTACTTATATAGTATTTCTTTTTCCGCTGCACTATTTGTTATTGTTGTTGTACACTCTGATGATATGATGTAATGAAATGTAATGTAATAACTGATATAGTTCTTTGTTTAAAGATTATTCATTTATTATTATATGTTGTTCCGCTGCGAATTGTGAGATTCTGATGTTGTTCTTGTTTTCTGTTCCGTCCTATTCTCTGTTGTTTTTCTATTCCGTCCTATTTTCTTCTATTTTTCTTTTTTCCTCTATTCTCTTTTCCTTCTATTTTAAAATGTTCTATCTTCTTTTCTGTTTTCTATTCTCTCTAATTTCTATCTTCCTATCCCTATCTAAATTTTCTTCCTTTCTACTTTTTCTTTTCTTAAATTCTTTTTAAAACCCATAACTATTCGGTTTTTCGGCAACGAAAAATCGAAGCGTTACAAAACCGATCTGGGTAGAATTGCCAAAGTGATGTGTGATAATTCTGGAATTCACTTAAGTAGTCTTTTATATGGAGTTGGGACTTCTCAAGAGAAGGTTGAAGATATCGATGTGGCCCAAGATTTCCCTGATGTATTCGAGGAAGTCAAGTATTTGCCTCCACATCGAGAAATAGAGTTTCGCATTGATTTGATTCCAGGAGCAGTGCCGGCGATTCAGCCTAGTAGGAGGATGGCTCCTAGAGAGAGAAGAGTTAGTTAAGCAGACTCAGGATCTTTTGGAGAAGTGGTTGATTAGGCCTAGTTTTTCTTGTTAGGGTTCTGCTGCGGTGTTTGTCACTAAGTCGGATGGATCGCTAAGGTTCTGTGTTGATTATAGAGAATTGAACAAAGTGACTATCCGAAACAAATATCCTCTTCCTCGTATTGATGATCTCTTTGACCAGTTGCATGGAGCTTCTATCTTTTCTCAGCTGGATTTAGCTTCAGGTTTCCATCAGTTAAGGGTAGCTGAGGACAGTATTCCCTTGACTGCTTCAGGGGACCAAATTGTTTCTATGAATGGTTGGTTATGCCTTTCGGGTTAACCAACGCTCCTGCTTACTTCGTTGATATGATGAACCGAGTCTTTCGGGATGTATTGAATAAGTTTGTTCTGGTGTTCATCGATGATATTCTAGTCTATTCTAAGTCTGAAGGAGAGCACAAGCAACATTTGAGGATAGTGTTGGAGACACTAAGGAGGCATGTTTTGAAGGCAAAGTTCTCTAAGTGCCATTTCTGGAAATAAGAAGTCAAATTTTTAGGGCACATTGTTTCTGGTGAAGGTATCTCTGTTGACCCTGCGAAGGTTGAGACTATTCTGGAATGGAAGCAACCGAAGTCACCGACTGAAATTCATAGTTTTCTGGGATTAGCTGGCTACTACAGGAAGTTTATCAAGGATTATTCTAAGATTTCTTCACATCTGACCAAGTTGACAAGGAAAGGAGCTAAATTCAAATGGACATTCCAGTGTAAAGAAGCTTTTCGGGAGTTGAAGACGAGGCTAACCAGTGCACCAATGCTAGCTATTCCGGATGGGAAAAGCAAATTTGAAGTTTATACAGACGCATGTATGGTTGGACTGGGAGAAGTTTTGATGCAGAATGGTAGAGTAATTGCGTATGCGAGTCGGCAATTAAAGCCACATGAAAGGAACTACGCTACGCACGATCTTGAGTTGTTAGCCATTGTTTTTGCTTTGAAGATCTGGAGACACTATCTCTTGGGAGAGAAGTTTGAGTTATTCATGGATCACAAACCATTGAAATATCTTTTCTCTCAAAAGGATCTTAATCTGAGGTAGCAGCGATGGGTCGAGTTTCTGGCATCATATGATTTGGATATTCTGTATACCCCGGGAAAGGCTAATGTTGTGGCTGGTACACTTAGCAGGAATGCATTTTTGTCTCTTTTGGAAGTTGTTCCATCTCTCCAGGACAGAATCATAAGTAAGAAAATGGAGGATAGATCTTTTGAAGAACCGATTCTTGGAACCAAGGATGGTCGATATTCAGATTTCAGGGTAGATGATCAAGGTGTTTTGAGGATTAATGGTCGTTTGTATTGCCTAATATAGATGGATTGAGGCAAGAAGTCTTAGCTGAATGTCATCACACTAAACTGAATATCCACCCAGGAATCTCTAAGATGTATAAGGATATGAGAAGAGTTTTCTGGTGGCCGAGCATGAAGAGGGATGTAGTTTCTTCCGTTAGTAGTTGTGATATCTGTCAGCAGGGGAAAAGAGATCAACAAAAGTCAGCCGGTTTGTTGCAGCCATTGGAAATCCAAGAATGGAAGTGGGAGATGATTTCGATGGATTTCATCGACGGTTTGCCAAGAACCAAGAAAGGAAACGATGGAATATGGGTGATTGTGGATCACTAAGAGCTCCCATTTTATACCAGTTAAGGCAACTCGTACTGCAGTTTCTCTAGCAGAGATTTTCTTGAGGGCGATAGTCAGAATGCATGGTGTTCCTGTTAGCATAGTAAGTGATCGTGATCCTATCTTTACTAGCAAATTCTGGGAGGCTCTGCAATCAGCTATGGGAACAAGTTTGAGATTAAGTATAGCCTATCATCCTCAGACAGATGGACAGACGGAGAGGCTGAACCGAATTCTAGAGGATATGCTGCGAGCTTGTGTTTTGGATTTTGGTGGATCGTGGGAAGATCATCTTCATTTAGTAGAATTCTCCTATAATAATAGTTACCAAGCTAGTATTAAGATGGCTCCTTATGAAGCTCTATATGGAAGACCGTGTAGGTCCTCATCCTATTGGATAGAGTCGAAAGATCGTCTTGTGCTTGGACCAAATTTGATTCGTGAAGCTTCTGCTAAAGTTGAGCTTATCAAGAAAAGGATGAGAGCTACCCAGGATCGTCGGAAGAAGTACGCGGATAAGAGAAGGGGACAGTTGGAATTCGAGATTGGTGATTTAGTTTTTGTCAAAGTTTCCCTGATCAAAGGAGCTATTAGATTCGGAAAGACGGGAAAACTTGCCCCGAGATATATTAGTCCATTTCGGGTATTGGAAAGGATTGATGTTGTAGCTTACAGAATTGAATTGCCAGAACGGATGTCTGGAATTCATAATGTATTCCATGTATCCCATCTAAGAAAATTTGTTCATGATCCATCATTAGTTGTAGAACCAGTAGTCCAGGAAGATTTGGAGGTCGAGCCAAATTTGACTATGGTCAGCAATCCAGCTCGGATTGTTGATCAAGACGAGAGGCAACTCAGAAGCAAGGTAGTGAAGCTCGCCAAAGTGCAGTGGAATGAGGATCCCAGAGATTGCACCTGGGAAACTCTGGATAATTTTAGGAAAGCTTATCCGGATTTGTGTCCAGATAGCTAGTGATGTTTGTTAGGATAGACTGTTTGGTTGCTTGCTAATGTATGAATGATATGTATGTTTGAATGGTTGGTATAAACGCTTTTGAATTATCTTTTGTTTTAAATTTCGGGGACGAAATCCTTTGAAGGGGGGAATGCAACGACCCGAAATTTTAGCAATAATATTTTAATAAATATTTAATCCAATTTAATGAAATGTAAACTTATCATTTTAAAATGAATAATTCTTTTGGAAATAATTTCCATTTGTTTATATACATTTGTATTTTGAAAAGGAAAATTTGATTTGAAAATTTAAAATAAAATCTCTTAAAAATATTCACAATAAAATTTATCTTATATAATTGAATTAAAATGTTCTACCTTATTAACATTTGGTATAAAAATATATATATACACAATAATGTTTAAAATAAAATCAAGTTCTATCAATATAAAATATAAGTATAAATGTAAGTAAAACTTATGATCTAATTTAAATGTTGATAGTTAAAATAGGAATATAAATAAAAGCAAGAATTAAATGATTTGGTGTGCATACAACATAAGTTTAAAATTGTAAGAACAAAGTATAAAATAAAATAAGGTAAAGTGTATGTATATAAATGGTGAAAGAAAGAAAATAATAAAACAAAATATCTTCATTCACAAAACCAAATGTCTACCTGCAAGTGTATATGTACATATAAAATAAAATAAAAATATAGTAATAGTATGTAAACAAATTAGGAAACCATGGTATTAAATTCATCATCTCATCCAAAATTAAGTCTATTCAGAATTTTACAAATCTTTACATTTCAGAAATAAAAATCTAATCAATCAAAACAAAAGAAGACTAAACTAGATACTACCTTCCCATATTACAAACTATTTTCTCTTATAAATATACATCTAGCTATTTTAGTTCGTTCAGTAACAACTTAAGAAAACCAGAAAACATATAATCAACATCTTCATTTTTTTCAAAACTAAAAACATCACTCAATTCAAACAAAAATAGACAGGAACTCAAGGCAGATTTAAAACCTGCAGCTTTCAAAACAACAAACTGTTCTCTATTCGCAGTATTTTCAGGTGAGTAAACATAATCTTTAAAGCTTTAAGTTTAGTTAAAAATAGAAAAGATGATTCACTGATTATGGTGTTGTATGTGTTTCATTTTTGAATATGGATCTGTGTGTATATACACAGGTTGTTCTATGAATATATTGATCTCCTCTGTTATTAGTTACATGATTGAATATTATTCAAACTCAAATTTATTTTCTTCTAATCATTGTTAAGCTTTAATTTTTCAACAAAACAAGATGCTTAAACTTCAATCAGGATTTTTAAATCTGTTTTAAAAACATATTAGTAAACTATACTCTGAAATCATGTTTTACAGGCAACAAGAACTATTTTGATAAATTCGATTGTTATAAAATATTAATTCAAGCTAATAACTTGAATCTTCAATGCAAAATAGGATTTTTAAAGCAAAAATGGAAATTTTTAGTTTGGAATTGTACGAGCAGTTCGCAGTTGAACAAAAATTGCATTTTATCCATTTTTTGGTGATCGATTCAATAATTTCTATTGAAATTTTGTTTGAAGCAAGTATGAACATCATTGATTTCGAGAAAATTATCAGAAATTTTTTCCATTGCATATATTGATGGGTCGAGATCATTTTAGGGTTTAAGGTTTGTTTTGATGGGGTTAAGAATCGAGGCGTGTTTGTCTTCTATACGTGATCGAGCTTCGCATAACTCTGGAGAATGGTAGCTTAGTGTGTTGTCGTGGTGTGGACGAAGTTTGGACGTCTCCGGTGGCTTGAGCAATGGTGGCGAGGTGGTTATGTTGTTTGGGTTAAGCTTCAGGTTTCAATCAAAATGCTTAAATTTGGTTCGAAATTTTTAGAGGCGAATCGTATTCTGATTTTGAGTTTATGGGAGTTTTGCGACTTGCCGATGGTCGTGGGGTTTGCCGAAGCGGTGGCGCGTCGCCGTGCACGTTTATGGCATGAGGCTAGTGTCAGTGTCGTTGTTGGTGATCGATCTCGAGTTGTTGCTCGAGTAAACGAGGAGGTTGCTTCGGGTTATAATCGAATGCGTGAATATGGTTGCTTGATGCTATAGTTAACTTAAGTTTTAAACTTCTACTTACTGAAAAGGAAAAGGAAAAAGGAGAAGAAGATGGAGTACGAGAGGGAACGAGGGATGTCTTGGGTGAAACGGTGAGAAACTCGAAGTGTTACTCGAGTAAATCAGGGGTAGTCTCGGGTTTTTCAGAACTGCAATATTATCATAAAAAAATAAAGTTAAGCAAATTGTGTTTCAATAAGTTTTAAGCATTGTCGACTTAATAAATGTTTAACAATTTGAGTTAAGACTTTAACACAAGTTTTAATTATTTTAGTTAATACTTTACAGTGTTTTAAACCCTTAATTTATTATTTTAATTAAGTAATTAATTTAAGTTAAGTATTAACATTTAAGTTTGTAATTAGTAATAATTTATTTTCAAAGTGTAAAGAAGATTTTAAAATGTTAATTAAGATGAATAATTATCATTAATTAATTATTTTAGAAAGTAATTAAGAATAATTAAATTATAATTAGAGATTGATTAATTAATAATTAAGGGGTAATTAATTAAGTAATTAAGGTTTAATAAATTGATTAGGAAATGATTAATTAATTAAATGATTTGAAATGGAATAAGCAATTAATTGATAATTAATGATTAATTAAACATGATTAAGTGATTAACTCTCAAGTAATTGATTTAAATTAAATTAATTATAATAAGAATTAAAGATGTTTACTTATGAATGTTGTATAAGATATATATTTGGTGATATTATGTGATACTCTGTGATATGCCTTGATATATCTATGATGATTGTGTATGATTTACCTATGATAAATGCTATGTGAATTCAAAGTGTTGAATTAAAATATTTAAAACTAATAAACAACTTGACCTTTAAAATGGCGTTTGGATTTCGATGAGACCGGGATCGGGTGTCAATTATGATTATCCAAAAACCACATCGATCCATATAAAACGTTAGGTCGTAAATTTCCAAGTGAAGATCGAGATGGTGTTTCAGAATGCAAGGGTTATTGTCGTTGTCTCTAAGGTTGATTCCAAAATGAGTGTAACGAGATAATGCCTTCGGTTTCGTTCGAACCCGGAACGAACTTGTATGGATTGAATGCTTTCAAAACGTCGTCAGGTGGCGATGAGCATTCTAAGAGATATGTTCTATAAAGGTAAACGCAGCCTCAAGCCTCATTAACCACGAATGGCTAAAACAGGGGATGTGCAGCAAGGTTAGGTGGGTAGCACCCAAGCAGGACGAGATATACCCTTGTCTAGATGTCCCTTTTTATTTCGGCTGTGTGGGCGGTTGCTAGCTACAACCACGGGGTTATCTTGTTCGGGACTGTTCAGTAAGGAATGGTTCCGGCCTTATGTTGTAGGGGGTCGGGAGTGATCCTCGGTACGGTGATCTAGGCCCCGTACTGTGGCGGGCGGTACCCCAGTAGCCCTGCCATTGTATGGAATCCAATTTCCAATAAATGTCATACGTTTTGATTGTGTCCAACTATGTTGGAATGTGAGATGTAAGCATTTCAGCTATTTCTGTATTTTACACGAAAACCCTATACACTAATATAATATCACTGGATTTCCTATTAAATTATTTTGATTAGCGTAAGGTAAAAACTTACCCGTATTTATGTGTGGGAAGTCTTACGTGATACCTTTATTTTCAAATGTTTTCCAAAATTAAACAACTTTAAACCGTTTAATCATACCAAACTCATGTCTGACCCGGAGTTTATTTTTGTTTTTCATAAACTCTCGGGTACTCAAATTTTTACGAGTAGCCAAGTGATAGGTTTTGGAGTGTTGGTTTCTGGAGGAGCTTGGAGCAGGAGTCCAGGCGTATGTATCTATCTAGTTCCGCTGTGTTAGTTGATGTATGTTATATTTTGGGATGTATGTAGTGATAGATGTATGTATGACTGTCATGTGTATGATATTGTGTAACCCTAATATATATAAACTATGTAATAGTTATGTGATGTATTATATTTTGTTCCGTTTCCGCTGTGAGATTCTGATGTCGTTGTTCTTTCTTTCTATTCTTTTCTATTTCTATCCCTTTCTTTTCTTATTGATGATACGTCTTTCTATGAGTAGAAAGGCGGGTCGTCACAAAACAAGAATATCATCTATAAAGATGAGAACAAATCAATCAAGGAAGTCCTTGAAAAATCGATTCATAATGTCAACGAAATACGCTGGAGCATTCGTTAAACCGAATGGCATAATAAGCCATTCATAAGATCCATAATGAGTACGGAATGATATCAAAGGAATGCCATCTTCTGTAATACGATGCTAATGAAAACCGGTTTCTAAGTCTAACTGTAAAGAGACTCTAGCACCGCAAAGTTGGTCAAATAAATCATCAATCCGAGGTAAAGGATATTTATTCTTAATGATAAGATCATTAAGTTTGCGGCAGCGCAAAGCCTAAGTGTACCATCGGATTTCTTCACAAAAATAGTCGGAGTTCCCCAAGGAGAGGAACTAGAGCGAATAAACTGCTTCTCTTCCAATTCGGATAATTGTTTATCCGTCTCCTCATTTTCCTTATTAGACATTCGATAAGGAGGACAAGTGATAGGTAGAGCTCTAGGGATTAGATAAATTCTGAAGTCAATTGCTTGCTTAGATGGTAATCATAAGATGGGCTCAAATATGTCGGAGAATTCACGAACGTGAATGAGAGAA
The DNA here is from genome assembly GCA_030765085.1 of Allium cepa. Lineage (NCBI taxonomy): Eukaryota > Viridiplantae > Streptophyta > Magnoliopsida > Asparagales > Amaryllidaceae > Allium > Allium cepa. The sequence continues at coordinate 870,297,328 of CM060937.1, read as the reverse complement.
ATGATATCTTCCTCATCATCATTATCGTCATCATGAGGGTTTAGAGAATATAAGGATGCTGCCAATTTAGAATCCGAATCTTTAAAAACAATAGAAATTTGCTTAACAGATTGAGGATGTCGAAGATTAATAGTCCTCTCAGGACATTGGATATGGGCTTCATAACGGTTAAGCCAATCCATTCCCAAAATCATTCCGAAGCCTAAGTAATGCATGACATGCAAATCGGCTTGGAAAGCATAATCACATAAAATAATCTCGACATCTTCACAAAGTAAACTGAGTGTTGCGGATCCACCAACCGGATTCGCAATTCTCAAAGAAGTCATTAAAGCCATAACACTTAAAGAAAAAGTATCAACAAGTTCTTTTGATACAAAAGAATGGGACGCACCCGTATCAAAAAGAACTCAAATAGGTTGGTCATGAAACATAATAATGCCATCAAGGATAGGATGAGAAATACCTTGACCACGAGAAGGGTTACTAGGGGCTTGCACAACATTTAGCTTTGCCTCGTTCTTGCTTTGAAGTTTGGGACATGCAGATATATAATGACCCGAACTTTTGCAATAGCGACAAGCAAGGGGCTTTGAACACTTATTTGCATAATGTCCTTAGAACTACAATTGTAGCATTGCCCACCACTAGAGGTAGAAGTCTTTGCTACATGAGTTGCTTGCTTCACTTTCTTGTTGGGATAAGGGCCTTTGAACTTATTAGGCCTCTTCTTGTTGTTGTTGAAGTTCGGTTTGTCACTCCTAACTTCAACATCACTCTCTTTATCTGCCTCTTCAAGTCGAAGAGCGATATCAACAAGCTGATCAAAAGAAACTTCCATTTTCATAAGTAAAGGCTTTTTGAAATTCTTATTCAAGCCATAGATAAATCTCTGATTTTTCTTCAATGGGGTATTTATATACTCGACCCCATATTTAGAGACGGATTCAAAAGATGCGATATAATCTACCACAAAAGATTCACCTTAGAGAAGGTCAATAAAATGACGGGCCAGAGTCACTTTTTCAGCTTCTGGTACAAACTTCGATTCAAATCTTTCTCGAAATTGCTCCCAAGTAAGATCCGCTTCAATAATTTCAGAAATCAAAAGCTCATACACCAATCTAATTCTCTTTCTTGGAGCATACTAGAAGCCACTTGGACACGATGCAAATCAATAAGATTCATGCGAGAAAAGGTGCGTTCGCATGTTCTAAGCCAAGCCTAGACTTCTATAACGCTTTCGAAACCCTTGAATGGATTTCCACCCAAATTGGTATAATCGCTGCACAAGCGTGTAAATCCAGATTTAGGGTGAATAGGCTCTGGAATAGGTCTGACAGCTTGAGCATTCTTTACAAGATCTAGGAGCTATTGGGCAGACATAAGTACTCCATCCTGAGGAGTAGCACTGGATTGACCGGCACTTGGGACGGTTTGGTCTAACCATTTCTCTTCTTTAGGAAAGAAAGAAAGAAGAAGAAGGTAATTCTCAGAATGAATATCAAACAATCTTGATTGATAAAACAAGGCATCATGAAAGAAAATAGAATAGAATGGGTCCTATGACTCGGATAAATCCTAAAGCACGACTCCTAAGAAGGACTTAGGACAATGATCCTTACTAGATTTTTCTACATTGTTTCGAAGTTTGGCTTTGATACCAAGCTGTGACGCCCCACCTCTATGCTCACGCTAGCCAATGACACTACGAGACAATGCCATCAACTAGCATGAAGAATAAGGCTGTTGAGGAGCGACCATCCGTGTAATTGCTTTGTGCGAGCACCGATATGTCAAATAGTATAAAACATGCCTTCCATTTCAAGAGGAAATCCAACATACCGATACAAACTCAAAGTTACTACACAGTGGCTATATGATCTTTGAAAACAAATATAGAAATAAGCATAACACAAATCAGTCACAAACATCCATATCACAAAGGCGGAATCAGATATGGATATAACACATAGAAGTATACGTCAGAGTAGTGGTCAAATAAGATCCACAATATCACAAAAGAATAGATACAAGTGCTAGACAAAAGAATATGTATAAATCAAGGAGTCCCTATCTCGAATGCATAACAACAAAACTACTAAACTAGAGTAGTTAGCCAAAAGTCAGATAATGATCCTAGATGAGGAGTCAAGCAGAAACACCTGCAACACCTCGGTCCGATCCGAGTATTATTTAATAAAAAAATAATAAACGGATCAGCCTAGCAATAAATATCAGATAAAATGATATAAGACAAGAGATATAACAAAAACGTATGATAACAATAATGCCATACTACGACAAGTATACTTTAAATAACAACAAAAATCATACAATATCTCAATAAATCTCAAAACACAGAAAAGAATGTCATATTTTTTATTTTATTCACCATACCACAAATATTGACAAACATATCAATGCCAATCATAAAATTGGCGAATCACAAATTCTAGAAATCAAAAATTAGAAATCCAGAAATCACAAAAGGGGGAGGCCTATCACAAAACGGGAGCATTAAAACTCACCAACACGTGTATCACAAACGGAATGCTATTCCATGGTTGTTAACCATCAATTTTAAGCCGAGGCTCCACAAACGGCCTGAAGACCATGGGTCGCTACCCCACCAATTTTAAGCCGAAACTCCATAGAAACGGGGTTTAGTCTTCCTCGTAGACAAAGAGACATTGCACATTGCTAGTCTAAACCACAAAATGATCATCATCGATCATCAAGAAGTGTCGATCACACTAAGCTAGTAAATGAGTTTAGCTTCATGTCCCATAACCACTGGCTTAACTTAAATATTTACGAACAAATTATAGATTTCCACTCGAAAATTATCACAAGAGTTTCAATCGAACAAGTCTAAGAATTAACCGACAAAGTAAATGCAAGCGTTTCATACCACTTGTTTTGATAAGTTGTTTAATTGGATTTCTCGAACGAATGAGGAAAAAGTTTGTATATACTAACAGATTGGAAAACGGTTTTATAAACGAGCTTTGTATTAAAAAAAAGAGTTGAAATCATCTTTGTGAAGGGTTTGAATATTTACTACTAGTATAGAAACCTTTGTATTTCAAAGTGACAAACGAATCACAAAAATGATTGTAAAAACAATCAATCACCAAAAATTCACATACGAAGATGTGAATCAAAGATAGAAATCGATACCAAATCCATCAAGATGGATATTCCCAAAGATCCCAAAGAAGAAGTCATCAAAGTTGATAATAAATGATAACAACAAATCAGATCACCACGAATCGATTAAAAATTGGAAACACAAGCAAAATACGCAATTTGGACTGAGGCAAGCAGATCAGTTGACTGAACCAGGTGGTCAGTCGACCGACCCAGGGACACGAATTTTCTGTCCCCAGGTTCAGTCGATTGACCTCCTGGTCCAGTCGATTTAACCTGCTTCTAAAGCATTTCCTATCCTCTGGTTCAGTCGACTGACCTCCTGGTCCAATCGACTGAACCTGCTTCTGAAGCATATTCAGCCTAGCCCTCCCAAGGGAAAAAATCTAACAAATTGCGATCGGTCGAGCAATGGGCACTAGGGGTTTACACCAATCGGCAACCCAGCCCTATAGGCTCTTCGATACACCACCAAAATCATGTTCAAACACCAAAGGTAGGATTTTTTAAAGATTTGACTACAAAACACCAAAAATTTGAATATTCATAAAACCAATTTAATTCAAAGAAAAATGAACAAGAATAGATGTTAGGAATTCATACCTAACAACAAAGAAAGTTATAGACATAGATGTGAGTTCAAAAACTCACCTTTTTACTTAAAAACAATGAAGGAGAAGCTTGAAAACAAAGGAAAGATCAACTACTCATCAATTTCAACTCTAAAAGCCCCAATCTATGACCATAAACAAATATTTCATAGTTAGGTTATAGGAAATTTCCGAAATTGGAGAGAGATTGAGATGGAGAAGAAGAAGAGGATGCTTACCTAAGCTTCTCTTTGATTTTGGAACTAGAACTTGGATTTGCAAAAGAAACTAGGGCTTAGGATTTTAGTTTCCAATCTCTTCCCCCATTTTTGCTAAAGCTTGAAGTGTTAGGAAAATAATAGAATGAATGAAGAGGAGATCGGGTGGAGTTAGGATATAAGATGAGTTGGGTTAGTGGGCTGAAACCCAAACCCAAACTCAAAGCCCTAAGTGAAAACATCAAAATTCTACTCACTCCAAACATATCAATGTTTATACTAAAAATGGTCGCAAATGGCACTTTGGACTCAATGGAAGTGGTCTCGAGTCCTAATTCGACTGTTTGCAATATGTAGCATTTCGGACTTTAATCCGATTGACGATGCTATATTTAAATAATATATTTAATTATACAATCGTAAAATATATGAGCTGTTACAGTATATGTCGTAGGTCAATGCATTTGCTCTTCGCCATGTTCTGCTCAATACGACTATCTTCTATTTCGTCGACCACATCCAAAGCGCTATATATCCCACTTACCAACGCGAAATTCAAAACAATGTAACACGAATATGATATAAAAAATCGAATAATCAAAATTTATAAATTACGATAATAACCACATCATGCTCTAATGGAGCTCGGAGAATGTACGTAACCAATTTCCTAACCGACTTTTTCGGAATATAACGCCAACTAATTTGCCAATACCAATACTCATACTCGCTCAATGATCTAGGGGGATCACATGCTTGTTCTGCACGATCAATTCTAGAATTCCATAATGCTATACTTTCCCGTAGAAATGCCATCCAATTAGGGGATCCTTGACTTAATGGCACCACGGGATCGGGAATGTGCTGATAATCAAAGCCAAAACTGTCTCATTAGTCGACTAGGAGCATATAATTCAAAGTCCAAAAAAAGAATCAGTCTGCTCTTAGCGATCCAACTAGAAAATATATACTTAATATCAGGATGCCCAAATTTGTTCACAAAAGAATATGGTTCCCATGTAATGGCGTCATCCACTAATAAATCCAATTCATTTCGATAAAACTGTACATTTTTTAGAGTTTCACGTCGACTCCTAGCACAATTCCACCTGCATCCGAATTGAAGATACAGATCTAAATCAGTAGAAATTATTACAAACGGCCGTGCAATAGTAATATGAGACCAAGATCATATTTGAAACAACGTTCCAAAACCCTCTAAACTTTTCTTCTTTATAAGGCAATGTTGGTAAACTCACTATACAAACGATAAAGTACAGACTGCCCCATAAATGGTAACCACAGTTTGCTAAATCTTCCAGAAATGGTAATTTTTTTAAATTTAATCTACCTTCCGAATGACTTGAAAAAAAAGGATAACTTAAAAGTACAATATGCCAGCACGACTACGACGAAATATATATAAATCTGTCGCACCTTCAAGTAGTGGTTCAGAAAATTCACTCTCAAACCATGTCATTGTTAGCTCACTTTTAGACTTAACAGCCGCTTTTGGTGGAAAAATACCAAGCAAATCACGACACAATTCCAAATAATCGATACCCATATTTTGTGAACATACTCGAAAGTCGTCCATGTTTAGACCAAAAAGAAAATAAATACCGACTAGACTTACAGTCATTTCACTAACTCTTAAATGAAAAATATTTGTCTCCGGCCTCCATCTATCGCCCAAAACCGTAATAAGGTGATGATCTAGCCGATTGTAGTCAATTTGCATAGCTTTTCAAAACCCGACAATTCTTAGCTTCCGTTCCAACAAGGATATCTAAAGTCTATTTCCTTTAGCCTGCTCGAATGGTCGCAAAGCTTAACTGTTTCTACATCTTGATTAATAACAAAGAATTGAAATTAGTTATTCATAGTTGCATTTTGGTTTAACATTAACGCATTGTGCTTAACATAAATAACTCCATAAGCGCATCATTTTGGCTTCTATGTTGCTTTTGAAGATATAGAACACTTCTATCTTCGAGTTCGCGAGCCATTTCTGCATTATATACATCAACCAATTACTCATTCAAACATCTATTTTCCATCTAGGGTTTGGTTTTTAAGATTACTCTATTACTCTTTACATTTTCAATTATGACAACAACCATAGAAGTAAATTATCGTCGACATCAACAACACTACTTCGTCCATTACCAACAACAATCACTTGTTAATTAAACATCAAATTAAACCGAATTTATTTTTACCTCTAATCACCGTTGATGAAGGACTTCCTTCCATTTGTAGCTTATTCAAGTAGTTGCTTCAAGGAAGAGTAGGGAATATGGTAATTTCAAATTTGGATAATGTAAAAATTTGGTTTGAGATGAAAGTTTTGAGGGATTTTGAGAGGAAGATGATGAAAGGGTAGAATGAGTTTAGATCTAAGCTTATTGTCTGTTTCATATCCGAATTTGAGCTTGCGCAATCCATATTTGCGCAAAGCTTTACATATAAAGCTTGCGCATGTTTTGCGCACGCTCTACGTACAAAAAAAATTAACGCTTGCGTAATTGATAATTACGCAAGTCTTATTGAAAACCAAACCTAGTTTTGCAACAAGTTTTTAATGAAGCTTAAAACTGTACTTTGTTGTTTTAGGAGGTCTTCTTTGAAAAATTGTCCTCTTCAAAATGGTCAACTTATCAAGAAGTATATAATAAGCTACAACAACTTAATAAAACAGCAGAAACTATTCATAATGTAAATCTTCAATACATCCGTATGCGAAGCACGGGTCCCATCTTAGCAGATAAATGGATAAATAACACAAAAACAACTTTGAATCTAACACACAGCAATGATTTGAATATCCAAGCCTTGGCTTTGTGTGACCGTTACTGCCTCAACCCGCACTCAATTACTGCCATTTCTCTTACCCATGTGTAAACTTGTAGTTTAATCCCTTTCAGTTCAAGTTTCAAAACAGCACTCTTTTTTTCTTCTTCTTCCAGTTTTGTTTTCTCTAATTCGTTTCAATGGAAAGTGTAGGGCTTGGCGTTCGTCTCCCTCAAAACGACCCAGGTTTACAAATTTTCACAACAAAAAAGTAACAATAAAGAAAAGTCGAATTGTCGCCTAATTTATATCCCTGATTTAATTATTTTCAACCATTAGTTTGTATATTTTCGTGTTCTTAGGTTTTCAAAACGTAATAAACTTACCCGGGAGCACAATAAGAAGAAAGACATTCTCGGACATTTCAAATATCACCGGTAATTTGAAGTCTGGAAATACTGAAGTCGACACTCAAAAAAAGAATATTCAGGATGACGTTATCATTCTACTGAAGGTTAGGATAGTTGAATTGATTATTTTTCTTATTGTCATTTTTATTTATTAATTTGTGTGGCTAAAATTTTTTCCCCCCCTTTTTCCATAGGAGAATAATGCTCTCATGAGGCTTGTAGATCAAAGAAAGTATGTAAAATGTTGAAATCATTTAATCTTGTTTAGAAGGTATGGATGCATTGTGACAATATTAATGGGCTTATCGTTCTAATGATTCTTGGCAGTAAAATTATTGAGGAAAACGTATTGGAGTTGCAGAGCATGAAAACATTGATTCAAAAACTTAACCAACAAAATAGCCAGCTTTCTCAGACTAATTCTCAAATTCTTGCAGTATGTTTGCATTCAGATTTGAATATTTTCAATGTTGCTTTTAAAATCATTGTTTGGCTTTTCTTATTTTTTCTTTTCTTTTGGCTTTTTTTGTAGGAATATAATCTGGGAAAGGATAGAGTAAGTTCACTTTTCTCTTCAAGTATTTAGGTTATGCGCACATACATGTATTGCTGTCTAGCCCATTTGGGAACAACATTATCTTTAACTACTTAGAACTAGTTTTGAGTTCTAACTTTGAAAGTAGTTGAAACCATGATGATGTTTAGCTGTAAAAGTTGAAATGAGCAATAAGAATGTATTTTGTGCTAATGACTCATCTTCGCCATACAAGTTATTGGCGAATATACATTTACAAATTACAAACAAGTAACTACCTGTAAGTAGTTGTCAAACATGAATGGAGGGCTTTACTATCAAAGTTTTAGCTTATTTTGTTTGCATGGTTTTATCCCTCACATCGGTTATCACACTTTACCTATTACCAGAAGAATCATAGACATACTTTTTACCATTTGTTTTTTTGCAAAGTACATCGAGTTCTATGTTTATAAAACAAAGGCTTCATGTTATTATAGAGTTATAGTTCATAAACAAAATTAGTTTTTCAAATGCATTTAAGTCGAGTAATAGAGAAAATGGGACCATTTTACCAGAAGAAACATATACATGTTTTTTTTACTATTCAATTAGTGCGAAATACATCAAATTTCATGTCTCTAAAGCAAAGGCTTCATGTCATAGAGTTATAGTTTATAACAAGTATCAGGTTCTTAAAATGCGTTCAACATCAAATAATTAGGGGTGGAACCATTCATAATGAATTTGTAACAGTGGCTTTTCTCTTAAAGAAATGTTACTTTGAGATATCTGCGAAAGTCCACACACAGTTACAATAGGGTACATTTCATTGAATTTGTTGATTTCTCATGTCAATATAGTAATAGTTTTTGCCATGAGAAACTTGAAACTTGGCATGTTGTTTAATTTACTTTCATGTGTCCATCCTTGTGCCAATATGAAAAACTCTAGGTTGAACATACAACGCAAAGTTTTCATGGTCCAAGTTACTTGTGGTACTCCTTATACAATTTGTTATATTATGCTGCATACATAAGCTTTGGTGTAAATTACATGTAGACTTGATTATTTTTTTTCCATTTTTTTTCTTTTCTTTTTCCCTTTTTAGTTGTGTGAATTATGGTATAGAAGCATGGAAATATGGTAGCTTCTTGCTTCTTTACAAGACAAAGTTAATCAAGGCATGCAACATTATACATGAATCACTCTCCTACAATGAATATACCATGCATCATAAGATAAAAGATATGATAACTTAGATTTCTACATTAAGTTTGTACCAACTATGTATTCCAAATTACAGGTTTTACATTAGGGTAAGATAAATCAATATACTAGTGGGTGTAGGTTCAAGGCTTAGGAACCGTCTACTGTGAACATAAATATTGAGAAGGAAATATGGACTGTACAATGATTTTTTCCTAGACCCTTGCATGGTTGATCTTGTGCACCGGATTAAGCCTATCAAGCTTTATATATATATATATATATATATATATATATATATATATATATATATATATAGTGAAGCATAGGAGTGTTGATGGAGTTTTCCCAGAGGAAACATAGGCATGCTTTTTTAATACTTACTATTCGATTTTTGTGAAATACATCGAATTTCATGTTTCTAAAGAAAAGGCTAAATACTATTATAGAGTTGTAGTTTATAATAAATATCAGGTTCGTAAAATGCATTTAACGTCAAATAATTAAAGGTGGAATCATTCATTGTATACAACTTAATGAATTAATAACAGTGGTTTGCCTTTTGAATAAATGTTACTCTGAGATATTAGGAAGTTCCGAACACGATTAGAATTGGGTACCTCTCATTGAATTTGTTGATCATCCACGTCGATATAATAAGACTTATCACAAGTAGAATTAATAGCTTGTATGCTATTTCCCACCATAAAAAACTTGGCGTGTTTCTAGTCAAATTTACTTTCATATGTCCATCCTTATGCCAATAAAAAAAAAAATCTAGGTTGAACATACAGTGCAAAGTTTTCATGGTTGAAGTTATTTGTGGTACCCCTTATACAATTTGTTATTATGCTGCATATATAAGCTTTGGTATAAATTATATGTAGACTTCATTTTTAAAAAAAATTTGTGTGAATTATGGTATATAAGCATGGAAATATGGTACTGTCTTGCACCATGACAAGACATTGCTAATCAAGGCAAGCACCATTATATGTGAATCGCTCACCTACAATCAATTAATAGCTTAGATTTCTACATTATGTTTGTACGACTATGTATTCCAATTTACAGGTTTTACATCAGGGTAAAATAAATCGTTATACTAATGGATGTAGGATCAAGGTTTGATCTACGATGATATTTTCCATGAACATAAATTTTATGTGAAACATCTTCTGTGAACATAAATTTTGAAAAGGAAGTGTAGATTCGATGATATTTTACCAGACCCTAACACAGTTGATCTTGTGCACCAGATTAAGCCTTTTAAGCTAGTCTTAAATATATATCAAGTGAAACGTAGGAGTGTTGACGAAATTTTAACATGCTTTGTGAAAGCTTAAACTTTATATCGACTGCTATACCAACTATATGGTATATATTTTTAGCTCGAAAAAACAAATTAGCAGGATATTTAAGTTTGCAAATTTTGGTGTATGTTGGCCATGTATAGCTGAAAGCAATGCAACATGAGCTTGGATGTACAAAAGCAGTTCTCAAGCTAAAGACTGCAGAACTACAGGTCGGTTACAAATATTTAAAAGTTCTAGGGTATATGTTTATAGAAAGTAGTTATTATAAACTTAAACTTTTGGGACAATGCTTTTATTGGCGTTTTATTATTATAAATTTAAGTCTGAAGGACAATTTTTATGCTTACAAAATTTTCAAGTAAATTGTTATGTTTGTCTTTTTTCATAAAAGGAAAACAAATTTTGAAATATCATCCTTAACTTGAACATTCTCTCAGAATCTATTATGTTCTCATTTTGATTTGAACATGTTTTTATATATCATCTTTTGCTTCCATGTTAACATTTGGATACAAATCAGGAAGAAAAGAAAAGGAATATGCAGTATAAAAAGCTTGAGAAGATCAATGCTACAGTTCCCAACAATATGACATGCACCATTGCAAGCGAACATGTTTTAGACACATTTAATCCAGCAAGTTGTAAAAAAATTCAAAACCATGAGATCAGAAAACGGCCATCAAGAAGTCGATGTAAGTTATCTACCCCTCAATGTTATGCACCACTAATATACATATTGATTGTAATAAGGTACTAGTAATTTCACTATGATGCAAGCTGACGTATTATCTCATTTCAGCATTAGGTCCTGTTGCCGTAACCTGTCCCAAAGCAGCAAAGGTGAACGACGAAGGCAGAAGGTAGATTTCATGTATTTTTATTATTTTATCTTTGCAATCTGGATAAATCAGATATTGTCCGCGAACTACTAAAGAGTGTATCACCGTACTCCCACACTATAGGCTATGAGCATCTTGGTAATAGCTTATAAGTTGCGTCTATTTGTCCACAACCTACATATTTGACTTAAAAGTAACATATAAGTTAATAAGTTGTAGAAAAATTTGCTTATGAATTATTTATAATTTACAACTAATTTTGTCAAAATCTCAACTAATATATCCAGTTAATTATATCAAAAATTTCAACTTATTAGCATGTTTGGCAATGAATGGCTTAGACCATCTCCAACAGTTGGAGATAACCCAAATGTTGAAGTCTTTTGCCACAATTCAATAATTGCAATTGGAACATGTTGAGAGATGGAAAGTTGGAGGAACTCCACCTTTTCTTTTGCACGTGAACAATTCGACGGTTCTTTGAAAATTGTTTAGCTTATGAATGGTTTTAGAATGTGTTAGCTATATGAATGTTTATTTGAGTAAGAAAGATAAAAGTCGTAGTGTAAAAACCAAGATCGACATTCATATCGAAGTTATGTATATGTTTTGGTATTCATATCCCATTATAGTTAAACTCATTCATAATATTGAGTGAATTGTAATTCTATAATTGCCTAAATATCCAAGTTGTGCCCAATATCATTCGATGTCGTCCCTATCATATACTTGTAAAAAAGAAAACCGAGTAATATGAACGCTTATCCAAAGGTTGTATTATATAATTTTCATCAAAATATTTTAGAAAATGATATATCTTCACATTATTGATTTAAATACTCAGATTATTCTATCAAATGTAAATATTGACGAGTTAATTCGTAAGAACTCCAATGATCATAAATGGATATTTTGTTGGTTAGAACCAATTTACACACGTGCGTGGGCGTGCGCGCACACACATATATGTATATGCATACGTTAACATAATGAAATCTAATGGTGTAAACCTATCTCGATATTAGGAAATAAAATGGTATCTGTCGTAGGTCAATATCACTTCACTATAGCATGAGTGGAAGGATCATTTGATTTTTTAAGCCCTATGCGATCGATCAAATATTTTTACAACATTATCTCTAATTTGTATATCAAATTTGTGGGCAACATTTATATTTTTCTAAAATTTTAACATCGTTATAAATTCTCCATATATCTGTTATTATGATTCGAACCATTTCTTTTCATTTAATTACACTTTGTTATAAAAATCTCAATACATAAGAATATAAAATGTAAAATGAAAATATATCTTGAGTTCTTTAGCGGACATGAAGATATGATGTTTTCCTGCTTGTAATGTCAAGATGGACCCGACAAGAAATTTCGGAAGGATTTACTTTCTATGCATCTACTGCATAGGCGTATTCATCTTTGCTAAATGCGATTTTATTTTCTATCGAAGTTTTCTGCCTTTGAATTTGAGTTGACTTCTGATATATTCAGATTTATCTTTGATAAAAGTATGAAGGTTTTCTGTTTAGGAAAAATTTTCGACCCTTAAAAATAATTAATTTTAAGTATAAATTGCTAAAGACGAATAGGAATTGATATTATAATGCAAATGAGTGTAGAATTAGTAATTTTGATTGGATTGTAATTTTAATGAGGTGAATTTTAAATGATAGGGTTTGATCATCATTACTGTAAAACTTTAAGCGGTAAAGATTACAGTTTTCTTATAATCCTTATGTTGATTCTTGAAGCTTCAAACGGTCTTTAGAAAACCATTTATAACTTAAACGGTCTTTAGAAAACCATTTAGAAAACCATTTAGACCTAATTTATATGTGCAAAATATTAAAAAAAAAATCCAACTCCACGGTTGGGTGAGTGGAATTCTTCTGACCTAATCTTTCTTTTCTCCTTCAGAAATTTGATACTCTGCTGTTGGAGAAGCTCTAAGAAATATTGTAATTGTAAGTTTACAAATAGATGCAATCGATTTGTTTTTTTACTTATAAGAGCATCGTTAGTGAAGTTACAATTTTACGTTGGAGGAACACATGATTAAGTTGGAAGAATTCTAATTTACATTGGAGAAACACATGATTAATTTGGAAGAATTCTAACACCCCTTAGAAATAACGTATATATTTTTCTAAATACAATTTAGTGGTTTTAACGATTTTCTTAGAACCGTTTAAACGATGAGCAGTATTTTTGAAAGTTGTTTATAACTTAAAAAAAAAACTAAGATCGTTGCACTCTTCAGTAACCCCTTTACTTTTGAAAACACTAATGCTACATTTTTTACATAATAATATCAACTACAATCCCTTTATATCAATTTCTACTTAAAATTAATAAATCATAGGGTTTAAAATTTTTCCTAAATAGAAAACCCTAATCCTCTTGGCAAAGATATACATGTATAAGTTGTCAATGCATCTCTAATTAGGAAGTAGGAAGAAGTGGGAAGCTTCGAGGTAAAACACGACCGTAATCAATAAAGACAGGTTATGAAGTAGGTGCCCGCATTCAATGAAGATAAAAATGGTTATGAAGTAGGTGTTTCGAAAGCAATTTCTTTAGGATTTTCTGAGTTCATCGCAACATTACGAAAAGAAAGTCGTCAATCAAATCTCTTTACAATCGCAATAGAGCTCACGTTATATTTTCATTTTACTTTATATTGTTGGCATTAGTTTCAAGATATTCATTAGCGATATTTGCGATAACATTACAATTTGAAAAAAATATAAATTGTGCACCCACAAATTCAAGGTACCATATCTCGAATTTCAAGATCTTCAAGATCTTGGACTGGCATCTCGGTCCAAATCTCTATTTAAGATCTTAACATACTAGATGAAATGTGAGTACCAAACAACCTATAAATGACGTTTGAAGTTTCGTATCATCTAATTGCTAAAAGGAGAACACAGACGATATGCAAATTAGGGATGCTATTGTGAAATTATTCGGTTAGTTTATAGACTTGGAGTTTAACAATTCTGATAGTCTCTGCATTCATGCTATAGTAGAACGATGGTGGCTTAACATATATCGTTTTATTTTCCAATGCCATGATATGTTTCACACTATTCCTTTTACTATGTCAATATCTATATTTGCTGGTTTTAGCCTTTGTTGTAAAAAATCCTTCTAGGCGCCGCCTAGGTGCTAGGTGAGGCTTACCACCTAACCATTCGCTTTGGTCCGTCTTCGGGCACTAAGCAAAGCTTTACTGCTAACCATCCGTCCAGACTAGGGATGCCGTCTCATCTAAGAGTATTAATGTGTAATTAGGCACTTGTTATGCACTATTTGAGGATCGATGCCACATATAAGCAATTGTGTTAATTTTAGATAGTCTTGCTTCTTGTGCTGCTTTATGAACTTATCCAAAACGCCAAAATACCTATTTAGACAGACATATACTAAACCAAACACTAAAATTTGATTCAAAATGCACGAGTAATTAAAACACCCAACTCTAATTAATCCCTGCCTAAACGATTAATTTCTAGTCCATACTTCACCGTTTAGTGTCCACCTGACGATTTTTACAATCTTGATTTTAACTGAAGAAATATCATGTTGGATGACCGATGACCTAGATTTTAAATTTCGTATTTCGATCACGTTTCGTCCTGGGAATTCTAGAGATCTGATTGTATTGGGGGAGATCTCAGATGAGATAAATGCTTCTCGGACGTTTATTTCGGATTTACATCTCGAATCATAAAGCTCATTTTGAGAATATCTCGACGTATATATCGTATCTAAAATTTATTTGCATGCATAATAATATATATAATTTACATTGTTGTTAAAAATTTTAAAATCCTACGATTTGGATCCGATTTCAAAACGAATCTCACCTTCGATTTATAATTCCGATTCAGACCTAGCTAATACTGTAGTGTAGAAAAATCATTCAGTCCAAATTAATATATATTCAATATCTTATTCGCATCTACAATTCTAATTTTAATCATTTCCAAAACAAATATAATTGGAACAAGAGGTAAAATGAAGTTTTAGGTTTAGATTTAAAAGTTCGAACATCAAAATTAATCTTAAAAAGTTTAATACGAATTTTTGATTTAAATCATGTTTTGATTTAAATCCTATTTTGATTTACGATTTGAATTTTATTTTGAAAACCTTGACTATATATACTACATTAAAACTAATATTTTTCACTCGATTTACTATTTTGTTATTCTTACTTCAAATCTTCCACTTCTAATGGATCTAAATCATCTCATGATTCAAATTCAAACTAATCACATAAAATCGAAAATTTTCATAAATTGAACATCTCTGACCAAATTCAATCTGGTTACATATAATAATGTTTACCTAGTTCTGTAACAAATCAAATTAACATGAAATCGCAATCAAATCTCTTTTTAGTCGAATCTAGTCATCTTTTTGTTTCAAAATCTATCAGACACTAACAATATTTATCATATTAAAGCATGATAGGAAAATAACATCTAATCATGAATAAGAGGGATAAAGTGAACAATTTACTCACCAGCTTCTCTTAATTAATATTATATTTGAATTCTCATTTTTTCTCTTTCTTTTTGTTTGGGAGTGAAACAAACGAACGCTCCTAATCGATTAAAAACGAATTAAAATAAAAAATAGAAAGAGAATGAGAAAGGAACACACAAGGTTTTTAAGGTACTTCGGTCTAAATTAAGTGCCTATGTCCACTATCTCTTTTATTCTGGACTTACTTTTGCTTGTAAAATCAAATTACAACGATCCTTAAATTCAAATTCGATAGAATTTCCTTGCAAAAGCGTCAAAAGTCCTCTTCTAGTTGTTGTAGGATGTCCATATATAGACGAATTTCGCTTTTAAATCACTGAATCTACAGTTAAATTGCTCAAACATGTGGATCCGAGTTTCGAGCATGGGGAACAAGTCAAAACCAGCACGATCGATCGGTACTGAGGCATATTGATCGGTATCGATCCATATGATCGACCATTTCTTCTTCAACACATCTTAAGTATTGCTTAAGTGTTCGAATCGTAGAACTTCAAGACAAAATAGTCAAAGACGGTCGATATGTACCAATCATTGTCACATCATTTATACTAGCTTTTCCCTCAAACTTGCATGTAGAATCATCCATAGGATAGATGAGGCCTATCTTTACCATATGATCGATTGGTACGGATCCAAAAATCGATCGGTATCGATTTTGTTTGTCCTATACTTAGTCAAATTCTTGTATTCCTCCATTTTGATATCTTGCAAGCTTGTTGATCTATTTCTTCATCATTTCGTAGTTCAAATTCGTCGAATGTCGTTTGGTTCAAATACTGGATAACACTTACCCTCAAAGTATGAATCTATGAATATAAAGCTTGTTTTGGATCGAGAAAAGCGATCAAATTCAATCTACGAAGATGCTTTTATCATCCTAACCATTTCTATGAAAAGTTGCATTTCTCTGAGAATATCAGCACATTATTTCAACCAGTTGTTAAATCACGTCTTTTGGTAAATATAAGTGTTGGAGACTTCCATTTGAAGCCTTCGATCACCATTGAGAATTTTTGAAGGCTATCCATTCCTTGGTCAGGTAGATTCTTATTTTCTTTTCCCATATATTAAATACGAGAATTCATATTGGTCGGTACCGATCCATTTGCATCGGTAACGATCGATTGGAGAACTTTCATATCCATTTGAAGCCTTCTCGTTCCTTAAGCTCTTGCAATTTTTCCAGCCACGACTTTACCAACCTCGCAACAAGCTTACACACTTCCGTTCCTTGATTTTTGTCCAAGCCAACTCTATCGATCCATAAGAACCGAACACTAACCGGCTCGAACTTTGACCATCCCTAATCGACGTTTCTCGTCTTGAGCCATCACTGTTCTCTTATATATAGTCTTAAAGGTGGGTGTTACCTTGTTATCCACAAACGTTGCTGCCTTTCCATTGTCACGACCATATAAATGTTGATGTCGATCCATCTCGTCCAAAACCTCTACCATCTCTCATCGTTGCCACATCCAAGATTTCGAAGTTAGTCGCAAAACTCAGCGTACGCATTGGGGGAGATGGTAGAAAGGAAACACAAATTTCCATGGCAAAAATCTCTTGTGGATCGGTTTTCTTGTCTTTGATCGGGATGATTCAAGAAATTGTCTCATTGACTACATTTGAACATTTAAGGAATTCGAGAGTCGATAGATGTGACGACAAATCTGTATCCTTTGAACCGACAATAACCACACACGTTTGACCTAAATTGCACGAAAAGATGGATTATCAAGGGTGATAAAGAAAAATAGACAGAACATAATCTCACACGAATGAAATAACATTTACCATTGAACAATAATTTTTACAGTGGAAATATTTTAAGATACATATATCAGAGTCTAACCTAATTTCAGTTTGGACAATTATAAACATCCGTCCTTAGAAATGCTGACAATCATCAAACAAATGCAGAATAAGCAGCGGATAATAGAATGCGTCCATACGTAGATGAATATCTTCAGCTCTCATATGGAAACTCCAACTGTTCTCAACTAAAGCTGAAACTATTCGGATCTGACCCGAGTATTGAAAATACCCGGATCGGGCTTGATAAATCACTGTGAGAAAAACTCAAATAATAAATGACAGTGTCATATATCAGACTTGGAAATAAAATCTTTTTGAAAAGAAAGAGTATCTCATAAGACCATGCCCACACATAAACACGGACGAGTTTTTACCTTATGGTAATCAAAATACTTTCATCTTAAAACATTCGACATTATTTCTAATGACATTTTTTTTGAAAACATTTGCAAATGAACTTATTAATTTTAGCCGAAATTGTTACATTGATTAAATTCCAGCATTTCAGCCACAAAGTGGGTTCTACAATCAAACTCGTTAAAGACTTCTTATCGGAGAATGGATTTCCATACAAATGACCTGGTGGAGGGACCATCTTCCGATGGACACACCTCTAGATGGTTGTCCCGATGCACAGAACATCTGCCCTCTACCAACACAAGACCGACCTATCTCTATAACTAGATAGTACCGAATATGTCATCTTTCGATCGTTACCAACCTTTAACCGAGAGCTCTTTTTGCATAAATCCATATTAATTTACATCCCCAACGTTATAGGAAAGAAATATATCTCGAAGGGGGTGATCATACTCTAATGGTTGCGAACCACGTAGTCTTGTCGCATCTAACCCTGTTTCGATAATTTCTTGGTTGATGGGCCTTAAGCTAACGATTAACGATTCACTTTTTCATATAGCACATCTTCTTTCACTTTAAATGCCACATTGTCATTCCACAGTCACACGACTTATTTCTACAAACGTATAACTTCCTGAGCTTGAATGTCTCGAGAAAGGTTGTTAAGCTAAGGGAAGGTGTCTTCTGCGCTATCGATCGATATGCATTATATAAAGATCACTCAATGTGGTTTAGAATGCAAGGTCAGACATTCTTTTATACAAGTTCGTTCCGAGACTGAACGAAACCGAATATACTTTTCTATCACATCCTGTTTTGGGAATTACCCCTAGGATCTGTTGTGAGCAGTTTTCGCATTGGATGTTTTATAACGAAAAAACCACCGCTACTATGTATCTTAAAAATTTTCCGCTGTAAATTTTTTTGCTCAATAATATATGTTATTCCATTCATATAAGATTCTGTTGTCTATTTTTCTTTATCACCCTTGATAAAAATTATTGCTCAAGAATGGATTTCCATACAAATGACCAGGTGAAGTGACTACCTTCTGATGTGTACACCTCTATATGGTGTCCCGAGGCACAGAACATCTGCCATCTACCAATACAAGACCGTCCTACCTCAGTAACTAGACAATACCAAATATATCATCCTCCGGTCGTTACCGACTTTTAACCGAGAGCTCTCTTTGCATACGTTCACATTAATTTACATCCCGGACGTTATAGCGGGAAGAAATATATCTAGAAGAGGGTGATCATACCCTAATGGTTGCGAATCACATAGCCCTGTCGCATCTAACCCTGTTTCGATCATTTCTCGGTTGACGAGGCTTGAGATAACGATTACCTTTTTCACATAGCACATCTTCTTTCACTTTGATTGTCACATTGTCATTCCACATTCACACGACTGATTTCTACAAACGTACAACTTCCTGAGCTCGAATATCTCGGGAAATGGTGTTAAGCTAAGAGAATGTGACTTTTCTGCCATCGACTGATATACATTATATAGAGATCACTCAATGTGATTTAGAATGCAAGGTCAGACATTCTTCCATACAAGTTCGTTTTGGGACTGAACGAAACCAAAGGTACTTTCCTATCACATTCTGTTTTGGGAATCACCCATGAGATCAGTAGCGAATAGTCTTTGCATTAGATGTTTCATAACAAAGAAACCACCGCAACTATATGTATATTGGGAGTTTATCCCCAAATGATCAACAAGCAGTTCCTCACTATGAAAAATCCTAGTATCAACGTCTTCAACATATTTTATTTCGAAATGTAAATTGGTTCGTAGTGGTTTCGGATAGGAATCATCCAAATTCGACCCCGGTTCCTTCGAAATTCAATCATTGATAAAAAAGTGAATATGAATATAGATGATATATTAAACCTCTTTTCTATTTATTCTTTTGGTTAATTACAAATCCTTTTCTTAAAGTCTTAGAGTAATTCTAAGTTAATTCACTTATTACTTGGGAAAACATTTTTTATTTTCTTATCATCGATCCCGAGTTTCTTAACTTTTAAATGGGTCAAAAACAATGTTATTTAAGACATCGTTTACTGTAAACGCTAAATCAATCTTAGAAAATATTATTGAGTAAATTGGATCATAGAAATCATTCTAATTTTACTCCCTATCAAATTCCCTATGGGCGGAATAACGGTGAGATCAGTTTTTAAATTCCACGAATATGACGAGTTCCCTCTTCGGAATTTAATACCAAGTATAAGAAGATTATCCATATGCAATCCAAGTTGTAGTTTACTCATTTTTGAGATTGCTTAAATTTTGGATTATACTAATCTTCTTTTATTTTGAAAAAACTTAATATAATCTTTTTAGAGCATCCGGGCTTTCCTTTCGATGTGAAACGATCTGTTCCACCCTTCGTCTAAGAAGAGAAAATACAGGCCAGCTAAGTTTGGTACTGGTTGCTCCAATTTTAAACTTAGTTAAACATCTTGTTTTATCTTTTCAGATCTCACAGGCGGGACAAATGTGCTAGTCATTTCCGCATATTCAGTTATTAGCTTTTATTTTGGAATTGTTTATAAAGATTTCAAATTATCTTTTAAACGCTTAATTATCCTTTTAAAAACATTTATAATTGATCGTAGGAAAAATCGTTAAGTTTAAATTCATACGTCAAAAGTTATAGAATTCCCAGCACAATAAGTGCTGCGGAAAGTGCTATATAGACTTATTTGATTTAATCAACTTTTAATATTTGAAAATTCATATTTTTCCATTTGAATCTCTTTTAAACTATTCAAATAGATTTATCAAATTTATTTCATATTTTTAATTATTTAAAAATATCCATTTTAAGAACTTTTATGTTTTTGGTCGTTTTACTGCAAAAGCACGATTTTCCTGAAAAATTATTTTGACAAATTATAAAATCTATAAGATGAAATTTTGATTTTCTTTCTTCATTTAAAAGATATGGATGTAATAGTCCGGATTTTCTTATCTCGAAAAATTCCGAGCCGTATTCTACTCTGTACACTTATTTGAACTTTTCGACACGAAATCGCGAACTGCGTTATGCGACGCGTCTAGTTTTAACTTGATTTACAGTATTTGAAATAAATTCTCTAAATTGAATATAATTACTTCATCTTTCATTTTAACCTAGTTTTAACTTGATTTACAGTATTTGAAATAAATTCTCTAAATTGAATATAATTACTTATAAAAACATTACTAATTATTTTAAATCAATATTTGCACTATTTGAAGTATTTAATGTGTATTTTCACCATTTCCTTATTATAATATTATTATATTCATATTGTTTCATTATTAAATTTTTAAATCTAATTTCAATTAAATTTCAATTCTAACTTCAAATTTAACCTAATTTCAACTTCAATTTCAAATTTGATTTCAAATAAATTTCAATTAAATTTTAAGTCTACTTTGTACACTTATTTGAACTTTTCGACACGAAATCGCGAACTGCGTTATGCGACGCGTCTAGTTTTAACTTGATTTACAATATTTGAAATAAATTCTCTAAATTGAATATAATTACTCCATCTTTCATTTTAACCTTGTTTTAACTTGATTTACAGTATTTGAAATATATTCTCTAAATTGAATATAATTACTTATAAAAACATTACTAATTATTTTAAATCAATATTTGCACTATTTGAAGTATTTAATGTGTATTTTCACTATTTTCTTATTATAATATTATTATATTCATATTGTTTCATTATTAAATTTTTAAATCTAATTTCAATTAAATTTCAATTCTAACTTCAAATTTAACCTAATTTCAACTTCAATTTCAAATTTGATTTCAAACCCATCTTTAATTTTAACCTAGTTTTATCTTGATTTACAGTATTTGAAATAAATTCTCTAAATTGAATATAATTACTTATAAAAACATTACTAATTATTTTAAATCAATATTTGCACTATTTGAAGTATTTAATGTGTATTTTCACTATTTCCTTATTATAATATTATTATATTCATATTGTTTCATTATTAAATTTTTAAATCTAATTTCAATTAAATTTCAATTCTAACTTCAAATTTAACCTAATTTCAACTTCAATTTCAAATTTGATTTCAAACCCATCTTTAATTTTAACCTAGTTTTATCTTGTAACCTAATTTCAACTTCAATTTCAAATTTGATTTCATATCCATCTTTAATTTTATTTTTAATTTCATTTTCATTTCATTTTCAATTTCAATTTCAATTTTAACTTTGATTTCAAATCCAATTTCACTTTTAAATTCAAATTCTATCTTACTTTAATTTAAAATTAAATTTAACTTTATTGAAAAGAGACCTGTAAAATTTTCAAATATATCATATCACTAAAAATTGGTCTTTTTTAACAATGGTGATTACTTGGTTGAAATAAGCATAATCGCTATTTATAATTACCACTACCACATCCAAATTTACCAATCACATCACATAATCACTTTCAATACTTATCATTAACACAACATCCATTCTCATAGCATAGTGATTATCAATAAGTGAGTTTATTAGCATAACTCTACTATTCATGCAACATATTCATACAATCAATCAAATACCATATCATCAAATTGTGATTATCTAACATAACAGTTAAACTTGATAATCAAATAGCATCAAGAATTTCTCACCTTTATTTCCACTCCGTCAATCTTTTGCAAAACTAGCGTGCTTCACGAACTAACGTGTGTTCCTTTCTTTCATCTCTTTCCTTTCTTTTTTTTTCTTTTTTTTTTCTTTTTTATGGCCGTGTGTGGGTGTGGAGGGGGTGTAGGCTCAGGTAGGGGGTATGTAGCCTAGGGAGGAGGGCGCATGAGCTTTGAGAGGGGGCGTGTAGGTCACGGGTGTAGGGTTTTCAAGGCGGCTAGGTGGGTGTGGGAGGTGGGTATGGCTTGGGGAAGGGGTGTTTGGTCGAGGTGGAGCTTGGGTGGAGGGATATAGGGCACGACTATGGTGGAGGAAGGAAACAGAGAAGGAGATGGAAGAAGACGAAGTGAAAAATGAAGTGAGTTTCAATATTTACCATTAACACAGCATCCATTCTCATAGCATAGTGATTATCAATAAGTGAGTTTATTAGCATAACTCTACTATTCATCCAACATATCCAAACAATCAATCGAATATCCATATCATCAAATGGTGATTATCTAACATAACAATTAAACTTGATAATCAATATAATTCAAATAGCATCGAGAATTTCTCACCTTCATTTCCACTCCATCAATCTTTTGCAAAACTAGCGTGCTTCACGAACTAACGAACTGACATGTGTTCCTTTCTTTCTTCTCTTCCCTTTCTTTTCTTTCTTTTTTATTCTTTTTTTATGGCCATGTGTGGGTGTGGAGGGGATGTAGGCTCGGGTGGGGGGTATGTAGCCTAGGGAAGAGAGTGCGTGAGCTTTGAGAGGGGGTGTGGGCTTGGGTGGACTTGGGGAGGCGTGTAGGTCACGTGTGGAGGGTTTTCAAGGCGGGTAGGTGAGTGTGGGGGTGGTACGCCTTGGGGAAGGGGTGTTTGGCTGAGGTGGGTGTGGAGCTTGGGTGGAGGGATATAGGGGTACATCTATGGTGGAGGAAGGAAATGGAGAAGGAGATGGAAGAAGATAAAGTGAAAAAATGAAGTGAGTTTGGCCTTGTATTTATAGTTGGAGCTTTAAGTGGTTAATGATCATCTCACCCTCTTCATATTTGCAATAGAATATACTCTTACTTATGCATGAAAAGTGAGATTTGATGGCAAATTAATAATGTAATGTTAAGGATGAAAATTATTACTCTTCTTATTTTCTTAACTTTGCTTTTTATAATAGAAGACTTTTGGTTGGATTTGATTCTACATGACACATGTTAACAAATTAGCACATGCATTAATGGTAGAAATGATGTTAAGGAAAAATGTGTAAGTAGTAAAGAGAGGTGTCACCATTTCTATGCTTACTAATATTTAAAACATAAAACTTTGCTCCATTTCCATGCGTATACATACCATCTCATTAATGAGATAAGAGATGTAAGTAATGATATTGTTTCATAATGTTAAATTTAAATTTGTCAAGTCATGTTTTTTAAATTTTATTTAAACTAATTTGAATTCTTTTGTCTTTATTATGGTAAATAAACATGTTAGATAGTTCGTTAAGTGTATATATGAGTTAGGAAAGATATCATGTTGCAATAACTTAACAACTTGTTTTTGTTGATAAATTTTACAGTCAAAATTTAACTTTTTGTTTAACTATATATTTTGAAGTAAACCAAACTTAAAAATTGATTTTCTATTATATTATATGAATTAAAACAAGTCTATCTGGGTTTGAATCCTATATCATTAGGGTTAATATCAAAATATTGAATTTTGAAGTTGCATTGACAAAATGTGACAATTTTAAATATTTTTGTAAAACGATTATAAATCTATTTTCAAATCCTTGAATATTCTTCTATTATCTTTTTTATTAAGTGATTTTAATATAATTTAACTTTTCAAACAAATATTTAAACATTTATCTAAGCATTTACTTATTTTTAACAAAACTTAACTTTTGCTGATTGGTTCAAAAATCCAAATTTCATCCTTTTTAATTATTAACTATAAAAATTAGTAATTCCTCTATTATTACTTATTATATATAATTTATTTATTTAAGTTTTTAAACCCTTTTAAATTAAAAACAAAAAAACAAAATCCCTCATTTTCGAAGTAGTGAAATTACGTATTGTTACAATAAATCTTGTAACATTCATCCAATCGACACTCGAAATTGAATATCACATACATGCAGACCTGTAAAGAAATTCTCAGCAATACTTTAGAGATCATTCAGTTTCGTTAACGTAAAGCCTATGTTAGCGGATAACATATGACACATGGTTCCATTGCGTGTCGGAGTTCGTTCGCCAGCACGAGTGGACTATCTACACAGTGCATCCACTCACATGTGATACACACTGCACAGCTTGATACAGCACTGTCTCGGTCGATGTATGGATCCCGATTAGTCGACACACGTCGGACATTTATTGGATTGCAAACATCGACCATACACTTGGTTTGTTCAAACTAAATACTAAATTTCAAATGACACCTGGACATGCTTGTTCTCAAGCTTTAAGTCTAATATGGGACTTCGTACTTTGTAAACGTTCCAAACGTTTCTTCTCCAGCAGCAGCCTCTACGTCTGCCCATGCTTCAACACCCACCTGTACAGCCTCTACCGATTGCTCCTTTTGTTGTTGTGGGTGGCCTTACAATGACATTGTTGCCGACATCAATCTACCTAGCATGATTATCCTCGATAACCCTCTCTCGGATTCTCTAGCCTTGAGGTTAACAGTCGCGGACATCAAAAGAATCTGTGAACGCTACAGGAACCCCTTAGAAGAAACTCTTACTCCACTGCCACATCATGGAGCGCACAAGCCACCAAAAGGTTCAGCTGTTACATATTTCTTTTCGAAGCCGTCTCCTCCTTCAGTCTTACCCCTGTCCAACTCCACTTAAACATGTATGCTGCTCTAAACTGCACTTATATGATATTTGTTAGGCATTCAGGCAAGGTGCCCACCCTTGAAAAGATTTGATATCTATACAACTTTAAGAAGAGATCAAACTCTCCATCTTTTTTAACATTTTGAAATCGTTCCACGGCTGCCAAATCATTAGCAGACTCCACAACCAGCTCAACCATTTCAAAAACGAATACTTCTTCGTCAGATGTCCAAATGACTTTACTCGAAGATAGATGTCTGGATGTAAATTTCGATTCCACACACCCCATTCCATTTGAGTTTACTTCACTCAGGTTACTAACCTTCTTTCACTTTTTCTCTTATCGATATTCCTGCAAGGACCATGAATGCTGCTCTAGCGCCACACATCTTGACTCTTAAAGGACATCAATGACCTCCGATTGTGCTACTTGGCTGTTGCACAATGGTTGAAGGGTTTATTATGTGCAGCATGCATCGAGAGTTGTCCTAGTTGCCCAACAGGTTGAGATTGATTCCCTAGCTTCTGTACACCCTGAAACTCTAAATCCGGCATGTGACATCTCCAGCAGCAGTGAGGAGGATGAAGGGAATGAAGAATAAGGACGAGAAGTAAGAAGAGAGGAAGAAAAGGAAGATGGAAGTGATGACGAAGAGAATGTAGGGGATTGAAAGTAGAGGAGAACATGAATCGACTGGGGAGATGATTGGAGAGGAACTTCAACTACTGCCCTCGACCGAGATGAATCAAGATCACGTCTTCAAGATTGATCTCCCCAGCACATCAAAATATTAAAGTTGCAAACCCTCAAGTTCTTTCCAGATGCGATCCTTATCGCGAGTCCAAAAATGGAAGGGCTAGAAGGAGTGGGAGAGGCATGGAGATGAAGAGAGGGCTAGGAGGGGAGAGAAAGAAGAAGAAGAGGAAAGTACGCACCGCTTCGACATCGGTTTGATTATTCTGTTATAACCTCACATCATCGACATGATGAATTTCTTTAGATACAGAGTAGTTTTAATATCTTCAGTGAATAAGCTTTGTGTAGCCGTGGATCTTCATCCATCATCCTGTTTTTGCTGGTTCTGCTTCAACAGTCTCCTTGTAGTCTCAGTCAACAAATCATCGTTTTGCCCGAAGCGGCGATCATCAGGTGCATCCCACGTGTTGGAGTACGCAAACTTTCACTGTTAGCATGATGAGATTTTGGTCTCTTTTATCTTCGAGAAGTCCATTCGTCCAGTCGTCCGGTGCAGTCGGCGCGGACTACGTCCTCTCTCAGTATTTACAGCTGCATTAGCTTCTACAGCGCCATCTTGTGGACCAGCACCCTATCAATCATCTACACTAACTTTTGTAACTCGACTTCAAAGTCAGACAACTCCACCTGCTTCCTAGATCGATCAGTACCGGCTGATGTTGAGGTGGGTTGTTTTGCTCCAACTCAACCAGTCTGGTTCTTTTATGTTCTAACAACCCCATTTTGCGCCTTCTGCTTTTCCTTTCCACGACTTTGATTAACTTTCTTTATGCGAAGCCAATGGAAAGAAGGAGAATATATCCTTGCGTTGCTTTCGAGATTCTATCTGTTGTGGGCTTGCGCCAGCCAACTTAACAAACTGTTTCTTCATCTCATCCATGATGGACGTTTGACTATTCATCATCTTATCATATTAGACAAAATGCGTTCTTTAGCAACAACTTCTTGCGGTTGATTCGTTTCATTAGCCTCGTAATCTGAACCATTATGTTATTCAACGACTACTCCAGTTCTTAGGAGTCATTTCTTCAGATCTGAGCGGGTGATCTTCAAATCTGATCTTCAAACCTTAGCAGCAATCAGATCCGACCGTTGGTCGAATCTTCAGTTGAATCTTCAATCAATTAAAAAGGATAACTGTGTTTAGTAGCAATCAGATCCGACCGTTAAGTTTTTCATTTTTAGTTAAAGGCTTAAAGCACCAAAAAAATGTTTACGCGTGAAAAGAGCAAGCACTCAAAGTCAATTAAAAAGGAATTAAAATAGGAAGAAATAGAAAGAGAAAGAGGAAGAAGAACCGGCTAGGTTTTTAGAGTGGTTCGGTCTAAATTAAGTACCTATGTCCGTTATCTCATATATTTCGGCTTTGCTTTTGCTTATACAATCAAATTCAACGATCTTTAGATTCAAATCGATGAGTTTTGAATTAGACAGAGTTTCCTTGGAAAAGTGTCAAAAGTCATCTTATAGCCGTTGTAGGATGTCTATTTATAGATTGCTTTTGAATTGTCGAGTCTTCAGTTGAATTTTCAGTTAATTAAAAAGGATGACTAGGTTAGTAGCAATCAGATCCGACCGGTAAGTTTTTCATTTTTAGTTAAAGGCTTAAAGCACCAAAAAATGTTTACGCGTGAAAAGAGCAAACGCTCAGTCTATTAAACCAAAAAATGTTTACGCGTGAAAAGAGCAAACACTCAAAGTCAATTAAAAAGGAATTAAAATAGAAAGAAATAGAAAGAGAAAGAGGAAGAAGAACTGACTAGGTTTTTAGAGTGGTTCGGTCTAAATTAAGTACCTATGTCCGCTATCTCATATATTTCGGCATTGCTTTTGCTTACACAATCAAATTCAACGATCTTTAGATTCAAATCGATGAGTTTTGAATTAGACAGAGTTTCCTTGGAAAAGAGTCAAAAGTCATCTTATAATTGTTGTAGGATGTCTATTTATAGATTGCTTTTGAATTGTCGAGTCTTCAGTTGAATTTTCAGTCAATTAAAAAGGATGACTAGGTTAGTAGCAATCAGATCCGACCGGTAAGTTTTTCATTTTTAGTTAAAGGCTTAAAGCACCAAAAAATGTTTACGCATGAAAAGAGCAAACGCTCAGTCTATAAAAAAGTAATTAAAAGAGAAAGAGGAAGAAGAACTGACTAGGTTTTTAGAGTGGTTCGGTCTAAATCAAGTACCTATGTCCGCTATCTCATTTATTTCGGCTTTACTTTTGCTTGTACAATCAAATTCAATGATCTTTAGATTCAAATCGATGAGTTTTGAATTAGACAGTTTTCCTAGAAAAGAGTCAAAGGTCATCTTATAATTGTTGTGGGATGTCTATTTATGGACGAATTTTGCTTTTGAATTGTCGAATCTTCAGTTGAATTGTTCAAACATATAGATCCAAGTTTCCTGCATTAAGAACAATTCAAAACCCATATTTCTCAACCAGCATGATCGATCAGTACCGAACCCATATGAATCGGTATCGATCCATATGGTTGTCCATTTCTTGAATACTTCTTCAATATTGCTCAAGCTTCCGAATCTTGGAATTTCAAGCCAAAATAGGCAAAGACGATCGATTGGTACCGATCGATGACATCGTCACTTGTACTTGTTTTTCTCCTCAAACTTGCATGTAGATTCATCCATCAAGTTGATGTGACCTATCTTGACCATACGATCAATCGGTACTGATCTTGATACCCGACCAAATTCTTGTAGTTTTCCATCTTGATATCTTCCAAGTTTCTTGATCTATTCCTTCATTTCATAGTTTAGATCCATCGAAACGTCGCTTGGTCAAATATTGAATAATACTTTTTAAATGATTTTTCATTTTACAATAAAATTTTCTTGTCAAATGATCGTAAATACGGCAAGATTGTTATGGCTCGTGATATTTTGACCTTAAAGTTGAATTTTCGAATCTCGTCGAAATAAATACCAGTCGTGCTCAAAATATTTCTAGCGACCCTTCTTATATTGGATGCAGCTAGGGAAACTAAATCCCGAAATTAATTATTTTGTGTAACCGGTTATATCTCGAGTCATATGCATTCGAAGATGGTTTGGCTTGCACCATTGTTTTTATTGATGTCAGAAACCTTTTTTGACCGGTTACATGCATGTATAAATATTTGTTATACTATTTATCATAAGATTTTATTTTTCATCAAATTTCAAGTTGTCAAGAAATATTGGCCGAAATACAGTGATCTCAATTGATATATGGAAAACAAGATTTTCACCGAAATTTTATGTTTCATTTTGCTAGAACTTCATCTTGAGATATCGGCCGAGATTTGAAACAATGCTGCTGATGATGACCTTTGAAGTTGTTATGAAATGATTTTTCAATATTTACTTTGGTACAATAATCAAGTATTTGGGTTGGTAATGTGGAATTATCCCATCCCGTGAGGTGTTTTGATGGAAGTTATACGATGTTACATCTTGTGTTTTGATGGAAGTTATATGATGTTTAGAGTTTGTTTTATATATGTTGAGCTTATTTTTCATGCCAATGAACGATGTCGTGTGACTTTAGTGTTTGAGACAACTATAGATTTAGGTTGTTCTCTCAACAATATGATTGAGGTTAGGTGATATAGAGATGTGTAGCAACAGCTTAGGTATACTTGTTAAATGAGATTATA
Source organism: Allium cepa (assembly GCA_030765085.1). NCBI lineage: Eukaryota > Viridiplantae > Streptophyta > Magnoliopsida > Asparagales > Amaryllidaceae > Allium > Allium cepa. The sequence continues at coordinate 870,267,595 of CM060937.1, read as the reverse complement.
TCATAGGTTTTATCGATGTACTAATTGTAAATAATCATGTAAATTTCCTTTCATGTTTCTTACTCAAATAAATATCCGTGTAGATAAGTAGAGCTGTTATGGTAATGGTATCCTTACCAATATGAAAAAACCGTTGACTAGTAATGATGATAAGCTGGTAAACCGTTGACTAGTAATGGTAAATTACCGGTACATAAAAGATTAAAATTTAATGGTATTAAAAATTTGATCATGATAAAAAACAAATATTTTATTCCTTATTTATACTCCACTAAAGTTTATATCAGCATTTTGACTTATTTTAGTTGATATAGAAAATTTTCACAAATAATCATAAATCATATAACAACAATATGTAATAACAGTTTTGGTGATATTATACTTCAAACTTAATAAAACTAAAAAAGAAACATCTTCCTAAATAATACTACAAACAATTTCTTAAAATATAATATTACCTTCAAAAATACATGTAGTTATGATTAAATTTACATAGTGAAAAACAAAATTAATATAACTGGTAAATTTACCGTTACCACTGGTTTTGACGGTTCTTTACCGCTATATTTACTATTAACAATGATAAATTTACTATTACCATACCGATAACATTGGTATGTCGATGTAGCCCAATGTTGGTTACCAACACATTGGTATTGGTATGGTAAATTTACTGTTACCATAACTCTATATCTATATAAGTGATTATATACTTATTTGTAGTATTTTTTCTGGGGACATTACTTTTTTTGGATTATATTATTACAGAAAATGTAATTCTACTTAAAGCTTTAAAAAAGAAATAAGAGCATGCACGAGGTACCATCTATTCTCGAGCACACATTACCATGTTTATGCATGCTCATTATATTAATTGGAACCCAATAATCAATTTTATGACGTTCACTAAACCAGGATGACAATAACTTGTACTAAAGAGACTTTTTTTGATTGTGCATCATAAGAGATAGGCGTTTATGGTAATAATCATGGGGAAGTAGTAGTTATTCATATCGAGCTACTGTCAAAAGACATATGACACTTTTCAGCAAATGCAAATGGAGTTATGCGTACTTGATTGTTACCAATTCGTATACTAGGGATATAAATATAGATTATGATATATATTGAAAGGAAATTGCTAGAGATGCGAGTTTATTTGAGACGTTCCACCTCTATGCTCACAATAACAAAGAGTTTTAAAAGAAATACTGTCTGTTATTACGAAGAATAAGGCTGGATAGGAGCGGCTATCCGTAGTTAGGCCTTACACTAGTATTGGTTACCTCGATAGGAGTGATATATATTTTTATTTTTCATTTCTTATTTATTTACTCCCATCGACATACCCAATTCCAGTATAAAACGAACTATGATGGTTCATAATAGTTTAGGACAATATATATAATTAATAACACAGATAAGCTAAATGCGGGACACAGATTATAAAAAGTCTTATATATATATATAACTGATGTCAATTACAATACATGTGATACAATACATATGATACAACTATAACTGGCGACACATGAAGTTATATATACAAGTACATTATCGTGAATAATATACATGAATGCATAACATCCTATACTATAACAACGACTAGTCCAATGATATAAAGAGACTTCATAGCTTACGCAGCAACCCAAAGCAAGATATCAACAACTTGTAAACAACTCGGTCTGACTCGAGTATTAAATTCAAAGGAAAATAATACACGAGTCAGTCTAATTCGAACCCAGTTATTAATGCACGGAAGCAATAGTAATTAAATAGCAAATAGACGACCGTCACAAAAATCTCACATATCCAATCCTTTAATAAGGAAATCGGATAACGGTAGATGTAACACATAACGTTGTTCAACAACAAATCAGCAAATTCAAATTATGAACAAAGATAAATGATTATCAATGAAGATAATTTAGGAAACAATAGGTTGCCTAAACGGAAATTATCAACAAAATCTAATTATTAAATAAATAATTAGAAACTCATAATCTAATTATCAAAAAGATAATTAGACAACAACAAAATGATCAAATCAAATCAAATCAAAATACAATTCCATAATATTGAATTGGACAAAACAATTCAAGTAATTGAAATATCACTAAAAAACATTAATCCTGGTAGGGCTGCAGCACACACACGCGTGTACTGCCTCGCCACTACAGTGATTAAATACATAAAACTCAATGAAGCAAAAGCAAATGGCACCATCTCAAGATCAAATTCGAGCTATACGACTCAAACTCAACTGGACAGTACTATCACAAAAACATAAATGCATAAGCAAGGCTACTGCATAGTGCAGCAACAATATCTGTGCAACAACTATTACAAAGACAAGTGCATCAAGCAGAATGACATGCACCAAGTGTGCATGTGAAACAGACCAAATGCCATCAAGTAATACATATACTCGAGCTCCAGACAGTACAAATCCAAAAATGCAACAAAATGGAACTGCAGCCACAACAAGATTGCAAGGGCAAAACTGCAACAAAAACTGCAGCCACCACAAGAATACTAAGGCACAACAAATACAAACTGCAACCACAACATGTTGTAACTATATTTGAAAGCAAATGCACAGCATAGCATGGATAAGGTACATAAAACAGTGAAAGTACGGTGGCAGTGAAGACTCAAAACAACTCAAAGAATATATACGTGCATCACCTCCTTGAAGACCAGGGCAATCACGATGAAACTCAAAGCATTTAATAGTTATAATAAAGTCAGGCTGAGGTCAATTCCTAAAGAAACTGCGAAGCCAAGTTTCAACGAAATCAAGGTGAACCTTTTTTTTACAATAGCAGTTTCAATTTAATCAAGGCAAAGCAAAGCCATATATGCCAAAACTCAAAGCCATGGTATTTAGATAATCAAAGGGGTTATAAATGCATATGAACTCCAATATTATTGGTGAACCCTGATACTAAACAAAACTGAAATGCAGCAAGCACTCGAGTTAACAGAGGTGTATTAAACACCATCACATAAACTATTACCAAAATGCATCAAGCAATCAAGAACAGTCAACTTGAAAAATATGGTCTGTCTCAAACTATAATGGGTACAACATGTATGCAGACAGTGACAGTATAAGATCAAGCAGCAACATATACGTAATGACAACTAGACCTGTCAAAATTTAACCCAACCCATTAACCCAACCCATTTACCCTATTTATAAATGGGTTGGGTCAACCTATTTATGAATATCATAAAATGGGTTATGGGTTGGGTTGACCCATTTTTACAAGGGTTATAAATGGGTAACCCATTTACCCATTTATTAAAAATATTAAATTTTAATATAAATTTAAAAAATAAGTATTTTGAACATACATTATAATTTTTCATGAAGACTGACAGTTGTACTTAGAAAATAATAGGCTACCACATCCCCATATTTGAATCCACCTAGTGCAGAAGCTGTTATTTTTTTTGTTCAGACTGCAATAACTTCTTCGTTCTAACTCGGAATCAAACGAGACTTCGACCGATCAACTCCAACGTAAATTACAGACAGTATGGAACACTCGGATACTTCATCGTGTGAATGCACACTGTAGTTCTCCAAAGAGACTGACAGTTGTACTTTAAAAATAACAGGCTACTACATCCCTATATTTGAACTCTGCCTAGTGCAGAAGTCGCTATTTTTTTGTGCGGACTGCAATAACTCCTTCGTTCTAATTCGGAATCAGACGAGACTTCGACCAATCAACTCCCACCTAAATTACGGACAGTATGCAACACTCGGATACTTGATCGTGTGAACGCACACTGTAGTTCTCCTAGGGGACAGACAGTTATACTTAGAAAATAACAGGCTACCACACCTGCATATTGAACTCCGCTTAGTGCAGAAGCCGCTATTTTTTGTTCAGACTGCAATAACTCCTTCGTTCTAACTCGGAAATAGGCGAGACTTCGACCGATCAACTCCTACCTAAATTACGGACAGTATGAAACACTTAGATATTTCATCGTGTGAACGTACACTGTAGTTTTTCAATGGGACTGACAGTTGTACTTAAAAAAATAACAGGCTGTCACATCTGCATATTGAACCCCGCCTAGAGCAGAAGCCGCTATTTTTTTTTGTTCAGACTGCAATAACTCCTTCGTTCTAACTCAGAATCAGGCGGGACTTCGACCAATTAACTACCACCTAAATTACGGATAGTATGGAACACTAGGTTACTTTATTGTGTGAACGTACACTGTAGTTCTCCAAGGAAACCGACAGTTGTACTTAGAAAATAATAAGTTACCACATCCCCATATTTGAATTTTGATGAAAATTGGAATTAAAATTTTAAATTTTTGTCAGATCTCAAAACATAAAACTTGGAATTAGAATTATTTTATATTTATTTGTTTTTTATTAGTCAAATTAAATTTAAATATTTAAATGGGTAACCCGCTTATTAAGTGGGTTGGGTCATAAATGAGTGGGTCATAAATGGGTAAAAGAGAATGGGTCATAAACGGGTTGGGTCGAATTCGACCCAACCCAACCCATTTGACATGCCTAATGACAACCAGGTAGCAACAGTGAATCAAGAAAGACTCAAGTGTTACCAAAACTCAAGACCAAGCAGTGAATCATAAAAATCAAAACCAGTGTACAAATAAGGTATAAGTCAAATACGCTACAGGCATGAACAATTATGACTGAAGTCAGTAGCATGAGTAATGCAAGTGAATAACAACACTGCAACAAATTCAATTCAGACATGCCAATAAAATGAACAACACAAAGAACTAACCAATGCAACTGTATACAAGTGGAAACCAATACAAACTATTGAATTACAGTGATGAACATCGCTCAAGCGTACGAGTCGATGGAGTTTCAAATCAAGGCCGAAGCCATCAGAAATATCACATAAGCAAAGTCGAACAAAACCAATACTTATTCTTTCCATCTCAAAATCAAGTCGAAGTCGAAGACAACGAAAACAACTCGACGCCTTGGCAATCGAATTAAGAATGTCAGAGAAACAAAAATAACCAAGGTACAAATTTTAACAAAGTCAAGTGGCCGAAGGATGACCAAAGTCGAGCAACCCAAAAATCATCACAGCAAAATCATCAACATCGAAACAAGATCAAATGATCGAGACGATGTCAAGCAACTCTCAGTCGAACTCAAAATTAAAAACTCGAATTTTACGAAAACAACAGCTTGAATTAGAATGTGAGTGAAGTTCACTCACCTTGTTTCGACGAGTGTAAAACCACAACCGAAGACAGCATGGACGAGATGAACGGAATCAAGGGTCTTGAATCCCTAATCAAGTCAAACTCAATCAATGGAGGCACTCGACAATTTGAAGTATTCGAAGTCCGTATCCACGAATTACACGAAAACCCTAATTTGATTTAGAGGAACGAACGAAAGAACGAGCCACCATTAACTTTTCTTTCGTATGTTTAGTTTAGGGTTTCAAAGAGAAGTCAATGAATGAAGGACCGGGTATTCACTTCAATATAACACGGTACCACTAACAAAAGAAATCGTGGGCCAAATTTCATTTAAAGCCCGCATAACCCCTTTAACAAATTTCTTAAAAGAATTTCAACCCGGTTTAAAAACTTCCAACATCAATAGCCAACAGATTAATCGTTTAATGACGAAAATTAATTAATGCGAAATCCCAGGTTGTTACATTATTGCTCGATGCTCAGTTATGATTGAAAACATCGATATTTTGGACATTCTTCGTTGAATGTAGTATTGAAATATCAATCGGCCTGTTTTCATTGATGAACTATATACATCACAATTCTATCACCCGACCTAAAACACTGGTGATGCAGGTCGATATTTATATTGGATTGGAAGACAAAATTTTATTTCTACACCTCACTTGATCGATTTACCGACCGACCCATAAGATTATACCGTAGATAGTCTATGTTAGACGAACATGAGTGCGTAATTTAGTTTTGAAAGGATCAACTTGTTATGAGGGGAATGCAACCGATGAGGTTGTTGAATTATTTTCTAGTATCAAAACAAATGGCACGTAAACTCAAAACTAACACAAGGAAGCCTAAAGGTTCGTTTAGTATCATTTTAAGTTTTGTACTTTGTGTTTTCAAAATCCATTAAAAATACGAGAAGAATGGAGGAATATATTTAAAATTTTAAGTTATTATGACCATGATGGATGAACGACAGAGGGGATTGAAGATCATCGAATGGGATTAAAGGACGGCAGAGGGATGGATCGTTTTTCGTGCTTTCGTTATTTTCTAAAAGACGAAAAACAAAATATATTTGTTTTTCATTTGGTATGTTACATACATCTTTCAAATTGGTTGTTTTTCAAAACACACATACGCCATGCGTTTACAGAATTAAAAATGGCTAACCAATTGGGGCCTAAATATTTACAAAAATAAAATAAACAATCTGGTGATGCAAGTAAAGACGTCATGGAAACATAGTATATGCACCAAATACAAATGTATTATAGCTTGCGTAAAAATAGATAGTTTTGTAAAGTTTTGATAGACGAGTACGCCCTAATCTATAGGGAAGCAATACCCTGTGTACTTTAAGATTCATGAAGCTTTTAAACCTGCAAAGTAGAAGATTTCGTATGCGTACGTTGATGATAGCCACTACGTCAATCAACCAGAGACGAAGAAACTTTTGGAAACGTGTGTGTTATAAGAAGTTCTGTCGATCCATTTCCTAGCCAGTTAAATTACCCTTCGATGTCAAATGAACATGAGAGAAAACACAAGTAGTCCAACCACACTTGTGGAATGTTATTTAGTGGCGTTGCTAGTTGATAGGAACAAATCAAACTAAGCAAAAGAAGTTTAAAAGATACCACTTATCTTTAATAATAGTTGTAATACCTCTGGTGTATTTTTTGGTATTAACGTGAACTACCAAGAACGTTAATCTGTAGGAATTACCAAATTTTAATATTGCATAAAAATAGGATTTAACATTAAATTCCTTCTTCAAATTCGTCTATAGATATTGTGAAATCTTAATATCACTTAAAAATAGGATCCAATAATTTTTTTTATATAAATTCCTTTTTTATTAATTAATAATATGAATATAAATTCAAACTAAAAAAAAACTAGATGTAGAAAAAAATTCAAACGAACTACACATGATTTCACACTTCAAAAAATTATGATTAAATATTTGTGCTAATCATTCTTACTTGAATGTTTAAACATATACAATTTGTTGTTTACGCACGAAGCGCGTGACGTAACGCTCGTATGGTAGATAGATAATATTTAATTAGTTTATTGATTTACATGTGTGGTAATTTGTATACAAACATAAAATTTATATCGTTCTTTTCATATGTTAATGTTTATGCAGTAATATAATATTTTTGCTGGTGTAAAATTATTCAAGTAGCACAGCGTCACATGGTTATCAGCCAAAATTAATGGTCCGTCATCTACCACTGGGGGTAAAATTGCCATTTCAGATTCGCGAAACCGTAATCCTATGGTATAAACTCTCTTCTTCGTCAATCACCAGCATCCGCTTTTTTTCTTCAATGTTTCAACATTTTTTTCCGTTAACTTCCGCTAATTTCATGTTTTCCTCTATGACTCAAAATCCGCTACATTTGTCTTTTCTGTTCATCGAATTAATCGTAAGCATGTTCAGCTTCAGTAATGAACGATTTAAATAAGTTCATAAATAAATCTTGCGTAATTATGATGAATATTTTCAGTTACACTCGTCTGGATTTGATTGATCAATCGGTATGATTTTCTATGCCTATTTCAACTGGGATATTGTTCCTTACCATTTCATTTTTTACGATTTGATTTTCCAAATAATCATTGCTGTAAGAAAGGATTGTTTGAATTATTTCAAACTAGAAAGACTGTCTTTTTTCTTTCTTATGTTTTAATCTGTACTCAGAGCAGTTGGATTGGATTCAGTTGTAGCGTTGGATATGATATGCAAGAAATGCTTCTTATGTGAAATCGATATTGAACAATTCATAATTGAATGTTGCAAAACAATAATTCAGTTTCACTCGTCTGGATATGGCTCTAAGTAGTACTCAGTATGATTTTCTTGGTCTTTTATTACTGGAACATTGCCTTTATCTTTTTATATTGCTTTTCAAAATTTTGATTTGCAAATACACTCTGCTCCTAAAAAATAATGTTTTGAGGCAATTTCTTCGTTTGCTTGAAAAAAAAAAAAAAAAAAAACAAGTATCAATAACCTAACTGCAATGCCAAAGGATGTTTATGTTGATTATTCCTTGGAAAGGAAGAATGGATAAAGCAATACATGTAACACAAAATTTGTGAAACTCGTGTAACAAAAATGCGTTTAAAGCACATAGAAAACGGTATATGTCCAAATGTCTTACAGAATAGTTTAAATATTTTTAAGTATTTTAGTGTTGTATCTCGGTACTTTCCTCAAAGTAGAACCTAACAGAATTCGACCAACTTAGGAACAAGAAGATGATATTGTGATTTAAATTTCAACGAAGCAATACATCAATGAGTGGTTAAAGGAGCAATACATCAATGGTTAATGAAATAATTTCAGTAAATTCATTGATTGTACCAAATTTTGATTGAAAGAGGTACGTCATACTGTTTTCAAGCTATCTAGGATGAGGATCTGAGGTTTAGATGTGTTGTTTTCGGTATGCTGTATTTCTGTATCTTAGTGTGATATTAGCGTGTTGTATCTATATCTTATTCTACTGTATTTCTATTTGTTTATTTAAATATATTTTTGTTTCGTAAGTTTCTTCTTAAATTACAAAGTGAAATGCAATTCGAAAAAAAAGTTGAAATTGTTGTACTTTACGTTTCACACTCTTCCAATTCCAACTGCCTCTACTGTAACATGGCAAGAGGGATATTAATGTTGGAGAAACTGCACAAGATATTTGGCTACACACTTTCAACTTATCTTGAACACTTCTAATATTTGCTACTCACTTTAAACTTTGCAACTTAAATCTAATTCTGGGCAAATTTTTTATTTTAAAAATGTTCTCATATGGTCTCTTTGCGAACTCGGGGAGGACCCAAATTTTTAATAACATTTCACATTTCTTTGGCATATCAGTATTTTGTGCAGCTGAACTTAACTACATTTATAAAGGGAAAAATCTCGTCATTGGAAAACCAACTATGTTTATCCATTTTGATTACCATATCTCAGTATAATAAATGGATCTAAAATGTCAAAACCATTTCATATTTCATTAACATTATAAACGGACTAAATTTTGTATGCTGGAGCATACTTTTTTCTTCGTCACACACATATGAGATGCGGTTAATGACACCCTTATCTTGCAGCACCCATATAGCCTCCTGATTTAGTTAAATATTTCTCTCTCTTACATATCATATTATTATTTAAATTAGAATGTGGTGGAAATCAGGAGGCTACACATATGACAATGGTGCCCATTGAACGCTCCTATACACACATATGTGTATATTCATTAACTGGATTTTGAACTACACAGGAAATCATTGAAAAGTTCTTGTAACAGTGATGCCACAACCGAATCATGCGAACCAACAAACGAGAAATTGTCCGGGGCTGAGGTTATCAAATTACCCATTTACCCTTGTGAAGAGGAGAACGCAGCAAATAATGACAATGGTGACGCTGAGGGCAACGAAGTCCGTAGAAAGTACGGTAGTTGCTCGCCTGCAGAGTCAAGGAGAAATTCCATTGGAAGGCCAATTAGAAGGGCAGCTGAGAAAGTATGCACTTACAAAGAAAGGCCACTAAATGTTAAAATGAGAAGGGATTGAGTGATTTTTTCATTTTTTTCATTTTTTTTTTTCAAGTATGAAACGCGGATCACTATTATGTAATTGTTTTGGGATGTTATGCTGTATAATGTAGTACGATTTAGAGCATACTATTTTCATGTTGTGCCTATTGCACTGTCATTGTATACCTTGTACAACAGTGTTCATTTTGTTATTTTGATATTTTTTACGTACTTGAATAGCTCAAAATCTGATCCATTCCATAAAATAAAACTTAAAAAACAATGAAATGCACTGAGCAAGTATATGCTTTTGCAACTTTCTCTATCGTTCCTTCAAGGGAAATGGTTTTTTTTGTTTATTTTAAGTATCCAAACCCAAATTTTAGAATTTATGCAAAGATCAAAATCCATCTATGTTTATATTACCAAACTGGACTCTCAACAACTCAATCGTGATTTCTTTTCAATCCAACTATCGTGGAAGTTCTCTTCCACGGCACGTCATATATGGAGAATACCTTGTACAACAGTGTTCATTTTGTTATTTTGATATTTTTTCCGTACTTGAATAGCTCAAAATCTGATCCATTCCATAAAATAAAACTTAAAAAACAATGAAATGCACTGAGCAAGTATATGCTTTTGCAACTTTCTCTATCGTTCCTTCAAGGGAAATGGTTTTTTGTGTTTATTTTAAGTATCCAAACCCAAATTTTAGAATTTATGCAAAGATCAAAATCCATCTATGTTTATATTACCAAACTGGACTCTCAACAACTCAATCGTGATTTCTTTTCAATCCAACTATCGTGGACGTTCTCTTCCACGGCACGTCATATATGGAGAGACGTCAGGGGGCACGGAGGTGATTAAAGAGTTCATAATAAGACTGCTATAACATGATGGGTAGACAAAAATGTTTCAGCAGTTCATATCTATCAAACAACAAAAGGTCCGGTGTTATGAAAGCGTCGAACAAGAAGAATGGTTGTATAGTATTCTTATTGACCGGCTTCCAAACAAAATACCACAGGACAAATTGAGTCAAACATCGAAAGTGCATAATCTATAGAAAACATTAGACCGATTTTTCTACAACCTCATACTTATAACACCATATGGATGAACATTGGTGACGGAAAAGCTTTGGAGCTATAACACTACCGAGTAGAAGATCTTGAACATAACTTATGGAACTATAGTTTTCATTTCTTTTGATGAATAGATTTATGTATCTTGTATTTCTGCATTGTATTCGTGCACGCATGCATATCAACACATTGTCGCTCTTCTTCCATCATTGATTTCTCCATCACCACCCAAGGAATCACCGCATTGTCAGTTCCTGTGCGCTATTTAAGTACGCTCTTCTCAGCGGTCACTACCACGGCAAACTCGGTTGCTTCCCTCAAAATGCGACCTGAAGCATGCATGGCCCCTCCTAGATGTCTCAATTTGCCGCAAGGCATTGGAGTTTGACGAGATTTCATGGGAACGTATGCTTCACGAAGAGAAACCCAACGGTGCACCCATTGCCTAACTCCTCCCCAAGCGTCGCCAAAGTGGAATCCTAGTTGTCATGCTATGTAGAGCCACCACCCCAACCATCACCGCATACCATCTCGTCACCACTGATGCGAAGACCTCCTCCATACGAGTTCAATAGATCTAACCACGTTGCTTTTCGTGGATCGTAGCTCTCAATTTAATTCATGAAAGGGTTAAAAGAAAGGGTGATTATTGTTTCTTCTACAAGAAAGAGGAAAAAGTGAAAAGTGTGAAAGGTAGTATATGCAAGTATGTATATGTGTGTAATTTATTTGATTTCTCAAATAAATCATTAATATATTTTAAGCTCGTACGATCACACGGGACATTTGGTTGCTACTAGACCTGTTGGCTTACATCACCTCATTTTTCCCGTCGCGACGGCATAATTTTCATCATTATCTGAGGCAATGCTTTAGAATGATGATTTCATGCACTTCGAGATTGTTTTGACCATCGCATTGCCCAATTTTCAGATATACCTGTTATTCGGGTTTTTAACCCAGCAGAAACCAACTAAAAACAGGACAACCTTGTGTAGACATGATGGTTCATGACTTAACTAGAAAAGCTAGAATGAGGGATCGACAAGGGCCAAGCTATATGACTAAGGTAGCGACTGAAATCAATGTAGCCGAGAAATCAGCATTCCTATAATCCAATCAGTAGCTGAACGTAAATAGCTAGCGACTTGCCATCAAAACGTAGCAATAATGATAAAAGGCTATGAGAACATCTCCAATTCCAAACTCCAGAAAAATCATAAGTACTTAGATCATCAGAGACCCATACTTCTCCTCGAACCTTCAAACCAACCAGCTGTGAAACACTACAAAAGAGGCAAGACGTTGGACCGAAAAAACGAACCAAGTCTATGTGTCACTGGCTACCCATAGGCCATGGGTAGTCGGCGACCCATAGAGCATGGGTCGTCGACGGCCCATGGTATTGGCTCATTTTTCGAGCCAAAGCCCCCTAGGATGCCTGTAAACTACCCGCGAGCTGATAAAGACGGGTCTGACCCAAAAAATCTCGGATCAATGTAAATAGCGTCCTACCTACAATATAAAGATGATCTTCTCCGGACTATTTGCTGAAACTCTGTTGGAATTATTCTTCAATCTCGACCTCCCTCAGAACAATCCCCAAAGGAATACACTGATTCTCCAGCGGATTCCAACTCTGAGGATTCAATCTAGTTAGGAAATAATCAGAGCCTTGTAATCAAACATCTCTTGTAACAGCAATCAGTCTATAATAAAACTATAAAGTGGATGTAGCCTTCATTAACAACCGAACCGGTATAAAATTCTCTGTCTTCTTTCTTTTACTGTTCTTGAAGATCTAACTATCTACTTTGGATCTCATTGGTCCAGAAGTTAGATCCACAATCCTGGCTTGAAGAATTCGCTGTTTGGAATCAATAGCTTCTGGAAGAAGAAGAACTGCCTTTGGAAGGTCTATAGGGACAGCAGTAGCTGTAGAAGATGTTAATCCCCAACAAGCCGAAGCGAATGACGCTAACTTAGGAAAATAGGCGCCTGCCTCCTCCAGTCAGCATGAAGTTGTTACCAGGGATGAGTTAAATAAGATGGTTGATGAGACCAACCAAAAATGGAGAATAGCCAAAAAGTTCTTATGGATAAGCTTAACGCTTCCCTAACCCTACAGCCAAACCCCGCTCCAAGGACTATGTCCGAACCCATGGCTGCTGTGGAACAAGAGAATTCTTCTATTTCCGGTCTACATAGAAGAAACGGAAAAAAGCCACAAAAGAGGGTGACAATGGGACTTAACGTGGAGGAAATGCAAGTACTCCGTATGCTACAAGGCATCTTATCTTGAATTTGAGTCGGGGGCAAAGACCCCCGTAGAAGACATAACTATGGATCTTCTCGACTCAAAGGACGGAGAGCCAAACGATAAGCCGGAAGAGGACGCCATTGCATTAGATAATGCAAGGAATATCCAAGCTGCTCCAGTGAGGCCAACCGTAAGCCAATGGGACCCTATAGGAGTAGCTCTTCTGGAGACAGGAGAGCCTAGGCCTTAGCCCACTCACCAAAACCGTTTGCGAAGTCAAACACTTGGCGCAGTGACTGATCGCCATCCTCAGGACTATCGGGCATTAGAGGCATACATAGCGGACATGGTTAAACGCTTAATGGAGGAGAGTAAAGATAAAAGAGATGATGAGTGGGGATCTGCGCCAAGTAGGACTCTCTTCACCAATGAAATACTGAACGAGAGATATCCAGAAAAGTTCACAATGCCAACTATACCGTCCTATGACGAAACAAAGGACCCGAAGCCTCACTTGTACAAATATAGTTGGAATATGGACGAAATGAATTCCTTTAAAGCTGTTTGATGCAGATGTTTTCCTATCTTTCTCAAAGGGGTTGCGTCAATGTGGTTCACTAGGCTTCTACCAAGATATATCTCTACCTTTGACGAACTAGCGATAAGGTTACTTGATTAGTTTAGAATCCATGCAGAACAGCCAAAAGATGTTATGTCCCTATCCGGGTTGTTCCAAGGGTGAAACGAATCACTGAATTTTTTCATGAACAGGTTTAACACCATCATGACAGAAGTAAGCAACCTCAAGGAGACATGGTTTTCGTGGCATTAGTTTGTGCCATTCATCCAGAAACCGAATTCGAAAAGTGGACTAAAATGAAGCAACCTACAACCAGGAAAGATTTCAATTGCAAAGAAAGCTAATACTTAAGGTTGGAGGAAGCACAAGAATTGAAAGGGGCGTCTACTAATGTGTAGTTGGCAAGTGCCGGGAAAAGCGATGTAGCAATGAATCAAAATGCGCACACTTTGCGAATTGTTGAAGATACCACCGGAAAAGATGGGAATTCGAAGAGAAAAGGTCAAAACTCCAATAAGAAGAATTGTTATGGCAGCAATAAAAAGCTTAAAGGGTTTAAGCCCGAAGGCTACACTTTCTTGAGCGACACACCAGAAAACATTTTTCTTGCAATTCAAAGGAATGAGGAATGCAAAAGGCCACCCAGTAAGGAGGCGATCGAGCAGTAGAAGCACTCTAGGAAATTTTGCCGCTTCCACGAGACACACAGCCAGAATACGAACGAATGCCGCCACCTTAAGAATCTCATGGAGGAACTGATCCAGAACAACAAACTCCAGCAGTACGTAGGATAACCACAAAACCCAGATCAATCTACAACTCCTCAACACCCAAGAGAACGAAGGAATCAAAACTGGAACCAACGAAGAAGGGTCGAAACGAACCGACAATGACTTATTATTGGAACAATATCCGGGAGCCCACATCCAGCATAAAGAATTTTAGGGGAAATGAAGCGATATGAAAGTTCGTTGAAGCACACTCCGAAGGAATCATGTTTGGCTATGGAAGACGAAACTCCATTTAAGATGCAAAGGATCTTGAATAATGATATTATGTTCCAAAATCGGGACACCGAAGGGATCGAAGCTCCAACTCTCGAGCCGATGGTGGTAACGGTAGGAATATGGCCTGCTGTAGTTCGGTGGATGTTGATTGATAGTGGAAGCTCCATTAACATTCTCTTTAAAAGCACTTTTGACCAAATGAAGATTGGCATGAAAAATGTGTCCGCGTGCCAAACAAAGATCCAGGGTTTTACTGGCGAACCCAAGCAGCCAATGGGAACAATTGACCTACCTATGGAGCTCAGAGAGGATGAACGAAGCGTCACCCTCATTTTGACCTTTGTGAACGTAGATGAAATGTCAGCATACAATGTCTTCTTTGGTCGGCCCGCATTAGCTGACTTTAGAATAGCAGTGGCCCAATGGTGTCTTACAATGAAGTTCCTTACGGAACACGGAGTCGGAATTGTGAAAGGAGACCAAAGCGTTGCCCGGGAATGATACATTGCAGAATTGCATGAGTTAAGAAAAAGGGAAAAAGGAAAGGGTGAGGGGAAAACCCTCCACATCCGTGAACCCTTCGAATAGCAACTACAGTACCGCCCCTGGCTTGGGGACCATAGTCTATTCAACAAGGCTTTCGACCCTAGAAAGAAGAGCTCAGGGAGGATTGGGCGGCATTAGCTGATTTGACGGCGTCTGTCCTAATCTATATGGAAGACCCCACATGCGTCCTGAAAATTAGGTCGCACCTTGGAAACAAGATGCAGGCAGAACTAACCAAATTCCTTCGCGCCTATTTGGACGTATTTACTTGGCACACTCTGTTATGTGTGGGGTATCACCCAAAATTACCTACCACACTCTCAATATTGACCCCAAATTCACACCGGTAAAGCAAAAAAAGGCGCAACTTGGGCCTTGAACGGTCCAAGGCAGTGAGAGAGGACGTAGTTAAACTGATGGCTAACGGCTTCATTCGAGATGCAACCTACCTTGAATGGGTGTCGAACCCAGTTCTAGTCAAGAAGTCCAATGGAAAATGGCGAACCTGCATTGATTTCTCGAAACTCAGTAAGGCATGTCCAAATGATAGCTTCCCGCTCCCCAAGATTGATCAACTGGTGGATGGAATGGTGGGACACGAACTGCTGTCTTTTATGGATGCGTACTCGGGTTATAACTAGATCCTGATGCGTAAATCAGATCAAGAGAACACGGGCTTCATCGCTATTTGGGACTGTACTGCTACCGGGTCATGCCATTCGGCTTGGAAAATGCAGAGGCAACGTACCTACGACTATCAACGGATGCAAACAGATGCGAATATGGCTGTATCCGCATCCGAAAATTTAAATCCGCATCCAAATTCGCATCCGATATCCGTGGATATCTAAGAATTAACATCCGTATCCACGGATATTTTTCAGATATCCGAAAATATCCGCATCCGAAAATAAAAAGCAGATGTTTCTGGGTATTCGAAAATATCCAAAATACCTGCATCCGAAATTGAATAAGATTTTTATTATACTAATATTTTTGAACTAAAATAATCACTTTCTCAAATGACAATACACACACTACAATACTAATCAGTTTTTCAAATGACAAAATGGCAACACACGTAATATCAAACAAGTTTACGCGATATTACATCAATGCAAATGATAGAATAACAACATACATAATGATAAAATGGCAACACACAGAAAATTTCGGATCAGAAGGATGTTTTTAGGATACGGATACGCCTATATCCGCATCTGCATGCGACTTTCTTTTCGGATATTGGATATCCACATCCGCTTTTCAGATATCGGATAATATCAATTTTTTCGGATATAGATCCGGACGGATTTCGGATTTTTCATGTATCCATTGATAGGCCTAAACGTACCAAAGGCTAGGGAATACCATGTTCAAACGTCAGATTGGGAAGACTATAGAAGTTTACATGGACATATGTTAGTCAAATCCTGATTAGCTACTAACCATTTAAATATTCTCGTTGAAATTTCCAAAATACTCTGCAAATACGGAATAAAGCTCAACTTGCTTAAAAGTCACTTCGGAGTAGCCTCTAGGAAATTCCTAGGATTCTTAGTAAGTGCCTGGGGAATTGAAGCAAATCCATAGCAAATAACAGCATTACGGGAAGTCCAATCCCCTAAAAATAAGAGAGAACTTCAAAGCTTGAATGAGAAGGTCGTAGTACTAATTCGGTTCATATCTAAAGCTATAGACAAGTGCATACCGTTCTTCGACACACTAAAGAAAGGAAAGAATTTTTTTAATGGAGCAAAGCTTGCCAAGCAGCTTTCGAGGAATTGCTACAACACATGGAAACGCCACCGATCTTATCAAAAACAGTGGATGGAGAAGATATATCAATTTATTTAGCAGTTTTCCTACACGCTGAGCTCAGCTCTCGTGCGGGAAGAAGCGAGAATCCAATGATCTATGTACTACATTAGCAAACGATTCATCGTGGCTGTGAAGAATTACCCAAAGCTGGAAAATCTAGCACATTGCCTCTTGATCGCATCTTGAAAATTACGACCGTACTTCCAGGCTCATCCGATTAGAGTATTGATTGACCAACCCTTGAAGCAGGTATTATACTGGCCGGAAACTTCTGGACGACTACTCAAGTGAATATAGAGTTTAGTCAATATGATATCACATACCATCCAAGGAAAGCCATCAATGGGCAAGCAGTGGCCGACTACATCGCCGAACTTACTATGCGAGATGACGAGGAGGAAGTTCAGTCAGAAACAGACACGCAATAGAAGCTTTTTGTCGACGGCGCACCCAACAACTTCTATTCAAGAGCAGGAGTAGTGCTTGAAACTTTTGAGGGGTGAGCCATTAGCTAGCTTAGCGTTTGGAATTCCCCGCCACAAACAATGAGGCAGAATATGAAGCACTGATCACTGGACTGAAAGTTTTAATGGAGCTCAAGATAAAATCTACTCACATATACAACGATTCATAACTGGTCATCTGTCAAGTAAGAGGGGAGTATCAAGCGCATGGTGAGAACTTGCTCCTACCTGTCCAAAGTATAGGAACTGCTAAGCGACGTCAAGCACTACACCATAACTCACATCCCATGAGAACAAAACACCAAGGCAGACTATTTGGCCAAGCTGGCAAGCTCTGGGGAAGCCCAATCATTAGGATTGGGTTCGATTGAAACGTTAACCAACCTGAGTATAGACGAAATGGACGTAGACTAGATTATAGAGACCACCATCGAACCAGAAACATGGATGACTCCAATAAAGGACAATACGCTTGTAGGAACCTTACCAATTAACCAAAATCAATGGAAGAAGATCCTTTGCAAGGCGCCAAGGTTCATGATACAGGATGGGATAAAATTTGTATATTTAATTGATTTTAAATATTCAAAAGTAAATTTTATAAGTTGAATAAATTATATTTCGAATATAGAGATTTATTTGGATAATTAAATTATTGATTTAATACTTGAAATACAAAACTTACCAGAATTTGAATTTAATGTGAATAAAAATGATTTATGAATTTGTTTTAAATTCTATTTGAATTATAATGATGGTAGAGAACCTTTGAAATTGAATTAAAAGTTAATTTCTAGAAATTTAACATTTAATTAATGTGTAAAAATAGTCATTTTTGATACAGTCTCGGATTTTGATGAATCTAGTTTCATCGGATTAGTAATGTTATATTATTGTAGGATTTCAAATTTCATGTCAATCGGATTTATGGTTTAGTTGTGGCAGGATAAAACGCGTAGAAATTTGTTTAAGTGAATTTTAAATTTAAATAATCGATTCGAAAATCTATCTTCCAAATATGATCGAATTGGCTTCCGTTATATATTCCATTATGTTCGGAATAGGGGTAAAACATTATAAACGTCAGGCGGCACATTTCATTTGAAGTTAGGAAAATTTTCGGATGAATAGTGTCGTTAAATTTTCTATAAAACAATGTTATAATTTCCATTTTTTTACAAACCCTAATCAACCCTAGGACAAGCCGCCACTTTACATTTCAATGGCCAGCGATCATTGATCTTTCTCCTCTATTTTCTTTCAATCTACGCATTATTTCGAAAATTCTTCAACTGCAATATTGTAGAGGGCGACGAGATCGACAAATCCAATGGCGATGATCGAAAACGACGTGATGGTCGATGGCAAGTGGGATTTGTATGGCCGGCGTTGGTTCACGTTTTTTGAAATGTGGAGGCGACCGATTTCATCAATTTTCACGTTGAAGATAGAGTCCGTGAAGGGCTTCACGACGATGGCGACCAATCGTTTTCTCGTGGTGCGTAGGTGGAACGATGGTCTGTCAAAGGTCGGCTCCATTTGGGTTTCGTACGCGATTTTCAACATAGGAAGGAAGAAGAAGGAAGTGAGGCCAGATCTAGAGTTGATTAAATCAGCGACCGAGATGAGATCTAGGTTTTAAAATAAAAATAAATTTATAATATATATATATATATATATATATATATATATATATATTTGTATAAGTTTAAAACGTCATAACTTTTTCATACGAAATTCGTTTTTGACAAAACAAGTTGCGTTTGGTCTGTATTGACGAGCACTACATTATAGAATAGGTTTGGAGTTGATTGGAGCTAGTGAAAATTTTGGATAAAATTAAACACTTGTTTAATTTTATTTGGAATAAGACACTACAACTGCTATTGGAACCAAAGTGAGTACAACTCACTTGTTTTGACTCACTGATATTTTTATATAAGTAAGAAATAAATTTATTTATGATGATTGATGATTGTTTGGATGATGTACGATAGTGTGTGTATATATATATTAATTGATATTTGGATATATTCATGCCTATTGGAGCAGATGAAACTCTATACGTTCTCATGTATGAACGAATGACCTTTTTTTTATGTGCGTCTGCCTCGAAGCGGACATTGTACATATTTTCTAATATGTATATTTGATGTACGTGACAGTTTGGAGGGACCGAAGTGGATTCCTCACCAGTGTTGATTTTATTTTTTACAGATATTGTGATATATGCTGTTATCATGTGATATATGATGATTGAATGCCGTGATTGATATATTTAGTGCTGTTGCAGCATTGGGCCTATTTTTTGTAAATTAAAAATGTTAAAGTGATGATTTAAAATTAAAAAGGATTTTCAAGTGATTTTGAAAATAGATGTTCTATTAAATTTTGAATGGTTAAGTGAAGGGATTTATTTTAAAAAACGAAAGTTATAATTTTTATGTTATAAAGTTGTAGTTTTGTGAAATATATCAAAATATGATTTTTGGAATGTGAAATTAATTATTTTGTAAATAGTTTAAATTGAGATTTTGAAATTATTATAAATGGTTTATATATAAGATTTATAAAATCTTAATATTTTATAAATCAAAAGTAATGGAAAAATAAAGAAGTTTTATATATGTTAAAATGAAGTATAAATGGATTTTATAAGTAAATAAGATTTATGAATTTGTGATGTTATAAAAAGAATGAATTTGTGTATAAATTATTTATAAGTAAATTAACTTATAATTTGAATTTTGACATATAAATGAGATATAAGTAAGATTGGTTAATAAAAGGAATTTTGTGTATGGAAGTTTATAAAAATAAATGTGAATTTATAAACATCGTTTTATAAATGCGAAATCAGTTGAATTTGATAAGTTAATTATTATAGTTATTAAAGAAGATATATTCACGATTTTGGACAGTGGATAATCCTTTAATAAATGTGTAGAAGTATCAAGTTTGGATAGGAGAATTTTATTCACGATTTTGGACAGTGAATAATCTATTAATTAAATGAATGTTTTGAAAAGTTATATTTTTGAATGGAACTAAATGGTTTGAAGTTGTTTTAAAATGTGTTAAATATCGAATGCAAAGATTTCATCATTCATTGTTGAAATAGACGTTTTCAAGAAATAAGTAAATGATGGACTATAACATTGTTGTTATAGTAAATGATTTTTGAAAGGAGATATTTTGTATAGTATATGAGATTTATATATCTATCTAATTATCAAATTCCAATACTAATGATTTTGGGTTGTCGTAGCGATATTTTACGCAACATTTGTTTTGACCCAAATAAATATGTATAAGAGAATTTTTTTCTTAAAGAATAAAATATATACTTAATCATGATTTAAGTATATGGAATATTTTCTAAGTATTGAAAATAAAGAGAATTGTGAATTACTTATTATTAAATAAGTATATGGAAATGTTTTCCAATATAAAAGTTGAATTGTTTTGAGAATTTATCTTTTTAAAGATAATTTGAAGTGAATATTTGGAAAGTGATTTAATTAATAGAAGATTAATTAAAGGGCCTAGTGATTGCTTATAGTGCTAGATACTTGTTTGTTTGCTTTGATAGTTAAATAACCAACTATCAAATTTGGCCATTTTAGTTACTCGACTTGATGTAGGAACTATTTAGTCGTACACTTAGTACTTAGTCTTCTGTGTATGCTTGATTATCGTTTGTGTTGGGGATGTGATTCGTGTAATGTAGAATATTACTCCAATCTATCGAGCATTCTTCTTGGCCAAAGGATAGCAAGTTGAAAGTTAAAGACGTAATAAGTCTATGAGACTTAGTTTCTTTGTGATGTTGAGAAACGCTTTTGCATTATTGGTGCAAAGTGACAGGGATCGGTCTATCCGAAAACCACTTCGGACCAACATTTATACGAAGATTATGCAGGTTTGTTGTGATGATATTGATATTCAGGATTTTCATAGTGGAGGACTGCGTGTTGATCATTTGGGGTTAAAATTCTAATATACATCCAGTAGCAGTGGTCTCTTCATTATGAAATATCCAATGCAAGAACTATTCGCTACTAATCTTAGGGATTTCCCGACATGATGTGATAGAAAAGTATCTTCGGTTTGTCCTGTTTCTGGACAACTTGTATGCGTGTTTGTCTGACATTGTATTTCTAAGATTACATACATTGGTTTTCACAAACATACATAATTGGCGGCGGAGAAGACAACTTCTTTTAGCTTAACACCCTCCTTGAGACGTATGAGCTTAAGGGTTGTATTTTTGTGAAAGGTAATTAGAGTAGTCAATGAAAATGGCGTGTGACATTCGAAGTGATGTGATATGTGAGATGTGAAAGGTAATCGTTATCTCAGGCCTTATTAACCGGAAATGACCGAAACATGGTTAGATGCGGTAGGGCTAAGTGGGTCGCTCCCAAGTAGGATATGATTATCCTCTTCTAGATATATCTTTACACGCTATGACATCGTGTATCTGATTATTATAGTTTGTATGCTATGAAGCCCCTCAGAAAAGGTCGGTAACGACCGGGGGATGACATATTCGCTACTATCTAGTTATAGAGGTAGGCCGGTCTTGTGTTGGCAGAGGAAACTTTGTGATGGTTTCTCGGCACATTCCTCTAAAGCTGTACTGCCGGAAGGTAGTCCCTTCACTTGGTCATTTGTATGGAAATTCAAACTCCATTAAGTGCCTGTCATTTTGATTGTATTACCCATTTTGGGCTATATGCTGGAATTTAATCAATGTAACAATTTCGGCTATGATTATATTATTTGTGCAATAGACACTATTATAATATAAGAGGATTGGATATGAAATGTTTTAGTTATCGTAAGGTAAATACATGTTCGTGTTTATGTGTGGGCATGTCTTACGAGATACTTTTGTTTTGAATAGGAAAAGTTTGGTAATTTAATAAATTCAGTTGAGTGTGTTTCTCATACTGGTTTACCAGATTGATCCGGGCATTCTTCCCTTCCAATGCTGGAGTCAGACCGAGTATATTTACAGGTTCAGATTTGGTGCTATTGGAGCTTCAGCAGGAGAGCCGGAGATCTGCATTTTTGTATGTATCTGTTTTGATTATCCGCTTTGCGCATTGTTGTTGTATATTTTCGGCAATTCTAAGAACAAGTTATCATAACTGTCCAGGCTGATGGCTAGTGATTGATTTTTGT
Source organism: Allium cepa (assembly GCA_030765085.1). Lineage (NCBI taxonomy): Eukaryota > Viridiplantae > Streptophyta > Magnoliopsida > Asparagales > Amaryllidaceae > Allium > Allium cepa. The sequence continues at coordinate 870,244,848 of CM060937.1, read as the reverse complement.
ACTCTGATTGATGTATGTATATACAGTTTTTGTTTCGTAAAGATTGTTGATATGATATTATATGTTTTTCGCTGCGATGTGAGATTATATATTGTTCCGTTTGGTTCTCTCTTCTCTCTTTCTTCTTTTCTCTTCTTTTCTTTCCCTTGACTTTCCATTAGTCTGTGTATTTTGGTTCGGACATGTGTTGTTTATTGTCGATTCAAAAGGTATGGATTTGCAGTTCGTCACAACTTATTTATCATATAAAACATGATTGTTTTGTAGGATCTAGATTAACCCTAGAGGGGGGGGGGTGAATAGGGTTATAGCAAATTTTCTCGAATTAAACACAGAAATATAATAGCAGAAATAAATATGCCGAAAAGTAAATCACACAAAATTTACCCAGCTTCGGCAACCCCTGCCTACTGTTGCATTCACAGATTTCTATTAGAATTAAACAGTATCACGCTTACAAACACTCTACTAGACTCGCAGACCCTTTTGCTCCCGCTCACAAACACTCTACTAGACTCGCACACCCTGCTCCCGCCTATAGAGTTTCGCTTACTCGCAAACACTGCTCCCGCCTATAGAGCTTTGCAAACTCGCACACCCTGCTCACTGAACTAATTCAAAATAGACAATCTGACACTACCTAAACCTAGGTGGTGATTTACTACTTCTTTGACTTGAAAAGAAAAACAACTTCAAAAAATACAACCAGGAGCAAAAATTAAAATATGAACTTGAATGTGTAATTTTTGCTCAATTTAAAAATAAAAAAAAACTCTAAAAATTAAGCCCAAAATAAAACTAATTCCCCTTTAATAATAAAGGCCGGCCCACTAAAAAATTTGCGTCCCCTTTCTCCTTTTTATTTTATCGGCCTGGTTCCCCTTTTTTTTTGCTTGAGAATAATGCCGGCCGTTGTTTTCTTCTTTCTGAGATTAGGGCTTGTAAAATTGGGGCTTTCGTTCTCTCTGCTCTGGAAATTAGGGCTTGAAGTCGCCGGCTTTAATTCGATCGATCCATTGATATTTTGCGTGTCGCCTTGATCGATTGATTCCTCGTTGCTTATGCGGCTGCTTCGATGGAGTTCGTGTTCGAATTGGTATGTTCTTTTTATTGCTTGCAATTGCTTGATTTCTGTATTGCGAACTCCTCTCTTATGCCGATGATGATTTGGGGCTTTTATATGCGTTCGTATTCCTTGAATTACGTTCGTTTGAATTCGTCAATTTATTCATCTCGGCCACTCGATTACACTTGGATGCTTGTGATAAAATCTGACTTTGTCAATTTCGTATTTTTGATGCTTGGCACACACGGTTTTGATTTTTGACTGGTTCACAATTGGCTTCGGGCTTTGAATTTGTGTTGATTGACTATGGCCGTGAATCTCTCTGTTGACCCGATTGCAATATGCTTTGAATTCGAGACATTTATTTACCATGTGCTTTGAGATGATTGACTTGCTTTGAAAATTCTCTGTTCTGTTGATTTCTTCGACACGAGGTTGTACTTGGATACATGTGCTTGCTGTCTGGATATCTGCAGTGCATCACCATTGTTCTTTACATTTGTATATAATGTCATTACATGCTGCTTCACCATATTGCATTTGCCACATTTGTGTTCTCTGTTATCAACTGGCCTTGATTATGTTTTGATTCAAAACTTCTGTTCACCTGCATGTATTGTTGGTTCATTGTGATATTTGTTCATTTGTGTTTCACTGGTAGCACTTGAGTTGTTGTAGCTGTCTTGACTTGTCCATTCTGCTAGTGATACATTTTCTCCAGTGGCATGTGGTCTTTGTTGTTATGTTGATGCATATGCTCTCTGTTGCAAGCTTGCTGTTGCATGCTTGTTTGTATGTTGTCGAACTTGGTGTCTGCATCCTCATGAGCTTGACACTGTATTTTGTTGTTTGCATTATTTGTTGTTGTGTCACTGATTTTGGGGCTGCTGTATTACTTTGGTTCATTTTCATGTTTGTTGCAGTCCATATTCTTTAGTGTCTGCACTTGTGAACTTTGTGGTTTTGAGCATTTGCACATTTGTTCACCTGCACTGTAGCCTTGCTGACTGCATCACCATACTCTCTGTTTTGATTCATATGTTCATGTTTTTGCAGTCTTCATGACTGTATTGTTGCAGTCGAGTTGTATTCATGTACACTTGTGGCTTGAACTTGATTCACTTCATGTTGTTGTTTGGACATTGTTTGAATTTGCAGTGGTGCATTGTCTTTGCATTCCATGTTGCATGTAGTAGTCTTGGCCATGTTGATTCGAATTGCACTTGCTCTTTTGTACTACTTCACCATGTCACTTGAGGTTCTGCAGTTGGTTTATTGATGCATTCATGTTCATGCAGTCTCAGCTCCATTCTGGTTTCTTCCCTGATCTTGCTGTGACATTTTGTTGCATGAGTTACTTCCATTTTTCATGTATCTGCTGACTTGTTCTTGCATTAACATGTTGTGGCCTGTACTGTGACTCGAGTTTTCACTGTGTTCTGACTTGATGCTGCATACATGTTTCATTTTGAGTTGCAGTGTTGGTCTGACTTGCTTGAGTTTCACTGCCATAAGTCGTGCATGTGTGTTGCAGTTGTTTATATGCACTTCATCACTTCAGTATTGCATTGCTTTCACCTCTGACCTGTTGTAGTTTGATTGTGTTCATATACACTACTGCCTTGAGTTGAATCCGGTGTGTTATTTGGGTTTGACCTTGTGCTGAATTGTTAGCAGTGCTTTTGTTTGATTTTTGCACACGAGTTGGCGAGGCAGTGCACACGTGTATGAATGTACACGTGTGTATTGCAGCCACTTATGTATACCTGTCCCTGTAATATCTATGTGCACGACTTTGTGATGAAATCAAGTGTGAATGATGACGAACAACCCAAATAACTGAGGCAAATCATATTTTCAAAAATCGTATTTCATTTTATATTGCAAAAATATTTCTTTTTCAATTTTACTGCGTTAGTGAATATTTTTGCAGATTTCTCAGATACTGGATTCAAACTGGAATGCAGTTGAAGACAAAATACGAGTGTGAGTGATATGTAGTGAGGTTAACTGTAAATGTGAAATGTGATGTGATTGTAATCAAAGTTGTATAGTTATAGTGAGAGATTGAAATTGTACTATTCAAAATTGTAATAAATATTTGTTTGAATAAAAATTTCTGTTTGAATTCAAAATCTGTTTAACTTGTTCTGTTTGAATTCAAATTCGAATTCTGTGTAATTTAATTTTATTCAACAAATATTTATTTAATCTATGAAAAAACAAAATAGTACATTACCAAATACATACTATTCAAAATTGTAATAAATATTTGTTTGAATAAAATTTCTGTTTGAATTCAAAATATGTTTAACTTGTTTTGTTTGAATTCAAATTCAAATTCTGTGTAATTTATTTTATTCAACAAATATTTATTTATTCTATGAAAAATAGTACATTTACAAATACATTTAAATGAATGTATATATGTTTATTATCATCAAACAAAAATCATATAACGCAAAGCGCATATTCAACATGTTTAAGTTTGAAAATGCTACATTTGAATATTTAAATAAATTAAATATTCTATTCTCAAAGTGGTAAAATTATGTGTCGTTATAACAATGGACTTAATTGCAAAATTTCTTTCCTTAGTTGCTCCCAAAACCAAAATTGTATAATCACACTTTGTCTTAAATCAACTAAGTATTTCTCAGCCAGGTAACGAGCAGGAGTTATCGGTGCACAACGAATCACCCAGCAATGCAGCCAAAGGTTTAAGTAACTTCAGGGAAACAACCGCTATAATATTCATGGACCACCGTAATATTTATAAATGGTTATTGCTCTGCCGTAGCCTAGACACTAAGAAATAATTTTATCAAAGAAGACATTTGTTAAGATACAATTGAGCCCTAAGTGAGCTTGTGACTCCCTTAAGTCAAGTGTCCAACCGTTATTATGAATCAAAATTCCAGAATAAAATGCGATTAGTGGGCTAGGGAAAGGGTGATGAAAACCCTCATCTTATGTGAATTTGGGTGTTGCCCTTATTATAAAAACAAGATGAGATGAATGCAAAGTAGAAGTTAAATGTGATTTTAACAATGCAATTACAAATGAAATTTAATTTTGTTTTGATTTTTTTTTTCGAATTTTTTTTTATATCTATAAATGCAAATGCAAGCAACTAACAATGTAATTAAAATAAAACTGAAGATGAAAGCACAATACGAGAGCGTGTAGAATTATTAGCAATTTTATTTTTAAGCGGTGATTTTTTTAGCAAGGAAATTAATGTGGATTTTAGCAAGCACGTCTTTTATTTGTTTTGACAATCAAAGAAGAAGTTAAAAAGAAAAATATATAAAGTGTCATATACATATATATACATACATACATACAGGTAAATTGGCGGAAGGAAGAAGTTGCAAAAAAATTAAATATCAGAGACACAAGTTTGCTTTTTAGGCCGAAGGACACTTTTTAATGTAAATCGCAGAATGATAGTTAGCCTAAAAACAAACTTCTTGTCTTCGAAACTAAATTTTTCTCTAACTTTTTCCTTGAGCCTAAAAACCCCTATATATATGTTATATATATATATATGCACTATAAAGCAAAATCCTGAGTCAACCGGTCACAGTGAAGCCTTTTTTGGAATTCCCAAAATACCCACATTTTCGTCGCATACCGTATTTACTTGGAAATGTGCGGCCGTATTTCTCGGCCTCAATTACACGTGTCACATAACTTCATCACTACGCCTACTTACCTTCAGACCTCCCTCTCTTCTAAAACTCTTCCATTCCTATTGCATTCAAAACAGAAAAATAATTCCCACACCAAATTCAAAATTTAACTATCCAGTAAATTAATCTATCATTTTTATAACATTTACTCGACCATTTGGAAGGCGCAGATCGTAGAAGAAGAGGCACGGTGTGGGAAACAGGTAATGGATGTGGATCAAGGATTTCAGCCGCCACGGATCGAGTTTGTAGTCTGTGGTATTCATCGCTTTTAAATTTTATATTTAAAAATTTGTTTGCTAATTGGATACCTGTTAGGTTCTATACACCGCATCAATTATAATAGTTTCTCCATTTAACACTTTGTCGTTTGGCACAAAACCAATTTTGTGAAACCCTAATTATTGAAGAATGTGGTGCCAGCTATAGGAGAGGAAACGATCGAGGATTCAACTGAAGCTACGGAGATCTTATTAGCCTTCACGGTAGTCGCGGTTGATGAGGTGGCCGCCACGACTATGGTTCAAAATAAAAGTGGGCTCCAGTAACTGCAGTACAATGCTTGGACATTTAATAAAGTTAGAAAGATCTGCTAAGTGAATTGGTAAGATTGCATTTGTCTTTATGTCTTTAGGATATTGAACTGCCTTAGTTTTACATTTTCTTTATGGATGTTTGCTTTTGCTATGGCTACGTATGCAAGGAATACTAGGTAGAATAATTTGTTCAAAAGATGTATAGTTAGTTGAATGTCAACAGGTTGAAAACTTATTGAGCCGATCCAATTGATATACCTTAATTTTGTTTCCTCAACCTCATATCAAACCTAAAATTTGAGTCATTGTCGAATATGTTTATACTCTTTTATTGCTGGATTTACAAAAATTAGCACTACTTTTCTTATCTTCATTTGGCATAAAGAAAAAAAAACGTGGATTGGTTTATGTTGGGATTAAATTATAAATGAATAGGATTTGTATTAAAAGACGTTTAATTTATAATTTAAGTTGTAATGTACAGTTACATTCATCGAAGAATGTGGTGCCAGGTATGGGAGAGGAATCGATCGAGGATTCGACCGAAGCTGCGGAGATCGCATTAGCCTTCACGATGGTCGTAGTTGATGAGGTGGCAGCCATGACTATGGTTCAAAATAAAAGTGGGCTCCAGTAAGTGCAGTACAATGCTTGGACATCTCATAAAGCTAGAAAGATCTGCTAAGTGAATTGGTAAGATTGCATTTGTCTTTATGTCTTTAGGATATTGAACTGCCTTAGTTTTAGATTTTGTTTATACATGTTTGCTTTTGTTATGGCTATGTATGCAAGAATACTAGGTAGAATAATTTGTTCAAAAGATGTACAGTTAGTTTAATGTCAACAGGTTGAAAACTTATTGAGCTGATTCAATTGATTTACCTTAGTTTTGTTTCCTCGACCTCATATCAAACCTAAAAGTTGAGTCATTGTCGAATATGTTTATACTCTTTTATTGCTGGATTTACAAAAATTAGCACTAATTTTCTTATCTTCATTTGGCATAAAGGAAAAATATATTGTGGATTGGTTTATGTTGGGATTAAACTACAAATGAATAGGATTTATATTAAAAGACATTTAATTTATAATTTAAGTTGTAATGTACAGTTACATTTACCATAAATACATCAGTATTAGGATTATCTATTTGCATAAATTAAATATATTGTCCCGTCATTTCTGCATTAGTCGTTGTCTATTTAGCATAAACATGCTAATTTTTCAAACACTAAATGCTTTTATGGCTTTTAACCAAATGGTACATATATTTGATAGTTAGTAAAAGCTACTAACGTGTTTAATCAACTACTACTATATTAGTAAAGGTACATCCATTGCTTCGTTACCTATTATGACCATGCTTAGTAAAGTATGTAAAGATACTCATTATGGTTTGCATTCTTAATATGGATCTAATTTATGTTGTTTATATGAATGTTCACATTTATTCTAATTTTCAAACGCACCGACGTGAGTTGTTCTTTAGAGGAGGAGCTCAATCTTGCTTAATTGCTTGGTTTTTTTAGGTCTTCACCCACAATTGCATCTGCGCTTAAAGAAAAAGGTAAAAGATATGGATAAATGAAGAGTTAAAATTAATCTCGAGTTGGAATATTTGTTTATTATCTATGTTATAAAATGAATTATACACACATTATCTTATTTTCAAAGGATTAGATTTGAATATTCGGTTCAATCATATATTTACCTTCGCTCAAATTGATAATGCTTATCATCTGCATAATCAAATTAACATATAAAATGAAGTTAAGGTTTAAAAGTACTCACAACATTTCTTTTTTCCGAGCTCTTATATTTTCCATATACCTGATACTGATTTTACACTTTGGATTTGGCAAGACCCGCCTTTTTTTTTCTTTTTCTTTTTGGGTTTCTCCATGCTGAAGTGCAACATGTATTCTTGATAGAATTGCTGTTTTGATAGAATTTGCTGTTTTTTTTGTGGGAATTAATACTATATTTTCAAGGGACATGAGATGTTACTTAAGATTTTTTACAAAAGTTTACTTCAAATTCAACAAATAAGAGTTGGTAAGGAAATAGGAGTATCATAATAAAAGTTTGGTGGAGATAAAAATCGTGTGATGTCTCATTAGTGTAAAAGAAGAAACTGAGAAAAATCTTTCAAACCATGATTGAAAACATATTGAAGACTACCATTAATCTAATGCAATATATGGAATATTTTGTGCAATTTGTTTATGAATTTAAGACGAAATATTTATTGTGAGTTTATATCCATTATAAACAAAAGCGTAAACAAAAGTGTAAGTTGCTCTAAAAATGCATCAGCCAGTCTTTCTTTTTCTTTGATTGTTAAGTATGCATATAGTTCAAAGGCGAGGAAGTTAAGCCTAAGGGTTTATGAATCTACGACTGAATACTTTTTAGATATCAACATCCTTATATTAGTACCTTTTAATCCCAACTTTTAAGAATTATGTGCACCGAATTTAGTACAATAAAATTAATTTTATTCATGGAGTCTTCTGCAAAAAATATGAGCATATAATATAATTTTATTTACAGCTGAGTGATATATAATATGTAATTTCAACACATGATTGCACAGCTTTCTGGAATGATGAAAAAGGTAAATCCTCTTTATGTGACACTGTCGACATTTCAGTTGCAGTCACTACTGAAAAGGTATTGTTTGATATTTTGGATAAAATAGAAGCTATTATGCGTGTTTTTTGTGTGTGATTCATTGTGGTAATACATGATATGCAGGGCTTAATGACACCAATCATCAGAGATGCAGATCGGAAATCCATAACAGCAATATCAGCCGAGGTATGTATCAATAAAATACCTTAATACCTTGGAGTTTGGTATTTAAGTTTTTAGGTGAAAACAATAGCTGTCATGATGCTAGCCAGTGTTAGTTCTCTTCTCTCATGTTCGAAACAGAGATTTCTAAGCAAAACCATCAGTCAATCAGTCAAAATGAAGCCTTTTTCAAATTGTCTAAACTACCCATTATATTTATTTGAAAAAAAAGGCGTAACAAAAAAGCAAGGGTGTATATGAATTTTCATCCGCACCATGTTTTCCAATAATTCCCCAATTTAAAACTTATTTCCAATTTTGATTAATTTTCCTTGTACTTTACACTTTAATTTTTTTTAACTTATTAGATATAACGGGTTCTTGAGAATGACTATGACCACCATACGTTCATAGGTAAAAATGGTGCGGCTCCACTACAAAGCTACCAAACATATTGTTCAATTTGCACTCAAGTCTTGCCATGAAATATTTAGTCACTGCAAGTTTTTTCGGTTTCTTCATTTACCATTATTTTGACCACGTAAGTAAATGATACATTTGCCCATCAAATTTTGAGTATGTTGTCATTTAAAACCTTAATTTTTGGATGCATTGAGCTATATAATAATTTTTTATGTGCATATATTATCTTCAATAAGTTTACTTCTATTTCTAAATGGGTATGTACGTGTTCCAGATTAAATAGTGATTGACATGTGTATATGTACTTGGCTAATATGTTATATATATTTGTGTACGCTAACTCTACATTTTTTTTTACTTTTATTTTGTTATATAAAAGAACAACTTTTGTCTATAGCTTCCTTTAATACAATTTATCTATCTCTAACTTCCTTTTCCTGTAGAACATGAATTTTCCAGTTATTCATGGACAAATGTAGCTGTATGCTTTAAAGATTGTATTTTTTTATTTTCAATGCATTATACTAATGGCTCTTTCAGGTCATATTTTATTTGAGCGAGCATTAAACCCTACTATTTTAAAAAATAGTCACCGAATAACTATTTTGATATGAAGCATAACGGTAAGGGATTTGAACAGATAAGATATTATTTGTGTAGTCGAACCATTATAAATTAATCATAATTAAATATCAATTGTTACAGGTATAACTGCAACTTCTGCTTCAACGAAACTATTTTTAGACTAGACTCAATTTTATCATATATGCAAGTAATCGCAGAAGAAGGATGGGATGTAAAATCGTTTTCATGTTCTAAACGAATTTAGAAAATTGCGAGCTTTTCATTGCTACATGCTCTAAACATTAACATTGAATTTTGAGGGTTTTGTTGAGGTTCTATAAAAAGGAAAATTTAATTTTTATGAGGTTTTAATTGCATAGATAAATTTTTATATCCCAGGGATGTTAAGTTATCGTTCGATGAAAAAAATTGATTTTGCTCTATAATGTGTAATAAATACAAAAATTATAATAGATCATTGTGGAAGTTTAATCTTACGTTGATATATACTGATTTGATGGTTGTGGTTTTTTTTAGTTAGCTTAAGTAATTAGCCATGAGCATGAAACTTTTATTATGAATTAGCATACCTAATTGCCACTCTTCTTTGTTATTGCAGATGATGCGCATGTCATGCTTGAAATGAGATCAAACAAATTTTTGACCAAAAGGACAAAGAAAAACACAGTTTTTGAATAAAATAGGTACCTTATTTATATCCTTTTAATGTTATATATTATTCATGTTTATAATTTGGAGTGTTACAGTGGTTATGTTCTGAGTTGATCATCTTTGTCTGATTATAATATGGTATTAATCCATTTGGTTTGTCATCTTATACATACTTCTTTATGTTATAATACTATTTTCTTTTTAACTGTAAATCAAGCCCCAAAACATACATTACATTTAGACATGTCAGTCAATATTTGATCTGCCATTAGTTTGTTGTTGTGTTCTAATATTCAAAATGTTGCATTTAGTAACGTAGATAACCATATTTCTATAGTTAATATCACTTAACATTTATACCAGCCTTGCACGCCTAAGGACGTAGCTTCCAGGATCAATGAAAAAAAAATGAAATCATGTACAGATCTGAAATCTGAGTTGTAACATCATGCCATTGGTATGTAATAACTTATCATAAGGAGCTCCAAATGATCTTCCACCAAATGAATTAATTTATGAAGGCTTTTAGTTACATGGAACAACCAATACAAATATGATTCATTGACATGCTACCAGAGAATGGATAATCGAGAAAAGTGTAATATATTTCATGCACATATATCATTGTTCTTTGGTAAGTAAAAATTATTCTCCACTTCATTCGTAGCATGTTTGTCATAGCCTAAACCAAATCGAATACAATTTACCTTATATTATAGTTATAATTTATATTTATAGCCAAGTTAATATGTATCGATTAATTATTTTTGTTACCAAGATGCTTCTATCACAAAACAACTTGGATCATTGGTTTCTAGGTGGAAGGCATTAGATTTTGCTTCTCTGGACCTTAGCCCAGTCTCTTTCTTCAGTCTTCAGAAGCATGAATCTGCCATTTCTCGATGGTCAAGAGCCCAAAAGAGAGCTGCCAAAGTATGTGTTCCTTTTTTCCCCAAAACTAATAAGTTGATATATGTGAATCTAAGTTCGCAATTGTGAGAATATTTTAGGTTGGTAAATGTTTGTCATAAGACAAAAAGGATTAGAAGCTAGCAGCATTACAGCACTGGCTAGAAGCAGTATGTATTCCACACATTACATGTTGTATAATTTGATAATGATTTTTGTGCTAACTTGGCTTTGTTACTTAGTTAAGGTTAAGCCATTGTTACTTAGTTCATGTATAACAATATTTGAAGTTTCTTCACATGATGACATGTGGACCATTTTGGTCCTTATTTTTTGACTTTGCTTTTGCATATTGCTGTCTTTGTTTTTGCATGTGTTGTGTTATTCAAAACTACAGACTTTTTTTATTTAGTACTGCGCATGTTATCTGTACAAACTAGGAACCATATCTCGCCACTGTGACCGGCCATTCATTTATTTCATTTTTATTCAAAATACTAACCTTTAAGTTTTCTCGGGTATGCTTACTTTTATGCAGCACTGTAGTAAAGGTAGTGGTCATGTGAAATTTTGAGTTTCAGTTTTTGTATCTGCCCTCAAAATTAAGCTTATATTCATAGCTGTATTATTTAAAACTCAAAAATCCTCAAATTAATGGCATAAATTCTTTATTTCTTATTTCAGTTAGTAATTTAACCTTCCATGATTCTACAGGAAAAAACAAAATTCAGATTAGTAATGTAACGACTCGCTATTTTGGACCATTCAAATCGACAATAAAACCATACATGTCCGACTTGAATGATTCAAAATACCGAATTGTTAATTAAAATTTGGCAAAACTAGCATACACAGTAAATAAATCAACCACAGAATCACAGACATAGAGTAATATAAAATAATACAACGGAATAGATAAATAGTAGTTCATGAAGCTACTATATAAACATCAGAGTTAGAAATAAAGTACATCCTGAAGTCTTCAGTACGAACCAATGACTCCTCTGAAATAATCAACTGGAAAAGCTGAAAGACGAATCGATAGTTGGACCTCCAACGAAGCCCCAAACTCCAAAGGTGAGTCTCTAATGCTGTATCACTCAATCTGACCCAAGCTTAAAGCAAAACACAAAACACTCGAGTCAGGATTAACATTCTTATATCTATAAATCCAACTCAAGTGAAATATCAACTGAAATATAATTAACTTAGAGGATGTTTGGGATAACCATCCTCTAAGGATCCAAGGAACTATCTAAGGGTAGAAATATACACTATAACACTGTGGTCATTTCAATTTTATTTATATTTCAAAACTAAAACATCATTTTCATTTCAAATATCTCTATTTTCCAAATTAGTATATATATACAATAATTTATGAAGTAAAGTATTTTTATTTCCTCAAACTTTACAAATCGCTTCAAAATCAACTCGATCTTCCCGTTCAAATTTAATTAAATCAAAATTTATCAATTTCCATTCAATTTAGTTTCTGACTATACTAATTCAAATTTTATCTATTTTAAATACGGATTTGAACCACAAAATAAACCATTTAAATTTCAATATAATTCGAAGTTAATATATTTCGGAGCTTTAAATATTCAACATTTCAAAGATTAAACTTTGATAGTTGCGTTTATCTCCCAACTTGACTTCACTATTATTTAGTTTTGAAATATTCACTTCATAAATTCAATATTATTTATATGACCTTAAATTTACATTTTCTATATATTACCTTCGATTTCTTTAGACATGAATCATCCATTAAACTTCTTAAATAAAAATTCAAGTTATAGGATCATATGTTAAAGTTTCAAATTTAATAGTTTCAAATTGATTTAACTAAATAATATCCTTAATTAATGACAAATTCAAATAAGTCCCAATTATATCTTCAAACCTTAGCCTATTAAATTTATTCAACAAATCTATTTCAGAAATACAAATTTAATAAATCCTTAAACATATTTCATATTAATAAAATCAATCTTAATTAAATTATCTTAATATTAAATATATATATATATAAAATAACCTTTATATATAATAATTTAAACCAATATTCATTAAAACCATATATTTCTTTTCAAGACCATATAAATTATTTTCAAAACATTCATATAGACCACGGCGTCGATGTAAATTTTTTTATTCTATGGACAAGGGATACAGATATTTATCATTTCAATCCGTAAGTTAAATATATACGGGTGGATATCATTTCAACCCGTAATCCCAAATTCAATTCAAAAGAAAATCGCTTGGGTTTATCATTTCAACGCATAACGAAATTCTCCTATTCTAAAGTCCGTTCGAGTATGTATCATTTCAACCCATAGTGATTTCTATACTAATAGGGAACTTGCAGAGTGATAACAGATATGAAAATAATAATAACAGACATATATCATCAAAAATAAATATAAACAATAGGATATGGTGTCATATCCCATAAGTGAACAGTTATAGATAATAGCATATATAACAATTTAAATAACTACAACATCATATTTCAATTGTCGTTTCAATTTAATCAAATTTAACAAATAAAAGAATGTTAATCGTGAGTGGTTGCTCACCTTTCGAGGCTAGAGATTACAGAAGATGACATGGATACGCACACTGATACAGACACTGAAATTTGAATTATAAATCCGAGCACGAATTTCAAAGAAAAGTAGGATTGGCAAGAATTGGACGAACGAGGCAGATAATCAAGAATTTATGAATTGAATCAGAACCAGTCTGATATATACAGAAATTTTTGCTATTTTAATAAAAATCAAAATTGCATCCCTAAGAAAAATTTAAAGTCGATTCACACACACACACATATATATAATTTACCTTTTTTTTCATACATAAACCAATAGTTTTAACATTTGAATAAATAAACATCCTTATAATTTTTCCAAATCATTTTAATTTTTACACATAGATCAATATTTCTATTTACAAATCTAAGACCCAAACCACCCCATACGACCTATGTATATAATATCATTAAGATTTATATTTTAAAATAAGATTAATATATAAAACTTCAACAAATTACACTGTTCAAATCTCATTTATAAACTACTATATACATATGGTACAAAATCCACTTCACAATACAATTATAAATTTTAAACACTTTACCTATATATATAAACTAATATATAACTGCCCATACATAAACAGTAAAGCCTATACACAGAATTATATAAAAGTTTAGACAACGGATATGTACGTTACTTTATCAAATCAATGTACGTTACTTTTGGATATGTGTTCCAAGATACCACTGCAAAAATTAACTATTTGATTTAAATATTCTTTGCCTTATAAACACAATAATTCAACATCACATATCAAAGCAAAAATATTTGCTTGCCTTTTTTGTTCCCGTTTGATTTGCACACGTAACTTTTCCTTGCGTGCAAAGCTTCTGGCTATAAATACAAACCTCATATCACATTTCCTCAGCTCAAAATTTTCTGCATCTCTATTTGCTTCTTTCTTTTTCGTGAGCAGGGAAATCAGGTAATGGTTTTATTCATTTTTTCCTTCCTTCTTCTTTTTGTTTGTTATATTTTGTCGTCCACTTCATGCTCATTTACACCTTACCTTCCTCTCTCCATCTAGTGAAGTGGTCAAGTCAATATTTGATTCCATTCGTTCAGTTTATTTCGAAATTTTGTGTTAAATTTTACTTAGTTTTGATGTTGAATTTATTCGTTTCCTTTTCAAGAATAAAAAATCTGGTCGCAGCCTTCGCAACTTTGATCGTGCTTCTGTGCATTCTCTTTTCAAAGTGTTACCGTCGTTTTAAATCAAATCTTCGACGGCATTCAGGTGAGCATTCCTCACCAGACAAACATACTTGTATATTTATGAATTAATCACAAGTGTAATTGTAAACTTATTTTATTTAATTTTATCTGCCTGTGATATTAACTTATGATGTTAAACCCCATTATGTAATTGACACATCATTAGTTGCATTATCTATTGTTATATTTTGCAGTTATACTATTTATTATTATTTACTATTTAAAAATCACAATACAAGTTCCCTGAAAAAAAAAGAGATCATTACAGGCTGAAATGATAGGCCTGAACGATACTTACTTACTTATTTATTTATTTATTTATTTATTTAGTGCTTTATTTAACTTGGGATTACGGGTTTGAAATGATAGAACCCGGGTTTTCTTTGTAAATTGCGGATTGAAATGATATATATCCGTATCACTTGACCTAGGCTAGAAAACTATGTACAGACCCGTGGTTTATATAATATTTTTCTGAAATGTTTTAAAAACATTTTAAATGGAAAATTTATAATATTCTGGTTTAAAATGTATATAAATGATTTTTATAAAATTTATAATGATTTTTGAATGAGTCAAATGTTAAATAAATGAATGTTTAAGCAAAATTTTGAAATATAACTTATTTTGGGAAATTCTGAATTTTTGTTAAAAGTGAGATTTTATAAAGTAAAATAATTCATAATAAGTTATATTCTGGGAATTTAAAACTTAATTGTTAAGTTAATAATTTAATTAAAGAAATGGGAATTTAATACTTGGATATAAATAAGAGATTCATAATAAAATTTGATTTTTTGTATGAAATTTACTTATAAATTCATAAAAATATGAGTATTGAAATTATGACTTCATCATGTGAAAATATATGATTTGTAAGTTAAAGATGATTTAAATAAAAATTTACTTAGTTATGAAATTATAGTTAAACCTTGAAATTTAAATATAAAGGATATTACAACATTTGTGAATGTTGTAGTTAAATTTAAATGAACTTAAAGGCTAATTTGAACTAAAAGCTATTATAGCACATTGTAAGTGCTATAGTTGATAAAGATAACTAAAGTTTAGTTGGAAATAAAGAAATCTATTACAGCATTTAAATGCTGTCTTTTGTAAATGAACTGTTTTAACCTATAACTTTAGGTAGCATTTTATAAGTGCTACGGAAACTGAATTTTTGATTGTTTTAATAAAATTTAATAATCTTTGGGAAAAAAGGCTTAAATTTTGGAATTTAATATGTAATTAATAAAAATAAGGAATTGACTTTAAATAGTTTTAAATGGAAGAATTTAACTTTTAAATGTGAGTTGAAAGGCAATTAATTCCTAAATAAACTGAACAGGTTTAAATGGTATTTTATATTAAATAAAATGACTGATGTTTAAATAAATGATGTTTGAAATGATATTATGATATTGAAATGTATTTGAAATTTATTTTGATTTTTAAAGTACAAATACCATTTTTAAAAGTTGTAACCACGGGTTATAATAACGTTTGGTTGTTAAAGAGACCGGGATCGGATATCTGGCATACTCTCTGTCGATACCGAAAACCATTTTGACAACCATGTACGCGGTGGAGATTCCAGAATGAAGCAGGAAGGTGGTGACGTTTCCTTTAAGGTAAATACGTGAACCCGACTCCCGTGAGTTGGCATAAGGTGGCTAAAACAGGAGCGATTCTCGGATTAATGAGGTAGCACCTCTGATCGGACGCACTTCTTCGTATGCCCATCTATTACTTTTGTGATTGTTTTGGTGCACACCTTTGATTTGGGAGTGTTGTTCGAGGTGGGCGGTAGCTGCACGCTACGCGTTTCCACCGGTCCGGATGCGTAATTGGTATATCTACCCTGGCATTGCCTAGTTGTGCCGTGTCACCTACCATAGCGAGCCTTATACGATTTTGGTTTTGTACCATACCTATGGAGTGCCCTCTGACGACGCCCATTCCGGGGGAGATTACGGTACTATATAGACTATGGGAATATATTATGTGTTAAGATGGAAAATGTAAAGCCTTAACGCTATTTAAAAGTAAGTTTATTTTAATATAGACACTATTATAATAGCGAAAATATTACTATATAGTAAATAGTTTAAGGGATCCTTAGAGGATGGGCGGTCCAAGCATCTTTTAAGTTACTTGCTTTATATTACAGTTCACTTGAATTAGCTTACACTGTATAAGTATGTATGTCCTGACTCGAGTGTTTATGTTTTATTTATGCTCGGGTCAGCCTGAGTTGCAGTTTAGTTTCATCCCGAAGCTAGGATTTCTGTAGATCACTTTCAAGCTGCTGGCAAACTTCCCTTCTAGTTCTTTATCTAAAATTTTGAAATCAAGACTAGTGGACATTTGGATTGTTCTACTGATGATTTAATACTATATTTGGATTAAAGACTATGTAATTTTTATTTGATTGAGACTATTTATAGTGGCTTCATGAACCACTAAGTATTTTTAAATTCCGCTGTGAGTTTTCTGATATCCGTGTCTGTGATTCTGTGATTATTTATTTACGGTATATTTTGAGATTTGCCAAATTTTATTTACAACGCGGTATTTTGAACAATTCAAGTTCGACATTTACGGATGCGAGTGGTTGAAAATATCGGGCCGTTACATCTTTCCTCCTATTCTCCTTTATTCTCTGCTCAAATAGGTTTCTACTTAGTCGAAAGGGTTTTTTGATAGTAACATTTTCCCCCCTTGCGAATGGATGCTCTTGACTTTCCAAGTCATCTATGTCGAAACCTAAAAGTTTCCCTCCACTTGGTCTTCCCGCGTGAAACTAGACTATCTATTTGAATATGATCTAATGGATGCTAGCACTTGATGAATTTCCTTATTAGTACGCTCTTCTTCTTCTTCCCCTTTCAATTTTCTACAAACCAAATTTTCAAGTGAAGGGGAGGAGTTCTAAAATATTTCCAAATTTCCTTCTCAATCTAAGAAATAACAATATTTAATTTAAGTTTGAGATTATTTCTGCTTTTATAATCTCTCTTTTTCTATTTTTTATGTTTTAAGACGAACTCTGATTTTTCAGATCTTGCAATCAGAATTTCTGTCTGAAAACTGTTCGAATTTTTAGTTTTCTAAAAGCACATTTGATTTGATTTTCTGAAATTGCTTGTTTTTTTTAAAAAAATTTGATTTATCCGCGAGACTCTTTCCTGATTCGATTTCATGAATCGATGGGATTTGTTTCTCATTTTGGATGTTATTTCGATGTTTACGGTTATTGCTACTTTTGAGAGAATTCGAATCTTCGTTTTAAAACTTTCGAAATTGAAAATGGTTTATTCATGTTGAAATTCGTTTTCTTAACGGCTTTGATTCATTTACTTAATAAGCTTTTTTTTTAAATGCTAGATCTGCAATTTGGTTTAGGGAAGAAAGAAGCTACTATTTTCTTCGCCCAGAAGTTTTGAGTGGTTTGGATGAAAAATTGGCGCCACAAATTGACCTTTCTACCCTACGAATGGCAGCAACATTTTTTTTGCTTTCTTATCCCCTTGCGATGGGGTTGAATGGTGTTGGAGTGTTAATTTAATCAACCTTGTCGAAGGGATGTGCAGTAAAGTAAAATATAGCGTAACAACCCGGTATTTTGCGTCAATTATAATCAACAATTTAAACGATTAATATTGACACAAACTTCTATTTGAAGTTTTTAAATTTTGAATTAAAATTAATTTATAAATTGATAAAAGAAATTTAGGACTTTAAATAAAAGTTTTCTTTTTATTTTTATTTTTTTTATTTACTTATTTGGCCTTACCTTTTTTTGGGCCGTGAAAAATTTTAAAAACCCAATCCCCCTCTTTACGTTCTTTGACCCGATCCCCCTTTCATTTTCATTCGCGTGCCCTAATCGATCGAGAGGAAATTAATGGCGGCTACGTTCGATCGCTCCTACCCCTTCTTCCCAAATTGGGGTTTCGTTCGTCCTTGGATTTGCTCGTCTCTGTGATGCTTCAATTCGTCGACAAGGTGAGTGCTACCACTCACATCTAATTCATGCTTAATGTAGTGTTTCGGCAATTTCACGTTGATTCGATGTTGTTTTGTGAAGTTCTTCTGTGCTCGGCCGTTCGATTATTGTGTATCATTGTTGGTTCCTCCTTGATTTCGGTAATACTTTGAATCTGGTTCCCTGCCCTAATTTGTATATGTATTCTACGACTCCGGTTTTGATAATGTTTGACTTTTATGGAACTGGAATTTTGAAAATTGCTGATTCTTTGATTTCAAGACTCACTTGCTTGGAATCCACACTATTTAGTACAAACATTTTTGTTTGTTCTGGTATTCTTTGGTGTTACCCTGTTTCACTTGTTCATATGCATTGCTCACTCCCTGTTTTGCGTCCTCCTTGAGGCCTGTTGCATATCATACTGGCATCCCTCTTGCTGTTTACTTATTGCTGGAGTCAGTGGTTGATGCATTGTGGTGTCTGGTATTTGATTATATGATATTTTGGCTTCGTTGCATTACTTCATGTGTTCATGTGAATGCTTGCATCCTTTGATTGTGCACTTTGGATTACTGTCTTGATTTGAAACAGCAGCCCATGAGTTTTCGAACTCGTTTCGATTGTGTCTTGGGCATTGCTCTGAACTATGGGTTGGAATCCCCTCTGTATTGATTTTGCAATTCACTTCCTACTTATTTTTTTTTACTTGTCTTCATATGTGTTCATACATACCTTTGTATGTGTGTATGCATGTGTTGTTAAATTGCACTGCAGTTATTTTTGGGACTTGGTTTGCATACTTGATTTTTTTTGCGAAAATAATCTGGGTGGCATTGTCTTGATTTGAGACAGCTGTTTTACGATTCTTGAACTCGTGTCGATTCATTGACTGGAGCATTTCTTTGTTGTTTCACTGCCACTGTCCATTGGTCTTCGATAGTTCGATTAGGTGGTAATCCACTGTAGTAGCCTGTTTTAATGGTGCTTCCCTTGATGTTGCACATGAATATGAACATTCATATCTGCTGCACTGTGCATCTGCACTTATATACTTCATCATTGTGTTGCCACTGCCTGTTTCAATTGCGTGTCGTTTCACTGTGCAGTCTTACTCATTGATTCACCGATCACCTTTATACTATGCAGTCATGTGTAGTTGTGTCACTTGATGTTGTACATGTTGGTTCCCTGTCCTATGCCGTGTAAACTGCCTGTATCCCTCTCTAACCTGAATTGGATTGCATACATATGCACGACATGCAGACATATGTACCTGTTATGGCATAAAACACTACAGGCCCATTCATTTTTATAATCACTAGTTGAATGTGCATGCAATTGAATATAGAACACACAGTTCATTTATGTTGGGTATCATTGAGGTTGTGCACTCAGGTCATGTTCCCCAGATCTGTCACATTATATTGTTGAGGCTGTAGCATTGATTTTTGGAATCTTCACTTCATTTCATTAGTGAGACTTTACTGTTGTTTGCTGCATTTTGTTGTCGCTGTAGTTTTGGCTTGGTTTTGTGGTTGTGTTGAATCATGTTAGTCGTGACTTGACCACTGTAGTATTGATTGCCGTCAATAGTTGGAGTTATGATGTCGTCTTGTACCATAGTGGCAAGGCAGTGCACGCAAGCGTGAACTGCAGCCACACGGTATTGAGTTTTTGGGTACGACATCACTATAGTGGCAAGGCAGTGCACGCAAGCGTGAACTGCAGCCACACGGTATGGTTTTGTGATATTCTATTTTGTTTTGATTTATTAATCTCTTGCGTAGTTCATGTGATGTAGTGGCGAGGCAGTACACGCGTGCGTGTACTGCAGCCCTACTCATCTTAATATTTTAATTGATATTTCAATGGTTTGAACTGTTCTGTTATTTCAATTCAATATTCTGAATCGCATTCGGATTTGGTTTAATTACTGTCGTCTATTCATTATTTAATTATTATTGCTTCTGTGCACTAATAACTGAGTTTGAATTAGACTGACCCGAGTATTATTTTCTTTGAATTTAATACTCGGGTCAGACCGAGTATTTCAGGTTGTAGATATTCTGCTTTGGGTTGCTGCTAGAGCTATGAAGTTCTTTCATATCTTTTGGAGTAGTCGTCGTTATTTGTAGTAGTCTGTATGATTGTATAGGAAGATATGTATTCATGTATATTATATACGTTAATGTACTTGTATATGTAACTTCCTGAGTCGACTGTTGTAGTTGTATCATATGTACCGTGTCATATGTACCGTGTGAATGTATTGTAACTGACATCAGTTATTATATATATATATATATATATGAGACTTTCTGTTCATCTGTGTTCCGCATTTATATAATCTGTGTTGTTATTTTATATTTACTGTTCTAAACTATTACGAACCATCGTAGTTCGTTTTATACTGGAATTGGGGTATGTCGATGGGAGAAAATAAATCAGAGATGAAAAATGAAAGAATATATATATTTTTATATCACTCCCATCGAGATAACCAATACTAGTGTAAGGCCAACTATTGATGGCCGCTCCTCAACAGCCATATTCTCCGTGCTAGTTGACAGCACTACACCGTAGTGTTCTTGGCTAGCGTGGGTATAGAGGTGGGGCGTCACAGCTTGGTATCGGAGCCTGGGGTTTAGAACAAATATAAAACATAACTTGGATGGAACATATGTTACAACTATTTGTCGACGTTTAATCTCTCGTATTTGCATATGATTGTCTTTGATTGTTAGGTATGAATTCCTAACGCTTATTCATATGCATTTGATTTTGATTCTTGTGTTTTCGGCTTTGATTTGATTTAGCCGATGATTGATTTTTGTTCGAATCTCAGCGATTCCGAACTTGATATTTTATGTTTTCCTCTGATTGATTTCCATTCGACTTCGGTCACTTTGTTTTGAGAAATTTCTAAATTCTTGATTTCCAAGACTCTGACATTGTTTGCCGTTGAATTCTTTGTTGATGATGTTGAATCGTTTTGTACTCTATTATGGCCATTAATTGTTGACTTCGGCATTGACTTGATTTTTATTTTTTGTTGAAGTCATTTATGCATTTATGCTTGTTTGGTTTCATTATTCCATTTGTCAATCGATTCTTCTTTTCCAATTAGTTGTTGTCATCTTTGTCGACTTTGAAAACTTCTATTTCTGGAATTTTTGGATATTCCTACTTTGATGGATTTAGAATCGAATTCTTTGGATTTTATTCACGTCTTCGAAGGTGAATTTTAGTGAATTGATTTGGTTTCCAAATTTAATCGATTCTTGTTAATTTCCCGATTTATTGCTATCATTTATTAGCAACTTTGATAACATTTTCTTCGGGATTTTCGTGAACATACTTTTGGATGGATACAGTATCGATTTCTTTGGATTCTATTCACGTCTTCGTATGTGAATTCTTGTGGTTGATTGTTTCTGCAATCATTTTTGTGATTTGTCACTTTAAAAATATAAATGTTTCAATACTAGTAGTAAATATCAAAACTCTTTTATCAAAATGTTTTCAACTCTATTTTCAATATCAAAATCTTTTCCTAAACCGTTTTCCAATCTATTAGTATATACAAACCTTTATTTCACTCGTATGAGAAATCTAATTAAACGGCTTAGCAAAACAAGTGGTATGAAATGCTTGCGTTTACTTCGTCGGTTAATTTTTGGACTTGTTCGATTGAACCACTTGTGACATTTTTCTAGTGAAGATCTACAGTTTGTTCGTAAATATTTAAGTTAAGCTAGTGGTTATGGGACATGAAGCTAAACTTTTATATTTACTAGCTTAGTGTAATTGACACTTCTCGTTGATCTTGATGATCGCTTTATGAATTAGACTAGCAATTGCGCGATGTCTCTTTCATTGCGAGGTTAGACTAGACACCACTTGTGTGATTCCATTCACACATACCTTTCTGCTTTTTGGTTAGTCTTGACCTCAATCTGTGTGATTCCATTCACGCATGCTTAGTGTAATTGACACCCCTCGTTGATCATGATGATCATTCTGATGGTCAGACTAGACACCACTTGTGTGGTTCCATTCACACACACCTTTCTGCTTTTTTGTTAGTCTTGACCTCAATCTGTGTGATTCCATTCACACATGTGGGGTAGCTCCCCATGGTCTTCGGACCGTCATGTGATAGGCCTCTTTCCCTTTTTCTGTGATTTCTAGATTCCTTATGTTGATTTCTGGAAATTTTATGCTTCACCTATTCTTGTGCATTGGTGAATTCATATGTTATTAATTTGTCATGAGTACAAATTTGGGGTATGTTACCTCTTTGGATCTTTGAGAAGATTCTTGTGATATTGATTATCTCTTATCGGTTGATCTCCTGTTGATCATTATTTGCATACTTATAGTCGTATGTCAGTATGGATATTTCATATTTATGCCATACCCCTCATCGGTTGATCTCCTGTTGATCATTATTTACATACTTATAGTAGTATGTCATTATGGATATTTTATGTTATGCCATATCTTTTATTCTATGTCATACTCTGTTCGAGTTTTCATACTCCGTTCGAGTTTTTATACTCCGTTCGAGTTTTTATACTCCGTTCGAGTTTTCATACTCCGTTCGAGTTCTCATACTCTTATCTTGTGATTTCTGGATTTCTTGTGTAGATTTCTAGAATTTGTGCTTCACCAACTTTCGTGATTTCTATTGATAAGTTTTATCAATTCTTGTGCATTGGTGAATTCGTGTGTTATTGACTTGTTATGAATACAAGTTTAGGGTATGATATCCCTTTCTATCTTTGAGAAGATTCTTGTGACATTTTTGATGAACGAAAATTCATTGGTATTATATTTTGATGCCAATTATTTCGATGAAATTTTGACGTATGTCGAAGTTGCTACTGACATTGCTATTTTAATCACGTGTTTTAAAAATTTGTTATTCTTCAAAATATTTCAAAATATAAATCAAAATTGTTTTCAAAATTTTTACGATTTGCGCTTTCAAAAGAATGAGGAAGCGAATTAAACGTTTCAGAAAAATCGAGGACTATGACCCCTTTCTTTTACTGATTCGCTTAATTCCGGACTTGTCCGTTTGAGAACGTAAAATGTTATTTATTTAAAATACACAATTTTGCACTTTCAAGGAAACGATGAAGTGAATTAAACGATTTAGTAAAACTCGTGGTTTTGGGTCATGTGCGTTTGCTATTTCGGTTAATTTCGGACTCGTTAATTGAAAATTTGTGATTTCTGATTATCGCTTGTGATAATCAGATAATTGAGATTTAATTATCGTTTGTGATAATTAAACATTTTCGATTTGAGATTTGATTATCAATTGTGATAATTAAATATTTATGATTTCTGATTATAGTTTTTGATAATCAGATATTTATTGTTTCTAATTATCGTTTGTGATAATTAGATATTTGTGGTTTAATTATCGTTTGTGATAATTAAACATTTGCGATTTGAGATTTGATTATCAATTGTGATAATTAAATATTTATGATTTCTGATTGTAGTTTTTGATAATCAGATATTTATTGTTTCTAATTATCGTTTGTGATAATTAGATATTTGTGGTTTAATTATCGTTTGTGATAATTAAACATTTGCGATTTGAGATTTGATTATCAATTGTGATAATTAAATATTTATGATTTCTGATTATAGTTTTTGATAATCAGATATTTATTGTTTCTAATTATCGTTTGTGATAATTAGATATTTGTGGTTTAATTATCGTTTGTGATAATTAAACATTTGCGATTTGAGATTTGATTATCAATTGTGATAATTAAATATTTATGATTTCTGATTATAGTTTTTGATAATCAGATATTTATTGTTTCTAATTATCGTTTGTGATAATTAGATATTTGTGGTTTAATTATCGTTTGTGATAATTAAACATTTGCGATTTGAGATTTGATTATCAATTGTGATAATTAAATATTTATGATTTCTGATTATAGTTTTTGATAATCAGATATTTATTGTTTCTAATTATCGTTTGTGATAATTAGATATTTGTGGTTTAATTATCGTTTGTGATAATTAAACATTTGCGATTTGAGATTTGATTATCAATTGTGATAATTAAATATTTGTGATTTGAAATTTGATTACCGTTGTGGTAATTCCTGATTATCGTTTTTGATAGTTAGATATTTGTGTTTTCTAGTTATCTTTGTTGATAATTAGATTTGCTGATTTTGCTGTTTTAAGATTTCTTTATTCTGATTATCTATTTGATAATCAAACTTTGTTGAGAATTTGGGAATTTCTTTTATGAAATTAAAAGCTTACCTTCTCATGCTCTTATGGTTGTTACCTTTTGTCCATCTATTCCTTAGGATTGCGTGGACGCAATTTCTTTAAGGAGGGGAGTCTGTAACAACCCGGTATTTTGCGTCAATTATAATCAACAATTTAAACGATTAATATTGACACAAACTTCTATTTGAAGTTTTTAAATTTTGAATTAAAATTAATTTATAAATTGATAAAAGAAATTTGGGACTTTAAATAAAAGTTTTCTTTTTATTTTTATTTTTTTATTTACTTATTTGGCCTTACCTTTTTTTGGGCCGTGAAAAATTTTAAAAACCCAATCCCCCTCTTTACGTTCTTTGACCCGATCCCCCTTTCATTTTCATTCGCGTGCCCTAATCGATCGAGAGGAAATTAATGGCGGCTACGTTCGATCGCTCCTACCCCTTCTTCCCAAATTGGGGTTTCGTTCGTCCTTGGCTTTGCTCGTCTCTGTGATGCTTCAATTCGTCGACAAGGTGAGTGCTACCACTCACATCTAATTCATGCTTAATATAGTGTTTCGGCAATTTCACGTTGATTCGATGTTGTTTTGTGAAGTTCTTCTGTGCTCGGCCGTTCGATTATCGTGTATCATTGTTGGTTCCTCCTTGATTTCGGTATTACTTTGAATCTGGTTCCCTGCCCTAATTTGTATATGTATTCTACGACTCCGGTTTTGATAATGTTTGACTTTTATGGAACTGGAATTTTGAAAATTGCTGATTCTTTGATTTCAAGACTCTCTTGCTTGGAATCCACACTATTTAGTACAAACATTTTTGTTTGTTCTGGTATTCTTTGGTGTTACCCTGTTTCACTTGTTCATATGCATTGCTCACTCCCTGTTTTGCGTCCTCCTTGAGGCCTGTTGCATATCATACTGGCATCCCTCTTGCTGTTTACTTATTGCTGGAGTCAGTGGTTGATGCATTGTGGTGTCTGGTATTTGATTATATGATATTGTGGCTTCGTTGCATTACTTCATGTGTTCATGTGAATGCTTGCATCCTTTGATTGTGCACTTTGGATTACTGTCTTGATTTGAAACAGCAGCCCATGAGTTTTCGAATTCGTTTCGATTGTGTCTTGGGCATTGCTCTGAACTATGGGTTGGAATCCCCTCTGTATTGATTTTGCAATTCACTTCCTACTTATTTTTTTTTTACTTGTCTTCATATGTGTTCATACATACCTTTGTATGTGTGTATGCATGTGTTGTTAAATTGCACTGCAGTTATTTTTGGGACTTGGTTTGCATACTTGATTTTTTTTGCGAAAATAATCTGGGTGGCATTGTCTTGATTTGAGACAGCTGTTTTACGATTCTTGAACTCGTGTCGATTCATTGACTGGAGCATTTCTTTGTTGTTTCACTGCCACTGTCCATTGGTCTTCGATAGTTCGATTAGGTGGTAATCCACTGTAGTAGCCTGTTTTAATGGTGCTTCCCTTGATGTTGCACATGAATATGAACATTCATATCTGCTGCACTGTGCATCTGCACTTATATACTTCATCATTGTGTTGCCACTGCCTGTTTCAATTGCGTGTCGTTTCACTGTGCAGTCTTACTCATTGATTCACCGATCACCTTTATACTATGCAGTCATGTGTAGTTGTGTCACTTGATGTTGTACATGTTGGTTCCCTGTCCTATGCCGTGTAAACTGCCTGTATCCCTCTCTAACCTGAATTGGATTGCATACATATGCACGACATGCAGACATATGTACCTGTTATGGCATAAAACACTACAGGCCCATTCATTTTTATAATCACTAGTTGAATGTGCATGCAATTGAATATAGAACACACAGTTCATTTATGTTGGGTATCATTGAGGTTGTGCACTCAGGTCATGTTCCCCAGATCTGTCACATTATATTGTTGAGGCTGTAGCATTGATTTTTGGAATCTTCACTTCATTTCATTAGTGAGACGTTACTGTTGTTTGCTGCATTTTGTTGTCGCTGTAGTTTTGGCTTGGTTTTGTGGTTGTGTTGAATCATGTTAGTCGTGACTTGACCTCTGCAGTATTGATTGCCGTCAATAGTTGGAGTTATGATGTCGTCTTGTACCATAGTGGCAAGGCAGTGCACGCAAGCGTGAACTGCAGCCACACGGTATTGAGTTTTTGGGTACGACATCACTATAGTGGCAAGGCAGTGCACGCAAGCGTGAACTGCAGCCACACGGTATGGTTTTGTGATATTCTATTTTATTTTGATTTATTAATCTCTTGCGTAGTTCATGTGCTGTAGTGGCGAGGCAGTACACGCGTGCGTGTACTGCAGCCCTACTCATCTTAATATTTTAATTGATATTTCAATGGTTTGAACTGTTCTGTTATTTCAATTCAATATTCTGAATTGCATTCTGATTTGGTTTAATTACTGTCGTCTATTCATTATTTAATTATTATTGCTTCTGGCACTAATAACTGAGTTTGAATTAGACTGACCCGGGTATTATTTTCTTTGAATTTAATACTCGGGTCAGACCGAGTATTTCAGGTTGTAGATATTCTGCTTTGGGTTGCTGCTAGAGCTATGAAGTTCTTTCATATCTTTTGGAGTAGTCGTCGTTATTTGTAATAGTCTGTATGATTGTATAGGAAGATATGTATTCATGTATATTATATACGTTAATGTACTTGTATATGTAACTTCCTGAGTCGACTGTTGTAGTTGTATCATATGTACCGTGTCATATGTACCGTGTGAATGTATTGTAACTGACATCAGTTATTATATATATATATATGAGACTTTCTGTTTCATCTGTGTTCCGCATTTATATAATCTGTGTTGTTATTTTATATTTACTGTTCTAAACTATTACGAACCATCGTAGTTCGTTTTATACTGGAATTGGGGTATGTCGATGGGAGAAAATAAATCAGAGATGAAAAATGAAAGAATATATATATTTTTATATCACTCCCATCGAGATAACCAATACTAGTGTAAGGCCAACTATTGATGGCCGCTCCTCAACAGCCATATTCTCCGTGCCAGTTGACAGCACTACACCGTAGTGTTCTTGGCTAGCGTGGGTATAGAGGTGGGGCGTCACATATAGTCACCCCTCTCGAAAGCAAAACGTGTCGATTTAGTCGAAACCATTTTTGCCGATTGAAATCCCTTCTCTCTAGTATACTTTTGAAAACGTAATGCCCCTTCGACCCTTTCGAATTCTTTTGTATCTAATGAGTCGAAACCTTCTAAAATCATCTTTCTCCAGCATTTTCGAAACGTTCTAAGTACTCATGATTTTAACTTAGGATCTTTCGACTCAATGAGTATATAAGGTTTCAACGACATTCGTATATCCCTCAGAAAAACTCAAGTCATAGGTTTCGACAGCGTCGAATGGTTTTATTGTCTTATTTATGGAATACTAGTTGCGTATACTTTACTTAAGTTTTTAAGTCAGCTTCAACCATTAAATTTCAACAAATTGGTTTTTGTTGAGCTTTCAACATTGTTAAAGAGTGTCGAAAGGGAGAATGAATCACTTTCATCAATCAAAACTTCTTACATTAAGGGAACTGATTCTCGCACACTTTATATTAGAGGTACACATGCACTGTCCATAACAAAACTTTTAGCAAGCAAATTGAGGTGATATTATAAAGTCATTAACCTGATTCAAAGGGAGTTCAATCAAGTCTCTCGCTACCAACATTCAATCACAACAACTATAACAACCCAGAATTTCTGTCATTCGAAATGAGAATATTTAATTGATTTCTCAAGTTAATTTTATAAGTTGAATAACTTATATTTCAAATATAATAATTTATTTGTGTAACTACTCGGAATTTTAATGGTTTTTATAACGTAATTAACTAAATTTTCTTGAAAATAAAACAATAAAATTTTGAAATAGAAGTTTGATATTTCGAATTGTCTATTTAAATATAGCTATCGGTAGATTTTCATTGGAAAATATGAAAGTTAGTTCAGTTGTGTAATTTTCAGTTTCAATTTAAAATCAGTTAAATTTGATGGAAGTAAAATATTTTCGAAATCTGAATAATTTTATATAATAAAAATGTTTACCGCTTTCTAAGTGAGGCATCGTATTTCGTTTCGCCAAATTTGGACTGCTCTAGCTCCAGCTCCGTTTATCTTATTTTCGACGAATCAGTAGCAGTTTGGCAGCGAATATCGACTTTTGATAGGATGGTTGTACCGTCGATATCTATATATCGTTTTGTTCGTCTCGTCGTGCTGATTTTCGCAGTATATTCATTGTTGCATTTCAGTGTCCGTTACGCATTAAAAACTGCAAAACGGTTAT
Organism: Allium cepa; assembly: GCA_030765085.1. Taxonomy (NCBI): domain Eukaryota; kingdom Viridiplantae; phylum Streptophyta; class Magnoliopsida; order Asparagales; family Amaryllidaceae; genus Allium; species Allium cepa. The sequence continues at coordinate 870,215,758 of CM060937.1, read as the reverse complement.
CTGTATCGGTACCCATTTGAGCCTTTGGGTTTTTGTGTCCTTTCGTTTGTCTCTGGTAAACGAATAGCCATTAGCTATTTTTATTTTGTGGAATACAACGTACTTGGTATTTGATATTCTTACTTCATTAAATTAGATGCTGGTTCTTTATTTACTGTTGGGTCTCTTCCCTTTCCATTCTTAGTTCTGATAAAAGAAAATATAGTTCATATATTTTTTTTATTGCTCATCTCCGTGCCGTGCTCTCCCCTTTCTCTTTCATTTCTGTTCCATTAAAAAATATATAACTAAATTTTATATCAAAGAGTTGTTCCTGCTAATCTTCTTCATTCTGTGCTTTGAAACTATAAGTTCTGTGCTTTGATACTAAGAAATATAAGTTTTTATATATTAAAGAATCTTGTGCGCCTAAAACTGCTCATTCTTCCTAACGTTGCTCATCCTCGTCATCTTTCTTGCGGACCATCGCTTACCCCACAGTCCCTTTTGACCTGCCTCGCCTCCTCTCAGTTCACCGAAGCTTCACCCCTCCACCTGAACGTCCGCCTACTTCCTCCTCCACGTCCAGTTGCCGACAACATCACAAGCCTCTTCTTCCACGTCCAGGACCCCACAGTCCAATCATCCGCCTGCAACCCCTGGATCCGCCGACCGTCCTCCCTCCTACTTCCCCTCCGCCCACTGACCTTTCCCCTCGCGCCAGTTTGCTACAACAGCCCCTTCCCTCTGCCTCTCGAACAACCAACGGTCGCCAATCCCATAACCTCCAAAATTGACTTCGACCCGCCTTTCAGCCACCATCCCATCGACAGCCGGAAGTAACCGCGTCCACCTCCTCAACCCAGAAAGCACCTCCACATAGCCTACCGCGATCTCCCCTCTTCGCTTTTATCACCGACCCTACAGCCCTGTGCCATCACAGAACAACCTACCGCTAAGCATCATCCGACCATATCCACTTCACCAACGGCGCAACACCCCACAACCGACCCCACATATCAGCCGCCTTTAGCCATCGGGATTGCTCTCCATGACTGACAACATCCTTCCACCCAAAGCTCAATAGCAGCCCATTCCTTCCACGTGCCGAGCATTTCCAGACTGCGAGCCATCCTCCGACAAACCCACACCCATCACCGCCCACTGCCCGATCATAGCTGTAGCCTCCTACCTCCTCTCTGTTGATCCACTCGCAACCTACAGCTTCTTTAGTTATATATGCAGCATATATAATATATTATGTATACTAGAATTGGTCCGTGCTTCGCATACGGACTGTTTATATTTGTAAACGAAAAACAAAGGCATTTTCGAAATTTCAAAAGACCCCGAGTAAATTAAGTGAACGAATTTTCTTTATCAGTAGTGGAGATATAAGTTCTTTTTTTAATATTTTTCTCTTATTTACAGTTTTATATATATGGTTATACACTGTAATCTTGTTTTTGCTGTGAAAAACAGCAATATTTTGCACGAAGCTTATTTATAAAAAGAAAAGAAAGGAAAAAAAACATATGGATTTTGAAAAGATATTGGTTTTTTTAAGAAATAATGGTATATATATAAATTTATTTTAAATTTGCATTTTCAAGTTGAACATTGATTTAAAATATAATACATATATATGCATATATTTCATATATAATTATATATATGTTATTTCATAGATGTCGGGCCCACCTTGCTCTGCTTTGGGGTTTGTCATTTGGATTGATCGATTGTCTGGTTCGTGATTCAATTCACAGCTTGCCGTGCTGTCTAATTTCTCTAGTCACAAAAGGTGAACAATCACTCACGATTAACATTCTTATATTTATTAAATATAATTCACATGAAATGACGATTGAAATATGTTGTTAACTTTGAATTGTTAGTTATTTAATTGTTAAATATAATATGCCATTATCTACAATTGTTTATCTATGACATATGACACCATAACCTGCTGTATATATTACATTGTTAATGATGATATATGCCAGCTATTGATATGCTATGTCATTTTAATTTTATTCTATTGTTCTCACTTTGCAAGTTCCCTGTTAGTTTAGAAATTCCATATGGTTGAATGATACATACTCGAACGATCTTATAGATTATGGAAAAATCATTATGGGTTGAAATGATAAACCCAAGCGATTTTTATTGATTTTGAAATTTTGGGATTGCGAATTGAAATGATATATACCTATACATTTAAATTATTGTGGATTGAAATAATAAATATCCGTATCACTTCACCATAGGACAGAGAATTAAATACGGACACCGTTGGTCTATTTTTGAAAATAAAAATGATTTCCAGGGTTTTGAAAGGAAATATATGAGTTTTTAGTTAATATGATTTTAAACATTATACAAAATTTTATTTTAATCTCTGTTAAATTTAGATTTTAAATTATATTTTTTGGAAATTTTAAAATTATAAATTAAGTTTTAAAATGTAAATTATAAAACTTTACTTATAACTTAAAATAGATAAATAAAAGGTTTAATTTAATTTAATTAATAGATATATATATAATATGTTTTAAATTTATATTAATATTTTGAAAATATATTTTGTTACAACATTAAATAAATTATGGTTGGAAAGATAAATTGCGATTGATTTTAATTTAATAGGTTTGAGGACTGACTATAAATAAGAATTAATTGGAAACTTATTAATTTTTGAGATTTTAAAAGCGCGGTTTATAACTTGATTTAATTAAAGTGATTAAAGGAATATTTTCAAATTTAAATAAAGTAAGATATTTAATATTTATTTTGGTTTAAGTTTGTAATTTGAGATTTATAGGAATGTTTATAAAAGTGATTAAGTGTATATTTTCAAAAATTAAATATAATTAAGTTAGATATTAAATTTTGATCTAAACACAACAACAAAGCAATCATATTACAACTATTGATTTACAGCTAGTATAAGTTGAAAGTTGTAATAAGTATTTTACAATAACTGTTTTTTCTGATAGTTGTAATAAGGCTACCTCTAACAACTTTGTTCGTATCGTAGTTGTAATATACAAATCTGACAACTGCTTCATTTTTTACAGTTGTAATATTTTTTTCCAGCGACTCTTTTCATGCTTCTCCAACAGCCACTTCGTGAAAATTTCATTTTCCTCCCAACATTTGAATAACCGCTCTTTTCTTAAATTCCTAAAATAAATATCATCGTCAAAATTCCCAAACCTAAAACCGCAATTCCATCCTACGTTGTTCTCGCCGCCTTGCCATCATCGAAGCTAAACCCTGCCTAGAGCCTTTCGACAAATCGCCAAACCATATACCAGTGTTGTTTTCTGCGTTTACGAATCTTCCGAGTCGAGGTTTGAGTTTCTCTTCACCTTTCGAATCAGTTCAGCAGTAGATATGTTATACTCGTTCGTTTATGTGTATAGATCGAAATTAAACAACGTCAACACTGTTGCTTGATTTTATTTGCTTATTATTGTTAGTGTTTGATTGATAATCAGATTGTTCGTAGTAAAATTGAATTGAAATAATTTTGTTTGTGTTGCATGTAATAAACAAGATGATTGATTTATTTTTATTATTCTTATCATTTTTATTTAACACAAATTATTATTATTTAATATTGTGTAAATGGAATACTATGTAAACAACTTCAAAGGAATGTTGTACGATGTTGACAATCCCAGTTGAACTTAGCAATTAAAAATAATGGAATGCGCATCTGATTCTATTCAAATAAAAAGCAAAAAATACAATTATACAACTCTATGAAACTCTATCCTCCAAGTAGTGGAACATAATCCCTTTTATATATTATACATATTATAGCTTTTAAATTAGTTATAGTTTCTAAACGTCATGGTCGTCGTAAAAAAGAATGAATGGATAGACCATCAGTCTTAGCTCATGACCAACTTATGGTGAGAGCCTTGTTGGGTGATTTGTTAAAAAATTACAGTTTATAAGCTGTCATCTATTTTTTATATATGCGTGTAGGATTACAAAATTGCTTATGTTTTCGCTGCACATCATATGAAATAAAAAAAGGTCTATTATATAATTTATTTATTTAGCAATATATTGATTTGTTGCCCCCATGAATTAAACAAAGAGTGAAGAAATAAAGCTGTATAACAATATAGTGCAGTACCACTTGCATCGGCATCTAGAACAAAGAACTAGATTGTCTTCAGAACTATGTAGACATTGGTGACATGTCAGATCACTTTTTCCCTTATTAACCAAAAGTAGATTATGAGTGAGATAATTATATAACAAATACAATACAGTAGTTAGTTGTTCCATGCCGAGATCGACAAATTGCATGACCATTCAATTAGATCACAATAAGATCTGCAATGTATAATTGATATTTTATGGAGAAATAGGCTGCTCATGTCAACGATAGGATAATAATACTTCTTTATAAAACAATAAATGTTTATGAGATGAAATCACACAATTAAGTGCAAAAAAAACTTCTTAAATGTGATTAAAATTATGAAGAAAATAAATGAATATTAAATAAGCACAGATATATAGAAGTGAATAGGCTATCAACTTATCATATTCAACTTTCATCCCAAAGTTATCAATATTTTTCCCATTCACAGAGATACTAAATCTATTTTATTTTTTGAGAGAAATGAACGATTCTCGGTGAGAAGAGCACTCATGTGGCACTAAATCTATTATTATATGCTCCACTAGTATTCGAACTGATGTCTTCTCCTAAAAGAATATGTAGTGTTCAGCCAACTTTTATCACCAAGTATAAAATGATGATGATGAATCTTTATAGATCATCGTGCAATTTTCAAACACGAACGGTAAAGTTAAAATGAAAATATACCTATACCATGAAAAACAAATTTTATTCCATCATCTTTAATAAGGAAATGTGTTACGATGAATGAAAAATCATTTAAGTGTACACATATCTGGCGCAATCCTTTGGAACCATACTATTATATCATATTCCCATTTGTCATTTAGGTTAAGTAAAAAAATGTATTATGGTGTCCGAAAATGTATATGTAGATGCACATAACGTGCACAAAATTTGGACTCCCCAAATCCTTCAGGCTCTTCATTATAATTGTGAATGTTACTAGTCTCCACATTGGAAATTTAATGTGATTGACCATGTGAATGTTACTAGTCTGCACAAAATTATTTGCTGGGAATAATATATAATAAAATTGATTTTTATGACCTTACACCGGGAAGCTTTTCTTCATGAATGGTGTTTGCTAGAAGATTTTGTAAAGTAACCCTACTACTACTTTCTTTCTAGTCAAAGCTTATCTTCACATATAGAATTTAGCTTGAAGATTTGTTATTTTTGAGATAATAGCCCCATGATTTCTTACTCATAAGTTAGTATGCTGAATTATTTATTAACAAGTCGGTGAGGTATGGAACATCCAAAGAAACTTATTTGATACATGTTTTAAAACTTGCTAGTTTATTTTGCCATCGTAGTTGCTAGTTTCTTTTGCATGTGTGCCCAATTGGATCCACATAAGATATGTAAAAACTGGGTCAATCTGCCAAGGTTTCGTAGTTTTTGATTAATAATTTCGTACATATAACTATTTAGGGTTGATTATGGACATGTTTATTTTTTTTTGTAGAATGACAAAGGAATATCGACAGGACATTAGAAATTTCATACATAAGCATGCATAAAATGAGGGTAATCCAAAAAAAATATTTGCCCGTGTCGTCAATGTAGGAATCTTATTTGGAATTCTCCAAAAGATATTGTGACACATTTGGTCTGTTTCGAAATTGATCCAACATATGATGTATGGATCTCTCACGGAGAAGCATGTCATTCACAAGATGAAGTCGACGAAGTGGCAGATACATAAAGAATGTAGTTGGATGCAGAAATTGGTGATGAGGAGAATGAGTATCATGTTAACGATAAACATAGAGAAGGGACTAAGAAAATATAGGAGACAGTTGAAATTCCTGTAACGACCCAGGATTTTTAACAATTTAATTTGAAAATATTTAATTTATTTTAAATATTTGAATGATGGTTTGGATTGAATTTTCAATATAACTTTGAATATGTCGATTAAATTATAGAATTTAATCTATTGAGAGTTGAATAAAAATTTGAATCTTCAAGTTTAAGCCGATAAAAAAATATATTTTAAAGGCTTGTAAAATTCGTATTGATAATACTGAAGATAACTGAAGCTTCAGAATCGAATTTGAAAGTGATTTGTTCAGTTCTGAAATTATATCGTTTGAATCGATATTTAAAAATAGCCGTCCGAGGCACAGTCTCGGAATTCGACGAAACCAGTTCCATTGGGTCCGTAATATTGAATTATTCTCGGATTTCAAATTTCGTATTTTTCGGAGTTAATATGTGAGTACACGGTGAGTAAACGCATTAGAATTTTATCGAACTCAATTTAAAATTTAAATTTAATTTTCAAACAAACGACAACATCCCCAATTTCACGCCTAAAATCATGGCAGTTAAACGTGCAAACACGTTCTCTCTGTTGAATCACGTAACTTTGTTCCCCTGCTGCTCCTTTTAAAATAGCACGAGCAAATGTTTTCTTCGTTCGAAAACAAATTAATGGCAGATGGATAAATCTCGTATACTATCTTCGTCCCTTCAATTCATTTCAACCGAGTCCTTTCCCCCTTTTCAATTTTCTCTCTTCACATCAACAATTCATGGCCGCGACATTCAAATGGGGGGGTCGGCGGCGCGCGACGATCGATGGAGGCGTCAAGCTTGAGTGATGGGGCAGCATCTAGGGCAGTGGTGAGGAGGCGATTTGGAGGCGACCGAGGGCGATGGCGTCGCGATTGGTACTCGCGTGGGCATTAGGGTTCGAGCTCGACGATTGCTCGCGCCGTTGGTGGTTCGCGCGTTCAGGCACGGCGAGCGAGCACGCTATTTCGATGGCGCGCACGCCTAGGCCAGGGTCAATCGAAGTTGCTGTAGGTAATTATTTTTTTTTTTTTTTTTACCAATTTGTTAATCTGTAAATATAAAAGTGAATTTACAGTAAAGAAAAATATAAAGGTTAATATATTAATACAAATTTTACATACATATCTTCATTTGCCAATCATTAGAAAATATGGGATTAAGGTATTTACAAATTTATTCAAAGCAATCGATTTAAAGATATTAATTTAAAGTAAAAAATAAATTTTTAGTTTGATAAAGTTATTTAAAGGAGAAATGGGTTTAAAATTTAATTATTAGTTTAAATTAAACTTTTGGTTGATTAAATATAGCGAATGGAAATTAATTATGCAAATTGTCCAAAGGTTATATAAAATAAAGATTGGAATTTATAAAGAATAGTTTTGAATTTAATTTTTGTTAAATCAAAATATTAAATTCAAATTGTTTGAAAGCCAAAAACAATTTATAAAATAAAAAAAAAGGGGATTTAGTTTTAAAAATTGTAACCTTTAGTTAAACAAATTTAATTAAAGAAAATCAGTTTGAATTCAGATTTTTAGTTTGAAAACAGAAAATTTGTATAAATTTAATATTGGTCAATTAAAATTATTAATTAATAAGAAAGAGAAATTTAATAATTAGTTGAATAAAATTATTAAAGGAATTGGTTTAGAACAAAACCATTGAATAATTAAAACAATCAAAAATGAAAATTTATTATTCGATTGATTCAAATATTAACAAACTGTGTAAATATTTATACAAGGTATAAATGAAGAAAACAAGTTGAATTGGAAGTGGATTGCAAACGGGAAAAAAGGTGAGAACTTCTCACTCAAAAGGATTTATTTAAATTTTAAATAGTTAGATTTAAAATTTTGTTGATTGAATGATTGAATGCTTGAATAATGATTGTTATATATATATTGGATGTGAATAGACCCTATACGCCGTTAGTAAGCGGAGGTTATTTATTATACACATATACCGCGATATTCCACCTCGAAGTGGAATTGGTATTATATTATATATATAGCAATATATATATATATATTGGCATATGTATATATTGCAGTTGATTGATTTCCCGCATTTTTTTTAGCGGATGAGACCCTATTGCGCCGTTAGTAAGCGGATATATTTTATAAAAACCCATATACCGCGATATTCCGTCTTGAAACGGAATAGTATTGTGCTAATGTCTGTGGATGCAGGGAAACAGGTTGGAGGGATCCAACTGGATTCCTCACAAATATTTGTTTGATTTTACATATTGTGATATTTGATTGTTATCATGAATGATATATGATGTTTGAAAGTTGTGATTGACTATTGATGTGTTGCATCATCGAATCCAATTTTTGAAGTTTAAAAATAACAATTTTGATTTCTAAAGTGATTTTTAGAAATATACGTTTATAAAATATTTTTGGAATTGATTCATCTTAAAATAAATAAACGCTATAATATTATTATGATTTTTGAGAAATACAGTTAAAGGTTGATTTTTGAAAATATAGGATTAGTGATTTTATAAAATAGTTTGAACTGGGATTTCTGAATTTATTATAAGAAGTAAAAAAAAATAGGATTTATAAAATTTTTATTTTATAAATCAGAATGATGAAATTTATAAAAGAGTTTAAAGATGTTTAAAGTAGTAATATAAATTGTTTTATATTAAAAGATTTATAAATTGATATTTATAAATTTAGAATATTTTGAATTATAAAACGAGCTTTTATAAGTGATAGAATAATTTGTAAATGGATTCCATAAAGGAATGAAATCTATAGGATTATAAAGGTAAAGTTATAAATGGAATTTTATAAACAGTAGGTTTATAAAATTTGTAAAGCTATTTAAAGGAATAGATTTGGATAAATAAATGAATCTTAGGAGTTATAAGATTTATAGATTTGGGGAGTTTGAAGGGATGATTTTGTAAATAAATAAATTATAAGTATTTAACTTATAATATGAATTTTTAATATATCACTGTGATATGAATTGAATAGATTTATAAAGGAAATTTATAAAGAAAGTAGTTATAAAATAAATAGAAATAGAATTTATAAACATTGTTTTATAAATCCGCAAACTACTTATTTTTAATAAGTAAATTGTTATAATTTACTTATGGAATTATATTCACGTTTTTGAACAGTGAATAATTCTTTAAAATAAAATGAATAGAAGTGATGAAATTTATTAACAAGTATATTCACGTTTTTGAATGGTGAATAATATGTTAAAGAAATGTTTTGAATGTGATGTTTTAAATAGAATTAAAACGATCTAAAGATGTTTTAAAATATATTAACTATCGAAACCATAGATTTCAACATTCATTGTTGAAATAGACGTTTTCGAGAAATAGATGGAAATGGTAGATTATAACACTGTTGTTATGATTTCCGAAAGGAAATGTTTTGTATAGTATTGGGATTCATATATCTATTTTAATTTCGAATCCCTATACTAGTGATTTTGGGTTGTCGTAACGATGTTTTACGCAACATTCGTTTTGGCCCAAATAAATATGGTTAAGTGAATGATTTCCTTAAAGAATGAAATATATACTTAATTTCGATTAAGGTATATTAAATATTTTCTAAGTATAGAAAATAAAAGATCTGTGAATTACTTATTTTTAATAAGTATAGAAAATAAAAAGATCTGTGAATTACTTATTTTAATAAGTATAGAAATGCTTTTCCAATATTAAGTGAATATTTGGAATTTATCTTTTTGAAGATAAATTGAAAATGAATATTAGAAATTGAATGAAAATCTTATATTCATAAATATTTTGGAATGTAAATTCAATATGGGAATTTATAAATGAAATTTGGAAAATGAGTTTAAAAATAAATATTGATTTATTTTTGAAAGAATGGAGAATGTATATCTTATAAAGATATTTTTGGAAAATAAACAATTTGGAAAATTATTTGGAATCTGGTGATGTTGGCATATCTATTGATAGTTCAATAACCGACTATCAATATTTACTTTTAAATAGGTATTTGTTGTGATTTGTTTGAAATTGGATGCCACACTTATTTTTTTTAAAATAAGCGCTCACTATTCGGGTTAACCGGGAAAGGACCTTGGGGTCGTATAACCCATTCCGAATATGTGATACGTCGTTATGAATTGCATTCGAAGATCGGTGTTGAAGACCGGATATTTTCGAAAACGAAAGGGTTTCTTGTTGATTGTCTCTGCACTGGCTGATCCCCGGTATTGAGTCTCCTAAGTGATGGGAAATTCGATCGGGATTGTGAATACCCGGATTGCAAGGGCTTCGTAAGAAGTGCCTTCGGTTTTGTTCGAGCCCGGAACAGACTTGTATGGATTGTATGTCTGACATTACAAGTTGAGATATAAAGCCGATTTCTTTCAAATATATTTCTGTTGGTGGCGGAGAATTTATTCTTTTAGCTTAACACCCTTCTCTGAGACGTACGAGCTCAGAGGTTATGTAGTTGAAGTTATCAGCGATATATTCCCAATTTGGTAATGTGACATGCTGAGTGTTGCTGTAAATGATCATTGTGTTGATTATTTGTGATAGGATCATTTGTTTGATCGTCTATCCTGGTGATCATTTCTAAGATCATTTGTTGACCCAAAGCATGGCTTTTGTATAAAGTATGTTTTTGTGGACGTGACTTCGTCGAGCCTCACACCCCGTGAATGGTCAAAACAGGAAAGATGCGGCAAGGTTATGTGGGGTAGCGCCCTTTAGGATGTGTGCATTTCCTTCTGGAAAAGGGTGGTATCATGGTATGGAGCCCAGATACTTACTCATGTTGAAAACACTTTATGATTGTGTGAATTGATTGCGAGCGCTCGGTGAAAGGTCCCAAAGGACCGGGGGATGGCATATTCGGCCAGTTGTTACTCAGTTAGGGGTAACCCGGCCTTGTGTTGGTAGAGATCCGGTTTGGTTCTCGGGGATGTCCATCCAGAGGCATTCTCATGTGGCAATGGGAAGTTCCTTGGTCTGATCATTCGTTGGAAATCCAAAGAAACAATACGTGACTTGTACGGTTTTAGTTGTATAACCTGCTATGGAATGTGGCGGTAACCTGCTATTGAACATAGTTAGCTATAGTAGGCATAGTTCGGAATGTCTATGCTGGCTAAGATTTATATTCTACTTTCGAAATAATTTTTCCTACACTATGCACTAGTAATAATATCAAATGTTCCTTTAAATGCGTATCAAGCATCTTTGGCTATCATAAGGAGAAATCTCCTCCGATTCTGCGTTTGCATGTGTGTGTGTGTGCGGGAGGCCTTATGGTAGTCTCATTTTTAAAAGCACTGCGAATTGACTTTAAAAATATTCCTCTATTTTTATTTTAAAGTAAATAAACTGTTTTGAGTTCTCGCACCAGTCTCATGACTGACTCGGAGTTTATTGTTTTCCTTCCTAAACTCTGGGTGCTCACCAATTTTCACACGGGCAGTCAAGAGTTAAGGTTTATCAGGATATTCTGGATATTCAGGAGTTGCAGGAGGCAAGCTGGATGGCATGGCGTATTACTATCATCTAGTATTTTTCTTTCCGCTGTTTGATGTTGTATATTGTTGTACACTCTGATGATTTGATGTAATGTAATATAATGTGATGTAATAACTGATATAGTTCTTTGTTTAAAGATTATTTATTTATTTATTATATGTTGTTCCGCTGCGAATTGTGAGATTCTGATATTGTTGTCCTGTTCTGTTCCGTTCTATTTTCTATTTTCTTTTCCCTCTATTTTCTCTCTTTTACCTCTTTCTTTTTTCTTTCTTTTTCTTTCTTCTTTCTTAAAACCCATAACATTTCGTGTTTCCGGCCTTCGATTTCTCGGCAGTCGATAAAGTGAGTGTCGATGTTGAATTTTCGAAAGTCGAAAATTCTCGTTTGTTACAATTCCTCTATATGCTGTTTGTACAAGTCACAGAATATTGTCTACTACAATACTTCTTTATAAACATAAGGCTCGAAATGGTATAACCGTTGCATCATTTACGGATCTTCTTAAGGTCCTTAGGTATATGTTACTAAAGAAAACAAGATGCCCGATTCCACATACGCAAGAAAGAAGTTGATTAAATCGTTTGGTTTAGGTTATAGGAATATACATGCATGCGTAAACGATTGTTGTCTATTTAGTAATGAGCTTGCACATTGCGATTTTTGTCTTAAATGTGGAAAATCTCGTTGGAAAAAGAACAAGAAAAGGGAAGATGGAAAGCAAGCTAGAATACCTGTGATGGTTTTGAGATACTTTCCACTCATACCTAGGATGAAAAGAATGTTCATGTCGTCGGAGACATCAGAACAATTAAGATGACATAACAGTAATAAAAGAGAAGATTGTAAACTACAATATCTCATGTATTTCTCTCAATGGTCTACAATTGATAGAATGTGTCCTTCCTTTTCATCTTATCCGCGAAACTTAAGACTTGGACTTGCAACTGATGGCTTTAACCCCTTTGATGATTGGAATTCAACATATAGCTGTTGGCCATTTTTTCTTGTTACTTATATCTTTCCTCCATGACTTTATATGCATAAAGATAATATGATGCTATATTTATTAATTCCCGTACCACGACAATCAGGAAATGATATCGACGTGTATCTGCAACCAAATATTGAAGATTTGAACAAATTGTGGAATAAAGGGGTAAAGGTGTATGATGCATACAATCGTAGCAAATTTAGATTAAATGAAATTCTTACGTGGACAATAAGTGATTTCCCAGCTTATGGAAATTTAGCAGGTTGCACTGTAAAAGGTAAGAGAGCATATCCTGTTTATGGCATTAATACATGTTCGATATGGCTACCATTTAGCAAAAAATGTGCATACTTGGGCCATGGACGATTTCTTCCCCCAAAACATGAATATTGCAACCAAAAAACTCATTTGATGGAACCGTAGAAAATAAACAAATGCCTCCAATACATACCGGTGTTCAAATATTCGATGATTTCAAAGATATTGTTAATGAGTGGCCAAAAAAAGAGAGGACGAAGAAATAGACACTAGGAAAAGCAAAAAGGGGATGTGAAGAAAAAAGGAATTCAAATGTGGAAAAAGAAGTCTATTTTTTATTTTCCTTATTGGAAGGTAAAATTATAGCTAACAATAAAATGCATTTTCCTTTTTTATCTATGTTTAGTAATTTGTGCTTTAGTATCAATCTATTATACACATTTTTCTGGTTTTCGTAGGTACTTTCCTTGCGTCTCAATCTAGATGTAATGCATGTCGAGAAAAATATTTGCGAGAGTATTCTGGGTACATTGCTTGATATTAAAGGAAAATCAAAAGATGGACTTACTTCACGTCAAGATCTAGAAGCAATGCGTATATGGTTGTCCACATATTTGTTTGATATTATACATAGTCTTTACATATCAAAACAGTCCTATAATTAAAATGATGTTAATTTTGTACAATTTTTTTTACCAGGTTGATCACCTTGTAAAAGAAGCTTGAACTTGTTGCATCCATGGGTAAGAACGAGCAACATCAAGAAAAGATAATCATCTTGAACTTTGTATATAAATTACTCAAATAAAATAATGCATTGACCACTTATCTAAACTATGACAATGGCTTATGAGATGAGTTGTTTGAAACTAGTAGGATGTATGCATATACAGCAGCATCATGCGGCACTGCATGTTACAGACATTGCCGTGCACGTACAACATCATACGACACTGCGTGTTACAGACAGTGCATGTGTGCACTCCTGAACATGCAGTGTGCTTGATCTGCCTTTGAAGGTAGTGAAAATGTAATTTGCACTGCTTTTTAAAGGCAGTGCATGCACTGCCATTCTAAGGTAGTGCTGCAATTTGCACTGCCTTTAAAGGCAGTGCGCCTTTGAAGACAGTGTGTTACATTGCACTACCTTCAAAGGCAGTGTGTTGCATTGCTTTTGAAAGGCAGTGCAAATATATTCTACACTGTCTTTCTAAGGCAGTGCTACAATGTGCACTGCCTTTGAAGGCATTACATATGTGCATCGCATTTGAGTGGAAGTGCATGTATATTTTGCACTACCTTTCAAAGGCACTGCATTTCATGCAACGATCGTTGAAAATTTGAGAACCATGTTTATAAAGCATTGGTCAAAGAAATTATCTAGGAAAGATCCGATAAATAAATAAGTGAAAACTATTATTTTGTAAAGGAAAGTTTTAAATGTTGTGTATGAAGACAACAAAACATGTAAAAACATATTTGAAAGCTTGATTTGCAAAATTTGCGTTTACAGAAAAGCCTAAACTTAGAAGTAGTAAATAAAGAGGAAAAGGAAAAAATAATAATATTGGATACACACACACACACACACACACACACACACACACATATATATATAGAGAAAACCGAAGAAAGTTTAATGTGAGATAAACAAAAAGAATAAGCCTATGACATCTACTTTTGAACAACCTACTACTTTATGAAGTATGTACAGTATGTCAAACATGAGCATCTATTTTATAGCCTTACTAATGCTATATTTGTTGAAATAATTTCAAAGCTCAAAGCAAGCAAAGAAAATATCGAAGAAGCAAAGTCTTGCTGCACTTACAACTGCTCGTGGTCTAACTGAGGCTAATGATGAGATTAGAATCTCTAAAATGAAAGATTTTGAAGTTGAAATTGCTTATACTCTTAAGGATTTGAATGCTAATGTTAGAAAATCCCCATGCAAGCACAGTGAAATTCCTCCATCCATCATTCCTTGTAATTCAGCCCCTCTCCGAAACGTCACTACCACACACTCATCCAATCCCGTTGATTCAACTCCCCTCCAAAACATCATTATCACACACTCATCCAATCCTCATGAATCAACTCCCTTCCAAAATGTCGCTACCACTCAATCATCCAATCCCTATATTTTACCTCTCATCTTCATAACATTCCTACAAATCCCCAAAGGTTCGCTTCACCTATGAATTTAGATTCTTCCTCCGAAGAGGCGAACTTCGTCAAAATAAAGAGAAAAGGAGGAAAAACAATGATGTGATTATTTTTGTTGACACCAAATAAGAAGGTTGAAGTTGGGTTCAATGATCTGAATTAACCTATTAGTAAAAATTCCACATATTTATCATCTTATCTTGAGACTCTAGCAAGGGAGATGGTACCTGAGACTATTAGTAATTGAAAGAAGTCGTCGCCAAATTGAGGGATGATCTATGGACATGTATTCAGGTACTACAAATACGTAGGACTGTCGTATTTACTGAATGCATGAATAGTTTAAAATAACAGTAGTATAAATGATT
Organism: Allium cepa; assembly: GCA_030765085.1. Taxonomy (NCBI): domain Eukaryota; kingdom Viridiplantae; phylum Streptophyta; class Magnoliopsida; order Asparagales; family Amaryllidaceae; genus Allium; species Allium cepa. The sequence continues at coordinate 870,200,504 of CM060937.1, read as the reverse complement.
GTAGACAGTTAATTTGTCTTTTATACCCAATGCATGAATAGTTCAAAAAACTAGAATAGTATAGATAATAGGCCCATGTAAATACAGTACATATCCATACGCAATTGCACATCACTACATTATCAATCACATCACAGCAGGCCAAGCAAATATTTTACTTGTGATTTGCGATACAGTCACATTACAACATGCCAAGCAATACATTTTACTTGCAATTCAGTGCAACAACAAATATATATGTTGTACAGTCTAGGATTTGCGTTACAGTTTACTTGCAATACAGTTGACTTGGAAGTTGATAGTGTACACTGAATCATTACAGCTCACTATGTCATTTGTTTAACATACATGTTTATGCTTGAATTCTTATGCTCTTTAGCTACCTGTAATTTTAGGCATTTTATTATTTGTTTTACCTGTTATGCGAGACTTAAAAATGTTAGTCTTTCATGTAGATATTACATACACTATGAGTCGAACAGGGTACGCAAGACTAGCAGAGGATATGATAAGAAATAACATTAAAAATTAATCCATTGTCCGTATCAATTTTGTTTTATTAAACAAAGGTATTTTCATGACAATAAAGTTTAATATTCGGTTTTTAAGAACTTTTTGCAGAAAAAAGAAAGTGATTTCTCATTAGATATTAACAGGGAGGAATTGTGGTGTAAAGGTCACACAAAGAAAAATGGAGAACCGTCGAATTCTGCTATTGCCGATTACATAGTAAGGATAGATAGTAAATTAACTTAATTCTCATTTTCCACTTTGACTCCATTTTACCCTTTCTTTAATCAAATTTTTTATTTCCATTTTTTATTTCTAGCAAGTTGAATTTTATATATTTTAATTGGCACGTATTTTCAAAATTGTCTCCCATATAACCTTACATCTCATGATGCGACATTTGAAAAGTGTATATTTTTGATTTTGTAGGCTAAGATAAACGAGTACAAAAAACACTCAAAGTTCTCAAGGCACGATATCAGTGAATGAAGATGGAATTGTCAAAGTTTTTGGTCGTGAATATAGAGGTAGAATAAGGGGACTATGTTTTGAGATTGTCCCAACTCAATTTGGAGTTTGTATGAGCGCTTCAAAAAAATACATGAATTGGAAAATCATATTACTACCTTGCAGGCTCAAATGAAAAAGCTATCTGATTTGCTCATGGCTGTAAGTTATAATTGATTCCATGTGTTAGCGAGTACTTGATATATGATTACAAATTAATTAGTGCATGTCTAACCATTTTTTTAAATAGAATATCAATGGTAAACGAAATATAGAGGAAGAACCAACGACCCCGATCATGGTAATACGCCTCAGGTATTCTTATAAACTAAGTAGGCTTGGTTTTTGAATTTTAGATGAAATTGCAACATGACATATATGATATATCACTATTGTATTCTAAATTATGTTTGTTGGGTTTGTTGACACATTGAAACTTTTGAACGAAGAACCATATTTTTAGATTCACTGTTGCTTATACAATTAACCGTGTCCAAATTAGAGCAAGAATTACCTGTTGCTTATTCCTCCTCCAGTTGAGATAATTATAGTATATTGTTTGAATCACTAGTACAACTGTTGTGGCTGAATACAACAGCAACCCAAAAATTAGTTTCACGAGGCTCAAGTAAAAGGATGAAGGAACAATTTGGAGCCCCTTTTTTGAATTTTTTTTAACAAAAGAAAATAATAATGTGGTATGTTTTTGTGTTGTGCTTGTATTAAATATGATTTATGCCTGTGTAATACCGTGGCATGTTTTAGTGTGCATGAGTGACTGTACGTAGTGTCATGTGAGTGTGTGGAGGTGTTGTCATGTGCAGGTTAGTGGGTGCATTTTCCAGTAGTGTGCGTGTAATGTGTTCATGTGTAGGTATATGCAATTGTATTGCGTGTGTGAACTATGGGGTCTTGGCTGCTGTTTTGTATGAATTAATATGTGTTATTTAGTGTGTTGATTTTTGAGTGCATATTTGTTTCTTCCCATTGAAATTTTAGTGATCTAGTTCTAAAAGGGCGAGTTAACAGTGGAACAACAACATACTAAACTCAATGCAAATGAAGACCTAAAATCAAAAACACAGTTCTAGTATACAATTGTATCGGCAACTATATACACAAACCCAAATGATATGTATTTTAGCATCTTAAAGCGAAGTGCTTTTGTGTACTAATTTAGTCATGTGATAATAATTGAATTGCAGGTCCGTTGGACTTGCAGGTATGTTTAAAACTGCTGGCTACCTGGTTTGTTGGACTTGCACGTGTATTAATTAAACATTTGTGGTTTTTTGTTTGCAGTCATATAGTAGTAACAACATCACAAATGGTGGTAATATACAAAGTTCAAAGTCAATCTAGAAAATGCAAATTATTAGGTTGGCAAAGGAACGTCGTTGCAGAAGCAACAATTGCGTCTACTGATCCTACCATTTTAGTGCACCATATACCACTAGGAGTAGAAGCTTGAAAAGTTTGAGTCGATATAGTGGTGGATCCTGAATCTGTTCTATATAGACCTACTTCAGATATTTATACTATTGGACAAGCGGTTGGGACTACTGTTGCTTGGCTTAATGAATTTATCTCTTTTGATTAGTACGTATATGTACTCTTACTAATATATGTTATGGATTTATGCAAGTTTTGTAATGGAGTTATGAAATTGACAAATGGTGTAAACTTGAATTGTGCTAGATTTTTTAAATGTGAATGGTTCGTCTTGCTACAAGTAATTTGAATTATTATGGATATTATTGATGAAATATTGGTTTTATTTATATTGCTATGAATTTTTTGGTTAATAGCAGTTGTGAAAAGGTGAATTATTACTGTTGTTGCACTTGTAAAAATATTTGTTGCAACTATCATTTTTAGTTCCAGTAGATCCTACTACAACATTTACATGAAGTTGTAAAACATTAATGCAATTGATGAAAACAGTTGTTAAAAAGTTTTTTGCAACTGTAATAAACAGTTGTAAATAAGTCTTTTAGAACTGCCAAAGGTTATTGGAAAAGAATCTATTGCAACAGCCGCAGGCAGTTGCAATACCACCGTATAACAATTGCTTCTGCCTGTTGCGATAAACTTTATTACCACTGCAATTAGCAGTTGTAAAAACGTCTTTTACAACTGCTCAACGCTATTGTAAAGTCTTTTGCAACTGCTAAAAAGAGTTGTAAGAAGATTTTTTACAACTGCACCCACAACTGCCTATAACAGTTGTAAAATAATCCTACCTATTACAACTGCGGATATAACTACTGACGGGTGCCAATTGTAATAGACGTATTACAACTGTTTTTTGCAGTTGCGAAAAGGGTATTTTTGTTGTAGTGAAATTTGTAATTTAAAATTTTATTTAAATATTTATAAAAGTGAATACTTAAAAATTAAATAAACTGAAATTGAATATTTAATATTGATTTGATGTATAAATTGAGATTTTATTTAAATTTTATTAAAATGATTAAGTGAATATTTCAAATTTGAATAGAAAATTAAAGTTGAATTTTTGAAATGTAAATGGAACTTATCAAATTGAGTTATTGTAAATGTTTGAATGTTTAAACTTGAAATCTATTGATGTGCACGTAAGTGTGCATATATTTACATCCCTATTTTATCTATTTTTATTTAAATAAATGTCATGTTTGGGTATTTTAACACGTTTAAAACCAAAATTCAATTATTTTCAAATCATCATATATTTTCCTACCTACAGGAGTAAAATAGTCATTTTTGTGCATATGTTTATTTAAGACTTTTTACTTGGACATTTCTCATAATTTTTTATAGGATTTGGATACATATGGAAGAGGGTTTCATGAAGATATATGCAAGCATAAGGGAATACAAAAGAATGAAGAGGAAATAATTCAAGCTCATGATCACGGAGGACCTCACCCACTTACCTAAATCTACAATTAGAAGCTAATGAACAACAAAGTGAAGGTTAAAGCTTCATGCATATTTAATGATGGATGAATTAGAGGCAAATGATTACTTGGAGGTCACACTTCCTAAATGACATTTTGAAAAGCACTCTAAAAATTGAATTATGTTTTTATACATGTATAAATAGCCCTCTTATGTACTTCTAAACATCTTCTTATCTTTTATTTTACTTAGAAAATTAAGCAAGCAAGTTGTAAGCTCAATGTTACATGAAAAAAACATGGCTTCCTAGCCTCTTTCTCTTTTCCTTTCACATGCTTTTATTTACTTTTATGCTCATTTTTATTCTTATGCTCTCTTTCATTTCATGTTCATAGCTTAGATTTACATTTATGCACTTAGTTTAGTTCATTTCATTCTAGTAGTTAATCTTCTTTTTCTTGTTTATTTTCTACTTTATTTTATTTTCGATGTTGAAATCTCTATGTGTTGAAATGATAACACAAATTAGAGGCTAAATTTCTACAATTTAGGGGTAATGAAGCTTTCTTTAATCATGTAGATTCAACATAATTTTCTATGTTTGATCTCTTTGTGCTTCATGAGAAAATGGGCGTTTATGTTTGTTTATGTTTTATGTTGAATTTGATAGCCTACTTTGTTTATAACAAATAGGCTATGCTTATATCATTAATCACAAATTGCCTCTTCATCTAAATATGATCATGACAATGAAGTGAAGTTTTAATCAAAATTTGATGATCTATGTTACTAATTAATAGAAAATAGGTCATACTTAAACTGGATTTTAGTTTCATTTTCAATGCCATGTTTCATGGGATTTGAAAAAGTAAGACTAGATTGTGTTATAGTTTGATGGTTTCATTCATGTTAATTAATAACTCAAATAGGCCACGCTTATGATAAATACATCACTAATCCTACTTAAATTAAAAAGAGACCATCATTTGATTTTACATTGATTTATGTGAAAAATATAAGAAAGTGGTTTTGTCTCTAAATTTAATTTTAACCATATAGTTTTTAATCTCAACATTTTCTTAGTTTTCTAGTTTTCAAAACAATCTCCACTTTTGGTTTAATTTGATTGATTAAAAAATTTTAAAATCTTAAAAATTCCCTACAGATTGACCCGTATGCGCTTGCTGTAATTTTAATTCAAAATTTATCGGCGATTTTCTAAACCGATAGAAAATTCGTTATTAAACAAGTTTCATAGCTGCTTAGCCATTTCTTTTGTGTAATTTTTTTATCCAATTTTAATTCAAGTCTTTTCTTGTTTAAAAAAACTTGTTTGACAATGGAATTTCTATCGAATTAGAAAACCGTCGATTAATTTTAAAATAAAAATAACCACAAGCGCACGACGTACTATGATAGTACGTGGCGAGTATGGGTCGATCCGCAAGGAATTATTAGATTTTAAAGTCCTATTCAATCAAATTATACCAAAATCGAGCGATTGTTTTAACTACAAAGAAAATTTAAAAACTAACGGTACAAAAGTGAATGAAAACTATGAGAATAAAATGATAATTTGGAGATAATTTCACTATTTAGGTCATATAGTTCAACCAAATATGAAATTGTGATCTCTCTTTTGGTCATTGGTGAAATTAATAGTTGTGTTTATCATAAGTATGACATATTTATGCAATTAATTAGCCCAATGTAAACCATTAAACTATAACATCACCACCAATACACTTTTAAATCTTATGAAATATGACAACAAAGTTGAAAGCAAAATCTATTTTAAGCATGACCTATTAACTATTAATTAGAAATATAAGCCATCAAATTTCAATTTCAACATTCACTTCTTTGCCATAATCATATTTAGATGAAGATGCAATTTGTGTTTTGTGATTGTTTAAGCATAGTCTATTTAGTGTCAACAATATAGGCTATAAAATTCAAAGCAAAGACAACAAGTTAAACCACCTCATGCATTTTCATTAAGCACAAAAAGAGAGCAATATATCATTAAAACTACATGATTAGAGGCTTCATTACCCTTAAACTGAAGGGATTAGCCTCTCATTTGTGTTATCATATCAACACAAGCACCATGCAACATGAAACACAAAAAAGAAGTTGATGAAAGAAAAGTAAAGGAAGAGCTATTCTACTTGCACAAAATAAAAGAAGATCTACACTGCTTGCATAAAAGTAAATAACAAGAAAAGTCTGGAATTAAAATTGCGTAAAAAAATTACATAAAAGAAATGGCTAAGTAGCCATGAAAAGAAAGAGATCTCTCATTTTATTTTTGATTTAAACTAAGATAAGAGAGCCTAAAGAAGAGGGAATGTTACATGAAACATAAGTGGTATTTATACAAATTTAAAACCCAAATTCACTTTTTTGGGAACTGCTCGAAATACCCTTTTAGAAAGTGTGGTGGCCAAGTTATCGTTAACTTCAAATAATCATCCATTAAGTGTGCATGAAGATTTAATGGCCTTTTTGCATGTGCATAAGCTCCTAAGTGTACATTAAGGTAGGCGGGTAAGTGGGGTCCTTTATGATCATCACCTTGAATTATTTCCATCTCCGTTCCTTTGTATTCACTCTTGTGAATGCATATCTTCATGAAGCCACTCGTAAAATTCACTAAAATTCCTACAAAACAACATAGAAAATTCCATGTAAATTTTCACAAATTAACAAATGCACAAAAATGACCATTTTGCCTCTATATGAAGATGAATATATAACAATTTAAAAATAATTTGAATTTTGGTTTAAACAAGTTAAAAAATCTAATATGATCATTTATTTAATTTAAATACATTAAATATGGTGACAAAAATATACACATTTACGTGCACATCATCTATTGAATTTGAAATGGTTAAAATTTGTAGTTCGAACCCGGATTGAAATCGATATAAATTAAAAATGGTCTAATGAGAATTTGATTTGGCCAAATACTTGATAGTTGTGATTTAACTATCAATATAACATCCATAAGCCGTCACTAGGCCATATTATAATTTTTTTCTAGAATTTATTTCCAAAACATCTTTATAAGATATATATTCAAATCCCTTCCAAGTTTAAATATTTGAGACAACTCAAATATTTATATCCATATCAGGATATTTCAAACCATCCCTTATTTCAACACTTAGTAAATATTTAATTTTTTTTCTAAACCCCTTACTTCCCAGTACTTAGGAAAGTTCTATTCATTACTCTTTCTCAAAACCCTTCACAATTTATATTGTAAATTGCTTAACTCGATTATAACGAATTTTATACGTTCCGAGGTTCCTTAACTAAATCTGTTTATTCAAAGGTATATACTTATCTCATCGAAATAAGTATATTCACAAACCATTTACTTTAAAAATATTTGAAAAACTTTTTAAAATAAATATGGAAAGCACCACGCGGTATCAACCATGGATTTATAGCTCAATGATTATGTCTCTATCCTAGAGAAATCCAAACTTAACATCAGGCAATATCTGCCTTCGATTTTACCATGGAAGTATACCATTACTTTTCGAAAACTTATTTGATAATTAAATATACTTTTAAACAATTTAAATAATTATATAACTTTAAAACAATAATTAATTCTAGTTTATTAATAAAATTCTAATTGATTTACAAGACTTATTTATAAAACTTGTAATTCATATTGACAATCTAAAAATATTTAAATAACTAACTTTTTGAAATATCTTTGTGCTAAAACATATTTAAATTACCTAGTTTAACAATTGAAATCCTCTTTTTAAAACAACTTAACTTCTCGATAAATATATATTTTTCAACTCCAATATAACCAATCCAATATTTATAAATCTCTCTCAATTTACCACCAATCCATATACGCCCCCAATTTCATAAATCCTTTTTTCACATTTCCCAAAAATAAAATCTATCATTTCTTCTTAAACCGATTTACCCATCTCATTATAAATTCTTACCGTGAATCAATATTTTCAATTTATCAAATGATAATCATTTGACATTATTTATAAACATTGTTTATAAATTTCATAGTCTCATTTTCAGTTTACAACAGTTTCACATCACTTAAATCCATTATAAATGGATTTCTAAATTAAATTCCATTTATAAATCAATTCCTTAAATAACCCGACTATATTCCCAAACCAACCAAATCTCGATTCAACTTCCATTTCGTAAATTAAAAATCTTATTTAAGATCTAGTATAACCAATTTTATACCTATTTTCAAATTCCCCTTTTATTCTTCCAATTTACTTAAAATCTCTTTTTTTAAAAGCTTTAACATCTAACAAGTATCACTTAAGAATTATTATCTAAAATCCTCTGTATACATTATTTCCAAAAATCTCTATTTAAAATATCATGGAATAACCATCTACAAAGTCACTATTTATTTTATCCAATCAATTTCTTTTAACTAATCCAAAAACTCAATATAAATATTTTACTTCCAAAATTCCTTTTTAATCTCTTTTAAAATTCAATATATATATTTATGGTATTTTAAAATACCAAAATCTAAGCCAATGCTACCATAGCATCCAATAAATTCAGTCATACTATAATCTATCATTGATTATTCAAACATATATAGCCTCTATATGGGTTCAAAATTTCATGATATGTAATGTAAGATAATTGAACTATGATATATATATATTATATATATATATATATATATATATATATATATATATATATATATATAGTCAAATCAAAGTTAAGTCTTGGCCGACAAAACATCATACCCAAACCCCTCCTTCACGTTTAAGTCGCATCTTTCCCCTCCTTCTTCCAATCAGTTCATTTTCAAAATTCAAATCAGGAGATAAGAAAAAAATGGAGAACGAAAATCGAATTCGAATCGAAAAAAATTGTCGAGCGAGCGAAGCTCGTACGTACGCGCGAGTCTGTGGAACCGCGACTTCACCTTCGAAGGCGGCAGGGAGGGGAGACATCGCGACTATTTTGGGGGTGGTTCAAGGTCTGGCTCTCGTAGAGGCACTGGCGATAGTGTACAAGGAAGATCAGGTCTCGTTCTGATGAAGGGGAGTTGGGCCTCGATTCCTATGTGCATGGTTGAGGCTTGGAGGAAGGCTGCATGCGCACGTCGTCCTCGATTGGAGCTCGGAGTTGCGAGCTTTGTGAGGCGAGCTAGTGAGGGTGGAGATGGGCCACATGTTGTTGCGGAAAATGGCAGTGGGAAGATGAAGGTGGGTTCGAGCTTGAGTCAGGGAGGCTGTTGTTTGGTAGGAAGTAAGGTATTTCTATAATTGAATTAAATGATATATTTAGTTACTTAATTAGGAAATTAAAAATTTAAGTAGCTAATGAAAGTTTAATAAAATTGCATATGAGGTCCAAAAACCATGAAAGAAGTGGAGTTGTCGTAGTCGTGAATTGGAATGGATTTGCAAATTAAAAATCAAAGGTGAGAAAAATTCTCAATCATTTGGATTACCAAAATTTAAATTTTAAATAGTTGAAATTAAATTTTATTTAAATTTTGAATGCATGTTGAATTTATAAACTATTGTCTGTTGAATGATATAATATATATAGTAGTGTGTGTATATATATATATTAGTATTTGGAGTGATATCCCCGCATTTTATAGCTGATGAGACCCTATGCGCCCCGCATATTAGCGGATGACCCTATATACCGCGATATCCCCCTTGAAATGGGATTGGTATACTTTTATATGGTGTATTAACATCTGTGGATGCAGGGAAACATGTTAGAGGGATCCAATTGGATTCCTCAAACATATCATTTATTTTTCATATATAGTGATATATGTTTTGTGTAGAATTGTAACAACCCGCATATTTTACGATTGAATATTTAAATATTTTATTTTAATATTTTATCGTTAGTCGGATTTTAGTCCGAAAAGTTACCTTTTGCATACGGTCGAATTAGGACTTGAACCACTTCCATTGGGTCCAAAACACTGTTTGCAATCCTTTTGAGTATAAATTTTGATATGTTTGGAGTTAGTGGAATTTTGCCACTTTTCCACTTTGGGCTTTGGGTTTGGTTTAGCCCATTAGCCTAAACTATTAACTCCAGCTCAACCCCCTTCCCTTCATAATTTTACTTTCATTTCTAACACTCAAGCTTCATCAAAAATGGAGGAAGGAATGAGAAATTAAAACTCCAAGCTCAAGTTCATTCGCAAATCCAACATCTAACTCCAAATTCAAAGAGAAGCCATTGATTCTTCCTTTGCTCTCAAGCTTCTTCTTCATTGATTTTGTGTAAAGGTGAGATTTTTATCTCACATCTTTGTCTATAACTATCTTTGATTGTTGGGTATGAATTCCTAACACTTATTCATGTGCATTTGCTTTCGGTTTGGATTAAATTGGTGAAAATCTCAATTTTTAGTGTTTTGGGTTCAAATCTTTAAAAATCCAATCTTTGATGTTGGAACACGTTTTTGTGATGCATCGAGGAGCCAATAGGACCGGGTAGCCGATAAGCGTATCTCCTAGCGTTCGTGCTCGATCAGTTGTAAATTGAGAGAGTTTGTGCACTTCAAACCCCTAGGTCGCTCGGCCTGCACATGTATGGTTCTCGGCCTGCAGTTAGGTCGGACTGCCATAGGTCGCAACACATAGGTCGCTTCCATCTTAGGTCGTTAGGTCGTTCGGCCTTGTTTAGTCGTTAGGTCGCTCAGCCTTTCCCCTTAGGTCGTTTCGTCCCTAGGTCGCTCGGCCATATGCCGTATTTGTTAGGTCGATCGGCTTGTCCTTGTGCCTTAGGTCGCAACCTATAGGTCGCTTGCCTTGCTGTTGAGTCGGCCTGCCTTAGGTCGTTAGGTCGCTTAGGCCTTCTTTACCCCTTAGGTCGTTAGGTCGCTCGGCCTTCTTCTCAACTTAGGTCGTGACATGTTAGGTCGTTCCCCACTTAAGTCGCTCGCCTTGTGTTAGGTCGTTCCATGACTTAGGTCGCAACCTTCCTTAAGTCGCTCGACATTGATTTGGTCGCGCCATGCTAGGTCGCGCCGTGCTAGGTCGCTCCTGGTATAACTCGCACCACCTAGGTCGTCCCATGTTAGGCCGCACGCATTCTGTTAAGTCGGCCTGCACATAGGTCGCAACCACTAGGTCGCTTGGCCTTCTGATTTAGGTCGCACCTACTATATCTTGCAACCTCTTAGGTCGCAGCCCCATAGGCTGCTTGCCTTACTGTTAGGTCAGCCTGCCTTAGGTCGGTCGGCCTGCTTGCACTGTTAGGTCGCACACGCTTTGGGTCGCGCCATTCCTTAGGTCGGTTGCAGTTAGGTCGCGCCACCCTTTAAGCCGCACCTGCTTTAAGCCGCATGCTATTTCTTAAGTCGCTAATCTCTTAGGTCGTATGCCGTGTAGTCGCATGCGTTGAGCCGCTGATTTCTTGTGTTGACTTATGTTAAGTCGTAAGTCGTGGCTGTTAAGTCGCAAGGGTATTTCCACTTTGATGAATTTGGAATTGAATTCTTTGGATTTTATTCACGTCTTCAAATGTGAATTTTTGTGATTTATTGTTTCTACAATCATTTTTGTGATTTTTCACTTCATCTCACTCGTATAAGAAATCTAATTAAACGGCTTAGTAAAAAAAATGGTATGAAACGCTTGCATTTACTTCGCCGGTTAATTCTTGGACTTGTTCGATTGAATCTCTTGTGACAATTTTCGAGTGGAGATCTACAATTTATTCGTAAATATTTAAGTTAAGCTAGTGGTTATGGGACATGAAGCTAAGCTTATTTATTTACTAGCTTACTGTAATTGGCATATCTTGATGATCATTGATGATCATTTTTGTGATTTAGACTAGCAATTGTGCGATGTCTTTTTATCTACGAGGGAGACTAAACCCCATTTCTGTGGAGCTTCGGCTCAATTTGGTGGGGTAGAGACCCATGGTCTTCGAGTATTTTGTGGAGCTTCGGCTCAAAATTAATAGTTAGCAACCATGGAATAGCGTTCCATTTTGTGATACACGTGTTGGTGAGCTTTCATGCTCCCGTTTTGTGATAGGCCTCCCCCTTTTTGTGATTTTTGGATTTCCATTGATGATTTCTGGAATTTGTGTTTTCACCAATTTTCGTGATTTACATTGATAAGTTTTATCAATATTTGTGCATTGGTGAATTTGTGTGTCATTAACTTTTGTGGTTGGCATTGATATTATTGTCAATATTTATGGTTGGGTGAATATAAATAAAGAGTATGACATTCCTTTTGATCTTTGAGAAGATTCTTGTGATATTGATTAATCCCTAGTTGATTTTCAATTGCATACTTATCACAGTATGGCTTTATGGTTATCATATATTTATGTCATATATCTTATTCTATATCATTTTATCTGATATGTATAGCTAGACTGATTCTTTATTATTTTCTTATTAAATAATACTCGGGTCAGACCGAGATGTTACAGGTGCTTCTACTTGACTTCACCTCTGGGATTATCATCCTGACTTTTGGCTAACTACTTAGATTAGTAGTTTTTGTTGTATACATTTGAGATATAGACTCGCTGATGTATCCATATTCTTTTGTCTAGCACTTGTAGCTATTCTTTTGTGATATTGTGGATCTTGTTTGACCACTACTCTGATGTACACTTTCATGTGTTATATATTCATATCTATTTCCGCCTTTGTGATATGGATGTCTGTGACTGATTTGTGTTATGTTTATTACTATATTTGTTTCCGAAGAATATATATAGCCACTGGGTAGTAGCTTTGAGTTTGTATCAGCATGTCAGGTTTCCTCCTGAAATCAAATGCATGTTTTACTATCTGACATATCGGTGCTCGCACAAAGCAATTACGCGGATGGTCGCTCCTCGGTAGCCTTATTCTCCATGCCAGTTGACGGCATTACACCGTAGTGTCCTTGGTTAGAGTGGGTATAGAGGTGGGGCATCACAAGAATAATCTATTATAGATTATTGTAGTGATTGGATCCATTGGATGCTCTTGCAACACTGGCCTGAATTTTGGACAATTTAAATACTATAAATATATTTTTAAAATTTACGACATTAAAGTAAATTTGATATAAAAATAAATATTGGAATTGGATTTATTTTAAAGAAATTAAATTAGAAAAATATATTTGATTTTTGGCTATACTTAACTTTTGTGAATTATTAAACTGAGAATTTTTTTTTAAAATGAATTATATAAGAGAATTTATAAATGATATTCTGTAAATATAAAAAGGAGTTTAAATCAATATTGAAAATAGATTAGAAGTATAAATGGAATTTATAAGAAATGAATTTATATCATGGAATTTTATAAATTAGATTTGTTTTATAAACAGGTAAAACAAAAGGAGATATTTTTTTTTTATAAACGATGTTTACAAATAAAGGAATTCGATATCAGATGATAATTGGAAAATATGAAATTCATAGGGTGAATTTATATTAGAATATGAAAACAGAGTTGAGAAAAAATAGTATGTTTTATGTTTGAAATGAGAATGGTTAGGAAATCGACAAATAACCGATATGCTGTAAAATCGAGAGGAAGTTATAAATTAAATTGGTTACCGAGGTTTTAAAATATATTTTTATTGTTAAGAAGTTAAGTTTGTTTTAATAAAGGGAAAACTTTATTATTTAAACTATGAAATTTTAAACTAGTTAGTATCGAAATGCTTCGAAAAATGGATTTTCAAATATTTAATATTTAGTGAAATAAAATTTTAATTTCTATAGTCAGCTTTGTAAATTGATTTGTTTTATTTTAAACGAGTTATTGATGGTTTATTAAAAGTGTTTAACATTTTAAATAATAACCTAAAACATATTTTAAAATAAAAGTAAATTACTATTTTTTAAAAATACTCGTATATATATTGTTTGAAATGAGTGAAAATTTATTTACAAAATTCTCTCGAGATGTGTATATAGGTTTTTAATTTAAAGACGATATTTTATAATAGAAATTTAATAAATAGAATTCTAGAGACTTAATAAAATTTTCGATGTTTAGATGGGATAACTTCGGAAAGAATTTGAATTCATTTAAAGGGGTTGTAATGGTTGGTTGGTACTATAAATAGGTATAATCGGTTTGGAAATCGTAGGAGGGATTTACTAAAATTCCGAAGACTTATGAGATAAGTTATGAAATATTCCCAAATTTAATATTGAGATGATTTTGAAAATTATACGTACAAATATTTTCCTAAGTATTGGAAGGAAGGTTTTGAAAATATTTTTAGAGAAAAATGATGTGGAATAGAAATATTTTATAAGTGTTATTCAAATGGAAGTGGGAAATATTTCTAAGTGCTGAGAATTGTGAAATATCCTATTATGGATACAAGTGCTGAAACTATTTTCAAAATATAGAAATATTGAAAGAGATTGAGCATATATCTCGGTAAATATATTTTGAAGTAAATGTTTGAAGGTTCATAAAATAAGGCCCAGTGTCCGCTTATGGATGTTTTATTGATAGTTAAATAACCGACTATCAATATTAGCCAATTTCGTTAATCGTTTCGAAGAGAGCGGGATCAGATTTAATTGTCCGAAAACCACTTCGATCCGGTTTAAAAGTTATGAATGAATACCCTGAAGATGATGAAGGTGGTGACTCGGTTTGTCCAGACCCAGGACAACCTGTATGGACGAATGCTATTAGAACACCATCATTAGAGGACTATGGGCATTCTAAGTAGAATTGTTTTCTTGAAAGGTAACGCTTAGCCTTAAGCTTTGTCAACCGAGAATGACTATAACAGGAAAGATGAAGCAAGGCTATGTGGATCGCACCCAATTAGGGTATGTTATCACTTTTCTAGATGTCCTCGGAAACCTATTTATTATGGAAATGGTTGTGCATGAAAGAAGAAGCGCTCGATGGTAAGGGTAAGAATACCCGGCGTGGTAACATATTTGATCTATCCAGGTTAGAGGAGGCCGATCTTTTATAGCAGGGGATTCTAACGAGGTCCTTGGTACATTATTCTAGAGGTGTATTGTGACAGCCGATACTCTAGTGGCCCAGTCATTCATTGGAATCCATTCTCCAATATGAGGTTATAGTTTTGTTTGTAGAACCTAGTATGCTAGAATTTGATTAATGTAACAATTTCAGCTATTCGAACAAGTATTTGTATATATACACTATTATAACATCACTGGATTTTCTATAAAATGTTTTGGTTATTGTAAGGGAAAAACCCGTCGTGTTTATGCGTGACGCGGTCTTATGAGATACCCTTGTTTTTCAAAGGATTTTGATAATTTTAATAATTCAAATTGAATGTGTTTTCTCATGCTGGTTTTCCAGACTGACTTGTGTGTTATTTTATTATAATGCTCGGGTCAGACTGAGTATTACAGTTTCAGGATTAGAATGCTATGGAGATCAGGAGACGAGCTGGAGAAGTTCAAACGTATTTCCGTACTTGACTTATATTTCCGCTGTATGGGGACAAGTGATTATAACAGTCCAGATTGATGTATTTATTATTGTACTATGATGATTGTAAGTATAAAACAGTTACAGATCCCACCAACGAAACCTACTCATCCAAACGCACCTCCTCAACCCTACGAACTTCGTCTCGAACCATCACCAGAGGACGCAACCTGTTGTGCTTCACTTTCGACCGTGCTATGTCGCACCTCCACAGGAACCATCGCCTCACGAAAACACATGCCTAGATGCACTTCAATGTCATGAACTCGAACATGATGCACAAACCAACGATCGAAGCTTAAATCCCACGTTATAACTGACCCTAGCTTCGACTCTTCCACGTCCTACAGTCGATCACCACCAAAAGACGTTGCACCATACAATGTCTATACCAAAATGTAGAGGATAATTAAATAAGAATTTAGAAACTGGTTTCACGATTTTTAAGTGAGTATTTGAGGAGGAATGAATTTTGAAGCTTTGTTTCATTTTTTTCTTCTACTGGCTGGTTTACATGTGTTTTAAAAGAGGAGGGAAATGTATTTTACACGGCTAGGTAAGTTCACGTCATTGAATGGCTTGGAACTGAAAGAAAAGAAGGTGATGTGAAAGATTGACTATTTAATATATAATTAAAATTTTAAATCGTCTCGATTACGTAACTAAAATCTTGAACCCCTATCGAGGCATGTTGCAAGATGTTCATACTATTATACCCCTATTTCGAATGCAATGGAAAAGGTTTCAAATCCTAATTCAATCGTATGGAGAAGATAGCATTTCAGACCCAATTATTATATTGAATTTTCAATATTAATTTCAGCACGTTTCCATTTCATACGGCCAAGCGATAACTCCAAAAGCTACAAAATTTTAAATCCAGTAATAATACACTATTTATGATCTAATGGAACTGGTTTCACCGAAATCCGAGACTATGCTTCGGAAAGCTATTTTTACTTGTAAATATATACAAGTTATTTTTAAAATCAAGTAAATCGCTCATAAATCCAATTTAAAATTTTATTTACCTTCATTCTTATTAATATAAATTTTGTAAGCCTTTAAATTATTTTTATTAAGCCTAAAACTCAAGATTCAATTATTTAATTAATTTTCAATTATTAAATTATCCAATAAATCGTTATATTTGAAATTCAAGTTAAAAATTAACTTTTAAATATTTAAAATCATTTAAATATTCCAATTTAAAATAACCAAAATTCATGGTCGTTACATTCCTCCCTCCATAAAAGAATTTCATCCCCGAAACTACCAAGGTAAGAAGAATGGTCCAAAACCCATTAAATTTCTCAAAATCACTTTATTGAAACAACTTCCCAAATCAATTTTTTGTACCACGTTATCACTTTTACTATTTTCCCAATTCATCCATAGATTCCAAATAATATTATTTACTCAACCATCTCAAGTTACAATCCAAAATTAAATTTCAGGTATTAGAAAATTTTCTAACTCTTTAAATTTTCGAATTTTTTTGCCAGTGTCCCCTTTACGCGGCTCGATCCAAACAACAACAAATTAATACTACGGGCTCAAACCAGCAAAAGAAAACAAAAGCCAAGTGGCTCAATCATAAAACCATCAAATCCAAACGACAATTTAAACATGTACCTTTTCGTCGGGTAATCAAATTTTCTTTTTTGAATTTTAAATACATGCATCTTTTTTACCAATGATATCAAATCATATAATTCAAAATCATTTTTTATCCAGCATTTCAATTTCCAACATTTATCTCACAAAAACCCATATGATGTACATATATCATCCATACCCAAAATAAAATCTGATCGCTCACTCAATCACATAATTTCACTTCCAAACTAGTATCGTTCACACGACTCTCTAGTGCAGACTGATCTGGTTCCTTGATTAGAAACCGTCATTCTCTTTGCATAGCCATATACTATGATAGAGAATCTCAGAATCAATCAAAAATCCACATCCATTGCTCGCCGTCAAAAATTGAGCGAAATATCCTAACTCGGATCGATATAAATTATCTCAAAATTCTGTGCTTGAATCTGTATCAAATCATAATGCTATAAAATAATATATGTACAACTTATGTATTTATTTCGTTTAATTCTTAGCTCTCCCTATTTCTCTTATTCACATTTATTTCATTTCCATTCAATTATTCACAGTTATCATTCACATTTATACTTCACATTAACCTATCTACTTAGTATATCCCTTTAATACAAATTTCACCTAAGGATTTCACCATCAATTTTCTTAAGTCTATTATAACATTTTATACAAACTTTTTATGGTTATTACCACTTTACAGATAAAGTTGTTACCTATTTTAATCAAATTAAATTTCAATTTTTCAACCTCACATTTAATTTTTATCAATCAACGTTCCAAACCATATCCAAATAACTAATCAATTTAATTAGTTAATTTATTTATGTATTCCAAATCTTAATAGATTCCATTTCCAATAAATTTTCATTTAGCTTACTTAGGATTAATTTTCATAGTTCACTCTTATTTAACTTAATATAAGTTAAATTCCATTCCAAAATCAAATTTCAAATTTTTATAAGTCACCAAACTTACTCATATTCCATAAAACATTTTAAATAAAAATTCAAAGTTTAAACAATTTGTTTAAATTTCAAGTCATTTTTGAAATCATATATATACATATATATCTCACTTATATATAGCAAATCTAAAATTTTTAAGCTTCTTAAAATCAAAAAACTTGTTTATCAAAACAAGACTCTAACACCGATGATATCACGGTCACCATCAGAATTATTTTCCAACGACCTAAGTCAGTTCATTGCTTTTATTTCCTTTAAAAATCATTTTTAAAAATATTTCAGTTCACAAATATTTTCCAAATAATATCAATATTATTTTCCAAGACTTTGAAAAACATTTCAAGACCAACGGGAATTAAATTCCCAAATTACCAACCTTCAAATCCTTTTAAGAAATCATATCTGGATATACTTCTAGGATTTAATTTCATTTAAAATTATAAATCACATTTACAAAGCCACATTTACTTAATTTCATTTTGTTACATGAAATTATTCCTTAACTTTTGATTATAATATCAACTTTTATTCAATCACGACAACAACAAATGACAATGTTTTAATATTATCGTTTCCTAATAACCAAGCATACCATATATATATAACTATAATAATTTATGAAAATTATTTCTTTCATATATAAAAATAATCTAGGTAAAATTATTCCATTTACCCCATTTCAAAACAATACTATGTCGAATTGCTCTGTTCAAGAGTTTAAAGATCCCTATCAATAATGTTAATTACTCATATTGACCAGAATCCATAAGCCACTCAATAGATCAATCAACACAATATAAAATAACTTTATATTCACTAACAAATACTCGCTCATATCTATTAATACACTCAAACTCATCCTAGGGTACTACCAGACCCTATTTCTAATGAGTTACCCCATTAAAGCCAAGGTTCTCGCTTAACCTTTAGCGTTGATAACACGTGTAACAACCTGAATTTTCGATCCTCAAAAATCAACACTAATACGTCCACTGTATTTCGTGCCGAGCAATCTAATGCCGGAAAACACGATTGTTAGGGGAAAAGAAAAAAGAAGATGTAGAAGAATAAGAAACAACAACACAGAATCTCACAATCGCAGCGGAATAATATATAATAGATAATAACATGTCTTTGTACAAAAAGAACTATAACTGTTACTTATTCATTACATCATCAGAGTACAATAAATCAATAACTCAACACTGTATAGTTTTAATAAGTTGTCCTTATTAGTGCTGAATATACAACCTACAATACATCGCGAAATATAATCAAGTACGTGGAATACATCTCTGTCATCCAGCTCGTCTCCTAAGCTCATAGCTGTAACGCCCCACTCCGCGACCCACATTTGCAAAAGTATTACACAGTAATACCCTCTACTAATACGGAGAATAGAGCTGGATATGAGCGACCATCTATAGCCTTGTCTTAACTATCTACTAAATACATCAATAAATGTAGAATATATATATATATTTTTAGTGGATCGACTTATCCAATAGATATTTAATACAAAACTATAATGGCTATAAGATCTAACAGAACAAAATATAACAACTCAAATGTAAAACACACCATAAAACAATAGATAATCACATACATATATACATCACGGAGTATACAAAATGATACATGTCAGTGGTGTAGCAACCACAATATACAAGCGAGTCAAAAGAGTATACATATCAGAGTTACAACCAAAAAGGACTATACAAAAAGCTATAACAAAAGGGGCTAGCAGAATAGTCCATGCGGATGCAGAATATGCTAAGTCCAAATGTACCTAACCTGAAACACCTCGGTCTGATCCGAGTATAAAATACACGGGTCGGTCTAGCTAAACAAATCAGTTAGATAAGCTAAATGATAATGAACATGCAAGGTCATAAAGTACCACAAATATCTCTAAAAGAGATAACTCGATCATCTAACAAAAGATGAATCATAACAAACCTCATATCATCGACAACTCAAATAGATAAAGGATATGAATATCCCAAACCAGGCCAAAAAGGCAAATAACAAATACCAATAAAGGTAACACAAATTTCCATAAGGTGATCACTATGTATCGAGTGGTTCAAAGACCTACTCCGATAGGCGGTACTCTAGGGAAATATAAATATCAATGAAACAAAATATGCACGTGCTTTATACTGTATAAACAAGGATCCACAAGCCCGAAGGCGACAAACCCAAGTATCTCTCGAGCGGTGAAGAAGGACCAACTCCAAAAGCAATACTATAAGGCAACCAAACCGAAGGCAACAAACCCGAAGGCACAAACCCGAAGGCAACAAACCGTAGTGGTGAAGGTCCGGTGACCCAGTACTGGACACCACTAACTGGCAATATGTGTCGCAAACTCCTCGGATAGGAACCCGCAAAGTGTTAACGAGTGTCCCATACCACACGTTCACATTAAACAGTTTACTAACCGTTAGTCAATTCCACACTCAAAGTAGTGCAAAGTTTACCTCATCTCATCGGTAAACCAGACCCAAAGGTCAAAACGATCAAACGAATAGATTAGAAATTAACTGAAAAGATAAACGCACGTGTTCATATCACGCGTTTTATCTAATCATTTAATTCTCCTCCATCTTCGCTCGAAGTGCAAAATTGTGTGTTTTATATAGAAATTAAGTTGAAGAAAACGAGTTTTAGGAACACTTCGAAATCGCTTTAGAAATCGCCTTTGAAATTCTCTTATTATAGAGTATATACTTTTTATACTAAAAATAATATATAATAATTATTTCAAAAGCCTATTTATTTGAATTTTTTTAAAAACACAATATAAAAACCCATGTATGAAATCCAGAAAGAAATATCAAGAGAACATCGAAATAACGAAAATTACACCAAGTATTATCCGTTTAAAACAAGTTGCGACTCGATATTCGACAGCAGGTTTGAACAAGTTAATTATGTCAAAATGACTTGAAATTTGGCAAGAACCTAGTTCATCATTCCTACTTCAATCTGAAAAAAGAATCATTCAAATTCGATTTGAAACGAAGAATCTGCGTCGTTTCAAAGTTGGACAAAAACAATGTTAAATCGCTGAATTCCAGCAGGCTATGGGTTCAAGTTCGACAGTAGTTTTGAAATAGCAAACAAACCCTAATTGCCATCAAATTTTTAAGGAATGTAAATCAACACTCCTACTTCAATACGCAAAATGAATCACTCAAATCCTTTTTGAAACAAATGAGTTATCCTGTCTCGAACATGGACTTAGGCCATGTTTGCAACAGTTCAAAAACCAGAAATGTACAGGCCTGAAACCATCTTGGTTCAACTTCCAGGCATGAAATAGAGAATCAAATGGCATTGGATTGAGCCCAAAATTAGTATGCACGTAGTAGAAAACTTAATATTTCAAACATATAAAGAATGATGCAATTTGGAAAAAATATGAGAAAGTTATGATGTCTCAAAGTTGAACCCAGATAGTGTTTTCACTGTAAAACTCTGGGCAAAAACATGGTCCAGATCCAAGTTTGGAAGCGTATTTATATAAGATACCTATGTCAAAATGACCTAAAATTTGGTTTTATTATAGTAGACAACTTCATCTTAAAAAAAAAGAATCATACAATTCAGTAAGAAATGAAAGAGTTATGTTGTCTCAAACATGGACTCAAGCCATGTTTACGGCCACTCAAAACAAAATGTGTACAGGTAACATCAAGGCTGTGCATTGATTTTGCAGCAAGGTTTTCAGGTATCAAAAGAAGTGTTTTTCTATGAAATTTTGTAGATATATACTACAACACATGAGATATCAACTGAAGAAAATCCGGCAGCATTTGATTGCCAGAATAGAGAGAAAATTACATGCAAACTGACACCTAAACTCAGTATTTACAGAAACAAAAACATCAATCAAAAATAATATTTTCAAGCTATTTGCATAATTTTTTGCATTTGAAGCTTTGCTTCAGCTAGAGATTGTGAGTTTCTTAACTCACCTATGCAAATATGAAGACAAACTTTGGATAAATGAAGAAAGTTGAAGGCTTTTTGCTTGACTTTAGCCTCTAGGAACCTGTAGAATAAAAGAAAAAGACATGCAAGAGGAATTCAACAATAAATTAGAAACCCAATTTTGAAATTAGGATTTTGTTGAAATTATAGGATTTTAGAGTTGACTAATTTTTGAATTTACACCTTAGACTGAAGAGATTATAGTTTGCTTGAATTGATTTTGTTTGGAGGCTTTGAATTGAGAAATTGGTGATGCTTGTTTACTGTATTCTCTTTGTAGAAGAAGAGGATGAGAATAAGTCGTGAACATACAGGTAAACTCTTTTCTCACTTTCTCATTTACTGGCTAAGTGCTAATGGGCTTTTGACCTATTAATTAAAAGAGAAATTAATTAGCCTATGTGAATTTATTTAGTACTAATACCAAATATGTACATATTTACACTATATTATAAAACAAATGCATTTTTTTTTCAAATTTTTACACAAAAAAAATGTAAACTTACATACAAATTAAATAAATTATTTTTCATCATATAAAAAGATTAATTTTAATTTTTAAAACATTTTTTATTATTAAATTCCTTTATTTAACAAAAATGCACTATTTACTCAAATAAATGAATAAAATCATGTTTTTAACTCCTAAAATTCCACAAAATTTATTTTATCACTTAGAAAAATATTTCAAACCATTTCAAAACATTATTCATACTAAAAACTTATTTTAACCCAATTTCCACCTTTTATTTCAATAAACAACCTTTAAAAATCAAATACTTCCTTTAAACATTATTAAAAGAAGTAATTGGCAATAATTAATAAAATTATTGGAATTTCTATAAATAAAAATTATTTTCCACTCATTATTAACCCAAACAAATAAAATAAAGCTTGGAATTTCATTTTCTCATTTTAAATTCCAA
This sequence comes from Allium cepa, assembly GCA_030765085.1. NCBI lineage: Eukaryota > Viridiplantae > Streptophyta > Magnoliopsida > Asparagales > Amaryllidaceae > Allium > Allium cepa. The sequence continues at coordinate 870,177,618 of CM060937.1, read as the reverse complement.
GATTCGTTGTTTATTCCAAATAAACAATTTAATTTCTCTAATTTGATTTTAATTCACAATATCAAATCATAACTACCGTTATAATTTAATATTTACATGTAATCTCCAAAACCAGGGTTGTTACAATGGCATCCTAACCTGAAATTGTAATACTCGGTCTGACCTGAGCATTATAATAAAATAACACTCGAGTTAGTCTAGAAAACCAGCGTGAGAAAACACACTTAATTTTAACTTATTAGAGTTATCAAAATCCTTTGAAAAACAAAGGTATCTCGTAAGACCATGCCACACATAAACATGATGGATTTTTCTCTTATGATAACCAAAATATTTTATATCAAAATCATTTGATATTATTATAGTATCTATAGAAAATAAATAAAAAATAGCTGAAATGCTTGCATCTCACGTTTCAGCATAGTTGGGCACAATCAAAACCATACGGCGCTTATTGGAGAATGGATTCCATACAATGACTGGGCACCGGGATACCACTTATCACGGTACACGTCTAGAAAAATATACCGAGGATCTCGCCGGGATCTCCTATAACACCAGATCGGTCGTATCTTCCACTTGGATAGAACCGAATACGTTATCACCCTAGGTGTTCCCACCCTTATCGAGAGCTCTTTTTCCATGCACCACCGTATCCATAATTAGTAATATATCCGAGGGTATCTAGAAAGGTGATAACATACCCTAATTGGATATGACCTACTTAGCCTTGCTGCATATCCCTGATTTTCGGTCATTCCGGTTGATGAGGCTTGAGGCTACGATTACCTTTCAAGAATAATTTCACTTAGAATGCTCATCGTCCTTCAATGATGATGTTCTGTTTGTATTCATCCATACAAGTTGTCCTGGGTCTGGATAATCGAATCACCATCTTCACCATCTTCATGATATCCAGTCGTAATGTTCAAATCAGATCGAAGTGGTTTTCGAATAATTAAATCCGATCTCGGTCTCTTCGAAATGATCAATGAATTTGGCCAAATACTTGATAGTTCGTTATTTAACTATCAATATAACATCCATTAGTAGCCATTGGGCCATATCATAATATTTTTCCAAATTTTTTTTCCAAAATATCTTTATAAGATATATATATTCAAACCCCTTCCAAGTTTATATATTTGAGACAACTCAAATATTAACATTTATAGTAGGATATTTCAAACCTTCTCTTATTTCAACACTTAGTAAATATTTAAAAATATATTTTTTCAAAACCCCTTACTTCCCAACACTAAGGAAAGTTCCATTTATTTCCCTTTCTTAAAACCCTTCACAATTTGTATTGTAAATTTCTTAACTCGATTATAGCGAATTCTATAAGCTCGGAGGTTCCATAACTAAATCTCTTTATTCAAAAGTATATACTCATCTCACCGAAATAAGTATATTCACAAACCATTTCCTTCAAAAATATTTGAAAAACCTTTTAAAATAAATATGGAAAGCACCACGCTGTATCAACCATGGATTCACAACTCAATGATTACGTCTCTATCCCAGAGAAATCCAAACTTAACTACAGACAATCTCTGCTCCGATTTCACCATGAAATTATACCATTACTTTACGAAAAATTATTTGATAATTAAATATACCTTTTGTAACGACCCTTTATTTTTCATAGTTCAATTGTGAATATTTAAATGATTTTAAACATTGAATTTGAATTATAGATTTATTTTGAATATGAATATTTGGGTTTATTTATAGAATAAATTTAGAATTTAAATATAGCAATTCATTGGATGATTTAATTATTGAAGTCTATTGGTTAAATTTTTGTATCTTGAGCTTTAAGCCCGATAAAAATTATTTAAAGAGTTGTAAAATTTATATTTTTAATATTGAAGATGATAAAAGTTTTAAAATTGAATTTAAAAGTGATTTGTTCAATTTTAAAAATATATTGTTCAAATTGACATTTAAAATAGCCTTCCGAGATATAGACTCGGAATTCGACGAAACCAGTTGCATTGAATCAGTAATAATGTATTATTATCGGATTTCAAATTTCAAGGTGCATGGAGTTATCATTTGGTCATACGGGATATAAACGCGTTTAATTTAACATCGAAATTTCAATGTAATAATTTGGTCCAAAAAGCTATCTTCTTCATATAATCGAATTAGGACTCAAAACTTTTTCCATTACGTTCAGAATAGGGGTATAACATTATAAACGCCTAGCGGCACGCCTCGATAGGGGTTCGAGATTTTGAGTTGTGTAAATCGAGATATTTTGAATACATACATACATATATACATACATACATATACATACATACATACATACATAGATATATATATATGTCTATATATATATATATATATATATATGTATGTATATATTAACCAGTCAATTGCCGTTCCTTCTCAAATATGCTACTTACCTCTATTCAAACATGCAACCTCCTTTCACCTTGTAAATCACGTCTTTTTTTATATTCCTCTCCAATTCAAAATCAAGCAGTTCAAAGATCATTCAGAACAAAGAAAAAAAAGAAAAAAAATTGTGGCCATGATTTTGAAATTCGAATCAATGGGAACGAAGCCGCTTCCCCTTCAACCCTAACCTCGCGTACCTTTTTCCCCTCTTCTACCAGTAATTGAATTCATATCGAGAAATGGAATCGCATTCGACATAAAAAAAGTGTATAGTAAGGTTCGCACTCGCCTACTACCTCCTGCCCAACCTCTCCGCTCTCTAGGGTTTGCAGCAGTTCGTTCAAGGAAGGTCGTGTCCTTACTCGAGGTCGTGAGGTGACTTTGAGATCATTGGGAAGGAGCGACGTTGGCTAGGAACCACGATAAGGTGAAGGCATACGATACTAGGCCGAGCGACAGAGGGGATAGGCGACTAGGGTTTGGTGCAGGTTTTAGGTGTCGATAGGAGCAGTTGGCAGTGACAGGGTCACGCTTCTGAAGGAGGAGGTGGTAGGAACTTGTGTGAGAAAAGAAGTTGGTTATGGATTTTGTATTGAGGAAGGTAATTTATTTTGAAGCGGTTATTCAGTTTAAACTTAATTATCTATTAATTTATCCTAAAGTCTTGTAAATGAAAATTTTAAATTTTTATACGAATCTAAAAATCATGGAAAAACAAGTCGGATTTGGGACGAATTGCAATTTTAAAAAAAAGGTGAGAATTTATCACTCATTCGGATTACCATTTTTAAATTTAAAAGTTTAAATTTAAATTAATGGATGCTTGATTGATTTATAAATGTATAATTATCCGTTGGAGGACTAATTATATGCAGTATATATATATTATTATTATTATTTGGTGTGATAATCCTGCACATTATAGTGGATGAGACCCTATACACCCCGCATAATAGCGGATGACCCTATATACCACGATATCCCCCTCGAAATGAGTTTGGTATTTTTATTGTTGTTTAACATCCGTGGGTGCAGGGAAAACAGGTTGGAGGGATCCAACTGGATTCCCCAAATATATTAGTATTTTATATATATATAAAATGCTGGATTCTTGTGTGTTGCAAAATTTTAAATATTAAAATAGCTTAGAAATTAATTTTGGTTATAGTAAATACCATAAATATTATTTTGAAATTTTTACGGAATTAAACGAAGATTTTTAATATAAAATATGCATATCGAAAATCAGATATTTAAAAAAGGTTGGGTTCAATAAGAAATGGTGAATTTTTAATCGTATTAAACAATGCGAAAAAATATTTTAAATGGACAAATTTAAAATGAATTATATAAAGGAATTTTTGAAGATTGGAATTCTGAAATAATATTCGAAAAATATAAAAAGAGGTTTAAATTGATATTAGAAACAGATGAGTAAAAAAAATGAGATTTATAAGAAATTGAATTTGTAGAAATAGAATTTAAAAGGGAAGAATTTTTATTGGGATAAGGAAATAGGGTGAGAAAAATAGTAGATACTATTTTTAAAGTGAAATGGTTAAGGAGATCGGAATGGAAGTAATGCGATGGAATTCGAGAAGATTTATAAATTGGAAATTTGTTATTGAGGTTTAAACATTTATTTTCTCGATAAGTTAAATTTTTATTTTAAAAGGAATTTTTTTATTTATTAAACTACATAAATTTCAAGATTAGCTGGTATGGAAATATTTCAGAAGTGAATTTCTAAAATACTTAATATCTATTTTAATAAAATCCTAAATGTTTAAACCTGCTTTGAAAATGTGATGTTATAAGAAAGCGTTTTCAATATTTTGAATAATTATTTGAATGTCTTAAAAGCAAATTATTATTATTTTCTTTCAATACATATGTTTTATTTACACATGCATTTATATATAGTTTTGAAAATGTTTTAAATTTAATTATAAACCTTCTCGAAAGCCTGGAGATGGGGTTATTTAGTAAATGTATTTTTCGAAGAAGATTCTTGACACAGGATTGGGAAGAAAAGTAAGAAAATTTCCGAAGTGGTTTAATAAAAGTGAAACTTCAAGAATGAAATAGAAATCATAAAAAAAGTAGAAAAGGAAGTTTGAATTAAGTAAGTATAATTGACTTTGGAAATATTAAAGGGAATTAATTAAATAATCCCGAAATTTATAAAATTCGTGTAAACGAGTTAAGAAATTTACAAATAAATTGTAAATCTTTTTGGGAAAAGGAACAAGGAATAAATAGAATACTTCCTAAGTGTTGAATATAAGATGAAGTGGAAAATAATAACCTAAGAATTGGAAAGGAGTATAATATTCCGTTGAAGAATAAAGGAATTTGAAAACTGTTTTCAAAATGTTGAGGTATGGGAAGTAATGGCTTACAAAGATAATTTGGAATAAACTCTGGAAAAGTTAAGATAAGACCTGATGTCCGGTTTTGGATGTTTATTGATAGTTAAATAACCGGCTATCAATTTCGGTTAATTGCGCTAGTCGTTTGGAAGAGACCAGGATCAGATTTACCCAAAAACCACTTCAATCCGGTTTGAATATTACGAATGAATACCATGAAGATGATGAAGACGGTGATTCGGTTTGTCCAGACCTACAACAACTTGTATGGATGAATGCTATCGGTACATCGTCATTAGAGGACGATGAGCATTCTAAGTAAAATTTCATCCCTTGAAAGGTAACGCTTAGCCTCGAGCCTAATCAACCGAGAATGACTAAAACAGGGAAGATGCAGCAAGGCTAAATGGGTCGCACCCAAGTAGGGTATGCCATCACCCTTTTAGATGTCCTTGGAAACCCTATTTATCTTAGATATGGAAACCCTATTTATCTTAGATATGGGTATACATGAAAGAAGTAGCGCTCAATGGTATCTGGGGTGGTAACATACTCGGTCTATCCTTGTTAGGGGTAGGCCGGTCTTGTGTAGCAGAGGGTCCCAACGTGGTCCTCGGTACAGGATTCTAGTGGTATATAGTGACAGGCGGTACCCCAATGGCCCAGTAATTCATTGGAATCCATTCTCCAATACGAGCTTACGGTTTTGTTTGTAGAGCCTAGTATGCTGGAATTTAATTAATATAATAATTTTAGCTATTTCAATAAGTATTTGTACCTAGACACTATTATAATATCACAGGATTTTCTATAAAGTGTTTTGGTTATCGTAAGGGAAAAACCCATCGTGTTTATTTGTGATGTGGTCTTACAAGATACCTTTGTTTTTCAAAGGATTTTGAAATGTTAATAATTCAAATTGAGTGTGTTTTCTCACGCTGGTTTTCTAGACTGACTCGGGTGTTATTTAATTATAATGCTCGGGTAAGACCGAGTATTACAGGTTCAGGATAGGATGCTATAAAGCTCAGGAAATGAGCTGGATGGCAAGGCGTACTTCCGTACTTGATTATTATTCCGTTGTGTAAGGACAAGTTATTAAATTGTCCAGATTTGATGTATTGGATTGCTGTACTCTGATAGTAGTATGTATATTAACAATATAGTTCTTGTATTAAAAATCTATTATTATATATTATACTTTGTTCCGCTGCGACTATGAAATTCTATATTGTTCTGTTCTTTCTTCTACCGTTTTCTTCTTCACCCCTAATGAACTCGTATTTTTGGCACTCGACTGATCGGCGTTTTATATAATGGACTTATTGATGCCGATTTCGATGATCGAAAATCCCGGATCGTTACTCTTTTAACCAATTTAAATAATTACATAACTTTGAACAATGATTAACTATGATTTATTAATAAAATTCTAATCAATTTACAAAACTTGTTTATAAAACTTATAACTCATTTTGAAAATTTAAAAATAGTTAAATAACTAAATTTCTGAAATATCTTTACGCTAAAACATATTTAAATCACCTAATTTACAATTAAAATCCTCTTTTTAAAACAACTCAACTTCTTGATCGAAATATATTTTTCAATTCCAATATAACCAATCTAATATTTATAAATCTCTCCCAATTTACCACCAATTGATTTACGTCCCCACTTTCATAAATTCCTTTTTTACATTTCCCAAAAGTAATATCTATCATTTCTTTTTAAACTGACTTACCTATCTGTTTATAAATTCTTACCATGAATCTATATCTTCAATTTATCAAATGATAATCATTTCACGTTATTTATAAACATTGTTTATAAATTCTATAGTCTCATTTCCAGTTTACAATTGTTTCACATCACTAATCCATTATAAATGGATTTCTAAACTAAATTCCATTTATGAATCAATTCCTTAAATAACCCGACTATATTCCTAAACCAACCAAATCTTGATTCCACTTCCATTTCGTAAGTTAAAAATCTTATTTAAGATCTAGTATAACCAATTTTATACTTATTTCCAAATTCTCTTTTTATTCTTCCAATTTATTTAAACTCTTGATTTTTAAAACCTTTAATATTTAACAAGTATCATTTAAGAACTATTATTTAGAATCCTTTATATACATTATTTTGAAATATCTCTATTTAAAATATCATGGAATAACAAACTACAAAATCCCCATTTATTTTATCTAATCAATCTCTTTTAACCAATCCAAAAGCTCTATATAAATATTTTAAAATCCCGTTTTAACCTCTTTTCAAATTTAAAATATATAATTTTGGTAATTTAAAATACCAAAATCTTGGCCAGTGCTATCGTAGCATCCGATAAATTCAGTTGCACAATAAATTATCACAAATTATTCACACACATCATATTCACTATATATGAAATTAATTTCTACATTTTTGAGGAATCCAGTTGGATTCCCCAACCTGTTTCCTTACAATCACAGATATTAGATAATATAAAATGCCAATCCCACTTCGAGAGTGGATATTGTGGTAATATAACGAGTAATTAATTTTAACTATTTAAAATTAATGCCAATCATCCAAATAAGTGAGATTTACTCACTATGATTTTTATTGTCATCCAAACATTTCGTTTTTGAATTAAAATTGAACTAGAATTCACTTTTAACCCAATATTATAACAAGGTCCAAATTTATCCAAAATAATTTCAATACGAATCGCTCATCATCACGATCGCAAGAAAAAAGTCTCATCCCATTCCGACCTCATGATAGAGATATTTATTTTTAAGTTCATCGATTAATTAAAATTAAATTAACTATAATTAAATTAAAATTATAAAAACCCATACCCAATAAGAATATCGACCCGGCCCAACTTCTAGAGTTTCTTCCCCAAATGATCATGCATGAGAAATCCCTTGCCATTTGCGTGCACGTTAATCAGTGATACGCCAAACTACTCGAGCTTTGGACGATCTGATTCCACCAATGAACCCCACTCGTCCAAATGCACCACCTTGACTCCGCGAAATTTGACTCAAACTGTAACAAACGGGGATTTTCGTCCTCGAAAATCCAACATCGATACTCACTTTATCGACTGCCGAGAAATCGATGCCGAAAACACGGAATGTTATGGGTTTTAAAAAGAAAAGAAAAAGAAAGAAGAGAGAAAAGTAGATAAGAAGATAGAAAATAGAGGAAGAACAGAAATTTAAAAATTAAAAGATAGAAGGATTTTAAAAATAGAAAAAGAGAATTTGAAAATAGGACGGACAGAAAGGAAACAAAAGAACAACAACAGAATCTCACAATTCGCAGCGGAACAACATATAATAATAAATGAATAATCTTTAAACAAAGAACTATATCAGTTATTACATTACATTTCATTTCATTACATCATATCATCAGAGTGTACAACAACATACAACAATAAACAGTGCAGCGGAAAAGAAATACTATATAAACTAGTAATACGCCATGCCATCCAGCTTGCCTCCAGCAACTCCAGAATATCCAGAATATCCTGATAAACCTAACTCTTGACTGCCCGTGTGGAAATTGGTGGGCACCCAGAGTTTAGGAAGGAAAACAATAAACTCCAAGTCAGTCATGTGACTGGTGTGAGAACTCAAAACAGTTTATTTATCTTTAAAAATCAAAAAGGGGAATATTTTTAAATTCAATTCGCAATGCTTTTAAAAATGAGACTACCATAAGGCCTCCCGCACACACACACAATGCAAACGCAGAATCGGAGGAGATTTCTCCTTATGATAGTCAAAGATGCTTGATACGCCTTTAAAATAACATTTGATATTATTATTAGTGCATAGTGTATAACAAATTCATTTCGAAAGTAGAATATAAATCTTAGCCAACATACGACCATTATCGTATGCCTACTATAGCTACCATCCAAACAGTGGTGACCACCATAAGTGAATAGCAGGTTCTACAACTAATACCGTACAAGTTTCGTATTGGGAATTGGATTTCCAACAAATGGTCAGGCCAAGGAACTTCCCATTGCCACTGAGAATGCCTCTGGATGGACATCCCCGAGAACCAAACCGGATCTCAACCAACACAAGGCCGGGTTACTCCTAACTGAGTAACAACTGACCGAATATGCCATCCCCCGGTCCTTTGGGACCTTTTTCCGAGAGCGCTCTCTAATCAATTCACACAATCATAACAAAGTGTTTTCAACATGAGTAAGTATCTGGGCTCCATACCATGATACCACCCTTTTCCAGAAGGAAATGGACACATCCTAAAGGGTGCTACCCCTCATAACCTTGCTGCTTCTTTCCTGTTTTGACCATTTCCGGGATGTGAGGCTCGACGAATTCACGTCCACAAAAACATACTTTATACAAAAGCCATGCTTTGGGTCAACAAATGATCAACACAATGATCACTAAGATAGACGATCAAATAAATGATCCTATCACAATAATCAACACAATGATCATTTCAGCATCACTCAGCATGTCACATTACCAAACTGGGAATATATCGCTGATAACTTCAACTATATAACCTTTGAGCTCGTACGTCTCAAAGAAGGGTGTTAAGCAAAGAATAAATTCTCCACCACCAACAGAAATATATTTGAAAGAAATCGGCTTTATATCTCAACTTGTAATGTCAGACATACAATCCATACAAGTCTGTTCCGGGCTCGAACAAAACCGAAGGCACTTACAAAGAAGTCCTTGCAATCCGGATATTCACAATCCTGATCGGATTTCCCATCACTTAGGGAGTTTCTATACCGGCGCGACTCGGTGCAGAAACAATCGATAGGTCATCCTATCGCTCTCGCAAATACCGGTCTTCAACACCGATCTTCAATGCAATTTCACAACGACGTATCACATATTCGGAGTGGGTTATACGACCCCATGGTCCTTTCCTGGTTAACCCGAATAGTGAGCGCTTATTCAAAAATAAGTGTGCATTCAAATTCAATCAAATCACATCAAATACCCATTCAAAGGGAAATATTGATAGTCGGTTATTGAACTATCACTGGATATGCACACATCACCAGATTCCAAATAATTTTCCAAATTATTTATTTTTCCAAAATATCTTTACAAGATATATAATTTCAACACTTCAAAAATAAATCAACATTTATTTTCAAACAAATTCCCTTTCACATATAAATTCCATAGTGAATTTATATTTCAAAATATTCATGCATATATGATTTCAACTATTCATTTCAATTTATCTTCAAAAAGATAAATTCAATATATTCACTTTATATTGGAAAACAATTCCATACTTATTAAAAATAAGTAATTCACAAATCTTTTTATTTTCAACACTTAGAAAATATTCAATATACTTAAACCGAATTAAGTATATATTTCTTTCTTTAAGGAAATCATTCACTTAAACATATTTATTTGGGCCAAAACGAATGTTGCGTAAAACATCGTTACGACAACCCAAAATCATTAGTATAGGGATTCGAAATTAAAATAGATCTATAAATTCCAATACTATACAAAAACATTTCCTTTCGGAAATCATTTACTATAACAACAGTGTTATAGTCCATCATCTCCTTTCGTTTCTCGAAACATCTATTTCAACAATAAATGTTGAAATCTATGGTTTCGAATCTCAACACCTTTAAAACATCGTTAGATCGTTTTAATTCTGTTTAAAATATCATATTCTAAAACATTATCTTTAACATGTTATTCACTATTCAAAAACGTGAATATACTATGTTAACAAATTTCATCCTTTTATTCATTTTAATTCAAAGGATTATTCACTATTAAAAAATGTGAATATAACTCCATTTCTAAGTTATAACAATTAACTTGTCAAAATAAGTCATTTGCGAATTTATAAAACAACGTTTATAAATTCCTTTTCTATTTATTTATAAAAACTTCCTTTTTTATAAATCCTTTTATTTACCTATTCAGTTTATAATTCAATTATAGACTAAAAGTTCATATTATAAGTTAACTACTTATAAAACGATTATTTTACAAAATCGTTCTTTTTAAAGACTTTTCAATTTATAAACCTTATAACTTATAAGATTTATTTATTTAATCAATCTATTCTTCAAATAATTTCACCAAATTTATAAATCTTACTATTTATAGATTTCATTTATAACTTCACAGTTTATAACTCTATAAATTTCATTCATTTATGAAATTCATTTTCACTACATTCAAACACTTATAAAAACTTGTTTTATAATGTCAATTTTTCAATTTATAAATATCCATTTATAAATCTCTTAATATAAATAAGTTTATATTATTATTCTAAAACGTCTTTAAATTCCTTTATAATTTCATCATTTCGATTTATAAAATAATCAAATTTTATAAATCCTATATTTAAACTTTTATCATATATTCAAAAATCCAATCTAAATTATTTTATAAAATCATTAGTTCATATTTCTTAAAAATCAACTTTTAATCGTATTTCTAAAAATCAGCTTTTTTTTACTATATTTCACAAAAACCATAATTTTTTATAACTTTAAAAATTATAACGTTTATTTATTTATAATGGATCAATTCCAAAAATATAGTATATTTTCAAAATCACTTTAAAACCATTTTAAAATCCCAAAATCTGGGTCCAATGATGCTACACACCAAATAGTCAATCACGACTAACAACGATATCATATATCGATATGATAATCATCAAATATCAAAATATCTGAAATAAAATAAATACTGTTGAGGAATCCAGTTGGATCCCTCCAACCTGTTTTCCTGCATCACAAACATTAGCACAATACCAATTTCGCTCCAGTACGAAATTATCGCGGTACATGTTCTTAATAAATATTATCCGCTTAATAACGGCGTAATAGGGTCTCATCCGCTAAACAAAAATGCGGGAAATCAATCAACTGCAATATATACATATGCCAATATATATATATATTGATATTATATATAATACCAATTTCACTGTTTATGAAATATTCGCGGTATATGTTTTTAATAAATAACATCCGCTTACTAACGGCGAATAATGTCTATTTTAACAATCAATAATTTACAGTCATCATTCAAACATGCATTCAAATATTTTAAATCTAACTATTTAAAATAAAATCGAAATCTATTCGATTGAGTGAGAAGTTCTCACCTTGGTTTTAATTTCCGTTTTAGCGATTTATTTCGAATAAAATTAAACGCGCGTTTAATTTTACCCGAAATTCTCACTAACTCCAAACGACTCCAAACCAACTCCATCGCGTAGTGCTCGTCCATACGATTCCAACGCAACTGAGTTTGCATTTTTTCAACCTCGTATGAAAAAGATATGCAATTTACAAGTTTGTACACGATTTTATATAACAATTATAACATAAACTTTTATAATTTTAACCTAGTTTAAACCACAGCCGTTCGATCTACTTCAGATCCGTGCGCAACCCCCCCCCTTCTCCTTCTCTCCTTCACGCAATATGCAGGCCGTTCGAACCCATACATTCAATCTTAGGGTTTAATTAACCTCCAAAATCACACGACGATACCTCGATCAAGAAGCTCCATGCTGTAGCCCCTAACCCCCTCTAGGTTCGGCCTAAATCTCGTGAGGCTCGGCCCTCCCTTGGCTGTGAAATCGGCCTCTAAACGCGTGCATTTCCATTGCGTTTTCCCATTGATCCACTCAACAGAAACTGATCACTACCGTTGATTTGAAAGCTCTTGACGAGATCTACGTTTTGTTAGTTGAAGATTTCTGAAATCATTGAGTGGATTGGGAGAGATTGAGGGAAGAAATTGAAGAATTTTCGGCCTTACATTGTGAAGGTGGCGGCCACGTTTAGAAATTAGGGTTTTACATATTTTTTTTTTTATTAAATTTATGAAGGGGGTGAGTCTCCTTTTATAGAAAAAGCAAGCGTAAACACTATTCATCCCGGGAATTCCGAACTCCGATTTAGGCGCCGTAACTAGCGTACCTAGGGTTTATCCCGCGTTCCGGACACAATGGAACAGGTTTCGGAAGCTAATTCGGAAGTATGTGCGAGTTATGGCTGAAAACGTTCAATTTAAATTAAACCGATTTAAACCGATTTCTAGGCGTTTTAATTTGTACCGGACAAACGGTAAATCCAATTGACTTGAAATTTGAAACCTTACAATAATATCACATTACGGATCCGATGAAACTGGTTTCGTCGAAATCCGAGACTTTTTGAAAAATGGCTATTTTGACTCGCCAAATTTAAATTAAAAATAAATCGATGCGTTTCGAGCTGCCACGATCAAACGATAGCTCCGATTGACACGAAAATTGAAATCCGGTAATAACTAACTATTACGGATCCAATGAAACTGGTTTCGTTCAATTCTGAGACTGTCCAAAAATTGGCTATTTTCACTAGTCGATTTTTAAATATTAAAATATTCAATTTTCACAAATTAACTTTTAATTCGATTTTAAAAGTTCTAAAATATTATTCTAACTTCAATATGATAAAATAAAATTTTCCAAATCATTTTCAATCATATTTAACTCAATTTTCAATTATTTCCATAATTTAACATATTAAATTATCGATTTAAAAATCCAATTAAATCCAATAATTCAAATAAAAATTTATTTGACTTATAAATTCACTTATAAATATTTAAAATTAATTAAATATTCAAATTTAAATTATTAAAAATTCTGGGTCGTTACAATCTTTCCCCCTTAAAAGAATTTCGTCCTCGAAATTACAAGTAAGAAAATTACAGAATCTATTAATTTTCCCAAAATTTATAATTAAACTTCTTACAATACTTTACTAAGTTTTCAAATCGTACTTAGTTATTTTTTTTCAAAAACAAACTATATCATTTAACTTTCAATTCCAAATCAAAGTTTAAGTTTTCAAAATTTTCCCATTTTCTCAAAATTTTTCTAACGCCCTAAATTTTCGGAAAAATTCGCCATAGTCTCCTTTGCGCGGCTCGATCCGAAAAAAAAATGACAGTATATATATCACAAATATACATCTCATCAAGTAATGAGGCATCCCGAAGGGAAAAAAGTATAAAAGTGCGATATTTAATCCGAGATATGTACCTTATATTTTATTAGCGAGCATATACGGCTAATATAGCGCTAAAGCGAACTCCAAATGCGAAGCAAACGCGATCCGCACCTACTAAACTCAACAAACAACATGAGAATCATGCATATATGAAAATAGTATCAACAGACATCATATAGCAATATAATAACTATATATGTCAACATATCAAATGAAACAAAAGCAATATATATTCAACCATCAACCAATTACATCCATAGCCAATCAATATTCATTTATATTCTCATTAATATTATATGAAATAGGTTTTCACTCTAAATCATATTTGATTTATTAACATTGGATTTTATCAACATTCATTCTCAATTTTAATTAGTTCGCATTCACTAATTAAATCCAATTCACGTTCAATTCTATTCAAATTTATTTATCTTTAATTTGAATTCAATTTCATAGCTTTCAATTTCATTAACACTTAATGAATTACATACAATCAATCAACAATCATATAACAACCAAAGTATATATAATACAACCAAATTCCTTTGCTTATATTCATTCTCATTCAATTTATTCAACTTCTAATAACATTTGATTTCAATGAATTAATACTTTCATTCATTATTCCATATCAACTTAAATTACATTCAATTGATTAACATTCAATCACAAAGTTGAATTCTATTATATAACTCAAGTTCATATTTATTACTTAACTTCATTAATTTAGTTTGATATCAATATCAACTTTATTCAACAACACTTAACTTATATTCCATTTAACTTTAAATTCATTTCTTATTTATAACTCATATTCATAGATATATCCATAAAGTTTCACTTCTTATGTATATAAGTTTATTTCACAATTGTAATTCACTTTAATTATAACTCAATTCTTATAATTCATTTGCTTATACAATTACTCTTTTATTTAGATTATTCAAACAACCTAACAATCAACTTATATACACTTTAATAATTTTGAAAAATTATTTCTTCATATATAAAATATACTTAAGGTAAAATTATTTCATTTACCCAATTTAAAATCAATATTGTGTCGAATTGTTCTATTCAAGTGTTTAGAAACCCCTTCAGCTCAGTTTCGAGGCTGTGCTGACGAAAGTTCATATGCCACTCAATAAACCAATCATCACAATATAAAACAAATTTTATATTCACTAACAAATACGCTCTCATAGCTATTATTACATTCAAACTCATTCTAGAGTACTGCTGACTCTATCTCTAATGAATTAATACCCAACAGAACCATGGTTGTCGCTTAACCATCAGAGCTCTGATACCAAATGTAACAAACGGGGATTTTCGTCCTCGAAAATCCAACATCGATACTCACTTTATCGACTGCCGAGAAATCGATGGCCGAAAACACGGAATGTTATGGGTTTTAAAAAGAAAAGAAAAAGAAAGAAGAGAGAAAAGTAGATAAGAAGATAGAAAATAGAGGAAGAACAGAAATTTAAAAATTAAAAGATAGAAGGATTTTAAAAATAGAAAAAGAGAATTTGAAAATAGGACGGACAGAAAGGAAACAAAAGAACAACAACAGAATCTCACAATTCGCAGCGGAACAACATATAATAATAAATGAATAATCTTTAAACAAAGAACTATATCAGTTATTACATTACATTTCATTTCATTACATCATATCATCAGAGTGTACAACAACATACAACAATAAACAGTGCAGCGGAAAAGAAATACTATATAAACTAGTAATACGCCATGCCATCCAGCTTGCCTCCAGCAACTCCAGAATATCCAGAATATCCTGATAAACCTAACTCTTGACTGCCCGTGTGGAAATTGGTGGGCACCCAGAGTTTAGGAAGGAAAACAATAAACTCCAAGTCAGTCATGTGACTGGTGTGAGAACTCAAAACAGTTTATTTATCTTTAAAAATCAAAAAGGGGAATATTTTTAAATTCAATTCGCAATGCTTTTAAAAATGAGACTACCATAAGGCCTCCCGCACACACACACAATGCAAACGCAGAATCAGAGGAGATTTCTCCTTATGATAGTCAAAGATGCTTGATACGCCTTTAAAATAACATTTGATATTATTATTAGTGCATAGTGTATAACAAATTCATTTCGAAAGTAGAATATAAATCTTAGCCAACATACGACCATTATCGTATGCCTACTATAGCTACCATCCAAACAGTGGTGACCACCATAAGTGAATAGCAGGTTCTACAACTAATACCGTACAAGTTTCGTATTGGGAATTGGATTTCCAACAAATGGTCAGGCCAAGGAACTTCCCATTGCCACTGAGAATGCCTCTGGATGGACATCCCCGAGAACCAAACCGGATCTCAACCAACACAAGGCCGGGTTACTCCTAACTGAGTAACAACTGACCGAATATGCCATCCCCCGGTCCTTTGGGACCTTTTTCCGAGAGCGCTCTCTAATCAATTCACACAATCATAACAAAGTGTTTTCAACATGAGTAAGTATCTGGGCTCCATACCATGATACCACCCTTTTCCAGAAGGAAATGGACACATCCTAAAGGGTGCTACCCCTCATAACCTTGCTGCTTCTTTCCTGTTTTGACCATTTCCGGGATGTGAGGCTCGACGAATTCACGTCCACAAAAACATACTTTATACAAAAGCCATGCTTTGGGTCAACAAATGATCAACACAATGATCACTAAGATAGACGATCAAATAAATGATCCTATCACAATAATCAACACAATGATCATTTCAGCATCACTCAGCATGTCACATTACCAAACTGGGAATATATCGCTGATAACTTCAACTATATAACCTTTGAGCTCGTACGTCTCAAAGAAGGGTGTTAAGCAAAGAATAAATTCTCCACCACCAACAGAAATATATTTGAAAGAAATCGGCTTTATATCTCAACTTGTAATGTCAGACATACAATCCATACAAGTCTGTTCCGGGCTCGAACAAAACCGAAGGCACTTACAAAGAAGTCCTTGCAATCCGGATATTCACAATCCTGATCGGATTTCCCATCACTTAGGGAGTTTCTATACCGGCGCGACTCGGTGCAGAAACAATCGATAGGTCATCCTATCGCTCTCGCAAATACCGGTCTTCAACACCGATCTTCAATGCAATTTCACAACGACGTATCACATATTCGGAGTGGGTTATACGACCCCATGGTCCTTTCCTGGTTAACCCGAATAGTGAGCGCTTATTCAAAAATAAGTGTGCATTCAAATTCAATCAAATCACATCAAATACCCATTCAAAGGGAAATATTGATAGTCGGTTATTGAACTATCACTGGATATGCACACATCACCAGATTCCAAATAATTTTCCAAATTATTTATTTTTCCAAAATATCTTTACAAGATATATAATTTCAACACTTCAAAAATAAATCAACATTTATTTTCAAACAAATTCCCTTTCACATATAAATTCCATAGTGAATTTATATTTCAAAATATTCATGCATATATGATTTCAACTATTCATTTCAATTTATCTTCAAAAAGATAAATTCAATATATTCACTTTATATTGGAAAACAATTCCATACTTATTAAAAATAAGTAATTCACAAATCTTTTTATTTTCAACACTTAGAAAATATTCAATATACTTAAACCGAATTAAGTATATATTTCTTTCTTTAAGGAAATCATTCACTTAAACATATTTATTTGGGCCAAAACGAATGTTGCGTAAAACATCGTTACGACAACCCAAAATCATTAGTATAGGGATTCGAAATTAAAATAGATCTATAAATTCCAATACTATACAAAAACATTTCCTTTCGGAAATCATTTACTATAACAACAGTGTTATAGTCCATCATCTCCTTTCGTTTCTCGAAACATCTATTTCAACAATAAATGTTGAAATCTATGGTTTCGAATCTCAACACCTTTAAAACATCGTTAGATCGTTTTAATTCTGTTTAAAATATCATATTCTAAAACATTATCTTTAACATGTTATTCACTATTCAAAAACGTGAATATACTATGTTAACAAATTTCATCCTTTTATTCATTTTAATTCAAAGGATTATTCACTATTAAAAAATGTGAATATAACTCCATTTCTAAGTTATAACAATTAACTTGTCAAAATAAGTCATTTGCGAATTTATAAAACAACGTTTATAAATTCCTTTTCTATTTATTTATAAAAACTTCCTTTTTTATAAATCCTTTTATTTACCTATTCAGTTTATAATTCAATTATAGACTAAAAGTTCATATTATAAGTTAACTACTTATAAAACGATTATTTTACAAAATCGTTCTTTTTAAAGACTTTTCAATTTATAAACCTTATAACTTATAAGATTTATTTATTTAATCAATCTATTCTTCAAATAATTTCACCAAATTTATAAATCTTACTATTTATAGATTTCATTTATAACTTCACAGTTTATAACTCTATAAATTTCATTCATTTATGAAATTCATTTTCACTACATTCAAACACTTATAAAAACTTGTTTTATAATGTCAATTTTTCAATTTATAAATATCCATTTATAAATCTCTTAATATAAATAAGTTTATATTATTA
Source organism: Allium cepa (assembly GCA_030765085.1). NCBI lineage: Eukaryota > Viridiplantae > Streptophyta > Magnoliopsida > Asparagales > Amaryllidaceae > Allium > Allium cepa. Next base: position 870,159,186 of record CM060937.1, on the reverse strand, counting down.
TTCTAAAACGTCTTTAAATTCCTTTATAATTTCATCATTTCGATTTATAAAATAATCAAATTTTATAAATCCTATATTTAAACTTTTATCATATATTCAAAAATCCAATCTAAATTATTTTATAAAATCATTAGTTCATATTTCTTAAAAATCAACTTTTAATCGTATTTCTAAAAATCAGCTTTTTTTTACTATATTTCACAAAAACCATAATTTTTTATAACTTTAAAAATTATAACGTTTATTTATTTATAATGGATCAATTCCAAAAATATAGTATATTTTCAAAATCACTTTAAAACCATTTTAAAATCCCAAAATCTGGGTCCAATGATGCTACACACCAAATAGTCAATCACGACTAACAACGATATCATATATCGATATGATAATCATCAAATATCAAAATATCTGAAATAAAATAAATACTGTTGAGGAATCCAGTTGGATCCCTCCAACCTGTTTTCCTGCATCACAAACATTAGCACAATACCAATTTCGCTCCAGTACGAAATTATCGCGGTACATGTTCTTAATAAATATTATCCGCTTAATAACGGCGTAATAGGGTCTCATCCGCTAAACAAAAATGCGGGAAATCAATCAACTGCAATATATACATATGCCAATATATATATATATTGATATTATATATAATACCAATTTCACTGTTTATGAAATATTCGCGGTATATGTTTTTAATAAATAACATCCGCTTACTAACGGCGAATAATGTCTATTTTAACAATCAATAATTTACAGTCATCATTCAAACATGCATTCAAATATTTTAAATCTAACTATTTAAAATAAAATCGAAATCTATTCGATTGAGTGAGAAGTTCTCACCTTGGTTTTAATTTCCGTTTTAGCGATTTATTTCGAATAAAATTAAACGCGCGTTTAATTTTACCCGAAATTCTCACTAACTCCAAACGACTCCAAACCAACTCCATCGCGTAGTGCTCGTCCATACGATTCCAACGCAACTGAGTTTGCATTTTTTCAACCTCGTATGAAAAAGATATGCAATTTACAAGTTTGTACACGATTTTATATAACAATTATAACATAAACTTTTATAATTTTAACCTAGTTTAAACCACAGCCGTTCGATCTACTTCAGATCCGTGCGCAACCCCCCCCCCCTTCTCCTTCTCTCCTTCACGCAATATGCAGGCCGTTCGAACCCATACATTCAATCTTAGGGTTTAATTAACCTCCAAAATCACACGACGATACCTCGATCAAGAAGCTCCATGCTGTAGCCCCTAACCCCCTCTAGGTTCGGCCTAAATCTCGTGAGGCTCGGCCCTCCCTTGGCTGTGAAATCGGCCTCTAAACGCGTGCATTTCCATTGCGTTTTCCCATTGATCCACTCAACAGAAACTGATCACTACCGTTGATTTGAAAGCTCTTGACGAGATCTACGTTTTGTTAGTTGAAGATTTCTGAAATCATTGAGTGGATTGGGAGAGATTGAGGGAAGAAATTGAAGAATTTTCGGCCTTACATTGTGAAGGTGGCGGCCACGTTTAGAAATTAGGGTTTTACATATTTTTTTTTTTATTAAATTTATGAAGGGGGTGAGTCTCCTTTTATAGAAAAAGCAAGCGTAAACACTATTCATCCCGGGAATTCCGAACTCCGATTTAGGCGCCGTAACTAGCGTACCTAGGGTTTATCCCGCGTTCCGGACACAATGGAACAGGTTTCGGAAGCTAATTCGGAAGTATGTGCGAGTTATGGCTGAAAACGTTCAATTTAAATTAAACCGATTTAAACCGATTTCTAGGCGTTTTAATTTGTACCGGACAAACGGTAAATCCAATTGACTTGAAATTTGAAACCTTACAATAATATCACATTACGGATCCGATGAAACTGGTTTCGTCGAAATCCGAGACTTTTTGAAAAATGGCTATTTTGACTCGCCAAATTTAAATTAAAAATAAATCGATGCGTTTCGAGCTGCCACGATCAAACGATAGCTCCGATTGACACGAAAATTGAAATCCGGTAATAACTAACTATTACGGATCCAATGAAACTGGTTTCGTTCAATTCTGAGACTGTCCAAAAATTGGCTATTTTCACTAGTCGATTTTTAAATATTAAAATATTCAATTTTCACAAATTAACTTTTAATTCGATTTTAAAAGTTCTAAAATATTATTCTAACTTCAATATGATAAAATAAAATTTTCCAAATCATTTTCAATCATATTTAACTCAATTTTCAATTATTTCCATAATTTAACATATTAAATTATCGATTTAAAAATCCAATTAAATCCAATAATTCAAATAAAAATTTATTTGACTTATAAATTCACTTATAAATATTTAAAATTAATTAAATATTCAAATTTAAATTATTAAAAATTCTGGGTCGTTACAATCTTTCCCCCTTAAAAGAATTTCGTCCTCGAAATTACAAGTAAGAAAATTACAGAATCTATTAATTTTCCCAAAATTTATAATTAAACTTCTTACAATACTTTACTAAGTTTTCAAATCGTACTTAGTTATTTTTTTTCAAAAACAAACTATATCATTTAACTTTCAATTCCAAATCAAAGTTTAAGTTTTCAAAATTTTCCCATTTTCTCAAAATTTTTCTAACGCCCTAAATTTTCGGAAAAATTCGCCATAGTCTCCTTTGCGCGGCTCGATCCGAAAAAAAAATGACAGTATATATATCACAAATATACATCTCATCAAGTAATGAGGCATCCCGAAGGGAAAAAAGTATAAAAGTGCGATATTTAATCCGAGATATGTACCTTATATTTTATTAGCGAGCATATACGGCTAATATAGCGCTAAAGCGAACTCCAAATGCGAAGCAAACGCGATCCGCACCTACTAAACTCAACAAACAACATGAGAATCATGCATATATGAAAATAGTATCAACAGACATCATATAGCAATATAATAACTATATATGTCAACATATCAAATGAAACAAAAGCAATATATATTCAACCATCAACCAATTACATCCATAGCCAATCAATATTCATTTATATTCTCATTAATATTATATGAAATAGGTTTTCACTCTAAATCATATTTGATTTATTAACATTGGATTTTATCAACATTCATTCTCAATTTTAATTAGTTCGCATTCACTAATTAAATCCAATTCACGTTCAATTCTATTCAAATTTATTTATCTTTAATTTGAATTCAATTTCATAGCTTTCAATTTCATTAACACTTAATGAATTACATACAATCAATCAACAATCATATAACAACCAAAGTATATATAATACAACCAAATTCCTTTGCTTATATTCATTCTCATTCAATTTATTCAACTTCTAATAACATTTGATTTCAATGAATTAATACTTTCATTCATTATTCCATATCAACTTAAATTACATTCAATTGATTAACATTCAATCACAAAGTTGAATTCTATTATATAACTCAAGTTCATATTTATTACTTAACTTCATTAATTTAGTTTGATATCAATATCAACTTTATTCAACAACACTTAACTTATATTCCATTTAACTTTAAATTCATTTCTTATTTATAACTCATATTCATAGATATATCCATAAAGTTTCACTTCTTATGTATATAAGTTTATTTCACAATTGTAATTCACTTTAATTATAACTCAATTCTTATAATTCATTTGCTTATACAATTACTCTTTTATTTAGATTATTCAAACAACCTAACAATCAACTTATATACACTTTAATAATTTTGAAAAATTATTTCTTCATATATAAAATATACTTAAGGTAAAATTATTTCATTTACCCAATTTAAAATCAATATTGTGTCGAATTGTTCTATTCAAGTGTTTAGAAACCCCTTCGGCTCAGTTTCGAGGCTGTGCTGACGAAAGTTCATATGCCACTCAATAAACCAATCATCACAATATAAAACAAATTTTATATTCACTAACAAATACGCTCTCATAGCTATTATTACATTCAAACTCATTCTAGAGTACTGCTGACTCTATCTCTAATGAATTAATACCCAACAGAACCATGGTTGTCGCTTAACCATCAGAGCTCTGATACCAAATGTAACAAACGGGGATTTTCATCCTCGAAAATCCAACATCGATACTCACTTTATCGACTGCCGAGAAATCGATGGCCGAAAACACGGAATGTTATGGGTTTTAAAAAGAAAAGAAAAAGAAAGAAGAGAGAAAAGTAGATAAGAAGATAGAAAATAGAGGAAGAACAGAAATTTAAAAATTAAAAGATAGAAGGATTTTAAAAATAGAAAAAGAGAATTTGAAAATAGGACGGACAGAAAGGAAACAAAAGAACAACAACAGAATCTCACAATTCGCAGCGGAACAACATATAATAATAAATGAATAATCTTTAAACAAAGAACTATATCAGTTATTACATTACATTTCATTTCATTACATCATATCATCAGAGTGTACAACAACATACAACAATAAACAGTGCAGCGGAAAAGAAATACTATATAAACTAGTAATACGCCATGCCATCCAGCTTGCCTCCAGCAACTCCAGAATATCCAGAATATCCTGATAAACCTAACTCTTGACTGCCCGTGTGGAAATTGGTGGGAACCCAGAGTTTAGGAAGGAAAACAATAAACTCCAAGTCAGTCATGTGACTGGTGTGAGAACTCAAAACAGTTTATTTATCTTTAAAAATCAAAAAGGGGAATATTTTTAAATTCAATTCGCAATGCTTTTAAAAATGAGACTACCATAAGGCCTCCCGCACACACACACAATGCAAACGCAGAATCGGAGGAGATTTCTCCTTATGATAGTCAAAGATGCTTGATACGCCTTTAAAATAACATTTGATATTATTATTAGTGCATAGTGTATAACAAATTCATTTCGAAAGTAGAATATAAATCTTAGCCAACATACGACCATTATCGTATGCCTACTATAGCTACCATCCAAACAGTGGTGACCACCATAAGTGAATAGCAGGTTCTACAACTAATACCGTACAAGTTTCGTATTGGGAATTGGATTTCCAACAAATGGTCAGGCCAAGGAACTTCCCATTGCCACTGAGAATGCCTCTGGATGGACATCCCCGAGAACCAAACCGGATCTCAACCAACACAAGGCCGGGTTACTCCTAACTGAGTAACAACTGACCGAATATGCCATCCCCCGGTCCTTTGGGACCTTTTTCCGAGAGCGCTCTCTAATCAATTCACACAATCATAACAAAGTGTTTTCAACATGAGTAAGTATCTGGGCTCCATACCATGATACCACCCTTTTCCAGAAGGAAATGGACACATCCTAAAGGGTGCTACCCCTCATAACCTTGCTGCTTCTTTCCTGTTTTGACCATTTCCGGGATGTGAGGCTCGACGAATTCACGTCCACAAAAACATACTTTATACAAAAGCCATGCTTTGGGTCAACAAATGATCAACACAATGATCACTAAGATAGACGATCAAATAAATGATCCTATCACAATAATCAACACAATGATCATTTCAGCATCACTCAGCATGTCACATTACCAAACTGGGAATATATCGCTGATAACTTCAACTATATAACCTTTGAGCTCGTACGTCTCAAAGAAGGGTGTTAAGCAAAGAATAAATTCTCCACCACCAACAGAAATATATTTGAAAGAAATCGGCTTTATATCTCAACTTGTAATGTCAGACATACAATCCATACAAGTCTGTTCCGGGCTCGAACAAAACCGAAGGCACTTACAAAGAAGTCCTTGCAATCCGGATATTCACAATCCTGATCGGATTTCCCATCACTTAGGGAGTTTCTATACCGGCGCGACTCGGTGCAGAAACAATCGATAGGTCATCCTATCGCTCTCGCAAATACCGGTCTTCAACACCGATCTTCAATGCAATTTCACAACGACGTATCACATATTCGGAGTGGGTTATACGACCCCATGGTCCTTTCCTGGTTAACCCGAATAGTGAGCGCTTATTCAAAAATAAGTGTGCATTCAAATTCAATCAAATCACATCAAATACCCATTCAAAGGGAAATATTGATAGTCGGTTATTGAACTATCACTGGATATGCACACATCACCAGATTCCAAATAATTTTCCAAATTATTTATTTTTCCAAAATATCTTTACAAGATATATAATTTCAACACTTCAAAAATAAATCAACATTTATTTTCAAACAAATTCCCTTTCACATATAAATTCCATAGTGAATTTATATTTTAAAATATTCATGCATATATGATTTCAACTATTCATTTCAATTTATCTTCAAAAAGATAAATTCAATATATTCACTTTATATTGGAAAACAATTCCATACTTATTAAAAATAAGTAATTCACAAATCTTTTTATTTTCAACACTTAGAAAATATTCAATATACTTAAACCGAATTAAGTATATATTTCTTTCTTTAAGGAAATCATTCACTTAAACATATTTATTTGGGCCAAAACGAATGTTGCGTAAAACATCGTTACGACAACCCAAAATCATTAGTATAGGGATTCGAAATTAAAATAGATCTATAAATTCCAATACTATACAAAAACATTTCCTTTCGGAAATCATTTACTATAACAACAGTGTTATAGTCCATCATCTCCTTTCGTTTCTCGAAACATCTATTTCAACAATAAATGTTGAAATCTATGGTTTCGAATCTCAACACCTTTAAAACATCGTTAGATCGTTTTAATTCTGTTTAAAATATCATATTCTAAAACATTATCTTTAACATGTTATTCACTATTCAAAAACGTGAATATACTATGTTAACAAATTTCATGCTTTTATTCATTTTAATTCAAAGGATTATTCACTATTAAAAAATGTGAATATAACTCCATTTCTAAGTTATAACAATTAACTTGTCAAAATAAGTCATTTGCGAATTTATAAAACAACGTTTATAAATTCCTTTTCTATTTATTTATAAAAACTTCCTTTTTTATAAATCCTTTTATTTACCTATTCAGTTTATAATTCAATTATAGACTAAAAGTTCATATTATAAGTTAACTACTTATAAAACGATTATTTTACAAAATCGTTCTTTTTAAAGACTTTTCAATTTATAAACCTTATAACTTATAAGATTTATTTATTTAATCAATCTATTCTTCAAATAATTTCACCAAATTTATAAATCTTACTATTTATAGATTTCATTTATAACTTCACAGTTTATAACTCTATAAATTTCATTCATTTATGAAATTCATTTTCACTACATTCAAACACTTATAAAAACTTGTTTTATAATGTCAATTTTTCAATTTATAAATATCCATTTATAAATCTCTTAATATAAATCAGTTTATATTATTATTCTAAAACGTCTTTAAATTCCTTTATAATTTCATCATTTCGATTTATAAAATAATCAAATTTTATAAATCCTATATTTAAACTTTTATCATATATTCAAAAATCCAATCTAAATTATTTTATAAAATCATTAGTTCATATTTCTTAAAAATCAACTTTTAATCGTATTTCTAAAAATCAGCTTTTTTTTACTATATTTCACAAAAACCATAATTTTTTATAACTTTAAAAATTATAACGTTTATTTATTTATAATGGATCAATTCCAAAAATATAGTATATTTTCAAAATCACTTTAAAACCATTTTAAAATCCCAAAATCTGGGTCCAATGATGCTACACACCAAATAGTCAATCACGACTAACAACGATATCATATATCGATATGATAATCATCAAATATCAAAATATCTGAAATAAAATAAATACTGTTGAGGAATCCAGTTGGATCCCTCCAACCTGTTTTCCTGCATCACAAACATTAGCACAATACCAATTTCGCTCCAGTACGAAATTATCGCGGTACATGTTCTTAATAAATATTATCCGCTTAATAACGGCGTAATAGGGTCTCATCCGCTAAACAAAAATGCGGGAAATCAATCAACTGCAATATATACATATGCCAATATATATATATATTGATATTATATATAATACCAATTTCACTGTTTATGAAATATTCGCGGTATATGTTTTTAATAAATAACATCCGCTTACTAACGGCGAATAATGTCTATTTTAACAATCAATAATTTACAGTCATCATTCAAACATGCATTCAAATATTTTAAATCTAACTATTTAAAATAAAATCGAAATCTATTCGATTGAGTGAGAAGTTCTCACCTTGGTTTTAATTTCCGTTTTAGCGATTTATTTCGAATAAAATTAAACGCGCGTTTAATTTTACCCGAAATTCTCACTAACTCCAAACGACTCCAAACCAACTCCATCGCGTAGTGCTCGTCCATACGATTCCAACGCAACTGAGTTTGCATTTTTTCAACCTCGTATGAAAAAGATATGCAATTTACAAGTTTGTACACGATTTTATATAACAATTATAACATAAACTTTTATAATTTTAACCTAGTTTAAACCACAGCCGTTCGATCTACTTCAGATCCGTGCGCAACCCCCCCCCCCCTTCTCCTTCTCTCCTTCACGCAATATGCAGGCCGTTCGAACCCATACATTCAATCTTAGGGTTTAATTAACCTCCAAAATCACACGACGATACCTCGATCAAGAAGCTCCATGCTGTAGCCCCTAACCCCCTCTAGGTTCGGCCTAAATCTCGTGAGGCTCGGCCCTCCCTTGGCTGTGAAATCGGCCTCTAAACGCGTGCATTTCCATTGCATTTTCCCATTGATCCACTCAACAGAAACTGATCACTACCGTTGATTTGAAAGCTCTTGACGAGATCTACGTTTTGTTAGTTGAAGATTTCTGAAATCATTGAGTGGATTGGGAGAGATTGAGGGAAGAAATTGAAGAATTTTCGGCCTTACATTGTGAAGGTGGCGGCCACGTTTAGAAATTAGGGTTTTACATATTTTTTTTTTTATTAAATTTATGAAGGGGGTGAGTCTCCTTTTATAGAAAAAGCAAGCGTAAACACTATTCATCCCGGGAATTCCGAACTCCGATTTAGGCGCCGTAACCAGCGTACCTAGGGTTTATCCCGCGTTCCGGACACAATGGAACAGGTTTCGGAAGCTAATTCGGAAGTATGTGCGAGTTATGGCTGAAAACGTTCAATTTAAATTAAACCGATTTAAACCGATTTCTAGGCGTTTTAATTTGTACCGGACAAACGGTAAATCCAATTGACTTGAAATTTGAAACCTTACAATAATATCACATTACGGATCCGATGAAACTGGTTTCGTCGAAATCCGAGACTTTTTGAAAAATGGCTATTTTGACTCGCCAAATTTAAATTAAAAATAAATCGATGCGTTTCGAGCTGCCACGATCAAACGATAGCTCCGATTGACACGAAAATTGAAATCCGGTAATAACTAACTATTACGGATCCAATGAAACTGGTTTCGTTCAATTCTGAGACTGTCCAAAAATTGGCTATTTTCACTAGTCGATTTTTAAATATTAAAATATTCAATTTTCACAAATTAACTTTTAATTCGATTTTAAAAGTTCTAAAATATTATTCTAACTTCAATATGATAAAATAAAATTTTCCAAATCATTTTCAATCATATTTAACTCAATTTTCAATTATTTCCATAATTTAACATATTAAATTATCGATTTAAAAATCCAATTAAATCCAATAATTCAAATAAAAATTTATTTGACTTATAAATTCACTTATAAATATTTAAAATTAATTAAATATTCAAATTTAAATTATTAAAAATTCTGGGTCGTTACACAAACCATTATTAGAGGACGCGACCTGCTGTGTTTCACTTCCGACCATGCAATATAGCACCTCCCTAGGAACCACCACGCCTTGCGAAAACACATACCAAGATGCACTTCAATGTCACGAATTCCAATATGATGCCCAAACCAACGATCAAAGCTTAAATCTCACGTTATAGCTAACCCTAGCTTCGACTCTCCCATGTCCTACAATCGATCATCACCAAAAGATGTCGCACCATGCAATGTCTATACCAGAATGAAGAGGGCAATGAAATAGGAATTTAGAAACTAGTTTCACGATTTCTAAGTGAGTATTTGAGGAGGAAGGAATATTTGAAGCTTTGTTTTATTTTTTTCCTCTACTGGCTGTTTACATATGTTTTAAGAGAGGAGGGAAATGTATTTTACACGGCAAGGTAAGTTCACATCATAGGGTGGCTTGGAAACGAAAGAAAAGAAAGTGATGTGAATGATTGACTATTTAATATATAATCAAATTTTCAAATTGTCTCGATTACGTAACTAAAAATATCGAACCCCTATCGAGGCATGCCACTAGGCATTCATAATGTTATACCCCTATTTTGAATGCAATGGAAAAGGTTTCGAGTCCTAATTCAATCTATGGAGAAGATAGCTTTTTGGACCCAATTATTATATTGAATTTTCGATATTAATTTCAATGCGTTTCTATTTTGTACAACCAAATGATAACTCCAAATGCTACGAAATTTGAAATCCAATAATAGTGCACTATTGTGGATCTAATGGAACTAGTTTTTTCAAAATCCAAGACTGTGCTCCGGAAAGCTATTTTTACTTGTATATACTTTAAAATCGAGTAAATCGCTTATAAATCCGATTTAATATTTCATTTACCTTCACTGTTATTAATATAAAATTTATAAGCCTGTAAATAATTTTTATCAAGCTTAAAACTCAAGATTCAATTATTTAAGTAATTTCCAATTATTAAATTATCCAATAAATCATTATATTTCAAGTTCAAAATTAACTTTTAAATGTTTAAAATCAATTAAATATTCCAATTTCAAATAACCAAAATTCTAGGTCGTTACATATTTCCAGTTATTTCTGTTCAGTCTTGACAGTTATTTCTGTATTTGAGACTACTCTGCATTTGTGATTTCTGTTGTATTTTGTTTCAAACTCTGATGTTCTATAGTAGCTTCATGAACTACTATTTATCTGTTCCGCAACTTATTGTTATATTACTCTATGTCAATGATTCTGTGATTGATTTATTTATCGTATATGCTAAGTTTTCCAAATATAAATTAACAATCTATTATTTTGAGAGATTCAAGTCCGACATGAGTGGATGGTTGTTGATTCGAATGGATCGAAATAGTGGGTCGTTACAGTTGGTATCGGAGCTTTGTTCAGGCAAAACTTAGCATATAGAGTAAAAACTCATTATAGAAAGGGTAGTGATACCCTATAATGAGTAGAATCAATTATAGAATCATCTTCGTTCGAGCTTGAAATTCTTCGTCCTGGATTAGGATTTATTTTGAATCTTGGAACTATCTACTTTGTTCTGAAATCCATTCGTGTTTTCATGTTCATGTTCTTCTTGATACCAGAGCATCCCATAGCTTCGTTTATGTTGATCACTATAGTAAATTTGAGCACATCTTGCCACCTCGATTGGAAACTTCATCCTTTTGTGTGACTGATCCCATCGGCAGTCCCGCCAACCTTTGTTTGATTTATAAAGGGGTGAAACTCCTTTACAACATGTGTCGATTCACCGGAGATTTCTATGTCCTCGGTTTTGATGCTGTATTTCTTGCAAAGCCTGAACCGCTTCTTTAATGGATGACCCGGGTAATTCTCTTGTGATCAAATGTCGATTGTCTCAGGATTACGCAGGCAGTTTATCTTTCGCTTGATTCTCGGCCTAGTGATCATGACTCCACCTTGATAGTTAGGAATTATCGTGATGTTTTTGGTGAAGTTACTTCTCGTCTCCCCAAGCGACAATAAGAATTCCGCATCAATCTTATTCCTGGAGCTCGAACCATTGTCCTTCCTCTCAAATGAATGGTTTCGATGAACGGTTAGTCATGCCCTTTGAATTAACCGATGCTCCTACCTCCTTCGTCGATAGCATGATTTGCATTTCTACGATGTTCTCATTAAGTTTATTCCCATTTTCATTGATGATATTCTCGTCTTTCTAAGTCTCGGTTGACCCGGTTAAGGTCGCCACGATTAATATAAGTCTATCCATCCTCCCACTTTTGTAATTTAATTATCTTATCTTCCTTTCTTCGTTATTAGAATTCTCTTTGATTAGGGTCTCTCTAAATTCGAGTCTCTATCCTTGTTTTATAATCCATTGTTGAATCAACCTGTGAGAGACGTATTCGTAATTGATATTAAAATGTTCTATATTGTGTTATTTGAGTTGTTAAGTTGAATTTTGGCTTTCAATCGATTCATCTGGCCAACGCTATCGATAGGAATTCCAAAACACTTGAACAGAGCAAACTGACACAATATTGTTTTCGAAATTAGTAAATGAAATAATTCTATGTATGATTATATTATATATATAAAAGTATAGTTTTGAAATTATATAATTAATGAATTGATTGTTAGAAATGATAATACTAGATCATCATTTATTGTTTTGTCAACATTCCTAAACCATTAATCATTGTTGTATGTTATAAGAAGATGGAATTTTATAAACACGGTTTATAACTCTGTTTTGCAAATGAAATGAGTTTAAATTAAGGATTTGAGAATTTAATTTCTGGTGCTTTTCAAAACTTGGTTTTCAAAGTTTTGAAAAAATATATATATTATTTGAAAGTATTTTCGTATGGAAATTGTTTCCAAAGAATTTCAAAAGAAGTAAGTCAATACTCTCCTCTTTTGTCATTGGAAAATAATTCCGGTGTGACTGCAGCATCATTAACATTCATTTTCGAGTCTCAAAATGGAGAGACCACTTAGTAGCTTTGCTACACTTTTGTATTGAAAAATGGATTTGATTTGAATTTCTTGTGTATGATTTGGTATGTAATATATATGTGTGTGTGTGTGTGTGTGTGTTTATATTTATTTCAAAATGATTTGATGTGAAACTGGAGAATCAATTCTTAAATTCTATGTTAAGTGATGGTTTCAATTATTAAAATGAAGATTTTTTTTTGAATAATTGGAGTGTCTAAAATGAGATATGAAATTTGAAACAATTTGAAACAGTTGAATTAGGATAAAATTTATTTGTAAAATACTCAGTTGCATTCTAAAACATATATAAATTACCTGAAATATTCAAAAAGATAAAATACTAATGTGAATTTGTAATTGAAGGTTGTACAAGAGAAACATAAGTAATAAAAATGTTCAAACTAAATTTTTCTTAATATAAATGTTGTAAATAAAAAGGTAAATTTGTATAGTGCTCAATTACATTCGAAAACTTTAATAAAACTTACCTGAAAAGGTTTGAATGTAATTATGTAATATACAATATAAATGTAAATAATAAGATGTTCAAAAATGAAATTTACATGGTTTTGAAATAATTGTTGTATCTGGTACTATGTGTTTCAAATCCATCTTTCCTTTATGTTGTTTATATTCTCCTATCTCGTTTCTTTTCGGGGATGAAAAGTTTTGAGTGGGGAGAGTGTAACGACCTAGAAATTTTAACGGTATTTATAACGTAATTAACTAAATTTTGCTTGAAAATAAAACAATAAAATTTTGAAATGAAAATTTGATATTTGGAATATGTCTATTTAAACATAGCCATTGGCAGATTTTCATTGGAAAATATGAAAGTTAGTCCTATTTTGTAATTTTCAATTTCAATTTAAAATCAGTTAAATTTGATGGAAGTAAAATATTTTCGAAATCTGAATAATTTTATATAATAAATTCTTTTACCATTTTCTGAGTGAGAGTCTTATTTCATTTCACCAAATTTGGATTGCTCTAGCTCCGTTTATCTTATTTTCGACGAATTAGCAGCAGTTTGGCAGCGAGTATTGACTTTTGATAGGATGGTCGTAGTGCCGATATCTGTGTACCGTTTTGTTCGTCTCATCGTGCTGATCTCCATAGTATATTCATTTGTGCATTTCGGTATTAAATGTGCCGCGAAATCTACAAAACGGTTAGCTGTATCGGTACCCGTTTGAGCCTTTTGGGCTTTTGTGTCCTTCCATTTGTCTCTATTAAACCAATAGCCATTAGCAATTATTATTTTGTGATATTCAATCCGCCCGTCAGCCACCATCTCATCGACAGCCGCAAGCAACTGCGTTCGCTTCCTTAACCCAGACAGTGCCTCCATATATCCTACCGCCAACTCCCCTCTCCGCTTTTATCACCGACCCTACAGCCTTGTGCCAACACAAAATAACCTACAGCCAAGCAACATCCGAGCCCATCCACTTAGCCAATGGCGCTTCGCCCTATAATCGACCCCATACGTTATGTAACGATCCAGAATTTCAGTCATTCGAAATTCAAATATTTAATCGATTTTAAATATTCACAAGTTAATCTATAACCCAAATAACTTATATTTGAAATGTAATAATTTATTTGGATAATTAAATTGTTAATTTAATATTTGAAATTGTAGAAATAATTGAAATTTGAATTTGATTTGAATAAAAATGATTTATAGTGTTGTTTTAAATTCTATTTGAATTAGAATGATGTTAGTAAACTTTTAAAATTGATCTGAAAGTAAATTTATAGAAATTGGAAATATTAGTATTTAATTAACGTGTGAAAATAGTAAATTTTGATGCCGTCTCTGATTTCGACGAAACCAGTTTCATTGGATCCGTAATATTATATTACTGGTGGATTTCAATTTTTGTGTCAATTGGACGTATGATTTGGTCGTACGAAGCTAAAACGCATAGAAATTTTTTTAAGTAAATTTTAATTAATATAAGTTGATTCGAAAACATATCTACCAAATACAATGGAATTGGCTCTCGATATATATTTCACTGTGTTTAGAATAGTGGTAGAACATTATAAACGCCTGGCGGCACACTTTGTTTGGAGTTTAAAATATTTTCAAATGTATAGTACATTTATATTGCTTATATATAGAGGATCTTTATCATTCATTTTTCCCAAACCCTAGTTTATTAGGTCACAGTCGCCACCTTCATCATAAACTGCCAGGAAGCTCCGATCTTCCTCCTTGAATATTATCACACAATCCATCCATTAATTCGAGAATCCTCCAACTAGAAAAATGTCAAGCTCGTCGAGATCAATGACTATGATCGAAAATTACGTGGTGGATCGACGACAAATTGGACACAAAGGGCTGGCATTCGTGAGCGCTTTTCAACACGATGGTGGAGCCGAGTTCAACCATGGGGAAGAAAGGAAGTGCGACCATGATCTAATTTTTGAAATCAATGGCCAAGATGGTTTGGTAAAAAAAAGAAAAAAGAATTGTAAATAATTTATATATTAATTCATATATTCTTTGAAATTGTGTATCTTCTTCATACGAGGTCGAAATAGGACCCAAAAAAGTTGCATTAGGTTCGTATCCGCAAACATTACGTGATGCAGCTAGTTTGGGGTTGATTGGAGCCAGTGAAAATTTGGAGTAAAATTGAATGTCAGTTTAGTTTTATTCGGAATAAATGCTACAACGACTATTGGAATCAAAGTGAGTTGTACTCACTCTATCTGACTCGCTTATATTTTATATAAGTGAGAATAAATTTAATTTATGCTGATTGATGATTGTTTGGGTGATATATGATATACTATACATATTGATTAGCATTTGGATATATTCCTGCCTATTGGGGCAGATGAGACCCTATACGTTCCCGTGTATGAGCGGATGATATTTTGTATGCGCGTCTGTCTCGAAGCGGACATTGTACATATTTTCTCATATGTATATTTGTTGTAGGTGACAAGTTGGAGGGATCCAACTGGATTGCTCACCAATGTTGATTTTCATTTACAAATATTGTGATATAGGCTGTAACATGTGATATATGGTGTTTTGATGCCGTGATTGATGTGAATCACCTTATTTAGTGTTGTTGCAGCATTGGGACATATTTTGGAATTTTAGAAATATTAAAGTGATGATTTCAAATTTTAAAAGGATTTCAAAGTGATTTTTAGAGTATACATCTTATTAAATTTTGAATTGTTGAGGAAATGAATTTATTTAAATAAATTAAAAGTTATAATTTTTATGTTATAAAAATTATGATTTTGTGAAATATACCTTAATAAGATTTTTGAAATATGGAGTTAACTATTAGGTGAAATAAGTTAAAGTTAGATTTTGGATTTATTATAAACGGTTTATATATATGATTTATAAAATTGAATTTTTATAAATAAAAAGTAGTGGAATTATAAACGATTTTTTTAAGTGTTAAAATGAAGTTATAAATGAATCTTAAAAGAAAATAAGATTTATAAATTTATGAAGTTATAAAAGGAATGAATTTATAGATAAGAGATTTTTAAGTAAATAAACTTATAATGGGATTTTGACATATAATGAGATAAACGTGAAATTGGTTAATAAAGGGATTTTATAAGTGGAAATTTTTACAAAATAGAAATGTGAATTATAAACACCATTTTATAAGTGTGAAATCAATTTATTTTGATAAGTTAAATATGAAAGTTTTTAAAGGAATTATATTCAAGATTTTGGACAGAAGATAATCCTTAAAATTAAATGTTTAGAAGTAATGAATATGGATAATAGAATTATATTCACGATTTTGGACAGTGAATAGCCTTTAAATAAAATGAATGTTTTGTAAACTGATATTTTAAAATGAAGGTTGAATGGTTTGGAAATAAAGTAAATTTTGAATACTTATTATTAAAATAAGTATATGGAGATATTTTCCAAATAGTGAGATATTGAAATGGTTTTGAGAACATATATTTTTAAAGATAATTTGAAGTGAATATTTGGAAAGTATTTAATTAGTAAAAGATTAATTAAAAGGGCCTAGTGATTGCTTATGGTGCTAAATATTTGTTTCTTGCTTTGATAGTCAAATAACTGACTATCAAATTTTCCTATTTTACTTCCTCGACTTGATGTGGGAACTATTTAGTCATACACTTAGTACGTAGCCTTCTGTGTAGGCTTGATTATCATTTGTGTTGAGAATGCGGATTCGTATAGTGTAGAGTTATTACTCCAATCTATTGAGCTTCCTTCTTGGCCGAAGGATAGCAAGTTGAAAAATGGAGACATGATAAATCTATGAGACTTAGTTTCTATGTGAGGTTAAGAAACGTTTTTGAGTTGTTGGTGCGAAGAGACCGGGATTGGTTTATCCGAAAACCACTTCGGACCTTCATTTATGCGTTCGATTGTGCAGGTTACGATGATATTGATATTTAGGATTTTCATAGTGGAGGTCTGCTTGTTGATTGTTTGGGGTTAAAAGCCCAATATACATCCAGTAGAAGTAGTCTCTTTGTTATGAAATATCCAATGCAAGGGCTATCGATACTAATTCTAGGGATTTCCGGATAGGATTTGGTGGGAATGCACCTTTGGTTTGTCTTATTTCTGGACAAATATATGGACGAGTGTCTGACATTGCATTTATAAGATTACGTACATAGTTTTTACAAATGTACATCAATGGTGGCGGAGAAGGCAACTTCTCTTAGCTTAACACCCCTCCTAGAGACATACGAGCTCAATGGTTGTATTTTTGTGGAAGGCATTTAGTAGTCAACGGAAATGGCAATGTGGCATTCAAAGTGATGTGACATGTGATATGTTAAAGTTAATCGTTACCTCAGGCCTCATCAACTGGAAATGACTTAAACAGGTTAGAAGCGGCAAGGCTAAGTGGGTCATTCTTGGATATGATCATCCTCTTCTAGATATATTTCTTCCCACTATGATGTTCGTGATGTAAATTAATTTTGTTTGTATGGTAAGAGGACCCTCAAAAAGGTCAGTAACGATTGGGGGATGATATGTTTGGTACTACCTAGTTATAGAGGTAGGCCAGTCTTATGTTGGTAGAGGATCCTTTGTGATGGTCCTCGAGACATTCCTCTAGAGATATACTGCCGGAAGGTAGTCCCTTCACCTGTTCATTTGTGAGGAAATCCAAACTCCACTATTATATACTGCCGGAAGGTAGAATTTAATCAATATAACAATTTCAGCTATGATTAATATTATTTGTGCAATAGACACTATTATAATATAACATGATTTGATATGAAATGTTTCGGTTATTGTAAGGTAAAAACATGTCCGTGTTTATGTGTAGGCACGTCTTACGAGATACTTTTGTTTTGAAAGGGAAAGTTTTGGTAATTTAATAAATTCAGTTGAGTGTGTTTCTTACGCTGGTTTACTAGACGGTCCCGGGCGTTCTTCCCTTCAATGCTCGGGTCAGACCGAGTATATTTACAGGTTCAGATTTGGTACTTTTGGAGCTTCGGCAGGAGAGCTGGAGATCTTCATTTTCGTATACACGTATCTGTTTATTATTCGCTACATTGTTATTTATATTTTCAACAATTGTAAGGATAGATTATTATAACTGTCCAGGCTGATGATTAGTGATTGATTGTTTAACTCCGATGGATGTAGATGATATTATAGTTTCTTTTTTGTAAAGATCATTGATATAATATTATATGTTTTCTATTGTTCTGTTTGTCTCTCACTTCTCTGTTTCTTCTCTTCTCTTCTTCTCTCTACTTTTCTTTCTCATGACTTTCCATTAGTCTGTGCTTTTTGGTCAAACATGTGTTGTTTAATGTCGATTCAAAGGGTATGGATTTACGTGTCGTCACACGTGGTACCATAGCTTTGATTTAGTATATTCCAAAGCTTTGATGTGTACTCAGTATAGATAGGGTCAGTAGCACCCTAAATTGAGTTTGAGTGTATTATATATATGAGCGCATATTTGTTAGTGATCACAAATGTTTTTTATATTGTGTATATTTATCCGTTAAGTTGCTTATGAAATCTGGTTAGTGTGCGGGATGCCATGTTATCGATAGGGATTATTAAACACTTAAATGAGGCAAGTAGGCATAATATTGTTTTCAAATTGGGTAAATGAAATAATTTTACCTCGACTATATTTTGTATATTGTTATCCCGCCTTTTGGTCATGGCCGAATATCAACAAATAGGCTAAAAAGGATGGAAATTAGTATTAGAGGTCGATTGGAAACAATGCTATAACCGATACCGTCAAAACTTGACCGAGCTCCAATCAAGACGGGGTCGATTGGGAATGATGAATAAGGACAAGAGAGCCTACCTTTCAAATTTCATGTCAAACGGAGTTCGTATGCTCGAGATATGGATGGATTAATATTGGAGAGGAACGGTTTGATATCTATACTTTCATATAGATGCAATTCGTATCAATCAGGACGGAGTTGGTCATCTACTTTGGATCAACAGTCTTCGTATCGATGCAATGCAAATCAGTTGGATGGATGCATAGGTGCACTTCGTATTGATACGAGGGATAGAACAACCAATGGACGTAAGGTAACGACTGCATGAATTTAAAAGAGTACTTCGTATCGGTTGATACTGATCGATACGAAGGGCATGCGTGGAGGAAAATCTGATAGATACGAAAGCATGTGCTTTCAGAGTGCTCAAGGATCGATACGAACAAGGCAGCATGAAGAACAGGGGATCGATACGAAAAGAATGGCAGGCATGTGTGGATTGATACGAAGGGAGGCTTGATGGATGGATATAAACAACGTATATCTATGGATACGAAGACTGTAGACTGGTGACTGGTATATGACGGATACAAAACATCGATCGATACGAAAATGGGGATCGATATGAAGAATGGAGCACATCAGGTTGGTATGAACGAGCATATGTTCGAGAGGAAGACTCGGTCACCCGGCACGAAAAGTGGATCGATCCTAAAAGATAGCGCTACATCACCTAGCAAGCACATGCCAGGAGCGATGCGAATGGGGTCGATACTAATGAACTAATGCGAGTTCAAATAGCTTATAACAAATCTAAACTTGCATCGATCATATCTCACAATTACAAGTCCAAATGCCATGAAATTTTCACAGGAGCTTGCGTACAACCTGAGGAATGTTCATGATTGATCTTGGCTCGATTGGGAAAGATTTGGATCGTACGAATCTCGTTCGTATCGATCATGGATCGATTCAAAACGACCAGGAATCGATTACGTGGGTCCATCCACGTGAGAGAAGGAGTCTACAGAGATCCGATCGAGATATTTACAGCCTACACCTGTAAATAGTAGTCCAAAAGCTTTAGAAAAAGGATATTTTTGGTTCTTGTACGCCTTTATTCTACAGAACTCCATTGTGACTTGATTTTAATCATCTATACTCTTGTAGACAACGAGTGATAATCAATATAACAGAAAATCCTTCAAAGTGGAAATTGGATTCAATGCCGAACCACTATAAATCGTGTGTTTCTACTGCTTTCCTTTTTAGTTTTGAGTGTTCTTTACATTTATGTTCTCTACATACAGTGATTGTAAACAGGTGCTTTCATCGATAATTGGGTGTTTGTGACCTATTTTAGCGCAAACATTTTGGTGTTTTCACTGAGAATTGAACTCAGGAATTCTAAAGTTTGGATTTCAGATTTGAAAGCTTAAGGACTTGGATTTGAAAGCTATGGCAAGGCAATCGACAAGAAGACAAAAGGCTAAAAGGAGTCAGCAGAAGGAGTTAGGAGGCTTCCTCGGGAGCGAGTCAAGCCTCGATCTTCATCACCAGATATGAGATGGAAACGATGCTGAAGAGACAAGAGGAGATGATGTAGAATCTCCTTCAACAAGTTAGACAAGTTGGAGTGCAGAATCAAGGGAACACAACTGCAGGAAATGCTGGAGAAGAGATCGGGAGCACAGAACAACCAGAATTCAAAATAAAGCAGGACCATCAGGAGAAACACTAGGACTAGAGGGCACTCCTTCGGAGCATGTTGATCCAATCTCGGGCAGAGTACTAGGTGGAGCTGTGCAACACAGCGTTGATAGAGGAATGGATACTCGTTCAAGTGAGCAGATTCCAGAATTCCTTCGTGAACCCGGGGGACAGGTTGGAGGCAACGGACAAGGACTGCAGCTTGGCGATAGCAACAGATTGGCGGAGATGGTTAAGCAAGCCATGAGAGGCGGATTCGGGAATAGAGACTTGGGGGATGTGAATAAGATTCCCTTTGCTCCTACGATCAGGCTAGCTATGAACCCGTCAGATTTCAAACTACCATCATTGGAGATGTATGATGGGAGAACGGATCCCGCTGTTCACTTAACGAGGTATATGAGGCATATGGAAGTACTGGGGGCATCGAAAGAGGTCATGGCACGATGCTTCCCTTCTTATTTGACGAATATATTAGTATTATGGTTCAGACAGTTGGAGTGGCTCTATTGGTGCATGGACAGAGCCGATTGAATGGTTTATGAGGAAGTTTCATGTCTACATAGTCCGACCCAAGAATGTGATGACTTTGACATCGATGAAACAATGGAAAGGAGAGTCGCGTAGGGATTTCTTAACCATATTCAATGCGGCAGTGGCTTTGTGGATCAGCATGACCATCGATAGTTTTGATTGTGGCGGTTTCCAGGTTTGCAGATAATTTGGATTTCGTGATATCATTGGAAAGGGACCCACCGATGGATCTCAGGGAGTTCTACCACGAAGAAGAAAGGTTTCTAAGGTAGGAAGATGCGCAGGCTGAGAGAGAAGGGAGAGAGGCTGCTTATGTAGTAATGGGGTGGAGGTCCACCCAAGGAGGATCCAAACAAAGGTGATAAAGGAAAAAGGAAAATGAATGATAACGGTAACACTTCAAAAAGGCCATGGAGGAATTCAAAGTTTACGTCCTACATAGTTTTGAATGAGACTCTGGAAAGGATTTATTTGGACACTCGATGGCGCCTCTAGTATCAAAGGCCGGCAAGAAGGGAACCTTCTGTATACGAGCGGGCATCGGGAAAGCATTGCCTATTCCATAAGCTGGTTGGGTACAACATGAATGAATGTAGGCATTTTAAGGATATTGTTAGGGAGTATGCAAGGAATGGTCATCTACAACAATATGTAAGGAATCGAGCTGTGGCAGTGGAACATGAGCGGCCACCACCCACCTCGAACAAGAATGGCACTAGATCTAGGCATCGCCATATTGTTATCAACTAAATGGATTTATGAATCTAAATTAGTAATATAACTCGAAGTAATACGACTAAGTCGCTTATACATGTACGGAATCGAGAATGGTCCCTCGGCATGCTCTGAGATGATGATAAACCGTGTTGCTCGAGTCTATGAAATACTGTTTTTCTTTTCGTTTTCCTGAAAACTTAGGTTTCTCCCTTGGATGGACATACATTTATTTGGTTTTCCCTAGCTGTAAAACCTTTTATTTGAATGATTGGATTTTCATTAATGTAATAGAAAATATAGGTCTCACGATTACGGTCTCGATCGGAGAGACGGGGTAGTGATCGCAAGTTACGAGTCCCTTCGTCAGAGAGCGATGGAATGGACTCGAACACAATATAAAAAGCCCTTGGCCGGAGATCCGAGGCTAAAAAATATAAAAAGTCCTTGGCTGGAGAGCCGAGGCCAGAGAATATAAAAGTC
Organism: Allium cepa; assembly: GCA_030765085.1. NCBI lineage: Eukaryota > Viridiplantae > Streptophyta > Magnoliopsida > Asparagales > Amaryllidaceae > Allium > Allium cepa. The sequence goes on along the minus strand of CM060937.1, from coordinate 870,136,761 downwards.
CTTGGCCGGAGAGCCGACGTCGGAGAATATAAAAGTCCTTAGCCGAAGAGCCGAGGCCGGAGAATGTAAAGCCCTTGGCCGGAGAGCCGAGGCATGAAAACATAAAAGCCCTTGGCCGAAGAGTCGGGGTCGAAATAGGATAATGTAACCTAGAGAGGTCATGAATTTGGATTCCGGCTTGGGACAAATAGACCCAGAGTGGTCCTGGATTTGGCAAAAGGCCCGGAGTGGTCTCGGATCTGGATATCAACCCAGAAAGGTTATGGATTTGGTTATTGGTCATTGGATACCGACGGAGTATGACTCGGTTGACGAGTTCGGATAGCTATGGAATAGGCTAAGGATTTGGTTACTGGACTTTGAATTAGACATCGACTCGGATATGTCGCGGACATGGATATGGCTATGGCACTTGGATAGGATGGCTTGGTAATAAATTGGATTATGAATCAGATGGTATGGCTATGGATGGAATATGGACTTTGGATGTTGGATTAGGAGCTATTCAAAACACGCCTTCTTACCACAAGGCATGTTTTGGGGGGAAAATGTTATCCCACCTTTTGGTCAAGGCCTGGTTATCAACAAATAGGCTAACAAGGATGGAAATCAGTATTAGAGGTCGATTGGAAACAAGGCAATGACCGATACCATCAAAACTTGACCGAGCTCCAATCAAGATGGGATCGATTGGGAATGATGAATAAGGACAGAAGAGGCTACGTTTCAAATTTTGGGTCAAACGGAGTTCCTATGCTCGAGATATGGATGGATCAATATTGGAGAGGAACGGTTTGTTATCGATAATTTCGTATCGATGCAATTCATATCGATCAGGATGGAGTTGGTCATCTACTTTGGATCAATAGTCTTCGTGTTGATGCAATGCAAATTAGCTGGATGGATGGATCCATAGGTGCACTTCGTATCGATACGAGGGATTGAACAACCAATGGACGCTAGGTAACGACTGCATGGATTTAAAAGAGCACTTTGTATTGGTCGATGCTGATCGATATAATGGGCATGCATGGGTGCAGGTCTAATGGATACGAAGACATTTGATTTCGGAGTGTTCAAGGATTGGTACGAGCAAGGCAACACGAAGAAAAGGGAATTGATACGAAAAGGACGGCATGCATGTGTGGATTGATACGAAGGGAGGCTTGATGGATGGATATGAACAACGTATATCTCTGGATACGAAGACTGTAGACTAGTGAATGGTATATGACGGATACAAATCATCGATGGATATGAAGCTGGGGATTGATACGAAGAATGGAGCACGTCAATTGGATACGAATGAGAATATGTTCGAGATGAAGACTTTGTCACTCGGCATGAAAAGTGGATCGATCCTAATAGATAGCGCTACATCACCTAGCAAGCACATGCCTAGGAATGATGCGAATGGGATCGATATGAATGAACTGATGCAAGTTCAAACAGCTTATAACAAATCCAAACTTGCATCGATCATATCTCACAATCTACAAGCCCAAATGCTATGAAATTTTCATAGGAGATTTTTACGACCTCAGTAATGTTCATGATTGATCTAGGCTCGATTGGGTAAGATTTGGATCGATACGAATCCCGTTCGTATCGATCATGGATCGAGTCGAAATGACCAGGGATCGATCACATGGGCCCATCCATGTGAGAGAAGGAGTTTACCGAGATCTAAGCAAGATATTTACGGCCTATACCTATAAATAGCAGTCCAAAAGCTTTAGAAAAGGGATCTTTCTGGTTCTTCTATGCCGTTACTCTGCAGAAATCCATTGTAACTTGATTATTATCATCTATACTCTTGTAACCAGTGAGTGATAATCAATAAATCATGTGTTTCTACTGCTTTCCTTTTTAATTTTGAGTGTTCTTCACATTTATATTCTCTACATACTTGCTATCTATGATCTGTGATTGTAAACAGGTGCTTTTATCGAAAATTGGGTGTTTATGACCAATTTTGGCTTAAACATATATAATGGAACAATTTTTTAGAAATTATTAAAGTGTATATAAATTGATTGTTTGGTGTTTGAAAATGTAAATTATATAAGCTAATAAAAGCTTTTTGAATGATCGAAATAAAAAGAACAATTGTAAAAGAATAAATTATATAAGCTAATGAATTATAAAGTATGGAATAATAATTAAAATGATTTACAATTGTGAAATAATCTTATATATAAGAAATGAAACTAAATGAGTATATTTATAAATATGAGTTATAAATAAAAATGGATTTAAACTAAGAATTTGAGAATATGAATCCCCTTGATTTTGACAGTTGTTTTTTTAAAGTTTGAAGTGGTTATATCATTATAAATCTAAATAAGGTAAATAAATTTGGAATGAATCTTATATAAGTTAAATAGTTAAATTATACAAGTAAAAAAGGTTTATAAATGTGATTTATAAATATATAAAATATTTTTTAGAAGAATATAAAGCATTGAATTCACTATCGTTGCTGGAAAATAATAGAGTTGATAACTGCAGCATCATCAGTATCATTTTCGAGTTTCTGTGTGATTGATTTACTACCATAGTAAACTGAAAGTTGAAGTTTTGTTGTGATAAACAATATATTTGAAATTCAAGTTGAAATTGATAAATATAGGTAAAATGAGTTTTGAACTTATAACTGGAATTAGTATAAATAAGAAAAAGAAGTTTCAAAAAATTTAAGTGAGAAATTGAGATATGAAATTAAATTTTAAACTTAAGTTAAGTTAAATATATTGAGTTGTTAAAATAAAGTAATTGATCTGAAATTTAACTAAAGGAAAGTTAAATAAATTGGAATAGTGAACTAAAATTAAGTGAATTAATGAATCGAATAAAAGTGAATATACACTTAAGTTATAAAGTGATTGCATAACCACGAGTTGAAATTATACAATATGAATAGAAGTAAACTTAGGCAAATGTTTATGGAATTATAATAAGTTGTATAAGTTATAAAATGAGAAATGTAAGTAAAACCGAATGTTAAAATGGTTAAACAATTTTGTTAAAAAAACAAAATCTGAATTTGAATAGTAATACGAAATTTGTCTTAAGTAATGGTTAAATAAAATGACTTTAGAAATGAAATCTAAGTTAAGTTTAAAGGAAACGATCATTGAAAATGAAATTGAACTCAAATAAAGAAAAATAAATGAGCTAATGAAATGTGTTAAGTAAAATAGAATTCGAATTAAATTAGAAGTGAACTTAAGTTGTGTAGTGGAAGTAAATGCAAGTGAGAACGAAATGAAACATAACTTAAGTGATGTTGAATGAAGTTGAATTTGATAATCAAAATGAATTAATAAAGTGAAGTGAAGAATATGAATATAAACTTGAATTGTTAAATGAAATTCAACTTTAGTTATAAAATCAATTTGCAATTGAATTAATGAAATTGAAATCTAAGTAATTGAATTTAAATTGGTAGTAAGTGAATCCAAATAGAACTGAATTTGATTTAATTTGAAAGTGAACTAACTTGAATGTAAATTAGTGAATGTAAACTAATTGAGTACGAATAAATGAATGTTAGTAAACCAATGTTAATGAATCAAACTTGATTAAATTGAAAACCAATTCAATGAATATTAATGAGAAATGAAGGTATATTGATTTGGTTATGGATTGATTGGATAAATATTGGTTTGTTGGATGTTAGTTGGATAATAATTATTGGATGGTTGAATTTGCTGCTTTTGGTTGCATTTGCTATATTAGCATATATAGTTGCTGTATTGGTATATGTTGAATATTGATATTACATCATATATACATGTTTCTCATTATTTTTTGAGTGTTTAGTAGATGCGGATGGCGTATGCTTCGCATTTGGAGCTTGCTTTTGGGCTATATTAGCCATATATGATCGCTAATAATATATAAGGTACATATCTCGGATTACATATCGTACCTTTATAATTTTTTCCTACGGGATGCCTCATCCTCGAAGATGAGATGTATATTTTTGATATGTGTATATATATAGTGATTTTTTAGGATCAAACCGCGCAAAGGTGGCTATAGATAATTTTTTGAAAATTTAAGGCGTTAGAGAACTTTTGAGAATTTTGGAAATTTTTTTGATAAGTAGAATTTTGATTTTGAGTTAAAAGTTAAACAGTATTAGTTGGTTTTGAAAAGATAACTATAAATGGATTGGAAAATTTAGAGATTTTTTTTTATATATGAAGTTTAACTACTGGATTTCCGAAAAGGTTAAAAGATTTAAATGATGTTGGTAATCTAGTTTGAACGATTTGTTTTAGAAAAGTTGGATTTTGTGGCTTTTTCTTACTTGGTATTTCCAAGGACAAAATTCTTTTAAGTAGGGAAGAATGTAATGACCCAAAATTTCCATCATTCTGAATTTAGATATTTAATCGATTTTAAATATTACAAAGTTAATTTTATAAGTTGAATAACTTATACTTGAAATATAATAATTTATTTGGATAATTAAATTGTTAATTTAATATTTGTAATTGCATAAATAATTGAAATTTGAAGTTAATTTGAATAAAAATGATTTATAATGTTGTTTTAAATTCTATTTGAATTAGAATGATGTTAGTAAAATTTTAAAATTGATTTAAAAGTAATTTTATAGAAATTGGAAATTTTAATATTTAACTAACGTGTAAAAATAGTCAATTTTCACACTATCTCAGATTTCGACGAAACTAGTGTCATTGGATCCATAAGGTTATATTATTATAGAATTTCAAATTTCGTATTAATCGGACGTATAGTTTGGTCGTACGAAGCTAAAACACGCAGAAATTTATTTGAGTAAATTTTAATTAAAATAAGTCGATTCGAAACCTATCTTTCAAATATGATGGAATTGGCTCTCGATATTTATCCCATTGTGTTCGTAATAGGGGTAAAACATTATAAGCTCCTAGCGGCATGCTTCGTTTGGAGTTCGAAATATTTTTGGATGAATAGTAATTTTATATTGTTTATAAATAGAGCATTTTGGCCAAACCCTAGTTAATTAGGTGACAGCCGCCACCTTCATCATGAACGTCCAAGAAGCTTCGATCTTCCTCCTTGATTATTAAACAAACATCCATTAATTCGAGAATCCTCCAACTAGTAAAATGTCAAGCTCGTCAAGATCTTCGAGATCAACGGCTATGACCAAAATTACATGGGGGATCGATGGCAATTGGCCACAAAGGGCAGTGTTCGTGCACGCTTTTCCATCCAATGGTGGAGTCGAGTTCAACCATTTCAAGGTGGTGGTGCAATATGCTGTGAGCTTTCATGTGGTAGTGATCGATCAAATTTTAGTCGCATGGAGGATGCTTGGCAATCACTTTTGTACATGCGTATATGTGTTTCTTTTGAAATCTGGGAGCGAACGATGGGGAAGAAAGGAAGTGAGGCCACGATCTAATTTTGGAAATCAAGGACCAGGGTTGTTTGGTAAAAAAATAATTGTAAATAATTTATACATAAATTCGTGTAACTTTAAAATTGTGTATCTTCTTCATACGAGGCCAAAATCTGACGAAACAAGCTGCGTTGGGTTCGTATTCGCGAACATTACGCGATGGAGCTGGTTTGGAGTTGATTGGAGCTAGTGAAAATTGTCATGACCTGCCCTTTCGACCCTCGATAAAATGACACAAATACGCTCATTGTGTAACATGCCGAACGATCGAGTGTCGGAAAAACAGATTGTTGGGGGAAAAGAAAATAGGTAGAAGAAAGAAGAAACTAAACAAAAATAGAATTTCACACCGGACTGAATAACATATAATATCAATAACTCTTTGCACAATACAAACTGTAATATACATGTCTCACAGCAAAGTACACAAATCAATAATTACTAGCCTGAGCAGTTATAACAACCCGCCCTCACAATTGCTGGTAATTTCAACAAAAATACTGCAGCGGAATAAACAAGTTCGAGAATACGTCTCCGTCTCTAGCTCGTCTCCCGAGCTCCATAGCATCCTAACCAGAACTGAAAATACTCGGTCTGACCCAAGCATTATAATAAATAACACCCGAATCAGTTTGGAGAACCAGCGTGAGAAAACACACTCAATTTGGATTATTAAAGTTTCAAAATCTTTTGAAAATCAAAGGTATCTCATAAGACCAAGCCACAAATAAACATGATGGGTTTTCACCTTAAGGTAACCAAAAAATTTCATATCAAAAATCCTCTGATATTACAATAGTGCCTAAATACAAATATTTATTCAAATAGCTAAAATGCTTGCATCTCACGTTCCATCATAGTTGGGCAGAATCAAAACTGTACGACACTTATTGGAGAATGGATTCCATCCGAATGACTAGGTACTGAGGTACCACCCGTCATGGTACACGTCTAGAACCGCATACCGAGGACGACACCGGGATCCCGCAACACAAGACCGGTCTATCCCTTACCTAGATAGGCCGAGTATGCTATCAACTCGGGTGTTCCCACCCTTTTTTGAGCTCCTTCATAATCGTAGTAATAATATCCAAGGGTATCTAGAAAGGTGATAAACATACCCTAATTGGGTGCTATCCACTTAGCCTTGCTGCATCCGTCTTGCTTTTCAGTCATTCCTGGTTGATGAGGCAAGACACTACGATTATCTTTTCAAGAAAATTTCACTTAGAATGCTCATTGTCCTCTAATGAAAATGTATAGATAACATTCATCCATAAAAGTCTGTCCTGGGTCCGAACGGAACCGAAGGCAGTATTCCTACTACATCCATTTTGGAATCACCCTCGGGATTAGTAGCAATTATCCCTTGCACTTCCCTGCTCCATCTTCGACTCCATGCTCTTGTCTTCATTTTGAAAATGTACTTGTTGGATCGAAGTGGTTTTCGAAAAAAAAATCTGATCCCGGTCTCTTCGAAACAACGTTCACTATTCCGGTAAACTCAACCCCGGTTCTTTAGGAAATAAACAGACGAAGATAAGATCGAAGATCAGCCCCTAACCATTTGTGAACGGATTTCCTTACAAACGTCCTAGAAGAACTAAACGAGTTTATACATACAGTATAGTACCTCGAACTATAACTGTACCATATAATTTCCATGCTTCTCCATGATATTTCAAAATTATATTTAGGTCCAGATTTGATTGTCGGTTATTTAAATATCAAATAAACAATCAGTTCAACCAAATACTTCATTTTCACTGAAAACACAAAGTCTTATTTAATTTAATTTTAAACAAATTATATCTCTTTATTAAAAGTCATGTACTTATCTTATCAAAATCAGTATATTAACAAAGTATCATTTTCAAAAATATTTGAAAACCCTTTTAAAATAATGTGGAAAGTACCACTGCAGTATCAAACCATGGATCATAGCTCAATGGTTACGTCTCTATCCCAAAGAAATCCAAAACTTTTCGAAAACTTTATTAAATAATTTACTCAAAATAATATTTATAAATTCTATAATAATTTTTCAACTTCAATCTAGCCACATATACTTAAATAAAAGTTATCATACAAAACCATCTTAATATTTAATAATTATCCTTTTAAAACAAAAATGCTTACAATTTCTAAAATAATAATAAATCTTTAAAAATCATTATAAGGTTACTAAAAATAATTAAATATGCTTTAAACAATATAAAATAATTAAATAAATAATTTCCAGTATATTTTTAACACTTTTAAAACTACCAAGTTAATAAATTAAAATCCTTTTTTTAAAACAAGCCCAATTTCTTGATTTCCAATTTCATCCCTTAAATTTGGAAATCCTACTTGAGTTCCAGTATAATCAATTTTATACCTATTCCCCAATTCACTTCTATTTTTCCGATCTAGTTAAGTACACATCTCAAAACCATTTATTTTATCCAATTAATTAACCCAAAATTCTTTATAAACATTTGACTTCAAAAATCCCTTTTTAAATTTTCTTTTCAAATTCAACCATATATTATTGGCATTTTAAATACGAAAAATAAAGTCCAAACAACAATAGCATCCAATCAATATAAATCCCACAGTAATCTATCACAGATTATTCCACTAAAAGATATATCACTATACATGAAATTAAATTCAACATTTTTGAGGAATCCAGCTGGATCCCTCCAACCTATTTTCCTGCATCCATAGAAGTTAGCACAATATAAAGAAAATACAAATTCCTCTTTGAGGTGGAATATCGTTCATATAGGGTCATTTGCTATTATGCGGGGCGCATAGGGTCTCATCCGCTATATATATGCGGGAATATTAATCACCCTAATATATATGTACTACTATATATAATATCACATTCAACTGATAAAAATGCATCAATTTAACCAATCTATCATTAATTAATTCTAACTACTTAAAATTAATACTAGTTTTCCAAAATTGTGTGAGATTAACTCACCTTGATTTTTACGTTGCCAAACGTTCCAATTTTAAATTAAATCGAATACGTTCGATTTAATGTAAAATTTTCACTTGCTTCGATTGACTCCAGATCTGTTCCACAGTGTAGTGTTCTTCGCTGCGATTCCAGCACCGTTTGTTTCGTTCAAATCCAACCTCGTATGACAAAGATACGAAGTTTTAAAGTTTGGATATAAATTTATATAAATAATTTTTTTATTACTCAAGTGAATCTCAGCCGTACATTTTCGCATCAGAAGTCAAGGCCGTCCCTCTTTCTCTTCTACGTTCATCGTTCTAGGATGTTGAAACCCATCGGCCGTAGCTAGGGTTTTGATCACCGCTCCACTATGATGTATGATGTGATGATCGGCGACCATCATTCGAATGACCACACTCCAATGCCCCCATGGCCTCGACGCTGCTGAGCTCAGTCATCCCATGACCAAGGAAACATCACCTAACATCTCATGAACACGGCCGCCTTACCATTGATCCACTCCACTGTTTACGATCCTGATCGTTGGATATGGCGAGCTCGACGAGCTCTTCGATTTTGCAGTTGGAGGTTTTCAGCAAAAGATGATGGATGGAGATATAAATGAGGGAGAGCGAGGGAGCGTTTCGGCCATTGAAATTTTTACACGACGGCTAGGTGAGATCGGCTAGGGTTTCACCGTGTAGGGTTATTTATATGTGCCTGTTAATTATTTTATTATTATTTCCAATTCTAATGTGCTTTTTCTAGCGAACTCCAAATGAAACGTGTCGTCTGGTGTTTATAACGTTTTATCCGTATTCCAAACATAGTGGAACATGTTTCGGAGCCTAATTCGGTCGTATGTGGAAGATAGCTTTTTGAATCGAATGAAAATATTAAATTTTCAATATTTAACTCAATGCATTTCTACTCCGTACGACCAAACGGTAACTCCAAACGCTATGAAATTTAAAATCCGATAATAACACACTATTACGGATCCGATGGAACTAGTTTCGTCGAATTTCGAAACCGTGCCTCGGAAGGCTATTTTAACATGTCGATTAAATCAGTCGATTTTCAAAATCGTCGAAATCGTTTAAAATTTCGATTTTAAAATTTACTAACTCATAGAATTTATATTCATATTATAAATCATTCTAATTTATTTTAAATCAAAGTTCAATTATTTACACTTTTCTATATATTAATTTCACTATTAAATTAATATATAAATTTTCAAATTCTAACCTATCGACTTTTTATTCCCATTCAAAAGTCCATATTTTTAATTCTAATCAAGATAGAGTTCAAATAAATTTCAGGAATCTTTTCCATGTCAATTTATTCCAGATTCCCATATTATCCCAATTTCGAATATTAGATTTATGTTTACCAAATCCAATCAATCGCTACATTTGAAATGTTAAACCATTTCACCGATTCTTCCATATTCAAAATCAGTTAAAAATTCAAATCCAACATTTAAAATAAATTAAATGTTCAAAATTAAACGACCAAAATTCTAGGTCATTACATTCCTTCCCTTTATAGAAATTTCATTCTCCAAATTTGCTAAGGTCGGAAAAATGCTACTAAACCCATTATCTTTCCCAAAACCCACTTACTTAAAATCTATATTCACTTTACAAAATATTTTGGTTTTATCCAAAACAGTTTGCTTTCACTTCTAACTCAAACCCTAATTTCTAATACAATTCATAAATCACCTTTCCTAGATAACAAATTTTCCAAAAGTTTTCAAAATTTTTCTAACACCCTAAATTTTTCAAATTTTTTGACAGCGTCCTCTTTGTACGAAGTGCCTTTTGCAATATCACAATAGATATTAAAATATATACATCGATCCACACGGTCGGAAAATAGAATATATACCAATATATTATTATTTCTTTATCTTATTACATAGGCGTACCTCATATTAGCGTTTTTAAAAGAGCGGCTTATGTTATATGTAAGTGTAACCAAAATCTACCTAATTAGTTCCCTATACCTGTACTTACTCAAAATAAGGACATAAGTTTCAAGATCATGAAATTTTAATAATATTTCATTTATTTAACTAGCTAAACACATAGATTTCAAAACCCCAAACATGCCAATCACATATTGCAAGCAAATTAAGGTTCCAACACTATTTTAATTCCTTTCCAAGGGTTCATATATCATTTATATCATTTCACTCAATTCGAAATGATTTACAACTAAATTTATTGCATTCATTTCACACTCCAATATGATTTATATGTGCTTTACTTATATAAATTCACCTTACTCAATTTCAAATTGATTCAAAATCAATTTATTTGCATTCCATTTCTACTCACTTCTATTATATGCAAATCCATTTTAGCAGTTTCAGTTTATCCTTTTTTTAAATTGACTTTAAATCAATTTACCTAATTTTCATTTGATGCACATTCAAGTCATTCACCACTTTGTTTGGCTTTATGTTGTATTAAACACAACTCAATCCATGTTAATTTTATCTATGAATCTATTTCATAAATAATCACTTAAGTTTTCCTTGCAACCAAATTTTAGTTCACCTTAAACTGATTCATTCAATTTTTTCACTTCCATTTACTTAGTATATCCAATTCGTACTATATTATTAGGGAATCATTTCATGTAAACCAATTCTCAAACAATTTATTATATCATACATGGTTCATGCAATTTCATTTCTGTTAACTTTACTTCCAACTTATATTGCATCTTTTCCATTCACTTTCATTTTATTCACATAGATTTATTCGCTTCATTTTATAGGGAGTCAGCAATTCATCCTAAGCTAATTTATTTATAACCATTTTATAAAATTATTTCTAAGTTTATTATAAGCATTCCATATCACTGCTTAAGTTATATTCAGCTTTTAAAACTTAAGTTCATACCCAACCTACCCAATCCATATTCCAAATCATATTCGATTCATTTACTCTTAAATTGAATTCATTCTTGTTATCACTTACTTTACCATCTTACTTGGTTATGCATTTTTTTTCACTTTTCCGGTTTAATAAGTTATACAACTTATTTATTCACAATTCCTCGAATTTCCTACCTTAGTTTACTCACATTCCACATTGTAACATATAGTTATACAAACACTTCCCAATTTATATTTACATTCAATTTACTCAACTCTAATTCACTCCCTAATAAAATTCAAAATTTTGAATTTCCTTTTCTTCTACCATGATACCAAACCATTTTCATTTTGGTTTTTTATTTTATTTCTCAATTCATAAGTTCAAAACTTATATGCTTAAAATCTTATATTGCTCACTTGAGTCTATTCACATTTTATAATCATAGCTCTGGATTATCTATATCACTTGAAAACTTAAGTGTATCCATTCCGTTCAATAATATAACTTATAATTACATAACCATTTTACGTTTCACTTTATTTACAATTTAATTCAAATCCTATTTCAATTTTGTTTAACTTATCTTAAGTTAAATTCCAACATATCTTATTCATTTTAATTTACTCATTAAATTTTAATTCCAAGATTAAAATTTACATTTTCCTTTTGTTATTTACACCAACCGCAAATTATAGGTTCAATAACTGACTCTGATTTCATCCTGACTTCATCAATCATTTAAATAGAAATCTCAAAATTCAATTACCCGGTTTTATTTTAAAACATTTTGGAATCATAAATATACATATATCACTTTGGTATATCAAATTTTACCTTTGAAATCCCAAAACCACTTGGTTTTGCTAAAACAATTCCCCTTTTGGAATTTTATAAAACAAAACTTGTTTATCAACAAGTCCAAAACAAATAATCGTAACCAATCACCATGGTAGCAATCCATCACTTAGAAACTCGAAAATGAATACTGATGATGTGGCCATCATCACCAGGATTATTTTCCAGTGACTGAAGTGAGTTCAGTGCTTCCTTACTTCCAAAATCCATTTTAAAACAAATTTTTATTTAGTGAAATCTCAAAATAATACTGCATTATTCCTTTCAAATGACTTTGGAAAACATTTCCAAATTTCCAAGATTTAAAAATTTCCAAACATCTAGTTCAAACCCAATTTAAAACATTTTCCAAAATTTTCGGGATAAAAATCTGTTTAAATCAAATTTTAGTTATACTCCTTTGTATAGATCATACTTATATAATTTCTATTTGGTTATATATATAATCGTTTCAAATTTTATAATCTTGTTTTGATTAGAAAATTAGTAACCAACATTCCAAGCACATGCAGTATAATAATTTCAGAAATTATTTCTTTCATATCAAAATATAATTTTGAGTAAAATTATTTCATTTACCCACTTTAAAGCAATAATGTGTCGGTTTACCTTGTTCAAGAGTTTAGAAACCCCTATCGATATGGTTGTACTCCCCATACCGACTATAATTTATAAGCACCCAACCGATAAGTCGACACAATATAAAAACATTTTATATTCACTAACAATTACGCACTCATATCTATTAATACACTTAACTCATTCTGGAGTACTTCTGACTCTATCTCTAATGAGAACCCCCCACCATAGCCTAGGTATATCGCCAACCTAAGCTCTGATACCAAAATGTCACGACCCTCCTTTTCGACCCTTGGAAAAATGACACAAACACACTTATTGTATAACATGCCGAACGATCGAGTGCCAAAAAGATAGATTGTTGAGGGAAAAGAAAGTAGGTAGAAGAAAGAAGAAATTAAACAAAAACAGAATCTCATAGCGGACTGAATAATATATAATGTCAATAGTTCTTTACACAAAACAAAACTGTAATATACATATCTCACATCAGATACACAAATTATTAATTACCAACCTGGGCAGTTATAACAACCTGCCTTCACAACTACTGGTAATTTCAACAAAAATAATGCAGCAGAATAAACAAGTACGAGAATACGTCTTGGTCTCCAGCTCGTCTCCTGAGTTTCATAGCATCCTAATTTGAACCTCAAATACTCGATCAGACCCGAGCATTATAATAAAATAACACCCGAGCCAGTCTAGAATACCAAGATGATAAAGCACGCTCAATTTGGATAATTAAAGTTTCAAAATCCTTATAAAATCAAAGGTATCTTGTAAGACCACGCCATAAATTAACACGACAGATTTTTACCTTACGATAACCAAAACATTTCATATAAAAAATTCTCTGATATTATAATAGCGTCTGAGTACAAATACTTATTCAAATAGCTAAAATGCTTGCATCTCACATTCCAGCATAGTTAGGCACAATCAAAACCGTACGGTGCTTATTGGAGAATGGATTCCATCCGAATCACTAGGTACTGGGGTACCACCTATCACGGTATACGTCTAGAACAGCGTACTAAGGACCACACCGGGATCCTCTACAACACAAGACCGGTCTATCCCTAACCAAGATAGACCGAGTATGCTATCACCCTGGGTGTTGCCACCCTTTCCACATAATCATACTAATAATATCCGAGGGTATCTAGAAAGGTGATAAATATACCCTAATTGGGTGGTAGCCACTTAGCCTTGCTGCATCCCCTCTGCTTTTCAGTCATTCCTAGTTGATGTGGCTAGAGGCTACGGTTGCCTTTTCAAGGAAATTTCACTTAAATGCTACGGTTACCTTTTCAAGGAAATTTCACTTAAATAGCTCATTGTCCTCCAATGACAATGTACATATAGCATTCATCCATAAACGTCCATCCCGGGTCCGAACGAAAACGAAGGTGCTATTCCTACTACATCCATTTTGGAATCACCCTTAGGATTAGTAACGATTAGCCCTCGCACTTCACTGCTCCATCTTCGACTCCATGATCTTGTCTTCATTTCGAAAACATACTCATTGGATCGAAGTGCTTTACGGATAACAAATCCGATCCCGGTCTCTCCTAAACAACGTTCGCAATTTTGGTAAACTCAACCCCGATTCTTTAGGAAATAAACAGGCGAAGATAAGATCAGAGATCACCTCCTAACCATTTGTGGACGGATTTCCTTATAAATGTCCTAGAAGAGCGAAACGAGTTTATATGTACAGTATAGCACCTCGAACGGTAACTGTACCATATAATTCTCTTGCTTCTCCTAGATATTTCCAAAGTTATATTTAGGTCCAGATTTGCTAGTTGGTTATTTAACTATCAAATAAACAATCAATTCAACCAAATACTTCATTTTCACTAAAAAACACCAAGTCTTATTTAATTTAATTTTAAACAAATTAAATCTCTTTATCAAAGGTCATGTACTTATCTTATCGAAATTAGTATGTTCACAAAGTATCTTTTTCAAAAATATTTGAAAACCCTTTTAAAATAATATTGAAAGTACCTCTGCTGTATCAAACCGTGGATCACAGCTCAATGGTTACGTCTCTATCCCAGAGAAATCCAAAACTTAACTATAGGCACCCACTGCCTCCTATTTACACCACGCAAGCATACCATTACTTTCCGAAAACTTTATTGAATAATTTACTCAAAATAATACTAATAAATTCTAAAATAATTTTTCAACTTTAATCTAGCCACATATACTTAAATAAAAGTTATTATACAAACCATCTTAATATCTAATAATTATCTTTTTAAAACAAAAATGCTGACTATTTCTAAATTAATAATAAATCTTTAAAAATCATTATAAGGTTACTAATAAATAATAAAATATGCTTTAAACAATCTAAAATAATTAAATAAATAATTTCTAGAATATTTTTAACACTTTTAAAACTACAAAGTTAATATCCTAAAATCCTTTTTTCAGAAAAAGCCCAATTTCTTGATTTCCTATTTCATCCTGTAAGTTTGGAAATCCTACTTGAGTTCCAGTATAGTCAATTTTATACCTATTCCCCAATTCACTTCTATTTTTCTGATCTATTTAATTACACATCTCAAAACCATTTATTTTATCCAATTGATTAACCCAAAATTATTTATAAACATTTGACTTTCAAAATCCCTTTTTTTAATTTTCTTTTCAAATTCAACCATATATTATTGGGATTTTAAGATACAAAAATAAAGTCCAAACAACCATAGCATCACACCAATATAAATCCCATAGTAACCATCATAGATTATTCCAACAGAACATATATCACTATATATGAAATTAAATTCGAAATATTTGAGGAATCCAGTTGTATACCTCCAACCTGTTTCCCTGCATCCACAGTTGTTAGCACAACATAAAAAATACCAATTTCGCTTCGAGACGGAATACAGTGGTATATAGGGTCATCCGCTATTATGCGGGGTGCATAGGGTCTCATCCGTTATATATATGTGGGAATATCAATCACTCCAATATATATACTACTATATATAAATCACATTCAACAGTAAATATGCATCAATTTAACCCATCAATCATTAATTAATTTTAAGTACTTAAAACTAATATCAACAGTCCAAAATTGAGTGAGATTAACTCACCTTGATGTTTACATTGCCAAACATTTCAATTTTAAATTAAATCGAACACATTCTATTTAACCTAAAATTTTCGCTAGTTTCGATCGACTGTCGATCTGTTCCATAGCGTAGTGTTCGTCACTGCAATTTCAGCGTCGCTTGTTTCGTCCAAATTCGACCTCGTATGACAAAGATACGAAGTTTTAAAGTTTGGATATAAATTTATATAAATAATTTTTTTTATTATTCAAGTGAATCTCGGACGTACATTTTGGCATCAGAAGTCAAGGCCATCCCTCTTTCTCTTCTTCGTTCATCGTTCCAGGATGTTGAAACCCATCGGCCCCTGCTAGGGTTTTGATTGCCGCTCCACTACGATGCATGATGTGATGATCGACGACCATCATTCGAACGCCCACACTCCAAAGACCCTATGGTCTCGACGCCACCACGCTCGGTCATCCCATGGCTGAGGAAAATGTTACCAAACATCCCACGAACACGGCAGCCTTGCCATTGATCAACTCCACCATTTACGATCTCGACCGTTGAATATGGCGAGCTCGACGAGCTCAGTTGGAAGTTTTCAACGAAAGATGATGAATGGAGATATAAATGAGGGAGAGCGAGGGAGTGTTTCGGCCATTGAAATGTTTACGCGGCGGCTACATGAAGATCGGCTAGGGTTTCACTGTGTAGGGCTATTTATATATGCATATTAATTATTCTAGTATTATTTCTAATTCTAGTGTGCTTTTTCTAATGAACTCCAAACGAAACATGCCGCCTGGCGTTTACAATGTTTTTCCCATATTTGGAACACAACGGAACATGTTTCAGAACCTAATTCGGTCGTATGTGGAAGATAGCTTTTCGAATCGAATTAAAATATTAAATTTTCGTTATTTAATTCAACGCTTTTTTACTTTGTACGCCCAAACAGTAACTCCAAATGCTATGAAACTTGAAATCCGATAATAATACACTACTATGGATCTATTGGAAATGGTTTCGTCGTATTCCAAGACTGTGCCTTGGAAGGCTATTTTAACGTGTCGATTAAATCGAGCGATTTTCGAAATCGTCGAAATCGTTTAAAATGTCAATTTTTAAAACTTACTAACTCCACTATAATTATATAGAATTTATGTTCATATTAGAAATCGTTTTGATTAATTTTAAATCAAATTTCAATTATTTAAACTATTTTTATATATTAATTTCACTATTAAATTAATATATAAATTTCTAAATTCTAACCTATCAACTTTTTACTCCCATTCAAAAGTCCATATTGTTAATTCTAATCCAGATAGAGTTAAAATAAATTTTAGGAATTATTTCCTTATCCATTTATTCCAGATTCCTATATTATCCCAATTTCCAATATTAAACTTATATTTATCGAGTCCAATCAATCGTTATATTTGAAATGTCAAACCATTTCACTGATTCTTCCACATACAAAAATTAAAAATTCAAATCCAACATTTAAAATAAATTAAATATTCAAAATCAAACGACCAAAATTCTAGGTTGTTTTAAAATTTTTGGGTAAAATGGAATAAAACTCTGCAGCGATTATTGGAATCAAAGTGAGTATAACTCACTCTATTTGCATCGCTTATATTTTTACATAAGTGAGAATAAAATTATCTTATGCTAATTGATGATTGTTTGGGTGATATGTGATATATTATATATAAATTGATTAGTATCTGATATATTCTTGCATATTGGAGCAGATGAAACCCATACATTTCCGTGTATGAGCGGATGACCTTTTGTATGCGCGTCTGCCTCAAAGTGGACATTGTAGATATTTTCTCATACGTATATTTGTTGTAGGTGGCAAGTTGGAGGGATCCAACTGGATTCATCACCAGTGTTTATTTTTATTTACAAATATTGTGATATACGCTATATCATGTGATATATGGTGTTTTGAAGTCATGATTGATGTTAATCACCTTATTTACTATTGTTGCAGCATTGGGCCATATTTTGAAATTTTAAAAATATTAAAGTGACGATTCCAAATTTTAAAAGGAGTTCAAAGTGATTTTGAAAATGTATATTTTATAAATTTGAATTGTTAGGGAAATGAATTTATTTTAAAATAAATAAAAAGTTATAATTTTTATGTTATAAAAATTATGATTTTGTGAAATATACCTAAATTTGATTTTTCAAATATGGAGTTAATTATTGGGTGAAATAAGTTAAAGTGAGATTTTGGTTTTATTATAAATGGTTTATATATATGATTTATAAAATTGATTTTTTATAACTATAAAGTAATGGAATTATAAACGAATTTATAAAATTGATTTTTTATAACTATAAAGTAATGGAATTATAAACGAGTTTTATAAGTGTGACGCTCCACCTCTATACTCACACTAGCTAAGGACACTACTGAGTAATGCCGTCGACTAGCACGAAGAATAAGGCCGTTGAGGAGCGACCATCTGTGTAATTGCTTTGTGCGAGGACCGACATGCCAGATAAAATATCACTTTCTTTTCAAGAGAGAATCCGACATACCGATACAAACTCAAAGCTACTACACAACGGCTTTGTGGTCTTCTGAAACAAATATAAAATAAGCATAACACAAATCAGTCACACATGTTCATATCATTTAGGCGGAAACAGATATGAATATATCACATAAAAGTGTACATCAAAGTAGTGGTCATACAAGATCCACTACATCACAAAAGAATAGGACAAGTGCCAGATAGAAGAATATGTATACATCAAGGAGTCTCTATCTCGAATGTATAAAACAAAAAAACTATTAAGCTAAGTAGTTAGCCAAAAGTCAGTTGACGGACCCTGATAAGGAGTCAAGTAGAAGCACTTGAAATACCTCGGTCGGACCCGAGTATTATTTAAGAAGAAAGTAATAAACGGATCAGTCTAGCTATAAATATCATATAAAATGAGATAGGATAAGAGATATGAGAAAAACGTATGATAACAATAATGCCATATCATGACAAGTATAAATTAAATAACAATAGAAATCATACAATATCTCAAATTTTCTCAAACACCAAAAAGAATGTCATATTTTTTATTTTATTCACCAAACCACAAATATTGACAAAACATATCAATGCCAATCGCAAAAATTAGAGAAACACAAATTGCAGAAATCATTAATTAGAAATCTAGAAATCACAAAGAGGGAGGCCTATCAAAGATGGGAGCATGAATACTGTATCACAAATGGGTCGCTATCCCATGGTCGCTAACTGTTCGTCAACGAAATTCTATCGGTTTAGAAAACCGTCGAACGAATTTAAATTAAACATAACCGCAAGCGCATGGTGTACGAATGTAGCACGTGGCGAATACGGATCGATCCACAGGGAATTGATGATTTTAAACTTCTATTCAATCAAATTAAACCAAAGTCGAGTGAAATTGTTGGATAGAACTAAAATGAAGCTAAACTAGAACTGAAATGTGATTAGTAAACTATTGAACTAGAGAACAATTTAGAGGCAAATCCACTCTCATATTTTTGTAAATCAACAAAAAACAATTTATGATCTCTAACTTTGATTTAAGTGAAGTATTGTTGTATTTATCATAAGCATGGTTTGTTTATGTTATTAATTAACATAACTCAAACCATCAAACTATAATGCAACAAATACCCGCTTATAATTCTCATGAAAATGAAGCAAAAGCAAAAGCTATTTTAAGCATGATCTATTTACTATTGTATCTAGTAATATAGATCATCAAATTTCATTTTTACTTTAATTTCACAATCAAAAATGGATTAGCAAATGATGATGCAACTTGTGTTTATGTTGAATAAGAATAGCTCATTTGCATAAGCAATATAAGCTATCAAACTCACTTGTATAAACTTGCATCAAAATCCACTTCATGAAGCATAAACCAAATGAGATCATAAATCATAAAATGTTGAAATTACATAAAATTAGAGAGCTTCATCACCCCTAAATTGAAAGAGTTTAGATACTCATTTGTGGCATTGAAGCAACACAAGTAACTTTCAACATTAAAGAAAAGAAAATAGAAAATAAGCAAAGAAAGAAAAAGAGATTGGCTACTAACTACTTGCATAAATGTAAATATAAGCTATGAACATAAGGAGAAAGAGAGCATATAAATAAACATTAACAATAAAACAAAGAAGAGCATGTAGAAAAGAGAGAAGAAAGAGGCTTGGAAGCCATTATTATTTCATAGAACATTGAGCTTACACTTTGATTTCTTAATTTCCTAAGTAAAATGAAAGAGTAGACGATGGTTTCATATACATAAGAGGGCTTGCATAAAACCCTAATTCTATTTTTAGGGGGCTATCTAAAATGCCCTTTAGGAAGTGTGGCCAACAAGTAACCATTAACCACTAATTAATCCATCATTTGTTTTGCATGAAGCTTTAACCTCCACTTAGTTGTCCATTAGCTCCAAATTGTACTTTTAGGTAAGTGGGTGGGGTCCTCCATGTTCATGGCTTGAATTATTTCCCTCTTCTTTACTTTGTATTCATTTGTGCATGCATATATCTTCATATAAGTCTCTTCCATATGCATCCAAATTCCTATAAAAATTGTCAAAAAATGTCCAAGTAAAAATTCTTATATTGACACATGCACAAAATGACCGTTTTGCCCCTGAATGAAGATGAAAATATGATGGTTGGAAATAATTGAATTTTGGTTTTAAACATGTTAAAATGCCCAAATATGATGATTATTTAAATAAAAAGAGATAAAATATGGATGTAAATATATGCACAATTACGTGCATATCACTAACCGTAGAGCTGGTGCAACGAAGTAGCACAATAATGGTACAGCTAAGGAACTTGAAACTCGAATTATTCAGAACATCGACGTAGTACAATAACGGTATGCCCGATGACTGATAACCTTAGCAATGACTAGTACAGTAACTGTACATCGGATGAACCGAACTCCATAAAAGAACATGGGTCGCTAACGCATAAAAGAAATGAGGCAAAACTCAATAAAATAAGGTATAGTCCCCCACGTGGACAAAGAGACATCGCATATCGCTAATTTAAACAATAAGATGATCATCATTGATCAATAAGAAGTGTGAATTACACTAAGCTAGTAAATAAATGAGTTTAGCTTCATGTCCCATAACCACTGGCTTAACTTAAGTATTTAGGAACAAATTATAGATTTCCACTCGAAAATTGTCATAAGGTTTCAATCAAACAAGTCTAAGAATTAACGGACGAATTAAACGCAAGCGTTTCATACCACTTGTTTTGCTAAGTCGTTTAATTGGATTTCTCGAACGAATGAGGTAAAGGTTTGCATATGCTAATAGATTGGAAAACGGTTTTTAAAAACGAGCTTTGTATTAAAAGTATTGTTGAAATCATTTTTGTGAAAGAGTTTGGATATTTCCTACTAGTATAGAAACCTTTGTATTTTAAAGTGACAAATCACAGAAAACGATTGTAAAAACAATCGATCAACAAAAATTCACATTCTATGACGTGAATTAAAACCCCAAAAATTGATATCAAATCCAATCAATTGGATATTCCTAAAAATCCAGAGAAGAAGTCATCAAAGTCAATAATAAACGACAACAACCAACCGGATCAACAAAAATCGATAAAAATTGAAAATCCACTCAAAAACAGCCAAAATAGGCAAAACTGACAGTTCCAGGCGTTTGGTAGGTATTTCCAGACGTCTGGCCCTAGGTTTTGGAAAATTATATGCTTTTTCTCCTTTCTCTTTTTAATTCCATAACCATTTCAGACGTTTGGATTTTTCAACCAGACATCTGGATTTTGTTCCAGACGTCTGGATTTTTGTTCCAGACTTTGGATTTTAGCTCTGCTTTTTCTTTCTTTTCCTGGGACCCTTTCTGAATTTTTGGATATTTCAACCAGACATCTGGATTTTATGCCAGACATTCGAATTTTGTTCCAGACGTCTGGATTTTTCTGCAAGGCAAAAAAATCAGCCTAGCCCAAAAAGGGCAAATTCAAACCGAAATGCGATGAACGAGCGATGGATGCTAGGGATTTATGCCAATTGATAACACAACGCTATAGGCTCTTCGATACACCACCAAAAACATGGCCAAATGACCAAGATAGAATCTTTAAAATTTTTGACTTCAAAACACCAAAATTGAAAAATTCACCAAATCAATTCAAATCAAAAGCAATTGAACATGAAATAGATGTTAGAAATTCTTACCTAACAACAATGGAAGCTATAGACATAGATGTGAGTTCAAGAACTCACCTTTAAACCTAATAACAACAAACGAGAAGCTTTAGAACAAAGGAAAGATCAACCACTCTTCACTTCAACCCAAGAAGCTCAAATCTAAGCTTATAAGCAAATATTTTCTAAGTTTGGGTTTGGGAATTTCTGAAAATTGAAGAGAGATTGAGATGGAGAAGAGGATGCTTACCTAAGCTTCTCTTTGATTTTAGATCAAGAACTTGAATTTCCAAAGAGAACTAGGGCTTAGGAATATCTAATCTCCTCTCTTTTTCCCTATTTTTTTCCTTGAGTGTTAGGAAATGTTATGAATGAATGAAGAGGAGTGGAGTGAAAGTTATTAGGTAGAGGAGTTGGATTCTCTTGTTGGGTTAGTAAGCTGAAACCCAAACCCAAAGCCCCGAACGAAAATATCAAAATTCTAATCAACTCCAAACATGTCGCTGTTTATACTCAAAAAGCTCGCAAACGCTTTTTTGGACTCAATGGAAGTGGTCTCGTGTCCTAATTCGATTGTTTATAAAAAGTACTATTTTGGACTTTAATCCGACTAACGATGCTATATTTAAATAAAATATTTAAACATACAATGGTAAAATATGCGGGTTGTTACAAACTCCTCTCCTTAAAGAAATTGTGTCTTTGCAAAATTTAAGAAGAAAATAACGAGTAACAACCACAAAAGCATATCAACACAAAAGAAAAATATGAAGTGAGAACTTCACTTTAAGGAGAACGAGTGAGTAAGTCCGGATTTGTTCGCTCGATGAATTCTCTGGATTCCCAAAAACAATCCTTAGGATTTGAGGACGATTGAACCTTCATCTTTATTACGAAGGCGTTTATCCTTCGTAGCAATGATACGAATGGGGTGTTGCACATAAGTCAAATTAGGTGAAACTTCAATTTCTTCAATAACACCTAGCTCAATAATAGAATCGGAATACCTAAGGCATTTCCGTAGTTGATAGACATGGAAAACGTCATGAATAGTAGAAAATTAAGCCGGTAATAAAAGGTGATATGCCACGGGACCAAACCGTTCGGTGATGGGAAATGGGCCAATATATCGAGGTGCTAATTTTCTCGATCGACTAAAACGCACAACACCCTTCATAGGTGAAGCACGGATAAACACCAAATCTCCCACATAAAATTCTTATTTCCTTCTTTGGTTATGGCATAAGATTTTTGTCTACTTTGAGCTTCTTTCATCCTATGACAAATAAGGTCAATCTTTTCTATGCAATCATGAATAAAATCTGGACCTGAAACCAGCTTCTCATCGGCTTCAAGCTAACAAGAAAGAGATCAGCATGGCCTTCCATAAGGTGCCTCGAAAGGTGCCATACCAATACTCGATTGGAAGCTATTATTATAAGAAAACTCAACAAAAGAAATATGATCTTTCCCACTTCCACCAAATTCAAGAACACATGCGTGAAGAAGATCTTCAAGAGTTTGATTCACACGTTCGGTTTGTCCATTGGACTGAGGATGATAAGCGATGCTAAAATTAAGCTTCGTTCCTAAAGCTTTTTGAAAAATCTTCTAAAATACACGAGTAAATAATGGATCACGATCGCTAATAATAGAAGTAGGAACTCCATGAAATTTAACAATTTCTTTAACTTAAAGTTTGGCTAAAAGAGGTACGGTCCGATTAGACCGAATGGGAACAAAATGGGCGAATTTTGTAAGCCTATCAACAATCACCCATAAACTGTCATGACCAGAACGAGAACGGGAAAGACCGTTAATAAAGTCCATGGAGACTTGATCCCACTTCCAAAATGAAATGTCTAAAGGTTGCAAGAACCCAACGGGCCTTTGATGCTTGACATTTACACGATAGCAAGTCAAGCAACCTTAATAAAGACAGCAATATCAAATTTCATTCCATCCCAATAATAAAGTCGCTTCATATCTGCATACATTTTACTACTACCAGGATGAATGGTAAATTTAGAACGATGAGAATCTTTTAAAATGTCTTTACGTACATCACTAATATTTGGCACGATAAGTCTACCAATTTTCGAATGCCACCACGAGCATCGATTTCAAGGTCTTTCAAACCATCAATAATTCTATCCCTACAACTTTAGCTAAGATGAGGCAATTCGGGATCATGCTTTTGAGCATCAAGAATGCGGTCTAAAATAGATGGATGAATCACAAGGTTACATAGAACAAGAGATGAACATTAATCGGATTCACGATCTTGAATTTCACAAGTAGACAAAGTCTCGAGATTATTCCATTCGGATATCATCATGGAAACAACAGCTTCTTGCTTATGACTAAGGGCATTGGCAACACGATTTCCCTTTCTAGGAGTATAAAGAATATCAAGGTCATAAGATGCAAGGAACTCGAGCCAACATTGTTGACGCAAATTAAGTTCGTTTTGAGAAAATAAATATTTCAAAGCTTTATGATCGGTGTAGAGAAAAAATTTCTCTCCCAAAAGATATTGACGCCAAATTCGAAGGGCAACAACAATAGCTATGAGCTCTAAATCATGAGTGACATATCTAGTCTCGACAAAATTTAATTGCCTAGAAGCATAAGCAATAACACGTTCTCTTTGCATGAGAACGACACCCAACCAACACGACTAGCATCGGTATAAACAATAAAGTCTCGATTCCCTTCGGGAATCACAAGAACAGGAGCATCGGAAAGGAATTCTTTTAATTTCTGAAAAGCAGCTTCATATTTTTCTAGCCAAATGCACTTAACTCCCTTCTTTTTCAAACAAATAAGAGGCGTGGAGATTTTGGAAAAGTCTTTTATGAACTGACGGTAATAGCCCGCAATTCCAAGAAAGCTGCGAATTTCCATCGCACTCTTCGGTCTCTTCCAATATTGAATCGCTTCAATTTTTTAAGGATCCATGGAAATTTCGGATTCAGAAATGATATGTCCTAAAAATTTCACAAGGGATTGCCAAAAGTGGCACTTAGAAATTTTTCTTTCAGTTGATTGCTCCGAAGGGTTTCCCACACAATCCGAGATATTTTTCATTCTCTTCCTCGGTTTTAGAATAAACAAGAATATCATCTATAAAGATGAGAACGAATCGATTGTGAAAGTCTTTGAAAACTCGATTCATAAGGTCAACGAAATACGCTGGAGCATTCATTAAACCAAATGGCATAACAAGCCATCCATAAGATCCATAAGGAGTATGGAATGATGTCAAAGGAGTGCTAGCCTCTACAATATAAAGCTGATGAAAACCGGTTGCTAAGTCTAACTGTGAAAAGACTCTAGTACCGCTAAGCTGATCAAATAAATCATCAGTCCGATGTAAGGGATATTTATTCCTTATGGTGAGACCATTAAGCTTGTGGTAGTTAATGCAAAGCCTAAGTGTACCATCGAATTTTTTTACAAAAATAGCTGAAACTCCCCAAGGAGAGGAACTAGAACAAATAAATTGCTTCGGTTCCAATTCAGATAATTGTTAATGCATCTCCTCATTTTCCTTATTAGACATACGATAAGGAGGACGAGTGATAGGTAGAGCTCCAAGGATTAAATTAATTTTGAACTCAATTGCTCGCTTAAGGGGTAATCCTAAAGCGGGCTCAAATATGTCGGAACATTCACGAACAACGTGAATGAGGAAAATGACATCTTCCTCATCATCATTATCGTCATCATGAGGGTTTAGAGAATATAAGGATGCCATCGAATTAAAATCTAAATCTTTAAGAACAATAGAAATCTGCTTAACGGATTGAGGATGTCAAAGGTATATAGTCATCTCGGGACATAGGATATGGGCTTCATAATGATTAAACCAATCCATTCCCAAAATCATTCCGAAGCTTAAGTAGCGCATAACATGCAAACCGACTCGGAAAGAATAATCACATAAAATCATCTCGACATCTTTACAAAGCAAACTGAGTGTTGCGGATCTACCAACCAGATTCGCAATTCTCAGTGAAGTCATCAAAGCTATAACAGTTAAATAAAAAGTACCAATAAGTTCTTTTGACATAAAGAGTGAGATGCACCCGAATCAAAAAGAACTCGAATAGGATGATCACGAAACATAATAATGCCATCAAGGATAAAATGAGAAATAACTTGACCAAGAGAAGTGTTACTAGGCGCTTGCACAACATTTAGTTTTCCCTCTTTCTTGCTTGGAAGTTTGGGAAATGAAGATAAAAGATGACCTGAACTTTTGCAATAACGACAAAATAGATGTTTCGGACACCTATTTGCATAGTGGTCGTTAGAACCACAATTGTAGCATTGCCCATGACGAGGGGTAGGAGTCTTTGCTACTGAAGTTGCTTGTTTCTCTTTCTTATTGGGATTAGGATTGAACTTAATAGGCCTCTTCATGTTGATGTTGAAGTTCTGTTTGGCACCCACAACTTCAACATCACTTTCTTTATCAGCCTCTTCATGTCGAAAAGCGATATCAACAAACTGATCAAAAGAAACTTCTAGTTTCAAAAGTAAAGGCTTCTTAAGGTTCTTATTCAACCCATAGACAAATGGGCAAGAAATTTGCCTTGGCACATTGATTCGAGCATCGTTCGTGAGCTGTTTTCTAGTCCATCGTATAAGATTTGGCAAATCGTCCATTTTTCAAAGTTATGGTGTGGGCATTATATCAGAAGCTCTTTGAATCTTTCAAAATATTTTCCAAATGGTTAATTTACAATTTCGTTTCGAATTCTACTTGTTTTTTCCAAGGGATAGAACTTTTTTAAGAAAGCTTTTACAAATTCTTCCCATGTTTTAATTGAGTTCGAAGGTAAGCTGTACAACCATTTTTCAGCGTAATCCGTAAGAGCAAATGGGATTAATCGAAGTTTGATTCCGTCATCAGAAAGTTGTTGGAGTTTAATGGTTGCACAAACTTGTTCGAATTTTGTCCAAAAGATGTATGGATCATCGTGCTCGAAATTGCCAAATTTTGGAAGCGTGGCAATATGGTTCGAATGGATTTCGAAATGGTTACCCGTAGGAGCAGGTAACGTGATGTAAGATGGAATAGAAACTTTATCAGGAAAGATTCTATCCATAAGAGTTCGATGGGCGTTTTCATTCGCCATTTCAGGAGGATCGTCTGTTCGAGTTAAACGGTTTGTAGAAGGGTCGCGAGTCCAACGATTCGTTGTTGTGTCACGAGTCCAAGTACTCATGCACAAGTGAAAGTCGAGAAGAGAAAGGAGTTAGAATTGAGTATAGGGGAAGAAAGAAGATTTGAAAATGTGTTTTTTTTTATTTTAAAGCAAAAATAAACCATGAAAAAAAATGTAGATGAATCTCCCCCCACACTTGATTTTGACTGTGTCCCCACAGTCAATCCAAGTGGAAAGAGAAAATAAAATAAAATAAAAATCTTATATTTACATGAAAGATTATTATTTACAAGAGATGAGAAAGTATACAGTCAAAAAGTAAATGAAACGGTCTTCTAAAGACCGATTCATTTGTCTCGTCAAATGTGTGAGACACAGCTTAAGCTCGAAAAACCAAATCATCAAAGATTTCAAAGTTGAATCTTGATTTGGAAAAACGAATGTTGTTTTGAAAATTGTACGAGTTGTTTTGTTTTCGATGATTTTTGGGGTTGATAAAAGAATTGATTGAAGTTCAAGTTTATTTTCACTAATTTGAAATTCAAGCTTATCGTTGAAAACATTTTCAGAGTTATTGATTTCAAAATCAAAATGGTGATTTTCATCTTCCCCGTTGGAATTTAACAACTCGTCATCCAAAAGTCCAAAAAATTCGTCGATGGAAATTCTATCGGTTTAGAAAGCCGTCGAACGAATTTAAATTAAAAATAAATATCCGCAAACGCACGGTGTACGAATGTAGCACGCGGCGAATACGGGTCGATCCATAGGGAATTGATGATTTTAAAATTCTATTCAATCAAATTATACCGAAGTCGAGAGTGAATAGCTAGAAATGTAAGAAACTGACAAAAACTAGCAAAAGAAAATGATAAAAATATGAGAGTCAGAAGAACAATTTAGAGATAAATCCACTCTCTATATCATATAAATCAATAAAATGAAGTTATGATCTCTCTTTTCTTTTCATTAGTGTAATTAGTTGATGTGTTTATCATAAGTATGATATATTTGTGCTATTAATTAGCCCAATATAAACCATCAAACTATAACACAACCACTAATACACATTTAACTCTCATGAAATATGACAACAAAGTTGAAGTAAAAATCTATTTTAAGCATAGCCTATCAACTATTGTTTAGAAATATAGGCTATCAAATTTCAATTTCAACATTCACTTCTTTGCCATAATCATATTTAGATGAAGAGGCTATTTGTGTTATGTTTGTTTAAGCATAGCCTATTTGTTATGAACAACATAGATTATCAAATTCAAAGCTAAAAAACATCATTAAACCACTTCAAGTGTTTCCATTAAAGCACAAAAGAGAGTATAAACATCAAAATGTTGCATCTACATACTAGAGAGCTTCATTACCCCTAAATTGTAGGGATTAAGTTCTCATATTTGTTATCAAATCAACAAATGTAGAAAGCAACATGAAAGCAAAAAGAAAGAAAAATGAAAGCTAATGGAAAAGACAACTAATCTAATTGCATACAGGTAAATCTACACTATTACATAAGAGGAGAAGAAGCATGTAAATAAAAGAGAATTAACATTGCATAAAAGAAAAGAAAATTACATGAAATAAAATGGCTAAGTAGCCATGGAAAGAAAGAGAGCTTTGATTTATTTTCTAAACTAAAACTAACTAACTAAGAGGAAGATGGCTACATGAAACATAAGGGGTATTTATACAAGTTAGAAACCCTAATGCATATTTTTGGGGAGTACCCAAAATGCCCTTGGAGAAAGTGTGGTTGCCAAGTTATCATTAGCTTTAATAATCCCCCACTTAAATGTACATGAAGCTTTAAATGTCTTTTATCGTGTGCATTAGCCTTTAATTTGTACATTAGGTAGTGGGTAGGTGGGGTCCTCCATGTTCTTCACTTTGAATTATTTCCATCTTCATTCCTTTGTATTCATTTTGTGCATGCATATTCCTTCATGAACCCACTTGTAATTGAGTGTAATTTCCTACAAAATAATATAAAAATTTCCAATTAAATGTTCTCAAATTAATATATGCACAAAAATGACCATTTTTCCCCTGGATGAAGATGAATATGTGACAATTTCAAATAATATGAATTTTTGTTTAAACAAGTTAAAATATCCAATATGATCATTTATTTAATTTAAAAAGAATAAATATGGTGGTTAAAATATGCACATTTACATGCACATCAACAAACCTCTGATTTTTCTTCAATGGGGTATTAATATACTCGACCCAATATTTAGAAAGAGAGTCAAAAGATGCAACATAGTCCGTCATAGAAGATTCACCTTGAGTAAGTTCAATAAAGCGTCGAGCTAAATTTATTTTTTCAGCTTTCGGTATAAACTTCAACTCAAACCTTTCCCGAAATTACACCCAAGTAAGATCCGGTTCAATAATTTCCGAAATCAAAAGCTCATACCAATCTAATTCTTTTTCTTGAAGCATGCTAGAAGCCACTTGGACTCGATGTAGGTCAACAAGATTCATGCGAGAAAAGATGCGATCTCATGTTCTAAGCCAAGCTTGGACTTCTATAACACTTTCGAAACCCTTGAATGGCCTTCCACCCAAATAGGTATAATCATTGCACAAGTGTGCAAACCCAAATTTAGGATGAGTAGGCTCAGGAATAGGTTTGACAGCTTGACATTCTTTACAAGATCTAAAAGCTATTGGGAAGACATAAATACTCCATCCTGAAGAGTAGCGCTGGATTGACCGGCGCTGGGACTACCAGGTCTAACCATTTCTCTTCTTTAAGAAGAAAAGAAAGAAGAGGAAAAATGTTATTCTCAAAATGAATATCAAACAATCATGATTGATAAAACAAGGCATCATAAAAGAAATTAGGATAGAACGGGTCCTAAGACTCGGATAAATCCAAAGGCATGATTCCTAAGAAAGACTTAGGACGATGATCCTTGCTATAATATTCTATATTATTTCGAAGTTTGGCTCTGATACCAAGTTGTGACGCCCCACCTCTATACTCACACTAGCCAAGGACACTACTGAGTAATGCCGTCGAATAGCACGAAGAATAAGGCTGTTGAGGAGCGACCATATGTGTAGTTGCTTTGTGCGAGGACCGATATGCAAGATAAAATATCACTTTCATTTCAAGAGGGAATCCGACATACCGATGCAAGCCCAAAGCTACTACACAGTGGCTTTGTGGTCTTCGGAAACAAATATAAAATAAGCATAACACAAATCAGTCACAGATATTCATATCACTAAGGCGGAAACATATATGAATATATCACATAAAAGGGTACATCAAAGTAGTGGTCATATAAGATCCACTACATTATACAAAAATAGGTACAAGTGCTAGAAAAAAGAATATGTATACATCAAGGAGCCTCTATCTCGTATGTATAAAAAAACTACTAAGCTAAGTAGTTAGCCAAAAGTCAGATGATGTACCCTGATAAGAAGTCAAGTAGAAGCACCTAAAATACCTCGGTCTGACCAGAGTATTATTTAAGAAGAAAATAATAAACAGATCAGTCTAGCTATAAATATCATATAAAATGAGATAGGATAAGAGATATGACCAAAACGTATGATAACAATGATGCCATAACGTGTCAAGTATACATTAAATGACAACAAAAATCATACAATATCGCAAATTTTCTCAAACACCAATAGAATGTCATATTTTTTATTTTATTCACCAAACCACAAATATTGACAAACTATATCAATGCCAATCGCAAAAATTGGTGAAACATAAATTCAAGAAATCATCAATTAGAAATTCAGGAATCACAAAGGAGGAGGCCTATCAAAGACGGGGCATGAAAATTCACCAACACACGGTATTTGGTGCCATTCACATCCACACATGTCGGACTTGAATGGCTCAAAATACCAGATTGTTAATTTATGTTTAGCAAAACTCAGCATATATATTAAATAAATAAATCACAGAATCACGAACATAGAGTATTACAACAGTAAGCAGCGGAATAGATAAATAACAGAGTTGAAATAAAATACATGAGAATATCTCAAATACAATGTTGTTTCGAATACAAGCAGATGACAAGTCTGATCCAACAACTGGATAGCTGAAGGCTGAATAGATACAATTGGATCTCCAACTGAAGCTCCAACTCCAAAGGTGAATCTCAAATGCTATGACACTTAGTCTGACCGAGCGTAAGGCAAACCACAAAACACTCGAGTCAGGATTAACATTCTTATTTCAATTAATCCAATTCAAGTGATATAACAACTGAAATACATGTAACTCAAAGGATGTCTGGGATAATCATCCTCTAAGGATCCGCGGAACTATCTACAATGTAGAAATATACGCTATTAACAACCAAACGTCATTATAACACCATGGTCATTTCAAAATAAATTTATACTTCAAAACCAGAATATCATTTCCATTTCAAATATATATATTTCCAAATTATAGCACTTTCAAAGTTACAACACTTTCTAAACCAAAACACTTTGAAATCATAATTCTCTGGAAAACCATAAATTTGAAATCATAACTTCCACCACTCAAACAGTTTAATAATAGTGTATATATAAAATAAAATAGTTTATAAAATAAAGTAGTTTATAAAATAAAATAATTAGTATATTAAGATAGTTTATATTAAAAATAGTTTTGTATTAAAATAGTGTGTGTAGATATATATTAAATAATTTATAAAGTACAATATTTATAATTTCCTCAAATTTCACAAGTCGATTCAAATCAACTTGAATTCCAAATTCAAATTTAATTCAATCTCAATTTATCAATTTCAATTCAATTCAGTTTCTAAATAAACAAATTCAAATTATATCGATTTCAAATACAGATTTGAACCACATAATAAACCATTTAAATTTCAATACTTTTTTAGTCTTGAAATATTCACTTAATAAATTCTATATTATCTAAATAACCTTAAATTACAATTTTCTAAATGTTTCCTTCAATTTATTTAAACGTGAAATTTTCATTAAATTACTTAAACCAAAACCAAGTTATAAAATCATATCTTAAATCTCAATTTCAATAAGTTTCAAATCAATTTAATTAAATAAAATTCTTAACTGAATACAATTTCAAATAAATTCAAATTTATCTTCCCAGCCTTAACTTATTCAAATTATTAGAAAAATCAATTTTTGGAATATAAATTTTAATAAATACTTAACATATTATATGTAACAACCTGGAGTTTTGCTGTAAATTTATTTGCGTCATTAAACGATTAATTTGCTAGCTGATTACTGTTTGTTGTTGAAATTTTGAATCTGGTTTAAATTCTTTTAATAAATGGTTAAAAGTGATTACGGGCTTTAAAATTAAGATTGGGCCACATTGTAATTGGTGTGTGAATTAATGTGTCCATGTGTGATCACATTTGCACTTTGTGCTACCATGTACATATATGCTCCTTTGGCTCGATTTCACTTTACTTCACTGTGCATTAATTCATTCGAAGTGTAGCCATTGTGCATTGTCCATGTCATTACCTGTAGCTGTCTCGGCCAGTTTACTTATTTGTGTTTTGTGATTGGTACATTTTGTACTTGAGTTTCATTGTGCATTGGGCATATCGCTTTTACCATATAAATTATTCAGTTTGTATTTGTATTTCATCAATGCTTGCTGCCTTGACCATTTGGGCAGCTTGCCTACCTATTTCATGTAATCTTTGGTTTCACTGATCACTTTTGTACTATGCAGTCATGTGTAGTTGTGTCACTTGATGTTGTACTTGCATTACCCATTGCATAGTATATTGGTTCATCTCCTTGTAGTCCTCATTACACTGTATATGTATCGTGACAATGGTTCATTTGTCTGCATTGACTTCATGTAGCTTTTGAGGTGGCTGTACACTGAGTTTTCATTGACTTGCATTTAGGTGTTTGCACTGTCCAGTATTTTGTATGAAGAAGCAACATATTGCCTTTTTTCTTCGGCACTGTCTGATGTGGCTGCACTCTGCATTCATATGATTACAATACCCAGTTTTTACAAGTACATTTCATATACTTGTAGCCATTCACTTAAAATCAGTTGCATTCCTCTGATTCATTTCATGTTTGAACCATTGCTCTGTGACCTTATGGTGGATGCAGTTCAGTTGCAGTCTGCCCTTGTGCTTGTGTGTGTGGTGCCATACCCTTGGTGCCCTCACCCTCCTCCAATTTTTGTAGTTGACCCACTGCTTTGTGTTTTGGATGCTACAGTTGAATTGAGTCACTGACTTGACCTTTTGCATTTGGTCACTGTATTTCATTTTGACATTATTTCATTGCACTTGAGTTGAATCCGGTAACTAGGGTTTGATCTTGTGTTTGCTTGTGAATTTTCATTGGGTACATCATCACTGTAGTGGCAAGGCAGTGCACGCAAGCGTGAGCTGCAGCCACACGCTATTGCTTTTATTGATATTTCAATTACTTTTGATCCATTGATCTTTTGCGTATTTCATATGCCATGTTGGCGAGACAGTACACGTTAGCGTGTACTGCAGCCAATTGGAATTGATGTTTTTAAGTGATATTTCAATTGTTTAAATTGATTTAGTTTCATTTGATCATTTTGTTGTTATCTAATGATCTATTTGATAATTAGATTATGAGTTTCTAGTCATTTATTAATAATTAGATTTGGATGTTAATTGCCGATTAGGCAATTCTGATGTTTTTCTAAATTATCTTCATTAATAATCCTTTCATCTATCTTCGTTGATAATTTGAGTTTGTTGAATTGTTGTGTAACACTATACGTGCTATATTCACCGTTATCCGATTTTCTTGGTAAAGGATCAGATATGTGAATTTATTTTAACTATCGTCTAATTGTTAATTATTTATTACTGTTTCTGTGCATTAATAACTGAGTTTGAATTAGACTGACCTGTGTATTATTTTCTTTTGAATGTAATACTCGGGTCAGACCGAGTATTTACAGGTTGTCGATATCTTACTTTGGGTTGCTGCTGGAGCTATGAAGTCTTTTCATACTTTTGGAGTTGTCGTGTCGTAGTATAGGAAGATATGTATTCATGTATATTATATACGAGAATGTACTTGTATATGTAACTTCCAGAGTCGACAGTTGTAGTTGTATCATATGTACTGTATCACATGTATTGTAACTAACGTCGGTTATTATATATATGAGACATTTTTGTTTTATCTGTGTTTCGCATTTATATTATCTGTGTTATTATTATATCTATTGTCCTAAACTATTATGAACCATCGTAGTTCATTTTATACTGGAATTGGATATATTGATGGGAGTAAATAAATAAGAGATGAAAAAAAAATATACCACTACTATCGAGATAACCAATACTAGTGTAAGGCCTAACTACGGATGGTCGCTCCTATCCAGCCTTATTCTTCGTGATAACAGACAGTATTCTTTTAATACTCTTTGTTATTGCGAGCATAGAGGTGGGGCGTCACAGTTGGTATCAGAGCTTGGGGTTTATGGACATAATATAAAACATAACTTAGATGGAACATGTGTTACAACTATTAGTCGATGTTTTATTGTGCTTTGAGTCAAAGCTAAAGTTTTGAAATTTTGATGAAATTTTTAAATATCTGTATTTAAAAATAAAAGAGAATTGTGTTTTGTTTATCAGAGTGCGCAGCGAAAACAGTGAGACTGCTTCGCTGAGTACAGTTGATAATTATTTTGATTTAAAAATCGAAATATGAAAATGAATTTAATTTCATTATTCTGTTTAACCAGTAGTTTGATTTACTGAAGTTCTTACTTGTTTTCTTTGGTGCTAATCATATCTGATTAGATTTTTGCTGTTTTGAATTATCTTCGTTGAAGATATATTTGAATGATTTCTTTGTTCATTTTGCAGTATACGTGCAAATTTATGTTGCATGTTACTGCATTAATTTTACGTTGAATCGATATTTGGTTATGAAACGTATTTTGTTGCCGTTATTTTTATAACGGGGTTTTTACACCGATGCTAGAATTTTGAAGTTCGGTGTTTTGTTGACATTTTTAATGAATGAAAATTCACTGATATTATGTTTTGATGCAAATTATTTTGATGACATTTTGACGTTTAAAAATTACTGTCGCATTGACTTCAGTAACCGTCAAATTTTAAAGTGAATTTTCAAGCGGTTATCTTGCAATGATGATTTTGAGATCCGTTTCTACAGTGTTTTGAGAAGTGCAATTTCCTTGTTGAAGTTCTCACTAATGTTGCTGTTTTTAATCACGGATTTGAAAATCGTTTTAAAAATAAAATTGTTTTCCAAAATTTTTACAGTTTGCGCTTTCAAAAGAATGAGGAAGCGATTTAAACGTTTCAGAAAAATCGAGGACTATGAACCCTTTATTTTACTGATTCGCTTAATTCCG
Source organism: Allium cepa (assembly GCA_030765085.1). Classification (NCBI taxonomy): domain Eukaryota; kingdom Viridiplantae; phylum Streptophyta; class Magnoliopsida; order Asparagales; family Amaryllidaceae; genus Allium; species Allium cepa. The sequence continues at coordinate 870,101,152 of CM060937.1, read as the reverse complement.
GACTTGTTCGTTTGAGAATGTAAATTATTACTTATATAAAATAAATGAAATTGTTTTCAGAAGTTTTGCATTTTGCGATTTTAAAAGAATGAGGAAGCGATTTAAACGTTTCAGAAAAATCGAGGATTATGAACCCTTTCTTTTACTGATTCGCTTAATTCCGGACTTATCCGTTTGAGAATGTGAAATGTTATTTTTGAAATACACAATTTTGCACTTTCAAGGAAACGATGAAGAGAATTAAACGATTTAGTAAAACTCGTGGTTATGGGACATGTGCGTTTGCTATTTTGGTTAATTCTGGACTCGTTAATTGAAATATTTGATGATTTTCGTGTACTTTCGAGCCACTATGATGGACCTTCGGGTCAAATACCAGTACCAGACCTTCGGGTCATATGTTGGACCTTCGGGTCATATGTTGGGCGCCAAAATTATGATGACTGTACTTGGTAGGCTTCGGCCATATGAGATGCACGTGCGGCGTGGCTAAAACTCGCCATATGATGGGATCGATCCAACCTTTTATGTTGATTTTCTAGAGTATCTTAATTGATTTCTAGATATTTTTTGAATCTAATTATCTGCAGGTAATTAGATATTTGATGTTTCTGATTATCGTTTTCGATAATTAGATATTTAATGTTTCTGATTATCGCTTGTGATAATTAGATATTTGAGATTTGAATATCGCTTGAGGTAATTAAATATTTGTTGATTTGCAATTTGATTATCAATTGTGATAATTGAATATTTGTTGATTTGAGATTTGATTATCATTTTTGATAATCGAATATTTGTTGATTTGCGATTTGATTATCGTTTTTGATAATCGAATATTTGTTGATTTGAGATTTGATTATTGTTTTTGATAATCGAATATTTGTTGATTTGATTATCGTTTTTGTTAATCGAATATTTGTTGATTTGTTGATTTGTTGATTTGATGATTTGAGATTTCTGATTATCGCTTGTGATAATTAGATATTGAGATTTGATTATCGCTTGAGGTAATTAAATATTTGTTGATTTGAAATTTGATTATCGATTGTGATAATTGAATATTTGTTGATTTGAGATTTAATTATCGCCATGATAATTAGGTTTTGTTGAGAATTTGTGAATTTCTTTAATGAAATTAAAAGATTTCTTTGGCATATGTACTCCCGACTTTTATTTTTCTAGCTTAACCAGTTTATGTTAGAGAAATAATTGTTATTGATGAATTTAATTATGAAAATTGCGGGGACGCAATTTTTATAAGGAGGGGAGTCTGTAACAACCCAGAGTTTTGCTGTAAATTTATCTGCGTCATTAAACGATTAATTTGCAAGCTGATTGCTGTTTGTTGTTGAAATTTTGAATCCGGTTTAAATTCTTTTAATAAATGGTTAAAAGTGATTACGGGCTTTAAAATTAAGATTGGGCCACATTGTAATTGGTATGTGAATTTATCCAAGGCCGATATCACTATCCATATACCCGGTTTTCTTTAATTCGTAACCCTAAACCTAAAATCGAACGAAGAATAAAAATGGCAGCCTTGTGATTTTTCGTTCGTTCCTCGAGAATAAAAAATAGTGGCTGCCGTTCGTCCCTCTTTTCAAAATTGAGGCCGTCGACTTCGATTTCTGCTCAATTGGTTGGTCGTCTCTTTGAGTGCTCACGGCGGCTTCCAATAGGTCGAGTTCGCCTCTGCTTCATTTTGCAAAAGTGAGTGAAACTTTTACTCACATCCAATTCAAGCTCCCTGGTTCTTTTGTTTTATTCGTATGATTTCGTTGCTGTTTAATATGGCTTCGATTGACTTTGAACTGGTTGATTTTGTCTATTTTGGGCTTCGGCCATTCGACTTTGTTTAGATGTTTGAGATGATTTTGAGCTGCTTGTTTTGCGTAGTCATCACTGATTGTTTTTGGCTGTTCTTTGTTGACATCGGTTTCAATTTGGTGAAATTGATTACTTGACTAAAACTGTCTCTGCCTTGCTTTGACTCCGGTCTTGATTTTTGGGTCGTCACGGCCCGCTTTCTTTGACTTCGGCTGATGAAAAGTTTGGGTTTAATTTACTTGCATGGTTCAGGCTTCATGTATATTTGCCTGGTTTTAATATGTGTACTGATTTCTCTATGCATCTTGTTGTGTTGTCCCTGGCAGTTATACTTCAGTATTAATGCAATTCCTTGTATACTTCACATGAGCTACCTTTCAATCTTCGTGACAATTGCAGTATTGATTATGTAGTTTGGGTTTTCTTGCATGTATAACTTGAACTTGGTTGGATTTTGCTCCGGGCCTACTTCTGATTTGATATGTACTGTCCCCTGAACATAAGTTTGCGCTGTGATTGTTCATCTCGGGTTAATCTAGTATGCTATGACATACCTGCTCGAGTTTGCACTGGGTTGAGTCATGTTGTAGTGATATTGCTTTAAGATAGTTGAGTTTACGTGCAGCTAATCTATTCTCTGCTACTGGTGCAAGCTTTAGTCTCATTGATGCATTCCATTTTCTTGAGTAGTTGTTGACTGCATCACCGTGCATTCATTGTTGCCATATTGGCTTTACTGCATCTTCATCTACCTGTTGTTCATGCAGAGTATTGACTGTCTGCATTTTGTCTTGTATCACTTTAGTTTGGTTCACTCCGGAAAATGTGTCCACGTGTGATCACATTTGCACTTTGTGCTACCATGTACATATATGCTCCTTTGGCTCGATTTCACTTTACTTCACTATGCATTAATTCATTCGAAGTGTAGCCATTGTGCATTGTCCATGTCATTACCTGTAGCTGTCTCGGCCAGTTCACTTATTTGTGTTTTGTGATTGGTACATTTTGTACTTGAGTTTCATTGTGCATTGGGCATATCACTTTTACCACATAAATTATTCAGTTTGTATTTGTATTTCATCAATGCTTGCTGCCTTGACCATTTGGGACAGCTTGCCTACCTATTTCATGTAGTCTTTGGTTTCACTGATCACTTTTGTACTATGCAGTCATGTGTAGTTGTGTCACTTGATGTTGTACTTGCATTAACCACTGCATAGTATATTGGTTCATCTCCTTGTAGTCCTCATTACACTGTATATTTATCGTGACAATGGTTCATTTGTCTGCGTTGACTTCATGTAGCTTTTGAGGTGGCTGTACACTGGGTTTTCATTGACTTGCATTTAGGTGTTTGCACTGTCCAGTATTTTGTATGAAGAAGCAACATATTGCTTTTTTGCTTCGGCATTGTCTGATGTGGCTGCACTCTGCATTCATATGATTACATTACCCAGTTTTTACAAGTACATTTCATATACTTGTAGCCATTCACTTAAAATCAGTTGCATTCCTCTGATTCATTTCATGTTTGAACCATTTCTCCGTGACCTTGTGGTGGATGTAGTTCAGTTGCAGTCTGCCCTTGTGCTTGTGTGTGTGGTGCCATACCCTTGGTGCCCTCACCCTCCTCCATTTTTTGTAGTTGACCCACTGCTTTGTGTTTTGGATGCTGCAATTGAATTGAGTCACTGATTTGGCCTTTTGCATTTGGTCACTGTATTTCATTTTGACATTATTTTATTGCACTTGAGTTGAATCCGGTAACTCGGGTTTGATCTTGTGTTTGCTTGTGAATTTTCATTGGGTACATCATCACTGTAGTGGCAAGGTAGTGCACGCAAGCGTGAACTGCAGCCACACGGTATTGCTTTTGTTGATATTTCAATTACTTTTGATCCATTGATCTTTTGCGTATTTCATATGCCATATTGGTGAGGCAGTACACGTTAACGTGTACTGCAGCCAATTAGAATTGATGTTTTTAAGTGATATTTCAATTGTTTAAATTGATTTAGTTTCATTTGATCATTTTGTTGTTATCTAATGATCTATTTGATAATTAGATTATGAGTTTCTAGTCATTTATTAATAATTAGATTTGGATGTTAATTGCCGATTAGGCAATTCTAATGTTTTTCTAAATTATCTTCATTAATAATCCTTTCATCTATCTTCGTTGATAATTTGAGTTTGTTGAATTTATGTGTAACACTATACGTGTTATATTCACCGTTATCCGATTTTCTTGGTAAAGGATCGGATATGTGAATTTATTTTGACTGTCGTCTAATTGTTAATTATTTATTACTGGTTCTGTGCATTAATAGCTGAGTTTGAATTAGACTGACCCGTGTATTATTTTCTTTTGAATGTAATACTCGGGTCAGACCGAGTATTCACAGGTTGTCGATATCTTACTTTGGGTTGCTGCTAGAGCTATGAAGTCTTTTCATACTTTTGGAGTTGTCGTGTCGTAGTATAGGAAGATATGTATTCATGTATATTATATACGAGAATGTACTTGTATATATAACTTCCAGAGTCGACAGTTGTAGTTGTATCATATGTACTGTATCACATGTATTGTAACTGACGTCAGTTATTATATATATGAGACATTTTTGTTTTATCTGTGTTCCGCATTTATATTATCTGTGTTATTATTATATCTATTGTCCTAAACTATTATGAACCATCGTAGTTCATTTTATACTGGAATTGGATATGTTGATGGGAGTAAATAAATAAGAGATGAAAAAAAAAAATATATACCACTCCTATCGAGATAACCAATACTAGTGTAAGGCCTAACTACGGATGGTCGCTCCTATCCAGCCTTATTCTTCGTGATAACAGACAGTATTCTTTTAATACTCTTTGTTATTGCGAGCATAGAGGTGGGGCGTCACATTATATATATATATATATATATTAAATCAATCTTAGTTAAATTAAATATCATTGTTAAATCTATATATAAAATAACATTTATATATAATATTTTAAGAATCAATATTTATTAAAACCATATATTTCTTTCCAAAACCAAAGAAATTATTTTTAAAATATTTATGTATAGACCAATGGTGTTTGTATATAATTTCCTATCTTATGGTCAAGTGATACAGATATTTATCATTCCAATCCATAATTTAAATATCTACGGGTATATATCATTTCAACCTGCAATCCCAAATTCAATTCAACGAAAATCGCTTGGGTTTATCATTTCAACCCATAAAAAATTTCTCCAATTCTGTGGATCGTTCGGGTATGTATCATTTCAACCCATAGGGAATTTCTAAACTAAAAGGGAACTTGCAAAGTGATAACAGTATGAAAATAATATAACAGGCATATATCATCAATAATTAAATAAAATATAAAAAGGCATATATTATCAATAATTAAATAAAATATAAACAACTGGATATGGTATCATTTCCCACAGGTGAACAGATACAGATAATAGCATATATAACAATTTAATGAACTAACAGCAGCATATTCAATTGTCGTTTCAATTGAAATCAAATTTAATAAATATAAGAACGTTAATCGTGAGTGATTGCTCACCTTTCGAGGCTAAAGAGGATAGATAGTGAAGTTGAGTACAAAATGCAAGCACGAATCCCAAAGCAAAGCTAGATTGGCACGAATCGACGAACACGACTGATAGTTCGGAATCGACGAAATCAAATCAAACTGGATTGATGAAGTTCAACGGTATAAATGAATATATATATGACTATATACATATATAAAATCATATTTTAAATTCAAACACATTTATAAATTTAATTAAATATGTATTTCAAAATCAATGTCTTTAAAATAACACAAAAAACTTCATATTATATTCCATTGAAATCGATATTTATAAAAGTCCATAATTTACAAATGTTTCAAACAATATTGAACATATTATCTATATACATTTAAACAATATTAAACATATTATCTATGTACATTTAAACAAAACCTTTTTCAAAATATTAACCAAAACGTTTGTACTTATGTGTACCAACATAACCATATGTACACATATATTAAGTTATATTAACAACTATGCAAGCTGTATAATTATGTAGACCATCATCTATATATAAAATAAAAATCTGGATATACAAACACTATATATATATACTAATGATATATCGGTATAACAAATCCCAAAAATATAATATAAATTAGTAATATATATGAAAGGCGACACTTTATATATATATATATATAATATACTTCTTATACTGACATATATATGTATGCACATTACAGTCGAAGCTGTTATAGTGGTATACATAAACATAAACAACTAATTTAACTTTTATAAACTACAATTAAAAATCAAGTATATATATGTAACATGTAAAATATAGAAACTAATATATACTCTTTCTGTCTTCAAATGTACAAATACAACAACAGACCAAAATAAAATATACAGAAATATAAAACATACATATATCACAGTTATTTTTCTACTATACATATATTATATAAAAAAAATGTCACTCTTTATATAAACTTATCTTATAAACTAATAGTGTACTGTAACAATTTTATATATACTATAAACTATCATAAACTATAGCCAAATAGTACTCATATATATCAATATGTAACTGCGACAACTAACATGTTATAAAAATCCAGTAAAATATAAGACTAACAAAATATAGTATACATACTAATATTTATAAAAAACTATATGTAATTATCAAACTATTTCAACTATACTATAAGACTTCATTATATACATGAGTTACAGGCAAACTCTATGTGAACACAGATCATAAAAAATCATTTCATAATGCAGCTATATAATAAGTATACTATGCATATATATATTCACCTACATGCAATGTATAGAGGAGGAGAGATGATCGACAAGGCAGTGGAAGGTCATAGCCTTGATATGGTGGAGGTATTGTGGATTTGGGTTGGGGGCGGGCTCGGGTTTGTAGCCTATGCGTGGAGGAGTTGCATGCCTAGATGAGGTAGTGAGGTGGCGTAGTGGAGAGCTGCGGTGGTTGTATGGATTAGGCTGTGAACGGCGGAGCATGGGGTTGGTTGGACAAGCGACACATAAAAGCAGGTCTGGGATGGGAAGAAGGTGCCGAGGTTGGGTCGCGATGGTTAGTCGAGTGGAGTGATGCGATGGTGGTGATGTAACGACCCGTAATTCCGCTACTTCGAAAATGAGAGATTTTGTTTGTTTTAAATTTAAACAGGTCTAAAACTTAAATAAACAAGTTACATATAATAGATATTAATATAAAAATTATCTATTCTTATAGTTGTTAATTTAAAAAGTATAAATTTGGATTTTATAACAAATCAACAAAAGTTAAGTTTTGTTAAAAATAAATAAATGCTTAAATAAATAGGTTTAAATGTTTATTTAAAAAGATAAATATCATTGAAAACATAATAAAAATAATAAAAGTATAATAATTAAAAGTATGTTAATAATCATTTAACAAAAATAACTAAATTTTGTCGCATTTTGTCAGTTTTACATACACCGTAAAATTAGAGATTTTGATATTATTTAAATATGATATAAAATATAAAGAGACCTGTTTTAATTTATTTAAAAAAGTAAAAAGTTCATTTTTAAATTTGGTTTACGTAAATAAATAGTTTAATTAAAACGTCAAAATGTGACCGTAAAACATTTTGTCGGAAAACAACGTTTTGTCAATTAAAAGTCGTCGCAACGTTGTCGCACCTTTATTTCCTTATATAGGAACATATATTCAAATAGTGTAAGTATTAATTAATTCAATAATCAAGTTTACATTTACTAAACAAAGTTAGAAATTTCTAGAAAACAATTAAGAAAAAGTAAGCATAAAAAGACAAAAATGCCATTTCAAAGCAAAAGGTAAAACATCAAATCAAAGAAATATAATTATTACTTACTTTACTTAATATCTAAGTGAAAATGATAAAAAGTAATGATTTGAAATGTGATATTAAGTGTTAAAAAAATAAGATTACTTTATAAGTAAGAACGGGTATTTTGGTCTTTTTATAAAATATTATTTTAATCCAAAAGTTTTTCTATAAATAAGCATCCACTTTCTCGCTTTTATTCACTTCTTCTTCTTCATTTTCGAAGCTTTTCTCTACCTCTTTCATGGCTTCTTCTTCTCTTTCAAATGCTTGCTTACTTTTTTAAAACCATATCAAATCAACTCCAAACACCACCAACTTTGCCAAAAACCTTAGAATATTACCAAAACATGGTTTTGCATCTAAGAAGTGAAGAAATGATGGAGGAAGATCAAGATGTGGCCAAACTATATGGATGTTTGGAGGTGGTGGTCGAACAATTTGAAGCATGGTGGCAGAGTTTACATGATGGTTTGGTGTAGTTAAGAGGATTTAGTGAAGCGTTGTTGCATATGAATGTTGGTAGGAAGAATTGGTTAAGTTAAAGGCGAGTACTCATATTTACTGATAAATCCATAAATAATTTCAAGTATAATGATTTGAAAGTTTAAATATGTTGAATGATTGAATGTTTAATAACTTGGTTGCAAATTGGTTGATTATGTGATTGTTTATTTGGTTGATAACTTGTTTGATAAATGATAAAAGAAATGATTAGAAATTAACCATAGTTAATTCAATGGAAATTAAATCCATATAAATGTGTGTATGGAATTATTTAGCCTCTTAATGATTTAAATAAGTTAAAATAGTTTAAATATAGTTTAAAACAAATTTAATTCGGACAAGTTCCAAAGCAATTCATAAAGTTGGTCAAAGTCGAGCTCGTCGTGTAGCGGTAGTTCGTAAATTTCAATCCGTAACTTTAAATTAATGTAGAGAGTGATTTATAAGTTGGATTTCTTAGAAATAAAATTTTTTTGGTCCAAAATGATAATAGTTTTAAAATGAAGAAATAAAATCAAGATTTCAACAAGTAGATTTAGAAATATCTCCAAAAGAATTTCTAAAAACATCGCGGTTTTGCAGTTCGGAATCCAAAAAGGGATATCTTTATAAATGATATTTTTAAGTGGTTAAAAATATGAAATAAATTTATTAAATTTATTAAAATGGCTTAAAAGAGATTTGGAATGGAAAATATGAATTTTCAAATCTTAAAAAGTTGTTTAAATCAAATAAGCTTATATAGCACTTTCCACGAAACTTTTATGTTACGAATTTTATAGTCTTTTGAATATGAGTTTAAACTTAACAATTATTTCCTAAATATTTTTGTGAACAATTTTAAAGGAATAATTAAGATGATTTGGAAGTTTTAATAAGAGTTTGAATAAATTGTTAAGATGAATTGTTTATACCACTTAAATAAAAAGTGAAGAATATTGAATATAATAACAAACTGTGTATGCGAAAACGACTAGCACATTTGTCCCTCCTGTGAGATCTCGGAAGGTTAAACAAGGTGTTTAACTAAGGTTAGGGATGGAGCAACCAGTGCCCTAAACTTACATGGCCTATGTTTTCTCTTTTTAGGCGAAGGGTGGAATAGATCAAAAGAAAAGCCCGGATGCTCTAAAAGATCATCCTTAAGTTCTTCCAAGATAAAAGAGAAGAAACAAATTCTTTGAATGTTGATTAACGACTTAACATCTTTTTATCGATGATTAGTACGAAGGAACCAGGATCGAATTTGAGTGATTCCGATCCGAAAACCCCTTCCAAACTAATTTTGGAAATAAAATATATTGAAGACAATGACCATTGATGAGAAAGATCATCATGATGTAGGATTACATGCCAATAGTCCCTGGAGGTGAAACTTGTTATTAGTCCCTAGAGGTGAAATTTTCCATTAGACCCTAGAGGTGAAACTTGCCATTAGTCCGTAGAGGTGAAATTTACCATATTTAAAGTGGCAGTAGTGCTCTGTTATGAAAATCTTCGATTTGCAAGAATATGTTTTGAATTTAAGAAAGAAATCTTTGATTTAGATTTAATGATTGATTTGGGAATATTTTCCCTAAGTTAAAAGTTATAATTTGAATATAACAAATCATTGATTTAGATTAAAAGAATGATTTGGAAAAGTTTTCCTAAGTAAAAGAGCAAATGATAAGGATTTAAGAAAGGTTTAAATAAACCAAATGATTTGATAAATGAGGCTTAATGATTCTATATGATCTTGAAAATAAAATAGAATAAACTGAAAAGAATATATCAAAGAAAGATATTTGATTGGATAAAAGATGAAGTAATTGATTGATGGTTGATATCCACTATTGAACTTAACATCTTTTAAAGTGATGATTAGCTTTGAAGGAACTAGAGTTAGATTTGGTTGATTCCTATCTGAAAAACAATTTGAACGAATGTATACGTTCGAATGTGAAGACACGTTGAAGATGATGATGATTGAAGACCGTCGATCTTCATAGCGAGAGGACTGCTTGTTGAACATGCTCTGGGTCGCTCCCATTATAAAGTTATTTATAGCAGCGGTCTCCATGTGATGGAGATTTTTTGGATTGCAAGGACTACTCGCTACTAGTGATAGTAGGAGAGTGCCTTCGGTTTTGTTCAGTCTCAGAACGAACTTGTATAGATGAATGTTTGACATTGCATTTCTGAGACACAACGTTTGACTTCTACAAATGTACATCAGTGGCGGCGGAGAAGACAACTTCTCTTAACTTAACACCCTCCTTGAGACATACGACTTCAAGGGTTGTAAGCTTCTAGGAGTCAAATAGTGATCAATGGAATGGCAGTGTGGCATTTAAAGTGGAGCTTGTTATGATCAAAGCGTGGTTTTGTATGAAAACGTGGCTTTGAAGAAATTGAGCATAGCCTCGCGAGCCTCACACCCCGGTTATGATGGGATTCTATGTAGTCAGATGTATGCTCGCATTTTCGATAGTAGTGATTTGGGTTATCAGATGTTCTGAGCCCTAGGTACCAAGTACGTTTGGGCCTCATGGCAGGGATACGTGAAGTCCGAGTCCTTGGATGTTATTCGCAGATTGTATCCACTTTTAGCCATTTGTGCTGTTGTATAACGGCGTATGGGTCATGGACGTAAGCCGTGGATATAGATTGATCTTTCCACTAGTTTCCTATCATGTTGAAAATCCAATCCCAATATGAGATTTACGGTTTTGATTGTATTCCCAAAATAGCTGTAATGACTTGCAAACATTTCAGCTACCCCTTTTGATATCATATATTCTGTTCGGTATATTTCATTGATCTAGTCCGGATATATTACCTTAGACTTAGTTCAGATATTGGTACCTTATTTGAATTAGTTTATATGAAAAGTGTTTTCAAAAGAATGCCATTAAAAATGATATTAAGTGTATCTTGGTATGAAGTATTTTGGTTATCATAAGGTAAAAACCCATCCGTGTTTATGTGTAGGCGTGGTCTTATGAGATACCCTTCTTTTCAAAGGTTTTGATAACATCGTCATGATCTATACATTTTAAATTTCGAGTATCTCACGCTGGTTTATTAAGCCTGATCCGGGTATTTTTAATACTCGGGTCAGATCCGAGTAGTTTCAGGTTTAGTTGAAGACGTTGGTGTTTTTAGAGGAGAGCAGGAGATCTTTATCATCGTATGGACGTATTCCATTAGCCGCTGTGGTTTGTTAGTTTTAGTTTGATGTTTGTCAGCAATTGTAAGGACATGGGTTTATAACTGTCCAGGCTGAACCTAGGTTAGAATCTGATATTGTATTTTAAAAATTTTCGCTGTAAAGATTATTATTGAAATAATATGTGATATTCCATTGTGTGAGATTTGTTCTATCTTTATTTTCTTTCTATCCTTAATGATCCATCTTTTCGTGCAATTTGGGTTAGACATGTGTGGTTTATTGTCAATTCAAAGAGTACGGAAAAACGGGCCGTTAAAGGTGGCCGCCATGGATAGGAGGTGTGGCAAAGTATGATGGCCGAACATCATGAAGAAAGGAGGGAAGAAAAGGAAAAAGAGGAAATAGAATCAATGCTTTAAACTTACTATAAATATTTGTTTGCCAAAGCAAGAAAAATAGAGTGAGGCGATAAAGGAGAAAATGAAAAGAACAATAAAATTTATGAAGAGGAATGAGAAGAACGGAAGTTTGTAGAGGAAATGAAAAGGCTTTTATAAATAAAGGCTTAAATTATATTATTTCAAATGAAACCGGAAAGTGAAACGAACCAGCATATTGAAGCTTGCATTGAGAATAACAAAAGTAAGAATTTATTTTGACAGATAAGAATGGGAAAGCCAATATTTGAATTATAAATGCTAAATGGCTATCAGGTTACACCACAAGGGGAAGGGGGATTTCCGACGGCTGAAAACCGTCGGCGGCCGTCGGAAGCCGTCGGCGGCCGTCGGAAAAAGCCGTCGGAAATGACGGCGTCGGGGAGCAGTGTTTCCGACGGCTACCGACGGGTGCTGCCGTATAGATTACCGACGGCTTCCGGCGGCTTCCAGCGGTTTCCGACGGCTTCCGTCGCCCGTCGGAAGCCGTCGGAAACCGCCGGAAAACAGGCCGCCGGGAGCCGTCGGTAACCGATGAAAATTTCGACCTATAAGCCGTCGGGAGCCGTCGGGAGCCGTCGGAAGCCGTCGGAAATCTGCTGTTTTTTTTTAAAATCTGCTGCAAATAGAGCCTTCCAACCACATTTCTCTTCCAAACACTACAATATCAATACTGCACAATCCAATAAACAATAATCCAACCAAACATGCAAAACAATACTCCAAAATATTCAATAGACACAGAAATAAACAAAATTGGAATAAAAATAAAATACAAAATATACATAACATTCCAACATTAACAATAATACTAACAATAACTGTTCTAATCATGCATATCCTGATACAGCTACAGAACCAAGTGTATTATACATAATTATACATATCAACAATTAATTGTTCCATCTACCAAATCATTGTAAACTAAAACTAAACATACCTGCACGAACGAATCAGAAAGCAATGAATCAATCTGCCCCAGATCCAGAGCCAGCCGATGAAGGGAAGCGGCCACCAAACTGCTGCATGTACTCAAATAACTGTGCCGTCTGCATGGCCTGTTGGCGGTTCTGCTCCTCCAACTGCTGAACTCTAGTCTGCAATTCTTCTATACTTGCTAGCTCGCTCTGAGGTCTACTCCGTCGTCTCCTACTCTGACTACTGGACTGCAATAATTGAAAAATAAATAAAATCAAAGTTTATTGTTTTGAAAAGGTAAGAATATCATATTTTAAGTATTTTAAGAAAAATTAAATTATTTACCGCTAAATTGCCAAATCCGTATCGTCGACCATGCTCTGGTGGACTCATAACGGACTCAAAAATAACGTCCTCTTCATCGGTCGTCAGCTGCTCTCGACCCGTATCAGAAAGGAGTTTCTGTCGCTGCTCCATAAACATCTCCTGCATTGACAAATTAATAATATCATATCATATTTCATAATAATTTGACAACTAAAACAATTACTAATACTGAATAAAATGAAATATGCTTACATGGCTTTTACTGGATTTATCGTCCTTCCATGTGTACGAAACAGTCCCGTCTGGATTAACATGCTCGACAGCATGCGTACGGGTGAACACGTCCATATAGCTGACAGGACCATGTGCCTCGGCTTCCTGAAGTTGATTGTTACATACAATTATTATACATTTAAAATCATATAGCATAAACTATTTACATTTATTATTCAGTAATTAAATTTACCAACTCCTGCCGATACTGCTGAAACGACTTCGATCCTCCGCGATGAGTAACGGGATTCTTATTTCTATTTGCAGAGTTTCTATCTGACTCTGCCTGTACATTCAAAATTTGATACATTATTTTCCAATCACATTAAATTAATAATTCAAAAAAAATTAGTATACTTGCCTTCGCCTCGTCCGTCTCCCAGTAGCTCAACCAAGCTTGCCACACGCTCTCCCCCATCCACCGTGGTCTCTTCCCGGATTTCTTAACCTCAGATATCATGTCTCTGTAGTTCTTTCGCATCTTCCTCATCCAGTATGCTCGTGCCAGCTGCATATCATCTGTCTGGATGTCTATCTCAGCCTGTGTTAAAAAAAGATTACACTTTAAACGATAAACAGTAGAAAAACGACAAAAACGAATTAAAAATGGAAAACATAAAAATTACACATACTAGGACATCCTGCCATATGCACTCTATGATGTGCGGAGGGATGGTATCCCACTTCGGCCAGCACGCACTCATCCTACTACGGTATGCTGCTCTGGAGACGTCCAACACTACCTTAGTGGGTAGTAGCTCGAACCCCCTGTTTTTAAGTACGATACAGATAAGTACGTACGTATAGTATAGAAAAAATAAGATGATGAATAAGATTTAATTTTTACCCATCTGCTTTGGGGACTAACGTAACAACTGGACGGTGTGGCACTTGCGATGGGCCACTGCCATCGCCTCCTGAAGAACGGGAAGAGCTCCTCCCTCTATGTGACATAATGATAAACCTGTGACGTTTACACATCATTATATAAGAGAATAAAAACATGATAATGAAATATATTTCATATGAACATGACATCAACGGTATAAATTGCTTAATTATAATGACTGAAATGTAAATAGAAATGTAAGTTTGTTATACCTGATTCATAATGGGTGTACTCTTCCTACGATAAGCAGAGTTCATTGCATTTTTAATAAAAATTGCTAAATAAATGACAAATTGAAATAACATAAAACAATAGTAAACGGATTTAGTTTCATAGTTACATCAATTTCATAATACATCAAGAATTCAACATAGTTACATCAATTGCAAAAAAACAGATTCAAATTTATATCAGTCATCATCGTCTTCTGATTCAGATTCGGTCTCGTTTTCGACGATATTTTCCTCTGCACTGTCAAACGCTTCTACCAAAACATTTGATTCATCGATCAAAGGACCAAAATCTGTATGATCGTCTGTAATTATTATTTCGTTATTTTGCTCAAGATCTGCCTGATAAGCTTGTTCGTCCGGAATATTCTTCCCATCAAATGTGAATCTGGCCTTTATTTTAAAAACTGCAGACCAATCTGCTTTATCTCTTTTTAGAGACGGATAAGGAGCGTAATAAACTTGCAATGCTTGTTTGACTAGTACAAAAGGATCATACTTGTGATAGTGCGATGTATGCTTTATTTCGATAAGATTATAATCCTTATGCACATTAATTCCAGAACCTGGAACATTGCTAAACCAATTGCATCTAAATAGAAACACCTCCTCCGTGGGTCTTGAGAAATATGTCAGTTGCAAAATTTATGTTAGAACGCCATAAAAATCATTTAAATGGTTTTCTGGATCGTCACTACCTTTAACAAATACACCAGTATTATTTGTTAATTTTTCTGCACCGTATTCTTTGGTGTTAAATTTGTATCCATTGACGAAATATATTGGATATGACTTGACCACTCTTTTTGGTCCCATTGCAAGATGTTTCAACCCTTCGTCAACAACACAATTTTTCGGGTCATAAACGTAATTTGAAAACCAACGGGAAAATTCTTTACTGAGATCTCCGTTCGGATGTTCCCGTTCATAAACACTGTTTATATAAACAAATTATTACATTAGGTTATACACGCGCATGCATTACAGAAAAGAATAAAACAAAAATTATTATTTCAGAATACCTAACAAACGGTGCAACCTCGGCACAATTTAGAAGAATATAAGTGTGTGCTACACGAAGATCTCTATCGTCTAGCCATATTTCCACACATTTTCCAGAAGGCCGACCATGTTGTCTAAAAATAGATAACATTGCTTGAGAGGACTCTTGTTCGTCGCCTTCATCATTACGAGGAACACTTTGAAATGAAATATTCACATGGTCACTGAAATAGTGAGAGAAAAAGAACGAAGCTTCTTCTTCGATGTAAGATTTACATATCGAACCTTCAACTCGTGCTTTTTGTCTCACTTTTTTCTTCAGATGATTCAAATATCTATGCAACATTAATTTATATTAACTTCATCTTTCAAATGCAATTAAATTACGTTATAACATATTACATACCTCTCAAATGGATACATCCATCCGTATTGGACAGGACCTCGAAGTCGTGCTTCAGATGGAAGATGAACAGGTAAATGTTCCATCACATTAAAAAAACCTGGCGGAAATATTTTCTCTAATTTGCAAAGCAATATAGGAATGTCCACTTCAAGTTTACGTAAACGTTGCACTTTTAAAGTAGTCGAACAAAGCTCTTTGTAAAACATACTAAGCTCCGTTACTACCTTCCAAACTTTTAACGGCAGTAGTTCTTTAAACATAACGGGAAATAAATTTTCCATCATTATGTGACAGTCGTGACTTTTCATTCCGCTCAATCTACCATTTTTAAAGTCAACACATCTACGAAGATTTGATGATATCCCATCAGGAAATCTTAACCCTTCCACCCATTTTAACACAGCTTTAACTTGATTATTATCTAATTCGTAACAAGCTTTGGTTTTTTACTGTCATTTGGTTTCATATGAAGCTCGGGACGTTTGCATAATTCTTCTATATCACGTCTTGATTTCAAATCATCCTTCGTCTTCCCTTTCACATTCAAAATTGTGTTAAACACAATATCAAATACATTTTTCTCATTGTGCATCACATCTATGTTATGGCGAAGCAGAAGATGTTTCCAATATGGCAACTCCCAAAAAATAGTTTGTTTGCACCAGTTATGAACAACTGATTTGCCTTCAATTTCTATTTGCTCCCCAATTTCATATATCTTTGGATAGTCCTTAACAAGTTCATATATGTCTTCGCTTGACCATATCGTCGGTGGTTGTCTGGTTTCTACTCTATTAGCTAAAAAGTTTTTCTTGTCTCCTCTGAAGGGATGATTTACATGGAGAAAACATCGATGACAGTCAAACCATGAAATTTTCTTACCATGAGGTAAAGAAAACGCTCTTATTTCATCCATGCAATATGGACATGCTAGACGACCGGCAGTACTCCATCCCGAAAGCATTGCATAGGCAGGAAAATCACTTATAGTCCACAACAAAGAAGCAAACATACGAAATTTTTTCTTCTTTGACACATCGTATGTTTCTACTCCTTCGTTCCACAGTATTTTTAACTCCTCAATCAACGGTTGTAAATATACATCGATTCCTTGTGTCGGATCGTCGGGGCCAGGAACGACAACAGTAAGAAACATATATTGCGTTTTCATGCACATCCATGGAGGTAAATTATACGGTGTGACGATAATGGGCCAGGATGAATATTTAGAACCAAATTGAGAAAATGGAGAAAAACCGTCCGTACATAATCCTAATCTAACATTTCGACTCTCCGCTGCAAAATTTGGATACGTTTTATCGAAATGCTTCCATGCTTCTTCATCGGCCGGATGTGTCAACGTACCCTCTTCCTCCGTTCTCACGCTATGCCACCTCATATTAGACGCAGTTACAGAAGATGCATATAATCTTTGAAGTCTTGGAGTTATGGGTAAGTAGTGCATACGCTTGTACGGAACTTCCTTACCCTTCTTTTTTCTTAGTTTGTATCTCTCCTGGTTACAAACTTTACAATTTCTAAGGTTTGCGTCTTCTTTCCAAAACAACATGCATCCTTTTAAACATGTATCTATTTTCTGATACGGTAAACCAAAAGCCGACATAAGTTTTTTAACTTCGTAGTGATTTTCACACATTAGATTATCGGGCGGCATATGTCTTTTTGCAGCTTGTACAACAGCCGTAAACCCAGCTTCAGCGATGTTGTATTTTGACTTCATCGCAATGTATTCTGCGATTACTGACAGCTGCGTGCCGCTTTTACAACCATCCCAAATAGGTTTCTTAGCTGCATCTAGTAAATCATAAATTTTCTTAGCTTGAATATTTGGTTCTTCAACATTTACATCATCGTCGTCAACTTCAACCATAGGAAACATTGATCGTGCTGCATCTTCGACCATATTTTCTATACGGGTCGTTGAAACTATTTCGTTAATGACACTTTAAGACTCTACAGAAGTATTTGCTACAACTTCTCCATGCCGATCCCAAACATAATATTCGGGTGTGAAACCGTGTTGGCACAAATGAACTTTCACAATATCTGGTAACAAAAACTTCAAATGTCTACACCTATTACACGGACAACGAATTTCTGAATCGTTTCCGTTATTACTTAAGGCGAATTCAACAAACACGTTTATACCATTATAAAAATCTTCTTTTATTGAGCCCCTCAGTTCTTTTCTTTGGTACATCCATCTCCTTCGATCAACAAAATAATCAATCATTTTTCCTATTTGACAAAATGAGAAGTTCAAAATTTAATATTTATTTTGAAGAATACATATTCGAAAAAGATTATTTTCATGTTCGTATAATATTTTGAATTTAAAGAACAACTTCACAAATTTAAAAATATTTTCAAATAGGGCACATTTCATTTTTTAACGTACGTAACGATTAAAAATATATATATTTTTTTTTCATTGGTCAGACATCCTACTTCCCATTACAAACACAGTAAGCATTTACATTTCGTATATTACTTCGTCTCAAACGATTCAATAAAATTTCGGCAGCATTTCCCTTTTGTTCCCTGCATTGTACACAAATGCGTGTACGCAGGAAACAAAAAAGAAAAGTTAGGGCGAAATTTTATGAACCGTTTGAGACGAAGTAGTATACAAAATGTAAATTCTTACTGTGTTCATAACTTGTCCAATACAGGGACAAATCCGACAAACATTGTACCAGATGAATATAAATGGTCGTTTTTCGAAAAAATGACTATTTATACAACGATCATGTACAACACTCGTCAGACGGGGCCAAAAACTCTCTAAGAGACATTTGTCGGTTAACATGCGCGCATTTTACTCAAACATACAGTTTTACTCACTGTTCACATTTACAAAAATATATAAAAGTTTAACACAGTTATTCGACGTATTACGCATCAAAAAGGCTGGTTTAACATTTTTGTCTTTTTTTTAATACACACAATTATAATTTAGAGTAATGCATTTTTTTGTTTCATAAGTAAATACGTGCACAATATAATACTCCTAGTTCATTCAATCATTTTATCGTATGGCAAATAACGTATACAATCGTCGAATCAGGACATACACAACAATTTACATATACATGAACAACCACAAAGTATACGTGTTTTTCACAATTTCACGATAAAAGATGAAATATGTATGTCATGTGATGCTATAAACCATTGTTACGCTAATGCAAACAATTTCAATCGCAAATTCGCCCTAATTTATCAATTTATGCAAATCTAAAATTAGGGTAAAAACTGAAATTTTCAGAAAAATAAGAGATTATACCTGAGATTGAGAGAAAGAGGTGTTGAATCAGCAGTGTGGAAGGAGAAAAAATCACGAAATTGGCGAATGGAGGTGGAAAATGTGAATTTGGGGGTTTTTGGTGAGATTGGGGGAAGCTGGAAAATGAGGAAGAAAGGCTCGGCCGACTGCAGGTATTCACGAATTTCCGACGGCTTCCGACGGCCGCCGACGGCCCGTCGGAAGCCGTCGGAAATTCGCCGTCGGAAGCCGTCGCCCCCAGCCATCGCTATTTCGCTTTTTTCTAGTAGTGTTAATACATTGGAAAATGGAAGGCACAGATAAAAAAGACTTAAACGATTATCGGTACGGTTATCGATTGTCGGTTTCACCGTGTACCGGATTTCAAAACACAAAATTGAATATACTGCAGAGACCAGCATGACGAGACGATCAAAATGGTATACTAATATAAATGATAGGACCATATTATCAAAAGTTGATAATGACACCGAAAATGCTGCTAAAACGTCCGAATTAAGGTAGACGGAGTGATAACATTCCAAACTTGTAGAAACGAAATATGACGTCTCACTAAGAAGATGATTTACAAATTTATTATATAAAAATATTAAGGTTTTGAAAATACTTTATCATCATCAAATTTTAACTGTTTTGAATTTGAATGAAATTACACAACAAAATAAACATCCACACGAGCATGTCAAAATTTACCATCTGATATATTTAAATAGACGTATTTCAAATATAAATTTTGTATTTCAAAATTCAATTATTAAAATTTTCGCAAAATTTCCAGTTGAATATATTTTTAAAACTATTAAAATTTATGCGTCGTTATAACGTGTATCACAAATGGGTCGCTGTCCTATGATCGCCGTAGAGTCGGTGCAATGACGCAGTACAATAACGGTATGCCCGATGAACCTGATAAGACGGAACAACGACGTAGTACAAAAATGGTACGTCCGATGAACCGAACTTCATAAAAGAACATGGGTCGCTAGCACATAAAAGAAATGAGACAAAACTTAATAAAACAAGGTACAGTCCCCCACGTGGACAAAGAGACATCACATATCGCTAGTCTAAACCATAAAATGATCATCATTGATCAATAAGAAGTTTGAATTACACTAAGCTAGTAAATAAATGATTTTAGCTTCCCCATAACCACTGGTTTAACTTAAGTATTTACGAACAAATTGTAGATTTCCACTCAAAAATTGTCATAAGGTTTCAATCGAACAAGTCTAAGAATTAAGCGACGAAGTAAACGCAAGCGTTTCATACTACTTATTTTGCTAAGTCGTTTAACTGGATTTCTCGAACAAATGAGGTAAAGGTTTGCATATACTAATATATTGGAAAACGGTTTTTAAAAATGAGCTTTGTATTAAAGTAACGTTGAAATTAATTTTGTGAAAGAGTTTGGATATTTACCACTAGTATAGAAATCTTTGTATTTTCAAGTGACAAATCACAGAAAACGACTGTGAAAACAATTGATCACCAAAGATTCACATTTGACGATGTGAATTAAAACCCCAAAATTCGATAGCAAATTCGATCAATTGGATGTTCTCAAAAATCCAGAAAAGAAGTCATCAAAGTCGATAATAAATGACAACAACCAATCAGATAAAAAAATCGATAAAAATTGGAAATCCACTCAAAAACAGCCAAAATTGATAGTTCCAAACGTCTAGTAGGTATTTCTAAACGTCTGGCCCTAGGTTTTGAAAAAATATAAGCCTTTTCTCCTTTCTCTTTTTAATTCCAGAACCATTTCAGACACCTGGATTTTTCAACCAGACATCCGTAATTTTGTTCCAGACATCTGAATTTTAGCTCTGCCCTTTTTTCTCTTTTCCAAGAACCTTTTCCAGACGTCTGATTTTTCAACCAGACATTTGGATTTTGTTCCAGACTTCTGAATTTTGTTCCAGACGTCTGGATTTTTCTTCTAGGCAAAAAAAATCATCCTTGCTCAAAATGGGCAAATCAAAACCGAAATGCGATCATACGAGTGATGGATGCTAGAGATTTATGCCAATCGACAACCCAACACTATATTCTCTTCTATACACTACCAAAAACATGGCCACGCATCCAAGATATGGGCTTTAATGAGTTTGACTTCAAAATACCAAAATTGGAAAATTCACCAAATCAATTCAAATCAAAAGCAATTGAACATGAAATAGATGTTAGGAATTCGTACCTAACAACAATGAAAGCTATAAACATAGATGTGAGTTCAAGAACTCACCTTTAGACCCAAAAACAACGAATGAGAAGCTTTAAAACAAGGGAAAGATTAACCACTCTTCACTTCAACCCAAGAAGCTCAAATCTAAGCTCATGAGCAAATATTTCCTAAGTTAGGGTTTAGGTATTTTTGAAATTGAAGAGAGATTGAGATGGGGAAGATGAAGAGGATTCTTAACTAAGCTTCTCTTTGATTTAGATGTAGAGCTTGAATTTCCTAAGAGAACTAGGGCTTAGGAATTTCTAATCACCTCTCTTTCCCCCTATTTTTACTTTTGCTTGAGTGTTAGGAAATGTTATGAATGAATGAATAGGAGTGGAGTGGGAGTTGTTAGGTATAGGAGTTGGGTTCTCTTATTGAGTTAGTGGGCTAAACCCAAAACCAAAGCCACAAACAAAAATATCAAAATTCTAATCAAACTCTAAACATATCGATGTTTATACTCAAAAAGGTTGCAACGCTTTTTGGACTTAATGGAAGTGCTCTCGAGTCCTAATTCGACTGTTTAGCATTTTGGACTTTAATCCGACTAACAATGCTATATTTAAATATATAATATTAAAATGTGCGGGTTGTTACAATAAGTGTTAAAATGAATTTATAAATGAATCTTATTAGTACATAAGATTTATAAATTATGAAGTTATAAAAGGAATGAATTCATAGATAAAATATTTCTAAGTAAATAAACTTATAGTGGGATTTTGACATATAAATGAGATAAATGGGAAATTGGTTAATAAAGAGATTTTATAAGTGGAAGTTTTTATAAAATAGAAATGTGAATTATAAACACTGTTTTATAAACGTGAAATCAATTTATTTTGATAAGTTAAATATGAAATTTATTAAAGAAATTATATTCATGATTTTGGACAGTGGATAATCCTTTAAATTAAATGTGTAGAAGTAATAAATTTGGATAAGAGAATTATATTCACGATTTTGGACAGTGAATATTCCTTTAAACAAAATGAATGTTTTGGAAAGTGATATTTATAATGAAGGTTGAATGGTTTGGAAATAGAGTAAATTGTGAATACTTATTATTAAAATAATTATATGGAGATGTTTTCCAAATAGTGGAATGGTTTTGAGAATATATCCTTTTAAAGATAATTTAAAGCAAATATTTTGAAAGTGATTTAATTAATAAAAGATTACTTAAAAGGGCCTAATGATTGCTTATGGTGCTAAATATTTGTTTGTTGTTTTGATAGTTAAATAACCGACTATCAAATATGTCCATTTTAGTTTCTCGACTTAATGTGGGAACTATTTAGTCGTACACTTAGTATGTAGCCATTTGTGTCGGCTTGATTATCTTTGTGTTGAGAATGTGGATTCGTGTAGTGCGGAGTGATTACACCAATATATCGAGCTTCTTTCTTGGCCGAAGGATAGCAAGTTAAAAGAGACGTGATAAGTCCATGTTACGTAGTTTCCGTGTGAGGTTGAGAAACTGTTTTGCATAGTTGGTGTAAAGAGACCAGTATCGGTTTATCCGAATTCCAATTCGGACCAACATTTATGCATTCGGTTGTGCAGGTTGTGATGATATTGATATTTAGGATTTTCATAGTGGAGGACTTCTTGTTGACCATTTGGGGTTAATTCCAAATAGAATTAAGTACAGTGGTCTCTTTGTTATGAAATATCTAATGCAAGGGTTGTCGCTACTAATCCTAGGGATTTCACGACAGGATTTGGTAGTAAAGTACCTTTGGTTTGTCCTATTCCTGGACAACTTGTATGGACGAGTGTTTGACATTGCATTCCTAAGATTCTATACATTGGTTTTTACAAACGTACATCAATGGTGGCGGAGAAGGAAACTTCTCCTAGCTTAACACCCTCCTTGAGACGTACGAGCTCAAGGGTTGTATTTTTGTATAAGGCAATTAATAGTCTACAGAAATTGAAATGTGGCATTCGAGGTGATGTGATATGTGATATGTGAAAGGTAACTGTTACCTCAGGCCTTATCAACCGAAAATATCTGAAACAGGGTTAGATGCGGCAAGGCTAAGTGGATCATTCCCAAATAGTATATGATCATCCTCTTCTAGATATATTTCTTCCCGCTATGACGTTCGGGGTTGTTTGTATGCTAAGAGGGCCCTTGGAAACATTGGTAATGACTGGAGGATTATATATTCGGTACTACCTAGTTATAGAGGTAGGTCGGTCTTATGTAGGTAGAGGATTGTTCATGATGGTCCTCGATACATTCCTCTAGATATGTACTGCCAGAATGTAGTCCCTTCACCTGGTCATTTGTATGGAAATCCAAACTCCACTACAGGCCTACCATTTTGATTGTATTACCCTTATTGGGCTATATGCTATAATTTAATCAATTTAAAAATTTCGGCTATGATTAATATTATTTGTGCAGTAGACACTATTATAATATAACATGATTCGATATGAAATGTTTTGGTTATCGCAGGGTAAAAACATGTCCATGTTTATATGTGGGCATATCTTACGAGATACTTTTGTTTTGAAAGGAAAAGTTTTGGTAATTTAATAAATTCTGTTGAACGTGTTTCTCACTCTGGTTTACAAGGCTGATCCGGGCGTTCTTCACTTTCAATGCTCGAGTCAGACCAAGTATATTTACAAGTTCAAATTGGTGCTTTTGGAGCTTCACTGGAAGAGATGGTGATCTTCATTTTCATATACACATATCTGTTTATTATCCACTACATTGTTATTTATATTTTCAGCAGTTGTAGGGATAGGTTATCATAACTGTCCAGACTAATGATTAGAAATTAATTGTTTAACTCTGATTGATGTATATGATATTACAGTTTCTGTTTTTGTAAAGATGATTGATATGATATTATATGTTTTCCACTGCAATGTGAGACTCTGTATTGTTCCGTTTGTCTCTCTTTTCTCCCTTTCTTCTCTTCTCTTCTTCTCTCTTCTTTTCTTTCTCATGATTTTCCTTCAGTCTGTGCTTGTTGGGTCAGACATGTGTGGTTTATTGTCGATTCAAATGGTACGATTTGCGGGTCGTCACACATCAGCCGCCTTCAGCCATCGAGCCTGCCCTCTATGACTGCTGACATCCTTCCACCCAAAGCTCAGCAGCAGCCCATCCCTTCCATGTGCCGAGCATTTTCAGACCACGAGCCATCCTCCGACAAACCTACACTCCATCGCCGCCCACTGCCCGATCACAGCTCAAGCCTCTTGCCTCCTCTTCGTTGATCTACCTACAACCTGCAGCTTCTCTGGTTAAATATGTAGTATATATAATATATGTTATATATAATTTGATTATACTACGAGTTATCATGTTTTATATTTTTCTCTTATTTACAGTTATATATATGATTGTACACTAAAATCTTATTTTTTCTGTGAAAAATAGTAATATTTTGCTTGAAGCTTATTTATAAAGGGAAAATAAAAGAAAAAGAAGGATTTTCAAAAATATAGGATTTTTAAGAAATAATGGTATATATAAAGATTTATTTTAAATTTGGATTTTCAAATTGAACACTGATTTAAAATAATATATATATATATATATATATATATATATTTCATATAAAATTATATATATGTTGTTCATCGATCTTGTGTCTACCTTTCTTTGATTTGGGATTTGTCATTTGGATTGGTCGATTGTCTAGTCCGTGATTCAATTCGCAGCTTGTTGTGTCGTCTAATTTCTTTAGCTACGAAAGTTGAGTAATCACTCACGATTAACATTCTTATATTTAGTAAATTTCATTCACATGAATGAAGATTGAAACATGTTGTTAACTTTGAATTGTTAGTTATTTATCATTTCAATTTGCAATAATTTCTAGGGGTTTGAAAGGAAATGTATGAGTTTTTAATAAATATTGATTTTTAAATATAATATAAAATTTTATTTTAATATGTGTAAAATTTATATTTTAAATTATATGCTTTGGAAATTTTAAAATTTATAAATTAAGTTTTAAATTGTAAATTATAAAACTTTACTTATAACTTTATTATTTCTAAAATACATATAAAATAAGTTAAATAAAAGGTTTAATTTGATTTAATAAAAATTTAATTTGATTAATATATGCATATAATATGTTTTAAATATTTATTTATATTTATATTCATATTTTGAAAATAAATTTTGTAAGAACTTTAAATAAATTAAGGTTGGAAAGATTAATTGAGATTGATTTGTAATTTAATTGGTTTGAGGACCAAATGTAAATAAGAATTGAATGATAACTTATTAATTTTTGAGATTTTTAAAGTATGATCTATAAATTAATTTAATTAAAAGCGATTAAATGAGTATTTTAAAATTTAAAAAAAGTTAGATATTTAATATTTAATTTTGATTTAAGTTTGTAATTTGAGATTTTCCGAATGTTTATAAAAGTGATTAGTATATATTTTCAAAAATTAAATATAATTGAAGTTACATATTAAATTTTGATCCAAATTTGTAATCTGAAACTTTATTTAAATATTTATAAAAGTAAATATTTCAAAATTTTAAAAATTGAGATTGAATATTTAATGTTGATTTAAATTGTAAATGGAGATTTTATTTAAATGTTATTAAAATGATTAAGTGAATATTTCAAATTTGAGTAAAAAAATTACAGTTGAATTTTGAAATATAAATGAAAGTTATCAAATTGAGTTATTGTAAATGTTTGAATATTTAAACTTGAAATATATTAAATTTGAAATGGTTTAAATTTGTAGTTCAAACCTGGATTTGAAATCGATATAAATTAAAAATGGTCTAATGAGAATTTGAATTGAACCTTTAACCTTTTAATTGAAATTGTTGAACCGAGATTTTAAAAGCCTGCACCTCACTTAACACAGATATTGTCTCCAACTTAGTCACCTCCGCATCATGGGCCAAGCCAAGGTGTGGAGTTTTGTTTCACAAAAGGGCTCGATCTTGTTATGAGGCGAAGGCTTTGGTGTATATGCATCCACTTCATAGGGGTTTTCCACGATGTGGGATTATTATTCCCATTTTTAAGTGGTGTTACAATCTCCCCCACTTTAGACCCCAACAGCCTCGTTGGCTCATGAACACAACACCACCCAGGCATTGTGGCTGTAACATATACAAACCACAATTCCTATAACATTCCCGTTTTTAAATCAAATTTTAATTGGTGATTAATTTAATTTTTGAAATTAAATTATGAATTAATTTGGTATTTTCCAAATTTAAATAGATATTTGTTTGTTTATTAATATAAGTGTATATAAATATGATTTTTAAACATAGAATTTCTAATTTGAAATTTAGAAATAAATAATTTGAATAACATTTTAAATCTTAAGTTTAATTGTGGATTAATTTGAAAATTTG
The DNA here is from genome assembly GCA_030765085.1 of Allium cepa. Classification (NCBI taxonomy): domain Eukaryota; kingdom Viridiplantae; phylum Streptophyta; class Magnoliopsida; order Asparagales; family Amaryllidaceae; genus Allium; species Allium cepa. The sequence continues at coordinate 870,074,358 of CM060937.1, read as the reverse complement.
AATAAATATATATCGAAAGATTGTAAATAAAGGAATTGATTTGAAAATTCAATAAATTGATTTTTAATAGAATTTTGATTTGGAGTTCAAAAGTAAGTATTTTATAAATTGAAGTTAAAAATCTTTATATTTTAGAGAACTAATAGATATGTATATATAACTTGTAATTTGTGTATAATTACATTTTAAATCATTTCTTTAAAAAGTTGTATAAAAATGTTAATAAAGGAAAATGTATTTAAATAAGAGGATATGTAGTATAAAGTTATATTTAATAAAAGACTTATATTACTTTTCTTCTATATACTTAGAAAAAATTATACGTATATATTTAGTATATATGTAAAGCTTTAATATGAATATATCTTTTGAAAGTACAAGTGTAAATAATAGTTTGAAAATGTATAGAATGTGATTTGCAAAAGTATAAAATGATGAGGTTTAAAAATTAATTTATAAATTAATTAAAGAAAGGGTTTAAAATATAAATTTAATAAAAGTTTAATAAAGGACTTAAACACAATTTAACCAAAAATGACATTTGTAAATAAATAAGATTTTGCAATTACAAGTGTTAACAATATAAAACAAGAAAGTAACAAGTGTCACTTATTTTTAATCTAAATAAAAATGAAAATAAAATTTATATACACATCTACTTCTATTTTCTCATTTTGGTTTCATGTGTTCAAAACAAAAGAAATCAAAAAAAGAAGATCTGAAACCAGAGTACTACATATCAAAACAAAAAGATCAAAATCTAAAAATAAAAAATTTAAAAACAAAACTCTCCAAACCTGAAAACTAGATCAGGTTCAATCAAAAAGAGAAACAAGATCCAGATCAAGTGTCAGATACAAATCTGAAGCAAAGCAAATGAACAGCTGAATCAAAAAGTCCAAAACCAGAGATTAAACTCAATCCAGTCTTCAAAATCAAAAGAATTTCAAAACCTGGAAATTAATAACAACTTCAAATCTGGAAGTTCAACTTCAAAAGCAAGCATAGGATCAAAAGCCTGAAACAATTCTGTAGCAAGTTCAACTCAAGTATAAAATAAGAATTCAAACATGAAGTTGTTAAAAAATCAAACAAATTCAAAGCTTAGCACAAATCATCATTTCGAGATTTCATCTCCAGGCTTAAATCTTCCTATCTGTTCTTCATCTCTCAGGTGAGCAAAACCACCCTCTTTTTGAATCTAAATCTGCTATGATATTTTGATGATATTGAAGTGTTTGTATTGTATGTATTGTTTGGATATCTATATATATCCATGATATGCTCCGTTAGAAATAGGTTGCCAAAACTTCAAGGAAATTTAAATCTTCCTTTCAAGGAAATATTAAACTTTGATCCAAAAAAAAAATTGTTTTAACATCAAAATTTAAATTTTAAAAATAATTTTAAGCAAGAATATTTAATAAATATTCAAAAAAAAGATATAACAGTAAAATCATATAAAGGTCAAAAATCAAAGTTCAAAATTTCAAGTATGGATTTTATAATCAGATTCGCATGTGTCAAAAATGAATTTTGGTATGAAGATACTGATTTTTAGTATTGGGTATGTTGTGAATTCTAGAGTTGGTCAGCAAGTCATTTTTCATCAATTTCTGATGATCAACGTGGAGTGAAGGCTCAAGTTTGATATCGGAGGTAGGGCGAAGGATGGGAATCAGAGGAAAAATAGTGGGAAATTTTTTCGATGATCGGAGTGATCAAGCGACACCGTTTTAGAGTTTAGACTAAGGTTTCTGTAACAACCCGCATATTTATCGATTTTATATTTAAATATTTTATTTAAATATTTTATCGTTAGTCGGATTTTAGTCCGAAAAGCTACTTTTTGCATACGGTCGAATTAGGACTCGGGACCACTCCCATTGATTTTAAAATGCCGTTTGCGACCTTTTTGAGTATAAACTTTGATATATTTGGAGTTAGTCAAAACTTTGACCTTTTTCACTTTGGGTTTGAGTTTGGGCTCAACCCTATGTTTAACTTATACTCAAATCTGAGCCACTCTTCCCCATTCACCCTCATTTTCTTCCTCTTTTCAGTTCTAAGGCAATAATGGTGGGAGAGATTGGAAATTAAAACTCCAAAACCCTAGTTCCTCTTGCAAATCAAATTCCTAGCTCCAAACTCAAGAAGAACCCATTGGTAAGCTTCTCTTCTTCTTCTCCAACTTATTCTCTTACCAATTTCAGAAATTCCTAAACCTAATTTTGGGAATATTCTTGTTTTTGAGCATAGATTCAAGCTCATTTGGGTTGTGTTGAAGAGAGGTTGATTATCCATTTGCTTTCAAGCTTCTTCTTGTTTGATTTTGTGAAAAGGTGAGATTTTTAATCTCACATCTAGGTCTATGATTATCTTTGATTGTTAGGTATGAATTCCTAACACATATTCATGTGTATTTGATTTTGATTTGGATAGGTTTTGTGAACATTCCAAATTTTAGTGTTTTGAGTTCAAATCTTCAAAAATCATAGCTTTGTTGTTTGAACTTGTTTTTGGTGATGCATCGAAGAGCTTATTGGACCGGGTAGTCGATTTGCATAAACCCTTAGTGACCGTGCTCGCTCGATTGCATTTTGATGAAGATTGCATCTTCATTTCATAGGCTAAGAAAACAGCCTTGGTGCCAAGTCAGTCGACTGGACCTTTGGGTCAGTCGACTGGCTGTAGCACATAGGCATTCCGAAGGCAGCTAACAGAGGCTCGGGTCCTCTGTTTTCCTGCATTCAGTCGACTGAAATTTTAGGTCAGTCGACTGACTGCAGGAAATTATTTTTCCCTGCTTCTGGTTCGGTCGACTGAACCTTTGTGTCAGTCGACTGACCTGCACCAACTTGCCTTATTGTGCCTATTTGTGCATGTTTTTGCTTGGTTTACAAACTCCATCGATTCGTGTTATTTCCCACTTGTTGTTGCTACAACTTTAATGACTTCTCTTCTTGGAATTTTTGGGAATACCCATTTTGATGGATTCAGATCGATTTCTTTGGATTTTTATTCACGTCTTTGAATGTGAATTTTGGTGGTTGATTGTTCTACAATCATTTTCGTGTTTTGTCACTTTAAAAATATAAAGGTTTCAATACTAGTAGTAAATATCAAAATCTTTCCTCAAACGATTTCAGTTCTATTTTAATACCAAATTCGTTTATAAAACCGTTTTCCAATCTATTAGTATATACAAACCTTTACCTCACTCGTATGAGAAATCTAATTAAACGGCTTGGTAAAACAAGTGGTATGAAACGCTTGCGTTTACTTCGTCGGTTAATTCTTGGACTTGTTCGATTGAATCTCTTGTGACAATTTTCTAGTGGAGATCTACAATTTGTTCGTAAATATTTAAGTTAAGCTAGTGGTTATGGGACATGAAGCTAAGCTCATATATTTACTAGCTTAATGTAATTGACACTTCTCGATGATCATGACGATCATTTTTGTGATTTAGACTAGCAATGTGCGATGTCTCTTTGTATGCGAGGGAGACTAAACCCCTTTTTGTGGAGTTTCGACTCAATTTGGTGGGGTAGCAACCCACAGTCTTCGGACCATTCGTGTGTCAGGTCTTCGGACCATTCGTGTGTCAAATTAATGGCTAGCTACCATGAGATAGCTTCTCGTTCATGTGTTACAGCTGTTGGTGAGTTTTCATGCTCCCGTTCGTGTGATAGGCCTCCCCCCTATTTTGTGTGATTTCTGGATTTCGTGTGTCGAATTCTGGAATTTTCTTCTTCACCTATTTTTGTGATTTCTATTGATATGATTTATCAATATTTGTGCATAGGTGAATTCGTGTGTCATTGACTGGATTTCTTGAGATGATTTCTAGAATTTATGCTTCAACAATTTTCGTGATTTCCATTGATAAGTTTTATCAATATTTGTGCATTGGTGAATTTGTGTGTCATTGACTTTTGTGATTGACTTTGATATAATCGTCAATAATTGTGGTTTGATGAACGAAATAAGGAGTATGACATTTCTTTGATTCTTGTGTAGATTTTGTGACATTGAATAATCCCTTGATGATTTTCAACTACTTATATATATCACAGCTCGGCATTGTGATTATTACGTGTTTAGTCATATCTCTCATTCTATATCGTTTCCTCTGATATTTATAGTTAGACCGATCTGTTTATTATTTTCTTATTAAATAATACTCAGGTCAGGCCGAGATGTTACAGGTGCTTCTGCTTGACTTCTCCCCAGGGATTCATTACTCTGACTTTTGGCAAACTACTTAGATTAGTAGTTTATTTTGTTGTATACACTTGAGATATAGACTCATAGTTGTATTCTTTTTTGTAGTTCATGTAACTATTCTTTTGTGATATTGTGGATCTTTTTAGACCACTACTCTGATGTACACTTCCTAGTGTAATATTCATATCTATTTCCGCCTTTGTGATATGAATCGTCTGTGACTGATTTATGTTATGTTTATTTCTGTATTTGTTTCCGAAGATATTATAGCCACTGTGTAGTAGCTTTGAGTTTGTGTCGATACGTCGGATTTTCCTCTTGAGATGAAAACTTATATTATAACTATCTGACATATCGATGCTCGTGCAAAGAAATTACACGGATGGTCGCTCCTCAACAGCCTTATTCTCCGTGCTAGTTGACAGCATTCACAGTAATGTTCTTGGCTAGTGTGGGTATAGAGGTGGGGCGTCACAGCTTGGTATCGGAGCCAAATTTCGGAACAATATGGAATATTATAACAAGGATCATCGTCCTAAGTCCATCTTAGGAGTTGTGCTTTAGGATTTAATTCGAGTCTTCGTACCGATTCATCCTATTTTCCTTATGATTCCTTGTTTATCTATCAAGATTGCTTGATATTCAATTTGGTGAATAACCTTTTTCTTCTTCTTCTTTCTTTCTAAAGGGAGAAAAATGTCTAGACCAGGCCGCCCCAGAGTCGTACCGTCTAGCACTCCACCCCAATATGGAGTTTTTATGACTGCTCAACAGATTCTTGATTTAGTGACGAATGCTCAAGCAGCTGGAGCTAACCCGGAACCTACTCATCCAAAGTCGGGATTTGCACGCTTGTGCATCGATTACACTAATTTGGGCGGGGAGCCATTCAAAGGTTCCGAAACTGTTATTGAAGTACAGGCTTGGCTAAGGTCATGCGATCGAATCTTTTCTCGCATGAATCTTATTGACCTTCACCGAGTTCAGGTGGCCTCTAGTATGCTCCGAGAAAGAGCATTGGACTGGTACGAGCTTCTTATTTCTGAGATTAATGAAGCGGATCTCACCTGGGAGAAATTCCGGGAATGCTTCGAGTTGAAATTTGTACCGGAAGCAGAGAAAGTGACATTGGCTCGATGATTTATAGACCTTGTTCAAGGTGAGTCCTCCGTGACTGATTACGTCGCCTCCTTCGAGTCGCTTTCCAAATATGGGGTTGAATACATCAACACCCCTTTAAAGAAGAACCAGAGATTCGTTTATGGCTTAAAAAAAAATCTCAAGAAGCCATTACTTCTAAAATTAGAAGTTTCTTTCGACCAACTCGTTGATATTGCTCTTCGTCTTGAAGAGGCGGATAGGGAGAACGATGTTGAAGTGGTGGGTTCCAAACCAAACTTCAACAACAAGAAAAGGCCAAACAAATTCAAAGGCCCTTATCCCAATAAGAAAGGGAGGCAAGCAACTCCTGCTGAAAAGACCTTTTCCTCTACTCAAGGGAAATGCTATAATTGTGGTTCGAAAGACCATTTTGCGAACAATTGTTCAAAGCCTCGTACTTGTCGCTATTGCAAAAGCCCGGACCATTTTATGCATGTATGTCCCAAACTTCAAAATAGGAGGGAGGGAAAGCTTAATGTTGCTCAGGCCCCTGGCAACACATCTCGTGGCCAAGGTATTTCTCATTCTATTCTGGATGGAATTATTTTATTTCGTGATCATCCTATTTGAGTTCTTTTTGATACGGGTGCGTCCCATTCTTTTATATCAAAAGAACCTGTTGATACCTTTTCTTTGGATGTTTTGTGTTTAATGACTTCTTTGAGAATTGTGAATCCGGTTGGTGGATCCACGACAATCAGTTTATTGTGTAGGGATGCCGAAATTATTTTGTGTGATTTTTCTTTCCGAGCCGATTTGCATGTTATGCGTTATTTAGGCTTTGGAATGATTTTGGGAATGGATTGGCTTAACCGTTATGAAGCTCATATCCTATGTCCTGAGCGGACTATTCATCTTCGACATCCTCAATCTGTTAAGCAGATTTCTATTAATCTTAAAGATTCAGATTCCAGCTTGGCCGCATCTTTATATTCTTTAAATCCTCGTGATGACGATGATGATGATGAGGGTGATATTATTTCTCTTATTCACGTCGTTTGTGAATTTTCCGACATATTCGAGCCCGTTTTTGGATTACCACCTAAGCGAGCAATTGAGTTCAGAATTAATCTTATTCCTGGAGCTCAACCTATCACTCGCCCTCCGTATCGTATGTCCAATAAAGAAAACGAGGAGATGCGTAAATAATTATCTGAATTGGAGACGAAGCAATTTATTCGCTCTAGTTCCTCGCCTTGGGGAGCTTCAGCTATTTTTGTCAAGAAATCCGATGGTACACTTAGGCTTTGCGTTGACTACCGCAAGATTAATGATCTTACTATCAAAAATAAATATCCTTTACCTCGGATTGATGATCTATTCGATCAACTTAGTGGTGCTAGAGTCTTTTCACAATTAGACTTAGCTACTGATTTCATCAGCTTCGTATTGCAGAGGATAGTATTCCTTTGACATCGTTTCGTACTCGGTATGGATCTTATGAATGGCTTGTTATGCCATTTGGTTTGACGAATGCTCTGGCGTACTTCGTTGACCTTATGAATAGAGTTTTTAAAGACTTCCTCGATCGATTTGTTCTCATCTTTATCGATGATATTCTTGTGTACTCTAAAACTGAGGAGGAGCATGAAAAACATTTTCGGATTGTGTTGGAAACTCTTAGGAGTAATCAATTAAAGGCAAAATTTTCTAAATGCCACTTTTGGCAATCTCGTGTGAAGTTTTTCGGTCATATTATTTCTGAATCCGGAATTTCCGTGGATCCTTCAAAGATTGAAGCGATTCAAGATTGGAAGAGACCGGAGAGTGTGACGGAGATTCGTAGTTTTCTTGGATTGGAAGGTTATTACCGTCGATTTATCAAAGACTTTTCTAAGATTACCGTGCCTCTCACTAGCTTAACGAAGAAAGGTATTAAATACATTTGGTCGGACAAATGTGAAACTTCTTTTCAGAAACTAAAAGAACTCCTTTCAGATGCTCCTATTCTTGTTATTCCCGAGGGGAATCAAGATTTCGTTGTTTATACCGATGCTAGTCGCGTTGGTTTGGGTGCCGTTCTTATGCAAAGAGAACGTGTTATTGCTTATGCTTCTAGGCAATTGAAGCCTGCCGAGACTAGATATGCCACTCATGATTTAGAACTCGCGGCTATTGTTTTTGCTCTTCGGATTTGGCGTCATTATCTTTTAGGAGAGAAATTTGTTCTTTATACCGATCATAAGTCCTTGAAGTATTTATTCTCTCAAAAGGAACTAAATTTGCGTCAACAGCGTTGGCTTGAATTTCTTGCACCATATGATCTTGATATTCTTTATACACCCGGTAAGGGTAATCGTGTCGCCGATGCTCTTAGCCGTAAACAACAAGTTGTTATTTCTATGATGATATCCGAATGGAACGATCTCGAGATCTTATCCACTTGTGAGATTCGAGACCGCGTATCCGATTTATGCTCATCATTTGTTTTATGTAGCCTTGAGGCTCATCCTTCTCTTTTAGACCGCATTCTTGAAGCTCAAAGGCTAGATCCCGAATTGGCTCTTCTTGGCCAAAATATTAAGGATAAGATTGATATTGAAGGTTTGAAGGACTTTGATATCGATTCCCGTGGCGGCATTTGGAGATTTGGTAGACTTATTGTGTCAAATATTAGTGATCTTCGTAAAGATATTTTAGAAGATTCTCATCGTTTTAAATTTACCATTCATCCCGGAAGTAGTAAAATGTACGCAGATATGAAGCGACTTTATTATTGGGAGGGAATGAAACTTGACATCGCTAACTTCGTTAAGCGTTGCATGACTTGCCAACTCGTTAAGGCCGAACATCAAAGGCCCGGTGGGTTATTGCAACCTTTAGAAATTCCAATTTGGAAGTGGGACCTAATTTCCATGGATTTTATAGATGGCCTTCCCCGTTCTTGTTCGGGTCATGATAGCTTATGGGTGATTGTTGATAGGTTTACTAAATCTGCCCATTTTATTCCCGTTCGGTCTAACCGAACCGTTCCTCTTTTGGCCAAGCTCTTTATCAAAGAGATTGTTAAATTGCATGGGGTTCCTACTTCTATTGTTAGCGATCGTGATCCATTGTTTACTAGTGGATCTTGGAAGAGTCTTCAAAAAGCTTTGGGAACGAAGCTTAATTTTAGCACCGCTTATCATCCTCAGTCCGATGGACAAACCGAGCGTGTGAATCAAACTCTTGAAGATCTTCTTCGTGCTTGTGTTCTTGATTTTGGGGGAAGTTGGGAAGATCATATTTCACTTTTTGAATTTTCCTATAATAATAGCTTCCAATCTAGTATTGGTATGGCACCTTTCGAGGCACTCTATGGAAGGCCATGCCGATCTCCTTCTTGTTGGCTTGAGGCCGGTGAGAAGCTGGTTTTAGGTCTAGATTTTATTCGTGATTCCACATAAAAGATTGATCTTATTCGTCATAGGATGAAAGAAGCCCAAAGTAGACAAAAATCCTATGCCGATAACCGGAGAAGGAAGTTAGAATTTTCTGTGGGAGATCTTGTGTTCGTTCGTGTTTCACCTATGAAAGGTGTTGTACGTTTCAGTCGATCGGGAAAATTGGCGCCTCGATATATTGGGCCATTTCCTATCACCGAACGTATTGGTTCCATGGCTTATCGCCTTTTATTACTGGCTCAATTTTCTGCTATCCATGACGTGTTTCACGTTTCTCAACTTCGGAAATGTCTTCGAGATTTCGATTTTGTTCTTGAGCCCGGTGTTGTGGAAGAGATTGAAGTTTCGCCTAATTTGACTTATGAGCTACATCCTATTCGTATCATTGCTTCGGAGGTCAAACGACTTCGAAATAAAAATGTTCTGCTTGTTAAAGTTCAGTGGTCTTCAAATCCTAAGGATTGTTCTTGGGAATCTAGAGAGTACATCGAGCGAACACATCCGGACTTACTTTCTCGTGCTCTTTGAGGTGAACTTCTTATTTCAAATTTCTTTTGTGTTAAATATGCTTTTATGGTTGTTACTACATATCTTCTTCTTAAATATTGCGAGGACGCAATTTCTTTAAGGAGGGGAGTTTGTAACAACCCGCATATTTATCGATTTTATATTTAAATATTTTATTTAAATATTTTATCGTTAGTCGGATTTTAGTCCGGAAAGCTACTTTTTGCATACGGTCGAATTAGGACTCGGGACCACTCCCATTGAGTTTAAAATGCCGTTTGCGACCTTTTTGAGTATAAACTTTGATATATTTGGAGTTAGTCAAAACTTTGACCTTTTTCACTTTGGGTTTGAGTTTGGGCTCAGCCCTATGTTTAACTTATACTCAAATCTGAGCCACTCTTCCCCATTCACCCTCATTTTCTTCCTCTTTTCAGTTCTAAGGCAATAATGGTGGGAGAGATTGGAAATTAAAACTCCAAAACCCTAGTTCCTCTTGCAAATCAAATTCCTAGCTCCAAACTCAAGAAGAACCCATTGGTAAGCTTCTCTTCTTCTTCTCCAACTTATTCTCTTACCAATTTCAGAAATTCCTAAACCTAATTTTGGGAATGTTCTTGTTTTTGAGCATAGATTCAAGCTCATTTGGGTTGTGTTGAAGAGAGGTTGATTCTCCATTTGCTTTCAAGCTTCTTCTAGTTTGATTTTGTGAAAAGGTGAGATTTTTAATCTCACATCTAGGTCTATGATTATCTTTGATTGTTAGGTATGAATTCCTAACATATATTCATGTGTATTTGATTTTGATTTGGATAGGTTTTGTGAACATTCCAAATTTTAGTGTTTTGAGTTCAAATCTTCAAAAATCATAGCTTTGTTGTTTGAACTTGTTTTTGGTGATGCATCGAAGAGCTTATTGGACCGGGTAGTCGATTTGCATAAACCCTTAGTGACCGTGCTCGCTCGATTGCATTTTGATGAAGATTGCATCTTCATTTCATAGGCTAAGAAAACAGCCTTAGTGCCAAGTCAGTCGACTGGACCTTTGGGTCAGTCGACTGGCTGTAGCACATAGGCATTCCGAAGGCAGCTAACAGAGGCTCGGGTCCTCTGTTTTCCTGCATTCAGTCGACTGAAATTTTAGGTCAGTCGACTGACTGCAGGAAATTATTTTTCCCTGCTTCTGGTTCGGTCGACTGAACCTTTGTGTCAGTCGACTGACCTACACCAACTTGCCTTATTGTGCCTATTTGTGCATGTTTTTGCTTGGTTTACAAACTCCATCGATTCGTGTTATTTCCCACTTGTTGTTGCTACAACTTTAATGACTTCTCTTCTTGGAATTTTTGGGTACCCATTTTGATGGATTCAGATCGATTTCTTTGGATTTTTATTCACGTCTTTGAATGTGAATTTTGGTGGTTGATTGTTCTACAATCATTTTCGTGTTTTGTCACTTTAAAAATATAAAGGTTTCAATACTAGTAGTAAATATCAAAACTCTTTCCTCAAACGATTTCAATTCTATTTTAATACCAAATTCGTTTATAAAACCGTTTTCCAATCTATTAGTATATACAAACCTTTACCTCACTCGTATGAGAAATCTAATTAAACGGCTTGGTAAAACAAGTGGTATGAAACGCTTGCGTTTACTTCGCCGGTTAATTCTTGGACTTGTTCGATTGAATCTCTTGTGACAATTTTCTAGTGGAGATCTACAATTTGTTCATAAATATTTAAGTTAAGCTAGTGGTTATGGGACATGAAGCTAAGCTCAAATATTTACTAGCTTAATGTAATTGACACTTCTCGATGATCATGACGATCATTTTTGTGATTTAGACTAGCAATGTGCGATGTCTCTTTGTCTGCGAGGGAGACTAAACCCTGTTTTGTGGAGTTTCGACTCAATTTGGTGGGGTAGCAACCCACGGTCTTCGGACCATTCGTGTGTCAGGTCTTCGGACCATTCGTGTGTCAAATTAATGGCTAGCTACCATGAGATAGCTTCTCGTTCATGTGTTACAGCTGTTGGTGAGTTTTCATGCTCCCGTTCGTGTGATAGGCCTCCCCCCTATTTTGTGTGATTTCTGGATTTCGTGTGTCGAATTCTGGAATTTTCTTCTTCACCTATTTTTGTGATTTCTATTTATATGATTTATCAATATTTGTGCATAGGTGAATTCGTGTGTCATTGACTGGATTTCTTGAGATGATTTCTAGAATTTATGCTTCACCAATTTTCGTGATTTCCATTGATAAGTTTTATCAATATTTGTGCATTGGTGAATTTGTGTGTCATTGACTTTTGTGATTGACTTTAATATAATCGTCAATAATTGTGGTTTGATGAACGAAATAAGGAGTATGACATTTCTTTGATTCTTGTGTAGATTTTGTGACATTGAATAATCCCTTGATGATTTTCAACTGCTTATATATATCACAGCTCGGCATTGTGATTATTACGTGTTTAGTCATATCTCTCATTCTATATCGTTTCCTCTGATATTTATAGTTAGACTGATTCGTTTATTATTTTCTTATTAAATAATACTCGGGTCAGACCGAGATGTTACAGGTGCTTCTGCTTGACTTCTCCCCAGGGATTCATTACTCTGACTTTTGGCAAACTACTTAGATTAGTAGTTTATTTTGTTGTATACACTTGAGATATAGACTCATAGTTGTATTCTTTTGTGTAGTTCATGTAGCTATTCTTTTGTGATATTGTAGATCTTTTTAGACCACTACTCTGATGTACACTTCCTAGTGTAATATTCATATCTATTTCCGCCTTTGTGATATGAATCGTCTGTGACTGATTTATGTTATGTTTATTTCTGTATTTGTTTCCGAAGATATTATAGCCACTGTGTAGTAGCTTTGAGTTTGTGTCGGTACGTCGGATTTTCCTCTTGAGATGAAAACTTATATTATAACTATCTGACATATCGATGCTCGCGCAAAGAAATTACATGGATGGTCGCTCCTCAACAGCTTTATTCTCCGTGCTAGTCGACAGCATTCACAGTAATGTTCTTGGCTAGTGTGGGTATAGAGGTGGGGCGTCACAGTTTCTGTCAGACTAGTTCTTGGGGTATTTTCGGCATCGATGGGTGATGGGAATCGATCGTGAAGTGATGGACGATGCATCACGATGTGGCGAAATTTTAGGCTTGGTGGTTTGTGTCCAGGTGGCCGGAATCGTCAGTGATGATGGGTTTTGTTGCTCGAGGATTGGGTTCTGATGGAACTAACCTGCTCGATTTTGATTCTTAGTTTAATTTGACAATTAGGTTGTTCGTGATGATGGAGGAGACAAACGGTGATACGCTGAAGCCAGCGTTGATGATCGGATTCGCTCCGATTGAGGTACACGTGCACGAAATATCACCAATATCTGATGATGTTGGAATTTGAGGAAGAAGAAGAAATACTCGAAGTGGTGCTCAAGAAAACGTGGTGATAGCTCGAAGGGAACATCGGGTTGGTGTGTGTGTTTGTCACAATTTTAAAATTTAAAATAAAACAAAGTTCAAAATAAAGTAGCTGGAGTTTGCTCGGGGGTGGACCCGAAGATTTTGGTGTTTGGTTCGAGTTTCACTCGAGTCATCTCGGGTTTGAAGATTTTATAGTTCAAAATTTAGAATAAAAAAAGTTTTATTCAAATTTTGATTAAATCGAGTTGTAACCTTTTCCGATTCATTCTTGAAGAATATTAAATGTTTTGATTTAGTTGTGGGAGTAGGGTTAAAGTAAATTATTTTAAAGTTAATCGAGTTGAAGTTTAATTAAGAAATTAATTTATTTAAAGGAAAAAAAAATGATGTTTTGAAACTGTTATTTGACTTTAAAGTCTCAAGTTAATTTATGAATTAAAAATAACTTTGTTTCAAAGATTTAAGGTTTAAGGATTAAATGTTTTAAAGTTAATTGATTTTAAAAGATAAGCACTTTGTGTAATTAAATTATAGCTAATTAATTTGTGAAATTTATTTAAAAGATAATCACTTTGTGTGATTCAATTAAGATTAATTAATTTGAGATTAAATTAAAGAATAATTAATTAATTCCTTAATTGATGTTTAAAAATAATAATTAATTACTTAAAGATAATTACTTAATAAAAGTAATTAAGGATAATTAATTAATGATTTATGATTGATAAATCAAGTGATTAAACTATGATTACTCAATGTAATTAATTAGTAATTATAAAATATAAGTGACTAGGGATAATTATTTATTGTAATTAATTAATGTTAATTAACATGATTAGTAGTTCATTCTAAGTAATTAATCTGATTTCAATTAATCAGATAATTAATTAACCTTACTTATGGATGTTTGGATTCTATTGAATTGCTTGATATCCCTGACGTGTGATGATGTGTGATATGAATTGTTTTGATTTGAGCTATGATGAATATAATCATATGTGATGAATGTAATTTATTAATCTGTGATAAATTTATTTTATCTGTGAATCTGTGAATGAAGATAAGCCTTATATATTTTACCGCTTATCGATATTGATGTGCTTGAATATGTGATGATTGACGATGTTGCACTATTGTGTAAATCCCCTGGACTACACCATACACACACAAACAAGGATTGCACGAGGAAATTGGTTAAGTCATAGATTTTAGAAAATAAATTTTACATTGAATTTTGAATCCAAAAGGTTTTGGAAATGGTTTTGGGTTAAATATGAAAAACTTTCGAAAAGGGAATTTGGAAAATAAAATTTATTTTGAATAACTTAATAAAGTTTTGAATTTAAATAATTTGATTTGAATTTGAATTCAAGATTTGAAATTGAATTCTATGCTGAGAATTTTGGTTTAAAAATGTTATACAAGTTATAAATGTATTTATATGGTTTAAACCACTTTGGAAGTATTGTTTTGAGAATTTGAGTTTAACCCAAGAACTCTAACTCGTGCAAATGTAATCGGTTTTTTTCGACACGAAAATTATTGGTTTTCAAATAATAATAGCTTTCATATAAAGAGAGGATTTCCAATTTGTGTTGAAATATTTCAAGTTTGAATTGAAATAATTTTGAACGCTATGAATGAATCTTTATGAAAGATTGTTGGACCTTATTTTGAAATTGAAGAGGATTCTAAATAGCGTATCTTTTATTTAAAAGATTTGAAATGGGAATTGTTTTGAAAGTTATGAATGAATCTTTGGAAATGGTTTTGAATCCTATAAATTGAGTCTTTGATTTAATAGTTGGATGAGTTAATCCAATTCGAAAAGGAAATTGTTTTGAAAGCCATGAATGAATCTTTGCAAAAGATTGGTGAACTTTGTGAAGTGAATCTTTTTGTTTAAAGATTTGGAAATGGTAATTTGTTTAAACCATTTGAAAGAAAAGTTTTGGGTTTTAAGTGTGACTCAACTGAAATCCAAATATCCATATGTTTTTAAATTATTGCGCTCATTATTTGGTTTAGCCGGGAGAGCACCTTGTTTCATATAACCCATTCCGAATAATGATATGATATTATGGATTGCAATAGAAGACTGGTATTTTCGAAAGCGAAAGGATAACCCGTCGAATGTCTCTGCACCGACTAGTCCCCGGTATAGAGATTTGGTCATCCTTTGTGATGGGAAGTCCGGATGTGATTAGGGATTATTCGGATTTGCATGGGCTTCTTTGGAAGTGTCTTCGGTTCTGTTCGAACCCGAAACAGACTTGTATGGATGTGTGTCTGACATTACCCTTTGAGATGTAAAGCTGGTTTCTATCAAATACATTTGTGTTTGGTGGCGGAGATTTATTCTCTTAACTTAACACCCTTCTCTGAGATGTACGAGCTCAGAGGTTATGTAGTTGATGGTTACTAGTGATACATTCCCAATTTGGTAATATGGCACGCAAAGTGCTGCT
Organism: Allium cepa; assembly: GCA_030765085.1. NCBI lineage: Eukaryota > Viridiplantae > Streptophyta > Magnoliopsida > Asparagales > Amaryllidaceae > Allium > Allium cepa. The sequence continues at coordinate 870,059,163 of CM060937.1, read as the reverse complement.
GATCATTTGTTGATCGAAGCATGGCTTTTGTGAAAGGCATAGCTTTATGGGCGAGACTTCATCGAGCCTCACAACCCACAAATGGTCGAAATAAGAATGTTGTGGCAAGGTTTCAGGGGTTGCGCCCCCAGGGTATGTCCATTTCCTTCTGGATTATAAGTGGTATCATGGTATGGAGCCCAGATACTTAACTTTGTGGTTGCTACTAACTTATTGCTTTGTGGTTGTTGGTGTAGAGGTACGTCGGATAAAGGTCAGTAACAACTGGGAATGGCATATCTTGAGGATTACTTCCGAGAAGTGGTAACCCGGCCTTGTGTCGGTAAGGAACTGTTTGGTTCTTGGGGGTGTCCCTCCAGAGGCGTTCCATTCGGTAAGGAAGTTCCTTAGCCTGACCATTTGTTGGAAATCCAATCATCCAATACGCGCCTTGTACGGTTTTAGTTGTAGAACCTGCCATCTAACATGGTAGATATAGTAGGCACACTATAAGGGTACGTATGCTGGCTAAGATAAATATTATACTTGCAAAAGTTTTCTGCACTATGCACTAATAATAATATCAAATGGTTTTCGCGTATCAAGCATTTTTGACTGTCATAAGGAGAAATCTCCTCCAAGTGTGCACTTGCATTGTGTGTGTGGCGGGAGGCCTTATCGCAGTTTCATTTTCCAAAAAGCATTGCAGATTTCTTTTTAAATTATTTTGTTTGTTGTTAAAAAGATAAAACTATTTTGTTTGCTCACACCATTCCCATGACTAACCTGGAGTTTATTGTTCCCTATCTAAACTTTGGATGCCTATAATTTTCCACACGGGCAGTCTAGAGTTGGGTTTTTCAGATAATCAAATAGTAGAGTAGAGTCGATAGCTTTCAGCCTTTGGATTTTGGCGATAGCATTTCGGGATTGCGTTTGCTTAATTCAACTTGATAGTGGTTCTCGCTTATTGGATTGGAGATCTTTGGAGCTTTGGCAATGGAATCCCAATATGCTGGATTCTAGCTTTCTCACTTGGAATCCTATTGGAGTTGTCTTTCCGCTATCGATGGTTGCAAAACCTAGACCATCTTCTAGTGTTATCATCCGCTGTTGTATATCTTTTGGCTCTGATTTGTATTGATATCCTGTTGTATCATATTGTAAAGGATATTGTATCTATTATGTATGAATGATATTATTCATTTTCTTCCGCTGTGTTGTTGACTTAATGTTTTATAAGCTCCAGCACGAGTCAGATTTCAATGTTTGGATCTGTGGCATTCGAGTACAATTGAAGTACGGATGTCGATTTCGAACGCTGAAATTTAGGTCGTGACAAGTGGTATTAGAGCTGAAGGTTGAACTTTAGCTTAGGAGTATAACACATTTGGTAACTCATTAGAGATAGGGTGAAGAATACCCTAGAATGAGTGTACCCTAAGATATCCGTCTGTATGCCTCAATAAATTTTCTTACTATCCACTGATAGTAAGTATGAGTGCAATAAGAGGACGAGATAGGGGACACGGAAGTACCACTACAAATGGTCGATGCCCTGCAACAACGGAAATAACTTTTCTTTTTCATTCTCCTTTGATCCAGCTTCAATTCTTTGATGGCTTCGTGGCAGCTCCGGGATGAAGCTTTGATATGATGGTGGACTTGTGATGTAGGAAACTCCTAATTCATATTCTCTTCATCAGTTTCTATCAGCTTTTCGTTTTAAACATTAATGAATTTAAAATTCTATTTAAAATGAATTGATGAATAAAATATGAAGATTTGAATCGATAAAATGATTTCGATTAAAATCAAATTTGAAATTCTATTATAATTTCTTGTGAGGATGAAAGTCCGAAGAGGGACATGCTAGTATACACTTTGGGATATTCCGACCTGAATTTGGAATCCATACCAGTTTGAAAATTGTGGAAGATTGAATCCATTTATCTATTCCTTGGGATCCATATATATTCTACGAATGGTTAGTTATCCTTAAAACTAACCTGTGCCCTGCACATTTGGTAGATCTGGTAACCCAAGTGTCTTGCGAAGTATTAAACAAGTTGTTCTTGAATTTATTATCGATATTCTGATTCGGTAAGCCAAATGCAGAATAGATGTTCGGTTTGATCTGGAAAGATATTTCTCTATCTTTCATCTGTTCTTTGTTGTCTCGCTGGCAAATTTTGAGGACGAAATTTTCTTAAGGGGGAATCTGTAACATTCCTGTTTTTAAATCAAATTTAAATTGGTAATTAATTTAATTTTTGAAATTAAATTCTAAATTAATTTGGTATTTTCCAAATTTAAATAGATATTTGTTTGTTTATTAATATAAGTGTATATAAATATGATTTTTAAATATAGAATTTCTAATTTGAAATTCAGAAATAAATAATTTGAATAATATTTTAAATCTTCAATTTAATTGTGGTTTAATTTGAATAAATATATATCAAAAGATTGTAAATAAAGGAATTGATTTGAAAATTCAATAAATTCATTTTTAATTGAATTTTGATTTGGAATTCAAAAGTAAATATTTTATAAATTGAAGTCAAAAACCTTTATATTTTCGAGAACTAATTGATATGTATATATAATTTGTAATTTGTGTATAATTACATTTTAAATCATTTCTTTAAAAAGTTATATAAAAGTGTTAATAAAGGAAATGTATTTAAATAAGAGGATATGTAGTATAAAGTTATAATCATTAAAAGATTTAAATTACTTTTCTTTTATATACTTGGAAATATACAATATATATATATATTTAGTATATATGCAAAACTTTAATATGAATATATCTTTTGAAAGTATAAGTGTAAAGAATATCTTGAAAATGTATAGAATGTGATTTACAAAACTATAAAATGATAAGGTTTAAAAATTAATTTAAAAATTAACTAAACGAAAGGGTTTAAAATATGAATTAAATAAAAGTTTAATAAAGGACTTAAACACAATTTAACCAAAAATGACATTTGTAAATAAATAAGATTTTGCAATTACAAGTGTTAACAATATAAAACAAGAAAGTAACAAGTGTCCCTTATTTTCAATCTAAATAAAAATGAAAATAAAAATTTATAAACACATCTATTTCTTTTTTCTCATTTTGGTTTCATGTATTCAAAACAAAAGAAATCATAAAACGAAGATCTGAAACCAGAGTACTACAGATCAAAACAAAATGATCAAAATCTGAAAATAAAAAAATCTAAAAACAAAACTCTCCAAACTTGAAAACATGATCAGGTTCATTCAAAAAGAGAAACAAGATCCATATCAAGTGTCAGATACAAATCTGAGGCAAAGAAAATGAACAGTTGAATAAAAAACATGCAAGTTCAAAACCAGAGATTAAACTCATTCCATTCTTTAAAATCAAAAAAAGTTCAAAACCTGGAAATTAAAACAACTTCAAATCTGGAAGTTCAACTTCAAAAGCAAGCACCGGATCAAAAGCCTGAAACAATTCTGAAGCAAGTTCAACTCAAATATAAAACAAGAATTCAAACCAGAAGCAGTTGAAAAATAAATCAAATTCAAAGCTTTAGCACAAATCATCATTTCTAGATTTCATCTCCAGGCTCAAATATTTCTCTCTGTTCTTCATCTCTCAGGTGAGCAAAATTACCCTCTTTTTGAATCTAAATATGCTATGACATTTTGATGATATTGAAGTGTTTGTATAAATTTTTGATGTGCATGTATGTCTGAGTGTATGTATTGTTTGGATATCTGTATATATACATGGATATCTCTCTGTTAGAAACAGGTTTCCAAAATTTTAAGGAAATTTTTATCTTCCTTTCCAGGAAATATAAAACTTTGATCCAAAAAAATAAATTGTTTGTAACATCAAAATTTAAATTTTAAAAATAATTTTAAGCAAGAATATTTAATAAATATTCAGAAGAAAAAGATATAACAGTAAAATCACATAAAAGTCAAAAATCAAAGTTCAAAATTTCAAGTATGGATTTTATAATCTGGTCCGCATGTGTCAAAAATGAATTTTGGTACGAAGATCCTGATTTTTGGTATTGGGTATGTTGTGAATTCTCGAGTTGGTCAGGAAGTCGTTTTTCATCAATTTCTGATGATCAACGTGGAGTGGAGGCACAAGTTTGATATCGAAGGTAGGGTGAAGGATAGGAATTAGAGGAAAAATAGTGGGAAAATTTTTCGATGATCGGAGCGATCAGGCGACATGGTTTTAGGGTTTAGACTAAGGTTTCTGTCAAAATAGTTCTCGGCGTATTTCCGGCATCGATGGATGATCAGAAGTGATGGACGATGCGTCGCGATGTGGCAAAGTTTTAGGCTTGGTGCTTTGTGTCCAGGTGGCTGGAATCATCAGTGATGACGGGTTTTGTTGCCCGAGGTTTGGGTTCTAATGGAACTGACCTGCTTGATTTTGATTCTTAGTTTAATTTGACAATCGGGTTGTTCGTGACGATGGAGGGAACAATCGGTGAAATGCTGAAGCCAGCATAAATGATCAGAGTCACTTCGATTGAGGGGACACGTGCATGAGATATCACAAATATCTGATGATGTTGGAATTTGAGAAGGAAAAAAAATACTCGAAGTGGTGCTCGAGAAAACATGGTGATAGCTCGAAGGGAAAATCTGGTTGGTTTGTGTGTTTGTCATAGTTTTAAAATTTAAAATAAATCAAAGTCTAAAATAAAGTAGCAGGAGTTTACTCGAGGGTGGACCCAAAGATTTTGGTGTTTGGTTTGAGTTTCACTCGAGTCATCTCGGGTTTGAAGATTTTACAGTTCCAAATTTAAAATAAAACAAGTTTTATTCAAATTTTGATTAAAACGAGTTGTAACCTTTTCCGGTTCATTCTTGAAGAATAATAAATGTTTTGATTTACTTTTGGGATTAGGGTTAAAGTAAATTATTTTAAAGTAAATTGAGTTTAAGTTTAATTAAGAAATTAATTTATTTAAAGAAAAAATGATGTTTTAAAATTTTTATTTGACTTTAAAGTCTCAAGTTAATTTATGAAGTAAAAATAACTTTGGTTCAAAGATTTAAGGATTAAATGTTTCAAAGTTAATTGATTTAAAAAGATAATCACTTTGTGTAATTAAATTAAAGCTAATTACTTTGTGAAATTTATTTAAAAGATAATCACTTTGGGTGATTCAATTAAGATTAATTAATTTGAGATTAAATTAAAGAATAATTAATTAATTCCTTAATTGATGTTTAATAATAATAATTATTTAATTAAAGATAATTACTTAATAAAAGTAATCAAGGATAATTAATTAATGATTTATGATTGATAAATCAAGTGATTAAAGTATGATTACTCAATGTTATTAATTAGTAATTATAAAATATGAGTGACTAGGGATAATCATTTATTGTAATTAATTAATGTTAATTAACCAGGATTAGTAGTTTATTCATAAGTAATTAATCTAATTTCAATTAATCAGATAATTAATTAACCTTACTTATGGATGTTTGGATTCTATTGAATTGTTTGATATCCCTGATGTGTGATGATGTGTGATATGAATTGTTTTGATTTGAGCTATGATGAATGTAATTATCTGTGATGAATATAATTTATTTATCTGTGAATTTGTGAATGTAGATAAGCGTTATATTTTACTGCTTATAGGTATTGATGTGCTTGAATCTGTGATGATTGATGATGTTGCACTATTGTGTAAAACCCCTGGACTACACCATACACACACAAATATGGATTGCACGAGGAAATTGGTTAAGTCACAGATTTTACAAAATAATTTTTAAATTGAATTTTGATTCTAAAAGGTTCTGGAAATGGTTTATATGAAAAACTTTAAAAGGGAATTTTGAAAATAAAAGTTATTTTGAATAACTTAATAAAGTTTTGAAATTTAATTAATTTGATTTGAATTTGAATTCAAGATTTGAAATTGAATTCTACGTTGAGAATTTTGGTTTAAGAGTGTTATATAAGTTATAAATGTATTTATATGGGTTTAAACCATTTTGAAAGTATTGTTTTGATAATTTGAGTTTAACCCAAGAACTTTAACTCGTGCAAATGTAATCGGGTTTTTCCGAAACGAAAACTATTGGTTTTCAAATAATAATGGCTTTCATATAAGAAAGGATTTTCAATTTGTATTGAAAGATTTCAAGTTTGAATTGAAATAATTTTGAAAGCTATGAATGAATCTTTGTGAAAGATGGTTGGACCTTATTTTGAAATTAAAGAGGATTTTAAATGGTGTATCTTTTATTAAAGATTTGAATTGGGAGTTATTTTGAAAGTTATGAACGAATCTTTGGAAATGGTTTTGAAAGCAATAAATTGAGTCTTTGATTTAATAATTGGATGAGTTAATCCAATTTGAAAAGGAAATTGTTTTGAAAGCCATGAATGAATCTTTTTAAAAGATTGGTGAACTTTGTGAAGTAAATCTTTTTGTTTAAAGATTTGGAAATGGTAATTTTTTTAAACCATTTGAAATAAAATTTTTGGGTTTTAATTTGTGACTTAACTGAAATCCCAATATCCATATGTTTTTAAATTATTGCGCTCATTATTCGGTTTAGCCGGAAGAGGACCTTATGTCATATAACCTATTCCGAATAATGATACGACACCAAGGATTGCAATTGAAGACCGGTGGTGAAGACAGGATATTTTCGAAAGCGGAAGGATAACTCGTCGAATGTCTCTGCACCGACAGGTTCCTAGTATAGAGATTTGATCATCCTTTGTGATGGAAAGTCCGGACGTGATTAGGGATTATCCGGATTTGCAAGGACTTCTTTGGAAGTGCTTTTGGTTCTGTTCGAACCTTGAACAGACTTGTATGGATGTGTGTCTGACATTACACTTTGATATGTAAAGCTGGTTTCTATCAAATACATTTCTGTTTGGTTGTGGAGATTTATTCTCTTAGCTTAACACCCTTCTCTGAGACGTACAAGCTCAGAGGTTATGTAGTTGATGGTTATTAGTGATACATTCCCAATTTGGTAATGTGGCATACGAAGTGCTGCTGATCATTTGTTGATCGAAGCATGACTTTTGTGAAAAGCGTAGCTTTGTGGACGAAATTTCGTCGAGCCTCACAACCCGAAAATGGTCGAAACAGGAATGTTGCGGCAAGGTTTCAGGGGTTACGCCCCTAGGGTATGTCCATTTCCTTCTGCATTATAAGTGGTATCATGGTATGGAGCCCAGATGCTTAACTTTGTGGTTACTGCAAACTTATTGCTTTATGGTTTTTGGTGTAGAGGTACATTGGATAAAGGTCGGTAACGACCCGGAATGGCATATCTTGTGGGTTACTTCCAAGAAGTGGTAACCCGACCTTGTGTCGGTAGAGAACCGTTTGGTTCTTGGGGGCGTCCCTCCAGAGGCGTTCCATTCGGTAAGGAGATTTCTTAGCCTGACCATTTGTTGGAAATCCAATCATCCAATACGCGCCTTGTACGGTTTTAGTTGTAGAACCTGCCATCTAACATGGTAGCTATAGTAGGCATACTATAATGGTACGTATGCTGGCTAAGATTAATATTATACTTGCAAAAATTTTCTGCACTATGCACTAATAATAATATCAAATGGTTTTCCGTATCAAGCATTTTTGACTGTCATAAGGAGAAATCTCCTCCAAGTGTGCGCTTGCATTGTGTGTGTGTAGCAGGAGACCTTATGGCAGTTTCAATTTCCAAAAAGCATTACGGATTTCTTTTTAAATTCTTTTGTTTGTTGTTAAAAAGATAAAACTATTTTGTTTGCTCACACCAGTCCCATGACTGACCTAGAGTTTATTGTTCCCTATCTAAACTTTGGGTGCCCACAATTTTCCATACGACTAGTCTAGAGTTGGGTTTTTCAGATAATCAAATAGTAGAGTAGAGTCGATAGCTTTCAGCCTTTGGATTTTGGCCACAACATTTCGGGATCGCATTTGCTTAAGTCAACTTGATGGCGGTTCTCACTTATTGGATTGGAGATCTTTGGAGCTTTGGCAATGGAATCGCAATATGCTGGATTCTAGCTTTCTCACTTGGAATCCTATTGGAGTTATCTTTCTATTATCGATGGTTGCAAAGCCTAGACCATATTCTTGTGTTGTCTTCCGCTGTTGTCTATCTTTTGGCTCTGATTTGTATTAATATCATGTTGTATCATATTGCAATGGATATTTATCTATTATATGTCAATGATATTATTCATTTTCTTCCACTGTGTTGTTGACTTAATGTGTTATAAGCTCCGGCACGAGTTAGATTTCAACTTTCGGATCTGCAGCATTCGAGTACAAGTGAAGTACGGGTGTCGATTTTCGAACGCGAAAATTTGGGTCGTGACAATTCCGACTGGGTATGGCTCTAATACTAATGGAATAGCCTGCACCTCACTTAGCTTAGATATTGTCCCTAACTTAGTCACCTCCGCCTCGTGGGCCAAGCCAAGGTGTGGGGTTTTGTTCCTCTAAAGGCCTTGATGTTGTTATGAGGTGAAGGGTTTGGTATATATGCATCCATTTCATAGTGCTTTTCCACAATATGGGACTATTATTCCTATTTTTTAAGAGGTGTTACAGGGATTTGATTTAAATGGAATTCTGGAACTAAGGTTGATGAGAATTGATTTGTGAAATTGGAAGAAACAATTCTAACTTGAAGCTATTTTCGATATATATGTTTAATTTTTTTAATATATAAACTACTTTTTATATATAAACTATTTTTAATTTATAACTATTTAAATACATATAAAATATTTTCAATATTTAAACTGTTTAAGTTAGAACTGTTATGATTTAGATTTAATGGATTTAAATGCAAATACTTTGATCTGATGGTTTAACCTATTTATGGTTACGATTTTGGTAGTGAATTATAATTTAAAGTGAATATGATTTCGAGAGTGATATGATTCCGAAAGTGTATGTGATTTCTAAAGTGACATGCTTTTGAAATAAATATGATATTTTGATATAAAGTATGAACGTTTTGAAATAAAAATGACCACGGTGTGAAATAAGCATTTGGTTGTTAAAGGGACAGGGATCAGATATTGTCGTACTCTCTCCCAATATTGAAAACCTCTTTAACAATTGTGCACGTGGTGGAGAATCCATAACGAAGTAGGATGGTTTGGCTATGAAATTGTATGAGGTATTAACGCAGCCTTGACTCCCACGAGTCAACTTGATGTGACAACAACAGGAGCCATGCTGGACCAAGTGAGTTCGCACCTCCAGTCGAGAATGCTTCTTTGATACCATTCTATTACTTTGTGATTTAATTGGGTGCACCTTTGACATGGGAGTGTGTCTCGAGGTGGGCGGTTGTAGCTGCTATGCGTTACCACCAGTCCTGATCAGCAAAATGGTAGTATCCTACCATGGGCATTACCTCGCATGCCTTGTCACATGCCATATCAGGCCCTCAATGAGTTTGTTTTGTACCGTACCTATAGAGTGCTTCCTGAGTATCCCATCAGTTTGGCGGGGCTTATAGTATCTGTGTAGACTACAGGAATATATAGAATGTTTAGACTATGTGAATTATACTATAGACTGTAACGACAGGGCGATTTTCGACCCTGAAAATCGACACTAATATGTTTACTGTATAGAGTGTCGCGCAATCGAGTGCCGGAAATACCAGATTGTTAGGGTTTAATAGGAAAAGAGATAGAAGAAGAAAAGAGATAGAAGAAAAAATCGGGATAACGACACAGAATCTCTCAATGCAGTGGAACAAAATAAAATATACAATAACAGATTTTTATACAAAAGAAAAATTGTAACTGCTAATATACATAAAAATTATCAAAGTACAATCATCAATATATATAATTATGGACAGTTATACTAACTTGTCCCCAAAATGCTGAATATACAACCTACAATACACAGCGGAATATAACCAAAATGTGCGTAATACGTCTCTACCATCCAGCTCGTCTCTTGAGTTCCAAAACATCCTAACATGAATCTGTAATATTCGATCTGACCTGAGCATTACAACAAAGTAACACACGAGTCAGGCTAGAAACCAGTGTGAGTAAAACACACTTAATTCGAAATACTTAAGTTATCCAAATCCTTCTACAACTAAGGAAACTCGTAAGACCGCGTCACATATAACACGATGGGTTTTTATCTTACGCTAACAAAAACACGTTTTAGAAAATCTTATAATATTATAATAATGTCTAAGTACAATTACTTATTAAAAATGGTCAAATTTGTTAAATTAATCCAACCCCAGCATATAGGACTCCATAATCAAAACCATAGTAGGTCTTAGTGATTATTAATCGAAATTACTTATAAAAAAATAAAAGATTTTTTGTTATTTAATTAAAATTAAACAATATATTTAATAACTAATTTATTAATTGACAAAGAGCTAATCAATTGAGAATTTAATTGTTAACTCTTTCTATGCATTATAATTAATTTAATTATATATTACCGAAAGTTAACAAAATTAATTTAGCCTAAAATATTAGGTGATAGGATTAGAATGCAAAAACCTTCATGCTGATTGGATTTTTATGAATGAGGATACATTGTTTTTAAAGTTAAAAGATTTTTTATATACAAAAAACTTGTTAAATTACTTTCTTTATTAAAAATAGCACTAAACAACTTTAGCCATCCCAAAAGAAGAAAAAACATGGCCCAAATACAACCTTTCTTCTCCACCTCCCTGCTCCTTTCCTTCTCTTCTTCAATTACAAATGAACCAGACTATACACGTACGTGTGCACATACACGTCCACTCTAGTTGTCATCGTTCACCGCGGACCATTCATCCAAGTCGACGCTGAACCCCACTTCGTGTTCCACCATATGAAAGCTCGGCGAAACCAATGGTTCATAATTTGAATTGTCATGAGACACATCAAAAAACCAAGCCCACCCTAAAGCCCTTCGACATGCCAACACGACCCATTATCAGCCACCAAACTTCACCCACGACAACGTTACAACCTTCTCCACCTTTTTCCCTAGACCACACCCCTCCTTCGTCTCCTCCATGTCACCATTTGCCTGCAACCGAGACCATGCACAACAAACCTTTAAACCCTACTCTGACCTCGACCAACTTCCACGACCATCAAAAAATATCTTGGCATTTTTCCTAGGTACGCCACTCCTTGAAACTCCTCTACGCTGAATACCACATCTTGAAATTGACGTCGTCGCCTGAATTTGACCTCACGCCAAATTTCGATCATCTCCCATTTCCTCCCTCCACACAGCCTTAAAAATCCTCAAACCAATGATATAAACCTATTTTTCAATGACGATTCCACCCATATAATATTTTTATTAAACTATGATGTTTGGATTTTTGGCTATAATGGACCTCTTACTGTTAAATGGGTCTTTCTCCCTCTTTGAATGATGGAAATGTATGAGATCATTTTTTAAACAATTCTATACTTTAAAACGAACCACTTTTGTTTTAGAATCATGTTTAAAAACGGATTGGATAAGGAGATATGGATTTTTGAAGTGGAAGGCTTCATTTTTTTATCAAACAAAACAAGAACAGGGCCTGTAAGGAAGAAGTACAGTGCCTTGATGATGGTTGGAACTGACCACATACATACATTCATAGATTCAACACATATATACTGGCCATACATCCATGATTCATTCCTATCACACACACGCATACACACACACACATAAGAAGATATATCCTGTTTACAATTGTAAATTGATTTACTCACAGTTTTTATGAGGATGAAACACTACCGCTTAATTTTCCTCTTGCTTCAAACTTTTTACTGTGTTGATTCTCTTACATGTTTTAATGGTAGCCAGCTTTGTTTCTTTCTTTTTCTTTTATGTGTTGAACTAGAATGGTATACGTGAACACAAAAAAACAAGGCAGCGCGTATATATAAGTGGAGAGAGCGCAAGTTGGAAAAGGCTGAAGCCTATTCATATATATATATATATATATATACAGTACTCTTTTTCACCTTTTATTTTTCTATTTATTTTCTAGTTGCTTTGAAAATATGATTGACTTGATTAAGAAAAAGATGACTTGATATCCTTGTTGGTATGAAAATTGAGAAATTTGAGTTATTATATGCTTGGCTAGATATTTTTCATGATGATGTTCCCTTATGCATTAATATTTATATGTGTGTGTATGTGTGTGTATGTGTATATATATATATATAGTTATTTATACGTTTACGCTATGTTACCATATATATCCACATACATTTAAATACACATATAAATAGCTACCGGAAAGTATTTATTTTTATTTTTATATATATTTTTCTTTTATTTTTATTTTATTTTATATCATGAGTTTTTGTATATACAAACATATATATATATATATATATATATATATATATATATGCATATATACATACACATATATATATATATGGATTTACATATACTCTATTTTTATATTAACACACACACACACACACACACACACATATATATATATATATATATCTTATAATTCAAATGTGAAGCTTATTCAATTATTTTCAAAAATTAGATGTTAAACCTTTAATCAAAGGCTCTAGAATATATGTAATATACACAGATATTTCATATATCAAAATCTTATTTATTTTTATCATATACACATTTATACATATTTCCATGTACATATAAGTTTGAAATTTGCCATTATGACGTTTTATACATTCACGCATACATATCTATTTACATATACAATGTTCTTATAAACATATACACACACATATAACCTACAAATATTTTTAAACATCATAAAATTTACATATTCAACTTATAGAAATTATATTCCAAAAATTTAAAATTAGTTAATTAACCCAGTAACAGGTGTCAAAAATCCAGGTTGTTATATAGACATTGTATATGTAGCGTATTGTACTATGTATGTAGATAGTTTAACGGATCCTTAGAGGATGAGAATCCTAAACATCCTTTAAGTTATTTTGTATTTCACTTGACATTTCACTTGAGTTGATTTACTGGTATAAGAATGTTAATCTGAACTCCAGTGTTTTGTGTTTTACTTTATACTCGGGTCAGAACTGAGTTTAACAGCATTTGAGACTCACCTTTGGAGCTTGGAGCTTTGCTTGAAGATCTGTCTTTATCTATTCATCTTTCAGTTATTTCCAGTTATTTCTATTCAGCCTTCTCAATTATTTATGTATTTGAGACCACTCTGTATTTGAGATTTCTGTTGCATTTTTTTAGACTCTGATGTTTTATAGTAACTTCATGAACTACTATTTATCTATTCCGCTGTCTATTGTTTTATTACTCTATGTCTGTGATTCTGTGATTGATTTATTTACTATATATGCTAAGTTTTTCCAAATACAAATTAACAATCTGCTGTCTTGAGCAATTCAAGTCTAACATGAGTGGATGATCGTCGATTTGAATGGTTCAAAATAGCGCGTCGTTATAATTTGGATAATTAATTTGGTTAATTTAATATTTGAAATTGGAGAAATAATTTGATTTTGAATTTAATGTGAATATAAATGATTTGTAAAGTTGATTTAAATTCTATTTGAATTAGAATGGAGTTAGGGAACTTTTAAACTTGAATTAAAAGCGATTTATAGAAATTGAAAATTTTATATTTTAATTAACGTGTAAAATAGTCATTTTGACACTATCTCATATTTTGACAAAACCAATTTCATTGGATCCGTAATAGTTAGTTATTATAGGATTTCAAATTTTGTGTCAATCAGATTTACGGTTTGGTCGTGCGAAGTTGAAACGCGTAGAAATTTATTTAAGTAATTTAATTAAAATAACTTGATTCGAAACCTATCTTCCAAATATGATTGAACTAGCTCCCCAGATATATGCCATTATGTTCGGAATATGGGTAAAACATTATAAACGCCTAGTGGCATGCTTCGATTGGAGTTCGAATTTTCGGATGAATAGTGCGTGAAAATTTTCCATGTAAGGCCACAAGATTTTCTATTTGCACAAAACCTAATTTCCTAAACCCTAGGCCCCACTTTGAATTCAATGGTGAAAATCTTCCAATCTTTCCCCTCAAAATTCCTCAATCCATAAAGAATTAGCTTTCAAGTTCTAAAGCAAAATCGTAGAGCGTCGCGAGCTCTACATATCCAACGATGGATTTGAGCTATCGTCGTAGAATGAAGCCAGAAAATGGCCATGTTCACTAGCGTTTCAAGCATGATTTCAGGGGAAAATATGGGGATCGTGGTTGGAGCTTGTGTGGGGCATTCAAATGATGGTAGCCAATCGTTGTATAGTCAGGAGAGAAGCGGGCGACTAGAAAATATAAGGGATGTCGATGGGTTTCATCGCATACGTGCGAACGGAGGAAGGAGAAGGGATTGCATGACTAGATGTTGTCAAGCAGGATGAACGGTTGAGATTTTCTTAGGTTAATAAAAAAAGAAATTGTTAATAGATTTATATAAATCGTGTAATCTTATAATTGTAACGTCTCGCCTTTTTGCACACTTTAGATCGACGATTAACCACACACGTTAGACTTAAATCATACAGAAGGGCGGATTGTTATGGGGTAAATAAGAAAAAGCATAGAAAGAAAAGAACAAAATAGAATCTTGCAGCGGAATGATAAAATATAATAATCAAATATATAGCTCGTGAAACTGTTTTACAAAACATTTGATTTTACTTATACAATACATATCAGAGTTACACATACCATAGAATAATAATTATGCAGTGGAATAGAATAGTGTAGTGGAATAATATAGTAGATAATAGTAGTACAAATCTTTGTATTCGTCCTCTAGAATAAAATCTTCAAATCCTGAAATACTCGGACTGACCCGAGCGAATTGAAAAGACAAAACACTCGAGCCAGAACTAAAAGATCTTATGTAAGTTAAATCAGCAGGACTAAATATGAGTGCAGTAACTTAAGGGATACTCGGGATTCACATCTATTAAGGATCCGTTAAACTATTTACAATATAGTCATATTTCGCTATTATAATAGTGTCTATTAGTAAAATAAACTTACTTTTAAATAGCTTCAAGGCTTTATATTTTCCACCTCAACACATAATAATGCCAATAGTCTATACAGTACCATAATACCTCCCGATCGGGAGGTTTCTAGAGGATACTCCAAAGGTACGACATAAACAGAAACTCTTACAAAGCGCGATAGGGTAGGTGACACGGCACAACTAGGCAATGCCAGGGTAGATATACCAATTATGCTTCCGGGCCGGTGGTGACATGTAGCGCGCAGCTACCGCCCACCTCGAGCCACACCCCCAAATAAAAAAACAAAAGTGGCCACCGAATCAATCCAAAAGTCAAAGTATAATATCGAAGGGATGTGTCCGATCAAAGGTGCTACCTCATTTGCCCGTCAATCGCTCCTGTTTTAGCCACCTTATGCCAACTCACAGGACTTGGGTCCACGTATTTACCTCAAAGGAGTAGCCGCCACCATCCTACTTCATTCTGGAATCTCCACCGCGTACACGGTTGTTAAAGTGGTTTTCGGAGTTGGCAGAGAGTATGACAACTTCCGATCCCGGTCTCTTTTACAACCCAACGTTATTATAACGCCGCGGCCTTTTTGAAATAGTTTAAATTTTTAAAACCAGAATATAATATTCATTTCAAATCCATATAAATATGATATCATTTCCTCTTTTTAAAAACCAAATCAAATTTGATATCATTTCCAAATATATCCTTTTCTAAAACCATAACATTTCAAAGTTATAATATTTCGAAGCCAAAACTTGAAATATAGCCTTTCAAAACATAAAACTTTGAATTTCAAAACCTTGAAACATACAACACCACTTAAATGGTTTAAATATTTAATTACTTTATATAGTAAAATAGCTTCTTCATCTTTACAAATCAATTCCAATATGGATTTTAAATTCCCAAATAAACCAATATAATTTCCATATATTTCAAAGCTTTAATTATTCCACCATTTCAAACTTATTATTTGAAAATTTCATATATATATCAATTTCAACTACTATTATTTAGATTTGATATGTTTACTTAACAAATCAAATGTCACTTTAATATAACCTTTAGGCTTCAAATAACTGGATATTAATTCAGTTACATTAACTTGATAATATTCCATTAAATCAAATTGATATTCATTTAAATCCTCTAAACAAAAATCAAGTTATAAAATCATACATTTTAAATCTCAATTTATTTATATTTCAAATCAAATTGTTCGAGGATAATCCTTAAATCTTAATTTCAACTCAAATTCACATTTATCTTCCAACCTTAATTTTATTTGAGTCATTATAAACTCTATATACAATAGAATTTAAATAGATACTTAACCATATTACATAAAAGAAATTCTAACTTTATTATTTAGCTTATTTTATAATTCAAAACAATTTAATACATAGCTAAATCAATAATAAAATAGCATTTATATAACATCTAAAATCAATATCTGTGTAGCCCATATATTTCTATACAAAACCATAAAAATCATTTCAAAAATAATTATATATATATATCGCGGTGTCTGTATAGAATTTTCTATCCTATGGTCAAGTGGTACAGATATTTATTATTTCAATCCGCAATTTAATAATAAAATGCGGTTGTATATCATTTCAAACCGCAATCCCGAATCAAAATAAATACATTACAACTTGCAGACTTTGATGATATAAATAAAACATCCATTCATCCATCATAAAATCATACATCCATCACAATCATCATATAAAACAATCAATCAATATCAATATATAACTGATAATATATAACAGGTAATTAATTGGTAGTTATATTCAATAATAAATTAAATAACGATTTAATTTAAATAAATGCAACAACTGAGATAATGAATAAAAATATATGAAAAAGTCATAAATAAATGCATAATCACAACAAAATTAAATTTAACAAACATAAGAAATTTTAGAAGTTGTGAGTGGGTTAAAACACTCACCATTTGAATTTAAATTGAATTTAAACCCAAAAATTGGACAGTCTAAGAAATCATACAAACCAGCGCCAAAATGCCTGGAATTTCAACACGATTCTAACAAAAAAATCCACGCGTGAATTGGACCTCGCACAAAGAAGTTATGATTGTTAGAACAATTGGATTTTTAAAATAAAAAATAAATCTAACCAAATCAATATCACCTACAATTAAGGCCACCTCTCCCTCATTTCATTTCCTCACGCAGTAACAGTAGCTGCTTACGTTCGAACCAAAACACGCAAGAATACGCGACCTACTCCACCACATCGTTCGCTGCCGCCATCGCCTTAAAGCCACGCCGCCACCCTAGAAGTACATGCGCCCCTCCGCGAACCTCCCCCATGCCTCGCGACAGCCCAAAAATGCGTTTTCCGGTCGCCCAAAATCCAACAGCCGCCCCCTTTTGTGAAACCCTAGTCGAATTTTTTGCCAAATCTAGCCGTCAACTCACCCCGAAACCCATATGGATGTGGTCCCCTCGACCCTCTCTACAAAACCCAGAAAGGAATTTCCGATCAGGCGAAGTTCATCGTCGAGCGATGAATGGCCGAAAATGGTTCATCGATTTCTAGCAATACAGTGATCCAAACTGGAAAACGAATTTCAAATCTGGGTTACGCTCTTCGAAAGCTTCGAATTGATATAAAATTTGACATATTTTGTGGGGTTTGAAATTTTGACTTTGATTTTGGATTGCAGTTGGAATTAGGTGTTTATCTGCCATTGAAATGAGGAGGTGAAAGAAATTGTACGCATAGACAAATGAGAAATAGAGGTAGGCTAGGGTTTATAACAGGGTATTTATAGGCAAGGTTGAAATAGAATAGATGGACCCGATTTATAAACGCGCTGAACGATGAATGGCCCGAAAAGCCTGTTCTGACTCCGGAATGAAATTGGGTCAACCCATATATCAAAATAGATGTTTTTAAATATTTCAAACGCAATGGAAAAGGTTTCACATCCAAATTCCATCATATGAAGAAGTTATGCTAAAATCAATATTTTCAAATTGATTTCAATTGATTTCAATTTCATTAATTTCATGGCGTTTCACGCTCGTACGATCAAACGACAAGTCTGATCACTACGAAACTTGAAATCCTACAATAATTCACCGTTACGGATCCGATGAAACTGGTTTCGTCGAAATCCGAGTCAGTGGCCAAAATGGCTATTTTTCCAGTTAATTAAATAAATTAAAATTTTAATTAATTCATTAAAACAAACTTTCAATTTAAATTTTATAATCGATAATTTTTATCATTTTTAATTCCTTAAACATTTATACTAATTTAAACAAATTTAACTGTCAATTTAAAATTTATAAATTCTTCAATTTCATTAAATTCAACAATTATAAATTAAATTTCCAAGAATTAAATTTAGTTTACTTTCCATTTATTATTCTATGAATTCCATCTTATGGTATATTTATCATGATTTTCATCTTAGTGCATTACAAATTTCCAATTTCATCTAATTTCAACTAACGTAGTAATTAATCTCATTAATTTGCACAATTTGATTTCCAATTCTATTTAATAGGCTAAATAAAATATGTAACACATAATTAATACCATTAACTTTTTTTAAAATTTCATTTATAAGTTTATTTCTTCCAACAAATGCTACCATTAGTTCCATAACACTAATTTATTTCATTTCCATTCATTATACACTAGTTTAGTAGTAAGTCAACAATTTAAATTATAAATTTACCATTTACATCTCATTATAAATTAATGCACACATAAATTTCCCAATTACAGTGTTTAACTTCCATTTCCATAAATTCAGAAATTATAAATTTACTTGATTTAGCTTCAATCCTTTTTATCAAATCAATTATTATTCAATAAACAAAGATAACATTTGTTTTACCCTTTATTACATTAGTACGCTCAAATTTTCATCTTTACTTTGTATTGACTACCATATTTCCATTTTTACTATTTCTACCAATGCATACACTAATTTGCGATTAACATTCTGAATTAATTCGTTTACTTGGGTTCATACTTTCCACTATATCGATTACTACATATGAATAAATTTACAATCCTATTTATTTCATTATTACATTCACCCTTTCCGTTATAATTCTTAAATTCTTCTTCTTTTGTTTAATTACCGTTAACTATACTATTATTATTCCACGAGCTAATGAAGTAATTACATACGTTTCTTACATTTCAACCTCATAACCAATTATGATAGATTCCAATATCTCACCTGACCTTCCCCTTTCAAATTTCCATTTATTAAGTTTACATTAATACAACTTTATTTCCATTCCTTAATTTTACCCTTAAGTTTATGTTCTATTTGACTAATTATCATAACACTGAATGAAATTTATGTTATTCCAATTATTACCCAAATTTACATTAACGTAACATTAAATTCAGATTTATTGCAATTTCATTATTTATTATAATTACTTACATCATATGAATTCATTCTATTACCCCAAATCAGACATTAATTGATATATTCATACAATACTGACATTTATTTACTTAATTTGCATACATTTAAATTTATTTTCATAAATTGGATTTCCTTCCATTCATTTATTATTAACTTTAATTAGTATTGTGTACCTTGCATTAACATTATTGCCTAAATTTACATGCAGTTACTATCAATCAATATATTATTGCATTGGTTAATTAAATGCTTACCTTTAGTTACTTATTTTAATTTTTTATACTCAAGTGCAACAATTAACACTATTTCTTTATTGGGATTTCACTCCAATTATCAAAAATTAACTTTTAAATTACCATTGCTACACTTCATTTTAGCATTCATTTCGTTTTAAATTATAAATTTTTTATTTCTTTCTAAATTTAATTACAAAGATCCAATTAAATTAACCAATTTATTTACTAAAATTTACGGGTCGGTACAATCTCCTCCACTCAAAAGTTTTCGTCCCCGAAAAGGAAAAGAGGAACTTATAAATTAATATCTATTATTTAAAACATTATATTCATAACAATAGGTTTACAGAATTGGATAATTTAAATAAAGTATATAGATTTATAAACAATTAAATCTTTTTATATTCAAATTTATAAAGTTGGGAAACATTTTACAATTTTCTAAGTCCAAAATTTACGGAAAATTTCGGCAGAGCCTCCTTTATACGGAGAGACTTGGGAGAAAATATAATATCAAAATATAACAATATATAACATATATTTCCAAAATAATATATCCCAACACGGGAAAAATATAATAGCGCTCAGAAAACCATAATCCGAAAACGTACCTATTTGTCGGGCAATTAACGCTTATTTTATGAAACAAAAGCAGTAGCAATTTCTTCCATAACCTGTATTTCACTTATATTATCCAAAAAGGTTAACACTTATATACAATGAAACATTTAAAGTTGTTTAAAATAACAACACCAATCAACATACTAACCATCACTTGCAACAAGAAAACAACCATCATATAAATCAACACACATCAATTATACATTTATATTAACAAAATAAATAGTTATTCATGCTCAAAACTTCAAACTGTACAAAATGAAAAATCAACTATCAAGTGCATCATTTACTCAATAGTCTTAGATGAAACACAATAGATTATTCATACATCCAAACAAATTTAAAGTATCCTTACCCAAAACAACCATAACCAAAACAAACAACAAATCCAACCAATAATTAAGTTCATTCTTTTTAGTTTCACTTCATACTTTTTGTTGTTTGGTTTCCATTATAACTTAAATTTATAACAATTACAACATCAAATTCTTATTTGTTAAAGAATTTTACTGAATACTTTCATTTTTTTTCATATTTTTACTTATATAATATTCTATTACAATTTCTTATTACACACTGTAACTTTTATTGTTGGGTAAGTTATATATATATGCTTTTAAGGATGTAATTGAAAGTTATACAAGTTTGATTTTTTCTTTTAATTAACTTAATGTTCAATAATATTATTCTTTATTTAATAGGTTACAACTTCAAATTCCCTTAATCCCATTTATAACTTAGCATTAAATCTCTTAATTTATTTAGAGTTTCAAATACTCATCTTAAACTCAAGGGGTTTTACTTACTATCCATCTTTTCTACTTATTTAGTTATAAATACTTTAAACATTAACTTAACTCTTATTTTAATTAAAATTTCCAATTATTAGTTAACTTCCATTTTACTACACTAATTGAAACTGTAAAATAACGGAAACTTAAGAATTTAAATACCGGGTTTTATTCATAAATCGTTTTAAAATAATAGATAAATATATATAATTACACTTTATATATCCCATTTATATTTAAAACAATTTAAAATTTATATTTGTTTATCAAAATGAATCTGCAATAAAACTACAACAGTGGCCTTCCCCCTTCGAAACTCGAAAATGAATGTCGATGATGCGGCCGCCATCACCGAAATTATTTTCCAACGATAGAGAGGGTAGTAAAGAATTTATTTCCTTTCCAAAATTTCTTTAAAACAATTCTTTCAAATTATATTGAAATATTCATAACACAAAATACTTCTAATAATATTATTATATTGCAAAATCCTTTGAAAGCAATTTTTCAAAATCCTGGACTTAAGTTCCAAAATTTCCAAATTTTATTTGATTTTATTTTCTATCTCATTTCACCTATGATTTATAATTTCATTACCTAACAACCAATATTTTACAACCAAATATATATATCATTTATAAAAATTTATTTTATATATAGAAAATATAATGGGCAAAATTATTCCATTCACCTATATTAAAACAAATATTGTGTTGGTCTTCCTATTAAGTGTTAGAAATCCCTATTGATGTCATAGCGTCCCATGCATCAACCATAGTTTATAAATACAAAATGGAATAAATTAACACAATATTTAAACCTTTTATAACACTAACAAATACGCTTTCTCATATATATACACTCAGCGACTCCCATAGGGTATTACTACCCTATTAATAAAGAGTCAGACCCCACAAAGCTAAGATTTATCGCTAAACCAAAGCTCTGATACAAGATGTAAATCGACGATAAACCACACACGTCAGACTTAAATCATACAGAGGGGCGGATTGTTATGGGGTAAATAAGAAAAAGTAGAGAAAGAAAAGAACAAAACAGAATCTTGCAGCAGAACGATAAAATATAATAATGAAATATATAGTTTATGAAACTGTTTTACAAAACATTTGTTTTTACTTATACAATACACATCAGAGTTACACATACCATAGAATAATAATTATGCAGCGGAATAAAATGGTGTAGCGGAATATTATAGTAGATAATAGTAGTACAAATCTTCTTCTTCGTCCTCCAAAATAAAATCTTCAAATCCTGAAATACTCGGACTGACCCGAGCGGATTGAAAAGACAAAACACTCGAGTCAAAACTAAAAGATCTTATGTAAGTTAAATCAACAGGAATAAATATGAGTGCAGTAACTTAAGAGATGCTCGGGATCACACCTTATAAGGATCCGTTAAACTATTTACTATATAGTAATATTTCGCTATTATAATAGTGTCTATTAGTAAAATAAACTTACTTTTAAATAGCGTTAAGGCTTTACATTTTCCACCTTAACACGTAATAATGCCAATAGTCTATACAGTACCGTAATACCTCCCGATCGGGAGGCTACCAGAGGATACTCCATAGGTACGACACAAATAGAAACTCGTACAAGGCGCGATAGGGTAGGTGACACGGTACAACTAGGCAATGGCAGGGTAGACATACAAATTAAGCTTTCGGGCCGGTGGTAACACGTAGCATGTAGCTACCGCCCACCTCGAGCCACACCCCAAATCAAAAATCAAAAGTGGCCACCGAATGAATCCAAAAGTCAAAGTATAATATCGAAGGGATGTGTCCGATCAAAGGTGCTACATTATTAGCCCATCAATCGCTCTTGTTTTAGCCACCTTATGCCACTCACAGGAGTTGGGTCCACGTATTTACCTCAAAGGAAACGCCGCTACCATCCTACTACATTCTGGAATCTCCACCGCGTACACGATTGTTAAAGTTGTTTTCGGAGTTGGCAGAGAGTATGACAACTTCCGACCCCAGTCTCTTAGACAACCCAATGTTATTATAACACCGCGGTCATTTTGAAATAGTTTGTACTTTTAAAACCAGAATATAATATTTATTTCAAATCCATATAAATACGATATCATTTCCTCTTCTAAAAACCAAATCAAATTTGATATCATTTCCAAATCCTTTTCTAAGACCATAACATTTCAAAGTTATAATATTTCGAAGCCAAAACTTGAAATATAGCCTTTCAAAACATAAAACTTTGAATTTCAAAACATTGAAACATACTACACCACTTAAATGGTTTAAATATTTAATTACTTTATATAGTAAAATAGCTTCTTCACCTTTACAAATCAATTCCAATATGGATTTTAAATTCCCAAATAAACCAATATAATTTCCATATATTTCAAAGCTTTAATTATTCCACCATTTCAAACTTATTCTTTGAAAATTTCATATATATCAATTTCAAATACTATTATTTAGATTTGAAATGTTTACTTAATAAATCAAATATCACTTTAGTAAAACCTTTAGGCTTCAAATAACTAGATATTAATTCAGTTACATTAACTTAATAATATTCAATTAAATCAAATTGATATTCATTTAAATACTCTAAACAAAAATCAAGTTATAAAATCATACCTTTTAAATCTCAATTTATTTATATTTCAAATCAAATTTTTCGAGGATAATCCTTAAATCTTAATTTCAACCCAAATTCACATTTATCTTCCAACCTTAATTTTATTTGAGTCATTATAAACTCTATATACAACGGAATTCAAAAAGATAATTAACCATATTACATAAAAGAAATTCAAACTTTATTATTTAGCTTATTTTATAATTCAAAACAAATTTATATATAGCTAAATCAATAATAAAATAGCATATATATAACATCTAAAATCGATATCTATATAGCCCATATATTTCTTTACAAAACCATAAAAATCATTTCAAAAATAATTTTATATATATACCGTGGTGCCTGTATAAAATTTTCTATCCTATGGTCAAGTGATACAGATATTTATCATTTCAATCTGCAATTTAAATAAAATGCGGTTGTATATCATTTCAAACCGCAATCCCGAATCAAAATAAATGCACAACAACTTGCAGATTTTGATGATATAATTAAAACATCCATTCATCCACCATAAAATCATACATCCATCACAATCATCATAGAAAACAATCAATCAATATCAGTATATAACTGATAATATATAACAGGTAATTAACTGGCAGTTATATTCAATAATAAATTAAATAACTGTTTAATTTAAATAAATGTAATAACTGATACGATGATTAAAAATATATGAAAAAGTCATAAATAAATGCATAATCACAGCAAAATTAAATTTAACAAACATAAGAAATTTTAGAAGTTGTGAGTGGGTTAAAACACTCACTTTTTGAATTTAAATTGAATTTAAATTCAATTTAAACTCAAAAATTGGACAGCCTCAAAAATCGTCCAAACCAACGCCATAATGTCCGGAATTTCAATACGATTCTAACATAAAATCCACGCGTGAATTGGACCTCGCATGAAGAAGTTATGATCGTTAGAACAACTGGATTTTTAAAATAAAAAATAAATCTAACCAAATCAATATCACTTACAATTAAGGCCACGTCACCCTCATTTCATTACCTCACGCGGTAACAGTAGCTGCTCAAGTTCGAACTAAAACACGTAAGAACACACGACCTACTCCACCACATCATTCGCTGCCGCCATCGCCTTAAAGCCGTGCCGCCACCCCAGAAGTACCTGCGCCCCTCCGCGAACCTCTCCCATGCCTCGCGACAGCCCAAAAACGCGTTTTCCGGTCGCCCAAAATCCAGCAGCCGCCCTCTTTTGTGAAACCCTAGTCAAATTTCTACCAAATCCAGCCGTCAACTCACCCCGAAACCCACATGGATGCGGTCCCCTCGGCCCTCTCTACAAAACCCAAAAAGGAATTTCCGATCAGGCGAAGTTTATCGTCGAGCGATGAATGGCCGAACATGGTTCATCGATTTCTGCAATACAGTGATCCAAACTGGAAAACGAATTTCAAATCTGGGTTACGCTCTTCGAGAGCTTCGAATTGATATGAAATTTGATATATTTTGTGGGGTTTGAAACTTTGACTTTGATTTTGGATTGCAGTTGGAATTAGGTGTTCGTCTGCCATTGAAATGAGGAGGTGAAAGAAATTGTATGCGTAGACAAATGAGAAATAGAGGTAGGCTACGGTTTATAACAGGGTATTTATTGGCAAGGTTGAAATAGAATAGATGGACCCGATTTATAAACGCGTTGAACGATGAATGTCCCGAAAAGCCCGTTCTGACTCCGGAACGAAATTGGGTCAAACCATATTTAAAAGTAGACGTTTTTAAATATTTCAAACGCAATGGAAAAGGTTTCACATCCAAATTCCATCGTATGAAGAAGTTATGCTAAAATCAATATTTTCAAATTGATTTCAATTGATTTCAGTTTCATTAATTTCACGGCGTTTCATGATCGTACGAGCAAATGACATGTCTGATCGCTACGAAACTAGAAATACTACAATAATTCACAATTACTGGTCCGATAAAACTGGTTTCGTCGAAATCCGAGTCAGTGGTCAAAATGGCTATTTTTTCAGTTAATTAAATAAATTAAAATTTTAATTAATTCATTAAATTAGACTTTCAATTTAAATTTTATAATCGACAATTTTTATTATTTTTAATTCCTTAAATATTTACACTAATTTAAACAAATTTTAATACGGTTGTTACAAAAAATCCACGCATGAATTGGACCTCGCACGAAAAAGTTATGATCGTGAGAACAATTGGATTTTTAAAATAAAAAATAAATCTAACCAAATCAATATCACCTACACTTATGGCCACATCACCCACATTTCATTTCCTCACGCGGTAACAGTAGCTGCTCATGTTCGAACCAAAACATGCAAGAACACGTGACCTACTCCACCACATCGTTCGCTGCCGCCATCGCCTTAAAGCTGTGTAGTTAACGCCCCGCTACTACCCCGCTACAACCCCGCTGTATCTCATAGCGGATTTCTACCAACACGATTTTTCCATATAGCCCTAAAATATAGCCTTTCCGCTTTAATCCCCGCTATTTCCGCTATATTCCGTTATTCCCGCTATATTTTGCTATTTCCGCTATATCTTCTTTAATAAAATGAATTAAAAAATTGCACTTATACATTATAATAATTATGAAACTAATTTTTTATTTAATTTTTAATATATTTTTAGAAATGAAAATACTCTAATATTCTACAAAATTCAATCATGTTATATAACAGTTTTACGTTTATTTGAAGTATATTCGCACATGTTTTTTGTTTAAAATTATTTATGTATTAATTAAAATTCTATTGAATGATAATTTTTCATTTAATTACCCTTTATATACTTGTAAAAACATTAAGTACGAGTTTTATATGCTATTTTAGAGCCATCTGCTATATCCTGCTATATCCTCGCTGTATCCCCGCTATGACTTTTTGCACCTCCACCGCTTCGAATCTACCGAGTGCTTTAACTGCATAGCCTTAAAGCCGCGCTGCCCCAGAAGTGCCTGCGCCCCTCCGCGAACCTCCCCCATGCCTCGTGACAGCCCAAAAAAGCATTTTTCGGTCGCCCAAAATCCAGCAGCCGCCCCCTTTTCTGAAACCCTAGTCGAATTTTCCTCCAAATCCATCTGTCAACTCACCCCGAAACCCACATGGATGCGGTCCCCTCGGCCCTCTCTACAAAACCCAAAAAGGAATTTCCGATCAGACGAAGTTCATCATCGAGCGATGAACGAACAAAAATGGTTCATCGATTTCTGGCAATACAGTGATCCAAACTGGAAAACAAATTTCAAATCTGGGTTGCACTCTTCGAGAGATTCCGATTGATATAAAATTTGACATATTTTGTGGGGTTTGAAATTTTGACTTTGATTTTGGATTGCAATTGGAATTAGGTGTTTGTTTGCCATTGAAATGAGGAGGTTAAAGAAATTGTACGCGTAGACAAATGAGAAATAGAGGTAGGCTACGGTTTATAACAGGGTATTTATAGGCAAGGTTGAAATAGAATAGATGGACCCGATTTATAAACGCGCTGAACGATGAATGACCCAAAAAGCCCGTTCTGACTTCGGGACGAAATTGGGTCAACCCATATATCAAAATAGATGTTTTTAAATATTTCAAACGAAATGGAAAAGGTTTCACATCCAAATTCCATCGTATGAAGAAATTAGGCTAAAATCAATCTTTTCAAATTGATTTCAATTTCATTAATTTCATGGTGTTTCACGTTCCTACGATCAAATGACAAGTCCGATCGCTACGAAACTTAAAATCCTACAATAATTCGCCGTTACGGATCCGATGAAACTAGTTTCGTCAAAATCCGAGTTAGTGGCCAAAATGGCTATTTTTCCAGTTAGTTAAATAAATTAAAATTTTAATTAATTCATCAAATCAAACTTTCAGTTTAAATTTTATAATCCATAATTTTTATCGTTTTTAATTCCTTAAACATTTACACTAATCTAAACAAATTTAACCGTCGATTAAAAATTTATAAATTCTTCAATTTCATCAAATTCAACAATTATAAATTAAATTTCCAATAATTAAATTTAGTTTACTTTCCATTTATTATTCTATCAATTCCATCTTATGGTATATTTATCATGATTTTCATCTTAGTGCGTTACAAATTTCCAATTTCATCTTATTTCAACAAACGTAGTAATTAATCTCATTAATTTGCACAATTTGATTTCCAATTCTATTTAATTGGCTAAATAAAATATGTAACACGTAATAATTAATACCATTAATTTTATTTTATTTCATTTGCAAGTTTGTTTCTTGCAACAAATGCTACCATTAGTTCCATAACACTAATTTATTTCAGTTCCATTCATTATACACTAGTTTAGTACTAAGTCAACATTTTAAATTATAAATTTACCATTTACATCTCATTATAAATTAATGCACACATAAATTTTCCAATTACAGTGTTTAACTTCCATTTCCATAAATTCAGAAATTATAAATTTACTTGATTTAACTCAATCCTTTTTATCAAATCAATTATTATTCAATAAATAAAGATAACATTTGTTTTACCCTTTATTACATTAGTACGCTCAAATTTTCATCATTCCTTTGTATTGGCTACCTTATTTCCATTTTTATTATTTCTACCAATATACACGCTAATTTGCGATTAACATTCTAAATTAATTCGTTTACTTGGGTTCATACTTTCTATTATGTCGATTACTAGACTATGAATAAATTTACAATCCTATTTATTTCATTATTACATTCACCCTTTCCGTTATAATTCTTAAATACTTCTGCTTTTATTTAATTACCGTTAACTATACTATTGTTATTCCATTAGCTAATGAAGTAATTACATTCGTTTCTTACATTTCAACCTCATACCCAATTATGACAGATTCCAATATCTCACCTGATCTTCCCCTTTCAAATTTCCATTTATTAATTTTACACAACTTTATTTCCATTCCTTAAATTTACGCTTAAGTTTATGTTCTATTTGATTAATTATCATAACACTGAATGAAATTTACGTTATTCCAATTATTAACCAAATTTACATTAACGTAACATTAAATTCAGATTTATTGCAATTTCATTGTTTATTATAATTACTTACATCATATGAATTCATTCTATTACCCTAAATCAGACATTAGTTCATATATTCATACAATACTGACATTTATTTACTTAATTTGCATTTATAACTAAGTCCTAACATTTAAATTTATTTTCATAAATTAGAATTTCCTTCCATTCATTTACTATTAACTTTAATTAGTATTGTGTACATTGCATTAACATTATTGCCTAAATTTACAAGCAGTTACTATCAATCAATATATTATTGCATTGGTTAATTAAATGCTTACATTTAATTAAATTTTTATACTCAAGTGCAACAATTAACAGTATTTCTTTGTTGGGATTTCACTCCAATTATCAAAAATTAACTTTTAAATTACCATTGCTAGACTTCTTTTTAGCATTCATTTCATTTTAAATTATAAAAATTTTATTTCTCTCTAAATTTAGTTACAAAGATCTAATTAAATTAACCGATTTATTTATTAAAATATACGGGTTGTTACAATAATTGCCTTAATTTTTTCATACGAGGTCCGCTTTGCACGAAACAAGTTGCATTGGGTTCGTATTCATGAACATTATGCTATGGACCGGGTTTGGATTAATTTGAAGCTACTAGGAATGTTAGGTAAATTAAATGTCAGTTTAATTTTATTTAAAATAAAGCATTGCAATAACTACTACAAGCAATGCGAGTACAACTCACTCTTACTGACTTGCTTATATTTTTTATACAAGTGAGAATAAAATTATTTTATGTTGTTTGATGCCTGTTTGGGTGCTATATGATATATTATATATATTATATATATATATATATGTATATATTAGTTGGTTTGGGTATATTCTCGCATATTTTTAGCGGATGAGACCCTATACGTTTCCATGTATAAGCGGATGAACCTTTGTACGTACGTCTGTCTCGAAGCAGACATTGTACATATTTTCTTATATGTATATGATTACCAGTGTTGATTTTTATTTAAAGATATTGTTGTATATGCTGTTATCATGTGATATATAATGTTTGGATGCCATGATTGATATTAATGATGTGAATCCCCTTATTTAGCGCTTTTGTAACATTGGGCCTATTTGTGGAATCTAAAATACTAAAATAATGATTTCGATTTAAAAATGTTGTTCAAGTGATATCTGAAGTTATATAAGTTTTAATAACGAGTTCTAAATTATTAATAGAAGAAGTTTATTTGAACGAAATCAAAATATGATTTTGAAATATGAAGTTAACTATTTTGTATAATTAAGTTAAACTGATATTTTGAACTTATTATAAACGGTTTAAATATATAAGATTTATAAAATTGATATTTATAAATAAAAGTAATGGAATTATAGACGAGATTTGTAAGTGTTTAAAATGAAGGTATAATTGAATCTTATAAGTAAATAAGATTTATGAGTTGATGAAGTTATAAAAGGAATGAATTTGTAATAAGAGATTTATAAGCAAATAAACTTATAATTTGATTTTGGCATATAAATGAGATATAAATGTAATTTTTTAATAAAAGAATTTTATAAATGGAAGTGTTTATAAAATAGAACTGTGCATTATAAACATGGTTTTATAAATGTGAAACCAACTTATTTTGATAAGTTAAATATGGAAGTTTATTAAAGGTATTATATTCATAATTTTGGAGAGTGAATAATCCTTTGGATTAAATGCGTAGAGTAAATGAATTTGGTAAGAGAATTATATTCATGATTTGGGACAGTGAATAATCATTTAAATAAAGTGAATGTTTTGGAAAGTGGTATTTTAAAATGGAGTTTAAATGGTTTGAAAATTAAATGATTTTTAAATTATTTATTATTGAAATAAGTATATGAAATATCCAATTAGTGATATGGTTTTGAATATTATCCTTTTAAAAAATATTTTAAAGTGAGTGATTTGGAAAGTGATTTGATTTATAAACGATTAATAAAATCAGGCCCAATGACTGCTTTTGTGCTAGATTTTGTTTGTTTCTTTGATAGATAAATAACCGACTATCAAATTTGTCCATTTTAGTCTCTCGATTTGATGTAGAAACTAATTAGTCGTACACTTAGTGTGTAACTGACTGTGTGAGCTTGATTGTCATTTGTGTTAAGAATGTTTATTTGTGTAGTGCGGAGTGACTACTCCAATCTATCATGCTTCCATCTTGGCCGAAGGATATAGCAAGTTGAAAGTTGGAGACATGATAAGTCTTTGAGACTTAGCTTCTGTACGGGATTGAGAAACCCTTTTGCGTTGTTGGTGCAAAGAGACCGGGATCATATTTATCTAAAAACCACTTTGTACCAACATATATGCGACAATTGTGTCGGCTAGTCGATGATATTGATATTTAAGATTTTCATAGTGAAGGACTGCTTGTTGATCCTTTGGGTTTAAAATCCCAATATACATTTAGTAGCAGTAGTCTCTTCGTTGTGAAATATCCATTGCAAGGGCCATCGCTACTAGTCCTTTAGGATGTGTAGGAGAGTACCTGCGCTTTGTCATGTTCCTGGAAAACTTGTATGGGCGAGTGTCGGACATTGCATTTCTAAGATTACGTACATTGGTTTTACAAACATGCATCAATGATGGCGGAGAAGGCAAATTATCTTAGCTTAACACCCTCCTTGAGACATAAGAGCTCAAGGGCTGTACTTTTGTGGAAGGTAATTGGTAGTCAACAGAAATAGCAATGTGGCATTCAAAGATGATGTGATATGTGATATGTGAAAGGTAGACGTTACCTTAGGCCTCATCAACCGGAAATGACCGAAACACGGTTAATTGCGACAAGGCTAAGTGGGTCATTCCCAATTAGGATATGATCAACCCCTTCTAGATATATTTCTTCTCGCTATGATGTTCGAGATGTAAATTATTATGGATGTATGCTGTGAGGGCCCTCAAAAAGGTCGGTAACGACCGTGGGATGGCATATTCGGTACTATCTAGTTATAGAGGTAGGCCGGTCTTGTGTTGGTAGAGGATCTTTGTGATGGATCCTCGGTACATTCCTCTTAAGATGTACTGGTGGGTGGTAGTCCCTTCATTTGGTCATTTGTATGGAAATCCAAACTCCGCTATGTGCCTGCTATTTTGTTTGTATTACCCACTTTGGGCTATATGCTGGAATTTAATCAATGTAACAATTTTGATTATTTTAAAATTATTTGTATAATAGACACTATTATAATATAAAGGATTTGATTGAAGGTAACGGATGGTTATCGTAAGTTAAAAACATGTCCGTGTTTATGTGTGGGCATGTCTTATGAGATACTTTTGTTTTGAAAAGAAATGTTTTGGTAAAATAGTGAAATTATATAACTAAAAGATTTATAAATGTGATTTGTATATAAAATGGGATTTTAAAAGAACATAAAACACTGAATTCACTACCGTTGCTGGAAAATAATAAGGGTAATGACTGCAGCGTCATTAGTATCATTTTCGAATTTTTGGGTGATGGATTTGCTACCAATAGTAAAGTGAAAATTTAAGTTATTTTTTAATAAACAAATTTTAATTCAAAATCCAAGTTAAAATTGATAAATATAAAAAAAATAAGTTTTGAACTTATAACTGGAATTAGTATAAATAAGAGAAAGAAATTTAAGTGTGAAATTTGAGATATGAAATTAAAATTTAAAGTAACTAAAGTTAAATTGAATTGAGTTAGTAAGTGAATTATATAAATTGAAGTTTAACTTAGGGAAAGTTAAATAAGGTGAATTGGAATTGAACTAGATTAGATAAGTTATCGAAATGAAAATTAAGCTTAAGTGGTAAGTGATTATATAATATGAATTTGAAAGTTTAAATAACTAAGTTGTACAACTTATACATTTAGTTTAACAAGTTAAAAATAAGATTTTTTGAACTTGTAATTAGAAAATTTTAAAATTTGAATACGAAATTAGAATTTAACTTTGGTAAAGTTAAATGAATTGGAGATAGTGAATTGAATTAAGTATAGTGATGAATCAAATAAAGGTGAATATAAATCTAAGTTGTAAAGTTATTATATAAACATGAAATGAAATTATAAAATGTGAATGGAAGCAAACTTAAGTAAATGTTCATGGAATTATAAATAAATAAGTTTTATAATTTATAAAATGAGAAACTGTAAGTAAAACCAAATATTAAAATGGTTAAACAATTTTGTTAAGAAAAACAAAATCTGAATTTGAGTAGTGATAAGAAATTTAACTAAAGTAAAGAAAAATAAATGAGCTAATGAAACGAGTTAAATAAAATAGAATTTGAATTAAATTAGAAGTGAACTCAAGTTGTATAGTGAATGTAAGTGTAAGTGAGAATGAAATGAAACATACCTTAAGTGATGTTGAATGAAGTTGAATTTGTACCAAAATGATTTAATAAAGTGAGTTAATGAAATGACGTAATTAATGAATATGAACTAGAGTTATATAATGAAATTCAGCTTTAGTTGTAAAATTAATTAGTAATTGAATATAAATAGAATGAATGATAATAAATAAATGTTAATGGATTGGAGATGAATCAATGGAATGTAAACTAATTGATATAGAATAATGAATGTAAGTGTTAATTCATTAAAATCTAATGGAATTGGGAATTGAATAATTGAATGAAAGTTAATTATATATCAACCAACCAGAATTAAAAGCATTAAGCCAAATTGAAAGTAAATAAAGTAAATATGAATGTTTGAGTGTGAATTAAATAAATTTGGTTATGTTGGATATGCATCGTTTATTAGATGGATGTTAGTTGATTGTACAGAAATTCATTAAATCTTAATGAAACCGAATTAATGAAATTGAAAATTAAAATAATTGAATTCAAATTGGAAGTAAAGTGAGTCTGAATAGAATTGAATTTGATTTGAATTGAAAGTGGGCTAACTTGAATGTAAATTAGTGAATGTGAACTAATTGAATACGATAAATGAATGTTAGTAAAATCCAATATTAATGAATCAAATGTGAATAATTTGAAAACCAATTCAATGAATATTAATGAGAAATGAATGTACATTGATTTGGTCATGGATCGATTGGATAGATGTTAGTTTGTCGGATGTTTGTTGGATGATAGTTGTTTGATTGTTGAATTTGTTGCTTTTGATTGCATTTGCGATATTGGCATATATAGTTACTGTATTCGTATATATTGTATATTGATATTACTTTTCATATATACATGTACTTATTGTTTGCTGAGTGTTTAGTAGGTGCGGATGACCTATGCATAACATTTGGAGCTTGCTTTCGCGCTATATTAGCCGTATATGCTCGCTAAATAATATATAAGGTACATATCTCGGATTACATATCGTACTTTTATATTTTTTCCCTACGGGATGCCTCATCCTCGAAGATGTGATGTATATTTGTGATATATATATACAGTGATTTTTTCTGATTAAATTGTGCAAAGGAGGCTATGGAAATTTTTTTAAAATTTAAGGCGTTTGAATTTTTTGGGAATATTGGAAAAAATTTGATAACTAATTTTTATTTATTTTGAGTTGTAATTTTAAATGATGTTAGTTGATTCATGGAATGATATTAGTAAATAACTAAGTATGAATTTGAAAACTTAAGGAAAGTTTTTATAAGAAGTTTAACTAATGTATTTTGGAAAAAGTTAAAAGGTTTGAATAATGTTGGTGAATGAATTGTTTTTGAAAAATTAATGGATTTTATGGCTTTTTCTTACTTGGTAATTTCGAGAACGAAATTTAGGTAGGTGAGAATGTAACGAACCATAATTTCAGTCATTCGAAATGAGAATACTTAATTGATTTTAAATATTCATAAGTTAATTTTATAAGCTGAATAACTTATATTTCAAATATAATAATTTATTCGGATAATTGAATTGGTTAATTTAATATCTAGAATTGCAGAAATAATTGGATTTTGAATTTAATGTGAATAAAAATGATTTATAAAGTTGATTGAAATTCTATCTAAACTAGAATGGAGTTAGGGAACTTTTAAAATTGAATTAAAAGCAATTTATAGAATGAAAATTTTATATTTTAATCAACGTGTAAAATAGTCATTTTGACACTATCTCAGATTTCGACGAAACTAGTTTCATTGGATCCTAATAGTGAGTTATTGTAGGATTTCAGATTTTGTGTCAATCGGATTTGCAGTTTGTTCGTGCGAAGTTGAAATGCATAGAAATTTATTGAATAAATTTAATTAAAATAACTCGATTCGAAAACCTATCTTTCAAATATGATGGATTTGGCTCTCGACATATATTCCATTGTGTTCGGAATAGGGATAAAACAATGTAAAAGCCTGGCGGCATACTTCATTTGGAGTTTGAAATATTTTCGGATGAGTAGTGCGTGAAAATTTTCAATATAAGGCCACAAGATTTTCTATTTGCACAAGCCCTAATTTCCTAAATCCTAGCGGCCACTTTAAATTCAATGGCCGAAATCTTCCATTCTTTCTGCCTCAAAATCTTTCAATCCATAAAGAATTAGCTTTCGAGTTCTAAAGCAAAATCGTAGAGCATCGCGAGCTCTACATATCCAACGGTGGATATGAGCTATCGTCGTCGAATGGAGCCAGAAAATGGCCGCATTCACCTGTGTTTCAAGCATGATTTTAGGAGCAAATGTGGGGCCGAGCGTCTTTCGATCATGGTCGTTGGTGGAGCTTGCGTGGGGCGTTCAAATGAGGGCAGCCGATCGTTGTATAGTCGAGCGAGGAGGGAATGGCCAAAAAATTAAAGGGACATCGACGGGTCTCATCTGTATGTGCGAATGGAGGAAGGAGGAGGGATTGCATGGCCATATGTGATCAAGCAGGATGAACGGTTGAGATTTTCTTTGGTTGATAAAAAAAGAAATTGCAAATAGATTTATATTTATAAATCGTGTAATCTTATAATTGCCATAAGTTCTTCATACGAGGTCCGTTTTGCACGAAACAAGTTCCGTTGGGGTTGTATGCATGAACACTATGTTATGGATCTTGTTTGAATTGATTTGGATCTGCAAGAAATTTTGGGTAAAATCAAACGCCATTTTAATTTTATTCGAAATAAAATGCTGCAATGACTACTGCAAGCAATGTGAATACAACTCACCTCTCTGACTCGCTTATATTTTTATATAGTGATTATAAAATTATTTTATGCTTTTTGATGTTTGTTTGGGTGATATATGATATATTATATATATATATTAGTTGGTTTGTTCATATTCATGCATATTTTTAACGGATGTTACCCGTTCCCGTGTATGAGCAGATGACCCTTTGTATGCGCGTTTATCTCGATGCAGACATTGTATATATTTTCTCATATGTATATTTATTGCAGGTGATAGGTTGGAGGGACCTAACTGGATTCCTCGCCCTTGTTGATTTTTATTTACAAATATAGCTATATATGCTGTTATCATGTGATATATGATATTTGGACACCATGATGGATATAATTGATGTGAATCCATTTAGAGCTTTTGTAGCATTGGGCCTATTTCTGGAACCTAAAATACTAAAATATTAATTTTGATTTGAAATGGCCGTTTAAGTGATTTTTGAAGTTATGTAAGTTTTAGTATTGAGTTGTAAATTATTAAAATAAGTTTATTTAAATGGAATCAAAATATGATTTTTGAAATATGAAGTTAACTATCTTGTAGAATTAAGTTAAATTGAGATTTTGAACTTATTATAAACAGTTTATATATATAAGACTTATAAAATTGATATTTTATAAATAAAAGTAATGGAAATATTGATGAGCTTTGTATGTATTTGAAATGAAGTTATAATTGAATGTTATAAGTAAATAAGATTTATGAATTGATGAAGTTACAAAAGGAATGAATTTGTAATAAGAGATTTATAAGTAAATAAATATATAATTAGATTTTGGCGTATAAATGAGATATAAATGGAATTTGTTAATAAAGAATTTTACAAATGGAAGTGTTATAAAATAGAAATGTTCATTATAAACATGGTTCTATAAATGTGAAATAAACTTATTTTGATAAGTTAAATATGGAAGTTTATTAGAGGAATTATATTCACGATTTTGGATAGTGAATAATCCTTAAAATTAAATGTTGAAGTAATGAATTTGGTAAGAGAATTATATTCACGATTTTGGACAGTGAATAATCCTTTATATAAAGTGAATGTTTTGGAAAGTGATATTTTGAAATGGATTTTAAATGGTTTGAAAATAAAATGATTTGTAAATCACTTATTATGAAAATAAGTATATGAAAAATCCAATAAGCGAAATGGTTTTGAATATTATCCTTTTAAAAGATATTTTGAAGTGAATGATTTGGAAAGTGATTTGATTTATAAATGATTAATTAAATCAGGCCCAATGACTACTTATGTGCTGCATTTTGTTTATTGCTTTGACAGTTAAATAACCAGCTATCAAATTTGGACGTTTTAGTTTCTCGACTTGATGTAGAAACTAATTAGTCGTACACCTAGTTCGTAACTGACTTTATAGGCTTGATTATCGTTTGTGTTGAGAGTGTTGATTCGTGTAGTGTGGAGTGATTACTCCAGTCTATCGAGCTTCCTTCTTGGCCGAAGGATAGCAAGTTGAAAGTTGGAGATGTGATAAGTCTATCAGACTTAGTTTCTGTGTGGGATTGAGAAACACTTTTCTGTTGTTGGTGTGAAGAGACTGAGATCATATTTATCTAAAAACCATTTCAGACCAACATATATGTGACAATTGTGCAGGTTGGTCGATGAAATTGATATCTAGGATTTCATAGCGAACGACTGCTTAATGATCGTTTGGGGTTAAAATCCCAAGATACGTCTAGTAGCAGTTGTCTCTTTATTATAAAACATCCATTGCAAGGGCTGTCGCTACTAATCCTTTAGGATGTGGTTAGAGAGTCCTTCGGTTTGTCCTGTTCTTGGACAACTTGTATGGATGAGTGTCTGACATTGCATTTCTAAGGGAACACACATTGGTTTTTACAAACATACTTCAGTGATGGCAGAGAATGTAACGACCCAAAATACCACTTCAAAATATAATATTTAAAGTGATTTTAAATACAAAATATAAAAGGTTTTATGATTTAAATAATATTAGCTAGGATTTGGAAATAGAAATATACATAAAAATAGTAACATTTGTGTGATATCCCGGAAATTTTAACAATAACAATTTAATAATTTATGTCAAAATTTAATTGAATCGACCATATTGTTAATAATAAATTTGAAATAAATTTAATAATCTTCTTTAAAATAAATATTTAAACTGATAATCTATTTTAAAGGCAAATAAATTGTTTTATATTTGTAATGTATACATATTTGTATATATTATAAATAGATAATCTTTGTTTTAAATTTAATATACATAGGTATGTTTTCTTATTCTGATATTTTTAATAAATTAAAAATTGGATTCAATTTGATATTAAGCTACTAAATAAATAATCATATGATTTTAATCCCCAAACTAAAAACTTAATTATTTAAAATTGATTTTAGTTTAAGGTTAAATTTAAATAAAAAGATTTGTTTGTTTTTAATGTAGCTAATAAAATAAGTAATATATTAGATAAGAAGACAAATGCTTTTATGAATTATTTTAATTTAAGAATGAGTTATATTTAACAATATTAATAATGTAATATTCTTATAAATGGATTTTAACATAGATAGAAATGACTATTTCAAAATTTATTTGAATACATTAACATGAGAAGTAATGATTTGTAAATTTGAAATAGAATTTTTCAAACATGTTTAAAATAAAACAAGTCTTAAAATATGTTAAACACAAACATAAATTAAATGTATGGTATTAAAATGAGTATAAATACATAAACATCTATGATATTAGCATAAGTATGAAAATAAATTAATAATCAGCAAATTAAGTATTTGATAGTCAAAGTTTAAAAATAGAAGAGAAAATAAAATAAGCATAAAACTTAATGCATAAGTTAAAATTCATAACTAATAACCAAAAACAACTTCACATTTTGTTCCTAAGGTATAAAACAAGTCAGAAAAATATGTATAACCTGTAAGTGATTATGCAAAACAAGTAAAAGGAAATTATATATAAGTAATAAATGCAGGACAAGGAAACAAGTGAAACTAATATCTATATAACAAGATAAAACAAAGTATAACCTGACAAAGCAAAACCAGGTTTGAAATATTATGTAACCTGTAGGGTAGATTCAAGGCAGAAATAGACAAGTAAGGAAACATACAAACCAGGCAAGCAAAAGAAATATCTTCACACATACAAAAGAAGACATAAGTACCATTGCATTTAATATTAGCACACCATTTGGTCTATTAGAGATATTTACTTATCATTTCAGCCGAAATGTAAATAAAATATTTCTGACATTAAAATAATAATATGATATAATCACTACATCTTCCTGTACAAGCTTGCCTAACTTATATCTATATACAATACTCTCTGTTCAAAACTGGGTAAACCAGAAAACATAAGAAAGTTTTTATTTGCAAACTTAAACAACATCATACTACAATATAGGCAAGAAGATTTACAAAAAGATCAAAGCAAGATAAAGTTTTCAAGCTAATCTGTAGCAAGCTCTCATGTTTCAAAATAAAAGTTTCTGGAATCAAAACAAAAGCCTGCAAATACCTTTTCCAGTTTTCAAAGATGCTCTCTGTTTATTTGCAGGTGAGTAACATTATTTTAAAAACTTAAGTATATGTTTCTGAAATAAGTTTGCTTTGCATATATATATGTATTCCTCTGTGTATTTATGGATGAATGGCCGTGTATATATTGTAGTTTCTGTGACTATGTTTTTTTTTTCAAGCTTGAGTTTGGTTCAAAAATTACTATCCATTGATCTGATAACCTTTAGAACTTAAAATACAAACAAGAATTGTTTGTTTTATCCTAGATTAGAGTTTAAGTTTTTTTTTTAGCTAAAATAATTTGTTTATATTACTCTGGAAAATCAAAACAACAGAGCAAACATGAATAAGAGAAAAACTAAACATTCTAATTTATAAATTTGGGATCATAAGTTGAAACCTTAACTTATAACATGATTTTTAAGAAGGAAATCATAATTTTTAGAAAAGGGATGGAAGAGAAATTCTGGTATGAACGAAATATGGGAATTCGTGATTAGCTTGTGATCAAGTGGGTTTGAGAGTTCAAGAACAGGCATGGAGATGGAGGGGTGAGTGAAGATGCTGGGAAAAATGCGGCGGTGGTGGGAAATTCATCAGAGAGATCGCGACAGAGATTTTTTCTTTTAGAACCCTAGTTTTTGCTGTGTATAAAGAATCCTGCACCACGGCTGTTTGGATGGACCGAGTGCAGCGAGGTTTCGGTGGGTGAAAGCTTGGTCGTGGACAAGGTCATGACCGGGGTTTCAGC
Source organism: Allium cepa (assembly GCA_030765085.1). Lineage (NCBI taxonomy): Eukaryota > Viridiplantae > Streptophyta > Magnoliopsida > Asparagales > Amaryllidaceae > Allium > Allium cepa. The sequence continues at coordinate 870,018,952 of CM060937.1, read as the reverse complement.
GTCTACGGTGGTCGGAGCTATGTGGTCGAGGCGCGTTGACAGGTTTTAGGTGTTCCTGTTTTTTTCTTGTTTCCAGGTTTCGGTTTTGATTCAAATTCTTTTCGAGTCGACTTGGAGGAGATCTGATGGTCATGAGATGATGTGTAGATGATTGTTGATATGATGAAGCCATCGTCAATGGCTGAAGATAATCAAAGTCACGATGCATGTGCACCGTGCACTTTTGATTCCTGGCGAATCTGGGTAGTAGCAGTGGGGAGTACTCGAGTTTTCTCGAGTAAGTATCGGGTAAGGCTCGGAGCAAGGATGGGTTTGTCTCGAAGTGTTTTGGTATGTCTCGCGTCACTTGAATGGTGACAGGTTTTAGTAACTGTTTGTTTAAAATTTAAAGCAGAATTTTAAACTTGAAACATGATTTTAAAATAAAGTTAAAATCATAAATTTGAGATACGGATCCAAATTTGTTTTTGTATCCTAATTTGAAAATAAAGAAAGTTTTATAAAATTTAATATTTAAACAAATTTAAAGGGTATAAAGAATAATTTGGATTGTTTTGACTTTAAATAAATTGGTTTAAACTCTTATATAAATTTCTTTATAAAGGTAAATGTTTTACAACATTCCATTAAAAGAGTTTTACTTGGTTTAAACTTGTTAAAGTTAATTAGTTTCATTTTAAATCTTAAATTTAAAATGAAATTTAAAAGTAAATTTAAAATAAATTGTTTTTAATTGTCTTGCTAATGATAATTTGCTCATTAATAAGAAAAATGTTTATATCTTCAAATAAATGAAGATTTAATAATTTGTAATTATTAAAATAATTAAAATGGATAATTAATGATTTGGATTAATCAATTTTGTAATTAAGAGTTTAAATTAGTTAATTAAGTTTAAGATAATTAATTTGGGATAAACAAATTGATAATTAAGAATCATTAATTAAATAAGATTTTAATATTCAAATTAATGATTAGTAATGAATTAATCTAGTAATTGAGAAATAATTAAGTTATAACTAACACTTAGTTAATAAAAAAATATTGGATTAATTAATGAGTTATTAAAGATAATCAAATTTGTAATTAATAATGATAAATCTTAGTTAATTACTTTAGAAAAGTAATTAAAGAATTTTTAATAGTTAATGAAGGTCATTTACTAAGGATTATTTAATAATTGATTAATGTGATTGATTTTTAAATTGGGTTAATTAATTTAAAGATAACGAAATTGTAAATTGTTTAAGTATAATTACTTAATAAAAATAATAATTAAGGAATTAATTACTCATTGTAAATAATTCTATGAATTGTTTAAGTTAATTAATTAAGTTTAATTAATTTAGACAACCATTTTGATGATGTGATAAGTATAGTTACTTAGGGAAGTAATTGAAGATAATTACTGTATGTGATTAACTGAGGGTGATTTAATAATGAAAGTAATTGGAATATAGTTACTTTGTATAATTAATCAAGGGGTTAATTAGAGAAATTATTTAAGGAGTAATTAATTTATTTGATGGAGTAATTAAAGATAGTTAATTACTGAATGGTGTTAATCAGAGGTGATTAATAAATGTGGTTTAAGTGAAGTTTAATTACTTAAGGTAATTATTTAAAACAGGGAATTAATTAAAAATGTAATTAGAAATCATCAATCGATATAATTAATGATAGGATAATAAATTTAGATTAATTAATCAATAATAAGTAATTAAAGGGTAATTAATTAGAGTATTTAAGAAATGTAATGTTTGTAATGTAAGGATAATTTCTATATTTAGATAAGATAATTAATTTTTAAAAATAATTTAAGAATGATTATTTGTATATAATAAAATGTTAATTAATCAAGTATGATTAATTGAAAACGAGTAATTAGTGAATGATTTATTAATTGATTGGAGATTGATTAATAATTGTATAAGCAAAATTTAAATGATGAAGTAATTAATTTAATTTACTTTAAATTAATTAGAGATGATATAATTAATTTAATTCATTTTAAATTAATTATAGCTGATGTGATTGCTTATATATTGATTGATGATATTGTTTACTTTGAATGATTTAAGATCTCAGATATGAGAAATTGATGCTATATGATATGGATGCTTGATTTAAGTATGAATTATCTGTTATGATGATAATATGCCTTATCTGTTTGTAGTGTTAATATTGATTATCTGTTTATGTTGATGTTGACTATCTGTTATGATATTATGAATTATCTATCTGTGTGTGTATTGAATTATTTGAATTAAACTGTTAAGACTAAATAGACAACTTGGCCCTAAAAGACACGTTTTGGATTTCGATGAGACCGGGATCGGGTTTTCCACATTTGGAAGTCCGATGTAACATCCCGCCTTTTCGCACGATTTAAACCGACACATGTGCCAGTTCAAACCATACGGAAGGGCGGATTGTTATGGGGTAAATAAGAAAACAGAGAAGAAATAAAACAAAATAGAATCTCACGGCGGAAGGATAAAATATTATAATAAAATATACAGTTTATATAACTGTTTACAAAACATTTGCTTCTTCTTTATACAATTAAATATCAGAGTTAACATACCAATAATATCAATGCAGCGGAACAGTGTGTAGTGCACTAGATAAATAATAATAGTAATACTACAAATCTTCGTCTTCGTCCTCCATAGCTAAACTTCAAATCCTGAAACGCTCGGACTGACCCGAGCGAATTGAAAAGACAAAACACTCGAGTCAGAACTAAAAGATCTTATGTGAGTTAAATTAACAGAAATAAATATGAGTGCAGTAACTCAAAAGATGCTCGGGATTTACATCTCCTAAGAATCCGTTAAACTATTTACTATGTAGTATATTGCGCTATTATAATAGTGTCTAATTGTAAAATAAACTTACTTTTTAATAGCGTTAAGGGGTTACCCATATAGCCCTTAACACAGAATATATTCCCATAGTCTATACAGTACCGTAATCTCCCCCGTACTGGGCGTCGTCAGAGGGCACTCCATAGTTATGGTACAAAACAAAACTCGTAGTAAAGGCTCGGTATGGTAGGTGACACGGCACAACTAGGCAATGCCAGGGTAGATATACCAATTGCTATCCGGGCTGGTGGAAACGCGTAGCCGCAGTTATAGCCCCCTCGAACAAACTCCCCAAAAAATCAAAAATAGAAGTGGCCACTGAATCAATCCAAAGTCTAAGTATAATATCGAAGAGGAGCGTCCGATCAGAGGTATGACCTCATTGGCCCGAGAATCACTCCTGTTTTAGCCACCTTATGCCAACTCACGGGAGTCGGGTCCACGTATTTACCTTACAGGAAACGTCGCCACCACCTACTTCATTCTGGAATCTCCACCGCGTACACGGTTAGTCAAAGTGGTTTTCGGTATCGACAGAGAGTATGTCCATATCCGATCCCGGTCTCTTTGCCAATCCATCGTTATTATAACACCGCGGTCATTTAAAAATAGTTTATACTTTAAAACCAGAATAAAATTTTCCATTTCAAAACTATGAATACGATATCAATTTAAACCCAAAACAATATGATATCATTTTATCTCAAATATAATTCTTTTCCAAAATCATGCTGGTTTAAAATTTAAAATATCTGGAAACCAAATATTTGAAATATACTTTCAAAGCATAATATTTCGAAATTCAAAATTTTAAAACCGTAACTTCTAAAACTTGAATGGTTTGGATATTCAATGGTATACGAAATAAATGGTTTAACTTTAAGGTTACTTTGTAAAGAAAATAATTTCCATGGCTTTACAAATATATTTCTTTATTTAAAGTCTAAAACAAAATTTAAATACCACTTTCAAGTTCCAAAACCACTTCAATTTCTCTCTCTCTCTCTCTCTCTCTATATATATATATATATATATATATATCCATTTGGAGTATTAATATTTCAAAACTAAAGTTGGAATTTATTCCTTTAACCAAATAAAATGTTCTATTATTTAGTCTTGAATATTTACATAAAAATCCTTAAATAAAACTCCAATTTCTAGCAATTAAATATTTTCTTCAATTAAATTATACTAGAATATCCATTTTAAATTTATCTTGGAAAAATCCAGTTATAAATATCATACCTTAAAATTTTCCAAACTTAAACATATAATATGAATTACCAAATTCCATTTCTCAATTTTCCTATTTGTATTTAATAGATTTATACACAGCTTAAATTCAAAATTTTTAACTTCATATGTATATATATAGAAGAATAACATTTATAAAATATCAAAATTAAAAATTTTTATAAACCGTATCCCATCCAAACCATAGAAATCACTTTAAAATAATTTATATATAGACCACGGTGCCTGTATAAAATTTTCTATCCTACGGTCAAGTGATACGGATATTTATCATTTCAATCCGCAATTTAAAAATAAAATTTTGCGGTTGTATATCATTTCAAACCACAACCCCGAATGAAATGAAAATGCATGATGACTTGCAGTTTATACAATATAATTATAGCATTCATTCATCCAAATATCAATCATCAATCATCAATTGCAATCATCATCCAATTTTAAACAATCATTGATACATAGCATATGAATTATACAGGAATTAATAACAGATTATTAACTAACAGTTTCTATTCCATAATAAATTTAATGACTGTTAACTAGCAGTTTATGTGCAAAAATAAATTCTACCTGTCAAATTTTATGCAATAAATAAACTAAATTAACAGTTAAGTTAAATAAATGCGATTTAACAGATATGCTGAATAAAACACCCAACAGTCATAAATAAATTTCTACTCATATTTAAAATAAATTTAACAAACATAAAAACTTTTAGAAGTTGTGAGTGGGTTAAAACACTCACCTTTTGAATTTAAATTGAATTTAAATCCAATTTAAACTCAAAAATTTGACCGTCTCAGAATTCGTCCAAACCAGCGCCATCAAGTCCAGAATTTCAATACGATCCTAACAAAAGAAACCGCGCGTAAATCGGATATCGTATGTGATAGATATGATGATTTATGCGATTGAATTAAAATATTAAAATTAAGAAAAAAGAGAACACTTTTCTATTCACTTCAAACATAATTGCCACGTCACCCTACAGGCCGCACCAAAGTCCAGAAACAGTGCTCCCGTGCGCAAGCATCTCCAGGTACCCACGAACCCATTTGACCAACGTTTGACCACAAACGTACGCCACCCCGTGCCTCCATCAACCATGCCGCTACCACCACCGTCTTGCTCGCCTCGAGCCGCACCTGCCTGTCCCCCTGCGCACCGCCCTAGAGGCCGCCGCCGTCCAAAAATTTGCAACCCTAATCGAGATTTCACGACGATCTAACCATCGATTCGCGAAACAAACTGCATGGATGAAGTCCCCTCGGTCCTCTCTTCAAAACCCAGAATGGGTTTCTCGATCTGACGAAGTTGATCGCGGCGATGATGAACGGCCGTGGATAAACCTTTAATTTTAGAGCAAACGATAACTCGAATTGAAAAACGAATTGCACCAGCAGATTAGTCATTTCGAGAGCTTCAACATATATTTTTTCTGAATTTTTCTGAGGACTTTGAATTTTTGACTTTGATTTTGGATTGTAATTGGATCTAGGGTTTGCATCCATTGAAGAAGAAGAGGAGCTGATAAAATTTTTACGCGCAGATAAATGAGAATAGGCGGAGGCTAGGGTTTATAACCGGGCTTATATAGGTAGGTCAGAAATTAGAAAAGATTGATAAAACGGATATACGCGCTAACACCAAAATGGCCCAAAAAGCACGTTCTGACTCCGGAACGAAACTGGGTCAACCCATAATATCAAAATTGGTGTTTTAAAATATTTTAAACGCAATGGAAAAGGTTTCAGGTTAAAATTGTGTAGTATAAAGAAGTTATGCTAAAATCAATATTTTCAAATGTTCAATTGATTTCGATTGCATAAATTTCAATGCGTTCGAGTCCGTACGATCAAGCGACAAGTCCGATCGCTACGAAACTTGAAACATTATTATAGTTCACCGTTACAGATCCGACAAAACTGGTTTCGTCGAAATCCGAGTCAGTGGCCAAAATGGCTATTTGTCCATTAATTAAATAAATTAATAATTAAATAAATAAATCAAATTTCCAATTTTATTTCGATAATTGGCAAATTTCAGCATTTTTAACTTCTTCATCATTTACAATTAAACAAATTTAATTGTCAATTTAGAGGTGAATAATTTAACCGTTAAATTCCTTTTTATTATGCAATAAATGCAATAGTTGAATTTGATACTCTAATTAAGTTTATAAATCCTGCTTCCTATACTTTAAAACAACCCATGGTCCTAATATAAATAGAATTAGCATAAATTTTGTCTTATAATATTAACCCTCTATAAATACAAACAAAAATCTACGCTAACTGCACCATTTAAATGAATTAATTGAAATTGAGTCTACATTAAATGTTATAAATTATAAACTGGAACCTCAATAAATTCGTTTATTGATTTAAAAATCTTTCTATTCAGTAAATAGACATTTTATGGGTATAAATAACATTTGAATTATAATACATTTCATTAGTGCATACTTCATTTCTTATAAATTCCCTTTTATTGACTAGAACACTTTAACACACCACAATTAATAAATTTAGATTTATTTCAATCGATTTCCATTCTTAACTTAATATACTAAATAAATGGTTAACTAAAAAAAATGTTACCCTTTTATATTCGAATTCACTTATAACATCAATAACAACAATGTTGCCATAGATTTAGATTCAATTAAATAAATTAGATGAATGGGTAAAACTTTGTAATCATCCCAAATGCCAAATATATTTATGCGTTAATTACTAGTTGCCTTTGTCATCTTATTTCCTATTTACTACCAAACTTCCTACTTAGTTATCGTTTATCAATATATACATACCTAGGCAAATCAAGATCTTGTCCTTTCTGTTATTTCAATTAAATCGGGTATGCACAAATAAATTGTTAATTAACTTATTCCTACAAAATTATTTACATACATTCAGTTCCAAATTTTATAGAATTAAATTCTAATGACTTACCACTTAATCCAACAATTATATATTCTATCCAACATGCATTTAAATCTTTATATTTTAAATAAATTTATTCAATGTTGACATCTACTAAATAAAATTTACTTTCATTTATATAGTTGCAATTCAATTCAATTATTATTTCCTTAATACTATTTCCGCTTTATATCTTCCAATATTAATTTCACAAACCAACTTAATCAACAAATTATAACTTATAACCACAAACGCCAATCTACGTTATTTCAATCTATTGCCATATAAACATTTAAATTGTTAACCTTTAATTACAATTACTATATCAAATTCCCTACATTTACTCAAATAAAATCTTAAGACTTTTATTTTATTCTAAATTAGATTAGAAATCATATTAAATTAACCCATTTAATATCATCAAATTTAACGGGTCGTTACACTCTCCCCCACTCAAAACTTTTCGTCCCCGAAAAGGAAAAAAAGGGAGAAGGAAGAATTAAAAACAGTACATCTTATTTCAAATATTAACTTATAAACAATAATTTACTAAATTAATTTCCTTAAATGAAATATACCCATTTTATAATCATTATATCCTTTTATACTTAAATAATTAAAGTTTGGAAAACATTTTCAACATAATTCTAAGTCCAAAATTTACGGAAATTTTGGCAGAGTCTCCTTTGTACGGAGGGGTTCGGAAGAAAATATAATATTAAAATATCACAAAATACCATATAGAATATTTAAAATAGTATATCCCAACATGGGAAAAATATACAAAATAGCGCTATAAACCGAATTCGAAACGTACCTATTTGTCGGACAATTTACACTTATTATTATGGAACCAAAAGCAGTAGCAGTTGCTTCCATAACCTGCATTTCTCTTATAAAAATCCAAAAGATTAACTATTTATGTGTAGTGAAATATTTAAGTGGTTTCAAATCGCCAACACAAATCAATACAACAACCATCAATTTTAACAAACAGCACACACAACAAAACAAACAATCATTCAAACAAACAAACAAACAGTTGTTCGGGTTCAAAACTTGGAATGGTACGGAACGAAAAATAACTATCCAGTGCATCATTTACTCAATAGTCTTAGATGTGACAGAAATAGATTATTTATTCATCCAACAACTTCAAATTTCCTTACCCAGCCAACTACTAAGCAAACAATATCGATTTAAACCAACAAATCAATTCAACTTATATAAATTCATTACATACTTTAATTGTTTGATTTCCTTTCTTTTATTCAAACCACATAAATTTTCCCTTTTTAATAATTTGCATTCATTTCTAACAAACTTCAAATTTTATTTCTCATTCCATGGTTGTTTCCTCATTTCTACTTATTACTTACCATTATTCATTTTTATTTTATTTAGGTTATGTAAGTCTCTTTTATTTGTATTACATTAAATGCACTTCTCAATTTCAATCATTTATTTAATGCTTACATTTCTATTATATTTAATTATAATAAACCTTTTTAATTACACTTAAATTCTTAACCTTAACCTCCATTCTTATAAATAAAGGATTTTATTAATTTATTACTTAGGGTTTGCAGTCATTTATTTATATTACCTACTTTCTATCATACTTAAGTTAATAGCCCTACACATCAATCCTTATTTATTTAAAGAATTTCGTTTTATTTACTTAAGTTTAAAATCACCTATTTATAATACTTACCTTTAATTATGGTAAAATTTCAATTGTAACTTAAGTTTATGCCATTAAATTCTCATTTATAATAGCAATTCATTGAATACTTCATTATTTCCAAAATTTCTACTTGTATAATATTCTATTCCAATCTCTTATTTAACATTTCAACTTTTCATATTGGTAAGTTATATATGTTAAAGAAAATGCAAAAGAACTTATACAAGTTTTATCTCGATTCTTTTAATTCATTCATTGTTCAATAAATCTTTACTTTTTTTTCTTATAAGTTAAAATTTTAACTTCCTTTATAATTTTGCATTAATTCTCTTACCTAAATTAGAGGTTTCAATTCATTAATTACTTACCCTTTTATTTCACTAAAATAAATTAAACAATTAATTAATGGAAATTTAAGAATTAAATACCGGGTCAAATTTCAAATATTTTTTAAGAATAATAGATAAAGAATTTCTTACAACTTTTATATCTCAATTATATTTAAAACAATTAAAATTTTAGATAATTTCAAAATAAATCTGCAGTAGAATTTACTACAGTGGCCTTTCCCCTTCGAAACTCGAAAATGAAAGTCGATGATGCGGCCGCCATCACAGAAATTATTTTCCAACGACATAGAGGAAAGTACAAAATTTATTTTCTCCAAAATCTTCTTTAAAACCATTCTTCCGAATTATACTAAATATTTATATAAGAAAATACTTATAAACCAAATTATTATATTTCATAAATCCTTTGAAAGCAAATTTTCAAAAATCCCGGACTTAAGTTCTAAAATTTCCAAATTTCATTGATGTTAATTTCATTCTTATTTTTCTTATTATTTATAAATTTTATTCCTAACAACCAATCTATCGCAACCAAATATAGATATCATTTGAAATTTTTTGTTTATTTATTTTATATATAGAAAATATAATAGGCAAAATTATTTCATTCACCTATATTAAAAACAAATATTATGTCGGTCTGTCCTATTAAGTGTTTAGAAATCCCTATTGATGTCATAGCGTCCCATGCACCAATCAGAATTTATAAATACAAGACGGAACAGATTAACACAATATCAAAATCTTTTTATAACACTAACAAATACGCTCTCTCATATATATATTCTCAGCGACTCCCATAGGGTATTACTACCTTATTAACAAAGAGTCGAACCCCACAAAGCTAAGGTTTATCGCTAAACCTTGCTCTGATACCAACTGTAACATCCCGCCTTTTCGCACGATTTAAACCGACACACGTGCCAGTTCAAACCATACGGAAGGGCGGATTGTTATGGGGTAAATAAGAAAATAGAGAAGAAATAAAACAAAATAGAATCTCACGGCGGAAGGATAAAATATAATAATAAAATATACAGTTTATATAACTGTTTACAAAACATTTGCTTCTTCTTTATACAATTAAATATCAGAGTTAACATACCAATAATATCAATGCAGCGGAACAGTGTGTAGTGCACTAGATAAATAATAATAGTAATACTACAAATCTTCGTCTTCGTCCTCCAGAGCTAAACTTCAAATCCTGAAACGCTCGGACTGACCCGAGCAAATTGAAAAGACAAAACACTCGAGTCAGAACTAAAAGATCTAATGTGAGTTAAATTAACAGAAATAAATATGAGTGCAGTAACTCAAAAGATGCTCGGGATTTACATCTCCTAAGGATCCGTTAAACTATTTACTATGTAGTATATTGCGCTATTATAATAGTGTCTAATTGTAAAATAAACTTACTTTTTAATAGCGTTAAGGGGTTACCCATATAGCCCTTAACACAGAATATATTCCCATGGTCTATACAGTACCGTAATCTCCCCCGTACTGGGCATCGTCAGAGGGCACTCCATAGGTATGGTACAAAACAAAACTCGTAGTAAAGGCTCGGTATGGTAGGTGACACGGCACAACTAGGCAATGCCAGGGTAGATATACCAATTGCTATCCGGGCTGGTGGAAACGCGTAGCCGCAGTTACCGCCCACCTCGAACAAACTCCCCCAAAAATAAAAAATAGAAGTGGCCACTGAATCAATCCAAAGTCAAAGTATAATATCGAAGAGGAGCGTCCGATCAGAGGTATGACCTCATTGGCCCGAGAATCACTCCTGTTTTAGCCACCTTATGCCAACTCACGGGAGTCGGGTCCACGTATTTACCTTACAGGAAACGTCACCACCACCTACTTCATTCTGGAATCTCCACCGCGTACACGGTTAGTCAAAGTGGTTTTCGGTATCGACAGAGAGTATGTCCATATCCGATCCCGGTCTCTTTGCTAACCCATCGTTATTATAACAACGCGGTCATTTAAAAATAGTTTATGCTTTAAAACCAGAATAAAATTTTCCATTTCAAAACTATGAATACGATATCAATTTAAACCCAAAACAATATGATATCATTTTATCTCAAATATAATTCTTTTCCAAAATCATGCTGGTTTAAAATTTAAAATATCTGGAAACCAAATATTTGAAATATACTTTCAATGCATAATATTTCGAAATTCAAAATTTTAAAACCATAACTTCTAAAACTTGAATGGTTTGGATATTCAATGGTATACGAAATAAATGGTTTAACTTGAAGGTTACTTTGTAAAGAAAATAATTTCCATGGCTTTACAAATATATTTCTTTATTTAAAGTCTAAACCAAAATTTAAATACCACTTTCAAGTTCCAAAACCACTTCAATTTCTATATATATATATATGTATATATATATATCCATTTGGAGTATTAATATTTCAAAACTAAAGTTGGAATTTATTCCTTCAACCAAATTAAATGTTCTATTATTTAGTCTTGAATATTTACATAAAAATCCATAAATAAAACTCCAATTTCTAGCAATTAAATATTTTCTTCAATTAAATTATACTAGAATATCCATTTTAAATTTATCTTGGAAAAATCCAGTTATAAATATCATACCTTAAAATTTTCCAAACTTAAACATATAATATGAATTATCAAATTCCATTTCTCAATTTTCCCATTTTTATTTAATAGATTTATACACAGCTTAAATTCAAAATTTTTAACTTCATATGTATATATATAGAAGAATAACATTTATAAAATATCAAAATTAAAATTTTTTATAAACCGTATCCCATCCAAACCATAGAAATCACTTTAAAATAATTTATATATAGACCACGGTGCCTGTATAAAATTTTCTATCCTATGGTCAAGTGATACGGATATTTATCATTTCAATCCGCAATTTAAAAATAAAATTTTGCGGTTGTATATAATTTCAAACCACAACCCCGAATGAAATGAAAATGCATGATGAATTGCAGTTTGTATAATATAATTATAGCATTCATTCATCCAAATATCAATCATCAATCATCAATTGCAATCATCATCCAATTTTAAACAATCATTGATACATAACATATGAATTATACAGGAATTAATAACAGATTATTAACTAACAGTTTCTATTCCATAATAAATTTAATGATTGTTAACTAGCAGTTTATGTGCAAAAATAAATTCTACCTGTCAAATTTTATGCAATAAATAACTAAATTAACAGTTAAGTTAAATAAATGCGATTTAACAGATATGCTGAATAAAACATCCAACAGTCATAAATAAATTTCTACTCATATTTAAAATAAATTTAACAAACATAAAAACTTTTAGAAGTTGTGAGTGGGTTAAAACACTCACCTTTTAAATTTAAATTGAATTTAAATCCAATTTAAACCCAAAAATTTGACCGTATCAGAATTCGTCCAAACCAGCGCCATCAAGTCCGGACTTTCAATACGATCCTAACAAAAAAAACCGCACGTAAATCGGATATCGTATGTGATAGATATGATGATTTATGCGATTGAATTAAAATATTAAAATTAAGAAAAAAGAGAACACTTTTCTATTCACTTCAAACATAATTGCCACGTCACCCTACAGGCCGCACCAAAGTCCAGAAATAGTACTCCCGTGCGCAAGCATCTCCAGGTACCCACGAACCCATTTGACCAACGTTTGACCACAAACGTACGCCACCCCGTGCCTCCATCAACCACGCCGCTACCACCACCGTCTTGCTCGCCTCGAGCCGCACCTGCCTGTCCCCCTGTGCACCGCCCTAGAGGCCGCCGCCGTCCAAAAATTTGCAACCCTAATCAAGATTTCACGATGATCTAACCATCGATTCGCGAAACAAACTGCATGGATGAAGTCCCCTCGGTCCTCTCTTCAAAACCCAGAAAGAGTTTCTCGATCTGACGAAGTTGATCGCGGCGATGATGAACGACCGTAGATAAACCTTTAATTTCAGAGCAAACGATAACTCGAATTGAAAAACGAATTGCACCAGCAGATTAGTCATTTCGAGAGCTTCAACATATATTTTTTCTGAATTTTTCTCAGGACTTTGAATTTTTGACTTTGATTTTGGATTGTAATTGGATCTAGGGTTTGCATCCATTGAAGAAGAAGAGGAGCTGATAAAATTTTTACGCGCAGATAAATGAGAATAGGCGGAGGCTAGGGTTTATAACCGGGCTTATATAGGTAGGTCAGAAATTAGAAAAGATTGATAAAACGGATATACGCGCTAACACCAAAATGGCCCAAAAAGCACGTTCTGACTCCGGAACGAAACTGGGTCAACCCATAATATCAAAATTGGTGTTTTAAAATATTTTAAACGCAATGGAAAAGGTTTCAGGTTAAAATTGTGTCGTATGAAGAAGTTATGCTAAAATCAATATTTTCAAATTGATTTCAATTGATTTCGATTGCATAAATTTCAATGCGTTTCGAGTCCGTACGATCAAACGACAAGTCCGATCGCTACGAAACTTGAAACATTATTATAATTCACCGTTACAGATCCGATAAAACTAGTTTCGTCGAAATCCGAGTCAGTGGCCAAAATGACTATTTTTCCATTAATTAAATAAATTAATAATTAAATAAATAAATCAAATTTCCAATTTTATTTCGATAATTGGCAAATTTCAGCATTTTTAACTTCTTCATCATTTACAATTAAACAAATTTAATTGTCAATTTAGAGGTGAATAATTTAACCGTTAAATTCCTTTTTATTATGCAATAAATGCAATAGTTGAATTTGATACTCTAATTAAGTTTATAAATCCTGCTTCCTATACTTTAAAACAACCCATGGTCCTAATATAAATAGAATTAGCATAAATTTTGTCTTATAATATTAACCCTCTATAAATACAAACAAAAATCTACGCTAACTGCACCATTAAAATCAATTAATTGTAATTGAGTCTACATTAAATGTTATAAATTATAAATTGGAACCTCAATAAATTCGTTTATTGATTTAAAAATCTTTCTATTCAGTAAATAGACATTTTATGGGTATAAATAACATTTGAATTATAATACATTTCATTAGTGCATACTTCATTTCTTATAAATTCCCTTTTATTAACTAGAACACATTAACACACCACAATTAATAAATTTAGATTTATTTCAATCGATTTCCATTCTTAACTTAATATACTAAATAAATGGTTAACTAAAAAAATGTTACCCTTTTATATTCGAATTCACTTATAACATCAATAACAACAATGTTTCCATAGATTTAGATTCAATTAAATAAATTAGATGAATGGGTAAAACTTTATAATTATCCCAAATGCCAAATATATTTATGCATTAATTACTACTTATTATTATGAATTCATTTATTAATTTACTAGTTGCCTTTTCCATCTTATTTCCTATTTACTACCAAACTTCCTACTTAGTTATCGTTTATCAATATATACATACCTAGGCAAATCAAGATCTTGTCCTTTCTATTATTTCAATTAAATCGGGTATGCACAAATAAATTGTTAATTAACTTATTCCTACAAAATTATTTACATATATTCAGTTCCAAATTTTATAGAATTAAATTCTAATGACTTACCACTTAATCCAACAATTATATATTCTATCCAACATGCATTTAAATCTTTTTATTTTAAATAAATTTATTCAATGTTGACATCTACTAAATAAAATTTACTTTCATTTATATAGTTGCAATTCAATTCAGTTATTATTTCCTTAATACTATTTCCGCTTTATATCTTCCAATATTAATTTCACAAACCAACTTAATCAACAAATTATAACTTATAACCACAAACGCCAATCTATGTTATTTCAATCTATTGCCATATAAACATTTAAATTGTTAACCTTTAATTACAGTTACTATATCAAATTCCTACATTTACTCAAATAAAATCTTAAGACTTTTATTTCATTCTAAATTAGATTAGAAATCATATTAAATTAACTCATTTAATATCATCAAATTTAACGGGTCGTTACATCCGAAAACCACATCGATTCCAAATTTACGTTAGGTCGTGAATCTGAAGTGAAGATGAAAATTCAGAAAGCAAGGGTTATCGTCGTTGACTCTGAGGGTGATTCCAAAATGAGTGTAACGAGATAATGCCTTCGGTTTCGTTCGAACCCGGAACGAACTTGTATGGATTGAATGCTTTCAACACATCGTCAGGTGGACGATGAGCATTCTAAGAAATATGTTCTCTAAAGGTAATCGTAGCCTCAAGCCTCATCAACTGGGAATGGCTAAAACAGGGGAGGTGCAGCTAGGTTAGGTGGGTCATGCCCAAGCAGGACAAGATTTTCCCCTATCTAGATGTCCCTTTTTATTCGGCTGTGTGGACAGTTGTGAGCTCCAACTGTCGGGGCTGTCTTGTTCGGGACTGTTCAGTAAGGAATGGTTCCGGCCTTGTTTTGCAGGGGACGAAGGGAGTAATCCTCGGTACGTTGATCTAGGTCACGTACTGTGACGGATGGTACCCCAGTAGCCCTGCCATTGTATGGAATCCAAAATCCAATAAGTGCCAACGGTTTTGATTGTATTACCCACTTTTGTGGCTAGTAGCTGGAATTTAATCATGTTACAATTTCGGCTATTTTCTATTTACTTGAAAACCCTAGACCTATTATAATATCATAGAATTTCCTATCAAATGTTTTGGTTAGCGTAAGATAAAAACTTACCCATGTTTATTCGTGGGGAGTCTTACGTGATACCTTTTGTTTTCAAATGTTTTTCAAGTTAAGCAACTTTAACCTGTTACTCATACCAGACCCATGTCTGACCCGGAGTTTATTTTTGTTTTTCATAAACTCTCGGGTACCCAAATTTTTACGGGTAGCCAAGGGATTCAGGTTAGATTTGACGAATTCTGGAGGAGCAATGGAGCAGGAGGCTTCAGCGTTGTAGATAGATATATGGTGTTCCGCTATGTTGATATCTCTGAGTTGTTTATCTGTATTGTATATTGACTTGTGTTAACTAGACATGTGTTTATAACTGTCTAGTATGTGTTGTATGATCTGTATAGCTCTGATATATGTAAAATTATGTAATATTTATGCGATATATTATATTTTGTTCCATTCCGCTGTGAGATTCTGATGTTGTTGTTCTTTCTTCTCTATCTTTTCTATTTTCTCATCTCTTTCTTTCTTAATGACGATACGTCTTTCTGGGCGTAGGAAGTCGGGCCGTCACAGTTTGCTTACATCGACAAAAGTGACAAAATTCTAATTTCAAAAGAGTAAGTTTAAATGGTCCATCAAATATTTTAATTTATATGTGAGTGTTTATATTTTCAAATAACATTTTACAAATTTATTTTTAAATTTGGTTTACATATATAAATCGTTTAACTAAAACGTCAAAATGTGACACTAAAACATTTTATCAAAATTCAACGTTTTGTCGATTCAAAATTGTCGCAACGTTGTTGCATCTTTATGTACACAATTTAATAAATATGTTAACATATAAAGATAGTTAACAATTAACTAAATAAGGTTATTTTTAATAATCACAATTAGGAAATTCTAGCAAGTAATTGTCAAAATTAAACTAAAAAAGACAAAACACATGTCACATCAAATGTGACATAAAGTAAAGTAATCATTATTATTATTTACTTAACTCTTAAGTGTATGAATTTTAAAAGTGTGATGTGATGTGGATGGTAATTTTTGAATTAAATAAGTTTACTTAATTCTTAAGGAAGGTTATTTTAGTGAAAACACAAATCTATATTTTATTCTCAAATATTTTCAATAAATACCCATCCATTTCTTCTTCACTTTTACACCATTTCATCTCTACTTTCTCAAGCTCACTTACATTATTTAATGGCTTCTTTCCTTGACAAAGTTATGTCAAAATATTCTCAAGAATAAAACAAAGAAAAATATCGAAAAAACTCCGTCCGAACCACTTCAAATCTCCTCCTTTCCCCTTCTATTGCTTACGCCCCCTTCCTCCATTTAGCCAAGCACATTTTCCACTTCAAGCTTGGTCGTGGCCTCCTTATGCAAGTACGAGAAAGTTTAGCAATATCTAAGAGCTTAAGACAAAGTTTAGCAAAGTTAGAAAAGTTTAAAACCAGATTAAAAGCAACAAAAGGTGAAAACTCTAAAATGTGAAGTAGAAAATGTTTGTACGATGTTTGGCAAGTTATAAATGTTGTATGGATGTTAATAATGATGTTTGATAAATGTTTGAAAAAAGAAATCAACCGCCTTTAAGTCATTTGCAAAAGTTAGTAAGCAAATATGTACATAAATGATAATCATGTGGCATTTTAATAAAAAAGCTTATTAAATTGATATGCAAGTTCATATGACATGTTAGGATAGGTTAAAATGGTTAAAACATTGTTTTGGATGTTTATTAATTGAATATTGAATATATATGTTGAAAGAAGTCATGGATTTACACGACGTATAATCACATGGAAATCACTTTCCAAAAGAAATGAAATGTTATATAGAATCATTTATTCCTTTGAAATATATTTAAATATGCTTTAGAAATGATTCTGTGATATCCCGGAGTTTTTGACAATATCAATTTAATAATCTTTATATAAAAGTTAAATTGATTTGATGAAAGCTGATTAATAAAATAAGAATTGGTTTAATCATCTAAATAAATAAATATTTAATTTTTGATTTTTATCTTTTAAAAGTTAAGATAAATGTTTTAAATTATATTGTATATATATTACAGATAATCTTTGTTTTGGAATTTAATAAATAAATGAATTTTTGTTTTTAAATTCTAATAATATATTTAGTAATTGGGAATTATGTTTTAAAATTTAATTTTAAGTTTCTCAATGTTATTTAAATTAATAATTATATGTTTTGAAATATTTAAAATAACTATTATATTGTTTAAATATATCTTATTTTAATTTTTAAATTTAATAAAAAGTTTGTTTTATTTCTTATTAAATATTATTTGATAAATATGATTTGGGAATATTTTTATATAAGTTTAAAATATAAAATAGCATATGGTTTAAATTCATTTGATCATAAAAGTGATTTATAATCTTTTTATAAATCATTTAAAATTTATTAAATTGATTATTTTCAAGCCATATTAATAAATATATTATTTTTCCATAAACGTAAAAAGGAATTAAAAATAAGAGAATAAAATTTATCATTTAAAATTGAATAAATTGATATTATTTTAGATTTCAAAGGTTTAATATGAATTTGGAATTTTATTTGAAAATTCAAATTAATAGATTCTTTAAAATATTTGAATAAGTTTTAATTTATAATTTGTTATATTTGCATTTTCTTTAAATAAGTAATTCACATGTATATTTACATAAATATAAATAAATTAAGTTTAAAGCTTTATCTAACATTTTAATAAAAAGAAAATATAACTTAATTAAATAAAGACAAGTGTTAACTATTAAACAATCCAAATCAACATGTGTTAAGTAGTTAATAACTCTAATGACAAGTGTCATTGTTTTTTATCTTTCTTTTATTTCTATTAAAGTATTTTCAGCCCTTAAACCATTTTATTTTCCTCATCCTCTTTTCATAACCTAAAGTTAAAATGAATCAAAGAAAAACACCATCTACAAAATCTGAAATTGCACTCCGCAAATAAAAATTTCAAAATCAAGAACATGTAACAAGATTTTCAATATACAACCTGCATTTGAAATTTGTAATTCAGTTTCAAAATCAAAAATCTGAACTCAAAACCCCCCGGAAGAACAAATCTGCTACCCAAACCAAAATTCCAAACTAAAGCTAATTCCTGCAAAAAAAATTTCCCCTGGAAATGACCATCAGCTTAGCATATCATAAAGGGATGCATGCATTTAATTTTGGTTAGAGTTTCAAATGCAAGCAATTTCAAGTCTGCATCTTTATCAAGAATTAAAGAATCATAGAACCTGCAACATTAAATCAAAGACAGGGTTCAGTTGCTCTTCTTAAATCATGTGGCTCTGTTAAGATCAGGCGATTAACACTTATTTTTAAAATTTTAAGATAAATCTGGTTGTTGAATCTTGTTTTAAATAAGTTATATTTGTATACTTGTTGACAACTCCTGTGCATTTGTGATGTGAGTTATATGAATATTTTGAAATGCCTGAAGAACATTTCTGTTCAAAGATTTCAAGCCTGGTTTCAACTTAAATCATTCCTCTTTATCCATTAATATTTAAAACTTAGCATTTAATTAAATATTGATTGTTTATGCCATGAACTAAATTGTAAAAATTTATTTAACTTAAATAGAAACTGAATTTGCTCTGGGAATCAGTTTTAAAAGGGAAACTCATGTCATTGCTAAAATTTAAACTTGTAAATTTAGCAATTCAGGTATACAAATTAAAACCTTAGACCAATTCATGATTTTTAAGAGTAAAATCAAGAATTTTAAGTTTGGGTTGACTGTGCAATTCTGTTTTGACCCAAAATTGGGTTTTGGAGAGTCTCTATTGGTTCAAGTGGATTTTGGGGTCATATTTTTGTATGATGGAAGATGGATGATCGAAGCATCAAGGAAAATTACTTGTATGGTGATCAAGTAGGTGAGGAGACAGCGGTGATTAAATTTGTTCTGTAACCCTAGTTTTAAACAAATTAAGAAATTCGACCATTATTGCCTCTAGGATTGTTCGAGTGTGAAGCTGTTTTGGGAAAGTGTAGCTGGGACTATGACAAGGGTGTGGCCGAGGTTTCGACTCAAACGATGGTCGTAGGAGGGAGAACTAGCCGTTGACAGGTTTGTGGTCTTGGAGTGTACAGTGTTTCTAGGTTTTAAAAAAAGAGGCTGGACTTGGATTTTGGGTAAATGGAGGTTTTCTTATAATTTGGTGTTCAAATTGGATTCAAGAGTGGTTGGTGGATGAGGATGATCATCGTTGATGATTGGAAATTGTCCATGGGTTTTGTGCATGTGCACAGTAGTCATGTGGAGGTGATTTTGTTTCTGGAAAAGAATTATGGGGGGAAACTGTTCTTACGGAACACTCGGGTTGCTTGAGGGTGTGACTCGGAGATAGGAGGAAGTTGACTCAAAGCAACTGGTTCCTGGCTCGTGTAGTTTTATTTAGTTTTAGAGTTTTGTTTCTGTAACCTGTCAGTTTCAGGTTTTTAAAATTTTAAAACTAAATTTAAACTAAAAAGAAAGCAAAGCGGTTTTAAACCTAAATTTGAAGCAAGTTTAAATTTTGAATTCAAATGAATTTGAATTCCAGAAGTTTAAATAAATAATTTGCAGTATTAAAATATTTAAAGACTAAAACCTGTACAGTGTTTTATAAAATGATTTATAAATCTGAAAAAAATGAGATTTAAAATAAGATTTGAAATTTAAGTTAAAATCTGGATTTGAAAACCCTGAATCCAAATTTGAAATTTGAATCTGAAAGTTTCAAGAAGGAAATAAGTTGATAAAATTCAAATGTTATAATCAAGTTGAATATTTTAGTATTTTATAACATATGTTTTATAAATCTGAAACGAAATTTAAACAGGATTTTAAATTCAAATTTTTGAATCCGAATCTGAAACATAATTTGAATTCTAGTTTGAAAAGAAGTAAGACTTTGAAATTTAAATGTTTCAAAATCACTTGAATATATTTAAAATATAATTTAAATTTATTATGGGTTAAACTATTTTTAAATTTACCTTAAGTAATTCTTTAAATGAAATAAAAGCTTTTAAATACTTAAACCTTGTTTAAGTTTAAACTTGATTTCATTTTAAATTTTAGAATGGAATTTAGATGAAATTTTCAAAAATAAACTGTTTTTAATTATTTTGGAAATGATAATTAAGTCATGAAAAAAGATTTATGATAATCATGAAGTTAATAAAAACTTAAGAATTTATAATTCATTAATTGATTAACTTAATTAAGTTTTGTTATTAATGAAATTAATTATTTAATTAGGTTAATTAATTAAATAATTAAAGGTTTTATTTAATTAATTAAAGGATTAGTAAGTTAATTAAGATTGATTTAAATAATAATTAAGAAATCAATTAATTAAATAAGGTTTGATTTAATTTAATCAATGATTTGAATTTATCAATCAAGTAATTAAATTTAATTAAGTTTTTGATTATCACTTGATTAATTCAATAATTAGAGATAAATTAATGAGTTTTATAAATTAATTAAGAATTAATATTGATTAGTACAATTAATTACTTTAGAAAAGTAATTAAAGTTTTGTCATTGGTTAATGAAGGTCATTAACTTAATATTATTTTATAATTAATTAATGTAATTAATTTTAGTGATTAATTGTATTAATTAATTTAAAGATAATCAATTGAGAATTGTTTAAGTATAATTACTTAATAAAAGTAATTAAAGAAATTAATTACTAGTTGTAATTAATTATTTTATTTTGATTAAGTAAGTTAATTAATTAAGTTTAATTAATTTAAATTAATCACTGGTTGATTTGAGAAGTAATTACCAATATAATTAAAAGTGAATAATTACTTAGAGAAGTAATTAAGAAGATAAATTACTTGATGTAATTTAATTAAAGGGTACAAGAATAATGGAGGACTCTTGGAAAATTAATTACTTTGTGTAATTAATATGTAATTTGTATGTTGAATAATTACTTAAGGAAGTAATTAATAATTAATTACTTAGTGTAATTAATTTAGGGTTGATTAATCAATATGGATAATCGATAATTAATTTAATAAGGTAATTATAAATAAAATAATTTGGGATCATTAATAATTAATGACATAATTAAGGATTGATTAATAAGAACAATTAATCAATGAAGGAATTAATTAATGTAATTAATTAAGGATTAATGTAATTAATTATAATTAATTAATGAAGTAATTACGGGTTAATTACTGAATTTGGTTTGGAATAATTAATTTGTGAAATTAATTGGAGGTTAATTACTTGAATGTAATTAAAGGATAATTAATCAAGATGATTAATTAGGGTAATTTGTTGAGAGTAATTAATTGATTGATTTATAATTAATTAAGGGATATGTAAGCAAGATTTGTGTAAATGAGTAATTAGTTTAATTCATTTTAAATTAATTAAGGAAGAAGTAATTAATTTAATTCATTTTAAATTAATTATAGAATGGATTAATAAGTCATTGCTTATGAATGTTGACTAATACTGATCACCCTAAATGGTTGAGATCTCAATTATGAGATAAGTGATGTTGTGTGATTTGGATGCTATGGTTGCATTGAGTTGATGAAATGAATTATCTGTTTGCAATGATAGTATGCATTATATGTTGTGATGATAATGATGATTACCTATTGTGATGTAGTGTATTATCTATCTGTGTGTATATATATAATATTAAATTGAATTGTTTTAAACTTTAAAACAACTTGGACCTAAAAGACACGTTTTGGATTTCGATGAGACCGGGATCGGGTTTCCATATTTGGATATTCGAAAACCACATCGATCCAAATTAACGAGAGGTCGTGAATCTCAAGTGTAGATGAAGATTCCAAGTGCAAGGGTTATCGTCGTTAACTCTGAGGGTGATTCCAAAATGAGTGTAACGAGATAATGCCTTCGGTTTTGTTCGAGCCCGGAACGAACTTGTATGGATTGAATGCTTTCAGAACATCGTCAGGTGGACGATGAGCATTCTAAGAGATGTGTTCTCTAAAGGTAATCGTAGCCTCAAGCCTCATCAACCGGGAATGGCTAAAACAGGGGAGGTCCAGCAAGGCTTCGTGGGTAGCCTCCACTTGAGAGTGAGATTTACCCCTGTCTAGAGGTCCCTTTATATTCGGCTGTGTGGGCGGTTGATTGCAACAACTGCCGGGGTTGTCTTGTTCGGAACTATTCAGTAAGGAATGGTTCCGGCCTTGTGTTGCAGGGGAGTGGGCGTACTCCTCGGTACGGTGATCTAAGCCACGTACTGTGACGGGCGGTACCCTAGTAGCCCTGGCATTGTATGGAATCCAAAATCCAATAAGTGCCGTACGTATTAGTTGTGCCCAACTATGTTGGAACGTGAGATGTAAACATTCCAGCTATTTCTGTATTTTACTTGAAAACCCTAGACACTATTATAATATCACCGGATTTCCTATCAAATGTTTTGGTTAGCGTAAGGTAAAAACTTTTCCATGTTTATGTGTGGGAAGTCTTACGTGATACCTTTCTTTTCAAAAGGTTTTTTAAGTTAAGCAACCTTAACCTGTTACTCACACCAGACCCATGTCTGACCTGGAGTATATCTTTGTTTTCTTAAACTCTTGGGTACTCAAATTTTTACGAGTAGCCAAAGGATTCAGGTTGGCTTTGACGAATAATGGAGGAGCAATGGAGCAGGAGGCTTCTGCGTTAGAGATATAGTTTTCCGCTGTGTGTTCTCTGTGTTGTGTTTGTATTAAATTGTAAATACTAGTCAGGTGTTTATAACTGTCTAGTATATGTGATGTGTATGCTGTGTATCTCTGATTGATATTGTATATTCAAATACTTATGTTATTAGTATAATTTATTCGTTCCGCTGTTGAGATTCTAGTGTTGTTTCTTCTATCTCTTCTTTCTTTTCTTCTTCTTTCCCTTTCTTTCTTAATAGATGATGCGATTTTCTGGGAGTAAAAAGTTGGGTCGTCACAGGTTCCTAAGTGTTTAAACTTGTCCCGACAAAGTTGGATATGACTCTCAAAATACGCCTAAAATTTGATGCGTCGCGTAATGGTAGTTCGTGTTTTCAAGTCAAAAGTTCAAATGAACATACGAAGTGGAATATAGTTTAGAATTCTTTGAAGTAAGAATTTTCAGAATCCTTATGTATATATCTTTCATATAAAAAAAGAAATCAAGATTTCATCTTGTATATTATGAAAATGGCAAAATCAATTTCAAAGAAAAATCCATTTTTTGCACTAAATGACCAAAGTTGAAAATTAATAAAATAATTGGTTTAAAAATATGAAATAAATTCTAAATATCTTTTAAATTGTTTTAAAAGTTATTTAAGTTGAAAATATAGTTTTCTAAATGATATAAAAGTCTTTTTGAAGAATATAGCTTTTAAAGCACTTTTTGTGCACTATTTGCAACACTTTTCGCAACGCTTTTCAATAACTTTTGAAATAAAGGTTGAAACTTAACAATTCTTTCCCAAATCCTTAGAAAATGTTTTTAAGTAAATAATAAATGATTTTAAAAGAAATTTGAACAATTTAAAAAATTATTTCAAAGATGGTTAAAAAACAGTTAAGTGATAAAAAGGGGAAAATGAGTATGCCGAAACGACTAGTACATTTGTCCCACCTGTGAGATTTAAAAGTGAAAACAAGGTGTGTAACTAAGGCTAGGGATGGAGCAACCAGTGCCCTGGACTTACCTGGCTTTAGTTTTCTCTTTTAGGCGAGAGGTGGAACACATCGAAAGGAAAGCCCGGATGCTATACTCGGATTTTATAGAAATAATCTTCTTATACTCATTATTAAAATCCAAAGAGGGAACTTGTCCTATTCGTGGAATTTAAAAGGTGATCACATATTTACTCCACCCATAGTACTCGTTAAATAAGGAAGTTGATTTTGGATAAAAGTAGAAAGATTTCTATAATCCTATTTTCTCAAAAGATACTCTTTTAAAACGATTTGAGAAATTTTCAAAAGAGAGGTTTAAATGATTCCATATTCACTAAAGAATGTTTTGAGAATATATCTCTCAAAGATATATTAGTAAACAAAAATGAATGAATCGAAAAACAATCACCTAATTACATCATTTTTATCGATGATTGGATTTCGAAGGAACCGGGGTCGGACTTGGGTGATTCTTATCTGAAAAACACTTCAAACCAATGTATACGTTCGAAAGTGACGACATGTTGAAGATGATGATTATTGAAGATCATGGATTTTCATGGCGTGAGGACTGCTTGTTGATATGCTCCGGGTAGCTCCCATTATGAGTTATTTATAGAAGTGGTCTCCTCGTTGGGGAGATTTTTTGGGTTGCAAGGACTACTCGCTACTAGTGGTAGTAGGAGAGTGCCTTCGGTTTGTCCTGTTCCTGGACAACTTGTATGGACGTTTGTCTAATATTGCATTTCTAAAGATTATGTACATTGGTTTTTACAAACGTACATCAGCGGTAGCGGAGAAGGCAACTTCTTTTAGTTTAACACCCTCCTTGAGACGTACGAGCTCAAGGGTTGTATTTTTATGGAAGGCAATTAGTAGTCAACGGAAATGGAAATTTGGCATTCAGATATGTTCTATGTGAAAGGTAATCATTGCCTTAAGCCTCATCAACCGGAAATGACCAAAACAAGGTTAGATGCAGCAAGGCTAAGTGGGTCATTCCCAATTAGGGTATGATCATCTCCTTCTACATATATTTCTTCTCACTATGATGTTCAGGATGTAAATTAATGTGGATGTATGTGAAGAAAGCTCTCGGATAAAGGTCAATAACGACCGGAGGATGATATATTCGGTACTATCTAGTTACAAATATAGGCTGGTCTTGAGTTGATAGAGGATCCTTTATGATGGTCCTTGGGACATCCATCTAGAATTACCCATCAGAAGGACGTCCCTTCACTGTTCATTTGTATGGAAATCCATTCTCCAATAAGAACTTGCGGTTTTGTTTGTAGAACATAGTATGCTGGAATTTAATCAATGTAAAAATTTCGTCCAAGATTAATAAGTTTATTTACAAATGTTTTCAAAGAAAGTCATTAAAATAATACCTCCAAATTTTACGTAATAAAAGGTTTTGTTTATCATGAGGTAAAAAACCTTAACGTGTTTTTGTGTGGCGTGGTCTTACGAGATACATTTTTGTTTCAAAACATTGTACTTTTGAGTTCTCACACCAGTCCCATGACTGTCCCGAAGTTTGTTTTTTCATTTTAATCTAGGTTCCCTATTTTTTGGGCAGCTGTGTAGTCAGGATACCTTAGGAACATTTTGGAGCAGGTTGGGGAGCATTTTGGAGAAGTCTTTTGGAGCTATGAAGTTGAAGTACCTTATGTAGATATCTACCCATTTTCCACTATGTTTTGTAGTATGTATACCCAGCATATGTATAGACTGACAGTTATAAGTATCCCGCTAGATTTTTATTTGACTCTGATCTTTTATGTGTAATTAAAATGTTGAATGCGATGTGAGATTCTATTATTGTGTTACCTTCTTTCTTTATTTTCTTTTACACCCATGATAATCTGCCACCTCGGCACTTGGATTAACGGCACATGAATACCGTGGATGTATTACTGTCGATTTCTTAGGGTCGAAGACACGGGTCGTCACATTTGGCATCAGAGCTTAAGGTTAAGCGAGAACCTTGGATTTGTTGGGGTGTGACTCATTAGAGATAGGGTTAGTAACGCCCTTGAAGGAGTTTAATCCGAGAGAGCGCATAATTAAAACTTTTAACTTGAATAAGTATATTCATACTATATAGCATTCCATAAGATATCTCGTTTATATATCGTAAAGGTCTTTATGTTACTATATATACAGATAGTATAAAATGAGTGGAAGAAGAGTACGAGGTAGGGGAGGTAGTAATACCATAAATGTCAAACTCTCGCAGCTACTGTAGTTGATGAAGTAGTAGTTCCGGTATAGCCCCAAATTAATTTTGCAACTTCATGCAAGAATTATACCAGCCTTGGTGGTAAACCTTTCAAAGGAACATAAACCATCATTGAAGTACAAGCTTGGATCCTCTCTTGTGAAAGAATTTTCAAAGGACTGAATATTGGAGATGAGCAGAAGATATTTTTAGCTTCTTGGCAACTACATAATGGAGCTTTAATTTGGTGGGAATTAATTACTCTGAATGAGTCAAGAGATGGTTTCTCATGGGAACGATTGAAAGAGGTTCCAGAGGAGCTGTATATGCTGGAAGCACGAAAATCCTGTCTTTATCGAAATTTTATGGATTTTAAACAAGAGGTAAGATTCCTTGGACATATAGTATCAAGAGATGGAATTTCAGTAGATCCAAGGAAAGTTGCAGCTATTGAAGAATGGAAACAGCCACAAACTCCTAAAGAGATACGTAGCTTCTTAGGTTTGGCAGGATATTACAAAAGATTCATTCAAGACTTCTCTAAGATTTCCTATCACCTAACGAAGTTGACAGTGAAGGACGCTAAGTTTATATGAACTCCTAAGTGTGAGGAAGCATTCCAAGAACTAAAGAAGAGGTTGACAACCGCTCCAATTTTAGTAATCATAAATGGAAATAGTGGATTGACCATTTATATAGATGCTTGTGGAGA
This sequence comes from Allium cepa, assembly GCA_030765085.1. NCBI lineage: Eukaryota > Viridiplantae > Streptophyta > Magnoliopsida > Asparagales > Amaryllidaceae > Allium > Allium cepa. The sequence goes on along the minus strand of CM060937.1, from coordinate 869,991,535 downwards.
AAGTGTTGGTGCAGTTTTAATGCAAGATAGGAAGGTGATTTCATACGCAAGTAGACAGCTGAAAACACATGGGAAGAATTATGCAACATGCGACTTAGAATTATTAGCCGTTATGTTCGTTGTAAAAGTATAGAGACATTATTTGCTGGGTAAGAATCTTTCATAGCTTATATTGATAAAACTTTGAATTGAACTTGGTAAATAATATTCCATCTTTTAGGTGAAAAATTCAAACTCTTCACGGACCACAAATCTTTGAAGTATCTTTTCACCCAGAAGGACTTGAACATGTGACAGCAAGTTTGGCTAGAATTTCTCTCATCATATGATCTAGATATTCTATATACACCTGGGAAAGCCAACGTAGTAGTTAATACATTGAGTAGGAAGTTAGCTACTATTTCTTATTTGGTAGTAACTCCAACTCTTCAGGATAAAATAATTACCAAGAAAAAAGAAGATCTATTCCTAATGAAGATTATTGAAGATATACACAGAGGAAGGAGTTCAAACTTTAAAATAGATAACCATGGAGTATTGCGGTTAAATGGAAGAATTTGTGTTCCAGATGTTTGAAATCTTAAGCAAGAAGTATTAACAGAATGCTACACAGCCAAAATTATCATTCATTCGAGGATTCGTATGATGTACAAGGACATGAAGCGTACATTTTGGTGGATAAGCATGAAGGGGGACATATCTATCTATGTCAGGTGTTGTGTAAATTTCCAAAGAATCAAAAGTGACCAACAAATGACGGCGAAATTATTTCAACCTTTGGAGATTCCAACTTGGAAGTGGGATCAAATATCCATGGACTTCATGGATGGCTTACCCTGAACAAGAAAATGAAATGAAGGCATTTGGATTATCACAGACCGATTAACCAAAAGTGCACGCTTGATTCCAGTTAAGCCAACAAGAACTGCAAAAAGCCTTGCAGATATATATCTGAAGGAAATTGTGCAATTACATGGACTTTCGAGCAATATAGTAAGCGATCGTGATCCAATCTTCACTAGTCAGTTTTGAGAAGCACTACAGACAGCTTTGGGAACCAAGCTGAGTATAAGCACTGCATATTACCCCCAAACTAAAGGACGGACGGAAAGAATCAATCGTATTTTAGAAAATATTTTGAGAGCATGTATTCTAGACTTTGGAGGCTTGTAGGAGAATCATTTACATTTAGTGGAGTTCTCCTACAATAATAGCTATCAAGCTAGTATCGGCATGGCACGGTATGGAGCTTTGTATGGTCGTCCATGTAAACCGCCACCATATTGGATAAAAACCATAGATCGGTTAGTGCTTGGCCCAGATATGATACGAGAAGCTTCAAAGAAAGTTGATATGATTAGAAAGAAGCTAAAAAAAGCCCAAAGTAGATAGAAGAGTTATGCAGACCAAATGCATAGAAATCAGGAATTCTCAGTTGGAGATTCAGTCTTTTTAAAAGTCTCTCCTATTAGAGGAGTAGTAAGATTTGGAAGAGCTAGAAAGTTAGCACCTCGATATATTGGACCTTTTCCCATTCTCGAACGAATCGGCCCACTAGCTTATCGAGTAAAATTGCTTGAAAAATTATCTGGTGTCGTGTTTTTCATGTACCATATTTACGGAAGCAAGTATATGACCCAGAACAAATCAAAGAAACAACTAGCCAGGATGACTTGGAGATAGAACCAAAATTAGCGGTTATTAGAAAGCTCATCTGAAACATTGATCAAGAAGAAAAACGATTAAGAAGGAAGGTAGTACGATTGGTCAAAGTTCAATGGAGTAGGGATGCTGATGATTGCACATGAGAAACAGAAGATATAACGAGAAAAGTATATCCAGAGTTTAGGATCGATATATAGTCTTTTTCTATCGTTTGAATGTACTCACCGCATGTGGTGTAGTCACTTATTGTTTATATTCCATCTTATTGAATATATATTTTCCTTTGAGCTATTTTCTTCTTATCTAATTTCGAGGACGAAATTCTTTTAAGTAGGGAAGAACGTAACGATCCCAAAATTTAACCACTTCAAAATATAATATTTAAAGTTATTTTAAATATAAAATATAAAAGGTTTTATGATTTAAATAATATTAGTTAGCATTTGGAAATAGAAATATACATAAAAATAGTAACATTTGCTTACAAAAGTGACAAAATCCTGATTTTAGAAAAGCAAGTTTATATGGTTGAATTAAATATTTTAATTTATTTATGAGTGTTTATATTTTTAAATAAAATTTTACAAATTTATTTTTAAATTTGGTTTACATAAATAAATAATTTAACTAAAACATCAAAATGTGACCGTAAAACATTTTGTCAAAATTCAACGTTTTGTCGATTTAAAGTTGTCCGACATTGTTGCTTCTTTATGTACATAATTTAATAAATATGTTAACATGTAAAGATAGTTAAAAATTAACTAAACAAGGTTACTTTTAATAACCACACTTAGAAAGTTCTAGAAAGTAATTAGCAAAAGTTAACTAAAAAAGACAAAACACATGTCACATCAAATGTGACATAAAGTAAAGTAAACATTCTTATTCTTTACTTAACTCTTAAGTGTTCGAATTTTAAAAGTGTGATGTGATGTGGATGGTAAGTTTTGAATTAAATAAGTTTACTTAATTCTTAAGGAAGGTTATTTAAGTAAAAACACAAATCTATATTTTATTCTCAAATATTTTCTATAAATACTCATCCACTTCTTCTTCACTTTTACACCATTTCTTCTCTACTTTCTCAAGCTCTCTTACATTCTTTAATGGCTTCTTTCCTTAACACAGTTATGCCAAAATTATCCCAAAAATAAAACAAAGAAAAATATTGACAAAACTCCGTCCAAACCGCTTCAAAGCTCCTCCTTTCCCATCCTATTGCTCACGTCCCCCTTCCTCCATTTGGCCGAGCACATTTTCCACTTCAAGCTTGGTCGTGGCCTCCTAAGGCAAGTAAGAGAAAGTTTAGAAAGTTCTAAGAGCTTAAGGAAAAGTTTAGCAAGGTTACAAAAGTTTAAAACTAGATTGAAAGCAACAAAAGATGAGAACTCTAAATTGTTAAGTACAAAATGTTTATACGATGTTTTGCAAGTTATAAATGTTGTTTGGATGTTATTAATGATGTTTGGAAAAAAAGAAAGCAACCACATTTAAGTCATTTGCAAAAATTAGTAAACAAATATGTACATAAATGGCGACCATGTGACATTTTAATACAGAGGTTTTTAAATTGATATGCAAGTTCATATGACATGTTAGGATATGTTAAAATCGTTATAAACATTATTTTGGATGTTTATTAGTTGTATATTGAATATATATGTTGAAACAAATCACAAATTTACACTTCACATGGAAATCACTTTCCAAAAGAAATGAAATGTGATATGGAATCATTTATACCTTTGAAAAATGTTTGAATATGCTTTCGAAATGATTCCTAAGTGTTTAAACTTGTCTCGACAAAGTTGGATTTAAATCTCAAAACATGCCTAAAATTTGACGCGTCGCGTAACGGTAGTTCGTGTTTTCGTGTTAAAAGTTCAAATGAACATAAGAAGTGGAATATAGTTTGGAATTCTTCCAAGTAATAATTTTTCGAATCCTTATATCCAAATCTTTCATCTAAAAAAAGGAAACCAAGATTTCATGTTGTATATTTTGAATGGAAAATTCAATTTTCAAGAAAAATCCAGTTTCTGCACTAAATGACCAAAGTTGAAAATTGATAAAATTGTCGGTCAAAAATATGAAATAAATTCTAAAAATCTTTTAAAATGTTTTAAAAGTGATTTAAGTTGAAAATATGATTTTCTAAATGATATAAAAGTCGTTTTGAAGAACATAGCTTTTAAAGCACTTTTTGTAACACTATTTGCAACACTTTTCGCAACGCTTTTCAATAACTTTTGAAATAAAGTTTGACATTCTTTCCCAAATCCTTAGTATATGTTTTTAAGTAAATAATACAGAATTTTAAAAGAAATTTGAACAATTTAAAATGATTTCAATGATGGTTAAACAAATAGTTAGGTGATTTAAAAAGGGAAAATGAATATGCGAAAACGACTAGTACATTTGTCCCACCCGTGAGATCTAAAAGTGAAAACATGGTGTGTAACTAAGGTTAGGGATGGAGCAAATAATGCTCTGAACTTACCTGGCCTTAGTTTTCTCTTTGAGTCGAGGGGTGGAACACATCGAAAGGAAAGCCCCGATGATCAATTCGAATTTTATAGAAATAATCTTCTTATACTCATTATTAAAATCCCAAGAGGTAACTTGTCCAATTCGTGGAATTTAAAAGGTGATCTCATCGTTATTCTGCCCATAGCACTCGTTGGATACGAAAGCTGATTTTGGATAAAAGTAGAATTATTTCTGTAATCCTATTTTCTCAAAAGATACTCTTTAAAAATGATTTGAGAAATATTCAAAAGAAAGGTTTAAATGATTCCGTATTCACTAAAAGAATATTTTGAAAATATACTTCCCTCAAAAAAATTTTGGTAAAGAAAAATGAATGAATCAAAAATAATCACCCAATTACATCTTTTTTATCGATGATTGGATTTCAAAGCAATCGGGGTTGGATTTGGGTGATTTCTATACGAAAACCACTTCAAACAAATATGTACATTCGAAAGTGAAGACGTGTTGAAGATGATGATTATTGAAGACTGTGGATCTTCATGGCGTGAGGACTGCTGGTTGACATGCTCTGAGTAGCTCCCATTATAGAGTTATTTATAGAAGTTGTCTCCTCGTTGTGGAAATTTTTTCGATTGGAAGGACTACTCGCTACTAGTGGTAGTAGGAGAGTGCCTTCAGTTTGTCCTGTTCCTAGACAACTTGTATGGACGTTTGTCTGACATTGCATTTGTAAAGATTACGTACATTGGTTTTTACAAACCCAGGACGTACGAGCTCAAGGGTTGTATTTTCATGAAAGGCAATTAGTAGTCAATGGAAATGGAAATGTGGCATTCAGAGATGTGATATGTGTTATGTGAAAGGTAATCATTGCCTCAAGCCTCATCAACCGGAAATGAAGAAAATAGGGTTAGATGCAGCAAGGCTAAGTGGGTCATTCCTAATTAGGGTATGATCATCCTGTGTGTGTGTGTGTGTGTATATATATATATGTATATCTATATGTATATATTTCTTTCGGTTATGACGTTCGGGATGTAAATTAATGTGGATGTATGCAAAGAGAGCTCTCGGATAAAGGTCGGTAACCATCGTGGGATGAAATATTCTGTACTATCTAGTTACAAAGATAGGCCGATCTTGTGTTGGTAGAGGATCCTTTATGATGGTCCTCGGGAAACCCATCGGAAGGTTGTTCCTTCACCGGTAATTTGTATGGAAATCCATTCTCTAATAAGAACTTGCGGTTTTGTTTGTAGAATCTAGTATGCTGGAATTTAATCAATGTAAAAATTTTAGGTAACATTAATAAGCTTTTTTGCAAATGTTTTCAAAGAAAGTCATTAAAAATAATGTCCCCAAATTTTACGTAACAAAAGGTTTTGGTTATCATAAGGTAAAAACTCGTTCCATGTTTATGTGCGGCGTGGTCTTATGAGATACATTTTTATTTCAAAACATCTTACTTTGAGTTCTCACACCAGTCCTATGACTGACCCGGAGTTTGTTTTTCCCTTTAAACTCTGTATGCCCTAATTTTTTGGTAGCCATGTAGTCAGGATACCTTAGGAGCATTTTGGAGCAGGGTGGGGTGCATTTTGGAGAAGTCTTTTGGAGCTATGAAGTTGAAGTACCTTATGTAGATATCTACCCATTTTCTGCTGTGTTTTGTAGTATGTATTTCTAGAATATTTACGGATAGATAGTTATAACTATCCCGCTGGATTTGCATTTCACTCTGATCATTTATGTATAATAAAATGTTGAATGCGATGTGAGATTCTATTATTGTGTTACCTTCTATCTTTATTTTCTTTGACACCCTGATAATTTGCCTCACCGGCACTTAGATTTACGTCACATGAATACCATGATGTATTAGTGTAGATTTTTGAGGGTCGAGGAGACGGATCGTCATAGAGAAGGAAACTTCTCTTAGCTTAACACCCTTCTTGAGACATACAAGATCAAGGGTTGTATTTTTGTGGAAGGCAATCAGTAGTCAATGAAAATGGCAATGTGGCATTCAAAGATGAAGTGATATGTGAAATGTAATCATTACCTCAGGCCTCATCAATCGAAAATGGCCGAAACAGGGTTAGATGCGGCAAGGCTAAGTGGTTCATTGCCAATTTGGATATGATCATCCTCTTCTAGATACTTTTTTCCCGCTATGATGTTCGGGATGTAAATTATTGTGGATATATGCTATGAGGGACCTTGAAATGGTTGGTAACAACTGGGGGATTACATATTCGATACTACATAGGTAAAGAGGTAGGCGGTTTTGTATTGGTAGCGAATCTTTATTATGGATCATTGGTACATTCCTCTAGAGATATACTGCCGGAAGGTAGTCCCTTTACCCGGTCATTTGTATGGAAATCCAAACTCTGCTATGTGTACTACCCACTTTGGGCTATATGCTGGTATTTAATCAATGTAACAATTTCGGCTATTTTAATATCATTTTTATAATTAGACACTATTATAATATAATAGGATTTGATATGAAGGTTTTGGTTATCATAAGGTAGAAAAATGTCCGTATTTATGTGTGGGCGTGTCTTACGACATACTTCTGTTTTGAGAAGAAATGTTTTGGTAAATTAATAAATTCGGTTGAGTGTGTTTTATCTCGCTGGTTTACCAAACTGATCTGGACGTTCTCCCCTTTCAATGCTCAGGTCAGACCGAGTATATTTTCAGGTTTAGAGTAGGTGCTTTGAAGCTTCAGCCGGAGAGCTGGAAGTCTTCAGATCGTATTCCCTTATATGTTTATATCTCTGCTGCTTTGTTATTTTCATTGTCAGCAACTATAAGGACAGGTTATTATAACTATCTATGCTGATGACTAGTGATTGATTGGTTTACTCTGATTAATGTATGTATATTACAGTTTCTCTTTTGTAAAGATTATTCATATATATTATATGTTATGCTGCTGTGTTGTGAGAATCTGTTTTGTTATGTTTGATTTTCTCTTCTCTCTTTCTTCTCTTCTCTCCGTCTCTCTTCTTTCTTTCTCTTGAATTTCCATCATTCTATGCTTTTTGGGTCGAACACGTATGGCTTTTTTTCCAATTCAAAGGGTATGGATTTGCGGGTCGTCACAACAACACTTCACTATCACTTCTGTTAGCTCCTAACCTATGGCCAAGACCTTCCTTAATGCACACCATAACCACCACCTCTCCCCTAGCCTATGTCCATCACCTCTACCCCGCCTTATTGCTAACGCCATCTCCTCCTGCACACGACCTAAACGTTCCCTCCTCTTTTAGTACATGGGCTAAAGCATTAATCTCCGCATAAGCTCTCAGCCCAAGGGAATAATGGAGGGAAAGAAGACATTCTGAAGAGGTAGAAGCATAAGAAAAGTATGATTTGGTTTGTGAGAAAATAAGAGGATGTGTGTGTATTTATAATTATGAGAATGAGATGGAAAAGATCACAACCCCCCTCCCCCCCCCCCCCCCCGCCACAAAGTAAAGAGGACTCCATATGACAAAGCCATGCCTTAGGCACATAGAAACCATGCTCTTACACAATCATACTCTCCTTAAAACACTCCACCATTTAAGGGTCCTTTTAGTATCTTATGTCTACACTTAATTTAATCCTCTTATTACTTAATTTGCTTACGATAAGTGACATGTTAATACTTTTTATATATGCATATGTCACTATATAAGTTGCTAAATATTTACGCAACTTGTATTGAAAAAAGTTGATTTTTTAACTAAACGTTTTCCCGTCACATTTTCAGATTTTATCCAAAGTGTATATTTTTATAAACACATTTCAAAATAAGTTTTCTATCATTAGTAATTAATTAAAAAGTGTTTAACAAGGTTATAAAATCATATTTAATCATATTAAATCTTGGACACAAATATTTAAATAAATTAGATATTTAAATATGAAGCGCTCGAAATTCCGAGTTGTTACATTCTTCACCCCTTAGAATATTTCTTCCTCGAATTTAAACACAAGCAGTCAATGAAGCAACCATGCATCAATACTTAACATTATTGCAGTTATTAGCAAACATAGCTTATGGTTTGCCCAGGTCAAAATCTTCTCATCGCACAAGAATGATAAATAAACTACTAAGCGTAGCTTTTGCCCAACAACCCTAGGTTATTACTTAGTCAATTATTCACACTACCTTACACAATTCGAGGAGTCCTTTCCCGAACTCTCCATAACCAAAAAACATAGTATACAATTGTACTAAAGCCTACATGATGTACACATATCATCCATATGTAATATCAGAACTGTTCACTTGCTCGATCACATGAATTCCTCTCCCAAACTAATATATCTTACTTGACTTCTCTAGTGTGAACTCTAATCTAGTTCCTTGGTAAGAAATTTTTGTTCTCCTTAAATAACTATATATTATGATAAGAACTTTAGAATCTTATCAAAAATCCAAACCAAGTGTTCGCAGCCAAAAAATTTAATGAATTTTTTTAACTCGGACAGGTGTAAGGCACCATGGAATCATGTACGTGAATCCTAGGTCGAGAAGTGTCATGCAAACAAAATGATCGACGTACAACTTCTGTACTTATTTCAATTGTTTTCTTAAGTATACCAATTTATTTCCAAATCTCATTTATTTGCAACATTATATCTTAGATAACACTAAAATTATATATGCAGCATTTCTTAAATTATTAACTAAATTTATAAAGATTTCTTAAAGACTTATCATTACTTATAAAACATTTTATTTAAACATAATTTCATTTCAAAATATTTTAGGACTTATGTTCGTTATTCGTATAATACTCCATTATTTCCTAAGAGTATGTACAAAATATTATTTTATAATTTTATTATTCTAGAATTTGGACGAAAGTTCAAAATAAATTTTGATCATATAATCGAGTCAACATCATAGACTTCTTTATCCATTAGGCAAGGCAAGTACTTAGACAGAGTAGGACTTTGGTATACAAACTCAAGATTAGGGTCTACTTTCCTTGGACAACACTCATATAAAAATGTTTATTAGTTGGCCCAGTAACAACAAAGGTTCTATTTAACAAAGATGCTTAACAAATTTTAAACTTATTTTAACTTTCAAATAAATTTCGACTTATATTTTCACAAAAATACCGATCGTTAATTTCTATATCAATTCACAACTTTTCGGCTATCCAAAGTCGTCAAAAATTCCGTTTCGTTTCAATAAGCGAAAACAAACAAATAGCATATCATAACAAGATGCACAACCAAACTACTTTAGTGCAAATGATACATGCAACCATAATATTACTTAACAGAAAACTTAAAAATTAAACTTCGGGTTTTATTTAAAATCATTTTTGAATAATAATATACACATATATCTTTTCGGATAACAAATCATACTTTTCAGGATTAAACCATAATTATTTTGAAACCAATTTCCAAAATATATTCTTTAAAATTCATAGAAAATGTTCATATAGATCAAACGATAACAAAATGATACAAGAAACGGGGTTCTACCAAAAGGTATCATATATTCCCTTTGCTAAGCAGGGTAATATTAAAGAGAAGTGATTTCTAACTGAACACATTTTCTATCCATTTTTAGTCACTTTTGAGCCACTCGAACCAGCTAACATAAAATTACATTGTTTCCTGAATCAACATGTTCATTCCGAGAGTAACCTCGAACTCGAACAAATCTTAAAATTCTTTTAAATTAGTTAATCCTTTAAAACAGTTTCTAATAATAATACTATCATTATTCGGAACTCCTAGAGTCCATTTTTAAAATCACTGGGATTCAAATTCTCAAATTCCCAATTTAAATCCTTTTTTATTATTCATATTTACATAAACCATGTTTATATAGACCATATTATATAAATCATATTTATATAAACCATATTTATATAAATTTACTTTCTTATATAGAATCAATCTATAATACTTATTGTCAAAATATCTTACTGTCCTTTTAGATTATGCTAAACAACTTTTACTAAAGTTAACCGTTTTAACCCAACATTTTTTCAGAATGCTTTATAGTCGAATTGTTTAATGTTCCTATTACATACTATCTACCCAACCCAGGTTATGAAAAGGTAATTAACATACAATTTAATAAACAGTGGTCAATGCCTATAAACTGGCCGAGCATGACAAATCAAACAATAAACGATAATAATTAAATATTATCTATGACAACCTACCATTTTGGACGGTTTAAATCAACAATAAACCACACATATCAACTCAAACCATTCAAAAGGGAGGATTATCAATGGGGTAAGTAAGAAAATAAGAGAAAAGGAGGAAAAATAATACATAGAATCTCGCAGCGGAATGACAAAATATAATAATCAACTAAACTGTTCATGAAGCTATTTTATAATATATATTTGATTACATAATTTTTACAACACTCAGAGTATAAAAAATGACATAGCAAAAATGATGCAGTGGAAAGTTACTAATAATATCATATACAAAACTTTGTCTTCGTCCCTAAGAAATCAAGTCTTCAACATTGAAATGCTCAGGCTGACCCGAGCATAATGAAAAAACAAAACACTCGAGTCAGAAGTAAAAGATCTTATGAAATTTAAATCAACAACAATTAAATATGAGTGTAATGGCTTTAGAGATGTTTAAGGGATTTTACATCTCCTATCGAGTGTATAACGTGCTTGCAATAACTTAAGTAATGTTCGGGATTTCCATCTCCTAAGCATCCGCTAAACTTTCTATATGTAGAAGAATATGAAATATATATAATGTCTATCAGTAAAGTATAAATATGGCGTTAAGGTGTTACCCATATCCCCCTTAACACATTTGTGTAGGCATCATAGTCTATGTAGTACTGTAAAGTCCACCGTAAACAGGTGGGCTATCGGGGAGCACTCCATAGGTACGACACAAACCAAAATCGTAGTAGGCTCGATAAGGCATATGACAAGGCATGCGAGGAAATGCCCATGGTAGGATTCTACCGTTTTGCACTCCTGGACTTGTGGTAACACGTAGCAACTTCTACCGCCCACTTCGAAACACACTTCAGTAATCAAATCTAAGTTAGCCACCAATCAGTCACAAGGTAATAGATATGGTATTGAAGAAGCATGTCCGATTGGAGGAATGACCTCACTTGGCCCGGTATAGCTTCTGTTTTAGTCATATCAAGCTCGAAGGTCGGGGCTGTGTTCTTACCTCATACCAGTAGCGTTTTCTAAACCATCCTAGTTCGTTCTCGATTTTCCACCACGTGTACAGTTGTTAAAGTGGTTTCGAAATTGGCAGAGAGTATGGCAATATCCAACACCAGTCTCTTTAAAAACTAAACACTTATTTCACACCATGGTCATTTTGTAAAATATTTTTAATAATAAATCCAAAAAACAGTTAATACCCTCATATAAAGATATCCATATACTTATTCCAAAAGTATAAATATATTTGTAAATACTAAGGAAGATTTTCTTCTAATCAATTTCTAAATTTTTTTATAGATCTCTCTTAAACCATTTATAAACTAATTACATGCATGTAGAAACATTTATAAAGCTATTTATAAATTCCAAAACATTTTACAACTCTTCCCCTTTCCATAAACTTCTACACAAATTCCTTTAAACGCTTCCAAATCCCTTTATACAAGTTCTTTTAGAAAACCCTTTATAAAATCCTTTAAAACCTTTATAACTAATAATACCATTATAAAATCCTTTATAAAAATCTTTTGTAAAATCTTTTTATAAAATCCAATATAAAATCCCTTACAAAACTTTTATAAATTCCTTACAAAACCTTTTACAAAAATCTTTTATCTATTAAAGTTACTATAAAAGTATATTTATTATCTTAAATCAAAACTATATTTATCATATTAAATTAAATTTAATATATATATATATATATATTAAAACAATATTAAATATTTTATTAAATTAAGTTTGACTATTAATTTTTTTTTAAATTAAATCAAGCTATAAGTTAAAATCTTAAATTTACATTTAGAACTATATATTAACTTATAATTTGAAACTTTTAAAACATATAAAATAATTATTTTTCGAATACAAATTTTATATTAAAATCATTAAATTAAATTTAAAAATCAAATTTAAAAATCAAACATAATTTACCATTTAGAAATAATTTAAAACCGACCAACAACGTCTGTATATAATTTTCTACCCTATGGTCAAGTGACAGGGTATGATCATTTCGGCCCAAATAAATAAATTTTCTTGGTATATATCATTTCAACTCGTATCCTGAATCAATAATTTCCAAATAAACAAAATCGCTCTGGTATGTATCATTTCAACCTATAGTGATTTTTCCTAACAACAAACTGAGGGAACTTGCACTGTGATAACAACATATATAATAAACATAATATCCAATCATTCAAAATGTCAACAAATAAATATCCATCACAATCAACATCCAAATCAGTTGATAAACCACAATAATTGACTGATTATTAATGTCAGGTATTTAACTATCAATTTAATTTCAATATTAATTTAGATGGAAATTTAATTCAAATTAAATTTAACTGACAATTTAAATTAACAAATAACAATAAAAAAAATTCTTATCAATCCATAAATTTAATTCAAATAACATAAGATAGTTTATATTTCGTTGATTTTTATTCGATTTTAAATGCAAATAAAGTCCAAAATTTGAACAATCTCCAAATTAGACCAAACCTGTTCCATATTGTTCAGAATTTCGATACGATCCCAATAGAAGAAAAGCGTCCAAACCCGAATTCGTAAGAAAAAGTTATGCATGCCAGAACGTTTGAAAATTTTAAACTAAACAAATTGAAGGGAAAATATGCAAAATAGCTCACCTCTCTCTACCCTAATGGCCATGCGACCTCTCCTGAAACCTAACCAATAGCCGCCACCAAAACCTCGAAAATGCCGCTACCACACTCAGTTTCACCACGATTAGAATCCACCGCTATGACGCCCACACCAAGCCGCCCCAACAACCTCCGACCGATCGCCCATGACTGCCAGCCTCAAGGCTGAGAATGAAATACGGCCATTCATCATCAATTTTCGGTGAATCGAGATGCCTTCGACCAGAACCAAATCACTATGCGCCAGTACCTCCCGATCGTCAATTGGTCGACGATCCACCGTTGATTTGCAAAACCCTAACAACTGGAGGCCAAAAGTTCTTTGCTGATTCCTGACCAAACCAAACCTTCAATCGAATAACGAAGCTCAGATCTAGATTACGTTCGTCGAGAGCTTTTTGGAAGTATGTAATTTGATATGGTTTGAGGAGTTTGGATTTTTGGAGTTTGATTTTAAAATTGGAAATTAGGGTTTTGAGCTACCACTGAGAAGGAGTAGATGAGAATAACAGTATGTATAGAAAATGAGAATAAGAAGCTGCGAGGGTTAGAGGAAAATCTATTTATATAGGCAGAGATGGGTAAAAATGAATGGACAGATCGGGTTGGATCGAAACATAACAACGACTCGAAAAGCCCGTTTCATTCTGGAAACGAAAATGGGTCATCCAATATATCGAAATATAGGTTTTGATATTTTTAAATGTCGAAATTGAATAATATTTATTCAAATCCATTAATTGATTTCTACGTGTTTCGGGCTTGCATAATTAAACGTTAAGTCTGATCACTATGAAACTTGAAATCTTATAATAATTCACTGTTACGAATCTGATGAAACTGGTTTTTTTAAATCCAAGACAGTGGCCAAAATGGCTATTTTCACTCGTTAATTAAAACAAGTAATTTCCAGAAATTAATTTAATCACTTTAAATTCAATTTTAAGTTTCACAATCTTCATTGTTGTTTAAATAAAATTTTAAATCAACTTCCGACATCATTTTCATTCACATTAAGTTCAGAATACAATTATTTAAATAATTCCACTATTAAACTTAAACAATATTTATTATTCAACAAATTACATTAATAACTATTAATTTCAAACGAATTTTAGTGATCAACAAATATTTCAATTTTTTCTAAACATTCCAATGATTATTATTCAATTCCCGTTATTGATAACAAACACATTCAATATCTAAAATTTCATTTCCATAGTTGTTATTGCCAAAATCTTTAAAATTGTTTATTTCAAAAATTTATTATATCCAATAAACTATAACAATAAATCATTAAGTTTATTCCTAACTATACTTATCCAATAACCACATTAAATTTACTCATTTAAAATAGTTAAAAATACGGGTTGTTACACTCTTCTCCACTTAAAACTTTTCGTCCTCGAAAAAGGGGTTAAGTATGGATTTTAATATATATTTTATTCAAAATAATCCTTATAAACAATAAAATCTTATTTACAAAATTTTTACTACGCTTATATTACGCCACTTCGATATCGGTTAATGGAAATTACAGCATACTTATAAAACCTAGTTATAAATATTTTAAAACCTCAAAATTTTTCTAAACACCCAGATGTACGAAAAATTTCGACAGAGTCTTCTTGGTGTGGCTCGATCGGAAATTTTTTATAATACAATATATATCACAAATATACCAAATATATATCAAATATACATCCCGTCTCAATGATGAGGCATACCGTAGGAAAAATATATATAAAAGCGTGGTATGTAATCCAAGATAAATACCTTATTATTAATACGTGAAAATTTGCTCATATTAAGCAAGCAAAAGCAAAAATATAACCCATGTATACGTCTAACGGTCTTCGTATGTACCTATCTCAACTCAAATTAGAATTTAATAACTTATAATAAGGTATAAAACATGTATGAGTTAAATAGAACCACATAGCATGAATTTTAGAATCCAAATCATAAACATTAGCACCAATACATATCATACAACAATCATATGCAATCAAAACTGTATCAACTGTAACGACCCCGAATTTTATATAAATTTAAATTGATAATTTATATAATTTTTTAATTTAAATTAATAATTAAATGAATTTTTGAATAAAAATTTGTAGAATTAATTATAAATGGAAGCGAGTTTCCTCGATTCAAATAGAAAATATATAGAGTCATATGGATTTGAAAATTTGTATATATGTGAATATATATGTATATATTGGATTTTAAATAAATTCTTAAATAAATGATTTTGAAAAATAAATAATATACTTTGGACACAAGTATAAAAATAAATAAATAAATAAATTGATTTAAAAATTTATAAATGATGATAATTTGAGTTATATAAAATATATGTGTATATAGAGAAATGTAAAACAATAATTTTTAAAGTAAAATTTATGATAATTATTTAAACTAAAAATAGAAGTAAAAAGAATAAGTAAAAGAGATAAGAATAAAACATAAAGTACATAAACAATTAAAGCTTTCATCTCAACTCAAACAAACACATATATATATAAACTGTACATACATAATAGAATAACATAAATATGTACACTTAAAACAAAACCAAAGCAAAAGCTTGTAAAGAAAGTACAAATAAAGCATCTCTAAGTATATACAACATATCAGCAGAGATGATAGCTTCATTTCAGTAAACAAAATAAAGTATGCTAGGCAAATAACTATTATAAGTTGCCTGTAAAATTTTGAGATGCAAAGCTAAGGAAATCTAAAGTAAATCTCATCTCAAAAAGCTTAAACAAAATTCCAGGTAAGTAAGGCAAGCAATAACAAACAAAGACATATCAGCCGAGCTAAAGAAAAGTAGGCAAGAACATAAACAAAGCAAAATACCCACAAACTAACTACATACATAATTTAAAACAAAGTAACAAATAAAAATATAAGTACAAAGCATTTTGTCAAGACAAAGCTGCAGCCACCCTAACATTATCATATGCAGCCTATAGAGTTTGTAAAACATAAACAAACTGTACAAGCTTATAAAACAAATATAAAGTAAGTACATACAAAATAAACAAGTACTAGCAAAAGCAACATACCTCTGTAAAGCAGCCGAAACAAAGATATGCAAGGCAAAGAAAAAAAAAATCTGCTAGCACACCATAATGTCTCATCTCAGCCACGATTTGTTGTACAAATATATCACCTGTAGCTTGTTTATTAATATTATCATGTACAAGCAAAAGGCATATCCTGTAGACTTGTTTTTTTTTATATCAACTTCATATGCATTATCTTCTTATACTCAGTCTCATTCATTCGAACTGAAAAGAAAAGAAAAAAAAAGAAGAAAAAAAAACTGAAGTGATTATCATCTTCAATTTAAACAAAAGCTTCAACAAAACAAAGAAGCAATGTTTCCAATGATTCAGACCTGAAGCATTTCAGCTCATCAAACTCTAGTTTGCAAAAGCATTTCCAGTTTCAAGCCTGAGTCACCTCTGTTTAATCAATACACAAAGTGAGTAACATTTTTAATAACCTAAATTTTAGTATAGTTGTATGTTGATATCTAACAGTATGTTTTCATAAATATTCATACGTGCATTGTGCTGTGTATGGTGAAAAGTAATATCTGTATGTTGATAGCTTGTGAACTACCTCTGTTTAAGTTTATCAAGCTCATACCTTACTTCCAAAATCATTTCTGCTTGATTCTTTTGATGATAGGACTTAAGATCCAAAACAAAGTTTGTTTGTTTAGTTATAAAGTAAGTTTTAAAAATCGAATTAAGTTAATTTAAATTTATGTTGACTCAGGAAAATTTAAAACAATAGAGAAACCTTTAAATAGTTAAAATAAAAATTATCATGATTCAAGAATTTAAAGATATGAATCAAATACTTGAACTAAAATTTGATTTTTGAAACTAAAATCACGATTTTTTGTATAGGGTTTTGAGGGCATTTCTAGTTTAACCAGAAATTGGTATTTGAGAAATTTCTGATGATCGCACTAATTTTAAACGTTGAGATCTTGCTTGAAGCAAGTATGGCCATCGATGATCTCAGGAAAAATGTAAAAAAAAATTTCGATTGCAAGAAATGGGAGGACGAATGGAAACTAGGGTTTAAGGACTGTAAACAATGGCATTTGGGTTTTGGGCTCGTGCGCATGCCTCAATGTGTCGAGTGTGGTCGGATAAGGAGGGGGTGTGCCTGAGGCGTAGACAAGGGCATGGACGGTGGCGCGGCAGTTTCAGGTGGTCGAGGTGGCAAGGGTAGGGTGATAACAGGTTTGGGGTGAGTTGTCTCGAGTTTCCAGGTTTGGGGTTATATGCTCGATTTTGATTTGATGATCTCCTCAAGCGTTTGGGTGGTCGCGGAGCTTCGAGGCGACGTCGTTGACTTGCTGGTGATCACGGCAGTGATGGGAGGCGATCATAGCCAGTGTGCACGTGTACGTGCTAGTATGTGCACGTTGATTTCAGGTAAAAGAAATGGGAAGAGGGAAAAAAAAGAAAGAAAGGAAACTGGGAAGGAAGAAGATACAGGAGCTCAAGTTGCTCGCGTGTTTGCCTCGGTGGGAACGTGGGTGTTTGATTGTGTAACTGGGTTGAACAGGCTTTAAGAAATTGTTACAGGAAGTTTTAAATAAAAAGAACTTGATTTTCAAAGAAAAAAAAATTCTAAGTTGTAGACAAAAGTAAACCAAGTCTTAACTATGAAAGTAAATGGTTTTCAAGAACAATTGTTTTAACCGAGTGTCCAAGTTTTAAAAATAAAGAAGTTTGAATTTGTAAATAATTCAGGTTTTAAAACAAATATAAATAAGGTTTAAAATTTGTAATTAAAGATTTATTTTAATAATCTTGTGGAAATCAATTTGTAATAAATTATTTAATTAACCATTCAAAGTTAATTAATCAACTAATAAATGGTAGTGGTTAACTAATTAAATAATTAATTAAGAATTAAATGACTAGTTAATTGGTGATTGAGAATTACTTAATAATTAAAGGTTAATCAAAGATTAATTTAAAAAAAAATTGATTAAGGTAAATTAAATAAATGATTAAAAGGTTAATTAATTTGAAATTAAGGGGTAATTGATTTTTGTAATTAACTCAAAGTCAATCTATTTATGTGATTAATTAATTATGTAACGTAATTAATTTGGAAAAAATAATAATAATTCATTAAAGGTTAACTAATGATTAAAGGATAATTAATTCAAATGGTTTGTAATTAATTTATAAATAATCAGCTAGGATTAGTGTTATTCATAAGTAGTTACATCTGATTTAAATTAATCAAATAATTAAATTAATCCTACTTATGGATGTTTAGATTTTATTGGATGGTGAATTGTTTGATACTTTTTTGATATGTGATGCTTTGTGTTACATCCTGATTTATGTTGTGATCTGTAACGTAATTAATTATCTATGATGAAATTTATTATCTGTGATATATAAATATATCCGTGATCTGTGAATGAAGATAAGCGTTATAATATATATCGCTTATCAGATATATTGTTGTATTTGATCTGTCATGATTGAATGATGTTGCACTACTGTGTATAACCCCTGGACTACACCATACACACACAATGTGGATTTCACGAGGAAATCGGTTAAGTCACATGTAATTTGAATTTAATGTTTTTGAAATTAAAGTTTTAATTTCAAATTGATTTTGAAAATGGATTTGGGTTAAACGGTAAAGCTTTTGAAAAAGGTTTTCACAGGTAAAAGCTATTTTGAATAACTCGGTAAAATCTCCAATTTAAATAATTCAATTTGAATTTGAATTCGATATTTGGAATTGAATTCGATGATTGGAAATTATGGTTAAAGATATTATAAACAGGTTTGTATGAATTTAAACCATTTTAAAGGTATGGTTTGGGAATTTGAATTTAACCCAAGGATTTCAACTCGTATAAATGAATCAGATTTCCAAAATGAAAACTGTTGTTTTCAAATGATAAACACTTTTAGATAAGAACTGAGATTCCAGTTAATTAGGGGAATTTCAAGATTGAATAGAGAAATGATTTTCCTAAGTTATGAATGAATTCTTTTTGAAAGCTATGAATTAAATCTGTTTATTTTTAACAGATTTAAATTGATGATTTGTTTAAATCAAATTGAAATGAAATTGTTTTGAAGGCTATAAGTTAAATCTTTGATTTAAAGATTTAACGAGTTAATCAAATTGAAATGAAATTGTTTTGAAGGCTATAAGTTAAATCTTTGATTTAAAGATTTAACGAGTTAATCAAATTGAAATGAAATTGTTTTGAAGGATATAAGTTAAATCTTTGATTTAAAGATTTAACGAGTTAATCAAATTGAAATGAAATTGTTTTGAAGGCTGTAAGTTAAATCTTTGATTTAAAGATTTAACGAGTTAATCAAATTGAAATGAAAATTGATTTGGAAAATCCGTGAATGAATCTTTTTGTTTAAAAGGTTAAAATGTGAAAATTGTTTAAACCGTTAAAGGTTGTGAAAATGAATCTTTTTGTTTAAAGATTGAAAATGGTAATTTGTTAAGCCATTTGAAGAAAAGTTTTGGGTAATAAGTTGTGACTTAATTGAAATCCCATATCTATATGTTTTAAATGTTTTCGCTCACTATTCGGTTTAGCCGGGAAAGGACCTTTGTGTCGTATAACCCATTCTGAATATGTGATTCGACGTTTATGGATAGCATTTGAAGACCGGTGGTGAAGACCGGGTATTTGCGAGAGTGATAGGATGACCCATCGATTGTTTCTGCACCGAGTGGCGCCGGTATAGAGACTCCCTAAGTGATGGGAAATTCGATCGGGATTGTGAATATCCGGATTGCAAGGACTTCTTTGGAAGTACCTTCGGTTCTGTTCGAACCCAGAACAGACTTGTGTGGATAGTATGTCTGACATTACAAATTGAGATATAAAGCCGATTTCTTTCAAATATATTTCTGTTGGTGGCGGAGAATTTATTCTCTTAGCTTAACACCCTTCTCTGAGACGTACGAGCTCAGAGGTTATATAGTTGATGGTTATCAGCGATATATTCCCAATTTGGTAATGTGACATGCCGAGTGTTGCTATGAAATGATCATTGTGTTGATTATTTGTGATAGGATCATTTATTTGATCGTCTATCTTGGTGATCATCTCTATGATCATTTGTTGACCCAAAGCATGGCTTTTGTATAAAGTATGTTTTTGTGGACGTGACTTCGTCGAGCCTCACACCCCGGAAATGGTCAAAACAGGAAAGATGTGGCAAGGTTATGAGGGGTAGCGCCCTTTAGGGTATGTGCATTTCCTTTTGGAAAAGGGTGGTATCATGGTATGGAGCCCAGATACTTACTCATGTTGAAAACACTTTATGATTGTGTGAATTGATTACGAGCGCTCGGTTAAAGGTCCCAAAGGACCGGGGGATGGCATATTCGGTCAGTTGTTACTCAGTTAGGGGTAACCCGGCCTTGTGTTGGCAGATATCCGGTTTGGTTCTCGGGGACGTCCTTCCAGAGGCGTTCTCATATGGCAATGGGAAGTTCCTTGGCCTGACCATTTGTTGGAAATCCAAAGAAACAATACGAACCTTGTACAGTATTAGTTGTATAACCTGCCATGGAATGTGGCGGTAACCTGCTATTGAACATGGTTAGCTATAGTAGGCATACGATAATGGTCGTATGTTGGCTAAAATTTATATCTTTACTTTCGAAATGAATTTTTCCTACACTATGCACTAGTAATAATATCAAATGTTCTTTTTAATGCGTATCAAGCATCTTTGACTATCATAAGGAGAAATCTCCTCCGATTCTGCGTTTGCATTGTGTGTGTGTGTGCGGGAGGCCTTATGGTAGTCTCATTTTTAAAAAGCATTGCGAATTGACTTTGAAATCTTTGTTGAATGTTTTAAAAGATAAAATGTTTTTGTTGCTCACACCAGTCCCACGACTGATCTGGAGTTTATTGTTTTTATAAATTCCTTACAAAACTTTTTACAAAAATCTTTTATCTATTAAAGTTATTATAAAAATCTATATTTATCATATTAAAACTATATTTATTATATTAAATTAAATTTAATACATGTAACGCCCCGAAAATTTTCGACTTTCGAAAATTCAACATCGACACTCACTTTATCGACTGCCGAGAAATCGAAGGCCGGAAACACGGAGTGTTATTGTTTTTTAAAAAGAATTTAAGAAAAGAAAGAGGCAGAAGAAAATAGAAAAACAGAAAAATAGAACGACACAGAAAGAAAACAACAGAACAACATCAGAATCTCACAATTCGCAGCGGAACAACATATAATAATAAATGAATAATCTTTAAACAAAGAACTATATCAGTTATTACATTACATTTCATTACATCATATCATCAGAGTATACAACAACAAACAACATCAAACAATGCAGCGGAAAAAGAAATACTATATAAACTAGTAATACGCCATGCCATCCAGCTTGCCTCCAGCAACTCCAGAATATCCAGAATATCCTGATAAACCTAGCTCTTGACTGCCCGTGTAGAAATTGGTGGGCACCCAGAGTTTAGGAAGGAAAACAATAAACTCCGAGTCAGTCATGTGACTGGTGTGAGAACTCAAAACAGTTTATTTATCTTTAAAATAAAAATAGAGGAATATTTTTAAATTCAATTCACAATGCTTTTAAAAATGAGACTACCATAAGGCCTCCCGCACACACACACAATGCAAACGCAGAATCGGAGGAGATTTCTCCTTATGATAGTCAAAGATGCTTGATACGCATTTAAAATAACATTTGATATTATTACTAGTGCATAGTGTAGGGAAAATTCATTTCGAAAGTAGAATATAAATCTTAGCCAACATACGACCATTATCGTATGCCTACTATAGCTACCATCCAAACAGTGGTGACCACCATAAGTGAATGGCAGGTTCTACAACTAATACCGTACAAGTTTCGTATTGGGAATTGGATTTCCAACGAATGATCAGGCCAAGGAACTTCCCATTGCCACATGAGAATGCCTCTGGATGGACATCCCCGAGAACCAAACCGGATCTCTACCAACACAAGGCCGGGTTACCCCTAACTGAGTAACAACTGACCGAATATGCCATCCCCCGGTCCTTTGGGACCTTTTCACCGAGCGCTCGTAATCAATTCACACAATCATAACAAAGTGTTTTCAACATGAGTAAGTATCTGGGCTCCATACCATGATACCACCCTTTTCCAGAAGGAAATGGACACATCCTAAAGGGTGCTACCCCTCATAACCTTGCTGCTTCTTTCCTGTTTTGACCATTCACGGGGTGTGAGGCTCGACGAAGTCACGTCCACAAAAACATACTTTATACAAAAGCCATGCTTTGGGTCAACAAATGATCAACACAATGATCACCAAGATAGACGATCAAATAAACGATCCTATCACAATAATCAACACAATGATCATTTCAGCATCACTCAGCATATCACATTACCAAATTGGGAATATATCGCTGATAACATTCAACTACATAACCTCTGAGCTCGTACGTCTCAGAGAAAGGTGTTGAGCTAAAAGAATAAATTCTCCGCCACCAACAGAAATATATTTGAATGAAATCGGCTTTATATCTCAACTTGTAATGTCAGACATACAATCCATACAAGTTTGTTCCGGGCTCGAACAAAACCGAAGGCACTTCTTACGAAGCCTTGCAATACGGGTATTCACAATCCCGATCGAATTTCCCATCACTTAGGAGATCTCTATACCAGGAGCTACCCAGTGCAGAGACAATCGATAGGTCATCCTATCGCTTTCACAAATACTCGGTCTTCAACACCGATCTTCAAATGCAATTCACAACGACGTATCACATATTCGGAATGGGTTATACCACCCCATGGTCCTTTCCCGGTTAACCCGAATAGTGAGCGCTTATTCAAAAATAAGTGTGGCATTCAAATTCAATCAATCACATCAAATACCCATTCAAAGGGAAATATTGATAGTCGGTTATTGAACTATCAATGGATATGCACACATCACCAGATTCCAAATAATTTTCCAAATTATTTATCTTCCAAAATATCTTTACAAGATATAAAATTTCAACACTTCAAAAATAAATCAATATTTATTTTTAACAAATTCCACTTTCTTTTATAAATTCCTTAGTGAATTTATATTCAAAAATATTCATGCATATACGATTTCAATTTATCATTTCAATTTATCTTCCAAAAGATAAATTCTAAATATTCACTTTATATTGGAAAACATTTCCATACTTATTTATTCATAAGTAATTTTCAATCCATTTATTTTCAACACTTGGAAAATATTCAATATACTTAATCGAATTAAGTATATATTTCATTCTATTAAGGAAATCATTCACTTAAACATATTTATTTGGGTCAAAACGAATGTTGCGTAAAACATCGTTACGACAACCCAAAATAACTAGTATAGGGATTCGAAATTAAAATAGATATATAAATCCCAATACTATACAAAACATTTCCTTTCGGAAATCATTTACTATAACAACAGTGTTATAGTCCATCATCTCCTTTTATTTCTCGAAAACGTCTATTTCAACAATGAATGTTGAAATCTATGGTTTCGAATCTCAATGCACTTAAAACATCGTTAGATCGTTTTAATTCTATTTAAAACATCTTTAACGTATTATTCACTATTCAAAAACGTGAATATACTACGTTAACAAATTTCATCCCTTTATTCATTTTAATTCAAAAGATTATTCACTATTCAAAAATGTGAATATAACTCTATTAATAGGTTATAACAATTAACTTATCAAAATAAGTCGTTTGCGAATTTATAAAACAACGTTTATAAATTCCATTTCCTTTTATTTATAAAAACTTCTTTTTTTATAAATTCCTTTATTGACATATTCCAGTTTATAACTAAATTATAAACTAAACGTTCATATTATAAGATAAATACTTATAAAACGATTATTTTACAAAATCGTTCTTTTAAAGACTTTCCAATTTATGAATCTTATAACTTATAAGATTCATTTATTTAACCAAATCTATTCTTCAATTAACTTCACAAATTTATAAATCTTATTATTTATAAATTTTATTTATAACTTCACAGTTTATAATTCTATAAATTTCATTCATTTATGAAATTCATTTTCACTTCATTCAAACACTTATAAAAACTCGTTTTATAATGTCTATATTTCAATTTATAAATATCCATTTATAAATCACTTAATATAAATCAATTTATATTATTCTTTTAAAACATCTTTAATCTCCTTTATAATTTCACCATTCTCTTGATTTATAAAATAATCAAATTTTATAAATCTTATATTCAAACCTTTATAATAAATTCAAAAATCCAATTTAACCTATTTTATAAAATCATTAATCCATATTTCTCAAAAATCAGCTTTTAACTATATTTCACAAAAAATTATAATTTTTATAACTTTAAAAATTATAACGTTCATTTATTTAAAATGGATCAATTCCAAACATAAAGTATATTTTCAAAAATCACTTTATAAATCATTTTAAAATTTTCAAAGTTTGGTCCAATGATGCTACATACTAAATAGTCAATCACGACAACAACGATATCATATATCAATATGAAAATCCATCAAATATCAAAATATCTGAAATCAAATAAATACTGTTGAGGAATCCAGTTGGATGCCTCCAACCTGTTTTCCTGCATCCACAAACATTAACACAATACCAATTTCGCTCCAGTACGAAATTATCGCGGTATATGTTCTTATTAAATATTATCCGCTTAATAACGACGCAATAGGGTCTCATCCGCTAAACAAAAAATGCGGGAAATCAATAACTCCAATATATACATATGCCAATATATATATATATATATATTGCTATTATATATATAATACCAATTTCACTGTTTATGAAATATTCGCGGTATATGTTTTTAATAAATAACATCCGCTTACTAACGGCGTATAATGTCTATTTTAACAATCAATAGATATCAATCATCATTCATACATGCATTCAAATATTTTAAATCTAACTATTTAAAATAAAATCGAAACTGATTCGATTGAGTGAGAAATTCTCACCTTGATTTTAATTTCGTTTTAGCGATTTATTTCGAATAAAATTAAACGGACGTTTAATTTTACCCAAAATTCTCACTAACTCCAAACCAACTCCATCGCATAGTGCTCGTCCATACGATTCCAACGCAACTGGTTTCGCGCGTTTTCGACCTCGTATGAAAAAGTTACGATATTTTAAAGTTTACTCGAATTAATATTTATAAATTACAACATAATTAAAAATTTTAAACCCACATCTAACACAAGCCGTTAGATTTTGCTTCCACCCCTCATCACCGTGCGTTTGCTCTTCCCTTCTCTCTCGTATGCATCTCCAGTAACTTGTTCGAACGCAAGAACCCATAGAACTTCCAAATTAGGTTTTAATTTCCTAGCCTCCTCGACGCACTTGAACTCGATCAAACTCCATAGCATCGAAGCCCAAACCAAGACCTATACTCGGCCTGACTATGGTGGCACTCGGCCTCCTCGTGATGCGCGTGCACGTGTGATGAACGGCCACGTTTGCACTCGATTTCCCATCAATCCGTGAAGCTATTCGCGATCTCCACCGTTGATCTTGTAGTTCGTGTTGCCATCTACAATACTCTAGTTGAAACTTTCATGAATCGTTGAGTGGATGAAGAGATAATTGAAGAAAAATGAGGGTGATTTTCGGCCATTCATGCCTAAAACTGGTGGCCACAAGATGATGAAACCCTAATATATTTTTTTCTTTTAATTTGTGAAATTTGAGCTATTTATAGAGAATTTTCGAACACTATTCATCCAGAAATTCCGAACTCCGATTTACGCGCCGAAACTGACGTTCCTAGGGTTTATCCCGCGTTCCGGACACAATGGAACAGGTTTCGGAAGCTAATTCGGACATCTGTGCGAGTTATGGCTGCAAACGCTCAATTTAAATTAAACTGATTTAAATCGATTTCTAGGCGTTTTAATTTGTACCGGACAAACGGTAAATCCAATTGACTTGAAATTTGAAACCTTACAATAATATCATAATACGGATCCGATGAAACTAGTTTCGTCAAAATCCGAGACTTTTTGAAAAATGGCTATTTTGACTCGCCAAATTTAAATTAAAAATAATCGATGCGTTTCGAGCTGCCACGATCAAACGATAGCTCCGATTGACACGAAAATTGAAATCCGGTAATAACTAACTATTACGGATCCAATGGAACTAGTTTCGTTCAATTCTGAGACTGTTCAAAAATTGGCTATTTTACAGTCGATTATTAAATATTAAAATATTCAATTTTCACAAATTAACTTTTAATTCGATTTTAAAAGTTCTAAAATATCATTCTAACTCCAATATGATAAAATAAAATTTTACAAATCATTTTCAATCATATTTAACTCTATTTTCAATTATTTCCATAATTTAACATATTAAATTATCGATTTAATTATCCAATTAAATCCAATAATTCAAATTAAAATTTATTCGACTTAAAAATTCACTCATTAATATTTAAAATAAATTAAATATTCAAATTTTAATTATCAAAAATTCTGGGTCGTTACAATACATATATTAAAACTATATTTTATTAAACTAAATTTTAACCATTCAAAAATATATTTTTAAAACTAAATAAAATTATATGTTAAAATATTAAATTTACATCTAAAACCATATATTAACTTATAGTTTTGAAACTTTTAAAACATATAAAATAAATTATTTTCCAAATATAAATTTTAAATAAAATCGTTAAATTAACTTTAAAAATCAAATTTATAAATCAAACATACTTTACCATTTAGAAAATAATTTAAAACTGACCAACGATGTCCATATGTAATTTTCTACCCTATGGTCAGGTGATAAGGTATGTATCACCTCAACCGAAAAGTGTTAAATTTTCCGGGTATATATAATTTCAACCCGTATCCCGAATCAATAATTTCCAAATTAATAAAATCGCTTGGGTATGTATCATTTCAACCCATAATGATTTTCCCTAATGTATAAGATCATTCGGGCATGTATCATTTCAACCCACAGTGATTTTTCCTAACAACAAACTAAGGGAACTTGAAGTATAACAACAACATATATAATTATAACTACATCCAATCATCCAAAATATCAACAAATAAACATCCATACAATTTAACATCCAAATCAGTCAATAAATCACCACAATTAACTGGTTATCAATATCAGGTATTTAACTATCAATTTAATGTCAATTTTAATTTAAATGGCAATTTAATTCAAATTAAATTTAAATGATAATTTAAATAACCAAACAGCAACCGAAAAAAATCTTATCTATTCATAAATTTGATTCAACTAACATAAGAAGGTTTACTATTTCGTGAGTGGCTTAAATCACTCACCTTTGATTTCTAGTTGATTTAAAATCCAAACAATGCCCAAATATTGAACAGTGTCCGAGTTCGACCAAACCTATTTCATATTGTCTGGAATTTTAATACGATCCAAATAGAAGAAACAGCATTCAAATCCCAGTTCGTAAGGAGTTATGCATATTAGAACGTTTGAAAATTTTAAAATTTAAATTAAACATATTGAAGGGAAAATATGCAAAAACACTCACCTCTCTCTACCCTAACAGCCAAGCGATCTCTCCTAAAACCCGAAAAACCATATAAACCTCAAAAATGCCGCTACTAAATGCGGTTCCACCAGACCGGACTTAACCGCCATGACGCCCCGCTAAGCCGCCCCATCACCTTCCGATCGATCATCCAAGGTGCCACCGCCAACCTCCACGCTAAGAAAGAAATTCGGCCATTCATCATTGATTTCTGGTGAATGGAGACGCCTTTGACCGGAACCAAATCACTAGATGAACTCGCCTCCACCTCCTCTTCGTGCCAGTACCTCCCAATCGTCGATTTGTCAAATATCCACCGTTGACTTGCAAACCTTAGCAACGGATAGCCAAAACTTCTTTGCTGATTTATGACCAAACCCAACCTCCAATCGAACAACGAATCTCAGATCTAGATTATGTTCGTCCAGAGCTTTTCAGCAGTATATAATTTGATATGGTTTGAGGAGTTCAGATTTTTGGAGTTTGATTTTAAAATTGGGAGCTAGGGTTTTGAGCTGCCATTGAGAATGAGTAGATGAGAATAAGAGTACGTACAGAAAATGAGAATAAGAAGCTTCTAGGGTTAGAAGAAAATCTATTTATATAGACAGAGATGGATAAGAATGAATCGACATATGGGTTTGGGTCGAAACGATAACAACGACCCAAAAATCCCGTTTAGTTCCCGGAACAAAAATGAGTCATCCAATATATCGAAACATAGGTTTTTGATATTTTTAAATTCTATGAAACTAGTTCCAAACCCTAATTCTAACGTATATAGAAGTTAGCTTTTAAAATTGAATAATATTCATTCAAATTCCATTAATTGATTTGCACGTGTACCGAGCTCGCATGATCAAATGATAATTCCGATCTCTACAAAACTTGAAATCCTACAATAATTCACTGCTACGGATCCGATGCAAATTGTTCGTCGAAATCAGAGACAATGGAAAAAATGGCTTTTTTCACTTGTTAATTAAAACAAGTAATTTTCAGAAATTTAGTTGATCTCTTTAAATTCAATTTTAAGTTTAATAATCTTCTTTGTTGTTTAAATAAAATTTTAAATCAACTTCCGACATCATTTTCATTCGCATTAAATTCAGAATTCAATTAGTTATTCCAACATGAAATTTAAACAATTTTAATTAATTAACAAATTATATTAATAACCATTAATTTGAAATGAATTTTAGGTATCAACAAATATTTCATTTCTATTTAAATAATCCAATATTTATTATTTAATTCCCGTTATTGATAACAAACACGAACAATATCTAAAATTTCATTTCCATAGTTGTTATAGCCAAAATCTTTGAAATTGATTATTTCAAAAATTTATTATATCCAATAAACAACAATAATAAATCATTAAATATTATTTCTAACCATTTTTATCCAATAATCACATTAAATTTAATAATTTAAAATAGTTAAAAATATGGGTCATTACATTATCATTACCTAATAAGAAACCATATAATAAATAACAATTTCAACTATTTGAAAATTATTCTTTGTATATGAAATATAATCCTAGGTAAACTAATTTCATTTATCAATTTCAAGACAATACTGTAACGATTTTCCTTGTTTAAGTGTTTAGAAACCCTCGTCGATACAGTTATTCCTTTAGTATCGATCAGAACTCATAAAAGACTCAGCCGATAAATCAACATGTATAAAATATTTTTATAACAATAACAAATATGTACTCTCATATGTATATTACACTCAAACACATAATAAGACATTCCATTCTTAATGAGTTATAACTAACCAAAGCCAAGGTTCTCGCATAACCTTCAGCTCTTATACCAACATGTAACAATCGCCTTTTCAACTACCAAATGTCGACAATATTACATCCACGGTATTCACGTGCCAAGCACCCTAGTGTTGAAAAGACAAATATTAGGGTAAAAGAAAAGGAAGAAAATAAAATAAAATAAAACAAAAAGAAGATAACAAAAACTTCAGAATCACACAGCAAAACGATAACATATAATATGAAAACGATCTTTTGCAATGGAAACTGGATGTATACAATAATCAGAGCAACTTAACATATCATCAGCCTGGACAGTCATAACCACCTATCCTCACAATTGCTGACAAATATAAACAATGTAATGTGGGGAAAAGAAAACTATGGCAGGTAATCATCTAGCTCCTTTCAAGAGCTCCAATAAACATCAATGATATCAGGAAATATAAACGGGCTGCCTCGAGCATTATAGGAAAAGTAACATCTTGATCAATTTGGTAAATCAACATGAGAAACTTATGTCTTTTGAATAATTTAATGGTTATAAAACCCTTTTGACATAAATGTATCTCATAAGACCAAACCGCAAATAAACATGGACATGTTATTACCTTATGATAAGCAAACCATTTTCATTAAAAATCCAATAATATTATAATAATGTCTAGGTTGTTCGACATAGACATATATCATAGCTAAAATGATTATATTTAACAACATATTCAAGTATACTAACAAAAATACTAAGGCACATTCATATAAATGTATTTTTCAATGATGGCCTCCTTTGTAAACTTAGACCGATCACCTATGACAAGGATCAAAAAATACATTCCAAGCACTATATATCTCTGGACAAAATAGACTACAAGGAAAACATAATTGGCCCATGCCTGAATGAGGATACCCAAACAACATGGAACCCAAGCATCACAACTCATGCCGGCCAATACATCGATAAAAATATTCTAGATAATGGAGTTGATATCCCCCCGGGCCAAAACCACTGGATTGTGTATCCTACTCTGTCTTGAGTCATTTGTCGATGTTGAGGTTATGTTCGGCATCTTTAAACGAGTCTTCAATACATGAACCAATAATGAATCCCACATGGATCCCCTCATCTCAACAAATCTCAGAACCACACATGGATTCCACAATTCACTTCCAGAACAGAGAACCCAAATCTCAGTCTCGTAGTGGTTTTCGATAAGTAGAACACTTGCCGATCCTTGTCTCTCCAAGACTAAATCAATGAATTTGGCCTTATTCAACAATAATATGAATGATTGTGTAAGGGAACTAATTCTCATACACTCTCCATAAGCAGGTACACAAACAAGCACTATCAATTCATCCAAAGCACTATCAAGTCGCATAAATGACTTTTAATCCCTTTTTAGTTAATTTAACCTTTATTAAATAAAAACCATTTCTATTAGTAAAGCTCATTTTTATCCTAACCAAACATCTTACAATAGTCAAAGCTGTGTTTATTAGTGTAACGACCCAGAATTTTTATTAATTAAAATTTGAATATTTAATTAATTTTAAATATTAATAAGTGAATTTATAAGTCAAATAAATTTTTATTTGAATTATTGGATTTAATTGGATAATTAAATCGATAATTTAATACGTTAAATTATGGAAATAATTGAAAATTGAGTTAAATATGATTGAAAATGATTTGTAAAATTTTATTTTATCATATTGAAGTTAGAACGATATTTTAGAACTTTTAAAATCGAATTAAAAGTTAATTTGTGAAAATTGAATATTTTAATATTTAAATCGACTAGTGAAAATAGTCAATTTTTGAACAGTCTCAGAATTGAACGAAACCAGTTCCATTGGATCCGTAATAGTTAGTTATTACCGGATATCAATTTTCGTATCAATCGGAGTTATCGTTTGATCGTAGCAGCTCGAAACGCATCGATTTATTTTTAATTTTAATTTGGCGAGCTAAAATAGCCATTTTTCAAAAAGTCTCGGATTTCGACGAAACCAGTTTCATCGGATCCATAATGTGATATTATTGTAAGGTTTCAAATTTCAAGTCAATTGGATTTACCGTTTGTCCGGTACGAATTAAAACGCCTAGAAAATCGCTTAAATCGGTTTAATTCGAATTGAGCGTTTATAGCCATAACTCGCACATACTTCCGAATTAGCTTCCGAAACCTGTTCCATTGTGTCCGTAACGCGGGGTAAACCCTAGAAACGCTGGTTACGGCGCGTAAATCGGAGTTCGGAATTTCCGGATGAATAGTGTCGTTCAAAACTCTATAAATAGACCAAAATTCTCACAAAATTAGAAAAAAATAAAACAAAACCCTAGCAAAAACTGCAGCCGCCTCCCCCTATTTCTAAGGCCAGTATTTCTCCTCTTTCTCCCCTCAATCATTCACAATCCGTTGACATTCACGCGAAGTGTTCAACAGCAATATCGTAGAGCGTATCAAGAGCTTCAGATCCGTACGGTGGAGATGTGGTTTGGAGCGTCGAAGGGGGAGCAAGGTGGGGCCGTTTGCTGCAGGTGCGCACGCAATTCCATGCTCATGTAGGTGGTCGAGCTTCAGGTGGTTGGTGGTGGAGGTAGCTCTCGCGAAGGGCTTCGACATGGCAGTAATATGATCGAGTATAGTCGAGTGTAGGAGGAGCAATTTGAAACCCTAGTTGCTTGTTGTATGGGTTCTTTGTGCGGCCATCTTCCTGTAGGAAGAAACGTGAGGGAGAGGGAGAGTGGGGGCACGGCCAGATTTGCATGATGAAGGATCCTATGGCTGTGATTAAAAGTTAGGTTTATTTATGTTGTAATAGTTTATATAAATCATGTACAAACTTCAAAAATTCATAACTTTTTCATACGAGGTCGAAAACGCGCGAAACCAGTTGCGTTGGAATCGTATGGACGAGCACTACGCGATGGAGTTGTTTTGGAGTCGTTTGGAGTTAGTGAGAATTTTGGGTAAAATTAAACGTCCGTTTAATTTTATTCAAAATAAATCGCTAAAACGGAATTTAAAATCAAGGTGAGAATTTCTCACTCAATCGAATCAGTTTCGATTTTATTTTAAATAGTTAGATTTAAAATATTTGAATGCATGTTTGAATGATGATTGATATCTATTGATTGTTAAAATAGACATTATACGCCGTTAGTAAGCGGATGTTATTTATTAAAAACATATACCGCGAATATTTCATAAACAGTGAAATTGGTATTATATATAGTAGCAATATATATATATTGGCATATGTATATATTGGAGTTATTGATTCCCCGCATTTATTTGTTTAGCGGATGAGACCCTATTGCGCCGTTATTAAGCGGATAATATTTAATAAGAACATATACCGCGATAATTTCGTACTGGAACGGAATTGGTATTGTGCTAATGTTTTTGGATGCAGGAAAACAGGTTGGAGGGATCCAACTGGATTCCTCAACAGTATTTATTTGATTTCAAATATTTTGATATTTGATGGATTATCATATTGATATATGATATCGTTGTAGTCGTGATTGACTATTTGGTGTGTAGCATCATTGGACCAAATTTTAGGATTTTAAAAATGATTTTTAAAGTGATTTTTGAGAATATACTATATTTTGGAATTGATCCATTATAAATAAATAAACGTTATAATTTTTAAAGTTATAAAAATTATGATTTTTAAGAAATATAGTTGAAAGCTGATTTTTTGAAAATAAGGAATTAGTGACTTTATAAAATAGTTAAATTGGGATTTCTGAAATAATTGTGAAAAGTTTAAATATAGGATTTATAAAATTTAATTATTTTATGAATCAAAATGGTGAAATAATAAAGGAGATTAAAGACGTTTAAAAAGAATAATATAAATTGATTTATATTAAGAGATTTATAAACGGATATTTATAAATTGAAATATGGACATTATAAAACGAGTTTTTATAAGTGTTTGAATGAAGTGAAAATGAATTTCATAATTGAATGGAATTTATAGAATTTTATACCGTGAAGTTATAAATGGAATTTTATCAGCAGTAGGTTTATAAAATTTATTAAGTTATTAAAATAATGATTTTGGATAAATGAATGAATCTTATAAGTTATAAGATTTATAATTTGGGAAGTTAAAAAGAACGATTTTGTAAAATAATCGTTTTATAAGCATTTGACTTATAATATGAACTTTTAGTTTATGATTGAGTTATAAACTGGAATAGGTTAATAAAAGAATTTATAAAAAGGAAGTTTTTATAAATAAATAGAAATGGAATTTATAAACGTTGTTTTATAAATTCGCAAATGACTTATTTTGACAAGAAAATTTGTTGAAACCTATAAATGGAGTTATATTCACATTTTTGAATAGTGAGTAATCCTTTGAATTAAAATGAATAGAAGTGATGAAAGTTGTTAACGTAGTATATTCACGTTTTTGAATAGTGAATAATATGTTAAAGAAATTGTTTTGAATGTGATATTTGAAATTGAATTAAAACGATCTAACGATGTTTTAAAATGTGTTGAGATTCGAAACCATAGATTTCGACATTTATTGTTGAAATAGACGTTTTCGAGAAATAGAAGGAAATAGTAGACTATAACACTGTTGTTATAGTAAATGATTTTCGAAAGGAAATGTTTTGTATAGTATTGGGATTTATATATATATATTTTAATTTCGAATCCCTATACTAGTGATTTTGGGTTGTTGTAACGATGTTTTACGCAACATTCGTTTTGGCCCAAATAAATATGTTTAAGAGAATGATTTCCTTAAAGAATGAAATATATACTTAATCTCGATTGAAGTATATTGAATATTTTCCAAGTGTTGAAAATAAATAAAATTTGTGAATTACTTATGAATAAATAAGTATGGAAATGTTTTCCGATATAAAGTGAATATTTTAAGAGTTTATCTTTTTGAAGATAAATTGGAATGGATAAATGAAATCGTATATGCATGGATATTTTGAAATATAAATTCATTATGGAATTTATATGTGAAAGTGGAATTTGTACGAAAATAAATATTGATTTATTTTTGAAGTGTTGAAATTATATATCTTGTAAAGATATTTTGTGAAATAAATAATTTGGAAAATTATTTGGAAACTGGTGATGTGTGCATATCCATTGATAGTTCAATAACCGACTATCAATATTTCCCTTTGAATGGGTAATTGATGTGATTTGTTTGAATGTGAATGCTACACTTATTTTTAAATAAGCGCTCACTATTCGGGTTAACCGCGAAAGGACCATGGGGTCGTATAACCCATTCCGAATATGTGATACGTCGTTGTGAATTGCATTGAAGATCGGTGTTGAAGACCCGGTATTTGCGAGAGCGATAGGATGACCTGTCGATTTACTCT
This sequence comes from Allium cepa, assembly GCA_030765085.1. Classification (NCBI taxonomy): domain Eukaryota; kingdom Viridiplantae; phylum Streptophyta; class Magnoliopsida; order Asparagales; family Amaryllidaceae; genus Allium; species Allium cepa. The sequence goes on along the minus strand of CM060937.1, from coordinate 869,956,662 downwards.
GCACTGAGTAGCTACGGTATAGAGTTCTCCATATGTGATGGTGAATCCGATCAGGATTGTGAATATCCGGATTGCAAGGACTTCTTTGTAAGTGCCTTCGGTTTTGTTCGATCCCGGAACAAACTTGTATGGATTGTATGTCTGACGTTACAAGTTGAGATATAAAGCCGATTTCTTTCAAATATATTTCTGTTGGTGGCGAAGAATTTATTCTTTAGCTTAACACCCTTCTCTGAGACGTACGAGCTCAGAGGTTATGTAGTTGAATGTTATCAGCGATATATTCCCAATTTGGTAATGTGATATGCTGAGTGATGCTGAAATGATCATTGTGTTGATTATTGTGATAGGATCGTTTATTTGATCGTCTATCTTGGTGATCATTGTGTTGATCATTTGTTGACCCAAAGCATGGCTTTTGTATAAAGTATGTTTTTGTGGACGTGACTTCGTCGAACCTCACACCCCGGAAATGGTCAAAACAGGAAAGATGCGGCAAGGTTATGAGGGGTAGCACCCTTTAGGGTATGTACATTTCCTTCTGGATAGAGGTGGTATCATGGTATGGAGCCTAGATATTTAACCTATGTGGTTACTACGAATTTATTACTTTGTGGTTGTTGGCTATCAGGATCCCGTGAGAAAGGTCGTTTACGATCGGGGAATGGCGTGCTCGTGTCAGTAGTTACCCAGTTAGGGGTAACCCGGCCTTGTGTTGGCAGAGTTTCGGTTTGGTTCTCGGGGATGTCTTTCCAGAGGCATTCTCATGTGGCAATGGGAAGTTCCTTGGCCTGACCATTTGTTGGACATCCAAAGAAACAATACGAGACTTGTACGGTTTTAGTTGTATAACCTGCTATGGAATGTGGCGGTAACCTGCTACTGAACATAGTTAGCTATAATAGGCATAGTTCGAAATGTCTATGCTGGCTAAGATTTATATTCTACTTTCGAAATGAATTTTCTCTACACTATGCACTAATAACAATATGAAATGTTCTTTTAAATGCGTATCAAGCATCTTTGACTATCATAAGGAGAAATCTCCTCCGATTCTGCGTTTGCATTGTGTGTGTGTGCGGGAGGCCTTATGGTAGTCTCATTTTTAAAAGCATTGCGAATTGAATTTAAAAATATTCCTCTATTTTTGATTTTAAAGATAAATAAACTGTTTTGAGTTCTCACACCAGTCACATGACTGACTCGGAGTTTATTGTTTTCCTTCCTAAACTCTGGGTGCCCACCAATTTCCATACGGGCAGTTAAGAGTTAAGGTTTATCAGGATATTCTGGATATTCAGGAATTGCTGGAGGCAAGATGGATGGCATGGCGTATTACTAGTTATATAGTATTTCTTTTTCCGCTGCACTATTTGTTGTTGTACACTCTGATGATATGATGTAATATAATGTGATGTAATGTAATAACTGATATAGTTCTTTGTTTAAAGATTATTCATTTATTATTATATGTTGTTCCGCTGCGAATTGTGAGATTCTGATGTTGTTCTGTTTTCTTTCTGTTCCGTTCTATTTTAAAATTATGTTCTATTTTTCTTTCCCCTTCTATGTTCTCTATTCTCTTTTTCTTCTATTTTAAAATTTTCTATCTTCTGTTTTCTCTCCTCCCTATTTTCTATCTTTCTCTCTTCTTCTTTTTCTTTTCCTAAATTTTTCTTAAACCCCTAAGGGTTCGTATTTTCGTTCATCTTGAATTAATCAATGGAGATTAGTGTCTATTCAAGGAGTACGGATTTACAGGTCTTTACAATTAGTTAATATTCCTTTACTAGTTAAAATTTCATTTATATACATGCATTTGGCCTTACTCAATAATAAAGTGAATGATTGCGTAAGGGAACTAATTCTCGTACACTCTCCATAAGCAGTTAAACATACAAGCACTATCAATTCATCCAAAGCACTATCAAGTCACATAAATGACAATTAGTACCTTTTTATTTAATTTACCTCAATTGGTTAAAAGCCCTTTGTATTAGTAAAACTCAATTTTAACATAACAAAACATCTTACAGTAATCAAAGCTTCCTTTATTAGCTATTATTCCTTTATAAGTTTAATTCCATTTATCAATATTGCATATGTATTTAATTTCACTTTATAAAAGATATATTTTTATATTCTTATATTTAACTATTTACCTATACTATTTTCAACATTTAAAACGTATTTGTTTACTAACTTCAATCTTATAAGTATATTCACAAATTACTTAACGCGATTTTTCATACTTAAAATATAATCAAAGAGGTTATAAAATGTCATTGAAATATTATTACAACAAATCCCTCCTTTTTTGTAAATTAAACGTATAACATTTTCTATCCTTTTATAGAATGTTTGAATTACTTATTATCTTTAGAGTTCCACTATTAGAGATCCAATTATATTTGTAAATTATATTTCACTTTAAAATATAATTTAAGGGTTTAAAAATAAATGTTACTAAAAGATTGTTTACAACAACCCAAAACATTTCACTCTTAACCATTACCTTTAAAACTTTCCATTAAGGATGCAATTACATTTAAGAGTTAGAGGTAATTTTTACTAATCCATTTGTCCCAACAAATCAAAATCTATTTCATACTTTGAAAACACTTTTCGTTAAAACTTCCTTTCAAGGATTAATTATATTCAAGGGTTGGAAGACAAGTTTAGTTTTAAAACATCTGCCATAACCAACCCAAAACCACCTACTTGTATTTATCTACCAAATATTCGTTAGTAAATATCTAATTATATTTCCAAGTAAAATTAATAATAAAGGTTAATAATAAGTGTTGTAAAAACACAGTTTACAACAATCCAAAACCATTTACTTATCCATGCATAACAATAAACATTTATATAAAGATCAATGCAAATATACTCTTAAGTAATTTCAACAAAACCATTTATTTTGACATAAGTGTTAAAACCCAAATCCCTTTTATTGTACTTATAAAATGCTTAATTCATATTTTAAACTTATATCTTTAAAATAATTATTAATATGTTAAAATACTTTTAAAACTAATTAAAATATATGATAATTATTTATATAGAATATTATGTAAAAATAAGGAATTTTGAAATAAATAGAAAACAAGTATTAATTTAAAAGCAACTTAGTTTAAAAATTCATAGTTAATGATTAAAAATATATTTAAATTTGAAACAAATTTTCAAATACTTTATTATAAGTTAGAAAACTACCCTCAAAAGACTAGAGAAAAATACAAAATTTAAATAACATTTTAAACAAATTATTGTTTAAAACAACAAAGATAAATTTTTTGCAAATGCTACCAAATTAATTCATAATTTCTCAAAAGTGTTTCAGAAGCAAAGACGTCACCTTAGAATTGCTTGCCAAAAACTAGGGTTGTCGTTTAATGTGAATTTGCTACAACTTTATGCCTAGATTTCGACGTCTTACAATTAATTTTTAATCCATTCTTTTTATAGTAGTTGTTATACTATGGTCACTTGAAAACCATGAAGAATTTTTTTAAAGAAATCAATTAGTTATTATAGAAATTTCTAAAAACAAGATATTTTATTGAAGTTCTCATATAGCGACTATTTTAATATAAGTTTTGTCTACTTGTTCAACTAGCTATCAAATGTTTTAAGCTTCAAACCTTTTACAATATGAATAGTACATTACTAAATTGTTAAAAAGGTGAATAAAACCCTAAGAAGGTTTCTACAAAAATAAATGTTATCTTCCAAAAACAAGTAATTTAAAAGTGTCGATGTAGCGACCTTTTCGCTGCAATCTTTCTTCGCTTTGGTTTGCTTTTTCTATGACTTTTCAAAAATATACTTTTCTTTTCAAAACACTTATAGTAGTGTATAAATCAAATTAAACAATTTTTATCAAAATATGTTCTTAAATTACCATTATAGAAAAATTATAGTTTAGGGATTTCAAAATGCGTTTATAGTTACTATCGCTATATGGACAATTCCATATCCACTTCAATATTTGATGTCATGTTATTTTATACACATATATAGTTCCAAATTTCAACCTTACTACTAATAAACATGTATTAACATATATACAAATCAATATGCCCATTTTAAATGTTCAAATGAACTTATGATAGTTCAATAGTTTATAAGCCGACTACTTTAATAATTTACACATTTTTAAAGCATATAATCAAGGGTTTAACTTTAAGTAGTTAATTCTATTATTACTAATATATAGCAAGCAATTTATCATTAACAGACAATTATCAAGTGATTTAGCAAGCAAATTCAACTAATATTATAAATTTGTTAACTTGATTCAAAGGGAGAATGACTCACTTTCATAAAACAAATCTCTTCCTACCAACATTCAATCACAACAATGCTTTACTTTCGCTTCAGTTTGCTCCTAACCTATGACAAAGACCTTCCTCCTCCTTCCTTACTACACATCCATCACCACCACCTCTCCACTAGCTCACGTCCATCACCTCTTCCTCAATTATTTCTCATTCTATCTCCTCCATGCAATACAAAAGCACTTGGCCTAAATCCTTCCTCCTCCTTTAGTACATGGCCTAAGGCCTTACTCTCCCTACATGCTCTCGGCCCATGGGAAAAAAAAGGAAAAGATGACGTTTGAAGAGGAAAAAGTGTAAGAAAAGTATGATGTGTTTGTAAATAAATGAGTGGATGTGTATGTGTATTTACGACTTCATAACGAAGTAAAGAGGACTCCATATGACAAAGCCATGCATTAGGTACATAGGTACCATGCTCTTACGCAACCATACTCTTCTTAAATCACTCCAGCATTTAAGGGTCCTTTTAGTCTGTTATGTCTACACTTAATAAATCCTCTTACATAGTTAATTTTCTTTGGAAAAGGGACGTATTAATACTTGTTCATATAAGCATATGTTATTACACAAATTCCAAAATACTTGCACAACTTGTATTGAGCAAAAAAGTTGATTTTTAACAAAGTGTTTTTGGTAACATTTTCAGCATAAATGTATGTTTTTTAAATAGATTTCAAAAATAATTTTAATGTCATTAGTTATTAAGTAAAAAGTGCTTAACAAGGTTATAATATCATAAAAAAATTTAAATAATTCAAATATTTAAATATGAAGTGTTCGAACTTTCGGGTTGTTATTTTATGACTTTAGGATGAATGAGAACGGTATATGAAAGGTAAGACACATAAATTTTTATACCGATTTAAATTAAAGATAATTTACTGTAATTAATATTTTATACAGTTGAATAGACTTTTATAATTTCATATTTTAAGCACAGGCAACTATTCTTCATAAATTTTCTTCTCATCATAAGGATCATATTTTGTTGTTCGCTGTCAATATACGAATTATAGCGATCCATTTTTCATAATGATAAATATATAATAAACCAAACCATATTATCAACTCAGATTTAACATAACAAAGAAAATACAATTAATAAGACCTAACCAATTAAGAAACTATACCGATACTACAATATCACGAACCAAAATCACCACTCTAGTATTATACCTCAGTATGAAATGAAAATAAAATGTTGAATTTAGGTGATAATAGGGGTATTTACACAACAATGATGGTTAAATCAAAAAATAAATGATACCGAGAATTAGTGGTTAACATCTATGGTAAATCCAATTTTGATGGAGAAAAATATGCAGTTGAAAAATTAAGGAAAAATATTCCTTCGGTGATGACAAATTGAATGGAATGCATAAATCTTTTACTTCGAAAAATTTGAGATTCTAATGCATAACATAGTGAAGAAGGCACATTAAACAACCGTGGTATTAATTTCATTTTTTTTAAAAGCAAGGGGTTATAAGGATAATGGAGCGTAAAAGTTGGTTAGAGTTGGGAGAAGATGTAGAAAAGCTACTGAAGTAAGGATATTGGAAAATGAAATTAACTCGATCATAATAGTAATGTGACGACCCGCATTTCAGAAGGTTTAAATTAACAATAATCCACACATGTCCAACTTAAACAATCTGGAACATAGATAATCAGTGGGTTTAATTAAGAAAATAAAAGGAAAGAATGAAAACAAAACACAGAATCTCACGGCGGAATGGAAAAATATAACAATCGAATAAACAGTTCATGAAGCTATTTTACAAATAATATTTGATTACACTTTTACAATACAATCTAAGTTATATATACAGTAGGTATAATAGGATAATGCAGCGGAACAACATGTTGCAGTAGAATATATATAATAAATAGTATGCCAATTAGCGTCTTCATCCTCCAAAAATAAAATTGTCTTCAATGCACTGAAAATGCAACGACCCGAAATTTTCTATCCGAAAATTCCAGATAGTTATGAAAAAGAAGAAAGAGATAGAAGAAGAAGAAGATCAGAAACATCAACATCTCACATTCGCAGTGGATAAAATATAATAATAAATAATAACAGTTTACAAAAGGATATTATTCTGTCGATTTCATTTATAGTACATCAGAGTCACACATATATACAGACACTGGATATACACAATAAGTATGTCTCAAATATACAATAATATAATACAGCGGAAATACTCTTTGCGTTCTTGCCATCCAGCTCGCCTCTTGAGCTCCAGAACATCCTTACCTGAAAATCTGTAATACTCTGTCTGACCCGACCATTACATCAAAGTAACACCCGGGTCAGGCTGGAAACCAGCGTGAGTAAACCCATCTAACACGGAATACAAAGCATTCAACTTATATAAAACTCGGGGTAACTCGAATCAATTTACAAGTTCAAAATATGTTATAGATATCACTTATTTCACACATCCATTTCTAAGTTCCATGATTTAGATAAAAATAATCTAATTCGTTTAACTCACTTCATTCCGGCCTATATATTCCACATATCAATTTATAAAAATTCGAAGTGGTTTCGAGTATTTTCTAATATCCGACCCTGGTCTCTTCGAGTCACATTCAAGGCATCCAATACCATTCAATCGTCCATTAGCAAACTTGATCACTTCCAAATTAATTTATTTAATTCTAATTGAATTACTAGCCTCAATCACTGTAACAACCCGGTATTTCGTACCGATTAATTATCGTCTTTGGACGATAACTTTTCCTAACTAATCGCCTATTAAAGTTTTTAAATTTGAATTAAAATTCTTTTATAAATGGTTAAAAGGAATGGTGGGCTTTGAAAATCAAATAGTAGCCCATGTTTTAATTGTTGCCGTGAAATTAGCAAAGTGAATAACCCGTCCCCTATTCTTGTTTTCATTCATTTCGAACGTGATCCCCTCTCTCATTTTCATTCAATTCAAAAACCCTAAAACAAAACGCAAGCAAAAATAATGGCTGCTCAATTTTCGTTTCGTCCCCCCTTTCTTTAAAATTAGGGCTTCGTTCCAAATTCGGGTGTTCGCCTGTAGCCTTGCTCGATCCAATTCTCGTGCTCGGCTATGAATCTGCGACTCGAAAAGGTGAGTGATATTTTTCACTCGCATCTAATTCAAGCACATGATGATTTCTTACTTCTGCAATTTCGTGATTTTGTTGCTGGATTTCGTGGCTACCACGTATTGAGTTTCAACTGTTGTTTCATGATTTTGAACTCGTTTTGACTCGTTGACCTCGGCATTACTTTGAATTGTCGCTAGTCGTTGTATATGCCTTGAGTTGACCTTGCCTTTGACCTGTAGCTTGACATTCATGGTTTTGAACTTGCGATTTCCTTGATGGCCATCACGGCGTTGATTTTTAGTTGGCATCAGCCGTGACTTTTAAACTTCAAAATAATTTCTTCGGGTTCACTTTGTAATTCCGGCTTGTCTTGTTTTCACTGAACTTTTGTTGGTTGTTCCATTATGTAGTAGCTGTTTCACTGGTACATAAGTATTGCACCACTTCTGTCACGTTGAATGGAGCCTTGTTCATGTCGATGTTTACACCACTACACTTGTGTCCACTGCTTCTGGTCGAGTTAATTCTGTCCATTTTCATGTAGCATTTATACATATGTCAGTGGAGCTTGTGCATCGTTCACGTCATTAACTTGCATTGTCTTGTTTCACCACTGCATATACCTATTTGGGTGTTATGCCTGTGACCATTCTTATGGTTTGCATTGGGTTGTACTTCACTGTGTTCATTTGTCTTCACTTGCATACTTGTTCTTCATGTGTTATGTTTTGAGTTGTAGTCTCAACTCTGACCACTGCTAGCTTGAATTTGTTTGTGACTGTTTCCACTATATGTTGCACCATTCGAGACAGTTCCCTTTTGATGTTTCCATTTGTTGGATTCATTGTTTTATATGTTGGAGACTTTAATTATGCTTTATCCAATAATAAGTTTTCAACCTGATAGCACTGTCCAGGTTTACAATTGCACTCCATATATATATGTTCCCACCTGAGTTCATATGTATTGTTTCTTGCATATTTATATACAAGTATGCATGCATTTGCTTCAATGTGTTATCATCACTGCATTTTCATCGCCGTCTGTCATTTCTGACTTTGGTTCTTTTGAACTTTGTTTGCATTATTGTTTCACTGTCTTCAGTTGTAACCTTTATGCTCGAGTCTGATACTTGGTCGTACTGATCATTTATGTCTGGTGTATGTGCATTTGTGGCTTTTCCACTGTGTACTTGCATGCATCCCTCTGATCATATGGTCATGTTGCCTTCAGATTGCTTGTATATATGCTTTTACTTTGAGCATGTTGGATTTTGGGCATTATTTCATCTGACCTCGGTCTTGATACTTGTACCACCTGGTCTGGATTGTGCTTTACCTTTGTGTATGGCTATTCTTTGACCACTTCACTACCATTTTGACATTCCTTTGTATCTTGGTTCTATGCATTGCCGTGTCACTTGTGTACTTAAGTCAGTGCTGTCCACCTGACTTTGAGCATTGCAGTTTTCTTGTTGTCTTCATATTGTGACTGTTTTGAGTCTGATGTGCTTTGCAGTGCATTGACTTATACACTTCTGGATCTAATGTGGTCCACTATACCACTATTTTCATCTTCACTTGACCATTTTGGCATTGTCTTGGGCTTGTTCGATACTTTGTTGAATTCTTTGGCATTGTGTTGCCTGGCCCTATTATCTGTGCAGCCTACTTATTTGCACTTTCTCATTTGAGTTATACTACTTCCCCTTGCACCTCTGAATCATTTTTCCATGTGCAGTTGTTATGTACATTCATTGGGTACATTGTCACTGTAGTGGCACGGCAGTGCACGCAAGCGTGAACTGCAGCCACACGGTATTCATTGGGTACATCATCACTGTAGTGGCAGGGCAGTGCACGCAAGCGTGAACTGCAGCCACACGGTATTGGTTTTGGTGTTATTTCTTTTGCTTTTGATTTATGGATCTATTTCGTATTCCATATGTTGTAGTGGCGAGGCTGTATACGCGTGCGTATACTGCAGCCCTACTCGTGTTGACCTTTTAATTGATGTTCCAATTGTTTTGAATTGGGTCGCGTTATATTTACCGTTATCCGATTTCTTATTTAAGAATCGGATAGGTAAATTTATTTCTATGACTATCATCTATTCATTATTTAATTATTATTGCTTCTGTGCATTAATAACTGAGTTTGAATTAGACTGACCAGGGTATTATTTTCTTTTGAATGTAATACTCGGGTCAGACCTAGTATTTTCAGGTTGTAGATATTCTGCTTTGGGGTGCTGCTTGAGCTATGAAGACTTTTCATATCTTTTGGAGTTGTCGTGTCATAGTATAGGTTGATATGTATTCATGTATATTAGTCGATAATGTACTTGTATATATAACTTCCTGAGTCGACTGTTGTAGTTGTATCACATATACCGTGTAAATGTATTGTAACTGACATCAGTTATTTTGTATATATATATGAGACTTTCTGTTTCATCTGTGTTCCGCATTTATATAATCTGTGTTATTATTATATCTATTGTCCTAAACTATTATGAACCATCGTAGTTCGTTTTATACTGGAATTGGGTATGTCGATGGGAGTAAATAAATATGAGATGAAAAAATGAAAAATATATACCACTCCTATCGAGGTAACCAATGCTAGTGTAAGGCCTAACTATGGATGGCCGCTCCTATCCAGCCTTATTCTTCATAATAACAGACAGTATTTCCTTTAATACTCTTTGTTATTGTGGGCATAGAGGTGGGGCGTCACAGTTGGTATCAGAGCTTAGGGTTTATGAACATAATATAAAACATAACTTAGATGGAACATGTGTTACAACTAATTTTCGATGTTTTATATATGATTTGAGTCAAAACTAAAGTTTTGACATTATGATGAAATTTTTTAAATAGCTTTATTTAAAAATAAAATTGAAATTGTACTTTGATGATTCGATTGATTTGTGTTCCGTTATCAGAGTGCGTAGCGGAAACAGTAAGACTGCTTCGCTGAGTACAGCTGATAATTATTTTGATTTAAAAATCAAAATATGAAAATGAATTTAATTCATTATGTTGTTTAACCAGTGGTTTTGATTTGTTGAAAATTTATACTGGTTTTCTTCAATACTAATCGCATGCTGATTAGATTTTTGCTGTTTTAAATTATCTTCATTGAAGATATATTTGAGTAATTTCTTTGATTGTTTAGTAGTGTGCGTGCAAACATGAGTTGCACGTTGCTACACTAATTTTACGTTGACCGATGCTTGGTTATGAAACGTATTTTGTTGCCGTTATTTTTATAACGGGATTTTCACACTAGTGCTACGTTTTGAAGTACGGTGTTTTGTTGACATTTTAATGAATGAAAATTCACTGATATTATATTTTGATGCAAATTATTTAGATGAGAATTTGACGTTTAAAAATTACTGTCGCTTTGACTTCAGTATCCGTCATATTTTAAAGTGGATTTTCAAGCGGTTATCCCGCAATGCTGATTTTGAGATCCGTTTCTACGGTGTTTTGAGGAGTACAATTTTCTTATTGAAATTGTCACTAATGTTGCTGTTTTATCACGAATTTGCAAATGGTTTTTCAAAATTTTTATAGTTTGCACTTTCAAAAGAATGAGGAAGCGATTTAAACGATTCAACAAAATCGAGGACTATGAACCGTTTCTTTTACTGATTCGCTTAATTCCGGACTTGTTCGTTTGAGAATGTAAATTATTACTTTTATAAAATAAATGAAACTGTTTTCAGAATTTTTACAGTTTGCGTTTTCAGAAGAATGAGAAAGTGACTTAAACGTTTCAGCAAAATCGAGGATTATGACCCCTTTCTTTTACTGATTCATTTAATTCCGGACTTGTCCGTTTGAGAATGTAAAATGTATTTTTACAACATACACAGTTTTGCACTTTCAAGGAAACGATGAAGAGAATCAAACGATTTAGTAAAACACGTGGTATGGGACATGTGAGTTTGCTATTTCGGTTAATTCCGGACTCGTTAATTGAAATATTTGATGTTTTGATGATTCTGATGATTTGTGTGCTTTCGAGCCACTATGTTGGACCTTCGGGTCATTTGTTGGGCTTTCGGGCCACTCTGATGGACCTTTGGGTCAAATACCAGTACTAGACCTTCGGGTCACTCTGCGGACCTTCGGGTCAAACTGATGGGCGCCAAAATTATGTTGAGTACTTGGTAGGCTTTGGCCATTTGTTGATGCACGTGCGGCGAACTAAAATCTCGCCATCTGATGGGATCGATCCAACCTTTTATGTTGATTTTCAAGTTATCTTAATTGATTCTAGATATTTGTTGCATCCAATTATCTCCAGGTAATTGGATATTTGTTGATATGAGTTCTAATTATCGTTTTTGATAATTAGATATTTGTTGATTTGATTATCGCTTGTGATAATTAAATATTTGTTGATATGAGTTCTAATTATCGTTTTTGATAATTAGATATTTGTTGATTTGATTATCGCTTGTGATAATTAAACATTTGTTGATATGAGTTCTAATTATCGTTTTTGATAATTAGATATTTGTTGATTTGATTATCGCTTGTGATAATTAAATATTTGTTGATATGAGTTCTAATTATCGTTTTTGATAATTAGATTTTTGTTGATTTGATTATCGCTTGTGATAATTAAATATTTGTTGATATGAGTTCTGATTATCGTTTTTGATAATCGGATATTTGTTGATTTGATTATCGTTTTTGATAATCAAATATTTGTTGATTTGATTATCGTTTTTGATAATCGAATATTTGTTGATTTGATTATCGTTTTTGATAATCCAATAATTGTTGATTTGATTATCGTTTTTGATAATCGAATATTTGTTGATTTGATTATCGTTTTTGATAATCGAATAATTGTTGATTTGTTGATTTGATTATTGTTTTTGATAATCCAATAATTGTTGATTTGATTATCGTTTTGGATAATCGGATATTTGTGATTTGAGATTTCTGATTATCGTTTTGGTAACTAGTTAATTGCAGTTTTGCGAATTGTGATTTGTGTTTTATAATTATCTTTGTTGATAATTAGATTTTGCTGCCTTCTAATTATCGCATCGATAATTAGATATTGCTGATAATTGCATTTATCCAGTTTAGTTGTTTCCTAATTATCTATTTGATAGTTAGATTTTGTTGAAATTTTGTGAATTTCTTTTATGAGATGAAAAGATGATTTTGTGATTGTATTGCCCATTGAGTGCTTTAAGAATTCTGGTCGATGCGCTTGATCAACGTTATCGATAGGAATCTCCTAGACGCTTTGATGAGACAATCAGACACAGTAAATTGAATTGTAAAAATGAAAATTTTTCTGAAAAGATAATTACATAAAGTAAATTGTAAACTTTGAAAGTTTTAGCTTTTCGGAAAAGAATATTAATTAAAACAACACTTTTCCGATACTTCTATTCTTGCGATTCCCGAAGGGAACCAAGATTTTATCTTTTGTACCAATGCTAATCGTATTGGGTTGCATGCCATTTTCTTGCAAAAGAGAACGTGCTGTCTCTTGTGTTTCTAAATCATTAATGCCTATTGAGACTAGATATGCCACTCATGATCTAGTGCTTGTGGCTGTTGATTTTGCTCTTGAAAATTTGGCATCATTATTTTGGGTGAGAAATTTGTTCTCTACCCTGATCATGAATCTTGAGAATTCATCGTGCAAACATGTTCAAGCTTACTCTTTCGTGCTCTATATGGTGAACTTCCTATTTCAAATTTCTTCATCTTACAATGATATATTCTTAGGGTTGTTACCTTTTTGTCCATTCATTCCTTATGATCATGAGGACGCAATTTTTATAAGGAGGGGAGTCTGTAACAACCCGGTATTTCGTACCGATTAATTATCGTCTTTGGACGATAACTTTTCCTAACTAATTGCCTATTGAAGTTTTTAAATTTGAATTAAAATTCTTTTATAAATGGTTAAAAGGAATGGTGGGCTTTGAAAATCAAATAGTGGCCCATGTTTTAATCGTTGCCGTGAAATTAGCAAAGTGAATAACCCGTCCCCTTTTCTTGTTTTCATTCATTTCGAACCCGATCCCCTCTCTCATTTTCATTCAATTCAAAAACCCTAAAACAAAACGCAAGCGAAAATAAATGCTGCTCAATTTTCGTTTCGTCCCCCCTTTCTTTAAAATTAGGGCTTCGTTCCAAATTGGGGTGTTCGCCTGTAGCCTTGCTCCATCCAATTCTCGTGCTCGGCTATGAATCTGTGACTCGAAAAGGTGAGTGATATTTTTCACTCGCATCTAATTCAAGCACATGAGGATTTCTTACTTCTGCAATTTCGTGATTTTGTTGCTGGATTTCGTGGCTACCACGTATTGATTTTCAACTGTTGTTTCATGATTTTGAACTCGTTTTGACTCGTTGACCTCGGCATTACTTTGAATTGTCGCTAGTCGTTGTATATGCCTTGAGTTGACCTTGCCTTTGACCTGTAGCTTGACATTCATGGTTTTGAACTTGCGATTTCCTTGATGGCCATCACGGCGTTGATTTTTAGTTGGCATCAACCGTGACTTTTAAACTTGGAAATAATTTTTTCGGGTTCACTTTGTAATTCCGACTTGTCTTGTTTTCACTGAACTTTTGTTGGTTGTTCCATTATGTAGTAGCTGTTTCACTGGTACATAAGTATTGCACCACTTCTGTCACGTTGAATGGAGCCTTGTTCATGTCGATGTTTACACCACTACACTTGTGTCCACTGCTTCTGGTCGAGTTAATTCTGTCCATTTTCATGTAGCATTTATACATATGTCAGTGGAGCTTGTGCATCGTTCACGTCATTAACTTGCATTGTCTTGCTTCACCACTGCATATACTTATTTGGGTGTTATGCCTGTGACCATTCTTATGGTTTGCATTGGGTTGTACTTCACTGTGTTCATTTGTCTTCACTTGCATACTTGTTCTTCATGTGTTATGTTTTGAGTTGTAGTCTCAACTCTAACCACTGCTAGCTTGAATTTGTTTGTGACTGTTTCCACTATATGTTGCACCATTCGAGACAGTTCCCTTTTGATGTTTCCATTTGTTGGATTCATTGTTTTATATGTCGGAGACTTTAATTATGCTTTATCCAATAATAAGTTTTCAACCTGATAGCACTATCCAGATTTACAATTGCACTCCATATATATATGTTCCCACCTGAGTTCATATGTATTGTTTCTTGCATATTTATATACAAGTATGCATGCATTTGCTTCAATGTGTTATCATCACTGCATTTTCATCGCCGTCTGTCATTTCTGACTTTGGTTCTTTTGAACTTTGTTTGCATTATTGTTTCACTGTCTTTAGTTGTAACCTTTATGCTCGAGTCTGATACTTGGTCGTACTGATCATTTATGTCTGGTGTATGTGCATTTGTGGCTTTTCCACTGTGTACTTGCATGCATCCCTCTGATCATATAGTCATGTTGCCTTCAGATTGCTTGTATATATGCTTTTACTTTGAGCATGTTGGATTTTGGGCATTGTTTCATCTGACCTCGGTCTTGATACTTGTACCACCTGGTCTGGATTGTGCTTTACCTTTTGTGTATGGCTATTCTTTGACCACTTCACTACCATTTTGACATTCCTTTGTATCTTGGTTCTATGCATTGCCGTGTCACTTGTGTACTTAAGTCATTGCTGTCCACCTGACTTTGAGCATTGCAGTTTTCTTGCTGTCTTCATATTGTGACTGTTTTGAGTCTGATGTGCTTTGCAGTGCATTGACTTATACACTTCTGGATCTAATGTGGTCCACTATACCACTATTTTCATCTTCTCTTGACCATTTTGGCATTGTCTTGGGCTTGTTCGATACTTTGTTGAATTCTTTGGCATTGTGTTGCCTGGCCCTACTATCTGTGCAGCCTACTTATTTGCACTTTCTCATTTGAGTTATACTGCTTCCCGTTGCACCTCTGAATCATTTTTCCATGTGCAGTTGTTATGTACATTCATTGGGTACATCGTCACTGTAGTGGCACGGCAGTGCACGCAAGCGTGAACTGCAGCCACACGGTATTCATTGGGTACATCGTCACTGTAGTGGCAGGGCAGTGCACGCAAGCGTGAACTGCAGCCACACGGTATTGGTTTTGGTGTTATTTCTTTTGCTTTTGATTTATGGATCTATTTCGTATTCCATATGTTGTAATGGCGAGGCAGTATACGCGTGCGTATACTGCAGCCCTACTCGTGTTGACCTTTTAATTGATGTTCCAATTGTTTTGAATTGGGTCGCGTTATATTTACCGTTATCCGATTTCTTATTTAAGAATCGGATAGGTAAATTTATTTCTGTGACTGTCATCTATTCATTATTTAATTATTATTGCTTCTGTGCATTAATAACTGAGTTTGAATTAGACTGACCTGGGTATTATTTTCTTTTGAATGTAATACTCGGGTCAGACCGAGTATTTTCAGGTTGTAGATATTCTGCTTTGGGGTGCTGCTTGAGCTATGAAGACTTTTCATATCTTTTGGAGTTGTTGTGTCATAGTATAGGTTGATATGTATTCATGCATATTAGTCGATAATGTACTTGTATATATAACTTCCTGAGTCGACTGTTGTAGTTGTATCACATGTACCATGTAAATGTATTGTAACTGACATCATTTATTGTATATATATATGAGACTTTCTGTTTCATCTGTGTTCCGCATTTATATAATCTGTGTTATTATTATATCTATTGTCCTAAACTATTATGAACCATCGTAGTTCGTTTTATACTGGAATTAGGTATGTCGATGGGAGTAAATAAATATGAGATGAAAAAATGAAAAATATATAAAACTCCTATCGAGGTAACCAATGCTAGTGTAAGGCCTAACTACGGATGGCCGCTCCTATCCAGCCTTATTCTTCATAATAACAGACAGTATTTCCTTTAATACTCTTTGTTATTGTGGGCATAGAGGTGGGGCGTCACAATCACTTAAATTCCTTCACTTAACATTAATTAATTTCAAATCAATTAATTAATCATCCCTTAATTATCCATCTTAACTAATCACCCTGGATTAATTATCCTTCAATTACATCCAAGTAATTATCTTTAATTATTACAAAAATTAGTTATTCTTAACCAAAAATAATAATTAATTCTTTAATTACTTCACGGATTAATTAACTATAATTAATTACATTAATTCTTAATTACTTATTAATTAATTTCTCATAAATCACTTAATATTGATTAATTTATCTTAATTAATCAACCCTTATTTACAACATTGATTATATAAATTAATGATTTCACATTTGCATTTCAATTTATCCTAATCTAATTTAATTTCATTAAATAATTAATCATTAATTAAACCACAAATATTAATCACTCTTGATTTATCACATCCTGTAATTATCTTCCTTTTTATTTTCTTCATTAAATAAATTAATTAATCGTTTTAAAATAGTAGTTTAAAGGAATTTAAAACCAAATTCATTTTATATTCAAATTAATTTAAAAATGCATTTTAACATCCAAGTTGTTAAAATAATTAAATTTTAAAACTTATTTGTTTGAAAACCCAGATTCACTCTTGAATTCCAGATTTAACTCTGATTTAAAACTTGTTTTAAATCTCTACTTTACAATTTAACTTCGGTTATTAAATATCACTTCCATTTCTTTCCAATTCATTCTTATTTTTATTCTATAATTATTTCACTTTAAAAATTCACCAGAATATCAATAACTCCAATATATACTATATACGACTATATATAATATAGCGCATCAAACAATTCAACCATTCAAGCAATCATTTAAATTTAACCATTTAAATTTAAATAAAAACCCAGTTGAGTGAGGTTAACTCACCTTTGATTTTGGTTTTGCAATCCATTCTCATCACGATTAGTTTCTCCACAATTGGACCTTTCTTAATCACGCTCAACATCCACTGGCTCCACAGCCGACTTTCACTTCCACTTGCTTCGAACTCGACATATTCACGATAGCCTACATTTGCCTTGATTGCAGTCTTCCTTTGCCACTGACGATGCCCCAACTCAAGCCAAATCGAGTGTCATAATCCAAGTCACGCTGCCACTCCATCATTTGATGCTATAATGGCAACTTGCGTGCATGCGAGCATCATCCACCACCAGCTATGCCTTCAAGCACCGTTTACGCGAGTGCAAAAACCCCATCAAATACCTTACTCGATTACTGTTCTCGCCCGTGCGTGATGCTTCCCATGCGCCTCCGCCTTCAGATCTCATCACGTGCATGAACGTGCAATGTTATACCTCTTTTTTCGTGTGGATTCAAATTTGAAGGTGAAAGGATCTCGGAATTTAGAATTGTAAATGAACACGTGATTTTTTCTTTCATTGAGGAAGGAAAGAAGAGGAGGCTAGCGATTTCAATTCTTCTGCCCTTTTTTCTTTGAAGAATGGATTTGATTTTTTTATTTGAGTTCGATTTCTGCTTTTAGATTAGAGAGGGAGACGGGAACAAGATATAGGTTTGAGGATGGCTTCTTGAGTACGCTTGTTTATTTATAAAAATATCTTTGACTAGTTGACTTCCAATTTTATCATATTATAAAACTTTCAAAACGTCTCGTTAATTTCCATTTAAAATTTTGAACTCCTCTTAAGGAGTGCCGCTAGGCGTTTATAAGGTTTTACCCGCATTCCGAACACAATGGAACGTGTTTCGAAAGCCAATTCAATCATATGCGCGAGCTACAGAAGAAAACGATCAATTTTAAATTAAATCGACTAAAATAGTTTCTAAGCATTTTGAGTTGTCAAGGTCAAACAACCACTCCGATTGCTACAAAAATTGAAATCAGATAATAAATAACTTTTACGGATCCAACTGGTTTCGTCAAATTCCGAGATGGTGCCTCGGAAGGCTATTT
Source organism: Allium cepa (assembly GCA_030765085.1). Lineage (NCBI taxonomy): Eukaryota > Viridiplantae > Streptophyta > Magnoliopsida > Asparagales > Amaryllidaceae > Allium > Allium cepa. The sequence continues at coordinate 869,938,306 of CM060937.1, read as the reverse complement.
TTAAATATCAATTCAAACAATAATTATTAAAACTGAACAAATCACATTTAAATTAAATTTCAACCATTCTATTATCTTCAGTATCATCATTATAAATTTTACAAGCCTTCAAATTATTTTTAACGGGCTTGAAACTGAAGATTCAATAATTCACCCAATTTCAGTTTATTAAATCCAATAACTTAATTTCTAAAAAAATATATCTGAATTCAAGTTAAAAATCAACTTTTAAATATTTAAAATCAATTAAATATTCTAATCTAAATTGTTAAAAATTCTGGGTCGTCACATTCCTCCCCCCTTAAATGAATTTCGTCCCCGAAATTACTAGTTAGGAAGAATGGTCCAATACCCGTTTACTTTTCCTCCAAAACCAATAGTTCAACATCCTACCAACTATCTTTTATAAAAGACACCTTGTCATTCTAACTAACTTCCCAAACTCTCCCACAGTTTTCAAACAATACCCTTTTTCTCAATCATTCAAATTTCAATTTAAAACTAAATTTTGAATTATCAAAATTTTCTAACTCGCTAAATTTCTGAATTTTTTTGCCAGCGTCTCCTTTGCGCAGCTAGCTTGGTACAACTACAAAATGCCACTACGGGCCCTCAAATTTCAAAAGAAAACAAAAGGCCAAGTGGCTAGATCAAAAACCCAATCAAAGTTCGTACAGAAATTTAAGCACATACCTTTTTGTCGAGCAATTCAAATTTATCTTCTGAAATCAAAACCAATTTTCCTTCCCCTTTATAAATGTGCATATCTTACTTAGCAATAATATCCAATCGTAACTTTTCAAATCATTTTATACGTTTCCTCCATAGGTTTCATATCTATTTCTATTCAAATTAGTTTCCCCATTTCCATATGAATTCAATTTGTCTTTATCTCTAAATATTGAATTTTTATCTTCAATTTGTATCTGATTCATATCATTATTTAAATTAGTTTCATTTACTGATTTATTTCAATTTCAAATTTGAAATTGTTTGGCGCTAACAAAAAAAATTTCTAATTTTTTTTCAAAAATTTTCGAATTTTTTTGGCAAAGTCTCCTTTATGCGGAGGAGCTTTTGCAATTTGACAAGCGATATAAATATATATACATCGATCCACACGGTCGGAAAAACAAAAACAGTTCATATTTCCTATTTTTATTGCGTAGGCATACCTTTATTTAGCATTTTAAGCAAGCGGCTTATTATTATAGCATTTAACACGTCCAAGTCCAGCCAAATGGCCTTCAGGTACCTGTACTTACTCAATTAAAATATGTAAGTGCCATATATAGAAATTTTTTTAGCATTTCACTTACTTTCAATAGCTAAACACATGCATTACATACGCGACAAGCACCAAACGCTTTCCATAAGCGATTTATATGATTTAAAGTTAATTCAATTGCTTCCAACCGATTCATATGCCATTTCATTCAAATTTTAATGGCTTACAACTCAATTTCTTACATTCAATTTATTTTTAATCCAATCAAGCTCATACTTAATTCAATTGATCCTAAGATCAATTTTTTTAATCTCTACCCGCTTATAAAGTTTTAATTACTTTGGTTTTACGTCAAATGACAACTATTTTTATGTAAATTCGATGATATTTTCCTAATAGATATCCATTTTGGTTTATAACTACTTTAAATTAATTTCAACTCATTCTGTATTTAATTCCATTTCATTTCTAATTTATTCACCAACCATACATTTGCATTCCATTTCATCTCCGCATTGGTTTCATTTTAAAATTATTTCATTGAGGTTGACACATTCGATGCTTATATTAATATCCATTTTCCAAATAAATTTAACTCACATTTATATTTCATGGTCTTCCATTCTTACTCGAAATCCAACTTTTATTGATTTAAGTAATTTTACTTCAAATTAATACCTTCATAACTTCAGTTCATACTGATAATTCAATTATAATTAAGGCTCTGATTTAATTTTTATTCAATCCGACTTCGTCCATTTATTATTTAATTCAATTACCCCATTTATTCACCCCATTTAAGCTTTTAAATTCACCTACTAAATTCATTTTCAAATTTATTTTATTTATACAAAACTATTCTCAATTTATTTCTACTTACCTGAGTTTTGTTTGCAATTCAAACCATGTCTGTTATAATTCAATTTCATTTTATCTTACAACATCTCTACTTATTTTAGTTCCTCATCAAATCCAAGTCGAATTCTGATTATAATTTGAATTCATTTCCAAACTCTATTATTATCTTACAATCACCAAGTTAAATTTTATTAATATACTCTATCAAATAATTTATTTAGCTAATTAGCTTACTTCCAACTTTTAAATCAATATTCAATTATATTACAAAAATCACTTCATTAAATTTTCCTGAGTTCAAATTGTTTTTTATAATTCAAGTTTGGATTTTCTTTCATTTTCCAAAATTCCATCACCTTTATTTTAAAATTTTAGAAATGATTTTAAATTCACGTCATACTATTAAAATAGCTCTTTATAGAAATACTTCTTATAACTCGATGTCTCAACCAGTCCATCCTTGTTCTCACAAAAATTCAGTCATACGTCGATCAGGCGTAGAATTGAAAATCTATAAGTACTTGGTAAACCCGTTTTCAACATCCAGTGAAAATACTTGGAAAATAATTTTATTGAAAATATAGAAAACAGTTTCTGAAAATAGAAGAAATACCTTTGGTGAGAATGCTCTGGAAATCATCACCTCCATCCATGGTTGCAGTTACATCTTGGGTTACGTTGCCATCGCATCAAAAGTCCATGTAACTGTAGGCACTCCGCGCCCCTCAATTATGCCATGGAACCCACAACAGATCAAAGTTACATTCCAAGGTTACGTTGCCATCGTAGAAAAAGTCCATGTAACTGTAGGCATCAACGCCCCTCGATTTTCGCTGAAAAAAATGAAACTTCTCCACTCCTACATAGGTCGCAGTCTACCGATGTAAAATCAAACGTAGACTGTTGGCTCTCAGCAGCACACACGACTTTCACTATGTTACCATAGGTCGTAGTCTACCGATATAAAATCAAACGTAGACTGTTGGCTCTCAACGGCACACACGACTTTCGCTATGGTACATACTACTCATAATCCTCAGGAACTAGTTTTGTCCGGACACCTCACAGGATCAACTTTAGAACCCCCTTTGGGCTCAAGGCAGCACCACCTGGTGGCACTCCTGAGAAGTTCATTTCAAGGGAGCGCCTTTTTCCCCAGAGCCATCATCAAAACACTTTATACTATACACATATAGTATCTTTCAAATCATACACCTAGTATGATCTCATACAAAGCTCCTTCACACAAAATCGATTATCCCAAAATCGATAATTCTCAAACTAGGCTTTTCAAATTTCAATATTGATTTTACCCAAAAATCAAAAGCCTTTCCAAATCCAAAGGTTCCCAAAACCTTTTTCCAAAATCCTCATAAGATCCTTTATATATATATATATATATTCAGATATATATAATTTTTAAAACTTTGGATCATTTCAAACTTGTATAAAACTCCTTTTATACTTCAAACACTTTCAAAATCCTTTCCTTCTGGCAATAGATTCAATAAGGGGAGATTTATATTATACAATAAATATATATATAATTTTGTTTATTCAAAATCAAATGTTCAATTTGATTACTCTTTCCAATATCAATTTCATTCAAAACTGTACTATGTACACTTATAATCCGTACGCTTTACCAATATGATCGCTCACTCGATCACACAATTTCACTTTCGAACTAGTATCGTCCACCAGATTTTCAAGTGCTGACTCAGATCTGGTTTCTTGATCAGAAACATTATTCTCCTTGCATAGCTATAACTATGATAGAGAATATCCAAAACCAATCAACAATGCATATCCAGGTTCGTCGTCGAAAATCGAGTGAAAAATCCCAACTCGAATTGATACAACTATCTCGAAATTCTGTGCTCGAATCTGGATCAAATCATTATGCGAATAGAATAATATACGTACATCCTACGTATTTTTTTCATTGATTATTAGCCAAATCAATTTCCTTTCTATCCATCCTCGCATTGAACTTTATTCACTTAATCACATTTGCCTTAATTCTCATTTGGATTATATCATTAATTCTTATCTCAATTGGGTATTTAATCAATAACAGTTTGAACTCCGACCATTTTATTTTCTAGAAAATAGCTTGAAAATTTTAGAAATAGACAAGTAATTGAAAAATAATTATTAGTTTGCAACATCGCTGTAAAATAGTTAACTAATTGTAAAATAGTTGGAAAATAGTTAAATAGTCTCGGAAATTTTAAATAATTAAAAAATAGTTGTAAAATAGTAATTAATTTGTGAAATAGATGAAAAATAATAATTAGTTTATAAAACAGTTGAAAAATGGTTAATAGTTCCAAAAATAATTATAAAATAAATATAAAATAATTTAGCTTTAAAAGGAAAGGTTGTATTTATTAAATAGCTTGGAAAATAAGTTTATATTAAAATAATTTATACTGAAAATAGTCCATAGTCAAAACTGTTCACTTCCCTATCTATTCAATTTAAATTTCCATTTCTATTCGAAATGACTCAATTCTAACTTAAATAACTTCTGTTTCTATTGAAATTTATTTAACCCCAATTCAAGTTGAATCAATCCTGATTCCTTTCCCAATTTAAATCAGATTCAAATTGATTTTAATCCTGTTCAACTTTAATGATAATTTCAAATTATTCCAATCAATTTGGACTAATGTCAATTGAACTCACTTCAATTTCAATATCTTTTCAAGTTAATCCAATTCAAAATTTTCCATTTAAAATTTTATACTTATCCATCTTCAACCACAAATCCAATTAATTTAAATCAAATTCAATTTTGAACTAATTCAATTTCAATCTTAATTTTAAACCATCTCGAATTATATAAATTCGAGTTAAATTCTCAAAGGTTGGTTAACTTTTTAAACTAAATTAACCTTTATTTAAAGTTTTTAAACATTTAATTTCTGAGTTCTAATCCTAGAATTTCATTTCAATTAATTTAATTTTAATTTGGTTATATTTCTGTTATCACTCAATTTAATTCCAGTTCAAGATTTCAATTTGTTTGTATTATATTACTTCTTAATTTAATTCCAATAATTTAACCACCAATCACTTAATATTTATTAGAAGGAAATATTGCTTTATATATCAAAATATATTTTTATATAAAACCATTTAAAACCTTTATATTAGAAAATAACAAGTACGCGCTCATATTTATATATACTCAACTCATCCTAGAGTACTACGAACTCTATTTGATGAGTAGCTCCCACCAGAGCCAAGGTTCTCGCTTAACCTTTCAGCCTGATACCAACTATAGCGACTCGAATTTTTCGATGTCGAAAATTTCAGATAGTTATGAAAAAGAAGAAAGAGATAGAAGAAGAAGATCAGAAACATCAACATCTCACATTCGCAGCGGGTAAAATAAAATAATAAATAAAAACACTTTACAAAAGAATACTATTCTGTCAATTTCAGTTATAGTACGTCAGAGTCACACACATATACAGACACTAGTTATACACAATCATCATGTCTCAGATATACAATAATATAATACAGCGGAAATACTCTATGCGTTCTTTCCATCCAGCTCGCCTCTTGAGCTCTAGAACGTCCTTACCTGAAAATCTGTAATACCCGGTCTGACCCGAGCATTACATCAAAGTAACACCCGGGTCAGGCTGGAAACCAGCGTGAGTAAACCCATCTAACACGGAATACAAAGCATTCAACTTATATAAAACCCGGCGTAACTCGAATCAATTTACAAGTTCACAATATGTTATAGGTATCACTTATTTCTCGCATCCATTTCTAAGTACCATGATTTAGATAAAAAATAGTCCAATTCATTTAAATCACTTCATTCCAGCCTATAAATTCCATATATCAATTTATAAAAATTCGAAGTGGTTTCGGGTATTTTCTAATATGCAACCCCGGTCTCTTCGAGTCTCATTCAAGGCATCCAATACCATTCAATCGTCCATAAGTAAACTTGATCACTTCCAAATTAATTTAATTAATTCTAATTGAATTACTAGTCTCAATCACTTAAATTCCTTCACATAACATTAATTAATTTCAAATGAATTAATTAATCATCCCTAAATTATCAATCTTAATTAATCACCCTGGATTAATTATCCTTCAATTACATCCAAGTAATTATCTTTAATTAATTACACAAATTAATTATTCTTTACCAAAAATAATAATTAATTCATTAATTACTTCATAAATTAATTAACTATGATTAACTACATTAATTCTTAATTACTTATTAATTAATTTCTCATAAATCACTTATTATTGATTAATTTATCTTAATTAATCAACCTTTATTTACAACATTGATTATATAAATTAATGATTTCTCATTCGCATTTCAATTTATCCTAATCTAATTTAATTTCATTAAATAATTAATCATTAATTAAACCATAAATATTAATCACTCTTGATTTATCTCATCCTGTAATTATCTTCCTTTTTATTTACTTCATTAAATAAATTAATTACTCGTTTTAAAATAGTAGTTTAAAGGAATTTAAAACCAAATTCATTTTAAATTCAAATTAATTTAAAAATGCACTTTAACATCCAAGTTGTTAAAATAATTAAATTTTAAAACTTATTTGTTTGAAAACCCAGATTCACTCTTGAATTCCAGATTTAACTCTGATTTAAAACTTGTTTTAAATCTCTACTTTACAATTTAACTTCAGTTTTTAAATATCACTTCCATTTCGTTCCAATTCACTCTTATTTTTGTTCTATAATTATTTCACTTTCAAAATTCACCCTTATATCCCTTTCAAAAATCTAATTTTATATATTTCAATAACTCAGGGTACCGAAATATTCAAGCAAACCACAACATTCAATATTCCAATTAACAATAAATCCATCACAAAATATCAATCACTCCAATATATACTATATACGACTATATATAATATAGCACATCAAACAATTCAACCATTCAACCAATCATTTAAATTTAACCATTTAAATTTAAATAAAAACCCAGTTGAGTGAGGTTAATTCACCTTTGATTTTGATTTTGCAATCCATTCCCATCATGATTAATTTCTCCACAATTGGACCTTTTTTAATCACGCTCGACATCCACTGGCTCCACAGCCGACTTTCACTTTCACTTGCTCCAAACTCGACATCCAACTCGACGTATTCAAGATAGCCTCCACTTTCCTTGATTGCAGTCTTCCTTTGCCACTGCCGATGCCCCAATTCAATCCAAGTCGAGTGTCATAATCCAAGTCACACTTCCGCTCCATCATTCGATGCTATAATGGCAACTCGCGCGCATGCGAGCATCATCCACCACCAGCTGCGCCTTCAAGCGCCATGCACGCAAGTGTGAAAACCCTATCAGATACCTTACACAATTACTGCTCTCGCCCGTGCATGATGCTTCCCATGCGCCTCCGCCTTCAGATCTCATCACGCGTGCGAATGTGCAACGTTATACCTCTTTTTTTTCATGTGGATTCAAATTTGAAGGTGCCAGGATCTCGGAATTTAGAATTGTAAATGAACATACGATTTTGTTTTTCATTAAAGAAGGAAAGAAGAGGAGGCTAGCGATTTTAATTCTTCTGCCATTTTTTCTCTGAAGAATGGATTTGATTTTTTTTTATTTGAGTTCAATTTCTGCTTTTAGATTAGAGAGGGAGACGGGAATAAGATATAGGTTTGGGGATGGCTTCTTGAATATGCTTGTTTATTTATAAAAATATCTTTGACCAGTTGACTTCTAATTTTATTATATTATAAAACTTCCAAAACGTCTCGTTAATTGCCATTTAAAATTTTGAACTCCTCTTAAGGAGTGCCGCTAGGCGTTTATAAGGTTTTACCTGCATCCTGAACACAATGGAACGTGTTTCGGAAGCTAATTCAATCATATACGTGAGTTATAGAAGAAAACAATCAATTTTAAATTAAATTGATTAAAATAGTTTCTAAGCGTTTTGCGCTGTCAAGGTCAAACGACAACTCCGATTGCTACGAAAATTGAAATCCGATAATAACTAACTATTACGGATCCAATGGAACTGGTTTCTTCAAATTTTGAGACTATGCCTCGGAAGGCTATTTTTAAATATCAATTCAAATGATATATTATTAAAAATGAATAAATCACCTTTAAATTAAATTTCAACAATTCTATCATCTTCAGTATCATCATTATAAATTTTACAAGCCTTCAAATTATTTTTAATAGGCTTGAAACTGAAGATTCAATAATTCGCCCAATTTCAGTTTATTAAATCCACTAATTTAATTTCTAAAAAAATAATATTTGAATTAAAGTTAAAAATCAACTTTTAAATATTTAAAATCAATTAAATATTCCAATCTAAATTGTTTAAAATTCTGGGTCGTCACAGAAAAGCTTAGACTGACCCGAGCATAATAAAAAGAATAAAATCGATCAGAAATAAAATATTCTCAAATAATTCAAATCAATGCCAAGTGGAAAATGTGTGTAATGGCATTAGGGATGTTGCGGGATTTTGATCTCCTATCCAGTGTGCAAGTGAGTAATATAACATAAAAGATGTTACGGGATTCTTCCTTCTTTTAAGGATCCGTCAAACTATCTGTATGTAGTAGTATACATAATATATGTAGTGTCTATCAGTAAAGTATAATATTGAAAATAGCGTCAAGGCATTACCCATACCCCCTTAACACATTTTATATAAGCATCGTAGTCTATATAGTACTTTAAACTCTACCGTAAACTGGTGGGCTATCAAGGAGCACTCCATAGCTACCACACAAACCATAATCATGATAGGCTCAATAAGGATAATATGACAAGGCATGCGAGGAAATGAACAAGTTAGGATTATACCGTTTTGACCTTCCGGGCTGGTGGTAACGCATAGCAGCTACTACCGCCCACCTCGAAACAACACTTTCATAATCAAATCGAAGGTGGCTACCAATCAATCACAAAGTAATAGATATGTTATCGAAGAAGCATGTTCGATCAGGGAGCGGCCTCACTTAGCCCAGTGACCTCCTATTTAATCATATAATTATGACCCAATGGTCAAGGCTGCGATTCTTTCCTCATTCCAGTAGCGTTTGCCAAATTAGCCTACTTCGTTCTGGATTCTCCACCACGTGCACAATTGTTAAAGTGGTATCGAAATTGGTAGAGAGTATGACAATATCTGACCTCGATCTCTTTAATAACCAAACGCTTATTTCACATTATGGTCATTTTTTTAAAATTCTAGAAAATAGTTTATACCTTCATATCAAGATATCCATATACTTATTCCAAAAGTATAAATATATTCATAAATACCGAGGAAGATTTTCTTTCAATTGATTTTGAAATTAATTTAGAAATCTCTCTTAAACAATTTATAAACTATTTATATGCTTTAGAGCCATTTATAAAGTTGTTTATAAATTCCAAAACAGTTTATAACTCTTTCCCTTTTCATAAACTTCTACGCAAATTCCTTCAAAACGCTTCTGAATCCCATTATACAAGTTCTTTTGTAAAATCCTTTAAACCTTTGTAAACTCCTTTATAAAACCATTATAAAATCTTCTACAAGAACCTTTATAAAATGCTTTTAAAAATCCATTATAAAATCCTTTATAAAAATCTTTTATAAAATCCTTTTATAAAATCCACTATAAAATCTCTCACAGAACTTTTATAAATTCCTCACAAAACCTTTCACGAAATTCTAAAATCATTTACAAAATCTTTTATCTATTAAAGTTATTATAAAAGTCTATATTTATTATCTTAAATTAAATTTATTTAATAAATCTTTAAAATTATATTAAGTATTTTATTAAAATAAATTTTTATACTGTTTTTATTATATTACTTTATTTAAATTATATATTTTAAAAATAAATAAAATTATAAGTTAAAATCTCAAAATTTATATTTTAAGAACTTATATTAAATAAAATATAAATTTTAAATAAAATCTTTAAATTAAATTTTAAAATCAAATTTATTAAATCAAAACATACTTTAAAATTTTGGAAAAAAAATTTAAAATTGACCAACGGTGTTTACATCTAATTTTCTGTCATATGGCCACCAAGTGATCGGCTAAATTTAGTTTTAATTTTAATTTCATGGAAGGATGTATATCATTTCAATCCAAATCAGGGGTTATAGGTATATATCATTTTAACTTATTTCTTAATTTATTTAATCTTAGATTTATTTAATGCCTATAACATCTAGGGTAAATAATAGGAATAAATCAGCATAAAACATCTAGGGTGAATAATAGGATTAGATCAGCATAAACAAACATCCAAACATCTATTAATCATTAGGCATACATCACAATCAACATCAAAACAGTCATATATCATAATAGATTACTAGTTTTTAATTCTTGGGTGTTTAACTGGTAAATTAAATTCCAATTTTAATTTAAATGCCAATTCAAATTTCAATTTCAATTTGACTGTCAAATTAAATTACATTAACGATGCAGTTCAATACAAAATTTAATTTTAAACCATCAAACAAGAATCAATAAATTTAAATCACTTCATGATTTCAATTTAACGAATATCAAAATATTTTAGTATTTCGTGAGTGGTTTGAACACCCACCATTGATTTTTAGTCGATTTAAAATCCAAAAGAACTCCTAAATTCCAACAATCTCCAAATGCAGCCAAACCTGTTTCTTATCATCCGAAATTTTGATATGAACTCGTCGGAAGAAACCACGTCCAAATCCGAGGTCGTATGCAAAAGTTATGTTAGTTGGAACGTTGAAAATTTAAATTTCAAATAAAAATAAAAATAAGGGCATAATCATAATTAGCGCTTACCTTCACCCCTACATCGTGCACGCTTGATCAAGCTACAAAACCAAGCCCTAACAGCAACCTCGAAACCCTATGATGCATGCTGCTCTACTCGCCTTCGACCAGATTTAACCGCCGCGCCAGGCTTCCCACCTCGGCCACTACGACAGTGGTTGCATGACCCTCCCAAGCCACTAGAGGCGGTATGCCTTTGCTGATGTTATTCGCCGTCACTGGCTATCTCGAGCCACTAGGAGATGAACGGCCACCATGGATTGACTCTATTCGTCGAGCCCTATGCCATGGTACCCTCCGATCATTCCAAAATCGAAGATCCACCGTTAAATCCCAAGCCCTAGTACAAATGACCAAAACTTATTCAACGATTTCTGGTCATAGCACACCCCGAATCAAAAAAAAAATCTTAAATCTAGATTACATTCGTCGCGAGCTTTCCGGAAGTATATAATTTTATATGGTTTGAGTAGTTTGAATTTTCTATTGATTTTGGTTAATTGCCATTAGCAGGTGATTTAGGGTTCATTTTGGGATTAAGAATAAGAAAATGAAGTGAAGGCTGCTATCAGGGTTTATAATAGTTATTTATACTAACAATGAGGTGGGTTTAGTTGTATATACCTGTTTGGCCCAAAAATAGCTAAGTACCCAATTTAACCCTATAACGCCGCTTCTTTACACACCATAACTCCGAATTCAAATTGAAATGAAATAAATTTTCCTACGAAAACATACTAACTGTTCAATTTAACGGCAATAAATCTTTCTAACCTAAACAACTAAATTTTCAAATTAATAAATCAACTAATTATTTTAATCAAATGGAACATTCGTTTTCTTTTTACTAAAACTTTGTTCGTTTTTCACTAAAAATGTTTAATCAAATTTAACACAACGGATGTTACTCACATTGAATTGATTTACCATTTATTTATCTTTATTTAAATTTTAAAAGGGTCTTAAATTTCCTAATCATTTACTTACATTTAATAAAAACGCTCTTTTTAATAAATTAAAGTTTCCTTTTTTATTTTAGTTTAAACCTGAATTTCATTTGTATTGCACTAATTAATCTACAATAAATGTTTCACTCCCTTTTGATTTGAAAGATTTTGACTTCGATCGATGAACTCTTAAATTTTAAAATTCCTAACAAATTTATTTAAATTTTTTATTAAATTTAATTTATTGAAAATACAGGTCGTTACAAGTAAAAATTTGAGATAGAGTGGTAGCAAATTAATCTAAATAACTTAAGGGAAAATGTGATATTTTGTTTTTGAATGCAGTTAAATAGTGGTAGTATTGATTGTTATATAAAATAAGTTGAAGGAGCTAATGATTAAAATTTTGCTCAAACCAATGAGGGATGAGTATATGATTTGAGATTAACTAAGAAGAGAGAATGCTAATGGTCTCATATTCTCTTATATATATAATATAATAGATAGATAGTATAAGAATAATATTTTTATTAGAGGTCAATATTGTGAATAATTAGGCAAATTAAGGAAAGAGTGATATTTTATTTCTAAAGTTCTAAAGAAATAGGAAGGAAATCGCAAGAGATCTGCTAATAAGGTATATATTATAAGATAAGATACTATATCCATATATATATATATATATATATATATATATATATAAGTTGGATCTCCTCTAATATTTTTGCTTTTCCTCATAATTTTTTAATTAAAATCTGTCCTTCTCCATGACTCATGTGTATATTCTCAAATGTACCCCTCTATAGTTTCAAATTTAAAAAGATTTAATACAGTTAAATGTAACAATCTATCCCTTCGAATTTCACTTTTATTAATCTTACTCATTGCATTTAACTTTTAACTTATTTCTCTATAAAATTTAATCTCTAATAAAATGTGACAACCTACCTTTCCTACACTCGAAAGTCAACACTAATGCATCCACGTTATTCATGTGCCGAACATCCAAGTGTCGTAAAGATAGATTGTTAGGGTAAAAGAAAAGAAAAGGCAGAATAAAATCTCACATCGTAGTGGGTAATATACAATATACTAATGACCTTTACAATAAAAAATTGTGACATACATACATAAATTAGAGTAACTAACCTATCATCATCCTGGACATTTATAATAGTATGTCTTTATAATTGTTGATAAATACGAACAAGAAAATACAGTGGAAATAAAGATGCATGAATACCTCTTGAAGGCATCCAACTTGCCTCCTAAAGCTGCAAAGCATCCACAACTAAATCTGGAATTATGAACGGCCTAACCCAAGCATTGTAAGAAAATAATGCCCAAATCAGTCTGGTAAACCAGTGTGATAAACACAAGTCAAATGGATTTCTAATTTTATAAAACCACACCGTATATAATCATGGACGGGATGCTACCTTACAATAACCAAACCATTTGTAGGTAATCTTCTGCTATTATAATTACGTCAATGGCTTAAAATAAATATTAAATCATAACTGAAATGATTACATTAATTACATTCCAACATATTGATTATACAACTAAGTCGGTAAAGTCACATATTGTAAATTGGATCCCATCAATGACAAAGATACTAGGGTACCACCTACCATAATACACCTCTAGAAAAATATTCTGAGGTCGAACCTATCGACTCCTACGAATCAGTGTCGGCCTACGTCTATAACTTGACAATTTAAATTTCATCATCCCTTTGACATCGAGGCAACAGATAGATGTAGCAGGCCATGACACCACCCTTTTTCATGCTCACGCATACCAAAATCCATAAATATCGATCTTGATCGAAGAATGATGTCCTTAATGGTAATGAACCACATAGCCCTAAAACATATTGAAACACCCCACACCCCTTAATATATCCAAAATGACACATTAAAAGGCATGGTGCATTGTAGGTATAACTGAAACTAACAGAGACTAAGATTCACAAGACAAAAATAAGTAATAGCAAAGGAAACTAAGATATTAACTTATTTTAAAACAAGACTTCATAATTGTTTCATGAATCAAATAAGTCAAATACCAAATACATATATATCTCAAAACCCAAGTTGTCTTATAAAAACTCATAGTATTAAAAATCAGATTATATAATGTCCCTCATAATAAGCCAGTACATAGAATAAGCTAAAGCTAGAATAAAAGAAATACATGGTAGAAATCTTCTCCAAGAAGCCTTTGAGCTACTGCAACTTACTGCCCTCTCCCTTTATTGCCTATGGGAGAGGTAGGGGAAAATAGAGGAGTGGATTGGATTAAATGTCTGGTGAATGATAGCAACTACTAGAATCTTTCAGCAAAGTAAAAGTAATAGACTTTATAATAGTTCTAGTATATAAATGGAAACAAAGTAAATAGAAAGAAAGATAGAGTTAGAAATAAATATGATTTATCTATTGCTAAATTAATACGATTTGATAACTTTGATTGTTTGCACTTGCTCTTGATAGCCGCTTCGATTAGGCTGAAGTCCTAATTCTACCCTTTGATCGGCCTGCAACTCCATAGAATCTACTGTGGACTAGACATTTCCCTGCACAGTAGACTTTGGTGTCGATGAGAGACACACTTACTAAGAGATTGGAACTCATAGCAATTACTGAGCACCGAAATGGAAGTCGCACGCGTAACTGCCACCATGTCCATGCTACCTATTTCTCCCTCTTTTGACCTTTCATTTACCCTCAACGGCATAAACGTGCCCCTCGCCTCACTTTATGGTTATGTGAAATACTATGCCCATAGAAAAAAGGGGAAAAGCTGTCGTAGTGGTCCCTATCAAACAATAATCTAGTTGCTCCCCTTGTTCAAAGCCCCTTGATTTGAACTACCATAGATTGATCATTTACTGCCATATAAGCATAAGCGTAACTCTCGCCTCACTTTAGGATTATGTGAAGCACCTCGTCTCACTTTAAGATTATGTGAAGTGCCATAACCACAGAAATATTAGGGGAATGCTATTTGGTACAGGTCCTGCCCTTATCTTCGCTTATTAATTTAGATAAATTATTTAAATAAGCCTTTATTTTTATCAATTACTATTATCGCAAATTATCCGAAGTCTTAAAATAAGCACCATAGTTTCCATAGTTTATAGATTTATAACTAATGTTATAATCATGCTTATTACTTAAACTAAGGTCTAAGTGTGAAAATAAGCTTCTTTCTTCTTGTATTCTTTTTAGTTACAATTCTAAATTATAACTAGGCCAATCTTCTTAATTCAGTCCAACTAATATCATAATTAGGCATAATTTTAGTCCTGTCAATTATATTACAGTCTTTATGATTTACATCTCATATTCTATTATTTCAGATTTCTTATAATTTAATCCAATTTTGCGTTAATTCTATTCTAATCCATATGCGAAGAAGGATAAATAAAAGAAACTGAAAATAGAAAGAAATCCAAGACGTAGGAAGAAGATGTAAATAACGCATAAATAACCGTAAATAAATTAAAATACTGTAAATAAACTGTAATTAAATGGGAAAAGCTATACTTAACAGAAGTAAACTAAAATTAACCAAAAGGAATAACTAGAAGGAATTGATTGAAAATATTTCTAAAAACTGTAAATAAATTACTAAAATGGCTACTCCAAAAATTGTAGCTAAACTATAACTATTGGAAACCCTATTATTTTAAATTATTTAAAAAAAATTAAAATAATTACAGTCACTCACCTCTGGTCCTTAGCTCTTCCCTTTAGGCCTTCACAAGTCCACTTGGGGTTGTTAAATATTTTTATTTAAAACGATTTCTTCCTTAGAAAATTATTCCGCTTAGGGTCCATCCTGAATAGGTGAACCCAATTGGAGAAAGTATTAGAATGAGAAAAGGCATTAGGCCTTGGGTTCTATTTGTAGGGGTAGAAGTGGATCTTGGACCGTTGGATTTGGGAATTGAATAGGATGTAGGCTGAATAGGAGCCATCGAATTCAAGAACGGAAGCACTGGATAGAAACAAAGAATGCAAATGATGTGTAAAGTTGGCTAAATACATGCTCATCATTCGAACGAATGAACGTCCATTCGTTTGCCCCGAAAAGGGTAGGCGGGTCGACCGAGCGGTCGACTGCCCTTGTGCACAGGTTGACCGACTGGTCAACCTGGCTTATACTATTTTTGTTTAATTCATATCTCGTTCATTTTAGCACGGAATCTGACGTTCTATATATCGAAATTGACAAAAAATTAGCACGGACATAATGGTGCAACTCCCGTTGCTCAATTATGATAATTTCACAAATTTATTTTATTATTTAGTTAATGAACAAATTAATTATTATGTGTGAAATTTTGGGCTCTTTTGATAATGTCGACTTAAGAATGGCAGTTGATATAGTTCTTTTGATGTAGTAGATTATTGATAGTCGGCACTAATACGTCCACTGTATCACTGCCGTTCAATCGAACGCCGGAAAACCGAACCATTAGGGTTAAAGAAGAAGAAGATAGAAGAAGAAACAAAAACAATAACAGAATCTCAAATTTCACAGCGGAACAACATATAATAGATAAATGAATAATCTTTAAAACAAAAGAACTGTATATGTTTTACATCACAACATCATCAGAGTACAACTACTTACAACACACAACTGGACAATTATATGAACTTGTCCCTACAATTGAATACACAGCGGAAAGGTAATAATATACTGAAGTACGTCTCGCCATCCAGCTCATCTCTTGAGCTCCACAGCACCTCCTGAATTCTGGAATGACCTGATAACCTTACTCTAGGCTGCCCGTATGGAAAATTATGGACACCCAGAGTTTAGGAAGGAAATAATAAACTCCAGATCAGTCATGGGACTGGTGTGAGAACTTAAAAATAGTTATTTTCACAAAGAAAATAAAAAGAAACCGGCTATGATTTTGAAAAATGAAACAGCCATAAGGCCTCCCGCCACGCACACAATGCAAGCACACACTTGGAGGAGAATTCTCCTTATGACAGTCAAAAATGCTTGATACACGAAAACCATTTGATATTATTATTAGTGCATAGTGTAGAAAACATTTCGAAGGTATAATATTAATCTTAGCCAGCATAACACATTTCGTCGTATGCCTACTATAGCTACCATGTTCAACATTAGGTTACCGCCACATTCCTTGGCAGGTTATACAACTAAAAACCATACAAGGCATGTATAGTTTCTTTGGATTTCCAACAAATGTTCAGGCTAAAGAACTTCCTTACCGAAATGGGTACGCCTTTGGAAGGATGCCCCCGAGAACCTAACCAGATCTCTGCTAACAAGGCCGACGTTACCTCATGTTTTAACCAAGCTATAGCATAGGTAACTAACACACAAGTATGCCATCCCCGGTCGTTACCGACCTTTATCCGAGGATCCTCAACCACAAAGCAACAACCACAAAGCAACAACCACAAAGTATAATAAATTTGCAGCATCAACATAGGTAAAATATCTGGGTTCCATACCATGATACCACCTCTTCTCCAGAAGAAAATGGACATACCCTAAGGGCGCGACCCCTAAAAACCTTGCCGCAACATTCCTGTTTCGAACATCTCCGGGTTGTGAGGCTCGACGAAGTCTCGTCCACAAAGCTACACTTTTCACAAAAGTCATGCTTTGATCAACAAACGATCGGCAGCAATTCGTATGCCACATTACCAAATTGGGAATGTATCACTAGTAACCATCAACTACATAACCTCCGAGCTCGTACGTCTCAGAGAAGGGTGTTGCTAAGAGAATAAATTCTCCGCCACCAACAGAAATGTATTTTATAGAAACCAGCTTTACATCTCAAAGTGTAACGTCAGACGTACATCTATACAAGTCCATTCCGAGATTGAACGGAACCGAAGGCACTTCAAAGAAGCCCTTGCTATCCGGATATTTACTAATCACGTCCGAAATCCCCATCACAAAGGGTGATAAAATCTCTATACCGGAGCAACCCGGTGCAGAGACATTCGACAGGTAATCCTTTCGCTTTCAAAAATACCCGGTCTTCAACACCATCTTCAAATGCAATCCCATTTCGTCGTATCATTATTCGGAATGGGTTTTATGACACAAAGTCCTCTCCGGCTAATCCGAATAACGAGCGCTTATTTTTAAAAATAAGTGTTATATTCAGATTTCAAACAAATCACAACAATTTTCCATTTTGATCTTTTAAATAGAAGATCCATCACAATCACAAAGGTTCGATGTGGTTTTCCAATATCCATTTGGAATCCGACCTCCGGTCGCATCGAAATTCAAATGTCATTTAAAGGCCAATATTGATAGTCAGTTATTTAACTATCAATCAACATTCACAACAATTACTGGATTTCAAATAATTTTCCTCGAGTTATTTATTTCCAAAATATCTTTGCAAGATATATTTTCACACTTCAACCATTTGAAAATAAATTTCAAATCACTTTTCACTCGTGGAATAAAATTCCCAAAATCATTTATTTCCACTGAAAATCTGCTAAGTCCGAATACTTTTTAAAATAATTTAAATCACTTATCCAAATATATATTTGGAAATATTTAAAATAAAAACTATTTTAAACACTTTACCTAAAATATTAGTTATAAAAACATTATACTAATATTACATAAAAACTTTAAGTCCACGCTAATTTTTAAAATAAAATTAGTAGATAGAGTATAAATACTTAAATAACCATTTTCCAAAACAATTATCGATCAAATCTTTAAATAATCACTTCTATAATTTACTAAATAAATCTTTACTCTAAAGATTTTAAAAATAACTTAAGAAAATAATTTCTCCAAAATATTCTTTTAAAACCAACTTTAGAACTTTTAATTTATACTTTAAAAGTTACTTCGAAAATATACTCGGCTTTCCAGGGAAAATACACTTTCATTTCAAAATGGTCCATTTAAACCAATTAATAAACCCTTCTCGATTTATTTCAATTTACATTCCAAATCCGTAAATACCTTTCCACACTTAAAAAAAATAAACCAATATTTATTTTTAAAGCAAATTTCCCTTTCCTTTCTAAATTCCATTGTAAATTCAAATTTCCAAATATCCATTGGTATACGATTTTTCAAATAGATTCCCAAATATTCACTTTCAACACCAAATCAATTTTCAAAGTGATTTCCAAATTTATTTCAAATACCAAATCATATCCCAAATTGATTTTCCAATTTATTTTCAAAACACCAAATCAATTTCAAATCGATTTCCCAAAGATATATTTTCAAATACCAAATCAATTTTCAAATGGATTTCAAAATTTATTATCTTTTAAAATAAATCCCTTTATTTTTTCCTTATTTTTTCCAAACTATTTAAAATTCGAATTTTTAAATGAATCCTTCAAATTTTAAACAACATTTCTCAAAATCCATTTATTAAAATCTTTTCCCATGCTTTGGAATTAATTCGGTCGGATTATAAAAATCAACTTTAATATTTTAATTGTAACGGTCTAGGCTTTTCTACTTTAATTTCCAAAAATCCAATTTCATATTTTTGGTATCCTACGATACCAAAAATATATTCGACTAAATCATAGCCTTACACAATTCCAATCACAAGTATGATCACACACAGATTATAAATAAATCAATACACAACATATGAAACAAATTCAAATGTTTAAGGAATCCAGTTGGATCCCTGCAACCTGTTTCCCTGCATCCAAAGATGTCAGCACAACAATTAAATACCCTTATTGTAACGGTCTTGGCTTTCTAACCATCGACTGCGGCTAATCTCGATTGGTAGGCTTTTCAACCATCCCAGCCCCACCGTGGCATACAATGGTACCCTGTCCTTGCTTTTACGGCCAGCCTTTCGAATGTCATGCCTTACGGTTAACCAACCCAACGCAGAGGACGTGTAGGGGTAAGAGTCTCCTGCTCGCCACCAACCAAAAAGCGAGAACCCCCCGTCACATTTCACAAAGATAAGCAAGGTTAGTCGTAAATTATGATAGAGAATTTTCAGAATCAACCTAAAATCCATATCTAGATTCGCCGTCGAAAATCGAGTAAAAAATTCCAACTCGGATCAATATAATTATCTCGAAAATGAACACCGACGATGTCGCGATCATCATCGGAATTATTTTCCAGCGACCAAAAAGAGTTTAGTGCTTTCACTCCTTTAAAACATTTTTCCAAAACCTTTCAAAACCATTTCCAAATCAAAGGGATTTAATTTTCAAAATTTCCAAATTTCAAATCCTTTCAAAAACATTTCCAATATTTCTCTGGAATTCTGTTTCAAATTATAAATCACATTTATAATTTATGTTTACAAATCCCATTTGTATATTGATTTTATTTCTCGGCTTTAGGTTATGATTTCTTATTCAACAATAATGATGATAATGTATTATAATCACCTCCTAACATCCAAGCAACCATTTACTATAATAATATGCAAAGATTATTTCCTTTATATACGAAAATAGTTTTGGGTAAAATTATTTTATTTACCCTAATTTAAAACAATACTGTGTCGATTTATCTTATTTAAGAGTTATTAATGTCGACTTTCGAAAGTTGAAAAATCGGGTCGTTACACTTACGGGTAGCAAGAAATCTCGAGAGTCCTACTAATGCATGTCTCTAGTCTAACGACTCTCCTATCACAATCTAACATAGCTCCATATATGGATAGGCAATCCATTCCTAAAATCATCACATACCCCGAAATCCCAAAATATAGATGTCACGGTCAAATTCTAAGTCTAGGATGAAAAATTTCCAACCGCTACAAACCATAGACAAGTGTGCCGATCCTCATATAGGGTTTGGAACAACGATGGGGTCTACTACTAAAGAGACGTATAAATGCAAACAATCTACCAAAGGACTAGAGATAAAAGAGTGTGATGCTCCAAAATCGAAAAGAGTCCAAATGGGAGAATCAAAAATAGAAATCAAATTTTCTTACCTTGATTTGGTCAGCTACTGGAAGGTGTTGTACCCATAGCCTTAATCGGTGTTGCAGGTGCACTCGCTTCCTCCCCCGTTTTTTGAGGAAAAATCCTACTAAAGTGACCAAGTTGTCCACAATTGAAATACCTTCCCTTCATTTCTGTCTTCTTACAGTCTTTTGTGTAATGAACAATCATTCTACAACGCTTACGTTTCCAACTTTTCTTTATTTGCTTTTGAGATCCTCCCTCTTTCCTCTTGTCTTTATCCTTGCACAGCTTCTTAGAGCTTGTAGGAACCTTCTCAAGCTCCCTCTTCTACTGCCAAGATGTAGGTTGAACACTCTATTGATCCTCCAAACCTAACTGCCTAAACCTTTGCTCCATATTCTCAAAACTTACCCGCGTCTCCTCAAAATCCTCCGTGTCAGAAAACGTTCTGCTTCCTATACTAGAAAAGTTCTTGCATAGTCCAGAAACGGGGGAAGATATGGGTGGATTAAAGGGATTTCCGCCTACTGGTGTTGTATTAGGCACTTACCCTTTCACCTCTGGTACCGTAGCCCTACGAAACTAGTCAGCCATTCTATGCAAAGAAAAGAGAATTTAGGCTCGAAAGAATCGAAAGAAGATTGCATTGGACTTGGAGGGGATTATTATAAAAACTATTTCTAAGAGTTCTTTTCTGAAAAATACTTTTTAAAAGAAGTTATTTTGGAAAATACTTTTACTTTTAAAATAAATTTTTAAGAATCCTACAATGTTAGGCTTCGATACCAAGTGAAACATCTCACTCCCCTTAATATACCCAAAAGGACACATTAAAAGGCGTGGTGCATTGTAGGTATAACCGAAACAAACAGAGACTAAGATTCACAAAAAAAAAGTAAAAACAGCAGAAACTGAGATAATAACTTATTTTAAAACAAGAATTCATAATTGTTTCATGAACCAAATAAGTCAAATACCAAATACACATATATGCGTCAAAACCCAAGATGTCCCACAAATGCTCATAGTCTCAAAAATCAGAGTACATTATATCCCTCATAATAAGCCAATACATAGAAAAAGCTAAAGCTAGAATAAAAGAAACACACGGTAGAAATCTTCTCCAAGAAGCCTCTGAGCAACTGCCACTTACTACCCTCCCCCTTGATTACCTATGGGGGAAAAAGGGAAAATAAAGGAGTGAGTTAGACTAAAAGTCTGGCGAATGATAGAAACTACTAAAATCTTTCAGCAAAATAAAAGTATTAGACTTTACAACAGTTCTAGTATATAAAAGGAAACAAAGGAAATAGAAAGAGCGATCAAGCTGGAAATAATAATTATTGCTAAATTAATACGATTGGATAACTTTGATTGTTTGCACTTGTCCTTGATAGCTGCTTTGATTAGGCTAAAGTCCTAATTCTACCCTTTGATCGACCTGCTACTCCATAGAATCTACTGTGGACCTGACGTTTCCAAACACAGTAGACTTTGGTGTCTACGAAAGACACACTTACTAAGCGCATGAAACTCATAGTGATTACTGAGCACCGAAATGGAAGTCGCACACGTAACTGCCACCATGCCCATGCTACATATTCCTCCCTCTTTTGACCCTTTTTTTTTACCCTAGACCTCATAAGTGTGCCCCTCGCCACACTTCATGATTATGTGAAGCACCTCGTCTCACTTCAGGGTTATGTGAAACGCCGTATCCATAGAAAAATTGAGGAAATGCTGTCGGTACTAGTCCCTATAAAACAATAATCTAGTTGCATGCCTTGTCCAAACCCCTTGATTTGAACTATCATAGATTTAATGTTTACTACGACTATAAGCATAAGTGCATCCCTCGCCTCACTTCACGATTATGTGAAGCACCTCCCCTCACTATAGCATTATGTGAAACACCGTAACCATAGAAATATTAGAGGATTGCTATTTAGTACAGGTCCTGCTCTTATCTTCGCTTATAAACTTAGATAAATTATTTAAATAAGCCTTTATTTTTATCAATCACGGTTATTGCTTATTAATTTATCCTAAGTCTTAAAATAAGCACCATAGTTTCCATAGTTTACCATAGTTTCCATAGTTTACCGATTTATAACTTACATTATAGTCATGCTTATTACTTAACACAAGGTCTAAGTGTGAAAATAGGCTTGTTTATTCTTTTATTCTTTTTAGTTATAATTCTAAGTTATAACTAGGCCAATCTTCTTAATTCAGTCCAAATAACATCATAATTAGGCATAATTTCAGTCCTATTCCAATTATATTACAATCTTTATGGTTTACATCTCGTATTCCATTATTTTTAGATTTCTTATAATTTAATCCAATTTTCCGTTAATTCTATTTTAATCCATACACGAAGAAGGGGAAGGAGAAATAAAAGAAAATTAAAAGTAGAATGAAATCTAAGACGTAGGAAGAAGACATAAATAATGTATAAATAACAGTAAATAAATTAAAATACTATAAACAAACTGTAATTAACTGGGAAAAGCTATAATTAACAGAAATAAACTAAATTTAACTGAAAGAAATAGCTAGACGGAGTAGACTGAAAATATTTCTAAAAACTTTAGATAAATTACTAAAATGGTTACTCCAAAAATCATAGTTAAAGTACAACTATTGAAAACCCTATTATTTTAAATTACTTAAAAGAAATTTAAAATAATTACAATCACGTACCTCTGGTCCTTAGCTCTTCCCTTTAGGCCTTCACGGATTCACTTGGGGTTGTTAAATATTTTCATTTAAAATGATTTCCTCCTTGGAAAATTATTCCCTTAGGTTCCTTACTGAATAGGTGAACCCAATTGGAGAAAATCTTAGAATGAGAAAAAGTATTAGGCCTAGGGTTCTATTTAAAGGGGTAGAAGTGGATCTCGGACCATTGGATTTGGGGATTGAATAAGATGCAACCACATTATAGGCTAAATAGGAACCGTCGAATGCAAGAATGGAAGGATCAGATTGAAATAAGAATGCAAATGACATGTAAAGTCGGTTAAATACATGCTCATCATTCGAACGAACAAACGTTGCCCTAAAAAGGGAAGGTGGTCGACCAGTTGGTCGACCCGGCCAATTTTTTTTTGTTTAATTCATATCTCGTTCACTTTAGCTCGGATTCTGATGTTCTATATATATGAAAATTGACCAGAAAATTACCATAGACACAATGGTTCAACTCCCATGTCTCAATTCTGATAATTTCACAAAGATATTTTATTATTTAGTTAATTAAAGAATTAATTATTACGGGTTAAATTTCGGGTTGTTACACATATCCCTTATTTTAGTAATTATCGGGTTGCAAGGCTTGTGATGTCAGGATTACTTTTTTCCTCTTTTAGAAATCTTACTTGGAATTCTAAAACTACTCTCCATGCAACAATGTAATGCCAGCATCATCCATACAACTTGTTTAGGATATGAACATACTAAAGGCACTACTTCTACTACATCCTTTTTGGAATCACCCTCGGGATTAGTAGCAAGTTGCACTTGCATTCTAAAGAACTTCGCCTTTGATTCCATCATCTCAAACCAATGAAAAACCTCTTTCAAGCATAGAACGTGTATATGGTTTTAGAGTAGTTAAGGTTACGTGTCATCTCATATAAGTACACTCCTTCGCTTACCGGTTGCTCCAAAGCCAATCGGTATGTAACGGCCTAAAATTCGATCACTTTAATTGGGGATATTTAATTTGTTTTAAATATTAAAATATGGATTATTTTCAACTAATAATCAGTTTTTATGAATTGAATGATAATAATGAACCTTTTTGGAGAAAATTCACAAAGATATTAACTTTTGAAAAAATACCGATAAAAGGAACCGAAAACCATTTTATTGATAAATAGCTATATAATTGTCAAACATCGCGCATGGGGCTAGATACATACACATGTTTTCCTTTTTAAACAAGATTATAAAATAGTATTATTCATTTTATTTTTGGGAATAAAATATATTTATGACATCAGTAGGGATGTTATAACGGTATAAAAAAATTTGAACTTTAAATTAAGATTTAATGATTTAATAATTATTATGATTATTAAAATAATTTTTTAAATTATAATATTTCATTTTAAATATTTATATAGTGGTAATAAATCATTTATAATTGTGTCATAAATATATATAATTATTTTATAAAATATACAAACTTTGTCGCATTTTGTCAATCGACGTTGTATTTTTATAATTAAATTTTATTATTGATTTATATGGTTTTAAAATTCAAATGTGATCATTTAAAATTATAACTAAGGTTAGAAAAAAATTTGAATCTGTTTACAAAAATATACACATTGGATAAATATTGAAAATGTGACCGGAAAACGTTTTGATGAAAATCAACTTTTTGTACAATACAAGTTGTATATACATTTCAGAACTTGAGTAGTTACGTATGCACATATATAAGTTAATAAAACATAGGTTAACCACATTTTAAATAAAGTGAATAAGATTAATTAATAAATAAAATTCCTTAAAACAAGGCATGGATTTAGCAACCTTGATTTAAGGAGCATTTTTTAAGAAAGCTTGTTTTAAGGAGCCTTTTTTCATGCGTTGTCTCATGGTTCGGATGTACCTTAAATTCATGGTTAAGGAAAGTTTTTACTAACTATTCCGCTCAAATCCTATGCTTATAAATACACATGCATAGGCACTAAGCTTCTTCACCTCTTTCCTCTCCACTTTAATGGCTTCCTACCTTAGGAAAATAATGGAAAAATTAAGTGCAAAAACAAAGTAAAATATGTACATATATGTATCCCATGTCAATCCACTTCTAAACCAAAGCCAAAACATACGATCCCACTTCCTAAAGTCACAATCATCTACCATCACCACCATGGCCGAGTCCTTTCACCTCTTCCAAGCTTGGTCATGAAAATTTAGGGGTCTTATGACCAATTTCATCAGCTTCGGTGCGACGCTAGCGGAGCTATAGTCGATTTAAGATTAGATCGATCGAATATTAGGTGAGAAACCTTATTTATTATATGATATAATGGGTGAAATATATATATATATATGTATATATATATATATATATATATATGTTTGGGTATGAATGTTTATGATGGTTGTTTATCATGTTTTGAATATGATAATATGGATGTTGATGTTGCAATGATTAACGTTTAATGCATGCCGAAAATCACAAAAAAAATCACTTTCCTTTTATTAATGAAATGCTTTATATGGAATGTTTAAACCTATTTAAATGATTTAATATTGTTTGGAAATATGTTATAAACATTTAAAAGTATTTGGCCAAAGTTTAAATAAATATTGAAAATTTAGCCAAAAAAAGGCACGCCGTGTAACGGTAGTTTGCGATTTTGAGTCTTGAAAGTTAAATCCATTTATAGGATGGATTCAGAATCAGATTTCTTTCAAAATAAGAATTTTACGAACCTTATAATCGTAGTTTTCAAAGAAAAGAAAATGATTGAGATTTCGTTTAGTAGATTTTAAAATACGTGCAATTCAAGTATCAAATAAAATCGCACTTTAGCAGTTCAAGGGCCAAAGTAGTAAAGTTTTAAAATTAATATTTTAAATTCTTTAGAAGAAAAATTCTTTATAATTATATATTAAAATGTTTTAGAAAAGATTTGAATCATAAATAAGGTCTTTTAAATGACAGAAAAAATTGTTTTGATCGAATAAGCTTTTAAAACACTATTTGCAGCACTTTTTTGCAGCTTTTGTAAACAGGTTTTAACTTTATTATTCATTCCCGAATCTTTTTTGAACCTTTTAAACAAATAATTTAGTAATTTAAAAGATGATTAATAAATTTAAAATAAATGAGTATGCGGAAATGACTAGTACATTTGTTCCATTTGTGAATGTTATAGAAAATCCGACCGATGAATGAAACTGATCGAAGAGAAAGCCCGAAGGCTCTAATATAACTACAAGTAAATTAAGTATATTAAATTATTTTGAGTCGATCAAATAACTTAACCACTTTAAGGGTGACAGAGGGGTAGTCTCTAAGCGTGGTTTGGGAAAACCAATTTCCTGCCCTCCTTAGCTGCCCAGACTGGCCCGACGGAGGGGATTGTAAATTTTATTTACTCGGATCAAATTTCCCAAAGTATAAAAGAATTAATTTCCAAATTCAAACAACTTGGATTGCGTACAAATAATCTTCGTATACATGGTACTAATTCCGTGGAGGGAATCCGTACTATCTATGTGAATTTAAAAGGTGATCTCACTATTATTCGATGGATAATAATGGTTGAATGTAGAAATTGATATCGATTAGAATTAGTAGAATTTTCATGGATATTTTTACTTAATGATGTTATTCAAAATGGCTTATATGAAAATGATTTGGTATTTCCAAAATTTATAAGTGGGGTTTAATGACTCCATATATACAGAAAAGTAACGTTTAAAGATATAAATCTTGAAAAGATATTTTTAATAAAAAAAAGTAATTAATAAAATTACAAGCATCTATTTACCTAACATCATTTTGTCGATGATAGGTTCAAAGGAACCGGGGTCGGATTTGAAGTGATTATTATCCTAAAACCATTACGAACCAATTTACTAGTCGAAGTTTAGATATGGAATGCTACAAATGAATGAAAGGATACATGCCACTGAACCACGGGGGAGATTTCCTACACACACATATATACATACACACACATACGCATGTATGTATGTGGTATTAGTATCTTCATTTGATCTTTTATGCAATGGATGCTCGCTACTAATCCTGGGGATGATTCCCGATAGGATGTGCTAGGAGAGTTCCCTTAGTTTGTCATGTTCCTCGACAATTTGTACGGAGGAATATCTGATGTTGCATTTCTAATCACGTTTATTGATCACTATGAACATATCATCTGGTTGATGGTGGAGAAGGCAACTTCTCTTAGCTTAACAACCTTTCTTGAGACATACAAGCTTAGGAGTTATACATTTGTAGAAATCAGTTGTGTGGGGATAGAATGACAGTGTGGCATTCAAAGTTCAATGTGCTATGTGAAAAGTAGTCGTTACCTCAGGCGTCATCAACCAAAAATGGCTTGAATAGAGCATACCGTAAGGCTAAATAGGTCGTGCCCATTAGATCATCACCTCTTTAGAATCTCCATACGTAATGAAATGTTGTTAATCCCTTTAACCTATTACTTTATCATGGATAGCTTCTTCAAAAATTCCATACTTAACAGCTATTTCAATACTCCTTTATTTTTACCATAGTTTTCCTTTTGAAAATGAGATTGGGTTCTTTTTTTGAAAACTAAGGCTTTCGAAACCTTAGACCTTTACTTTCGAAACCACTGGAAAACCTCCTTCGAAAGCATTCAAATCTTCTTTTCAAAACACTAAGCATATGCCTTTCGAAACACGTTAAAACATCTCTTTCGAAACCATCAAAACATACTTTTCGAAGGTACTAAAGATAACTTATTAAATCAAGGAGCATAGCTTCAAAACTATTTGAAAGTACCCCTAACCCTTTCGACACCATTGGCTTTATTCTTAAAAGTATATTTTGGGTTAAAGTGAATACAAACAAAAGTACCTTTTGAAACTATTAGCCTTCATATAAAAGAGTTTGTGGAAAACTGATAGCTTTGGAACCATCTATTCGAAAGCTCAAATCATTTGAGTAAAACATTTGGATGGAAAACTTTGAACCCCTCTCTAAGCCATTGCCTTTGAAATTTTTATATGGCTAACACAGCCCTTTCAAAAGCTTTGGGACTGGCTTATAACATTTATAAAAAAAGCTACCTTTTGAATTCATTGATGACTTTAATCCATTTGATAGGCATAAGGTTGGTAGCACAGTTTTACTGGGTTGAAACTACCCTTTCGAAAGCATTGATTTTAAAAATAGGGCGATCCGTTTGAAAGCTACACTTTAAATAGAAAGGGGGAAACCACATCGAAAGCTATATTAAACCTCTTTCGAAAGCATTCTTTCGAAAACAAGGCAAGTAGCATCTTCAAAAGCAATTTAAATTGGTTTTGACCCCTTCAAAAGCATGGTTTCGACTCCATACCTACCGCTATTTTCCAATCCACTATGTACCAACGCATCGATACCATGTGTATTGATTTCAACTTGGTTGAGGCGAAAGTATAGGGGCAAAAGGCTCTACTAAAAGTGGTGAAACCATACTTTGTACAAAAACTATTTTATTGCCTTTTCAAGTAATTGCTTTTTAACTAACCATCCTATTTATAAAATTTCATTTAGTTTCCACAAAATATTCAAATTCTTTTCTAAAACCAACCACATTTATTTCAGATCTAAATAAAGGTAACTAACAAAGAAGCCCTTCCCTTAAGCAAAACAATTAAAACATTCGAGTCCTCCAAAAAAATAAATTCAATTTCCATAGTAAATTACTTAGGAAAAGTCAACAAAAATTACTGAAATTCACTTACAACATGTTATCTAACATGTGTGCCAAATTATTCATATAATTGCCGAAATAAATTTTAAACCTAGTTATTCGTTTCTTTCTTCAAAAGTTCATAATAATTTCCCATATTTTGGAAAATTAACAAAATTGAAACCCATGTCCAAAATAATTACTTATATAACATTTGAATTCCTCATGGCATTCGAAATCTAGTAAATATGATTTTTACCTAAAATTGAATTAAACATTTATCAAACAATCTTATTTGAATCGAACATATCATAAAATCCATGCATAGCATCATCAAAATTATCACACCAGGTTTTAAATATAAACCCGAAATCAAATTATCTTTAATAACGAAAATAGAGATGGTTTTGATTATTATTCACCTTTATTAGGATAAGGAATTTTAGATTTGATCTTTGACTAGTTCCTCTTACGTGATTGCTCAGCTTTAACTGATTCTCCCCTTTTCTTCCCCTAGTTTATGGCCGGCTTGAACTCTCTTTGATTTACATTTTTGAGTTTCTGAAAAATGAACGTACAAAGAAATGGAAACAAGATTTTTAGGGTAATGGATTATGGGTGCGACTACTACCTATAATGCCCTTGTTTTATTCCCTTATTAATTATCTAATAAACCATTTCCTTAAACTCATTCTTTATGTTTATTTAAGCACGGCCACTAATTAAATTTTCAAATCTTAATCCCCTTATCACTCTAATATTTACATTATTCTGTTTAATTTATCTAATTGAACATCCTGAATAATGTTATTTAAAATTAAGGGGGTCATAGGCTACCCTCCTTAAAAAAAATCGTACTCGAAATTCATTAAGGACTAAATACTAGACATTGCAATAATCTGTAATAGCTCCTAACTACCATACTAGCTTACCTGACTAGCAATTGTCTATACAAAGCTAATATAGAACATACCCTCACAACAGATTAGGGTAAGTATCTCCAATCATGTCTTATGTCCCTCACGTACAGCCCTCATTGTCGTTCCACTTAACTTTCACCACATTGATTGTTTTGTTCCTTAACCCTTTCTCATCTCTCATACAACCCGAACTGGTTGTCTAACAAAAGTCAAATTCAGTTCTACTGTGAAATCATCCAACCCTATTCGAGGAACAGTAGTTTTTGGATTATTCACATACTTGCGAAGATGAGACCCGTGAAACACAATATAGACCCCTTCCATACTGCTTGGTAAATCTAATTTGTATGCGAGTTTTTGATACTCTCTATAATTAGGAACGGACCAATATATCTTAGTGCCAGTTTCTCAGACTTTCCGAATTGCACCACAGCCATCATCAGTGATACCTTCATGAAAACCCTATCTCCAACCGAAATTCTAGGTATTTATGCCTCTTATCTGCGTAACTCTTTATCTAGACTAAGCTTCCCTCCTCCTTTCACAGATCTACTCAATCTTCTATGTCACCTCTCTAACCAGATATGGACCTAAGTCTAATATTTCTTCAATCTCCAATGAACATGTTGGTACTTTGCATGGACTTTCATACAAAGTTTCAAAATGCACCATTCCTATACTAGTCTGATAAATATTATTATAGGAAAACTCCATTAAGTGCAGGTGATCTTCCCAAGATCTACCAAAGTCCAATACACAAGCTCTTAGTAAATCCTCAAGTACCTTAATGACTCTCTCTGTTTGCCCATCCGCTTGAGGATGATACTCATTACTCATCTTAAATTTGGTACCTAACACATCGTATAGGCTCTTCTAGAATTCAGTAGTAAACAGAGCATCTCTATCACCGACTACACAACTAGAAATTCCATGTAGTTTAACTATATTCTTCATGAAAAGCTTAGTTAAAACATATGTGGTTCGTGTTGACTTAACATGAATGAAATGGGCACTCTTGGTCAACCTTCCACTATGACCCATATACTTTCATTTCCTCTATTTGACTTTGGCAACCTGTCTTTAAAACCCGTAGATATCGAATTCCATTTCCAAATTGGTATCTCCAAAGTTTCATGCAACCCACTTGACTTCTAGTGTTCAGCCTTCGGTTATTGATATTTTGCACGCTACCTAACCCGTAAGCCAACATCCCTCTTCATACCTTTGCAGTAGAAGCTCCTCTTCATATCCTATTACATCTTGGTTCCTCCAAGATAAATCATAAATTTAGACCAATGACATTCCTAAAGAACTTCTTTCCTTTAGTCCTCAACATTCAGAACACACAACCGTCCCTTCTTTCACAACCATCCTTTTTGGTCACAACTAAAATATTTGAGATCATCGATCCAAATTCCATCCTCATGCCTTTAAACTTTCTTGAGTAATAATGGATCTTCTTTTTGCTCATAAGAAATCCTTTCGATCAACACTAGTTGAACTTCCAAATAGGACAACATAGCGGTGCTCTAATTAGAACTAGCAGTCAATCTTAACTGCACACTACAAGTAGTTAAAGCTTCCATATCTTTCCATTCTGCCAGCATAGTAAGCACCACATTCTGATTTCTTTTGCTAAGAGCATCTGCTACCTTATTTCCTTTCATAGGCGTATACTCTATACCAAAATCATATGCTGCTAAAAACTCCAACCACCTTTGCTATATCACATTCAACTCCTTCTGAAAGAATAAATACCTTTACGACTTATGATCTGTATATGGCTCAAGCCTATCCCCTAAGAGATAATGTCTTTGTATTTTCAATGTGAAGATCACCGCAGCTAATTCTAAATCATGAGTAGGATATCTCACTTCATGCGGTCTAAGCTGTCATGAAGCTTAGGCAATAACTTTACCCTTATGCATCAACACCACTCCTAATCCTGTCCTACACGCATCGGTATACACCACTAACCCTTGATTTACGTCTTGGCTACTTACATGGGTGCATTGATCAAAAAATGTTATAAATTAAGGAATGCTTCCTTACATTTGTCGGACCAAACAAACCTCACATCCTTCCTGGTTAACTTACCCAAAGGTGCTGATGCTTGTGAGAAATCCTTAATAAATCTTCGGTAATAGTCAGCAAATCCAAGAAAACTTCTAGTCTCGGTCATCATCACTGGTCTCATCCAATTATTAATAGCTTTAGCCATATCTATATCAACTAACAAGCCCTTTTTTGAAACCATGTGACGAAGAAACTAACCTCTTTCATCCAAAAGTGACACTTGGAAAACTTTGCTTTCAATTAGTGCTGCCTCGACATCTCAAGCACTAATCTAACATGATCTTCATGCTCTCTTTCATCCTTAAAGTATACTAAAATGTCATCTATAAACACCATCACAAACCTATGCAAGTACTCTCGTAAAACTCGGTTCATTAGATCCATGAAGAAAGCAGGTGCGTTCGTTAACCTAAATGGCATTACTAACAAATCATACAAACCATACCTAGTTCAAAATGATGTCAATAGAATACTCTCCTCTGTAACTCTAAACTGATGGAAACCTTTCACTAGATCCAACTAGGAAAACACTCTAGCTCCACACAACTAGTCAAATTGATCATCTATTCTTAGAAAAAGATATTTACTTCTAATCTTCTTCCCGTTCAACTTACCATAGTAGATACACTTCTAATGATCCGTCAGGTTTCTTCATGAACATCATGGCCACTGCATAGAACGAACTTCTTAGTCTAATAAAATATCTCCCTTGAAAATCTACTAGCAGCACCTTTAATTCCTTCATGTTGGTCGATGTCATCATGTTAGGTGGTCTACTTACAAGATCAGTTCCTGGCACAAGATCAGTTCCTAGCACAAGATCTATTTGAAACTCAATAGCTCATTTTGGTGGTAATTCTGTAATTGGCTCAAAGACATTGGCAAACTCTCTTGCTACTCGAACCAGACTTAATTCTTCTCCAACTTCCTTAGAACTTAACAAAGTATAAACATTCTAGTTTGAATTCTCCATAGAGAATATGATTCGGTTATGACTAGCAGGGTGTCTCAACGATATTGCCCTGTTCTAGCAAAATATCCTAGCCTTATATTTACCTAACTAATCCACACCCAAAATGATTCCAAAATTTACAAAATCAAAAACATACAGACTGCATGTAAACTTATGACCTAATAAATCAAGTTCTAACTGGTCACATCTCAACCTAGAGTTGCATACCCTTCTATCAAATTCATAATCCTTAAGGAAGTAACGATGTATGTGGGTTCTGAGCATAACCTATCAATCAAAAACTGAGATATGAATAAATGTGATGCACCGGTATCAAATAGTACCCTAACTGGTATACTTTGAATCAAAAGCATACCTTCCATCACAATCTTCCCTTTCTCAGCTGTAGTTGGCCAACCAGTTGGTGGTCCAACAGCGAAGACTTTCTCCTGTCCGTCCCTATTGGTTGTCGATACTGATTTTTACAATGCCCAACCTGATCATAGTTAAAGCACTTCACGCCCTTCTTTTCTGCAGCCTTCTTCCCTTTGCATGTCCAGTATTCATGAGAAAATGACCCTTCTTAAAACACTGAAAACAAACCAAATCATCGTTTTCCTTCTTGATAACCTCTCCCATCTGGGCTTCCTTCTTCTTAAAGAACTTCCTCTTCTTTCCCTGAGAACTCTAGGATTCAACCGGCTTTTCTTCCCTATAAGTATCAAGCATTTCCTCATGGAAGATTGCATCTCCACAATAACATTAAACGGATCATATTAAAAGTGGGAATTGTTTAGATTTAAGTCATTGATTTAAATACGAATGTTTTGAAAGTATAACCTATTTGAAGTCGAAATGATTATTGAAGAAAATCTGATATTTTAATATGAAGTATGATTCATTCTTGAAATTTAAAAGAACCAACCGGTGTGTAAAATGGATGATCGGTGGTTAAGGGGACCGAGTCTGAATGAATGGCATACTCTTTGTTATTCTATCGAAAATATTTTAATAACCGTGTACACGGTGGGTGTTTTCTAAATATAGTGGTTAAATTGGCAACGTTTACAGGGATGAAAAAAGAGAACGACGATGGATGACCTCGACACTTGTGTCAATTTGAAATGACTAAAACAGGAGCATATGTCTGGCCAATGGGTTAGCTACCTTTAGGGGACCCACCCCTTTGTATTACTATATTGATTTTGACTTGATCAGTGAACCTTGATTTGATTTTAGGGGTGGTAGACTTGGTCGACAGTCACTGCGACGATGTGTTACGATCAGCCAGAAAGGGTAAACTAGTAGAATCCTAACATGGGTATTACCTCACGTGCCTTGTCACACTGTTATCCTTTTATGCGCCTGTTATGGTTTTTTTTAGTATGGTACATGTAAGTAACTCACTGCCTACTAATGTTACCTGTTGTGTTACAGGACGTGCACAGACTACCTGCTTAATAATTTGTAAAGGGGGATCAATGTAAAGACTTAACGCTAGGAAAAAATATTAATTTTATTAATAGACATTACATATATAACGTATCTTTCTACATATTGATGTTTGGATCCATAATAGATGGAAAATCCCATAATATCTCTTAATTTATTACACTCACGTTGTACACTTTATAGGATATGTAAAATCCCGTAAACATCCCTGAAGCTATTACATTCATATTTACTTATTGATTTAACTTACATAAGAACTTTTAGTTCTGACTC
This sequence comes from Allium cepa, assembly GCA_030765085.1. Taxonomy (NCBI): domain Eukaryota; kingdom Viridiplantae; phylum Streptophyta; class Magnoliopsida; order Asparagales; family Amaryllidaceae; genus Allium; species Allium cepa. The sequence goes on along the minus strand of CM060937.1, from coordinate 869,903,392 downwards.
GAGTGTTTTGTCTTTTCATTACGCTCAGGTCAGCTCAAGCATTTCACTATTTAAAGACATTATTTCCAGAGGACAAAGGCAGATTTTGGTATATTATATTATTAGTACTATTCAATTGCATCGATTTGGTATGTTTGTTGATTGTACTCTTATTATGTTGTAAAATTTTGTAATCAAATGTATATTGTAAAACAGCTTCATGAACCATTTATTGATTATTATACTCTGTCATTCCATTGCGAGATATTATGTTTTGTTTTCCTTCTTTTCTCTTATTTTCTTATTAATCCCCATTGACAATCCTTCCTTTTGAACGGTTGAGTTAGACAGTTGGTTTATTGTCGACTTAAATCGTCCACTAAGGAGGGTCATACAGTTTCTAACCCTTGTCAAAAGGTTGGCCTTGGTTGTTCTCTAGATATCTTCAATGGAAAATCCATTATGTGAACTTACCTTAGCAGTTTTGTTTGTATACCAATTGAGTACATTGTGGTGTGACCAATTGAGCATCACCGTTATTGTTAACAGGAAAACTTGTCAACATCCCCAATGCAAAGTACAAGGTAATTAGGTTCAAACAAAAAAAAGTTGTTGAAATGATTCTCTCCTTTAAAAGCGTACCCTTTGACCATATTAACACAATCGAAAGGGTTTGGATATTTCTCTACTTTTCGTCCAAGTTGACTTAATCAAAAGGATAAATAGAACTATCCCCACTATTCGATTGGGTTGACTTAGTCCAAAGGTTTTAAGGGGTTTGATCTGATATGCAGCCTAAGCAAGCAACATTTGATCGAGTCCTTTCTTTGAGTGAGTCGACAGCAATTGGCCATCCTAGCTCTTCATCCCGTTCGACCATGTCGAAGGGTAACACTCTGACCCTTTCAATCATGTCCAAAGGGACACATATTTTGTTAGTATGACACAGCTGCTTTTGACCTCATGGTTTTGTTGCTTTGGTTGTGGAACCCTTCGAAAAGATTGCAGGTACCACTGGGGATATACTCCTTTCGAATGAATTCCTCTCTAATAAAATGTCGGTCAATTATAAACAGAGGTTCCCTTCGAAATGACCCCTTTAATTATATCGAAGGGGGTTTTACTCTTTCGAAACGTTTCTAGCTTATAACTGCTAAAGGTTCAATTTGATTTCCTTGTATAAGATTGACCTGAATATTCCCCAGTTTTATAATTTATCATGGTCAAAACCCCATCATCATCCTTGTTTTTGTGGACGAATGTTGGTTCCGATGATGATGTGTTTCGACTTAATATGACCAAGTCGATCATATGCATCGCGAAGATAGCAAGAAGTTAAGAGAATAGGTTACAATCAAGTGCAAGGGAACAATATTCTAGCTAGTGATCTAAATGTTCTTCCTCATCATCAAAATCCTTAATGCACAAGCCATCTCCTTTTCATTCATAATCCAAAATGAGTTACAAGATATAGAACTTTTTCCCCAAATTGATTTAGGGTTTCTAGAGAGTTTAATTTCAACTAAGAAAGTAGAGTAGAAGAAATGAATTTGGTATTCCAAAAATCAGTCCCAAAAACTGGACCCTTGTGTCTTATTTGTAGATGCAGATCGGCCCCCCTTCCATGTATGTGCCTTTGACTTGGTCCAAAGGGCCCCTCTTTCTATGCCACCTCAATCCTTTCAACTTGGTCGAAAGGCTATGACACCTTTCGACGCTATCGAAAGGCTTTTTTTTGTTCTTTCTAATGTGCTCTTGTGCTTTCTTCATCTTTTCTCAGACCTTTCGACTGAGTTGAAAGGGTCCTTTATCAACGTTTCGCCTTTATTGACCCTTAAATACTACTTTCTTCAGAAAACCTTTCAACACCGTCGAAAGGTTTCCAAATGCGCCTTCTCCTTCATATTGCCTTATTGATAAGATTGAGGCTTTCGACTTCATTGATAGGTTGTCCATATTGGTTTTGAAGCGATGTAAGTACCAATGGATTTGATGATGTTGAGTAGCCTTCGAATGCATGCCTGAGAACTAAAGTGAAACCTCTTCTTAATATTATTGGCCTCGGCCGATTCGAAAGGCTTGTATATTCTTTCGAAAAGTTGTGATAGGGGCGAAACCTCTAGTTTTGAAAGGTTTAGCACATAAGTGAGAGATTGCCAACTATTGCCTTCGGAAGGGGTTCTGAAGATGTCTTTATTTGTTCATCTGTGTCGAAAGGTTTGAAGAGCCAGAATGGTATGCCTATTTCCATCTAAGTCGAAAGCCTTCATACTGTATACGCAGTTGGTGCCTTCAGCTCCTCCGAAACTTTCTTAAAGCTTTCGAAACATCTTCTTATGACCTTTGTGAAACCTATGCCTATTTCTTCATCGGAACCTCACTCTTATTAGCCTTTTTTCGAACTTCTGCTATTAAGTAGATTTATGGCTAAAATTTTGCCACCCCTTGTATAAAAGAATCTTTTGTTCTTTAGGACAAAAATTTCATAACTTTCTCACTCTTCATAACTTTTATTTTTCCATAAAATTTAAAGTAAGTGATATTTGCCGTTGTTAGCTCATTACTGTATTTACATGCATGTTTAGTAATAGATTAGCATATTAATACTTTTGTATTTGGATGGTTAGTTGATCATAATCCAATCCATCAATAATGAAATTTGTAACCGACAGCTACTAATTGCATATAATAGATGTGGTTTACGAACTCCTTGTGGGAAACTGCCAATAACTGAAAATAGGGACTATGGGTTATTATCAAAAGATAAGCCTTTGTAATTCATCCACTTTAATATGTATTTGGAAATTTCCTTAGAAATTTGAATGATCCTAAATCCCTTATTCGGACGCTATTGAACATTATCTAGATTTATAAAACATCACCTCTACCTCTGGCATTAAGAAGTCTAGCTTGAATTCGATTGTCTGTAGTAACCTCAACTCTTATTACAACATACCCCCAGTTTAGGATTTAACTGAGATTAGGAAACAATGAAATTTAACCCAGATTAGGGTATTAACTAGCGAAGTTTGATAATATGACATCTAGAATATAGATAATAATATCCAAAAATAGTTCCTTATGTGGCACTTCTAAAGCCAGATTCGGGTTTTCATGGAAAATCAAACAGGAATTAGTAAGTATTGTTTTCATCTAAAGTTCTGAGCCCAGATCAGGGCATATGTTAGACAATTGTATTTGTAAAAGAATCTTCAGCCTAGATTAGGGCATATATTGTGTATGCAGACTTCCATACTAAATGTTGTTAAGATAGAACTCCTCTGTCCAGATTAGGGCATATATTAGACCACCAGAAGTTCATGAAAATTATATTTATAATAGAAGCCACAAAAACCCATATTAGGGCATTACGACAAAATCAAATGATAATATCGAAATCTAGGTTCAAGTATAACAATTGTAGTGATCAACAATGTTCCCATACGCAGATTCGGGTATAACAAAGATAACGATTGATAAAGACCCGAAACCCAGATTTGGATATTAGTAAATGAAGTCCTAAAATGTATGCTTCAAAACCAAGAGTTATGTATTAAGTAATGAAATTTAGATATGGGAGACCTGAAACCTAGATTCGGGCGTTAATAGTTGATGTTTAGAAATGAAAGTCCCGAGACCTAGATTTGGGTAATAATAAGCAGTGTTATGTTTCACTCCTTTGCTTATGTCCACTTTGACATGTATTAACCTTTCAACTTTTGAATATATGATCAGATTAGCTGCCACTTAAGCTTGGATGTTTTAGTCCATCATCGGATAGGTCGTTTCATAGGTTCGGATATTTCAGTCTTTTGCTTAATGTGTCCCTTCTGGGCCTTGGACGTCTTAGTCCATTATTTGATGAGCCTCTCCTGTGCTTGGACATCTTAGTCCATTGTTGAGTGAGCCTCTTCTTGGGCTTGGACATCTTAGTCCATTGTTGAATGAGCCCCTTCTTAGGCTTGGACATCTTAGTCCATTGTTGTTCGGTGTGCTTGGTTAGCTCATCTTAGAGGCTGGAATCATTCACTTACTCGACCTTCTTCTAGGAGGTGCCCTTCCATGGCTAATTTGCGGCACGAATAGGGGCTTGTTCAGTGATTTACCATGGCTTGTCTTATGGCACAGATAAAGGCATACTTCGTCCTCCCTCTAGGAGTTGCCTTACCCTGGCCATTGCATGGTGCGAGCAAGGACTTATTTGGTGCTTTAACCTGGCCATCTTATGGCATGGTTGAAGGCTTATTCCGTCCTTCCTCCAGTTGGTGCCTTGACCTGACCAGAGGTGCGACCAAGGGCTTGTCCAATGCATTAAGCTAGCCAACTTATGGCGCAGCTAAAGGCTTACATGCCCTCCCTCTAGGAGGTGCTCTGCCCTAGCTAACCTGGTACAGACATAGGCTTTTCTACCATCTTAGGTAGGCTACCATCTTAGGTAGTATCCAAATATAAGGAGTATCTCAAACCCAACCATGTAGTTTTAAAGAAAGCGATGTTAATTCATTGTTTTCGAAAAATATGGCCTCAAATGTTTGACATTCCATGTTCTTGAAACCATATTGCCATCTCGTCGACATAATTTGTGAGCTCCTTACCGGATTACTTTACAAACTATTAATGGTCCCTCTTAGTTTAGTCCTAGAGGTCCATCTGCTGGATTTCTGGTATTGGCCATCACTCAACGGAGTACCAAATCCCCCTCGTGAAATGAACAAGTTCTTACTCTTGAATTATAGTATCTTGAGATTCTTTTTTGATACTTAGTTGTTCTTACCGATGCTTTATCTCTTAATTCATGTATCAATTCAAATGATTCTTTTTTCAACTCTTGATTTTTATCGAAAACATATGCGATCCTTCGATGTGAGGGTTTCTCAATCTCGATGGTAACACTGCCCTACACCCATATGTTAAAGAGTAAGGGGTATGTCCTGTTGCTGTCTTTGCAGATGTTCGGTAAGCCCATAGTATAAGTGGCAGTTCTTTTACCCAAAATCCTTTTTCCTTATTTAGCCGCTATTTCAAAATTGTCTTTATGGTTTTTTTCACAGCCTTAGCTGCTCCATTTGCTTTTGGATGTACAACAGATGAAAAACTTCTAATAATTCCATAAGCGAGAGAATACTTCACTCTCAAATTGCTCCCATTGTTAGAATTTATCTTCTGGGAAATTCCAAATTTGGTTATGATGCTCTTGATAACAAATCTAAGTACCTTCCTAGACATAATCTTAGAAAGAGGTTCCGCTTCGACCCATTTGGTGAAATAGTCGATGGCAACTATAGCATACTTTGCCTCACCTTTTGAAATTGGTAATGGGGCGATTATGTCTATTCCCCATACATCAAAGGGCCATGGAATTGTAATTAGAGTCAATTGACTTAGGGAAATCTAGGAATCTTTGAATATTTCTGACACTTTTCACATCTTTTCACATATTCGATGGCTTGGCTTACCATATGTGGCCAATAAAATCCCTGCTTCATTATTTTCTTTGCTAGCTTTGTTCCATTTAAATGATCTCCGCAAAACCCTTTGTGTACTTCAACCATTAATTTTCTCCATCATTCATGCTCACACATATTAGGTAAGGATGAGCATATCCTTTTTTATAAAGGATTCCATCCATCATTATCAAGGTAGGATCTTGTCTCCTGATTTTTCTTGCTTCTCTTTTAACTAATGGGAGTATTCTTTTAACAAGGTATTCAAAAATGGGTGACATCCAGGAATCATCATGCATGTTAGTTGATCTTGGATGGTCGGTCCCTTCATCTGATATTTCCTTTCCAATACTTGGAGTTTCCTAATATTCGATTGGGACAATACGTGTCTTCTAGGCTCCTCTAGAGCTGGCAAATTTTTCTAGTGAGTTTGCTTATGAATTTTCTTCTCTTAGAACTTGGTGCATTGAGAAATCTTCAATTAAAGCAATCATTAAAGTATCATCTTCATATATAAGTATAGCTTAGGGTCTTATTTTTGATGTATCTGTTTCACTTGGCTCACCATCAGTAGAGAATCACTAAAGATCCGTATTTGTATAATTTTTAGTTCTAGTGCCAAAATGAATCCCACTATCATTGCCATATTATTGGTTGCTGGAAATCCCAATTTCATGGTGCAAACAGTGTCCATATGGGATTATGATTATATATCCTGCTTTGGCCCCTTGTTCATTTTGATGACCATCCAGGAATAATTGCTATATGGGCTTCTGATATTTCTCTTTTTTTGATTGTTCCTTAATAAAGCTAGTGCACTCATTAACAAAGTTTGCTAATGGCTGCCCCTTGATTGCAGCTCGTGGTTGAAATTCTATGTTGTATTGGCTAGTTCGATCCCCCATTCACCAATCTTCCAGACGTTTCAGGTTTACTAAAAACTTGCTTAAGAGTATTTTGTCTTTTACTATATTTCATTCTCTGCTAACTAAGGCACTATGAGCCTGGATGATCATCTTATTCCACTGGTAGCACACTTTTTGGAAGCATTCTTAGCTTTGAAGTTGGTCAATACTCTGATCGGGTGTGCCTGAAAGTATGCTCTGAGCTTTTGAGCTGTGAGAATCGAGCAACAGGCTATTTTTTCTATAACTGAGTACCAGACCTCTGTATCCTTTAACCGCCTGCTTACATAATATACCGGAAGTTGTGCCAAATTCCCTTCTTTAATTAGTACTTAGATGGATGCATGTTTTGATACTACCATGTATGGGTACAAGATTTCCCCGTTCTCGGGACTTGAAAGTATCGGTAGTTTTTCTAAATGTCTTTTCAATTCTTGAAAGGCTTTCCTACAATCCTCTCCCTATTCGAAATTCTTCTCCTTCTTGATCACATCAAAGAAGGGTAATACTTTCCAGTAGCTTTAGAAATGAATCTACTTAGGGCAACTACCCTTCCTTTCAAACTTATCACTTCTTTGCTGGTTTTAGGTTTGACCATGTCCTTAATGGCTTAAATTTGATCCAAACTTGCTTCGATCTCTTGGGCACTTACAAGATAGCCTAAAAAATTTCCAAAATGAACTCCAAAATAACATTTCTATGGGTTCAATTTCATGTGATATTTCCGCAATATCCTAAATGTTTCCTTTAGATCTTTAAGATGATTCTCAGGCTATCTAGACATCGCTAACATATCATCCACATAAACCTCCATGTTTCGACCAATTTGTTCTTTAAACATTCAGTTAACCAATCTTTGATAGGTTGCCCTTGCATTCTTTAACCCTATTGCCTTGTAGCAATAAATTCTCCATTAGGTTATAAAGCTGGTATGTTCTTCATCTGGCTTAAACATTGGTATCTGGTTGAATAGGCATCCATAAAAGACAACAACTTGTGCCCGCTTGTTGTGTCCACTAACTGATCAATTCGCGATAATGGGATGCAGTCCTTTGGGCATACCTTGTTTAAGTCTATGTAGTGGATACAAGTTCTCCATTTTCAGTTTGACTTCTTTACCAGAACTAGGTTGGCTAACCACTTTTGATAATATATTTCCCAAATAAATCCATTTTCTAGGACTCTATCAACCTCTTCTTTTAAAGCATCCGATCGCACCTAGCTCAACTACCTCTTTTTCTGCCTTATGGGGGTTTCTCTTAGATTGATGTTAGGTGCATTACACATGACCGTTAGGTCGATCCCCATCATATCAGAATGTGACCAGGCAAATACATCTTTGTTGACCTTGAGAAACTATACTAAATCCTTCTTTAGGTCATCATTTAGATCCTTTCCGACTTTAACCACCTTAGTAACATCATCCGAATCTACGTAAGCTTCCTCAAGATCCTTTATGGGTTTTATCCTTTCAGTTTCACCTTGGCAATCGAATTATGTGATTATAGGGCTTTCTTCTGCTAAGTTTGCATAAACTCTCATTCACTTAACCCTGAAAGGAATGTACCTTTCATACGTATGTTTGTTAAATTTATTAATTTCAATCTTTGCTTCGAATGTTGGATGTGAAAATCCATCATCCAAATGTTGTAAAATAGTAGAAGAATCAAAGTACACAGAATACACCCTTTTATACTGGTAAGTTTGCAAAATACATTTCCCGAGAGCTAAACTTCTCTCCTTGGACATTTCCCCAGCCTCACTTTGTTAGGAATTTTACCATGATGTATTTCAAGGAGACAAAAGCATCGATCTCATCAGGAGTTGGCCTGCTAAAGAAGGCATTGTAGTAGGATGGTTGATCAATTATCATGAAAATAGTTTCGAATATTATGTAGGTTGGCGACACTCCCATTTGTATGAAAAGCTTAATCAGTCCCAACGGAGTTGATCCTTCATTGTTGAATCTAAATATGGGCTCTGCGCTTAGCTTTAGCTTGTGATCTGGAATGTTCATCTAATCGAAGGCGTGCTTGAAGATTACATTGACTCCACTGCCTATGTCAACCCGAATCTAAGAGACGATTGATAACCCAATATATGCGGTAATCATCAAAGGATCATTATCAGTATAGTAAACCCCCTTTGTTAGCTCTTGTGGGGTGACAACAAGATTAGGCTCCCGAATGTTGAGATGTGGATTCTTCATTGGGGGTTCTTCTTGGACAGATTAAATCCTTTATTTTGCTTCTTTAATCTACCTGCTTTGGGCCGCTTGCTATTTCCTGCCAGATGTGGCCTACAGTGTATCACATCAATTATGTTGATGGGCGGACTCATGCTTAGGGGTTCCTCATTTTCCAGCACATTTATAGCATTGTGAGGGAATTTTTTTGGACCATTCGCTATATGATGTGGTTTCTGTTGATCCTCAACAAACTCCTTCAAATGACCCTCTCGGATCAGCTTCTAAATAATTCCGGCCAGAACCCTGCACTCATCGGTTTTGTGGCCATTAGCTTTGTGATAAGCGCAATAGTCTCCTCTTTTTTTCTGTTCAGGGTTGTTCTTTGCTTTGAAGGAGGTTGGAAACTTGACTCTTTCTTTAGCTACAGCATACATGTAAGACAACGACAAGTTTAAAGCAACTCTGTTAGTAATCGGATCCTCCCATTTGGTCCTCTTGTGGCCAACGACCTTGGCAAATCTTCCCCTTCTTTCCTGAGGTTAGTTTCTTTCTTAGCATAGTAAAGCTCATCCATCTGGATGAACTTGTCATCTTGAAAATGAAAGTCTTGTAGGTCTTTGCAGCCGTTAACAAAGAGCTATTTCCAGAAGGGGGTATTTTCAACTAGGCCAGAATGAACAGCTATAAGCTTATCTCGATCGTTCATATGTTTGGCTTTTAAAGCTTCAACATTGAATCTTCTCAAGTAATCTTACAAAGATTCTCCTGGTCTTCGTTTTATATTGGCCAAGACTATGTAGTCGATCGTGTGATTTTTGCAGATGCAGAATTGGGCCTCATAAGAGCTTCCATGAGTATATGGTCTTGTCTTCTCCCGGTACTGCCTGTACCATTTTGTTGTTGTTCCCTGGGGATTGACTGGGAATAGTCGGCATCTGACAGCTCCAGATGCATTGTAAAACCAAATTTGGCTGTCAATAGCAATTAGATGATTGTTAGGGTCCGTAACCCCATGATATTTCATTGATGGTACATATGAAGGGATAAATGCTGCAATAATCTTATCAGTGAAGGGAGGCACTCTCTCATTGTCATTGAGATTTTCATCCATTTTTCTTTTCCCTTTTGAATTCATAGCATCTTTGATTGCCTTCTCAGCGGCGTCTTTTAGATAAGCTTCGACATTTTCATAATTTTTCTATTTCGGGAAATATTCCTTTGATGTTGAACTCCCAGATGTTCTAGTGACTTGTTAAGAACTCTTTCCTAATGATTAGCTTTCGATTGGGGAATTCTTTCTTCTTTGAGGATGTCATATCTACTTTCGATTCATTGGTATTAGATTTTAGATTCCTCCTAGGAGAGACAACCTCTTCTCCATGAGTTTGTTTTGGAGTTTTCAAATATTTTTGAGATAGGGCCATCTTGAGCAGCTCTGCATCTCTTGCAGCTGTTGTTCCAAGTATTAGATTTTAGCTGTGTTCTCGTCTTGTTGTGCTAGTGATGAAATCTGTCTAGGAATGGCCTCGTCTATATTAAAAGATGGAACTTGTTACTCCAGAAATTCACCTTTCGACCAAGTCGAGACCTCTTTGAATAAAGGACAAGAGAGAAGAGCTAAGACCAAACCTTTCGAAGGAGCCGACGGGATGCTGCCATCAAAGTATAAATGCTTAAAGACCTTTCGAAGGTGTCAGAAGGTTCCTCCTATTAATATTCAAAGAGTTCCTACCTTTCGAAGAAGATGAAGGAGTCGGAAGCAACATTCCTCTTTCACTGACTTCCCACAACTAGATAAAGGTCTTTTGATCAAGTCGGTGCCACGCCTTCTGAAGACGATGAGGAATAGCTCTTTGAATATATGCCAAACCATTTAAAACGAATGGTTTTGCCAACTTTCAAACTACTAGAAAGCAAGTATTATCTAGAGCAACCCCTTTGAAAGATATAGTAAGCCTTTTGAATTGGTCCAAACCAGTGTGGTACAAGAAGGGTTCTGCATTAGATCAAAACAAGAGCATGGAATAACCAACATCATCGAAACTAAAGGAATTGGCTAACGACAGAGTCGGAAGCACTTTTAAGACAACTAAGAGAAGAGAAGTGCTACCATTCCTTTCGAAAAAGACAATAGCTATCTTAGATCACTCTATAGCCACCTTTGGACCTACTCGAAAGCATCGGGATCGAAAGGTGCCAAGTCACATCTATAAAGAAGACCGAAGGGGTCACATTTTGGGGATCCGATTTCTCTCATTCGAAACTTGTATTTTCTTTAATAAAGCATTGCAACCCTAATTTGAAGATTATCGATTTGGGAATTTAACGAGTTAGAGTTTCTTTATATGGAAAAAGGAAAGTCCTAAGAACTTTTGATTACTTTACTAATTTCTTGAGCTTTTGTTGAATTTACCTCTATGTTTCAGGTTTAGCCTCCATCGAAAGGCTCCTATCGACATAGTAAATACCTCTTCAGGCTTTAGTAACTTCTGTAACTCATTCAAACCATCTAATCTGTGACCTAAAGCCTTCAACGAAGTCAAAGCCAGCCCTCAGAACACCAAAACCAGTAATTACCGATTCAAACCCTGGGAAATTATACTCACAACTTTCGACAAGGTCGAAACCTACCTCAAATCCACTGAAGCATAAGATTTTCTACTTAAAAAGAAAATCAAGCCCATAAGCCTTCGACAAGGTCAAAACCTGCCTTTCTATTTAATAACCAAAACCTAAGTCAACATATAGCTCTAGGTCTTCGACAGGGTCGAAACCTATCTAAAAGTGTGTAACTCGGGTTGTTTAAATCATATCGAAAGGAACGCTTTCGAAGGAGAAACCATACCTACCTATCTGGATCGAAAGGTCATCAAGCACAAAAACCCACCCTTTCAAAACAATCGAAAGGCCTACTCAAGAAATATTAACAAATAATTCCTAATCGAAAGGCAATTTTAAAAGGATCCAATCCTTCTTTCCAGCACTACTTGTGTAAAGGAATTTTCATCTTACTTAGCATCATTTTTAGGGTGTTGACAAGAAATCTTGTCAATAGAGCTATATTCTCCTCCTGAGTAGTGCAGTGTAATGCTCCTTCCTCATTTTCACTTAGTCGATTTGATCCCATTTTTCCTATCCAATAAAAATGTGCCACAATTAGTCTGTAAGATGATATGAGTTCGGAGGTTCAAACCATCCTTGTAGCGCCAAAAATGTTAACAAGAAAACTTGTTAACATCGCCAATGCTAAGCAAAAGGTAATTAGGTTCAAAGGAAACCAAGTTGTTGAAAAGATTCTCTCCTTCAAAAGCATACCCTTTGACCAGATTGTCACAATTCGAAAGGTTTTTGGATGTTGCTATATTTTTCGTCCAAGTTGACTTAATCAAAAGGATCAATAGAACTATTCCCACCTTTCGACTTGGTTGACTTAGTCGAAAGGATTCAAGGGGTTTGATCTGGTATGCAGCTTAAAGTAGCATTTTATTCAATCTATCCTTTGAGTGTGTCGAAACCAATTGGTCATCCTAGCTCTTTATACCTGTCGACCATGTCAAAAGGAACACATTTTATTGGTATGACACGGCTGCTTTTAACCTATTTGTTTCGTTTCTTTGGTTATGGAACCCCTTCGAAAGGGTTATTGGTGTCATTGGGGATTATTGAATTAGTTCTTATCTAATAAACCGGTGTTCAATTATAAACAGAGATCCCCTTCGAAACAACCCATTTCAGTTATATCAAAAGGGGGTTGGCCCTTTCGAAACGATTCTAGCTTATAACTGCCTAAGATTCACTTTGATTTCCTTATATAAGACCGACCTTGTTAGTCCCCGGTTTTATAATTCATCATTGTTGAAACCCTATTATCATCCTTGTTTTATGGATGAATAGTTGTTCCAATAACGATGTGTTTCGACTAAATATACCCAAGTCAATCATATGCATCGTGAAGATAGAAAGAAGTTAAGAGAATAGATTAGAATCATGTGCAATGGATCATTAGTCTAGCTAATGATCTAAACGATCATCCTTTTCATCAAAATCCTTAATGCACAAGCCATCTCCTTTTAATTCATAATCCAAAATGAGTTACAAGATATAGAGCTTTTTTCGTAAATTGATTCAGGGTTTCTGAGAGTTTAATTGCATCTAAGAAAGTAGAGTAGAAGAAATGGATTTGGTATTCCAAAATTCGGTCTCCAAAACTGGACCCCTTGAGTCCTATTTATAGATGCAGATCGGCCTCCTTCTGCGATTGTGCCTTGGACTTAGTTGAAAGGACCCCTCCTTATATGCCTCCTCAAGCCTTTCGACGCTGTCGAAAGGCTTCTTTTTGTTCTTTCATATTTGCATTTGTGTTTCCTTTATCTTTTCTCACACCTTTCCACTGAGTCAAAAGGGTCCTTTATCAACCTTTTGCCTCCGTTGACCCTTGAGTACTGCTTTCTTCAAAGTACCTTTCAACACTGCCGAAAGGTTTCCAAATGCACCTTCTCCTTTATATTGCCTTATTGTTAAGGTTGAGGCTTCCTACTTCATCGATAGGTTATCCATATTGGTTTTGAAGAGATTTAAGCACCAATGGTTTCAATGATGTTGAGTAGCCTTCGAACGCATGCCTAGGAACTGAAGTAGAACCCCTCTTAATATTATTGGCGTCGACCGGTTCAAAAGGCTTGTATATGCTTTCGTAAAGGTTGTGATAGGGACAAAATCTCTAGTTTCGAAAGGTTTGGCTCATAAGTGAGAAATTACCATCTATCGCCTTTGAAAGGGGTTCCGAAGCAGTCTTTATTTGTTCATCTCTGTCGAAATGTTTAAAGTAGCGGAAGGTTATGCTTGTTTCCATATGAGTCGAAGGCCTACATACTGTATAAGTAGTTGGTGCCTTCGACTCCTTCGAAATCTTCTTAAAGCCTTCGAAATATCTTCTTGTGGCCTTTGCGAAACCCATTACTATTTCTTAATCAGAACCTCACTCTTATTAGATTTCTTTCATACTTCTGTTATTGAGTAGATTTTATGGCTAACAGCCATTCGATATGATTTGTATTCTACACCTTAGACATTATCGTATATATCACCTTATGTACATATTAGATGTTGATTCTTTGAAGGGAATAACCATTACAAAATTCCATACGTATGCACTATAAAGTGGGGTAAGAAGGGACATTTTGCGAAGGAGTGCAAAACATATGGTTCGAAGTTTCAAAATATACATGATTAGAATTCGTAGTCAATTAGTAAATTTTGAACCTTATGATACTAAGATGTTAGATTATTTCATTTGAAATCTCCTTCCAAGCAATAAAAGCTGTCGGTAAGGTAAGGACGAGTTATAAATAACCAATTGCTAAATTTGGTAGGTAAATTTAAAGTGAGATTCGCTTTAAAATTTATAGAAATTAAAATATTTTGAATTAATAGCAATTGTTGGCGTTTCAAGTTGATTTTCTATAAAAAAAAAATTAATATTCCTTTAAATGACATTACGGAGTGTATTGGTGGGTGTATATAATAACATCCCAATAAAATACAAGCATAGTGAAATTACTGATTGTACCATCGTTTATAAATATTTTATGCTTAAGATTTAAAATTCAGTAATCACATTTATAAATCATATAAATGCTTTGTCCAGGACAAAGTTAAGGATTTAATTTTCAAGATTTGTAATATATTTATAATGATCCAACATTATTAAGGTAATATAGTTGAACGCTTAAGCTTTTCACTCAAAATAGTGAAATAATATATAATTTTGCATATGAAACTTGATCACTTACTGCGAATCATTCAGGGAAATAACATCAAATATAAATCACATTTATTCAATAAATCAATTTCTCAGTAATATTACTTTTGATTCTGATCTCTTTTGTTTATCTCGGTTTCACCATGACTAAAAGTTCAATCTTCAATCTTGAAATCTTTGTCAGAAAAAAAATCATTTGGACAATCAACACAACCTATACCATCATATGGAAGGCTTGCACCTCGAATTGAATGATCCGAACCACGACCAGGGCGACCAGAACCGCCTCCACGGTGGTCGGGAAAACCTCTGGGACGGTTGAGAGCACCTATGGGACGATTGGGAAATCCTATAAGATGGCTATGACCTCTGTTCGGGCGACGGAAATTCTATCGGTTTAGAAAACCGTCGTACGAATTTGAATTACAAATAACCGCAAGCGCATGGTGTACGAATGTAGCACGTGGCGAATACGGGTCGATCCGCAGGGAATTGATGATTTTAAAATTCTACTCAATCAAATTAACCAAAGTTGGAAAAGTGATTAACTAAAAAAAAGGAGAAAAATGACAAAAGAAAATAGATAAAAATATGAGAGTGTTAAGACAATTTAGAGGCAACTTCCACTCTCTAGATCACATAAATCAACAAAATGAAGTTATGATCTCTCTATTCTTTTCATTAGTGTAATTAGTTGATGTGCTTATCATAAGTATGGTATATTTGTGCTATTAATTAGCCCAATATAAACCATCAAACTATAACACAACCACTAATACACATTTAACTCTCATGAAATATGACAACAAAGTTGAAAGCAAAATCTATTTTAAGCATAGCCTATTAACTATTGTTTAGAAATATAGGCTATCAAATTTCAATTTCAACATTCACTTCTTTGCCATAATCATATTTAGATGAAGAGGCAATTTGTGTTATGTTTGTTTAAGCATAGCCTATTTGTTATGAACAACATAGACTATCAAATTCAAAGCTAAACAACATCATTAAACCACTTCAAGTGTTTCCATTAAAGCACAAAAAGAGAGCATAAACATCAAAATGTTGCATCTACATACTAGAGAGCTTCATTACCCCTAAATTGTAGGGATTAAGCTCTCATATTTGTTATCAAATCAACAAATGTAGAAAGCAACATGAAATCAAAAAGAAAGGAAAATGAAAGCTAATGGAAAAGACAACTAATCTAATTGCATAAAGGTAGATCTACACTATTACATAAGAAGAGAAGAAGCATGTAAATAAAAGAGAAGTAACATTGCATAAAAGAAAAGAAAATTACATGAAACAAAATGGCTAAGTAGCCATGGAAAGAAAGAGAGCTTTGATTTATTTTCTAAACTAAAACTAAATAACTAAGAGAAGAGATTATGTTACATGAAACATATGGGTATTTATACATGTATGAAACCCTAATTCATATTTTTGGGGAATACCCAAAGTGCCCCTTAGGAAGTGTGGAGGCCAAGTAACCATTAACATGTCTTAATCCCCCATTAAGTGTACATGTTAACGAAAAAATTTAAACGCTAACACCCTGGTGTATAAGATGTGATTGTGAAAGCACCACCCGTTTGTACGGGAAACAGAAATAAGCAGAAAGTATGTAGAAAAACGGTAAGAGACACAGTATTTATAGTGGTTCGGCTTATAATCCAGCCTACGTCCACTTTAATCTTTTTATCACTAGTTTGATTACAATTCTTTACAAGATCTTTCAATTACAACACACTTCAAGTGATAGGATATGTGAAACAAGTAGCTCAAGCTTTGATGTTGACAATCATCTTCAAATCCATGGTGAATGTGGATGATTCCTTCATGGAGTTCCTTTAGAAGTTTGTTGGATCTAAAAGGCTTTGAAGTCGTCTGGAATTCGGCAGAGTAATGGCGCTTGAAGAGAATGAGCCCCCCAAAAGGTCCTCTCTTAGTTCGAATTAGGGTTGTATTTATAGGCAAACTTTCTAGGCTGAAATCGCAGAGTCATGAGTCGTGACCGACTCATGATGAGTCGTGACCGACTCATGATGAGTCGTGAGTCGTCTGCGAGTCACCCCTTTGCAGCATGATCTTGAACTTGCCTCTGAGTCTTGTGTTGTGTGTCGGCTTATGCTTGACCCGTGGCCGAGTCATATTAAGTCATGGCCGACTCATTGGACCAAGCCTCTGAGTCGCTTCCGAGTCATCTCCCACTAGCATAGGTTGTTCGGCAATGGACTATGGCTCAATGGTTTTAGGTCGTAGACAAGCCATGATCAGTTGTGAGTCGCTCCTTTGAGTGACCTTATAGGATGAGTTGTGGGCCAGTTGAGTCGCTGGGTCGGTAATGAGTCGGCAACTTACTGAGTCGGCTATCAAATGAGTCGGTGTCCCTCATGAGTCATTGAGTCGTCATTAAATTTAGGTCGGCAACAAGCTAAGGCTACTGAGTCGGTAATCATCTTGAGTCGTGAGTCGCTCAGTCCTTTAACTCGCGCGGCCTACCGATCCATTGAGTCGCTACGTGCCTTGAGCATATGAGTTGATCCAATCCTTCAGTCATAAACCCACTGAGTCGTTAGGTACTTCATGCTGATGAGTCGTGGATAGCTCTGAGTCATTCACTCATATGAGTCGCTCCCTGTTGAGTCGGTAACTTCTATGAGTCGTGAGGTTTCTTGAGTCGGCAGCTCAATGAGTCGGTCTGTATCATTGAGTCGCCACCAGTTGAGTCGGGGATTCTTTGAATCGGTCCTTTCCTTAAGTCGTAAGACACCTTAAGTCGTAGGTCGCTTCAAACCTTAACCCGCTGACGCTTCTAACTCGTAGGCCTTTTAACTCGTATGCTGGAACGGGGTTAACATTTGCCCCTCGAAGCATACGCTTAAATCGTAAGTCGTGTGCTTCGACTCATCATAACCCGTGCCGATTCGAGTTCCAATATTTCCAGGTATAAAAGTGCTTGAGTCGTTTCTCCTCTTTCTCACTTCTCATTACTTATCCCAGAGCCGCATCTGCCATTAGAGACCTTTCAATCTTCCGAAGGCGAATCCAAGTTAGCCGATCATCAGTCCATCCTTTCCACTACATTGCGTAAGTGATTTCGAACTTCAATCCAACAACGACCATTGCTAAGGCACAAATTTCCGTTTCCTATTCCCAAATCACCGCCGCATGTCTCACTTGGGCTTTGAGTTGAGTTGTGAACGACTCTGATCATTGTTGGCTGTGTTGTTGTTGTGATCCTCTAGATTATAGCATCGCACTTGATTCGTGGCAGCTTCATGACAGTTTTGGATCGGTGTTTGATGAACTGGTGGGATAAGTGAGTAATAGGCTTAGTTGAGGGGATGACGGATCGGTGTTATTTAGGCGATGGCGGGTATCGGGTTGGAGAGGAGTTAACTGGTTCAGGAGTTTGGGAGAGATGAGGGAGGCTTTAACGGGTTAACCGGGTTAATGGATCCTTGGCTTCACGGGTTAACTTAAGAGATGGTGTGGCAGTGTGTGAGTGGAGAACCGACCTTAGGGGCCTTTGCAGAGTTACTCATGCACGACTTAATGCCTTAACCGTGTTAATTCATATGACTCAGGTCTTAGGTCGTATGAACGACTTAACCCTTTAGGTCCTTTTGACGACTTATCCTTTTAAACCGTGCACGACTCAAACCATAAGCCGTGAACGACTCAGCAACTTCCATGCGACTCAGTAGCCTTTACCATTGACTTTAATCCGACCTAGCAAGTTTTACGACTTAAACCATGAGTCGTAACCGAGTTAGAACTTAGAGGATTTCTTGTTGCTTTGGACTGGAGCCCCCCTTCTGTTCCTTGACTTACGACTCATAGAACTGCCGACTTATAACATCAGCGGTTTAGAATTGAAGCAACCTAACTTAACTTGCCTCACTTTCCTTAGGTCGTAGCCGAGTCATCCAAATAACCAATGACTTAGCTTAACCCATACAAAGAATCATTGTGCCGTTGACGACTTAACACTTGTAAATTTTGTTTGAACTTTGAACTGTTGAACTTTGCTGCTTTCTTTTACAGGTCACTCTTGCAAGCTAATAACCTGTCTAACACAATGTTTACAGAAAATTGGGACGAATATACTGCCATTGACTGCCCACATCAAATGACAGATTAGCTTATAGATAATTAACTTAAATACATTTGTGTGACTGAGGTGCATCCAACTCATCATTTTCAAGTAACATATTAAAGCAACACTGAAATAGTCAATTAAAATCGACCAGCTTGCACTAATATTATGCTTGAAATTTAGATTAACAAGTTCTGAAATCTTTTAGTTGATCAACTGTCGACTAGTTTAATTCCAGTTGTACTTGCTTATTATTTTTATTAGTTTTGCACAACACTCCACACTTTAAGGAAACGTGCACCTTCACATTTGAATATCCAGTTACTTGTGTAGAATGACTTCTCAACAGGAAGATACAATGGTTCAGACTGAAGAAGCAACCGTAATTCCAGCTCCGCTAGTTAATCCTCCCGAAAGAGCCCCTACTACACTATCATACAAAGTTTTTCACCAGTTGTGTGCTCAGTTTGGTATTGCTGAATCAGATGCCATTCTTCCTGAAAGAAGTAACACCGCTGACATAGCACCTTCTGGCTTTGTGACAGTTAACCGACAAATGTGCCTAAATGGAGGCATTCCTCCTTTCAACAACTTTTTCCAACAACTTCTCCATCAATTGGCCATTGCTCCATCCCAGCTACACCCCAACGGCTACGCCATTCTAATGGGGTTGTGTGTGCTTTTTAGGAGAACACTTGATCGACTTCCGAGCTTTGGTGAAATTTGTTATTTATGCTCCTTTACCCGGATCAAAGATCATCCTTCTATTACTGTTGTGAGAAGCGCCCGAAACCGTAAATTAATCGTTGATCTTCCTGAAACTGCTCATGGGTTTCTAACCCAATTCTTCTTCGTTCGTTGCCCCCCGGGGTTTTATGCCATCTGGAGGGTGGGAAGTAAGACTTCCCGTCTTTATTTTTCCATTCTTGAGTTTTCCAAGATCTGAGCTGCTAAAAAATTAACTTCGCTCTTTTCCTGTTTCAGCACTTCCACCTCCCTCTAGAGATCCAGGCTATAAGCAAATTTTTGAGAGATTGAATGCTGTAGCCGCAGAAGAGAGAAGTATCAAGTTTTTGCTTAGAGACGACTTTTTACATCAATACGGGCTTCTTCACCCTTCTCGCCATACTCAGCCTTGTGAAGCCCCGACTGAAGTTCCCGATTCTCCGGCTGAAGCATCGGATGCCCCTGTTATTGTCGAACAACTCACATCAAAAGAGTCTAATATTGAAGCTTCATTGGTGAAGTGTTCCACTCCTACCGACATTATGGGGTCATCTAGTAAGACGGTGCTTGCCCCGATCGAGGAAGAAGAAGAAACTCCACAGCCTCTCGGGGGATTAGCTGATGTAGGAATTGAGAAAACAAGTCCCACCAAGCATGATGGTGACGATGTTTATGAGGGGCTGAGCGACATAATAGTGACTTCGCAGGAGCTTTTTAAAGATGACGTATCTAAAACTATCTCTCCTGTAATTGAGGCGACGTCTCTTCTCCGACAAACACCAGCACAAACATCAACTCCTCATACCCAAGCTATCATCACCTCTACACCAAAGAGTGGTTTGTAGCTCAATGCGTGTAGCTTGCACATCACACAACACTTAGGATTTTCTAGCACATTTATGCACTTATCTTCTTATACTTTAAAGATTTCTAAAGCTTATCTTCTCTTATTTCAGATTCTTCAATGACACGCGGCGGATCATATTATCAGGATTTCCAACGCTACGGGGGGCGTGGCCAATATAATTATGGGCGCTACTTCACCTCCTATAGAGAGTCTGATGAGGAGAGGGCTGCTCGAAAAACTCGTGAAAGGAGGGATGCAGAAGATCGTCGTGAAAGAAGAGAGAGGGACGAGCGTCATGAATCTTTTCAAAAAGATGATGACTCCCTCAAGAGAAAATCCCATGATGATCGAGGAAAAAGTCACATGGGTGAAGACTCAAGCAAACGAGTCCGTCAAAGTGAAAAGCAGGCCTCTACTATTCCTGAAAAAGTCACTGTTCCTTCCTCGCTCGACATTCCTTCTGACTCTCCCGCTCTTGATAAAGCAGACATTCAAACGATAATTAGTAGGCCCAAATTTCAAGTTGGACCGGGTCCAGCCAATCTGCAGAGCCGGTTTCCTCAATGGTGCCTTAAGGGAGTGAGGTTTGACCTAGACTTGGTCCCCATCGACAAATCTGCCATGTTGCGCAATCTTGACGCCGTCAAACTTGATATCGAGAGGATGTCAAACTGGCAGAAGCTTGTTGATGAGCTCCAAAGAGTTAACCGCGCCAACTTAGAGACCATGCTCACCATGGAAAATGACAAGGCTGAATGGCAAAAGGTCCTTGAGCAGCATGATACCGAAATGAGAAGCATTACTTCCTACAACGAGGAGCTCGAAGCAAAGGTTGAGAAGTTGAAAGATGAGCTCGCAGCTTCCTCTACTTCATATTCTCAAAAAGAAGAAGTGCTTCTCAGACAAGTAAGGGATGCTCATGCCAGCCAAAGGGACGCTGAGGGCAGGCTTGAGGTGCAGACAAGAATCAGCGAGGGCTACGCTTCTGATATTGCCGATCTTCAAAAGAAAAACAACTCCCAGGAAGCGGAGATACAAATGCTTAAACTTCAGCTTTCCAAAACCGAGAGGGAGCGCGATGAAGCTGTTGCCGGCAGAATTGCGGCTGAAGAATCTCATGAAGCGACCAAAAACAGCTTCGGCTCAACCTTATTCGACTTCTACTTGCATAGCGTCTTGGGGCGTGGAAGCCTCGCTTTTCTTGGTCCCAAGTATGAAATCACTCTAGCTGAAGTATGGGAGGCCGCCCTCGATATGCTTGGTGCTGAAGGAGCTGGTTATGACGAATCAGCCCTGGAAAGGCATTACTTTGATGAAGACGCTCGCGCTGCCCTTGCCAAGGGGAAGGAACAACTTGCCAAATTAAGAACTGAAGTGATGGAAGGGGACCAGCTGGGAAAAACTACTTCAACTTCTCTAATCCAGCCACCTTCTTCATCTGAAGTCAACATTATCGGTTCCAGTTCCCATTTTGCATCTCCTACCAAAGTTACCACTGATATTACAAGCGTACATGGTGGAGACGAGGGTGATGAGAGCACGGACGCGCAAGCTTATGAAGTTGATATCAGGAAATCAGCTTCACCAGGTAACTTCAATGCTAATCCCGCTACTGTTAATTCTGCTCAAGCGGGTTACTCATTTGTTTCGCATGAGTTTCACGAGCTCCTTGGCTATCTTCTTAACCTGGATGAGCCTTCATCTCCCCTCTTTACTAGTATCATTGGTGAGCCTTCATCTCCTCTCTTTACTGACTTTTAACCTCTTTTCTTCTGTAGAGAAAGTACCAAGCACTGCTCAAACTTTTACTCCTCCGGTTATCCTGCCTCCCTCTCTTCAGGTGGCGCCTACTTCTGCCTCGCAACCTGGATCGCAGGAGGAACAAATAGAGGTTCTTCACGGCTTGGATGATCCCATCGCTTCCCAAGAGCAGAAAGATGAGAGACTTGAGGGAGGTGACATATCCCCGGAGCGAACTCCTTCTGACGACATTGCTCTATCTAAACTTGTCACTCCGGGGAGTGAGTCTTCCTCACAAAGGAGAAAGAAGCGTGGGACATCAAAGAGGAGGGGGAAGAAAATCACCGTCACTGAAGAGGAGCCGGAAGCTGGACCGGTTGCGCCTACCTCTCCTACTTCCCTTATGCCCACTGACCGCCCTGAAAAGCTGATCATTCGGCCGGGTAAAGGGTCTAAAGGCAGTCAGAAGTGAAGATTTTAGCTTTTTATCTTTTGTATGTAATGGCCGAGAATTGTGCGGGTACCGGCCCCCGCCTTTCTTTATTTTGAAACCTGTACCTGCACTATAGTTGAATAAAATGATTCTTCGTTTGTACAAACTTTTGTTTGAGTTTGAGAATACATTTATTATTCATTTTGGCATGAGTTTATTTATATGATATTGCAGCGAGCTTATGGCATGTCACTTGAGCGTTACCTTTTGCTGGTTTGGCTATACCATTTTTATGTGTAATTATACCATATTGCCCCCATTCCATAAGTTTGCTGCAATATTCTATACTTCGAGGGGACTTGCACTCTTATTTGCTAAAGAATAATTATTTTACTCTTTAAAGAAAATTTTTGTAGAGTACGACCCCCCTTCGCTTAAGTTTCTGCATTCTGCCCTTTGAAGAAATCACTCCTTTCTTTTGCTTAAGTACATTTTTTACCAAGTGAATTCTTTTATGCGGCAAAGCGGACCTCTGAAGGGTACTTTAACTCCCTCTTTTCCCCTTTTTTTTTTTTTTGAGGAAGATCATTCTCTATAATAGGTAAAATACTCTTCCTTTGGAAGTTAAAGTATGCCCTTGACGAGGATTTTTTATATATAGAAAGTTGTACCTCTGAGGAGGGATTTTTACGTTTCAACACTTGGAAGTTTTATTTCAATCTCGGCGAAACGTGTACCTCCAAAGAGTTTTGCCTTAGAAAGCCTTTCCACGTTTCAACACTTGGAAGTTTTATTTCAATCTCGGTGAAACGCGGGCTTCCGAAGAGGTCTTTCTTCTTGATCGTGCCTCCGTAGAGGTTTTTCATTTTGTTTGCATTTCAACTTTGGTGAAGTGAAACTCCGAAGAGTAACTACTCCGACTCTTGGTGAAATGTGCCCCCGAAGAGGTCTTTATCCTCTGAAGGGTTGTGCCGTTGAGTAGGGCTTTAGTTTAAGCTTCAAACATGGGAAGCGTGCCTCATTGGAGGGCTTTAGTTTACACTTCAGACTTGGGAAGTGTGCCTCATTGGAGGTCTTTAGTTCGCACTTCAAACTTGGGAAGTGTGCCTCATTGGAGGACTTTAGTTTACACTTCAAACTTGGGAAGTGTGCCTCATTGGAGGACTTTAGTTTGCGCTTCAAACATGGGAAGCGTGCCCCATTGGGGGACTTTAGTTTGCGCTTCAAACATGGGAAGCGTGCCCCATTGGGGGACTTTAGTTTGCGCTTCAAACATGGGAAGCGTGCCCCATTGGGGGACTTTAATTTGCACTTCAAACTTGGGAAGTGTGCCTCATTGGAGGACTTTAGTTTACACTTCAAACTTGGGAAGTGTGCCTCATTGGAGGACTTTAGTTTGCGCTTCAAACATGGGAAGCGTGCCCCATTGGGGGACTTTAATTTGCACTTCAAACTTGGGAAGTGTGCCCCATTGGGGGACTTGAGTTTGCACTTCAAACTTGGGAAGTGTGCCTCATTGGAGGACTTGTGCCTCCGAAGAGGGCTTGTGTGTTTTCTGTCTGCTTGCCCATGCCTCTTCACCATCTGCTCCTTAGCGATTCCTCGTTATCTTTTCCACAGCCATGTTCTTTTCTTTGCCAGTTATTTGTCTTTTTTCCAGAGGAATGCTTCTCATTGTTAAGTGAATCCATAGGGTAGACCCAAACTACCTGACTAGATGTCTGTTTGCACAAACGAACTTTGTCGGTTGGTGAGGGCCTGAACTCTTCGCGTTGGGAAGGTGCCCTTTTGGTTGTATCAACTGTTCGTGAGGAACATTTCTTATGCAGGAATTCAATTTGGAACCTTTTCTGGCTTGACATTTATTTGCTCATTGACTTATAGGAATCGCTTTGCTTTGCGAAGTGCTGACTAGGTAAGCTTTGCTTTGATTGCCTGCAATATTAAATCGATATTTTAGCAATATATTCAAGATATTTGGCATATCGAAATGAAACAGGTCTTTTATAGTAATAGAAAACACAAGATTTATAGTTCCTATGTTTCATTTGCAATGCTTTTACAATGACTTTTAATATGAGAATGATAAATCCATCATTCTTTTACAATTTGTAACAAAGCCTTAAAGTAAAACATGGATGCAAATCATTGCTGTCCCAAGCTTCCTGGGATCGAATCTCCGGTGTAAGAACAAGAGCATTCTCTCCCTTCGGGGTTTTTCTTAGAGCACGAGCGTATCCTTCCATCCCATCATGATTCCTGCCCGTCGGGTGAGAGTCTCCCCTGATTGGATGAGGATGGGTCATTCCTGTCTCTTTTGACATATTGCTGGAGTTTATTCTGTCTCAATAGTTCTTCAATCAAATTCCTTAAATGACGACATTCGTTGGTGTTATGACCAGGTTGGTTGTGAAACTGACAGAACCTCCCATTACGCATAGCATTTTTCCCAACCTTCAACTCAGGTGGCTTAGGATAATCAAAAGTATCCTTAGTTGCGAGAAAGATGTTTTCCAGAGTATCAGCTAAGGGGGTAAAGTCTGAAGGTTTAAAGCGGCGAGCTTTCTTCAAGTCTCTCTGCTCTTTTCCACCATCATTCTTCCTTTTCTGACCTCTAGATTCTCTTTTATCAGAAGTAACACTGACATTCAAGATTTTGGCCTCGATTGCTCTTGATGTCGCAGGGAAGCTTTCCAAACGCATAAATTCATCAGCCTTCTTATAGAATTTCTCAAGTGAGTTTGGCTCCTTCATTTTTAGCCATTTACCGAATTCACTCGATTTATCGATAGCCCGCATTAGATAAGTCAAAACCATCCTTGGCTCTGCGTTCTCGACTTCAGCTAGGGCTATATTGAAACGATTTAAGAATGATCTGGTAGATTCTCCGGGGTTTTGTTCTAGACTCGAGAGGGACATTATATCCTTGGCTTTTGTAGCATATAGCCTGAACTGATCCTTGAACTTCCGTGTTAAGTCAGAGAATTGATCCACGGATCTAACTGGCAGCTTTGTGAACCAAAGTAAGGCCACTCCCTCCAAGTATACCGGAAAGTAACGGCACTTGATCTCATCAGTTGCACTTGCCCCAGTCATATGCCAATCATACTTGTACAGGAAATGGTTAGGGTCGCTTGCCCCTCGATAAGCCGGGATGGTAGGAGGTACAAACTTCTTGGGAAACTCTGCCTTCAAGATTTTTTCGGTGAAAGGTGTCTTACTCGGGGCAAATCCCCAATCATTTTCATCCTCTTGCCTTTGCATGCTTTCTTTCATAATTGAGCGAACCATCCCTGATAGGTACTCCTCATCGTTCAAAGGTCTTGCCGGGCAGACGTCTGCGTCCGCTGTTCTTTCGGAAGTTTGCCTGGGCAAATATTCGCGAAAAATTGGTTGCGGCCTTGAACCTTCAGCTTGGGAAGGTCCCCTTGCGGTGGTGTTGTCCGCTTTTTGAGGAATACCTTTCTCTTGGGGGTCACGGGCATCTTCAGCATAGATTGTTTCATTATCCTGTCGTTGGTGATTTGCCTCAAGTAGGGCGTTTAACCTATCCATAATCAAGGCATTCTGGGCATTCTGGGCTTCCAACTGCGCATTTTGAGCATTCAATTGCTGATTCAATCCCAAAACTATGGCGTCCAATTCTGCTCGTGTAATTCCAACACTCGGAGCTGCTTCATTTGGAGCAAGAGAAGTGGTAGTATTTTCATGAGCATCACCGGATCTATCAGATCTAAGCTGTCTTCCAGTAGCCATTATCTCGGATAAACTTCTAGTCCTTAGAGAGATTCTTCCAACAAACTTTCACGAAGCAACGGTGAAGGTATTCCTGAGTTCAATTCTCAGTGAAAGCACCAAAATGTTAACGAAAAAATTTAAACGCTAACACCCTGGTGTATAAGATGTGATTGTGAAAGCACCACCCGTTTGTACGGGAAACAGAAATAAGCAGAAAGTATGTAGAAAAACGGTAAGAGACACAGTATTTATAGTGGTTCGGCTTATAATCCAGCCTACGTCCACTTTAATCTTTTTATCACTAGTTTGATTACAATTCTTTACAAGATCTTTCAATTACAACACACTTCAAGTGATAGGATATGTGAAACAAGTAGCTCAAGCTTTGATGTTGACAATCATCTTCAAATCCATGGTGAATGTGGATGATTCCTTCATGGAGTTCCTTTAGAAGTTTGTTGGATCTAAAAGGCTTTGAAGTCGTCTGGAATTCGGCAGAGTAATGGCGCTTGAAGAGAATGAGCCCCCCAAAAGGTCCTCTCTTAGTTCGAATTAGGGTTGTATTTATAGGCAAACTTTCTAGGCTGAAATCGCAGAGTCATGAGTCGTGACCGACTCATG
This sequence comes from Allium cepa, assembly GCA_030765085.1. NCBI lineage: Eukaryota > Viridiplantae > Streptophyta > Magnoliopsida > Asparagales > Amaryllidaceae > Allium > Allium cepa. The sequence continues at coordinate 869,876,905 of CM060937.1, read as the reverse complement.
ATGAGTCGTGACCGACTCATGATGAGTCGTGAGTCGTCTGCGAGTCACCCCTTTGCAGCATGATCTTGAACTTGCCTCTGAGTCTTGTGTTGTGTGTCGGCTTATGCTTGACCCGTGGCCGAGTCATATTAAGTCATGGCCGACTCATTGGACCAAGCCTCTGAGTCGCTTCCGAGTCATCTCCCACTAGCATAGGTTGTTCGGCAATGGACTATGGCTCAATGGTTTTAGGTCGTAGACAAGCCATGATCAGTTGTGAGTCGCTCCTTTGAGTGACCTTATAGGATGAGTTGTGGGCCAGTTGAGTCGCTGGGTCGGTAATGAGTCGGCAACTTACTGAGTCGGCTATCAAATGAGTCGGTGTCCCTCATGAGTCATTGAGTCGTCATTAAATTTAGGTCGGCAACAAGCTAAGGCTACTGAGTCGGTAATCATCTTGAGTCGTGAGTCGCTCAGTCCTTTAACTCGCGCGGCCTACCGATCCATTGAGTCGCTACGTGCCTTGAGCATATGAGTTGATCCAATCCTTCAGTCATAAACCCACTGAGTCGTTAGGTACTTCATGCTGATGAGTCGTGGATAGCTCTGAGTCATTCACTCATATGAGTCGCTCCCTGTTGAGTCGGTAACTTCTATGAGTCGTGAGGTTTCTTGAGTCGGCAGCTCAATGAGTCGGTCTGTATCATTGAGTCGCCACCAGTTGAGTCGGGGATTCTTTGAATCGGTCCTTTCCTTAAGTCGTAAGACACCTTAAGTCGTAGGTCGCTTCAAACCTTAACCCGCTGACGCTTCTAACTCGTAGGCCTTTTAACTCGTATGCTGGAACGGGGTTAACAGTACATGAAACCATTAAGTCCAAAAGCATGTGCATTAGCCTTTAATTTGTACATTAAGGTAGGTGGGTAGGTGGGGTCCTCCATGTTCTTCACTTTGAATTATTTCCATCTTCATTCCTTTGTATTAATTTTGTGCATGCATATATTCATGAAACCACTTCTATTTGAGATCAATTTCCTACAAAAATATATACAAATTTTCAGTTAATTTTTCTAAAACAAATATATGCACACGAATGACCGTTTTGCCCATATATGAAGATGAATATGTGACAATTTGGAATAATTTGAATTTTTGGTTTAAACAAGTTAAAATACCCGATATGATCATTTATTTAATTCAAATAGATTAAACATGTTGGTAAAAATATGCACATTTATGTGCACATCAAATACCCCCACACTTATCTTTTTATTCGTCCTCGAATAAAGAAAAACTAAGATAAATCCGTTTTCGTAGGAAGCACGATTGCATTGAGCGTATGCAACAAGCCGTTAAACCTCTGGGTGTCCCCAGTAGGACGAGTGTTGTCTCGTGAGGGTTTTCAGCGGATACTACCCACAAAATCCAAGTGCGGGATGAAAATATTTACAAAATGCAAGATTTATTTACAAAGAGATGAATGCAAATTTTTGAAAATATTTACAAATGAAGGATTTATTTTTAAATTGACACGAATAAGTTAAATATAGGTTTTGGTTATTCTCCTGAAAATTTATGTCATTTACTGGTCAAAATTTCCAACAAAAATCAAGTTATCATAACAAATAGACAATAGTTTAACTTGTTGTTTCGGTTGATAACAAAGTGTAATTATAAAATGGATCCTTAGTTGATTATCCAAGTTTATCAAAGTGGTATTTTCATTTCTTTTCAATAACAAATCAAATCAAATAAGTAAAAATAGTGCTAGGATTTCAATTGCTTCCTCTCTCATTATTTGCAAGAAAAATTTCACACCTAGCTCAGGTAAACTGAGGCCAGATATACCACCCATGCACTGCCTTTCGGGCTTATGTGAGGGGAGTACAGAGCATGGCGAGTGCACACACTTTCATGCATACACTATCGACCGTAGGTGGTTTTTATTAAGTCTTTTTTTTTACATACATGTGTTCCATACATCATAACCGTGAGGACTTTTAAATGAGTATGAAAGCACATAATCAAAAATTCCAAGTAATCACCCATGTATAACCATGAGGACTTTTAAATGAGAGTGAATACTTGGATGTTATTATTATTATTATTATCATTATTATTAGTATTATTATTATTATTATTTTGAGAGGGAGTTTTGCAAAATTATCTTAGCACCATTTAACTTAGAAGACAAAAAAAAATGTTATATCCTTTACTTTAAATTCACCACTTTTAAAACAAAGATTTTCAATTAGGATGTATTTCATAATTAACACGTATGAACCTTCCTATATACCAGTTAAACCATTGTTATTTATAATCAAACTTCATTTTTATTTTTGTTAAGACGAATAAATTTTCAAAAATTTCAAATTAATAGACCAAAACCATATATTTATCCTATGGTGTTTCTTAAAAATAAATCAAAATGCTAAAAAAAAAATTTGTATTTTAAAATTTTGATATTTCTTTGAGTTTTGGAAGAAAAAAGAAAAAATGAAAATTTAATCATGAAAAATCAAAAAGAAAATGAGTCTCCCCCCACACTTGATTTTGACTGTGTCCCCACAGTCAACCCAAGTGGAAGGAGAAAAATAAAATAAAAATCTAACATTTACATGAAAGATTATTATTTACAAGAGATGAGAAAGTATATAGTCAAAAAGTAAATGAAACGGTCTTCCAAAGACCAATTCATTTGTCTCGTCAAATGCGTGAGACACGGCTTAAGCACGAAAAACCAAATCGTAAAAGAATTTGAAGTTGATCGTCGATTTGGAAAAACGAATGTCGTTTTATTAAAAATCATACGAGTTGTTTTATTTTCGATGATTTTCAGGGTCGACAAAACAATTGATTGAAGTTCAAGTTTATTCTCACCAATTTGAAATTCAAGCTTATCATTGAAAACATTTTCACAATTATTGATTTCAAAATCAAAATGGTGATTTTCATCTTCCCCTTCGGAATTTAACAACTCGTCATCCAAAAGTCCAAAAAATTCGTGTTCATTAAATTCGTCTTCCTTTGTTGGATTATCAACAACTTTATTACATAAATCAAGTTCAAAATTCAAAGTTGTTGTATTCAAATTTTCAGAAAAAGGAAGATCGAAATTTAAATCGAGTTTCGCACCCTTAAAAGAATTGAAATCCAACTCAATTACCGTATTTTCAACAACTTGATTAAGATCGTCATTATCAAATACAAAAGTTGTTATTTGAAGATCGTCGATTTGGATAAAAGATGGATTATCACTTGACTCATCACACGTTGAGATTTGATTTTGTTGTTCACGTTGTTTCATATAAGTTTCAAACAACAAATCCGTGTGATCATCGTAAATTTCATTCATTTGTTCAACAAAATCCAATTTATAGTTATTAAATTGAGAATTTTCGATTTGGATTTGTTGAGAACAAAAATTTTCACTCGTAACATGGTTAAGATTATTCCCATTGCCAAATTCGTTTGAAAAGTTGTTCCCATTTTCATGTTGAGTTTGGAATTCATTTTGGAGCTCGAAATTAAATTGGCATGGGTTATAATCGTAATCGTTTGAATTTTGAATTGAATTCAAATTTTGAAATCCTCGACTCGAGTTATTACACAAATCAGAATTACATAAATCATTTATCTCTTGATTTTGTTGTGTAGCGATTTCAAGTAAAGATGAAATACTATTTTCAAGATTTGAAGCTTGGTCATCGTTTTGAAAATTTTGTGGTTCAAAATTGAAATCGTTTAAAGAATAATTGTCGTTAAAATATCCACACGAATTTGGAGTGAAATCATATGGATTATATTGATTTTCGCAACTATTGTAAACTTCACGTAAGTGGGGAAACTCGGACATTTACAAGAATGTTTGTGTTTTTTTTTGGTAAAAGAAAAATATTTACAAATGGAATTTGTTTTTCAAAAGGGAAACTAATTTTTGGTTTTTCAAATTTTTTTTTTTTTGAAAAGGTTTTCTTTTTGAATTTTTGATTTTAATTTTTTTTTTGGATTTTTGGAATTTTGATTGAAAATTTTCAAAGGAAAATAAAAACTAAGTTAAGAAATATTTATAAAATTTTTTAGTTTTGAATTTTGAATTTTTTTTTTTTAAATATGCATGAACTAATGCAACTAAATGAATGCAAGGTTAATTACAAATGATTTATCCTAAGTTAACCCAAAATTATATAATCACAAATTGTCTTAAATCAACAAGATAATTCTCAGCCAGGTAACGTACAGGATTTATCGGTGCACCACGAATCACCGTAGCAATGCAGCCGAAGGTTTAAGTACCTTCAGAGAAACAATTCAGTATAATATTTACGAATCACCGTAATATTTATAACTGATTATTGCTCTGCCGTAGCCTAGACACCAAGAATTTAAATTGTTCAAAGAAGACAAATTGTTAATATACAATTAAGTGTTATCGATTTCTAATCGTTATTATTAATCAAAATCTAAGATGAAATGCAGAACAGAAATTAAACGTGTATTAACAATGCAACTACGAATGAATATTTTTTTTTTTAAATGCAAATGCAAGCAACCAACAATTCAATTCAAATAAAAGTAGAAACGAAAGCAGAATTTTTTAGCAAGCAAAGCAATTTATTTTGGCTAGCTCAGGAAGCAATTTTCAGCAAGCTATTCTTCCTTTATTTCCTGCTTTGGCAACCTAAAAATTTAAAACTAAGATATATACAATTTTATTTTATTTTTGGTTTTTTTTTTTTGAAAGGAAACTTAAAAGTAGGGTTTTACTTAAAAAAAAAAAAAAAAAAGAAAAAATTTAAGAAAGAAATTAAGAAAAATATGAAACCAAAACAGTTTGAAACTAAGAACAAACGAATGTAAACAAAATGACCTTTTTTTTGTAAAAAGAACTAAAACAAGTAAAACAAACAAAACAAACTTTTTTTTTGTATATCCGTGAAGGCACAAAAGCAAAAGAAATTAAAACAAATCAAACTAAAGCGAAAGAGGATTAAAACTAAAATGAGAAACCAACCCAATCTATTTTCTTTTCTTTTTTTTTTTGGTAACCCGGCCCACTTTACCCCCTTTTTCTTTTACTTCAATAACGCAAATCAAAATGAGGTAAAACACATCAAAGCACGAAATTTTATTTCCAAAAAATCTCCAATCTTCAAAATTTCAGATCCCCTTTGCTTTTACTACTCAAAAGCGTTCTCCTTTTTTATAGGTGTCGATTCACGATGGCAGAGGAAGGCGATGGGTTTGAATGGCAGGCGAGACTGTTTGAAGGAATGGAGGCGAGTGCTAGAGAGATTGCGCAGTGGTTTCAAGCAATTCGCGGTTGTTCGATTGGGTGCGAGGTCGTTGGGTGGTTCGAATTGAAGCAGCTGCTTGATTTGGTGATTCTCGAGGACATGGTCCGTGTGTTGACAGTAGAGAAGTGGTGGATGGTATGTAGCTGTGATGAAATCAAAGGGGTGATGTGGGGGTTGCTGTTTTGTTCGAGGTTATCAAATTCCAGAGTTCGATTGTGATGGCCGCAGAATTGGGGATTTGGATGGTGGTTCGTATTCTGGTGGTGAAGATGTTCAGGATTGCTGTTGAGTTTGGGGTTGCGTTTGCGGTTGTCAGGTGATTGGGGTTGCCGAGTGAACGTTGCTGGCTGCAATGGTTGTGAGGATGTTCGACTGTGGTCTGTCGAATGGCAGAGGATTTTATGATAGGGGATTGATGGAGTGTTGTTTGACTGTGGTTCAGTGATGTTAGTGGTGAGATGTTTGTATTGGTTCGACTGTTGGTTGGACTGTGGTGGAGTTCTAGCAGGTGATATATTGGATTGTTTGCAGAGGAAGGGAGCAAATGGAGTTGATGAAGGTGGTGCGCTGTTTGTCGTGGTTTTATGGTTGGAGTAGGTTGAACGGGTCAGTGATGAAGGGTAGAGGATGTGGGTTTGCAGTTCTGGTGTGTTTTTGGGTGATGAAGGAGTTTGTCTGCTGCAAGGATGTAGGTGAATTTGCTGAAGTTCCGATGCACTGTCGATTTAGATGTGGGTGGTTCTGCTATGTCAGTGGTGATTGTGTATTCGAATGGAGATTTGTATGATATGCAATGGGTTTGTTTGAATTTGGTGGAAGAGTTGATGAGGGATGGTTTGTGACAGTTGGATGTGGTGTTTGTTTGGTTGTTGAAAGAGAAGTGGATGGGAGGTGCAGTTGAGATAGTGTGATGTGTATGTGAGGACTGTGGAGATTTAGAAGTGGTTGATGAATTGGTGGTAAGTTAGTCACTATTCAGGTGATGTTGAACTGTGAACTTGATGGCAGTGCACATATTATGACAGTGGAACTAAGTGGTTGAACTGTGTTGTATTGTTGAGTAATGTGTTGAAATGGCTGGTGATAGAAAGACAGTGAGCAGTTGATATTTGTTGTTGTTGTGCAAGGGGGAGCTGTTAGCAGTTAAGTATGATGGAAGATGGTGTGTTGTGTGAATGTCTGCGAATGTTGAATGGTGAAAAGGAGGGTGGCAGAGAAGTTTGTATAGGTGGATGGTGCACTGTTGTTGAACAGTAGGTAGTAGCACTTGCAGTGGCAAGCAGTTGGGTGTGAACTGTCACAGTGTGCACTGGTATGTGCAGAGATGTGCACAACAGAGAGTGGAACAGAGAGTGGAAAATGCAACTGCAGGCAGAAAAGCAATATAGAGAGGGAAATGTAAGGGGAATTTGTAAATGAAAATGTAAAAGGAAATGTAAATGAAATGAAAAATCTTTTTTTTTTTTAATGAAATTGTGTATGTGCTCTTTTTTTTTGTATAGAAAATGCAAATGCTAATGAAAAGAAACTGGGTAACTACAAACAACAAAAATCAACATGCACACACACAATTTTTTTTTAAATGCACTTACACATAGAATAAAAACACATAAAAATCAAAAGAAAATAACTCGAAGAATAGAAAATTTAAAATCACAACAACTCCCCGGCAACGGCGCCAAAAACTTGTTCGGGCGACGGAAATTCTATCGGTTTAGAAAACCGTCGAACGAATTTGAATTACAAATAACCGCAAGCGCACGGTGTACGAATGTAGCACGTGGCGAATACGGGTCGATCCGCAGGGAATTGATGATTTTAAAATTCTACTCAATCAAATTAACCAAAGTTGGAAAAGTGATTAACTAAAAAAAAGGAGAAAAATGACAAAAGAAAATAGATAAAAATATGAGAGTGTTAAGACAATTTAGAGGCAACTTCCACTCTCTAGATCACATAAATCAACAAAATGAAGTTATGATCTCTCTATTCTTTTCATTAGTGTAATTAGTTGATGTGCTTATCATAAGTATGGTATATTTGTGCTATTAATTAGCCCAATATAAACCATCAAACTATAACACAACCACTAATACACATTTAACTCTCATGAAATATGACAACAAAGTTGAAAGCAAAATCTATTTCAAGCATAGCCTATTAACTATTGTTTAGAAATATAGGCTATCAAATTTCAATTTCAACATTCACTTCTTTGCCATAATCATATTTAGATGAAGAGGCAATTTGTGTTATGTTTGTTTAAGCATAGCCTATTTGTTATGAACAACATAGACTATCAAATTCAAAGCTAAACAACATCATTAAACCACTTCAAGTGTTTCCTTTAAAGCACAAAAAGAGAGCATAAACATCAAAATGTTGCATCTACATACTAGAGAGCTTCATTACCCCTAAATTGTAGGGATTAAGCTCTCATATTTGTTATCAAATCAACAAATGTAGAAAGCAACATGAAATCAAAAAGAAAGGAAAATGAAAGCTAATGGAAAAGACAACTAATCTAATTGCATAAAGGTAGATCTACACTATTACATAAGAAGAGAAGAAGCATGTAAATAAAAGAGAAGTAACATTGCATAAAAGAAAAGAAAATTACATGAAACAAAATGGCTAAGTAGCCATGGAAAGAAACAGAGCTTTGATTTATTTTCTAAACTAAAACTAACTAACTAAGAGAAGAGATTATGTTACATGAAACATATGGGTATTTATACATGTATGAAACCCTAATTCATATTTTTGGGGAATACCCAAAGTGCCCCTTAGGAAGTGTGGATGCCAAGTAACCATTAACATGTCTTAATCCCCCATTAAGTGTACATGAAACCATTAAGTCCAAAAGCATGTGCATTAGCCTTTAATTTGTACATTAAGGTAGGTGGGTAGGTGGGGTCCTCCATGTTCTTCACTTTGAATTATTTCCATCTTCATTCCTTTGTATTAATTTTGTGCATGCATATCTTCATGAAACCACTTCTATTTGAGATCAATTTCCTACAAAAATATATACAAATTTTCAATTAATTTTTCTAAAACAAATATATGCACACGAATGACCGTTTTGCCCATATATGAAGATGAATATGTGACAATTTGGAATAATTTGAATTTTTGGTTTAAACAAGTTAAAATACCCGATATGATCATTTATTTAATTCAAATAGATTAAATATGTTGGTAAAAATATGCACATTTATGTGCACATCAACCTCCACCTTGATGACCTTTACCACCACCTGGATGACCTTTACCTTCATCAGGATAGCCAAAAATTCCTATTGGGTGACCAAAACCACCACCTGGGTGGCCAGGACCACCTCCTGGGCGGCTTGGTCTACCTCTTGGGAGGCCTGGACAGCCTCTTAGATGGCCTGGAGCTCCTCCTGGGCGGCCGGTATGCCAACTGGACGGCCTTTACCACCACTTGGACGGCCTTTACCATCACCTGGAGAGCCTTTACCACCCCTAGGATGACCTATAATTCCTGCAAGGCCACCTGCACTATCACCTAGAGGTACTTCACAACTCTTGGTGTCATTAGAGCATAGCCCTTCAATTTTATGACTTGGTGTTCTATTGAATCTCGCATATACTAACATTGGGGAATTCATTTCTGCATTTTTTGAAAGTAAGATATAAAAAATTAAACACATTTATGTACAAGAATTAGTAAATAAAATTAACTAGAAAGGGTAAACATTAATACGAGAATAACAAATTATATAAAGGAGGAAGAACATGGAAGAAACCATGCTTCCAAAGCGAGACATTTCTAATTAGAATTTCATAAAAAAGAGTGTTCTAATGTAAGATGATAAACATATCACAACTTATATAATGTCACCCAAATTTAATTTGATAAATTAAAATATTATGTACATTTATTGTGCTACCACTTTATTTGAACTAATTAATTAGGTGAATGAATGAACTATTACAACTATGGAGATATATCTATTGAAAATCAGTATTTATTCTTGCATTTAAGTTTGGTCTTATCTTAATATACAAACAAATAAATGGATTTTTTTTCTTTTATCTAATAGATTGTTTTTTCCAAAGTTTGCTTATATTTTCTTTCCTAGACTATATGCATATGATTTCTAAATTTAATATATAATGCACCTTTCTTTATTGATAAACACTAGAAATTAACTATTGTATGTATTGTTCTGTTTGTTCAAACCCATGCTAAGCACATTATATGTTAAAAATAATGCTAAATAAAAAACTAAATTCATTAATATGACATTTTGAGATGATGAATTTACATTTCTTTTAAAATCATCTTACTTAATAGCATCATATACATTGTATAAATGTAAAAATTTATGTAGAAGATGTTCAAGATAATAATTTTTTGTATAATATTACAAGAAAGAATGAATATTAAGTTGTCATTTATTTTACTATTTTCCCATGAACAAACAACTAAAACAATATTTATACAAATAGAGTGAAATAAATGTTTTTAACATACTTTCTATATAAAGTTGCAAAAACATTAATTGAAACATTAAGAGCTATTTTCTTCGAATGGGATGCGTATCCTTGTCAAATTTAGTATTTGTCAAATTATCATCCTTTAAATCCATTAATCCTTTCACGTATAAATATCCAAAAGTTTAATCATGTTATATTTCTTGAAAATAATCTTCACAGATGATGGAATATGATTAGATAACCTGATAATCATAACCTTTAATTTTTCTTGACATGTCATTAGATGTTTAAGTCCTAAATTACTTGCTATCATAATAGTTCATGTAAAACTAAAATCATTGAAAAGCAAACGTAATAAGTTCTAATAAAGAAGAACACTTCACGCTAAACAAAATATGTAAAAATCGATTAATTGAAACACACGCATATTATTAGAGCAATATGAATCCTAAATGAATGTTAATAATTATAGTCAATTATGGTATTTAAAATAGCGAATAAGGATGCAAAATATGCATGTTAAATTTATGTTAGTTATGTTGTTGAAAATTTAAAAGTGGAATAAGGACATAAATAATCAAAGATGACCTCCAGTGCAACGCCCTGGATTTTTGACACCAGCTATTGGGTAATTAACTAATTTTAATTTTGGAATAATAATTTTTATTAGTCGAATAAATGAATTTTCCAATGTTTAAAGTATTTAAATATATATATATATATAAATTGATTAAAACTATATTAATTTTAAATTATAAATTCCTGGATATGATAAATTTTATAAATAAATGTACATAAACTCCACCACTTAAAAATTTAGATAGTATATCCATATATGTATATGTATATAAGTACATACAAGTTTAAGATGTTTAAAATATATAAATATATATGTGTGTATGTTTATAAAAATAGTACATACGTAAATATATATATACACATACATATACACGTGAATGTATAAACATCATAATGGCAAAATTTCAAACTTTTGGCTATATATATATATATATATATATATATATATATATTGGTGCATGCATATGAAAAATATAAATATTTTAATAGGTTAAAATACATATATATATTGTATATATATGCATATATATATTTGTATATGAAAAACTTGTTCTATAAAAATTTAAGAATTAATAAATAGAATAAATACTTGAAAATAGCTATTTATGTTTTTATGTTAATTATAGTGTATATGTAATGATTTATAAAAGAAGTATTAACCTTAGGCATGTTAATATTAGGAGCAAAATATGCACATATAGTCAAAGTAAAGGAAAATCTATGTAAATATTTATATGAGAATGTATACACAAAAGTGGACATTATGATGTAATAGATCAACTCAAGCATGAAATAAATCAAATCTTTCACTCAATTTTCAAGTCAATAAGGAAATCAAATCACTTAAATAAAAAATAAAATCATCCTTTTAATCATATCAACCAAAAGAAGAAAAAAAAGAAATATAAAGAAAGCCTGCACAATTATATGTCCCAGGTTCTTCTTTTTGGTTTGCTCTATGCATTTCCACTCTATATATACACCATTATCTGTTTTGGTTCACGTATATCATTCAACATTAAAAAACTGCCATTAAAACAAAAGCTTGAAGCAGGAGTAAGATAATGAGCAGCAGTACATTCCTTTAGTCAACTGTGAGTAACACTTTATTTTGATATCTAGATATATGATATATACATTTATATATGGCTGTGATTGTGATATGTGTTAAGCATATGTGTGATTGTATGTAAACATGTGTGTATAAGATGGTGTTCGTCAATGGCTGGTCCACCTGCACAACCACTGTTTTTTTCCATTCAAGCTCTATTCCTGGTTTTGTTTATTAAAAAAATAGTCAAACAACCAACTTCAAAAAACAAAAGCTTAACAACCATTTGGCTTTAGATCTTGTTTTCAAAAGAAAGGTTGTTTGTTCCGAATGAAGAACATTTTAAAATTTATTTCATTGAGTTTCATGGAGCAGAGAGAAAAGAAAACATCGTTTATAGAGAGTAGGTAGTCATGACAAAAATTCGAATATCAAATTTTAAAGAATAGATTATATGTCTGGAATCGTTATGGGAATCATGATTTTTAAGATTTGTTTGGAATTTTTTATGCTATGTAGAGATAGGAATTTTTTTAGATGAACGAATTTGAAAAATTCAACAAAAATTTCGACGATACGGTGAAGGTATGGGTGTGACGTTGGACGAGGAGGAGGAGCAGACGATACAGCACCTAGGAAAAATGGAAATGGATTTTCTGGTGGGCGTGGCGTCGAGTCTTGGATATAATAGGGTTTAGGAGATTGTTTGGTACGGTCTCGAGTTTGAGGTAATTGCAGCGTCGAGGAGGCGAATGGGGCATGCAGTCCAGGGGAGAAGGAAGAGGAGGAAGTAGCGATTGTTTCGGCAAGGCTCGTTGGTAGACGGTGGCATAGGGTGGTGAGTCATGGTGATTGGGTAGAAATGAGTTGAGTGTATTATATATGAGGGCATACTTGTTATTTTCTTACAAAATGATTTTAAAAATGATTTTAAAATAATTTTTATATAAGATTATATTTTGATATATAGAGATATAAATTTTTTGAACTATTATACTGTATTAAGGTGATTGGATGTTGTCATTATTATAATCAAATAAGATTATAAAATTTAAGTCGTAATACATATATAACCAAATAGAAATTCGGGTAAGAATGAACTATGCAAATAAGTTAAGCTAAAAGTAGACTCAAACCATGATTTAATTGCAGAAAATTTTGGAAGAGTTTTTCAAAGTGTTTTGAAATGAAATAAGTTTCCCTAATTATATTTTTATATATATAGAAATTAGTTTTTAGGAAATTATTATGGAATATATGGTATGTTTGGTTTCTAGATATGATAATATTGATTATTATCATAAATTGGTTGTTGTGTCTTAGTAAAAGATGTTTATTACAGAATAAACAATGATAAAACATTGTGAAATGTTTTAAGGAAGTGAAATTATATGAGCATAATTTACAGTTATGATTATAAATTAAAATGGATTTAAATTGAGGAGTTTTGAATCTAGGTTCTGAAAAATTTAAAATGCGTTTCAAAGTGTTTTGAAGGAATAATGTAACGTCCCGCCCTTTTTATATGCTTTAAATCGACGATAAACCACACACGTCAAAATTGAACCATACAGAAGGGCGGATTGTTATGGGGTAAATAAGAAAAAGCAGAGAAAGAAAAGAGAACAAAACAGAATCTTACAGCGGAACGATAAAATATAGTAATCAAATATACAGTTCATGAAACTGTATACAAATTATTCGATTATATTTACACATACCATATAATAATAATTAATGCAACGGAACAGTATGAATGTAGTGGAATAATATAATAGATAACAGTAATACACTCTTCGCCTTCGTCCTCCAGAAATAAGGCCTTCAAATCCTGAAATACTTAGGCTGATCCGAGTGAATTGAAAATACAAAACACTCGAGTCAGAACTAAAAGACCTTATGTAAGTTAAATCAACGGTAAAATATGAGTGCAACGGCATCAGAGATGTTTACGGGATTTGACATGTGACGACCCGCCCTTCTCGACGCTCGAAAATCGACACAAAATACTCCACAATATAATATGCCGACGCTCGAGTGCCGGAAAAGACAGATTGTTGAGGAAAAAGAAAGAAGACGGAAGAAAGAAGGAACTAAACAATAATAGAATCTCACAATCATAGCGGAACAAAATATAATGGTCAATAACAGATCTTTACACAAAATGAAAACTATATATGTTTTATACAATATATCATCAGAGTATCACAAACAAACATCAAATTCCAACCTGAAAATTTTGAACAATCACTACAGCGGATATAAACAAATATGGTAATACGTCTTGGACTCCAGCTCCTTTTCTGAGCTCCACAACATCCTTTCCTGTAATCTATAATACTCGGTCTGACCCAAGCATTATAATGAAATAACCCCCGAGTCAGTCTGGAATACCAACGTGAGAGAAATACACCCAAATTGATTATTAAAGTTCAAAATCCTTTGAAAACAAAAGCATCTCATAAGACCACGCCACAAATAAACTGTTTTTACCTTACGATAGCTAAACATTTTTATCAAAATCCTCTGATATTACAATAGGGTCAATATACAAATACTTATTAAGCCAAAATTGTTACATTAATTAAATTCCAGCTACTAGACACAATCGTGGGTAATACAAACAAAACTCGTAAAAGGCGCGTAGGGAGAATTGATTTCCAATTAATGACTAGGCACTTGGGTACCATCTGTGTAACAACCCGCATATTTATCGAGTTTACATTTAAATATTTTTATTTAAATATTAAATCGTTAATCGGATTTTGGTCCGAAAAACTACTTTTTGCAAACGGTCAAATTAGGACTCGAGACCACTTCCATTGAGTTCGAAATGTCGTTTACAACTTTTTAAGTATAAACATCGATAGGTTTGGAGTTAGTGAAATTTCACTAACTTTTCCCGCTTTGGACTTTGGGTTAGTTTAGCCTATTAAGCCCAAGTTCCAACCCTCTTCTCCTCACTCTTCATAAATTTCCTAACTAACTCAAGCTTTAACATTAATGGTGAAGAGAATGGGAAATTAAAACTCCAAGCTCAAATTCAATTGCAACTCCATCATTCAACTCCAAATTCAAGTAGAAGATATTGGATTCAAGCTTTGGATTGCTTCTCCTTGCTTTCAAGCTTCATCTTCATAAATTTTAGTGCAAAGGTGAGATTTTTATCTCACAATTCTAGCCTATAACTATATTGGACTGTTGGGAATGATTCCCCATCACTTTAGCATGTGCATTTGCATTTGGTTTGGATTGGATTGGCGAAAAACTCCAATTTTTAGCGTTTTTGACAAAAAAAACTGCAGTTAGGTCGCACTGCCTCGGAGTTAAGTCATTTCTGGCCATCGCTAAGTCGTCCACGAGTTAAGCCTAAGTCGTAAGTCGCGCGCGTTGAAAAGTCACCGCCTTTGTATTTCTGTTCGCCTGTGTTGAGTCGTTCACGAGTTAGAGTGCTAAGTCGGCTGCGAGTTAAGAGTTAAGTCGTTCGTGTGTTATCTCGTAAGTCGTTCACCCTTGAGTCGCTGAGTCGTTCAACCTTGAGTCGCTGAGTCGTTCACCCTTGAGTCGCTGAGTCGTTCAACCTTGAGTCGCTGAGTCGTTCACCCTTGAGTCGCTGAGTCGTTCACCCTTGAGTCGCTGAGTCGTTCACCCTTGAGTCGCTGAGTCGTTCAACCTTGAGTCGCTGAGTCGTCCACCCTTGAGTCGCTGAGTCGTTAACCCTTGAGTCGCTGAGTCGTTCACCCTTGAGTCGCTGAGTCGTTCACCCTTGAGTCGCTGAGTCGTTCACCCTTGAGTCGCTGAGTCGTTAACCCTTGAGTCGCTGAGTCGTTGGACCCTTGAGTCGCTGAGTCGTTAGACCCTTGAGTCGTTAGGTCGTATGACCTGTTTGTTAAGTCGGCTGTCCTTAAGTCGTTCGACCCCACTAAGTCGTAGGTCGCCTCCGACCTTACCCTTAGGTCGTATGACCTGTCATCCACTAGGTCGCGCCACTTAGGTCGTATCCCTTAGGCCGCGAACTCTTTAGGTCGTTAGACCTCATTTTGCTTTAGGTCGAACCCCGTATAACTCTGCGTAGGCGATCTTATCTGAAAAACATTGAGCTGATTTCCTTGGATTTTATTCGCATCTCCGTATGCGATCTTTGTGACTGATTGTTTCTACACTTACTTATGTGTTTTGTCACTTTATAATATAAAGGTTTCAATACTAGTAGTAAATATCAAAACTCTTTTAACAAACAATTTCAACTCTATTTTTAATAACAAAGCTCTTTTCTTAAACCGTTTTCCAATCTATTAGTATATACAAGCCTTTACCTCACTCGGATGAGAAATCTAATTAAACGACTTAGTAAAACAAGTGGTATGAAACGCTTGCGTTCACTTCGTCGGTTAATTCTTGGACTTGTTCGATTGAACCTCTTATGACAATTTTATTAGTGAAGATTTACAGTTTGTTCGTAAATATTGAAGTTAAGCAAGTGGTTATGGGACATGAAGCTAAACTTCTATATTTACTAGCTTAGTGTAATTGACACTTCTCGTTGATCTTGATGATCGCTCTATGAATTAGACTAGCAATTGCGCGATGTCTCTTTCATTGCAAGGTTAGACTAGACACCACTTGTGTGATTCCATTCACACATACCTTTCTGCTTTTTGGTTAGTCTTGACCTCATTCTGTGTGATTCCACTCACACATGTGGGGTAGCTCCCCATGGTCTTCGGACCGTCATGTGATAGGCCTCTTCCCCTTTTTTATGATTTCTGGATTTCTCGTGTTGATTTCTGGAATTTATGTCATTGACTTGTTATGAGTACAAGTTTAGGGTATGATGCCCCCTTCGAATCTTTGAGAAGATTCTTGTGATATTGATTATCTCTTATTGATTGATCTTCTGTTGATCATTATTTACATACTTATAGTGGTATGTCGTTATGGATGTTTATGTTTATGCCATATCTTTTATGTTATATCATGTCATCTGATATTTATAGCTAGACTGATCCGTTTATTATTTTCTTAAATAATACTCGGATCAGACCGAGATGTTACAGGTGCTTCTGCTTGACTTCTTCCCAGGGATTCATCACTCTGACTTTTGGCTAACTGTTTAGATTAGCAGTTTTTGTTGTATACACTTGAGATATAGACTCATAGTTGTATTCTTTTGTATAGCACGTGTTGCTATTCTTTTGTATTATCGTGGATCTTATTGACCACTACTCTGATGTACACTTTCATGTGTTAGTTATATATTCATATCTTCTTCCGCCTTTGTGATATGGATATCTGTGACTGATTTGTGATATGATTATTTCTATGTTTGTTTCCGAAGATTATTTATAGCCACCATGTGATAAGCAATTACATGGATGGTCGCTCCTCAACAGCCTCATTCTCCGTGCTAGTTGACAGCACTACTCCGTAGTGTTCTTGGCTAGCGTGGGTATAGAGGTGGGGCGTCACAATCTGTCACAGTACGTGGCCTAGATCACTATACCGAGGATTACTCCCAAACCCATGGAACAAAAGACCGGGACTACCCCTTACTGGATAATCCCGAGTAAGATCACCCCACGGTTGGGATCGGCAACCGCACCACTAAGCCGAAATAAAAGGGACATCTAAACAGGGATGACCTCCCCTAATGGGTGCTACCCACATAGCCTTGCTGCATAACCCCTGATTTTCAGTCATTCCCGGTTGATGAGGCTTGAGGCTAAGCGTTACCTTTTAGAAAGTTTCACTTAGAATGCCCATCGTCCACCTGATGATGTTCCGAAAGCATTCGTCCATACAAGTCCGTTCCGGGTTCGAACGGAACCGAAGGCACTATTCCTACTACACCCATTTTAAAAATATCCTCAGGATTAGTAGAGACTATCCCTTGCACTTCACTGCTCCATCTTCAACTCCGTACTCGTTTTTCCTACGAAAACGTAAAAATCGGATTGAAGTGTTTTCGAGAAATAAATCACGATCCCGGTCTCTTCGAAACGATCAACGCATCGTCCAATATTGATAGTCGGTGATTTGACTATAAATTAACATTCACAAACATCCATCAACAATAAATAATTTCCCAAATTATTTATTACTCTCAAAATATCTTTGCAAGATATATTTCCATTTTCAACCCCTTGAAAATAGTTTTCTAACCATCTTTCTTTTTCGAAATAAATTTCCCAAACATTTTCTATTTCTACTAAAAATAACCAAGTCCAAATACATTATATTTAAAACAATTTAAATCATTTTTCTCAAAAATATATGCTTAAAACATTTTAAATAAACTACTCTAAATCACTTTACTCAAAATAACACTTACAAAATTTCATATTAAATTTCCAAGTGAAATTCCAACCACAAAACTATTTTAAAATAAATGTGTTATACGAAGTATAAATATTAGAATTCCCTAAAAAAACATAATGGCAACTTAACCTTTAAAGGAATTACTACGAAAATTATTTTGGATAGATTTACTTTAAAATTCTAAAACAGTTAAAGGTAATAAATTCCTCTAAAACGTTCTTTTTAAAACAATTTTCAAAGTTTAAACTTATACTACCTTTGAAAAATATACTTGGCTTTCAGTTAATACACTTCCATTTCAAAATAAACCAACAAACCATTTTATAAATCCTACTTGATTTATCTCAATTCAATTTACGACTCAAACCCGTAAATTTCTTCCAACACTTTAAAAATAAAACTCCATTTTATTTCTAAATACATTTTCCATTGCTTGGAAATCACTTTCAAAGTATATACTTTAATTATAATTAAGTTACTAAATTGTTTATTCAAAATATACTTTTGAAAATCTATAGAAATTTTCTCGGGTAACTTAAATCATAAGTTTCCTTTTAATATAAAGTTGTTATATCAAATACATATAATAAATTTTCCATTAGAAAACATAATACTAATTTACCCTTAAAATAAATAAATACCATAATTACTTAATTAAATATTTACTTTTCACTTAAAAATAAATAAATAATTTTTCTAAAATATCCTAAAAATACATTTTAAACTTTCTGGTTTATACTCTGAAAGCTTCTCTTTTGAAACATACTTCATTTCCCAGGAAAATACACTTTCCATCCTTTTAAAAATAATCTCACTATTATTTTTAAAACAATTTGCACCTTCTTAGAGAAGTTCCCACCGGAAATCTATAGTTTCAAATTTATTCCCTGATAAATATTTCTCTTCATTTATAAACCCAGTTTATAAATTTTCATTTCACATTTCCTTTTAAATCAAAATTTCAAAAAAAAAACACTTCAAATTCCAAACCAATTTCTTGAATTTAATTTCCTTAAAATTACTTTCCATTTCCATTTTACTTCCATTTCAATTTATTGGTATTTTAAAATACCAAATTATATTATCCAACCATAACACAACATAACAAAATTCCAAATCAATCAATCACAGGATATCAATGAAATATATCACAAAATATAAATAAAATTTCTATTTGTGAGGAATCCAGTTGGATTCCTCCAACCTGTTTTTCCCTGCATCCACTAATGTTAGCACAACAAATAAAATATCATATCCATATTGATAATAATATTCACATTCAACCAATCAATCATTCATTTAAATGTTAACTATTTAAATTAACTGGAAATTCTAGATGTGAGTGAGATTAACTCACCTTGAGTTTCGACGAGCAATTTAAATTTCCGAATTAAATCGACCGTGATCGATTTAACCCAAAAATTTCGCTAGTTTCGATCGTCTCCAAATTTGCATTCAGCGTAGATCGCGTCGCTGTGATTCCGATGCTTCTTGTTTCGTTTGAATCTGACAAAGTATGCACAAGATATGAATTTATAAAGTTGTATAACATTTTAAAACAATTTTTTTTAATTCTACCGAACAAAAAAATCAGGTCGCATCCTTTCTATTTCTTCTACATCACGCGTTCATTCCCAGGGTTTGACAAAACCCAACGACCACCATCCCACTCCAAACTTCGCCGCCTCCTCATCGATTTCGATGGTGATCAGAAACCACCACAAGAAGCGCCGACTCCCACCCTACCATCGCCAGATACCACGAGCCACTCGGCCCCCTCGTCGCCATGAAATCTCCCCTTGAACGCACTGCCTTCCCCATCGTTTTGCCACCCATCCATGCTGTCATACCCAATCACAGCCATTGGATATCTAGAGCTCATCGAGCTCTACGATATTGTAGTTGGAACCTTCGTCTAAAAATTGATAGATGGGTAGAAAATAAGGGAGGAAGCACATAAATTTCGGCTATTGGACGAAAACAACAGCGGCTGCACTTTAAACTAGGGTTTAATCGATCGTCTTAATATATATATATATATATATATATATATATATAACCAAATATTTAAATATTAAATTCATTTCAAACAACTTTTACAAATGAACTCCAAATCACACGTGCCGCCAGGCGTTTCTAAGGTTTTACCCGCATTTCGAACACAATGGAATGTGTTTCAGAAGCTAATTTGGTCGTATGCACGAGTTACAGAAATAAACGATCAATTTTAAATTAAATCGATTAAAATAGTTTCTATGCGTTTTGAGCTGCCAGGGTCAAACGACAACTCCGATTGCTACGAAAATTGAAATCCGATAATAACTAACTATTACGGATCCAATGCAACTGATTTCGTCGAATTCCAAGACTGTGCCCCGGAAGGCTATTTTAACTCGTCGATTAATTCGAGCGATTTTCAAAATCGTCGAAGTCACTTAAAATTTCATTTTTAAAACTTTACGAACTTAATTATAAATCATATAGAATCTATATTCACATTAGAAACCGCTCTGATTCCTTCCGAATCAAAATCTATTTATTTACACTATTATATTATTATTAAATCCCATTATTAAATTAATATAAAATTCCAAATTCAACCTATCGACTTTTAATTCCATCCAAAAGTCAAATATTATAATTCAGATTCAACATTTAAAATGAATTAAACGTTCAATATCTAACGTCCAAAATTCCGGGTCGTTACATTCCTCCCCCCTTATAAAAATTTCATCCCCGAAATTTGCTAAGGTAGGAAAATGCTACTAAACTCATTTACTTACCCAAAATTACATTTACTTCACCAAAAATTTTAGCTCAATTCTAAAATCATTTGCTTATTTTAACCTAAAAGCTTTGTTTTCACTATCCTTTCGAAAACAACTTTACTAGTTAACCAAAATTTTCAAAAAAATCAAAAAATTTCTGACTCCCAAAATTTTGAAAATTTTTTGACAGCGTCTCCTTTGTACGGAGAGTGTTTTACAATATCACAATAATGATAAATATATATACATCGACCCACACGGTCGGAAAATAAAATATACCACAATATATATATCATTTTTCAAATTTTATTGTGTAGGCGTCCCTTAGATTAGCATTTTAAAAGAAAACAGCTAATTATATTGCATATACGCGCTCCAACTCTATCGATTGCCTCCCATACCTGTACTTACTTTAACAAACACATGAGTTTTCAATAATATGAGATTTTCAACCACATTACATTTATTAATCTAAACTAAACATGTCAATTTCAAAGCCCACACAACAATTTTCGAAATCCTTCAAGTTATCCATCTATATAAGTAACCCACACGTTTTAATAATATTCTAATTTCCTTTGCAAATCCATATTTCATTTATTCTACTCAACAGAATTTACATCAAATCAATTCATATTCACCATAACCAATTTATTTTCACTTCAACATGGCTGAATATGCTTTGGTCACATCAATTTATTTCAATTCAATTCCAAATTGATTTACAATCAAATTTTATTTTCAATTTGATATATTTGCAATTCTTTAATGATCCACTTTCATTCATACGCAAATTCACTTAATTAGATTTCCCTTAATCCAATTGATTTAAAAACCAGCTTAATTTGCTTCTTTAAACAATTTACTTGCTTTCTTTTATGTCCAACGACAATTTCTATGCTCATATTATTCATGCAAATAACCATGACTTAAGCTTATCGTCATTTTAAATTAGTTTCAACTTAAATTTATATTAATTTCATTCCATTCTGAATTATTTATAACCCATACATTTTTACTTCATCACAATTATCAAATTAAATTCCTATTCTTACATTTCAAATTCATTATCCATTTACATATTTTAATTCAATTCGTTAATATGCTCTATCCAATTTTAATTTTAATTCACCTTCCCAATTCATTTCTGAATTTTTTTATTAACAATGAGGCCACTTCAAAACATTTCACTCATTTAAATTTATTTACAATTCAAACAATCATTATTATAATCTAATTCCATTATTCATTCACACTCTCAACTATTTATTGCCAAAATTAAATACCATACCAGAACTGGGTTTTTATTTTACTTTTCAAAATTTTGACAAACTACCAAAATTTCATCTATGCCAATACAAATTCCATTTAATTTAGTTTACTCTAGATTCATCTTCAAGCTTCTCTTTATTTAATATAGCTTACGCTAAATTCATTCTCAAACAATTCCTTTGGATTTAGTTGAGTTAAAATTTTATTCATACAATATCCCTTCAACTTAATTAAAATTTCTTTGAATTCAATTCTTTTCCAATTCTAATTCAAGTTCAACTAAATTTTATTTAGATAACTTAAATTCATACCATTTCCTTTACTATTTTAAATAAGAGTTAAATTTCATTCAATATCATTTATAACACAACTAAATTTTGATTTTAATTAAATCCAAATCCTTCTCAATAACATTTAATCGAAGTTAAACCCAATTCGATCCAATTTTATTTCTCTATTCAATTTAAATTTTTTACTTTCTAATATATAAGTTTTAAAACTTATTTACCAACTTAAGTCCATTCACATCTTATATTTTTCTTTGCCTTATCACATTTAACATCCATTTAGGATTTACATTTTGAATTTACCATACCATTCAACCATTACCTATTTATGTTTATAATTCCATTTTCTATTCTTAAGTTCAACAACTTATTTTTTTTAAAGTTTATATTGCTCATTTGAGTCATTTTCACCTTATAATCACAATTCCAAATTATCTATATATATCATTTAATAGCTTAAGGGTATAAATTTCCATTACACAATTATAACTCTCAATTACAAAGTTATTTTACATTTCAACTTTATATTCAATCCATTTTAATTCAATTTCAAATTTTATTTAACTTATCCTGAGTTAAATTTAAATATATTTTATTCACCAACATTTTCTCAAGTTAAATTTTAATTCCAGGATTAAAATTTTATTTTCCCATGTTATTTAAATCAATTTCACTTAATAGGTTCAATAGTTGATTCATTTTTATCTTTTACATTTTAAAATAGATTTCCCAGAATTCAATTACCCGGTTTTATTTCAAAATCATTTTGAAATTATAAATAACTGATACACTCCTGGTATATCAAATCAAATCTTAGAATTCCAAAACACTTGGTTTTACCAAAACAAATTTCCCTTTGAAATTCTAAAATACCTTGTATATCAAACAAGTCTAAACAGATACCATACCAAATTACTATGGAAGCAATCCATCACTTTAGAAACTCGAAAATGAATTCTGATGATGTGGCCATCATCATCAGCATTATTTCCCAGCGACTGAAGTGAGTTCAGTGCTTCCTTACTATCATAAATTCCTTTCAAAACAATTTCCATTCAGAAATAATTTCCATAATAATACTCCAGCGTTGCCTTCAAACACTTTGGAAAACATTTCAAACATTCCCAAGGTTTTAAATTTCCAAACTTTTGTTTTAAATACATTTAAAACACTTTTCAAAATTTTCGGGATTTAAATTCTGGTCTAAATCAAATTTTAGTTATTCTTCTTTTTGGATAAATCAAACTTATAGAATTCCATTTGGTTATAAATCATTTCAAATTTTAGACTCTTATGTTTGATTATAATATTAACAACTAGACATCCAAATATATAATAACTTCAGAAAATTATTCCCTTTATATCAAAATATAATTTTGGATAAAATTGTTTAAGAGTTTATAAACCCTTATAGATACAGTTGTACTTCCCATACCGACCAGAATTCATAAACACTCAACCGATAAGTCAACACAGTATAAAAACAATTTTTATATTCACTAACAAATTCGCGCTCATAGATATTAATACACTCAACTCATTATAGAGTACTATTGACTCTGTTTAATGAGTAATTTCCCTACCAGAGCCAAACTATCGCCTACCTAAGCTCTGATACCACAACGTGACGACCCGCCCTTCTCGACCCTCGAAAATCGACACAAAATACTCCATAGTATAATATGCCGACGCTCGAGTGTCGAAAAATATAGATTGTTGAGGGAAAAGAAAGAAGATAGAAGAAAGAAGGAACTAAACAATAACAGATCTTTACACAAAATGAAAACTATATCTGTTTCATACAATATATCATCAGAGTATCACAAAAAAACATCAAATTCCAACCTGACAATTTCGAACAATCACTGCAGCGGATATAAACAAATACGGTAATACGTTTCGGACTCCGGCTCCTCTTCTAAGCTCCACGGCATCCTTTTCTGTAATCTATAATACTCGGTCTGACCCGAGCATTATAATGAAATAACACCCGAGTCAGTCTGGAATACCAGTGTGAGAGAAATACACCCAAATTGATTATTAAAGTTCAAAATCCTTTGAAAACAAAAGCATCTCGTAAGACCACGCCACAAATAAACATGCCGGGTTTTTACCTTATGATAGCTAAAACATTTTTATCAAAATCCTCTGATGTTACAATAGGGTCTATATACAAATACTTATTAAAATAGCCGAAATTGTTGCATTAATTAAATTCCATCTACTAGCCACAATCGTGGGTAATACAAACAAAACTCGTAAAAGGCGCGTAGGAAGAATGGTTTCCAACTAAATGACTAGGCACTGGGGTACCACCTGTCACAATACGTGGCCTAGATCACTGTACCGAGGATTACTCCCAATCCCCTGCAACACAAGACCGGGACTACCCCTTACTGGATAATCCCGAGTAAGATCACCACACGGTTGGGATCGGCAACCGCACCACTAAGCCGAAATAAAAGGGACATCTAAACAGGGATGACCTCCCCTAATGGGTGCTACCCACATAGCCTTGTTGCATAACCCCAGTCATTCTTGGTTGATGAGGCTTGAGGCTAAGCGTTACCTTTTAGAACTTTCACTTAGAATGCCCATCGTCCACCTGACGATGTTCCAAAAGCATTCGTCCATACAAGTCCGTCCCGGGTTCGAACGGAACTAAAGGCACTACTCTTACTACATCCATTTTGGAAATATCCTCGGGATTAGTAGCGACTGGCCCTTGCACTTCACTGCTCCATCTTCGACTCCGAACTCGTTTTTCCCACGAAAACGTACAAACCAGATCGAAGTGGTTTTCGAGAAATAAATCCCGATCCCAGTCTCTTCGAAACGATCGATGCATTGTCCAATATTGATAATCGGTGATTTAACTATCAATTAACATTCAAAAACATCCATCAACAATAAATAATTACCCAAATTATTTATTAATCTCAAAATATCTTTGCAGGATATATTTCCATTTTTAACCGCTTGAAAACGGTTTTCTAGCCATCTTTATTTTTCGGAATAAATTTTCCAAACATTTTCTATTTCTACTGAAAATAACCAAGTCTAAATACTTTAGAATTAGAAGAATTTAAATCTTTTTTCTCAAAAATATATGCTTAAAACATTTTAAATAAAGCACTCTAAATCACTTTACTCAAAATAACAGTTAAGAAATTTCATAATAATTTTCCAAATAAAATTCTAGCCATAAAACTATTTCAAAATAAAAGTGTTATATGAAGTATAAATATTAGAAAATTCCATAAAAAACATAATGTCAACTTAACCTTTAAAGGAATTACTACTAAAATTATTTTGGATAGATTTACTTTAAAATTCTAAAACAATTAAAGGTAATAAATTCCTCTAAAATGTTCTTTTTACAACAATTTTCAAAATTTAAACTTATACAACCTCTGAAAAATATACTTGGCTTTCAGTCAATGCATTTCCATTTCAGAATAAACCAACAAATCATTTTATAAATCCTACTTGATTTATCTCAATTCAATTTACGACTCAAATCCGTGAACGCACCGCCTTCCCCATCGTTTTGCCAACCCATCCATGCTGCCATACCCAATCACAGCCGTTCGATATCTAGAGCTCATCGAGCTTTACGATATTGTTTTTGGAACCTTCGGCTAAAAATCGATAGATGGGGAGAAAATAAGGGAGGTGTAACGACCCGTAAATTTTCAACGATTTAATTTTGTTAAATTGATAAAGTTTGGTAATTTAATATTGAAAGAATGGAAAAAATTTATTAATTAAAGAATCTTGGTATTAAATATTGAAACAAATAAATTTGTAAATAAATAATGAAATAGTAACTAGGATGAAATGTAACAACGAAGTAATTAAAGCTGAATTTGTGTAAATTTAATAGAACGTAAATTATTTAAGGTAGTAATTGGTGAATTGGGGAAAATAGTTCAAGGTACATTAATTGATGAATAAATACGTAATGTATGTAAGTAATACAAGTGGTATAAGAATGGAATTAAGGAAATTTCATTAATTGGTTTTAAAACCGTAATTAATGTGTTAAATTGTTAGAAGTACACATTTAGAAATATAATTGTTATTCAAAATAAGATGTAAATAGGCGTACATTAATGAAATGAAATAAAATTAGCTTTATATATGGAATTATAATATGGATTTACAAGTAACGAAATTATAAATGCAACTAAAGGCAATTAGGTGGTAATTAATGTAGGTTGCTTGTTTATTTAGTGTGTTAAATAAACTTTGGTAATCAGTTGTAATATATCAAAATTTAATGTTTGGTTACTGTAAATTTAAGTAATAATCAGAAATAATGATAATTTTATTTATAATATGACTATTGGTTGATGTAAAGATTGTAAATTAAGTTTATTAATTTATTTGAACGTAAGTAACAGGTGTTGTATAAATAAATGAATTAGTATAATAAATGGTTATTGGATGAATTCAGTGTTATGCAAGTAATCATAATAATTAGTTGAAATTAATAAAATAAACTTAATTATATTATAAAGTTAATGATAACGATTGTTGTATTTAATTGGCCTTCTAAATCAAAATAGCTTTAATGTTTTAATGAAATTTGTAACGGAAGGTGTGAATGTAATAATGAAATAATTGGAAGTGTAAATTCATTCATAATGTAGTAATCTATATAATGGAAAGTATGAACTCAAGTGAATGAATTTATATAGAATGTTAATCGCAATTAGCGTGAATATTGATAGAAATGTAATAAAATGGAAATGAGGTAGTTAATACAAAGGAAAGATGGAAATTTGAATTTACTAATGTAATAAAGGGTAAAACAAAGGTTATCTTTGTTTATCGAATAATAATTGGTTAGATAAAATGGATTGAAGTAAATCAAGTTAATTTATTAGAATAAATTTTAATTAATTGAGTCTATTGTGAATGAAATAAATTACTACGTTATTTGAAATTTAAGATGGAAAGTGAAAATATTTAATGGAATAGATTTTGAGTCCAATGATAAATCCATCTATTTGACAGAAATGGATGGAATAATAATTTATTTATTTAACTAAATGGGATTTTGGGGATTTTATTTATAATTTGTGAATTTAATGAAATTGAGGATTTATATTGAAATTTATAAATTAAGCTTCTCTAAATTGACGTTTAAATTTGTTTAAATCATTTTAAATGTTTGAGAAATATAGAGGTGATAAAATTGTCAATTTTAGAATTGAAATTTAAATTTGGATTTAATCAATTAATTATAAATTTATTTAATTAGTGCAAAAAAATAGCCATTTTGGCCACTGACTCGGATTTCGAAGAAACCAGTTTCATCGGATCCACAACAGTGAATTATTGTAAGATTTCAAGTTTCGTAGCGATCGGACTTGTCGTTTGATCGTACGGACTCAAAACGCCTTGAAATAAATTAAATTGAAATCAACTGAAATCAATCTGAAAAATATTGATTTTAGCATAACTTCTTCATACGATGCAATTTGAACCTGAAACCTTTTCCATTGCATTTAAAGTATTTAAAAACATCTATTTTGATATATGGATTGACACAAATTCGTTCCGGATTTAGAACGGGCTTTTCGGGCCATTCATCGTTCTACGCGTTTATAAATCTGATCCATCTATTCTATTTCAATTTTCTCTATAAATACCATGTTATAAACCCTAGCCTCCCTAGTTCTCATTTGTCTGTATGCAATTCAGCTATCTCTCCTCCTCAATGGCAGACAACAAAATTCCAGATCCAATTCCAATTCAAAATCAAAGTCAAAAATCCAAACTCCTCAGAAAAAATATATTTCGAAGCTCTCGAAGAGCGCAAGTCAGATCTGCACTCCATTTTTCGATCTGGGTTTTCGTTTGACTGGAAATTTAGGAAGAAGTTTCGGCCATCCGTCGCGCTCCGATCAACTGCGACGGATCATCAAACCCTTTCTGGGTTTTGTAGAGGAGACGGAGGAGATGTCATCGGTGTGATTTGTTCGTTGGTTGGACGGTCGGATCGTTTGGAAATTACGAACTAGGGTTTCAAAATCAAAGAAACATGGGCGGCGGCGCACGATATTCAAGGCGACGGAGGGTGTGTCGTGGCCATGGGGAGGTGCGACTCATCTTGGGCTCGAAGATGGTAGTGGTTGGAGGTGGCCAAGTGGTCGGAGTTGATCGAAATTGATGGTCAAAGTTCGGCGTGGATGGGTTCTTTACGTAATCTGCGTACTGATGTTTGCGTGTAAGAGAGTGGGAGATGGATGATGTGGATAGGGTAGTTAAATTTTTTTTATTTTAAATTTATTTCAACATCGTTTAATTGTCATATATTTCACATGCGACATCCGATTTACGCGCGGTTTCTTCCACTAGGTTCGTACTGGAATTCCGAACATATTGGCGCTGCTTTGGACGAATTCTGAGATTATCAAATTTTTGGGTTTAAATTGAATTTAAATTCAATTTAAATTCAAAAGGTTAGTGTTTTAACCCACTCACAACTTCTAAAATTTCTTATGTTTGTAAAATTAATTTTTGTTGTGATTGTGCATTAATTTATGACTTTTTTCGTATATTTTAATCATCATCTCAGTTAATTGCATTTATTGAAATTAAATCGTTATTTAATTTATTATTGAATATAACTGCCAGTTAATTTCCTGTTATACGTATTATCAGTTATATATTGATATGGATTGTTTGTTTTGGATGATGATTATGATGGATGTGTGATCTGTTGATGGATGAATGGATATTTTATTTATATTATCATAATCTGAAGTTGCTATGCATTTACTTTGATTCGGGATTGCGGTTTGAAATGATATACAACCGCATTTTTATTTTAAATTGCGGATTGAAATGATAAATATATGTATCACATGACCATGGGGCAGAAAATTTTATACAGGCACCGCGGTCTATACAAAAATATTTTGAAAATAATGTCTATGGTTTGGAAAGTAATATACGGTTTAATAAATATTAATTTTTGGTGTTATATAAATATTATTTTTATATACACATATAGTTAAATTCTTGGATTTAAGCTATGTATAAAATTGTTTAATAAAAAAATGAGTTTAATAATGGAGTTTGATTGATTTATATTATCTGGTTAAGTACCTATTTAAGATATTGTATATATAGAGTTTAAATGACTTAAATAAAATTTAAGTTGGTAGATAAATAGGAAATTGGTTTATATTGAATTATTTAAGAAGTGTGCTTGAATAAATTTGATTTGAAATTTGAATAAAAATGGAGATTTTAAAGGGTATGATTCTCATAACTTGATTTGGTTTAAAGTGATTTAAATAAATATAAAATTAAGATAAATGAATATATCAAGTTAAATAAATTGAAAGAATATCCAGTTGTTTGAAGTCAAAGTTTTACTTAAATTATATTGGATTTGTTAAGTAAACATTTCAAATCTAAATAATAGCAATTGAATTTGATATATATGGAATTATTAAAAAATTAGCTTTGAAATGGTGGAATATGTAAAGCTTTGAAATATATATATATATATATATATATATATATATATATATAAATTAAAGTGTTTTATTTGGGTTTTTATCTATATTTGGAATTGATTTGTGAAGGTGAAGAAACTATTTTATTATATAAAGTAAATCTATACTTAAACCATTTAAGTGCTGCGGTTATATTTCAATGTTATGTAATTTAAAGTTTTACGTTTTGAAAGGCTATATTTCAAGCGTTTGGTTTAGAAATATTTAATTATGAAAAGTTATGGTTTTAAAAAGGATAGATTTGAAAATGATATCATATTGATTTGGTTTAAAAGGGAAAATGATATCATAATTATATGGCTTTGAAATGAATATTATATCCTAGTTTGAAGTGTAAATTATTTTGAAATGACCGCGGTGTTATGACAACGTTTGGTTGTTAAAGTGAACGGGATCGGTAGTTGTCATACTCTCTGCCAACTCCGAAAACCACTTTAACAAACGTGTACGCGGTGGATATTCCAGAATGAAGTAGGATGGTGGCGACATTTCCTTTGAGGTAAATAAGTGGACCCGACTCCTGTGAGTTGTCATAAGGTGGCTAAAACAGGAGTGATTCTCGGGCCAATGAGGTAGCACCTTTGATCGAACACATCCCTTCGATATTATACTTTGACTTTTGGATTGATTCGGTGGCTAGTTTTGATTTTTTTTATTTGGGGGTGTGGCTCGAGGTGGGAGGTAGCTGCGCGCTACGCGTTACCACCAGCCCGGATGCGTAATTGATATATCTACCCTGGCATTGCCTAGTTGTGCCGTGTCACCTACCCTATTGCGCCTCGTACGAGTTTGGATTTCTCCCGTAGCCCGTGTGGTATCCTATGGTGGCTTCTCGATCAGGAGGGAACATGATATTGGATGGACTACTGGGACTACTACGTGTTAAGGGCTATATGGGTAACCCCTTAATGCTAAGAAAAAAGTAAGTTTATTTTACTAATAGACATTATTATATTAGCGAAATATTACTACATAGTAAATAGTTTAACGGATCCTTAGGAGATATGAATCCCGAGCATCTCGTGAGTTACTGCACTCATGTTAGACACTGGATAGGAGATGTCAAATCCCGTAAACTTCTCCGACACCGTTACACTCTTACTTATTTCAGTTAATTTAACTTACATAAGATCTTTTAGTTCTGACTCGAGTATTTTGTCTTTTCAATTCGCTCGGGTCAGTCCGAGCATTTCAGGATTCGAAGATTTTATTCTGGAGGAAGAAGACGATGATTGGTGGTACTATTATCTACTATATTATTCCACTACATTATTATATTCCGCTACATTATTGATATTCTATGGTATGTATAGCTCTGATATATATTGTAAGTATAATTAATTATTTTGAAAAACAGCTTCATGAACTGTATATTTGAATATTATATTTTTCCTTCTGCTGTGACTGTGAGATTCTGTTTTATTTTTATTTCTTTCTTGGTTTTCTCATTTAACCTATAACGATCCGCCCTTCCGTATGGTTTGGATTGGCACGTGCGTCGATTTAAAGCGTGCGAAAAGGTGGGACGTTACATCTGGTATCAGAGCTTTGGTTTAGCGATAAACATTGGCTTTGTGGGGTCTGACTTTTATTAATAAGGTAGTAATACCCTATGATGAGTCACTGAGTGTATATATATGAGAGAGCGTATTTGTTAGTGTTATAAAAAGATTTTAATATTGTGTTAATCTGTTCCGCTTTATATATGTATAAATTCTAGTTGGTGCATGGGACGCTATGACATCAATAGGGATTTCTAAACACTTAATAGGACAGACCGACATAATATTTGTTTTTAATATAGGTGAATGAATTAATTTTGCCTATTGTATTTTCTATATATAAAATAACTTTTTATAAATAAGATATTTACTTGGTTGCTATATATTGGTTGTTAGGTAATGAATTTATAAATAATAGTTGAAAAAAAATTGAAAATAAATAAATGAAATTGGAAATTTTAGAACTTAAGTTCCTAGGCCTGAAAATTTCTTTCAATTGATTTTGGAATATAATAATAATGTTATTAGAAAAATTTTCTGATATAAATATTTCAATATAATTTGAAAGAATTTTAAAAAAAAAAATTGGAAAGAAATAAGTTATGTACTCCCCTCTCTGTCGCTGGAAAATAATTTCGGTGATGAGTGCACGCATCATCGACATTCATTTTCGAGTTTCGAAGAGGGAAGGCCACTGTGGTAGTTTTACTGTAGAATTATTTTGATTAAAAAATATAAATTTTAAATTGTTTTAATTATAATTGGATATATAAATTATAAGTATATATTTATTTGTTATTTTAAAATGATTTGAAATTTAACCCGGTACTTAGTTCTTAAGTTCCAATTAATTAATAGTATTAGTTAGTGTAGTGAAATGGAATCTAACTAACAATTGAAACCTCTAAATGAAATAAGAAAGGTAATGCTAAGTTATAAATGAGATTAATAAGAAGTTGAAATTGTAACTTATAAAACAAAGATGTAATTATTGAACATTAAATTAAATTAAAAGATGAGGTAAAACTTGTATAAGTTTCATTTGCATTTTCTTTAACATGTATATAACTTACCAAAAGATGTAAAAAGTTGAAATGTTAATAAGAAAAATAATGGAAGTTGTACAAGTAAACTTATGAATGAAAGTGTTTAATGAATACCTTTAATAAATAAGAATTTGATGTTGAAATGGTTATAAACTTTAGTTATAATCGAAATGTACTACGATAAAATATAATAGAAATGTAAGTATTATAAATAAATGATAATAAATTTAAGTAAACGGTTGAAGCTATTATAAGTAAAATAAGTAGAAAGGAAGAATGCATTAAATATTTGATTGTAGACTAAAGTTAATGCATTAAGATGTTAAGTAAATGAAATGGAGAAATGAATGAATATAATGCAAATAAATAAATAAAGATGAAAATTTGCAAGAAATAAATGAGAATTAAGAGAAATCATTATATGAATAAAAAGGAAATCAAACAATAAATATTTTGAAATGATATTTATAAAAATTAACTTGATCTATTGGTTGGAATTGTTGTTTGTCTTGGTTTATGGTAGTTCGGACAAGGATACTTTAAATTTGTCGGAAGGTATGAATAATCTATTTAATTTCACCTAAGACTGTTGAGTAAATGGTGCACTTAATAGTTTGTTTTCCATTCCGCACAATTTAAAGTTTTAAAGCCCGAACAACTATTTGTTTTGTTTAATATGAATGAATGATCGATGTTGGTTGATTTTATGTGGTGGTTGTTTGCTTGTTGCAAGTGATTGATGTTTGTATCGATTTGTTTATTTTTTTGTGGTTGAAACCACTTTAAATATTTCATTTTATATAATTGTTAACTCTTTTGGATTATATAAGTGAAATACAGGTTATGAAAGCAATTGCTACCGCATTTTGTTTCATAATAATAAGCGTAAATTGCCCGACAAATAGGTATGTTTTCGGATTACGGTTTATAGCGTTATTATATTATTTTCCTGTTGTTGGGATATATTATTTTGAAATATATATATATATATATATATATATTATATTTTCTTCCAAGCCTCTCTATACAAAGGAGACTCTGCTGAAATTTTCCGTAAATTTTGGACTTAGAAAATTTTGAAAATGTTTTCCAAACTTTATTAATTTGAGTATAAAAAGATTTATGGTTATAAATTGATATATTTTATTTAAATTACTAAATTTCGTAAAATTTTTATTTATGAAGTTAATATTTTGAATAAGATATTGATTACTTAATTCTTTCTTTTCCCTCCTTTTTCCTTTTCGGGGACGAAAAGTTTTGAGTGGGGGAGAGTATAACGACACGTAAATTTTCAATGGTTTAATTTTGTTAAATTGATAAAGTTTGGTAATTTAATATTGAAAGGATGGAAATTTTTTATTAATTAAATGAATCTTGGTGTTAAATATTGAAACAAATAAATTTGTAAATAAACAATGAAATAGTAACTAGGATGAAATGTAACAACGAAGTAATTAAAGCTAAATTTGTGTAAATTTAATAGAAATGTAAATGATTTAAGGTAGTAATTGGTGAATTGGGGAAAATAGTTTAAGGTACGTTAATTGATGAATAAATACGTAATGTTTGTAAAGTAATAAAACTGGTATAAGAATGGAATTAAGGAAATTTCATTAATTGGTTTTAAAACCTTAATTAATGTGTTAAATTGTTAGAAGTACACATTTAGAAATATAATAGTTATTCAAAATAAGATGTAAATAGGAGTACATTAATGAAATGAAATAAAATTAGCCTTATATGGAATTATAATATGGATTGATATGTAACGAACTTATAAATGCAATTAAAGGCAATTAGGTGGTAATTAATGTAGGTTGCTTGTTTATTTAATGTGTTAAATAAACTTTGGTAATCAGTTGTAATATATCTAAATTTAACGTTTGGTTACTGTAAATTTAAGTAATAATCCGAAATAACGATAATTTTATTTATAATATGACTACTGGTTGATGTAAAGATTGTAAGTCAAGGTTTATTAATTTATTTGAATGTAAGTTACATGTGTTGTATAAATAAATGAACTAGCATAATAAATGGTAATTGGATGAACTCAGTGTTACGCAAGTAATCATAATAATTAGTTGAAATTAATAAAATAAGCCTAATTGTATTATAAAGTTAATGATAAAGATTGTTGTATTTAATTGGCCTTCTAAATCAAAATAGAAAATCTTTAATGTTTTAATGAAATTTGTAACGGAAGGTGTGAATGTAATAATGAAATAATTGGAAATGTAAATTCATTCATAATGTAGTAATCTATATAATGAAAAGTATGAACCCAAGTGAACAAATTTTTATAGAATGTTAATCGTAATTAGCGTGAATATTAGTAGAAATGTAATAAAATGGAAATGGGGGTAGTTAATACAAAGGAAAGATGGAAATTTGAACTTACTAATGTAATAAAGGGTAAAACAAAGGTTATCTTTGTTTATCGAATAATAATTGGTTAGATAAAAAGGATTGAAGTACATCAAGTTAATTTATTAGAATAAATTTTAATTAGTTGAGTCTATTGTGAACGAAATAAATTACTACGTTATTTGAAATTTAAGATGGAATGTGAAAATATTTAATGGAATTGATTTTGAGTCCAATGATAAATTCATCTGTTTGACAGGAATGGATGGAATAATAATTAATTTATTTAGCTAAATGGAATTTTGGGGATTTTATTTATAATTTGTGAATTTAATGAAATTGAGCATTTATATTGAAATTTATAAATTAAGCTTCTCTAAATTGACATTTAAATTTGTTTAAATCATTTTAAATGTTTGAGACATATAAATGTGATAAAATTGTCAATTTTAGAATTGAAATTTAAATTTGGATTTAGTCAATTAATTATAAATTTATTTAATTAGTGTAAAAACAATATCCATTTTGGCCACTGACTCGGATTTCGATGAAACTAGTTTTATCGGATCCATAACGGTAATTTTTATATACATATATAGTTAGATTCTTTGATTTAAGCTATGTATAAAATTGTTTAATAAAAAAATGAGTTTAATAATAGAGTTTGATTGATTTATATCATATGTTTAAGTACCTATTTAAGATATTGTATATATAGAGTTTAAATGACTTAAATGAAATTTAAGTTGGTAGATAAATAGGAAATTGGTTTATATTGAATTATTTAAGAAGTGTGCTTGAATAAATTTGATATGAAATTTGAATAAAATTGTAGATTTTAAAGGGAATGATTCTCATAACTTGATTTGGTTTAAAGTGATTTAAATAAATATAAAATTGAGATAAATGAATATATCAAGTTAAATAAATTGAAAGAATATCCAATTGTTTGAAGTCAAAGTTTTACTTAAATTATATTGGATTTGTTAAGTAAACATTTCAAATCTAAATAATAGCAATTGAATTTGATATATATGGAATTATTAAAAAATTAGCTTTGAAATGGTGGAATATGTAAAGCTTTGAAATATATATATATATATATATATATATATATATATATATATTAAAGTGTTTTATTTGGGTTTTTATCTATATTTGAAATCGAATTGTGAAGGTGAAGAAACTATTTTATTATATAAAGTAAATCTATACTTAAACCATTTAAATGGTGCGGTTATATTTCAATGTTATGTAATTTAAAGTTTCATGTTTTGAAAGGCTATATTTCAAGCGTTTGGTTTAGAAATATTTTAACTATGAAAAGTTATGGTTTTAAATAGGACAGATTTGAAAATGATATCATATTGATTTGGTTTAAAAGGGAAAATGATATCATAATTATATGGCTTTGAAATGAATATTATACCCTAGTTTGAATTATAAATTATTTTGAAATGACCACGGTGTTATGATAACATTTGGTTGTTAAAGAGAACGTGATCGGTAGTTGTCATACTCTCTGCCAACTCTGAAAACCACTTTAACAATCGTGTACGCGGTGGACATTCCAGAATGAAGTAGGATGGTGGCGACATTTCCTTTGAGGTAAATAAGTGGACCCGACTCCTGTGAGTTGGCATAAGGTGGCTAAAACAAGAGTGATTCTCGGGCCAATGAGGTAGCACCTTTGATCGGACACATCCCTTCGATATTATACTTTGACTTTTGGATTGATTCGGTGGCTAGTTTTGATTTTTTTTATTTAGGGGTGTGGCTCGAGTTGGGAGGTAGCTGCGCGCTACGCGTTACCACCAGCCTGGATGCGTAATTGTAATATCTACCCTGGCATTGCCTAGTTGTGCCGTGTCACCTACCCTATCGCGCCTCATACGAGTTTGGATTTCTCCCGTAGCCCGTGTGGTATCCTATGGTGGCTTCCCGATCAGGAGGAAACATGATATTGGATGGACTACTGGGACTACTACGTGTTAAGGGCTATATGGGTAACCCCTTAATGCTAAGAAAAAAGTAAGTTTATTTTACTAATAGACATTATTATAAAAGCGAAATATTACAACATAGTAAATAGTTTAACGGATCCTTAGGAGATGTGAATCCCGAGCATCTCTTGAGTTACTGCACTCATGTTAGACACTGGATAGGAGATGTCAAATCCCGTAAACATCTCCGACACCGTTACACTCTTACTTATTTCAGTTAATTTAACTTACATAAGATTTTTAGTTCTGACTCGAGTATTTTGTCTTTTCAATTCGCTCGGGTCAGTCCGAGCATTTCAGGATTCGAAGATTTTATTCTGGAGGAAGAAGACGATGATTGGTGGTACTATTATCTACTATATTATTCCACTACAGTATTATATTCCGCTACATTATTGATATTCTATGGCATGTATAGCTCTGATATATATTGTAAGTATAATTAATTATTTTGAAAAACAGCTTCATGAACTGTATATTTGAATATTATATTTTTCCTTCCGCTGTGACTGTGAGATTCTGTTTTATTTTTATTTCTTTCTTGGTTTTCTTATTTACCCCATAACGATCTGCCCTTCCGTATGGATTGGATTGGCACGTGTGTCGATTTAAAGCGTGCGAAAAGGTGGGACGTTACATCTGGTATCAGAGCTTTGGTTTAGCGATAAACATTAGCTTTGTGGGGTCTGACTCTTATTAATAGGGTAGTAATACCCTATGATGAGTCACTGAGTGTATATATATGAGAGAGCGTATTTGTTAGTGTTATAAAAAGATTTTAATATTCTGTTAATCTGTTTCGCTTTATATATATAAATTCTAATTGGTGCATGGGATGTTATGACATCAATAGGGATTTCTAAACACTTAGTAGGACAGACCGACATAATATTTGTTTTTAATATAGGTGAATGAATTAATTTTGCCTATTATATTTTCTATATATAAATAAATTTTTATAAATAAGATATTTACTTGGTTGCTATATATTGGTTGTTAGGTAATGAATTTATAAATAATAGTTGAAAAAAAATTGAAAATAAATAAATGAAATTGGAAATTTTAGAACTTAAGTTCCGAGGCCTGAAAATTTCTTTCAATTGATTTTGGAATATAATAATTATGTTATTAGAAGTATTTTCTGATATAAATATTTCAATATAATTTGAAAGAATTTTAAAAAAAAATTGGAAAGAAATAAGTTATGTACTCCCCTCTCTGTCGCTGGAAAATAATTTCGGTGATGAGTGCACGCATCATCGACATTCATTTTCGAGTTTCGAAGAGGGAAGGCCACTGTAGTAGTTTTACTGCAGAATTATTTTGATTAACAAATATAAATTTTAAATTGTTTTAATTATAATTGGATATGTAAATTATAAGTATATATTTATTTGTTATTTTAATATGATTTGAAATTTAACCCGGTAATTAGTTCTTAAGTTCCAATTAATTAATAGTATTAGTTAGTGTAATGAAATGGAATTTAACTAACAATTGAAACCTCTAAATGAAATAAGAAAGGTAATGCTAAGTTATAAATGAGATTAATAAGAAGTTGAAATTGTAACTTATTAAACAAAGATGTAATTATTGAACATTAAATTAAATTAAAAGATGAGGTAAAACTTGTATAAGTTTCATTTGCATTTTCTTTAACATATATATAATTTACCAAAAGATGTAAAAAGTTGAAATGTTAATAAGAAAAATAATGGAAGTTGTACAAGTAAACTTATGAATGAAAGTGTTTAATGAATTCCTTTAATAAATAAGAATTTGATGTTGAAATGGTTATAAACTTAAGTTATAATCGAAATGTACTATGATAAAATTTAATAGAAATGTAAGTATTATAAATAAATGATAATAAATTTAAGTAAACGGTTGAAGTTATTATAAGTAAAATAAGTAGAAAGGAAGAATGCATTAAATATTTGATTGTAGACTAAAGTTAATGCATTAAGATGTTAAGTAAATGAAATGGAGAAATGAATGAATATAATGCAAATAAATAAATAAAGATGAAAATTAGCAAGAAATAAATGAGAATTAAGAGAAATCATTATATGAATAAAAAGGAAATCAAACAATAAATATTTTGAAATGATATTTATAAAAATTAACTTGATCTATTGGTTGGAATTGTTGTTTGTCTTGGTTTATGGTAGTTTGGACAATGATACTTTAAATTTGTCGGAAGGTATGAATAATCTATTTAGTTTCACCTAAGAATGCTGAGTAAATGGTGCACTTAATAGTTTGTTTTCCATTCTGCACAATTTAAAGTTTTAAAACCCGAACAACTATTTGTTTTGTTTAATATGAATGAATGATCGATGTTGGTTGATTTTATGTAGTGGTTGTTTGCTTGTTGCAAGTGATTGATGTTTGTATCGATTTGTTTATTTTTTTTGTGGTTGAAACCACTTTAAATATTTCATTTTATATAATTGTTAACTCTTTTGGATTATATAAGTGAAATACAGGTTATGGAAGCAATTGCTACCGCATTTTGTTTCATAATAATAAGCGTAAATTGCCCGACAAATAGGTATGTTTTCGGATTACGGTTTATAGCGTTATTATATTATTTTCCTGTTGTTGGGATATATTATTTTGAAATATATATATATATATATTGTTATATTTATGTTATA
Organism: Allium cepa; assembly: GCA_030765085.1. NCBI lineage: Eukaryota > Viridiplantae > Streptophyta > Magnoliopsida > Asparagales > Amaryllidaceae > Allium > Allium cepa. The sequence goes on along the minus strand of CM060937.1, from coordinate 869,837,768 downwards.
TTTTCTCCCGGGCCTCTTTGTACAAAGGAGACTCTGCTGAAATTTTCCGTAAATTTTGGACTTAGAAAATTTTGAAAATGTTTTCCAAACTTTATTAATTTGAGTATAAAAAGATTTATGGTTATAAATTGATATATTTTATTTAAATTATTAAATTTTGTAAAAATTTTATTTTTAAATTTAATATTTTGAATAAGATATTGATTACTTAATTCTTTCTTTTCCCTCCTTTTTCCTTTTCGGGGACGAAAAGTTTTGAGTGGGGGAGAGTATAACGACCCGTAAATTTTCAACGGTTTAATTTTGTTAAATTGATAAAGTTTGGTAATTTAATATTGAACGGATGGAAAAATTTTATTAATTAAATGAATATTGGTGTTAAATATTGAAACAAATAAATTTGTAAATAAACAATGAAATAGTAACTAGGATGAAATGTAACAACGAATTAATTAAAGCTGAATTTTGTAAATTTAATGGAAACGAAAATTATTTAAGGTAGTAATTGGTGAATTGGGGAAAATAGTCTAAGGTACGTTAATTGATGAATAAATACGTAATGTTTGTAAAGTAATAAAACTGGTATAAGAATGGAATGAAGGAAATTTCATTAATTGGTTTTAAAACCTTAATTAATGTGTTAAATTGTTAGAAGTACACATTTAGAAATATAATAGTTATTCAAAATAAGATGTAAATAGTGTTGAATATGCGCTTATATGATTTTTGTTTGATGATAATAAACATACATGCATTCGTTTAAATGTATTTGATAATATACTATTTATTTTCACAGATTAAATAAATATTTGCTGAATAAAATAAATAACACAGGTTTTGAATTCAAACGAATATTTTATTCAAACAAATATTTATTACAATTTTGAATAGTACAATTTCAAGCTCTCACTATACATATACAATTTTGATTACAATTTCATCACATTTCATATTTACAATTCACCTCACTACATATCACTCACACTCGTATTTATCTTCAACTGCATTCCAATTTGAATCCAGCATCTGAGAAATCTGCAAAAATATTCACTAACGCAGTAAAATTGAAAATAAAATATTTTTGCAATTCAAAATAAAAGATGATTTTGAAAACATTGTTTGCCTTAGTTATTTGGGTCGTTCTTCATAATTTAAATTTGAATTCATCATACACGAACAACTTGTGACATACACAGTATATTACTGTATATGCCACAAGGCCGTGCACACCGATATATACACTTGATTGATTTACAGGGACAGGTGAGCACAGGTCAAACCCAAATATACAGACAGGTTCAACTCAGGTGCAATATATTCAAAATCACGACACAAGCACAAGGTCAAACCCGAGTTTTTAAAACTGGGTTCAACACAAGGCAGTCATGAAGTATGCAAAGAGCTCGAGCATGAGATATGGCAACTACAGTAATGCATCAGTCACCAAACACTACAAACAAGCAACATGGCTGAACATTGATCAAGACACTAAGCAATAGCAATGCATGTATAATGGAACCAGTGACAATAGTGGATATCAAGTAATACAACTACAAATGCTCAAACTCAATGGTCAGAATGAAAACAGTGGTCAATGCCGAGATACAAAATACTCAATGCATGCAACAATGTGCACAGGCCAGAAACAATATCAAAATGCAAGCACAACTTTACAACAAGTCCAGCAACATGAATTGGAACTACACCAGTGCACAGATACAAGTTCAAGTGCTCAGTGCAGACCAGGTTACAACATGTGAAGACTACAATGCACTTGCAAAGATACAAAGACCAGCTGCAAAATGAAGCACCAGTTGAACTGTAGCAGTGCAGACCAACCCAATTACAACCCAAGATGCAAATGTACATTATGGCAGTGAACTATCAAGTACAAAGTGAATGAAGTGAAATGGTCGAGCTGTTATAGCAGCCATGCATATCGAATAAAACATGGTCTGCAGCTCAAATCAGTAAGCAACACAGTGGCAGCATGCTTGAAGTTACAATGCAGTGCAAACAGCAATGCACTAAGCAATTGAAGCAGTTAAAACATGGAAACAAGAAAACATGAAGCAACTCAACAATCAACATAACGACCAAATGGCCAACATGAAACTGCAAATACCCATGCCCAAACTCATATGCAACAGCAACTCAAAGTTCAGGTCTACAGAATGAAGATGAACTCTACCATGTACACAAGTGCAACAAGCAGTGCTCAGGACCAAGTGAACAACGTATGTGATACAACTTCAAGTATATATGCAGTAAATTGGATGTAGTAGTTATTCTTTCCCAAACACATACGTATACATGCATACATCAAAATCGAGACATTGCAAACTGTAACATAGCCAAGAATAATTCACAAATCAGAAATCACGTGTGTGACAAATTGAAACAGTCAATACCAAGTCGAAGCCAGTGATAACCAAACGTCTCAAAGCAAGGCATAGAATCAAGTTATGAAAAATATACGAACGTGACAAAGTCAAATGTCACAAACCAAAGCTGTGGCCACCACGTAAAAATAAATCAACCACAATTACAATTCAAAGTCGTGGGATGCAAGTAACAGAAGTATTCGCATATGAATTGGTCAAGGTAAAATCGCAAGCATCAAAACAATATTTGATAGCCGAAGTCCAGTTGAACAAGTCCAAAATCAAAGCCGTGGCCAAGCAAAATTGAACAAGTCGTTTTTGTTTTAAAATTCGTGTTATTCAAGTTATATGACCAAGTCAGATAAATCACGAGCATTCAAGTAAATCGAATGGCCAAAAGCACAAAATTGAAAAATTCAAATATATTCAGACGAACGCAATACAAGGAGATCGAGCACCTATAAAATACCCAATCATCATCGGCAATTATCTGATCGAATTCAAGCATAAAATCAGAAAAGCACAAAGTATAAAATTACATACCAAAGCCAAATTCGATCAACGAAGTAGCCGACGTGAGCAACAATCAATCAAGAATACACGCAAAAGATCATCGAATCAATCCACAAACCATCGGCGCTTCAAAAGCCCTAATTTGGAGATCAGGGACGAAGCCCTAAAGGAACAGGCCGCCATTTTTTTTATCACGAACGAAGAGGAAAAAAAAGGGACGGGTTAAAAGAAGATGGGCCGGTCGTGTTTCTTATTATAAAAGGGGGATTCTACTTTAATTTTTTTAAAAGCTTTAGTTTATATTATTAGGTTTGTTTATTTATTTCTATTTGTTGTTTAAATTGTTTTTATTTTTTCGAATCAAAAACTGGTAAATCACCACCTAGGATTTAGGTAGTGTCAGATTGTCGAGTTAGAATTAGTTCAGTGAGCAGGGTGTGCGAGTTTGCAAAGCTGTATAGGCGGGAGCAGAGTTTGCAAGTGATCGAAGCTCTATAGGCGGGAGGCAAAATTTGCGAGTGATCGAAGCTCTATAGGCGGAGCAGGGTGTGCGAGTCTAGTAGAGTGTTTGTGAGCGGGAGCAGATGTTTGCGAGCAGGGTGTGCGAGTCTAGTAGAGTGTTTGTGAGCGTGGAGCAAATGTCTGCGAGTCTAGTATAGTGTTTGTAAGCGTGACACTGTTTAATTCTAATAGAAATCTGTGAATGCAGCAGTAGGCAGGGGTTGCCGAAGCTGGGTAAATTTTGTGTGTGATTTACTTTTCAGCATATTTATTTCTGCAGTTTATTTCTGTGTTTAAATTGAGAAAATTTGCTATAACCCTATTCACCCCCCCTCTAGGGTTAATCTAGATCCTACAAGTGGTATCAGAGCCCGGTAAATATCTTTTTATTTAACTCTAGAGTCATGAGTCTACAAAATAATGCTTTTTCTGAGGGGCAATCTATTGCTAGGCCACCCATGTTTAACGGGAACGATTATGCTTATTGGAAAGTTAGGATGGGTATTTATCTTAGTTCCGTTGATTATGATGTTTGGGATATTATTGAAACAGGCTATAAATCTCCCACTATAATCGTTGGTGGTACTGAGATTCCTAAACCTAAGGATAGGTGGGATGCTAACGATAAGAGATTGAAAACCATAAATGCTAAAGCCATGAATGCTTTAATCTGTGCTCTTGATAAAAATGAATTTAATAGAATTTCTCATTGTGAAACAGCACAGGAAATTTGGCATACTTTGGAGGTGACACACGAAGGAACTTCTCAAGTCAAGGAGTCTCGTCTAGCTCTATACAGCAACGAATATGAAAACTTTGTGATGGACAAAGGCGAGAGCATAAAAGATATGTTTGGACGCTTCTCAACCTTGATATACAATGCTAGAGCGCTTGGGAAGGTATTTACTGAAGTGGAGCTTGTGCGGAAGATACTACGAGTCTTACCAATGAACTTTGAGGCAAAAGTCACGGCAATACAAGAATCAAAAGATTTGAGCAAACTAAGCATGGAGGAGTTGATTGGCAACTTGATGACATATGAACTTGAGTTAAAAGCAAAGGAAGAACGCAACAACTCCGAACCAAAGAAGAAGACGATTGCCTTAAAGAGTAAAGAAGAAAGCGATGAAGAAGATCCAATTGAAGAACTTGCAATGGCTGTTAATAATCTTAGAAGATGGTCTAGATTCAAGCCACGCAAGAAGAAAACAAAGGGCAATAGGTCAAAAGATTCCGAAAATTCCGATAATGAACTGACATGTTATAACTGCAACAAGCCTGGCCACATCAAACCAAAATGCCCACTTCTCAAAAACAACAAAGAAAAGAAGAAGTCGAAGAAGGTATTTGCAGCGACTTGGGATGATGAAGAAGGAGAAGAAGCTTCGGATAGCAGCTCAGAGGAGGCTAACTTGTGTTGCATGGCAAAATCAGAATCAGAAGCAACCTCCGACGAATCTAGTGAGGCAGGTGAGTATTCCTATAAAGAACTTGTTTTTATGTGTTCTGATCTTACTAAGGTAGTAGATACTCTTGAATCTAAAATTGAAAAACTGAAATCTGATAGGAGAGAATTTGCTCGTGAAAATTTTAGGTTAAAAACTGAACTTGAAAATACTCAAAACCTAGAATGTAAAAAATGTAAGATTTTAGATTCAGAATTATCAAAACTGAGGAATAACTTTGAAAGTCTTGAAAATGAAAACTTGAATCTTAAGGAAATCATTGACACTAGGAAAAAGGATTTTATAAATCGATGCACCTCACTTGTCACTGAAAACACAACACTAAAAACCAAAGTCCAAAATCTTGAGAAATCTTTGAATAACTTTTCAAGAGGCGAAAAATCTTTCAACATGCTATTGGGAAATCAAATTTTTGCTAACAATAGAAAAGGACTAGGCTTTGGGAAATCACAAAATGATGATAATGCGAAAAGTAAAAGTGTTTTTGCTCGATCTGAAATATTTGGAAATCATGTTGAAAATCATAGTCATAGGAACACAAAATTTAATCAAGTCAATTTAATGTGCTCGATTTGCAGAAAATTTGGACATAATCAAAATAATTGTTGGTATAGACCCAAACATGTAAAAACTATACCGATTTGGGTTCCAAAAGGCACAGATATAAAATCTTTGAAAGTCAAACAAATTTGGGTGCCAAAAGGAGCATATATAAATAGTTTTGGGTCTCCAAAAACATATTTTTCATATTCTGCCACTAACAACAATGGACCTATAAAAACAAATAGGTCACATAAATCTTTTATCGTGTAGGTGTGGTGGCAGGCTAAGGAACAACAACAGTGTGCTCTGGATTTCGGCTGTTCCAGAAACACAACGGGCGACAAAGCAAAGTTCCTTAGCCTAGTACAAAGGTGACAGAATCACAATAGGCAATAACGAAAAATATCGTAAAGGTAAAAACAGGTAAAGGTATATTTTTAACGATATATTACATGTGATTATCTGCACCGTACTCTAAAATCAGCCAATATTGAGATGAACAAAAGATGATGATTTTGATGCTATGATTTTTTTTATATGGACCAACCATCTTTAAATAGAATTACTTGGAATAATTTTGATGGTTGACTGATTCGGACTTAATTGATATGGTTTTTGATTGTTAACACGGTTTCTTCTATTTACATGGCTTCAACTTAAAAATCCTAATGAATTCTATTTAAAAAATTTGTATAAAGGATTTTAAGAAAATTTTTGACTGGTTCTTATTTATGACATTGATTTGTGTTTAATTGATGACCAATCAGATTTTCAATTTTGAATTAATTTATATAAATTTGTTTGGTCAAATGATGGTTACTCATGCTACACGTTGATATATTGGTTTTGACATTTTGGTCACTGCTTGTAAATTTGCATGATTTCAATTTTCATGTGAAAACTGTTAAAAAGGATTTTAAATTTGTTGAAACCTTAAGAAATTGTTTTTGAAATAATTATGATGTTGATTGACTGTTGATTACTCATGAACTTGTTTATCCTATGTTTTTCGAAATTAACATCATGATATTTGTTTGAGGGTGAACATGGCTTCATTACAAATTTCATTTAAAATTGTTGAAAACAATTCTGAGATAATTTGTTGAAATTTCACAATCTGGTCTTTGACATTTAACGAAAGAATTTTGAGTGAAATTTAAATTCAGATGCAGATTACACTGGTAATATAGTTGATAGAAAAATTACTAGTGGAACGTGATTAATTTTTAATATTCATTTGCTGCATCGTTTTTTTTTCAAAAGAAAATATCTACATATTTTTCACTTGAAATAATTTTCAAATAGCAGAAAATTTTCTTATAAAACCCCCTCGAGAAAATCATGTTTGACCATATTTACAGATTAGTCATTTTTGAAAAATTATTTTTATAATTTTTGGATTTGATTTTAAATGACTATTTTGACTAATCTAACTCCCTAATGATTATCGAAAAGATCAATAGTGATTGAAAAAGTGATGAGTGTCGATATTTGTCATACATTACTCAAGACAATATATTTAGAAAAATTTCTTTAGAATTTCATAACAAAAGTTATAAAAACTTTTTGTTGGGCAAAAATTCCATGATCATTTCTATTTCTATCATCTTTCTATCGACCATCACTCATCAAAATCATATATAGTATGTAAATTTGTGGTAGTTTACAAAGGAAATTATTCGTTCTTCAATTTGTTTTATCTTCATATTCATAAAGGAAATTATCTGTGCTTCAATTTATTATATTCTTCAATAAAAATAAATATCCAATGTATTCACTCTCATTTAAAAGTCCTCACGGTTATGCATGTGTGAATTACTTGGATTTTTGATTATGTGCTTCCATGCTCATTTAAAAGTCCTCACGGTTATGCATGTATGGAACGCATATCAAAATTAATTGGTTAAATAGACAAGTTGCTTCTAATCCCATTTAAAAGTCCTCACGGTCATGTGTGGTTAGAAGATACTTGATTTCATTTTTAAAATTAAATTGGAATACTACTAATCTCATTTAAAAGTCCTAACGGTTATGCATGGTTAGTAGATATTCAAATTTCCCGAAATAAATATACCACAAATAGACAGAACTGTATGATTTTTATGAATTTACCTCCATCATTTCTGAAAGTGGAATATGCGTCTGACATGGGTAATTATGATTTTTGTTTGAAGTTTATTGAAATTTGATATTTATATTCAATTGAGTTAAATGTTTGATTCATGTCGATCACTTTATCTCTATTTTCTCTAACACTATTATTCTTTTGCTGATAACAAAAGGGGGAGAGAAAAGTTAAGATTTTGTCAAGTAAAATCTAGCAAAGGTCAAATAATTTTCTATTTTGCATCTAGACTCATTTGCATATTTTATTTGTATGCATATATGTAGGGGGAGTTTTGTGTAGAGAAGAAGCAATTAAATAGGGGGAGCAATTAGAATATATCAATGATCAAATACATTTAACATATTCAAAATCTTAAATATATGTTTGTTATCATCAAAAGGGGGAGATTGTTGAATATGCGCTTATATGATTTTTGTTTGATGATAATAAACATACATACATTCGTTTAAATGTATTTGATAATATACTATTTATTTTCACAGATTAAATAAATATTTGCTGAATAAAATAAATAACACAGGTTTTGAATTCAAACGAATATTTTATTCAAACAAATATTTATTACAATTTTGAATAGTACAATTTCAAGCTCTCACTATACATATACAATTTTGATTACAATTTCATCACATTTCATATTTACAATTCACCTCACTACATATCACTCACACTCGTATTTATCTTCAACTGCATTCCAATTTGAATCCAGCATCTGAGAAATCTGCAAAAATATTCACTAACGCAGTAAAATTGAAAATAAAATATTTTTGCAATTCAAAATAAAAGATGATTTTGAAAACATTGTTTGCCTCAGTTATTTGGGTCGTTCTTCATAATTTAAATTTGAATTCATCATACACGAACAACTTGTGACATACACAGTATATTACTGTATATGCCACAAGGCCGTGCACACCGATATATACACTTGATTGATTTACAGGGACAGGTGAGCACAGGTCAAACCCAAATATACAGACAGGTTCAACTCAGGTGCAATATATTCAAAATCACGACACAAGCACAAGGTCAAACCCGAGTTTTTAAAACTGGGTTCAACACAAGGCAGTCATGAAGTATGCAAAGAGCTCGAGCATGAGATATGGCAACTACAGTAATGCATCAGTCACCAAACACTACAAACAAGCAACATGGCTGAACATTGATCAAGACACTAAGCAATAGCAATGCATGTATAATGGAACCAGTGAAAATAGTGGATATCAAGTAATACAACTACAAATGCTCAAACTCAATGGTCAGAATGAAAACAGTGGTCAATGCCGAGATACAAAATACTCAATGCATGCAACAATGTGCACAGGCCAGAAACAATATCAAAATGCAAGCACAACTTTACAACAAGTCCAGCAACATGAATTGGAACTACACCAGTGCACAGATACAAGTTCAAGTGCTCAGTGCAGACCAGGTTACAACATGTGAAGACTACAATGCACTTGCAAAGATACAAAGACCAGCTGCAAAATGAAGCACCAGTTGAACTGTAGCAGTGCAGACCAACCCAATTACAACCCAAGATGCAAATGTACATTATGGCAGTGAACTATCAAGTACAAAGTGAATGAAGTGAAATGGTCGAGCTGTTATAGCAGCCATGCATATCGAATAAAACATGGTCTGCAGCTCAAATCAGTAAGCAACACAGTGGCAGCATGCTTGAAGTTACAATGCAGTGCAAACAGCAATGCACTAAGCAATTGAAGCAGTTAAAACATGGAAACAAGAAAACATGAAGCAACTCAACAATCAACATAACGACCAAATGGCCAACATGAAACTGCAAATACCCATGCCCAAACTCATATGCAACAGCAACTCAAAGTTCAGGTCTACAGAATGAAGATGAACTCTACCATGTACACAAGTGCAACAAGCAGTGCTCAGGACCAAGTGAACAACGTATGTGATACAACTTCAAGTATATATGCAGTAAATTGGATGTAGTAGTTATTCTTTCCCAAACACATACGTATACATGCATACATCAAAATCGAGACATTGCAAACTGTAACATAGCCAAGAATAATTCACAAATCAGAAATCACGTGTGTGACAAATTGAAACAGTCAATACCAAGTCGAAGCCAGTGATAACCAAACGTCTCAAAGCAAGGCATAGAATCAAGTTATGAAAAATATACGAACGTGACAAAGTCAAATGTCACAAACCAAAGCTGTGGCCACCACGTAAAAATAAATCAACCACAATTACAATTCAAAGCCGTGGGATGCAAGTAACAGAAGTATTCGCATATGAATTGGTCAAGGTAAAATCGCAAGCATCAAAACAATATTTGATAGCCGAAGTCCAGTTGAACAAGTCCAAAATCAAAGCCGTGGCCAAGCAAAATTGAACAAGTCGTTTTTGTTTTAAAATTCGTGTTATTCAAGTTATATGACCAAGTCAGATAAATCACGAGCATTCAAGTAAATCGAATGGCCAAAAGCACAAAATTGAAAAATTCAAATATATTCAGACGAACGCAATACAAGGAGATCGAGCACCTATAAAATACCCAATCATCATCGGTAATTATCTGATCGAATTCAAGCATAAAATCAGAAAAGCACAAAGTATAAAATTACATACCAAAGCCAAATTCGATCAACGAAGTAGCCGACGTGAGCAACAATCAATCAAGAATACACGCAAAAGATCATCGAATCAATCCACAAACCATCGGCGCTTCAAAAGCCCTAATTTGGAGATCAGGGACGAAGCCCTAAAGGAACAGGCTGCCATTTTTTTTATCACGAACGAAGAGGAAAAAAAAAAGGGACGGGTTAAAAGAAGATGGGCCGGCCGTGTTTCTTATTATAAAAGGGGGATTCTACTTTAATTTTTTTAAAAGCTTTAGTTTATATTATTAGGGTTGTTTATTTATTTCTATTTGTTGTTTAAATTGTTTTTATTTTTTCGAATCAAAAACTGGTAAATCACCACCTAGGATTTAGGTAGTGTCAGATTGTCGAGTTAGAATTAGTTCAGTGAGCAGGGTGTGCGAGTTTGCAAAGCTGTATAGGCGGGAGCAGAGTTTGCAAGTGATCGAAGCTCTATAGGCGGGAGGCAAAATTTGCGAGTGATCGAAGCTCTATAGGCGGAGCAGGGTGTGCGAGTCTAGTAGAGTGTTTGTGAGCGGGAGCAGATGTTTGCGAGCAGGGTGTGCTAGTCTAGTAGAGTGTTTGTGAGCGTGGAGCAAATGTCTGCGAGTCTAGTATAGTGTTTGTAAGCGTGATACTGTTTAATTCTAATAGAAATCTGTGAATGCAGCAGTAGGCAGGGGTTGCCGAAGCTGGGTAAATTTTGTGTGTGATTTACTTTTCAGCATATTTATTTCTGCAGTTTATTTCTGTGTTTAAATTGAGAAAATTTGCTATAACCCTATTCACCCCCCCCCCCCCTCTAGGGTTAATCTAGATCCTACAAATAGGCGTACATTAATGAAATGAAATAAAATTAGCTTTATATATGAAATTATAATATGGATTGATATGTAACGAACTTATGAATGCAATTAAAGGCAATTAGGTGGTAATTAATGTAGGTTGCTTGTTTATTTAATGTGTTAAATAAACTTTGGTAATCAGTTGTAATATATCTAAATTTAACGTTTGGTTACTGTAAATTTAAGTAATAATCCGAAATAACGATAATTTTATTTATAAGATGACTACTGGTTGATGTAAAGATTGTAAATCAAGGTTTATTAATTTATTTGAATGTAAGTAACATGTGTTGTATAAATAAATGAACTAGTATAATAAATGGTAATTGGATGAACTCAGTGTTACGCAAGTAATCATAATAATTAGTTGAAATTAATAAAATAAGCTTAATTGTATTATAAAGTTAATGATAACGATTGTTGTATTTAATTGGCCTTCTAAATCAAAATAGAAAATCTTTAATGTTTTAATGAAATTTGTAACGGAAGTGTGAATGTAATAATGAAATAATTGAAAGTGTAAATTCATTCATAATGTAGTAATCTATATAATGGAAAGTATGAACCCAAGTGAACAAATTTATATAGAATGTTAATCGCAATTAGCGTGAATATCGGTAGAAATGTAATAAAATGGAAATGGGGGTAGTTAATACAAAGGAAAGATGGAAATTTGAACTTATAATGTAATAAAGGGTAAAACAAAGGTTATCTTTGTTCATCGAATAATAATTGGTTAGATAAAAAGGATTGAAGTACATCAAGTTAATTTATTAGAATAAATTTTAATTAGTTGAGTCTATTGTGAACGAAATAAATTACTACGTTATTTGAAATTTAACATGGAATGTGAAAATATTTAATGGAATAGATTTTGAGTCCAATGATAAATCCATCTGTTTGACAGGAATGGATGGAATAATAATTAATTTATTTAACTAAATGGAATTTTGGGGATTTTATTTATAATTTGTGAATTTTATGAAATTGAGCATTTATATTGAAATTTATAAATAAAGCTTCTCTAAATTGACATTTAAATTGGTTTAAATCATTATAAATGTTTGAGACATATAAATGTGATAAAATTATCAATTTTAGAATTGAAATTTAAATTTGGACTTAGTCAATTAATTATAAATTTATTTAATTAGTGTAAAAAAAATATCCATTTTGGCCACTGACTCGTATTTCGATGAAACTAGTTTTATCGGATCCATAACGGTGAATTATTATAGGATTTCAAGTTTCGTAGCGATCGGACTTGTCGTTTGATCGTACGGACTCGAAACACCTTGAAATAAATTAAACTGAAATCAATTGAAATCAATCTAAAAAATATTGATTTTAGCATAACTTCTTCGTACGATGCAATTTGAACCTGAAACCTTTTCCATTGCGTATTAAGTATTTAAAACATCTATTTTGATATATGGATTGACACAAATCCGTTTCGGAGTCAAAACGGGCTTTTCGGGCCTTTCATCGTTCTACGCATTTATAAATCCGATCCATCTATTCTATTTCAATTTTCTCTATAAATACCCTGTTATAAAGCCTAGCCTCCCTAATTCTCATTTGTCTGTATGCAATTCAGCTATCTCTCCTCCTCAATGGCAGACAACAAAATTCCAGATCCAATTCCAATTCAGGATCAAAGTCAAAAATCCAAACTCCTTAGAAAAATTCAAAATATATATATTTAGAAGCTCTCGAAGAGCACAAGTCAGGTCTACTGTCCGTTTTTCGATCTGGGTTTTAGTTTGATCGAAAATTTAAGAAGAAGTTTCGGCCATCCATCGTGCTCCGATCAACTGCGATGGATCATCAAACCCTTTCTGGGTTTTGTAGAGGAGACTGAGGAGATGTCATCGGCATGATTCGTTCGTTGGTTGGACGGTTGGATCGTTGGGAAATTGTGAACTAGGGTTTCGAAGCCGTAGAAACAAGGGTGGCGGCGCACGAGATTCAAGGCAATGGAGGGTGTGTTGTGGCCATTGGGAGGTGCGTCTTGGCTTGGGCTCGAAGATGGTGGTTAGAGGTGGCCAGGTGGTCGGAGTTGATCGAAATTAATGGTCAAAGTTCGGCGTGGATAGGTTCTTTACGTGACGTGCGTACTGATGTTTGCACGTAAGAGAATGGGAGATGGATGACGTGGATAGCGTATAGTTTTTTTTTTTAAATTTATTTCAACATCATTTAATTGTCATATCTTTCACATACGACATCTGATTTATGCGCGGTTTCTTCCGCTAGGTTCGTATTGGAATTCCAAACATTTTGGCACTACTTTGGACAAATTCTGAGACTGTCAATTTTTTTGGGTTTAAATTGAATTTAAATTCAAAAGGTGAGTGTGTTAACCCACTCACGACTTCTAAAATTTCTTATGTTTGTAAAAATAATTTTTGTTGTGATTGTGCATTTATTTATGACTTCTTCCATATATTTTAATCATCATCTCAGTTAATTGCATTTATTGAAATTAAATCGTTATTTAATTTATTATTGAATATAACTGCCAGTTAATTTCCTGTTATACATATTATCAGTTACATATTGATATGGATTGTTTGTTCTGGATGATGATTGTGATGGATGTGTGATCTGTTGATGGATGAATGGATGTTTTATGTATATTATCATAATATGCAAGTTGCTATGCATTTATTTTGATTTGGGATTGCGGTTTGAAATGATATACAACCGCATTTTTATTTTAAATTGCGGATTGAATGATAAATATCTCTATCACTTGACCATAGGGTAGAAAATTTTATACAGGCACTGCGGTCTATATAAAAATATTTTGAAAATGATTTCTATGGTTTGGAAAGTAATATACGGTTAAATATATTAATTTTTGGTGTTATATAAATATTATTTTTATATACATATATAGTTAAATTCTTGGATTTAAGCTATGTATAAAATTATTCAATAAAGAAATGAGTTTAATAATGGAGTTTGATTGTTTTATATTATCTGGTTAAGTACCTATTTAAGATATTGTATATATAGAGTTTAAATGACTTAAATGAAATTTAAGTTGGTAGATAAATAGGAAATTGGTTTGCACTGAATTATTTAAGAAGTACACTTGAATAAATTTGATTTGAAATTTAAATAAAAATGGAGATTTTGGAGGGTATGATTCTCATAACTTGATTTGGTTTAAAGTGATTTAAATAAATATAAAATTGAGATAAATGAATATATCAAGTTAAATAAATTGAAAGAATATCTAGTTGTTTGAAGTCAAAGTTTTACTTAAATTATATTGGATTTATTAAGTAAACATTTCAAATCTAAATAATAGCAATTGAATTTGATATATATGGAATTATTAAAAAATTAGCTTTGAAATGGTGGAATAGGTAAAGCATAGAAATATATATATATATAAATTGAAATGTTTTATTTGGATTTTTATCTATATTTGGAATTGATTTGTTAAGGTGAAGAAACTATTTAATTATATAAAGTAAATCTATATTTAAACCATTTAAGTGGTGCGGTTATGTTTCAAAGTTATGTAATTTAAAGTTCTATGTTTTGAAAGGCTATATTTCAAGCGTTTGGTTTAGAAATATTTTAACTATGAAAAGTTATGGTTTTATAAAGGATAGATTTGAAAATGATATCATATTGATTTGGTTTAAAAGGGAAAATGATATCGTAATTATATGGCTTTGAAATGAATACTATATCCTGGTTTGAAGTGTAAAATATTTTGAAATGACCGCGGTGTTATGATAACGTTTTGTTGTTAAAGAGATCGGGATTGGAAGTTGTCATACTCTTTGCCAACTCCGAAAACCACTTTAACAACCGTGTACGCGGTGGAGATTTCAGAATGAAGTAGGATGGTGGCGACGTTTCCTTTGAGGTAAATACGTGGACCCGACTCCCATGAGTTGGCATAAGGTGGCTAAAACAGGAGGGATCCTCGGGCCAGTGAGGTAGCACCTTTGATCGGACACATCCCTTCGATATTATACTTTTACTTTTGGATTGATTCGGTGGCCACTTTTGATTTTTTTATTTGGGAGTGTGGCTCGAGGTGGGCGGTAGTTGCGCGCTATACGTTACCCCCAGCCCGTATGCGTAATTTGTATATCTATCTTGGCATTTTCTAGTTGTGCCGTGTCACCTACCCTATCGTGCCTTGTACGAGTTTGGATTTCTCCCGTAGCCCGTGTGGTATCCTTTGGTGGCTTCTGATCAGGAGGGACCATGATATTGGATGGACTACCAGGACTACTACGTGTTAAGGGCTATATGGATAACCCCTTAATGCTAAGAAAAAGTAAGTTTATTTCATTAATAGGCATTACTATAATAGCGTAATATTACTAAATAGTAAAAAGTTTAACGGATCCTTAGAAGATGTGAATCCCGGGCATCTTTTGAGTTATTGCACTCACGTTAGACACTGGATAGGAGATGTCAAATCCCGTAAACATCTCCGACGCCGTTACACTCATACTTATTTCAGTTAATTTAACTTACATAACATCTTTTAGTTCTGACTCGAGTGTTTTGTCAATTCGCTCGGGTCAGTCCGAGCATTTCAGGATTTGAAGATTTTATTCTGGACGAAGAAGAAGACGATTAGTAGTACTATTATCTACTATATTATTCCACTACACTATTGTATTTCGCTACATTATTGATATTCTATGGTATGTATAACTCTGATATATATTATAAGTATAATTAAATATTTTGAAAAACAGCTACATGAACTGTATATTTGATTATTATATTTTTCCTTCCACCGCGACTGTGAGATTCTGTTTTTTTTTATTTCTTTCTTGGTTTTCTTATTTACCCCATAACAATCCGCCCTTCCGTATGGTTTGAATTGGAACGTGTGTCGATTTAAAGCATGCGAAAAGGCGGGACGTTACAGGAGGAAGCACATAAATTTCGGCCATTGGATGAAAACAACGGCGGCTGCACTTTAAACTAGGGTTTAATCGATCGGCCAAATATTTATATACACATAAACCAAATATTTTAATATTAAATTCATTTTAAACAACTTTTACAAATGAACTCCAAATCACACATGCCGCCAAGCGTTTCTAAGGTTTTACCCGCATTTCGAACACAATGGAACGTGTTTCGGAAGCTAATTTGGTCGTATGCGCGAGTTACAGATATAAACGATCAACTTTAAATTAAATCGATTAAAATAGTTTCTATGTGTTTTGAGCTGCCAGGGTCAAACGACAACTCCAATTGCTACAAAAATTGAAATCAGATAATAACTAACTATTATGGATCCAATGGAACTGGTTTTGTCAAATTCCGAGACTGTACCCCGGAAGGCTATTTTAACCCGTCGATTAATTGGAGCGATTTTCAAAATCGTCAAAATCACTTAAAATTCCATTTTTAAAACTTTACTAACTTAATTATAAATCATGTAGAATCTATATTCACATTAGAAACCGTTCTGATTCATTCTGAATCAAAATATGTTTATTTACAGTATTATATTATTAAATCCCATTATTAAATTAATATAAAATTCCAAATTCAACCTATCGACTCTTAATTCCATCCAAAAGTCAAAAATTATGATTCAGATTCAACATTTAAAGTGAATTAAACGTTCAATATCTAACGTCCAAAATTCCAGGTCGTTACATGGCATCTCCTATCCAGTGTCTAACGTGAGTGCAGTAACTTAAGAGATGCTCGGGATTCACATCTCCTAAGGATCCATTAAACTATTTACTATGTAGTAATATTTCGCTATTATAATAATGTCTATCGTAAAATAAACTTACTTTTAAATAGCGTTAAGGAGTTACCCAATCTCCCCCTTAACACAATAATAGTCCCAATATTCCACCCAGTATCATGGTCCCTCCTGATCGGGAAGCCACCAAAGGATACGACACGGGCTACGGGAGAAAACCAAACTCGTACAAGGCGCGATAGGGTAGGTGACATGGCACACAAGGCAATGTTAGGGTAAATATACCAATTACGCTTCCGGGCTGATGGTAACGCGTAGCGCGCAGCTACCGCCTACCTCGAGCCACACTCCCAAATCAAAAAATTCAAAAGTGGCCACTGAATCAATCCAAAAGTCAGAGTATAATATCGAAGGGATGTGTCCGATAAAAGGTGCTACCTTCTTAGCCCATCGATTGCTCCTGTTTTAGCCACCTTATGCCAACTCACGGGAGTCGGGTCCATGTATTTACCTCAAAGGAAACGCCGCCACCATCCTACTTCATTCTCGAATCTCCACCGTGTACACGGTTGTTAAAGTGGTTTTCGAAGTTGGCAGAGAGTATGATAACTTCCTATCCCGGTCTCTTCAACAACCAAACGTAATTATAACACCACAGTCATTTCAAAATAATTTATACTTCAAAGCCAGAATATATTATCTATTTCAAAACCATATAATACGATATCATTTCCCTTTTAAAAACCAAATCAATATGATATCATTTTAAAATCATAGTATTTCAAAGTTATAAAATTTCGAAACCAAAGACTTAAAACTATAACACTTCCAAAACGTAATACTTTGAAATTTATAACTTTGAAACAAAACTTCCACCCCTTACATGGTTTAAATTTTAAAATATTTTATAAAATATACCAGCTTCTTTAATTTCACAAATCAATTCCAAAACAAGCTTAATTTCTAAATTTTAAATTTAACCAATCACAAATTTCAATTCAATTCGGTTTTCAGATAGACCATTCCAAATTATATCGATTTCAAAACAGATTTGATCCACAAAATAAACCATTTCAAATTCAATATATTTCAAGGCTTAAATATTTAATATTTCGAACTAAATTTTATAATTCATAAATATATGACATATTCACTTTACTATTATTTAGCTTTTAAATATTTACTTAATAAATCCAATATCATTTAAATAAAACTTCAAATTTCAATAATTGAATATTCCTCAATTTATTTAGACTTGATATATTCACTTAAATCCCCTTATCCCCGAATTAAGTTATAAAACCATATTCTTTTAAAATCTAAATTTCAATAAGTTCCAAATGGATTCTTATTAAATATAATTCTTAATAAAATAAAATCTCATACCAATTTCAAAACTATCTTCTCAATCTTGATTTATAAAAATCCATATAAACTCTGTATTAAAATATAATTTAAGTAAATACTTATCCATATTATATTTTAATAAAATCAAACTTTATTATTAAACTTATTTTATACTTTAAACCAATTTTATACATAGCTTAAAACAAAGAATTTAACTATATATAAAATAACCTTTATAAAATATTCAAATCAATATCTCATAAAACCATATGTTTCTTTACAAAACAAAGAATCATTTCAAAATATTTTCATATGTATTGACCATGGTGTCTATATATAATTTTCTAGCCTACGGTCAAGTGATACGGATATTTATCATTTCAAATCCGTAATTTAAAATAAAAATACAGCTATATATCATTTCAAACTGCAATCCAGAATGAAATAAAATGCATAACAACTTGCAGTTTATAACAATATAAAATACAACATCCATTCATCCAATATCAATCATCAACCATTTATCACAATCATCATCCAATTCAAACAATAACATCAATATAGAATAGATAATAAATAACGGGTATTTACTGGTAGTTTATATTCAATAATAAATTAAATAACAATTTAACTGGCAGTTTGTATGCAATAATAAATTAAATAACAATTTAATTCAATAAATTCAATTTAACTGGAATGATGATAAAAATATGCCAAACAGCTATAAATAAATTTCTGATCACATCAGAAATTAATTTAACACACATAAGAAATTTTAGAAGTTGTAAGTGGGTTAAAACACTCACCTTTTGAATTTAAATTAAATTTAAATCCAATTTAAATCCAAAAATTGAACAATCTTCGAATCTGCCCAAACCTATGCCAAAATGTCTGGAATTCCAATATGAACGTTGTGAGGAAAACCGTGCATGAAACGGACCTCGTGTGCAAAAGTTATAAACATTAGCAGTTCAACGATTTTAAAATACGAAAATAAATAAAATAAAAGAATAGACCAATAGCACTGCACCACGTCCTCTCGCGTGAAACCCTAGTCGCGTTAACACCAGATTGAACATTAGCCCCTTCCACGTCCAAGCTTCACCGAATAATTGTCGCGCCTCCGTTGATCTTCGGCAAGATCCAGCACCAACGTCGACTTCCCCATGGCCGGCCCACTACCCTTGCGCGCCTACGAAAACCACCCCGCCATGGCTCTAACGCAGATGTACAAGCCGTGATTCTCGGCCAAATAGTAAATTTCTGGCATCAATAGCATGAACTAACCGCATGGATTTACAACACTCGGCCTCCTCTACCAGCCCATACTCCCCAATCGACCAATAGTTGAAAATCCACCGTTGATCGAGCATGTAGCCTATAAACGACCAGGAATTTTTCAGTGATTACTGGTCAGCGATGAACCCAAAACGACAAACGAATTGCAATTCTGTGATGCATCCATCAAGAGCATCGAATCCATATAAAATTTGATATTGTTTAGAGAGTTTGAATTTTTGGCTTTTGATTTGATTTTGAATTATATTTGGGAATTAGGGTTTGCAGCCATTGGAAAGAGGAGCTAATAGAATGTATAGAAATAAGGAATAAGAAATGAATTAAGGTTTATAACAAGGTATATATAGGCAGAGTTGAAAAAGAATAGATGGACACGATTGGTTTACGCGTTGAACGATAAAATGGCCCGCGAGCCCATTCTATCTCCGGAACGAAATTGGGTCAACCCATATATCAAAATAGTTGTTTCTAAATATTTTAAAATCAATGGAACTAGTTTTAGGTCCAAATTCCATCGTATAAAGAAGTTATGCTAAAATCAAATTATTTCAAATTGATTTCAATTAAATCGATTTCCAAGCGTTTTGCATTCGTACGATCAAATGACAAGTCCGATCGCTACGAAGCTTGAAATCCTACAATAATTCACTGTTACGGATCTGATGAAACTGGTTTCGTCGAAATCTGAGTCAGTGTCCAAAATTGCTATTTTTACATTAATTAAATAAATTAATAATTAATTAATTAAATCAAATTTTGAATTTCAATTCGATAATTGACAAATTCATCATTTTTGATTTCTTAATCACTTACAATGATCTAAATAAATTTACATGTCAATTTATAGTTGATTAATTTATCAATTTCAGTATTAGCCTTAATTTCATTAAATTCAAAATTATAAATTAAATTTCCAATAATTCTATTTAATTTACTTTCATTCTATTATTCAATTCATTGATGTCAATAGATGAAATTAACATTGGACTCGTGATCTATTTCATTAGTATTCTCCAATTTCAACTTAATTTTCAATTAACGTAATAATAAAATATTTAATTTCATTCATTTGCAATTAATCTAATTATTGAAATTTAAATTTCAATAAATTAATAAATCTCGATTTTCATTCTTTAAATCAACCAATTGTCATATTATAAATAGAATTGACATTGTTTCCCATTTCATCTAAATTCCAGTTTACCATAGTATCTAATTTCAATTTCTTACAATAAACCCATTTATTATAAATGTGAATACCAATTAGTTTGTCCCAAATAAATTGATTGATTTCCTATTTTGATTTAGTAGACCAATTTGTTATAACAGACATTATCATTAACTTTACAATACACTAAGGTTTATCATTTCCAACTACTTATCATAGTTGCCTACATAATATTGACTTCACTATTTACACACAAAACGTTACCATTTATTTTCATAATACTAATTTCATTCAATTTCCATTAACTATCTATTATTTCCATGGTAAATCCAATATTTCATTTATTCACTTATGTTCAAATCATAATCAAGTATAACATTTAAATTTATTTTCATTAATTGAAATTTCCTTCCATTCATTTATTATTAACTTTAATTAGCATTATTTACCTTGCATTAACATTATTACCTTTAATTGCAATTTGATTACCAATTCTATTTAACACACTAAATAAATAAATAACATATATCAGTTGTCACCTATTTACCTTTACTTACATTTACAAGTTTATTACTTACCATTTACACTATATTGTTTCATTAATTAATTCAATACTTACATTTGTTTTTCATATATTTCACTTATAAACAAATTATAATTATTTCAATAAATTTGAACTCCATTCAAGTTATTAACCATTCACTTACATCTATTTACTTATTTCAATTTTATAACCCGGTGCAACAATTTACACTATTTCATTTCAATGTGATTTCACTTCCTCTGTCAGTAATTAGTTTTTTTAATAACAATTGCCACAGTTCATTCTTAACATTTACTTCAATATAAATTATAGAAAAAATTATTTCTTTCTAAATTTAATTACAAAAATCTTATTAATTTAACCAATTTAATTATCGAATTTTGCGGTTCGTTACAAATAATAAGTAATATTATTGGAATATTTTTGAAATTGGAAATTCTTATTTCAAACAAGA
Source organism: Allium cepa (assembly GCA_030765085.1). NCBI lineage: Eukaryota > Viridiplantae > Streptophyta > Magnoliopsida > Asparagales > Amaryllidaceae > Allium > Allium cepa. Next base: position 869,816,239 of record CM060937.1, on the reverse strand, counting down.
GTTGTTTTGAAAATTTCTAAGGAATTTGTTTTGGATAGAAACCAAGGTTGGCTTAAAAATTTAAAAGTGTGATTTGGTATATAAATGGGATGTGTGTGTATGATTTCAAAGTTGATTTGAAATAAATATCGGTGTTTGAATTTTGGGATTCCCATTAAATGAGAAGTGTAACCAAAAAGGGAAGTAAGTTTTTAAACTTATAAGTGGGAAGAGATATTAATAAGAAATTTAAATTTAGAGGGTAAAATTTTAAATTAAGTAATTTTAAATGAATTGAATGAATTGGGAATTTAACTCAGGCCAAGTTAAATAAGTTTTGAACTCATAACTTGAAATTGGAAGTTTCAAGGTGGAATTAAAATTTAACTTATGGAAGTTAAATAAATTAAATTGAAAAAGAAAAGGTATAGATTGGATAAGAGTTGCAAAAGAAGTTAAGTATGTATGAATGGTTTCAAAATGATTTTTGAAATAAAACAGGTATCGAATTCTGAAAATTTGTGATGGATGCTATTAATAGATGTTTAGATGATTTAAATGTTCATTTACTTTGATATATACTGCTAACATCCTATATGTTATTTACAGTATATAAAACTGTAAATCGAATTATTTCGAATAAATTAAGAAATAGGTTGAAATTATACATATCCATCCCTGAAATTAAATAGAAATAAAACTTTGATTTGAAATTATTTAAAGGATTTTAAGAAATCGAATTTATGGAAATGGAATCATTTAGAACTTGAGATTGAAATGTTAAAAAAAATGAACTTATCAACCGGAATTGTTTAAAGAATCGGGTTTGAAATTTTGAAGTTATAATTGAGAAATCGATTGAATTTCAGAAACTTATCTGCTTTTAAAAAAGATTTGAACTCTTATTTGAACCTTGAAATAAATCTAGATAAAAAGTAATTTAAATGGATATTTCGAAATTTGGGCTTGGAAATGAATTATTTTTAAAGATTTGGATTTTTAAATTAAATGTTGAAGGTTAATTTGGTTTGAGCGGTTTAATTGATATTGTGAAATTCGAACTCAAATTTATATAAATTGAAATGGTTAAATTTTGAGAATTTAATTGAAAATTAATTCAAATTGAATTTAATTAATTGGATTATAATCGAAATTGAATTAATTTGAAACTGAAATGGTAATTGATTTGAATTAGAATGGGAATCGAAATTAATTCGAATTGATATCGAGATTGAATCAATTTTAATGGAAATGGAAATTGAAATTGATTTGAATTGGAAGATTGGAAATTGAATATGTTTGACTTTGGGACTACTTCAAATAAATTAATTTAATATAAACTGTTTAAAATGTATCCTTTTTAAATATTCAGATTATTTTGATTTTCCGAGCTATTTACTGTACAAACCATTCTTGTTAAAAACCCAAACCATCTTATAGTAACTATTTAGCTATTTTAAAAATATTCAAGCTATTTTCTAAATTCAAACTGGGCATAGTGGAAATTGTTTATATTTAAATCGTGGATTTAAATAAAAATTCGGTTAAATTGAAGTTATAACTCAAATGGAAGTTCGAAGCATTTTTGAATTGGAACCGAAATCAAGATATTAAGGTAAAATTGATTTTGAAGAGAAATGGTATATTTTGAGTAAGTATGATGATTTCAAAATAAAGATTTAATAGTTACTATAAATGAAACTTACATTATAAGAAGTAAGAAATGTTACAAATCTTTGACAAGTAATCGAACAAGGAAATATTTGATTTGGCATAAATGAGATTATAAATATTAGTTATATATTCAAACTCCCCTTATTGGATTTATAACCAGAAAGAAATGATTTTGAAAGTTATTTGAAATACTAAATAGAGTTTATATAAGTATAAGGTGGACTCATAAATTATTGATTCGAAAATTATTCGAGTTGAAAGGAATGATTTTATATGTATATGAGGATGAAATGGAAATAGTTTTGGAACCCATTGATTTTTAAAGACTTTTGATTTTGGAAAATGGTCAAATTTGGAAATTGGGTAAACCAAATTTGAAAAACTATAGATTTTGAAGATATCGATTTTGTATAGATAAATTTATATGTGATACATATAAAGAGTATGATTTGAAAGGTACTATGTATATGGTATGGTATGTTTTGAAACCAAAATTATGGAAAGGCACCCCTGTGAAAGTCGAAATTAGAGTAGGAGATCCACTGGGTATTCTGCCTAGGAATCCACAAGGTGGGTTCAATGAGAATTGGGATTTTGAGGACGTCTAGACAAAACTTATGAGCTCCTGGTGATCGTTTGTCGGGTAGCGTAAGTCGAGAGGTGTTGATACCTACAGTTACATTGGGTTTTGCTACGATAGCAACGTAACCATTGTGTAACTACGATCTATCGCGGTTCCATAGCATAATTCGGGTGGCAATGATTGCCTATAACCTATGTTTGATTTCGTTGGGATAGCGACATAACATCGGTAGATTGCGATCTATGTGGTTTGGTTCCATAACGTAATTCGGGTGGCAGCGATTGCCTATAGTCTACGTTTGGTTTCACTGGGATAGTACGCAACCTTTGTGTAGCTGTGATCTATATGGTATAGTTTCGTTTGATAGCGTAATTCAAGGTGCAGCGATTGCCTACAGACTACTTATGGTTTTGCTGTGATAGCAACGAAACCTTTGTGTAGCTGCGGACTATGGTGTTCCCATGGTGTAAGTCGAGAGGTGTGGATGCCTACAGTTTTCTTATGATTTCGCCAAGATGGCGATGCAATCATTGGGTTAACTGCGATCCATGATGGGAAAGGGGGGTGATACATTCCAGAAAAAGAATTTTCAAGTATTTTCACCAGGTGTTGAAACGGGTCTACTAAGTACTTATAGCTTCTCAGTCTTACGCATATGATCAACTTATAACTAAATTTCTGTAAGAACAAGGATGGACTTGTTAAAACATCGAGTTATGAAAAATGTTTTAAATATAAAACTAGCTTGGCAATACTATCTAATTTAAAGTGCATGTATCCTAAAATGTATAGTAAAAGAGTAAGGAGTTTAAAATGTTTAAAGATTATTATTTAGTAAATACATCAAAATTCTAATTCTCGCTTCGTTCCTTTTTTAGGATGAAAAGTTATAAGGATGAACGACTCGGATTTTTAACACTTGTTATTGGATAATTAACTAATTTTAATTTTGGAATATTAATTTTTATTAGTCGAACAAATGAATTTTCTGATTGTTAAAATATTTGAATATATATATATATATATATATATAATTGATTAAAACTATATTAATTTTAAATTATAAACTCCTGGATTTAATAATTTTTTTAAATAAATATACTTAAACTCCACCATTTAAAAATTTAGATAGGATATCCATATATGTGTATATATATATATATATATAAGTATATACAAGTTTATGATGTTTAAAATATATAAGTATATATGTGTGTATGTTTATAAAAAATGTTGTATGTATGTATCTATACATGAATGTATAAACTATATAATGGTAAAATTTCAAACTTTTGACTATATATAAATATATATATATATATATATATTTGTGTATGCATATGAAAAATATAAATATCTTAATAAGGTAAAATACATATGTATATTGTATATATATGCATATATGTTTGTATATGAAAAACTTAAGCTATAAAAAATTAAGAATAAAATATTTATAAATAAGAATAAATACTTGAAAATAGCTATTTATGTTTTTATGATAATTATAGTGTATATGTAATGAATTATACAAGAAGTATTAACCTTAGGCATGTTAATATTAGGAGCAAAATATGCACGTATAGTCAAAGTATAGGAAAATCTATGTAAATATTTATATGAGCATGTATACACAAAATGGGACATTATGATGCAATAGATCAACTCAAGCATGAAATAAATCAAATATTTCACTTAATTTTCAAGTCAATAAGGGAATCAAATCACTTAAATAAAAAATAAAATCAGCCTTTTAATCATATCAGCCAAAAGAAGAAGACAAATAAAAGAAAAAAATGTAAAGAAAGCCTACACAGTTATATGTCTCGGCTTCTTCTTTTTGGCTTGCTATGTACATTTCCACTATATATATACCACTATTTGTTTTGGTTCACATATATCATTCAACATTAAAAAAATCTGCCATTAAAACAAAAGCTTGATGCAGGAGCAAGATAAAGAGCAGCAGGGCATTCCTTCAGTTAACTATGAGTAACACTTTATTTTGATATCTGGATATATGGTATATACATTTACATATGGCTATGATTGTAATATGTGTTAAGCATATATGTGATTGTATGTAAACATGTTGTATAAGATGGTGTTCATCAATGGCTGGTCCACCTGCACAACCACTGTTTTTTTCCATTCAAGCTCTGTTCCAAAAAAAAGCAGTTAAACAACCAACTTCAAAAATTACAAGCTCGATAACCATTTGGTTTTAGATCTTGTTTTCAAAAGAAAGGTTGTTTGTTCCGAATTCGAATGAAGAAAATTTTAAAATTTATTTCATCGAGTTTCATGGAGCAGAGAGAAAGGAAAACATCATCTACAGAGAGTAGGTAGTCATAACCGAAATTCGAATATCAAATTTTAACGAATAGGTTATATGTTTGGAATCATTACTGGAAATCATGATTTTTAAGATTTCTTTCGAATTTTTTTGTGCCATGTAGAGATAGGATTTTTTAGATGAATGGATTTGGAAAATTCGACAAATTCTGGCGACATGGCGAAGGTTGGGTTTGACGTTGCACAATGAGGAGGAGCAGACGATGCGGCACCTAGGAAAAATGAAAATAAATTTTATGGTGGGCGTGGCGTCGAGTCGTGGGTGAAGTAGGGTTTAGGAGTTTGCTTGGTTCAGTCTCGAGTTTGAGGCAATTGTAGCGTCAAGGAGGCGAATGGAATCATGTGATCCATGGGAAGAAGGAAGAGGAGGAAGCGGCGATCGTTTCGGCAAGGCTCGGTGGTAGATGGTGGCGTAGGGTGGCGAGTCGAGTGATTGGGTAGAGATACATTGTTCCAGGATTTGTTTCGAAGTTTGAAAATTTGAACTATGGCATGGCCAAGGGTTCTAGGTAGATGGAGGTGACGCGGTGGTCGTGGTCGGTTAGTGAGGTCGGTCGGTGGCAAGAAAGGGTGGTCGGCGTTGGTGTGTAGGTGCACGTATCTAGGCGTGCACGGCTTGGTTTGTGTGAATAAAAGAAAGGGAGTAAAAGAAAAAAAATAGGGAAGAAGGAAGGGAAGGAAAATTGAGAATGGGCCGTATTTTTTGGGTCGGGTTGCTTATGATTGGGCAGAGTTTCTTTTTTTATAGATTAGCATTTATTTTTATACTAAAAATCTTTAAAATTTAAAACATTGTTTACCAATTCATTTAAAACCATTCAACGTGAAGATTTTTGCATTGTGATCCTACTACTCGGTATTATAAATTAATGTTATTGATTTTCCAAAATTTAAATTATATTTTGTAATTAAAATGAGCAATTAATTATATTTTTATTTGACTTAAATCTTATGTAAATTAATAAATTAGTTATTAAATAGAGTAACTAATAATAAATTGTTTCATAATTTCTTTAATTTATAAATATTTGGGATTAAAATATAAGTAGATGTGGTTTAATTTAAATTGATTAAATTCTGACTGTGAAAATTTAAATATTAATTATTAATCATTAAAATTAGTTACGATCTATGCTTGGCTTTATTATCCTTAAATATTTGTTTAATTGTTCTTAACTGCGTCATTAAGTAGCCAAGTGAAATTAAATGGTTAGAGTAAAATGTTGATACATTTTAATAATTTCCCTTATGGGAATATTATCATATTGAATATGAATTGTTTATTTTAAAACCACTGGACCTTAAAATTTTATAATTTAGATTCGAAGAGACCGAGATAGGATATCAGCATCATCAGGGACCACTTCGATTTAATAATCACTACGCACCCTTACGGTTTTGATTATAGAGTCCAGTATGCTGAAATTTAATTAATTTAACAAAGTCTTTTATTTTAATAAGTATTTTATACTTAGACACTATTATAATACCATCGGATTTCCTATTAAAATGTTTTGATTTTTTTAAGATAAAAACTCATCATGTTGTACGAGTTACCTTGGTTTTCAAAGGATTTTGATAACTTCAGTAATTCAAATTAAGTGTGTTTACTCATGCTGGTTTCAAGCCTGACTCGGGTGTTACTTTATTGTAATGCTCGGATTAGACCGAGTTATAATTTCAGGTTAGGATGCTTTGGAGCTCAGGATACGAGCTGGACGGTAGAGACGTATTGCACATATTTTTCGCTATTTACTATAGGTTGTATATTTGACATTTAGGGACAAGTTATTAACACTATCCAGATTATATATGTGATAATTATACTCCGATAACTTGTAAGTATATTAACAGTCATATTTTCGTTTATATAAAATGTTGTTATTTTAAAATATATTTTGTACTATTGCGATTATGAGATTTTGTGTTTTTATTCTGTTTCTTATACAACTTCTTTTCTTCATAAACCCTAATAACCTGGTATTTCCGATACTCGAATGCTCGGTACTCTATACAATGAATGTATCAGTGTCCATTTTCGAGGGTCGAAAACCACCTGGTCGTTACATTTAGTATCCAATACTACATAAGTCAAATATAATAAATTGTTGATTATTTTTTCATTCATCAATTGAAGTGATGTGGAAACCGTACAAAATGCGATGTTAAAATTTCAATTACTGCTACTATTATTTCATGAAGTTAAATTTGATTAACTTCATCTCATAGAGTGATTTTAATGGTTGAGATCAAGTATTAACTTTTTCAAAAAAATTAAAAAAATAAACAATTTTTAAAATAATTATATGTAAACAAGAAAATGTGTTTATTGTAACAATCAAAAGATATAGGAACATTAAATTCATGTAACTAGAAATTTTAGGCATGGACAACCTACCAATTAAAAAAGATCCACCAACATAATATAAATGCCACAATTATTGTTCCCTAACTTTTATTTTGAAACCCTGAAGTACTTTTTTAATCCTTAGCAATTGTTCTTATGATTTTAGTGAATTTCTTATGAGAGTTTGTATTCCATTTATTTTAAAATTTTATTTGTTTTGCGCCATAATTTATTTCCTTGAGGATACAATTCAATTTTCTCTTATTCATGATTTTTCCATTCTTTTCATTCCATAATATTTTGCAAGTAATCTCTATTTTTTTATGTGCTTAATATAAACTATAAAGCCATTATATTTATCATGTTTTACATTGAGAAGCAATGATAACAGGACAAGAAAATTTATTTGTGACGACGCGTCTTTTTGTCCCTCAGAAGTCAACATTAGTGCATCCATGGTATTCAAGTGAAGCGTATCCATGTGCTGAAAAGACAGATTGTTTGGGAAAAAAGAAAGAAATAGACAAAATAGAATCTCACATCATGGCGACTAATATATAATATAAAGTGGATCTTCACAAAAGAAAATTGCGATATACGTATATCAGTCACAGTACACTAAACACCAGCCTGGACGATTTTAACAGTCTGTCCTCACAAACGCTATTAAATAAAACAACTAATGTAGTGGAAATAAAATATAAGTGAATACGACTTGGAGGCATCTAACTCGTCTCTTAAAGCTCCAAATTATCCAAACTAGATCTTTAAATATGCTCGGCCTGATCTAAGCTATAAGAAAATTAATGTATAGATCAGTCTTTTAAACTGGCATGTGAAGAATACCTCAAATAAACTTTTAATGCTATAAATCCCATTCTAAACAAAAAAAATTCATAAGACCATGACATAGAAAAAAATGATGAGTTTTTACCTTATGAAAACCAAATATTTCTATAGAAAATTCAGTATATTATAATGAAGTCTACGTGTTGAAAATATAATAATTAAGTAGATGTGATCTCTGTGAGTGTAGATCACAACAATAATAGGTACACAACAAGATATCGCTAAGGCACGTTCGCTAATTGTGTAGGATTTAACGGAGGTGATCGCATTACTTTAAGAACTGTAACGACCTGGGATATCATCGTTTCAATTTAGGAATATTTAATTAATTTTATATATTCAAATAATGGATTTTATGATTGAAATAAAAATATTTTAAACAATAAATAATGATAGTGAAATAGTTTCTAATTTTTTTTACAAAATTACATAGTTTGAAGAAAAATCATAAATGTGACCGGAATACATTTATGAATTTTCGACTTTTTGTCGACTAAAAGTTGTCATAAACGTTGCAAACTCTAGTGTAAATCTATACACGCATCTTTATAAATCAAAATAGGATTTGCATGATATATATACATAAATATGTATGTGCGTATAGGTGGGTAATGATGAGACATTTGTGAATAATAAAAGTTAAGTAAACGCTTAACATGAAATGATACTTAAAGTAACATATGTACACCATGAATTAAAAAGATGCTTTCTAAGCAAAGGAAAGGGGGACTGTGATGAACCGTCTACTTGACCCTCAGAAATCAACACTAATATATCTATGGTATTCACGTGCCGTAAATCCAAGTGTCGGGGATGCAGATTATCAAGGGTGTAAAATAAAATAAGGATAGAAGATAAGACAATAATAGAATCATACATCGCATTTAATATTTTAATTGTACATAAACGATCGGATTCAAATACAAATCCAGCGGGATAGTTATAACTGTCTATCCGTATATATGTTGGGAAATACACACTACATAACACAGTGGAAGGTGGGTAGATGTCAACATAAGGTGTTTCAACTTCATAGCACCAAAAGAGTTCTCCAAAGTACTCCCCAACATGCTCCAAAATGCTCCTAAGGTATCCTAACTACACGGTTGCTCGAAAAATAGGGCACCTAGAGTTTAAAGGGAAAAACAAACTCTGGGTCAGTCATGGGACTGGTGTGAGAACTCAAAGTATGATGTTTTGAAAACAAAAAGGTATCTCATAAGACCACGCCACATATAAACATGGAATGGATTTTTACCTTATGATAAACAAAACTCCTTATTACGTAAAATTTTGGGATATTATTTTTAATGACTTTCTTTGAAAACATTTGCAAATAAACTTATTAATCTTAGCCAAAATGGTTACCCATATAGCATTTCGGGGCTATTCATTATGCTAATACAAACAAAATCTCAGGTTCCTATTAGAGATTGGATTTACATACAAATGACCGGGTGAAGGGACTGCCTTCTGATGGGTACACCTCTAGATGGATGTCCTAAGGAACCATCACAAAGCTCCTCTACCAACACAAGACCGGCCTATTTTTATAACTAGGTAATACCGAATATGTCATCCCTTGATCGTTACCGACCTTTATCCGAGAGCTTTCTTCGCATATATCCACATTAATTTACATCCCGAATGTCATAGCAGGAAGAAATATATCTTGAAGGGAATGATCACACCCTAATTGAGAATGACCCACTTAGCCTTGCTACATCCAACCTTGTTTCGATCATTTTCGGTTGATTAGGCTCCAAGCAACGATCACCTTTTAACATAACACAATTTTTTTCTTTTTGAATGCCACATTGCCATTCCACATTCACACGACTGATTTCTATAAATGTATAACTTCCTGAGCTCGTATGTCTCAAGGAAGGGTGTTAAGCTAAGAGAAGGTGTCTTCTCCACCATCGACTGATATACATCTATGGAGACCACTCATTGTGATTTAGAATGCAAGGTCAGGCACTCATCTATACAAGTTCATTTTGGGATTGAACGAAACCGAAGGCACTTTCCTCGACCATTACTAGGCGAGAAACCCTTGTGGTTTTAAGGTTTTTCATAACAAAGAGACCACTGCTACAATATAGTGAATTGGGAGTTTATCACCAATTAATCAATAAGTAGTCCCTCATAATTATTCGTCTCAATATCTCCGTCTTCAAACATCTTCAATCTTCGAACAAGTAAATTGGTTCGAAGTGGTTTTCGGAAAGGAATCTCCCAAATCCGACCTCGATTCCTTCGAAATCCAATTATTGATAAAAATGATGCAATTTGGTGATTTTTTTTTTGATTCATTGACTTTCCTTTACCAAAATATCTTCGAGAGATATATATTTTCAAAATATTCTTTTAATGAATACAGAATCATTTAAAACTTTTTATCTTGAATACTTCTCAAATCATTTTTAATGAATATCTTTTGAGAAAATAGGATTATAGAAATCATTCTACTTTTATCCAATATCAACTTCCATATTCAACAAGTGCTATGGGTAGAATAATAGTGAGAACACCTTTTAAATTCCATGAATAGGACAAGTTCCCTCTTCGGATTTTAATTATGAGTATAAGAAGATTATTTACATAAAATCCAAGTTGAGCATCCGGGCTTTCCTTTTGATATGTTCCATCCCTCGTCTAAAAAGCGAAAAATGAGGCCAGATAAGTTCAAGACACTGGTTTCTCCATCCCTAACCTTAGTTGTAACAACCCACATATTTTACGATTGAATATTTAAATATTTTATTTAAAATAATTCATCATTAGTCGGTTTAGCGTCTGAAAAGCTACTTTCTGCAAACAGTCGAATTAGGACTCTAGACCACCCCCATTGAGTTCAAAATGACGTTTGCGACCTTTTTGAGTATAAACTTTGATATGTTTGGAGTTAGTGGAATTTTGCTACTTTTTCACTTGGGGCTTTGGTTTTTTGTTTCAGCTCATTAGACCCTAGCTTCACCCCTCTTCTCTTCATTACTTCATTTCTATTTCCTAATACTCAAGCTTTAGCAACAATGGAGAGAGGAATGAGAAATTAAAACTCCAAGCCCTAGTTTCCCTTTGCAAATCAAGTTCTAGCTCCAAATTTATAGAAGAAGCTTTGGTGAACCTCCTCCTCTTCTTCTCCAACTCATTTTCTTACCAATTTCAGATATTCCTAAACCTAATTTAGGAAATGTTCTCTTTTTAGCTTAGATTCAAGCTTGTTGGGTTGGAATTGAAGAGTGATTGTCCTTGCCTTTGCTCTGTAGCTTCTTCTTCATTTGTTTTTGGTTCAAAGGCGAGATTTTTATCTCACATCTTAGTCTATAATTATCTTTGATTGTTTGGTATGAATTCGTAACACTTATTCTCGTGCAATTGATTTTGGTTTGGATTGATTTGGTGTATGTTACAATTTTTAGTGTTTTGAAATCAAAATCTATGAAAATCCTATTATGGATATTTGGACATTGATATTTGAGGTGTATCGAAGAGCCGTTAAGGCTGGATTGTCGCATGCCGTAAATCCTTAGGCGTCATTTGCTCGTCCGATCGCTTCCAATATTCACTTGGCCATTTTTGGTCGAGGTTCAGGGAATGCCTTGAACCACGGTTTCAGACGTCTGAATCCTTATTTCAGAGGTCTGAATATTATACTGGGAATTTTTATTCCCCAGTATTCAGACGTCTGAATCAAAACTCCAGACGTCTGAATTGGCTTGATTTCAAACAGAAAGGAAATAGGCATAAAAAAACACCTATTTCAGACGTCTGAAATATAGGGTTCAGACGTCTGAATCTCATTCTGGAAAACTTCTAATTTTCCAAATTCAGACGTCTGAACCACCTATTTCAGACGTCTGAACCTGCTGTGTTTTGTCTACTTGTCTATTTTGTTTAAGAATTCCAATTTTATTGATTCGTGTTGATCCCCTTTTGTTGTTATCATCTATTATCGACTTTGATGACAATTTCTTTGGGATTTTTGGAAATATCCATTTTGATGGATTTGATATCGATTTCTTTGGAATTAATTCACGTCTTCGTATGAGAATTTTGGTGATTGATTGTTTCTACAATCATTTTTGTGATTTGTCACTTTGAAAATATAAAGGTTTTCTATACTAGTAGTAAATATCAAAACTCTTCCATTAAAACGATTTCAACACTATTTTATTACAAAGCTCGTTTCTTAAACCATTTTCCAATCTATTAGTATAAACAAACCTTTACCTCACTCGTATGAGAAATCTAATTAAACGACTTAGTAAAACAAGTGGTATGAAACGATTGCGTTTACTTCATCAGTTAATTCTTAGACTTGTTCGATTGAATCTCTTGTGACAATTTTCTAGTGGAGATCTACAATTAGTTCGTAAATATTTAAGTTAAGCTAGAAGTTATGGGACATGAAGCTAAGCTCATATATTTACCAGCTTAGTGTAATTGACACTTCTTGATGATCGATGATGATAGACTAGCGATATGCTATGTTTCTTTGTCCAAGTAGGAGACGGTACCTCGTTTTATTGAGTTTCGTCTCATTTCTTTTGTAGGCTAACGACCTATGTATTATTTGGAGTTTCGACTCTATTTTTGTGGGCTAGCGACCCATGTTCTTTTATGGAGTTCGGTCCATCGGATGTACCTTTGTACTACGTTTTTGCACCAGCTTATCAGGATCATCGGGTGTACCGTTGTACTACGTCGCTATTTCGAATTATTCGAGTTTCAGGTTCCTCGGGCGTACCGATATTATACTACATCGTTGAACGGGCTCTGTGGTTAGCGACCATGGGATAGCGTCCCGTTTGTGATACACGCATTGGTGAGTTTTCATGCTCCCGTTTTGTGATAGGCCTCCCCCTTTTTGTGATTTTGGGATTTCTATTGATGATTTCTAGAATTTGTGATCCACCAGCTTTTATGATTGGCATCGATATGATGTCGATATTTGTGACTTGGTGAATAAAACTAAAGAGTATGACATTCTTTTGATCTTTGAGAAGATTTTTGTGATATTGATTAATCTCTGGTTGATTTTCAATTGCATACTTATCATATTATGGCTTTATGGTTATCATATGTTTTTGTCATATTTCTTATTCTATATCATTTTATCTAATATTTATAGTTAGACTGATCCGTTTATTATTTTCTTACTAAATAATACTGGGGTCAGACCAAGATGTTACAGGTGCTTCTGCTTGACTTCTCATCTGGGATTATTATCCTGACTTTTGGCCAACTACTTAGATTAGTAGTTTTTGGTTGTATACATTTTGAGATATAGACTCATTGATGTATACTTATTCTTTTGTGTAGCACTTGTAATTATTCTTTTGTGATATTGTGGATCATGTTTGACCACTACTCTGATATACACTTTCATGTGTAATATTCATATCTGTTTCCGCCTTTGAGATATGAACTTCTTTGACTGATTTATGTTATGCTTAATTCTATATTTGTTTCCGAAGATATTATAGCCACTGTGTAGTAGCTTTGTGTTTGCATCGGTATGTTGGATTCCCTCTTGAAATGCAAGTTATATTTTTATCTGGCATATCGGTACTCGCACAAGGCAATTACACGGATGGTCGCTCCTCAACAGCCTTATTCTCCGTGCTAGTTGACGGCATTACCCTGTAGTGCCCTTGGCTAGCGTGGGTATAGAGGTGGGGCGTCACAGCTTGGTATCAGAGCCAAACTTCGGAACAACGTAGAATAATTTAACAAGGATTATCGTGCTAAGTCCATCTTAGGAGTCATGCCTTAGGATTTTATTCGGGTCTTTAAACCGTTCTATCCTATTATTATTTTTGATACCTTGTTTTATCAATCATGATTGTTTGATAATTATTTTGTGAATAACCTTTTTCTTCTTTCTTTCTTTCTTAAAAAGGAGAAATGGTTAGACCTGGTCGTCCCAGCTCCGGTCAATCTAGTGCTACTCCCCAGGAAGGAATTTATATGTCTGCCCAGCAGCTTTTAGATCTCGTGAACAATGCTCAACTGCCAGACCCAATCCAGAGCCTACTCACCCTAAGTCCGGATTTACACGTTTGTGCAGTGACTATACCAACTTGGGTGGGAAGCCATTTAAGGGCTCCGAAAGCGTCATTCAAGTCCAAGCTTGGCTCAAAACATGCAATCGCATCTTTACTCGCATGAATCTTATTGATCTTCACCGTGTTCAGGTGGCCTCTAGTATGCTCCAAGAAAGAGCATTAGATTGGTATGAGCTTCTTATTTCTAAAATTATTGAAGCGGATCTTACTTGGGAGAAATTCCGGGAATGATTCGAATTGAAATTTGTGCCAGAAGCTGAGAAGGTGACATTGGCTCGTCGTTTCATAAACCTTGTTCAAGGTGAATCCTCCGTGGCAGACTATGTCGCAACATTCGAGTCACTTTCTAAATACGGGGTCAAATATATAAACACCCCATTGAAGAAGAACCAAATATTTGTCTATGGCTTGAACAAAAATCTCAAGAAGCCATTACTTATAAAGTTAGAAGTTTCTATTGATCAACTTGTTGATATCGCTCTTCGACTTGAAGAGGCAGATAAAGCAAGTGATGTTGAAGTTGTGGGTGCCAATCCAAACTTCAACAACAACAAGAAAAGACCTATTAAATTCAAAGGTCCTTATCCCATTAAAAAAGCGCAGCAAGCAACTCCTGCAGCAAAGACTTCTTCCTCTAGTAGTGGGCAATGTTACAATTGTGGTTCTAAAGACCATTATGCCAATAGATGTCTGAAACCTCTCTTTTGTCGTTATTGCAAAAGTTTGGGTCATCTTTTATCTTCATGTCCCAAACATCAAGGCAAGAAGGAGGGAAAGTTAAATGTTGCACAAGCCCCTAGCAACACTTTTCATGGTCAAGGTATTTCTCATTCTATCCTTGATGGCATTATTTTATTTCGTGGTCAAACTATTCGAGTTCTTTTTGATACGGATGCATCCCCTTCTTTTATATCAAAGGAACTTGTTGATACTTTTTCTTTACGTCTTGTTGCTTTAATGACTTCTTTGAGAATTACGAATCCGGTTGGTGGATCCGCAACACTTAGTTTACTTTGTAAAGATGTCGAGATTATTTTGTGTGATTTTTCTTTCCGAGCCGATTTGCATGTCATGTGTTACTTAGGCTTTGGAATGATTTTGGGAATGGATTGGCTTAACCGCTATGAAGCTCAAATCCTATGTCCTGAGCGGACTATTCATCATCGACGTCCTCAATCTGTTAAGCAAATTTCTGTTGATCTTAAAGATTCGGATTCCAACTTGGTTTCATCTTTATATTCTTTAAATCCTCATGATGACGATAATGATGATGAGGAAGATGTCATTTCTCTTATTCACATTGTTCGTGAATTTTCCGACATATTTGAGCCCGATTTAGGATTACCACCTAAGCGAGCAATTGAATTCAGAAATAATCTCATCCCTGGAGCTCAACCTATCACTCGTCCTCCTTATCGCATGTCCAATAAGGAAAATGAGGAGATGCGCAAACAATTATCCGAATTGGAGACAAAGCAATTTATTCGCTATAGTTCCTCTCCTTGGGGAGCTTCGGCTATTTTTGTGAAGAAATCCGATGGTACACTAAGACTTTGCATTGACTACCGCAAGCTTAATGATCTTACTATCAAAAATAAATATCCTTTACCTCGGATTGATGATCTATTCGATCAACTTAGTGGTGCTAAAGTCTTTTCACAAATGGACTTGGAAGCCGGTTTTCATCAGCTTCATATGCAGAGGATAGCATTCCTTTGACATCGTTCCGTACGCGTTATGGATCTTACGAATGGCTTGTTATGCCATTTGGTTTAACGAATGCTCCGGCTTATTTCGTTGACCTTATGAATAGAGTTTTCAGAGACTTCCTCGATAGATTTGTTCTCATCTTTATTGATGATATTCTTGTGTATTCAAAAACCGAGTAGGAGCATGAAAAGCATCTTCAGACTGTGTTGGAAACTCTTAGAAGTAATCAATTAAAAGAAAAAATTTCTAAGTTCCATTTTTGGCAACCTCGTGTGAAGTTTCTCGGTCATATTATTTCCGAATCCGAAATTTCCATGGATCCTTCAAAGATTGAAGCGATTCAAAATTGGAAGAGACCGGAGAGTGTGGCGGAGATCTGTAGTTTTCTTGGATTGGCAGGTTATTACCGCCGTTTCATAAAAGACTTCACCAAAATTTCTGTGCCTCTTACTAGTTTGACAAAGAAGGGAGTTAAATATATTTGGTCGGACAAATGTGAAGCTTCTTTTCAGAAATTAAAAGAACTCCTTTTCGATGCTCCTATTCTTGTTATTCCCGAAGGGAATCAAGATTTTATTGTTTATACTGATGCTAGTCGCGTTGGTTTGGTGCCATTCTTATGCAAAGAGAACGTGTTATTGCTTATGCTTCTAGGAAATTGAAGCCAGCTGAGACTAGATATGCCTCTCATGATTTAGAGCTCGCAGCTATTGTTTTCGCCCTTCGAATTTGGCGACATTATCTTTTGGAAGAAAAATTTATTCTTTACACCGATCATAAATCTTTGAAGTATCTATTTTCTCAAAAGGAACTTAATTTGCGTCAACAACGTTGGCCCGAATTCCTCGCATCTTATGATCTTGATATTCTTTATACTCCCGGAAAGGGAAATCGTGTTGCCGATGCACTTAATCGCAAGCAACAAGCAGTTGTTTCTATGACGATATCCGAATGGAATGATCTCGGGGTATTATCCACTTGTGAGATTCGAGATCGTGTTTTCGATTTATGTTCATCTCTTGCTTCATGTAGCCTTGAGGCTCATCCTTCTCTTTTAGACCGCATTCTTGAAACTCAAAAGCTAGATCCCGAAATGGCTCTTCTTAACCAAAGGTTGAGGGATAAAATTGATATTGAAGGTATGAAAGACTTTGATACAGATTCTCATGGCGGCATTTGAAAATTTGGTAGACTTATCATGCCAAATAGTAGTGATCTTCGTAAAGACATTTTAGAAGATTCTCATTGTTCTAAATTTACCATTCATCCCGGTAGTAGTAAAATGTACGCGGATATGAGGCGACTTTATTATTGGGAGGGAATGAAATCTGATATTGCTAACTTTGTTAAGTGTTGCATGACTTGCCAACTTGTCAAGGCCGAGCATCAAAGGCCCGGTGGGTTATTGCAACCTATAGAAATTCCAATTTGGAAAGGGGATCGAATTTCCATGGATTTTATTGATGGCCTTCCCCGTTCTCGTTCGGGTCATGATAGCTTATGTGTGATAGTTGATAGACTTACTAAATCCGCCCATTTTATTCCCGTTCGGTCTAACCGGACCGTTCCTCTTTTGGCCAAACTCTTTATTAAAGAGATTGTTAAATTACATGGAGTTTCTACTTCTATTGTCAGTGATCGTGATCCATTGTTTACTAGTGGATTTTGGAAGAGTCTTTAAAAAGCTTTGGGAACAAAGCTTAATTTTAGCACCGCTTATCATCTTCAGTCCGATGGACAAACCGAGCATGTGTATAAAACTCTTGAAGATCTTCTTCATGCATGTGTTCTTGATTTTGGTGGAAGTTGGGAAGATCATATTGCTCTCATTGAGTTTTCCTATAATAATAGCTTCCAATCTAGTATTGGTATGGCACCTTTTGAGGCACTCTATGGAAGGCGATGTCGATCTCCTTCTTGTTTCCTTGAGGCCGGTGAGAGGCTGGTTTTTGGTCCAGACTTTATTCGTGATTCCACAGAAAATATTGATCTCATTCGTCATAGGATGAAAGAATCTCAAAGTAGGCAAAAATCCTATGCCGATAACCGAAGAAGGAAAATAGAATTTTCTGTGGGAGATTTTGTGTTTGTTCATGTTTCACCAAAGAAGGGTGTTGTGCGTTTCAGTTGATCGGGGAAGTTAGCATCTCGATATATTGGTCCATTTCCCATCACTGAATGTATTGGTACCGTGGCTTATCGCCTTTCATTACCGGCTCAGTTTTCTGCTATTCATGACGTGTTTCACGTTTCTCAATTACGGAAATGCCTTCGAGATTCCGATTCTATTCTTGAGCCCGGTGTTGTGGAAGGAATTGAAGTTTCGCCTAATTTAACTTATGAGAAACATCCTATTCGTATTATTGCTTCGGAGGTTAAATGCCTTCGAAATAAAGATGTTCCTCTTGTGAAAGTTCAATGGTCCTCAAATCCTAAGTATTGTTCTTGGGAATCCAGAGAATTCATCGAGCGAACACATCCTGACTTACTTTCTCGTGCTCTTTGAGGTGAACCTCTTATTTTTAAAATGTCTTCTTTTTGTGTTGATATGCTTTTATGGTTGTTACTTTTTGTTCATTTATTTCTTATGATTGCGAGGACGCAATTTCTTTAAAGAGGGGATTCTGTAACAACCCACATATTTTATGATTGAATATTTAAATATTTTATTTAAAATAATTCATTGTTAGTCGGATTAGTGTCCGAAAAGCTACTTTTTGCAAACAGTCGAATTAGGACTCGAGACCAGCCCCATTGAGTTCAAAATGACGTTTGCGACCTTTTTGAGTATAAACTTTGATATGTTTGGAGTTAGTGGAATTTTGCTACTTTTTCACTTAAGGCTTTGATTTTTTATTTCAGCCCATTAGACCCTAGCTTCACCCCTCTTCTCTTCATTACTTCATTTATATTTCCCAATACTCAAGCTTTAGAAACAATGGAGAGAGGAATGAGAAATTAAAACTCCAAGCCCTAGTTTCCATTTGCAAATCAAGTTCTAGCTCCAAATTTATAGAAGAAGCGGTGAGCCTCCTCTTCTTCTTCTCCAACTCATTCTCTTACCAATTTCAGAAATTCCTAAACCTAATTGAGGAAATGTTTCTCTTTTTGGCTTAGATTCAAGCTTGTTTGGTTGGAATTGAAGAGTGATTGTCCTTGCCTTTGCTCTATAGCTTCTTCTTCATTTGTTTTTGTTTTAAAGGTGAGATTTTTATCTCACATCTTAGTCTATAATTATCTTCAATTGTTAGGTATGAACTACTAACACTTATTCTTGTGCAATTGATTTTGGTTTGGATTGATTTGGTGTATATTCCAATTTTTTGTGTTTTGAAATCAAAATCTATGAAAATCCTATTATGGATAATTGGACATTGATATTTGAGGCATATCGAAGAGCCTTTAAGGCTGGGTTGTCGCGTGGCGTAAATCCTTAGTCGTCATTTGCTCGTCCGATCGCTTCCGATATTCATTTGGCCATTTTTGGTCGAGGTTCAGGGAATGCCCTGAACCACAGTTTCATACGTCTGAATCCTTATTTAGGACGTTTGAGTATTATACTGGGAATTTTTATTCCCCAGTATTCAGACATCTGAATCAAAACTCCAGACGTCTGAATTGGCTTGATTTCAAACAGAAAGGAAATAGGCAAAAAAAACACCTATTTCAGACGTCTGAAATATAGGGTTCAGACGTCTGAATCTCGTTCTGGAAAACTTCTAATTTTCCAAATTCAGACGTCTGAACCACCTATTTCAGACGTCTGAATCTGCTGTGTTTTGTCTGCTTGTCTATTTTGTTTAAGAATTCCAATTTCATCGATTCGTGTTGATTCCCTTTTGTTGTTATCAACTATTATCGACTTTGATGACAATTTCTTTGGGATTTTTGGAAATATCCATTTTGATGGATTTGATATCGATTTCTTTGGAATTAATTCACGTCTTCGTATGAGAATTTTGGTGATTGATTGTTTCTACAATCATTTTTGTGTTTGTCACTTTAAAAATATAAAGGTTTTCTATACTAGTAGTAAATATCAAAACTCTTCCATTAAAACGATTTCAACACTATTTTATTACAAAGCTCGTTTCTTAAACCGTTTTCCAATCTATTACTATAAACAAACCTTTACCTCACTCGTATGAGAAATCTAATTAAAGGACTTAGTAAAACAAGTGGTATGAAACGCTTGCGTTTACTTCGTCGGTTAATTCTTAGACTTGTTCGATTGAATCTCTTGTGACAATTTTTTAGTGGAGATTTACAATTAGTTCGTAAATATTTAAGTTAAGCTAGAAGTTATGGGACATGAAGCTAAGCTCATATATTTACTAGCTTAGTGTAATTGACACTTCTTTCTGATCATTTTGTGATTTAGACGAGCGATATGCTATGTTTCTTTGTCCACGTAGGGGACGGTACCTCGTTTTATTGAGTTGCTTTTCATTTCTTTTATAGGCTAATGACCTATGTATTATTTGGAGTTTCGACTCAATTTTTGTGGGCTAGCGACCCATGTTCTTTTATGGAGTTCGGTCCATCGGATGTACCTTTGTACTACGTTGTTGCACCAGCTTATCAGGATCATCAGGCGTACTGTTGTACTACGTCGCTGTTCCAAATTATTCGAGTTTCAGGTTCCTCGGGCATACCAATATTGTACTATGTCGTTGAACCGGCTCTATGGTTAGCGACCATGGGATAGCGTCCCGTTTGTGATACACGTATTGGTGAGTTTTCATGCTCCCGTTTTGTGATAGGCCTCCCCCTTTTTGTGATTTTTGGATGATGATTTCTAGAACTTGTAATCCACCAGCTTTTATGATTGGCATCAATATGATGTCGATATTTGTGACTTGGTGAATAAAACTAAAAAGTATGACATTCTTTTGATCTTTGAGAAGAATCTTGTGACATTGATTAATCTCTGGTTGATTTTCAATTGCATACTTACCATAGTATGGCTTTATGGTTATCATATGTTTTTGTCATATCTCTTATTCTATGTCATTTTATCTGATATTTATAGTTAGATTGATCCGTTTATTATTTCTTATTAAATAATACTCGGGTCAGACCGAGATGTTACAGGTGCTTCTACTTGACTTCTCATCTGGGATTATTATCCTGACTTTTGGCTAACTACTTAGATTAGTAGTTTTTGATTGTATACATTTGAGATATAGACTCATTGATGTATACTTATTCTTTTGTGTAGCACTTGTAATTATTCTTTTGTGATGTGGATCATGTTTGACCACTACTCTAATATGCACTTTCATGTGTAATATTCATATCTGTTTCCGCCTTTGAGATATGAACTTCTGTGACTGAATTATGTTATGGTTAATTCTATATTTGTTTCCGAAGATATTATAGCCACTGTGTAGTAGCTTTGAGTTTGCATCGGTATGTCGGATTCCCTCTTGAAATGCAAGTTATATTTTTATCTGGCATATCGGTACTCGCACAAGGCAATTACACGGATGGTTGCTCCTCAACAACCTTATTCTCCGCGCTAGTTGACGGTATTACCCTGTAGTGTCCTTGGCTAGAGTGGGTATAGAGGTGTCGCGTCACATTAGTTACACACCTTGTTTTCACTTTTAGATCTCACAGGCGGGACAAATGTACTAGTCGTTTCCGAATACTCATTTTCCCTTTTTAAATCACTTAACTATTTGTTTAACCATCTTTGAAATAATGTTAAAATTTTCAAATTTCTTTTAAAATGCTTAATTATGTACTTACAAACATTTAATAAGGATTTGGGTAAGAATTGTTAAGTTTCAACCTTTATTTCAAAAGTTACTGAAAAGTGTTGCGATAAAATGTTGCAAATAGCGTTACAAAAAGTGTTTTAAAAGTTATATTCTTCAAAACGACAGTTCATTTAGGAAACCATTTTTTCAACTTAAATCACTTTTAAAACATTTTAAAAGATTTTTGGAATTTATTTTGTATATTTAAAACGATTATTTTTTCAATTATCAACTTTGATCATTTAGTGCAAAACATGGATTTTTCTTGAAAATTGATTTTGCCATATTTCGAAATATAAAAAATGAAATCTTGATTTTCTTTTTTTATATGAAAGATACAGATATAAGGATTCGAAAAATTCTTACTTCGAAGAATTCCAACTATATTCCACTTCATATGTTCATTTGAACTTTTGACACAAAAACACGAACTACCGTTACGTGGCGCGTCAAATTTTAGGCGTATTTTTAGATCATGTCCAAACTTTGCCGAGACAAGTTTAAACACATAGGAATCATTTCTAAAGAATATTCAAACACTTTTAGAAGGTATAAATGATTCCATATCATATTTCATTTATTTTGAAAAGTGATTTCCATATGATTATATGTCGAGTAAATCCGTGAATTGTTTCAATATATATATTCAACATACCACTAATAAACATCCAAAACAATGTTTATAACCATTTTAACATATCCTAACACGACATATGAACTTGCAAATCAATTTAACAACTTTTTTATTACAATGTCACATGATTGTCATTTATGTACATATTTGGTAACTAACTTTTTCAAATGACTTAAAGGCGGTTGCTTTCTTTTTCAAACACTTATCAAACATTATTATTAACATCCAAACAACATTTATAACTTTCAAAACACCATGTGAACATTTCCTACTTAACAATTTAGGGTTCTCACCTTTTGTTGCTTTCAAACTAGTTTTAAACTTTTCTAACTTTGCTAAACTTTGTCTTAAGCTCTTAGAACTTGCTAAACATCCTCATACTTGCCTTAGGAGGCCAAGACCAAGCTTGAAGGGAAAGATGTGCTCGGCCAAATGGAGGAAAGGGGGCGTGAGCAATAAGAGGAGGGAGGAGGGGTTTTGAAGTGGTTTGGTCGGAGTTTTGTTGATATTTTTCTTTGTTTTATTTTTGGGAATATTTTGGCATAACTTTGTTAAGGTGAATAGCCATTAGTGGATGAAAGAGAGCTTCAGAAAGTAGAGAAGAAATGGTGTAGAAGTGACGAAGAAGAGGACGGGCATTTATAGAAAATAGTTGAGAATAAAATATAGATTTGTATTTTTACATAAATAACCTTCCTTTAGAATTAAGTAAACTTATTTAATTCAACACTTACCATCCACATCACATTACACTTTTAAAATTCAAACACTTAAGAGTTAAGTAAAGAATAAAAATGATTACTTTATTTTATGTCACATGTGATGTAACATGTGTTTTGCCTTTTTCTGTTTACTTTTGCTAACTACTTTCTAGAATTTTCTCAGTGTGATTATTAAAGTAACCATGTTTAGTTAATTGTTAACTATCTTTATATGTTAACATGTTTAATAAATTGTGTACATAAAGGTGCAACAACATTGCGACAACTTTATTATCGACACAACGTTGATTTATGGTAAAATGTTTTACAGCCATATTTTGATGTTTTAGTCAAACTATTTATTTATGTAAACCAAATTTAAAAATAAATTTGTATTATGTTATTTAAAAATATAAACACTCATAAATAAATTAAAATAATTTATTAAACCATTTAAACTTACTTTTCTAAAATTTACGTCACTTTTGTCGATACAAGCAAATGTTACTATTTTTATGTAAATTTTTATTTCCAAATCCGATCTAATATTATTTAAATCATAAAACCTTTTATATTTTATATTTAAAATTGCTTTAAATGTTATATTTTTAAGTGGTCAAATTCTAGATCATTACATTCTCCCTTTCTTAAAAGAATTTCGTGCTCGAAATTAGATAAGAAGAAAATAGCACAATAGGAAATATATATTCAATAAGATGGAATGTATACAATAAGCGACTACACCACAGGCGGTGAGTACATCAAATGATAGATAAAGGTTGTATATCGATCCTAAACTTGGGATATGCTTTTCTCATTCTATCTTCTATTTCCCATGTGCAATCATCAACATCCACGTTTCATTGAACTTTGACCAATTGTAATACCTTCCTTCTTAATCGTTTTTCATCTTAATCCACGATTCGAACGGGCCATCTAATAACCACTAAGTTTGGTTCTATCTCCAAATCATCCTAGGTAGCCGTTTCTATGATTTGTTCTGGGTCATATACATGTTTCCGTAAATGTGATATGTGAAAAACATTGTGTACACCAAATAATCTTTCAGGCAATTGTATTTGATAAGCTAATGGGCCGATTCCTTCGAGAATAGGAAAAGGTCAAATATATCGAGGTGTTAACTTTTCAACTCTTCCAAATCTTACTACTACTCTCATTGGAGAGACTTTCAAAAAGAACGAATCTCCAACTGAGAATTCCATATTTCTATGCCTTCGGTCTGCATAACTCTTCTGTCTACTTTAGGCTTCTTTTAGCTTCTTTCCAATCATATCAACTTTCTCTGAAGCTTCTCGTATCATTTCTTGGCCAAACACTAATTGATCTCCGTTTTCAATCCAACATGTTGGCGATTTACATGGACAACCATACAAAGCTTCATACGGTGCCATTCCGACACTAGCTTGATAGCTATTATTGTAGGATAATTTTACTAAATTTAAATGATTCTCCCAGGAGCCTCCAAAGTGTAGAATACATGCTCTCAAAAGATCTTTCAAAACACGGTTGACTCTTTCCGTCTGTCCATCAATTTAGGGATGATATGCAATGCTTGTACTCAGCTTGGTTTTCAAAACTGACTGTAGTGCTTCCCAAACTGACTAGTGAATATTGGATCACGATCGCTTACTATACTGCTCGAAACTCCATGCAATCGGACAATCTCCTTCATATATATTCACAAGGCTTGCTGCAGTTCTTGTTGGCTTAACTGGAATAAAGTGTGCACTTTTGGTTAATCGGTCTATGATAACCCAAATGCCTTCATTTCCTTTCCTTGTTCAGGGTAAGCCATCAATGAAATTCATGGATATTTAAACACACTTCCAAACCGGAATCTCCAAAGGTTGAAGTAATCTGCCGTCTTTTGTTGGTCACTTTTGATTTTTTGGCAATTTTCACAACAGCTGACATAGATAGATATGTCTCTCTTCATACTTTTTCACCAAAATATACGCTTCATGTCCTTGTACATCTTATGAATTCCTAAATGAATGCTATGTTTGGCCGTGTGGCATTCAGCTAGCACTTCTTGCGTAAGATTTCCAACATCTAGAACTCAAATTCTTCCATTTAACTACAATACTAGAAGGATATCTATTTTAAAGCTTGAATTATATCCTTGATGTATATTCCTAACGATCTCCTTGAGAAATAGATCCTCCTTTTGTTTGCTGGCGATCTTTTCTAAGATGAGTTGGAGTAACTACCAAATAAGAAATAGTAGCTAACTTCCTACTTAATGCATCAGCTACTACGTTGCTTTCCGAGGTGTATATATAATATCTAGATCATATGACGTGAGAAATTCTAGCTAGCATTGATG
The DNA here is from genome assembly GCA_030765085.1 of Allium cepa. Classification (NCBI taxonomy): domain Eukaryota; kingdom Viridiplantae; phylum Streptophyta; class Magnoliopsida; order Asparagales; family Amaryllidaceae; genus Allium; species Allium cepa. The sequence continues at coordinate 869,791,224 of CM060937.1, read as the reverse complement.
TCTCATGTTCAAATCCTTCTGGATGAAAAGAAACTTCAAAGATTTGTGGTCTGTGAAAAGTTTGAATTTTTCACACAAAAGATGGAATATTATTTACTAAGGTCAATTCAAAGTTGTATCGAATAAACTATGAAAGATTCTTACATAGCAAATAATGTCTCCATATCTTTAGAACAAACACAACGGCTAATAATTTTAACCCGTGCGTTGCGTAATTCTTCTCATGCGTCTTCAGCTGTCTACTTGCATAAGCAATTATCTTCCTATCTTGCATTAAAACTGCACTAACTCCTTCTCCACAAGCATCTGTATAAATGGTCAATCCACTATTTCCATTTATAATTGCTAAAACTAGAGTGGTTTTTAATCTCTTCTTTAGTTCTTAAAATGCTTCTTCACACTTGGATGTCCAGATAAATTTAGCATCCTTCATTGTCAACTTCGTTAGGTGATAGGCAATCTTAGAGAAGTCTTGAATGAATCTTCTGTAATATCCTGCCAAACCTAAGAAGCTACGAATCACTTTAGGAGTTTGTGGATGCTTCTAATCTTGAATAGCTGCAACATTCCCTGGATCTACTAAACTTCCATCCCTTGATATTATATGTCCTAGGAATCTTACCTCCTTCTTCCAAAAGCAGCACTTTGAGAATTTGGCTTTAAGCGCATTATTTATAAATATCTCCAACACTGCTTCTAGATGCCTTACATGTTCTTCTTCTGTCTTTGAGTAGATAAGGATATCATTGATAAAGACTAACACGAATTTATTTAGCACATCTCTAAACACTCTATTCATAAGGTCAACAAAATAAGCGGGCGCATTAGTCAGCCCAAAAGGCATAACGAACCACTTGTAGAAAGTATTCGGACCTTAGAATGCAGTTAGATGAATGCAATCTTCTGCGATCCTTAACTGATGGAATTTTGTAGCTAGGTCCATTTTAGTAAAAACCCAAGCTATGCGTAACTGGTCAAACAAGTCATCTATTTGGGGTAAAGGATGCTTGTTCTTAATGGTTTGCTTATTTAGATCTCGATGCTCTACACACAATCTTAAAGATCCATCTGACTTAGCAACAAAAAATACTGTCGATCCCCAACTTGAACGGCAAGGTCTTATCAATCCTTTCTTAATAGCTCTTGGGTTTAGTTATTCAACTCATCCCTTTCTTTTGGAGCCATCCTTCTATTTTTTTGTTTAATTGGCATCGCACCAGGAACTAAATCTATATGAATTCAATTTCTCTATGGGGGGGCAAACTTTTTATTTCCTCAAAGGCATCTGCAAATTTTTTAACAACAAGTATTGTTTCTAATCCTGTCTGAGATGTATCTAAAGCATAATGAAAACTATCCCTTCTTGGACTAGGATCTTCACAAGGTATTTCCATGAGTTACCCTAACTTATTTTTTCACTGCAACCGTTCTTTTCAAACAATCTAGAACAGCTTTATTTTTAGTTGACTAATCCATACCAAGTAAAATTTCAAATCCATCAAAAGGAAAGTAATTGGGAGGATAGGAAATTGGGGCTTTTTCACAGTGCATACAAAGATTAGTGGAACCTCCTATTGGATTCGTCACGCAGTTAGGGTCGTCAACAATTTTAGGTTCAAGTTCTATTTCTTCTATAGTTGCTTTAGAAATAAAACTACGAGAAGCTCCAGTATAATATAATACTCTAACTAAAACATCTTTATAATTTTACCTTCCAACACTCCTTTGCCCTTCACATCTTTGGAGGTTGGAGACTCATCCTTGATAGCGTAAACTTTGGCTTGTTCTCCTTTCTTCATTAGGGGACAATCCTTTATCATGTTCCTAGATTGACGATAATTAAAACAGCTTCTTGGTGCCGATCCTTGAGTTTTGGGTTTCTACAATGAGTTGATATGTGGCTCTTTTGTTGGCAATCATGGCAAGTGACATCTTTAAAGCGATTATCCTAAGATCCTCCTTTGGTTTTTCCTTGACATGGCCTCTTGCTATTGAACTTCCTTTTCTTCCAGTTATTGTTGTTACCTTCTTATACTACGGGTGGATCTATCTTATCCAAAGCCTCATATCTTTATCTCATGTCTATTAAGTCTACAAATGGTTCTTTCACATGCTTAGTCATTCTGATATAGTATTGCTTCTTCATTACAGAAATAAACTTTTCATTCTTTTTGAGGGGCATATCTATCAATCCAGGCCCAAAATGAGATAATTCGTTAAACTTGTTAGCATACTCCTTAGACGACATCTCCTCCTCGTGTTTAAAATCCATAAAATTTCGAAAAAGATGGAATTTTTTTGCTTTCGGCATATACTGCTCCTCCAGAACTTCTTTGAATCGTTCCCATGAGAAATCATCTTCTGACTCATTCTGAGTAATAGATTACTACCAAACTAGAGCTCCATCTTGTAGTTGCCAAGAAGCTAAGAATCTCTTCTACTCATCTCCAATATTCAGTCCTTTGAAAATTCTTTCACAACAGTGGATCCAAGCTTGTACTTCAATGATGGTTTCTGTTCCTTTGAAAGTTTTACCACCAAGGCTAGTATAGTTCTTGCATAAAGTTGCAAAGTTAATTTGGGGCTGTACCGGAACTACTACTTCCTCAACTACTGTAGCTGCTGGAGTTTGACCGTTTGTGGGATTACTTCCTTTTCTACCTCGTACTCTTCTTCCACTCTTTTTCTACTATCTGTATATAGTAAGAAAAAGATCTTTAGGATATATAGACGAGGTATCTTAGGGAATGGTATGCAGTATGAATATACTTATTCAACTCAACAGTTTCAATTATGTGCTCTCTTAGACTAAACTCATTCTAGGGCATTACTAACCCTATCTCTAATGAGTCATACCCCAACAAAGCCAAGGTTCTCGCTTAACCTTAAGCTCTGATACCAAATGTAATAAACCATCTCCTCGACCCTCAGAATTTAACATTAATACATCAACGGTATTCACGCGCCCTAAATCCAAGTACCGGGGAGGCAGATTATCAAGGGTGAAAAAGAAAATAAAGATAGAAGATAACTCAATAATAGAATCTCATATCGCATTTAACATTTTAATTATACATAAATAATCAGAGTTAAATACAAATCTAGCGGGTTAGTTATAACTGGCTATCCGTACATATGTTGGAAAATACATACTACATAACACAGCAGAAAATGGATGGATATCTACATAATGTATTTCAGCTTCATAGCTCCAAAAGAATTCTCCAAATTTCTCCCCAACATGCTCCAAAATGCTCCTAATGTATCCTGACTACACGGCTGGCCGAAAAATAGGGCACTTGGAGTTTAAAGGAAAAAACAAACTCCGGTTCAGTCATGGGACCGGTGTGAGAACTCAAAGTACGATGTTTTGAAAACAAAAAAGGTTTTTGCCTTATGATATCTAAAACTCTTTATCACGTAAAATTTAGGGATGTTATTTTTAATGACTTTCTTTGAAAACATTTGTAAATAAACTTATTAATCTTAGCCGATATGGTTACCCATATAGCATTTTGGGGCTATTCATTACGCCAATACAAACAAAACCGCAGGTTCTTATTGGAGAATGGATTTCCATACAAATGATCAGGTGAAGGGACTACCTTCAGATGGGTACACCTCTAGATGGATGTCCCAGGAACCATCATAAAGGTCCTTTACCAATGTAACGACCCGTAATTTCGCTACTTCGGAAATGAGAGATTACTTTCGTTTTAAATTTGAAAGCAATTTAAAACTTAGATAAATTTTTTATATATAATAAATAATTATCTATTCTTATAGTTAATAATTAAAAAACATAAATTTGGATTTTATCATCAGCAAAAGCTTTGTTAACAAACGCTTAAAAAATAGGTTTAAATATCTGTTTGATAAGTTATATCTTATTTAAAACATCTAATAAAGATAATAAAAGTATATTAAAATATTTAAAAGTAAATTAATAATCGTTTTACAAAAATAACCAAATTTTATCGCATTTTGCTAGTTTTACATACACTATAAAATTAGAGATTTTGATATTAATTAAATATGATTTTAAAATATAAAGAGACGTATTTTAATTTATTTAAAGAAGTAAAAATATCATTTTAAAGTTTATTTACATCAATATATAGCTTAACAAAAAGTCAAATTTTAATTGTAAAAGTTGTCGACGAAAACACTGTTTTCAACCAAAATAAGTTATCGTCAAGTTGTTGCAACATGATATGTTTACTAACACATATATTAACTTATTAAACTATGTAACATGTTACATTTAACGAATCCACTTTGAAAAGTCAAAGTTTACAAATAATTAAAAAAGTAACGTGATTTGACATAAACCTATAAACAAATCTATACTAAACAACATCATTACTTTATTTCTTATCTCATTAATGCTCAAGTCTTATCAATTATGAAAAAGGAGCAAAAGGATATTTATGTAATTTGTAAAGTAAGAAAAAGAGGGAAAATCATTTCATAAGTACATAAATCAAATCCTAACATCATTTCACATTTAATACCATTTCTTCTCCATTAAGAAAAGTTCAAATCAAGGGTAAAAAAGGTAAATTAAAAGTGAAAGAGTAGAAACGGGTATTGTAGTCATTTTCCATCCAAAGCTCAAGTATAAATAAGAATCTGAACCTTTCATTTTGCACACTTCATTCTCTACCTTCCTTCGCCACTTTCTCCATCTTCTTCATCTCTATTTCCATGGCGTCCCACCTCTCCATCCTCTTTTACAAAGCTCCACCATCACCTAAACCCCCACTACTCTCGGCCACACCATCTCCACCTCACCAAAACACTAGCCACACCACCACCCACACCAAGGCCGAGCTCCACCTCCACCCTACAAGGTTGTACCCCCTCTTTACCACGAAAGTCGAGCCTAAAATCCCACCTACCCACCTCAAAACACATGCCTACTCCACCTACCCGCCTAACCAAAGCCATTTACCCAAGCAACCCTAGGTCGTACCTTCCATACCCTCCTCTTAGCCATGGCCAGACCAAAAAGAAAAAAAGGAAAAGGAAAAGGAAAGAAAAGAAAAAAAAAAGAGAAGGAAAAGAAGGCGGCAAATTCGAAGATGTTTGAAATAGCACGTTAGCTCAAGAGATGTGTATTTAAAGATCGACGGAGTAGATATGAAGGTGAGAATTCTCATCGCTTTTGAAATTATATTTTGGTTATGTTAAAACAATCACATTTTTACCTTTATGACATATGAATGTTTATACCAAATTGATTGTTAATATGGATGTTTGATAGTTGGTTAGATAATTGCATTGTGATAATATATCCCGTTATGGTATTAATAGTGAATGTTGGATTTGAAATCATATGTTATGTGATTGGTTGAATGGATGTTATGTTAGTGATGAATATGGACATTGGTTATGTTCATTTTGATTTATCCTTTTGTTGAGAAAGACCAAATTTTAGTGATATGAGATATTTTGGAAAAATAAGACTTTTTTCAATTAGAAGTGAAATTAAAGTAAAAATAAAAGAGTTTGAAATTTGAATTGAAACGAGTTTGAAAAGGAAAGTTAAATTGAAAATGAGATGAATAGTAAAATTGAAATTGAAATCAATTTTGAAAATTGAAGTTGAGATTATGGTTGAATTGAAGTTTAAATTTAAATTAGATTTGAAATCTAAGTTTTAAATAAGTTTAATTTGAAGTTTGAATTGAAATTGAACTGAAATTGGAATTTAAATTTAATATTAAAATAATGGGTATATAATAATATTATAATATGGTAATAGTGAAAATACCTTTTGAATACTTTAAAAAGTGAAAATATTGATTTAAAATGATTTGTAATGATTTTATAAGTAATAAAATTCAATTTTAATAAAAAAATTCAAATATTGAAAAATAAGTTAAAACTAGGTGCATCGCGCAAAAGTAATTCGCGATTTCGCACCGAAAAGTTCAGATGAATGTGTAGAGTGGAATATAGCTCAGAATTCTTTGAGATAAGAAAATTCCGGACTATTATATTCACATTTTCTAAACGAAGAAAGAAAATCAAAGTTTCGTTGAGTGGATTTTGAATTAAGTCCAAATCAATATTCTAGAAAAATCGCGCTAGTGCAGTTAAGTGACCTTAACAGGAAATCCTTTTAAATGAACATTTTTAATATTGGAAAAATATAAAATAAATTTGATAAATCTATTTAAATAGTTGAAAAGATATTTGGATTGGAAAATATGGATTATCGAATGTTTAGAAGTTTTTTAAATCAAATAAGCTTATATTGCACTTTCCGCGGGACTTTGATGCTGCGAATTGTATAACTTTTTAAAAATAAGTTTAAATGTAATGATTTTTCCCAAAATCAATTGTGAATGTTTTTGAAAGAAAAATTTAGCATTTGAAAGATAGCTTGAAATCTTCATAATCAATCCCAAAATTAAGTCGATAATTGAGTATGCAGAAACAACTAGTACATTTTTCCCGCCTGTGAGATCTGGGAAGATAAAACAAGGTGTTTAACTAAGGTTAGGGATGGAGCAACCAGTGCCCTGAACTTGCCTGGCCTATGTTTTCTTTTCTTAGGTGAGGGACGGAACAGATCGAAAGGAAAGCCCTGATGCTCTAAGATAAAAAGATTCTGTTAAGTTTTCCAAAATAAAAGAAGATTTGTATTATCCAAAAATTTAAGCAATCTCCAAAATAAATGATTTCTATGATCCTATTTACTCAAAAATATTTTATAAGATTTATTTTAGGGTTTGTCGTAAACGATGTCTTAAATAACATTGTTTTTGACCCGCCTAAAAGTAAAAGAATTTGGATCGAGAGTTAAGTGAGGAAATTTGAGATATTATCCAAAGCAAAAGAATGAATAACTTAGAATTATTCTAAGTCAAAAGAAAGAGATTTCGAATTCATCCAAAAAGAATTAAAGTGAAAAGAAACTTAATAAATCGTGTATACTCATATTCACTTTTTATCGATAATTGGATTTCGAAGGAACCGGGTTCGGATTTGGGTAATTACTATCTGAAAACAACTTCGAACCATTGTATACGTTCGAATATGAAAACATGTTGAAGATGATGATTATTGAAGACTGTGGATCTTCATAGCATGAGGACTGCTTGTTGACTTGCTTTAGGTCGCACCCATTATAGAGTTATATATAGCAGCGGTCTCCACGTGGTGGAGATTTTTTGGATTGCAAGGACTACTCGCTACTAGTGGTAGTAGGAGAGTGCATTCGGTTTGTCCTGTTCCTGGACAACTTGTATGGACGTTTGTCTGACGTTGCATTTCTAAAGATTGCGTACATTGGTTTATACAAATGTATCAGTGGTTGCGGAGAAGGCAACTTCTCTTAGCTTAACACCCTCCTTGAGACGTACGAGCTCAAGGGTTGTATTTTTGTGGAAGGCAATTAGTAGTTAACGGAAATGGAAATGTGGCATTCAGAGATATGATATGTGCTATGTGAAAAGGTAATATTTGTGTCAAGCCTCATCAAACCGAAAATGATCGAAACATTATTAGATGCAGCAAGGCTAAGTGGGTCATTCCCAACTAGGGTATGATCTCATCCCCTTCTAGATATATTTCTTCCCGCTATAACGTATGGGATGTAAATTAATGTGGTTAGTATGATCGGACGCCCGGTTTAAAGTCGGTAACGATCGGGGGATGCTATATTCGGTACTATCTAGTTATAGAGAAAGACCGGCCTTGTGTTGGTAGAGGATCCTTTGTGATGGTCCTCGAGACATCCATCTAGAGGTGTACCCATTTTGGAAGGTAGATGCTTCACCTGGTTATTTGTATGGAAATCCATTCTTCAATAAGAACCTGCAATTTTGTTTGCAATGAATAGCCTCGAAATGCTATATGGGTAACCATTTCGGATAAGATTAATAAATTTACTTGCAAATGTTTTCAAAGAGATGTCATTAAAAATTATATCAAAGGTTTGATATAAAAGTTTTTTAGTTATAATAAGGTAAAAATCCATCCGTGTTTATGTATGAGCGTGGTCATACGAGATACTTTTTCTTTTCAAATTATTTTATTCAAAGGCTGACATATGACACTGTCATTTATTATTGATTTTTTCTCATGCTGGTTTACCAAGCCTGGTCCGGGTATTTTCAATACTTGGGTCAGATCCGAGTAGTTTCAGGGTTAGTCGGAGATGGTTGGAGTTTTCAAAAGAGAGCTGGAGTTTCCAGTTGATGTTTTTCAGCAATTGTAAGGACATATGTTTATAACTTTCCAAGATAAATTTAGGTCAGACTCTGATATATGTATTCAAAAGTTTTTCGCTGTAAAGATATTTGTTCAGTATTATATATTATTCCATTTGTGTAAGATTCTATTCTGTCTTATATTCTTTATTACCCTTAATCATCCATACTTCCATGCAACTTGGGTCGGATATGTGTGGTTTATTTTTGGCTCAAAGGGTACGGAATTGTGGGTCGTCACAACCAACACAAGACGACCAATCTCTATAACTAGATAGTACCAAATATGTCATCTCTAGATCGTTACCGACCTTTATCCGAGAGCTCTCTTCGCATACATCCACATTAATTTACATCCCAAATGTCATAGCAGAAAGAAATATATCTAGAAGGGAATAATCACACCCTAATTGGGAATGACCCACTTAGCCTTGTCGCATCTAACCCTATTTCGGTCATTTTTGATTGATGAGGCTCGAGGCAACGGTTACCTTTTCACATAACACATCTTCTTTCACTTTGAATGCACATTGCCATTCCACATTCATACAACTGATTTCTATAAACATATAACTTCCTAAGCTCGTAAGTCTCTGTAATGACCCAAAATTTTCGATCTCGAAAATTCCAGATAGTTAGGAAAAAGAAGAAAATGATAGAAGAAGAAGAGGAAACACCACAAAAATTCTCACATTCGTAGCGGATGAAAATATAATATCAAATAATAACAGTTTACAACAGAATTCTGTATCTGTCAAATACATTTAAAATACATCAGAGTTACACATATATACAGACACTGGATATACACAATCATCATGTCTCAGATATACAACAATATAATACAGTGGAGACACTCCATACGTTCTTGCCACCCAGCTTGCCTCCTGAGCTTCAGAACGTCCTTACTTGAAAATCTATAGTACTTGGTCTGACCCGAGCATTACATCAAAGTAACACCCGGGTCAGGCTGGAAACCAGCGCCAGTAAACCTATTCAACATGGAATACAAAGCATGCAACTTATAAAATCCCAGGGTAACTCGTATCAATTTACAAATTCACAATTGTTATAGACATCACTTATTTCACACATCAATTTTCTAAGTACCAAATTTAGATTAAATAGTCCAGTTCACTTAAATCATTTCATTCCAGCCTATTGATTTCACATAACAATCTATAAAAATTCGAAGTGGATGCGGGTATTTTCCAATACCCGACCCCGGTCTCTTCGAGTCTCACGTCATCCTAACCCAAGTTATCCAAATGAAATACACTTCAAACTTTAAATACAGGATGTCCTTTTATACAACAATTCATCATTGATAGATAACTACAATATCCTGTCCGCCCAAACATATGTTACCACAAAATATTTCATATCAGAGATATCAACTCATTCAAGGCATCCAATATCATTCAATCATCCATAAGCAAAGCTTGATCACTTTCAAAAATAATTTAATTAATTCTATGTGATATCCCGGAATTTCAAGCAATTTAAATATGATAATCTCCTTGATTCAATTACTTAAAATTGGCAAAATGGTTATTTTAAATCGATATAATGTGATGATTTTTAATGATAGTATAAACAGAATTTTAAAAGGGATAATTATTTTTACAAATTTATTTGGTTGTTTTATAACTAGAATTTTAATAGACTTATTATTTTCAAATTTAAATATGTACTGTTTAAAAGTGTATGTATATATACTTGTTTAAGTTAATTTTTAAAAATAGAATTGTCATTTTCAAATTTTATAGTATGTTTGTTTAGAATAATATATGTTTAAGTCAATTTCAAATTGGATTTTAAAATTTGAATTTGAATTTAATCTTTGGATTTAAATTTTAATTTAAAGAATAATTATTTTGAAATAGTTAGATATAAAAATATATGAATAAAGTTTCCATAAAAATATAATTTGTTTTATATTCTTTTTTTAAAAGAATTTATTTAAATTATGAAAGTATTCATATAAATAATAAATAAATATACAAATTTTATATTTATATCTATAAATGAATTAAATACACTAGGTATGATTTTATTTAAAAACATGATTGGATTTATTTTAATTTTCTTTTAAAGGTTTTATCTTTTTTAAAAAAAATTACAAAAGCATTTATTAATTAAGAAATGGATTAACTAATTAAGATATTTATAAACAAGCTTTTAAAATCAATTTAAAAATATATAAAAATGAATGAAGACATATGTTAATGTATAAACACCCTTAGTAACATGTGTTAGATAGTTAAATAGGTTAGCAGACAAGTGTTACCTCTTGTAATTTATTTTTCTTAATTTTTATAAACCATAAATTAGGTTATTTAAACCTACATCTTCATCTCTTTCTTCATTTTCTCTTCTCAATTCAAAAGTCAGAAGAAACTTTAACCTAAAAAAGTCATTTCCCTGTGATTCATTTCTCAAATCAAATATATCAAACCTGTAATCACTTTCCAGAATCAAAACCAAACCCTGTAATTTGTTTCCCAAAATCAAAAGGCAAAGCCTGTAAATTTTCCTCAAGAATCACCACCTGTAATTCATTTTTCAAATCAAAGACCCAACCCTGCAACCATTTTCATCTCAAAGAAATTTCCAAAATCTGCCATCAAATTCTCAAAACAATTTCCAAGCCTGTAACCCATTTTTAAAAGCAAGCCTGAAAACCCATTTTAAAAGCAAATGAATCAAAGCTTGCAAGTTTCATAATGCAATCTGGGTTATCAATGCAATCAGCAGAATGAAAGCTTCAACCTGTATCTAGCATAGTTTTTCAAGCTTCAGCATTTTGGTTTTCAAAATGTTTTCTTCTTCAAGTTCAAAGCATCATCTTTCTGGTTCACTGGTCAAAGCTAATTCAAGGTTTCTTGTTTATAACTCTCTGTTTTCTATAGAAAAATGAGTAAACTTTCAAATTTAAAAACTTAAGTAACAAATATATATGTTGCATGTGAATACTGTTTGATGATTGCTTTGCGTATATGTACATATGTGAGCCTATGTGTTTTCAGTTGATTTTATCATCTCTGTGATTTGTTTATGCATCTGTACTGAATACTGTGAGCATGAAACATTTTTAAATTTGATGCATATGCAAAATGTTTAAAGTAAACTCATGAAGTAAGTTGGAAAATATATGTGCATGTTGTTTTATTTTGAATATATGAATGATTTCAAACCTGAGAACATATGTGATTCATTTGTTTATATCAGTGTTTCTCTGTTCAATGTTACAGAGTGTAAGGACAATTAAAAAAGATTCAAAATCTTTTTATTTAATCACTGTTAGGACCTGAATGTAAAACAAAATAGTTTTGTTAGATCATAATCTAAGTACCAAAAATAAATTCAAGTATTTTAAAGGTTTGAACTATGCTTGAATATTTAAAATACAGCGGTGATGTTAAAATCATGCTAAATCAAATGTTGTAATTCATTGTTTCAGGGTTATAACTTGAATCTCTGTAGCAAATTATGGTTTTTAAAACTAAAACCAAAATTTTTAATGTTGCATTGGATATGAAATTCGGGTTTGACTGGAAATGGGTGTTTGGGCCACCTTTGGCGATCAAGAAGGAGAGGGGTCTTGATTTTCTTCTGGAGATAGTTCTAGTTGTGGGGTGTTCAGGAAAAATGCCTGAAGTTGTTCACGATCGTCAAGGCAACAAGGAGAAGGGGATTGATGATTTAACTCTAGTTTTGGTCGATCGTGCAAAAGTGGGAACTGCATCGTTTCTTAAGCATCGATTCGCTTGGGATTTGGAAGGAGGCTGCGTGGATGATTAACGGAGATGTGGCCGGAGTCTGGGGGTGCTCTGGTGATCGACGACGTGGATGTGGGGTTGTTTTCAGGCAATGGTTTTGGTTCGAGTTCTACTGTAAAGCTCGTTTTTGTTTTGGGTTCTATGGTAATGAAGGGATGATCAGAATTGGCTGTTAAGCGGATCGCTGATGTGTAGGAGGTTTTGGAGTTGATCGCGGCGGCGTCGATCGCCGATGCATATGCACAGGCGTGTGTCAGTGTTTTGAGTTAGTTTGGGGAAGAGGTTTTATCACGGGACGCAACTCGAGATTATGGCAAGTTCGCTCGAGTTTGAACTCGAGTAATGTCGAGTGAATTTTAAATCCTGTAAACAGTTTTCTTTTGTTTATAGGTTTTATAATTTAAAATTTTAACCAAAAACTTAAACTAAGTTTTGAAATGGAAGAAGAGAAGAAGAGGAACTCGGGTGTTTCTCTGGTGTTGATCGAGTTAGACCCGAAGTATGATTAAGGAAAATTTTCAAAATTATTTAAAAGGTTTATTTTATAAAATAGGTTTAAAATTTAAATAAAGTATGTTTTAAATTTTTGGCATGAATCTTGTTTTTAAATTTATTCTTAATAAAAATAAATGTTTTCTTCAACATTGTTTATGAAGTTGAAATTTTACTTAATTTAAATTTTTTTAAATCAAGTTAAAGTATTTTAAAACTTCAATAGAAATGGAATTATAAAGATTTTATAAATAGCAAGTTTATTGATTTAAATTTGAAACTTAAAACCATTACATGATGATATTTTAAAGTATTTAAAGGAAGTTGTGATTTGTAAACTTTAAATTATTATGTTGAATAAGTATTTTAAACTTAATTAATAATTCGATTAAGTAAAGTTAATTTTTAAAGTAAATTGTTTAATAGACATAATTAAGGTAAGGATTTATCTTAAGATAATTATGGTTTTTAATCATTTGAGATTTATTAAGTTAATTAAAAAATATAAGTGTAATTAATTAACTTAATTAATTAAGGATAAAGGGTTAATAAGTAATTAATTAAGAACAATTAATTAATTTAATTAACTAATGTTTAAAGATTTAATTAATTTTTAATTAAGGGTTATAATTAATTAATTAAAGGTTAATTAATTGTTTAAGGATTATTAATTAATGATTAATTAATTTTTAATTAGAAATTAATTAATCAAATGATTAGAGGTTAATTAATTGGTAATTAAGAAATTCTTAACTAAGTTTTATTAATTAATGATTAAGTTTTATTACTTAATAATTAAGGAATAATTAATCTATAATTAAAGGTTAATTAAGGGTTAATTAAGGGATTGATTAATAGGTAATTAAGAAGTACTTAATTTGTAATTGAGTGGAATTAATTAATCATTAAGGTTTATTAATTAATGGTTAAAGAATTAATTAATCTGTAATTAAGATTTAATTAATTTGTTTTAAGGATAATTAAGGGATGAATTATCCAATTGTAATTAATCAAATGAAGGTGATTAATTTAATTTAATTAATTTGTTAATTAATTAAAGGTAATCTTTTGGTAATTAATTAATTATAAATACGTAATGAGATTGATGTGTAATTACTTAGTGAAGTAATTAATGTATAATTACAGGATGTAATTAATTAAACGGAATTACTTAATGGGAAGTATTTAAAGGGTAATTACTTAGTAAAAGTAATTAAAGATTAATTACTTAGTGAAATTAATCAAAGGATTAATTAAAGAGTTCATTAATTAAGTAAATACTGAAGGGTAGTTATTGTTTATGATTAATCAAGGTTGATTAATGGAATTCATCAAAATATAATTAATTAATGTAATTAATTATAATTAATTAATTATTGGAAATTAATAATGAAGGACCATTAACCGATGTAATTAATGAGAGTAATTAAAGATTAATTACTGTAAATGGTTATGAATAATTAATTAGTGAAATTAATTGTAGGATAAATTACTTTATGTAATTGAAGTATGATTAATCAAGGAGATTAATTAAGATAGATATTTGAAGAAGGGTTAATTAATTAAAGGTTTGTAATTAATTAATCTTTGATTAAGCAAAGTTGGTAATTAATTCTTAAGTAATTAATTTAATTTAAGTTAATTAAATTAATTATAATAGGAATTAATAAATATTGCTTACGGATGATTGTTTGAGTAGAATGTTTGAATTGGTTGATATCTATTGGATGGTATGCTGTGATATTCTATGATGTAATGCTTGATATATCATTGATAAATGCATGATATTTATCTATGTTGATGTTGTGTGAATTCAAGTATTGTATTGAATTGAATTCTTTTAAACCTTTAAAACAAATTGGCCTTAAAAGACACGTTTTGAATTTCGATGAGACTAGGATCGTGTTTCTAGATTTCGATATCCGAAAACCACATCGATCCAAATTAACAATAGGTCGTGACATCTCAAAGTGAAGATCGAGATGGAGTTTTGAAGTGCAAGGGTTATTGTCGTTAACTCTGAGGGTGATTCCAAAATGAGTGTAACGAAATAATGCCTTCGGTTTCGTTCGAACCAGGAACGAACTTGTATGGATTGAATGCTTTCAGAACATCGTCAGGTGAACGATGAGCATTCTAAGAGATGTGTTCTCTAAAGGTAATCGTAGCCTCAAGCCTCATCAACCGGGAATGGCTAAAACATGGGAGGTGCAGCAAGGCTAAGTGGGCCATGCCCAAGTAGGGCGAGATTTTCCCCTGTCTAGAAGTCCCTTTTATTTCGGCTGTGTGGGCAGTTGTTGAGCTCCAACTGCCGGGGTTGTCTTGTTCAAGACTGTCCAATAAGGGATGGTTTCGGCCTTGTGTTGCAGGGGATTGGGAGTAATTCTCGGTACGTTGATCTAGGTCACGTACTGTAACGGGCGGTACCCCAGTAGCCTTGTCATTGTATGGAATCCAAAATCCAATAAGTGCCCTCGGTTTTGATTGTGTTACCCACTTTTGTGGCTAGTAGCCGGAATTTAATGAATGTAACAATTTCGGCTATTTTCTATTTACATGAAAACCCTAGACCCTATTATAATATCATAGAATTTCATATCAAATGTTTTGGTTAGCTTAAGATAAAAACTTGCCCATGTTTATGTGTGGGGAGTCTTACGTGATACCTTTTCTTTCAAAAGGTTTTTAAAGTTAAGCAACTTTAAACCGTTTACTCACACCAGACCCATGTCTGACCTGGGGTTTATTTCTATTTTATTAAACTCTTGGGTACTCAAATTTTTACGAGTAGCCAAGGGATTCAGATTAGCTTTGACGAATTGGGAAGGAGCAATGGAGGAGGCTTCAGCGTTTGTAGATATATATAGATGGTTCCGCTGTGTTGTTCTCTAAGTCATTATCTGTATTGTATATTGAGTTGTATAACTAGACAGGTGTTTATAACTGTCTAGTATGTGTTATATAACTTTGTAACTTTGATGTATATGATACTATGAAATATTTATGTGATTAATATAATTTATTCGTTCCGTTGTTGAGATTCTGATGTATTTCTTTCTTCCTTCTCTATCTTTTCTCTTTTCAATCCCTTTCTTTCTTCAAGATGATGCGATTTTCTGTGGTGAGAAAGTTGGGTTGTCACATTTGGTATCAGAGCGCTAGATTGAGCAAATACCTAGGCTCTGGAGTGGTGTCTATCTTGATAGAGTGTATTTGTAATTTTAAATATACTTATATATATTTCTACCTATCTGTTGGGTTACCTGTATAGGTTTTCCAATATAAGTTATAAAGGTAGATGTGGTCGTAGTGTGTATCACGACTACCATTGGTTGGAGTTTGAATATTTAAGGTTGGAAGTGTATCTGTCGTGACTGCAGACCCAATACCGTCTCGAGTGAGCTTTGCTATGGTGAAAGGATTTCATCGATCTCTGAAGGAAACCTGTTAAGGTCCGGAGTCTATTTTTGAAGTTTGGATGAGTAGAGTTTGGATCTGTCGGTTGGGAAGAAGCGAGTAATGGTATCTTGATACCTCAAGAAGTAGGGGCTGCGTGATGAGATGCAGTGACTATGGATGTTCCCGAAGATGTTTTCTTTGGAACAAATTTAAGGAAGTAGGTCTACATCGGTGATGTGGCTGTGTTCAGCATGGTGTTTCTGTTTGGTTTGAGGTCCGAGTTTCTCAAAGAGCTTTGTATCATGAAGTCTTTGGCATCTATGGCAGCAGTGCAGCTTGGAGTCTTCTGGCTGAGAAGTTTTTGCTGAATGAGGAGTTCAGAAGCAGCAAAGTGGACTCGTTTCTTCGATGGATTGGCTAGTTAAGTGTAAGCTGTTCTATTTGGTAAAGGGAGAACAGTTTTCTTTGGATTTGGTCTGGATTGATCGCAAAAGTGATTTGCGATTGTTTGATTGTACTCTTGGGTTATCAGATATTTTCCGGATGTCTTCAGGGAAGTAAGAGGTTTGTCCGCATCTGGAGATTGAGTATCCTTATCGACTAGGATCCCAGGATTGGTACCGGTAGTTCAGCTTAGTAGAAGGATGATTCTTAGAGATTGAGTTGGTGTAGCAGCTCAGGGTTTCGGAGGAACTTCTGAGTTTTCTTTATGGATCTGTTGAGCCATATTTCTAGGATATGTTGCCTGTTATGTGCTCGTGTTCCTCATCGCATTCTTATCTACTTCGGGTCAGAGTTGTGTAGCGTAAGCAGTTTGGGAGTGCTTCTGTTTTTATTTTCCGGACAAGAGAAGTGAGTTTAGTCTTCTGATGTTTGAGGAGTTGAGTTGGTGTTCTTGATCTTGGTTGACCTTGGAGATCATTGTGTTGGGTTGTTTTGGTCTAGTTTGTTTTTAAAGGCATCAGCAAGGATTGAGCTGATCAGGAAGGATGTAGTCAGCCCACGATCGTTTGAAGATTTTGTGGATTAGAGACGGAGGAATTTGGGTTCCAGAGTTGGAGATTTGATTGGATAAGTTTTCTCCGATCCAAAGGGAGCTATAAGATTGGGTAAGGCTAGAAAGCTAGCTCTGAGGTGTTTTGGATCTTTTCTGTGATCTTGGAGGTTAAGTGTTTGGTCTTCAGGGTTGAATTGCTAGTTTGGATAATTGGGATTCGATGAGTTCACATATCTTTGAGGGAGTACGTGTATGATCTATCTCTGGTTTTTGAACGAGCTGTTTGGAAGGATTTGGTTGTTGAGTCGGTCTTGAATGTGGTCAGATCTCTTATATAGATGATAGATCTAGATGAGTAGGAGCTTTCTAGCTTAGTTGTGTAGTTAGTTTGGATTTAGCAGAGCGAGTATTCCAGTATCTGTATCTGGGAAACTCAGGTTAGATTTAGAAAGCTTATCCGGATCTGTGTCCGGATAGCTAGAATTGTTTGTTTAGATAAATTTGTTTGTTTGGATGAATGGTTGTTTATTTGATAGTGTATGGTTGATATGTATGTTTGAAATTGTTTGAAATTTAATAAAAACTTTGAGATTATCTTTTGTTTAAATTTCGGGGACGAAATTCTTTTAGGGGGAGGAATGTGATATCCCAGAATTTTAAGCAATTTAAATATGATAATCTCCTTGATTCAATTAATTAACATTGGCAAAATGCTTATTTTAAATCAATATATTGTGATGATTTTTAATGATAGTATAAATAGATTTTTAAAAGGGATAATTATTTTTTACAAATTTATTTGGTTGTTTTATAACTAGAATTTTAGTAGACTTATTATTTTCAAATTTAAATATGTATTGTTTAAATGTGTATGTATATATACTTATTTAAGTTAATTTTTAAAAATAGAATTGTTATTTTCAAATTTAATAGTATGTTTGTTTAGAATAATATATATGATTAAGTCAATTTTAAATTGGATTTTAAAATTTGAATTTGAATTTAATATTTGGATTTAAATTTGAATTTAAAGAATAATTATTTTGAAATAATTAGATATAAAAATAGATGAATAAAGTTTCCATAAAATATAATTTGTTTTATATTCTTTTTCTTTAAAAGAATTTATTTACATTATGAAAGTATTCATATAAATAATAAATAAATATAAAAGTTTTATATTTATATCTATAAATGAATTAAATACACTAGGTATGATTTTATTTAAAAACATGATTGGATTTATTTTAATTTTATTTTAAAGGTTTTTTAAAAAAAAATTACAAAAGCATTTATTAATTAAGAAATGGATTAACTAATAAAGATACTTATATACAAGCTTTTAAAATCAATTTAAAAATATATAAAAATGAATGAAGACATATGTTAATGTATAAACACCCTTAGTAACATGTGTTAGACAGTTAAATAGGTTGGAAGACAAATGTCACCTCTTGTAATTTATTTTTCTTAATTTTTATAAACCATAAATTAGATTATTTAAACCTACATCTTCATCCCTTTCTTCCTTTTCTCTTCTCAATTCAAAAGTCAAGAGAAACTTCAACCTAAAAGAGTCATCTCCCTGTGATTCATTTCTCAAATCAAATAGATTAAACCTATAATCACTTTCCAGAATCAAAATCAAAGACTGTAATTTGTTTCCCAAAATCAAAAGGCAAAGCCTGTAAATTTTCCTCAAGAATCACCACCTGTAATTCATTTTCCAAATCAAAGTCCCAACCCTGCAACCATTTTCATCTCAAAGAAATTTCCAAAATCTGCCATCAAATTCTCAAAACAATTTCCAAGCCTGTAACCCATTTTTAAAAGCAAGCCTGAAAACCCATTTTAAAATCAAATGAATCAAAGCTTGCAAGTTTCATAATGCAATCTGGGTTATCAATGCAATCAGCAGAATGAAAGCTTCAACCTGTATCTAGCATAGCTTTTCAAGCTTCAGCATTTTGGTTTTCAAAATGTTTTCTTCTTCAAGTTCAAAGCATCATCTTTCTGGTTCACTGGACAAAGCTAATTCAAGGTTTCCTGTTTACAACTCTCTGCTTTCTATGGAAAAGTGAGTAAACTTTCAAATTTAAAAACTTGAGTAACAAATATATATGTTGCATGTGAATACTGTTTGATGATTGCTTTGCTTATATGTACATATGTGAGCCTATGTGTTTTCAGTTGATTTTATCATCTCTGTGATTTGTTTATGCATCTGTACCGAATACTGTGAGCATGAAACATTTTTCAATTTGATGCATATGCAAAATGTTTAAAGTAAACTCATGAAGTAAGTTGGAAAGTATGTATGCATGTTGTTTTATTTTGAATATATGAATGGTTTCAAACCTGAGAACATATGTGATTCATTTGTTTATATCAGTGTTTCTCTGTTCATTGTTACAGAGTGTAAGGACAATTAAAAAAAATTCAATTTTTTTTATTTAATCACTATTAGGACCTGAATTTAAAACAAAATAGTTTTGTTAGATCATAATCTAAGTACCAAAAATAAATTCAAGTATTTTAAAGGTTTGAAATATGCTTGAATATTTAAAATACAGGGGTGATGTTAAAATCATACTAAATCAAATGTTGTAATTCATTGTTTCAGGGTTATAACCTGAATCTATGTAGCAAATTATGATTTTTAAAACTAAAACCAAAATTTTTAATGTTGCATTGGATATGAAATTTGGGTTTGACTGGAAATGGGTGTTTGGGTCTTGGATTTTCTTCTGGAGATGGTTCTAGTTGTGTGGTGTTCAAGAAAAATGCCCGAAGTTGTTCACGATCGTCAAGGCGACAAGGAGAAGGGGATGGATGATTTAACCCTAGTTTTGGTCGATCGTGCAAAAGTGGGAACTGCGTCGTTTCTAAAGCATCAATTCGCTTGGGATTTGGAAGGAGGATGCGTGGATGATTGACGGAGATGTGGCCGGAGTCTGGGGGTGCTCTAGTGATCGGCAACATGGATGTGGGGTTGTTTTCAGGCAGTGGTTTTGGTTCGAGTTCTACTGTGAAGCTCGTTTTTGTTTTGGGTTCTATTGTGACGAAGGGATGATCGGAATTGGTTGTTGAGTGGATCGCTGATGTGTAGGAGGTTTTTGAGTTGATCGCGTCGGTGCATATGCACAGGCGTGTGTCGGTGTTTTGTGTTAGTTTGGGGAAGAGGTTTTATCACAGGGTGTAACTAGAGATTGTGGCAAGTTCACTCGAGTTTGAACTCGAGTATTGCCGAGTGAATTTGAAATCCTATTAACAGTTTTCTTTTGTTTACAGGTTTTATAATTTAAAATTTTAACTAAAAACTTAAACTAAGTTTTGAAATGGAAGAAGAGGAACTCGGGTGTTTCTCAGGTGTTGATCGGGTTAGACCCGATGTATGATTAAGGAAAATTTTCAAAAGTATTTAAAAGGTTTATTTTATAAAACAGGTTTAAAATTTAAATAAAGTATGTTTTAAATTTTTGGCATGAATCTTGTTTCTAAATTTATTCTTGATAAAAATAAATGTTTTCTTCAACATTGTTTATGAAGTTGAAATTTTATTTAATTTAAATTTTGTTAAATCAAGTTAAAGTATTTTAAAACTTTAGTAGAAATGGAATTATAAAGATTTTATAAAAAGCAAGTTTATTGATTTAAATTTAAAACTTAAAACCATTACTTGATGATATTTTAAAGTATTTAAAGGAAGTTGTGATTTGTAAACTTTAAATTATTATGTTGAATAAGTATTTTAAACTTAATTAATAATTTAATTAAGTAAAGTTAATTTTTAAAGTATATTGTTTAATAGACATAATTAAGGTAAGGATTTACCGTAAGATAATTTTTGTTTTTAATAATTTAAGATTTATTAATTTAATTAATAAATTTAAGTGTAATTAATTAACTTAATTAATTAAGGATTGAGGGTTAATAAGTAATTAATTAAGAACAATTAATTAATTTAATTAACTAATGTTTAAGGGTTTAATTAATTTTTAATTAAGGGTTATAATTAATTAATTAAAGGTTAATTAATTGTAATTAAGGATTATTAATTAATGATTAAAGATTAATTAATTTTTAATTAGAAATTAATTAATCAAATGATTAGAGGTTAATTATTTGGTAATTAAGAAATTCTTAACTAAGTTTTATTAATTAATGATTAAGTTTTATTAATTAATAATTAAGGAATAATTAATCTATAATTAAAGTTAATTAAGGGTTAATTAACTGTTAATTAAGGGATTGATTACTAGGTAATTAAGAAGTACTTAATTTGTAATTAAGTGGAAATAATTAATCATTAAGGTTTACTAATTAATGGTTAAAGAATTAATTAATCAATAATTAAGATTTAATTAATTTGTTTTAAGGATAATTAAGGGATGAATTATCCAATTGTAATTAATCAAATGAAGTAGATTAATTTAACTTAATTAATTTCTTAATTAATTAAAGGTAATCTTTTGGTAATTAATTAAGTATAAATACTTAATGAGATTGATAAGTGTAATTACTTAGTGAAGTAATTAATGTTTAATTACAGGTGTATTTAATTAAAAGGAATTACTTAATAGGAAGTATTTAAAGGGTAATTACTTAATAAAAGTAATAGAAGATTAATTACTTAGTGAAATTAATCAAAGGATTAATTAAAGAGTTAATTAATTAAGTAAGTTAATACCGAAGGGTAGTTACTGTTTATGATTAATCAAGGTTGATTAATGGAATTAACTAAAATATAATTAATTAATGTAATTAATTAATAATTAATGTAATTAATTATAATTAATTAATTATTGGAAATAATTAATGAAGGACCATTAATAAATGTAATTAATGAGAGTAATTAAAGATTAATTACTGTAAATGGTTAAGAATAATTAATTTGTGAAATTAATTGAAGGATAAATTACTTTTTGTAATTGAACTATAATTAATCAAGGAGATTAACTAAGATAGATATTTGAAGAAGGGTTAATTAATTAAAGGTTTGTAATTAATTAATCTTTGATTAAGCAAAGTTGGTAATTAATTCTTAAGTAATTGATTTAATTTAAGTTAATTAAATTAATTATAATAGGAATTGATAATTGTTGCTTATGGATGTTTGTTTGAGTAGAATATTTGAATTTGTTGATATCTATTGGAATATATGCTGTGATATTCTGTGATGTAATACTTTATATATCATTGATAAATGCGTGATATTTATCTGTGTTGATGCTATGCGAATTCAAGTATTGCATTGAATTGAATTGTTTTAAACCTTTAAAACAACTTGGCCTTAAAAGACACGTTTTGGATTTCAATGAGACCGGGATCGGGTTTCCAGATTTGGATATCCGAAAACCACATCGATCCAAACTAACGATAGATCATGACATCTCAAAGTGAAGATCGAGATGGAGTTTTGAAGTGTAAGGGTTATTGTCGTTAACTTTGAGGTGATTCCAAAATGAGTGTAACGAAATAATGCCTTCGGTTTCGTTCGAACCCAGAACGAACTTATATGGATTGAATGCTTTCAGAACATCGTCAGGTGGACGATGAGCATTCTAAGAGATGTGTTCTCTAAAGGTAATCGTAGCCTCAAGCCTCATCAACCGAGAATGGCTAAAACAGGACGGGTGCAGCAAGGCTAAGTGGGTCATGCCCAAGTAGGACGAGATTTTCCCTTGTCTAGAGGTCCCTTTTATTTCAGCTGTGTGGGCAGTTGTTGAGCTCCAACTGCCGGGGTTGTCTTGTTCGGGACTGTCCAGTAAGGGATGGTTCCGGCCTTGTGTTGCAGGGGATAGGGAGTAATCCTCGATACGTTGATCTAGGCCACGTACTGTGACAGACGGTACCCCAGTAGCCCTTCCATTGTATGGAATCCAAAATCCAATAAGTGCCCTCGGTTTTGATTGTATTACCCACTTTTGTGGCTAGTAGATTTAATGAATGTAACAATTTCGTCTATTTTCTATTTACTTGAAAACCCTAGACCTTATTATAATATCACAGAATTTCCTATCAAATATTTTGGTTAGCGTAAGGTAAAAACTTACCCATGTTTATGTGTGGGGAGTCTTACGTGATACCTTTTCTTTCAAAAGGTTTTTAAAGTTAAGCAACTTTAACCCGTTTACTCACACCAAACCCATTTATGACCCGGAGTTTATTTCTGTTTTATTAAACTCTTGGGTACTCAAATTTTTACGATTAGCCAAGGGATTCAGGTTAGCTTTGACGAATTAGGAAGGAGCAATTGAGCAGGAGGCTTCAGCATTTGTAGATATATATAGATGGTTCCGCTGTGTTGTTCTCTGAGTCGTTATCTGTATTGTATATTGAGTTGTATAACTAGATAGGTGTTTATAACTGTCTAGTATGTGTTATATCACTGTTTAACTCTGATGTATATGATACTATGAAATATTTATGTGATTAATATAACTTATTCGTTCCTTTGTTGAGATTCTGATGTATTTCTTTCTTCCTTCTCTATCTTTTCTCTTTTCTATCCCTTTCTTTCTTCAAGATGATGCGATTTTCCGTGGTGAGAAAGTCGGATCGTCACATTCTAATTGAATTACTAACCTCAATCACTTAGATTTCTTCACTTGACGTTAATTAATTTCAAATCAATTAATTAATCATCACTTAATAATCCATCTTAATTAATCACCCTGGATTAATTATCCTTCAATTACATTCAAGTAATTATCATTAATTAATTACACAAATTGATCATTCTTAACCATAAACAGTAATTAATCTTTAATTACTTCACAAATTAACTAACTATGATTAATTACATTAATCCTTAATTACTTAGATTAATTAATTTCTCATAAATAACTTATTATTGATTAATTAATCTTAATTAATCAACCTTTAATTACATGATTAATTATATAAATTAATGATTTCTAATTACATTTTAATACATCCTAATCTAAATTAATTACATTTAGTAATTAATCATTAATTAAACCACAAATATTAATCACCCTTGATTAATCTCAACCAGTAATTAACTACCTATTTATTTACTTCATTAAATAAATTAATTACTCATTTAAAAGAAGTTTAAAGGAATTTAAAACCAAATTCATTTTTAAATTCAAATCAATTTAAAATGCACTTTAACATTCAAGTTGTCAAAACAATTTAAATTTAAAAACTTTATTTGTTTAAGTACTTAGATTCACTAACTTGAATTCCAGATTTAACTTTGATTTAAAACTTGTTTTAAATCTCTGCTTTACAATTTAACTTCAGTTTTTAAATATCACTTTTATTTCCTTCTAATTCATTCTTATTTTTATTCTATAATTGTTTCATCTCCAAAATTTACTCTTGTACTTCTTTCAAAAACCCAATTCTATATATTTTCATAACTCAGTGTATCGAAGTATATTCAAGCAAACTATAGCATTCAATATTCCAATTATCAATAATATTCATCACAGAATATCAAATATCCATAGCACAGAATATTAAACAATCTAAATAACTTTGAGGAATTCAGTTGGATCCCTCCGACCTTTTTGCCTGCACCCACAGATGTTAGCACAATACCAATTCCACTTCGAGGTGGAATATCACGGTATATGGGATTTATATAATATCATCCGCTATTATGCGGCTCATAGGGCCTCATCCGCTATATAATGCGGGAAATCAATTACTCTAATATATTTTATATACTACTATATATAATATAGCACATCAAATCAATTCAATCATTCAACCAATTATTTAAATTTAACCATTTAAATTTAAATAGCAATCCAGAAGAATGAGGTTAACTCACCTTTGCTTTTTTTTTAAATTTGCAGTCTGATCCATCTTGACTAGTTTCTCCATAATTTTAGACCTTGTATGAACATTTATACGGTTTATTAATATTCGAGATAATCGAACAATTAATTTCTTTTAAGGAATTTAATTAGTTAACAATTTAATTCTAACTAAATAATTTTTTCTTTTTAAAGAATCTTTTAGCAGCTAAAATATTAGCTAAGTTATTTGAAAAGATTTACCACCAAATCCACTATTTAAAATAAACCTAGCAAATCAAAATATGTATGTATATTTACTTTATATATTTATTTTTAGTAAATTTTTTTTGAAATGCATAGTTAAATTAAAACAACATTGTTTTGAACCTTGCTGTAAATCAAAATACTACCTATATATTTCTATTTTCCTAAATCTGTAAAAAAAAATTCTTTCATTAAACCTTATATTCCAATTTTCTTTCAACTACAAAACTTATATATATATATATATATATATATATATATATATATATTATCAATTTAAAATTAACAGAAAAGCCGAATTCGAACCTCACTGTCGAGTCAACATCGAACGGAACCCTAGATTTGCCTTGCTTGTACCGCCGACATCGGTCCACCCTTGCGACCCCAATCACTGCCGCATCGATTGCCAGAGAATCGAATTCCTCTGCCCTCACGAGACCACGCTGCCCACGGCCTCGAACCCCCCTCCCCCGACCATCGAACCCGAAGCCCTAACCTTGCCTTCGCGAATCACCGCTATCTCCATCGCGTAGCCTCCATCGCGAGCACTCAGAACACCTCGCGATCGAGTTCGCGAACCCTAACTATCGATCGAGTACGACCACAACCCCAGAGAACATCAACGATTCTCCTATTCCAACTTCGAGTCTTCGTTCTTCACCTTATCGCCACGACCACGGCCTTGCAAACGTCCAACCACCACCACGCTAACGACTCCTCATCCAAATGGCAAATGCGGCCTTCACTAGAAATGCAATCAACAATGTAAACCCCTCTTTTTTTCGAATTGAACCCGAGAATTTGCTAAGACTTCGATTTTTTTTGTTTTTTTTGTAGCTTCGGCCATTTTCGATGTGGGAATACTGAAGTTTCGGAGGAGACGAATTTTTTTGACGAGCAGAAGGGACTCATATACTTTTTTTTCGAAAAGAATATCATCTTAGAGAAGCTAAGGAAACGTATACACTTCAACTTGCAGGAAGGCGGCTATGACTTTGACCCAAATGTGAACATATTTAAAGCTGATGTATGTCTTGATCAATCAACAACGAATATATATATATATATATATATATATTAAACCATCTCGAATCTATAACTTAAAATATTAAACTCCTATCGAGGCATTCCGCCAGGCGTTTATAATGTTATACCCCTATTCCGAACGCAATGAAAAGGTTTCGAGTCCTAATTCGATCGCATGGAGAAGATAACTTTTTGGACCCCGTTATTATATTAAATTTTGATTTAATTTTCAGAACGTTTACTTGTAGTATGCCCAAACGATCATTCCAAACACTACGAAAATTGAAATCCGATAATAATTCAATATTACGGATCTAATGGAACTGGTCTCGTCGAAATCCGAGATTGTGCCTCGCAAGGCTATTTGAATATCAAATTTAAATGATATATTTTTAAAACCGAACGAATCACTTCCAATTTCAATTTAAAAGCTTTTATTATCTTTAGAACTATCAATATAAATTTTATAGGCCTACAAATTATTTTTAACAGGCTTAAAACTGAAGATTCAATAATTTACCCAATTTCAGTTTATTAAATCCAATAACTTAATTGCTAAATAATAATAATAATATTTGAATTCAAGTTAAAAATTGACTTTTAAATATTTAAAATCAATTAAATATTCCAATTTGAATTGTCCAAAATTCCGGATCGTCGCATTCCTCCCCCTTAAAAGAATTTCGTCCCCGAAATTGCTAGTTAAGAAGAATGATTCAATACCCATTATTATTTTCCAAAACTAAACAGTTTTAACAACAACCCAACAATCTTTATTAAAGACACACTATCCATATTACTAACTTTCCAAACTTTTCCATAGTTCCCAAACAAATTTACTTATTCAACCATTCAAATTACAATTCAAAACCAAGTTTTAAATTTTCAAAATTTCTCAAAAATTTTCTAACTCCTCAAATTTTTGAAAAATTTCACCAGCGTCTCCTTTGCGCGGCTAGCTCGGTATAACTACAAAATGCCTCTACGGGCTCCCAAATTCCAAAAGAAAACAAAAGGCCAAGTGGCTAGATCAAAAACTCAATCAAATTTCATACAGAAATTTAAACACATACCTTTTTGTCGAGCAATTCAAATTTATCTTCTGAAATCAAAACTAATTTTCCTTTCCCTTTATAATACCTGCATATCCTACTTAGCAATAATATCCAATCATAGCTTTTAAAATCATTTTATACATTTCCTTACAGAAGTTTTCATATCTACTTCTATTTAAATTAGTTTTCCCATTTCCATATGAATTCAATTTATTTTCAACTCTGAATATTGAATTTTATCTCCCATTTATAACTGATTCATATCATTATTTTAAATTAGTTTCATCCACTAATTTATTTCAATTTCAAATTTGAAATCGTTTTGTCGCTAACAAAATTATTTCCAAAAAAATTCAAAAAATTTCTAACTCTCAAAATTTTCAAAAATTTTTTGGCAGAGTCTCATTTGTACGGAGGAGCTTTTGCAATTTGACAAGAGATATAAATATACATCGACCCACATGGTTGAAAAAACAAAAACAGTTCATATTTCCTATTTTTATTGCGTAGGCGTACCTTTATTTAGCATTTTTAAGCAAGCGGCTAACTATTTTAGCATTTAGCGTGTCCAAAACCAGCCAAACGGCTTCCCGGTACTTGTACATACTCAATCTAAACATGTAAGTACTAAATATATGAAATTTATTAACATTTCACTTACTTTCAATAGCTAAACACATGCATTTCATAAGCAAGAGGCACCAAACACTTTCCATAAGCGATTTATATGATTTTAAAGTTAATTCAATTGCTTTCAACCAATTCATATGCCAATCCATTCAATTTTAATGGTTTACACTACAATTTCTTACATTCAATTTATTTTTAATCCAAACAACTCACATTTATTTCAGTTGATTCCAAAAATCAATTTTATTTAGCTCTACCAATTCATAGAATTTTTACTTACTTCCGTTTAAGTCGAGCGACTAATTTATTCTATGAAATTTGACGATATTCACTTAATAGAATATCCATTTTAGTTTTTAGCCACATCCAATTGATTCCAACTCATTTTATACTTGAATTGGAGTTCATTTGTTACTCGGATCATTTCTATTATAATCCATTTCCATTTTATTTTTACAACATCTCTACTTATTTTAATTCATTATCAATCCAAATCGAATTCTATTTATAATTCGAATTTATTTCCAAACTTCATTATTAACTTACAATCCATTTTATTTAACCGAGTTAAATTTTATTAATATACTCTACCAAATAATTTATTTAGCTAATTAGCTTACTTCCAACTTTTATATCAATATTCGATTTTATTACAAAAATTACTTCATTAAATTTTCCCGAGTTCAATTTTTTTTTCATAATTACAGTTTGGATTTTCTTTCTGTGACGCCCCACCTCTATACCCACGCTAGCCAAGGACACTACGGTGTAATGCCGTCAACTAGCACGGAGAATAAGGCTGTTGAGGAGCGACCATATGTATAATTGCTTTGTGCGAGTACCGATATGCCAGATAAAATATAACTTGCATTCTTTTCAAGAGGAAATCCGACATATCGACACAAACTCAAAGCTACTACACAGTGGCTATAATGTCTTCGGAAACAAATATAGAAATAAACATAACATAAATCAGTCACAGATAATTCATATCACAAAGGCGGAGATAGACATGAATATATATATAACACATAAAAGTGTTCATCAGAGTAGTGGTCTAAAAGATCCACAATGACACAAAAGAATAGAAACATGTGCTATACAAAAGAATAAGTACACAACTATGAGTCTATATCTCAAATGTATACAACTAAAACTACTAATCTAAGTAGTTAGCAAAAGTCAGAGTAATGAATCCCTGGGGAGAAGTCAAGCAGAAGCACCTGTAACATCTCGGTCTGACCCGAGTATTATTTCATAAGAAAATAATAAACGGATCAGTCTAGCTATAAATATCAGATGACATGATATAGAATAAGAGATATGGCATAAACATATGATAACCATAATGGCATACTACTATAAGTATGTAATTGAAAAACAACGTGAGATTAATCAATATCACAAGAATCTTCTCAAAGATCCAAAAAGGGTTTCATACCCAAGACTTGTATTCACAACAAGTCAATGACACACGAATTCACCAATGCACAAAAATTGATAAATCATATCAATGAAAATCACTAAAATTGGTGAAGCATAAGATTTCCAGAAATCAACACACGAAATCCAGAAATCATAAAAAGGGGGAGGCCTATCACACAAACGGGAGCATGAAAACTCACCAACATATGTATCACACGAACGAGACGCTATCTCATGGTAGCTAGCCATTAATTTTTGACACACGAACGGCCCGAAGACCATGGGGCGCTACCCCACATGTGTGAGTCGAAATCACACAGAAACGAGGTCTAGTGTCCCTCGCAGACAAAGAGACATCGCACAATTGCTAGTCTAAATCACAAAAATGACCGTCAATGATCATCAAGAAGTGTCAATTACATTAAGTTAGTAAATATAAAAGTTTAGCTTTATGTCCCATAACCACTTGCTTAACTCAAATATTTACGAACAAACTGTAGATCTTCACTAGAAAATTGTCACAAAAGATTCAATCGAACAAGTCCAAGAATTAACCAACGAAGTAAACGCAAGCGTTTCATACCACTTGTTTTACCAAGTCGTTTAATTAGATTTCTCATACGAGTGAGGTAAAGGTTTGTATATACTAATAGATTGGAAATCAGTTTGAGAAAATGAGCTTTGTAATAAAATAGTGTTGAAATCATTTGAAGAAAGAGTTTTGATATTTACAACTAGTATTGAAACCTTTGTATATTTTGAAGTGACAAATCACAAAGATGATAGTAGAACAATCGATCATCAAAATTCACATACGAAGACGTGAATAAATTCCAAACAAATCGATAAAGAATCCATCGAAATGGATGTTCAAAAATCCCTAAAAAGGAGTCATCAAAGTCATAATAAATGATAACAACAAATAGGATCATCACGAATCGATTTAAATTGGAAATTCAATCCTAAAAGGCAAACTGGATGGAAAAAGCAGGTTCAGTCGACTGAACAGAGTTTTCAGTCGACTGACCTTGTACCTGGAAATCTTCCAGGTTCAGGAAACTTTCTGTTTCCAGGTTCAGTCGACTGAACAGAGGATTCAGTCGACTGAATCATGCCTGGAAACTTTCGGGTTCCAGGTTCAGTTGACTGAACAGACTTTTTAGTCGACTGAATCTAGCTTGGGCTATTTTTCAGCCTATACAAATGAAGAGCAAACCCTTCAAAAATGCAACCGGACGAACATTGGCTCTAAGGGTTTATGCCAATCAGAAACCCGGCCCTATATGCTCCTCGATGCATCATCCAAAGCATGATCAAACATCCATAAAAGGATTTTCACACAAATTTGACTTAAAAACCCAAAAATTGGAATATTCACAAAACCAATCCAAATCAAAAGCAAATTCACATGAAGAGGTGTTAGGAATTCATACCTAACAACCAAAGATAATTATAGTCATAGATGTGAGATAAAAATCTTACCTTTGAACCCAAAAGCACAAGATTGAGAAGCTTGAAAACAAAGGAGGATCAACCACTCTTCAATCCCAACTCAAGAAGCTTGATTCTAAGCTTTAAAAGAAGAACATTCCCAAAGTTAGGTTTAGGAATTTCTGAAATTGAAAGGAGAATGAGTTGGAGAAGAAGAAGAGAAGGCTTACCAAAGCTTCTTCTATGAATTTGGAGTTGGAGCTTGGATTTGCAATGAAACTAGGGCTTGGAATTTCTAATTTCCACTCTTTTCCCCCATTGTTGCTTAAAGCTTAAAGTGTTAGGAATATGAAATGAAGTAATGAATAGTTGGAGTGGGGCAAGGGTCTTAAGATGGAACATTGGACTGAAACCCAAACTCAAACCCAAAGTGAAAAAGTAGCAAAACTCTACTAACTCCAAACATATCGAAGCTTGTACTCAGAAAGGTCGCAAACGGCATTTTGAACTCAATGGAAGTGGTCTCGAGTCCTAATTCGACTGTTTGCAAAAAGTAGCTTTACGGACTAAGATCCGACGAACGATGAAATATTTAAATAAAATATTTAAATATACAATCAATAAATATGCGGGTTGTTACAGACTCCCCTCCTTAAAGAAATTGCGTCCTCGCAATACTTAAGAAGAAAATAAAGAGTAACAACCATAGAAGCATATCAATCACAAAAGAAAATTAGAAATAAGAAGTTCACCATAAAGAGCACGAAAGAGTAAACCCGAACGAGTTCGCTCGATGAATTCTCAGGATTCCCAAGAGCAATCCTTAGGATCCAAGAACCATTGAACTTTCACAAGAATAACATCTTTATTTCGAAGGCATTCAACCTTAGAAGAAATGGTGCGAATAGAATATAACTCCTAAGTCAAATCTGGTAAAACTTCACTTCCTTCAATAATACCGGGCTCAAGAATAAAAATCGGAATCCCTAAGGCATTTCCGTAGTAGAAAGACGTGAGAAAACGTCATGAATAACAGAAAATTGAGCCGGTGCAACGACGTAGTACAAAAACGGTACGCCCGAGAAACTAGAAACTCGAATAATTTGGAACAACGACGTAGTACAATCGGTACGTCAAATTGAACCGAACACCGTAAAAGAAAATCGGGCGCTAGCCCATAAAAGGAATGAGATAAAGCTTAATAAAACGAAGTATATCAAAATGTCCGATGAACTTAATAAAAAAAAAAGATAATTCCATTCAGACATCATCAAAGAATCAACCACTTGTTGCCTACGACTAAGCGCATTGGCAACACGATTTCCCTTTCCGGGAGTATACAAAGAATATCAAGATCATAAGATGCAAGAAACTCGAGCCAACATTGTTGGCACCAATTAAGTTTCTTATGAGAAAATAAATATGCCAAAGATTTATGATCAAGGTGGAGAACAAATTTCTCCCCAAAAACGATGCCAATTCTAAAAGCGAAAACAGTAGCCGCGAGCACTAGATCATGAGTGGCATACCTAGTGTCGATAGGCTTTAATGATTTAGAAGCACAAGTGATAGAACGTTTTCTTTTGCAAGAGAACGACATCCAAACCAATACGATTAGCATTGGTACAAAAAATAAAGTCTTGGTTCCCTTCGGGAATCACAAGAATAAGAGTATCGGAAAAGAATTTTTTTCTTCCAATAATCTTCTTTCTCGAAAAGCCAAAACTTTCAAAATTACATTTATCTTTATGTAATAATCTTTCTAGAAAAATTTACATTTTTACAAGTCAATATATCGTGTCTGACTGTCTCATCAAAGCATTTAGGAGATTCTTATCGATAACGTTGATCAAGCGCATCGATCAGAATTCTTAAAACACTAAATGGGCAATACAATCACAAAATCATCTTCTATATGACAAAAATGTCTCTTAAAAACTTTTAAGAATATTCTTTGTTCGTTTTAGAACAAAATCCAACTATACGTATAAAATATCTTCTAAAAAAAAGATTTGCAACAATCTTAAATTGTTGTTTTCATCCCAAATCAATAAATACAAGAATGGAGTCATCGAGATATCCGTAGAATTACTCGATTCATAAAATGGATGAAATAAGCCGGACAAACTGAATGACATAATAAGTCATCCATAAGAATCATAACGAGTGCAGAATGTGGTAAGTGGAATGCTAACTTCCGCAGCTCGTAGCTAATGAAAACCGGTGGCAAGGTCAAGCTGAAAAGACCTTAACACCACTAAAAAGATTGCCTAGGAGATAATCCTAAGACAAGCTCAAAAATACCGAAAAATTCATGAACTACATGAATGGGAGAAATAACACTTACCTCATCAACGGGGCTTTAAAGAATAAAAATGATGCCACCGAATTGGAATCGAAATCACAAAGAAAAAAATAGAAATCTGCTTAACAGATTAAGAATGTCGAAGATGAATTGTCCACACGAGACATAGGATATGGCTACATAATGATTAAGCTAATCCTTACAAAAAAAACCAAATCCCGAAGCCTAAGTAAAGATCGACTTGGAAAGAAAAATCACATAAAATAATTTCTATATCAATACGAGAAACTGAGTGTTGCAGATCCACCAACCGGATTCGCAATTCTCAAAGAAGTCACCAAGCCTAAAAATGTTTAACAAAAAAAAGAATCAACAAGTTCTTTTGATATAAAATAGTGAGATGAAACCTATATCAAAAGAACTCAAATAGGAAGATCATAAAGTAAAACAATGCCATCAAGGATTGAATGAGAAGTACCTTGACCACGACAAGTGCCACTAGGCGTATTTAGCTTTCCCTCTCTCCTACTTTGAAGTTTGGGACAAGAAGATATATGGTGACCCGAATTTTTGCAATAGTGACAATAAAGGGGTTTCGGACACTCCCTTGCATAGTGGTCCATGGAACCACAATTGTAGCATTGTCCATGACTAGAGGTAGGAGTCTTGGCTACCGGAGTTTCTTGTTTCCCTTTCTTGTTGGGATTAGGGCCTTTGAATTTAATAGGCATCTTCATATTACTTTTGAAGTTCTGTTTGGCACCGACAACTTCAACATCGCTTTCTTTATCGGCCTCTTCAAGTCGAAGAGCGATATCAATAAGCTGATCAAAAGAAACTTCTAGTTTCAGAAGTAATGACTTCTTGAGGTTCTTATTCAACCCATAGACGAATCTTTGATTTTTCTTCAACGGGGTATTAATATACTCGACCCCATACTTGGAGAGAGATTCGAAAGATGTGACGTAATCCATCACAGAAGATTCACCTTGAACAAGGTCAATAAAACGTCGGGCCAAAGTTACTTTTTCAACCACCGGCACAAATTTCAATTTGAATCTTTCTCGGAATCGCTCCCAAGTAAGATCTGCTTCAACGATTTCAGAAACCAAAAGCTCATACCAATCTAATGCTCTTTCTTGGAGCATACTTGAAGCCACTTGGACTCGATGTAGATCAATAAGGTACATGCGAGAAAAGATGCGATCGCATGATTTGAGCCAAGCTTGAATTTCTATAACACTCTCGGATCCCTTGAATGGCCTTCCACCCAAATTGGTATAGTCTCTGCATAAGCGTGCAAAACCGGATCTTGGATGAGTAGGCTCTGGGATGGGTCCGGCTGCTTGAGCGTTCTTTACTAGATCAAGAAGCTGTGGGCAGACATAAAAACTCCATCTTGGGGAGTAGCACTAGATTAACCGACGCTGGGACGACCAGGTCTAACCATTTCTCTTCCTTAAGATAGAAAGAAGGAAAAAGAAGAAGGTTATTCACAAAATGAATATCAAGCAATCTTGATAGATAAAACAAGGAATCATAAAGAAAATATGATGAATCGGTACGAAGACACGAATTAAATCCTAAGGCACGACTCCTAAGATGGACTTAGGATGATGATCCTTCTTAAATTATTCTACATTGTTTCGAAGTTTGGCTCTGATACCAAGCTGTGACGCCCCACCTCTATACCCACGCTAGCCAAGGACACTATGGTGTAATGCCGTCAACTAGCAGGGAGAATAAGGCTGTTGAGGAGCGACCATCTGTATAATTGCTTTGTGCGAGTACCGATATGCCAGATAAAATATAACTTGCATTCTTTTCAAGAGGAAATCCGACATACTGACACAAACTCAAAGCTACTACACAGTGGCTATAATGTCTTCGAAAACAAATATAGAAATAAAAATAACACAAATCAGTCACAGATAATTCATATCACAAAGGCGGAAATAGACATGAATATATATAACACATAAAAGTGTACATCAGAGTAGTGGACTAAAAGATCCACAATGACACAAAAGAATAGCAACGTGTGCTATACAAAAGAATAAGTACACAACTATGAGTCTATATCTCAAATGTATACAACCAAAAACTACTAATCTAAGTA
The DNA here is from genome assembly GCA_030765085.1 of Allium cepa. Classification (NCBI taxonomy): domain Eukaryota; kingdom Viridiplantae; phylum Streptophyta; class Magnoliopsida; order Asparagales; family Amaryllidaceae; genus Allium; species Allium cepa. The sequence goes on along the minus strand of CM060937.1, from coordinate 869,756,302 downwards.
GTTAGCAAAAGTCGGAGTAATGAATCCCTGGGGAGAAGTCAAGCAGAAGCACCTGTAACATCTCGGTCTGACCCGAGTATTATTTCATAAGAAAATAATAAACGGATCAGTCTAGCTATAAATATCAGATGACATGATATAGAATAAGAGATATGGCATAAACATATGATAACCATAATGGCATACTACTATAAGTATGTAATTGAAAAACAACATGAGATTAATCAATATCACAAGAATCTTCTCAAAGATCCAAAAAGGGTTTCATACCCAAGACTTGTATTCACAACAAGTCAATGACACACGAATTCACCAATGCACAAAAATTGATAAATCATATCAATGAAAATCACTAAAATTGATGAAGCATAAAATTTCCAGAAATCAACACACGAAATCCAGAAATCATAAAAAAGGGGAGGCCTATCACACGAACGGGAGCATGAAAACTCACCAACATATGTATCACACGAACGAGACGCTATCTCATGGTAGCTAGCCATTAATTTTTGACACACGAATGGCCCGAAGACCATGGGGCGCTACCCCACATGTGTGAGTCGAAATCACACAGAAACGGGGTCTAGTCTCGCTCGCAGACAAAGAGACATCGCACAATTTCTAGTCTAAATCACAAAAATGACCGTCAATGATCATCAAGAAGTGTCAATTACACTAAGTTAGTAAATATAAAAGTTTAGCTTTATGTCCCATAACCACTTGCTTAACTCAAATATTTACGAACAAACTGTAGATCTTCACTAGAAAATTGTCACAAAAGATTCAATCGAACAAGTCCAAGAATTAACCAACGAAGTAAACACAAGTGTTTCATACCACTTGTTTTACCAAGTCGTCTAATTAGATTTCTCATACGAGTGAGGTAAAGGTTTGTATATACTAATAGATTGGAAATCGGTTTGAGAAAACGAGCTTTGTAATAAAATGGTGTTGAAATCAATTGAAGAAAGAGTTTTGATATTTACAACTAGTATTGAAACCATTGTATATTTTGAAGTGACAAATCACAAAGATGATAGTAGAACAATCGATCATCAAAATTCACATACGAAGACGTGAATAAATTCCAAACAAATTGATAAAGAATCCATCGAAATGGATATTCAAAAATCCCAAAGTCATAACAAATGATAACAACAAATAGCATCATCACGAATCGATTTAAATTGGAAATTCAATCCTAAAAGGCAAACTGGACCGAAACAGCAGGTTCAGTCGACTGAACAGAGTTTTCAGTCGACTAACCCTATACCTGAAAATTTTCCAGGTTCAGGAAACTTTCTGTTTCCAGGTTCAGTCGACTAAACAGAGGATTCAGTCGACTGAATCATGCCTGGAAACTTTCGAGTTCTAGGTTCAGTCGACTGAACAGACTTTTCAGTCGACTGAATCTTGCCTGGGCTATTTTTCATCCTATATAAATGAAGAGCAAACTCTTCAACAATGCAACCGGACGAACACTGGCTCTAAGGGTTTATGCCAATCAGCAAACTGGCCCTATATGCTCCTTGATGCATCATCCAAAGCATGATCAAACATCCATAAAAGGATTTTCACACAAATTTGACTTAAAAACCCAAAAATTGGAATATTCACAAAACTAATCCAAATCAAAAGCAAATTCACATGAAGAGGTGTTAGGAATTCATACCTAACAACCAAAGATAATTATAGTCATAAATGTGAGATAAAAATTTCACCTTTGAACCCAAAAGCACAAGATTGAGAAGCTTGAAAAAAAAAGAGGATCAACCACTCTTCAATCCCAACTCAAGAAGCTTGATTCTAAGCTTTAAAAGAAGAACATTCCCAAAGTTAGGTTTAGGAATTTCTGAAATTGAAAGGAGAATGAGTTGGAGAAGAAGAATAGAAGCCTTACCAAAGCTTCTTCTATGAATTTGGAGTTGGAGCTTGGATTTGCAATGAAACTAGGGCTTGGAATTTCTAATTTCCACTCTTTTCCCCCATTGTTGCTTAAAGCTTAAAGTGTTAGGTATATGAAATGAAGTAATGAAGAGTTGGAGTGGAGCTAGGGTCTTAAGATGGAACATTGGGCTGAAACCCAAACTCAGACCCAAAGTGAAAAAGTAGCAAAACTCTACTAACTCCAAACATATCGAAGTTTATACTCAAAAAGATCGCAAACGGCATTTTGAACTCAATGGAAGTGGTCTCGAGTCCTAATTCGACTGTTTGCAAAAAGTAGCTTTTCGGACTAAGATCCGACGAACAATGTAATATTTAAATAAAATATTTAAATATACAATCGATAAATATGCGGGTTGTTACACTTTCATTTTCCAAAATTCCAACACTTTTGTTTTAAAATTTTAGAAATACTTTTAAATTCACATAATACTATTAAAATAGCTTTTTATAAAAATACTTCTTATAACTCAACGTCTCAACCAGTCCATCCTTGTTCTCACCGAACTTTGGTCATACGTTGATCAGGCGTAGAACTGAAAATCTGTAAGTACTTGGTAAACCCGTTTTCAACACCTAGTGAAAATACTTAGGAAAATAATTTTATTGAAAATAGAGAAAACAGTTTTTGAAAATAGAGGAAATATTTTTGGTGAGAATGCTTCGGAAATCATCACCCCCATCCGTAGTCGCAGTTACATCCTGGGTTACGTTGCCATCGCAGCAAAAGTCCATGTAACTATAGGCACTCCACGCCCCTCGATTACGCCATGAAACCCACAACAGATCGCAGTTACATTCCAGGGTTACGTTGCCATCACAACAAAAGTCCATGTAACTGCAGGCATCAGCGCCCTCGATTTTTGCTGTCAAAAATGAAACTTCTCCACTCCCACATAGGTCGCAGTCCACGATGTAAAATCAAACACAGACTGTTGGCTCTTAGCGGCACACACTAATTTCGCTATGTTACCATAGGTCGCAGTCTACCGATATAAAATCAAACATAGACTGTTGGCTCACAGCGGCACACACGACTTTCGCTATGGTCTGCAGTAGATCGCAGTGACATCGAGTTACACTGTCGTCACAGCATAACCCAAATGCCTCTGTAGGCATTAGCGCCCTTGATTTTCGCTACTCATTACTCATAATCCTCAGGAACTAGTTTTGTCTGGACTCCTCACAGGATCACTTAAGAACCCCCCCAAGGGATCAAGGCAGTACCACCCGGTGGCGCTCATGAGAAGTTCATTTCAAGAGAGCGCATTTTTCCCCAGAGCCATTATCAAAACACTTTATACTACACACATATAGTATCTTCCAAATCATACACCTAGTATGAATCTCATATAAATCTCCTTTTCTCAAAATCGATTATCCCAAAATCGATAATTCTGAAATTAGGCTTTCCAAATTCCAATATTGATTTTACCCAAAAATCAAAAGCCTTTCCAAATCCAAAAATTCCCAAAACCTTTTTCCAATATCCTCATAAGATCTTATATATAAATACACACACACACACATATAATTCTTGGTAAAAATCTTTGGATCATTTCAAACTTGTATAGAACTCCTTTTATACTTCAAACACTTTCAAAATCCTTTCCTTCCGGCAATAGATTCAATAAGGGGAGATTTATGTTATATAACAAAGATATATAACTTTGTTTATTCAAAATCAAATATTTAAATTTTGATTGCTCTTTTTTTATAAAGTTGTTTCCATCTTACTTATCATCATAAAAATATCCAACTTTCACTTTTATCCATTGTATATTTCACAAAATATACTTTCATTTCAAAAGAAATCATTTCACATTTCTTATTCAAAAAAATTCAATATCAATTTCTTTTAAATCCGTACGATGTACATTTATCATCCGTACGCTATACCAATCTGATCGCTCACTCGATCGCACAATTTTACTTCCGAACTAGTATCGTCCACCCGCCTTCCTAGTGCAGATTCAAATCTGGTTTCTTGATCAGAAACCGTCATTCTCCTTGCATAGTCATAACTATGATAGAGAATATCCAGAACCAATCAACAATCCATATCCAGGTTCGCCGTCGAAAATCGAGTAAAAACCCCAACTCGAATCGATAAACAATCTCAAAATTCTGTGCTCGAATCCAGATCAAACCACTGTGCGAATAGAATAATATACGTACATCCACGTATCTACCCTCATTGATTTATTAGCCAAAACAATTCCCTTTTGTGATAACCTGGAGTTTAGAGCATCTGGTAATTGGTAATTAATAGGATTAAAATTATTAAAATATCAGTCTGTATATTACACAAATAAAATTCTGTTAATAAAAGATATCGGGATGTGTAAATGGATTTGAAAATATAATAAAAGATATCTGTGATATCCTATAGATTTCAAATAAATTCAACTATAATAATCTATTTTATAAATAATTTAAAATTGGTAAAAATTATTATTTTTAAACAATAGTAATAATGTATTGTTTTTCAAATATAAATAAGTTTAAAATAAAATTTATTATTTACAAATTTAATTTGTATTGATTAAATATACATATATTTGAGTTGATTTCAAATTGGATTTTGAATTGAATTTGAATTTGAAGTTGGATTAGAAATTGAGATTTAAAAGATAGATATTTTAAAACATTTTGGATTTATATATTATATATGATTTTATTTATAATAGTATGTTTTATATTATTTTCTTTTAAAGGAATTTATTTTATAAACTAAGATATGTAATTATTCATTTAATTTTTTTTATGTAGATAAACATTTAAGCTTTGATATGAATATATCTTTTGAAATCTAAGTATAAGAATTAAAGTACAAATGAGATAATTTAATTCACAAATTAATAAAGGATTTAAAATAAAATCTATAAATTAATAAGATAAAGGGCTATACTTAATTTATAAATAAAATTAGTCAAGGGTTTAAAACATAAAATACTTTATCTTGACATTTGTAAATTTATAAAGCATGCATTAAAACAAATGTAAATATTACTCTCTATAATCAAACAAGTGTTAGCTTAGAAAAGGATACAAATGGAAAAAACTTTATTTTCTTTAATTTGAATTTTTAAGCAACATAAGCTGAAGATAAACCATGTTTTCATTTTTCTTTCCGCTTTCAAAAACTGGAAACTTAAAAAGAAGGTCAGTGGAATAAAATTCAAACTACAATCATCTTTGAAATTTCGACCTGAAGCATCTTCAAGTTATCAAGCTAAGAAAATTCAACTTCAAGCAAGATTAGAAGTCACAGTTTCAACCTGAAGCAAAGGCAACATCAACTTAAAACAAATTCAAAGTTGAAAACAAATCAAGATTTTAATTCCAGATCAAGTTTCAATCAATTGACAAATTCCAGTTTATAGCTTTCTGTCCAGACATTTGAACAGTGAGTAAACTCTTTAATTAAAAATAGTTTTATTTCAAATCTGATATCATGCTGACATATATGAAAATCTTTGAAGTAGTAGAATAAATGATGTGAATTTGCATGATTATTTTCAACTTGAAAACAGGTTTGAATCCTGTTGAGAATTGAAGCATGTTTATATTGTTAGCATATAGATCTCTATGGAACTCAGGTTCAATATCAAATAAAAATGCATAACTCCAAATATAGGTAATTTTAGACTTAGATCCTTGAATAAATATGAGTATAACAACATGGTATCAACACTAAAAATGATTCCAAGGATTTTAATACAATAATTATCTCGGAAATAAAAAAATACTGTGGAAATCATAAATTGGTCAAAATTTTATAAAAACAATTTTAAAAATTGATTACACAAATAGATTCAGGGTAGGAAATCGTGAATTTAGGTGTGAAGATTGTGATTTTTAGTTCGGGATTCGAGGAGTTATTTGGTGATGATCGTTTTTGGGATTTTGGACATTGCCGTTGATCCGCATCGAATTGAAGCTCGAGTTTGTTGTCAAAGATGGCTATGGGTATAGCGATCTTTGGAAAAATGGTGGATGTTGTTATCGAGGGCCGTGGTGGTCGTGAAGAGGCGAAGTAGGGTTGCGTTTCTGTTTTTAGTATGGGTCGGAATCATGGCCAGTTTGATATCATCGATGCATCGAAACAAGCCGCATAGGGGGAAAAGGCTTCAGTGGTTCGAGGCGTGTCTTGGGTTACAGCAGTTTGATGTCAGGTGGAGGTGTTCGTCGGCGGCTAAGTGGTTTTCGGGTCTTGGGTTTCGTTCCAGTTTTGATCGAATGTCTCGATTTCGATTTGATGTTGATTTTGACGATCTGGGTTCGTGTGAGGTATGGCGAGATGGTCGGTGACTTAAGGAAGGTCGCGACGTCGGTGGGTAGTGGCTGGGGTTTCTGTGCACGTGCATGTGCACATTTGTGGATTCGTTTGTGCTATGGGTTGTAAGGTTGGGGAAGACGAGAAGGAACCCGAAGTTGTACTCAAGCGATCGCGTGTGTGAATCGAGCAGGTGGGTAGATCATGAGTGCTCGGGGAAGGACCAGGGAAAACATTAGGCTAGGCTCGGGTTGGGTTTAGTCGAGCCTAGTTTTAATGACAAAATGAAAACGTATGCAAGTTTTGAAAATAAGAAGTAAATTTTGAATCTAAGTTAAAAGCAAATTGTTTGTAAACAAGTTTTAAAGTTATAAAAGTTTTTAAGGTTATTAAATAATGTGTTTTCAAGAGAAAATGTTTAATCAAGTTTTTTTTAAAAGGTTTATTTAATGTAAATTTTCAAAAGAAAATACAAACCAAGTTCAGAAACAAAGTATTAGCAAAATTTAAACGAGATTTCAAGTTTTAAAATACTTTAAAAAAAATAAAGGAGTTGTATAATGATTTAAAGGTGATTTAAATAATGTATTGATTATCTAATGTATTGAAGGACTGTTAAATTGATAAATGTAATCAATTAAGGAAATAATTAATTATTTTTATGATAATTAATAAAGATTAATTAATTTGAGAAATTAATTTAATGGATTGATTTATTAATGTGATTAATTGAGAATTAATCACTTAATGAAATAAATTAGTGATGATAATGAAAGTAAATAAAAAACAATTACTGAATGTTATTAATTAAGTAAAGTAATTAATGGATAATTACAGAATGTAATTAATTAATGGGCAATTACTTGATGGAAAGTAACTAATTAAAGGATTTATTAATTAATTAAGTAGTTAATTAATTGATGTAAGTAATTAAGAATAAGTAATTACTGAATGTCATTAATCAAGGTTGATTAATAAATGTGGTAAATTAATTAAAGGCTAACTACTGAATGTGATTAGAAGGATAATTAAGGGATGATTAATTAGTGGTTTGTAATTAATTATTGTTAAGTAAGCAAGATTAAAAGTGATTAAGGAAATTAATTTCATTTAATTAGGAATGGGTGACTAATCAATATTGCTTATGAACGATTGGTTGATATTTCTGGTATAAAATGTTTGTGATATGATATGTTTGTCTTGTATGGTGATTGTATGGTTATCTGTTGTTGATGAATTGCTATATTAAAAGTGATATCTGGTATTAAAGGTTGAATTGTGTTTCACTTAATTAATGGGGGTTAAGATGGAAACTGAGTTCGAAGAGACCGGAGTCGGGTATTAGTAAATACCCGAAACCACTTCGATTTGTACTATAATAATTCCGTACAAATTTGGTATGTGAAACAAATAGACTGGAATGGAATGCCTTAAGGGAACTGGACCATTTAATCAAAGTACGATACTTAGAAATTGATGGGTGTAATAAGTGTTGTCTATACCAAACCTGTGAATTTGTTAAATTATTACGAGTTACCCCGGGTTTTAAATAGGTTATTATTTTGGTGTATTTCATGTTAGATGGGTTTGCTCACGCTGGTTTCTAGTCTGACCCGGATGTTACTTTGATGTAATGCTCGGGTCAGGCCGAGTATTACTGATTTTCAGGTAAGCACGTTTTGCAACTCAGGAGGTGTTGGATGGCAGGAATGTATAAAGCGTATCCCACTGTATATATTATAGTTTATCTTGGACATGTTTGTTTAAATTGTCTGGTGTTGTGTATTGGTTATTAACTCTGATGTATAAAAAAAATGTAAGTGTACCGATACATTTCTTCTTTTGCAAACTGTTATTTATGTAATATTGTATTTTTATTCGCTGCGAATGTGAAGTTTCTGTGACTTATTCATGTTTCTTCTTCTTTCTTTTTTCTTCTTTCCTAACTATATTGAATTTTCGGGATCGAAAATTCCGGGTCGTTACACCTTTCTATTCACATTCACTTTAATTTTCATTCACTTATTTACAATTGCTTCAATCCCATTTGGATTATCACTTCAATCCTTATCTCAATTGGGTAATTTAATCATAAACAGCTTGAACTCTATCCAGCTTAGATTCAGAATATAGTTTGAAAAGTTTAAAATAGATACGTCATTGAAAAATAATTATTAATTTGTTACATAGCTATAAAATAGTTAACTAATCGTAAAATAGTTGGAAAATAGTTAAATAGTTTCAGAAATTTTAGATAATTGCAAAATAGTTGTAAAATAGTAATTAGTTTGTAAAATAGTTGAAAAATAGAAATTAGTTTATAAAACAGTTGAAAAATTGTTAAATAGTTCCAAAAATAGTTGTAAAATAAATATAAAATAATTTGGCTTTAAAAAGAAAAGTTATATATATTAAATAGCTTGGAAAAATAAGTTTATATTAAAACAATTTATTCTGAAAACAGTCCAGAGCCAAACTGTTCAATTCCAAATCTCCATTCTCATCAATTCAATTTAAATTTCCACTTCCATTTAAGTTGACTCAGTTCCAGTTTAAATAACTTCAATTCCCATTGAAATTGATTCAACCCCAATTCAAATTGAATCAATCTTGATTTCTTTCTAAATTCAAATTAAATTCCATTTGATTTTAAACCTATTCAACTCTAATTACAATTCCAAATTATTCCAATCAATTTGGAATAATATCAATTGAACCCAATTCAATTTCAAATCATTTCGATTCAATCCAATTCAAATTTCCCGTTTAAATTTTTAAACTTATACATCTTCAATCACAAATCCAATTAATTCAAATCAGATCCAATTTGAACGAATTCAATTCAAATTTCAAATTTAAACCATCTCGAATTATATAAATTCGAGTTAAATTTTTAAATGTTGATTTAATCCTTTAAATCAAATCAACTAATCTCTTTAAACCATTTAATTCTGAATCCATTTCAAACTTATCTTCATTTAATTTTAATTTGGTTGTATTTTATTATCATTTAATTCTCATTATTAAAATTTTCAACTAATATAACAACCAATTACCTTAATATTTATTAGAAGGAAATATTGTTTTATATAAAAATATATTCTTATATAAAATCATTAAAATCTTTATATAAGCAAATAACAAGTACGCTCTCATACACACACACACACTCAACTCATTCTAGGGTACCATTGACCCTATCCTTAATTAGTAATCCCAACAGAGCCAAGGTTCTCGCTTAACCTCGCTCTGATACCAACTGTAACGACCCAAAATTTTCGATCTCGAAAATTCCAGATAGTTAAGAAAAAGAATAAAGTGATAGAAGAAGAAAAAGAAGAAACACCACAAAGATTCTCACATTCGCAGCGAATGAAAATATAATATCAAATAATAACAGTTTACAAAAGAATTCTGTATCTATCAAAAACATTTAAAATACATCAGAGTTACACATATATACAGGCACTAGATATACACAATCATCATGTCTCAGATATACAACAATTTAATACAGCGGAGACACTCCATACGTTCTTGCCATCCAGCTCGCCTCCTGAGCTCTAGAACGTCCTTACCTGAAAATATGTAATACGCCGCCTGATCCGAGCATTACAACAAAGTAACACCTGGGTCAAGCTGGAAACCAGCGTGAGTAAACCCATTCAATATGGAATACAAAGCATACAACTTATAAAAACCCGGGGTAATTCGTATCAATTTACAAATTCACAATTGTTATAGACATCACTTATTTCACACATTAATTTTATAAGTACCAAAATTTAGATTAAATAGTCCAATTCAATTAAATAATTACATTCGCCTATTGATTTCACATATCAATTTATAAAAAATCAAAGTGGTTTTGGGTATTTTCTAATACCCAACCCCGGTCTCTTTGAGTCTCACGTCATCCTAACCCAACTTATCGAAATGAAATACACTTCAAACTATAAATACAGGATGTCCTTTTATACAACAATTCATCATTGATAGATAACTACAATATCATGTCCGCCCAAGCATATGTTGCCCCAAAATATTTCATATCAGAGATATCAACTCATTCAAGGCATCCAATACCATTCAATCATCCATAAGCAAAGCTTGATCACTTCCAAAATTAATTTGATTAATTTTAATTAAATTACTAACCTCAATCACTTAGATTCCTTCACTTGACATTAATTAATTTCAAATCAATTAATTAATCAAGCCTTAATTATCCATCTTAAATAATCACCCTGGATTAATTATCCTTCAATTACATTCAAGTAGTTATCTTTAATTAATTACACAAATTAATTATTCTTAACCATAAACAGTAATTAATCTTTAGTTACTTCACAAATTAATTAACTATGATTAATTACATTAATCCTTAATTACTTAGATTAATTAATTTCTCATAAATCACTTATTATTGATTAATTAATCTTAATTAATCAACCTCTAATTACATCATTAATTATATAAATTAATGATTTCTAATTACATTTTAATTTATTCTAATCTAAGTTAATTATATTAAGTAATTAATCATTAACTAACCACAAATATTAATCACTCTTGATTAATCCCAACCAGTAATTAACTACCTATTTATTTACTTCATTAAATAAATAAATCACTCATCTTATAAAATAAGTTTAAAGGAATTTAAAACCAAATTCATTTTTAAATTCAAATCAAATGCACTTTAACATTCAAGTTGTCAAAACAATTTGAATTTAAAAACTTTATTTGTTTAAAAACTGAGATTCACTAACTTGAATTCCAGATTTAACTTTGATTTAAAACTTTTTTTAAATCTCTACTTTACAATTTAACTTCAGTTTTTAAATATCACTTTTATTTCCTTCTAATTCATTCTTATTCTTATTCTATAATTATTTCATTTCCAAAATTTACTCTTATACTTCTTTCAAAAATCCAATTCTATATATTTTGATAACTAGGTGTACCGAAATATATTCAAGCAAACCATAGCATTCAATATTCCAATTATCAATAATATTCATCATAGAATATCAGATATCCATAGCACATAATATTAAACAATCTCAATAACTTTGAGGAATCCAGTTGGATCCCTCCAACCTATTTCCCTGCATCCACAGATGTTAGCACAATACCAATTCCACTTCGAGGTGGAATATCGCGGTATATGGGATTTATATAATATCATCCACTATTATGCGGCGCATAGGGTTTCATCCGCTATATAATGCGAGAAATCAACCACTCCAATATATATTATATACTACTATATATAATATAGCATACCAAATCAATTCAATCATTCAACCGATTATTTAAATTTAACCATTTAAATTAAATAGCAATCCAGAAGAGTGAGGTTAACTCACCTTTGCTTTTTTTAATTTGTAGTCTGATCTATCTTGACTTGTTTCTCCATAATTTTAGACCTTGTATGAACATTTATACAGTTTATTAATATTCGAGATAATCGAACAATTAATTTTTTTAAGGAGTTTAATTAGTTAACAATTTAATTTTAACTAAATAATCTTTTCCTTCTAAAGAATCTTTTAGCAGCTAAAATAAATTAGCTAAGTTATTTGAACAGATTTACCACCAAACCCATTATTTAAAATAAACCTAGCAAATCAAAATATGTATGTATATTTACTTTATATATTTATTTTTAATAAAAAAATTTTTGAAATGCATAGTTAAATTAAAACAGCATTGTTTTGAACCTTGTTGTAAATCAAAATCCTATCTATATATTTCTATTTTCCCAAATCTGTAGAAAAAAATCTTTCATTAAACCTTATATTCCAATTTTCTTTTAACTACAAAACTTTTATATATATATATATATATATATATTATCAATTTAAAATTAATAGAAAAGCAGAATTCGAACCTCACTGTCGAGTCGACATCGAACGGAACCCTAGATTTGCCTTGCTTGTACCGCCGACATCGGTCAACCCTTGCGACCCTAATCACTGCCGCATCGATTGCCAGAAAATCGAATTCCTCTGCCCACACGAGACCACGCTGACCACGGCCTCGACCCCCCTCACCATCGAACCCGAAGCCCTAACCTTGCCCTCGCGAATCACCGCAGCCTCCATCGCGAGCTCCCAGAACTCCTCGCGATCGAGTTCGCGAACCCTAACTCGCGATCGAGTACGGCCACGACCCTAGAGAACGTCACTGATTCTCCTATTCCAACTTCGAGTCTTCGTTCTTCACCTTACCGCCACCGCCACGGCCTTGCGAACGTCCAACCGCCACCACGCTAATGACTCCTCACCCAAATGGCGAACGCGGCCTTCACTAGAAATGCAATCGACAATGTAAACCCCTATTTTTTTCGAATTGAACCGGAGAATTTGCTGAGACTTCGATTTTTTGTTTTTTTTGTAGCTTCGGCCATTTTCGATTTGGGAATACTGAAGTTTAGGAGGAGACGAATTTTTTTGACGAGCAGAAGGGACTCATATACATTTTTTTTCGAAAAGAATATCGTATGAGAGAAGCTAAGGAAGCGTACACACTTCAACTTGCAAGAAGGCGGCTATAACTTTGACCAAATGTGAACATATTTAAAGCTAATGTATGTCTGGATCAATCAACAACGGATATATTTATATATATACTTAAATTTTAAACCGTCTCGAATCTGCAACATAAAATCTTAATCTCCCATCGATGCATGCGGCCAGGCGTTTATAATGTTATACCCCTATTCCGAACGCAATGAAAAAGGTTTCGAGTCCTCATTCGATCGCATGGAGAATATAGCTTTTTGAACCCAGCTATTATATTAAATTTCGATCTAATTTTCAGCGTGTTTGCTTATCGTGTGCCCAAAGGATCATTCCAAACACTACGAAAATTGAAATCCAATAATAATTCAATATTACGGATCTAATGGAATTGGTTTCTTTGAAATCCGAGATTGTACCTTCGAAGGCTATTTAAATATCAAATTAAACGATATATTTTTATAACCGAGCGAATCACTTCCAAATTCAATTTAAAAGCTTTTATTATCTTCAGAACTATCAATATAAATTTTATAGGCCTTCAAATTATTTTTAACAGGCTTAAAACTGAAGATTCAATAATTTATGCAATTTCAGTTTATTAAATCCAATAACTTAATTGCTAAATAATAATAATATTTGAATTCAAGTTAAAAATTAACTTTTAAATATTTAAAATCAATTAAATATTCCAATTTGAATTATCCAAAATTCCTGGTCGTCACCGTCTCGGTAAAAGGTGTTAAGCTAAGAGTAGGTGTCTTCTCCGCCACCGACTGATATACATCTATAGAAACCACTTATTGTGATTTAGAATGCAAGATCAAACACTCATCCATACAAGTTCACTATGGGATTGAACGAAACCGACGGCACTTTCCACGGCCATTACTAGGCGAGAAGCCCTTGTGGTTTTGAGGTTTTTCATAATAAAGAGACCACTATTACAATATAGTGAATCGGGAATTTATCCCTAATTAGTCAACAAATAGTCAGTCGTTATTATTCGTCTCAATATCTCTGTCTTCAAGAATCTTCCATCTTCAAACACGTAAATTGGTTCGAAGTGGTTTTCGGATAGGAATCGCCCAAATCCGACCCTGATTCCTTTGAAATCCAATCCTCGATAAAAATGATGTAATTAGGTGATTGTTTTTCGATTCAATCATTTTCTTGTACCAAAATATCTTCAAGAGATATATGTCTTCAAAATATTCTTTTAATGAATACGGAATCATTTAAACTTTTTTTGAATATTTTTCAAACCATTTTTAAAGAAAATCTTTTGAGAAAATAGGATTATATAAATCATTCTACTTTTATTATGTATCAACTTCCATATTCAACGAGTACTATGGGTGGAATAACAGTGAGATCTCCTTTTTAATTCCACAAATAGGACAAGTTCCCTCTTCGAATTTTAATAATGAGTACAATAAGATTATTTCTATAAAATCCATGTTGAGCATCCGGGCTTTCCTTTCGATATGTTCCACCCCTCGCCTAAAGAAAGAAAACTGAGGCCAGGTAAGTTCAGGGCACCGGTTGCTCCATCTCTAATCTTAGTTACACACCTTGCTTTCAATTTTAGATCTCACAGGTGGGACAAATGTACTAGTCGTTTCCGCATACTCATTTTTCCTTTTTAAATCACTTAATTATTTGTTTAACCATCTTTGAAATAATGTTAAATTGTTCAAATTTCTTTTAAAATGCTTTATTATTTAATTACAAATATTTTCTAAGGATTTGGAAAAGAATTGTTAAGTTTCAACCTTTATTTCAAAAGTTATTGAAAAGCGTTGCGAAAAAGTGTTGCAAATAGAGTTCAAAAAGTCCTTTAAAAGTTATAATCTTCAGAACGACTTTTATATCATTTAGAAAACCATATTTTCAACTTAAATCACTTTTAAAACACTTTAAAAGATATAGAATTTCTTTTTTATTTTTAAAGTGATTATTTTATCAATTTTCAACTTTGGTCATTTAGTGCAAAAACTAGATTTTTCTTGAAAATTAATTTTGCCATATTTCAAAATATACAAGATGAAATCTTGATTTTTTTTATATGAAAGATATGAACATAAGGATTCATAGAATTCTTACACGAAGAATTTCAAACTATATTCCACTTCGCATGTTCATTTGAACTTTTGATGCGAAAACGCGAACTACCGTTACTTGACGCGTCAAATTTTAGGCGTATTTTGAGATTCATGTCCAAACTTTGCCGAGACAAGTTTAAACACGTAGGAATCATTTCTAAATCATATTCAAACATTTTTAAAAGGTATAATGATTCCATATCATATTTCATTTCTTTTGGAAAGTGATTTCCATGTGATTACATATCGTGTAAATTTGTGAATTGTTTCAACATATATATTCAACATACAACTAATAAACATCGAAAACAATATTTACAACCATTTTAACATATCCTAACATGTCATATGAACTTGAAAATCAATTTAATAACTTTTTTATTACATTGTCACATGATTGTCATTTATATACATATTCGCTAACTAACTTTCGCAAATGACTTAAAGGTAGTTGATTTCTTTTTCAAACACTTCCCAAACATCATTATTCACATCCAAACTACATTTATAACTTGCAAAACACCATATAAACATTTTCTACTTAACAATTTAGAGTTCTCACCTTTTATTGCTTTCAAACTAGTTTTAAACTTTTCTAACTTTACTAAACTTTGCCTTAAGCTCTTAGAACTTGCTAAACTTTCTCGTACTTGCCTTAGAAGGCAACGACCAAGCTTGAAGAGGAAGATGTGCTCGGCCAAATGGAGGAAGGGGGCGTGAGCAATAAGAGAGGGGAGGAGGAGTTTTGAAGTGGTTCGGACGGAGTTTTGTTGATATTTTTCTTTGTTTTTTTTTTGGGAATATTTTGGCATAACTTTGTTAAGGTAAATAGCCACTAATGGATGTAAGAGAGCTTAAGGAAGCAGAGAAGAAATGGTGTAAAAGTGTAGACGAACATGATGGATATTTATAGAAAATATTTGAGATTAAAATATAGATTTGTGTTTTTACTTAAATAACCTTCCTTAATAATTAAGTAAACTTATTTAATTCAACACTTACCATCCACATCACATCACACTTTTAAAATTCAAACACTTAAGTGTTAAGCAAAGAATAAGAATGATTACTTTACTTTATGTCACATGTGATGTGATATGTGTTTTATCTTTTTTATTTTATTTTGCTAATTACTTTCTAGAATTTTCTAAGTGTGATTATTAAAAGTAACATTGTTTAGTTAATTGTTAACTAGATTTATATGTTAACATATTTATTAAATTGTGTACATGAAGGTGCAACAACGTTGCGAACACTTGAAATCGACAAAATGTTGATTTTTGACAAAATGTTTTATGGTCATATTTTGACGTTTTATTTGAACTATTTATTTATGTAAACAAATTCAAAAATATATTTGTGTAATGTTATTTAAAAATATAAACACTCATAAATAAATTAAAATAATTTATTAAAAAATTACTTTTCTGAAATCAGAATTTTGTCACTTTTGTCGATACAAGCAAATGTTACTATTTTTATGTATTTCTATTTCCAAATACTATATAATATTATTCAAATCATAAAACCTTTTATATTTTATATTTAAATCACTTTAAATGTTATATTTTTAAGTGGTCAAATTCTGAAACGTTATAGGACTAGCTTGTGGGGCTGAGGTACTTGAAGGTGAGGTGGCATAGTGATGTGACAAGAGGAGGTGGAGGGCAAAGGATCAAGGGCATTAGGGTAATTTAATTTGTTTCTTGCTTATAAATACCCCTTCCATTCCTTTAATTTTGCCCCATCTTCCTTTTACTATATATTTATCATATCTTGTTTAACTGGAGGTTTGATTTTTTTTTCCAACATTATAAAATTCAAGTGGCTACTACTTTCATGTGTACTACTACTTCAAATTTTGAGCCTAGCTATGTCCAAATCTTATTTCTTTCAGACTCATTTTCGGACCAATATTTTCATGTCCAAAGTTAGTTCTTCTTATTTTGACCATATCTTCCTTTATACTGATCTACATTGAGTGACTCTTTCAACGAAATTGTGGGGAAAAGAATTTTAAAGAACTATTCTTTTGACTGCATTACCAAATTCTATGAATTACTTATCCAAAGTCTCCCATTATGGGTTTGACTTTTGGGAATTCGGTGATGATCTAAAGTCCCTCCAGCTTTCTAAGCCAAGCTCCATACTTCATGGCCGAGCCTATACCTAAGTTTTAAAGGCCAAATTCAAATTCTTTCAAATCCATGCAAGATCTACGTCTAATTTTCAAATTAGAAAAGATTTTGGAAAAAAATTTGGTGATAAACTAACTCCTTTTATTTATAGTTCCTAACTTCGAATTATGTTATATATTTTGGTTGCTGAATTATTGTTTAATTGGTTGATTATGATGCAGGATTGTATGTGTTTATGTGTGCTAGATGTATGTTGGTAAGGACTTTGGTTTACGTATGAAACTATGTCATGGATGTGATTTAATTTTAACTTGAAGTTATGAGTTAAATGATAGTAAGGTGGAAGACAAAATTTTGACTTGTTATATGTTGTGATGGCATGTATAAAAGTTAAGTTCATGCATATGCTGTTATATGTTAAAGGAAAGTTAGTAGTTGGTGGTTGGTTGCAACTCTGAAATCCTTCGGCTGAAAACTAGCTTTCTAACTTTACTCTCTTTAAATGTTTTAATGAAGCTTCAAAACAATACCTTTGTTTTCGACATGTGATGAAACGCCATTTCGGACAATTCAAGTTGATAATAAACCATACATGTTTGACTCAAGCATCCCAAAAGAACAGATTATCAATGGGGTTTTATTCTAAAGAAATAAGACATAGAAGAATAAAATTACAGAATCTCACAGCGGATTGGCAAACTATAATAATTGCATAAAAAGTTCATGAAGCTGTTTAACAATATACGATAATTTCACTTTACAATATTATCAAAGTTATACATTTAACATATATAATAAGGTAATGCAAAATGATAATATTAACAAATGCGGTCTTCAAACTCAATCTTCATTTTTAAAAAATAATATCTTCCAAACACTGAAATACTTAGGCTGACCCGAGCGTAAAGGAAAATAATACACTCGAGTCCAAATAAAATTCTTATGAAAATTAAATCAAAATTAGATGAAATAAGGAATGCATGTAACTACATTTTTTAAGGTTCAAATTTTTAGGAAAAGTTATTATTCAACATTCAAAATACAACATTCACAATGGATCCATTCTAATAACTTATAAATTGCAGAAAGATTCAAAATTAAATTTCAAAGTTCAAGAGATTTATAACGAAAAATTTTCAAAGGTTTCAACTTAAAAATTATGAAAACTTCCTAAGGTTTGAAAATTTAAATTTGAAAACTTTCAAATTAGGTAAAGATGGCTTATTTATCAAAAATCATTTTTATGGTTCAAATAGTAAATCTAAACATACTAATTTTTTTTCTTATATAAATATATGAAATCCAAGGGTTTCATATCCTTATCTAGTGTTCAAATAATTAATATGAAAATTTATATGATTATAATAAACTATGGGGTAATAACAAGGACATATCAAAATAAATGAACAAATACACAATCAATCACAATAGCATCCATCACAACCATGGTTTTAAATCTCCTATATATCGCCCGAGATCTCCTCCGAGATCTCCTTTTCACACTTAAACGAGACGAGACATCAAATCTCCTCTATATCTCCCTCGACACTAATTTCGTCCGAGATATTCAAATCTCACCCGATATATGAATCAAAATCTCAATCCGAAATCTCACACGAAATTATATATTTTTCTTATTTTCCATAATATTTTTTATTTTCATATTGATTCAAAATAAACTACTCAATCCAATTATAATTTACCAACTTCTTGAACATATTCTTTACTCTTTATCTTAATGAGTCGTAACAAAAGGTTTCACTTCTTTATTATGTTCAAATAAAAGAATATTATTCGATCATTATCAAATCAATTAAGCTAATCAAGCTACTGTTCTTCTAAAAATATTCTTTTTTCCATGTAAATCAAGTATGTAACCATTTTTATTTTTACTAAGAAAGTTATAACCGTTAAATAAATTTTTGACACATTAATTTTAGATACATAAGTACATCCGAGATATTCCCGAGATGCAGTATAGGACCCGAGATGTCAATCCGAGATGTATACCCGATATGTACTCATCTCGTCCGAGATCTCCCCCAATACGAGATAACTTATGTAAAAATTTCGAGACGAAACGTGACCGAAATCCGATATTTAAAACCTTGATCACAACATAAAATCAACAATCAAATCAACCAATTCAACAAATCAACCAATTCAATAACATGTCACAATAATTATTAGTTATCACATATTGGAGTTTAGGTATTCATATTAAATGTGAGTTAAAATTCCAAACCAACAATCAATAATTTATCACTATATGACTTGATTTAACTTGCAATAAAATTTTAGTTTTTCATGAGCGAGTTTAAAAGCTCACCTTTTTTATTTCCCTTTTCTAGTCAGATGTGGACCCGCTACTACTTTCTTATTTTGATTTGTTTCTTTGCTATCTCAATTCTTTCTTTTTAGAAAGTTTTAGAAGTGACAAAGAAGTTCATATACGTCTGGATTTGAAGAAAAAGATTTGGATAGAAGAAGAAGGTTTGACAAAGAAGAAGAAAAATTAAGGAAGAAGAAGAGTTGAAAACGAAAAGGAAGCTTTGAGAAAAAGAAGAAGATTCGAAGAATAAGAAAAAAAAAGAAGCTTTGAAAAAATGGAGAAAAAGAAGATTTGAAGAAGAAACATGAAAGAGAAGGAAAGGGAAGGTAAAGAGAGAGAAAATGAAGTTATAGAAGATGAGATTTGAAAAATGAAATGAGGCAACACGAATGAAGATGGAAACAAATGAAAAGCTAACAAAATATATATAAACAAACTAGGAATTGGAACAAAGTAAAAAATATGAACAGCCCTAAAAACGGTAGTATTGAAAGAGGTAAAGTAAAAGAATAAATATATGAATGAAGATAAAAATAAGTCTTCCATTTTTAATATGAAGCTTCAGAAGAAATAATTGCCAATGTAAGGAAGCTACAAAAACTAATAATTCATAAACAAAATAAACTTCAGAAATGAAGAATAGTAAATGCTAATGAGGTGGCATGAATATTAATTTGAATGTTCACGTTAAAAAAGAATAAAAAAGAAAAAAAAAACTCCAAGTAAAGCATTTGAAAGGAGCAAACGAACAAATGACAAACAAATGAAAAGAATGCAGCAGTTAGTAATTAGAAATAAATGAAATGGGGCAATTATTAATTAATAAGAAACAAATGAGTAGTCTAACAATTAAATGGATGCTTTGAAGCTCGAGAGACTTCCAAAGAGCCCAAGAATCATATACCAATTAGAATACACTAGAAAATACCAATGAAATACTATGTAAAATACACGCAATATACACTGTTATTTTATGCAAGTTTTTCACTTTAAATTGCAAATTTAGAGCTATAGGAGTTGGATTTTAACGAAACAAAAAGGGGAGACAACTCATAATTCAGTGTAGAATTAGAGGAACAAATTATAAATTTTCAACCTAGATTCAAATTTTGACTAAATTTGACCAAAAATTGAAATTTCACAAACATTTTCTTTTTATTAAATTTGAGATTTTAATTTTCCACATTAATTCCAAGGTTTAAACATTACATTAATTTGAACGTTCAGTTACAACTGCAATAAATTCATTCATTAAAATTTAAATCCCAATAAATTCTTTTATTTTTATTCTCACTCATATTATTGAATCAACTATTACCTGATGAATATAACTAAAATTAGTTTACATTTTATTACACTCATATTCTACAATAACCATCTCTTACCATATTGATTATAATATTTCAATTGCATTAATTCCCCATTAATTACCAATTTAATTCCAACGGATTAAATTCTAAGGTGAGAATAAACAATTCTTATCTATTAGTAATTCATATCCATTAACTCATTGTTTACAACCAAGATTATAAATTTCTTACCAAAAATGATTTCATATTCTACGATTTTCAATTAATAACAGATAATTTCAACATTGCATCCAACAATTAATTTATTCCATATTTACAATTATAAACAAATTAACTTTACAATTATTTCAAATGACTGAAATCACATTAAAATAGTTGTCAATAACATTCAAATAACATTATTAAATCATATTCTAATTATTTTTCTCATTAATAAATCAAAAATTTTGATTTCTCACAATATTAAATTTCAAAATCTTATTTAATTTAATAGTTTTAATTATCAAAAATATGGGTCATTAACAAGAAGGAATCGAGAGGTTTGATATATTTTATTCAAAATATTCCATTTATAAATGCTTTAAACTTACAAATTTAGTTTAATATAAATTTTGAAAACAACTCAACTTCCAAAAAAATTCTAAATCTTAAATTCACAAAAAATTTCGGCAGAGTCTTCTTTACGCTGTTAAGTCTAGAAAATAATAATATCAAATATTACAATATATATATATATCAATAATAAAACATCTAAACCATGGAAAAACCAATTAAAATATCGTTGCAAAACCGTAATCCGAAAACGTACCTATATGTCGGACAAACAACTTTATATATGAAACCAAAAGCAACAGTTATTACTTCCATAAACCTGTATTCCACTTATATAATCCAAAAGAGTTAAAATTATGTAAAAGACTAACATTTATTAGTTGTTTTTAAATCAATATCACAAGCAACATACAATATATATCATAAATAAAAGCAGTACAACCATTTTATGCAACAAAGTAATCCATTAACAATCCATAGCAACCAAACTCACGATTTGTTCAGGTTCGGATATTTTTCCTAGACAAGGGTGTTAAATAAACTAAAAAGTGTATCTTATGCTCAACAGCCTTAGATAATTACTTAATAGATTATTCAAACAACCTTAAACAATTTAACATATCATTCCCCAAACATCACATAAGCCAAACACATAGGATTTTAAATATTATTTAAGTTTATTCGATTGGTTTCTTTTTCATCGTTTACTTTTCATTTAATTTCATTCATTCATACAGTGTCATTTTTCTAATTAATTTTCATTCGTTTACTTACATAAAAATTTTCATTTGTTATTTGAAATCATCAATGAATCCATTATTGAAGTATTACAGATATTTCATTGCAGTTTAGTTCACAATTATTGTTCATATACAGTATCATTTAATAATAATTGTGAATTGAAGGTTATCATTTATATTCATTTCTTTAAATACAGTATCATTTAATAATAAACTTATTTGTGACTCATTTTAGCATTTCTTAGAGTTTATAATCATTTTCTTAGATAACCTTCACTTTTTTATCATTCAATCTAATTATAAATCACTCAAAACATAAACTTAAGTTTATAATATTCGTGTAACATCTTAATTCTTTTATTTATAAACATATGTTCATTTTGAAGCATTTTTTTATTAAGCCTTTACTTGTATAATATCCTATTACATATTCATATTAACATTTCAACTTTTAAACCCTTATGGTAAGTTTTATACATGTTTTTAGAATACAATTGAGTGTTATAAAATTATCTTATTTATTTTAGTTATCCAAAATATTCCATAATTTACATCTTCTAAATTTCATTACCCTTTAAAATACAAGTGATAAATCTCCAATTTCTTTACAGTTTCATTAATCATTTGGCTTCTAATTTCTTATTTTTCATTTTAGAAGTTCCAACTATTAAAATTTCATTTTATTTCTACAACTAACAATCATTAATTTAGCAGGAACTTAAGAGCTAAATACCGAATTCATTTCAAATCATTTTGAAATATTATATACTCAGATCTTTTATATATATCAAATCATACTAAAGAAAATAAAATTAAAATTTGTTTATCAAGAAAAATGTATAGTAAAGCTATTAAAGTGGTCTTCCCACTTTGAAACTCGAAAACGAACATCGATGATGTCGCGATCATCACCGAAATTATTTTCCAACCATAGAAGATAGGAGTACAAAACTTATTTTCTTTTAAAATTCCTTTAAAACATATCTTTCGAATCACACTGAAAATATTTATATCCAAAAATACTTCCAAATAATACTAATATTATATTCCAAAATCTTTGAAAACCGATTTAAAACTCTAGAATATAAGTTCTCAATTTTCCAATTCATATTCGGTTTATTTGTAAATCCTATTTTGCAACGAATATTTATAAAATTTTACTTCCTAACAAATAAACATATCACATACAACTATATCCATTTATAAAAATATTCTTTTATGTAAAAAATATAATACTAGGTAAAATTATTTCATTTACCTATTTTCAAAAACAATATTGTGTCGGTCTACCTTATTAAGTGTTTAGAAATATCTATCGATGTCATGGCGTCCTATGTATCGACCAGAATTTATAAATACTAAACAGAACAAATTAATACAGTATAAAAACATTTTTATAGCACTAACAAATACGCTCTCTCATGTACACTCAAACTCATTCTAGCGTATTACTAACTCTATCTCTAATGAGTTAAACCCCAACAGGCTAAGGTATTTCTAAACCAAAGCTTTGATACCAACCGCAACGACCCACCTTTTTGTACGGTTTAAATCGACAGTAAACTACACATGTCGAACTCAAACCATTCAAAAGGGAGGATTGTCAATGGGGTAAATAAGAAGATAAGAGAAAGAAATGAAAAATAAACATAGAATCTCACAGTGGAATGACAAAAATATAATAACTAATTAAACAGTTTATGAAACTGTTTTACAAATAACATTTGATTACACCTTTACAATACAATCAAAGTTATACATACAGCAAGTATAATAGGATAATGCAGCGGAACAACATGATGCAGTGGTATATATGTATAATAAATGGCATACCAATCTCCATCCTTATCCTCCAAAATCAAGTCTTCAACATTGAAAAGGTCGGGCTGACCCGAGATAATGAAAAGACAAAAGCAAAACACTTGAGTTAGGATATGTAAGTAAATCAACTCAAGTGAAATGCATCAATAACTCAAAGGATGTTTGGGATTTCCATCCTTTAAGGTTCCGTCAAATTATCTACATATATAGTACAATATGCTACATATAGAATTCTATCATAAAGTAAAATATTAAAATAGCGTTAAGGCGTTGTCCATATATCCCCCTTAACACATTTCTATATAAGCATCGTAGTCTATACAGTACTGTAAACTCCACCTTAAACTTGAGGGATATTCAAGGAGCGCTCCATAGGTATGACAAAAACCAAATTCGTAGCGGGCTCGATCAGGATAAATATGACAAGGCAGGTGAGGTAATGCCCAGGGTAGGATTCTACCGTTTTGCACTCTTGGACATGTAGTAATTCATGTCCACTGCTATTGCCCACCTTGAGACACACTCTCATAATCAAATCGAGGGTGGCCACTTATTAATCACAAAGTAACAGATATGGTATCCAAGAAGCATGCTCGATAGAAGAAGCGACCCCACTTGGCCTGGTATAGCTCATGCTTTAGTCATCTTAGTTATGACTCGAAAGTCAAGGCTATCAATCATCGTTCTCTTACTTCATTCCAGTAGCGTTCACCAAACCATCATACTTCATTCTGGATTCTCCACCATGTGCACAGTTGTTAAAATGGTTACGGATTGACACAGAGTATGTCAATATCACTATAACAAAAATACCCTACTGCAACTACCAAAAACTATTGTAATAGGTCTATTACAACTGACACTCGTCAGTCTTTGTATCCATAGTTGTAATAAAGTAGGATTATTTTACAAGGGGAGCGGAAAGATGCGGGTGCGGTTGTAAAATACCTTTTTACAAACTGCTTTTGGCAGTTGTAAAAGAGTTATTTGCAACTGCCGATAGCTGCTGTAATAGAACCTTTTCCAACTGCATTTCACGGTTGTAAAAGACTTCTTTACAACTGCTTAGGGCAGTTATAATTAATATTTTAACAACTGTTTTCGCCAGTTGCATTAACATTTTACAATTGTTTGTAGTGGTTATAATACGATTTACTACAACTATTAGTGATAGTTGCAACAAATATTTTTGCAACTGCTACAAACAACTATAATCCATCTTTTCACAGCTACTATCAAGCATAAATTTCCTGATATTATAATTAAAACCAACATTTCATTAATAATAATCACAATCATTCAAATTAACTGAAATAGCACGAACCATTCACGTTCAAAAAAACAAAAACCATTCAAATTTATTTAAGAATTCATAAATCCTTTAAAAACATAACTAAATCTATAACATATATTAGTAAAAGTACATATACGTACTATACAAAAGAGATAAATTCTTTATGTCAAGCAATAGACGTCACAACCACTTGACCTATAGTATAGGTATCTGAAGTAGGCCTAAATAGAATACTTTTGGGATCCACCACCACATCGATCCAAACCTTCCAAGCATCTGCTCATAGTGGCACATTATGCACTAAAACAGTAGAATCCGTAGATGCAATTGTTGCTTCTACAACAACAATCCTTTGCCAACCCAATAATTTGCACTTTCTTGGCTAATTTTGAAATTGTATATTACCACCGTTTGTGATGTTGCTGCTACTCTGATGTGGCTGCAAACAAAACTCACCAACATTTAATTAATACCACTTGACACGTAATGTTGCTTTTGTATCGCTCATTGTGTATGAGAGAATGACAAATAATATCAAAACTTCAGTAAGCATGATAAATTTACAATTTATTACACAATATCCATGATTGCATTGAATATACATAAGAATTGAAGTTGTTTACCCATTCACAAACTTAGCTGCAGTTGCAGCACTCAATTTCAATAACCTCATATTCCGACTGGTAGGGACTTTATCTGAAATTTCTATTATATTTAGTTGCATCAGCTCAATTTTCTATTATATTCATGTATTTGTGACTTGGCATCACAGTATCGTAGCTTAACATCACATTATTGTAACTTCCATGACAGAAGGTACTAACTTGACTTAAATGAAGCAAAAATCATTGTTCTAAGACTTGTAGTTTCCAATAACCTTTTCATTTTCAAATCTCTTAACATCACATTATGAAGAAATCTAACCCACGATTTAACATCTAATTGCAAAAAGAAATTAAAGAATTATGTAAACGTGGAAATCAAAGTTGAATTTAAAAACTGAGTCTATTAACTTGATTTTTGACTGAGTTATTTCACTTAAATTTTAAACTGCATTAAATAACTCAATTGAAAATTGAGCTAAAATACTCAGTTTAGAAACTTGTCGGTAGTATACCGACTTGGTTTAAAATTTCAGTTTTCAAATTCGGTTTAAAAACTGAGTCGGTATTTACATTAACTCAATTTAAAAACCAAGTCACTTAACTCGGTTGTTAACTGAGTTAGTATCGACTCAAACTGAGTTTGTTCAAAAACCAAATTAAAAATCCCAAAACTAAAAACATTGCATATAACACACGTTACTAATCCCAAAACCAAGTCCACGCCTCATATTTAACAAAACCCGTGTACAATATCTTCCATTTTCTCTAATGACCAGATAGCCCCGCATATCACACTAACTTTCTGACATGACCCAACACTCACTTTCAGCACATGGTAACATAAACAACACCCTTACCATCCGACAATGTGCACACAAATATACATACATATATATGTGTGTAGGTATGAGCGCTCTATGATATCCTTATTCGGGACTACCCTTACTAATGCTAAATATAACTGCATAATATACAAAGTTCAAAACAATTACCTCTCCTTGATGTTACTCGTTCCTGAATGACGTGCTTTTCCGTGAAAGGTCCATACACATATGTTAGATGAATTCCAAGACACACCAGATGTGTCACAATATCTCTTGGAGAATGCCAAATAAGGTTCTTACACCAATGACATGGGCATATAATTTTTCTAGACTACCCCCACTTTCTGCACACGTACGAAATTTCGAACGGCTTGCCAATATTCCTCTGTCATTCTACAAAAAAAAATAAACATGTCCTTAGTCAACCCTAAATAGTAATAAGTGCAAAACTATTAATCAAAAATTATGAAACATTGACAGATAGACCCATGTTTTGTTCATATCTGGTGTGGATCCGATTGGGTGCATATGCACAAGAAACCAGTAACTACAACGACAAAAGGAACTAGTAAGTTTTAAATAGTATCTTCTTTACATGTACTTCATCAACAAATAATGGTTTATCATTTACTTAAATGCAAAAAGGTACTTGTGTGTATGAGTACTTAAAAGTCAATAGTCAACTTCTTAAATTTGGGCTTGTAATGGAGTACTCAAGTACAAAGGCTATATTTACACTTAACTGATCTATAGCGGTGTACATATGCAAGAACCCGCCTTTACCATGTAATCATTTGTTGTACATCTGACTTGATTTCGAAAATTTAAACATGCTAATGAAGCAATATGATTTATATTTGGAACAAAAGAATACCAAACTACATGGAATTACATGTATCTAATAAGCTGCAGTAACGTTTATATGAGTCATTACACAGAATGAAAAATTCGTATTTTATAAGCATGTAATGATAAGATACAAATGCATACGAACTACCGGGCTACAAATTTTGCATAAAAATGCAAGGCAAACCTAACAGCCTGTAGAAAAACACATTGTATGTTCAAGAGTACTAACAGTTAATAACCCTATGTTTTAGAAGAATGCAGCCCAACTTCCATGTGCCTGCTTAGTCTGACAAACATGAAAAGGAAGTGGTGTAAGTATCCCAATTTTTAAATAATTTTTCGCTGTAAATCCAAGGAACATTCAATATTCTATCTTTGTAAATTCATGGATCTTTTACAGCAAATGCATATATTGCTCTCTTATATATCAAACTGTAGAATATGGAAAAGACATCTGACATAAATAGGTAGGAACGACATTAATATATTTGAAAATCTAATTATTATTTATTAAAAAATAAGAAGAAATAGAAATGTAACGTTTAAGTAGAATCTTACCATGTTACTTTCCAACCATAACGTCAGTTATGAACAAAACACGAACAAAATTTGGGGGAAAATTCAATTTAGATGATTATTTTTTTTTGCAAAACACGAACAAAGAGACGGAAAGCTAAAATAATAGATCCAATCTATAATTCATGGAAATTGAGAAATGTAAAACTAAATTACCTGGCATGGTCGAAATTTGGCAGAGAGATACCGATTCCACGAACAAAGGGCAAGGAGAGCAATGATCGAGAGCGACAAAGGCGGCGAGCGGCAACGGAGGCAAGCGAGTTCGTTTTGGTTTCCTAGGTGGAAACGGCGGAGGGTAGCGGGACGAGGTTAGGGTTTAGGTTTAAAAATGAACGGTCAATGAAATGGAGGGAAGGAAATGGAAATTTTATAAAGCAAAAAAATAAAGAAGGGAGACAACTGTCAAAACAGTTGTTATAAATATATAATATATACAACTTACAAAAATTAAGCAATCTCATATTACAACTGCTGCACAAATAAAGTTGTTAAAAGTGTCTTTGTTACAACTGGTAGGATAAACAGTTGTTGTAGAAAAGCTATTACAACTACCTATTTGCGTTGGTTATAAAGGAAATGTTGTAACATGGTTGTTTTGTTGTAGTCGAAATATAAATAAAAACTATCTAAATATTTAGGTTCTTGTTAATTGAAAAAATAGAAAAAAAATACATCGATAATTATTTTGATATAGTGGTTAATAATGAAAATTTTATTTCCAAAGGTACCACCGAACCCTCTTGTGTATGGTTACTTTTGACCTAACCACTTGGACCTTAACGTAGGAAGTGAGTACCAAAATATAGAATCTATTTTTTACAGGTGCGCCACATATTGAGGGAGAGATTGATTCCAAATTGCATTCATATGGAAATAATGCTACAAATAGGGAAATATCAATGCAACATGGAAAGTGCATCATGCATTATAAAATTAAAGGGGAGCTACGATTTACCAATAAATACCCTAAGTTTTACCTCTTTGTTATGATGCCAAAGAGGGGGAATGTGTAAAAGACACGAGCATATCAATAGAGGCATTACGTTGATACTGGGAAGCATATATTAAGAGAAGCATTATTATATAAATTTTATTTTATATAAGTTGCAAAGTTGTCATCATCAAAAGGAGGGAGAAT
The DNA here is from genome assembly GCA_030765085.1 of Allium cepa. Classification (NCBI taxonomy): domain Eukaryota; kingdom Viridiplantae; phylum Streptophyta; class Magnoliopsida; order Asparagales; family Amaryllidaceae; genus Allium; species Allium cepa. The sequence continues at coordinate 869,727,262 of CM060937.1, read as the reverse complement.
GAAAGAATTATATATATATATATATATATATATATATATTGTTTTGACGATAACAATCATACGATAATTCTATCGATATGTTTATTGGGTTATTACAGGTATAACAGCTAAAGTAGACAAGTTATAATATACAAAGAGGAGAAATCTGGAAGCAAAAATCAAATGTCGAACAATCAACGGCTGCGGACTTGAGTACGTGCATTCAAGACTATACAATAAAATCAACAACTCATTTGGAGTTCAAACAAACGTATAAATGAATCAATATCAATTATTTATCATAATGATTTTGTAAAACTACTCAAATGATCTCTGAATCCCACAAAACTTTACCATAACTTCATATACAAATCCTAGATATATTACGAATTTTTTTGCATTTTTCGAAAGCTCAACATATCCAAAATAATAAAATATGCATGAAGCACGGGCCGAGGCTGAAATCGTGCCTTTTTGTTTTAAATCGCGTCCATTCGTTTCAAACTGTAGCTCCTCTTCATCCAAACACCGTTTCACTTTCGTAGTGGCTACAAATAAGATAGAAACAACTCTTCGTCATCCATTTGATTTCTATATAAACCTAAGCTAAATCCATATTAAACACAACTTTTTCATTCTTCTCATATGCTCTCTATTTTCTAGTTTTCAATTTGTGTACCTAAATACCATATCAAAAAGTTGCAAAACTCCACTTCCTAAACCAAACATCATTAAATCAACTCCTCAATTATTTGAATGGTATAGGGAGTTGTAAAGGGATTAAAAAGGAAAATCGGTGTTATAAACACATTGTTGTAGAAAAAGTCTTTTCTTCAATATAGAGTTGAAGTCATGTTCGACTGTTTAGGTGGCATATGTAAACCTATTCCTCTGGGTGAAGTGATGGTGTTGATAGTGAAAGTTATAAGAGGCGTTTAGGGATTGGATATAGGAGAGATGCTTCGAATTAGTATAAAATCAATTGTGTGATCTACTTTATTATTTCCGCTGCATTTACATTATTTTTTACTTTTAGCCATCTTTGATCATGTGCATAAGGACTAACAGAGAGGCACGATGAAGCTAATTTGAGGACATCTACACATCGAAACTGAGTCGTTCGATATTACAATACCAAGGTCAAAACTCAAACTTTTGAAATCGGTGACCTCATCCTTAAACAAATCTTTCCTGGCCTTGGGAACATAGGCTCGACTTAGGAAGGTCCCTATGTGATCGGAAAGAAATTTAGAGATGGCGCTTTCGAATTGGGAACAATGGACAAGATCTTACTCCCGTGGGTGTGAAACAACGAATACTTATGATGTTATTTCACTTAAATGTAAACTTTTATACTTGTCAAAGTCGTGTAACCAGACAGAATTTGTCATTTCTACTGTTTTATAAGAGGAATGACTTCTGAAGCTCGTAAACCTATCCATACTCAATTTTATATTGTGAATAGTGTTATATATAAACAAACATGCATATGCAAAGTGTAGGTGTGCAAGTACCCAGAGGTAGGTGCGATTAAGCTTCCACAATCCATTATCGAACACATGAAATTCAACCATATTTGGTGTTGCCTAGAGTTTGGCAGAGCATCTAGACTTTGCCCACAGTAAGCACGACAAAAGGTCTGCGCCCGAAAAAAGGCATGACCTTATTTACAAACTTTGATTAACGTCCGAAGTTAGGCATGATCGAAGGCAAACATCCTGGAAAAGGATGTTTAAACCACTATGATTAAGTGGTTAACTCCGACCGATGCTAGATTTTGGTCATGGTTAACATGCGTATTTTGAAGAATGTTGTCCAAAGGGACATCTGAAGGTGAATTACTATGATAACGCCCAAAGATAGGAACACTCACACGCGAAACATCCTTGAAAGGAACGTTAAGACAACCCTTAAAAGTAATTGAACTTTGACCAAGTTCTAGAGTTGAACATGGTCATATGCGGATAGACATCTAAGAGATTATTCTTTCCTCACAAGCAATGAAAAGGTGGATAAACATCTTAGAGATTATTCTTTCCTCACGAGCAATGAAAAGGACTAAAGACTTAGTCTGATGAAGACAATGAGAAGCGGATCGCAAACACATTGAATGTAGAGCGTGCTCCTCAAATGCATATGCAATCCACACAAGACTTGAATCAAATAAAAAGTATTTTTATTCACACCCAAAACAAGTACAAGTGTTATTAACATCCAAGCCAAAAAGAAAAAGCGGTGGCCGAATCCGCACAACACCGACCGAAAAAACAAACAACTGAAAGTGCCTAAGTACTTCTATGCAACAAAAAACATAAAGGAGGTGAATGATCATTTAATTGGCTTGTGCTTTTTTCCTTTCTTTCCATCACCAGCAGATTGTCTGCCCGAGCCTTCAATCTTTCTCTTACCTCTTCGTCCCCCACTTCCTAGACCCTTCGTTGGAGTACTCTGTGATGAAGTGTGGGGCACGCATTGAGTAACTCCGACCATAGGAATGTGACTAGAATGTAAATAGGATGGTTGGGAGATGTGATGGATAACGAAAGAGGGAAGGAGCAAATCACATGAAATGTAGAACTTGTCAGATGAGCTGAGTAAATGACAGGACACATCCTACCCATACATATATTTATTACATGTTGTATATCCATCTGGCGGACGGTGTGCTCCTTGATGGCATGTTGGAACCAATACATCGTCAAACGGGATTTTGTGCTTTTCAAAAATTCTCCTAAGAGACCCTTCTTCGATTTTGGAAGCTGGAAAATCTACAGGATAGTCTAGTATGATTGCTTCTTCAAGAGCATCGGGGCAGGTTCAGCTTCTTAACCTGGACTTTCTACGGGTTCAACCTTCGACCATGCTACAAGCTCTATTGGAACTTACAGAACTTGTTGCTCTACTTATGGATTTTCCTATTGAGGTACAGGTTGTACCATATTTTGCTGTGGAAGTGGAAATATAGTTGAGCTTGACTCGGTATCTGACTTGGTGTATCTAACAGTTGATGGACCTGCAGCTTAAGCAGAGAGACGCTCGGAACGTCTATTGGTTATAGCTATAAAAACTCAACACATATGTGATACCAGATTAATTGAAAGTAATGCCCCATGTTTAAAATGCAACCCTAGAGCAGTGTGGGTAGTGTTGATTTTTCGATATCGTATACCAGCTTATTCAAGAGTTTGGGATTTGTTTGAAGTGACCGTCATCTCTGACTGATCGAGTCAGAACTCATGCGTTCAAGATGTCACAAACTCGAGAGATTTCATTTTAAAGTTTTGATTCTAAATGAGTATGCCGGGGTTTCTCTAAATTGGACAGAACAAAAAATCCCAAGGGTGCGACTAGTGACAAACGGTAGCCCTTCAGGAGATTCCAGCGTTGACAACTTAAAGCCCCATTCCTAGGCATGACGGTTCAACCTCAAAGAACCCCAACCACGTCACCATTCATCTTCACCCATCTATGTATGCTTTGAGTTCGGTCTAATGGCCTTGTTCAAGTTTTGGAGCTCGAATCCAAGGATTAAGGTAAAGCGAATCGGGTCTTGGCTTATGGGTTCATTCAGTTGTCGAGATCGGGCTGAAAGCGATGATGATTGTAGGAATAGCGAAGAACGTCGACATTAGTTCTGGTGATGGACGACGGCAGTTCAAGTCGAGAGCAAAGCTTTTAATGGAATACCTCGAAGTTCTAATTCATTAGCAAATAAAGCAAAGGGAAAGAGTGAAGTGGCCTAAGTATATAGCCACTGATCCATGAAAGTAGACTGAAAAATTACCACATTCTTAGGTTATCAACCGGTATCGATTTATCCTATGGATTGGCATCGAACGATCAAACCTCAAAAATTATATAAATGGAGAGATATATATATATATATATAAGCATAAATATGCATACATGTAGTGTTTCATAGGAGATAATGTACACGTGGAGCCAAAGCATGATGGAAAATCAAAGCAATCATGCGTATACATGCTCAACATTCAACAGTTGGAATCAATAAAAAGTAAAGTCAAACCTGAATAATCCAAAAAAGAACTAGATCGAAATTGTCCAGCTTGAGATGACCGATCATGGGAACACACTCCAGTTTTATAATGCCAAATGCTAGTGAAGCATTGTGATGAGTAGCTAGAGACACGACATTTCATCGAAAATGTCTGGAAAGGGATAACAATTATTCGAAGCCCGGATTAGAGTCCAAGATGGCAATCCCAACTTATCTCGATTAAAAGTACATCGTGTTTGAAACAAGATGTACTTTTGGGGTAAATGTTATCCAGCCTTTTGAACATGCAATATCTTGACTAATTAGACAAATCAAACTTGAAAGCCATCGAAGCACGAGGCTTGGAGAGATAGCTATAGAGTCTTGAAACTAAGTACAACTAAGATCCATTGGTATAAACAAGGTTGATCCAAAAGTTTAGAGATGTGATCCATCAATCTGATGAATCGATACTAATCCATAGCTATAGATCGGTACCGATCTATAGGATCTCCTCGTAAATATTCCATTTTCTCCATGCTAGTATTGATGCCAAAAGCCCATTTACAACTCCATAGATCATTTGCATGCTTTCTGATATCAAATAATTTATACATAAAGAACTAGCAACTAAACTCCTTCACCGATCCATCCCAATGGTCAAGAAGCTAGTTTATAACAACTCAAAAGAATCAAGAAACAACAAGTTATCGATATAGCGATCCATTTCAATGCAACCAAAGAAATCCATGACCAAGTTTTATAGATTGATACTGATCCATAACCATGGATCGACACCGAACGATCCATATTGCGGTGTTGGCCACATCTTCTCTTAAGCAACTGTTGGGAGATCATGGAGAACATGGAGGAGGACGTGTCGGAGCCTTTCCCGACGACCTACAACTATAAATAGGGCTAGGGGGCTTCATTTTAGGGATCGTTTTGCTCTGGAACAACTTTGCATTTATTTCTTGTAATTAGTTACTGAGTGGTACCGAACGATAGGAACAGTTTTGTAAAACAAAGATATTATCAATAAAATCTCAAGTGGACGTAAGTAACGATTAGCGGAACAACTGTAAACTTTGTGTGTGCTTTTTTTTAAACTTATTTTCATTTACTTTTTCATCACCTTTATTCTATACATAACATTTTGGGTGTTTGTGTCAATTTTGACGCAAACAACCACTCATACAAAAAAAAATCATGCAACTATTACTCATCCCGTATATTTTATCACAGTATAATTTTATGTGTGTGTGTATTATTTAAATATGATATGTGCGTTAAATTATGAAGTTCAACCAATAATCCTTCATTTATCCATTTAATCAATATTGTGATTATTATTATTTTTAACTCAATTTTAATAATAGATTTGAATATCAATATATTATTTCATCCACCTTCATATTTGAATTCACCAAATATTTAATTCTAAATTTCATTCATTATTTGTTTGATAAAAGTATTTTAATCAAACAAATTATACCCTTGCTTAATATTTCATTTAAAAATCAAGTGAAATCACAATAGATTTATAATTCTATGCAAATAGTCTATTTCAATATTTGAAGTATTCTCAATTAAATTACTTGATAAATAATTTATACGTCATATACATATGTAGATATACGTGTGTATAAATATAAAATTTCCAATAGTGAAAAATTCAATTCTATATAATTTATTCGATAAATGAAAATATAAGTTTTCTTTCTTTCCTTTTTTATCAACTAGCGTGTCAGTCAATTGTTTATTCAAAACTATATTGATTAATATAAATTTAATTATCTAAACCGTGCATGCACATAATCAACATATTCGTCCAACTTATACTAATTTGGTTGCAGAATTCACCAACGATCAATTTTATAAATCAAAGTATTATTGCACAAATTCATAATAATAAGAAGAAACATATCAATAATGGGTTTATAAGATAAGCACTCGCTAAAATCGTCACATAATAACCTTCAACACCATCATCATCGCCTCCAACTTGACCGTGCAACAACCATTTCAGACCTGTCTTACTCGCATGTGGTCACTAAATCATCATCTCGGTGGTTGCATCCTCCAAGTCAGCTTGTGTCGTGTACTAAATATGGACCTCAATCCATTGCACCCCTCCAGTCTCGCGCTGCCAGCCACTACGGTTGCAAGCCTCGAGCATCCCCAACCCCAAACGAGGTCGTTTTACACACCCTTACACGACCACGCGTGCTCCCCCCTTCAACGTTGCAAGTGCAAGGCTTTCTAACCACATTTGTTTGTCTTCTTTTTTACGTTTGCAATTTTTTTGATTTTGGGGTTAGGGCAAGGAAAAGAGGGTCGGATCTCAAAATGAAATGCATAAGGGAGAAAGAAAGAGAAGTTGAGATTATTAGAGTTAAAATGGGCTTGGATTTTTGTAAAATTAACTTCCATTATTTTTCTTCATTTCTTTCAAATTTAAATTCGAATATAATTTAAATTTATAAGTTTAAATTCAATGTATTCTTATATTACTTTAATTGATTTCTTATAAGTTTAACAAAATATATTTCAAAAAATTATACAAAATACTTGTTTCAATTATAGGGACAGTTTGGCTGAAGTCCCTGTTAAGTTTCAAAATACACCAAACATTCTTGCCAAAAAAAGTATGTAAATTAGGTCTCTAAAATTAAGGCACTGAATAATTGCATACATTTGTGCAATTATTCAGTGAATAATTGCAGACATTTATGCAATTACATTCAAATTTTAACAGACATTTTTGCAACTATTAACTGAAAAATTGTGAAAATTTCCACAATTTTATGAAAAAATTGTGGAAATTTTCACAATTATTCACAAAAAAATTGCAGAATTTTTTTGCAATTATTCACCAAAAAATTGCATAAATGTATGCAATTACTCAGTATCTTAATTCTAGTGACTTAATTTATAATTTTTTTTGGAAGGAGTTTTCATGTGTTAAGTTTGATTTTAAGGATCTGAACCTAATATTCACTATTATTTATCTTTGTTGATTTTGTTAATATCGATTATTACTTATTTTCGTCTATTTTAATCATAAGAACTATTTTAATCATAAGAAAATTATTGTGGTATATAAGTATTTTATATTCACTGTAAACATTTTATTCGAGTTCAATATATTTTATGAAAGAAATTTGTTAATTAATCAAATTTATTCAAACCACAAATAAAATTTATTTATTCCAAAAAAATTATTCAATTAAATATATTTTAAGATAAAATTTATTCAAAATTAAACTCAAGCAATTTATTATCATAAGACCTAATTTATTACAAAGCCATTGAAAATCAAGTTGCTTCAACCCCCCGTAAAGAAAATTCATCACCGCAATTTCTTATAAAATAATTGTCGTCTCATATAGGAAAACATATACTTAATATTCATAATCATGTTTAAATAACAGTGTATATATCTTACTTTTCTTTTTTCCATTAACTTAGACAAATCATTTCAGATTTAAAAAAATAAACCTAATGTACATAATATGGTTCAAGTTTCGTTCCTCATAAATCATGTCATGTTTCAACATTTAACCGAGTTCATTTAACAATCTCCCGAAATTTTCCAAGTGTTAAATTTCTAGAAAATTTCGACACATGCACAAACACATATACTTCTGTATATATAATACACACAAACATCTATGTGTATATGTATATATACATACACACACACATGTGTGTGTGTGTATGTCTATATATATGTGTGTACACTACACCTCATTTTGGCTACACCTCCATCGCACACCTCCCAACACAAATACACCCCACCCCCATCCGTTTCCACCATATCACCATTAAATAGTAGCATGAGGTGACAAGAAAAAGAAACGATAATTAATTAAATAAGAACGTATGGTGGAAATCAAAGAGGTTAAAGGTATAGTCAATCCGTGGTGTGTAGCACTTGAAATAAATAAAAAGGAAAACTCAACCAATGATATCATTTATAAAACATGATTAAAACAAGTTTGATTGTTTGTATTAAAAGTTAAAAGGTTATTCCTCATTATTGTACAAATATAAACTTATGGAGAGGTGCTAAAAGCAGCACGCTTTATGTTAGTAGCACTACGGTTGACAATGTAACAAAAATCGTGGTGTAAAAGTGAAAAAATCAATAATATTTTGATGTGGTCATTAGCCAATTGCACGGGGCCTTTAGCGCTATTCACGTCACATTCATTGTATTTTGTGGCAACCATGTGCAATACATGGGTCGCTCACTAATAATCACTCGGTATGCAAATAGATAGAAAAGTGTCATTTTCTTCCAACACTATGATAGAAATTTACAGTGTGAAATTCATATATTAAAGTTGACAACAGTCAATCCAAAATCAAATGAGTTCACAAAACACGCATATATTGTGAATGGTATACAAATTGGATTAAGATCCACCACTTTGGTAAATGTACTAGAGCAAGGGCTCACCCAATATTTATTAACTAAAAATACATGTAAACCCCTAAGCAAAGTTTGTACTTTTTTATTATTAAACATTGAATTCCACACAAATGGGTGAATCTCTACTTTGATATATCATCAAAGCAGAGGATCATATTCCATACAAATTTCACAACTACAGTGTAGTTAATACAAATTTCAATGACAGTAAAGAATAGCCAGTCTCTACTATGATGAAACTAACACATGTTCCATTAGTCAATCCAAGACGATCAAACCATATTCTACATATACCTAATTTATATTAGCTATAAAAAGATAATCAAATGCTCAATCAGTTTGAAATGCATAGCCTGCCTCAGCAAAATGTGACCTAACAAGCGCAAGAGCTCTTGATCGGTGTGATATTTTGTTCTTCTCCTCTTTAGGCATCTCAGCGTACCTACAAAAAACATATTTATTAAACATATGTTAAAAAGTATATTTTCTACCTACTGTTTATTCTAGGAAACTTCTGCAAAACACTGTTCTAAGTTTTAAAATACAAAGCCGCCACTCCTCTAAAACGAGTTTTAAAAAATAATCATGCTTTTAGCTTCAGTCAAAATGCAAATATTTGCAATGTCAGAAACTACAAATATTTACAGTTTTCACTGTAAATTTTTGTAGTAGAAACTGAAAATATTTGCACGTCTCCAAGAATTTCTTTTTTAAAAAAAGTTCTGGTTATAGAAACATGGGATTAAGTTCAGATTTAATTTCTTGCAAAAAAACGAAAAAAAAGAATTATCAAAAATAACTTTAGGAGTGTAATTTAAAATAGTTTTTTGAGGCAGATTTTTGTGTATCAAACTTGAAAATAAGCAACGGATCCAAATTTCCACTTTATTTTATATATGATTATTTACGTCAACTCATATCCTTCCGGTTGAAATATAGGATCCCATCCAAAATCCATAGGACCCCTTGCTGGTACGATTTTGCCCTGCAAAATAAATATAACCAAATCCATGATTAATGTATGTTTATATAGAGCATTTCTATACAAATCCAAAAGTAAATATAATCATATCCATGATTAATATGTATAGATAGAGCATTCCTATATACATCCAAAAATTTACCCCAATTTATTGCTATTTCAACTCAACCATTTTTGGTCAGCTGCCTGCGTATTGTAATAAAAACCTATTAAATCTTACGATTCGAATTGTGTTCTAAATCAAATTTCTCCAATTAAAGTTCAATTCTTAAATTGCGATTTGAAACTGAATTAAAATTGCAATTGACAAAAATGCATTCAATTCATACTGAAATAGAAATATCAAGAAACTTGTATGAATCTGCAATTCAAATTATATGACTTTTTGGATCTATGATGTTTTAGGTTTAAATGCAGAAACTCAAACATTAAAATCAATTTCAAAAGTATAAGCAATTGCTGGAAATAATAATCCATGCTTTTGCATATTTATTAACCTACATAGGAAAAAATTCTAGTACAAAGACATAAATAATCATTAAAATATGACTGCTTTAAATCTACGATGGATGATTTAAATCCATTTTTGAATTAAAGGTTAATATTTACAAATTACTATTTGAATCCCATTTTGAAAACCTTGTTGTTAAGTGCAATCTTGATTGTCACTCGGCAATGGGATATTGACCAAAAATGTGTGTATTTTTACTAAGCTATGTATCGCAGAGCTGACAAAATATAGAAAAGTGTAAATTCTAGTGAAACACTCCTTGGATAAGACAATAACGAATGAGTACAGTGAGTTATAACATAATTCTTTATTGTTTGAACAATTGGAATGGTAGCAACTAGTTAAGTTTGACCAAGCCTATTTGAAACATTATGTGTCGCAATTACCAAAATATCCAAGAACCAGTTTTTGGTTGCATATAGTTGGAGATGGACATGCCAATGAATACTCCAAAAATCCAAAATCCATATGCATCCATATCCAAAAATAGAATAATATCCAATATTTCGAAAAACGAATACAAATGCAAATATGACAACACCCGCATTTTGAAATTATACGTTCAGCTTTCATCATAATAAAAGGTTATAATATGTGTGTTTCAATACAACGAATGATTAATATTTATTGTTTCATCATAGCAATAGTGTATATTATATGTACTATTATTATTATATAATAATAATTGCATATCCGCTGCTCTAAACTTTTTTTCCTTTTAAATTTTAGCATTAGCACTGGAACAATTTTATGTTAATGCTATAATTTTAAACAATTTTTCTTAGATTTATCGGCGCATAATTAAAATTTGATATCCATCCACTATCCGTGGATATGGATATCTAACATTTGAAAATAATTTCGGATACGCTTGTAGATATGACGATATCAACATCCAATCGTATCTGTTAACAAATCAAGTTGCAAAGCATGTAGTTGGATGCTAGGTGCAAATAAAATGAAAAGATGTCATTTTGTCCCAACGTCTTAAATAACCTGTGGTTGATGACAAAGTTTATTAACTAAGCATTGAATACAATCCAATTTTCATCACTTTGTTGCAAATATAAACAAATTGCAGCATATCAGAATCTGACTTTGTACCTTCTTGATTGTTTTATATGTAGATCCAATTTTTACTGGAATGCAGACAGAACAGAGAAGAGAATTGGATTAAGAAGATGCACTTGTTTGTTAAGCAACTCTATAGAAATTTAAAGGAACTGCAGTTTGAATTTCACCCTAAATTTCTTCAATATAAGTGAAACAACGGGAATTCTTAAAAATTGGGTATACATACTAATAAACACAACTACAAGGAAACATAAGAACAATGAATTACATATAAATGGAGGGAGAAAAATGGCAGACTTTCTTGTGCATGTATAATTGTGTGTGTAATGTGTATATATACGTTGACTGAGGATAGTAATGCAAACAAATTTATCATACCAAGGTTTTTCCAACAAATGTCATGGGCTCTATAGCTGGCCCAAGAGCAAGAGAGAACACACACATTGCATAAGCAGATTTGTCCTCATATGCTGCCAATAAATTATTTAAACCTGTAATACAAATATGTATGAAAAAATAAGTATAACCTCATAAGTGCAAACAAGGATGGTTTAAGTAAATGCAAAATGTGAATAACCTTCATGCCCAGTCTTTTGTAGAAACCACTTTCTGATATCCATGCATAACACACATTAACAAATATTAGCAGAAGAAAATTCTTATATAAATTTTTTATTTTAACAAACTGTATATGTAAAACTGAGGCTGCAATATATCAAAACAACTTTCTGATTAAGAGTTCATTTTGACAATATTTTTTTGTGATCTTTTGGCTCAGGCCGCTGAAAATCAAATTTAATACACAAAAAGTCCTTGTTAATAAAGCTACTGAGTTAGGTCCCTAATTTTCAAACTCATCCAAATAATAATAAATAAATCGTCCAAAATCAACTTCAATACCACTATCATCTTCAATTTGTTTTTCTCTTCATACATATTCCAACTAAATTGAAAATAAAATAAATACAGATCAAATAAGCAATAAATAAATAAATAAATAAATAAATAATCAAAACATAATGCAAATAAAAACTGCAAATATTTATGAAAATAAAAATGCTCATATTTGCAGCTTAAATCAATTTTTCAGCGATTTTTATGCGGAAAAGCTCACAACTTTAGGGATTCAACATATAAGAAAATTGCCAAAATAATTCTAGATACATAATCCAAAGTCTCATGTATTAAGTTTGTTTCGAGGAAGTGAATCCAAACTGCAACATTTTTTAAAATGGATCCAAATCAACAAAAAATTCGAAGCTAGTTAAAAGTAGTTTTGGGCTTTGACCTGTAACTTTTAATAGTTTTAAATGAATAGTAAAAGGTGTAAATGTTCGAATCATGGTATGAGGTATCGAACAACACCCCAAAATTTCAGTGGTACCATACCGGTATTGTCGTTAAGCGAACCGAAATCAAACAAAAAAAGGGGTTTCGGTTAAGGTTTTAAAAAATAAATCAAAAAACACGCAAATTACCCGACTAAAATCGCAAATTGACCTCAATTTCTGTTGCCCTAGCTTCAGCAAACCGGCTTCCTCCCTACCCTAGCTTTAGCAAATCACAAATCAACCTCGACTGAGAGCAGGAGAATAATTTATCCGGTTGGGTTGGGAAATAGATGCCGCGAGAAATAAAAGAATCAAAATAATTTATGCTGGAAATAGCTGTATTCTATTTTTTTCTTACTTTAGTTGGGCTGGAATGAACCGAAGCAATCGTGTAGTTTAGTTGGGCTGGAATAAGTATTAGGTTTAATTTGTTTAGTTTAGTTCAAGTTATTATTGTTTAATTTGATTTAGTTTAATTTATCATTCAATTTAGTTTAATTTACTAGTTTATAATATTGTGTGTTGTATCTATTCCATCATAGGTTATATTTTGTATTTTATTTACAAAGATCATTATGACATTTTGATTAACAGACCATTGAAAACCGAAACCGGGACCGAAACAGAAATTCTGAAATTTCCAAAATCGTCCAAAACTAACAAAATATCAAATAACCGAAAGCAAAACCAAAACCGAGTTCTCAAACCTTGGTTTGAATATATCAGTTGAAATTCAGTCGTAAATTATGAAATATGCCACAAGCAAGTATTTTTTTACTTGTGGCATATTAGCTTGCTTTCTTCTTTTAAGTCAAATTCAAATTTTTGCCAAACACAAGTTATTTCCAAACTGAAATATAAATAAACTCAGAAAGCAACTTACATGTATGGCCCTGCAAAAGAGTATAACCAAATATTAGCAAAAAAATCCTTACTTTACAATAAAGGCAAAAGAATAAACAATGATCAAAATTGAAAAATGAAAAATACCAGGGAGTCCATTAAGTGCATTAAAACACAGGCAGGTATCTTCCACTAGCACAGGTCCATTTACCTTCACAAATGTTGAGTTGAAATATATAAATATATTGGTTACATATTAGGCAGCAGATTCAAGAAAGCTTGACATGTTAAAACGAAGATTCTCTATAAGTAAATTGTAGTGATAAATGAGCCGATGCATATTACCTGAATTGCAGCCAAACGGGCCTTTTCCTTGGATATTTCTTCGGGTTCGCCTTGCAATTCAGGCACTGAAAGGGAAATATACCAAGTGACCTTGTTAAATTAGATCGCCATATATGGGTGTGTTTGTGTATATTGTTCTCTTCAGCACAATTTACCTATATTTTCAATACACACACATATGTATGTATACTGGAAATTGGTGTTAAGAGCTTATTTGTCTTTATAAAGAAATATTTCATTTTTATTTTTATAAAATAAGGACCATAGTTTGATTTTATTTTTATTTTTATTTTAAGCATATAGATAGATGTATTTGCGTTATAAAAAAAATCAGGTATTTATTTAATGAATGCAATTTTTTGGCTATATAAAGTTATTTGATAACCAAAAGATGTATACATGTACCGTTAAGATACTTATATATTTCTGTTTCAAGGACAAACATATATGAATTTATTAGACAAAGATAAATGAATTTATTTTTATCATTGAAACATAAACAAAAATACGCACATACATGCGTACAAATTCTGCACTAACTAAAATAAATGAAGAGTGGTAAACTGCAACATCTAAATCAAAAATTTGAAGTTAATGTGAATTATGAGCTACATATTAGCTAGGAAATGAATAAAATGGGGTTTTATATTATATCATAAAAATATATCTTGCTGAAATGAAATTTGAACCGCAACATGGGTACATTATTATAGCATAATTTTGCTGACAAAATATTCAGGAATTGCGAAATAAGCTTCTTGCTTTTATAATTGCATCAGGTAGCATATTTGTTCTACTAAGTTTACACTGGGAGATGCTGATAAGATGATAATAACATTCAGTATTACTTATAAAACTACACTAGATTGCTAGTGTAGATTTCCACATGCCTAATGTACATTACTTTGGTAACAACACTTAATATCATATTGTTTCCAAAATTTCATATTATCAAAATATTATCCTGGTTAAATAACCAACTTTATAATCATTACAGCTTGGATCATGGTTTTCAAAATGAGATTTAAATCGTAAATTGTAAAATTCAAACTTTAAATCAAAATAGGATTCAAATCATAAATCGTAGATTCAGAGGATCCATATTTTAAGGATTGTACATATTTTTGAAATTGATTTCGATGTTTGAGCTTCTACAACTAAACTCAAAACATAATTTTATCTCTCATTCTCTTTTTATTTTGTTTTGAAAACATTATAATTGGAATTATGAATCTAAATAAGTGTACTAAATATGTTAGTCTGAGTTCAATGTTTCTTTAATTGTGGTTTGAAATAAGTTTGAATCGACATATAAATTGAATCGTAAAGGGGGGAGATCCAATATGAATCGGGATTTAAATCATAAACAACAATGGCTTGGACTTCATCTTAAACTTGCTTGGCATTTAAAAGTTGGTACTAAGAGATGTTAGGACCATGTTTTAGCACATTAGCACATATCCCAAAAACATGGGGAATTTGATTTGCACTTGAAATCTGTTTGGGAACAAAATTTTCAACAACAAAAGTGTTTTGCACAGAAAAGTACACTTTTTGATACAGTTTAGTTGAAAAATATGAATAAAGGCAAATTTATATTACTTACTGATTTAGCAATCTTTTGCTACCTTTAAGTAAAAAAATTAAGTTGTTGCCCACAGGGGCGGAGCCAAACTTAGGCCAGCTGGGGCACATACCCAAGCTGAATATTTCGAAACTATTTACAAAGAATACACTATTACCACTTGGCCCTATCCAAATTTACATTCAGCCCTATCTCAAGCTAAAACACGGCCCTATACAAGATAAATTTTACCATAAAACAGTCTAAATCTAATTATTTTGTAAGTAAATAGTCTGTTCAAAATTATATTTTAAACTTCCCATTTTATTTCCTTACTTTGTTCCTTGTTTGAACAACTGTGTAGCTTACTATACATATTTGGATGTTTCTCTACCGATGAATCCAATTGAAAAAACATGAGGTCATAAGTATTTTCTTCTTTTGTCAGCTACATGACAAAAATGTCACCCTATCTGAAATTCTGGGCTAGCACCGCCACTGGTTGCCGAAAACACTTACAATAACAACTCATAACTTAATTTTCCAGATTACAAGTTATTGTCAAACAGCATTTTAACATAAAACCACAACAAGATTCACACATTGCATATTATTAATCATAAAAACACAATGATAAATTGGATTATACACTAACCGTATCATAGCAAAAATTTCCAGTTTTTAAATTCTCTGGTGTGCATAGTTTTCGATATTTTGAAAACAGCTACAGCAAGACTCGAATATTTAAAATTCAATGACAATAGCAGACGCAGCCATGGCTAGGTCTAAATCAATATAATAAATTTACGAAGAATTAGAAAATTTACAGTCGATTTTGAGGGATTGAAAAGGAATAGAGTTTCCGAGAATGGCGCGAACTTCTTCGAGTTTCTTGGCGTTTCCGGTGACAAAGGTGACTGGTCGGAGCAATACCGAGCTGATCAACGTCTTCGGTGGCGGCGGCAATGGACCTGACATTATTTTTTCTTTACTTTGGGCAGATTGATTGGTTGGTTTATTTCGCACTTTAGCCCATTAGTTTGTTGACCTTACAGATAAAAGCCCAGTAAGAATTACTTTCAAGCCCCGGCGAGCATCAAAAACCGAAATCCGATATAAACTTAGATCGAAAATAGCCACGAGTTTTGTGTGTGTCATCTATTCATTCCATTTCAGAATAAGTACACGTTATTTGAGTCAAGTAGGATCGGTGTATATGACCATTATTGCAAAATGAAAAAATTTGTTGTCATATTTCTTTGCATATGTCCAACGGACGTGCTTATCATAATGGTATTAACATGCATAGAATTTTACTAGCTCAACCGTTTGTTTACCCAACCGGCCCAATACATGGTTAATTCAGTGCTTTTAATTATAATTCACTCTAACTTCCCCTTCTAAAATTTTAGCCCGTACTTGTAACTCGGTTTCCCTAGCATAAGCCATGGTACACACACACATATCCACTTTTATAAATAAATAAAAATTATAGCACATATGTCTATTTGATCTAGTCGTTTATTTCTTTCTCATTACACAGCATCGTAATCCTCCACTAGTGTTACGCATTTAAGACATTTAATTAACTTAAATGTACGGACATAACGTAAAATAATTAAGAAATTAGAAAAGATAAATATTTGAATGTAAAATAGTTTTCATACAATTATAATTTTATATAGTATTGTTATTTATCTTTTATACATTGTAAAACCTTCGTCCTTTCATGTACGTATCTCTAACTATTTAACCCTTCAAATAAAATGTAATCCACTCAAATTAAATTTAAATTTCTCCACCGATAAATAATATATTTTATTACATAAAAATGTCATTTTCCATCAATTATTAATCTATTTTCACTCTCCCACGAAGAATACCAACGTTAATCTACCAATTAATGTTATCTGCCTCTCTTATTTGTAACTTAGAAATCTCAAAAAGCCTCTTTACACATATTTTAAATAGAAACCAAATCAACATTAATCGTTTCTTTATATTTTCATTTCTTATTAAAGTCACTTAACCTCGATGCATTTAATATTTGTGTCAAAAGTTGGACAAATACTCGATCATATTGTAAGTAGAGAATAAGTAAATAAATTAAACGAAAAACAAAATAAACGACATATAAGAATTTATAGTGGTTCCGCAATACTACGGTTTACGTCCAAATCTGTTAATGGTTTTTGAGAGATTTTACGGATTATGTTCTTACAGCTTATTGTTCACAAGCCGATGAGGATCCAACAGAGTAAAAGTGTAAAATCAAATCATTCAGATGTAAAAAAAAGATCTCCATTTTATACCCCTCTCCTCCTGTTTATGGACATATATTAGTGAAATAAGTTCTGGTATTTGCTACCTACGTTCTCCATTTTTAGGAGGAGATTTATGAGAGAGATCGTGGCCATGGTCTCATTTTGGTGGTCAATTGGGTATCAAGTTATGCTCCACAACTCGGTGCTGAGTCATGAGTTGTTTCATCTTTTGAGGTTTGACTCTATTATTTCATTCTCTTGAGTGGAAAGCTATTCACCAATCTTCCTTAGTTCCATGATGTATGTTGTTTATGGTTCATTCTTTGATTTCCTTTGAGTGGCTTTGCTAGTTCGTATTCAAGACTCAGTGCTGAGTTGAGGGCTGCAAATCGGTACCGAGTTAACACTTGAGATGTTTTGGGGAAATTTTCTCTTTGTCACTTGGTTCACTAAGGAGGATGGTAAGCTACTATCAAGTGGCAAGAAAAGTTTCATGTTAACACTTCGGACTTTAATTGGTTTTGATCTTCAAAGTTGGGATTCATGATTTTTGGTTTGTTTTTTTGATATTCAATGTTTCTGACTCATCCGGATATATGCCTGGTTTAAATGCGGGATAACACAAGCCCTCCAAAGTATGCCTTGTTGTCAACAAGTTATATTTTAGATTGAGACAAGCCATTGATTTCACTTCTGGTTCAAAAAGATGTATTCATCCTCTGGACTATGTTTAGAAAGCGGTAAGTCTTTTTTGGATTGTTACCTCACTTTGAACGATGAATTCATATCCTTTGGAGGATTTAAAAGTTGAAGTTTGTTGTTCGAGTTTGCTACTCATATTCAGGAACTTTTGGAAGTTCATTGTTTCGATTTTATGGTTAGGTAGAATGGTTTCACTTTGATTGCATTTATATTCACTGCCAAAAGCTATCTATCCCATTTTCTTCATTTAATTCTCCTCTCTTTTTTAGGTAAAGTAACAAGTCATGGCTCTTCACTCGGTGCCTGTTTTTCTTGCAAATACTTAATAAAAAAAGGTTTTACTTTATCATGTATGTCAGATCAGTGAACCCATATGAAAAATAACATAATTTTTATATTTTATTAAATTAATATATATATATATATATATGTATATGTATATGTATATGTATGTATGTATGTATAAATATTATTTAATTACTGATATATATTTTATAATTAGTTACAAAATCATATCATGGTTAAACTTATTCGTTTAATTTTATTTATAATGTTTACAATAATATTAATTTTCAAAAGAAAACAAATACTTTTTAATATTTCATTATTATTTAATATTATTTAAATCAATTTACTTTGTTAATAAATTATATTAATTCAAAAATGTTATGAAATTATTTTGAAAATTTTAAAAATATATTAGCACTAGATAAGCACTTGGTCAAAAAATAATGAAAACAACAACAACTAAGCTATTATTCTTAAACAAGTTGGGGTCAGTTGGAGATGGAACCCAAAACTAAATAACAAAATCAATTTAAAAGTCATAATAATAAGAATAACAACAATAATAATAAAATAAAGTCAAATAAGTAAATTAATAACAATAACAATAACTAAGTTAAATAAAAATAAAGATAAAAATAAAATAAAAATAAAAATATGTAAAGAAATTTAAAAAAATAATATGATAATAATAATACTAATAGTAATATCAGTCGAAGACCAAACGTTACGTCTTAGGCTCATGTTCTCCAGTCCTATAATCTAAAAATTATATTTCTACCACTAATAAAATTCATAGCTTATGCTTCTTGTACGTGGATCGCTAACTTCCACGCGCTCTTGTCCAACGCTAGCTCTTATGATATATTCCAATCCTTCAAGTCTCTTTTTACGACTTCCTCCCATATCAATTGTAGTCGACCTCCACCTCTACTTGAGCATTCGACGCGACCTATTTTTTTTTTAAAAAATTACTTTTCTTATTTTTAAAAATTAATGATTTAAAACAGCCGAAAATGAATAAATTACTATAAAATAAATTTCTGCTGAAAAAATGTGATTTTTTTTGGAATTTAAAATATGAAATGAAATTTTAAAATTAATTTTTATTAACATTTTATTAATTTTGAATGAATATTTAATTAAAATCTAATTACAAGCTGAAAAACATAATAAAAACAATTTTTGAGCTGTGCACATAACTTGGAAATAAATGAAAGAACTTAAACTTAATTTATATGTATACAAAATTTTAAATTTAAAAATTATTTTGTTATTATGTACATGCATACACATATTATTCATGGCTTATAAAATAAAAAATATGTAATTTAATATGTAAAATAAACTATATATTTAAATCAATATGTTATAATAATATGTATATACATATATTAATATACCTTTTTGTAAGTGATATATTACAAATATTTATTTATATATTTCGAATACACATACGAATTTAGATACATGCGTACATATATAATTAGTTAAACTAACTTACAACATATATATATATGTGTGTGTGTGTGTTTATACTATTTATATTAAATAATAATTTATGTACATATATATAATTGGCAATATATATTTGCATACTAAATGAGCTAACGTATCCGTTGCGATGTAAATCATAAAATCTATGCACAGGAATATTATACCTTGCATGGGTTGATATGTTACACATGCACTCATACATATATGTATACATGGTAATGACCCACAATTTTTGTTTCAAATAAGAATAGTTAATTTATTTAAATATACGATTTTGATTCAAATTTAATAAACAAAAAGAAAATCAGTAGTTAATAAAATGACTTATTTTTAATGGCGTATTTTTTATAAATTTATAGGATTTTTCCATAATTTTTAATTTGAAAAATATTTAAATTATCGTTTGACCTTTTTTTAGCAAACATTAGTAGTTTTAAAATTTCACTGAATAAGATTACTAGTGTATGTTATTGTCGTTTTGGCATCGTGTCGCATTGTTGTACGCGATCGTATTTTTATTTTGTTGTTCGTGGTTCATATGCGAATGAAATACCGTGTAGCGAAGTATTAGAAATTATTATAACATAAATTAAACTCCACACTTAGACTAATCTCCACTTTTTCGCTGTTCCCTCTTTTCTTTCTTTCTCCATTTATAGTAAATAGAAACCTAATAGCATACTTTAAATATCAAAATCGTGAGAAATAGACCATTAAAATTAACAATACCCAATCCGTTGAGTTCGTAGTGCTAGGGCTTCAAATCCATACAAAATTTGGTGTGTGCGGACGTGTTTGAGGAGTAGCAATGTAGTGAGGCATGTGCTAGAGTTTGTGATCGACAAGGATTTCGGGGGAGTTAGGCTGTGGGAAGTGGGGCGTCGGACTTAGGGGATGAAGGCGAGTGGATAGTGACAAAATGGAGAAGTGCGGTCGTGATTTGGGGAGTGCGATGTTGCGGTTAGTGGAAGCAAAAAGAGCAGATCTCGATTTATTTGGAGTGTCAAGCTCGATTTCAGGTGGTTGGCCGCGGAGAGGGCGTGAAGGGAAGATGTTCGGAGGTGGCAACGAGTGAATGTAAGGTGTGTAGAGTGAGATATGAGAAGAAATGTGACACCCCGCACCTCTAGGCACCCCGAAAATCAGACATGAAAAGAAGCCCGAGTGGTCGTGTGAAATAAAAATCCACAATATATCACAGAGACTAAGGCAACAACATAAAATGATTAAAATATTATAGCGGAAGAAAACTTTCACTAATTATAAATTAATAGCAAAACAACTTTTTTAAAAACAACATTATCCCAAGTTTGTTTCTGAAACCAAAAGTATCAAGTAGGCTCCGTAAAAACATAAAATATAACAAAGTACACAAGATAGGTCCCCATATATAGAGTAAAATATGGAAAAAAGAAACGAAGTAAATGAAATAAAAGAAACAAAAGCTAAAGATAACTACCGCTCCAATGACCCTCCAAGCTGCAAAGAACTACAGTTTAGACACACCCTTTTGTGATTTAAGAAAAATAGGAAAAATAGAAATGGGTCAGACATAAAGTCTAGTAAATGAAAAATAAAATGAAGCAGAAAGAATAAAACGTTTAATTCTAGGTCTTCCTCGGATATCGCGGATGGTGAATAATATAATACGGTGAATCCTTCTTAGATGCAGTTCATAAGAAGCCAAATTTCGTAGTCACTCTATAGAAGCCAACCATGTAGTAATACTAAATGTTAATCGGCCTGTCGGATTTGCTGTCCTTACCTATCCATGTGCTATAGTGTGAAAGTCATGCTCTTCACCCATGCGCTATGACTAAATGCCTCTTACGTCTGACCGACGCCGACTCAAACAACCTTGCAGGACCCCGAAGTTGTGCTTAGGCTCCACCAAACTATACTCCTATCCTCCTATCTCCTCGATCACCAACGTGGACTTGCCCCTATCCAAAGTATCGGTCCTCCGAAAGAGTGCCCGCAGCTGGGTCGGCTACGCAAAATCGTCCAACAATCTGCCTAAAGTAGCCTATGTCGTAGCGCACTTGTCGTGCTCCGTCCGCGTCGATCTGCCTGAAGAAGCCTACGATTACGGATGCTATCCATCCTATGTACTAGCAACCTATGAAAGGTAACAACCATCCTTATGAACCTACTTGCCCGCTCCTAGTACGTATAGCCAAAACTATATTTTGATCTTAACTGCATGAAATACCTATCCAGACCGTTACGAGGTTTACCTAGCAAATCGCTTCCAGAGTAATTAATTTTACCATTACATTTTTTATATTGTTTATTTCCATTAATCTGCTTTAGGCCATTTTTACATCCGATTGGTTATTTCAAAATTTCTCTTTTTCTTACATAAATGGTATTTCAATTTCATGTCCGTTCAATCCCTGTGGTTTGTCTGTAATTTTTATGCCATTTTGTTACAGATTTACGCTAGCTTTTGGGGTCCATTTAATTTACATTTTTTCCACCATAATTTACTTTCTCCTTTTAGAAATTTAATTTGTACAAAATTTTTATCCAATAGGCACAAACCATTTAATTACACAAAATTTCACTTTTACATTTTTAGGCCACATATGAAACAAACAATTATGCTAATTAGACTTTCAATTTTTTTCCAAAACTATATTCAAAATTATGTAATTATATCAATTAAAACTATAATTTTATTCAAGTAACATATTCTGAATTTATTCAACTAACCTATTCTATCACTAGAAATTGAATAACGATCCTAATTTAGTTTAATTGAAGCAATCTTATTTATGCCATGAAATGTGAATAACAATTTGTTTGTTCAAAATTTCATCCCAAACATGAATTAGAATTGAGAAGTGAAAGAAGAAGAAGATACAGTAATTTATATAAATTTCAATCTTATTTATGCCATAAAATGTGAATAGACAATTTATATGTCTCATATTTTAAAGCAAACATAAATTAGATTTGAGAAGTGGAAGAAGAAGAAGAAGTTGCAATAATTTACATCTATTCTCGATTAATAATAGAATTAAATTCATATTAACGTACCAGAAAAGAACTGAAATTGAACTAGTTTATTTTTCTATTTCATATTAATTTCTATTCACCTAGCACTTGAGCTTGTATAAATTTCAGAAAAGCTTTGCTTTAATCTTTCTCTCTTTGATTCTTCTAAATTCTCCAAGTTGCTTGAATATATATAGATAATTTATTTTGGTAGAAATTTGTTTATTTAGTAGAGAAAAGGAGGAAGAATAATACAAACTAATTTGACTGTAGAATTATGGAGATGGTTGAATAAGAGATTAGGTCTAGGTTAAATGATTTATTTATAGATTATTTGAGTGAATATAATCCATTAGATTATTTTAAATTGAATTTGGTTCTTTCATACACTTAACGGCTATCCATTCTAGCCCATACACATCACTCAATCAATTAAAATTTAGCCATCTCATCCTATTACATTAATGGAGCGAATGGAAAGCCGCCACATGATTAGAAACAACGTTGAAATACATAGGAAAATCGTTGAAAACGAACCAGCTAAAAAACACATCGCTCCAAATTTTGGGTTATAGCGAGACTTGATCCCTGGTTACTAAGGAAGTCAACATGCGCCTTTACCACTATACCAAATGTGTTTTTAATTTCTTTTTAACTATATATCTCGTAAAGTATCGGGGTGTTACATTATTCTCTCTTAAAGGATTTCATCCTAGAAATCTCCAAAGACAGAAGAACATAATTAACAACCAGCATCCAAGAACTGCATCCATTTAGTCAACCATCATCCATTACTACCATTGTCCTTATTTTTAACTAATGCAATTTATGATTTATGCAGAGTGAAATGCATATGAACTTACCTAATGTGAAAAGGTAGTCGTTTTTCTGATTCAGTTGACCTAAAGCAAGTATGCTTATGCCATGCAACCAAATGTATACAATTACCCTAGTATAATTAATAATTCTATATGTATGTTTCAATCATTCACCCAAATGTACCATCCATATGCAGCATCCATTTATAGATACACACACATACACACAACCATATGCAAATGCAATAGATAACAGGCACGTACATGCAGGTGTATGTACCTAGTTGGCCGATTATCTTAATAAATATATATCTAGTGCATGCAATGCATTAATTTGCAAACATTGGCATCCAATTGCAATCACTTTCATCCATCAAACATAACATGCCCTGATGACATGTCTACAACCAAGCTACCATCCATAGGTTTCACCTAAAGATTATTGAAAAGACCATCAGGAAAGATCAAAGATCAAAAATAGGATATTTGAAGTGTACCTTGAAATAGAAAAGGATAAGAAGTTCGAATTCTCTCCTCAGATTCCCATTTGCACTCCTTTGGGTCATCTCCCTATTGAACCTTCACTAGATGAACTTCCTTATTGCGTAATCTCTTGACGCTGTGTTCCAATATACGGGTGGGCGTATGACGCACAAGTGATTCGTGCTCTACCTCCACTTCCCTTAGTCGATTGGGTTCTACTACACTTCAGAATCATGTAGACACTTCCTTAGATGTGAATCATGAAAAACATCGTGAACTCCTGCTAACTTTTCTAGAAGATCAACTCTATATGCCATTTTTCCAATCTGTGCGGTAATAGGGAAGGGTCCTACAAATCTCGGTGCCAACTTACCCACCGAGTCAAATCTCATAACATTTCTCAGAGGAGAAACCTTGACAAAAACCATATCCCCAACCTTAAACTCCAAATCTGAACATCTTCTGTTGGCATATGATTTTTGTCTACCTTGTGCAGTCTTTAACCTCTTGCAAATCAAATTATCCTTCTCAGAAGTTTCCCTTACCAAGTCTGGTCCAAGCAAGATCCTATCGGTGGTATCCCACCAATAGACTAGTGATGTACATGGTATGCCATAGAGGGCCTCTAAAGGTGCCATCCCAATGCTTTCTTGATAACTATTATTGTACGCGAACTCCACCAATGGTAGGTGGTCTTCCCAAGAGCCTCCGAAGTCAATGATGCACAATCTGAGAAAATATTCA
Organism: Allium cepa; assembly: GCA_030765085.1. Lineage (NCBI taxonomy): Eukaryota > Viridiplantae > Streptophyta > Magnoliopsida > Asparagales > Amaryllidaceae > Allium > Allium cepa. The sequence goes on along the minus strand of CM060937.1, from coordinate 869,702,405 downwards.
AAATATCTTATTTACCATCTTAGTCTGCCCATCTACCTAAGGGATATACTGTGCTCAGATTCAATTCTGTTCCCAAGGCTTGCAGAAGACTCCTCCAAAACTCGCTGGTGAAAAGTAGATCTCTATCGCTCACAATGCTGGCAAGAACTCCATGAAGCTTAACTATCTCCCTTACATAAAGAATCGCCAAAGAAGCTGCCGTCCTATTACTCTTAATAGGTATAAAATGAGAGCTCTTTGTCGGTCTATCCACAATGACCCAAGTGCTTGTGTTCCCTCTCCATGACCTTGGTAATTCATCCACGAAGTCCATAGAGACGCTCTTCCATTTCCATAATGGAATATCCAATGGCTGCAATAGTCCTCTAGGCTTCTTCTGTTCTGCCTTTACCCTTTGTAAGTGATGCACTTGATACACACTCCGCCACCATCTTCTTCATTTCAGGCCAATAGAATACCCTCTTCATATCCCGTTACATCTTATCACTACCGGGGCGCACTGTCATCCTAGAATGATGTAACTCGGCTAACACTACATCTACTAATCCTCACTACAGGGAACACAAAATCTACCATCCCTTCTAAGCCATTCCCTAGTATCCATGGTATAGCGCCTAAGATGTGTTGATGACTCTCCTCTACCAAACTTATGTAAAATGTCCTTTACTCTTCGTCCACACCTTGCCTTGCTACAATCTGCTCCAGCAAAAGTATGCTGGACGTCGAGGGCTGCTAATAATCCCAGAGCTAAATCTGATGGAGGTCTAAGATCAAAGGCAGCAATGTAATCCAAATGCTTCCTTTCCAAAAACAAAGGACTTAAAACAACTTTGCGTCTGCTCAATGTATCGACCATTACATTACCCTTGCCATGGGTATAGGAAATCTCAAAGTCATAAGAGGCTAAAACCTCCATCCATCTTAGCTGTCTCAAATTCAAGTCTTTTTGAGAGAATAGATACTTCAAAGACTTATGATCCGTGAAAAGCTCAAACCTTTCTCCTAAGAGATAGCGCCTCAAAGATTTGAGAGCAAAAACTATAGCTGTCAACTCAAGTTCGTGCGTCAGGTAGTTCTTCCCATGCGTTTTCAATGTCTACTCGCATAGCACACTGCCCTACCCTCTTGCATCAGTGCTGCCCCTAGCCCGTACCACAAGCATCCGTATAACCTGAGAAAGGCTTGGTTCCATTCGGTAATACCGATACGGGCGCGGTAGTCAAAGCTTCCTTCAATCGACCAAAGGCATCCCCACACTTGGAATCCCAAACAAAAGTTGAGCTCTTCTTGGTAAGGCGAGTAAGTGGAGCTGATATCCTAGTGAAGTCCTTAATGAACTTCCTATAGTAGCCGGCAAGACTAAGAAAACTCCTTATGTCCATGACATTCTTAGGGGTCTACCAATGCTGTACTACTGCCACTTTCACTAGATCTACTATAGGTCCATTTTCCGAAATGATGTGTCCCAAAAAGCGAACCTCATCCCTCTAAAAGTGGCACTTGGAGAACTTCGCCTTCAACTTATGTGCTCGTAGGGTCCTAAGCACTTCTTCCAAGTAAATAGTATGTTCCTCTTTGCTTCGTGAATAAACCAAAATGTCGTCGACGAACACCACCACAAACTTGTTCAACGATTCACGAAATACTCGACTCATCAGGTCCATAAAATATGCCAGAGCATTGGTTAGCCCAAATGGCATGACTAACCACTCAAATAACCCATCTGGAGTCCTAAATGCAGTCTTCTCGATGCTATCCTCCACCACATGCAACTGATGGAATCCCGTGGCCAAATCGAGCTGCGAAAATACCTTGGCTCCTACTAGCTAGCCGAAGAGATCGTCTATACAAGGAAGCGGATAGCGATTCTTCTTCATCAGCTTATTAAGCTCCCTATAATCCATGCAAAGCCCGAGAGAGCCATCTGCCTTAGTGGCAAAGATGACAGGTGCGCCCCGCTCAGAAATGCTCCTACGAATGAAGCCCTTCTCCAAAAGCACTCCAATTTGCTTGCTCAACTCACGATGTTCCTTAGGAGCCATATGCCTTACCGATAAAGCAACCGATTTGGCATTATCGACAAGATAAATCCTGAACTCGATCTCTCTTCGAGGTGGAAAGCCAGCAACCTCCTCGAACACATCTGGAAAGTCTCTAACAACGAATATCGAATTCAAACTATCGGGCGATAATTCAAGAGGACAAAGGTGCTTAACATGACTGATCTTTTAAGATCACAAGTTACCTCCATGGTACGTCCACTACAAGTACCTAACCTCACTACCCTCTTATCGCAATCAAGAACAACACCATATATGGATAGCCAATCCATACCAAGAATCAACCAAACTCGGAAAAGCCCAATACAAGGGCACTATAGTCAAACTCAACCCCTAAAATAAAAAATTTCAAATCCCGACATGACATGGACAAATAGGCCGATCCTCCTATGGGATTTGATAATACTACTAGGTCGGTCACTAAGCAAGGATCAAGACCAAGACCTATACCAGAGTACTGGATATAAAAGAGTGCGAAGTTCCAGAATCAAATAGGGCACGAACAGGAAAATCAGATATAGATAACACACCTTCGATGATCACCTTCCTTCCCTTATCCACAACTAAATGAGTACTAGAGGAAGGAGCTGCCTCTAAAGCATACCTGAGCAGGCTGTGAAGGTGTTTGTGAACTGTCCTTAGCCTTCGACGGACAGTCCTTTTTCGTATGCCCCACTTGATCACAAAGATAGTACCTCAGTCTCGGTCGCTCTCCTGCTCCTCTACAATCCTTAGCAAGAAAACCTGGTTTCCCACAAGTATTGCACTTCTAGTCCTTCCTTGGAACTTTCTTTTTTTTACCTGACCCTCCTCCTTCTCTCCTCTTCCCTTTCCACTGCTTATTCCCATCACTCTTCTACGCCACATTTCCTTTCTTATCAGTATCAACAAGTAAAGCTATCTTTACCAATCCCTTAAAAGTGGTTTCCCTTGAAATGTGGCTCACCGGCAAACTCTGCAGCAACTGACTCAAACCCTTAGCGAACTTCAACGCCTTCTTGTGAGGAGTATTGATCAGGTCTAGTCCAAATTTGGCAAGCTCATTGAATTGATTAACATATTTCTTAGCTGTCATATCCCCTAGCTTGAGCTGTATAAATTTCTCTAGTTGCACTCCCTCTTCAGACCGCGATAAGAATTTCCTAACGAACATAGTATGAAAATCCACCCAAGTCAAATTATCAGCCTCAACCTCCACAATCTCCCACCAACAAAGAGCCTCTCCCTACAACTTCCATGAAGCCAACTGCCTCCAAGCCAAGTCCTCCAATCCCATAACTCCAAATATCCGCTTACAACTATAGTTCCAAGCTCTTACCTCAGTATATGACCCGGTGCCAAGAAACGGCTTGCCTCCTAAGCTGGTGTAGTCCTTGCATAACTTGGGAAAATCAAGAATGCCAGGCAGATGGGCTGGAGCCCCTTCCGCCGGAGCAGCATCCCTAGCTGGTGGCTCTGCTCATGCAGTAGCTTGCAATTAACTTCTGAACCAAGAAGGCATATTAAGGCCTGGAACTTCGAGGATATCTTACGGTTTAGACATTTCTATCTGTGAATATTAAAAAGATAGGATGAGGTACTCCATAAATAATTCAACAGATAGGGAAGAAGAGATATGAGGGACCCCATTTCTAAAATTTCTTTTTTTTTCAAAATATATACATATACTTTTAAAAGCATTATTTGGAATATCCTTTAAAAATTATTCGAAAACCTTTATATTTTTAAAATATTTTTAGGATTACCAAAACTTTAGCTCTGATACCAACTATGACACCCTACACCTCTAGGCACCTTGAAAATCGAACATGACTAGAAGCACAGGTGGTCGGGTGAAATAAAAATCCATAACATAGCACAAAGACTAAGGCAACATCATAAAATGATTAAATATTACAACGGAAGAAAATTTTCACTAATTATAAACTAATAGCAAAACAACTTCATTAAAAACAACATTATCCCAAATTTATTTATGAAACCAAAAGTACCAAGTAGTCTCCACAAAAACATAAAACATAACAAAATTTATAATATAGGTCCCCATATAAAGAGTAAAGCATGGAAAAGAAAAACGAAGTATATGAAACAAAAGAAACAAAAGCTGAAGATAACAACTGCTCCAATGACCCTCCAAGCTGCAAAGAACTGCAACCTAGACCCAACCTCCTATGATTTGAGGAAAATAGGAAAAATAGGAATGGGTCAAACATAAAGTCTGGTGAATGAGAAATAACATGAAGCAGAAAGAATAAAACAATTTAATTCCAAGTCTTTCCGAGATATTGCAGAGGGTGAGCAATATAATGTAGCGAATCTTTCTTAGATACAGTTCCTATGAAGCCAAAGTCCGTGGTCACTCTAGGAAAGTCAATCATGCAGTAATACTAAATGTCAACCGGCCTGTCGGACCGGCTGTCCTTAACTGTCCACATGCTACAGCAAGAAAGTCATGCTTTTGACCCATGCACTGTGACTAAATGCCTCATGCGTATGTCTGGCGCCGACTCAAACAACCACGTAGGACCCTAAAGTTGTGCTCAAGCTCCACCAAACTGGACTCCTATCCTCTTATCTCCTCGGTCACCAACATGGACTTGCCCCTATCCAAAGTGTCGGTCCTTCGAAAGAGCTCCCGCAGCTGGGTTGGCTGAGAAAAATCCTCTAATGATCTACCAAAAGAAGCCAACGTCGGAGCACAGTTGTCCTGTTTCGTCCACGTCAATCTTCCTGAAGAAGCCCATGATTGCAGATGCTATCTCTCCAACGTACTAGCAACCTATGAAAAGTAACAAACATCCTTGTGAACCTACTTGCCCGCTCGTAGTACGTACAACCAAAACTACATTTTGATCTTAACTGCATGAAATGCCCATCCAGATCTTTACAAGGTCTGCCTTCCAAATCGCTTCTAGATTTATTAATTTTACCGTTGCATTTTACGTATGATTATTTCCATTAATCTGCTTTAGGCCATTTTTATATCTGATTTGGTTATTTTATAATTTCCTTTTTCTTACATAAATAGTAGTTTAATTTCATATCTATTCAGTCCGTATGGTTTGTCTGTAATTTTTGTGCCATTTTGTTATAGATTTACACTAGCTTTTCGGGTCCATTTAATTTGCATTTTTTTCCATCCTAATTTATGTTCTCCTTTTAGAGATTTAATCTGTAAATTTTTTTTACCCTTAAGTGAGGGTTGTTGTTTTAGTGAAATTCCGGAAGAAGTCTGGGAATGGACGTAGGACGGTGCTCCGAACCCGTATAAAAATCTCTGGTGTTATTTTTATTATTATACTGCTTTTATATTCTGCATTATTTTACTACATTGCTATTATCTCTATACTCTGTATTATCATATATCCATATTATACGATCCATAGCACACTTTCAATTATGTTCAGTTAGATGGTTTATTTATAGATTATTTGAGTGAATAAAATTCATTAGATTATTTTAGATTAAATCTGGTTATTTCATATACTTAATGGTTATCCATTCTAGCCCACACACATCACTCAACCAATAAAATTTAGACATCTTATCCTGTTACATCACTGGAGCGAATGGGAAGCCGTCACATGTCAGAAACAATGCCGAAATACGTAGGATATCATTAGAAACGAACCAGATAAAAAAATCGCTCCTGATTTTGGGCGACAACGGGACTTGATCCCTAGTCACTATGGAAGCCAACATGTGCCTTTACCACTGCACCAAATGTGCTTTTAATTTCTTTTTAATTATATTTCCCATAAAATATCATGGTATTATTAAAAATGTGCACAACCATGGCTTGTGTGTGGACAAGTGATACTATTTGGGGAAGGAAGATATTTTGAGGGTAATTAATATGTTTGCTAGTTAATTAGAAAAATTAATCCCAAAGCTAATAAAATTCGTAACTTCTTCATACGAGGTTCAATCGAGATGCAATCTTCTGCATTGCACTCGTAGGAGCGTTATATATGCATTGGAATTAAATTTGATAAGTTTAAAGTAAATGGAATTTTTAGTTAAAATCAAATGCCATTCCATTTTAGATCAAATGTGAATGCGTAAGTGTTATTGGAATTTTGGTGAGTTAACTTACCTTTAGATGAACATTATATGATATATGTGTTGTTATAAATTTTTGTTTGGGTGCTTGAATTATTTCTTTGGTTGATTTTCTGCTTTGGAAAGTAGATGATATATGAATGAAATACAGGTAATACATGAAATTTTATAGAGTGATTCAGATTCCTAGCCACTGCTGGTTCTAATTTCATTGATATACTTATAAATTATTGAATTACAAAAGTATTGGTTGTGACTTCGATATGTCTTAATAGTTGAATTTGTAACAACCCGCATATTTATCGATTTTATATTTAAATATTTTATCATTCGTTGGATTTTAGTCCAAAAAGCTACTTTTTGCATACGGTCGAATTAGGACTCGGGACCACTCCCATTGAGTTTAAAATGCCGTTTGCGACCTTTTTGAGTATAAGCTTCGATATGTTTGGAGAAAGTTGATTTTTGCTACTTTTCACTTTGGGTTTGGTTTGGGCTCAGCCCTATGTTAACTTATGCTCAAATCTGAGCCACTCTTCCCCACTTACCCTCATTCTCTTCTCATTTCAGTTTTCTTAGCATTAATGGTGGGAGAGATTGGAAATTAAAACTCCAAAACCCTAGTTTCTCTTGCAAATCAAATTCCTAGCTCCAAACTCAAGAAGAACCCATTGGTAAGCTTCTCTTCTTCTTCTCCAACTTATTCTCTTACCAATTTCAGAAATTCCTAAACCTAATTTTGGGAATGTTCTTGTTTTTGAGCATAGATTCAAGCTCATTTGGGTTGTGTTGAAGAGAGGTTGATTCTCCAGGTTGATTCTCCATTTGCTTTCAAGCTTCTTCTTGTTTGATTTTGAGAAAAGGTGAGATTTTTATCTCACATCTATGACTATAATTATCTTTGGTTGTTAGGTTTGAATTCCTAACACTTCTTCATGATAATTTGCTCTTGATTTGGATTGGTTTTGTGAATATTCCAATTTTTGGGTTTTTAAGTCAAATTTGTGTGAAAATCCTTTTTTGGATGTTTGATCATGCTTTTAGTGATGCACCGAGGAGCATATAGGGCCGGGTTGCCGATTGGCATAAACCCTTAGAGCCAATGTTCGTCCGGTTGCATTTTGGAAGAATTTGCTCTTCATTTGGATAGGTTGAAAAACAGCCCAGGCAAGATTTAGTCGACTGAAAAGTCTGTTCAGTCGACTGAACCTGGAACCCGAAAGTTTCCAGGCATGATTCAGTCGACTGAAAAGTCTGTTCAGTCGACTGAACCTGGAAACAGAAAGTTTCCTGAACCTGGAAAATTTCCAGGTACAGGGTCAGTCGACTGAAAACTCTGTTCAGTCGACTGAACCTGCTGTTTGAGTCCATTTTGCCTTTTTGGATTGAATTTCCAATTTAAATCGATTCGTGTTGTTTCCTATTTGTTGTTATCATCTATTATGACTTGATGACCTTTTCTTTGGGAATTTTAGATATATCCACTTTGATGGATTTGATATCGATTTCTTGGATTTTATTCACGTCTTCGAATGTGAATTTTGATGATTGATTGTTTCTACAATCAATTCTATGATTTGCCACTTAAAAATATAAAGGTTTCAATACTAGTAGTAAATATCAAAACTCTTTCAACAAAATGATTTCAACTCTATTTTCAATAACAAAGCTCGTTTTCTTAAACCGTTTTCCAATCTATTAGTATATACAAGCCTTTACCTCACTCGTATGAGAAATCTAATTAAACGACTTAGTAAAACGAGTGGTATGAAACGCTTGTGTTTACTTCGTCGGTTAATTCTTGGACTTGTTCGATTGAATCTCTTGTGACATTCTTCTAGTGGAGATTTACAGTTTGTTCGTAAATGTTTAAGTTAAGCAAGTGGTTATGGGACATGAAGCTAAACTCATATATTTACTAGCTTAGTGTAATTGACACTTCTCGATGATCATGACGATCATTTTTGTGATTTAGACTAGCAGTTGTGCGATGTCTCTTTGTCTGCTTTGTGGAGTTTCGACTCAAATTTGGTGGGGTAGCAACCCATGGTCTTCGGACCATTCGTGTGTCAGGTCTTCGGACCATTCGGGTGTCAAATTAATGGCTAGCTACCATGAGATAGCTTCTCGTTCATGTGTTACAGCTGTTGGTGAGTTTTCATGCTCCCGTTCATGTGATAGGCCTCCCCTCCTTTATTTTGTGAAATTTCTGGATTTCGTGTGTCGAATTCTGGAGTTTATACTTCACCTATTTTTGTGATTTCTATTGATATGATTTATCAATTCTTGTGCATAGGTGAATTTGTGTGTCATTGACTGGATTTCTTATGTTGATTTCTGGAATTTATGTTTCGCCAACTTTGTGATTTCTATTGATATGATTTATCAATTCTTGTGCATAGGTGAATTCGTGTGTCATTAACTTGTTGTGAATACAAGTTTTGGGTGTGATACCCTTTTTGGATCTTTGAGAAGATTCTTTGATATTGATTAATCGTTTGTTGATTATCATTTACATACTTATATTAGTATGCCATTATGGATATTATACGTCTATGCCATATCTTATATGTCATTTATTGTGGCTTGGTGAATGAAATTAGGAGTATGACATTCCTTTTTATCTTGAGTAGATTATCGTGATATTGATTAATCTCTTGTTGATTTTCAATTACTTATATATATATATCACAGCTTGGCATTGTGATTATTATGTGTTTAGTCATATCTCCTATTCTATATCATGTTATCTGATATTTATAGTTAGACTGATCCGTTTATTATTTTCTTATAAATAATACTCGGGTCAGACCGAGATGTTGCAGGTGCTTCGACTTGACTTCTCTCCGGGGATACATTACTCTGACCTTTTGCTTACTACTTAGATTAGTAGTTTTTGTTGTATACATTTGAGATACAGACTCCATAATGTATACTTATTCTTTCGTGTAGTTCATGTAACTATTCTTTTGTGATATTGTGGATCTCTTTAGACCACTACTCTGATGAACACTTTCATGTGTTATATTCATATCTATTTCCGCCTTTGTGATATGAATTGTCTGTGACTGATTTATGTTATGTTTAGTTCTATATTTGTTTCCGAAGATATTATAGCCACTGTGTAGTAGCTTTGAGTTTGTGTCGGCATGTCGGATTTCCACTTGAAAAGAATTGCATGCTATACTATCTGACATATCGATGCTCGCACAAAGCAATTACACGGAAGGTCGCTCCTCAACAGCCTTATTCTCCGTGCTAGTCGACAGCATTACTCCGTAGTGTTCTTGGCTAGCGTGGGTATAGAGGTGGGGTATCACAGCTTGGTATCAGAGCCAAACTTCGGAACAATGTAGAATAATTTAACAAGGATCATCGTCCTAAGTCCATCTTAGGAGTCATGCTTTAGGGTTTAATTCGGGTCTTCGTACCGTCCTATCCTATTTTCTTTTATGATTCCTTGTTTTATCTATCAAGATTGCTTGATACTTATTTTGAGAATAACTTTTTCTTCTTCTTTATTTCTTTTTAAAGAAGAGAAATGGTTGGACCAGGCCGCCCCAGCGCCGGTCAATCTAGTGCTACTCCCCAGGATGGAGTTTTTATGTCTGCCGAGCAGCTTTTAGATCTTGTCAAGAACGCTCAAATGGCGGGCCCCAATCAAGAGCCTACTCATCCTAGATCCGGTTTTGCACGCTTGTGCCGAGACTATACCGATTTGGGTGGAAGGCCATTCACGGGATCCGAGAGTGTTATAGAAATTCAAGCTTGGCTCAAATCATGCGATCACATCTTTTCTCGCATGAATCTTATTGACCTTCATCGAGTCCAAGTGGCTTCTTGCATGCTCCAAGAAAGAGCGTTAGATTGGTATGAGCTTTTAATTTCTGAAATCGTTGAAGCGGATCTTACTTGGGAACGATTCCGGGAACGATTCGAACTAAAGTTTGTGCCGGAGGCTGAAAAAGTAACTTTAGCACGGCGTTTTATAGACCTTGTTCAAGGTCAATCCTCTGTGACTGATTACGTCGCATCCTTCGAGTCGCTTTCCAAATATGGGGTTGAATACATCAATACCCCATTGAAGAAAAATCAGAGATTTGTCTATGGCTTGAATAAGAATCTTAAAAAGCCATTACATCTGAAACTTGAGGTTTCATTTGATCAGCTTATTGATATCGCTCTTCGTCTTGAAGAGGCCGATAATGAAGGTGATGTTGAAGTGTTCGTGCCCAACAGAACTTCAACAATAACTCGAAGAGGCTAATTAATTTCAAAGGCCCCAATTCTAATAAGAAAGGGAAGCAACAAATTCCGGTAGCAAAGACTCCTACCTCTAGTAGTGGACAATGCTACAATTGTGGTTCAACAGACCATTATACAAGGGAGTGCCCGAAACCCCTCTTTTGTCGGTACTACAAAGTTTCAGGCCATCTTTTATCTTCGTGCCCTAAGCTTCCAAGCAAGAGAGAAGGAAGGCTGCAAGTTCCTAACAATTCTTCTCTTGGTCAAGGTATTTTTCATTCAATCCTTGATGACATTTGCTTTGTGATTATCTTGTTCATGTTCTTTTTGATATAGTTTCCATCTCACTATTTTATATCAAAAGGACTTGTTAATTCTTTTTCTTTGAATATTTTGTGCTTGTTGACTTCATTGAGAATTGCGAATCCGGATGGTAGATCCGCAACACTCAATTTGCTTTTGTTTAGATGTCGAGATTGTTTTATGTGACTTTTCTTTCCGAGCCGATATTTTTGCTTTGGCTTCGGAATTGACCTTTCTGTAAGGATTGGCTTAATCATTGTGAAGCCCATATCCTATTTTTCCGAGTGGATTATTCATCTTCGACATTTTCAATCTGTTAAGCAGATTTCTATTTTTCCTTTATGATTTTGATTCCAACTTGATGGCATCATTTTATTCCTTAAGCCCACTTATAAGGAAAGCGTTATTTCTCTCATTCATGTAGTTTGAGAAATTTTCCGGTATTTTTGAGTTTGTCTTAGGATTATCACCTAAGAAATCTTTTGTGTGGTGTTAAGGTCTTTTCAGTTTGACTTTACCACCGGTTTTCGTTTGCTACGAGTTGCGGAAATTAGCATTCCACTTACCGCATTCCGCACTTGTTATGATTCTTATGAATAACCTATTATGCCATTCAATTTGTCCAGCTCATTTCATCCATTTTTTTAAAATCGAATATTCTATGAATATTTCGTTGAGACCATTCTTGAGTTTATTGATTTTGGATGAAAATAGTAATTTAAAATTTTGTAAATTTTTTTCATAAGATTTATTTATAAGTAAAACTGGATTTTGTTCTTGAAACGAACAAAGAATATTCTTAAAACTTTTTAAGGATTTATTTAACCTATAAAAGATGATTTTGTGATTGTATTGCCCGTTGAGTGCTTTAAGAATTTTGGTCGATGCGCTTGATCAACGTTATCGATAGGAATTTCCTAAATGCTTTGATGTGACAATCAGACACGATATATTGACTTGTAAAATGTAAATTCTTCTAGAAATATTTTTACATCGAAATAATGTTGACTTTTGAAAGTTTTAATTTTTCGGGAAAGAGGATTATTTAAAAGAACCCTTCCTTTCGATACTCTTATTCTTGTGATTCCTGAAGGGGAACCAAGACTTTGCTATTTGTATCGATACTAGTCGTATTGGTTTGGAATGTCATTCTCTTGCAAAGGAGAACGTGCTATCCCTTGTGCTTCTAAATCATTATAGCTTATCGAGACTAGATATGCCACTCATGATCTAGTGTTCGTGGCTATTGTTTTTGCTTTTGATTCATCGGATGTACCGTTTGTACTACATCGATGTCTTTGCTTTTGATTCATCGGATGTACCGTTTGTACTACGTCGATGTCTTTGCTTTTGATTCATCGGATGTACTGTTTGTACTACGTCGATGTCTTTGCTTTTGATTCATCGGATGTACCGTTTGTACTACATCGATGTCTTTGCTTTTGATTCATCGGATGTACCGTTTGTACTACATCGATGTCTTTGCTTTTGATTCATCGGATGTACCGTTTGTACTACATCGATGTCTTTGATTCATTGGATGTACCGTTTGCACTACATCAATGACTTGGCTTTTTGGTTCACTGGACGTACCGTCTTTGTACTACGTCGGTGTTCCAAATTATTCGAGTTTCTAGTTTCTCGGGCGTACCGTGATTGTACTATGCCGTTGCACCGGCTCAACTTTCTGCTATTCTTGACGTTTTCCACGTCTTTTAACTATGGAAATGCTTTTATGTTTCCGGTTTTTATTCTTGAGCCCGGTATTATTGAGAAATTGAAGTTTCACCAAATTTGACTTTTGAGCACCATTCCATTCGCATCATTGCTTCGGAGGTTGAGCGCCTTCGATATAAAGATATTCTTTTTGATAGAAGTTCAATGGTTCTCAAATCCTAAGGATTGCTCATGTGAAATCTTGAGAATTCATCGAACGAAAACTTTCGGATTTACCCCTTCGTGCTCTTTATGGTGAACTTCTTGATTCAAATTTTCTTTTATGTTAATATGCTTCTATGGTTGTTACTTCTTATATTTCCTTCTTAATTATTACGAGGACGCAATTTCTTTAAGGAGGGGAGTCTGTAACAACCCGCATATTTATCGATTTTATATTTAAATATTTTATTTAAATATTTTATCATTCGTCGGATTTTAGTCCGAAAAGATACTTTTTGCATACGGTCGAATTAGGACTCGGGACCACTCCCATTGAGTTTAAAATGCCGTTTGCGACCTTTTTGAGTATAAGCTTCGATATGTTTGGAGAAAGTTGATTTTTGCTACTTTTCACTTTAGGTTTGGTTTGGGCTCAACCCTATGTTAACTTATGCTCAAATCTGATCCACTCTTCCCCACTTACCCTCATTCTCTTCTCATTTCAGTTTTCTTAGCATTAATGGTGGGAGAGATTGGAAATTAAAACTCCAAAACCCTAGTTTCTCTTGCAAATCAAATTCCTAGCTCCAAACTCAAGAAGAACCCATTGGTAAGCTTCTCTTCTTCTTCTCCAACTTATTCTCTTACCAATTTCAGAAATTCCTAAACCTAATTTTGGGAATGTTCTTGTTTTTGAGCATAGATTTAAGCTCATTTGGGTTGTGTTGAAGAGAGGTTGATTCTCCATTTGCTTTCAAGCTTCTTCTTGTTTGATTTTGAGAAAAGGTGAGATTTTTATCTCACATCTATGACTATAATTATCTTTGGTTGTTAGGTTTGAATTCCTAACACTTCTTCATGAGAATTTGCTCTTGATTTGGATTGGTTTTGTGAATATTCCAATTTTTGGGTTTTTAAGTCAAATTTGTGTGAAAATCCTTTTATGGATGTTTGATCATGCTTTTAGTGATGCACCGAGGAGCATATAGGGCCGGGTTGCCGATTGGCATAAACCCTTAGAGCCAATGTTCGTCCGGTTGCATTTTGGAAGAATTTGCTCTTCATTTGGATAGGCTGGAAAACAGCCCAGGCAAGATTCAGTCGACTGAAAAGTCTGTTCAGTCGACTGAACCTGAAACCCGAAAGTTTCCAGGCATGATTCAGTCGACTGAAAAGTCTGTTCAGTCGACTGAACCTGGAAACAGAAAGTTTCCTGAACCTGGAAAATTTCCAGGTACAGGGTCAGTCGACTGAAAACTCTGTTCAGTTGACTGAACCTGCTGTTTGAGTCCATTTTGCCTTTTTGGATTGAATTTCCAATTTAAATCGATTCGTGTTGTTTCCTATTTGTTGTTATCATCTATTATGACTTGATGACCTTTTCTTTGGGAATTTTAGATATATCCACTTTGATGGATTTGATATCGATTTCTTGGATTTTATTCACGTCTTCGAATGTGAATTTTGATGATTGATTGTTTCTACAATCAATTCTATGATTTGTCACTTAAAAATATAAAGGTTTCAATACTAGTAGTAAATATCAAAACTCTTTCAATAAAATGATTTCAACTCTATTTTCAATAACAAAGCTCGTTTTCTTAAACCGTTTTCCAATCTATTAGTATATACAAGCCTTTACCTCACTCGTATGAGAAATCTAATTAAACGACTTAGTAAAACGAGTGGTATGAAACGCTTGCGTTTACTTCGTCGGTTATTTCTTGGACTTGTTCGATTGAATCTCTTGTGACATTCTTCTAGTGGAGATTTACAGTTTGTTCGTAAATGTTTAAGTTAAGCAAGTGGTTATGGGACATGAAGCTAAACTCATATATTTACTAGCTTAGTGTATTGACACTTCTCGATGATCATGACGATCATTTTTGTGATTTAGACTAGCAGTTGTGCGATGTCTCTTTGTCTGCTTTGTGGAGTTTCGACTCAAATTTGGTGGGGTAGCAACCCACGGTCTTCGGACCATTCGTGTGTCAGGTCTTCGGACCATTCGTGTGTCAAATTAATGGCTAGCTACCATGAGATAGCTTCTCGTTCATGTGTTACAGTTGTTGGTGAGTTTTCATGCTCCCGTTCATGTGATAGGCCTCCCCCCTTTATTTTGTGAAATTTCTGGATTTCGTGTGTCGAATTCTGGAGTTTATACTTCACCTATTTTTGTGATTTCTATTGATATGATTTATCAATTCTTGTGCATAGGTGAATTTGTGTGTCATTGACTGGATTTCTTGTGTTGATTTCTAGAATTTATGTTTCGCCAACTTTGTGATTTCTATTGATATTATTTATCAATTCTTGTGCATAGGTGAATTCGTGTGTCATTAACTTGTTGTGAATACAAGTTTTGGGTGTGATACCCTTTTTGGATCTTTGAGAAGATTCTTTGATATTGATTAATCGTTTGTTGATTATCATTTACATACTTATAGTAGTATGCCATTATGGATATTATACGTCTATGCCATATCTTATATGTCATTTATTGTGGCTTGGTGAATGAAATTAGGAGTATGACATTCCTTTTTATCTTGAGTAGATTATCGTGATATTAATTAATCTCTTGTTGATTTTCAATTACTTATATATATATCACAGCTTGACATTGTGATTATTATGTGTTTAGTCATATCTCCTATTCTATATCATGTTATCTGATATTTATAGTTAGACTGATCCGTTTATTATTTTCTTATAAATAATACTCGGGTCAGACCGAGATGTTGCAGGTGCTTCGACTTGACTTCTCTCCGGGGATCCATTACTCTGACCTTTTGCTTACTACTTAGATTAGTAGTTTTTGTTGTATACATTTGAGATACAGACTTCATAATGTATACTTATTCTTTTGTGTAGTTCATGTAACTATTCTTTTATGATATTGTGGATCTCTTTAGACCACTACTCTGATGAACACTTTCATGTGTTATATTCATATCTATTTCCGCCTTTGTGATATGAATTGTCTGTGACTGATTTATGTTATGTTTACTTCTATATTTGTTTCCGAAGATATTATAGCCACCGTGTAGTAGCTTTGAGTTTGTGTCGGCATGTCGGATTTCCACTTGAAAAGAATTGCATGCTATACTATCTGACATATCGATGCTCGCACAAAGCAATTACACGGAAGGTCGCTCCTCAACAGCCTTATTCTCCGTGCTAGTCGACAGCATTACTCCGTAGTGCTCTTGGCTAGCGTGGGTATAGAGGTGGGGCGTCACAGTTGAATTCTTTTATCGTAGATCTATGAAGCACTTGTTAATTGCTACGGTAGCTATAGGCCTCGTTATAGTATTTTGATATACTATTATTTGCTGTTTCGGTTTAGAAACGGTTTTACTTCGGAAAGTGATTTTAAATGCGACTTTGGAATTTTCTACGGTATTTTATTTGGAATTGGTTTTTGAACTTCACTATTTTACTCCAACATTTTTATTAGTCAATTCAATTTATATGGAAGATTTTAAAAGTATTTTGGGAAGTATTTATTTTACAGAAAGTTGGTATAATAATGAATGTTTGATTTAGAGAAAACCAAAATGGATTTATCTTTTATAATAAAGTGACCCTGTTTTAAAAGATAGAAATAGTTTAGAATAAATATTTATGAAACGCTTTATATAAAATGTTGTGAAGAAAGATGGATTGATAAATGGAATTTTATAAATAAGTGAATATATTTATAATTAATATTTTATCGAAGGTAAATGATATCATTTTGATAAATGGGAATAATAGAACACACAAATTTATAATGATATATGGAATGATCGTTTTATGGAAAGTATTTAGTCTTATCCTGAAACCGAAGATTTATGGTAAGTATATGAGACTTAAGCTAGGATTATTTATAGAATAAATTTTTAAAAGGGGTTTTATAAATATAAAAGAAATTTAAAAAAGAAGTTTCATAAATATAAAAGAAAATTATAAAAGGATTTTTGTAAATACAAAAGTGATTTATAAAAGGAATAAGATTTGATTTCTATAAATGATCTTTCTAACTTATGGTGGTATGAAAAGCATTATTTTCATACTTAACAACAAATTCCTAGGTAAGGAAACTTGCGCCTATCCTGGGAATTAAGAATGTATGTCAAGGTAAGGATAGTAATCTAATTTGTTCGACTACATTATTAACTGAGGGATAATACAAGTTTGAAATCATAAAGTGAGGGTAAGTATACTCGGTCTAATTTCCATATGATTCATCTACTTGCACCAAAATTGTTTAGAGTTTATTGTTTCTATGTTTTAAATGACATTTGTAAATAAATATGGTTTTAGAAGTGAATTTTTTCTTAAGATTTTGTGAATATACTTATACTGTTGAGATAATTATATAAATACTTTTCTAAGTATTGAAAGTAAAACAGTTTGTAAATATACTTATACCATTAAGATAATTATATAAATACTTTTCTAAATGTTGAAGGTAAAATGGTTTGTGAATATACTCACACTGATGGGATAAGTATATGGATATTTTTTCAAGTACTGAAATAGTATAAATAAAAAATGAATGTTAATTTACATATGTATATCTTTGTAAACGAATTTTGATACAAATATTTACAAATTGATCTTAACTAATGAAAGGATTAATTAAAAGGATTAGTGGTTGCTTAATAACCATGCTTGGTTTCCAGATGCAACTAAAGTATTTTATTAGATTGGTTGCTTATTTGAAAGTTAAATAACTGACTATCAATTCTTGACTAGTTTTGAATGTGATGACCCGGAAATTTTTAGCATTTAACATTGAAATATTTGATTAATTTTAAATATTTATAAGTTATTTTAACTTGGATTTGGCAATTTAATTATTGAATTTAATTATGCAAATTTGGAAAAAAGTTTGAATCTTCAATTTTAAACCTGTTAAAAATAGTTTGATGGCTTAGGAAATTTATATTGATAATACTGAAGATAATGGAAGCTTCAGAATTGGATTTGAAAACGTTTTATTCAGTTTTGAATTTATATCGTTTAAGTCGATATTTGAAAATAGCCTTCCGAGGCATAGTCTCAGAATTCAATGAAACTAGTTCCATTGGATCCATAACATCGTATTATTATCGGATTTTAATTTTCGTAGTGTTTAGAGTTTGTTTGGCCGTATAAGCAAACACGCTGAAAATTTTATCGTAATTCGATTTAAAAGCTGGGTCCAAAAAGCTATATTCTCCATACAATCGAATTTGGACCCGAAACCTTTTCCATTACGTTCGGAATAGGCGTATAACTTTATAAACGCCTGGCGACACGCCTCGATAGGAGGTCAAAATTTCGAGTTGCAATTTCTAGGCGATTTGAATTTGAATTTAAAATTTTTAAATATAAAAAATATTAATATGTATCAAAATACTATTGCAAGCCTTGATACATGTGTAGAGAATTTAAGAGCACGTGTCACTTCTATTACACGCGTTTTTCTTTAGGAAAAAAATTAAAAAAATATAAACCTTGTCTTTGTCTTCCTCTTCAATCAGAGAATGATATTCTTCAAATCGTTCGTATAAAGAAAAAGAATATAGAAACAACGACGACTTTCAACACAACATCTCCCTTCCATGAAGATTTTGCTTAAATCTACAGATCTGGACATCAGTTAGACATCAAACCCCATTCTATTTTAATCCCAATTCTTAGTGATATTGAGATTTTGATGACAGGGGCCGATTTCAATTTATTCGACGACGATCTTAGTTCGATCCATTGATTTCATATTTATTAAAAATTATTAAATGCGTAAATCTACACAAATTCGAAAAATATTCGGGTGAATTTAAAGAAGATTTGATGATTCCTTAAAATTCGATACTACATGATTCCTCAACGAAGTCTGTTCTTCCATTTTGCTTAACCGCAATGTTGAGGTTGAAGCATATCGTTGATGAAATGGCAGTCGAGGTGCATGTTGGGCTTGCCTCTGATGGTGGCAGCAAACTGAAAGATGCTGATGGAAATAATGAAAGCAATCTTGTGCTCGGTGAAACCAGTAGTTCAAAGCAGTTTTCAATCGGGAAGGTGTCCTCTAATTTCATAGACTACGAAGGGATTGGAGTTGTATTTGATAAAATGCTCAATGAAATAAGTGTTGCTGGCTTTCCCGTGTTTTAAACTGGACCGGAGATTTTTTTTTTCATGTCATTGCAAACATCAACAAAGAAGGCATCATGTCTTTTGGAAGAAGAGTTGATTATGAGGGATTCGAAGTCGCGTGTGGCTTGGCAGTCAGATCATGGTAGCGGCAACATCGGCAAGGGGGCCGTGCCAGGATTTTAATAGTAAGGGCTGTAAGGTTTAAAAATTTGTTTAATTGACTTATCTAAAGCTATTTAAGTTACTAAAAAGATTTATTAAGGGAAATTTAGTTTTAAATTTAAATTTTAGTTAAGTAAATTTATTAAAAGGGATTAATTTAAAATTAAAAATATTAGTTTCGAATAAAATAATTAGGGAATTGAATTTATCAATGGCAATGTATTGTTCGATTTATTTCGAACATTAATAAATTGTATAATTGTTTATACAAGGTCTAATACAATGAAGAAAATAATCTGGAATGAAAATGGATCGCATGAAAATCAAAGGTGAGATCTTCTCACTCAATCAGATTTTCCGATTTAACTTTAAATAGTTAAAATTAAAATCGTTGATTGTGTGCTTGGATGATAAATTATGATCAGTTGTATTGGATTAGACCCTATGCGCCGCATAATAGCGGAGGATATTATATAAATCCATATACCGTGATATTCCACCTCGAAGTGGAATTGGTATTATACATGTATTTGGAGTGATTGATTTCTCGCATTATATAGCGGATGAGACCCTATGCGCCGCATAATAGTGAATGATATTATATTGATCCAAATACCGCGATATTCCACCTCGAAGTGGGATTGGTATTTAATTGTTGTGCTAATGTCTGTGGATGTAGGGAAACATGTTAGAGGGATCCAACTGAATTCTTCAAATATTTGAATTTGTTTCAATATTGTGTGTTGATTATTTATAATCTGCTTGTAATGATATTTGCGATTGAAATCATTGAAGTTTATAGTTTAGCCGAATATAATTTTGGTACCATAGGATACCGGAAAAAAAATTGGATTTTTGAAATTCAAGTTGAAAGTTTATAGTAAAATTTATTTTTGAGAATTGGATAAATTTAAAAGAGGAATTTTAAAAGGAAAAAGTTTCCTTTTTGAATCCTATTGACTTAATTTCAAAAAAAAAAGTGGGAAAGGATTTTAATAAATGGATTTCAAGTAATATTATTCAAAAGTTGAAGAATTTATTTTAAAATACGGAATTTAAATAGTTTGAAAGAGATAAAGGAATATATTTTAAAAGAAAATAAATTTAGAAATAAATTCGAAAATTGATTTGGTGTTTAAAAATAAATCTTTGGGAAATCAATATGAAAATTGATTTGGTGTTTGAAACAAAATTTGAAATCAATTTTGAAATTGATTTGGTATTTGGAAATGATTTTTGAAATCAATTTGAAAATCATATATCTGTAGATAAATGGAAAATTTAAATTCACAATGGGAATTTAAAATGGAAAGAGAAATTTGTTTTAAAAATAAATATTGATTTATTTTTAAAGTGTGGAAAGAAATTTTCGGATTTGGAATATAAATTGGGATAAATCAAGTAGAATTTATTATTGATTTAAATGGTCCATTTTCAAAGGAAAGGCGTATTTTCCCTGGAAAGCCGAGTATGTTTTTAAAGTAGCTTTCAAAATTAAAAGTTTTGAAGTTGGTTTTAAGAAGAATGTTTTGGAGAAATCATTTTCTTAAGTTATTTGAAAATCTTTAGAGTAAAAATTTATTAAATTAGTTATAAAAGTGATTATTCAACGATTTAATTGATATTTGATTGGAAAATGGTTTTGTAATAATTACACTATATCTAATAATTTTATTTTAAATTTTTTTTGGGCTTAATTTTATATGAGATATTAGTATAATATTTTCATAACTAATATTTGGGCAAGTGTTTTAAAATAGTTTTATTTTAAATGTTTTCGAGTATATTTTGGATAAGTATTTTAAATTATTTTTAAAGTATTTGAACTCGACAAATTTTCAGTGGAATTAAATAAATATTTGGAAATATATTACATGTGAGGGAGGTGATTTGAAATTTATTTTCGAAGGATTAAAGTGTGAAAAGTGATTTGAAATTTGTTTTCAGAAGACTGAAAGGTGAAAAGTGATTCGAAATTCATTTCAAATTGTTGAAGTGTTAAAATTATATCTTGCAAAGATATTTTGAAAATAAATAATCGGGGAAATTTATTTAAATCTGGTAATTGTTGTGAATGTTGATTGATACTTAAATAACCGACTATCAATATTGGCCTTTAAATGGCATTTGAATTTCGATGCGACCAAGGGTAGGATTCCAAATGGATATTCGAAAACCGCATTGAATCTTTGTGATGGATCTTTTAAAAGATCAAAGTGGAGATTTGTTGTGATTTACTTGAAATCTGAATGTAACACTTATTTTTAAAATAAGCGCTCGTTATTCGGATTAGCCTGGGGAGGACTTTGTGTCATAAAACCCATTTCGAATAATGATATGACGAAATGAGATTGCATTTGAAGATGGTGTCGAAGACTGGGTATTTTCGAAAGTGAAAGGATTACCTATCGAATGTCTCTGCACCGGGTTGCTCCATTATAGAAATTTTATCACCCTTTGTGATGGGGATTCCGGACATGATTAGTGAATATCTGGATTTGCAAGGGCTTCTTTGAAGTGCCTTCATTTTCGTTCGATCCCGGAACGGACTTGTATGGATGTGTGTCTAACGTTACATTTTGAGATGTAAAGTTGGTTTCTATCAAATACATTTCTGTTGGTGGCGGAGAATTTATTCTCTTAGCTTAACACCCTTCTCTGAGACGTACGAGCTTAGAGGTTATGTAGTTGATGGTTACTAGTGACACATTCCCAATTTGCTAATGTAGCATATGAAGTGCGGATGATCATTTGTTGATTGAAGCATGGCTTTGTGAAAAGTGTAGTTTTGTGGATGAGACTTCGTTGGACCTCACAACCCAGGAATGGTCGAAACAGGAAGGATGGGCAAGGCTATTTGGGGGCAGCGGCCCTTGAGGGTACATCATTTCCTTTTGTAAAGAGATGGTATCATGGTATGGAGCCCAGATATTTAACCTATATGAATGCTGCAAATTTATTACTTTGTGGTTGTTGGTGTTGAGGATTCTCGGATAAAGGTCGGTTACGACCGATGGATGGCTTACTTGTGTCAGTAGTTACCTAGTTACAGAGGTAATCCGGTCTTGTATTGGCAGAGATCCGGTTAGGTTTTCGGGGCGTCCCTCCAGAGGCATACCCATGTGGCAATAGGAAGTTCCTTAGCCTGACCATTTGTTGGAAATCCAAAGAAACAATACGCGCCCTGTACGGTTTTAGTTGTATAACTTGCCATGGAATGTGGCGGTAACCTGCTATTGAACATGGTAGCTATAGAAGGCATAAGTGCAAATTGTCTATGCCAGCTAAGATTAATATTATACTTTCGAAATGTTTTCCACACTATGCACTAATAATAATATCAAAGGATTTTGCGTATCAAGCATGTTTGACTATCATAAGGAGAAATCTCCTCCAATAGTGCGCTTGAATTGTGTGTGTGCGGGGAGGCCTTATGGTAGTTTCATTTTTGAAAAGCATAGCGGATTTCTTTTTATTTTCTTTGTGAAAATAACTGTTTGTTAGGATCGCACGCCAGTCCCATGACTGACCTGGAGTTTATTGTTCCCTTTCTAAACTTTGGGTGCCCATAATTTTCCACTCGGGCAGCCTAGATTCATGTTATCATTATTCTGAGCGAAGTTAAAGAAAAAGCTACTGTGGAGATCTGGAGTTCAAGCTGGATGGCGAGGCGTATCACTTTACTATGTAGTGTCTGTTGCGTATGGGTTGGTGCAAGTCAAATTTCTATGTAAGCAAGTTAAAATAACTGCCATTTTTGTTGTTGTTGTAAACTCTGAAGATGTATGTATGAACTGATATGGTTTCTTTGTTTAAAAGATATTCATTTGTCTATTATATGTTGTTCCGCTGCGAAATGAAAGATTCTACTTATTGTTTCTGTTTTTTCTTCTATCTTCTTCTTCTTAACCCTAACGCTTCGGTTTTTCGACATTTGACTGTGCGACATTTAATAAAGTGGATGTATTGATGTTGACTTTCGGGCATCGAAAAATTGAGTCGCTACATTTTGGTATCAGAGCATTTGGTTAAGCGACAACCTTGGCTCTGGTCAGTGTTACTCATTAGAGATAGAGTCAGTAGTACTCTTGAGTGAGTGGAGTGTATTGATAGATATGAGCGCATATTTTTTAGTGAATATAAAAATTGTTTTATTGTGATGATTGGTTTGCTGAGTGGTATATGGGTTCTGGTCGGTATAGTCTGTACAACACTATCGATCGAGATCTCTAAACACTCGTACAGAACAATTTGACACGATATTGTTTTAAAATAGGGTAAATGAAATAATTTTACCCAAATTATTTTAGTATATAAAAGAAATAATTTTTCCGTAAACTATATGGTTGCTTAGATGTTAGTGAGTGATAATATTAAATTATTATCATTAATTATTGAATAGGAAATTGAAATCGTAACTCAAAAGTTAAGAAATAAAATCCTTATACAAATGGGATTTGTAAATATAAATTGTAAATGTGATTTATAAATGGAATTCCATAGAAATAATTGGAAATGTTTTTGAAAAGGTTTGAAATTTGGAAAGTTTGGAAATTAAATCCCTTTTGAGCTTGGAAATGGTTTTCAAAGGTTTTGGAAAAAAATGTTCTTTAAGGGATAAAAGCACTAAACTCTTTTTGGTCGTTGGAAAATAATTCCGATGATGATCACGACATCATAGGTGTTCATTTTCGAGTTTCCAAGAGAGGAATTGCTGCCAAATTATTTAAATTTGAAGTTGTTTGGAAAACTGGGTTTGGTTTTAGAAATTCAAAGATAATTTGAATTGATTTCAAAAATGGTTTTGAAAAGATGGAAAGGCTCTGGAATTTTTTTAAAATTATGGAATAAAATTTATTAAGGTGGAAAATAAAATTGTGAATGAATAATGAATTTATTTACAATTGCAAGTAAATGAAAGTAAAATTGAATGCTGAAATTCATTTCAAATTTGTAAGCAAATAGAACTGGAACTGGAATTGAATTTGATTTGTGATAAACAAAGTGAAGTATTGAAATAAAATTAGTAAGTGAAACTGATTGAAGGAATGACAAAGAAGTGTATTGAATATTTATATTAACTTAAGAAAAAGGTGGTGAAAATTCTTAAGAAAAATTTGGAGTTTAATAAGTTAATGATCGAATGAAAATTAAACTGGAAAATTGGGAAATGGCGATTGTGAATAAGTATATCGAAATGAAAATCAATGTGAATAAGGAAAAACAAAAGTAATTGATAAAGCTAACAATCAATTGGAATTAATACGTAGGATATACGTATATTATTTTATTCGCATAGTGATTTGATCCAGAATTCGAGCATAGAATTTCGAGATAGTTATATCAACCTGAGTTAGGATTTTTCACTCGATTTTCGACGGTGAACCCTGGATATGGATTTTTGGTTGATTCTGGAAATTCACTATCATAGTTTATGGCTATGCATGGAAAATAAAGGTTTCTGATCAAGAAACCAGATCTGAGTCCGCACTAGGAAGTCGGGTGGACGATACTAGTTCGGAAGTGAAATTGTGTGATCGAGTGAGCGATCGAATTTGGTATTGCGTACGAATAATATGTGTATATCGTACAGATTTGAATGAAATAAATATTCAAACTTTTGTAAATAAATGTGCAAAATGATAAGTTGGATATACAGGTGATTTAAATGCAAAGGGAACTGGATTTGATTTTGAAGATAATTGAAATTGCTCGAAAAAGGTATATATTTGAATTTCAGTATGAAATTTGATGATTTTCTTGTTTAGCCACTTGGCTTTTTTTTTTGAAATTTGGGGGCCCGTTATGGCATTTTGTAGTTGTACCTCCCTAGCCACGCAAGGGAGATGCTGGCGAAATTTTTTGAAAATTTAAAGAGTAAGAAAAATTTTGAGAAAATTTTGAAAATTTAAAATTTGAATTTATATTTAAATGTGAATTATTGAGAAAACAATTTTGTTTGGAATCTATGAAAGATTTTAGAAAGTTAGTTGAAGTGATAACGGGTCTTTAATAAAAAGATATGTTTTGGGCAAGTTGATAAAACTATTTGATTTTGGAAAGATAGCGAATGGGTTAAGGATCATTCTTCTTAACTAGTAATTTCGGGACGAAATTCTTTTAAGGGAGAAGAATGCGACGACCCGGAAATTTTTAGCATTTAAAATTGAAATATTTGATTAATTTTAAATATTTGGAAGTTATTTTATCTTGGATTTGGCAATATTTGAAAGTTATTTTATCTTGGATTTGGCAATTTAATTATTGAATTTAATTATGGAAATTTGGGAAAGATTTTGAATCTTCAATTTTAAGCCTATTAAAAATAATTTGATGGCTTAGGAAATTTATATTGATAACACCGAAGACAATGGAAGCTTCAGAATCAGATTTGGAAATGTTTTATTCAGTTCGGATTTATATCGTTTAAATCGATATTTGAAAATATCCTTCCGAGACACAATCTCGGAATTCAATGAAACCAGTTCCATTGGATCCATAATATTGTATTATTATCGGATTTCAATTTTTGTAGTGCTTGGAGTGATTGTTTTGCTGTACGATTAGAAAACGCGCTGAAAATTTTATCGAAAAATAATTTAAAAGCTGGGTCCAAAAAGCTATCTTCACCATACGATCGAATTTGGACCCGAAACCATTTTCATTGCGTTCGGAATAGGAAAATAACATTATAAACGCCTGGCGGCACGCCTCGATAGGGGTTCAAAATTTTGAGTTGCAATTTCTAGACAATTTGAATTTGAATTTAAATTTTTTAAATATAAATAATATTAATATATATCAAAATACTATTGCACGCCTTGCAACACGTGTAGAGAATTTAAAAGCACATGTCACTTTTGTTACATGTGTTTTTCTTTAGGGAAAGATTAAAAAATTAAAAAATATAAACCTCGTCTTCGTCTTCCTCTTCAAATAGAGAACGGTATTCTTCAAATCGTTTATATAAAGAAAAAATATATAAAAGCGATGACTTTCAACACAACATCTCCCTTCCATGTAGATTTCGCTTAAATCTACGGATCTGGATATCAGTTAGACATCAAA
This sequence comes from Allium cepa, assembly GCA_030765085.1. NCBI lineage: Eukaryota > Viridiplantae > Streptophyta > Magnoliopsida > Asparagales > Amaryllidaceae > Allium > Allium cepa. The sequence goes on along the minus strand of CM060937.1, from coordinate 869,676,504 downwards.
CCCCATTCTATTTTAATCCCAATTCTTAGTGATATTGAGATTTTGATGACAGAGGCCGATTTCATTTTATTCGATGACGATCTTAGTTCGATCCATTGATTTCAGATTTATGAAAAAAATCAAATGCATAAATCTCTACAAATTCGAAAAAGATTTGGGTGAGTGTAAAGCAGATTTGATGATTCCTTAAAATTCGATTCCATACGATTCCTCAATGAAGTCTGTTCTTCCATTTTGCTTAACCGCGATGTTGAGGTTGAAGCATATCGTTGATGAAATGGCGGTCGAGATGCATGCTGAGCTTGCCTCTGATGGTGGCAGCAAACTGAAAGATGCTGATGGAAATAATGAAAGCAATCTTGTGTTCGATGAAACCAATAGTTCAAAGCAGTTTTCAATCGGGAAAGTGTCCTCTAATTTAATAGACAACGAAGGGATTGGAGTTGTATTTGATAAAATGCTTGATGAAATAAGTGTTGCTGGCTTTCCTATGTTTTAAACTGGACCAGAGATTTTTTTTTCATGTCATTGTGAACATCAACAAAGAAGGCAGCATGTCTTTTGGAAGAAGAGTTGATTGTGAGGGGTTCGAAGTCGCGTGTGGCTCAACAGTTAGATCATGGCAGCGGCAACTTCGGCAAGGAGGCCGAGTTAGGATTTTAATAGTAAGGGCTGTAAGGTATAAAAATTTGTTAATTGACTTATCTAAAACTATTTAAGTTACTAAAATGATTTATTAAAGGGAATTTAGTTTTAAATTTAAATTTTAGTTAAATAAATTTATTAAAAGGGATTAATTTAAAATTAAAAATATTAGTTTCGAATAAAATAATTAGTGAATTGAATTTATCAATGGGAATGTATTGTTCGATTTATTTCGAATATTAATAAATTGTATAATTGTTTATACAAGGTCTAATACAATGAAGAAAACAATTTGGAATAAAAATGGATTGCATGCAAAGCAAAGGTGAGATCTTCTCACTCATTCGGATTTCCCAATTTAATTTTGAATAGTTAAATTTAAAATTGTTGATTATGTTCTTGGATAATAAATTATTATCAGTTGTATTGGATTAGACCCCATGCGCCGCATAATAACGGAGGATATTATATAAACCCATATACCGCGATATTCCACCTCGAAGTGGAATTGGTATTATATATGTTTTGGAGTGATTGATTTCCCGCATTATATAGCAGATCAGACCTTATGCGCCACATAAAAGCAGATGATATTATATTGATCCCATATAGCGCGATATTCCACCTCGAAGTGGAATTGGTATTTAATTGTTGTGCTAACGTCTGTGGATGCAGGAAAACAGATTGGAGGGATCCAACTGGATTCCTCAAATATTTGAATTTGTTTCAATATTGTGTGTTGATTATTTGTAATCTGTGTGTGATTATATTTGTGGTTGAAATCGTTGAAGGCTGTAGTTTAGCCGAATATATCTTTGGTATCATAGGATACCGGAAATAAAATTGGATTTTTGAAATTCAAGTTGAAAATTTATAGTAAAATTTATTTTTGTGAATTGGATAAATTTAAAAAAAGAATTTTAAAAGGATAAAGTTTCATTTTTAAATCCTATTGAATTAATTTCAAAAAAAAATATGGGAAAGGATTTTAATAAATGGATTTCAAGTAATATTATTCAAAAGTTGAAGAATTTATTTTAAAATACGGAATTTAAATAGTTTGGAAGAGATAAAGGAATTTATTTTAAAAGAAAATAAATTTAGAAATAAATTCGGATATTGATTTGGTGTTTAAAAATAAATCTTTAGAAAATCAATATGAAAATTGATTTGATGTTTGAAATAAAATTTGAAATTAATTTGGAAATTGATTTGGTATTTGGAAATGATTTTTGAAATCAATTCGAAAATCATATATCAGTAGATATATGGAAAATTTAAATTCACAATGGGAATTTAAAAAGGAATGGGAAATTGGTTTTAAAAATAAATATTGATTTATTTTTAAAGCGTGGAAAGAAATTTGCGGATTTGGAATATAAATTGAGATAAATCAAGAAGAATTTATTATTGATTTAAATGGTCCATTTTGAAATGAAAGGTGTTCCCTGGAAAGCCAAGTATGTTTTTGAAGTAACTCTCAAAATTAAATGTTTTGGAGTTGGTTTTAAGAATGTTTTGGAGAAATTATGTTCTTAAGTTATTTGAAAATCTTTAGAGTAAAGATTTATTAAATTAGTTAAAAAGTGATTATTTAAAAATTTAATTGATATTTGATTATAAAATGGTTATTTAAATAATTACACTTCATCTAATAATTTTATTTTAAATTTATTTTGGACTTAAGTTTATATGAGATATCAGTATAATATTTCATAACTAATATTTAGGCAAGTGTTTTAAAATAGTTTTATTTTAAACGTTTCCAAGTATATTTTGGATAAGCATTTTAAATTATTTTTAAAGTATTTGAACTCAGAAAATTTTCAGTGGAATTATATAAATATTTGGAAATTTATTCCATATATGGGAGGTGATTTGAAATTTATTTTCAAAGGATTGAAGTGTGAAAAGTGATTTGAAACTTGTTTCAAAAGATTGAAAGGGGAAAAGTGATTTGAAATTCGTTTTCAAATGGTTGAAGCGTTAAAATTATATCTTACGAAGATATTTTGAAAATAAATAATTGAGTAAAATTAATTAAGTCTAGTAATTGTTGTGAATGTTGATTGATAGTTAAATAATTGACTATCAATACTGGACTTTAAATGGCATTTGAATTTCGATGCGATTGGCGGTCGGATTCCAAATGGAAATTCGAAAACCACATCGAATCTTTGTGATGGATCTTTTAAAAGATCAAAGTGAAAATTTTGTTGTGATTTACTTGAATTCTGAATGTAACACTTATTTTTAAAATAAGCGCCCGTTATTCGGATTAGCCAGGAGAGGACTTTGTGTCATAAAACCCATTTCGAATAATGATATGACGAAATGGGATTGCATTTGAAGATGGCGTTGAAGACCGGGTATTTTCGAAAACGAAAGGATTACCTGTTGTATATCTCTACACCGGGTCGCTCCGATATAGATATTTTATCACCCTTTGTGACGGGGATTCCGAACGTTATTAGTGAATATCCGGATTTGCAAGGGCTAGTTTGAAGCGTCTTCGGTTCCGTTCGATCCCGAAACGAACTTGTATGGATGTGTGTTTAACGTTACATTTTAAGATGTAAAGATGGTTTCTATCAAATACATTTCTGTTGGTGGCGGATAATTTATTCTCTTATCTTAACACCCTTCTCTGAGACGTACGAGCTCAGAGGTTATGTAGTTGATGGTTACTAGTGATACATTCCTAATTTGGTAATGTGGCATACGAAGTGCTGCTGATCATTTGTTGATCGATGCATGGATTTGTGAAAAGTGTAGCATTGTGGACGAGACTTCGTCGGACCTCACAATGCAGAAATGGTCGAAATAGGAAGGATGTGGTGGGGGTAGCGCCCCATGAGGGTATGTCATTTCCTTCTAGAAAGAGGTGGTATCATGGCATGGAGCCCAAATATTTAACCTATGTGAATGGTGCAAATTTATTACTTTGTAGTTGTTGGTGTTGAGGATCCTCATATAAAGGTCAGTTACGACCGGGTGATTACATACTCATGTCAGTAGTTACCTAGTTACAGAGGTAACCCGGTCTTGTGTTGGCAGAGATCCGGTTAGGTTCTCGGGGCGTCCCTCCAGAGGCGTACCCATGTGGTAATAGGAAGTTCCTTAGCCTGACCATTTGTTGGAAATCCGTAGAAACAATACGTGCCCTGTACGGTTTTTGCTGTATAACCTGCCATGGAATATGGCGGTAACCTGCTATTGAACATGGTAGCTATAGTAGGCATAAGTGCGAAATGTCTATGCTGGCTAAGATTAATATTATACTTTCGAAATGTTTTCCACACTACGCACAAATAATAATAATATCAAAGGATTTTGCGTATCAAGCATGTTTGACTATCATAAGGAGAAATCTTCTTCAATTGTGCGCTTGCATTGTCTGTGTGGGGAGGCCTTATGGTAGTTTCATTTTCCAAAAGCATAGCGGGCTTCTTTTTATTTTCTTTGTGAAAATAACTATTTTTTAAGATCTCACACCAGTCCCATGACTGACCTGGAGTTTATTGTTCCCTTTCTAAACTCTAGGTGTCTATAATATTCCACATGGGTAGCCTAGAGTCAGGTTATCATTATTCTAGAGAAAAGTTAAAGAAAAAGTTGTTGTGGAGATCTGGAGTTCAAGCTGGATGGCGAGGCGTATCACATTACTATGTATTGTCCCTTGCGTATGGGTTGGTGCAAGTCAAATTTCTATGTAAGTAAGTTAAAATAACTGTTGTGTTGTTGTTGTAAACTCTGATGATGTATGTATAAACTGATATGGTTCTTTGTTTAAAAGATATTCATTTGTCTATTATATATTGTTCCACTGCGAAATGTGAGAATCTATTTATTGTTTCTGTTTTTTCTTCTAACTCCTTCTTCTTAAACCCTAAAGGTTCGGTTTTTCGGCATTCGACGGTGCGACATTTGATACAGTGGATGTATTGATGTTGAATTTCGGGCGTTGAAAAATTGGGTCGCTACATTTTGGTATCAGAGCATTTGGTTAAGCGACAACCTTGGCTCTGGTGGGTATTACTCATTAGAGATAGAGTCAGTAGTACTCTAGAATGAGTTGAGTGTATTAATAGATATGAGCGCGTATTTGTTAGTGAATATAAAAATTGTTTTATTGTGCTGATTGGTTTGTTGAGTGGTATATGGATTCTGGTCGGTATAGTTTGTAAAACTCTATCGATATGGATCTCTAAACACTCGTACAGAACAATTCGACACGATATTGTTTTAAAATAGGGTAAATGAAATAATTTTATCCAAATTATTTTAGTATACAAAAGAAATAATTTTTCCGTAAATTATATGGTTGCTTGGATGTTAGGGAGTGATACTATTAAATTATTATCATTGATTATTGAACAGGAAATTGAAATCTTAACTCAAAAGTTAAGAAATAAAATCCATATACAAATGGGATTTGTAAATATAAATTGTAAATGTGATTTATAAATAGAATTCCATAGAAATAATTGGAAATGTTTTTGAAAAGATTTGAAATTTGGAAAGTTTGGAAATTAAATCCCTTTTGAGCCTGGCAATGGTTTTCAAAGGTTTTGGAAAAAATTGTTTTTGAAGGGATAAAATCATTAAATTCTTTTCGGTCGCTGAAAAATAATTCCGATGATGATCACGACATCATCGGTGTTCATTTTCGAGTTTCCAAGAGAGGAATTGTTGCCAAATTATTTAAATTTGAAGTTGTTTGGAAAGCTGGTTTGGTTTTGGAAATTCAAAGTTAATTTGAATTGATTTCAAAAATGATTTTGAAAAGATGGAAAGGCTTTGGAATCTTATTTAAAATTACGGAATAAAATTTAATAAGGTGGAAAATAAAATTGTGAATGAATGAATGAATTTACAATTGCAAGTAAATGAAAGTAAAATTGAATGTTGAAATTCATTTCGAATTTGTAAGCAAATAGAATTGGAATTGAATTTATTTCCGATAAACAAAGTGAAGTATTGAAATAAAATTAGTAGGTGAAACTGATTGAAGGAATGACAAAGAAGTGTATAGAATATTTATATTAACTTAAGAAAAAAGCGGTGAAAATTCTTAAGAAAAATTTGGAGTTTAATAAGTTAATGATCGAATGAAAATTAAACTAGAAAATTATGAAATGGAAACCGTGAATAAGTATATTGAAATGAAAATCAATGTGAATAAGGAAAAAGAAAAGTAACTGATAAAGCTAATAATCAATTGGAATTAATACGTAGTATGTACGTATGTTATTTTATTCGCATAGCGATTTGATCCAGAATTCGAGCATAGAATTTTGAGATAGTTATATCAATCCGAGTTAGGATTTTTCACTCGATTTTCGACGGCGAACTCTAGATATGGATTTTTGGTTGATTCTAGAAATTCTCTATCATAGTTTGCGGCTATGCAAGGAGAATGATGGTTTCTAATCAAGAAACCAGATCTGAGTCCGCACTAGAAAGTAGGGTGGATGATACTAGGTCAAAAGTGAAATTGTGTGATCGAGTGAGCGATCGAATTTGGTATTGCGTACGAATAATATATGTATATCGTATGGATTTGAATGAAATAAATATTCAAACTTTTGTAAAGAAATGTGCAAAATGATAAGTAGGATATACAGGTGATTTAAATGCAAAGGGAATTGGATTTGATTTCGAAGATAATTGAAATTGCTCGAAAAAGGTATGTATTTGAATTTCAGTATGAAATTTGATGATTTTCTTGTCTAGCGACTTGGCTTTTTTTTGAAATTTGGGGGCACGTTGTGGCATTTTGTAATCGTACCGAGCTAGCCATGCAAGGGAGACGCTGGCGAAATTTTTCAAAAATTTAAAGAGTTAAAAAAATTTTGAAAATTTAAAATTTGAGTTATTGAGAAAACAATCATGTTTAGAATCTATGAAAGATTTTAGAAAGTTAGTCGAAGTGATAATGAGTCTTTAATAAAAAGATTGGTTTTGGGCAAGTTGATAAAATTATTTGATTTTGGAAAGATAGCGAATGAGTTAAAGACCATTCTTCTTAATTAGTAACCCGACCTTGTGTTGTTAGAGATCCGGTTAGGTTCTCGGGGCATCCCTCCAAAGGTGTACCCATGTGGCAATAAGAAGTTCCTTAGCCTGACCATTTGTTGGAAATCCACAGAAACAATACGAGCCCTGTATGGTTTTAGTTGTATAACCTGCCATGGAATGTGGCGGTAACCTGCTATTGAACATGGTAGCTATAGTAGGCATAACTACGAAATGTCTATGCTGGGTAAGATCAATATTATACTTTCGAAATGTTTTCCACACTATGCACTAATAATAATAATATCAAAGGATTTTGCATATCAAGCATGTTTGACTACCATAAGGAGAAATCTCCTCCAATCGTGCGCTTGCATTGTGTGTGTGCGGGAGGCCTTATGGTAGTTTCATTTTCCAAAAGCATAGCGGATTTATTTTTATTTTCTTTGTGAAAATAACTGTTTTTTAAGATCTCACACCAGTCCCATGACTGACCGGAAGTTTATTGTTCCCTTTCTAAACTCTGGGTGTCTATAATTTTCCACACGGGCAGCCTAGAGTCAAGTTATCATTATTCTGGAGCGAAGTTAAAGAAAAATTTACTGTGGAGATTTGGAGTTCAAGCTGGATGGCGAGGCGTATCACTTTACTATGTAGTGTCCGTTGCGTATGGGTTGATGCAAGTCAAATTTCTTGTAAGCAAGTTAAAATAACTGCCAGTTTTGTGTTGTTGTTGTAAACTCTGATGATGTATGTATAAACTGATATGGTTCTTTGTTTAGAAGATATTCATTTATTTATTATATGTTGTTCCGCTGTGAAATATAAGATTCTGTTTATTGTTTCTATTTCTTCTTCTATCTTCTTCTTCTTAAACCCTAACGGCTTGGTTTTCCAGCATTCGACCGTGCGGCATTTGATACAGTGGATATATTGATGTCGACTTTTGAGCATCGAAAAATTGGGTCGTTACATTGAAGTTATCGTTTGTTGGTTCAAAGAGATCATGATCGGATATGTTATATAAAAACCACTTTGAACCAGCATAAGCGTTCTTTTTTTAGACATCATGAAGATGATCGAAGTTATTTGAAGCGCAAGGTGTGCTTGCTATTAATCTTAAGGATGTAGTAGAAGTAGTGTATTTGGTTTATTCATTTCCTGAACAATTTGTATGGATGCATGTCGGCATTCCATTATTGCCTAAAAGGCAATGTTAGTGTTCCAAGTGGGATTTGCTAAAAAGGTAAAACGTAGCCTTGAGCCTCATAGGCGGTATTGGCTAAAACAGGGGATATTCCATAATGCTATGTGGTTCGCTACCATTAGGGTATGGTCATTACTTGTATCTATATTGATATTTATTGATGGATTATGCATGCCGGACCCATAGAAAGAGTTTGTCAATTTGGCAACTGGTGTGATGATCATAGTCAGTACTATCTAGAAAGGGGTAGGAGGATCATACCAATAAGGGTTGCAAAGTTTGTAACCTCAGTACATTTTATCTAGAGGTGCACTATGACGGGCGGTACTCTAGTAGCCGTGTCATTGATGGAATCCATTTTCGAATGCGTGCCTTATGGACTTAGTTCTATAATAAATGTAACGACCCATAAATTCTCAATAATATAATTTGTTGATTTAATACGATTTTGGTAATAAAAATTGGAAGAAAAAGACTTTGTAATTTAATTGTGAAACAAACGTTAAAATGAAATGTAACAATGTAACTAAAACTAATTATGAAATTTCAAACTAATTGAAATAATTAAAATTATTGCACATAGTTGTAGATTTGAATATATGAAAATAAGTGTGAATGTTGAATCATTAATGAGATAATATACGATCAATATAAATTGAAGTAAATCAGTGTTAATTAAGTAATTGTAACATTTGATTTTAAATAATAATGAATTCATTAATGTGATTTAAAGTAATAGTAATGGTTGTAAGTTACTATTTAATTGGTCTTTTAATTTAGTTGTAAATGTTAGATTTGGGTATAAAATTTGAATATAAGAAAACAAGGGTAAGTGTGGTGCGAACAAATGAATTAGTGTACAATCTATGGTAATTGAATGAATTTAACATTTTGTAAGCAATTATGATAATTAGCGAAAATGATAAACTTGAGTGTAATAAAGATAATGTTAACAACTATTATAAGTTGTCTATTTAGGCTATAAAATGAATTGGAAATCAATTGTATTCAAATGTAAATAAATGTTCATTAATGAGAGCAAGAACCCTAATTGTAAAGTGTGAATGTAATAAAGCAATGGAAATGCATATTTTATTCATAAGATAATATAAAGGAATGAAACCTATCTGAATGAATAAATTGAGGATTCAATCATAATAGATGTATACATTTTACAAATTCAATATAATTGAAAATAAACGTTAATACAAAGGAAAGAAGGATATTTTAATATATATTAATGTAACGAAAGATAAACGAATATTAACGAGGTTTCTAAAGTAGTATATACTTAATAAAAAAGGGACTAGAATTGAATCAAATCAGTTTATTTGAAATTAATTATAACTTATGGGAATACTATTCATAACAAATAGATTTATGGTAAGAGAATGAAATTAATTACTTTGCTAATTGAAATATGGATTTATTGGGAATTTAAACTTATACTTTTAAATTAGATAAAAATGCAGTGTTTACATGCAATGACTTTCTATATTTCATTTTCTATTTTCCTATGTTTGTTTCTCTAATTTTTATTTCTATTTTATTTGTATAAACTTTGAATATATTTATTTGATTTTTGATTGATTTTACTTTTAATAATAGCTTAGGAATTTCAAGAGATATGGATTACTTGTTTTGTTTATTTGTTGCCTTTTCATTGGGTGCAAACAAAGAAAAAATAGACAAGATTCTTCCTCCTTAAATTGTGCCTTTTTATTTGTTAGCCCTTCATTTTCTAGACCTCATCTCATAGCCGTTTAAGGCTCTTGGAAACCCTAGCCGCCCCTTTTTTTACGTGAAAACTTTCTTATCTCATTTCCATTTGCGTGAGAGAAAAAAATAAAACAAGCTCTAAATTTTCATGGCTTCTCCTTACTTTCTTATTCCTTTTTCTTTTGATTTTCTCTTTTGGTTTTCATGCTAGCTCGGCCCCTAACTCCTAGCCTACCTTTACTCCTCATCACCACCACCTGACCACGGCCTCCACCCCTCATCATCATCCCAAACCCTAGTCGTGAGCATTTGATTCAAATCCATCACCAAAACATGAAAACCTAGCATGGATAACCATGTTTACCTTCCACTTCCTCCTTTTCCTCGGCCACACACTCAAGCACCATCTCCTATTGCTTTTCCTTGCTTAGCCGTGCCTATGATGACAACTTTGACCAAGCCAAGCCATATATTGATCACCTTGCTTTGATTTATCACGGTTATGTTATTTTATTTCCTTTCTTTTCATTGTTTTAATCTCTATTCTTTGTATTGAATCATGTTCTTATGTTTGTGATATTTGTTTGCTTTATTTTGTTATGTATAAGATGTGGATTTTGGGCTCTCTTTTCACTCAAGTTTGCATCTTGTTTTGTTTTATCAAAAGGTTATGTCCCTTTGATCCATATTGTTCATTGTTTGATTCATAATCTTGTATGTTGAATTATACACTTATATGTATGTATTGTGTTGTTTAAGAGTTTTGATCTGACTCTTCATCCACTCAAAATAAATATAGTCATTCTTTATCCTGCCTTTTCATGCTTTGTGGAGTTTAGATTTGGGTTTGAATTTCAATTCTATCTTTTAAAAGGTGAGTTATTCACTCTAGACATACGTACTTTTATAAATGTGAAATGGTGACAAGTGAATATGTAAAAGTGATATGTTATGTTTATATATGCTTGTGATATATATTTATATGATGTTAAATGCTGTTTATATATCTGTTACATTATCTGTTATGATATTTTATTCTATACTGTTATTTTATTCCTGTTTATCGCACTGCAAGTTCCCTGTTACTATGGGTTAAAATGATACATACCCGAACAGACTTTAGAATAAGGAAAACTCATTATGGGCCGAAATGATAGGCTCAAGTGATTTTTATTTGATTTATTTTACATTGGTTTGCGGGTTTAAATGATAGAACCCGAACTTTTCTTTTTAACTTACAGATTGAAATGATACATATCCGTATCACTTGACCTAGGTTAGAAAATATTATACAGGCCCATGGCTATATTTTTAAATAATATTTTCCCTAAAAAGTTATTAAGTATTTTTAAATAATATTTTCCTAAAATATTATTAAGTATTTTAAGTTTTATAATTATATGAAATTTCAACTTAAAAGCTGATTTAATGCTATAATTATAAAGGTGTATTAGTTTTTCTATAAGTTGAATTTTTATAAGTTAATAATTGGTTTTAAGTTGAATTAAAGATCTTTATTGATGATAAATAACTTAATAATTGAATTTGACTTAATAAGGAAGTTTTAAATCTAACCCCGTAATTGTTATGAATTTTGCTTCATGAGATGGGCATGTTTTGTATAATAAATACTGTATTTTGAACTGATAAAATGAAATACAGTTTTGATTAGACCTTTTGTAATAAAATTTATTTAACTTGAAGTCATAGTTCATTGATAGGTAAATGAATAGATTTATAAAGAGAATTGGATTGTTATATTAACTATGATGAAATATTATTTATAGTTATGCTTTGAAAAAAATTTAGATGATTATGATTTAAATGGAAAAATGTAACTTAAAGATGACTTAACTTAATAAGTGAAAATTTAATTTTCAAATGAAAGTTAAGCAAATTCATTAATAAAAATATTTTATTTATGGGATGGATATTTTAAATTAAAGTGTAAAGTTATTTGTTAAAAATACAAGTTAAGTAAAATAGGGTAATTTTGACTTACAAATGAATTTTAGTTAAATTTGGGTATTTATTGATAAGATATTATTTTATTACATCATAAGTTAAATGATATCCAAATAAATATTTTCTGAAGCGAGAAATATGATTTTATAAGTTAAAATGGTTAAAAATTGAAATTCTAAATGTGGCTGAAATATACAATGTCGTTGGAAAGTTTATAATTGAATGAATAAACTTATAAATGTTACAACATTAAAATGAATATTATTTGACGTTGAATTTAAATGATTTAAATGAAGGTCATGTTAAGTGTTACGATTTTTTGAAGTATTATGATTTTCAAAAGAATAACATTTCTAAAGTGTTGTGATTTTAGGTAGTATGATTTCCAAATGATAATATTTGTAAATTATTATGATTTCAAAGTATTATGATTCCAAAGTATTTTGGTTGGAGTTGTTATAACTTTGGAAGCAATATGGTTATGGAAATGAAATTATTTGAAGTTGTATTTAATTTAGAATTGTCTTTAAACATATAAATTTGAAACCTATTGAAATTGAAGATTTAAGAATATGACCTTAGAAAGTGGTTTGGGTTAAGATGATATTTCAAGTTAATAAATGGAAGGAAATATTCAGCGATGTGGAAATTTGGGTTTTGTTTAAAGGATATATTGATTTGGTTTGGAATTTAAATGATATATTATTACCATTTTTGGAATGGATGTTATTTTTGAAAGAAAATGGATATTATTTTTTAAAGTATATGATTTGGAAATATTACCAATTTTGAAAATGGATATTATTTTGGAAAGTAATAGTATGCGATTTTAAATGGTTTTGGAATATAAATGATTTTAAATAAATATCCACGGGTAATAATAACGTTTGGTTGCTAAAGAGACGGGGATAAGAAGTTGTCATACCTCTGCCAACTCCGAAAACCACTTTAACAATCGTGTACACGGTGGAGATTCCAGAATGAAGTAGGATAGCAACGACGTTCTTTTGGGGTATATACGTGGACCCGACTCCCGTTAGTTGGCTTACGGTGGCTAAAACAGGAGCGATTGATGGGCTAATGAGGAAGTTAGCTCCTCTTACCAGACACACTCCTTCGATACCATTACATTGCTTTGTGATTGATTAGGGCCCTTTTGATTTTAGGGTTGTGGCTCGAGGTGGGCGGTAGTTGCTGCTACGCATTGCCACCAGTCTGGAAGCGTAATTGGTATATCCACCCTGGCATTGCCTAGTTGTGCCGTGTCACCTACCCTAGCGCGCCCTGTACGAGTGTGGATTTCTCTCGCAGCCTGTGGAGTAGTGAGGTTAGTGTCTCGATTTGGAGATGCACTGATACTAGATGGGCTACTGGGCCTATTACGTGTTAAGGTGGAAAATGCAAAGCCTTAACGCTATTTAAAAGTAAGTTTATTTTACTATAGACATTATTATAATAGCGAAATATTACTACGTCATAAATAGTTTAACGGATCCTTATAGGACGGGCGGTCCCAAGCATCCTTTAAGTTACTTGTACCTTATATTACAGTTCACTTGAGTTGGTTTACATTGTATAAGTATGTATGTCCTGACTTGAGAATTTTGTGTTTTGCTTTACGCTCGGGTCAGACTGAGTGATACAACATTTGAGACTCACCTTCGGAGTTGGAGCTTTGATTGAAGATCCAACTATCTATTTCATTTCAGTTATGTAGTTGATTCCAGTTATTCAGTTGATTCCAGTATTGTATCCAGCTCTGCACTTGATTTATCATATTGTTACTTCTGTTATATCTTGTTTATCTCTGATGTATATTTATATAGTAGCTTCATGAACTATTATTTCTTTGCTTCCGCTGTATTTTATATTACTCTATGTCTGTGATCTGTTAGTTATTTACTGCATATTCTGAGCTTTGCCAAATTTATTTTTACTATTCGGTATTTTGAGCAATTCAAGTCTGACATGTGCAGATGCGAATGGTTGAAAATATCGGGTCGTTATGGTTGGTATCAGAGCTTTGGCTCTAGGAAAAACTTAGCATATATGGTAAATTTATTTACAGAATCACTTTCGTTCGAGCTTGAATCTCTTTCTTTTTGACTCGATTTCCTTTGAATTTTGGAACGTTCCCTGCGGTTCCAAAATCCATTATTGTCCCTCACTCTTCGTATTCTTTTGAATTCTAGAGCACCCCATAGCTCTAGTGAATGACTTGTAAAGGGGGAAACTCCTTTACTATAGGCATTGATTTACCGGCGATTCCCATGTATCCTCGGTTAGGTGCTAGTATCTCTTTTGTCCTGTAGAATTCCACATTGATCTGATTCTTCGATTCACGGTTGACCCAGTAAAGGTTGCCCGCGATTTGTATAAGCTTACCATTTCCTTATTCGGTTAGTTAACCATCTCACCTTTTGTTTCCAACTTATTTTCAAACCAGAATTTTCTTTAGTTTGAGTTAATCAAATTTAAATCTCCATCCTTGCTTTGAAAATCTATTCCTGTATAGTATATTTGTAAATCTATATTTATAATGTTTTATACATTGTGTTGTTTGAGTTGTTGATGTGGATTTGGGTTTTCGATCGATTCATCTGATCAACGCAATCGATAGGATCTCCAAAACACTTGATCAGAGCAAACCGACACAATATAGTTTTCAAATTTAGTAAATGAAATAAATTTTGTATAGTTATATTATATATGCATAAGTATGATTTTTTGAATTTTGATAGTTAATTGACTTGGATATTAAATGAATTTAAAACAAGAAACTAAGAATTTAAATTTCCGATGGTTTCAAACCTTATGCTTCAAGTTTTAAAGAGTGTATTATTTAAAGTATTTCAAGTAGAAATTGTTTCAAAGAATTTTTAATATGTAAATAGCGCTCTTTTCTCTGTCACTGGAAAATAATTTCGGTGATGACTGCAGCATCATCGACATTCATTTTCGAGTTTCAAAGTGAAGAGACCATCGTGTAGTTTTGCTACAGTTTTTCTTTAGAGAATTAAATTGATTTGAATTTATAAAATATGACTTGATTTATAATACATGTGATATATGATTTAAATTGGATTTGATATATATTGTGTATATTTATTTATCTCTAATTGTTTTGAAGTGAAATGGGAAATTCAATTCTTAAATTTTATGTTGGTGATGATTTCAAATATAAAATGAAATCAAAATTTTGAATAAATATTTAAGCTTGAATAATTGAATTAGAAAATTTTATTTGTATAATATTATATTTCATTCCAATTGTAACGACACGCCTTTCATTCCATAGAAAGACGCATCATTAAGAAGAAAGAAAGGGATAGAAAATAGAAAAGAAAGGAAAGAAAGAAACAGACAACATAAGAATCTCACAGCGGAAACGAATAAATTATATAATATCACATAATACTTTACATAGTATCATATACATCAGAGTTTTACAGCCAATACAACACAAACTAGACAGTTATAAACATCTGTCTAGCGATTACAATTCAAGAACATCAGAGAAAAACAGATATAAATCAAACACAGCGGAACCACTAAATATATCTACACGCTGAAGCCTCCTGCTCCATTATCTCCTCCAGAACTCGACAAAGCAATCCTGAATCACTTGACTACTCATACGTAATATGAGTACCCAAGAGTTTAATAAAACAGAAAATAAACACAGACAGGGGTCTGGTGTGAGTAAACGGGTTTAAAAGTTGCTTAACTTTTAGAAAATCCTTTGAAAACAAAAGGTATCACGTAAGACTTCCCACACATAAACATGGAAAAGTTTTTACCTTACGCTAACCAAAATATTTGATAGGAAATCCAGTGATATTATAATAGTGTCTAGGGTTTTCAAAATAAAATACAGAAATAGCTGGAATGCTTACATCTAACGTCCCAACATAGTTGGGCACAATCAAAACCGTACAGGCACTAATTGGATTTTGGATTCCATCAATGGCAGGGCTACTGGGGTACCGTCCGTCACAGTACGTGGCCTAGATCACCGTACCGAGGAGTACGCCCGCTCCCCTGCAACACAAGGCCGGACCCATACCTTACTGAATAGTTCCGAACAAGACCACCCCGACAGTTGGAGCTCACAACCGTCCACACCGCCGAATAAAAAGTGACCTCTAGACAGGGGTAAATCTCACTCTCGAGTGGGGGCTACCCACGAAGCCTTGCTGCACCTCCCCTGTTTTATCCATTCCCGGTTGATGAGGCTTGAGGCTACGATTACCTTTAGAGAGCACATCTATCTTAGAATGCTCATCGTCCACCTGACGATGTTCTGAAAGCATTCAATCCATACAAGTTCGTTCCGGGTTCGAACGAAACCGAAGGCATTATCTCGTTACACTCATTTTGGAATCACCCTTAGAGTTAACGACGATAACCCTTGCACTCTAAATCACCATCTCGAACCTATAAGTTCTATTCCGTCAAACTCATTACGGAATCACCCACAGAGTTATACTGACGTATAGCCCTTACACCTCGAGTCTTCACTTGCTCCTCTTGGATTAACGACCTAACGTTTAATTGGAATCGATGTGGTTTTCGTATATCCAAATATGGAAATCCGATCCCGGTCTCACCGAAACCAAACGTCATTTTAATGTCCAAGTTATACTTAAGGGTTTTAACCAATTAACTCATTTCAATAGCATCTATTTCACACAGATAGATAAACTAAGTATCACAATAGATAATCACAGTCTCATCATAAATAAATAATCTGTATCATCATCTCAAACAGATAATCATCACACTTAGATAACCCATCACAAACCATCATACTTTAACCAAACATCCATATCCTATAGATACTACCCATCTCATTTCTGAGATCACAATCAATCAATAACATCCATAAGCAATGATTTATTAACCATCAATTATAATTAATTTAAAATGAATTAAATTAATTACTTCTATCTCTAATTAATTTAATATGAATTAAATTAATTATCCGTCTATAAATCCTGCTTAATATCCATTAATTAACTAACCCAGTTAATTAATCATTCACTAGGTATTTCACTTGATTAAGCATCTTTGATTAATCACCCTCTGATTACAATATGTAATTAGTCTTTAATTAATTTTATAAAATTAATTAACCTTAATCATAAGTAATTAACATTTAATTACTTAATTTATTAATTAACTATAATTAATTACATTTATCCTTAATTAATTACAATTAATTAATCACTTAATTAATTAATTATTACTTAATTAAACAATTCTTAATTACATCATTAATTATAATAATTAATGATCTCTAATTAATATTAAAATTAATTACTCAATTAAAATTAATTACATTTAGTAATTAATCTAAAATTAAAATACAATTATTAATCACCCTGATTAATATTTAAACCCAGTAATTAACTAACCTTAATTAGTTATTAATTAATTATCCAATAATTAATTATCTTTATTAATTAATCCCTGATTAATTTCAAAAGTAATTATCCAAATTACTTTATTAAAATAAAACATCTCTCCATAATATAATTCAGCAATTATTACTTCTCTAAGTAAGCCTGCTCCATAAATTACATTAGGTAATGATTATCATTAAATTATTAAATTATTTCTTAAATTAATTAAACTAAATTAATTAATTTAACAAAACACATTATCAGAATTAATTACAATAAGTAATTAATCCCTTAATTACTTTTTATAAAGTTATTACAATTGATTATCCTCAATTAATTAATCTAATTAATTCATCAAAATTAATTACAATAATTAATTATTAATTACCCTTAGATAATTAACAACATTTTCATTAATTCCTTACTTAAGTGAATTATCTTAGATTAATTATTCATTAATCATCTTTAATTATAAATTAATCCAAAACATTAAGTAAAATCAATTTAATAAGTAAATTTCTAAATTATCTTAATTATTTCCAAATTAATCCATTTACTTATTAATGACTTATTAATTATTCTGATGTATTTAAAACAATACACTCCTAAATTAAATTCAACTTCCACTTAAAAATTTAAGATTTAAAAATGTTTAACCATATAAACATTATCCAAATTTTAAATTAATTTATAAACCTAAAGGTAAAGAACTACCATTATTATATAAGAAAAGTTTAAAAATCTATACTACTTAATTTTACTAAAAATACAAGTCTTTTAAAATAGATAGATTATTTTAACTTTCAATTCAAAGTTAAACATTTCATAATTTTATTTAAATATTTAAAGGAAAGAATTCTTTTTAAATTTAAACCTTATTTGAAATCATATTTATATTTAAATTCTACTTAAAAACATTTTCTGTCCAATATTTAAAAAAAAATTCAAACCTGTTTTGAAGTCAAACTGGTTTCAAAGTAAAACTGAAATCATACTTAAAACTTGATTTCAAAACTAAATTTAAATCTTGCTTAAAATTTAAAAGTTTCATTTTTAAACTTTGAATTCAAAAGTACTCTTGAATCTAAATCAAACTTACACTTAAATTTGAATCTTGTTTTAAAAATTGAATTCCCTTCAAAATTTAAAAAAACAAAACTGGTTAAAATAAAAACCTGGATTCAAGAAACCTGAAACTTACATTTTTACACATGATTTCAAATTTGAATTTAAACCTTACTTAAATTTAAATTCATCATTTTTAAACTTTTTGAATTCATAAGCCTACTTGAATTTAATTCAAACCTACACTTGAATTGAAATATTTGCTTTTAAAAATTGAATTACCTCAGATTTAAAAAAAACACAACACTGCTTAGGTTTGCCTCCTGTACTCAACAAACCCGAGACCACCATCAAAACGCTTCGAGTTAAAACCCTACTCACTTCGAGTCATAACACAAACTGCTCGAAAGTGACTTCAAGTCGCCAAAACCCTGCACACCAGAGTTCACCAGAGTCCTGTCTCCACCGTGCAAATGCACCACTGCTCCGGCGGCTTCCAGCTACCTTCACCAACCTCTCCAAGACACCGTCCATCTCTCTACTTGATAACAACCATCAAAAAAATCCTTTGTAGCTTGAAATCAGAATCAAGCAAAAACATCAACCTGGAAAGCTTCACTACAAACATGTCAAACCTGTCAATCCTCACAACAACCTACTCCGACCATCTTATGATCTCCAACTCCGACCATTGCTCCACCTATACCCCCTCTGCCAACCCCTAAAATCTCAGACCACTCGAATCACCATAGAGTTCAGGAAGTTACAAGTCTTCCATCACTTTACAACTAGGGTTCAAACCTGAAAAAAACTCTCTTGCCATCACCACCACTCTCTGATCAACTATTAGGAATTTTTTCCCCAGTTCCCAGTCAACATCCCACCTCCAGGCAGAAATCCAGGTTCCAAAATCTATTTTATGATTTGATATTCCCAAAATCCCAAAATACTGCACAGTCCTCAATTTCTAACTCCTCAGAAGATTTAAAAACTTGATTCTTGTTTTAATAATCATGTTTTTAAACATGCATTCAAGTTTTAAACTTGATTGAATAATGAAAAATGTTGACAACCCTACTTTTGAAAATATTGTCTGTTGTGATTGATTTTCAGAAGTAACAGGTTTTATTTTTTTCTAAATTAAATTTTTACAAACCTAATCTATGCTAAACAACACAATTTGTTTACATAATAATTCCTAACTAAGATTCAGACATAAAGAAGTGGATTTGTATTTAAATCCTAGTAAGAACAGAGGCATGACTGTTAAAACATTTTGCATCACACTTTTCTGCATATTCTATAAAGTACACAGAGCATCATCACACAATAGTCAAACAAGCTTACTCAATTCAATCAGATCCCATGCACAGATAATTTAAAACAACCTATAAATTTTCGAGGTTACTTACTAGAAGAAAAACAGTGCAGTTATTTTTGTTTAATTTACCACCGTTTTGATTTTCTTAATTGAAAACATTTTGAATTAAACTTGATTTTCTGAGAACCTTATTAGCTTGATTTTAAAAAGAAGGAAACTGTTTTTAAATAGAGATTTACTCACCTTCAATTGAAAAAGATAGAGAGCAATCCAGATGCAATTCATTTCCCTGCAGCCTGAATTTCATTTGCATCGATTGAATCTTCTTGCCCCTCATGAATTACTCTGTTAATGGTGAATCTGAGATTGCATGCTAGTTGAAGTTGATTATAACATGTTGCTTGCTGGTTTTGAAATTGCATGCAGACCCAACTTCTTTGCTTGAATTGATCTTACAGGTTGAAGATTGAGTTTGGTTTGCAGATTCAAAAAGAATTTGCAAATGTATTTTCTTTTGCAGGTTTAAAACTTTGATTGCAGATTAAAAGAATTTGCAATTGGGTTGTAGATTTTAGAGTAAAATTGGATTTCAGTTTTTTCTTAAATCTGAATTTAGATTCATCATAGGAGATAAAGGGTTTGAAATAAAAAGATTTGTTTTAAGTTCTTATTCAATATTGATTTAGTATGCCACTTGTTATTTAGATATGAAGATTAATTACAAGTGTCCATTTAAAAACATGAAGCTTAACATATGTATGATAAAGATACAAAGATAAATTTCTTTGTTTTAAAAATGTTTTAATTTAAGATAAAACCATTCTAATTTTAACTTAAGATGTTTTATATGTTTCATTTATATTTAGTCTTTAAATGATTACAAATGAATTACCTTTACATATTTAAATATTTGCTTGAATATTTTTAAAAATTATTTAAAACTAATTTCAAAAGAGAAAATTTTAAAAAGAAAAGAAAAATGTTGAATTCATTTTATTCCAAAGTTTTCAAATCAACATACTATACTCTAATATAAATAAACTAAGTCTATTTCAAAACAATTTTAAGATAAAACAAAATAAACTTTTATTATAAAATACAATTTTTAACTATATATATATTTATAACAAATTATTTACTTTAATTTCTTTTGAAAATATAAGATATATTTATAAATTGACTTGTGAAAAGTTTCAATACTAATTTCAATTTAATTAATTAATAAATCATATACCTATATATATTATAAATTTGAAAATATCCTTTATTAGATTTAAATTTAAAATAAAAATCAAAACACCTGTTTACAATGTATACACATATATACATTATAAATAAAATATTTTTAAATCAGCTTAGGAAGAAAATTTTGTCATTTCAATATTTTTAACATTTTAAAACAATAAGATTTTCAAACTATCATTATTAAATTTTTAAAAGAATATCATTTATCCAAACTAAATAATTATAAATTTTCAAAAGAAAATTATGTTTAAATTGGATTATTAAATCAATATTTCACATTTTTAAATAATTATAAATGAAATTATTAAACAAATATTGCCCAAATTTCCGGGACATCACATTCCTCCCCCTTAAAAGAATTTCATCCCCGAAATTTAAAAGCAAAGGTAATTTAATAATCTCATTAAAGATTTTACTTAAAACACAAGCATATATCAAACATATGCTAACACTCAAAACAACCAATTCAACTAATCAAACAAATCTAATTATCCAGACAAATTCTGGATAAAATTTTATCGAATTTCCCTAAGTATATATATATACCGGGATACTCGCTCTAGAGAATCCAAACAATCAATACCTATGAAGCTACAAAACTCCTATACAACTATATCTATAGCACTAGACAAGATATCAGACTGCAGACGAGTCTGACTCAATAACCAAAACTCCAGAACTGCTGGTTCCACAACCAGGGATAGATCATACACGTATTCCCTCAGAGATACGTGAAACTCATCGGATCCCAGTTATCCAAACTGGCAATCCAATCTTGTAGATCAATCACTTAACCTTTGAGAGAAAACAGAAAGATCCAATCTCTTAGCCACCAATCTTTCCTGTTGATTCTGGGCTGCCTTCAACCTTCTAGATCAATCCAATCCATCACACAAACTCTACTACAGATATTAGAAGACTTCAGACAAACTACACTTATTCGGAAAACAAAACAGATGCACAAGACATCCAAGTCTCCAGATTAAAGTGAATTTCCCGTAGAAATCCTCTGATCCAAAACAAAACACAAATTCCCAATGAATCAGGTGTTGCTTCTATTCTGGAATAGCTGCCACCATGCTTCCACTACGCAACTCTGATTTGAGAATGCTGTTGATGAACACAAGTATGGACTTAATTAACTTACTCCGGAAACATTGTTCATCAAATTCCATAAAATCTCCAAAAAAACCAAGTCGAAACAGAACTCAATCTCCTGATGCGGATGCAAAACTTAACTCCTTTGAAGACATCCAGAAAATATCAAACCACTTCGATAACTCAAACATCTTCTAGAGATGCTTCAATCCAAACAAAGGTTACTCAGAAAACTTTCGAACGATCGCAAGTCACTTTTGCGATTCTACTCAGTTCAGATTCCAAGAAATCATTCTCTCTTAAATAATCAGAACAGCCAAAGCCTTCAAATCAAAAGGGAAACTAGTAGTCCACCTTCAACCACAAACATCACACCCAGCTGAGCTTCCAGAAGAAATGGACAAGCTTCACCATCTGCCCGGCCCACTGACAAAAGAATCACAGAGACTTCAGAACCATCGAAGAAACAGGCCACTCACTACTGTTACCGCTGCCAAAAACTTCCTTACCCAAAAGCTCATCGAACCTCAAAACTACACCAGCCACTTCCACAATAGAGCCTTCAGAAGACAGATATCCCTCAGGAAACTCGATCTCAAACCAAGCACAAAACACTCTGCCAAACTGAGTCTTAAACTCAAATACAGACAGAACTCCTTCCTAAAGTTGCCAAAATACCATTGCTGGCTTCAGTACTCCAAACTGATCCAGACTCAAGAAAATCCACTCACACGAGTGAAATCAAGCTTAAAATCCAAAGATACACTCCGAATCTTGAAAAGATTTTCCTTCAGAGATCGGTGAAATCCTACACACCAAACTGCCATACTACTCAAGATGCCCAATACTGCCCTAGCATATCACTTCCAAGCTCAAACACTCGGACTCCCACCATTGGTAGTTGTGTTACACACACCACTACCCTATCTACCTTTATTACTTATATTGGAAAACCTGTACAGGTAACCCAACAGATAGGTAGAATTAAATATATTTATATTTAAAATTACAAGTACGCTCTCTCAAGAAAGACACCACTACAGAGCCTAGGTATTCACTCAACCTAAAGCTATGATACCACAATGTAATGACCCGCCTTTCATTCCATAGAAAGACGCATCATTAAGAAGAAAGAAAGGGATAGAAAAGAGAAAAGAAAGGAAAGAAAGAAACAGACAACATCAGAATCTCACAGCGGAAACGAATAATTATATAACATCACAAAATACTTTACATAGTATCATATACATCAGAGTTTTACAGCCAATACAACACAAACTAGACAGTTATAAACATCTGTCTAGCGATTACACTTCAAGAACATCAGAGAAAAACAGATACAACTCAAACACAGCGGAACCACTAAATATATCTACACGTTGAAGCCTCCTGCTCTATTATCTCCTCCAGAACTCGACAAAGCAATCCTGAATCACTTGACTACTCATACGTAATATGAGTACCCAAGAGTTTAATAAAACAGAAAATAAACACTCGGGTCAGACAGGGGTCTAGTGTGAGTAAACGGGTTTAAAAGTTGCTTAACTTTTAGAAAATCCTTTGAAAACAAAAGGTATCACGTAAGACTTCCCACACATAAACATGGAAAAGTTTTTACCTTACGCTAACCAAAACATTTGATAGGAAATCCAGTGATATTATAATAGTGTCTAGGGTTTTCAAAATAAAATACAGAAATAGCTGGAATGCTTACATCTCACGTTCCAACATAGTTGGGCACAATCAAAACCGTACAGGCACTTATTGGATTTTGGATTCCATCAATGGCAGGGCTACTGGGGTACCGCCCATCACAGTACGTGGCCTAGATCACCGTACCGAGGAGTACGCCCTCTCCCCTGCAACACAAGGCCGAACCCATTCCTTACTGAATAGTTCCGAACAAGACCACCCCGACAGTTGGAGCTCACAACCGTCCACACCGCCGAATAAAAAGGGACCTCTAGACAGGGGTAAATCTCACTCTCGAGTGGGGGCTACCCACGAAGCCTTGCTGCACCTCCCCTGTTTTATCCATTCCTGGTTGATGAGGCTTGAGGCTACGATTACCTTTAGAGAACACATCTATCTTAGAATGCTCATCGTCCACCTGACGATGTTCTGAAAGCATTCAATCCATACAAGTTCGTTCCGGGTTCGAACGAAACCGAAGGCATTATCTCGTTACACTCATTTTGGAATCACCCTCAGAGTTAACGACGATAACCCTTGCACTCTAAATCACCATCTCGAACCTATAAGTTCTATTCCGTCAAACTCATTACGGAATCACCCATGGAGTTATACTGACGTATAGCCCTTACACCTCGAGTCTTCACTTGCTCCTCTTGGATTAACGACCTAACGTTTAATTGGAATCGATGTGGTTTTCGGATATCCAAATATGGAAATCCGATCCCGGTCTCACCGAAACCAAACGTCATTTTAATGTCCAAGTTATACTTAAGGGTTTTAACCAATTAACTCATTTCAATAGCATCTATTTCACACAGATAGATAAACTAAGTATCACAATAGATAATCACAGTCTCATCATAAATAAATAATCTGTATCATCATCTCAAACAGATAATCATCACACTTAGATAACCCATCACAAACCATCATACTTTAACCAAACATCCATATCCTATAGATACTACTCATCTCATTTCTGAGATCACAATCAATCAATAACATCCATAAGCAACGATTTATTAACCATCAATTATAATTAATTTAAAATGAATTAATTTAATTACTTCTATCTCTAATTAATTTAAAATGAATTAAATTAATTATCCATCTATAAATCCTACTTAATATCCATTAATTAATTAACCCAGTTAATTAATCATTCACTAGGTATTTCACTTGATTAAGCATCTTTGATTAATCACCCTCTAATTACAATATGTAATTAGTCTTTAATTAATTTTATAAAATTAATTAACCTTAATCATAAGTAATTAACATTTAATTACTTAATTTATTAATTAACTATAATTAATTACATTTATCCTTAATTAATTACAATTAATTAATCACTTAATTAATTAATTATTACTTAATTAAACAATTCTTAATTACATCATTAATTATAATAATTAATGATCTCTAATTAATATTAAAATTAATTACTCAATTAAAATTAATTACATTTAGTAATTAATCTAAAATTAAAATACAATTATTAATCACCCTGATTAATATTTAAACCCAGTAATTAACTAACCTTAATTACTTATTAATTAATTATCCAATTATTAATTATCTTTATTAATTAATCCCTGATTAATTTCAAAAGTAATTATCCAAATTACTTTATTAAAATAAAACATCTCTTCGTAATTATAATTCAGCAATTATTACTTCTCTAAGTAACCCTGCTCCATAAATTACATTAGGTATTGATTATCATTAAATTATTAAATTATTTCTTAAATTAATTAAACTAAATTAAATAAATTTAACAAAACACATTATCAGAATTAATTACAATAAGTAATTAATCCCTTAATTACTTTTTATAAAGTTATTACAATTGATTATCCTCAATTAATTAATCTAATTAATTCATCAAAATTAATTACAATAATTAATTATTAATTACCCTTAGATAATTAACAACATTTTCATTAATTCCTTACTTAAGTGAATTATCTTAGATTAATTATTCATTAATCATCTTTAATTATAAATTAATCCAAAACATTAACTAAAATCAATTTAATAAGTAAATTTCTAAATTATCTTAATTATTTCCAAATTAATCCATTTACTTATTAATGACTTATTAATTATTCTGATGTATTTAAAACAATACACTCCTAAATTAAATTCAACTTCCAATTAAAAATTTAAGATTTAAAAATGTTTAACCATATAAACATTATCCAAATTTTAAATTAATTTATAAACCTAAAGGTAAAGAACTACCACTATTATATAAGAAAAGTTTAAAAATCTATATTACTTAATTTTACTAAAAATAAATCAAGTCTTTTAAAATAGATAGATTATTTTAACTTTCAATTTAAAGTTAAACATTTCATAATTTTATTTAAATATTTAAAGGAAAGAATTCTTTTTAAATTTAAACCTTATTTGAAATCATATTCATATTTAAATTCTACTTAAAAACATTTTCTGTCCAATATTTAAAAAAAAATTCAAAACTGTTTTGAAGTCAAACTGGTTTCAAAGTAAAACTGAAATCATACTTAAAACTTGATTTCAAAACTAAATTTAAATCTTGCTTAAAATTTAAAAGTTTCATTTTTAAACTTTGAATTCAAAAGTACTCTTGAATCTAAATCAAACTTACACTTAAATTTGAATCTTGTTTTAAAAATTGAATTCCCTTCAAAATTTGAAAAAACAAAACTGGTTAAAATAAAAACCTGGATTCAAGAAACCTGAAACTTACATTTTTACACATGATTTCAAATTTGAATTTAAACCTTACTTAAATTTAAATTCATCATTTTAAAACTTTTTGAATTCATAAGCCTACTTGAATTTAATTCAAACCTACACTTGAATTGAAATAATTGCTTTCAAAATTGAATTACCTCAGATTTAAAAAAAACACAACACTACTTAGGTTTGCCTCCTGTACTCAACAAACCCGAGACCACCATCAAAACGCTTCGAGTTAAAACCCTACTCACTTCGAGTCATAACACAAACTGCTCGAGAGTGACTTCGAGTCGCCAAAACCCTGCACACCAGAGTTCACCAGAGTCCAGTCTCCACTGTGCAAATGCACCACTGCTCCGGCGGCTTCCAGCTACCTTCACCAACCTCTCTAAGACACCGTCCATCTCTCTACTTGATAACAACCATCAACAAAATCCTTTGTAGCTTGAAATCAGAATCAAGCAAAAACATCAACCTGGAAAGCTTCACTACAAACATGTCAAACCTGTCAATCCTCACAACAACCCACTCCGACCATCTTATGATCTCCAACTTCGACCATTGCTCCACCTATACCCCCGCTGCCAACCCCTAAAATCTCAGACCACTCGAATCACCATTGAGTTCAGGAAGTTACAAGTCTTCCATCACTTTACAACTAGGGTTCAAACCTGAAAAAAAACTCTCTTGCCATCACCACCACTCTCTGATCAACTATTAGGAATTTTTTCCCCAGTTCCCAGTCAACATCCCACCTCCAGGCAGAAATCCAGGTTCCAAAATCTATTTTATGATTTGATATTCCCAAAATCCCAAAATACTGCACAGTCCTCAATTTCTAACTCCTCAGAAGATTTAAAAACTTGATTCTTGTTTTAATAATCATGTTTTTAAACATGCATTCAAGTTTTAAACTTGATTGAATAATTAAAAATGTTGACAACCCTACTTTTGAAAATATTGTCTGTTGTGATTGATTTTCAGAAGTAACAGGTTTTATTTTTTTCTAAATTAAAATTTTACAAACCTAATCTATGCTAAACAACACAATTTGTTTACATAATAATTCCTAACTAAGATTCAGACATAAAGAAGTGGATTTGTATTTAAATCCTAGTAAGAGCAGAGGCATGACTGTTAAAACATTTTGCACCACACTTTTCTGCATATTCTATAAAGTACACAGAGCATCATCACACAATAGTCAAACAAGCTTACTCAATTCAATCAGATTTCATGCACAGATAATTTAAAACAACTTATAAATTTTTGAGGTTACTTACTAAAAGAAAAACAGTGCCGTTATTTTTGTTTAATTTACCACCGTTTTGATTTTCTTAATTGAAAACATTTTGAATTAAACTTGATTTTCTGAGAACCTTATTAGCTTGATTTTAAAAAGAAGGAAACTGTTTTTAAACAGAGATTTACTCACCTTCAATTGAAAAAGACAGAGAGCAATCCAGATGCAATTCATTTCCCTGCAGCCTGAATTTCATTTGCATCGATTGAATCTGCTTGCCCCTCATGAATTACTCTGTTAATGGTGAATCTGAGCTTGCATGCTAGTTGAAGTTGATTATAACATGTTGCTTGCAGGTTTTGAAATTGCATGCAGACCCAACTTCTTTGCTTGAATTGATCTTACAGGTTGAAGATTGAGTTTGGTTTGCAGATTCTAAAAGAATTTGCAAATGTATTTTCTTTTGCAGGTTTAAAACTTTGATTGCAGATTAAAAGAATTTGCAATTGGGTTGTAGATTTTAGAGTAAAATTGGATTTCAGTTTTTCTTAAATCTGAATTTAGATTCATCATAGGAGATAAAGGGTTTGAAATAAAAAGATTTGTTTTAAGTTCTTATTCAATATTGATTTAGTATGCCACTTGTTATTTAGATATGAAGATTAATTACAAGTGTCCATTTAAAAACATGAAGCTTAACACATGTATGATAAAGATATAAAGATAAATTTCTTTGTTTTAAAAATGTTTTAATTTAAGATAAAACCATTCTAATTTTAACTTAAGATGTTTTATATGTTTCATTTATATTTAGTCTTTAAATGATTACAAATTAATTACCTTTACATATTTAAATATTTGCTTGAATATTTTTAAAAATTATTTAAAACTAATTTCAAAAGAGAAAAATTTAAAAAGAAAAGAAAAATGTTGAATTCATTTTATTCCAAAGTTTTCAAATCAACATACTATAATCTAATATAAATAAACTAAGTTTATTTCAAAACAATTTTAAGATAAAACAAAATAAACTTTTATTATAAAATACAATTTTTAACTATATATATATTTATAACAAAATATTTACTTTAATTTCTTTTGAAAATATAAGATAGATTTATAAATTGACTTATGAAAAATTTCAATACTAATTTCAGTTTAATTAATTCATAAATCATATACCTATATATATTATAAATTTGAAAATATCCTTTATTAGATTTAAATTTAAAATAAAAATCAAAACACCTGTTTACAATGTATACACATATATACATTATAAATAAAATATTTTTAAATCAGCTTAGAAAGAAAATTTTGTCATTTAAATATTTTTAACATTTTAAAACAATAATATTTTCAAACTATCATTATTAAATTTTTAAAAGAATATCATTTATCCAAACTAAATAATTATAAATTTTCAAAAGAAAATTATGTTTGAATTGGATTATTAAATCAATATTTCACATTTTTAAATAATTATAAATGAAATTTTTAAACAAATATTGCCCAAATTTCCGGGATATCACACCAATATAACTTACCTTAGTTATTAGAAGTTAACAATGTAATTGGATAACATACAATAAAAGGATTTTTTGAAATAAAACTTGAGTGATATAATAAATGTTATACACTTAAATTTTAGTTATAAAAGGATTAATTGAGGCAAATAGAATAAAGGGTTAATTGAATAACTTACAATATAAAAAGGTGTTAAAGTAATTTTTAAATAAATTGATATATTTTATTCAAATTAATTAATTTTGTAAATTTATTTGTTTATAAAGTTAGTATTTTGAATAAGATGTATTGTTTTCTTAATTCTTTCTTCCCTTCTTTTTCCTTTTTGGGGACGAAAAGTTTTGAGTGAGGGAAAGTGTAATGACCCGTAAATGCTCAATAATATAATTTAGTGATTTAGTATGATTTTGGCAATTAAAATTGGAAGAATAAAGACTTTGTAATTTAATAGTGAAACAAACGTTAAAATCAAATGTAACAATGTAATTAAAAACTAATTATGAAATTTCAAACTAATTGAATAATGTAAGTTGTTGCACTTAGTTATGGAATTGAATATTTGAAAACAAGTGTGAATGTTGAATCATTAATGAGATAATATATGATCAATATAAATTGAAGTAAATCAGTGTTCATTAAGTAATTGTAACATTTGATTTGTAATTAATAATGAATTCATTAATGTGATTTAAAGTAATAGTAACGGTTGTAAGTTACTATTTAATTGGTCTATTAAGTTAGTCGTAAATGTTAGATTTGGGTATAAAATTTGAATATAAGAAAATAAGGGTAAGTGTGGTGGAACAAATGAATTAATGTATAATCTATGGTAACTGAATGAATTTAACATTTTGTAAGCAATTATGATAATTAGAGAAAAAGATAAACTTGAGTGTAATAAAGATAATGGTAACAACTATTATAAGTTGTCTATTTAGGCTATAAAACGAATTGGAAACAAATTATATTCAAATGTAAATAAATGTTCGTTAATGAGGGTAAGAACCGTAATTGTAAAGTGTGAATGCAATAAAGAAATGGAAATGCATATTTTATTCATAAGATAATATAAAGGAATGAAACCTATCTGAATGAATAAATTGAGGATTCAATCATAATAAATGTATACATTTGAAAAATTCAATATAATTGAAAACAACTGTTAATACAAAGGAAAGATGGTTATTTGAATATATATTAATGTAATGAAAGATAAATGTATATTAACAAGGTTTGTAGAGTAGTATAGACTTAGTAAAAAAGGGATTAGAATTGAATCAAATCAGTTTATTTGAAATTAGTTATAACTTATGGGAATTCAATTCATAACAAATATATTTATGGTAAGAGAACGAAATTAATTACTTTGCTAATTGAAATATGGATTTATTGGGAATTTAAACTTATACTTTTAAATTAGATAAAAATACAGTGTTTACACACAATGACTTTCTATATTTTATTTCAATTTCCCTATGTTTGTTTCTCTAATTTTTATTTTCTATTTTATTTGTATAAACTTTGAACATATTTATTTGATTTTTGATTGATTTTATTTTTAATAATAGCTTAGGAATTTCAAGAGATATAGGTTACCTATTTTGTTTATTTGTTGCCTTTTCATTGCGTACAAAAAAAAAAAATAGACAAGATTCTTTCTTCTTAAATTGTGCCTTTTTATTTGCTAGCCCTCCATTTTCTAGACCTCATCTCATAGCCATACAAGGCTCTTGGAAACCCTAGCCGCCTCTTTTTTTTCACATGAAAACTTTCTTATCTCATTTCCATTTGCGTGAGAGAAAAAATAAAACAAGCTCTAAATTTTCATGGCTTCTCCTTCCTTTCTTATTCCTTTTTATTTTGATTTTCTCTTTTGGTTTTCATGCTAGCTCAGCCTCCACCTCCTAGCCTACCTCTCTTCCTCATCACCACCACCTGACCACGGCCTCCACCCCTCATCAACATCCCAAACCCTAGCCGTGAGCATTTGATTCAAATCCATCACCAAAACATGAAAAGCTAGCATAGATCACTATGTTTACCTTCCACTTCCTCCTTTGCCTTGGCCACACCACTCAAGCAGCATCTCCTATTGCTTTGCCTTGCCTAGCCATGCTTATGATGACAACTTTGACCAAGCTAAGCCATGTATTGATCACCTTGCTTTGATTCATCAAGGTTATGCCATTTTATTTCCTATCTTTTCATTGTTGTAATCTCTATTCTTTGTATTGAATCATGTTCTTATGTTCGTGATATTTGTTTGCTTTATTTCGTTGTGTAAAAGATGTGGATTTGGGCTCTCTTTTCATTCAAATTTGGATCTTGCTTTGTTTTATCAGAAGGTTATGTCCCTTTGATCTATATTGTTCATTGTTTGATTCATAATCTTGTATGTTAAATTATAAACTTATATGTATGTATTGTGTTGTTTATAAATTTGGATCTGACTTTTCATCCACTCGAAAGAATATAGTCGTGCTTTGCGGAGTTTAGATTTGGGTTTGAATTCAATTCTAGCTTTTAAAAGGCGGGTTATTCACTCTAGATATACGTACTTTTATAAATGTGAAATGATACAAGTGAATATGTAAAAGTGTTATGTTATGCCCATATATGCCTGTGATGTATATTTATACGTTGTTAAATGTTGTTTATATATCTGTTACATCATCTGTTGTGATATTTTATTCTATACTGTTATTTTACTCCTGTTTATCACACTGCAAGTTCCCTATCACTATGGATTGAAATGATACATACCCGAACGGACTTTAGAATAAGGAAAAATCATTATGGGCTGAAATGATAGGCTGAAATGATTTTTAATTTATTTATTTTACTTGGGATCGCGGGTTTGAAATGATAGAAGCTGGACTTTTCTTTTTAACTTATGGATTGAAATGATACATATCCGTATCACTTGACCTAGATTAGAAAATATTATACAAGCCTACGGTTATATTTTTAAATAATATTTTCCCTAAAAATTTATTAAGTATTTTTAAATAATATTTTCCTAAAAGATTATTAAGTATTTTGAGTCTTATAATTATATGAAATTTCAACTTAAAAGCTGATTTAATGCTTTAATTATAAAGATGTATTAGTTTTTTTATAAGTTGAATTTTTATAAGTTAATAATTGGTTTTTAGTTGAATTAAAGATCTTTATTGATGATAAATAACTTAATAATTGAATTTGACTTAATATGGAAGTTTTAAATCTAACCCCGTAATTGTTATGAATTTTACTTTATGAGATAGGCATGTTTTGTATAATAAATACTGTATTTTGAACCGATAAAATGAAATACAGTTTAAATTAGGCCTTTTGTAATAAAATTTATTTAACTTGAAATCATAGTTAATTGATAGCTAAATGAACAGATTTACAAAGAGAATTGGATTGTTATATTAACTATGATGAAATATTTATTTATGGTTATGTTTTGAATTTTTTTTAGATGATTATGATTTAAATGGAAAAATGTAACTTAAAGATGATTTAACTTGATAAGTGAAAATTTAATTTTCAAATGAAAGTTAAGTAAATTCAGTAATAGAAATATTTTATTTATGGGATGAATATTTTAAATTAAAGTGTAAAGTTAATTGTTAAAAATAAAACTTAAGTAAAATAGGGTAATTTTGACTTATAAATGAATGTTAGTTAAATCTGGATATTTATTGATAAGATATTATTTTATTACATCATAAGTTAAATGATATCCAAATGAATATTTTCTGAAGTGAGAAATATGATTTTATAAGTTAAAATGGCTAAAAATTGAAATTTTAATGTGGCTGAAATATACAATGTCTTTAGAAAGTTTATAATTGAATGAATAAACTTATAAATGTTACAACTTTCAAATGAATATTATTTGACGTTGAATTTAAATGGTTTAAATGAAGGTCATTTTAAGTGTTAGGATTTTTCTAAGTATTATGATTTTCAAAAGAATAACATTTCCAAAGTGTTGTGATTTTAAGTATGATTCCAAATGATAACATTTCTAAATTGTTATGATTTCAAAGTACTATGATTCCAAAGTATTTTGGTTGGAGTTGTTATAATTTAGGAAGTAATATGGTTATGGAAATGAAATTATTTGAATTTGTGTTTAATTTAGAATTGTCTTTAGACGTATAAATTTGAAACCTATTGAGATTGAAGATTTAAGAATATGACTTTATAAAGTGGTTTGGGTTAAGATGACATTTCAAGTTAATAAATGGAAGGAAATATTCAGCGATGTAGAAATTTAGGTTTTATTTAAAGGATACATTGATTTGGTTTGGAATTTAAATGATATATTATTACCATTTTTGGAATGGATATTATTTTGGAAAGACAATGGATATTATTTTGGAAAGTGTATGGATTTGGAAATATTACCAATTTTGAAAATGGATATTATTTTGGAAAGTAATAGTATGCGATTTTAAATGGTTTTGGAATAGAAACGATTTTAAATAAATATTCATGGGTAATAATAACGTTTGGTTGTTAAAGAGACCGGGATCGAAAGTTGTCATACTCTTTACCAACTCCGCAAACCACTTTAACAACCGTGTACACAGTGGAGATTCCAGAATGAAGTAGGATGGCGACGGTGTTCTTTTGAGGTATATACGTAGACCCGACTCTCAAGAGTTGGCTTAAGGTGGCTAAAACAAGAGCGATTGACGAGCTAATGACGAAGCTAGCTCCTCTTATCGGACACACTCCTTCGATACCATTCCATTATATTGTGATTGATTGGGGCCCTTTTGATTTTGGGGGTGTGGCTCGAGGTGGACGGTGGTAGCTACTACGCGTTGTCACCGGTCCGGAAGCGTAATTGGTATATCTACCCTGGCATTGCCTAATTGTGCCGTGTCACCTACCCTAGTGCGCCTTGTACGAGCTTGGATTTCTCCCGTAGCCCGTGGAGTATTTAGGGTAGTCTCCCGATCTGGAGATGCACCGATACTGGATGGACTACTGGGACTATTACATGTTAGGTGGAAAATGTAAAGCCTTAACCCTATTTAAAAGTAAGTTTATTTTACTATAGACATTATTATAATAGCGAAATATTACAACACAGTAAATATTTTAACGGATCCTTGGAGGATGGGCGGTCCCAAGCATCCTTTAAGTTACTTGTACCTTATATTACAGTTCACTTGAGTTGGTTCACATTATATAAGTATGTATGTCCTGACTCGAGTGTTTTGTGTTTTTCTTTATGGTCAGGTCAGATTGAGTGATACAGCATTTGAGACACAGCTTCGGAGTTGGAGCTTTGCTTGAAGATCCAGCTATCTATTTCATTTCAGTTATCCTGTTGATTCCAGTTATTCAGTTGATTCCAGTGTTGTATCTAGCTCTATACTTGATTTATCATATTGTTACTTCTGTTGTATCTTATTTATCTCTGATGTATATTTATATAGTAGCTTCATGAACTACCATTTCTTTACTTCCGCTGTATTTTATATTACTCTGTGTCTGTGATCTGTAATTTATTTACTGCATATTTTGAGCTTTGCCAAATTTATTTTTACTTTCGGTATTTTGAGCAATTCAAGTCCGACATGTGCGGATGCGAATAGTTGAAAATATCGGGTTGTTACAATAAACATGCTAAAATATGAGATGTAAGCATTTCAACTATGTTATATATTTATTTTAAACCCTAGATATTATTATAATATCACAAGATTTTATAATAATAATGGTTTGGCGTCGTAAGGTAAAAACTCATCTTTGTTTATATGCGACATAGTCTTATGAGATACATTTATTTATACATGGTTTTGTAAATAGTATAATATAATTAAATATATATAATAAAATTATAAAATTTACAAATTTAATAAAATAAAAGATTTTATTTAAATAATATTTAGAAATGTTTCGAACGAATTGGACATATAGGCCTAATATAGATTAAATAAAGGAGGTTTCTTTCCGAAATTCACCATTGACTTCGTCTATGGGCTGGCCCAGTTCCAACACAATTATACTTGGATGTGATGAACATCTCATCTTCCATCTTTTAGAAACCTATATCTTCACACAAGAGCATAAGTTTAGATTAGGAATGATTGGCCCGAAGTTGACCTGAAGCTCCCTTGCAATTTTCTCAAGCATGACTCAGGTCATGCTTTTCTTCACATGCTTCGATTCAACTAACGGTTTTACCTAGATATGACTCGGGTTTCTTGTATTGCATTGGATTTCAAGCTTTGAGAAATAACTTGATTAATTTAGGATGGAACACGAGATGTTTGAGTTCACTTTAGTCAAGTGCATGTTGATAAATGAGATTCAATGGGACAGTTTCAGATAACAGTCACATCAAATGTGCTCTAGCATCCGGATGGAATTTTTAATCACTACATTAAATTTGATACTTCACTCTGGTATCCCTATAAAGAGAAAATCCCATACTGCTTTGGACGACGGTTCTGTTTGTATGAATATGCGCTTATATGTTTTTGTTTGATGATAATAAACAAATATATTCGTTTACATGTATTTGTTAATGTACTATTTTGCTTTTCATTGATTAAATAAATATTTATTGAATAAAATAAATTACATA
This sequence comes from Allium cepa, assembly GCA_030765085.1. NCBI lineage: Eukaryota > Viridiplantae > Streptophyta > Magnoliopsida > Asparagales > Amaryllidaceae > Allium > Allium cepa. Next base: position 869,641,026 of record CM060937.1, on the reverse strand, counting down.
GAATTTGAATTTAAATGGATATTTTATTCAAACAAATATTTATTACAATCTTGAACAGTACAAATTCAAGCTCTCACTATACATATACATTTTTGATTACATCACGATTACATCACAATTCAGTTTACATAAATTCCTCACTACATATCACTCACACTCGTATTTTGTCTTCAACTTCGCTCCAGCTTGAATCCAGCATCTGAGCATTCTGCAAAAATATTCACTAACGCAGTAAAATTGAAAAAGAAATATTTTTTCAATATAAAATGAAATATGATTTTTGAAAATATTATTTGCCTCAGTTATTTGGGTTGTTCGTCATCATTCACATTTGAATTCATCACACACGAACAGTGTGACATGCACAGTATATCACTGTACATGCCACAAGGCCGTGCACATCGATATACACTTGATAATACTACAGGGACAGGTAAGCACAGGTCAAACCCAAATATAAAGACAGGTTCAACTCACGTGCAATATATTTAAAATCACAACACGAGCACAAGGTCAAACCCGAGTTTTTAAAACTGGGTTCAACACAAGGCAACATGAAGAATGATACAAAGCAGACATAAATGCATTAATAACCCAAATGTAGACCACAAAGAAATGCCACCAAGATCATATGTGCAGAGAATCAAATCGACCAGGTAGCAATGATGGTAATGAAACAAAGTGCAGACACTAATGATACAAGAGAAGTGAAACTCAAGCAAGTGCACAAGCAACATGACAGCAGACCAAAGTGCAACAAGATGAACCAGACAGGTCAAGCAACAATCCAGACCACAAAGAAATGCTCAATGCACCAAGTACAGACGACAGCTACTCAATGCAACATAGTGGAAACAATCACAAACAATATCAAGTGATATAAATGCAGCCTGAAATACAACAGATTCTGGTCTGCAACTCGACTACAAAAGCACCACAAGTATATCAACTCAACAACAGCCAGTGCAATGATCAGAACAAGCAATGACCAGAACAATGACCAAGCAATGACCAGAACAATGACCAATGAACAAAGAACAGAGACCAAGCAAATGTCCAGACCACAACATGTATGCAAATATGAAGTAAATCAAAGTGTGCAACTCGAGAATATACACAGTGCAGAACAAATTTGTCGAACATTGCCACCAACATAAGCAGCAACAATGAAGACTACTTGAAGTGTGTCGACTAGACATCACAATGAACCAGCAACATGTACACAAGGGCAGTGAACATCAAAAGCAAACAACAACTCACATGTATGATACCAGTGAAACAAATGCAGAATTGACAAATGCAAAACACATGGAGGCAAAGCTCAAACCAAGCAGTCAAGTTCAAGGCATAGCAATGAAAATAGTGTGGCCGAGAACTGATACAAGCAAGGAATGACTGTATCAATGTCAGGCACACATGTATATGAAGTACACACGTGCAATAGTCAACCCAGTATGCAAAATGAATGGAGCAATGAGCAAGTGCAACAGAGAATAGCAACATGCAAAAACAAGACCAGAACGATCATGCCAAAAGTATGGTTACAGCATCAAGGTGATCAAGATTAAATGTAACAATGATCAGAGACGAAACTCACAGGAATGAAAACAATGATGGCCGAAAATAATGCAGAGTCGTGGAGTGGTATACAAGAAATCGATGCAGTATAAAAATACAAATCAAACCAAAGTCAAAATTCAGGTGCATATCTTTGAAAAAGTCAGAAAGTGAAAAACGAAAGTTTTTGCCGTATCAATCAAGGATAAATCAAACGTTTGAAAATCAAAGCCGTGAGTAACAAGACAAAAATTATATCAGGAAAGCCGTGCGCATCAGGAAATTGAAGTTTTGGAAAGTATCGAATTGAAACGAGCAAACAAGTGTCTCGAATTCATATAATACTAAACCCAAAACTCATCATCGGCATCGAGTTAAATTGAAGAAATAAAAAAACCAGCAACAAAAGAAATTACACACCGAATCAATAATCGAACTCATCGAAGCAACCAAAGAAAGCAACACGAAATCGATCGAGCCAGGCTAAATCGCGCACAACCAACAACGATCGAATTAGTATCGGAGCTTCGCAAAAGCCCTAATTTGGAACAAAGAGCGCAAGGAGCGAAAGCCCCAAATTCGCAGAGCAAAAGGAAGAACAGAGCCGCCATTTTTCACAAGTCAAAAGAGGAACGGGTTAAAGCAAAAGAATGGGTCGGCCTTTATTTTAAAGGGGCTTTGGCTTTATTTTATTTAGGGTTTATTTTATTGTCAAAAGGGGGTTTTTGTTTAATTTCTGCTTTTAAGTTTGTTTTTTCTTTTATAATCAAAGAATTGGTAAATCACCACCTAGGTTGTAGGTAGTGTCAGATTGTCTAGTTAGAATTAGTTCAGTGAGCAGGGTGTGCGAGTTTGCAAAACTCTATAGGCGGGAGCAGAGTTTGCGAGTTTGCAAAACTCTATAGGCGGAGCAGGGGGTGCGAGTCTAGTAGAGTGTTTGTGAGCGGGAGCAAGGGTTTGCGAGTCTGTTAGAGTGTTTGTAAGCGGGATACTGTTTAATTCTAATAGAAATCTGGGAATGCAGCAGTAGGCAGGGGTTGCCGAAGCTGGGTAAATTTTGTGTGTGATTTACTTTTCAGCATATTTATTTCTGCAGTTTGTTTCTGTGTTTAAATCGAGAAAATTTGATATAACCCTATTCACCCCCCTCTAGGGTTAATCTAGATCCTACAAGTGATATCAGAGCACGGTATTTTTCTTTAACTCTAGAGTCATGAATCCACCAAATAATACTTTTGTTGAGGGTCATTCCAATATTATTCCTTCTATTTTCGATGTAACAGATTTTTTGAACTGGAAATTGAAAATGGAATTTTATCTAAAATATGTTAATATTAAATGTTGGGATATTATTGAAAATGGGTGTGATATAACAAATAAGGAAATTTTCTCGATTAATGCTCTTGCTATGCATATATTATATTCTCATATTAATCGTGATAATTTTTATTCGTCTCTCATTGTGAAAATGCACGGAAAATCTGGAATACTCTCGATGCAATATATGGAGCAAAAGTCAACAGCAATGAGATGTCCTCCACAACCGACTCAGTTAAAGAAATGTGCTTAACAGGATTGGTAAATAGCAGTTGTGATGAGGATGATGATGATGGAGCAGCCGAGCTGGCATTACTAATGAAGAAATTCAAAAGGAGGAACCGCAAATACGGAAATCCAGCTCTAAATCAAAAATTAAAAAACAGAGAGCACAATATGAAGCCAAGCGAGGTATCAAAACTCACTCACTCTGAATTACTTATTTATTTCCACGAAGTGAATGGCTGTTTTGAACGACTTAGGGAGAAGTATGCCAAACTTGAATCACAAAAAGACACTTTGATAGAATTAAATGAACAACTTGACCAATTAGTTAAAACCTATCAAAGTAGGATCCCTAAGTGTGATAAGTGTCCAACATTCGAAGAAGAAATTAAAAAATCAGAAATTAATATAAAATCACTTGAAAATGAAATTCTGATTTTAAAAGAGAACGAAAATACTAGGGGAGAAAATTCTATCAAAAAGTGCACACAATTATTGAACGAAAATGAATCTCTCAAAATACAAGTCCAACAATTGTCAATAACTTTAGATAAATTTTCAAAAAGTGAGAAATCGTTGAATCTGCTATTAGGGAAGCAAACTGTTAATACAGCTAGACAAGGACTTGGATATAATCAATCTGAAAATGTTGAAAGCGATATTAATCAAGAAAATTCCATGTGCACAATTTGTAGAAAATATGGACACGATCACAATAATTGTTGGTATAAACCCAAACATATGAAAACCATACCAATTTGGGTTCCAAAAGGCACGAATATAAAATCTCTCAAAGTTAAACAAATTTGGATGCCAAAAGGAACATATATAAACAGTTTTGGGTCTCCACAAAATTATTTTTCTAAATCTTCTGCCACTAACAACCATGGACCTATAAAAACAAATAGGTCACATAAATCTTTTCCCGTGTAGGTATGGTGGCAGGCTAAGGAACAACAACAGTGTTCTCTGGATTTTGGCTGTTCCAGAAACACAACGGGCAACAAAGTAAAGTTCCTTAGCCTAGTACAAAGGTGACAGAATCACAATGGGCAACCATGAAAAATTATTGTAAAGGTAAAACAGGTGAAGGTATATTAAATGTGATAATCTGCACCATATTCTGAATTGAATCAGCCAAAATTGTGATAATGATGTGATGATGATTTTGATTCTGACTTGTTCAACATAATTGGCCTATTACATTTATGCCAAAAACACTATTCTTTGAATTACTTCATACATATTTGTTTGGATTAAACATAGTGTTTTGTTGGATGATAATATTGGCTAACTCTATATTCACGGTCTTCTGATTATTTACACGGCTTCAATTCAAATTCAAAGAATGTCATTTAAATTGTTGCTAAAATTGGGTTTGAAATTTTTGATGCACACTTCATGGTCTGGTTTATCAATTTTAGTTAGTGATATTTTGGATTGAAAGAGAAACTCAGATGCAGATTACACTGGTAATCTAGTTGATAGAAAAATTACTAGTTGAACGTGATTTTTGAGACATTTAGCAACTGTATCGTTTTTCAAAGAAAATATCTGCATATTTTTCATAATTTTCAAATAGCAGAAAATTCTCTCATATAACCCCCTTGAGAAAATCATTTTTGACCATATTTTCAGATTAGTCATTTTTATTTGATTTTAAATGAAATTTTTTGACTAATCCGACTCCCTACTAATTATCAAAAAGATAAATAGTGATTGAAACGGTGACAAGTGTTGATATTTAACATACATTAGTCAAGAGAGTATATTTGGAAAATTCCTTTAGGAATTCAAACAAGAGTTATAAAACTTTTTGTTGGGTAAAGATTCCATGACCATTTCTATATCTATCATATTTCTATCGACTATGGCTTATCAAAACTTAAATATAGTTGGTTGATATGTGGTACTATAATCAGGGATCATTTGTTTTATATTTCATATTTTTTCCTGTAAAAATAAATAAATATCCAAAGTATTCGCTCTCATTTAAAAGTCCTCACGGTTATGCATGGGTGAATTACTTGGATTTTTGATTATGTGCTTCCATGCTCATTTAAAAGTCCTTACTGTTATGCATGTATGGAACGCATATCAAAATTAATTGATTAAATAGACAAGTTGATTCTAATACCATTTAAAAGTCCTCACGGTCATGCGTGGTTAGAAGATACTTGATTTAATTTTTTAAATTAAATTGGAATACTACTAATCTCATTTAAAAGTCCTAACGGTTATGCATGATTAGTAGATATTCAAATTCCTGATATAATGTACCACAAGTTGATACAATTGTATGATTTTATATTAGAACATCATTTCCATTCTTTCTAAAAGTGGAATATGCGCCTAATAAGGGCAGTTATGATTTTTGTTTGATTTTTATTGAAGTTTAATATTTATATTCAATTTGAGTTTAATGTTGGATTAATATTGATCACTTTATCTCTCTTTTTCTCTAACACTATTATTCTTTTGCTGATAACAAAAGGGGGAGAGAAAAGTTAAGATTTTGTCAAATAGAATCAAGCAAAGGTCAAATAATTTTCCATTTGCATATAGGCTCATTTATATATTTCTATTTGTATGCATATATGCAGGGGGAGCATCATGTAGAGAGAAAGCATTTAAATAGGGGGAGCAATTAGAGTATATCATTGATCAAATACATTTAACACGGTCAAAATCTTAAATATATGTTTGTTATCATCAAAAGGGGGAGATTGTACGAATATGCGCTTATATGTTTTTGTTTGATGATAATAAACATATATATATTCGTTTAAATGTATTTGTTAATGTACTATTTTGCTTTTCATAGATTAAATAAATATTTGTTGAATAAAATAAATTACACAGAATTTGAATTCAAACGGATTTCAAACAAATATTTATTACAATCTTGAACAGTACAAATTCAAGCTCTCACTATACATATACATTTTTGATTACATCACAATTACATCACAATTCAGTTTACATAAATTCCTCACTACATAGCACTCACACTCGTATTTTGTCTTCAACTTCATTCCAGTTTGAATCCAGCATCTGAGCCATCTGCAAAAATATTTACTAACGTAGTAAAATTGAAAAAGAAATATTTTTGCAATATAAAATGAAATATGATTTTTGAAAATATTATTTGCCTCAGTTATTTGGGTTGTTCGTCATCATTCACATTTGAATTCATCACACACGAACAATGTTACATGCACAGTATATCACTGTACATGCCACAAGGCCGTGCACATCGATATACACTTGATAATGCTACAGGGGCAGGTAAGCACAGGTCAAACCCAAATATAAAGACGGGTTCAACTCACGTGCAATATATTTAAAATCACAACATGAGCACAAGGTCAAACCCGAGTTTTTAAAACTGGGTTCAACATAAGGCAACATGAAGAATGATACAAAGCAGACATGAATGCATCAATAACCCAAATGTAGACCACAAAGAAATGCCACCAAGATCATATATGCAAAGAATCAAATCGACCAGGTAGCAATGATGGTAATGCAACACAGTGCAGACACCAATGATACAAGAGAAGTGAAACTCAAGCAAGTGCACAAGCAACATGACAGCAGACCAAAGTGCAACAAGATGAACCAGACAGGTCAAGCAACAAGCCAGACCACAAAGAAATGCTCAATGCACCAAGTACAGACGACAGCTACTCAATGCAACACAGTGGAAACAATCACAAACAATATCAAGTGATATAAATGCAGCCTGAAATACAACAGATTCTGGTCTACAACTCGACTACAAAAGCACCACAAGTATATCAACTCAACAACAGCCAGTGCAATGATCAGAACAAGCAATGACCAGAACAATGACCAAGCAATGACCAGAACAATGACCAATGAACAAAGAACAGAGACCAAGCAAATGCCCAGACCACACCATGTATGCAAATATGAAGTAAATCAAAGTGTGCAACTCGAGAATATACACAGTGCAGAACAAATTTGTCGAACATTGCCACCAACATAAGCAGCAACAATGAAGACTACTTGAAGTGTGTCGACTAGACATCACAATGAACCAGCAACATGTACACAAGGGCAGTGAACATCAAAAGCAAACAACAACTCACATGTATGATACCAGTGAAACAAATGCAGAATTGACAAATGCAAAACACATGGAGGCAAATCTCAAACCAAACAGTCAAGTTCAAGGCATAGCAATGAAAATAGTGTGGCTGAGAACTGATACAAGCAAGGAATGGCAGTATCAATGTCACGCACACATGTATATGAAGTACACACGTGCAACAGTCAACCCAGTATGCAAAATGAATGGAGCAATGAGCAAGTGCAACAGAGAATAGCAACATGCAAAAACAAGACCAGAACGATCATGCCAAAAGTATGGTTACAGCATCAAGGTGATCAAGATTAAATGTAACAATGATCAGAGACGAAACTCACAGGAATGAAAACAGTGATGGCCGAAAATAATGCAGAGTCGTGGAGTGGTATACAAGAAATCAACGCAGTATAAAAATACAAATCAAACCGAAGTCAAAATTCAGGTGCATATCTTTGAAAAAGTCAGAAAGTGAAAAAGGAAAGGTTTTGCCGTATCAATCAAGGATAAATCAAACGTTTGAAAATCAAAGCCGCGAGTAACAAGACAAAAATTATATCAGGAAAGCCGTGCGCATCAGGCAATTGAAGTTTTGGAAAGTATCGAATTGAAACGAGCAAACAAGTGTCTCGAATTCATATAATACTAAACCCAAAACTCATCATCGGCATCGAGTTAAATTAAAGAAATAAAAAAACCAGCAACCAAAGAAATTACACACCGAATCGATAATCGAACTCATCGAAGCAACCGAAGAAAGCAATACGAAATCGATCGAGCCAGGCTAAATCGCGCACAACCAACAACGATCGAATTAGTATCGGAGCTTCGCAAAAGCCCTAATTTGGAACAAAGAGCGCAAGGAGCGAAAGCCCCAAATTCGCAGAGCAAAAGGAAGAACAGAGCCGCCATTTTTCACAAGTCAAAAGAGGAACGGGTTAAAGCAAAAGAATGGGCCGGCCTTTATTTTAAAGGGGCTTTGGCTTTATTTTATTTAGGGTTTATTTTATTGTCAAAAGGGGGTTTTTGTTTAATTTCTGCTTTTAAGTTTTTTTTTCTTTTCTAATCAAAGAATTGGTAAATCACCACCTAGGTTGTAGGTAGTGTCAGATTATCTCGCTAGAATTAGTTCAGTGAGCAGGATGTGCGAGTTTGCAAAACTCTATAGGCGGGAGCAGAGTTTGCGAGTTTGCAAAACTCTATAGGCGGAGCAGGGTGTAACGACCCGCTATTTTGGACTATTCGCACCCGCACATGTCGGACTTGAATAATTCAAAATATCGAATTGTTAATTTAAATTTGGCAAAACTCAGATATACAGTAAATAAATAATCACAGAATCACAGACACAGAGTAATAATATGCAGCGGAAGTAAAAGAGATAGTAGTTCATGAAGCTACTATAAAAATATATAAGATACATCAGAGTTAAATAAGTTACAACAGAAGTCTCGAATACAACAGTCATATAAGAATCAGAATACATCACTGGAATCATCGAATATCTGAAAGCTGGATAGATAGCTGGATCTCCAGGCGAAGCTCCAACTCCAAAGATAAGCCTCGAAAGCTGGTACTCTCGGTCTGACCCGAGCGTAAAGCAAAACACAAAACACTCGAGTCAGGATTAATATTCTCATATCAATAAATCCGACTCAAGTGAAATAGCAATCGAAATACGAGTAACTCAAAGGATGTTGGAATCACCATCCTCTAAGGATCCGTTAAACTATCTACTATATAGTAATATATGCTAAATAGATAATGTCTATCAGTAATATAAAGTATCAAAATAGTGTTAAGGCGTTACCATTATCCCTCTTAACACATTTTATATAGATGTCATAGTCTATACAGCACTGTAAACTCCACCGTAAACTAGTGGGACATCAGGGAGTACTCCATAGGTATAACACAAAACAAATTCGTAGTGGTCGCGTATATAGGGATACAAGTATGACAAGGCACATGAGGCAATACCCAAGGTAGTGAAACTACCATTCGCCTGATCCGGACTGGTGAGAACGCATCGCCGAAGCGATCGCAACACCGCGAAACAACACTCCTGAAATTCCGAGGGTGCACCAATCGATAACAAGTAATGAGTAGTAGTTACGAAGAAGTGTGTTCGCTCGAGGTAGCTAACCCCATTTGGCCCGGCACGGCTCCTGATTTTAGTCATTTCCAATTTGACACAAGTGTCAAGGCTATCCATTATCGTTCTCTTTCTTCAGTCATTACGTACATCATTCCAACCACTTCATTCTGGATCATCACTCCGCGTATAGTTATTAAAGTGGTTTTCGGTTTAGATAGAGAGTATATCCATAACCGATTCCGGTTTCTTTAATAACCTTCGTATTATTACACCGATTGGTCATTTAATATATTTCAAAACCAAATCAAATTCAATTTCAATTAGAATTCATAAATCAACATTTCGTTGTCTTTCTAAATCAATTTCCAAAGTTTACGTTTCAAAACTTCCAAATTACCATTTCAAAATCTTATAATTCGATTTCAACCTTTATTTAAACAATTCAAATATTGATTCGTGTTCATATATAAATTTCATTCTGTAATCATTTAAATTAATTTAATTTAACATTCAAATCAATTTCAATTCATTTATCGATTTCGTTCAATATTCACTAAGTAAATTTATCCTTCAAAACAACTTCTATTTAAATTCCAATTCATCTAAATCAATTACTTACGTTCAACTTCATTATCTCAAAACTTCAAATTGAAATAAATTAGATTCGTCAAATCAATTCTTTAAATTACAAGTTTTACGTTAATTTCTATAATCTCATTTATTTCAATAAATCACATTTTATTTCTTGTTAAAGAAATTCAATTTTCACTTATTTATTGACTTCGTTACAAATTTCAAACTCAATTAATGAAGAACTAAATTTCATATATTCGAGAAGTTTAATTTCACTTATTAACTTACTTAAATTTTCCAAAGCTTAATTAATAAATAAAGAAACTCAATTTCATTTATTAACGAAGTTCAACTTCACTAAATCAAAAGTTCAATTTCTCTTATTAAAGAATTCAGTTTTTATTCAATTATCAAATAATTAAATCTTATTCAATTATTAAATAATTTCAATCTTAATTATTAATAATTTCAAAATTTAATAATTACAAACTTGATTATCAATTCAAACTAAATTTTTAAATCATTTCCACTTAATTATGAATTCAAACTTAGTCATCAAATCATTTCAACTTAATTATAAATTCAACTTAATAATTTCAAACTTAATTATAATTTCAAATTTAATTATAATTTCAATTTTAATTATTAAATGATTTCAAACTTAATAATTTCAAAACTTTGTTATCCAAATAAAATCTTTATTTTATTTTAAATCAAATTGTTGACCAATCGGTTTATTTAATTCTCTATCCTAAGTCAAGTTCATTTATGGGTATTTATCATTTCAACCCGATTCCAATTCCAATTCCAGAACAATCATAATAAAGGGAACTTGCAGTGTGATAACTGGGATGATGTCAAAGTAAATAAACAAGCAATAACAACAATCAATACAATCTAATTCAAAAATCCCGAAATAATCGTATTAATTCACATTGTTGTTTGTGCAAATTAATATAATTATTTCTAGAATCTACACTATCATTTCATGTAGATTAAAGATTTTTACATTACGGTTTTTCCCACTTGTCGTTCAATTTCAATTTCAAATTTTATTCTACAACAATTAATCCAATATACGTTCAAAGGTTCAAAATATAATTTATCAAATTCTATGTGTCAATTAACTTAACAATTAAAAGGGTCATATTATTCAAATTAACTAATCAAATTCAACACATATGTCGATTCACATTTTTAAACTATCCTACATCAAATTCAATTGCATAACATTTATCACTTTATACATTACAATTTACATCCAATATAAACAACAATCAATCAATCAATTATCAACCAAACTGTATTATTATTGCATACATAACAGATAACGGTGTCAGATGTCAAAGGTGAACTGATACATAAATAACAGTGCAATAAATAACAGCAGTATATTTCAATTGCCGTTCCAATTGAAGTCAGATCTAATAAATAAAAGAATATTAATCGTGAGTGATTGCTCACCTTTCGAGGCTAAAGAAAATAGGAGATGGCACGGATACGCACACTGATACGGACACTGAATTTGAGTTACAAATCCAATCATGAATCTCAGAGCAAAGTAAGATTGGCACGAATCAACGAGCAAAACTGTTAAATGAGAATTGCCGAAATCAAATCAAACATTCAACATAGCAACAATTTCAAAAAAGGTCAAATGTTCAGGTCTGAAAACCCCTCTGGATCTGACTTTCAGGTAAGAAACAGAGGACTGAAACACCTCGTATGAAGCTAAAATTTCATATACATAAAGTAGAAAACTTAATCTTTTAAACAAAAAAAGAATCACTATAATCCGACGTAAGACGGAGGAGATACGATGCGTCAAACATGAACTCAGGTCGTGTTTGCAGCAATGTAAAATAATTCTAAGTACAAAAGAATATCTGCCTGGGTCTAACTTCCAGATCCTCGACCACAAATCAAACGATGTCGGATTTTGCTGGAATTTGACATGTATAAACTAGGTAACTTAAACTCCTTTTTAAAAATAGAATCAACCCATTCCGATAAAACATGAGTGAGATATGATATCGTGAACATGTAGTCTAACTGCTGTTCAAAAAAAATAAACATGCAAACAAATTCAAATACACCACCTATATTTTAATCTAAGGCCAAAAATATCTATATAGTTAAAATAAAATACATTCTATTACTATATCAATATATATAAAACACAAATGGAAAAAAAAAAAATCAAAATTTGTAATCTGTACCTTTGTATATTATATATATATTTGAAAACTTATATGTATTCAAAACAAAAATACATACTTAAATATTTGACAGTCCACAGGTAGCATATGTGACTAACAGTACATTAATAAGCTTAAAACCAAAATCACAGATATACATTTTGAAAACATATATTGTCGAAGTTATATAAATACTTGTACAACAATACAACAGAAGTATAAACATCATACCTTCTATCCAGAAAAATGTACATGCGAACAACTTAGTATGAGTAAACAAATATGCAGAACAACTTTATGCCCAGACAAAATACATACAAAACACTGCACTCCTTATTAAATACAAAACATTCAAAGCTTTATGAATATATATATATATATAATATTAAATCAATAAAATTTACTATATATACATATAATTTATAATACATGATACCAACCTATTATAACGGTAAACAAAATCTAAAACATATATAAACTTCAAGCTGTAACCAAAATAACCCATACAACTTGCTTTATAAATTGATACATAATGTGGCCAATAGTACACACATGCATTGAATACGTTTCTAAATCATGCAAAATCCTATATAAAAACAAAATATCAACTTTCTAAATCATGCAACACTTGACATATAATATGTATCCAATTACCTTTATAAAAAATATGAACGGCAGAGGAGAAGGAGCCAAGGGTGATGCGAGCGGGTGGGAAGAGTGATGAGTTGTGTTCGGAGGTGGGCTTGGGTTCGGCACTTGTGTGGTCGTTGAGTTGCTTTCAGCCGAGAAAGATGATGGAACGGCTCGGCGCTAGGGAGGGTTTCGGTCTGGGTGCTGTTCAAGGCGGCAGATGAAGTGGGTGGATAACATCGTAGCCATTGAATTTGGCTGTGGCCGCGACCGAAGGGGAGAGGACGCGGTTGCGGTGGTTGTCCGCTTGATGATGAGCGGCTGCGGCTCACCGAAATTTGTGCTCGCGTATGGCCAAGGTGATGGCCGTGCTCGGCTAGACTTGACGGAGGAAGAGACTGTGGAGCGGAGGGCGGCTTGATGGTGCCGGGGGAGGTGAAGGCCGACGTGCTCTTTGGGTGTGGAAATGGAACTTGCGTGGAGTAGAGAAAAATATGGGAAGGAAATGAACATGCTTTCAAGCTTCAGGTAGTGATTCATTCTATATTTCATTTTCTGAAGGACGTGACATTTCAAGTAACAAGCTAAAATAAGCAATTGGCTTCAGGGATATGCTTTTACTTGGGTTTTGGCAACAAAAGTTTATTATAATGTAAACTTATTTTTTTATGAACAGAGAAGAAATGAAGGGGCCAATGAAGATGAATAGACCAACATATAGATGACATAGGGAATAGATAAATCACAGCGTGAATTCTGGAAATTGGAAAAGGCTACTGATTTTGTACGGTGGAAATTTGAATGGTCACGTGAAGTTCAAAGGTTTAAACGGTATCGGTATGGAAACCGTTATACTGATTTCTCAACACACCAAGGTTCGAAAAACAAAAATGAATATACTACTATGTTAAGCACGATGAGATGATCAAAATGGTATACAGATATCAGTGGTATACTCGAATTATAAAAAATTCGAAATTTTCAACTAGCGGAAAATGCGCAAAAATCGTAGAAAATTAAGATCGACGGAGCCAAATATGTCCGAATTTGGAAAAACGATAAACTGACAACTTGCTCAAAAGATGTTTTAGAATTTTTCTATGTAAAAATATTTTGATTTTGAAAACGTTTTATTTTCATCATTTTTTAACTGATTAAATTGAATTAAATTTACGCGCGAAATAAACTTCCATATTTTCGGACAAAAATTTACCAGCTACTATATTTAATTAGACGCATTTCAAATATCAAATTTATATTTCAAAATTTTATCGTTTAAAACTCCAAAAAAAATTTCAATAAAATACGTTACGAAAACCGTTTAAATTTACGGGTCGTTACACTCTCCCCCACTCAAAACTTTTCGTCCCCGAAAAGGAAGGAGGTGGGAGAATAGAGACAACCAGAAGAAAATAGACTTGAATTTACATAATAAACAATTAATTTGAACCATACAGATTTCAATTTAAATAATTTATTAAATTTCAAAACATTTTTTCTATTTTATTAATCGCATCTATTATTCAATTAACCTATTATTTTATTTATCTCCCGAAACATTTATAATATAATTAAAATCTAAGTAAATAACATTTATTATAAACACCAAAATTTATTTATAAAGATATTTATATTGTATATTATTAATAATTTCAAAGATTATACTTTGAATAGTCTTTTATTATAATCATACTTTATTCGACAAATTTTAATTCTTCTTTGTTCCACTTAATATATCCTATCACATATATCAAGCATATTTACAGTTATTATAACTACTCAAATTTATTTAAAATTTCCTTTGACGTCATTTTGTACTGTATAATATTCAATTACATAGTTAACTTTTGAAAATTTAGGTAAGTTATATATATAATGCAATTAAGTGTTATCCAAATAAAAATTTCTAATTCAATTATTCAGGCTTAATTTTTATTCAAAATTTCGATTCCATTTATAATTGAAATTATTCTTTAACATAAATTTAAGAATTAACTTTTCGGGTAACTTCAAATTTATTTAGAGATAAATAAATATACATAATATATCAAATCAGATTTAAATCATATATCAATATATATATTACAAATCAAATCATACTTTAAGAAATTCAAATAAATTTATTTTCAAACAAACCATAGCAAATCTACAGAATAGTCTCTCCACTTCGAAACTCGAAAATGAATGTCGATGATGCGGCCGCCATCACCGAAGTTATTTTTCCAGCGACAAAGAGAAGAGCGCTGATTTAAACATTATAAATTCTTGAAATGATTTCTATTTGAAAATACTTCAAATACTATACACTTTAAAACTTTAAAATCAAAGTTTGAAATCACCGAAAATCAAATTCTTTAATTCCTGATTTACATTCATTTAAATTTCCAAATAAATTTACAAACCAGGTTTTATAAATTCATTTATTTATTTTATGCAATAGTCAATGATTTATAATACAATAAATGAGAATTAAATTTTAACATTTTGAACAACAGATTCATTAACCTTTTGATTTCAGAAAAATTTATGCTTATACATAATATAATTATACAAAACCATTTTATTCACCAAATTTGAAAATATTATTGTGTCAGTTTTCTCTGCTCAAGTGTTTTAGAAATTCTATCGATAGCGTTGATCAGACGAATCGATCGAAAATCCAAATCAACATCAACAACTTAAACAACACAATATATAGATATATAAAACATTTTAATATCAAAACAAATACACTTCCTCGCTTGATGATACAAGGATGGTTTTCAAAGCAAGGATAGAAATTCAATTTGATGGAAATCAAATCGAAGAGAATTTTGATTCGAAAATGGGTTCGAAACAGAAGATAAGATAATTCAATTAACATAATTGGGAGATGGATAAGCTTATTTAATTCACGGGCAACCTTAACCGGATCGACCGTAACTTAAAGAATAAGATCGATGCAGAATTCCAAGGCAAATCGACATTCGATCTCAAGAAATAGAGTTCAGGCATAGCGGAAGATAGATAGCATCATAAACCGAGGATACAAATCTCTGGTAAATCGATGTCTATTGTAAAGGAGTTTCACTCATTTACAAATCATTCGAAGTTTGGCGAGACCGCCAATTCATTTTAAAGATCATTCGAAGTGGAGTTATGGTATGCTCCAGTATTGAAAGAAGACGAATAGTGAGGGACAAGAATGAATTTTGAAACCGTGTGAACGTTCCAAAATTCATAGGAATTGAGTCAAAAGGAAGAGATTGAAACTCGAATGAGAGTGATTCTGTAAATACATTTACCATATATGCTGAGTTCTGCCTAGAGCTACCAAAAGCTCTGATACCAACTGTAACGACCCGCTATTTTGGACTATTCGCACCCGCACATGTCGGACTTGAATAATTCAAAATATCGAATTGTTAATTTAAATTTGGCAAAACTCAGATATACAGTAAATAAATAATCACAGAATCACAGACACAGAGTAATAATATGCAGCGGAAGTAAAAGAGATAGTAGTTCATGAAGCTACTATAAAAATATATAAGATACATCAGAGTTAAATAAGTTACAACAGAAGTCTCGAATACAACAGTCATATAAGAATCAGAATACATCACTGGAATCATCGAATATCTGAAAGCTGGATAGATAGCTGGATCTCCAGGCGAAGCTCCAACTCCAAAGATAAGCCTCGAAAGCTGGTACTCTCGGTCTGACCCGAGCGTAAAGCAAAACACAAAACACTCGAGTCAGGATTAATATTCTCATATCAATAAATCCGACTCAAGTGAAATAGCAATCGAAATACGAGTAACTCAAAGGATGTTGGAATCACCATCCTCTAAGGATCCGTTAAACTATCTACTATGTAGTAATATACGCTAAATAGATAATGTCTATCAGTAATATAAAGTATCAAAATAGTGTTAAGGCGTTACCATTATCCCTCTTAACACATTTTATATAGATGTCATAGTCTATACAGCACTGTAAACTCCACCGTAAACTAGTGGGACATCAGGGAGTACTCCATAGGTATAATACAAAACAAATTCGTAGTGGTCGCGTATATAGGGATACAAGTATGACAAGGCACATGAGGCAATACCCAAGGTAGTGAAACTACCGTTCGCCTGATCCGGACTGGTGAGAACGCATCGCCGAAGCGATCGCAACACCGCGAAACAACACTCCTGAAATTCCGAGGGTGCACCAATCGATAACAAGTAATGAGTAGTAGTTACGAAGAAGTGTGTTCGCTCGAGGTAGCTAACCCCATTTGGCCCGGCACGGCTCCTGATTTTAGTCATTTCCAATTTGACACAAGTGTCAAGGCTATCCATTATCGTTCTCTTTCTTCAGTCATTACGTACATCATTCCAACCACTTCATTCTGGATCATCACTCCGCGTATAGTTATTAAAGTGGTTTTCGGTTTAGATAGAGAGTATATCCATAACCGATTCCGGTTTCTTTAATAACCTTCGTATTATTACACCGATTGGTCATTTAATATATTTCAAAACCAAATCAAATTCAATTTCAATTAGAATTCATAAATCAACATTTCGTTGTCTTTCTAAATCAATTTCCAAAGTTTACGTTTCAAAACTTCCAAATTACCATTTCAAAATCTTATAATTCGATTTCAACCTTTATTTAAACAATTCAAATATTGATTCGTGTTCATATATAAATTTCATTCTGTAATCATTTAAATTAATTTAATTTAACATTCAAATCAATTTCAATTCATTTATCGATTTCGTTCAATATTCACTAAGTAAATTTATCCTTCAAAACAACTTCTATTTAAATTCCAATTCGTCTAAATCAATTACTTACGTTCAACTTCATTATCTTAAAACTTCAAATTGAAATAAATTAGATTCGTCAAATCAATTCTTTAAATTACAAGTTTTACGTTAATTTCTATAATCTCATTTATTTCAATAAATCACATTTTATTTCTTGTTAAAGAAATTCAATTTTCACTTATTTATTGACTTCGTTACAAATTTCAAACTCAATTAATGAAGAACTAAATTTCATATATTCGAGAAGTTTAATTTCACTTATTAACTTACTTAAATTTTCCAAAGCTTAATTAATAAATAAAGAAACTCAATTTCATTTATTAACGAAGTTCAACTTCACTAAATCAAAAGTTCAATTTCTCTTATTAAAGAATTCAGTTTTTATTCAATTATCAAATAATTAAATCTTATTCAATTATTAAATAATTTCAATCTTAATTATTAATAATTTCAAAATTTAATAATTACAAACTTGATTATCAATTCAAACTAAATTTTTAAATCATTTCCACTTAATTATGAATTCAAACTTAGTCATCAAATCATTTCAACTTAATTATAAATTCAACTTAATAATTTCAAACTTAATTATAATTTCAAATTTAATTATAATTTCAATTTTAATTATTAAATGATTTCAAACTTAATAATTTCAAAACTTTGTTATCCAAATAAAATCTTTATTTTATTTTAAATCAAATTATTGACCAATCGGTTTATTTAATTCTCTATCCTAAGTCAAGTTCATTTATGGGTATTTATCATTTCAACCCGATTCCAATTCCAATTCCAGAACAATCATAATAAAGGGAACTTGCAGTGTGATAACTGGGATGATGTCAAAGTAAATAAACAAGCAATAACAACAATCAATACAATCTAATTCAAAAATCCCGAAATAATCGTATTAATTCACATTGTTGTTTGTGCAAATTAATATAATTATTTCTAGAATCTACACTATCATTTCATGTAGATTAAAGATTATTACATTACGGTTTTTCCCACTTGTCGTTCAATTTCAATTTCAAATTTTATTCTACAACAATTAATCCAATATACGTTCAAAGGTTCAAAATATAATTTATCAAATTCTATGTGTCAATTAACTTAACAATTAAAAGGGTCATATTATTCAAATTAACTAATCAAATTCAACACATATGTCGATTCACATTTTTAAACTATCCTACATCAAATTCAATTGCATAACATTTATCACTTTATACATTACAATTTACATCCAATATAAACAACAATCAATCAATCAATTATCAACCAAACTGTATTATTATTGCATACATAACAGATAACGGTGTCAGATGTCAAAGGTGAACTGATACATAAATAACAGTGCAATAAATAACAGCAGTATATTTCAATTGTCGTTCCAATTGAAGTCAGATCTAATAAATAAAAGAATATTAATCGTGAGTGATTGCTCACCTTTCGAGGCTAGAGAAAATAGGAGATGGCACGGATACGCACACTGATACGGACACTGAATTTGAGTTACAAATCCAATCATGAATCTCAGAGAAAAGTAAGATTGGCACGAATCAACGAGCAAAACTGTTAAATGAGAATTGCCGAAATCAAATCAAACATTCAACATAGCAACAATTTCAAAAAAGGTCAAATGTTCAGGTCTGAAAACCCCTCTGGATCTGACTTTCAGGTAAGAAACAGAGGACTGAAACACCTCGTATGAAGCTAAAATTTCATATACATAAAGTAGAAAACTTAATCTTTTAAACAAAAAAAGAATCACTATAATCCGACGTAAGACGGAGGAGATACGATGCGTCAAACATGAACTCAGGTCGTGTTTGCAGCAGTGTAAAATAATTCTAAGTACAAAAGAATATCTGCCTGGGTCTAACTTCCAGATCCTCGACCACAAATCAAACGATGTCGGATTTTGCTGGAATTTGACATGTATAAACTAGGTAACTTAAACTCCTTTTTAAAAATAGAATCAACCCATTCCGATAAAACATGAGTGAGATATGATATCGTGAACATGTAGTCTAACTGCTGTTCAAAAAAATAAACATGCAAACAAATTCAAATACACCACCTATATTTTAATCTAAGGCCAAAAATATCTATATAGTTAAAATAAAATACATTCTATTACTATATCAATATATATAAAACACAAATGGAAAAAAAAAAAATCAAAATTTGTAATCTGTACCTTTGTATATTATATATATATTTGAAAACTTATATGTATTCAAAACAAAAATACATACTTAAATATTTGACAGTCCACAGGTAGCATATGTGACTAACAGTACATTAATAAGCTTAAAACCAAAATCACAGATATACATTTTGAAAACATATATTGTCGAAGTTATATAAATACTTGTACAACAATACAACAGAAGTATAAACATCATACCTTCTATCCAGAAAAATGTACATGCGAACAACTTAGTATGAGTAAACAAATATGCAGAACAACTTTATGCCCAGACAAAATACATACAAAACACTGCACTCCTTATTAAATACAAAACATTCAAAGCTTTATGAATATATATATATATATAATATTAAATCAATAAAATTTACTATATATACATATAATTTATAATACATGATACCAACCTATTATAACGGTAAACAAAATCTAAAACATATATAAACTTCAAGCTGTAACCAAAATAACCCATACAACTTGCTTTATAAATTGATACATAATGTGGCCAATAGTACACACATGCATTGAATACGTTTCTAAATCATGCAAAATCCTATATAAAAACAAAATATCAACTTTCTAAATCATGCAACACTTGACATATAATATGTATCCAATTACCTTTATAAAAAATATGAACGGCAGAGGAGAAGGAGCCAAGGGTGATGCGAGCGGGTGGGAAGAGTGATGAGTTGTGTTCGGAGGTGGGCTTGGGTTCGGCACTTGTGTGGTCGTTGAGTTGCTTTCAGCCGAGAAAGATGATGGAACGGCTCGGCGCTAGGGAGGGTTTCGGTCTGGGTGCTGTTCAAGGCGGCAGATGAAGTGGGTGGATAACATCGTAGCCATTGAATTTGGCTGTGGCCGCGACCGAAGGGGAGAGGACGCGGTTGCGGTGGTTGTCCGCTTGATGATGAGCGGCTGCGGCTCACCGAAATTTGTGCTCGCGTATGGCCAAGGTGATGGCCGTGCTCGGCTAGACTTGACGGAGGAAGAGACTGTGGAGCGGAGGGCGGCTTGATGGTGCCGGGGGAGGTGAAGGCCGACGTGCTCTTTGGGTGTGGAAATGGAACTTGCGTGGAGTAGAGAAAAATATGGGAAGGAAATGAACATGCTTTCAAGCTTCAGGTAGTGATTCATTTTATATTTCATTTTCTGAAGGACGTGACATTTCAAGTAACAAGCTAAAATAAGCAATTGGCTTCAGGGATATGCTTTTACTTGGGTTCTGGCAACAAAAGTTTATTATAATGTAAACTTATTTTTTTATGAACAGAGGAGAAATGAAGGGGCCAATGAAGATGAATAGACCAACGTATAGATGACATAGGGAATAGATAAATCACAGCGTTAATTCTGGAAATTGGAAAAGGCTACTGATTTTGTACGGTGGAAATTTGAATGGTCACGTGAAGTTCAAAGGTTTAAACGGTATCGGTATGGAAACCGTTATACTGATTTCTCAACACACCAAGGTTCGAAAAACAAAAATGAATATACTACTATGTTAAGCACGATGAGATGATCAAAATGGTATACAGATATCAGTGGTATACTCGAATTATAAAAAATTCGAAATTTTCAACTAGCGGAAAATGCGCAAAAATCGTAGAAAATTAAGATCGACGGAGCCAAATATGTCCGAATTTGGAAAAACGATAAACTGACAACTTGCTCAAAAGATGGTTTAGAATTTTTCTATGTAAAAATATTTTGATTTTGAAAACGTTTTATTTTCATCACTTTTTAACTGATTAAATTGAAGTAAATTTACGCGCGAAATAAACTTCCATATTTTCGGACGAAAATTTACCAGCTACTATATTTAATTAGACGCATTTCAAATATCAAATTTATATTTCAAAATTTTATCGTTTAAAACTCCAAAAAAAAATTTCAATAAAATACGTTACGAAAACCGTTTAAATTTACGGGTCGTTACACTCTCCCCCACTCAAAACTTTTCGTCCCCGAAAAGGAAGGAGGTGGGAGAATAGAGACAACCAGAAGAAAATAGACTTGAATTTACATAATAAACAATTAATTTGAACCATACAGATTTCAATTTAAATAATTTATTAAATTTCAAAACATTTTTTCTATTTTATTAATCGCATCTATTATTCAATTAACCTATTATTTTATTTATCTCCCGAAACATTTATAATATAATTAAAATCTAAGTAAATAACATTTATTATAAACACCAAAATTTATTTATAAAGATATTTATATTGTATATTATTAATAATTTCAAAGATTATACTTTGAATAGTCTTTTATTATAATCATACTTTATTCGACAAATTTTAATTCTTCTTTGTTCCACTTAATATATCCTATCACATATATCAAGCATATTTACAGTTATTATAACTACTCAAATTTATTTAAAATTTCCTTTGACGTCATTTTGTACTGTATAATATTCAATTACATAGTTAACTTTTGAAAATTTAGGTAAGTTATATATATAATGCAATTAAGTGTTATCCAAATAAAAATTTCTAATTCAATTATTCAGGCTTAATTTTTATTCAAAATTTCGATTCCATTTATAATTGAAATTATTCTTTAACATAAATTTAAGAATTAACTTTTCGGGTAACTTCAAATTTATTTAGAGATAAATAAATATACATAATATATCAAATCAGATTTAAATCATATATCAATATATATATTACAAATCAAATCATACTTTAAGAAATTCAAATTAATTTATTTTCAAACAAACCATAGCAAAGCTACAGAATAGTCTCTCCACTTCGAATTTGTGGGGATTGCTCTGGACATCGGTCTTGGGTCTTAATAAATCTCATGCATCTAGGTTAGATGAAGCATGTGTTTGAAGAATCTATGAAAGGCACGACATCCCATTTGAAGATATTCTTATTCCAAAACCTTATCATCTAACCTATAATCCACCCAATGGTTATACTACATGTAATCAGTATTTTTCCTATTTGGATGCATCCCTCCATTCAATCACTTCATCCAGTCCGTGCTCCAATTTATGAAGCATGCCTCTACCCAGCTTCACTTGAATACATATGTTTCATTACATAACATGTATATGCTCTTTCTTCATAATTTGGGCAGCTTGCCAATAATGGAAGAGATTCATATCCATGTGCTTTTAAAAGATGGAAAGAGAGCCCCTCTCTCACCTTTTTAGAGCATCTATGGGCTACCGTATCATCGTTGGTTTTTGGAACAAGCTTAACTACTTTAGAGATGAATACTGCTTTGTGCATTGTCCTCCTGGCTTTGCTTAGAAGTGGCTGTCTAGACATAATTTTTATTACAATATGTTATTTTAACGACATTAATCCATTTATTTTATGAATTCCCAAATATCCTAAGGAGACCTAGCACTTCAACCATGTCAAGTACTCTCCATCATTTTCATGCTAACCCAAAAGAGGAGAAGGTGATGAGGTATCTGTTGCTAGAAGAATGGATGTGGAAATTCAATATTTTGGACCATAACTATAGTTTATGCCTTGCATCGAATGTTAATAATTCCAAAAGGAGGGTGGTATTAGCGTGTGAGAAGAAGAAGTTAAGTAGGAGGTAATTAAATCAATTGTAATTAGTAGTTAATTAAACTGTTTTAATTTTTGAATCTTGTAAAATTTAATATCTTGCTCGTATGAGGTCCAATCGAGATATGGATTTTGGTGTTGCACTTGTAACAATGGAAGCTTTGTGATGGAACAAGTTTGGTTAAATATAGAGCTAGTGGAAATTTGGGCTAAAATCGAACATCTTCAAATTGGAATGCTTCGGTGCCAATTGGAACTTTAATGAGTTTAACTCACCTTTCCAGTCAATTTAGTATGTTATATAGTAGATAAAATTTACTGTTTGTATTTGGTTGAATTATTTGGCTATTTGGATAAATATTCGCCTTTACTAGCAATTGTAATTTAAAATTGAAATGCTTGAATTTTATTGAGAAATTCGGATTTCTCCATATTATTACTCTTAAATTTCCTGCTATACTCCTTTAGATTCTATTCCATCTATAACTTTATTATATAGATTGTCAAACTTGTTGAATCTTGGTTATTTAACAATATTAGTTATG
This sequence comes from Allium cepa, assembly GCA_030765085.1. Lineage (NCBI taxonomy): Eukaryota > Viridiplantae > Streptophyta > Magnoliopsida > Asparagales > Amaryllidaceae > Allium > Allium cepa. Next base: position 869,617,210 of record CM060937.1, on the reverse strand, counting down.
ATATTGTCAAAACTTAAACCCTATAGTGATAAAATTCAATAACAACATTGGTTAAGTGCTTTGCTGACTATTTGTGTTAATTAAATATTTGGAATATTATTAATTGCTATTGAGCTTAAAAATGATTTCAATTCAAAGAATGATTTTTAAATCTAACATTTGGGTTTTCTAGAATATTTTTATTAAAGAAAGTTTTGAACTTCTCTATTTACCTCGAACTTTTTATTTGTCTTCTCTAAATCATTTAAATATATTATAAAAGTTGTTTATCAATATTTTATATTGTGAAAAGTTATTTATTAAAAATTAATATTTTTTAAAGTCAATAATTATTTATAAACAATGTTTTGGAACTAATAATAGTTATTTATTAATAACGTTTCAGAGTTTATAATTATTATTTATAATAATGTTTGAAAGATAATTATTATTTATTAAATAATAATGTTCGAAGGTTGATTATTATTCTTTCATTTATAAGGTTCAGAATTTTTAGCTATTATATTTATAATGTTTGGAAGTTAATAATTATTATTTTTTATTAGTAATGTTTTGCTGTTAATAGTTATAATTATATAATGATGTTTGAAATAAATAGCTATTATTTATTTATACTGTAATGACCCTGGATTTTGGCCCCATTATTTTAGTGAATATTTAATATAATTTGAATAAAAAGTGAACTTATCATTTTAAAATGAATATGACTTTTGGAAATAATTGCCATTTGTTTATATAAATTTGTATTTTTAAAGGATATTGATTTGAAAATTTAAAATAAATCTTTTAAAAATATTTAAAATAAAATCTATCTTGTATAATTGAACTAAGATACTTTTCCTTGTTAACATCTGATAAATAGATAGATATAGATAATAATGTTTGAAATAAAATCAATTTCTATCAATATAAAATATAAGTCAAACGCATGAATATAATTTAATTATCGATAGTTAAAATACAATGGGAATAAATATAAATTTAAGTATAAATGTAAGTAAATCATATTGTACATAATTTAAATATTTATAGTTAAAATACAAATACAAATAAATATAAGTATAAGTAAACCATATGAATATTGATAGTGAAAATATAAAATACAATGTAAAAAATAAGCACTAAGTATAAAATAAAATAACACAAACATATGTAAATGAATAAGCAGGCATACAACATAAACTGGAAATTTGTAAGAACAAAAGTATAAAATAATAAAATAAATGTCTTTGAATAGAATACCTTTATACACAAAAACTAAACCTATAAAATAACACCTGACAACCATGTGTATTGAAGTTCAACTAGAAGTTAATAAACAAACTTTTTTATACAAAACAAATATAATAAATAAATAGCTTCATATACAAGCCAAACATTTACCTGCAAAGGGTACATATATACAAAATATCTTTATACATAGAAAAACAAAATGATAATAGTGTAAACATAAATGGAAACAAAACATTTAATACTATCTGCTCATTCCTAACATTTTGTCAGTTCACAATATTTATGAAGATCTACTCATATCAAAACAAAAATGAGAAACAACCTAACTAGTTACACCTCCCTTAAGCATCCTGTTATCTTGTATTTATATGTATTGCTGTGACGCCCCACCTCTATACCCACGCTAGCCAAGAACATTACGGTGAATGCTGTCAACTAGCACGGAGAATAAGGCTGTTGAGGAGCGACCATCCGTGTAATTGCTTTGTGCGAGCATCGATATGTCAAATAGTATAACATGCAATACTTTATCAAGAGGAAATCCGACATACCGACACAAACTCAAAGCCACTACACAGTGGCTATAATATCTTCGGAAACAAATACAGAAATAAACATAACATAAATCAGTCACAGACAATTCATATCACAAAGGCGGAAATAGATATGAATATTACACTAGGAAGTGTACATCAGAGTAGTGGTCTAAAAAGATCCACAATATCACAAAAGAATAGTTACATGAACTACACAAAAGAATAAGTATACATTATGGAGTCTACATCTCAAATGTAAACAACAAAAACTACTAATCTAAGTAGTTAACCAAAAGTCAGAGAAATCAATTCCAAGAGAGAAGTCAAGCAGAAGCACCTGTAACATCTCGGTCTGACCCGAGTATTATTTAATAAGAAAATAATAAACGGATCAGTCTAACTGTAGATATCATATGAAACGATATAGAATAAGAGATATGACTAAACACATAATAATCACAATTCCAAGCTGTGATATATATATATATATATATATATATATATATATATATATAAGTAATTGAAAAATCAACGAGAGATTAATCAATTACACAAGAATCAAAGAAATGCCATACTCCTTATTTCGTTCATCAAACCACAAATATTGACGATTATATTATTGTCAATCACAAAAGTCAATGACACACAAATTCACCAATGCACAAATATTGACAATAATATCAATGTCAATCACAAAAGTCAATGACACACAAATTCACCAATGCACAAATATTGATAAAACTTATCAATGGAAATCACGAAAATTGGTGAAACACAAATTCTAGAAATCATCTCAAGAAATCCAGAAATCACAAAGGGGGGGAGGCCTATCACAAACGGGAGCATAAAGCCCACCAATACGTGTATCACAAACGGAACGCTAATTCCATGGTTGCTAACCATCACAAATTGAGCCGAAGCTCCACAAACGGCCCGAAGACCATGGGTTGCTACCCCACCAAATTGAGTCGAAACTCCACAAAACGGGGTTTAGTCTCCCTCGCAGACAAAGAGACATCGCACATTGCTAGTCTAAACCACAAAGATGATCGTCATGATCATCGAGAAGTGTCAATTACACTAAGCTAGTAAATATATGAGTTTAGCTTCATGTCCCATAACAAACTGTATCTCCACTATAAAATTGTCACAAGAGATTCAATCGAACAAGTCCAAGAATTAACCGACAAAGTGAACGCAAGCGTTTCATACCACTTGTTTTACTAAGTCGTTTAATTAGATTTCTCATACGAGTGAGGTAAAGGTTTGTATATACTAATAGATTGGAAAACGGTTTTATAAACGAATTTGGTATTAAAATAGTATTGAAATCGTTTGAGGAAAGAGTTTTGATATTTACTACTAGTATAGAAAACCTTTGTATTTTTAAAGTGACAAATCACAAAGAAGATTGTAGGAACAATCAATCACTAAGATTCACATTCAAAAACGTGAATAAAATCCAAAGAAATCGATACAAAATCCATCAAAGTGGATATATCTAAAATTCCCAAAGAAAAGGTCATCAAAGTCGATAATAAATGACAACAACAAAAGGGAGACAACACGAATCGATTAAAGTTGGATATTCAAACGAATTAGCAAAATAGGCTAATCTGGCAAATAGAAGCAGGTCGGTCGACCGGACTCCCTGAGTCAGTCGACCGAACCAGAGGTAGGAAACTTCTCGGGCACCAGGTCAGTCGACCGGACCAGGGGGGTCGGTCGGCTGAACCAGAAACAGAGGCAAATTTTAACTAACAGGTCGGTCGACCGGACCAGGGGGGTCGGTCGGCCGAACCTCAAGCTCTGCACAATGATGCCCATAAATTAATATGCAACCTCCACCAATTCGCAACCGAGCGAGCACGGACGCTAGGGAATTATGCCTAACGGCTACCCGGCCCTATTGGCTCCTCGATGCATCACCAAAAACACGACCAAAGATCAAAGCTATGATTTTTAAGGAATTGAACCCAAAACACCAAAGTTAAGATTTTCACCAAATCAATCCAAACCAAAAGCTAATACACACGAATAAGTGTTAGGAATTCATACCTAACATTCGAAGATAAATATAAGCATAGATGTGAGATAAAAATCTCACCTTTTCACAAAATCAAACAAGAAGAAGATTGAAAGCAAATGGAGAATCAACCTCTCTTCAACACAACCCAATTGAGCTTGAATCTAAGCTCAAAAACAAGAACATTCCCAAAATTAGGTTTAGGAATTTCTGAAATTGGTAAGAGAATAAGTTGGGGAAGAAGAAGAGAAGCTTACCAATGGGTTCTTCTTGAGTTTAGAGCTAGGAATTTGAAGTTGCAAAAGGAACTAGGGTTCTGGAGTTTTAATTTCCAATCTCACCCACCATTAATGCCTTAGAACTGAAAAGAGAAGAGAATGAGGGTGAGTGGGGAAGAGTGGCTCAGATTTGAGCATAAGTTAAATAGGGCTGAGCCCAAAACCAAACCCAAAGTGAAAAGTAGCAAAAATCAACTTTCTCCAAACATATCGAAGCTTATACTCAAAAAGGTCGCAAACGGCATTTTAAACTCAATGGGAGTGGTCCCGAGTCCTAATTCGACCGTATGCAAAAAGTAGCTTTTCAGAATAAAATCCGACTAACGATGAAATATTTAAATAAAACATTTAAATATAAAATCGATAAATATGCGGGTTGTTACAATTGCCATTTCATGTTCGTTCAGCAATCTTATAAGAAAATCTAAGAAAAAAGAAAGAAGAAAAAAAGAAAGTAAAATCAAAATTTAATTCAAAGACAGTTCTATACTTCAGGCAATCTTTCAACTGCAGATCAAAATAGAAATTGTTTTCTGTTCAACAAAATCTTACAGGTGACTAAACTTAATTCATAAAGCTTTAAGTTTAATTAAAAAGTTGAGGAAATTCTGTGACCTATGGTATTATATATGTTTTAATCCTGTGAGTATGATCTTGTGTTGCTTATGCTTCTCTGTTTAATTGATATATGGGAATATTTTGTTCAAAACTCAAATTTATTTGCTGCAAATACATGTTAAGTTTTAATTTTTCAATCAAACAACGTAGTTAAACTAAAACTAAGATTTTGTAAAGCTGTTTAAAACATCTGTGTAAAAGTATGCTACTGTAATATGGTTTTATAGGCAATCAAGTAATTTATTGATAAATTCAATTGTTATAAAATGCTAATTCAAATTTATATCCGGAATTCTTACTGAAAGATATGATTTTTAAAACTAAAACGAAGATTTTTAGTGTGGGATTTTAAGAACAGTTTGTATGTGAAACAAAATTGCATTTTTCCCATTTTCAAACCATTGAATCAATTTTAAATGTTCAAATTTGTGTTGAAGCAAGTGTGAACATTGATGATGTAGTAAAAATTATCAGATAATTTTTCCTTTTCATAAATTGTTGGGTCGAACCCATTTTAGGGTTTTATTTCCAATTTTTGAGCATGTTAGTAATGTGATGAGTTCGTCGCCTACACGTGATCGAGCTTCATGCGATTCAAGAGGTGGAAGCTTATCATGTCGTGGTGGTGTGGATGGAATTCGAGCTTCTCTGGTGGTCGGAGTGACGATTATGAGGCGTTTTTGTTGGAGGTCGCGTTTGCAGTTTTTCGACCAAATGCTAAATTTTCGAATTCGAATTTTTGTAAGTGATTTGAGTTTGGATTTCGAGCTTTGGTGTGTTTTGCGACTTGCCCGAATAGTTGGGGTTCACCAAAACTCGGCCGTAACGCCGTGCACGTGTACAACGTAGTGAGTTGTGTCAGGGTCGTGGTGGTTATCGGTCTCGAGTCGTTCTCGAGAAATTAAGATCGTTTCCTCAGGTTTTATGTTGAGTTCGGTAATGAGTTACCTGATGCTATTTATTCATAGTTAAAACTAAACTACAGGAAAAAAAGGGAAGAAGAAGAAGAAGAGATACAGGGAATGACTCGGTGATTTAGGCGGGTAACTCGAAGTAGCACTCGAGCTTTATCATGGGAGTCTCGGGTTTTTCTTCTATCAGCAGTATTTTATTTTATAGTAAGGTTAAGTAAACAGTTTTCAACAAGCTTTAAACCCCGTAAAACTTAGTAGTGTTTAACAGTTAAGTTAAAAACTTAGATACAAGTTTAATTATTTTAATCAATACTTTAAAATGTTTTAAGCTCTTAATTATTATTCTAATTAAGTAATTAATATATGGTAAGTATAAAACTTATTAACATATAAGTTTGTAATTAGTAATAAATTAGTTCAAAAGTTAAAGAAGATTCCTTTTAAAATGTTAACCAAGTTGAATAATCAATATTAATTGATTATTTTCAGAAAGTAATCAAGAATAATTATTTTTTATTTGTAATTAGTGATGGATTATAAGTAATAAATGAATTTGTAATTAACTACTCAAGTTAATTAATGAATGATTAATAGTAATTAATTAACTAATTTAATTAAAAATTAAAAATTAATTAATTAAGTAATTAGTAGTTAATAAATGGGTAATTAATTTTTATTAATTAATAATTAAGGTTATTAATTAATGATTAAGGAACAGTTAATTAAGGTTAAATAAATTGATTAGGAAGTAATTAATTAAATAGTGTGAATGAAATAATTAAGTAACTAAGTAATTAAGATTTAATAATTGAATAAAATATTATACTGTTTGTTGCTTAGGTCATAACTCGTAGGTTGCGAGTACTTGGTTAGGTCGGCCGTGTATGTTGAGTTGCAAGTGTTGTGTTGTAACCCTATAAATAGGGATGTCGGGTCATCGTAAAAGGGGTTGATTTTGAAAAAACTTTTGTTTGAGTGCTTTGTGCCTCTTGAAAATTGAAAGTTGAGCGTTGTCTCCTTTCTCCATTTTCGGTTATTCGAGTGCGCTCGAATCAACGGATTTGAAGTCGATTTACGGAATCTCGTGCGCGAGATCAACGTAGAAGAGTCGTAGATCTTTTAACACGGTATCGTGCATGATCAACGTGTTGGAGATAGCTAGAATTCGGTATCTCTCGAGATCAATGAATTTGGGCATTCAGTATTTTCAAACCATCGATTTATCTTGTTTCATCTAATTGTTTCTTCGATTAGTTTGACATGAAATCTTCATTTCGTTGTCATCCGTTATATCCGCTGCGCCAGTTTGGTATCAGAGCTAGACTTAGCCAATCATAGCTAAGCCGGGCCTATTGGGAGAAGATTTGAAGATTTGAAGTTTGAGCCTAGTTGAAGTTTTTGAATCAAGGCCGTGAGTTGAAGTTTAAGTCGAGCAAACTAAGTGCAGGCCGAACAAAGCCAAGTTTAGATTTGAGTTGAAGTTGTGCTAGTTGAAGTGTGTTTGGATTTGTTGAAGATTTGACAATGCCTCCGAGACGTGCTAATCGTTTTCAAAATGTTGAAGATGTGTACCGTAGACAAGAAGCTGAGCAAATGGAACAACGTATAAATAAAAAGTTTGATGAAGGTATTGGAAAGTTAGAGAAATTGACGATCGATATGAATCAAAGTCAACGGAGAAGGTCACCAATCTCGAACCGTGGACGAAACAGAGTTTCGCCATCGGTTGCGGAAGCGAGGAGGGTGCCACCACAATCTTGTAGAGATCGAAGAGAATCATCAGTTTCAATGAGAAGAGATTACCATGAGTATAGAAATGAAGAGAGAAGAACTCCACGTGAGTTTGGAGATGAACCATATCATGATGCTGAAAGACATACTAGAAGAGATATGCGTGGTCATAGAGATGTTGATGGTCGAGATCGATATCGAAGTACATTTGATTATGATGAAGATGGTGATAGATGTAGTGTTCATTATCGAGATCAAGACCAAGTACGAAATCTATATCGAGAGGTAGAAGATGATCGACGATGGGAGTCGGGAATGAAAACAGAGATTCTAGAATTCAAAGGAGGAATGATTGCGGAAGAATTTTTGGATTGGTTATCAAATGTTAAAGAAATTTTTGACTTCAAGGAAGTACCCGAGCATCGTAGAGTCAAGTTGGTTGCTACATGATTGAGGGGAAGAGCTATGGCATGGTGGCAGCAAACTAAACTTACACGGGAGAGAATGGGAAAGTCAAAAATTGAGTCATGGGAGAAGATGAAGAAGTTGACGAAAGCTACTTTCTTACCTTATAATTATCAGTCTCTTATGTATCAATGCTTACAGAATTTGAGACAGGGAACAAAATCGGTGAATGATTATGCAGATTAATTTTATCAGTTGATTGCTAAAAATGATATCATGGAGACAGAGGAACAGTTGACAGCTAGATTTGTTGGAGGATTGAGAATGTAAATTCAGGATATGGTGAATATGTTTGATCCGAGATCCGTTGCTGAAGCACACCAGAAGGCGCGAGCTTAGGAGAAGCAAGGTAGAAGAGGAGGTGGTGTGTTTACAAATTCCAACACTCAAGTGAAAGGGGCTAGTAGCAATACGAATGTTTCCAAGGATGTTACTAAACCGGTTGTCAATGAAGTTGCTAAGACCAAGGTCAACAACAATTTCAAGTGCTATAACTGTCAGGAGTTTGGTCACAAGAGCAATGAATGTCCGAAGCCGAAGAAGCGAGTGATGGTTGCGGAGGTTGAGGATGAGGATGCAGAAATTGAATGTTCCAATTCACCACAAGATGAGGAGGAAGAAGAATTGTCGGGAGACGAAGGATGTAATTTGATGACGAGGAGATCTTGTTTGACACCAAAGCAAGAGGATGAGTCAAGTTGGTTAAGGAGTAATATCTTTCAGTCGACGTGCACTATTCTGGGGAATGTTTGCAAGTTTGTCATTGATGCAGGAAGCTGTGACAATATTATCTCTTCAGAAGCTGTAAAGAAGTTGGCGTTAAAGACAGAAAAGCATCCCAAACCTTACAAGTTAGCTTGGTTGAGGAAAGGTGGGGAAGTGAAGGTAGGTCGAAGATCTTGTGTAACTTTTTCCATGGGAAAGAAGTATAAAGATGAAATTTGGTGTGATGTTGTGGATATGGATGTATGTCATTTGTTTTTGGGGAGACCGTGGCAATACGATAGAGCTATGCAACATGATGGGAGGACTAATTGCTACAGTTTCATGTTCGAGGGCACTAAAATCACTTTAGTTCCTAAAAAGCGACAGCAAGATGAAGGCAAGTTGGAGGAGATTGAAGAACTAAAAACTCTGTTATCTTTAAAGGAATTTGTCAACGAAGTGGAGGATGAGCCTGAAGTATTTTTGTTGATTGGACGTGAAAGTAGTGAAACGGTTGAAATTCCTGAAGAAGTCAAGCCAATATTGAAGGAGTTTGAAGATGTATTTCCTGAAGAATTGCCAGCAGAGTTACCACCATTGAGGAACATACAACACCAGATTGATCTTGTTCCGGGAGCTGTGTTACCACATAGACCACATTACAGAATGAGTCTAAAGGAACACGAGGAGTTGAGAAGGCAGGTGGAAGAGTTGCTTGAATAAAGGCGCGTACAAGAAAGTCTAAGTCCTTGTGCAGTACCAGCATTGTTAGTGCCGAAGAAGGATGGAACTTAGAGAATGTGTATAGATAGTCGAGCACTAAACAAGATTACAGTGAGGTACAGATTTCCGATGCCTAGATTGGATGATTTGTTAGATCAGTTGAATGGAGCCGCTATCTTTTCAAAGATTGATTTGAAGAGTGGGTACCATCAAATTCGAATTCGACCAGGGGATGAATGGAAAACAGCATTCAAGACACGGGAGGGGTTGTATGAATGGCTGGTTATGCCATTTGGTCTTTCGAATGCACCTAGTACGTTTATGCGGGTGATGAATCAGATCTTTAGACCATTTATTGGGAAGTTCGTGGTGGTGTATTTTGATGATATACTGACATACAGTGGAAGCCCAGAAGAACACTTGCATCATCTGAGAGAAGTGTTGATGATACTACGAGAGGAACAATTTTATGCTGCAACGAAGAAATGCATGTTCATGACGCATAATGTTTTATTTTTGGGATATGTTGTATCAGAAGGAGGTATACAGGTCGATCAAAGTAAAGTTGAAGCAATCAGAAATTGGCCACAACCCAGGACTATGACTGAAGTGAGAAGTTTTCATGGTTTGGCATCATTCTACCGAAGGTTTATTCCACATTTCAGTAGCGTGATGGCACCAGTTACTGATTTTATGAAAGGGAAGCAATTTTCAAGGTCGGAGGAAGCAGGATTTGTTTTTGAGCAGATCAAGGAACTTTTGAAGTCAGCACCCATTCTAGTATTACCAGACTTTCCGTTGTTGTTTGAGCTACATACTGATGCATCTAAGGTTGGAATTGGAGGGGTGTTAAGTCAGAGGGGCCGTCCTATTGCTTATTTTAGTGAGAAGCTTTCGGGAGCCAAGATGAGATATAATACTTATGACGTGGAATTCTATGCTGTTGTTCAAGCTATCAAACGTTGGAGACACTATTTGTTCTATAAAGAATTTGTTTTATATACTGATCATGAAGTGTTGAAGCATTTGCAAGGACATGACAAGATTGCAGCTAGGCATGCCTCGTGGAATGCATACTTACAACAGTTTACATTTGTTGTGAAGCACAAATCGAGAGTTACAAACCGTGTGGCAGATGCATTGAGTAGAAGGAATCATTTGTTGACTACAATGAGGGTTGAAGTGATAGGGTTTGATGTATTGCCAGAATTATTTGTTGATGATCCTTACTTTGCCAAGGTTGTAGATAAAGTCGAGAAGGGAAAGACGGATGAGTACGTGTTAGTGGATGGTTTTCTTTTCAAGGGAAAACAATTATGTATACCATATTGCAGTTTGCGAATGAAGATTTTGAAAGAATTGCATGAAGAAGGTCATGTGGGAAGAGATTGCACTTTCTTTTGATTTCTCAGTCATATTTTTGGCCTTCCATGAGAAAAGAAGTTGAGAGATTTGTGGAGAGATGTCACATATGTCAAGTTTCCAAAGGAACAGCTACGAATGCAGGATTGTATATGCCATTGCCCGTGCCTACTAGACCATGGGTTGATATTAGCATGGACTTTGTTTTGGGTTTGCTAAGAACTCAACGAGGGAATGATTCTATATATGTTGTGGTGGATAGATTTTCAAAAATGGCACATTTCATAGCTTGTAAGAAGACAGCTGATGCAGTCCGTGTTGCTTAATTATTTTTCAAAGAGGTTATCGACTACATGGGCTATCTGAAACCATTATTTCTGACCGGGATACTCGATTTCTAAGCCATTTTTGGTTGAGTCTGTGGAAGATGGTTGGGACGAAGCTGAATTTTAGTTGCGCCTATTATCCACAAATAGATGGGCAAACGGAGGTGGTTAACAGATCGTTGGGAAACTCCTTGAGATGTCTTGTGAAAGATAATTTGAAGAGTTGGGATATGAAGTTATGTCAGGCGGAATTTGCACATAATCACGCTATTAATCGAAGTACTGGATTCAGTCCGTTTCAAGTCGTATATTCAGCAAGTCTGAAGGGACCGTTGGATTTGACAACAGTGCCATATCAGAAGGGAGTTGTTAAGCGAGCTTGTGATTTAGTGAATGAGTTGCAAGAGTGTCACAGAACTGTTCATGAATGATTGCTTGCATCAAATGAGAAGTATAAACAATTGGCAGATAAGAAGCGAAGGAGTGTGAAATTTAAAGAAGGTGATTTGGTTTACGCAGTATTGACGAAAGATCGTTTTCCAGTTGGAACTTACAATAAATTGAAAGCTCGAAAGATTGGTCCAGTAGAAATCTTGAAGAAGATCAATGATAATGCTTATCAGTTAAGGTTACCAGATCATATTCACACTACAGATGTTTTCAACATTAAATACTTGATTCCATATCATAGGGATGAGCTTGTTGAGGAAGAGGAAGGTGCAAATTCGAGGTCGAATTCTTGTCAACCGGGGGAGGATGATGCAGCGCAATCTACCAACTCAATGTATTTGGGTCGTTCAAGGGCCTTAGGTCGCTCACGACCTAGTGAAGGTCGCTCGCGAGTTAACGGATTAAGCGTTAAGGCATTCAAGTAACCAAGCGAGTTAAGTATTTCAGCGCTCATGTCTTTAGGTCGCTCCGACCTAATTCCAACGAGCTACGACCTACAGGAATAAACGACCTAGTGAGTTAGTTCGCTGATGCCACTATCTTCTGGAGCCGTTGATATCTTATGCCGCTGTCCACTTTAGGTCGTCCAGAGCTTCAATCGCTCAAACTTTAGGTCGCAAGATCTTTAGGTCGCATGGAGCTTAGGTCGCGTGTGTTGTAGCTGTCTTTGTTGAGCCATGCATGTGTTAGCTCGAGGGGTCTGTTAGGTCGTATATTTGTTAACTCGTGTAATGTTGTAGTGTATTTTCCTTAAGTCGTAACTCATGTTGTATATATGTTGAGTCGCATTGTTGTAAGGTCATTTGTACTGTTTTTTGCTTAGGTTGTAACTCGTAGGTCGCGAGTACCTGGTTAGGTCGGCCGTGTATGTTGAGTTGCAAGTGTTGTGTTGTAACCCTATAAATAGGAATGTCGGGTCATTGTAAAAGGGGTTGATTTTGAATAAACTTTTGTTTGAGTGCTTTGTGCCTCTTGAAAATTGGAAGTTGAGCGTTGTCTCCTTTCTCCATTTTCGGTTATTCGAGTGCGCTCGAATCAACGGATTTGAAGCCGATTCACGGAATCTCGTGCGCGAGATCAACGTAGAAGAGCCGTAGATCTTTTAACACGGTATCGTGCGCGATCAACGTGTTGGAGATAGCTAGAATTCGGTATCTCTCGAGATCAACGAATTTGGGAATTCGGTATTTTCAAACCGTCGATTTATGTTGTTTCATCTAATCGTTTCTTCGATTAGTTTGACACAAAATCTTCATTTCGTTGTCATCCTTTATATTCGCTGCGCCAAAGGGTTATTGCCGTTGACTCTGAGGATAATTCCGAAATGAGTGTAACGAAATAATGCCTTCGGTTTCGTTCGAACCCGGAAGGAACTTGTATGGATTGAATGCTTTCAGCACATCGTCAGGCGGACGATGAGCATTCTAAGAGATATGTTCTGTAAAGGTAATCGCAGCCTCAAGCTTCATCAACCGGGAATGGCTAAAACAGGGGAGTGCAGCAAGGTTAGGTGGGTCATGCCCAAGAAGGAAGAGATATACCCCTGTCTAGATGTCCCTTTTTATTTCGGCTGTGTGGGCGGTTGCTAGCTACAACCGTGGGGTTATCTTGTTCGGGACTGTTCAGTAAGGAATGGTTCTGGCCTTGTGTTGCAGGAGAGTTAGGGTGGCTCCTCGGTACAGTGATCTAGGCCCCGTACTGTGACGGGCGGTACCCCAGTAGCCCTGCCATTGATGGAAATCCATTTTCTCTACGAGACCCTACGGTTTTGATTTGTATTACCTACTTTTGTGGCTAGTGAATAGAATTTAATAGATGTAACAATTTTGACTATTTTTTATTTACTTGAAAACCGTAGACACTATTATAATATCACTGGATTTCCTATGAAATGTTTTGGTTAGCGTTAGGTAAAAACTTACCCGTTTTTATTTGTGGGGAGTCTTATGTGATAAATTTATTTCCAATGTTTTTCAAAGTTTGAGACGACCCAACTTCCAAACTACAGGAAGTCGCATCGCTAATAAGAAAGAAAGGGATAGAGAAGAGAAAGAAAGAGAAGAAAGAAGAAACAACACATCAGAATCTAAACAGCGGAACGAATAAATTATATTAATAACATAAAATATTACATAGTTTACAACCACTATCAGAGTACACAGATAATACAACACATACTAGACAGTTATCAACACCCGTCTAGTATTTACAACATAATACAATCTCAGAGACAATCACAGAACACACAGCGGAATACTAATATCTAACGCAGAAGCCTCCTGCTCCATTGCTCCTCCAAATTTCATCAAAGCTAACCTGAATCCCTTGGCTACTCGTAAAAATTTGAGTACCCAAGAGTTTATGAAAACAAAAGATAAACTCCGGGTCAGACATGGGTCTGGTGTGAGTAACAAGTTAAAGTTGCTTAACTTTCAAAAACCTTTTGAAAAGAAAGGTATCACGTAAGACTTCCCACACATAAACATGGAAAAGTTTTTACCTTACGCTAACCAAAACATTTGATAGGAAATCCAGTGATATTATAATAGGTCTAGGGTTTTCAAGTAAATATGAAATAGCCGAAATTGTTACATTTATTAAATTCCAGCTACTAGCCACAAAAGTGGGTAATACAATCAAAACCGTTAGCACTTATTGGATTTTGGATTCCATACAATGGCAGGGCTACTGGGGTATCGCCCGTCACAGTACGTGGCCTAGATCAACGTACCGAGGAGTACGCCCTCTCCCCTGCAACATAAGGCCGGACCCATTCCTTACTGAACAGTTCCGAACAAGACAACCCCGCAGTTGGTGCGCAATTCCAACTGCCCACTAAGCCGAATAAAAAGGGACCTCTAGACAGGGATCAATCTTGCTCTCCAGTGGGAGCTACCCACGAAGCCTTGCTGCACCTCCCGTGTTTTAGCCATTCCCGGTTGATGAGGCTTGAGGCTACGATTACCTTTATAGGATACATCTATTAGAATACTCATCGTCCACCTAACAATGTTATGAAAGCATTTAATCCATACAAGTTCGTTCCGGGTTCGCACGAAACCGAAGGCATTATCTCGTTACACTCATTTTTGGAATCACCCTCAGAGTTAACGATGATAACCCTTGCACTCTGAATCTCCATCTCGAATCTATAAGTACTATTCCGTCAAACTCATTACGGAATCACCCATAGAGTTATACTGACGTATAGCCCTTACACCTCGAGTCTTCACTCTTCACATAAGATTCATGACCTATCATTAATTTGGATCGATGTGGTTTTCGAATATCCAAATATGGAGACCCGATCCCGGTCTCATTGAAATCCAAAGCGCGTCTTTTAGGTCCAAGTTGTTTTAAAGTTTAAAACAATTTAATAACATTATCTATATACACACAGATAGATAATTCACAGATTCACAACAGATAATTATCATTATCATAACCACAGATAATCCACATTTATTACTATCAAAAGATAATCCATATCAATATCACAACGCAACTAATGCATCCATATCAATCAACATTACTAATCTCATCTCTGAGATTCAAACCATTCAAGGTAACCAATATCAACCATCTATAAGCAATGATCTATAATCATACTATCTATAATTAATTTAAAATGAATTAAATTAATTACATCATCATTAATTAATTTAAAATGAATTAATTTAATTACTTACACAATATAAATTTTGCATACATTATCATTAATTAATTACAAATTAATTAATTGATTAACCTCTAATTTATCATCTTAATTAATCAATCCTGATAATTATACTTTAATTAATTTCACAAAATTAATTACTCTAAACCAAATACAGTAATTAACCTTTAATTACCTCATTAATTAATTAACTATAATTAATTACATTTAACCTTAATTAATTATAATTAATTAATTACCTTTTAATTACTTATTATTGATTAATTAATATTAATTAATCAATCTTAATTACATCATTAATTATTAATTAATGATCCTTAATTATATTTAATTAATTACTCTATTAAATTAATTACTTCCAGTAATTAATCTTACTTATCCCATAATTATTAATCACCTTTGATTAATCTCATTTTGTAATTATCTATCCTTAATTACTTATCAAATTAATTACACCTTAAATTAATTTCTTTAATTAATCCCTAGATTAATCATACATAATAATTTAATCCAAATTACTTTTACAATCCCAACATTATCCACTAATTACATCCTGTAATTATCTCTAATTACTTAACTGAGTAATTCCATTAATTACATTAAGTAATTATTATCAAATCAAATGTTTAGAATTAATTAAACTTAATTAATTAATTTAAACCAATCTCAATAAACCCCATTAATTACATTAAGTAATTAATGTCTTAATGACTTCATTTGAGTAATTAAACTTAAATAAATTTCACAATTTATTGCATTAATTAATCAATCTAATTAATTATTAAAAATTAATCATATTAATTAATTACTAAATAAACCTTAGTTAATGACCATCATTAACTATTAATTCTTTAATTACTTTTCTTTAATTACTTCTTAATAAATCTCTAGTTTAAATTAATCCAAATTATTAATGATAAATTAATTAAATAAGTCACTCCTTATTTATCTTATTTATTTAACTATTTTAATGTTTTGATAATTTCTAAAATAAACCATTCCTTATTAAAAAAAATTATTAATATTAAAATGTACTTAGAACATTTCATTTTAAAAATTTAAATTTAAATTTCATTTTGAATCTAAAATTCAAAATGATATTAAGAATTAACCAATTTAAATTTCATTTATTATTCTTTAAAATAAATGTAAATAACATTTATTACTTATTTTTAAAACTTATATAGGATAAGCCTTAATTTACTTAATTTAATTTAAAACTAAGTTTTAAGTAACATGACTATTTAAATTTCAAATTCAAGTTAACAAATCATTTAACTTTCTTTAAAAACCTTTTATAATGACTTCACTCAAAAAGATTTTTTTTTTAAAATATTTGTTTGAAAAACAAATTTACTCCTAATTAACAATTTAAATTTATAAATTCAAATTTTAAAACTTATTCAAATCCCAGATTTTTAATTCAATACACTAGAAACCATTCCTTGTTTAAATCATTTGAATTTAAACTTGAAATAAACTTTTGATTTGAACCTTGATTTTAAAACTCTTTATTTAAAATCTAAATTCATTTTTAAAACCTGAAGATTCCAAAATCTTAAGAAAACTGAACTTAAATTTAGATTCAAACTGCTGATTTAAATTTGTTTTAGATTTTCAAATAAAATTTAATTCCCAGAAAACTGCCAGGTTCCTTCTTTCTCTTTATTTTTTTTCAAAAACTGAAAAACCCTTTTAATTTTTTTGTAAAAAAAAATCCTAAGATTCAAAATCATTTGAATCTATAATATAAACTAGATTTAAATCTCTATTTGAAACTTTACTGTCATTTAAATTCAGATTTTCTTAATTTTATTTTAAATTTATACAAAACCTACAGGTTTCAGACTAAAGCCTGTCAACATGTTTACACCCGAGCAAGGGTCAAATTTTCTTCGAGTCAGAACCTGAAGTACTTCGAGCAAACCTACCAAAATCTCGAGTAAAACTCGAGTCAATAATTCTGCTCAATTCAAAAAAAACAACAGCATCAACTCTGATCACCGTGCACCTGCACAATAATCTTGATCGATTCCGATCAACTTCAATGATCTTCCCTCATCGACAAACAACTCCTTACTCCACCCTGATCAACATCTCGCTCTCACGCTACTCGAATTCGAATTCACCTCTTAAAACCTGGAACAGAACAGAACAGAACAAACCCACACCCACCTATCAACGCTTCATCCACGGCCCTCCGACCACTAAAATAGCATCAATTTCGGCCGCCATCTCGTCAATAGCCATACTCCCATCTCCCCAAATCTCTCAGCACTCGATCACCCATACAAGCTGTGACAACCCATTAACTAAGCATTCCAATAACTTGGGTTGTAGACCATAAAACATCAGCGCAGTCTCAATGGTGATTTGTATTACTATCAATAATTTTTCCCAGCTTCACTGGTTACTCTTCTACCCACAATATGAACCCCGACCCTTCAAATTGCCGAGATCACCCAAAATCCCCTATTTCCATTTTCTGTTCAACACAGAACTGCTCCCTTCTTCCCAATCTATAAATTATGATTTTAGTATTGAAATTCATGTTTTGCTTTGTGTTTTCATTTAATATTACTGAATCCATAATTTACAAAGTTTGAGTTTTCACTTTGTATATCACTCGCTGTTGTTCTCTTTTTTTTTTCTAGAGACACTCAGATTTGAAATTTAACTTTAATAAGTTTTAAACATTAATTCATGGTAAATCAAACAACTTTAGTTTGATAATTAAGTCTTAACAACAATTGGTAGCAGAATAAATGAATTTAAATCAAAACAGGGAAAAGTGGAACTATAAACAGAGAGTAATCCTATGCAACAAGCATGCATACCAATCATTCATAATATATACACCATACTTCATCATACATATTCACTTTAACAACATAAGCATGCAACCAATTTTTATATTAACTTTAAGAAAACAGGAAATGTTACTCACCTAGATCTTGATGTGCAGAGCAATGCAATTGAAAAACTTGTGCTTTTAAAAACTTTGAGTTGTTAAGATTGCTTGAGTTAAAAACTGGAAAGCTTTATCACTGAATTCTTTTAACAGCTTGAATAAGAAATGCAGGTTTGCTTGCACAGATCTTAGATTTTTGAAAATGCAGGTATGCTTTAATTGGCTTGAAGACAAATGGTTTGCAAGCAGGCTAATTCTAGAAATGCAGAATTTTCTTCTTGATTTCAAAATGGTGATAGATATGCTTTGTTTTGAGAAGTGGATTGTAGATTTGAAGGTGATTACAGCTTTATGTTTTGATTTGAGAAATGGCTTTGAAAATGATTTCAGAAATTTGTTTTCCATTATTTCTTAGCTTTTGATTTCAAAAAGAAATAAGATGGAAGGAGTTTGTTTATAAAAACTAAAATCATTAAAAATAAAATCAAAAGAAAATGCTAATTAAATTTTTGACACTTGTCCCTTACATTAACATTTGTCATTTTAAATGTCTTATTTTCTAACACATGTTAATTTATGTTTCTAAAAAGTTTACACTTGTTATTAATGTTAATAAGCTATAAATTTGGTTAACTTGTATTTTAAATTAGATATTTAATATAAGATATGTTTAGTTAATGAGTTAACATACATTTATTTACATGTATATAGATTTTTAAAATGAATAAATCAAATTTAATTTGTAAAATAAAGTTTATACAAATATTTCAAAATCAAAACAAATTAAAAACATCTATACTTTAAATTATAAAAACTTTGAATTCAAGTTCAAGATAAATTTTGAAATCTAGTTTATTTACAAATATAACTACACAATTTTAATTTTTGAAAAACAATTATTTTTATTAAAAATTTATTTGTTGAAACAATGTATTATTATATTTAAAAATAGCCACATTTAATAACCATAAATAACTTATAAAAGAAATTATCTTCTAATTAATAAATTATTTATTTTATCACATTATATTTAAAAGAAAATAAACCTTATGGTCATTCCTTTAAATTTTAAACTTGAGTTAAACATTTTTTTTAAATCATTCAATATTTATCTTAGGTATTTAAAACAATATTTATTTATTAAATAACTTTTAAAAAAGTTTAATTTTTAAATAAAATCATAATTCACAATTTACTAAAGATACATATTTTATAGAAAATAGGATTCATTTAAAACAATACTTATTTACAATATATACAATATTCTATATATATTATAAATAGTAAACAATTTATTAAATTTAAAAAGATAAAATCTATCAGTTACTATTTATTTTATTGGATTATTAAATTAATTCAAATCTCATTACAAAGATTATCAAATCAATTTAATTTTTATTTCAAATTATTAAATTGATATTGCTTTAAAATTCCGGATCATCACATTCCTCTCCCCTTAAAAGAATTTCATCCCCGAAATTTAAAACAAAGGTAATTTAATAATCTATTTAAAGGATTAAATTTTAAAACACAAGCATATACCAATGATATGCTAACAACCATAGCAATCAATTTACCAAATCAAACAAATCTAATTATCCAGAAAAATTCTGGATAAAACTTTCACGAGTTTCCCCGGTAAAAATATCGAGATACTCGCTCTATAGATTCCAAACAATCAATACTATTAAGCTATAAAGCTCCTACTCGTCTAGATCTACAGAACTAGACAGCATATCAGACTACATACGAGTCTGACTCAACAACCAACCTCTATAACTGCTGGTTCCAAAACCAGAGATAAATCATACACGTACTCCCTCAGAGATACGTGAAACTCATCGAATTCCAGTTATCCAAAGTGACAATTCAATCCTGAAAAACCAACACTGATCCAACCAAAACACAGAAAAGATCCAAACATTACTAAGCTAGCTTTCCAGTCTTACGCAAAACTTATAGCTCCTTAATCAGAGAAAACTCCAATAATTCCGAATTCCAAATTTCTCCGTCACTTATCCACAAAAGTTTTCGGATGATCTTGGGATGCCAATATCCAAACTGATCAGCTCAACCCTTGCTGATTACTCTAGAACAATTAGAATCAAAAACAACCCAACATAATGATATCCTCAAGATCAATCCAAAATCAAAACACAATTCTACTCCATAAACAGCAGAAAAATACAAACTTCTCCTGATCCGAAAAAGACAATCAGAAACACATCCAAACTGCTTCCGCTGCACAACTCTGATCCGAAGTAGATACGAAAATACTGACGAAGAACACAAGCACCAACTGGACATCACTTCCCAGAAATATAGTTCAACAGATCCATAAAGAAAACTCAAAAATTCCTTAAAACTGAGTTGCTTCATCAAACTCCATCTCTAGGAATCATTCTTCAACTAAACAGAACCACCGGTTCCACTCCTGGAATACTAGTCGATAAGAAAACTCAATCTCCAGTTGCGGACGAATCTCTGACTCCCAGAAGACATCCATAAAAATCTCCAACCATCAAAAAGAACACTCAAACAATCGCAAGTCACTTTTGCGATCAACCCAGATAAATTTCCAAAGAAAACCGTTCTCTCTTTACCAAACAGAACAGCTTACACTAGTCTAGTCAATCCATTGAAGAAACGGATTTGCTTTGCTGCTTCAGAACTCCATCTTCAGAGAAACCACTCAGCTAAGACCTCCCTATCAGCTCACAGAACACTCCGAGCTATACTGCTGACACCAATACCAAATCTTCCAAATCCAAACTCTTCAAGAAACTCGAACTCCAAAACTGACCACAACATCCTGCTGAATCCAGTCACAACATCGAAGCAGACACACTTTCCAAACTTGTTCCAAAGAAATATCTTCGAACACATCCATATCACTACATCTCATCACGCAGTTACAACTTCCTGAGGTATCAAAATACCATTACTTACTTCAACTCAACCGAACAGATCAAACTCTACTCGCCAAACTCTGCACTTCAAAGATGGATCCGAACCTTAACATGTTTCTTCAGAGATCGGTGAAATACTTCAACAAAACAAAACTTACTCGAGACAGTATTAGGTCTACAGTCTCGACAGATACACTTCCAACCTCAAACATACAAACTCTAACCAATGGTAGTAATCGTGTTACACACACTACTACCTTATCTACCTTTATAACCTATATTGGAAAACCTGAACAGGTAACCCAACAGATAAGTAGAAATAGATAAATATATATAAATTTTAAAATTACAAATACGCTCTCTCAAGAAAGACATCACTCCAGAGCCTAGGTATTCACTCAACCTAATGCTATGATACCACTTGAGACGACCCAACTTCCAAACTCCAGGAAGTCGCATCGCTAGTAAGAAAGAAAGGGATAGAGAAGAGAAAGAAAGAGAAGAAAGAAGAAACAACACATCAGAATCTAAATAGCGGAACGAATAAATTATATTAATAACATAAAATATTACATAGTTTACAACCACTATCAGAGTACACAGATAATACAACACATACTAGACAGTTATCAACACCCGTCTAGTATTTACAACATAATACAATCTCAGAGACAATCACAGAACACACAGCGGAATACTAATATCTAACGCAGAAGCCTCCTGCTCCATTGCTCCTCCAAATTTCATCAAAGCTAACCTGAATCCCTTGGCTACTCGTAAAAATTTGAGTACCCAAGAGTTTATGAAAACAAAAGATAAACTCCGGGTCAGACATGGGTCTGGTGTGAGTAACAGGTTAAAGTTGCTTAACTTTCAAAAACCTTTTGAAAAGAAAGGTATCACGTAAGACTTCCCACACATAAACATGGAAAAGTTTTTACCTTACGCTAACCAAAACATTTGATAGGAAATCCAGTGATATTATAATAGGTCTAGGGTTTTCAAGTAAATATGAAATAGCCGAAATTGTTACATTTATTAAATTCCAGCTACTAGCCACAAAAGTGGGTAATACAATCAAAACCGTTAGCACTTATTGGATTTTGGATTCCATACAATGGCAGGGCTACTGGGGTATCGCCCGTCACAGTACGTGGCCTAGGTCAACGTACCGAGGAGTACGCCCGCTCCCCTGCAACATAAGGCCGGACCCATTCTTTACTGAACAGTTCCGAACAAGACAACCCCGCAGTTGGTGCGCAATTCCAACTGCCCACTAAGCCGAATAAAAAGGGACCTCTAGACAGGGATCAATCTTGCTCTCCAGTGGGAGCTACCCACGAAGCCTTGCTGCACCTCCCGTGTTTTAGCCATTCCTCGTTGTCATCCTTTATATTCGCTGCGCCAAAGGGTTATTGCCGTTGACTCTGAGGATGATTCCGAAATGAGTGTAACAAAATAATGCCTTCGGTTTCGTTCGAACCCGGAAGGAACTTGTATGGATTGAATGCTTTCAGCACATCGTCAGGCGGACGATGAGCATTCTAAGAGATATGTTCTGTAAAGGTAATCGCAGCCTCAAGCTTCATCAACCGGGAATGGCTAAAACAGGGGAGTGCAGCAAGGTTAGGTGGGTCATGCCCAAGAAGGAAGAGATATACCCCTGTCTAGATGTCCCTTTTTATTTCGGCTGTGTGGGCGGTTGCTAGCTACAACCGTGGGGTTATCTTGTTCGGGACTGTTCAGTAAGGAATGGTTCTGGCCTTGTGTTGCAGGAGAGTTAGGGTGGCTCCTCGGTACAGTGATCTAGGCCCCGTACTGTGACGGGCGGTACCCCAGTAGCCCTGCCATTGATGGAAATCCATTTTCTCTACGAGACCCTACGGTTTTGATTTGTATTACCTACTTTTGTGGCTAGTGAATAGAATTTAATAGATGTAACAATTTTGACTATTTTTTATTTACTTGAAAACCGTAGCACTATTATAATATCACTGGATTTCCTATGAAATGTTTTGGTTAGCGTTAGGTAAAAACTTACCCGTTTTTATTTGTGGGGAGTCTTATGTGATAAATTTATTTCCAATGTTTTTCAAAGTTTGAGACGACCCAACTTCCAAACTCCAGGAAGTCGCATCGCTAATAAGAAAGAAAGGGATAGAGAAGAGAAAGAAAGAGAAGAAAGAAGAAACAACACATCAGAATCTAAACAGCGGAACGAATAAATTATATTAATAACATAAAATATTACATAGTTTACAACCACTATCAGAGTACACAGATAATACAACACATACTAGACAGTTACCAACACCCGTCTAGTATTTACAACATAATACAATCTCAGAGACAATCACAGAACACACAGCGGAATACTAATATCTAACGCAGAAGCCTCCTGCTCCATTGCTCCTCCAAATTTCATCAAAGCTAACCTGAATCCCTTGGCTACTCGTAAAAATTTGAGTACCCAAGAGTTTATGAAAACAAAAGATAAACTCCGGGTCAGACATGGGTCTGGTGTGAGTAACAGGTTAAAGTTGCTTAACTTTCAAAAACCTTTTGAAAAGAAAGGTATCACGTAAGACTTCCCACACATAAACATGGAAAAGTTTTTACCTTACGCTAACCAAAACATTTGATAGGAAATCCAGTGATATTATAATAGGTCTAGGGTTTTCAAGTAAATATGAAATAGCCGAAATTGTTACATTTATTAAATTCCAGCTACTAGCCACAAAAGTGGGTAATACAATCAAAACCGTTAGCACTTATTGGATTTTGGATTCCATACAATGGCAGGGCTACTGGGGTATCGCCCGTCACAGTACGTGGCCTAGGTCAACCTACCGAGGAGTACGCCCGCTCCAGTGCAGCACAAGGCCGGACCCATTCCTTACTGAACAGTTCCGAACAAGACAACCCCACAGTTGGTGCGCAATTCCAACTGCCCACTAAGCCGAATAAAAAGGGACCTCTAGACCGGGATCAATCTTGCTCTCCAGTGGGAGCTACCCACGAAGCCTTGCTGCACCTCCCGTGTTTTAGCCATTCTCGGTTGATGAGGCTTGAGGCTACGATTACCTTTATAGGATACATCTCTTAGAATGCTCATCATCCACCTGACAATGTTCTGAAAGCATTCAATCCATACAAGTTCATTCCGGGTTCGAACGAAATCGAAGGCATTATCTCGTTACACTCATTTTTGGAATCACCCTCAGAGTTAACGACGTTAACCCTTGCACTCTGAATCTCCATCTCGAATCCATAAGTACTATTCCGTCAAACTCATTACGGAATCACCCACAGAGTTATACTAACGTATAACCCTTACACCTCGAGTCTTCACTCTTCACATAAGATTCACGACCTATCGTTAATTTGGATCAATATGGTTTTCGGATATACAAATATGGAAACCCGATCCCGGTCTCATCGAAATCCAAAGCGTGTCTTTTAGGTCCAAGTTGTTTTAAAGTTTAAAACAATTTAATAACATTATCTATATACACACAGATAGATAATTCATAGATTCACAACAGATAATTATCATTATCATAACCACAGATAATCTACATTTATTACTATCAAAATATAATCCATATCAATATCTCAACGCAACCAATGCATCCATATCAATCAACATTACTAATCTCATCTCTGAGATTCAAACCATTCAAGGTAACCAATATCAACCATCTATAAGCAATGATCTATAATCATACTATTTATAATTAATTTAAAATAAATTAAATTAATTACATCATCTTTAATTAATTTCAAATGAATTAAATGAATTACTTACACAATATAAATTTCGCTTACATTATCATTAATTAATTAGAAATTATTTAATTGATTAACCTCTAATTTATCATGTTAATTAATCAATCCAGTTTAATTATACTTTAATTAATTTCACAAAATTAATTACTCCAAACCAAATACAGTAATTAACCTTTAATTATCTCATTGATTAATTAACTATAATTAATTACATTTAACCTTAATTAATTACAATTAATTAATTACCTTTAATTACTTATTATTGATTAATTAATATTAATTAATCAATCTTAATTACATTATTAATTATTAATTAATGATCCTTAATTATATTTAATTAATTACTTTGTTAAATTAATTACTTCCAGTAATTAATCTTACTTATCCCATAATTATTAATCACCTTTGATTAATCTCATTTTGTAATTATCTATCCTTAATTACTTATCAAATTAATTACACCTTAAATTAATTTCTTTAATTAATCCCTAGATTAATCATACATAATAATTTAATCTAAATTACTTTTACAATCCCAACATTATCCACTAATTACATCCTGTAATTATCTCTAATTACTTAACTGAGTAATTCCATTAATTACATTAAGTAATTATTATCAAATCAAATGTATAGAATTAATTAAACTTAATTAATTAAGTTAAACCAATCTCAATAAACCCCATTAATTACATTAAGTAATTAATGTCTTAATGACTTCATTTGAGTAATTAAACTTAAATAAATTTCACAATTTATTGCATTAATTAATCAATCTAATTAATTATTAAAAATTAATCATATTAATTAATTACTAAATAAACCTTAGTTAATGACCATCATTAACTATTAATTCTTTAATTACTTTTCTTTAATTACTTCTTAATAAATCTCTAGTTTAAATTAATCCAAATTATTAATGATAAATTAATTAAATAAGTCACTCCTTATTTATCTTATTTATTTAACTATTTTAATGTTTTGATAATTTCTAAAATAAACCATTCCTTATTAAAAAAATTATTAATATTAAAATGTACTTAGAACATTTCATTTTAAAAATTTAAATTTAAATTTCATTTTGAATCTAAAATTCAAAATGATATTAAGAATTAACCAATTTAAATTTCATTTATTATTCTTTAAAATAAATGTAAATAACATTTATTACTTATTTTTAAAACTTATATAGGATAAGCCTTAATTTACTTAATTTAATTTAAAACTAAGTTTTAAGTAACATGACTATTTAAATTTCAAATTCAAGTTAACAAATCATTTAACTTTCTTTAAAAACCTTTTATAATGACTTCACTCAAAAAGAAAAACAAATTTAAATATTTGTTTGAAAAACAAATTTACTCCTAATTAATAATTTAAATTTAAACATTCAAATTTTAAAACTTATTCAAATCCCAGATTTTTAATTCAATACACTAGAAACCATTCCTTGTTTAAATCATTTGAATTTAAACTTGAAATAAACTTTTGATTTGAACCTTGATTTTAAAACTCTTTATTTAAAATATAAATTCATTTTTAAAACCTGAAGATTCCAAAATCTTAAGAAAACTGAACTTAAATTTAGATTCAAACTGCTGATTTAAATTTGTTTTAGATTTTCAAATAAAATTTAATTCCCAGAAAACTGCCAGGTTCCTTCTTTCTCTTTATTTTTTTTCAAAAACTGAAAAACCCTTTTAATTTTTTTTAAAAAAAATCCTAAGATTCAAAATCATTTGAATCTATAATATAAACTAGATTTAAATCTCTATTTGAAACTTTACTGTCATTTAAATTCAGATTTTCTTAATTTTATTTTAAATTTATACAAAACCTACAGGTTTCAGACTAAAGCCTGTTAACATGTTTACACCCGAGCAAGGGACAAATTTTCTTCGAGTCAGAACCTGAAGTACTTCGAGCAAACCTACCAAAATCTCGAGTAAAACTCGAGTCAATGATTCTGCTCAATTCAAAAAAAACAACAGCATCAACTCTGATCACCGTGCACCTGCACAATAATCTTGATCGATTCCGATCAACTTCAATGATCTTCCCTCATCGACAAACAACTCCTCACTCCACCCTGATCAACATCTCGCTCTCACGCTACTCGAATTCGAATTCGAGTCCACCTCTTAAAACCTGGAACAGAACAGAACAAACCCACACCCACCTGTCAACGCTTCCTCCACGGCCCTCCGACCACTAGAATAACATCAATTTCGACCGCCATCTCGTCAATGGCCATACTCCCATCTCCCCAAATCTCTCAGCACTCGATCACCCATACAAGCTGTGACAACCCATTAACTAAGCATTCCAATAACTTGGGTTGCAGACCATAAAACACCAGCACAGTCGCCATGGTGATTTGTATTACCATCAATAATTTTTCCCAGCTTCACTGGTTACTCTTCTACCCACAAGATGAACCCCGACCCTTCAAATTGCCGAGATCACCCAAAATCCCCTATTTCCATTTTCTGTTCAACAACGAACTTCTCCCTTCTTCCCAATCTATAAATTATGATTTTAGTATTGAAATTCATGTTTTGCTTTGTGTTTTCATTTAATATTACTGAATCCATAATTTACAAAGTTTGAGTTTTCACTTTGTATATCACTCGCTGTTGTTCTCTTTTTTTTTCTAGAGACACTCAGATTTGAAATTTAACTTTAATAAGTTTTAAACATTAATTCATGGTAAATCAAACAACTTTAGTTTGATAATTAAGTCTTAACAACAATTGGTTCCAGAATAAATGAATTTAAATCAAAACAGGGAAAACTGGAACTATAAACAGAGAGTAATCCTATGTAACAAGCATGCATACCAATCATTCATATATATACACCATACTTCATCATACATATTCACTTTAACAACATAAGCATGCAACCAATTTTTATATTAACTTTAAGAAAACAGGAAATGTTACTCACCTAGATCTTGATGTGCATAGCAATGCAACTGAAAAACTTGTGCTTTTAAAAACTTTGAGTTGTTAGGATTGCATGAGCTAAAAACTGGAAAGCTTTATCACTGAATTCTTTTAACAGCTTGAATTAGAAATGCAGGTTTGCTTGCACAGATCTTAGATTTTTGAAAATGCAGGTATGCTTTAATTGGCTTGAAGACAAATGGTTTGCATGTAGGCTAATTCCAGAAATGCAGAATTTTCTTCTTGATTACAAAATGGTGACAGATATGCTTTGTTTTGAGAAGTGGATTGTAGATTTGAAGGTGACTACAGCTTTGTGTTTTGATTTGAGAAGTGGCTTTGAAAATGATTTCAGAAATTTGTTTTCCATTGTTTCTTAGCTTTTGATTTCAAAAAGAAATAAGATGGAAGGAGTTTGTTTATAAAAACTGAAATCATTAAAAATAAAATCAAAATAAAATGCTAATTAAATTTTTGACACTTGTCCCTTACATTAACATTTGTTATTTTAAATGTCTTATTTTCTAACACATGTTAATTTATGTTTCTAAAAAGTTTACACTTGTTATTAATGTTAATAAGCTATAAATTTAGTTAGCTTGTATTTTAAATTAGATGTTTAATATAAGATATGTTTAGTTAATGAGTTAACATACATTTATTTACATGTATATAGATTTTTAAAATGAATAAATCAAATTTAATTTATAAAATAAAGTTTATACAAATATTTCAAAATCAAAACAAATTAAAAACATCTAGACTTTAAAATTTAAAAACTTTGAATTAAAGTTCAAGGTAAATTTTGAAATCTAGTTTATTTACAAATATAAGCACACAATTAAAATTTTTGAAAAACAATTATTTTTATTAAAAATTTATTTGTTGAAACAATGTATTATTATATTTAAAAACAGCCACATTTAATACCCATAAATAACTTATAAAAGAAATTATCTTCTTATTAATAAATTATTTATTTTATCACATTATATTTAAAAGAAAATAAACCTTATGGTCATTCCTTTAAATTTTAAACTTGAGTTAAACATTTTTTTTAAATCATTCAATATTTATCTTAGGTATTTAAAACCATATTTATTTATTAAATAACTTTTAAAAAGTTTAATTTTTAAATAAAATCATAATTCATAATTTACTAAAGATACATATTTTATAGAAAACAGGATTCATTTAAAATAGTACTTATTTACAATATATACAGTATTCTATATATATATTATAAATAGTAAACAATTTATTAAATTTAAAAATATAAAATCTATCAATTACTATTTATTTTATTGGATTATTAAATTAATTCAAATCTCATTACAAAGATTATCGAATCAATTTAATTTTTATTTCAAATTATTAAATTGATATTGCTTTACAATTCCGGGTCATCACAAAGTTAAACAACTTTAACCGTTTACTCATACCAGACCCATGTTTGACCCCGAGTTTATATTTTATTTTTCATAAACTCTTGGGTACTCAAATTTTTATGAGTAGCCAAGTGATAGGTTTGGATTTTTGATTCTGGAGGAGTGTGGAGCAGGAGTTCCAGACGTATGTATCTATCTATCTAGTTCCGCTGTGTTAGTTGATGTATGCTGTATCTCTGATGTATGTAGTGACAGATGTATGTATGACTGTCATGTGTATTGATATTGTATAACTCTGATATATGTAAAACTATGTAATAGTTATGTGATGTATTATATTTTGTTCCGTTCCGCTGTGAGATTCTGATGTTGTTGTTCTTTCTTTTCTATTCTTTTCTATTTTTATCCCTTTCTTTCTTAATGATGATACGTCTTTCTGGGAGTAGAAGGGCGGGTCGTCACAGGTGGTATCAGAGCGCTAGGTTGAGAGAACCCTAGGCTCTTGAGTGATTTCTTTCTTGAGAGAGCGTATTTGTAATTTTGATATATATATATATATATATATATATATATATATTTCTACCTATTTGTTGGGTTACCTGTTCGGGTTTTCCAATATAAGTTATAAAGGTAGATAGGGTAGTGGTGTGTGTAACACGACTACAAATGATTATAATTTGAATGGTTGAGGTTGGAAGTGTATCTGTCGAGATTGTAGACCTATTACCATCTCAAGTAAACTTTGGGTGGTGTAAGGATTTCATCGATCTCTGAAGAAAACCTATTACGGTTCAAAGTTCATCTTTGAAGTGTAAGTTCAAATGAGCTAAAATTTGGATCTGTCGGTTGGACGGAAGCAAGTCTTGATATCTTGATACCTCAGGGTGTAGTAGCTATGTGATGAGACACAGTGACTTTGGATGTCTCCGAAGATGTTTCTTTGGGACAAGTTAAGGTAGTATATCTGCTTCGGCGTTGTGGCTAAGTTCAATAGGGTGTTCTTGTTTAGTTTGAGGTTCGATTTTCTCGAAGAACTTTGGATAGGAAGTCTTTGTGCATTTAGGTCAGCGGTGTAGCTCGAAGTGTTCTGTGTGCCGTCAAGAACATTTTCCGGTTAGCAGTTTTTCTTGAGGTAATTTCTGAAGTAGCAAAGTGGATCCATTTCTTCGATGGATTGATTCAATACGTATGAGGCTGTTCTGAATTGTGATAAGGAAACAATTTCGTTGGAAGCTGATTTGGGTAGAATTGCTAGAGTGTTGTGTGATAATTCTGGAATTTACTTGAGTAGTCTTTTACATGGAGTTGAGACTTCTCAAGAGAAGGTTGAAGATATCGATGTGGTCCAAGATTTCCCTGATGTATTTGAGGAAGTTAAGTGTTTGTCTCCCCATCGAGAGATAGAGTTTCGTATTGATTTGATTCCAGGAGCAGTGCCGGTGTTTCAGCCTAGTAGGAGAATGACTCCTAGGGAGAGAGAAGAGTTAGTTAAGCAGACTCAAGATCTTTTGGAGAAGGGATTGATTAGGCCCAGTTTTCCTTGTTGGGATTCTACGGCAGTGTTTGTCACTAGGTAGGATGGATCGTTAGGGTTCTGTGTGGATTATCGAGAACTGGATAAGTTTGTTCTGGTATTCATTGATGATATTCTGTTCTATTCTAAGTCAGAAGAAGTGCACAAGCAGCATTTGAGGTTAGTGTTGGAGACACCGAGGAGGCATATTTTGAGGCGAAGTTCTCTAAGTGTCATTTTTGGAAATCGAAAGGTAAATTTTTAGGGCACATTGTTTTTGGTGAAGGTATCTCTGTAGATCCAGCGAAGGTTGAGACTATTCTAGAATGGAAACAACCGAAATCACCGACTGAAGTTCGAAATTTTCTAGGATTAGCTGGCTACTACAGGAAATTTATCAAAGATTATTCCAAAATTTCTTCGCATCTGACTAAGTTAACAAGGAAAGGAGCGAAGTTTAATTGGACATTCTAGGGTGAAGAAGATTTTAAGGAATTGAAGATGAGGCTAACCAGTGCACCAGTGCTTGATATTTTGGATGGAAAGAGCAAATTCGAAGTTTATACAGATGCTTGTATAGTTGGTCTGGGAGCCGTGTGATGCAGAATGGAAGAGTGATTACGTATGCGAGTCGAAAATTTAAGCCATGAAAGGAACTACGCTACGCATGATCTTGAATTATTAGCCATTGTTTTTGCTTTGAAGATTTGGAGACACTATCTCTTGGGAGAGAAGTTTGAGTTATTCACGGACCACAAACCGTTGAAATATCTTTTCTCTCAGAAAGGTTATTAATCTATGGAATAGTGATGGGTCTAGTTTCTGACATCATATGATTTGGATATTCTGTATACCCCGGGAAAGGCAAATGTTGTGGCTGATACTCTTAGCAGGAATGCAGTTTTGTCACTTTTGGAAAGCTGTTCCATCTCTCTAGGACAGAACTATAAGTAAGAAAATGGAGGCAAGAAGTCTTAGCTGAGTGTCATCGCTCCAAACTGAATATCCACCTAGGAATCTCTAGGATGTATAAAGATATGAGAAGAATTTTCTGGTGGCTGAGCATGAAGAGGGATGTAGCTGCTTTCGTTTATATTTGTGCTATTTGTCAACAAGTGAAAGGAGATCAACAGAAGTCAGCTGGTTTGTTGCAATCTTTGGAAATCCCAGAATGGAAATGGGAAATGATTTCGATGGATTTCATCGACGGTTTGCCTAGAACCAAGAAAGGAAACGATGGAATATGGGTTATTGAGGATCGTTTAACTAAGAGTACCCATTTTATACCAGTTAAGGCAACTCGTACTACAGCTTCTCTGGCAGAGATTTTCTTGAGGAAGATAGTTAGATTGCATGATGTTCCTGTTAGCATAATAAGTGATCGTGATTCTATTTTCACCAGCAAATTCTAGGAGGCTCTGAAATCAGTTAGGGGAACAAGTTTGAGATTGAGTACAGCCTGTCATCCTCAGACGGATGGACATACGGAGAGACTGAATCGTATTCTTGAAGATATGCTGCGAGCTTGTGTTTTGGATTTTTGATGGATTTTGAGAAGAACATCTTCATTTGGTAGAATTCTCTTATAATAACAGTTACCAAGTTAGTATTAAGAAGGCACCTTATGAAGCTCTGTATGGAAGACCGTGTAGATCCCCATCCTGTTGGATAGAGTCGAAAGATCGTCTTGTGTTTGGACCAGATTTGATTCATGAAGTTTCTACTAAAGTTGAGCTTGTTAAGAAAAGAACGTGAGCTGCTCAGGATCGTTAGAAGAAGTACGCGTATATGAGAAGGAGACAATTGGAATTTGAGATTGGTGATTTTTTTTGTTAAACTTTTCCAATTAAAGGAGCTATTAGATTTGGAAAGACGGAAAAACTTACCCCGAGATATATTGGACCATTTTGGGTATTGGAAAGGATTGGTGCTGTAGCTTACAGAGTTGAAGTGCCAAAACGAATATTTGGAATTCATAATGTATTCCGTGTATCCCATCTAAGGAAATTTGTTCACGATCCATCATTAGTTGTAGAACCAGTAGTCCAGGAAGATTTGGAAGTCGAGTCGAATTTGACCATGGTCAGGAATCCAGTTCGGATCGTTGATCAGGACGAGAGGCAACTCAGGAGTGAGGTAGTGAGACTTGTCAAAGGCAGTGGAGCGGGGATCCCAGAGATTGCACCTGGGAAACTCTGTATAGTTTTAGGAAAGCTTATCCGGATTTGTGTCCGGATAGCTAGTGATGTTTGTTAGAATAGATTGTTTGGTTGTTTACTAATGTATGGATAATATGTATGTTTGAATGGTTGATATAACAGCTTTTAAATTATCTTTGTTTTAAATTTCAGGGACGAAATTCTTTTAAGGGGGAGGAATGTAACGACCCTGGATTTTGGCCCCATTATTTTAGTGAATATTTAATCTAATTTGAATAAAAAGTGAACTTATCATTTTAAAATGAATATGACTTTTGGAAATAATTGCCATTTGTTTATATAAATTTGTATTTTTAAAGGAGATTGATTTGAAAATTTAAAATAAATCTCTTAAAAATATTTAAAATAAAATCTATCTTGTATAATTGAAGTAAGGTACTTTGCCTTGTTAACATCTGATAAATAAATAGATATACATAATAATGTTTGAAATAAAATCAATTTCTATCAATATAAAATATAAGTCAAACACATGAATATAACTCAATTATTGATAGTTAAAATAGAAATGGGAACACATATAAAAATAAGTATAAATGTAAGTAAATCATATTGTACATAATTTAAATATTTGTAGTTAAAATACAAATACGAATACGAATAAAGATAAGTATAAGTAAACCATATGAATATTGATAGTCAAAATATGAAATACAAATGTAAAAAAACAAGCACTAAGTATAAAATAAAATAACACAAACATATGTAAATGATAAGCAAGCATACAACATAAACTGGAAATTTGTAAGAACAAAAGTATAAAATAATAAAATAAATGTCTTTGAATAGAATACCTTTATACACAAAAACTAAACTTATAAAATAACACCTGACAACCATGTGTATTGAAGTTCAACTAGAGGTTAATAAAACAAAATTTTTATACAAAACATATATTTATAAATAAATAGCTTCATATACAAGCCAAACATTTACCTGCAAAGGGTACATTTATATACAAAATATCTTTATACACAGCAAAACAAAATGATAATAGTGTAAACATAATTGGAAACAAAACATTTCTGCTCAAGCCTAACATTTTGTCAGTTCACAATATTTATAAACATCTGCTCATATCAAAACAAAAATGAGAAACAACCTAACTAGTTACACCTCCCTTAAGTATCCTGTTATCTTGTATTTATATGTATACATCTTGCCATTTCATGTTCGTTCAGCAATCTTATAAGAAAATCTGAGAAAAAAGAAAGAAGAAAAAATAAAGTAAAATCAAAATTTAATTCAAAGACAGTTCTATACTTCAGGCTATCTTTCAACTGCAGATTCAAAATAGAAATTGTTTTCTGTTCAACAAAATCTTACAGGTGAGTAAACTTAATTCATAAAGCTTTAAGTTTAATTAAACAGTTAAGGAGATTCTGTGATCTTATGGTATTATATATGTTTTAATCTCGTGACTATAATCCTATGTTGCCTATGCTTCTCTGTTTAATTGATACAGGGGAATATTTTGTTCAAAACTCAAATTTATTTGCTGCAAATACATGTTAAGCTTTAATTTTTCAATCAAACAAGGTAGTTAAACTAAAACTAAGATTTTGTAAAGCTGTTTAAAATATCTGTGTAAAAGTATGCTACTGTAATATGGTTTTACAGGCAATTAAGTAATTTATTGATAAATTCAGTTGTTATAAAATGCTAATTCAAATTTATATCTGAATCCTTACTGAAAGATATGATTTTTAAAACTAAAATGAAGATTTTTAGTGTGGGATTTTAAGAGCAGTTTGTATGTGAAACAAAATTGCATTTTTCCTATTTTCAAACCATTGAATCAATTTTAAATATTCAAATTTGTGTTGAAGCAAGTGTGGACATTGATGTTGTAGTAAAAATTATCAGATAATTTTCCTTCTCATAAATTGTTGGGTCGAACCCATTTTAGGGTTTTATTTCAATTTTTTGAGCATGTTAGTAACGTGATGAGTTCGTCACCTACACGTGATCGAGATTCACGCAATTCAAGAGGGTGGAAGATTATCTTGTTGTGGTGGTGTGGGTGGAATTCGAGCTTCTCTAGTGGTCGGAGTGACGATTGCGAGGCGTTTTTGTTGAAGGTCGTGTTTGCAGTTTTTCGACCAAATGCTAAATTTTCGAATATGAATTTTTGTAAGTGATTTGAGTTTGGATTTCGAGCTTTGGTGTGTTTTGCGACTTGCCTGAATGGTTGGGGTTCACAGGAACTTGGTCGCGCCGCCGTGCACGTGTGCGGCGCGGTGAGTTGTGTCAGGGTCGTAGTGATTATCGGTCTCGAGTCGTTCTCGAGAAATTAAGATCGTTTCCTTGGGTTTTATGTTGAGATCGGTAATGAGTTACCTGATGCTATTTATTCATAGTTAAAACTTAAACTATAGGAAAAAAAAAGGGAAGAAGAAGAGTTACAGGGAATGAATCGGTGATTTAGGCGGGAACTCAAAGTAGCACTCGAGCTTTATCAGGGGAGTCTCGGGTTTTTCTTCTATCAGCAGTATTGTATTTTATAGTAAGGTTAAGTAAACAGTTTTCAACAAGATTTAAACCTGTAAAACTTAGTAGTGTTTAATAGTTAAGTTAAAAACTTAGATACAAGTTTAATTATTTTAATCAATACTTTAAAATGTTTTAAGCTTTTAATTATTATTCTAATTAAGTAATTAATATAAGATAAGTATAAAACTTATTAACATATAAGTTTGTAATTAGTAATAAATTGGTTCAAAAGTGGAAGAAGATTCCTTTTAAAATGTTAATTAAGTTGAATAATCAATATTAACTGATTATTTTCAGAAAGTAATTAAGAATAATTATTTTTTTATTTGTAATTAGTGATGGATTATAAGTAATAAATGAATTTATAATTAACTACTTAAGTTAATTAATAAATGATTAATAGTTAATTAATTAAGTAATTTAATTAAAAATTAATAAATGATTAATTAAGTAATTAGTAGTTAATAAATGGGCAATTAAGTTTTATTAATTAATAATTAAGGTTATTAATTAATGATTAAGGAATAGTTAATTAAGGTTAAATAAATTGATTAGGAAGTATTAATTAAATAGTGTGAATAAAATAAATAAGTAACTATGTAATTAAGATTTAATAATTGATTAAGAAATAATTTATTAAATAATTTGAAATGGAATAAGTAATTAATTGATAATTAGTGATTAATTAAACAAGGTTAAGTAATAAACTCTCTAGTAATTGACTTAATTTGAATTAATTACAATAAGAATGTAAGATGCTTGCTTATGGATAATTGTGTAATGTAGAATATCTGATTGCGACATTTATTTGACGACATTCTGTGATGTTCTATGTTATGCTTTTGATACATATGTATGATGATTGTGTATGATTGATCTGTGATAAATGCTTTGTGAATTCAATTGTTGAATTAAACTGTTTAAGTTAATTAGACAACTTGGCCTTTAAAATGGCGTTTGGATTTCGATGAGACCGGGATCGGGTGTCAATTTGATATTCCGAAAACCACATCGATCCAATTTAAACGTTAGGTCGTAAATTCTCAAGTGGAGATCGAGATGGTGTTTTCAGAATGCAAGGGTTATTGTCGTTGACTCTGAGGGTGATTCCAAAATGAGTGTAACGAAATAATGCCTTCGGTTTCGTTCGAACCGGGAAGGAACTTGTATGGATTGAATGCTTTCAGCACATCGTCAGGAGGACGATGAGCATTCTAAGAGATATGTTCTGTAAAGGTAATCGCAGCCTCAAGCCTCATCAACCGGGAATGACTAAAACAGGGGAAGTGCAGCAAGGTTAGGTGGGTCATGCCCAAGCAGGACGAGATATACCCCTGTCTAGATGTCCCTTTTTATTTCGGCTGTGTGTGCGGTTGCTAGCTAAACCACATGGTTATCTTGTTCGGGACTGTTCAGTAAGGAATGGTTCCGGCCTTGTGTTGTAGGGGAGTTAGGGTGGCTCCTCGGTTCGGTGATCTAAGCCCCGTACTGTGACGGGCGTACCCCAGTAGCCCTGCCATTGATGGAAATCCATTTTCCCTACGAGACCCTACGGTTTTGATTTGTATTACCCACTTTTGTGGCTAGTAGCTGGAATTTAATAGATGTAACAATTTCGGCTATTTTCTGCTTACTTGAAAACCCTAAACACTATTATAATATCACTGGATTTCCTATGAAATGTTTTGGTTAGCATAAGGTAAAAACTTACCCGTATTTATTTGTGGGGAGTCTTACGTGATACTTTTATTTCAAATGTTTTTCAAAGTTAAACAACTTTAGCCGTTTACTCATACCAGACCCATATCTGACCCGGAGTTTATATTTTGTTTTTCATAAACTCTTGGGTACTCAAATTTTTATGAGTAGCCAAGTGATAGGTTTGGATTTTTGATTCTAGAAGAGCTTGGAGCGGGTGTTCCAGACGTATGTAGCTATCTATCTAGTTCCACTGTGTTAGTTGATGTATGTTGTATCTCTGATGTATGTAGTGACAGATGTATGTATGACTGTCATGTGTATTGATATTGTATAACTCTGATATATGTAAAACTATATAATAGTTATGTGATGTATTATATTTTGTTCCGTTCCGCTGTGAGATTCTGATGTTGTTGTTCTTTCTTTTCTATTCTTTTCTATTTCTATCCCTTTCTTTCTTAATGATGATACGTCTTTCTGGGAGTAAAAGGGTGGATCGTCACATATACTGTTTGAAGTTGTTAATTATTATATTAATAATGTTAAGTCAGAATGTTTATTTATTATCTTTTTAGGATGTTTAAAGTTACATAATTTATATGATTAATTTTATTTATAAATACTAAATTGATTTATAAGAGGAATCTCATTTAATAAAAGAGATTTATTAAGGAGTTTATAAATGAAAACGAGGTTTGAGTTTAGACGAATTTTAAGAATCGGCTTTATAAAGAATTTTTATAAAGCCTCTTTTTAAAGGCTTTTATAAATAGAATAAAATTTTATAAATGGGTTTATAGATTTATAAAAGAAGTTTTATAAATAATTATATGAATTTATGAAAAAGCTTTTAAATAGCTTTAGAAATTTATAAAAAGTGTTTTATCAATAGTTTCAGAAGTTAGTAGAAAGAGTTTATAAATTGTTTAGAGTAAATGTGTTTTATAAATGGTTTTAGAATTGAACGAGTTTTATAAATGATTTTAGAGTTGTATAAATACATTTTCTAAGAAATGATACTGTAGCATTTTTATGAATATACCTATATGTTTAGAGAAGTATATGGAAATTATCCATGCACTGGAAGAAGTATGATGGGTTTATAAATATATATTGTTCAAAGTATTTTGATATAATTATTCACAAATTCATTTTAATTCATGAAAGGATTTATTTAAGAGGTTAATGGCTGCTTATATGCTTAACCAACGTCGATTTCCCTATGGATATAAATCCCTGATTTGATAGATGCTTATTTGTTTATTTGACAGTTAAATAACCAACTATCAAACTTGGCTAGTTTAAATTATCATTATCGGTTCGAAGAGACTGGGATCAGATATATTATCTGAAAACCACCTCGAATAAGCATAAGCATTCAAATTGAAACATCTTAAAGTTATTGAAGATAGAGTTTTTGAGGTGCAAGGACTACTTGCTACTAATCCCGTGGGTGATTCCAAAATGGATGCAGTATAAGTATTACCTTCAGTTTTGTTCAAATGTAGAAGAAACTTGCATGGACGAATGTTGGAATTGCATTTCTAGTTTTAGGACAATGTTCGCATTTCAAGTTGGTTTTCTATATAAAAGGTAAACGTAGCCTCAAGTCTCATCAAATTGGAAAATGACTAAAGTAGGGATTAGCAGCAGGGTTGTATAGGTCGCTTCCATTAAGGTATGATCATTCCACTAGCGTTGATATTTATCTACGCTTCGGGGCCCATTATGGTTGTTTATCAACCATGGGGCAACCATGTTCGACACTATCCAGTAATGGGTAGGGCCGATCCTAAGTAGAAAAGGTGCAACGTGTTGTAGCCTCCCGTACATTTTATCTAGAGATGTACGAATTCAGAGGGTAGCCCCTTGCCCGTTCATAGTTGGAATCCATACTCCAATACGAGCCTTCTAATTTGATTGTATACCCATCATGCTGGAGTTAAATAATGTAACAATTTTGGCTATGATTAATATGTATTTGTATTTTAGACGTTCTTATAGTATCACTAGATTTTCAATAAAAATTATTTTGGTTATAGTAAGGTTAAAACCCATCCATGTTGATATATGGCATGGTCTTATGAGATACATCTATTTTCAAAAGATTTTTATAACATTAAAATTCAATTGAGGTGTATTTCAGACACTAGTTTACTAGACTGATCTGGTTGTTATTTCAATATAATGCTCGAGTCAGACCGAGCATATTTATAAACTCAATTGGGATACTAGGAGCTTTAGGAGACGAGCTAGATGCTTCCAAGTCGTATTCATGTGTATTTTATTTCCGCCACATTAATTGTTTTATTTAACTACATTTGTGAGGACATGTCATTATAACTATCCAGGCCGTGGATTAATTAGTTGGCTCTGATTGATATATGTATAATAAATTTCAAATTTTCTTCTGTAAAGATCTGTTGTATATTATATATTACTCGTTATGATGTGAGATTATGTTCAGTCTTTTCTTCTTTTTTCCCAACAATCTGTCTTTCTGGCACTTGGAAGCTCGGCCCATGAATATAGTGGATGTATTAGGGTCAAATTTTAAGGATTGAAAATGAAGGTCATTATAGCTTGGTATCGAAGCTTAGATTGAGCGTACATCTAGGCTTTTGTGGGGTTAATCATCCGAGATAAGGTAAATGAGACCCATGGATGAGTTTGAGTGTGTATATATATATATATATATATATATATATATACATATATATGTAAGAGTGCATAATTGTTAGTGCTATAAAATGTTTGATATTGTGTTGATTTATCGGTTGAGTGAGTCATGAATTCCGGTCGATACAGAGGGAACAACTGCATCGATAGGGGTTTCTAAACACTTGAATAATGTAAACCGACACAGAATGAAAATTGGTTAAATGAATAATTTTACCTAGATTATATTTTATACATGCAAAGAATGATTTTTTGAAATTAATATAGTTATATATAGTGTGCTTGGTTGTTAGAGAATGATAATATTCAATTATTATCATTTATCATTGATTAGCTGTACTCAGATAGTTTACGGGCATTTTGTTTGGTTAAATTGAGTGCAAACACCCTTTTAATTTAGTCATAGCTTGATTATAAGTTATTCGATGAGAATATTGAGTGGAAGTTTAATTTATAAAAAGTGATTTATCACAGCCTATTTAAAGAAAAGCAATTATGAAATGACTTTATATAAGAGGTTAAATTATATAAGTAGGATTTATAAATATAGTTTATAAATAAGGAGTTAAACTGAGAATTTGATTAATTAAATCTTAGAGACCTGAAATTGTTTTTCAAAATGTAACGAGGAATAATAATTGTATTGCTGGAGAGTATTTTGGAATAGAAATTTTCTTAAATATGGTTTATAGAAAAATTGGATTTAATCTGAGAAATTTAGAACTCAAAGCAGGTGATTGAAAATTATTTTCAAATTTTTGGAAAAGAGCATAGTGGTACTATTTGGAATATATTGATCAATAGAAATATTGTTAAAAGGATTTGGAAGAGACAAAAGTGTTGAACTCACTTCGGTCATTGGAAAATAATTCAATTGATGATTGCATCATCGTTGGTGTTCGTTTTCGAGTTTTTAAGTGGGGAATTGCTGCCAGGGTAAATGTGTTTAGAGTTAGTTTGGTAAAATCGGGTCATGATTTAAAAATCCCAAAGGAATGATTTGTTATATACAAAGCTATGTTATATTATATTATATCATATTATTGTTTTAAAATGCTTTGAAATAAAACCCGGGAGACTAATTCTAAAGATTGTCCATAAGTCATATGATGGCTGCATGTATCCTATGCATTAGAGTAGTTTGGTTTTACATCTTATTATGATACGTTGTTTTAATATTTTTATTTGTTAAAATGAAACGGAATTTTCGACGATTTTGGGCTGCCGGGACTTCCAAATTTGATATAGAAAGTGAAACCAAGTATTTTATGGAAATATAAAAATAATTTATTTAACTTATAAATTTGAAGAGATAGCAACCGGTTAAGTAAAAAAATTCTGAATACTGTATACATATATTGTTCGGAAATAGAAGAGTATTTTGCAATTATAAACTTGAGTTATAGAATGTCAATAGAATTAAGCAATATTTCTTAAGTAAAATATTGAGTCTTTGGAAGTAATAAAAATCTTGGAAAATGTTTCATTAATGATGATAAGTCTTTATCGAATTTTTGTAGGCTTAAAGTAATATATTATGAAATGACTCAGAAAATGAATTCTAGTATGGATTAAGAATATGAACCTAAATCTTTAAAGTGATTGTTAAAACCTAAGTTTCGTTTTAAAAATGCTTATAAATTTAAGTAAGGTTTTTATGAAATATTTCATACATAATTTTAGTGCTAAAGGGAATATTTTATGAAATAATAAACGTGAATTAAAATTATTGATATAGTTAAGAAAATTATAGTTGAAAGTTGAGCTATGAGATGAAATTTAACTTAAGTAAAGTTAAATAAAATGGTTTATGTTGTGGTTTGTGAATGAATTTTAGTATTAATGGAAATGCTATTGGAAAATTAAGTGTGTTCTAAAATTTAATGGGAATAAAAAGAAATTAGTATAATGTAGGATCCAATGAAATAAATTATATGTAGATAATTCTATTCACATAACTAATTTGATCTAAATTCAAGTATATGATTTCGATGTTATTTACATCGATACAAACATTGTTTTTTCACACGATACTCGATGGAGAACACTTGATATGGATTTTTGAATTGATTTCGAAGTTTTCTATCATAGTATATGGCTATGTGAGGAGAACAGAGGTTTCTAATCAAGGAAGCATATCGAAGTTTGCACTAGAGCGGTCGAGTGAGTGATACTAGTTTGGAAGTGGAATTTGTGCGATCGAGCTAGTGATCGAATTTGATGTTACATACGGATGATATATGTGCATCTTACGGACCGTATAATAATTATACATTTAACATTTGGAAATGAAAATTTCTATGGCTATGAATCATATGTTTGAATATTATGTGTAAGTAAGATGCAGGTTCATGGAAGCAAAGGCTAGTTGATGCTTTTTGTTTCATGAGTTGAGTTTATTTGCCTGACAAATAGGTATGTGTTTATATTGTTGCTTGGATTGATGATTTTATGCTTCAGATATGGAAGGCCACTTGGCTTTTGTTTTCTTTTGTTGGATTGGGCATGTGGTGGCGATTTGTAGTTTTTTCGATCGAGCCACGCAAAGGAGATGCTGCTGAAATTTTTTAAAATTTTAGGACTTATAAAATTTAGTAACCTATTCCAACTAATTGATTTTGAAAAGTTAATGGGTCTGGAGTCATTTTCCTCACCTTGGCAATTATGAGGACGGAATTCTTTTAAGAAGGGAGAATGTAATGGCCTAGAATTTTAGTCATTTGATTTTGAATATTTAATTGAATTTTAATTATTAAAATATTGGTTTGGAAAGATTTAATAACTTAGGACATAAATATAAGGATTTATTTGAATATGTGAATTTTGAATTTAATTATTGCAACATTGGTTTATAAGCTTTAAAACCTGAATTAAATTAGAGACTATTTAAAATCTTTGAATTATGAGTAAATATTTTAATAGTGTTTTAAGCAGATGGATTTTTAATCAAATATTAATTCAATGGATTAATACCTTTATTTAATCTCTTTAAGTTATAAATAATAATAGTGAATTCAATTTGTAAATTTATTTACAGTAATAAATGGTTCAAATGAATAATCAAAAAGATTATTTTTATTTTTATGTCCCAATTTTTATTAACATATTTTTAATTTGATTTTTCCAAATTTTTTAGTTTGGAAATTATTTAAATTATTATTTGACGATTTCTTGACAAACGACGGCATTTTTGTAGTTTACAGAATCCAAAAACGAGTGCATATTATTATTGTTTTGGGGTCTTGTCGCTGTTCTAAGCATGACCGTATTTTTGTTTTGTCATCAGGGTCCGTACGCGAACCGGAATCGATGCGACGAGATGCCAAAAAATTTAAATAAATATAACCAAACTCAAACATTTTGTATCCATTAGCACATATTTTTGTCTTCCTCGTACCCTTCTCTTAATTCATGTTCTGAAACAAAAAACAAAGTAAGAAAACATGAAAATCCCTCCTTTTAAAGTTTAATAACAAATCATATAAAGTGAAGAATTGAAAGCTTGTTTCTTGGAGTTAGTTAGGTTGAGATCTTGTGATATGGATTTGGTGAGGTGATGAGTTCGGGGTGTTCGAATA
Source organism: Allium cepa (assembly GCA_030765085.1). NCBI lineage: Eukaryota > Viridiplantae > Streptophyta > Magnoliopsida > Asparagales > Amaryllidaceae > Allium > Allium cepa. The sequence continues at coordinate 869,574,039 of CM060937.1, read as the reverse complement.
TTGTAGTGAATCTAGGGATTCATGTTTCATGGGTTATGGTGTTTGATGGATGAATCTAGGGTAGCAAAGTATTTTTCTCGTTGAAAGCTACGCGAGGGCTAATTTTGGTGATATGTGATTAGGAATTATAAGCTGCGACATTCTTAGACGAGACAGGGGTCGTGCCATGATGCATTTCGAGGGAGGATTTCTAAGGCGAGACGGTGGTGGGATATCGGGTGCTCGTGCGAAGAGAGTCGCTGTGACGACCCGGAATTTTAGGAAATATCAATTTAATAATCTGTATTAATAATTAAATTGACTTGATAATTTTTTTTTATAATTTTAATTTAAATTGGTAAACTTAATCTTTTAAAAATTAATAAATATCTAATCTGACAATATTGATCAATATCTTTCTAACAATTTAAAATTGATAAGAATTATTTTTCAAAGCTAATAAAATTTTATTCTATTTATAATGTATATATTTGGTACATATATTGTGAATAGAAAATCTTTTCTTTTAAATAAAAGATGAATTTTCAGATTGTAATAGATATATATGTATATATTATAATTTGGAGTCGTTTTGAAATTTAATATAATCTATTGATAATACACATATGTATATAATGTAATTAGAAGCTTTGTTTTAAAATTAATATTTTTCAAAAGCTAATTTAAGATTAATTCAATTATTTTCAAAAGTATAAGATAATTATTTATTTTTAAGTGTGATAGTTTAAATAAGATTTAATAAAAGATTTATTTTGTTTTTGTTTAAAAGGTACTTAGATTAAAATGGTTAAATATGTATATATAGTTTTGAATTAAAGCCTTCTTTTTAATACCTCTTTAATTTAAAGGGTTTGCAACCATAAGTGAATATAAATACAAATGTCCATATTACATAAATATAAAATATAATTATTTTTATAATAAGGTTTTAAACACAATTATGCAAGGATTTTAACACTTGTAAGCTAGGATAAAAGTGTGATGACATTTGTTTGAAGTAATGAACAAGCCTTTATTTCTTTTGTTTGAAATTTAAACATAAAAAGAAAATGTTTAAAAGAAATTTGTTTTCCACTTCCAATTCAAAATCTTCTTCTTCTCAATTTCTTTTCTCCCTTATTTCTTTCAAAAATTAAAGAGCAAACCAGAAATTGCTTAAACATGAAAACTGAAAAGCAAAAGAAAAAAAAAATCAAATCTAAAATTAAAAGCTACAACTTCAACCTGCAACTCAAATGGAAGATTAAGATCAGTTTCTACACCTTAAAACAACAATTTGTAGGCATGCAGTAGGGTTTCAACAGCAAAGCCTGGGAAAAGAAAATTTTTAAACCTGCTCTGCCTCTTCAAAGAAATTGGTGAGTAAACCCTCTTGAAAACAGTTTTTAATAAATCTGTGTTGAATGTTGATGCATGTGTTGAATTGTGCTATGATTATGAATATATGTTTACATGAATATTGTTATGTATGCATATTAAAGGTATGGAGTGTCTGATAATATAAGCGTTTGTAAAAAATTTCATCTCTGTTTTTTTACAGGAGTTGTTTTTTTAATAAAAATGCAAAAATCTTCAAATCTAAACCTCATTTGAACTTGATATTTGAATGATAGTTATAAATTAATGTATGATGGTAATTTTAAAAATAATTTCTAGAAGTTTTAATTTACAAATAATTTTTAAAATGGAAAATACAGTGTAATATTGATTCCTGTCAAAAATCAATATCTTTTATTCCTGCTTTGGATTGTATAGATGGATTTGTAGTTAAAAATGATGATTTTTAACATGCATTATTTTTTTTTTAAAATTGATATTCAATTGGGAATTTTGAGTTGAACGTTTTCGGCAAATTGACGAATTGCCGATGATCAACACGACGTTTGGGGCCGAATTCTTGGTCGAAGCTTGCTTTTGTAACGTGGATGAAGGAAAAAATGTTCACGAATTTTTCTTATGGTCAAGAAGATCGAATTCGATCGAAATAGGGTTTTATGTCCTATTGTTGAAGCCGGCGTCTCTGGGGTTTCTTGTCGTCGTTTCGTGACCGGAGTTGATTGCGAGATGGAGGATGGAGGCATGGTGATATAGCGGTGCTTTGGAATGGTTACTGGAGTTTCCGGTGGTGGCGACCATCAGAGGTAATGGGTTTTGTGTATCGTGTTGCTGCAGTTTTTTAAGCAGAGGGTCGGATTTTGATTCGTTGTTGGATTTTGGATTCTGGGTTGAGGGAGAGGTTGTCGAGGCTTGAGTGGTTGGTCGGCGATCAGTTAGATGGTCTGAAGGGAGTGGTTAGGTTGCGCACGTACACGCGTGTACGTTTGTGTGCACTGGAAGAATGTAGCTGGGGAAGACGAGTCGAACTCGAAGTGTTTCTCGCGTTTTCATGGTATCGACTCGAAGCAGTTAGGTTGGAGTGTGTGTCTCGAGGCTAGCTCGAGTTTTGGTGAGTTCGACACGGGTTTGACCCGAGTCGTTGCCTTATGCTAATCAAAGCCTATGTTTTTTACAAAGGAAATAAATTTATAAATTTAAAAAACTTGTTCTTTGTAAGTAAAAGTTAATCAAACTTTTAAAAGTGTTGATTTAATTTATTTTCAAATTTAAAATGTTTTAAGATGATTTTTTTTGAAAGTAATTAACTTAATTAAATTTTGAATTTTAATTTAAAAAGAGTGTTTTGAATTTAAATATTAAATCAAAAGTTTAAGTAAATTTTAAAGTAATGTTTTAAAAACTAAGTTTTCAAATTATATTGAAAATGAATAAGTTTAAATTAGATAATTAAAGTGTTTTATATTTTAAATTTGATTTCTAAATGCTTTATTTTCAAATAAGGATTTTGTTATAATTTTGTAAACCCATAAAATAGTTTGTTTTTAAGTTATTAAGATTTGATTTATTTAAATAATTAATTTATGAAGATAATTAAGGTTAATTTATTATTGTTATGAATGTAAGAATACTTAATTAAATATGATTTGTTAATAAGTAAAAGATTAATTAAGATAAATGATTTTCTTAACTAATTAAGGATTTCTAAATATAAGAAGTTAACTAATTATTTAATTAATTTTAAATGATTATTTAATTGTTTGTTTAATTTTAAATAATCACTTAATTATGTTAATTAAGTGTAATTATTTAATGGAGGATAATTACTGAATGTAATTAAGAAAAGGAAATTACTTATGGAAGTAATTGCTTATGAAAGTAATTGGTGGAAAATTACTTATGGAAGTAATTAAATGGAAGTGATTAAGGGATTATCACTTGATGTTATTAATTTAAGGATTAATTAGTATAATTGATTTGAAGTTAATTAATTATAGAGTAATTAATTTATTTAAAGAATCAAGGTTAATTAATGATGGGATTAATTACTTGTTAAGATAATTAATTTAGAGAGTAATTAACTAATGAAAGTAATTAGAAGATAATTACTTATAAAGGTAATTAAGGGTTAATTACTTAGTTAATTTAGTTAATAAATTAATGTGATTAATTAAATTATGAATGCGATTACTTTAAGATTAATTACTAAGTGTAATTAATTAAAAATGTGATTAATTATTAAAGTAATTAATTAAGGATTATTAGTTAATTAAATTGAATAATAATTACTAAATGAAGTAATTAAATATTTATTAATTAATATAATTAATCAAGATTTACATAATTAATTAAGAAGTTAATTAATTAAGATAAGTAATTACAAGTTTGTTAATCACTGTTTATGATTAATTAAGACTACTTAATAAGATGGTTAATTACAAGTTAATTATTTAATTAATTAAAGAGATTATTAATTAATAAGGATCATTAGTTAATATAATTAATGAATTATTCAATGTTGATTAATGAAAATGATTAATTAAAGTAAGATTAATTAATTGTAATTCATTGAGGATTAATGCAATTAATCATAGTTAATTAATTAATGGAAGCAAATGAAGGATCATTAATTAATGTAATTAATGATAGTAATTAAAGGTTAATTACTGTATATGGTTTAGAATAATTAATTTGTATTAAGAATTAAAGGCGAACTACTTGAATGTAATTAAAGGATAATTAATCAAGAGAGATTAAATAAGGAAGATCATTAAGAGTTGATTAATTAATTAATTTGTTATTAATTAATGAAGCAGGATTAAGATAATTCAAGTAATTAAAGGATAGTAATTAATTTAATTAAAGGTTAATTAAATTGATTAAGAGTTATTCAAATCTGCTTATGGATGATTGATTTATATTGCATGTTTGATTCTGGATGATTGAATGATGTTGGATGATTTGGAAGTGATATCTTTGCTATGTGATATATGTTGCTTATAAGATGATTGGTTTATATGAATTATCTATTGTGGTAATGTGATTCATCTATCTGTTTATATTATCCTGAATATAAGTTTAAATTGTTTAAAACCCTTAAAAAACATTAAAATGGTGTTTGGATTTCGGTGAGACTGGGATCGGGTTTCCATATTTTGATATCCGAAAACCACATCGATCCAAAATAAACGTTAGGTCGTGAAACCAAGTGGAGTGCAAGTGAAGACTCGAAGTGTAAGAACTATTTGTCAGTATAACTCTGGGGGCGATTCCATGATGAGTTTGACGGAGATAGTACTTTCAGGTTCGAGATGATGATTCAGAGTGCAAGGGCTATGGTCGTTGACTCTGAGGGTGATTCCAAAATGAGTGCAACGAGATAGTTCCTTCGGTTTCGTTCGAACCCGGACCAAACTTGTATGGATTGAATGCTTTCAGAACATCGTCAGGTGGACGATGAGCATTCTAAGATAGATGTGTTCTATAAAGGTAATCGCAGCCTCAAGCCTCATCAACCGAGAATGGCTAAAATAGAGGAGGTGCAGCAAGGCTAGGTGGGTAGCACCTATTTCAAGGTGAGGTCATCCCTGTCTAGATGTACCTTTTTATTTCGGCTTAGTGGGTAGTTGGTCGCGCCAACCACAGGGTGATCTTACTCGGGATTGTCCAGTAAGGGATGGTTCCGGCTTTGTGTTGCAGGGGATTGGGAGTGATCCTCGGTACGGTGATCTAGGCCACGTACTGTGACGGACGGTACCCCAGTAGCCCTGCCACTGATGGAAACCCATTCTTCCTACGAGACCCTACGATTTTGATTGTATTACCCACTTTTGTGGCTAGTAGCTGGAATTTAATAATGTAACAATTTCGGCTATTTCTTATTTACTTGAAAACCCTAGACACTATTATAATATCACTGGATTTCCTATCAAAAGTTTTGGTTAGCGTAAGGCAAGGATTTAAATATCGGATTTCGGTCACGTTTCGTCTCGGAATTTTTACACAAGTTATCTCATATCGAGAGAGATCTCGGAAGGGATGAGTATGTATCGGGTGTACATCTCGGATTGACATCTCTGGTCTTATAATGCATCTCGGCAATATATCGGGTGTACTTATGTGTTTAAAATTGATGTATCAAAAATTTATTTAACGATTATAACTTTCTTAGTAAAAATAAAAATGGTAACATACTTGATTTACATGGAAAAAGAAATATTTTTAGAAGAGTAGTACTTGATAGGCTTAATTGATTTGGGAATGATTGAATAATATCCTTTTATTTGAACGTAATAAAAAAGTGAAACCTTTCGTTATGACTCATTAAGATAAAAAGTAAAGAATATGTTCAAGAAGTTGGTAAATTATAATTGGATTGAGTAGTTTCTTTTGAATCAATATGAAAATAAAAATTATTATGGAAAATAAGAAAAATGTATAACTTCGGGTGAGATCTCGGATTGAGATTTTGAACCATATATCGGGTGAGATTTGAATATCTCGGACGAGATGAGTGTCGAGGGAGATATGGAGGAGATTTGATGTCTCGTCTCGTTTAAGTGTGAAAACGAGATCTCGAGCGAGATCTCGGGTGAGATATAGGAGATTTAAAACCGTGGCGTAAGGTAAAAACTTTTCCATGTTTATGTGTGGGAAGTCTTATGTGATATCTTTTCTTTTCAAAGGATTTTCTAAAGTTAAGCAATTTTAACCCATTTACTCACACCAGACCCCTGTCTGACCCGACTGTTTATTTTCTGTTTTATTAAACTCTTGGGTACTCATATTATGTATGAGTAGTCGAGGGATTCAGGTTAGCTTGACGAATTCTGGAGGAGATTTGGAGCAGGAGGCTTCAGCGTGTAGATATATTATGATTCCGCTGTGTTTAAGTTGTATCTGTATATTGTGATATCTTGTGTTGTATAGTTAGATAGATGTTTATAACTGTCTAATATGTGTTGTATAAGTTGTGTAACTCTGATGTAATATGATACTATGAAATATTTTATGTGATATATTATATTTCATTCGTTCCGCTGTGAGTACCTGATGTTGTTGAGTTTCTTCTTTCTTATCTTTTCTTCTTCTATCCCTTTCTTTCTTAAATCATGATGCATTTTTCTGGAGATAGAAAGACGGGTCGTGACAGCCGCGTTGGCGAAGCCAGTCTTTTATTTCATGGCTTGTAGAGGGAGTATATACTTACATGCATGATGAAGGTGCTATGCATTGTGTATAGAAGAGGGAGGTATTAGAGTTTTAGAAGAATATGTTAAGTAAGGGTAACTAAATTTAATTATAATTTGTAGTTAGTTAAATCGTTTTAATTTTTGAATCTTATAAAATTTTATATCTTACTCGTACGAGATCCAATCGTGACACAAATTTTTGCATTGCACTCGTAATGACGGAAGCTGTAACAACCCGATATTCGCGTCAATTCATAATCGACGTTAAAACGATTTATATTTTCGTCAATTGCCATTTTGAAGTTTTTAAAATTTAAATTAAAATTTAAATTACAAATGGTTATTAAGTTTGTGGGGCTTTGATATTTTTTTTAAAAAATAATAAACGGTCCATGAGTTTTTATTTGGGCCGTGAAAAAAAAAAACTTAACCAAGGCAAATCGTCGTTTCCCTTTTTATTTTTATTCAACCCGGTCCCCCTCTTCCCCCTTTTCATTCACGAACCCTAGAATAAAAAAGGAACGAAGGAAATTAATGGCGGCCTCTCTCTCACTCGTTTGTCCAAATTTAGGGCTTCGGTTGATAGCTTCGTTCGTCTTCGCTCGAATTCTGGCCGGCTTCCCCTAAATTCGTCGACACGGTGAGTGATTCTATCTCACTCACATCTAGTTCAATACTTGGTTACAGCAGTTCGACTTTGTCTCGATGTTGATGTTTTTACTTGATTTTGATTTACGTTCAGCTGGATTTGATTTTGTTCTTGTTGTCTTTCGATGTTGAATTCTTTGGTATTTCTTTTTTTTTTTCTCCGGTTGTTGTCATTGCCCGACTTTGTGAAGTACTTGCTATACTTGGGGAATTGCAGTTTTGTTTTCGTGTTGTCTGGTGCTCGTTGCCAGTTGCCATTCCCAGTGTTAAAATTCTTTTTGCTCGATTCTGGTCATCTGTGTGCATACCTGTAGTTTTCCATTTGGCCTTGAATGTCGTTGCCATTGATATTGGTCTTGTTGATGATGGGGCTTGCTGGTTCGATGTACTTAAATGATGTCTGCACTGTAACTTGGGTCTTGTAGTCTTCATGTTGATAGTATATATATATGTCATGGACCTTTGGTATACTGCATCACTGTAGTTCGAGTTTTGTTTGCACTGCAACCATATGTATGTTGTGCTTGTTGTATATATGTACCGAGTTAGCTTTGGGTTTCACTGTGTTTGTTCTACATCGAGTACAGGTTATTGCCATCCACTTGAATGCAGTGCATTCGTCAGGTTCAGTTTTGTACCAGTTGCAGTAATTCCTATGTTCATTTAATGCTGTGTTTCACTTGACTGTGATTCACTATTTCATTCCTGTATATCACTTAAGTCTGTTTCATTTTTGCCTTGATGCTTGGAGTTGACCCTTACAGAGTGCTTCCTGGCTATGTAAAAATGTGTGTACGTATATGAGTACCCCTACTCAGTGTTGCATTTTGATATTCACCTGACATTTTGGTTCGTGATTCACTGTCGCAACCTGTTCCTGTTTTTAGTCATCATGAAGTTCACCGTAGTGGTTTGTATTCACAGTCTTTACTGCAACCATATGAGTATACTTGCCTTTGGGTTTTTGCTTGGGGATTCAGTAGCTTGACTACACGTCTATGAAGCAGTGTTGCACCCTTAAGTATTTATTTGGGTCGTGCCCTGGCATGGACTGTTGCATTGACTTTATATCTACCTACTTATATTTGCAGTCACCGGTAGCACTGTTTTATACTGGTGCGTTTGATATTTTGTGAAAGTCTTCATGCACTATAATGTGCACTTGTGTTATCGGACCTGGTCCTTTGTGAAGTCGGGTTTGACCTTGTTCTGCCCTTATTCATTGGTTTGCACTACTTCATCATGTCACTGTTTTCAGTTGAATAGGGGGCATTATCTCAAAGTTATGCCACTTCCATGTGCAGTTTGTTATGTACATTCATTTATGTACATATTTCATATATACTTGAGTTGAATCTAGCTTAAACGCTCAGGTTTGACCTTGTGCCCGTTTGTGTACATCATCACTGTAGTGGCAAGGCAGTGCACGCAAGCGTGAACTGCAGCCACACGGTATGGTTTTGTGATATTCTATTTTGTTTTGATTTATTAATCTTTTGCGTAGTTCATGTGCTGTAGTGGCGAGGCAGTACACGCGTGCGTGTATTGCAGCCCTACTCATCATAATATTTTAATTGATATTTCAATGGTTTAATTACTGTCGTCTATTCATTATTTGATTATTATTGCTTCTGTGCACTAATAACTGAGTTTGAATTAGACCGACCCGAGTATTATTTTCTTTTGAATTTAATACTCGGGTCAGACCGAGTATTTCAGGTCGTAGATATTCTGCTTTGGGTTGCTGCTAGAGCTATGAAGTTCTTTCATATCTTTTGGAGTAGTCGTCGTCATTTGTAGTAGTCTGTAAAATTGTATAGGAAAATATGTATTCATGTATATTATATACGTTAATGTACTTGTATATGTAATTTCCTTAGTCGACTGTTGTAGTTGTATCATATGTACCGTGTCAAATGTATTGTAACTGACATCAGTTATTATATATATATATGAGACTTTCTGTTTCATCTGTGTTCCGCATTTATATTATCTGTGTTGTTATTTTATATTTACTGTTCTAAACTATTACGAACCATCGTAGTTCGTTTTATACTGGAATTGGGGTATGTCGATGGGAGAAAATAAACCAGAGATGAAAAATGAAAGAATATATATATTTATATCACTCCCATCGAGATAACCAATACTAGTGTAAGGCCAACTATTGATGGCCGCTCCTCAACAGCCTTATTCTCCGTGCTAGTTGACAGCACTACACCGTAGTGTTCTTGGCTAGCGCGGGTATAGAGGTGGGGCGTCACAGCTTGGTATCAGAGCCTGGGGTTTAGAACAAATATAAAATGTAACTTAGATAGTACATGTGTTACAACTATTTGTCGACGTTTAATCTCTTGTATTTGCATATGATTGTCTTTGATTGTTAGGTATGAATTCCTAACGCTTATTCATATGCATTTGATTTTGATTCTTGTGTTTTCGGCTTTGATTTGATTTAGCCGATGATTGATTTTTGTTCGAATCTCAGCGATTCCGAACTTGATATTTTATGTTTTCCTCTGATTGATTTCCATTCGACTTCGGTCACTTTGTTTTGAGAAATTTCTAAATTCTTGATTTCCAAGACTCTGACATTGTTTGCCGTTGAATTCTTTGTTGATGATGTTGAATCGTTTTGTACTCTATTATGGCCATTAATTGTTGACTTCGGCATTGACTTGATTTTTTATTTTTGTTGAAGTCATTTATGCCTTTATGCTCGTTTTGTTTCGTTATTCCATTTGTCAATCGATTCTTCTTTTTCGATTAGCTGTTGTCATCTTTGTCGACTTTGAAAACTTCTATTTCTGGAATTTTTTTGGATATTCCTACTTTGATGGATTTAGAATCGAATTCTTTGGATTTTATTCACGTCTTCGAATGTGAATTTTAGTGAATTGATTTGGTTTCCAAATTTAATCGATTTTTGATTGTTTCCCGATTTGTTGCTATCATTTATTAGCAACTTTGATGACCATTTCTTCGGGAACTTTTGTGAACATTCCTTTTGATGGATACAGTATCGATTTCTTTGGATTCTATTCACATATTTACATGTGAATTCTTGTGATTGATTGTTCCTACAATCATTTTTGTGATTTGTCACTTTAAAAATATAAATGTTTCAATACCAGTAGTAAATATCAAAACTCTTTTATCAAAATGTTTTTAACTCTATTTTCAATATCAAACTCTTTTTCTAAAACCGTTTTCCAATCTATTAGTATATACAAACCTTTACCTCACTCGGATGAGAAATCTAATTAAACGACTTAGTAAAACAAGTGGTATGAAACGCTTGCGTTCACTTCGTCGGTTAATTCTTGGACTTGTTCGATTGAACCTCCTGTGACAATTTTATTAGTGAAGATTTACAGTTTGTTCGTAAATATTTAAGTTAAGCTAGTGGTTATGGGACATGAAGCTAAACTTTTATATTCACTAGCTTAGTGTAATTGACACTTCTCGTTGATCTTGATGATCGCTTTATGAATTAGACTAGCAATTGCGCGATGTCTCTTTCATTGCGAGGTTAGACTAGACACCACTTGTGTGATTCCATTTACACATACCTTTCTGCTTTTTGGTTAGTCTTGACCTCAATCTGTGTGATTCCATTCACACATGCTTAGTGTAATTGACACCCCTCGTTGATCATGATGATCGTTCTGATGGTCAGACTAGACACCACTTGTGTGGTTCCATTCACACATACCTTTCTGCTTTTTGGTTAGTCTTGACCTCAATCTGTGTGATTCCATTCACACATGCGGGGTAGCTCCCCATGGTCTTCGGACCGTCATGTGATAGGCCTCTTTCTCTTTTTCTGTGATTTCTAGATTCCTTATGTTGATTTCTGGAAATTTTATGCTTTACCTATTCTTGTGCATTGGTGAATTCATATGTTATTAATTTGTCATGAGTACAAATTTGGGGTATGTTACCTCTTTGGATCTTTGAGAAGATTCTTGTGATATTGATTATCTCTTATCGGTTGATCTCCTGTTGATCATTATATGCATACTTATAGTTGTATGTCAGTATGGATATTTCATATTTATGTCATACCTCTAATCGGTTGATCTCCTGTTGATCATTATTTACATACTTATAGTAGTATGTCAGCATGGATATTTCATATTTATTCCATACCTCATGTCGGTTGATCTCCTGTTGATCATTATTTACATACTTATAGTAGTATGTCATTATGGATATTTTATGTTATGCCATATCTTTTATTCTATGTCATACTCTGTTCGAGTTTTCATACTCCGTTTGAGTTTTCATACTCCGTTTGAGTTTTCATACTCCGTTTGAGTTTTCATACTCCGTTCGAGTTTTCATACTCTGTTCGAGTTTTCATACTCCGTTTGAGTTTTCATACTCCGTTCGAGTTTTCATACTTTCATCTTGTGATTTCTGGATTTCTTGTGATGATTTCTAGAATTTGTGCTTCACTAATTTTCGTGATTTCTATTGATAAGTTTTATCAATTTTTGTGCATTGGTGAACTCGCGTGTTAATGACTTGTTATGAATACAAGTTTAGGGTATGATACCCCTTTCTATCTTTGGGAAGATTTTTTTTGTAACACTTTTGATGAATGAAAATCCACTTATCGAAGTTGCTACTGATGTCGCTGTTTTAATCACTTGTTTTAAAAATTGTTTCAAAATATAAATCCAAATTGTTTTCAAAATTTTTACGATTTGCGCTTTCAAAAGAATGAGGAAGCGAATTAAACGTTTCAGTAAAATCGAGGACTATGACCCCTTTCTTTTGCTGATTCGCTTAATTCCGGACTTGTTCGTTTGAGAATGTAAATTGTAATTTTATAAATAAAATAGTTTTCAAAATTTTTACAGTTTACGCTTTCAAAAGAATGAGGAAGCGATTTAAACGTTTCAGAAAAACCGAGGACTATGACCCCTTTCTTTTACTGATTCGCTTAATTCCGGACTTGTCCGTTTGAGAACGTAAAATGTTATTTATTTAAAATACACAATTTTGCACTTTCAAGGAAACGATGAAGTGAATTAAACGATTTAGTAAAACTCGTGGTTATGGGTCATGTGCGTTTGCTATTTCGGTTAATTTCGGACTCGTTAATTGAAAATTTATGATTTCTGATTATAGTTTTTGATAATCAGATATTTATTGTTTCTAATTATCGTTTGTGATAATTAGATATTTGTGGTTTAATTATCGTTTGTGATAATTAAACATTTGCGATTTGAGATTTGATTATCAATTGTGATAATTAAATATTTATGATTTCTGATTATAGTTTTTGATAATCAGATATTTATTGTTTCTAATTATCGTTTGTGACAATTAAACATTTGCGATTTGAGATTTGATTATCAATTGTGATAATTAAATATTTGTGATTTGAAATTTGATTACCGTTGTGGTAATTCCTGATTATCGTTTTTGATAGTTAGATATTTGTGTTTTCTAGTTATCTTTGTTGATAATTAGATTTGCTGATTTTGCTGTTTTAAGATTTCTTTATTCTGATTATCTATTTGACAATCAAACTTTGTTGAGAATTTGGGAATTTCTTTTATGAAATTAAAAGCTTACCTTCTCATGCTTTTATGGTTGTTACCTTTTGTCCATTTATTCCTTAGGATTGCGTGGACGCAATTTCTTTAAGGAGGGGAGTCTGTAACAACCCGATATTCGCGTCAATTCATAATCGACGTTAAAACGATTTATATTTTCGTCAATTGCCATTTTGAAGTTTTTAAAATTTAAATTAAAATTTAAATTACAAATGGTTATTAAGTTTGTGGGGCTTTGATATTTTTTTTAAAAAATAATAAACGGTCCACGAGTTTTTATTTGGGCCGTGAAAAAAAAAACTTAACCAAGGCAAATCGTCGTTTCCCTTTTTATTTTTATTCAACCCGGTCCCCATCTTCCCCCTTTTCATTCACGAACCCTAGAATAAAAAAGGAACGAAGGAAATTAATGGCGGCCTCTCTCTAACTCGTTTGTCCAAATTTAGGGCTTCGGTTGATAGCTTCGTTCGTCTTCGCTCGAATTCTGGCCAGCTTCCCCTAAATTCGTCGACACGGTGAGTGATTCTATCTCACTCACATCTAGTTCAATACTTGGTTACAGCAGTTCGACTTTGTCTCGATGTTGATGTTTTTACTTGATTTTGATTTACGTTCAGCTGGATTTGATTTTGTTCTTGTTGTCTTTCGATGTTGAATTCTTTGGTATTTCTTTTTTTTTTCTCCGGTTGTTGTCATTGCCCGACTTTGTGAAGTACTTGCTATACTTGGGGAATTGCAGTTTTGTTTTCGTGTTGTCTGGTGCTCGTTGCCAGTTCCCATTCCCAGTGTTAAAATTCTTTTTGCTCGATTCTGGTCATCTGTGTGCATACCTGTAGTTTTCCATTTGGCCTTGAATGTCGTTGCCATTGATATTGGTCTTGTTGATGATGGGGCTTGCTTGTTCGATGTACTTAAATGATGTCTGCACTGTAACTTGGGTCTTGTAGTCTTCATGTTGATAGTATATATATATGTCATGGACCTTTGGTATACTGCATCACTGTAGTTCGAGTTTTGTTTGCACTGCAACCATATGTATGTTGTGCTTGTTGTATATATGTACCGAGTTAGCTTTGGGTTTCACTGTGTTTGTTCTACATCGAGTACAGGTTATTGCCATCCACTTGAATGCAGTGCATTCGTCAGGTTCAGTTTTGTACCAGTTGCAGTAATTCCTATGTTCATTTAATGCTGTGTTTCACTTGACTGTGATTCACTGTTTCATTCCTGTATATCACTTAAGTCTGTTTCATTTTTGCCTTGATGCTTGGAGTTGACCCTTACAGAGTGCTTCCTGGCTATGTAAAAATGTGTGTACGTATATGAGTACCCCTACTCAGTGTTGCATTTTGATATTCACCTGACATTTTGGTTCGTGATTCACTGTCGCAACCTGTTCCTGTTTTTAGTCATCATGAAGTTCACCGTAGTGGTTTGTATTCACAGTCTTTACTGCAACCATATGAGTATACTTGCCTTTGGGTTTTTGCTTGGGGATTCAGTAGCTTGACTACACGTCTATGAAGCAGTGTTGCACCCTTAAGTATTTATTTGGGTCGTGCCCTGGCATGGACTGTTGCATTGACTTTATATCTACCTACTTATATTTGCAGTCACCGGTAGCACTGTTTTATACTGGTGCGTTTGATATTTTGTGAAAGTCTTCATGCACTATAATGTGCACTTGTGTTATCGGACCTGGTCCTTTGTGAAGTCGGGTTTGACCTTGTTCTGCCCTTATTCATTGGTTTGCACTACTTCATCATGTCACTGTTTTCAGTTGAATAGGGGGCATTATCTCAAAGTTATGCCACTTCCATGTGCAGTTTGTTATGTACATTCATTTATGTACATATTTCATATATACTTGAGTTGAATCCAGCTTAAACGCTCAGGTTTGACCTTGTGCCCGTTTGTGTACATCATCACTATAGTGGCAAGGCAGTGCACGCAAGCGTGAACTGCAGCCACACGGTATGGTTTTGTGATATTCTATTTTGTTTTGATTTATTAATCTTTTTCGTAGTTCATGTGCTGTAGTGGCGAGGCAGTACACGCGTGCGTGTACTGCAGCCCTACTCATCATAATATTTTAATTGATATTTCAATGGTTTAATTACTGTCGTCTATTCATTATTTGATTATTATTGCTTCTGTGCACTAATAACTGAGTTTGAATTAGACTGACCCGAGTATTATTTTCTTTTGAATTTAATACTCGGGTCAGACCGAGTATTTCAGGTCGTAGATATTCTGCTTTGGGTTGCTGCTAGAGCTATGAAGTTCTTTCATATCTTTTGGAGTAGTCGTCGTCATTTGTAGTAGTCTGTAAAATTGTATAGGAAAATATGTATTCATGTATATTATATACGTTAATGTACTTGTATATGTAATTTCCTTAGTCGACTGTTGTAGTTGTATCATATGTACCGTGTCAAATGTATTGTAACTGACATCAGTTATTATATATATATATGAGACTTTCTGTTTCATCTGTGTTCCGCATTTATATTATCTGTGTTGTTATTTTATATTTACTGTTCTAAACTATTACGAACCATCGTAGTTCGTTTTATACTGGAATTGGGGTATGTCGATGGGAGAAAATAAACCAGAGATGAAAAATGAAAGAATATATATATTTATATCACTCCCATCGAGATAACCAATACTAGTGTAAGGCCAACTATTGATGGCCGCTCCTCAACAGCCTTATTCTCCGTGCTAGTTGACAGCACTACACCGTAGTGTTCTTGGCTAGCGCGGGTATAGAGGTGGGGCGTCACAGAAGCTTTTTGATGGAACTAGTTTGGTTGAATTTAGAGCTAGTGGAAATTTGGATAAAATCGGACATCGTTTGATTTTAGTTCAAACCGAAGTGCTTCGGTGCCAATTAGAACTTCAGTGAGTTTAACTCACCTTTTCGGTCAATTCAATATGTATGTTGTATGATAGATAAAATTTACTATTTTTATTTGGTTGAATTATTTGGCCGTTTAGTTAAATATATGATTTTATAAGCGATTGTTATTTAAAATTGAATTACATGAATCTTATTGAGAAATTCGGATTTCTCCATATTGTTACTTATAAATTTCTAGTTATATTTCTGTTGATTCTATTCCAGTTATGATTATATTACATAATTGTTAAATTTTTCGAGTCTTGATTTTTTTTGCACTATTATGACATTATGATATGTTCAAAACTAAACCCCTATAGTGATAAAAATCAATAACAATATTGGTTAAGTGCTTTGGTGGCTATTGGCCTCAATTTAACATTTGGAATATTATTAATTATCGTTAGGCTTAATTTTTTTATGGTTCAGAGAATGATTTTTAAATCCTATCTTTGGGTGTACTTGAATATTTTTATTTTAGAAAATTTTAAACTTCTCTATTTTACGTTGAACTTTTTATTTGCCTTTTCAAAATCATTTAGATATGTTTTAAAAGTTGTTTATTCATATTTAGTAGTTTTTTAAAAAGTTATTTATCTGTATTTTATGTTGTGAAAAGTTATTTATTTAAAATTAATATTATTTGAAGTTAATAATTATTTATTAATAATGTTTTGGAATTTATAACAGTTATTTAATAACATTTCAGAATTTATAATTATGTTTTGGAAGAGAATTATTACTTATATAATAATGTTTGAAGATTAATTATTATAGTTTCATTAATATGGTTGTGATTTATTAACTATTATATTTATAATGTTTGGAAGTTAATAATTTTTATTTATTAGTAGTGTTATTGCTATTAATAGTTATTATTTTATAATGATGTTTGAAATAAATAGTTATTAATTATTAATACTGTTTTGAAGTTGTTACTTATTATATTAATAACATTTTGGAGTTAATAAACTATTCTATTACCGACGTCGGAAAGTTTATTTATTATCTATTTAGGATGTTTAATGAAAATAATTTATGTGATTAATCTTAATTATAAATAATAAATTGATTTATAAAAGGACTCTTATTTAATTAAGAGATTTATTAAAGAGTTTATAAATGAAAATGGGGTTTGAGTTTATAAGAATTAAAAAAAAAGGCTTTATAATGAATTTTTATAAATGATCTTTATAAAAAGCTTTTATAAATAGAATAAAATTTTATAAATGGGTTTATAGATTTATAAAAGAAGTTTTATAAATAGTTTTATGGATTTATAAAATAGCTTTATAAACGGTTTTTGAAATTTGTAAAAAGAGTTTTATCAATGGTTTTAGAAGTTAATAGAAAGAGTATATAAATTGTTTGGGGATTAATAAATGGTTTTCATTAAATGGTTTTAGAATTCATGAAGGAGTTAAATAAATGATTTTAGAGTTGCATAAATACATTTTATAAGAAATGAAAGTGTCGTGTTTTTATGAATTTTATGTTTAGATAAGTATATGGAAATTATCCAAGTATTGGAAGAAGTATGAAGGGTTTTCGAATATGTCTTTGTGAAAGTATTTTGGTACTAGTATTTTAACGACCTGGTATTTTCAACCATTCGCATCCGCACATGTCGGACTTGAATTACTCAAATATTAGATTGTTAATTTATATTTGGCAAAACTCAGCATATACGGTAAATAAATCAATCACAGAATCACATATATAGAGTATTATAACAATAAGCAGCGGAATAGATATATAGTAGTTCATGAAGCTACTATATAAACAACAGAGTTTGAAATAAAACATAGCAGAATATCTCAAATACAGCAAAGTCTCGAATACAAATATATGACAAGTCTGAACAACACAACTGGATAGCTTAAAGCTGGATAGATATAGATGGATCTCCAAGCGAAACTCCAACTACAAAGGTGAGTCTCAAATGCCGTGACACTCAGTCTGACCCGAGCATAAAGTAACACACAAAACACTCGAGTTAGGATTAACATTCTTATAATAATAAATCCATTTCATGTGAAATAAAAACTGAAATACAAGTAACTCAAAGGATGTCTGGGGATACCATCCTCTAAGGATCCATGGAACTATCTACTATGTAGTAATATACGCTATTATAATATGTCTATAGTAAAGTAAAAGGTATTAAAATAGCATTAAGGCGTTACCCTTATCCCCCTTAACACATTTTTATATATTCCCCTAGTCTATACAGTATCGTAATTCCTCCGTAAACTGGAGGGCTATGAGAGGGCAATCCATAGGTATGGTACAAACCAAACTCGTAGAAGGCACACTTGGGAATGTGACACGGCACTCGAGACAATGCAGGATAGATGTACCATTTGCACTCCCGGACTGGTGGTAACGCATAGCAGCTACTACCGCCCACCTCATGACACACTCCCAAATCGAAGGGCGCACCAATCACATCACAAAAGCAAATAGAATGGTATCAAAGAAATGTGCTTGATTGGAGGAATGGCCTCACTTGGCCCGGTATAGCTCCTGTCTTAGCCACATCAAGCTGACTCACGAGAGTCAGGTCCATGTAAATACCATATAGCATCGTCACCAAACCATCTTACTTCATTCTGGAGTTTCCGCCACGTGCACAGTTATTAAAGTGGTTTTCGGTATTGGCAGAGAGTATAACAATATCTGATCCCCATTTCTTTAACAACCAAACGTTATTATAACACCATGGTCATTTCAAAACAGTTTATACTTCAAAACCAGAATATCATATCCATTTCAAAACCTTATCAATACGATATCATTTTCCACTTCAAATATATACATTTCAGTAATGAATGTATTTTTCTGCTTTTTAAACCGTTTGTTTCATATATTTTTATTTTAATAAAGCGGTATTATACGGATATTTTGTTGTGGTTTTACAGATTATAGATTCCAAAGTACAACATTTTGGATACCGAATAATTCGAGAGAAAGTACATATCGTTCATGAAGAAATGCATCGCACGTCACCAACATGTGTACTATTCATGCAAGAAATCAAATGCAAATATTGAAAATACACATTCAAAGTTTGGCCTGAAAATCTCTCAAAGCAAGGCCACTTGTTAATCAAATAACAAAGTAAAGACCAATTCAAAGTGAGGTGGCCTTATTATTCTCCAAATATCAAGCATATGGACCTAAATAGTAAGGTTATCTTTGGAGGCTGAAGTCTTTAAATAGAGAGAGGAATGCAGATGGAAAATGATGTCTTACCCCATCACTCTTCTTCAAGTTTAATTTTAAATTCAGTAGTGTTTTTATTTTCGAACAGAATACGTAGGGTTGTTGATTAGATTTAGCAATTTATTTATTCTGTTCTTAGTTATTGCACTCTTTTCAGTTAGTTAATGAATATTTCAATTGTTTGCTCTGTTATTTTCTTTTCTGCAATTTCAATTTCTATTCTGAATTTTACAATTTTATATTTTGGTTGCAATTTCGATTAGTTTCGGAATCGATTTGGAGTATATTATTGTTTTTATTTCCTGTTCAAGATCCACCATCGAATTTGTTTAACACGTCTAAGATTTAAATAGGGGTTTCAAATATTTTAAAACACAATTCCCTGTGTTCGACCTGCATACTACACGCCTGTGCGCTTACAGAATTTATTAAAATTTATGCTTTTCTAATTAATAGAAAAGTCGCAACAAGTTTTTGGCGCCATTGCCGGGGAATTGTTATTTTGAAATTTTTCGAATTTTCTATTTTTTAATCTATTCGTGTTAATTTATTTTTTCTGTTATTTGAAAAAAATCATTTTTTTTCTTTTTCCAGTTCCTTTCACAAAAGTAGCGTTTTACTTAAAAAAAAAATCATTTTTTTCTTTCGCTGCATGTTTCCAAGTTTCACATCGGTTTAGTTTCTGTTTCAATTGCTTTTCACGCTGCATTCATCTACAACATTTTCATTTTTTTCTAGTGATTACAGGTAGCTCAACTAAGTAATCTCAGCCATTCAACAACATGGATCTAGGGATCAAGCTATTACAAACAGTGGAGTTTGAATCGCTAGCGCTACTCAGTTGCATTGGACGGATTGCCATACTCCTCTGTAAGTAATTTTCTACTCTACAGGTTCCCAACTGAAAGCTGTTTAAATTTACTTTTGGCTATTACACCTTGATTTGTTTATGCACGTTTGGGAAAGAAATAATTTTAATCGTTTAGAAAGCCAAAATATCTCATTAAACAAATCAACGGAAATTTCAAATCAAACAAATATGAGCAATCATGGTTCACAACACAGTTTACATCACAGTTCACCAAAATCGTCACCTAAATCACATGTTGAAAATAATGACTTTCATGAGAACAGACCATTATCCCTTAGAGATCGATGCTACCCAACACGGACTGTTCAATCTTCGGTTATTTCATTTCCACCCGCCGAAGGAAATAATTTTAAGCTAAAACATTCTTTTATCCAAGGGGTACCGAAATTCACTGGGTGTGAAAATGCTTATGAATTTCTTAGTGAATTTGAATTATACGCTTCTACAACCAAAATGCAACAACTTTCTAATTAATCCATCAAGCTAAGACTTATTCCATTCGCGCTTCTAGAAAGTGCGAAAAGATGGCTTAATTCTCTTCCTAAAAATTCAATTAGGAGTTGGGACAATTTCACTACTATATTTTTGAAAAAGTTTTTTCCTTTCCACAAAACTCTTAATATTCGAATTGAAATCAACTAATTCTCTCAGAATGAAGGAGAAACTTTTTCAAATATTTTGAAAGGTTCAATCAATTGTTATATAGTTGCCCACATCATGCAATCCCTAAACACGTTTTGTGCCAAATCGTTTATGAAGGGCTTAAGTATCAAACAAGATCCCAACTCGAATCAATGTGCGGAGGAGAATTCATGGCAAAAACAGATGAGGAAGCTTGGGAATTTTAGAAGAGTATTCGAAAAAGGATATGCAATGGAAAACAATTCGTGTTCCAATTCGTGCTCCAAATAGAGGAGTACATGCCATTGACCCATCACATCTTCCTATAGATACCCAAACTCCTCAAGAAGGAGAAGGACTACCCCATTACTACACACAAGACCAAATCAATGGTATAGCTCAAAATAGTCCTTATTCATCCACATACAATCCTAACTGGAAGCACCACCCTAATTTTTCATGGTCAAATCCTAACAATGTGGCTAATCCATCGCATGTGTATCCGATGATACCAAATCCAAATTATCGATCCCCAACATCTAATGCTCAAAATTCACAACCAACTCCTCAAACAAAACCTTCGAATCAACCATACAGGCATCCTAATTTCAATCCATCAACCCAACCTTCTCAACCTTCACAATAAATTGCTCGATTGGAAAAACAACTCTCTAAACAAAATGAACAAATCACTAACCAAGATGCAAGAATTGAGAAAATCACCAAACAAAATGAACAAATGTTGATAATGATGAAGGATCTCATGAAAATCAATGAGAAAGGTAAATTGCCTAGTCAAACCGAAGTGAATCCAAAGTATAACTCTTGAGGAGTAAATCTTTGTGAGGACGAAGATGTAAATCCGGTTAATGCTGTCACCACATTAAGGTCTGGAAAGATGGTGGACAACCTTGTCGACAACCCCGACGTCCTTCTTAAGTCTTCCCTTGTTCAAAATTCTGAAACTCAGTCAACACCCACCGTTGTCAATCGAAACAACTCTAATTCTTCATCCAAGGTTGGCAATACTGACCACTCTTCGCTTTCTGATGTTGGCAGCCCCAACATTTCAACGCCCTTATCTTCACCCTCTAATATAACACCTTCTTCTTCGAATGAAAAAACTTCCGAACGAGTCTATAAACCCATTGCTCCATTTCCCCATAGACTCACAAAAAGAAGAAGCCCGCTAATTTTGACCAAATTCTTGAAATCTTTAAACAAGTTCGAGTCAATATTCCACTTCTTGATACCATTGAGCAAATTCCTCAATATGGCAAATGTCTGAAAGAGCTATGTACTCAAAAACGTGCCACTAACGTTCCTAAGACTGCATTTCTAACTGCAAACACTAGCTCTGTTCTTTCAAATCCCTCCCCAATCAAGTATAAGGACCCCAGTTGTCCTACAATCGGCTGTAAAATAGGTAACACTCACATTAGTTATGCCTTACTCGATCTTGGAGCAAGTGTGAATCTTTTGCCTTATACTGTGTACTGTCAACTTGGACTAGGGGCATTAAAACCTACAAACATTACAATTCAACTAGATGATCGATCTGTCAAAAAACCATTGGGCACAGTTGAAGATGTTTTGATACAAATCGAGCAATTCTATTTCCCAGCTGATTTCATAATCCTAGAGACCGCTCCTGTATCAAATCCTAACTGTCAGATTCCATTGATATTAGGTCGTCCATTTTTAGCAACATCAAATGCTATCATAAATTGTAGGAATGGTCAACTCCGACTTTCCTTTGGGCACCTAACCATTGAACTAAATATATTCAATCTTGACAAACAACCAAGGGATCTTGAAATAGAAGAAGTTGACATGATCCAAACAGTTGTAGAAAACGATTTTAGTGATATTACAGTGTCTCTTAACATGTGCCTAGATCATTTTAATTCTAATTTAAATGAAGATGTATACATTTATGAATTAAATGATATGCTCTGCTCTTCTCATAATTCACTAGAATTCAATCAGTTGATGTCTACTGAAGCCTCAAAAGAAGTACGCCCTAAATTAGACCTCAAACCTCTTCCAAACGATTTTAAGTACGCATACTTAGATTCTTCGGAAAATTTCCCTGTAATCTTGGCATCCGATCTCATTAAGGACCAAGAAGAACAACTTTTGAAAATTTTAAGGGAAAATAAAGAGGCTATAGGATGGGTAATCGCTGACATTAAGGGAATTAGTCCA
Organism: Allium cepa; assembly: GCA_030765085.1. Classification (NCBI taxonomy): domain Eukaryota; kingdom Viridiplantae; phylum Streptophyta; class Magnoliopsida; order Asparagales; family Amaryllidaceae; genus Allium; species Allium cepa. The sequence continues at coordinate 869,551,467 of CM060937.1, read as the reverse complement.
TCAATCATTGAACATCGAATACATTTAGTCGACGAGGCTAAACCCACTCACGAAGCTCAAAGGCGATTAAACCCTAATATGACAGAAGTGGTAAAGGAAGAAATTATCAAATGTTTAGACAATAACATTATCTACCCTATCTCTGACAGTACTTGGGTAAGTCCGGTACAAGTTGTACCAAAGAAGTCTGGAATCACTGTGACCACAAATGAGAATAACGAACTTGTTCCGACAAAGGTCAAAACAAAATGGCGCGTTTGCATCGACTATCGAAAACTCAATGCAGCAACAAGAAAAGATCATTTTCCCCTTCCTTTCATTGATCAAATGCTCGAATGCTTAGCTGGTCATCAAAATTATTGTTTTCTTGATGGTTACTCCGGCTATAATCAAAACCCCATTACGCTAGAGGACCAACACAAAACGACGTTCACATGTCCCTTCGGAACTTTCGCTTATCGTTACATGCCCTTCGGCCTTTGTAATGCTCCCGCTACCTTTCAAAGATGTATGATGGGTATATTTTCTGATATGGTGGAAGATTTCTTAGAAATATTCATGGACGATTTTTCAATCAATGGGTCCTCCTTTAATCAACGCCTCCTTCGTTTAGACCGTGTCTTAAAGCGATGTAAGAAGAAATCTCTTGTTTTTAATTGGGAAAAATGCATTTTATGGTTAAGCGAGGAATAGTCTTAGGTCATGTTGTCTCTAAAAATGGCCTAGAAGTTGACTAATCTAAAGTTGATCTTATTGTTGGCCTTCCTCCTCCAAGGTCCGTAAAGGACATTCGCTCATTTCTCGACCATGCAGGATTTTACAGGAGGTTCATTAAAATTTTTTCAAAAATTTCAAAACCTCTTTCGAATATTCTGGCTAAAGACATTAAATTTGAATTTTCCAATGAATGTAAAACGTCTTTTGAAACCCTCAAATCGATCTTGACCACTGCACCTATCATCCAACCTCCAAATTGGACTTTGCCTTTCGAATTAATGTGTGATGCTTCTGATTATGCTATTGGAGCCATCTTAGGTCAACGAATCAATAAACTTCCTCGAGTCATCTATTATGCTAGCAAAACTCTTAACGAAGCTCAATTGAATTACTCAACCACAGAAAAAGAGTTTTTAGTAGTTATCTTTGCCCTCGATAAGTTTAGATCATATCTCGTAGGTTGTAGGTCATAGTTTACACCGATCATGCCGCCTTACGGTATTTACTCACGAAAAAGGATACCGAACCCCGCTCAATCCGTTGGATTCTCCTTCTTCAAGAGTTTGACCTAGAAATACGAGATAAAAAGGGTTCTGAAAATGTCATAGCTGATCATCTTTCTCGTATTGTTCATGAAAACTACGATAACTCTCAAATCAACGATCATTTTCCCAATGAACAAATTCTTTCCCTCTCTAATGCACCATGGTATGCGGACATCGTAATTATCTTGTCACAAATGAAACACCTTCCCATTGGTCAAAACAAGATAAACAAAAATTTCTCTCCAATGTTCGAAACTTTTATTGGGACGATCCTTATCTCTTCAAATATTGCACCGATCAAATCATACGTAGATGTGTCCCCGAACATGAATTCCATAACATCCTCTCTTTTTCACATAATCAAGCATGTGGAGGACATTTTGGAGAAAAGAAAACTGCTGCCAAGGTGTTACAGTGCGGTTTTTATTAGCCTTCTCCTTTTCGTGATGCCCACGAATTTTGCTCCAAATGCGCTAGATGTCAACAAACAGGTCGTATTTCCAAACGTAACATGATGCCCCTAAACCCAATCCTTGTCATCGAAATTTTTGATGTTTGGGGCATTGATTTCATGGGTCCTTTTCCTAATTCTTTTAGAAATCTCTACATCTTACTCGCAATAGATTACGTGTCTAAATGAGTTGAGACCATTCCCACCAGAACGAATAACAATAAAGTTGTTGTCAAATTTTCGAATGAAAACATATTTTCCCATTTTGGAACACCTCGAGCCATTATAAGTGATAGCAGTTCTCATTTTGTAATCGTGCTTTTGAATCTCTTCTTAAGAAATACTATATCACTCATAAACTATCTACTCCATATCATCCACAGACCAACGGTCAAGTCGAGATTTCAATTAGAAAAATTAAACTAATTTTTGAAAAGATGATTAACTCCAATAGAAAAGATTGGTCATCTAAATTGATAGACGCTCTTTGGGCATTTCGCACAGCTCATAAAACCAATCTAGGAATGTCACCATACCGATTAGTCTTTTGAAAAGCATGCCATTTACCTGTTGAGCTCGAGCATCGTGCACTTTTTGCAATCAAATACCTTAATTTTGACATAGAAAAAGCCGGATCACATCGTAAATTACAATTGTCAGAATTAGAAGAACTAAGAAATGAAGCGTATGAAAATGCAAAGATTTATAAAGAGAAAACTAAATTTTATCATGATAAATCCATACTTCGTAAGACATTCGAAGTAGGTCAGAAAGTTCTCTTATATAATTCCAGACTTCATTTATTTTCGAGAAAATTGAGATCCCGTTGGACAGGTCGATATATTGTGAAAACAGTATACCCTTATGGTGCAGTTGAACTTGAAAATCCTAGGGACGGTTCCATTTCAAAGGTCATTAGACAACGCTTGAAGCCATTTCTAGAGTTTGAACAACACGAGGACGATGAGTTCGTGGATCTTCATGAACCTAGCTATTCGGCATGAGCCACTCACTATCTTGTACATATCAGGTTGTATTTTTTTATTAGTGTTTTTTTAGTTTTTTTCCTTCTATTTTGCATTTGCATTCTATTTGACAGTTGGGACACTGTCTCATTCCAGTGTGGGGGGACGCATATCTCATTCTGTTTGTTCATATTTCATAATGTGGCATCATTTTTAAAAATAAAATAAAATCATCTCATTATTTGTTTTCAAATTTCCTTTCAATTTTTTTTCTTCTCATTTCCCATTATTTTTAGGACTTCGATTTATTTTTAATTGGTCAAGACAAAGTAAGTAAGCAGTTGAAGTCAATTGATGAAATTTTTTGTGAATCACTAATTTCAAATGTAAAATATAATGAAAAGTTGAATTACAAGCGATAATAGTGAGGTTAGTATATATGGGGATTCGTAGGCGATGGTTATGAAATCCTTTCTAAAATGTAGTCTTTGTTTTAAAAAAAAGTGGCAGATTTAAAGTACATGCGTTGACATTTCAAATCATTGAAGTTAAGTGGTGCTAAGTTGATTTGCATAACTCTCTTTAATTAATTTCAAAATAATAATAATAATAATAACAACAAGAATAATAATAATAATAATAAGAAACACCTAGAGTCGATAGGTGTGCACACTTATGAAAGTGTGTGCACTCGCCACGCTCTGTACTCTTCTCACGTAAGCCCGCAAGGTAGTGCACGGATGGTATATCTGGCCTCAGCATTCTGAGTTAGGTGTATAAATAATTAAATAAACAATCACCTAAGGATTACCGACCTTTTCTGACATAGTCAGCGTCGGTTTGCACAATCCGCCAAGCTTTGTCCCAACTCTTACGTAATCCCGCGAGGCAGTGCATGGGTGGTATACCTTGGTCCAAAGGTTCGGTGTAAAAAAAAAGAAGAATTTTTTTTTAGTACAGAGAGACTAAGCTTTGAAACCCAAACACTTCTTGACTTTGTTGATTTGGCTTGTTATACAAATGGAAATGAAAAATACCATTTTGAAAAAAACTGTGATTAACAGTGAAAAATTTATTTCATGGCTGCACCATGTTATCGACCGAAACAACTGGCCAAACTAGAATCTAATGTATGAAAACCTGAGTTATATTGAAATTTGTGTTTAGTAAGGAACCAAAAATTTCTAAAAGTTGACTAAAACTGATATACATTATTTTGTTGCAATTATTCTGAAGTAAATCGAGTCTCCATTTTTTTAAAATTTTGCATTCATGTAGTACATTAGAATCATCACATACTGCATTTGGATTTTGTGGGTAGTATCCGCTGAAAACCCTCACGAGACACCACTCGTCCTACTAGGGGCACCTAGAGGTTTAACGGCTTATTGCATATGCTCAATGCAATCGTGTTTCCTATGAAAAAGGATTTAGTTAGTTTTTATTTTCTTGTTTATTCGAAGACGAATAAAGTTCAAGTGTGGGGGTATTTGATGAACGTATTTTTCTGCATTTTTAAACCATTTGTTTCATATATTTTTATTTTAATAAAGCGATATTATATGGGTATTTTGTTGTGGTTTTGCAGATTATAGATTCCAAAGTACAACATTTTGAATACCGAATAATTCGAAGAGAAAGTACATATCGTTCATGAAGAAATGCATCTCACGTCACCAACACGTGTACTATTCATGCAAGAAATCAAATGCAAATATTGAAAATACACATTCAAAATTTGGCCTGAAAATCTCTCAAAGCAAGGCCACTTGTTAATCAAATAACAAAGTAAAGACCAATTCAAAGTGAGGTGGCCTTATTATTCTCCAAATATCAAGCATATGGACCTAAATAGTAGGGTTATCTTTAGAGGCTGAAGTCTTTAAATAGAGAGAGGAATGCAGATGGAAAATGATCTCTTATCCCATCACTCTTCTTCAAGTTTAATTTTAAATTCAGCAATGTTTTTATTTTCGAACAGAATACTTAGGATTGTTGATCAGATTTAGCAATTTATTTATTCTGTTCTTAATTATTGCACTCTTTTCAGTTAGTTAATAAATATTTCAATTGTTTGCTCTGTTATTTTCTTTTCCACAATTTCAATTTATGTTCTGAATTTTACAATTTTATATTTTGGTTGCAATTTCGATTAGTTTCAAAATCGATTCGGAGTATATTATTATTTTTATTTCCTGTTCAAGATCCACCATCGAATTTGTTTAACACGCCTAAGATTTAAATAGGGATTTCAAATATTGAAAACACAATTCCCTGTGTTCGACCTGCATACTACACGCATGTGCGCTTGCAGAATTTATTAAAATTTGTGCTTTTCTAATCAATAGAAAAGTCACAACATTCAGCACTTTTAATATTATAACACTTTCGAAACCAAAACACTTGAAATTATAACACTTTGGAAATCATAACATTTTGAAATCATACCACTTTGGAAATCATAACACTTTGAAATCATAACACTTTAGAAAACTCTAATACTTTCCTTTAAACAGTTTAGATATTAATAATAGTATATATAATAAAATAGTTTATAAAATAAAATAGTTTGTTTTAAAATAATTAGTATATTGAAATAGTTTTATATTAAAAATAGTTTATATTAGAATAGTTTATATTAAAATAGTTTCCTCAAATTTCACAAATCGATTCAAATCGACTCGATTTCCAAAAATTCAGACTCAATTCAATCTCAATTCATAAATTTCCATTCAATTCAGTTTCTCAATAAATCATTTCAAATCGAGATTGGAACCACAAAATAAACCATTTCAATTTCAATATATTTGAAAGCTTTAAATATTCAACATTTTCAAAACTAAATTTGATTGGTTCATACGTATACCAAATTCAGTTCATTATTATTTAGTTTTGGAATTTGAAATTGAGTAAAATGTTGAATCTGGAGTTTTAAGCCTATTAAAAATAATTTGAAGGCTTATAAAATTTATATTGATAATACTGAAGACAATAGAAGCGTTAAAATTGAAATTAACCGTGATCTGTTCAATCTTGAAATTTATATCGTTTTACATTGAATTTAAAAATAGCATTCCGAGGCACAGTCTCGGAATTTGACGAAATCAGTTCCATTGGATCCGTAATAGTGTATTATTATCGGATTTCAAATTTCGTATTGATTGGAGTTGTTATGTGAGCGTACTATACATAAACGCGTTGAAAATTTTAATCGAAAATTTATTTAAAATTTTATTTAGATATTCACGTGCTATCACCATCCGCTGCTTTTCCTTCAAATCGCTGCCTCCTCTCGTACATGCTGTCATCTTCGTGTCTCCCTATCTCTTATCATGCAAACTTCATTTTCCTTACATAAATTCATCGAATGCCATCCTTCCTTCTTATCTCTCAGTTCAAATCTATTCGAAATCGAAATCTCGGCCAACAATTTCTAAATGCTTGACTCGCGATTTTCTTCAAGCTGGTAGACACTCTGGGAAGCGCAGCATATGGCAAAGATCGACCCTAACGTCGCGAGCTAGGGTTCCATGTTTGTGGATTTTGGGGTTGGACGAAATCGAAGTAGTTCGAGTGGGTAGGGGCATCTTGCGTTGGAGCCACGATGGCTTAGCTAGGGTCGCCGGTGGGATCGATGGGCTCGTTCTTGAGTGACAAAAGGTCGGTTTCGGTGATGGCGACGTGGGGATGTGGACTACCTAAAGGGAGTTCGAGCAGGAATGTGGTGATGCAATCGTCGAAGGCGATTTGGGAAGAGAAGATTCATGTTGCGGCCAGGTTGGATAGCTTTGGTATGGGTTTCTCTTTCTGCTCTTAAAAATTTGATTCGTATAAAAAAATAAAAAAATAAAATAATAAGTAAATAGAATTTAATTTTTTACGGTATTAAGAGAATTTGTGAATTACAGTGAAATCGAATTTCGAAGTTTTACAGTAAAGTAAATCTGGTAGTTAATGAAACCATTATTAGTTGCAAACTGAAGAAATGAATAGATGTATCAGGTAGTTATTTATTTGTTTAAAATTTGTAAATTAAAATTTGTAAATTAAAATTTATTAAATGGTAAATAAATTATAGATGGTCTGGCAGGAAAAAATATATAATAATAATATAATATAATTGAAAGGATTTTTGAAAATATAATTTGTTAATGATGAACAGAAAAAATAAAATAAATAATATATAATGATACGCAGTTTCTATTTTAATATGCAAGCAGAAAATAAAATAAAAATTTAATCTTAGTAAAGATTTTAAATGCAGTTTATATATATATATATATAATATAAAGGTAGTTTTCTTTAATAACACTTATTTAATTATTTTTACAAGAGGTTATTTTATTCAATTCAGTTCTAAAAGTTAATTTTTAGTTAAATATTTTATTTAAAAAGAAATTAGTCTAAATCTAAAGCCTTAGCTAATTAAGTTATTTAATGGTAAGTGTTTTTTCAATTAGTTCAAATATTTATTTAACAGAAAATTTATTTATAACCAAAGTATTAGGAATTAATTGATCGGTTAATCCAAATATTAATAAACTGCAAAATATTTATACAAGGTTAAAAATCGAGAAGGAGGCAAGCTGGATTAGAATGGATACTAATAAAATGAAAAGGTGAGTTAATCTCACTCAGTTAATTAAAATTAAAATTTAAATGATTAAATTTAAATAATTGTTTGAATGCTTGAATTAATTGATGTGCTATAGTATGGTATATTTTAGAATTGGTATTTTATATTGTGCTAACGTCTGTGGATGCAGGGAGAACAGGTTGGAGGGATCCAACTGGACCCCTCAACTTTATTTAATTATTTAATATTCTCTGTTCTGAATATTTGATATCCTGTAATGAATTATGTGAAAATATTGAATGCTATGGCTTGATTGTTATAATCGGGCAATAATGAATTACCAAGTATATATAATTTGAGTTTGGGAATGAAAATAAAAGAAGTAAAATTGTAAGTAAAATAATTATGGAAACTTGAATAAATTTAAGAATGAATTGGAAAAGAAATAAAGTGCTTTTAAAATTCTAATAAATAAAGCTTAAGTTTAGTAAGGGAAATTTGAATAATCAGAAGATTAATGAATTGTAAATTTCAGTGTTATTATTTTAAAAAGAATAAAACATTTATTTAAAATTTAAGATTCAATTTATTGAAAAGAACACAGAAGAATTGGGAAGAAGCTGAAATCGGTATATTTCAGTTAAATGATATAAAATCAAAGGGAAAATAATAATAATAAAAATAAAGTCCATAATTAATGAACTTTGAGATAAACTGATAAGTAAAGAAATTTATTTCAAATGGAATATAGTGGGACTCAATTTGGAAAATTGATTTAAGTAATTGAGGTTGGAAATCCTTCCTGGATAACCAAGTACGTTTTCAAAGTAAATTTTTAAATATAATTAAAAGTTTTTAAGTTGTTTTAAAAAGCAAGTTTTAGAAAATTTATTATTCTAAATATTTAAAATTCTGAAGCAAGTATTTTCTTTTAATCTTTTCTTTTAATCTATTATTGTAATAATTATTTAAAGAGTGACTTAGTATTTTGTTTTAGAAAGTGTAAATCTAGTTTTATATTTTATTAACTGTATTTTCAAATATCCATATAGTATGTATTTTTACAAATTATTGAAGTAATTTTAACTTGAATGTTTTAAAGTATATTTCAAAGAAAAGTGTTTTAAATTATTTTAATAATCTAGTTTTGTGCTTGGTGATTTCAGTGGAGATCGAAAATATTTGGGAAAGTTTATTTTGGGAAAAGAAAGAATGGTTAGAAACTGTTTTTCAAAGGGTTTTTGAAAATGGAAAATATATCTTGTGAAGATATTTTAGAGACAAATAAATAATTTGGGAAATTATTTATTGTGTGATGGGTGTTGTGAATATTAATTGATAGTTAAATAACCGGCTATCAATATTGGACAAATGCGTTGATCGTTTCGAAGAGACCGGGATCGAGATTTATTTCTCGAAAACCATTTCGATCCAGTTTGTACGTTTCGTGGAAACGATTTTGGATTCGAAGATGGAGCAGTGAAGTGCAAGGGCTAGTCGCTACTAATCCTGAGGATATTTCCAAAATGGATGTAGTAAGAGTAGTGCCTTCGGTTCCGTTCGAACCCGGGACGGACTTGTATGGATGAATGCTTGCGAAACATCGTCAGGTGGATAATGGGCATTCTAAGGGATATGTTCTAAAAAGGTAACGATTAGCCTCAAGCCTCATCAAATGGGGATGAATGAAAATCAGGGGTTATGCAGCAAGGCTTCGTGGGTAGCCCCTACTGGAGGGTGAGGTCATCCCTGTCTAGATGTCCCTTTTTATTTTGGCTTAGTGGGCGGTTGCTAATCCCAACCGTGGGGTGATCTTGCTCGGGACTGTCCAGTAAGGGATGGTTTCGGTCTTGTGTTGCAGGGGAGTTAGGGTGGCTCCTTGGTATGCTGATCTAGACCAGGTACCGTGACAGGTGGTACCCCAGTGCCTAGCCATTAGTTGGAATCCATTTTCCCTACGCGCCCGTACGATTTTGATTGTGCCCATCTATTGCTGAAACGTGAGATGCAAGCATTTCAGATAGATTCTATATTACTTTCTATAGACCATATTATAATAACAGTGGATTTCTATAAAAATTGTTTTAGCTATCGTAAGGTAAAAACCCGACATGTTTATTTGTGGCGTGGTCTTACGAGATGCTTTTGTTTTCAAAGGATTTTTGAAACTTTAATAATTAATTGAGTGTGATTTTCTCACGCTGGTATTTCAGACTAACTCGGGTGTTATTTAACTGTAATGCTCGGGTCAGACCGAGTATTATAGGATACATGATATGATGCCGTGGAGCTCAGGAGACGAGCTGGATGACGATACGTATATTCGTACATGTATATATATATTCCGCTGCAATTGAGTTGTTGTGTATCCATCGTATGATATGGATGTTGAGCTGTGACTGATGTACTCTGATGATGTAATATGTAAACAAATGTATTTGCTTTTCGAGTAAAGTTTATTCATTATCTATTATATTTTGTTCCACTGCGATGGTTAGATTCTGATATTGATTTCTATTTCCTTCTTCTACCTCTTCTTCTTTAACCTAAATGGTTCGTATTTCTGTGCAACTTGAGTTGATTGTTGTAGAATAGTGTGACTCAAGGGGTACGGATTTGCGGGTTGTTACAGTTGTTATCAGAGCTTAGGTTGGTGATAACCTTGGCTCTGGTGGGAAATTACTCAATTAGAGTCCGTAGTACTCTAGAATGAGTTTGAGCGTATTAATAGATATGAGCGCGTATTTGTTAGTGAATATAAATTATTTTAATATTGTGTTGATTGGTTTATTTAGTGGCATATGGACCTTCGTCGGCACAGTCTGGACAACTGTATCGAAGGGGTTTCTAAACACTTGAATAGAACAATCGACACGGTATTGTTTCAAATATGGGTGAATGAAATAATTTTACCCAAAAATATATTTTTGATATATATAAAAAAAAGTTTTTTGTAAACTATTTAGCTAATATACGGTTGCTTGGATGTTAGGAGTGATGATATTTAGATTATTATCATTTTGAGTGGAAATTTAACTAGAAGTTGTAAATACAACCAAAGATTAAGGAGATAAATTCAATTATGAAATGAAATTTATAAATATGAATTATAAATGTAAATTATAAATTGAAATATAATCAAATGATAATTTGTATGAGCATAAGCTGTGCAAATGAATTATAGTTAAAAGTGATTTAAGCAGGATTTGGAAATTTAAAATCCCGGGAATTTGGAAGTGTTTTGAAGATAAAAGATAGCATTATTATTTGGGGGTATTTATGAAAGGAAAGTTGTTTTAAATGGATTTTGAAAGTGAAATAGCATTGAAATCACTTGGATTATTGGAAAATAATTCTGATGATGACGGCCGTATCATCAGTATTCATTTTCGAATTTCTAAGTGACGGATTGCTGCCAAAAAAATTTATTTATTCAAAAAAACTAGTTGATTTTGAAAATTTCAAAGGAAATTTGTTGGGAATAAAAACAGGATTGGTTTGGCTTTTGAGAAATGTGATTTGAGATGTTGGAGATTTCAAAATAATTTGAAACCAAAGCCGGGTGTTTATAAATCTTGATGAGATAGTTGTAAGCTTATAAATTGAGATGATTTTTAAATCAGGAAGGTAATATATGCTTTGAATGTTGGAATTTAAATTTAAAGAGAAAAGTTAAAAATAAAATTAACTTGGATGGGAATAAAAATTTGACTGGATTGAAATTAATTGAATAAGCTGAAAATAATAACCAATTGTATTCGAATTAAGTTGAAATTGAATTGAGTTGAATAAATCCGAGTTAAAATAAAATTGAACTGGAATAAAAATTCAATTGAGTTATTGAATGGAATTAAATTCTTACCTGGATAAATAGAAATAAGTTGGATAAGAAATAAATTGGATAGGAAATAGATTGAAATAAATAAATTAGAATAACTTATAAAAGAATCAGAATTAAATTGCATGGAATAAAAATATGCTTGGGATATAAATAAGCATAAGGCTTGAGTTAAAATAAAAGATGAACATATTCAAGCCTTTAATGAATGGAATTGTGTAAATAATAAGTGGTGACTTGTAAAATTGAAAATGGAATACAAAATCCAAAATAAATATTGTTTGATGAATTGAAAAATAAAATGAAGATCAAAACTTGAATTATAAAATAAATTGATCTTTAGAAAATTAAATGAAGTGATATTTGAAATTAAAAATCAAGTATTGAACTATAAATAGGGGAGAACTAATTTGTTAATAAATTGGTTAATGAAATGTTAAATAAAAGCTGAATTGTAAGATAATGCTGACTTTTGGAAATAAAACTCAAGTTATAATCCAATTCGACTTGAATTGTTAGTGAAGTAAATGTAATTGAACGTGAGTTCATGGAATTGGGTGGTAAATTGAAAATGGATTGTGGATTCAGAACTTGAGTTATAAATTAAAATTTAACTTGAAGTGTTAACAAATTATGTAGCAACCCGAATATTTATCGAGTTTGTATTTAAATATTTTATTTAAATATTAACTCGTTAATCGGATTTTGGTCCGAAAAGCTACTTTTTGCAAACGGTCAAATTAGGACTCGAGACCACTTCCATTGAGTTCGAAATGCCGTTTACAACTTTTTTAAGTATAAACATCGATAGGTTTGGAGTTAGTGAAATTTCACTAACTTTTCCCGCTTTGGACTTTGGGTCAGTTTAGCCTATTAAGCCCAAGTTCCAACCCTCTTCTCCTCACTCTTCATAAATTTCCTAACTAATCAAGCTTTGGCATTAATGGTGGAGGGAATGGGAAATTAAAATTCCAAAACTCAAATTCAATTGCAATCCATCTTTCTACTCCAAATTCAAGAAGAAGACATTGGATTCAAGCTTCTTGTGCTTAGATAGAAGAAGGATTGATTCTTGCTTGCTTAAAACTTCATTTTCATTGATATTTGGTGCAAAGGTGAGATTTTTAACTCACATTCTTGTCTATAACTATCTTGGGTTGTTGGGAATGACTCCCTATTACTTTAGCATGAATATTTGCTTTTGGTTTGGATTGGATTGGCGAAAAACTCCGATTTTTGGCGTTTTGGCGAAATTTCTGCATTTAGGTCGTTCTGGCCATTTTTAGGTCGTTCGGAGTTAGGTCGTGTGGGTCTTAGGTCGTAGGTCGCGTACGAGATAGCTCCTAGATCGTTCTGACCACTTTTCGTGTGTTCGGAGTTAGGTCGTTCACGACCTAGTACTTAGGTCGCTCGTGAGTTGGTGGCGTAGGTCGTAGGTCGTTTAACTCTTAGGTCGTTAGGCCTTGTGTGTGGAGTTAGGTCGCCTGCTTTCCTTAGGTCGTAAGTCGCGTGTGCTTTAGGTCGCGCACTTTCTTAGGACGCGAACCCTTTTAGGTCGTTGACCACGCTAGGTCGCTTGGCCTCTTCACTGCTTAGGTCGTTAAACCCTTCCTCTTTTGGGTCGCTCCCTTTATTTCTTAGGTCGTTGTGGCCTTAGGTCGTGATGTTTATAGGTCGCGGCAAAGTTAGGTCGCTCGACCCATGTTGCCGTTAGGTCGCTCGATCCTTGTTGCCGATAGGTCGCGTGCTTTCTTAGTCGCGTACCTTTAGGTCGCGTGTCCCCTCTACCTCGTTAGGTCGCAAAGAACTTTAGGTCGCTCGACCTCCTTACCCACCAGGTTGCGCACTTAGTTAGGTCGCTCAGCCATTGTGTTAGGTCGCGTGAACCCTTAGGTCGTTAGACCTCATTTTGCTTTAGGTTGTAGGCCTCTTGCCTTCACTTAGGTCGTACCGTTTTGTCGGGGCGCTGCACCCTGGACCCCCGCGACCTGACCGGGCAGGTCGAACCCCGTAAGCGGTGGCGTTCGCCCCGCACCCCCGCTATTGATGGTCGCACCTCAACAGCCTTATTCTCCGTGCTAGTTGACAGCACTACTCCGTAGTGTTCTTGGCTAGCGTGGGTATAGAGGTGCGACCATCAACCTGAACGCGGTGGAAAAAGGTATATGAGGGTCCAAGCCCAAAAATTTGGGTGGGTATGGGAAATGAAAGGGAAAAAGGTATATGAGGGTCCAAGCCCAAAGTTTTGTGGGGCAAGAAACATTACTCCTTTCTATTTATTCGTTTCATCTTACTCAAAATAACATAAAAGGTAGAGAGAAACTTTAATGGTGGTGGCTTATAGAGGAAAAATAAAAAGAAGGTAGGGAAAACACAAGCTAAAGGGGATTATGAAGACTAAAGCAAGACATCTTAAACACCTAGGTGAGTAATACTTAAGCTTTCTACACCGATCCCGAATATATAGTCTCAATTTAGATTGTAAGTTATTAAGTATGATGGGGTTTATATGGGTTTTATTAACGAATATAAAGGTTTAATGAATGGTTTAGGGGAAAGAGTAGATAAACATTGGATGTTTAAATGTATTTTCCCTGCTTTAGAATATTTGAAATATAGTGAAAATATTATCAAATCATGGTTTTAGAGATGGGTTTTTAGTTTGAGAAATTTCTTAAACTTATATGATTTATTGAAGGTGCATAACTAGAAAATAAATAAGGAAATTACTCTTAAAACATGCAGATAAAATTTGAAGAATGTTAGGGCAAGTGTTCATAATTTTTTTTGGGAATTTATTAGAATTTTCTATAAGAAAAATAAACCAAAATGGGCTAAGAACTGCAATGGGGCAGTGTAACAACCCGATATTTTCGTCAATTTTCAAATTGAAGTTTTTAAATTTTAAATTACAAATGGTTATAAAGTTTGAGGGGCTTTGATTTTTAAATAGTGGTTCATTTGTTTTTGGGCCGTGAAAATTTTAAAAACCCAATACCCTTTCCTTTTTCTTCGACTTAAACCCGATCCCCTCTTTCTCATTTTCTATTATTCGTTCGAAACCTAAAACCACCGAGGGAACAAAAATGGTGGCGGCCTCGTGCTCCATCGATTGTCATCACCAATTAGGGCTTCGGGAGGATCGGCTTCGTCAGTTCGAGTTCATCTTCGTCCTGGCTGCTTGATGGGGCTCTTCTTCATTCGTTCTCCTTCGTTCGAGAATTAGGGCTTCATAAATTAATGGCTGCTCGCCCTCGCGCTCGTTCATCTTCGCTTCCGTTCGTGGCAAAGGTGAGTTTGCTCACATCTAATTCATGTCTCGAGTTATCTGTGTATTTTGTTGCTTGAATTTCTGCCGTTCCATGTTGTAGATGTTGATGTTGTACTTCACTATATATGTGAGTCTTGTGTCCACTTGATGTCTGTCTCCTTGGTTGAACTCGAACCTGATACACTGTATTGATGCAGTGTATTCATTTGTATTTGATCATTATATTTCATTTGTGACAGTATTCATATTTAAAACTGTCCTGAGCCTTTTACTGTCAAGTTGTATTTAAGAAAATTGAGGTTGAGAGTGTAGTTGCAGTATATTTGGACTTCTTTTGATTTAGTTAAAGTTGCCATCTTGTTTTCCTTCACCTTCATTCTGCAGTGTCTTCGTGCTGGACCACTGACATATGTATTTGGTCATTCGAGTTCTGTGCTCTACTCTTCGAGGCATGTAGTTTACATGTGTTTGTACTTGCTGTTTCATGCAGCTGTGTACATGTCGTGACAGTGCGTTTGTAGTTGAATTGTTCTTCACCACTGCACTTCCATCACCATATATCAGTTATACCTGTTTTCAATTGGCTGTTACCAGTCAACACTTCACTGCCTTTATGTCATTCATGTTGCATTGTCTCTGTAGTACACTTGAACTTGTTTGTGCAATTTGTCACTGCCTGTTTCTATTTGCTCATGGTCTTTGAGTTGTAGCCCTTTTCCCTGTTGCATTATGTTGCCACTCTGTTGTGTTGAGCCTGGCCTTAGTTTCTTATTCGTCTGGTGGAAAAGTGGCCCAGATTTGTGTTCCTATGTACATGTTCACATGAGTTTACTTTGTGTTGCATGGTGCTGCTTCATGTTATTCATGCTCATGTACATATGTTATTGCTTCATGTTCATTTGTGCCTCTAGTCATGTATGTTGGCTTCTTCATGTTGCATGATCGAGTCAAGTTGCACTGCCGTTCCATGATACGCTTGCTTGTTTCTGTGGTTACAATTGTTGTTGCCTTTTTCAGTCTCATTTAATTGACACTATCTCGAGTCTGATTTGGTACATTATTCATTTGAGTCGTGATAGCTATGCATCAAAACCTGATTCATGGTTCACTACTATTTTATGTACTTGGCGTCTAGGCTTTAATGTTGAGGCTCCTTGTTGAACTTCATGCTGGTGAACTGTTTTAATACCAGTTAGAACCACTGTCATTTTGCACTGTTGGGTTTATATTGCCTGTGTTTGAGTCTGCATTGCCTTCATGTTGATACTCTGGTTATCCACTTAACTTGGTTAAGTTTCCCTCTGTAGTCTCTGACCTGCAGTCTGTAGTAATGCTGCATATGTATTTTGTAGCTTACTCTCTTCATGTTCATTTGAGACACTAATCTTATTTAAAAGCTACTCTATGTCTTTTACTGTCATTGAATTTGAGAACATTGAGGTTAAGTTTGTTGTTGCATTATATCTGGACTTCCTTTGATTCATTTAATGTTGCCACCTTGTTGCTCTCACCTTCATTCGGTTGTGTCCCCATGTTGAACACTGCCTTGTGCACTTGCTCATTTGGGTTGTGCGGTTTCTTGTTGCACTTCTGATTCTTTTTGCCACGTGTAGTTGGTTATGTACATTCACTTGTGTACATATCTTACTGACGCGGCGGATTAATCAAACAAAACTTCAATCGATGGAATGTAGCAATCGGTGAGTTGAAGATACCAAAATGCCCAAGTTCGTTGATCCAAAGATACCGAACTCTAGCTATCTCAAACACGTTGATAGCGCACTATACCGTGTTCAAAGATCTACGATTCTTCGCACGTTGATCTAGCGCACTAGATTCCGTGAATCGGCTTCTACGATCGTTGAATCGAGCGCACTCGATTAACCGAAAGAGGAGATAGGAGATTACACTCAACTACCAATTGGTATGAAAGCACAAAGCTAACAAAAGAGAATTTTATTCAAAAAAAAATCAACCCACAAAAATGTACAACACACGCGTATTTATAGGTGTTACAACCCAACACAACACATTAATACCTAACTCTTAGGTCGGCAGGCGACTTACGACTTAACTAAGTCGGTACCGACTTATACAATGGCGACTCAAGCTTTTACAACACAGCACAATGTAACGACTCAAAACCTGGCCGACTTAACCAAGTACGACCTACTTACAACATACGACTCAACGTAATTACATACAGGACCGACTCAACATTTAAGTCGCACACAACTTAGTATCATACATCTCACAACACCCATAGGTCGGTAACGACCTACAATACAACACGACTCAACTGTATGACGACTTATAGATGCTGCCACTTATCAGTACCGACTCATCTTAAGTCGTAGCTTGTTAGCCCGGCGCAACTGTCTCGCTGATCTCCCTTAGCTCGCACCTTTCCCACTCCTGCTTCCTTAGGTCGGAGACGACCCAATATACCTCTGTTAGGTCGGTGACGACTCAATGCTTTGTTAAGTCGGCTTCCCTTTCCCCTTGGCTTGTTAACTCGTGGCCTTTCTTCCATAGCTCGTAACTCGTCATCCTTGACCCTGTTAACTCGGAAACGACTTAAGGCCTCTTTATTAGCTTGTGAACAACCTTTGTTAAGTCGTGAGTGACTTATGCTTCTCAAACGACTTAAAGTTACATCATTAACTCGTGAATGGTTTAACTTCTGGACTTCTATAGGTCGTGCTACATCATCCTCCCCTGGTTGAGAAAAATTCGACCTCGAATTTGTAAATTCTTCCTCAACCATCTCACTCCCATGATATGGAATTAAATGTTTAACGTTAAAAACATCAGAAGTATAAACATCATCTGGTAACTTTAATCGATAAGCATTCTCATTAATTTTCTTCAAAACTTCAACTGGACCAATTTTTCGCGCCTTCAACTTGTTATAAGCACCCACCGGAAAACGATCCTTTGTCAATACGGCATAAACCAAATCACCTTCCTTAAATTCAACATTTCGACGTTTCAAATCTGCAGACTTCTTATACTTCTCATTCGATTTCTCCAATCGTTCCTGAACGACTTTATGACATTCAGTCAGCTCATCAACAAAATCAGCAGCTCGTTTAACTGTTCCCCTCGACCGTGGTACTACTGCTAAATTCAACGGTCCCCTGGGTAAATTTGAATAAACAATCTGAAATGGACTGAATCCTGTGCTTCGATTTACTGCATGATTATGAGCAAATTCTGCCTGGCATAGCTTCATGTCCCAACTTCTCAAATTATCTTGTACAAGACAACGCAACAAATTTCCCAATGACCTGTTAACAACTTCTGTCTGCCCATCAGTTTGCGGATGATAAGCACTACTAAATTTCAGTTTCGTTCCCACCATCTTCCACAAACTCAACCAAAAGTGACTCAGAAAACGAGTATCTCGATCAGAAACAATAGATTCTGGTAAACCATGAAGTCGATAGATCTCCTTGAAAAATAATTGCGCCACTCGAACTGCGTCCGCTGTCTTTTTGCAAGCAACAAAATGTGCCATCTTCGAAAACCTGTCCACCACAACAAATATCGAATCATTTCCCCTTTGAGTTCTAGGCAAACCCAAAACGAAATCCATGCTAATATCAGCCCATGGCTTAGATGGTACTGGTAATGGCATATACAACCCTGCATTCGTTGCTGTCCCCTTTGAAACTTGGCAAATATGACATCGCTCCACGAATCTTTCAACCTCTTTCCTCATCGACGGCCAAAAGTAAGACTGCGAAATCAACTGTAAAGTACGATCACGGCCAACATGTCCTTCCTCGTGCAATTCCTTCACAATCTTCATCCTCAAACTACGGTCCGGAATACATAAACGATTTCCTTTAAACAGGAAACCATCAACCAACATGAATTCATCGGTACTCCCATCCTTCACTTTTTCAACATATTTCACAAAGTAAGGATCTTCTTCAATCATCTCTGGCAACATTTCAAATCCCGTCACTTCCACCTTCATTGTCGTTAGTAAATGACTTCTCCGACTCAAAGCATCTGCTACTCGATTCGTCACCCCTGATTTGTGCTTAACGACAAAAGTAAACTGCTGCAAATAAGCAATCCATGACGCATGTCTCGCAGAAATCTTATCTTGCCCCTGTAAATGTTTCAAAGCTTCGTGATCAGTGTACAGAACAAATTCCTTCTGAAATAAGTAATGTCTCCAATGCTTAACAGCCTGAACAACAGCATAAAATTCAACGTCATATGTACTGTATCTCATCTTTGCCCCTGACAGTTTCTCACTAAAATAAGCAACTGGCTTTCCATTCTGGCTCTGAACTCCTCCAATACCAACCTTCGAAGCATCAGTATGCAATTCAAACAACAACTGAAAATTAGGTAGAACAAGAATTGGTGCAGACGTTAACAATTCCTTGATCTTCTCAAAAGCAACCCCCGCTTCTTCTGACCATACAAATTGTTTCCCTTTCATGCAATCGGTAACTGGTGCCATCACACTACTGAAATGTGGAATGAACCTTCGGTAGAATGATGCCAATCCATGAAAACTTCTAACTTCAGTGATAGTTCTCGGCTGTGGCCAATTTCTAATAGCTTCAACTTTACTCTGGTCCACTTGAATACCCTTTCCTGAAACAACATAACCCAGGAATAAAACACTAGGTGTCATAAACACACATTTCTTTGTAGCAGCATAAAATTGTTCTTCACGAAGAATAAGCAACACTTCTCTTAGATGTAGAACATGCTCCTCCGTACTCCTGCTATAAATCAGAATATCATCGAAATAAACCACAACGAACTTCCCAATGAATGGTCGAAAGATTTGATTCATCACCCGCATGAATGTACTAGGTGCATTTGACAAACCAAATGGCATAACCAACCATTCGTACAACCCCTCTCTTGTTTTGAAAGCTGTCTTCCATTCATCTCCAGGTCTGATTCGAATTTGATGGTAACCACTTTTCAAATCAATCTTCGAGAATATAGTTGCTCCACTCAACTGATCCAGCAAATCATCCAACCTCGGCATAGGAAATCTGTAACGAACAGTGATCTTATTCAAAGCTCTACTATCAGTGCACATTCTCCAAGTTCCGTCCTTCTTTGGTACTAACAAGGCTGGCACGGCACAAGGACTTAAGCTTTCCTGAACACGTCCCTGTTCCAACAACTCTTCCACCTGCCTTCGTAACTCCTCATGTTCCTTCGGACTCATACGGTAATGTGGTCGATGTGGTAACACTGCTCCTGGAACAAGATCAATCTGATGTTGAATGTCTCTAAGTGGCGGTAACTCCTTTGGCAACTCCTCTGGAAAGACATCTTCAAATTCTTTCAAAACTGGCTTTGCTTCTTCCGGGATTTCAACTTCTTCACTACTCTCTCTCCCAATCAACAAAAACACTTCCGGTTCTTCTTCCACTTCTTTGACAAATTCCTTCAAAGTCAACAGAGTTTTCAATTCCTCAATCTCTTCTAGCTTGCTCTCCTTCTGCTGTTGCTTCTTAGGAACCAAAGTGATTTTAGTACCCTCGAACATGAAACTGTAACTATTGGCACGACCGTCATGTTGAACTGCTCTATCAAACTGCCACGGTCTGCCCAACAACAAATGACACACGTCCATGTCTACAACGTCACACCAAATTTCATCTTTGTACTTCTTCCCAATAGAAAAATTAACACAAGCCCTTCGACACACTTTCACTTCACCACCCTTCCTTAACCATGCTAGCTTGTACGGTTTAGGATGCTTCTCAGTCTTCAAGTTCAATTTCTTCACAGCCTCTGTAGAAATAATATTATCACAACTTCCCGCATCAATAACAAACTTGCAGACTTTTCCCAGAATAGTGCATGTCGACTGAAAAATATTGCTTCTCAACCAACTACGATCCTCTTCTTGCTTTGGTGTCAAACAACTTCTTCTCATCATAAGATTACATCCTTCATCACCCGACACTTCTTCTTCCTCTTCAACATAAAGTGCATTTGAACATTCTACCTCCTCACCATCATCCTCTTCAACTTCTGCAACCATGGTTCTCTTCTTCGGCTTCGGACATTCATTGCTTTTGTGACCCAACTCCTGACAATTATAACATTTGAAAACACTACTAGCCTTCGCCTTCTCAGCCTCCTTCACCACTGGCTTTGTAACAGGTCTAGGAACACTAGAACTTCCACCGGCACCCTTCACTGGATTATTAGAATTAGTCAACACACCACCCCCACGTCTTCCTTGTTTCTCCCAAGCTAACGCTTTCTGATGTGCCTCTGCAACTGATCTAGGATCGAACATATTAACCATATCCTGTATCTGCATTCTCAATCCCCCAATGAATCTAGCAGTCAGCTGTTCTTCTGTCTCCATAATATCGTTTCTGGCAATGAGTTGGTAAAATTCATCAGCATAATCACTAACAGACTTCGTCCCTTGCCTCAGATTCTGCAACCTTTGGTACATAAGTGATTGGTAGTTGCAAGGTAAGAAAGTAGACCTCATCAACTTCTTCATCTTATCCCACGATTCTATCTTTGACTTCCCCATTCTCTCCCTTGTAAGTTTAGTTTGCTGCCACCACGCCAAAGCTCTCCCCCTCAACCTAGTAGCAGCCAACTTCACCCTTCTATTCTCCGGCACCTCCTTGAAATCAAAGATTTCCTCCACATTAGACAACCAATCTAAGAACTCCTCAACAACCATCCCGCCTTTAAACTCCGGAATTTCCATCTTCATACCCGATTCCCATCGTCGATCATCTTCCACATCACGGTAAGAATTCCGAATTTGGTCTCGATCTCGATAATGTATACTAGCTCTATCACCCTCTTCAGCAAAATCACAGGTACGTCTACATCGATCTCGACCATTATCATCCCTTCGTTCATGCATGCTTCTTTGACTATGTCTCTCTTCTTCTCTATATGCTTCGTGGTCAAATTCTCGTTGACTTCTTCTTTCTTCATGTACATAGTCATGATGATCTCTTCGTGATGAAATTGATGTTTCTCTTCGATCTCTACAAGAATGTGGCGATACCCTCCTCGCTTCCGTAACCGATGGCGAAACTCGGTTTCCTCCATGGTTCGAGTTTGGTGATCTCCTCCTTTGATTCAAATCATTCATCAATCTCTCCAATTTACCAATGCCTTCATCAAATTTCTCATTAATACGTTGTTCCATAAGCTCGGCTTCTTCTCTACGATACAAAGCTTCAACGTTTTGATGACGATTAGCTCTCCTTGGTGGCATGGTTGTAAACTTCACAAGACTTCAAAATTTCAACACAAGACTTCAAGCTTTCCACTCAACAAAGCAATCTAGGCTCAACAATACCCGGCTATGCTTGTCTCGGCTCACACTAACTCGGCAACGAGTTAACGAATCAAGTAAAGTCGGCTCCAACTTGTCTCGGCCTTGACACTTCACGGCTTGGCTTCACACTTACTCCAAAACTCTCCAAAAATTGGCGCGCAAACACCAATTAAAAATCCAAACAAAGTCCAACTCCTCGATCAAAATGAAATGGATCAAACACTCCAAACTTGATACAACTTCAATATGAACACGATGAACTCCTTCCAACTTCAAACTTCAAAAACTTGGCTCCAAGAATCAACTTAGCTATGATTGGCTAAGTATGGCTCTGATACCAATAATGACGCGGCGGATTAATCAAACAAAACTTCAATCGATGGAATGTAGCAATCGGTGAGTTGAAGATACCAAAATGCCCAAGTTCGTTGATCCAAAGATACCGAACTCTAGCTATCTCAAACACGTTGATAGCGCACTATACCGTGTTCAAAGATCTACGATTCTTCGCACGTTGATCTAGCGCACTAGATTCCGTGAATCGGCTTCTACGATCGTTGAATCGAGCGCACTCGATTAACCGAAAGAGGAGATAGGAGATTACACTCAACTACCAATTGGTATGAAAGCACAAAGCTAACAAAAGAGAATTTTATTCAAAAAAAAATCAACCCACAAAAATGTACAACACACGCGTATTTATAGGTGTTACAACCCAACACAACACATTAATACCTAACTCTTAGGTCGGCAGGCGACTTACGACTTAACTAAGTCGGTACCGACTTATACAATGGCGACTCAAGCTTTTACAACACAGCACAATGTAACGACTCAAAACCTGGCCGACTTAACCAAGTACGACCTACTTACAACATACGACTCAACGTAATTACATACAGGACCGACTCAACATTTAAGTCGCACACAACTTAGTATCATACATCTCACAACACCCATAGGTCGGTAACGACCTACAATACAACACGACTCAACTGTATGACGACTTATAGATGCTGCCACTTATCAGTACCGACTCATCTTAAGTCGTAGCTTGTTAGCCCGGCGCAACTGTCTCGCTGATCTCCCTTAGCTCGCACCTTTCCCACTCCTGCTTCCTTAGGTCGGAGACGACCCAATATACCTCTGTTAGGTCGGTGACGACTCAATGCTTTGTTAAGTCGGCTTCCCTTTCCCCTTGGCTTGTTAACTCGTGGCCTTTCTTCCATAGCGCGTAACTCGTCATCCTTGACCCTGTTAACTCGGAAACGACTTAAGGCCTCTTTATTAGCTTGTGAACAACCTTTGTTAAGTCGTGAGTGACTTATGCTTCTCAAACGACTTAAAGTTACTTCATTAACTCGTGAATGGTTTAACTTCTGGACTTCTATAGGTCGTGCTACATCACTTACATTCACTTGTGTACATATCTTACATTCACTTGTGTACATATCTTACATTCATTGGGTACGTTATCACTGTTGTGGCACGGCAGTGCATGCAAGTGTGAACTGCAGCCACACGGTATTCAATGGGTACATCATCACTGTAGTGGCAAGGCAGTGCACGCAAGCGTGAACTGCAGCCACACGGTATGGTTTTATGATATCTATCTTGTTTTGATTAATTGATCTTTTGCATATTCCATATGCTGTAGTGGCGAGGCAGTGCACGCGTGCGTGTACTGCAACCCTACTCGACTTAATATTTTAATTGATATTTAAATGTTTTGAACTGTTTTGTTTATTTCAATTCAATATTCTGAGTTGCATTCTGATTTGGTTTAATTACTGTCGTCTATTCATTATTTAATTATTATTGCTTCTGTGCACTAATAACTGAGTTTGAATTAGACTGACCCGAGTATTATTTTCTTTTGAATTTAATACTCGGGTCAGACCGAGTATTTCAGGTTGTAGATATTCTGCTTTGGGTTGCTGCTAGAGCTATGAAGTTCTTTCATATCATTTGTAGTAGTCTGTAAAATTGTATAGGAAGATATGTATTCATGTATATTAAATACGTTAATGTACTTGTATATGTAACTTCCTTAGTCGACTGTTGTAGTTGTATCATATGTACCGTGTCAAATGTATTGTAACTGACATCAGTTATTGTATATATGAGACTTTCTGTTTTATTTGTGTTCCGCATTATATTATCTGTGTGATATTTTATATTTACTGTTCTAAACTATTACGAACCATCGTAGTTCGTTTTATACTGGAATTGGGGTATGTCGATGAGAGAAAATAAATCAGAGATGGAAAAAAATGAAAGAAAATATATTTATATACCACTCCCATTGAGATAACCAATACTAGTATAAGGCCTAACTATTGATGCTCGCTCCTCAACAGCCTTATTCTCCGTGCTAGTTGACAGCACTACTCCGTAGTGTTCTTGGCTAGCGTGGGTATAGAGGTGCTGGAAGCCACCTGAACGCGGTGGAGATCGATAAGGTTCATGCGAGTAAAGATTCGATCGCATGATTTTAACCAAGCCTGGACCTCGAAGATATTTTCCGAACCTTTGAAGGGCTTCCCACCCAAGTTGGTGTAATCGCTGCACAAGCGTGCAAATCCCGACTTTGGGTGAGTAGGTTCCGGGTTAGCTCCAGCTGCTTGAGCATTAGTTACTAAATCAAGAAGCTGTTGAGCAGTCATAAAAACTCCATCCGGAGGAGCAGCACCAGATGATCCAGTTCTGGGACAGCTTGGTATCGGAGCCAAACTTCGGAACAATGTAGAATAACTTAACAAGGATCATCGTCCTAGGTCTATCTTAGGAGTCATACCGATTCATCCTATTTCCTTTATGATTCCTTGTTTTATCTATCAAGATTGCTTGATGTTCATTGGTAAATAACCTTCTTCCTTCTCTTCTTTCTTTCTTAAAGGAAGAGAATGTCTAGACCAGGCCGTCCCAGAACTGGATCATCTGGTGCTGCTCCTCCGGATGGAGTTTATATGACTGCTCAACAGCTTCTTGATTTAGTAACTAATGCTCAAGCAGCTGGAGCTAACCCGGAACCTACTCACCCAAAGTCGGGATTTGCACGCTTGTGCAGCGATTACACCAACTTGGGTGGGAAGCCCTTCAAAGGTTCAGAAAATATCATCGAGATCCAGGCTTGGTTAAAATCATGCGATCGAATCTTTTCTCGCATGAACCTTATCGATCTCCACCGCGTTCAGGTGGCTTCCAGCATGCTCCAAGAGAGAGCATTGGACTGGTACGAACTCCTTATTTCAGAAATTAATGAAGCGGATCTCACCTGGGAGCAATTTCAGGGACGCTTCGAGTTAAATTTTGTACCAGAAGCTGGGAAAGTAACCTTGGCTCGACGTTTTATAGACCTTGTTCAAGGTTAATCCTCTGTGACTGATTACGTCGCAGCCTTCGAGTCGCTTTCCAAATATGGGGTTGAATACATCAACACCCCATTGAAGAAGAACCAGAGGTTCGTTTATGGCTTAAATAAGAGTCTTAAGAAGCCACTGCTCCTGAAACTAGAAGTCGCATTTGATCAACTCGTCGATATCGCTCTTCGTCTTGAAGAGGCTGATAGAGAGAGTGATGTTGAAGTGGAAGGCGCTAAACCAAACTTCAACAACAAGAAGAGGCCAAACAAATTCAAGGGTCCTTATCCCAACAAAAAGGGTAAGCAGGCAACCCCTGTGGCAAAGTCTCCTTCTCCTAGTGGTGCAAGTTGCTTCAACTGTGGGTCTGGGGATCATTATTCGAATAGGTGCTCTAAGCCCAAATCTTATCGCTATTGTAAGAGCCCGGATCATTACATACATCAATGCCTCAAGCGTAAAGGCAAGAAGGAAGGAAAGTTGAATGTGGCTCAAGCCCCTGGCAACACATCTCGTGTCCAAGGTATTTCTCATTCCATTCTTGATGGTATTATTTTATTTCATGATCAACCTATTAGAGTTCTCTTTGATACGGGTGCATCCCATTCTTTTATATCAAAGGAACTGGTAGACACTTTTTCCTTAAGTGTTACTGCATTGATGACTTCTTTAAAAATTGCGAATCCTGTTGGTGGATCCGCAACTCTTAGTTTGCTTTGTAAAGATGTGGAGATTATTTTTTGCGATTTTTCTTTCCTAGCCGATTTGCATGTCATGCGTTACTTAGGCTTTGGAATAATTTTGGGAATGGATTGGCTTAACCGTTATCAAGCCCATATCCTATGTCCTGAGCGGACTATTCATCTCCGACATCCACTATCTGTTAGTCAGATTTCTGTTAATCTTAAAGATTCAGAATCTTGTTTGGTGGCATCTTTATATTCTTTAAATCCTTGTGATAACGATGATGATGATGAAGATGATATTATTTCTCGTATTCATGTTGTTCGTGAATTTTCCGACATATTCGAGCCTGTTGTAGGTTTACCACCTAAACGAGCAATTGAGTTCAGAATTAATCTTGTTTCTGGAGCTCAACCTATTACTCGTCCTCCTTATCGCATGTCCAATAAGGAAAATGAGGAGATGCGTAAACAATTATCTGAGTTGGAGACGAGGCAATTTATTCGCTCTAGTTCCTCGCCTTGGGGAGCTTCGGCTATTTTCGTAAAGAAATCCGATTGTACTCTGAGGCTCTGCGTTGATTATCGCAAGCTTAACGATCTTACTATTAAAAATAAATATCCTTTACCTCGGATTGATGATCTATTCGATCAGCTTAGTGGTGCTAAGGTCTTTTCACAATTGGACTTGGCTACCGGTTTCCATCAGCTTCGTATCGCTGAGGATAACATTCCTTTGACATCATTCCATACTCGATATGGATCTTATGAATGGCTTGTTATGCCATTTGGGTTAACGAATGCTCCAGCTTATTTCGTTGACCTCATGAATCGAGTTTTCAAAGATTTCCTCGATCGGTTTGTTCTCATATTCATTGATGATATTCTTGTGTATTCAAAAACCGAGGAGGAACATGAGAAACATCTTCGGATTGTATTGGAAACACTTAGGAGTAATCAATTAAAGGCGAAATTTTCTAAATGCCACTTTTGGCAATCTCGTGTGAAGTTTCTCGGTCATATTATTTCCGAATCCGGGATATCCGTGGATCCTTCAAAGATTGAAGCGATTCAAGATTGGAAGAGACCGGAGAGTGTGACAGAGATTCGTAGTTTTCTCGGATTGGCGGGCTATTACCGTCGTTTTATTAAAGACTTTTCTAAGATTGCCGTGCCTCTTACTGGCTTGACTAAGAAGGGAGTTAAATACATTTGGTCGGACAAATGTGAAGCCTCTTTTCAGAAATTGAAAGAACTCCTTTCCGATGCTCCTATTCTTGTTATTCCCGAGGGGAATCAAGACTTTGTTGTTTATACCGATGCTAGTCACGTTGGTTTGGGTGCCGTTCTTATGCAAAAAGAACGTGTTGTTGCTTATGCTTCTAGGCAATTGAAGCCGGCCGAGACTAGATATGCCACACATGATCTAGAGCTCGCGGCTATTGTTTTCGCCCTTCGAATGTGGCGTCATTATCTATTGGGAGAGAAATTTATTCTTTACACGGATCATAAGTCTTTGAAATATTTATTTTCTCAAAAAGAACTTAATTTACGTCAACAGCGTTGGCTCGAGTTCCTTGCACCTTATGATCTTGATATTCTTTATACCCCCGGTAAGGGTAATCGTGTCGCCGATGCTCTTAGCCGTAAGCAACAAGCAGTTGTTTCTATGATGATATCCGAATGGAATGATCTCGAGATCTTATCCACTTGTGAGATTCGAGAGCGCGTATCCGATTTATGCTCACCGCTTGTTTTATGTAGCCTTGAGGCTCATCCTTCTCTTTTAGACCGCATTCTTGAAGCTCAAGGGCTAGATTCTGAATTGGCTCTTCTTGGCAAAAATGTTAAGGATAAAATTGATATTGAAGGTTTGAAAGACTATGATATTGATTCTCGTGGCGGCATTCGAAAATTTGGTAGACTTATCGTACCAAATATTGGAGATCTTCGTAAAGATATTTTAGAAGATTCCCATCGTTCTAAATTCACCATTCATCCCGGTAGTAGTAAAATGTACGCTGATATGAAGCGACTTTATTATTGGGAGGGAATGAAATCTGATATTGCTAACTTTGTTAAGTGTTGCATGACTTGCCAACTTGTCAAGGCCGAACATCAAAGGCCTGGTGGGTTATTGCAACCTTTAGAAATTCCAATTTGGAAGTGGGATCAAATTTCCATGGACTTTATAGATGGCCTTCCCCGTTCTCGTTCGGGTCATGATAGCTTATGGGTGATTGTTGATAGACTTACTAAATCCGCCCATTTTATTCCGGTTCGGTCTAACCGAACCGTTCCTCTTTTGGCCAAACTATTTGCCAAGGAAATTGTAAAATTGCATGGAGTTCCTACTTCTATTGTTAGCGATCGTGATCCATTGTTTACTAGTGGATTTTGGAAGAGTCTTCAAAAAGCTTTAGGAACGAAGCTTAATTTTAGCACCGCTTATCACCCCCAGTCCGATGGACAAACCGAGCGTGTGAATCAAACTCTTGAAGATCTTCTTCGTGCTTGTGTGCTTGATTTTGGTGGAAGTTGGGAAGATCATATTTCACTTGTTGAATTTTCCTATAATAATAGCTTCCAATCTAGTATTGGTATGACACCTTTCGAGGCACTCTACGGAAGGCCATGCCGATCTCCTTCTTGTTGGCTTGAGGCCGGTGAGAAGCTGGTTTTAGGTCCAGACTTTATTCGTGATTCCACGGAAAAGATTGAACTTATTCGACATAGGATGAAAGAAGCCCAGAGTAGACAAAAATCCTATGCCGATAATAGAAGAAGGAAATTAGAATTTTCTGTTGGGGATCCTGTTTTTATTCGTGTTTCACCTATGAAGGGTGTTGTACGTTTCAGTCGATCGGGGAAGTTAGCGCCTCGATATATTGGGCCATTTCCTATCACTGAACGTATTGGTTCCATGGCTTATCGCCTTGCATTGCCGGCTCAGTTTTCTGCTATGCATGATGTATTTCACGTTTCTCAATTCCGGAAATGCCTTTGGGATTCCGATTCTATTCTTGAGCCTGCTGTTGTGGAAGAAATTGAAGTTTCGCCGAATTTAACTTATGAGCAGCATCCTATTCGAATTAAGCTTCTGAGGTTAAACGACTTCGAAATAAAGATGTTCCGCTTGTGAAGGTTCAATGGTCCTCAAATCCTAAGGATTGTTCTTGGGAATCTAGAGAATTCATCGAGCGTACAAATCCGGACTTGCTTACTCCTGCTCCTTGAGGTGAACTTCTTATTTCAAAATTCCTCTTGTGTTAATATGCTTTTATGGTTGTTACTTTTTATTTCCATCTTATATATATTGCGAGGACGCAATTTCTTTAAGGAGGGGAGTCTGTAACAACCCGCATATTTATCGAGTTTGTATTTAAATATTTTATTTAAATATTAACTCGTTAATCGGATTTTGGTCCGAAAAGCTACTTTTTGAAAACGGTCAAATTAGGACTCGAGACCACTTCCATTGAGTTCGAAATGCCGTTTACAACTTTTTTAAGTATAAACATCGATAGGTTTGGAGTTAGTGAAATTTCACTAACTTTTCCTGCTTTGGACTTTGGGTTAGTTTAGCCTATTAAGCCCAAGTTCCAACCCTCTTCTCCTCACTCTTCATAAATTTCCAAACTAATCAAGCTTTGGCATTAATGGTGGAGGGAATGGGAAATTAAAATTCCAAAACTCAAATTCAATTGCAATCCATCTTTCTACTCCAAATTCAAGAAGAAGACATTGGATTCAAGCTTCTTGTGCTTAGATAGAAGAAGGATTGATTCTTGCTTGCTTAAAACTTCATTTTCATTGATATTTGGTGAAAAGGTGAGATTTTTAACTCACATTCTTGTCTATAACTATCTTGGGTTGTTGGGAATGATTCCCTATCACTTTAGCATTAATATTTGCTTTTGGTTTGGATTGGATTGGCGAAAAACTCCGATTTTTGGCGTTTTGGCGAAATTTCTGCATTTAGGTCGTGCTGGCCATTTTTAGGTCGTTCGGAGTTAGGTCGTGTGGTTCTTAGGTCGTAGGTCGCGTACGAGATAGCTCCTAGATCGTTCTGACCACTTTTCGTGTGTTCGGAGTTAGGTCGTTCACGACCTAGTACTTAGGTCGCTCGTGAGTTGGTGGCATAGGTCGTAGGTCGTTTAACTCTTAGGTCGTTAGGCCTTGTGTGTGGAGTTAGGTCGCCTGCTTTCCTTAGGTCGTAAGTCGCGTGTGCTTTAGGTCGCGCACTTTCTTAGGACGCGAACCCTTTTAGGTCGTTGACCACGCTAGGTCGCTTGGCCTCTTCACTGCTTAGGTCGTTAAACCCTTCCTCTTTTGGGTCGCTCCCCTTTATTTCTTAGGTCGTTGTGGCCTTAGGTCGTGATGTTTATAGGTCGCGGCAAAGTTAGGTCGCTCGACCCATGTTGCCGTTAGGTCGCTCGATCCTTGTTGCGGATAGGTCGCGTGCTTTCTTAGGTCGCGTACCTTTAGGTCGCGTGTCCCCTCTACCTCGTTAGGTCGCAAAGAACTTTAGGTCGCTCGACCTCCTTACCCACCAGGTCGCGCACTTAGTTAGGTCGCTCAGCCATTGTGTTAGGTCGCGTGAACCCTTAGGTCGTTAGACCTCATTTTGCTTTAGGTTGTAGGCCTCTTGCCTTCACTTAGGTCGCGGCAAAGGTCGTTCGCCCCGCACCCCCACCTTGGGGGGTTGCCACCCCCCCTGGACCCCCCCTCCGTAGGGGATCTTATCTGAAAAACATCGAGCTGATTTCCTTGGATTTTATTCACATCTCCGTATGCGATCTTTGTGACTGATTGTTTCTACAATTGCTTCTGTGTTTTGTCACTTTATAATATAAAGGTTTCAATACTAGTAGTAAATATCAAAACTCTTTTAACAAACAATTTCAACTCTATTTTTAATAACTAAGCTCTTAAACCGTTTTCCAATCTATTAGTATATACAAACCTTTACCTCACTCGGATGAGAAATCTAATTAAACGACTTAGTAAAACAAGTGGTATGAAACGCTTGCGTTCACTTCGTCGGTTAATTCTTGGACTTGTTCGATTGAACCTCTTGTGACAATTTTATTAGTGAAGATTTATAGTTTGTTCGTAAATATTTAAGTTAAGCAAGTGGTTATGGGACATGAAGCTAAACTTCTATATTTACTAGCTTAGTGTAATTGACACTTCTCGTTGATCATGACGATCATTCTGATGATTTAGACTAGCAACTGTGCGATGTCTCTTGTTGCGAGGTTAGACTAGACACCACTTGTGTGATTCCACTCACACCTATCTTTTTTCTTTTTGGTTAGTCTGGACCTTAATCTGTGTGATTCCATTCACACATGTGGGGTAGCTCCCCTTGGTCTTCGGACCGTCATGTGATAGGCCTCTTTCTCTTTTCTATGATTTCTGGACTTCTTGCATTGATTTCTAGAATTTATGTCATTGACTTGTTATGAGTACAAGTTTGGGGTATGATGCCCTTTCCGAATCTTTGAGAAGATTCTTGTGATATTGATTATCTCTTATTGATTGATCTTCTGTTGATCATTATTTACATACTTATAGTGGTATGCCATTATGGATGTTTATGTTTATGCCATATCTTTTATGTTATATCATGTCATCTGATATTTATAACTAGACTGACCCGTTTATTATTTTCTTAAATAATACTCGGGTCAGACCGAGATGTTACAGGTGCTTCTGCTTGACTTCTTCCCAGGGATTCATCACTCTGACATTTGGCTAACTGTTTAGATTAGCAGTTTTTGTTGTATACACTTGAGATATAGACTCATAGTTGTATTCTTTTGTATAGCACGTGTTGCTATTCTTTTGTATTATCGTGGATCTTACTGACCACTACTCTGATGTACACTTTCATGTGTTAGTTATATATTCATATCTTCTTCCGCCTTTGTGATATGGATATCTGTGACTGATTTGTGATATGATTATTTCTTTGTTTGTTTTCGAAGATTATTTATAGCCACCGTGTGATAAGCAATTACATGGATGGTCACTCCTCAACAGCCTTATTCTCCGTGCTAGTTGACAGCACTACTCCGGAGTGTTCTTGGCTAGCGTGGGTATAGAGGTGGGGCTTCACAAATTATATATAATTGGAAATGTGTCGAATAAAGGAAAATGAAATAGATTAAAATAGTAATGGTAGGAATTGCAAATAAAATCCAACTAAGTGGAAATAAATTGGAAATGGCTATGTAATCAATTGAATGGAAGAGGAAATATTTATTTGTGAGATGAAAATGAGCTAAAGTATAAAATTTGAATAAATCAAAATAAATTAACTTAAGCTGAATAGATGAAGGAGAGTTGAATTGAATTCAACCTAAAACTAAGTGTAATGATATTGGGTTGAATTTAAATCAAGTGAAAATAAATTTGAATCGAAATAGAATTTGGTAGGTTATAAATAATATTTAAGGAAATGAAAATTCAAAATGGATTAAGTGGATAAACTAATTATATTGAATAAATAAATGGATGGAATAAATAAGAATCAAATAAAGTGTGGTTTAAATGAGTTGAGAAAAATTATTGAATGAAATAGCCTGGATTGTTTTCGAGCTAAATAGAATAGCTTGGCATAAACAAATATGGAATAAATTGAGTAAAGTAACTAAAGCTTGGGATGTGTCGAGTTAAATAAATGGTCATGAATGAATTAAAATAAAAAGGAAATTTAATTGGTAATGAAGATGAACCTAAGTTGTTAATGGTTTGAATGAACTAGCTTGGTTAATAAAATGAAATGCAGGTGGATGGATTCAAATCTGAAATGCAATGAAAATGACAATATATGTATTGTGAATAAATTTTAAAAATAGAATTAAGTATAAATTGAGTTGAAATCCATTTAAATTGGTGATAAAACATAAATACTTGTTTATTCACATAGATCTCGTCAAACTGCATAGAATAAATTGTCATGTGATGTAAATGGAAGTAATTAAAATTCTATGAATTGGTAGAAGTAAAATGAATTGATTTTGAGAGCAATTGAATTAAATATGAGTTCAGTTTGCTTTAAATAAATCAAATGTAAGCTATTGTGTTTTAAACCATTCAAATTGATGAAGTTGTATACGAATGGATTGAAAACCATTCAAAATTGAATGAAAATGGTTTATAAATTAATTGAAACAGTTGAATTAGTATGAAAGTTGTATAAATTGCTTACGAAAAATGTTTGATGTGCATTTCTTTAGAATTCATATGTTTTAACCACTGCAAGTAAGTGAAATATAGTTAAACTGCATATATTTGGCACTTACATGTTTAAATTGAGTAAGTACAGGCGTTGGGAAGCCGTATGGCTGGATTTTGGGCATGCTAACTGCTAAATAAATAAGCTACTTGCTTAAAAATGCTAAATAAGGTACGCCTACGCAATAAAAATAGGAAATATGAACTGTTTTTGGTTTTTTCCGACTATGTGGGTCGATGTATATATATTTATATCTTTTGCCAAATTGCAAAAGCTCCTCCGTACGAAGGGGACTCTGCCAAAAAAATTTCGAAAATTTTGGGAGTTAGAAAATTTTTGAAATTTTTTTTGGAGAATTTTTGTTAATGACAAAACGAATTTAAATTGGCAACTAAAATCAATTAGTAAATGAAACCAATTTAAAATAATGACATGAATTAGTTATAAATGGAAAATAAAATTCAATATTTAAAGTTAAAGATAAATTGAATTCATATGGAAATGAAAGAATCCTTTTGAATAGAAATAAATATAAACTAAGTGGGAGATGAAAATAAATATAAGAAACATATAAAATGCTTATACTCACTTAAGAAGGGAATGGTGAATTCTTGATTGGGAATTGATACTACAAATATAATCTAAGTTAATATTTGAATGAATAAATACCGACAGTTTGTACGAAAGTTGATATGATGTTTTGGGAATATTGTGATTGGATATTAGTGCTAAGCAGGATATGCAGGTAATATAAAGGGAAAGAGAATTGATTTTGATTTCAGAAGATAAATTTGAAATGCTCGACAAAAAGGTACGTATTTAAATTTGGTGTGAAATTTGATTGGGATTTGGATCGAGCCACTTGGCCTTTTGTTTTCTTTTTGGATTTGGGAGGCCGTAGAGCTATTTTGTAGTTGTAACCGAGCTAGCCGCGCAAAGGAGACGCTGGCGAAATTTTTCGAAAATTTAGAGAGTTAGAAATTTTTTGAGAAAATTCTGATAATTTTAAATTTGATTTAGAATTGAAATTTGAATGCTCGAGCAAATAATATGGTTTGAAAACTATGGGGGAATTTGAAAAGTTTGTAGGATTGATAATGGGTCTTTTATTAAAGGATAGTTGGTAGAATGTTAAATTGTTGGTTTTGGAGAAATAGTAACGAGTTATGGATCATTCTTCCTAACTAGTAATTTCGGGGACGAAATTCTTTTAAGGGGGGACGAATGTGACGACTCGAAATTTCGAGCATTTAAAGTCGGAATATTTAATTGATATTAAATATTCAATAGAGTAATTTTAACTTGAATTACAAATATCACAATTTCTTTGATGATTAAATTATTAAATTAAATAATTTGAAATTGAGTAAAATGTTGAATCTGGAGTTTTAAGCCTATTAAAAATAATTTGAAGGCTTATAAAATTTATATTGATAATACTGAAGACAATAGAAGCATTAAAATTGAAATTAACAGTGGTCTGTTCAATCTTGAAATTTATATCGTTTTACATTGAATTTAAAAATAGCCTTCCGAGGCACAGTCTCGGAATTCGACGAAATAAGTTCCATTGGATCCGTAATAGTGTATTATTATCGGATTTCAAATTTCGTATTGATTGGAGTTGTTATGCGAGCGTACGATACATAAACGCGTTGAAAATTTCAATCGAAAATTTTATTTACATATTCACGTGCTATCACCATCCGCTGCTTTTCCTTCAAATCGCTGCCTCCTCTCGTACATGCCGTTATCATCGTGTCTCCCTTTCTCTTATCACGCAAGCTTCATTTTCCTTAAATAAATTCATCGAATGCCATCCTTCCTTCTTATCTCTCAGTTCAAATCTATTCGAAATCGAAATCTCGGCCAACAATTTCTAAATGCTTGACTCGCGATTTTCTTCAAGCTGGTAGACACTCTGGGAAGCACAGCATCTGGCAAAGATCGACCCTAACGTCGCGAGCTAGGGTTCCATGTTTGTGGATTTTGGGGTTGGCCGAAATCGAAGTAGTTCGAGTGGGTAGGGGCATCTTACGTTGGAGCCGCGATGGCTCAGCTAGGGTCGCTGGTGGGATCGGTGGGCTCGTTCTCGAGCGAAAAAGGTCGGTTTCGGTGATGGCGACGTGGGGATGTGGACCACCTGAAGGGAGTTCGAGCAGGAATGTAGTGATGCAATCGTCAAAGGCGATTTGGGAAGAGAAGATTCATGTAGCGGCCGGGTTGGATAGCTTTGGTATGGGTTTCTCTTTCTGCTCTTAAAAATTTGATTCATATAAAAAAAATAAAAAAATAAAATAAAATAATAAATAAATAGAATTTAAATTTTTACGTTATTTAGAGAATTTGTGAATTACAGTGAAATCGAATTCTGAAGTTTTACAGTAAAGTAAATCTGGTAGTTAATGAAACTAGGACTTTTGTCTGACTCAAGGTTTTATGTTCAACTCTTATTACCTTGGGCTGTTCATCCGTTTTGGGATGGGCAGACTAGGTAGCAGGTGACAGGTGCTGTTTTTAGTAACTAACGCTGTTGATGACGAAGTCGAGCTGGAGGCTTTTACATATTGTTTTCTTACTATATGTACTGGGTGTTCCGCTGTTTGTATGATTCTCTGAGTGTTATGTAGTGAGGCTTGATGTATTGACTATTCAGATTTTTGTACCAAACTATTATGAGATTCTGTTCTATGGAGCTTCACTATGTATACTTTTCTATTGTATTTTATCAATGCGCTGTGAGTAATACGATAGAGTTTACTGTTTTACCTTAGCGCTGATGATCGTCTATGGCGGCCTGGCACACCTTTCAGTGCACAACTTCCTTGTTTAGTGCAGGAGTCATGGGCGGTCGTCACAATATATAAAAAGAATAATTTTCTGAAATTAATATAGTTATATATAGTGTGCATGGTTGTTAGAGAATGATAATATTCACTTATTATCATTTATCACTGATTAGGTGTACTCGAATAGTTTATAGGCATTTTTATTTTTTTAAATTTAAGTATGAACACCTTCTCAATTTAGTTTCACAACTTGATTATAAGCTGTTTGATGATAATATAGAGTTGAATTTTAATTATAACAAAAGTTATTTTTTATAACCTATACAAACAAAAACGATTATGAAATGACCTTATATAAGAAGTGAAACTATATAAGAGGATTTATAAAATTAGTTTATAAATAAGGATTTAAAACTAAGAATTTGATTACTTAAATCTTAGAGACTTGAAATTGTTTCTCAAAATGTTGTAAGGAATAATAATAGTATTATTGGAGAGTATTTTGGAATATAAATTTTCTTAAAATATGGTTTATAAATAAACATCGATTTAAACAGAGAAATTTAGAATTCAAAAGCCAATGTTTAGAAATTATTTTCAAATTTTTGGGAAAATCAATAATGGTATTATTTTGAAAATATTGATTAATAGAAATATTGTAAAAGGATTTGGGAGAGACAAAAAGCACTAAACTCACTTCGGTTGTTGGAAAATAATTCTACTGATGACTACAACACCATAGGTGTTTGTTTTCAAGTTTCTAAGTGGGGAATTGCTACAAGGGAAAATATGTTTAGAGTTAGTTTGGTAAAATCAGTTAATGATCTAAAAATCCCAAAGGAATGATTTTCTATATACAAAAAGATATATATATATATATATATATATAAATATTATTATTATCATTATTCTTTCAAATTGCTTTGAAATAAAACCCTAGTGATTGATTCTCTCCATAAGTCATATGGTGGCTGCATGTATCCTATGCATTAGAGTAGTTTGGTTTTGCATCTTATTACGATACATTGTTTGATAATTTTCATTTGTCAAAATGAAATGGAATTTTCGATGATTTTAGACGGTAAGGACTTCCAAATTTGGTATAAAAATTAAAGCTAAGTATTTTATAAAAATATTAAAAAAATAAGTTTTTGTAAATTATAAATTTCAAGAGATAGAAATTGGTTAAGTAAAACAATTCTGAATATTGTTATATATATATATATATATATATATATATATATAGGAAATAGAAGAGTATTTTGCAATTCTAAATTTGAGTTATAGAATGTGAATAGACTTGAGCAATAGTACTTCTTATGTAAAATACCGAGTCTTTGGAAGTAATAAAAAACTTGGAAATGTTTTATTAGTGAAAAAAAGTATTTATTTAGAGTTTGTAGGCTTATATTAATTTGTTATGAAATGACTCAGAAAATGAATCTTAGAATGGATTAAGAATATGAACTTAAATCTCTAAAGTGATTGTTAAAACCTAAAATCTATTGTAAAAATGTTTATAAATTAAGTGTTTTATGAAATATTTCATAAATAAATTTAGTGTTAAAGGGAATATTTTAAGAAATCATAAAGGGGAATTAAAATAATTGATATTGTTAAGAAAAGTAAAGTTTAAAATGGAGATATGAGATGAAATTTAACTTAAGTAAAGTTATATAAAATGGTTTATATTATGGTTTGTGAATGAATTTTAGTATTAAAGGAGATATTATTGGAAAATCCAGTGTGTTTTAAAATTTAATAAGAATATAAAGAAATTGGTATAATGAAGGAACCAATGAAATAAGTATGTAAGCTGTATGTAGATCATTCTATTCACATAACTAATTTGATCTAAATTCGAGAACACGATTTCGAGGTTATTTACATCGATCCAAACACTGATTTTTCACTCGGTTCTCGATGGCGAACACTTGATATGGATTTTTGATTTGATTTCGACGTATTCTATCATAGTATATGGCTGTGCAAGGAGAATCAAGGTTTCTAATCAAGGAACATGGTCGAAGTTCGCCTAGAGTGGTCGAGTGGGTGATACTAGTTTGGAAGTGGAATTTATGTGATTGAGCATGTGATCGAATTTGATTGTGCATACGGATGATATATGTGCATCTTACGGGCCTTATAATAATTATAAGTTTAACATTTGGAAATGCAAAATTCTATGGCTATGAACCATATATTTGAATATCAGTGTAAGTAAAATGCATGTTCATGGAAGCAAAGGCTAGTTGATGCTTTGGTTTCATGAGTTGAGTTTTTTTCCTGACAAATAGGTATGTATTTATATTATTGTTAGGATTGATGATTTTATGCCCCAGATATGAGAGGCCAATTGGCATTTGTTTTCTCTTGTTGGATTGGGCATGTGGTGGCGATTTGTAATTTTTTCGATCGAGCCGCGCAAAGAAGATGCTGCCGAAATTTTCCAAATTTTAGGAATTAGAAAATCTAGTAACCTATTCCAACAAATTGATTTTGAAAAGTAAATGGGTTGGGAGTCATTTTCCATACCTTGGCAATTTCGGGGACGAAATTCTTTCAAGGAGAGAAAATGTAACGACCCGTAATTTTAGGCATTTGATCTTGAATATTTAATTGATTTTCAAGTATTAAGATATTTGTTTGAAAATGTTTAATAACTTAAGACTCAAATATAATGATTTATTTGAATATGTGAATTTTGAATTTAATTATTGTAATATTGCTTTATAAGCTCTAAAACCTGAATTAAATTAGAGACTATCTAAAATCTTTGAATTGTGAATAAATATTTTAATAGTGTTTCAAGCAGATGAATTTTTAATCGAATATTAATTTAATGGATTTAATAGCCTTATTTAATCTCTTTAACTTATAAATAATAATAATGAATTCAATTTGTAAATTTATTTATAGTAATAAATGGTCCAAATAAATAATCAGAAATTTTATTTTTATTTTTACATCTCGATTTTTATTAATGTATTTTTAGTTTGATTTATTTGATTTTTCCCAAATTTTTAGTTTGGAAATTATATAAATTATCATTTGTCGTTTTTGGCAAACGACAACATTTCATGATTTTACAGAATCTAGAAACCAGTGCATATTACTATTGTTTTGGGGTTTCGTCGCTGTTCTAAGCGTGACCACATTTTTGTTTTTTCATTCGGGGTCCGTACGTGAATGGAAATCTATGCGACGAGATGTTGAAATATTTAAACAATTATAACCAAACTTAAACATTTTGTTCCCACAAGCACACAATTTTGTCTTCCCCATACCCTTCTCTTAATTCATTTTCTAGAACAAAAACAAAGCAAGGAAACATGAAAATTCCTCCTTTTAAACTTTGATAACGTATCATATAATATCAAGAAAAATTGAAAGCTTGTTTCTTGGAGTTAGTCAGTGTTAACCAGATTTATGGTCAATACGGCAAAGAAATGATAATATAAATGGAATTCTTCTATGAGAATAAAAGTCGTGATTCCTTTTGTTGATTGCCTTTTAATTCAACCTATTTAGTTGATATATCCTATTCAAACCTTCCGTCTTCGTCGAAAGGTTTTGAAACCTAGGCTAGGTGACCTTCCGGCTTTGTTGAGAATGTTTGAAGTCTTTACAAAGGCCTTCCTTTCTAATTAGGTTAAGTTTTCTTTGATGAATAGGTAACAACTTTTTATCTTGATGAAAGGTTTAATCACCTATATTGAGTAGATTCCAACCTTGTCAAACGATTTAAACAATTGATTCGATAGCTTCAGAAGGTTTATGTTAACCAAATTTGTGGCCAACATCCCAAAATGATATTTCAGTAGGAATAGGAAGGCAAGTTCAGAGAAAGGACAAGATATCCCTAAGAATAATCCTTACGCTCAGCTTCAATAGTTGCAGATTTTTGATTTGGACCTTTAGATGTAGTCGAAAGGTTTAGTCCTCTAGGTTGAAGACCTTTTGCCTTCGTAAAACTTATTGAGAGCTTCGTGGAGTTTATCCCATGGCGCAAATTAATATTAACCAAACTTATCCCTTTAAAGATAAACTTTTGAAAGGTTTGGTTGACTAGTCTCTTTAGCAGTAGGTAAGAAAATGAATTCCAAGATGGCATGTAGGTGCCTCTGACCTTACCGAAAGGTTTGATTACTTATAAGGAGTTGGTTTTAACTTTGTCGAAAGGTATGTGTAAACTAACCATTGGATTGAACCTTATATCCTTGGATTTAGACCATCCTCAAGGGTTAGATTACTCGGATAGAGATTGCGGAAGGTTTCGATGTTGTTAAAGTATTGGGTACTACTAACTTAATTGAAGGATTCAGATCATAATGCCAATGACTCCGAAAGGTTACCGCTCATGTTAATCCAGATTAGCTGTCGATGTTATCAAAAGGTTAGGGTTGAAGGGTTGATAACCTTAGAAGTTTGAAGTTGTTATTTGAACATGTGAGTCTTTGATCCTGTCAGCAAGATCCCTCCGGTGGAGTTAGTCCTGACAATATGGGTTAATCCGGCAAAGATTTAAACATGCAATAAGTAATTAATAGAGTATGAAACTTCCATCTTTATTCAAGATCAATTCTCTTGTCAATCCCCAAATCGATTTTCAATTAGGGTTACAGCTCTTTTTATAAGAAGTTAAAAGATTAGAATGAAGAAAATTCGGATCCCCTAAACATGACCCCTCGGGTCCTATTTACAGACAAAGGTGGCCCCCCTTTCGACTCTATGCTCTCGACTTGGTCGGAAGATTTCCCTTTTATATGCAACTACAAACCTTTTTTTTGTCGTAAGATTTGCCCCTTATTATATGCCATAATGAACCTTTCGACGACGTCGGAAGGTTTGCCTTTTCGATGCCTTCACGAACCTTTTGGCTTTAGTGAAAGGTTGCTTTTCCTGATCTCTTCATGAACCTTTCGATTCTGTCAGAAGGTTGCCTTTCTAAATCTTTCATTAACCTTTCGATGTTGTCAAAAGGCTCGCCTTGATTCCTACTATTGTGTTCCTTTCGACCTTGTCGGAAAGTAGCTCTCCTCCTAATGGTTGCGAACCTTTTGACCTTGTCAGAAGGTTGCTCTTCGCTCAATCTTGTCAGAAGGTTGCTTCTCACTTTATTGTTGTCGAGTGCCGTGTTTCCCTTATGTTTTTGAAAGATTGTCTACCATTCTTTACTAACTTTTGAGTATTGCTTTTTCAAAAAACCTTTCAACCTTGTCGAAAGGTATTCTGGATGTGCTCCAACCGGTTCGAAAGGATTGCTATGCTTTCAAAAAGGTTGTTATGGAGTTGCGCCAGCTTGCTTTGGTTTCTCCATCATTTTCGAAAGGTAAGAACTCCCTTAACAGAACATTTCGACTACTTCATAAGGTTTGAAGATATTAAATCCCGATGGCTGCATCCTCTCGACTTCTTCCATAGTTTTGGTTTGTGCTCCTTCTTCTTTGTCTTTGTTGAAAGACCTCTCATCCAAGTTGAAAGGTGGATTCTTGGAGCATCATCCTGTCTATGGACTTTGAAAGATAGCCTTGGACTTGACCGAAAGCTCCTTATCAGAAGGTATGATTATCTAGAACATCTTGGTTCCTTCTGATCTTTTCTCATGCTCTCGTGACCCTTCTTACATACCGTTGTTCTTTTGAATATTTTATTGTTAACATTTAGCCCTCCTTTGTATGAAAGAAGATTTTTTTTCTTTAGGACAAAAGTCCAATGGATTCTCTTCTTTACTTCTCTTAAAATAGATAATAACTCCTAGTAAAGTTATAACTTTGTTGTAACGTAAAAATCAGACGCTAACACCCCGGTGTATGTTGTGATTAAGTGAAAGCACCACCCGTGAACACGGGAATTAAAAACAAGTAGGAAAGTCATAGAACAAAGCAGTAAGAGACAAAAATTTTATAGTGGTTCGGCTTCAGTTAAGCCTACGTCCACTTTAATCCTCTTTATTACTGAATCAATTACAACTTTTCAACAGTCTTCAATTATAATACTGATGAGACAAACAACTAGAACTCCGATGTGGAAGAATTCTTTGAATCCATGTTGATTGTGTTAGATTTCCTCTTGAAGTTAGTTGAGATGCCTTTCGTGTTTGAAGTGTCGAGTGAGTCGAGAATTCAGAAGAGTATCGGCGTTCCAAGAATGAGCAAAAAGGATCCCATCTTGGAGTTAGGTCGTAGGTCGAGGGGCGACCTTGGGATAGGTCGGGAACGACCTAAGGTTTCGTCTTAACAGGGTAGCTCCTGATCCTCCTTGAGCGAGCTAACGGGTTAGGCGACCTAGTGGTTGGCTATAATTTAGGTCGTGGGCGACCTATTGGATGGCAGGAGAGAGAGATGCGATGGCATAAAGAAGTTGCTCTGACATCCTTAGGTCACGAGCGACTTAGTGGAAGGGACTAGGTCGCGAGCGACCTAGTGGTCGTGTGATACAGGTTGTAGCTCATGGAAGATGCTAGGTCGCTTGAGTATTAGGCCGTTAACTCGTTGAATCGTAGGTTGCTAGACCATCTGATCCCTTAACAGGTTAAGCCATTAGGTCGCGATACCTTTTAAGTCGGTACTCCACTTCAGCAGTTAGGTCGCTGGTCTTCTTAGGTCGCAGAGTACTTAAGTCGTTAGGTCGCTGTGTTTCTTAACTCAGTCATGCTTTAGGTCGTTAATAGGCTAACTCATTAGGTCGCTTGGGCTGTTAGGTCGCCAGGCCCTTTAAGTAATTAGGTCGCTGCTTCATTAGGTCGGTGAGCCAGAAAATTGAGGAGTTAACATTTGCCCCTCGAAGTACATGCCTTAGGTCGTAGGTCGTGTGCTTCGATATCTTTTAACCCATTCCCTTCTGAGTCGCTAGGTCGCAAGCGACCTAAAGGCTTGGTTAGGTCGTTCGTGCCGTTTCGGGTTCTTCCATCTCAATGTATAAGTCGCCCATCTTCTTCTTTCTTCTCATTACTTACTCCTTTATTCGAATCCGCCATTAACGAAGCTTCAATCTTTCAAAGGCGAATTCGATCTACTCAACCGTCGACTCATCTCTACCATTATTTGGTGTAAGTAATTCCGATCGATACCCAAACATAGCCATCATCGAAACATGAATTCCCCTCTCTCTGGCCTTAATCCATTCTTACGTGCCGCGCTTTTCCATGAATTATGTCACAATCGGTCCTTGATCGCCATAGGACGTTTAATTCACAAGAACACGGTAACGTATTGGATGTTTGATGGATCTAAGGTGATCTAAGTCGGTTTTGGGTGATTTAGTGGTATCGAAAGATGATGGTTTTCACTGGGAAGATGATTAATGTAGGCGATGGAAGGTTATCGGGTTAATGGGTTTGTTAGGCGATTTGATAGGTGGAGAAAAGCTAACGGGTCGAGGAGAGCTGTCGAACGACTTACGTCTCAAAAGTTTGAATGTGGACCATGCAACCCAGCTTTTCCTACGACCCGATTCGCTTGCGTCTTGACGCGTTCGCGACCTTCCTTCCTTGCGACTTATCATGCTTGGTCATCATAGGGCTTAAAGTAAAATGACCTTAGTTTATAACGACCTAACTATCAATGGCATAAGTGTTAGGTCGTAACCAAGCTAGGACTTGGATGATTTTACATCACTTCGACCCGAGACTTTTTTCCCTTAATATGCATCACGATTTAAAGAACCAACGACTTAACTTAACTCACGGCACATCCTTCTCGCGACCTAACTTATTTGCGGCTCAACTTGCTGGGGCATATGTCTTAGGTTGTGGGTGAGCTAACTCTCAGGCACTTATTGCGACTTATTTTTCCTGCGACTTAAGCTTTTAGGTCGTGCGAGGGTTTTGAACGACCCAACACTTAACCAAATCTGCTTTGCCTTGCCCTGAGGTTCCACGCCTTGAACCCTTTGACTTGGATTGTAGCTTAATGTCTTA
Organism: Allium cepa; assembly: GCA_030765085.1. NCBI lineage: Eukaryota > Viridiplantae > Streptophyta > Magnoliopsida > Asparagales > Amaryllidaceae > Allium > Allium cepa. The sequence goes on along the minus strand of CM060937.1, from coordinate 869,507,788 downwards.
ATCAAAACTTGAATATTTGCACCATCCAACAGAACTTGATTGTATTTCAACCCTCAAATGCTAGAATAAGCTACTCGAACTTTGTTGCACTTCTTTACAGATTACACTAACTTTAACGCTAACAACTTATTAAACACAACACTTGCAGAAAAACGGGACGAATATACTGCCATTGATCGCCCACATCGAATGACAGATTAGTCGATAAAATATAATCAACTTAAAAAAATTATATGAAATGCTATGAACCAACAAATTCAAGTGAAGTAGTAAAGCAACGTTAATCAACTAAAGCCGATTTGTTTGCATCAATACTACACTTGCATTTGGACTTAAGGCGACAAGTCCTAAAATTTTACAATTGTCATATGTTTATTAATTTAATTCCAGCTATACCTGCTTGTCACTTTGTTATTTTTACATAACGCTTCACACATTTAGGAAACGTGCACCTTAACATTTGAATATCTAGTTCCTTGTGCAGAATGTCTTCTCAAGAAGAGATAATCGAGAAATCTGAAGGAGTCTTCCCGATAGCTGACCCATTGGTCGATCCTCCGGAGAGAACTCCAACTACCTTGAGTCAGCGGGCATTCAATCAATCACGAATTCAATTTGGGATTGCCGAAGTGGATGCTATACTTCCTGGACCAAATGATACTGCCGACAGGCCACCTCTCGGTTTTGTCGCCGTCAACCGTCAGATGTGCCTTTGTGGTGCCATTCCTCCTTTCAATGAATTTCTTCATCAACTCCTTTTCCGGCTAACCATCTCTCCCTTTCAACTACATCCCAATAGATACGCCATCCTGATGGGATTGTGTGTTTTATTCAGGAGGACACTTAACCGTCTTCCGAGCTTCGAAGAAATTTGCTACTTATGCACATTTGCAAAGAATAAAGACCACCCCTCCTTTATACTCATGAGAAGTGCCAGAAATCGTAAACTTATCATCGATATTTCCGAAAGTGCTCACGATTTTCTGAATCAATTCTTCTTCGTCCGCTGCCCCTAGGGTTTTATGCCATCTTGAGAAAAGGAAGTAAGATTGCTCATTCCCATTCTTCCTGTTTCTGCTTTTCAAGATCCGAATTGCTGAGTGATAACTTCATTCTTTTCTTTTACAGCACTTCCTCCTCCCTCTAGAAATCTCAGTCAGAAGACGACTTTTGATAGATTAAGTGCCATGCCGGCTGAAGAAAGAAGTATTAAGTTTTTGCTGAGAGATGAACTTCTGCACCAATATGGACTTTTGCACCCTTATCCTTCTACTCAACCTCATGAAGTTCCCGATTCTCCGGCCAAGTCGCCAGATGCCCCAGTTTCTGCTGAGGAACCTATACTGAAGGAACCTACTTCTGAGGCTTTACTGGTGAAGTGCTCTACTTCCACTGATATTGCGGGGCCATCTGAAAAACTTACACTTGCCCCAATCATCGAAGAGGAAGAGCCTTTTCATCATTCAGGGAAATCCGATGATGAGGGAACCGAGAGAGCGAGTCCTGCTAAGCAGAGTGGGGATGACATTTTTGAGGGCTTGAGCGATCTGATGATCACTTCACAGGAGCTCTTTAAAGACAGCCCTGTTACCGCTAGAGTTACTTCTTCAGCAGTTGAAGAAACATCCATTTTACAACAAACTCCGTCAGCCTAAGAGTTGACGCTATCTGTAAAACCCATCATTTCCCCGCAACCGAGGAGTGGTTCGTAGTTTGATGCGCGTAGTTTGCACGTTATACACACTTAGGATTTTTCAGCACTCATACGCACTTGGCCTCTTTACTTCAGAGATTCTCAAGTTTTGCATGTTTCTCATTTTCAGGTTCTTCAATGGGGCGACGCAGCTCTTACTATGACGACTTCCAGAGCTAGGAAGGCGTGGCTCCTTTGATCCCAAGAGATATCTTCCTTCCTATAGGGAGACTGACGAAGAAAGAGCTGCGCGGAAAGCTCGTGAAAGGCATGCCTACAAAGAACTTCATGAGAGACGGGATGAGCGACATGACTCTTCCCAGAGGGAAGACGATTCTCACAAGCGAAAATCCCATGACGATAAAGGGAAAAGTCACGTTGCTGAAGAGATGAGTAAAAGGGCCAAACATGGCGAAGGGCTGGCATCCGAAATTTTTGAAAAGCCCGCTGCTCCTATGCAATCCCAATCTCCTGCCCTGGCACGTACTGATATTCAAACAATCATTGGCAGGCCCCCATATCAGGTCGGACCAGGCCCAGCTACTCTTCAGAGTCGATTTCCGAACCGGTGCTTAAAGGGAGTGCGCTTTGATCTTGAACTGGTCCCGATCGACAAGCAGGCAACACTGCGCAATCTCGATGCTGTCAAACTCGATATTGAGAGAATGTCGGGTTGGCAAAGGCTTGTCGATGAGCTTCAGAGGGTAAACCGTGCAAACCTTGAGGCCATGCTAACAATGGAAAACGACAAGTCTGAATGGCAGAAAACTCTTGAGCTGCATGATGCGGAAATGAGGAGCATCGCTACTTACAATGAGAAGCTCGAAGCGGAAGTTAAAAAACTTAAAGAAGAGCTTGCCACTTCCTCCACTTCCTATTCTCAAAAGGAGAAAGTGCTTCAACAACAAGTGCGAGATGCTCACGCCGCTCAAAGAGATGCCGAAGCTAGGCTTGTGATTCAGCATAAAATTATGGAAGGCTATCGCATGGATATTGTAGAGCTGCGCAAGAAGACTAGCTCTCAGGACGTGGAGATCAAAATGCTAAAAATTCGACTTTCTAAAGCTGAAAGAGAGCATGATGAGGCTGTTGCCGGCAAAATTGTAGCTGAAGAGTCTCATGAGGCAACGAAGGCCAATATCAACTCAACATTATTTGACTTTTACTTGCATAGCATCCTGGAGCGCGGTAGTCTCTCCTTTCTAGACCCCAAATATAAAATACCTCTGACCGAAGTGTGGGAGGCCATACTTGACATGCTTGGCAGTGTTGGCTATGCTGAGGCGGATTTAGAGGCAAACTATCTTGATGACGATGCACGCACCGCTCTTGCCAGGGGAAAGGTGCAACTTGCCAAAGAGAGAGCCGGAATGGCAGAAGGAGAACATGTAGGGAAGGAAACTTTAATCGACCCAGTTCAACCTTCGGTTTCGGCCGATATCGACATTGTTGGTTCCGGTTCCCATTCTCCGCCTCCTACTAAAGCCATCACTGAGGGTGCAACCGCTCACAATGGAGATGAGAGCCAAGAGAGCGGTGACACGCGGGGCTTTGAAGTTGACATAGTAAAGCCTGCTTCGCTAGGTAACCTTACTGCTGATCTTGGTCAAGTGGACTGCTCGTTCGCTTCACATGAGTTTGATGAACTTCTTGATTATTTTTTAAATCTCGGCGCGCCACTAACTCCTCTCTTTACGAGAGATACTGACTTTAACTTCTTTTCTTCTGTGGAGAAAGCACCAAGCATTGTTCAGACTTCCCCTCCTTAAGTTATTCCTCCTCCGTCTCTTCAGATCAATCCTCCTTCTGCCTCTCAACCGGGATCACAAGAGGAGAGATAGAAGTTCTCCGTGGTTTGGATGATCCCATTGCTTCTCAAGAACCAAGGGGAGAAGAACCTGAAGAAGGTGAGAAGACTCCGGAATGAACTGCTTCTGATGATATAGCGTTATCCGCTCTTTTTACTCCAGGCAGTGGGTCTTCTTCTAAAAAGAGGGGAAAATTGGAGTCTCGAAGAAGAAGAAGGAAGCTTCAGCCGGCGAAGAAAAAGCAGAGGAAAGTCCAATTGTGCCCCTTTCTCCTTCTTCCCCTACTCTTACAAGCCGGCCTAAGAAGTTGATCATCCGGCGAGGCGCAGGCTCGAAAGGTGGAAGGAAGAAGAAATGAGGGCTTTGGCCTTATGCTTTTTATCTCGCTTCTTGCTTTTTGCTTGTATATATAAACTTGCATTGACCGGAGATTGTGCGGGTATCGGTCCCCGCCTTCGTTTATTTTGAAACCTGCACATGTATAAAATTCTCATAGTACAGAATAAAACGACTCTTTTACTTTCACAAACTTCAGTCTGTATTTGAGAATGCGTTTATTTTCCGCCTTTATGCAAGTTTCTCTATTTTCTTTATGTGAAGTTGCAATAAGCCTGTGGTATGTTATTTGAGCATTTGAAGGAGGTTTGCATCTGTACTTTATAAGATAATATTTTCGTTTTAAGGAAATATTTTTCTGATTTAGAATGCGCCTCATATTGGAGAAGCTTTCTCTCTTTTCTTTTTGTTGCGAAGTTCTTACACTTCACTTTTGGAGAAAGTCACTTTTATTTTGGCAAGTGAATTTTCCTTCGTGGTAAAGTGAGCCTTCGAAAAAGGGCTTCAACCTGCTTGTGCCTTTGAAGAGGGCTTTTGTTTGATTGTGCCTCTGGGAAGAGGGCTTTTTATTTGATTATGCCTCTAGGAAGAGGGCTTTTTGGTTGTGCCTCCAGGGAGAGGGCTTTTTTGTTTGTGCCTCCGGGGAGAGGGCTTTTTTGTTTCTGCCTCTGGGCGTAACATTTTTGGGCAGAAGCCGTTGCTACTGCATGTTATGTATTAAATAGAATATCAATTAGACCATTAACTAAAAATACTCCTTATGAACTATTTAATAATAAAAAGCCAAATATATCTTATTTAAAAATATTTCGATCAAAATGTTTCATTTTAAATACAAAAGATCAATTAGGAAAATTCGATTCAAAAGCTGATGAAGGAAATTTCGTAGGATACTAAGAACGAAGTAAAGCATATCGAGTTTTTAATAAACGAACAAACTTCATTGAAGAAACTTTGCATATATCTTTTGATGAAAATTTTAATAAAAATTTAAATATAAAAGATGATGAAGAATTGATAAATATAGAAGAAACAAACCTTGAAAATAATAATAATGAACTAAGATCTCCTCCTAGAATATTACGAGATCATCCAACTCAAAATATAATAGGAGAAATAAATTCTCAAGTTAGAACAAGAAATCAACTAAATCAAATGGGTCATGTAGCTTTCATTTCATCAATAGAACTTAAAAATCCAAAAGAAGCATCAACAGATGATTATTGGATTATCGCAATGCAAGAAGAATTAAACCAATTTGAATGTAACGATGTTTGGGAATTAGTTCCCCGTCCTAATAATCAATCAGTAATTGGAACAAAGTGGATTTACAAAAATAAAGTAGATGAACAAGGTAATATAACAAGGAATAAAGCAAGACTAGTAGCACAACGGTATAATCAAGAAGAAGGTATTGATTTTGAAGAAACATTTGCTCCCGTTGTAAGACTGGAAGCAATACATATACTATTAGCCTTTGCTTGTTTTCACAATTTTAAACTTTATCAAATGGATGTTAAAAGTGCATTTTAAATGGTTTTATTAAAGAAAATGTATATGTATAACAACCTCCTTTATTTATACATGAAAAATATCCAGATCATGTATTTAAATTAAAGAAAGCACTATATGGTCTTAAACAAGCAACTCGTGCTTGGTATGAAAGACTTAAAAGTTATTCATTAAACTCAGGATTTAAAATTGGAAAAGTAGATCAAACACTTTTTATTAAAAATACTACCAAAGATATTTTAATAATTCAAATATACGTAGACGATATTATTTTTGGTTCAACAAATGAGAATTTATGTAAAGAATTTTCAAATATAATGACTAATGAGTTCGAAATGTCTCATATGGAAGAACTATCATATTTTCTCGGACTTCAAATCAAACAATTAACAAATGGAATTTTTATAAATCAAGAAAAATATTGTGCTAATTTAATTAAACGATTCGGCATGGAAAACACTTCTGCTAAACCTACTCCTATGAGTACCACTACTCATCTCGATCAAGATGAAAATGGCAAAAGTGTAGATCAAAAATTGTTTAGAAGTATGATAGGTTCCTTACTTTACTTAACCGCTAGTAGACGTGACATAATGATGAGTGTTTGTTTATGTGCACGATTTCAATCTAATCCTAAAGAATCGCATTTAAGAGCGATTAAACGAATTATACGATATCTTAACAACACTAAAGATTTCGGTCTTTTCTATCCAAAGGAATGTTCATTTGAGTTAGTGTCATTCAGTGATGCTGATTTTGATGGATCTCGAACGGATAGAAAAAGTACAAGTGGTACTTGCCATTTCATTGAAAAATCACTTGTATCTTGGTTTAGTAAGAAACAAAATTGTGTCTCGCTTTCGACATGCGAAGCAGAGTATATATCAGCTGCTTTAGCTTGCACTCAAGTTATATACATGCAACAAGCACTCAAAGATTTTAATATAAATTTAACAAATTCTGCAATATACTGTGATAATACAAGTACAATAAACTTATCTAAAAATCCGGTAAATCACTCTCGTACAAAACATATAGATGTTCGTCACCATTTTCTACGTGACAATATCGAAAAAGGAATAATTAATTTAGAACATATTTCTACCGAAAATCAAATTGCCGATATATTTACTAAACCTCTATTAGAAAACTCCTTTATAAAACTTCGACGAGAATTGGGTATAATATCCTTTAAAAACATTAATTAGATATACTTTAGAAACATTTCCATATTTCAGTCGACTAAAACAATCTGTTCAGTCGACTGAATAATAATTTTAAATATTTTCAGTTTTGTTATATGTTACTTTATATAATTTATAAACCACACATTTGTAAAATTGAATTATTAAATAAGAAACATACATTTTAAACAAAATCCTCTTTACCACTAAATCTCTATGCGGTTAAAAATTCTTATTAAATTATAACCGTTATTTGTTTAGTAAAATTCTATTATAAATAAACTCTTAAAAATATTTTTATTTTCATCTTGATTTTACGAATAAAATTTTAATTCAATATAAAATGTCATCCAACAACTCCTTCTGTCCAATCAATATCACCTCGTCAGTTGATAACACTCCAACGTCGCCAAAACTTCCCACACCAACATCAGCACATGAGCCGGTTTACAAATGGGAAAATTATCATACTGGTTTCACACCAGAATCCAAAAAGGCGAAACGCGGACTCTTTATCTCACCTGACATGAAAAGAAAGATTGATGAAATTCATCACTTCCAACAATGACAAATAGATCTTCAAATAGAACTATACTTCGAACAAAAAGTTACGGCAAGACGCTTGAGCTTTCTAGAGCAAATTGGTTTACGCTTCTGTGGATCAAAGAAGAATGAAGTGGCTGAACTCCTACCTCGCCCTGTTCGCTCTCTTGATCCATCTTCATCTTATCGTAATCCAGTCGATCCTATGAATCCTTGGACGTCTCCTAAGACTCCTCAATATAGTCCGAATTCATAGGATATAAATTACATGAAGAATGAAGGAAAGAAGTCTCCAAGTCCATCTCCAAAGAAATAGTTAAATTTTGAAATATTTGTATGTTGTTACATCAATATTTTTTGCAACTATTTCTTTAAATAAATTATTTAATTTCAAAAATTAACTAAAACAACAAAATTGCATGTTTCAGTCGACTGGATGCCCCTGCTTAGTCGACTGAAAATATGACAGAAAACAATATATAATAAGTTCAGTCGACTGGAACCATCTGCACAGTCGACTAAAAATTCAACAAAAAATTTCAGCAACAAAAATTCAGTCGACTAAATGTACTGCTCAGTCGACTGAATCTATCACAGAACACTTCGGCCTTTGATTCAGTCGACTGAACACTGCTTTCCAGGCAAAATTTCCCCTTTTAACCATCAGATTTTACCATACCAATTCACTTTTACCTCCTACAAACCTTCTTCCCTAAATTAATTTCAAAACCCTAGCTCCCAAATTCCTCAAAATCAAATCAATTCTCACCCAAATGGCACCAAAAAGAGCAAGAGCTTCATCTTCTTCATCCTCCGAGCCAATTGATGCTCAAATAGCACAATGGCTTTACAATGGAACCGCTGTCACTCGATGGAACAAGATGAAGAATTCAAGAATTTTCGAGCATTCTTTCGTTGATTTTCAAAGCTTTCAATCCTACAACATTCAGGCGTTAACAGATCCGACGAGTTTAACTTCACTCTTAGATTTGAAAAGAAATGACCATGCCATTAATCATGTAATGGTAAAATTATTTTATGCTAATCTTAATCTTGGACACCAAACTCCAAGAAACCCAAACAATAGTGTTTGGAGTATGGTGTATGGAAAGAAAGTTTGGTTTTCATTGGATAGAATAGCACATATTTTAGAGTCTCCAAATGTCGGGAGAAAGTTAGAGGAAATAGAATTCAATCCACACATTCGTGACAACATCAACCATCAATTCATGGATGACAATATCAACTTTAGGGATTTTAAGTTCACCTCTCTTCGACCTATGGCGAGAATCCTCCATAAAGCCCTAATGAGAACGATTACTCCTCATACGGGCTCGTACGAAATTGTCTACCCAAATAACTATCGAGCTCTATATGCTATTTTTGGCAATATACAAGTTAATTGGGTACAACTTATTCTTGATGAGTTTCTCACTTTCAACAATGGAAAAATGCGCACTATTTACTTTGGAGAGTACATCATGCGACTTCTCCTATATGTCGATATGCCATTACCTGAATCAGAGAATACAATGGTTCATCAAATTAACCATCGGACCATAAGCCTAATGCAACTCCCATCTCGACCTCCTCGCATAATATCACTCGCCGAATGGGAAGCAAGGCATCAAGAACAACAACAACAACAACAACCTCCTCAACCTCGCCATGAAGAACATCTCGAGCAAGATGATGAAATTCGTCTTGTTGACCCAAGCTTCACTACCAACCAATCCTTGGGAATATTGTCAAGAAATCAAAAAATTCTTGACACTCGTCTTAAAAAGGTAGATCATAAGCTTGATAAAATCAAAGGATTCTTCAACAAGCTTTGGGATGCAATCTCGTGCTCAAGCACCACTACTGCTTCGACATCTCGCGGCAAACGTCTAGCACCTACGTTTACATGGACGACATCCGAAGAGCATACAAGTAGCAGCGCAAGCGGAGCTAGTTGTGGTCAAGGAGGAAGAGCACCTAGACCACCAACAGGAGGACCCGTCATACGTGAACCAACGGGAAGGGAAGGTTCATATGACTGGGATAAGGATGAGTAATTTTGTTGTTTTGATGTGTATTTTTAACTTTCTAATGGCTTGTATAAATAGCCATTTTATGTTTGTCTGTCATAACATTTTCATTTCTCTTAACTCATGCTTATGCAAATATTCTCTATGATTTAGTGATTGTTTTGATATATTATTACTGTTGTTAGTTCTTCCTTTTTGTCGATGACAAAGGGGGAGAAAACCTATGGTACTAACTTTGTTTTGTAGGAAAGATAGTGCATACATTCAGGGGGAGAAAGTAAGTATATACATCTCTAGAATAGTATTGTCGTCAATCAAAAAGGGGGAGAATGTTGATACACGAAGATTTTGATCAATGACAATAAGCTTCAACAAATAGGAAGAGAATGCAAAAGCTAGAAGAAGATCGATGAAGACCAAAGTATAAACATTAGTATGATTTTCTATGGGTCTTAGTCTAGATTATTTGTTAAAATCTATCCTCGAAATTGCACATATTCACATATTCACTGTGCATACTTTTATACTTCAGTCGACTAAACAGGCATGACCAGTCGACTGAAACTGTACACATATACAAAATTGCACAGTTTCAGTCGACTGAATTACCTGTGCAGTCGACTGAAATTGTTCCTGAAAATTTTTCTTCATATTTTCAGTCAACTGAATCTCCTGCTCAGTCGACTGAATTTAAACCTGTGAATTTTCTCTGAAAAGACACCTTCCTCCCAAGAGTTGCAACCATTCATCAATGGAAATGGAAGCATCTCTTGTTTTCAACCTTTGACAACTTATGCACCTCTTCTACAAGTATATATACATGATTCTAACATCATTTAATTCACCCGAATTCTCTTGCTTTAATCTTACTATTCTCTTGTTCATATTCTCTAGATATTCTCAAAGCAATCACTAATCTATTGCTTGAATCATTGTTTTTATTTATAACATTCTTTTGATTCATAGCAATTCATATTTCCTAAATCTTCACAAACACATTGCATATTCTCGAGGATAAGATTATAGGAAAATTGTACTACATTAGACTCATTAGTGTTGACAAGAACACAACAAGTCGAATATTGTATTTTAGTAATTGAGTTGAAGTCCTCGGTAGTTGAGGCAAGAAATCCCGTTCGGTTGTTCGGGTAAATTGTAAACCTATTCCTCCGGGTGAAGTGAGGGTGTTAGTTAGTGAAATTCCTAAGTGAAGCTTAGGGACTGGACGTAGGACGAGAGGTCCGAACCAGTATAAAATCCTGGTGTCTTCTTGCATTTACCTACTTTATATACCTAGACTATTTCATTATTCCATATTACACGATCCTACCGCATAGCCTCTTTCAAATTTAAATTCAAAAGGTGAGTGTTTTAAACCACTCACAACTTCTAAAATTTCTTATGTTTGTTAAATTAATTTATGATGCGATTAGAAATTTAATTACGACTATTTGGCATATTTTGAATCATCATCTCTGTTTATTTGAATATATTTGGATAAAATAGTTATTTAATTTATTTTTAAATATTAACTGCCAGTAAATGCCTGGTATTTATTATCTGTTCTATATTGACGTTATTGATTGAACGAGATGATGTTTGTGATAAATGTTTGATGATTGATATTGGATGAATGGATGTTGTATGTTATAAACTGCAAGTTGTTATGGATTTTAATTTTATTCGGGATTGCGGTTTGAAATGATATACAACCGTATTTTTATTTTAAATTGCGGATTGAAATGATAAATTTCCGTATCACTTGACCATAAGATAGAAAATTATATACAGACACCGTCGGTCTATATATATAAATATTTTGGAAATGTTTTCTATGGTTTTGGAAAAAAATATACGGTTTAAAAATATTGGTTTTAAATATTATATAAATATTATTTTATATATAGTTAAATTCTTGAATTTAAGCTATGTATAAATTTGTTAAATAAAGAAATAAGTTTAATAATAGAGTTTGATTTTATTAAAATATAATGTGGGTAAGTATTTAAATTATATTTTAATATAGAGTGTATAATGATTCAAATAAATTAAGGTTGGGAGATATATTTGGAATTTAGTTGAAATTGAATGTAGTTAAGAATTAAACTCAAACAAGTTCGATATGAAATGTATTAAATTTGAAAATTTTGAAGGTATGATTTTTTTATAACCCGATTTTGGTTTAAGATGAATTAGATGAATATTTCAAGTATGAATAAACTGAAGGAAATATATAGTTATTTGTAATTTGAATTTTATTTAAATGATAATGGATTTATTTTGTAAAAATATTTCAAAACTAAATAATAGGAAATTTAATTGTCGAATCGTAATTACCAAATTTAGTTTTGAAATTGTTGAATACATAAAGTTTGAAATATATAGAATTTGAAATGGTTTTGAAATCAACATAATTTGGAAAAGTTTATTTGGAAACTGAATTAAATTGGAATTTATGATTTGGGATTTGGTTTAAATCTAAATTTTAGAAATTCGAGTTGTTTGGAATGAATGAGTGAAATTGAAGAAGCTATTTTATTATATAAAGTATTTTAATATTTAAACCATTTAAGGGGTGGAAGTTACATTTCAAAGTATTATGATTTGAAAGTGTTGTATTTCAAGTGTTTTGATTTCGAAGTGTTATAACATTGAAAGAGCATGATGTTGGAAAAGGGATATATTTGAAATAAAAATGATATTATATTGATTTGGATTTTAATAAAACGATATCATACTGATTTGGTTTTGAAGCGGAAATGATATCGTATTTATATAGTTTTGAAACAGATATTATATTCGGGTTTTGAAGTATAATTACTTTGAAATGACTGCGGTGTTATAATAACGGTTGATTGTTAAAGAGACTGGGGTCGGAAGTTGTCATACTCTCTGCCAACTCCGAAACGCACTTTAACAACCGTGTACGCGGTGGAGATTCCAGAATGAAGTAAGATGGCGACGACGTTCCTTTGAGGTATATACGTGGACTCGACTCCCGTGAGTTGGCTTTAGGTGGCTAAAATAGGAGCGATCTCAGGCCAAGGTGGTAGCCCCTCTTATCTGACACACTCCTCCGACATTATATTCTGACTTTGAGGTTTATATGGCGGCCACTTTTGATTTTTTGATTTGGGGGTGTGACTTGAGGTGGGCGGTAGTAGCCGCTACGCGTTACCAACAGCCCGTGTGCGTAATTGGTATATCTACCCTGGCATTGCCTTGTGTGCCGTGTCACCTACACTATCGCCCCTTATACGAGTTTGGTTTTCTCCCGTAGCCCGTGGGGTATTTAGGGTAGTCTCCCAATCTGGAGATGCGATGATACTGGATGGACTGTTGGGACTATTACGTGTTAAGACGGAAAATGTAAAGCCTTAATGATATTTAAAAGTAAGTTTATTTTACCGTAGACATTATTATGATAGCGAAATATTACTACATAGTAAATAGTTGAATGGATCCTTAGGAGATATAAATCTCGAGCATCTCTTAAGTTACTACACTCATGTTTGACACTGGATAGGAGATGTCGAATCCCGTAAACATCTTTGACGCCGTTACACTCATATGTATTTCTGTTGATATAACTCACATAAGATCTTTTAGTTCTGACTCGAACGTTTTGTCTTTTCATTTCGCTCGGGTCAATCTGAGCATTTCAGGATTCGAAGACTTTTTTTGGAGGACGAAGACGAAGATTATATTACTATATATTGTTGTTCCACTGCATCACATTGTTCCGCTGCATTGTTATTTATTATCCTTTGGTATGTGTAACTCTGATTCTGTGTTGTATAAGTATAATCAAATGTTTGTAAAACAGCTTCAGGAACTGTTTATTTGATTATCATATTTTATCGTTCTACTGTGAGATTCTGTTTTGTGTTTTCTCTGCTTTTCATATTCACCCCAATAATGATCCACCCTTCTGTATGGTTTAAGTCTGACGTGTGTAGTTTATCGCTGATTTAAAGCGTACAAAAAGGCGGAATATTACACGTTGTTTCAGAGTGAGGTTTAGCGATAAACCTAGCATTATGGGGTCCGACTCTTTACCAAAAGGGTAGTAATGCCCTGTGATGAGTCGTTGAGTGTGTGCATATATATGAGAGAGTGTATTTGTTAGTGCTATAAAAAGGTTTTAACATTGTGTTAATTTGTTCCGTTTTGTACTTATAAATTCTGGTTGGTGCATAGGACGCTATGTCATCAATAGGGATTTCTAAACACTTAATAGGAGAGACCGACACAATATTTGTTTTGAATATAGGTGAATGAAATATTTTTTCCTATTATATTTTCTGTATATAAAGTAATAAATTTTATAAAGGTTATATTTTGTTGTAATATATTGGTTGTTAGGTAGTGAAATTTGTAAATATTGATTGGAAACAAAATTTGAAGGAAATAAAATAAATGAAATTTGGAAATTTTAGAACTTAAGTTCTGGGATTTTTGAAATTTGCTTTCAAAGGCTTTCGGAATATAATAATATTGTTTATAAGTATTTTCTGATATAAATATTCTAATATAATTTGAAAGAATTGTTTAATGAAACTTTGGAAAAGAAATAAGTTCTGTACTCCCCTCTCTATCGCTGGAAAATAATTTCGGTGATGAGTGCACGCATCATCGACATTCATTTTCGAGTTTCTAAGTGGGAAGGCCGCTGTAGTAGTTTTACTGCAGATTTATTTTTATAAACAAATATAAATTTTAAATTGTTTTAAATATAATTGGATATACAAGTTGTAAGTATACATTTATCTATTATTTTAAATAATTTGAAATAAACCCGGTATTTAGTTCTTAAGTTTTGTCAATAAATAGTTTCAATTATGGTAGTTAAATGGAATGTAACTAATCAATAATTGGAACCTTTAATTAAAATAAGAGATAAAATGCTAGGTTGAAAATGAAATTACAAGAAAAATTGAAATGTGTAACGTCTAAGACAAAAGATATGATTATTGAACGTTAAATTAATTTAGAAGAAATGAGATAAACTTGTAAAATTTTCAGTTGCATTCTTTAACATATATATTACTTACCAACTATAAAAATTTAAAATGTTAAAATAAAATGTAATGGGAAATTTTACAAGTAAAATTTGAAATAATGAAAGTACTCAATGAAACTGTTTAATAAATAAGAATTGGATGTTGTAGTCATTATAAACTTAAGTATAATTGAAAGGCTACTAATTGAATAAATAGAAACTGAAGTATTATAAATGACGGAAATGAAAATTTGCAAGAAATAAATGTAAATTAGAAGATAAATCATTATATGAATAAAAAGGAAACCAAATAACAAAAATTATGAAATGAAATTATTAAGAATGAACTTGATCTATTGTTTGGTTTATAGTTGTTTAGACAAGGATACTTTAAATTTGTTTGGATGTATAAATAATCTATTTAGCTTCACTAAAACTGTTTAGTAAATGGTGCATTTAATAGTTTATTGTCCATTCCATACAATTTATAGTTTTTGAACCCGAACAACTATTTGTTTTGTTTAATATGGATGGATAATTGAATTGTGTTGATTCTGTATGACGATTGTATGCTTTGTTGCAAGTGATTGTTGTTTATAATGATTTTTGGTTAGTGATTGAAACAACTTTAAATATTTCATTTTATATTATTATTAACCTCTTTTGGATTATATAAGTGAAACACAGGTTATGGAAGCAATTGCTACTGCTTTTGGTTTCATAATTAAGCGTTTGTTTACCCGAAAAATTGGTACGTTTTCGGATTACGGTTTTGTAGTGCTATTATATTGTTTTTCCCGTGTTGGGATATATTATTTTGAAAAATATATGTTATATTTGATGTTATATTTTCTCTTGAGCCTCTCCGTACAAATGAGACTCTGTCGAAATTTTCTGTAAATTTTGGACTTAGAAAAATTTTGAAAAATGTTTACCAAATTTTATTAATTTGAGTATAAAAAGATTAAATGGCTATAAATTAATATATTTTATTTAAACTAATTAATTTTGTAAATTCATTTGTTTACAAAGTTAATATTTTTAAATAAGATGCATTCTTTATCTAATTCTTTCTTTCCTCTCCTTTTTCCTTTTCGGGGACGAAAAGTTTTGAGCGGGTGAGGGTGTAAGGACCCGTAAATTTTCAGTAATTAAACTTGTTAAATTAATAAGTTTGGTAATTTAATATGGAAAGAAAATTTAAAATTTTATAATTTAATAATGAAATGAAGGTTAAAAATGAAATGCGACCATGGATATTTAAACTAATTACTAACCATTGAAATGAAACTTCAATTTATTGAAGTAATGTAAATTGTTACACTTGGCTATAAATTTATGTAAGAAAATGAATGCAAACACTAAACGAATAAATGAAATAATATGAAATTTATGGTAATTGAATGAAATCAATACTATGTAAGTAATTATGATAATTAGTTGGAAATAATATAATTGAAAACAACAGTTAACACGAAGGAAAGATAGAAATTTGAACATGTTAATGTAATGAAAGGAAAAACAAAGGTTAACTTTATTTATTGAATCAAGTTAATTTGTTGAAATTAATTATAATTAATTGTATTTATTGAAATTGTGATTTAATATTATAATTGGTGGAAAATTGAATATTAAATTTATATAGAAATTTATTATAAAGGAATATAGATTACTAAAGTTATCCTAGATGATAAAAATTTCAAATTATAGAATTTGAATGGAAAGGTGATTTTTTTATTTAGTATTAATATATTTAATTAATAGGAAAATAGACATTATGGCCACTGACTCGGATTTCGACAAACCAGTTTCATCGGATCCGTAATAGTGAACTATTATAGGATTTCAAGTTTCGTAATGATCGAACTTATCCTTTGATCGTACGGAATCAAAACTTCCAGAAATCAATTTAATTAAAAATCAATTGAAATCAATTTGAAATAACTTGATTTTCGCATAATTTCTTCATACGATGGAATTTGGACTTGAAACCTGTTCCATTGATTTTAAAATATCCAAAAACATCTATTTTGATATATGGTTAACCCAATTTCGTTCTGGAGTCAGAATGGGCTTTTCGGGTCATTTATCATTCCATGGTCCAAACTAATCGTATCCGTTCCTCTATTTCTCAGCCCTACCCATATATACCTTGTTATACACCCTAGCCTATTTCTTATTCCTCATTTCTACGCGTACAATTCTAGTTGCTTCTCTTCATTTCTAATAGCAGACAAAACAAAAATATCAAATTGCAATTTCAAATCAATTTCAAAGCCAAAATTTCAGATTCCTCAAATACTATCAATTCATATATCGGTCTGAAGCCCTCGATGATTGTAATCTTCTGGTACTGTTCATTTTTCGATTCGGTGCATTAGTTGTCCTGGAATCAGCAAATTTGTTTCGGCTGTTTGTTTTGGCTTTTGTGATTCAACGGTGGATCTGCGTCCTTAGGTCAATATGAGGGTATGGATGCGTAGGGGAAGTCAAGACAAACCCATCCATACCGTTTTTTATGGACATAGTTCAGTGGAACCACCTAGAATCGCGGTTAAATGGCAACGACGGCGAGTGGGGTAGGTGGAGCCGGAGGGTCGTGCGAAGCCAGGGGATGGGCGGCTCGGCATGGCCGAGGTGGTGGCTGGGCTTGATCGATGCCTAGTCGTGTGGTTCATCGATGTTGTGGGTTTTTGTAGCAGTGGCTTCTAAGTTTTTGGGTTCGGTTGTTCTGCGCATGAAAAGGTCGCGTGTGTGTTCTAGACGGAGGTGACGTGTATGACATTCTTTTTATAATTCAATTTTTATAATGTTTTATCGTGATAACTTTCGCGTACGAGGTCGAATTCACGCTTCGTTTTCTCCGCTAGGTTCATATTGGAATTTCGGACATTTTAGTGTTGGTTTGGACGAATTCTAAGACTGCTTAAATTTTGGGTTTAAATTGGATTTGAATTCAATTTAAATTCAAAAGGTGAGTGTTTTAACCCACTCACAACTTCTAAAATTTCTTATATTTGTTAAGTTGATTTATGATGCGATTAGAAATTTATTTATGTCTGTTTGGCATATTTTGAATCATCATCTCAGTTTATTTGAATTTATTTGGATAAAATAGTTATTTAATTTATTTTTGAATATTAAATGCCAGTAAATGCCTATTATTTATTATCTGTTTCATATTGATGTTATTGATTGAATGGGATGATGTTTGTGATAAATGTTTGATGATTGATAGTGGATGAATGGATGTTGTATGTTATATTGTTATAAACTGCAAGTTGTTATGGATTTTATTTTATTCGGGATTGCGTTTGAAATGATATACAACCATATTTTTTTAAAATTGTGGATTGAAATGATAAATTTCCGTATCACTTGACCATAGGATAGAAAATTATATACAGACACCGTCGGTCTATATATATAAATATTTTGGAAATGTTTTCTATGGTTTTGGAAAGAAATATACGGTTTAAAAATATTGATTTTGATATTATATAAATATTATTTTATATATAGTTAAATTCTTGAATTTAAACTATGTATAAATTTGTTAAATAAAATAAATACGTCTAATAATAGAGTTTGATTTTATAAAAATATAATGTGGGTAAGTATTAAAATTATATTTTAATATAGAGCGCATAATGATTCAAATAAATTAAGGTTGGGAGATATATTTGGAATTTAGTTGAAATTGAACGTAGTTAAGAATTAAACTCAAATAAGTTCGATATGAAATGTATTAAATTTGAAATTTTTGAAGGTATGATTTTTTTTATAACCTGATTTTGGTTTAAGATGTATTAAATGAATATTTCAAGTATGAATAAATTGAAGGAAATATGTAGTTATTTGTATTTTGAATTTTATTTAAATGATAATGGATTTATTTTGTAAAAATATTTCAAAACTAAATAATAGGAAATTTAATTGTCGAATCGTAATTACCAAATTTAGTTTTGAAATTGTTGAATACATAAAGTTTGAAATATATAGAATTTGAAATGGTTTTGAAATCGACATAATTTGGAAAAGTTTATTTGGAAACTGAATTGAATTGGAATTGATGATTTGGGATTTGGTTTAAATCTAAATTTTAGAAATTCGAGTTGTTTGGAATGGATGAGTGAAATTGAAAAGGCTATTTTATTATATAAAGTATTTTAATATATAAACCATTTAAGGGGTGGAAGTTACATTTCAAAGTATTATGATTTGAAAGTGTTATATTTCAAGTGTTTTGATTTCGAAGTGTTATAACTTTGAAAGTGCTATGATGTTGGAAAAGGGATATATTTGAAATAAAAATGATAATATATTGATTTGGGTTTTAATAAAACGATATCATATTGATTTGGTTTTTGAAGCGGAAATGATATCGTATTTATATGGTTTTGAAACCGATATTATATTCGGGTTTTGAAGTATAATTACTTTGAAATGACTGCAGTGTTATAATAACATTCGTTTGTTAAAAAGACCGGGATTGGAAGTTGTCATACTCTCTGCCAACTTCGAAAACCACTTTAACAACCGTGTACGCGGTGGTGATTTTAAAATGAAGTAGGATGGGGGCGACATTCCTTAGAGGTATATACATGGACCCGACTCCCGTGGGTAGGCTTAAGGTGGCTAAAACAAGAGCGATCTCGGGCCAAGGAGGTAGCCCCTCTTGTCGGACACACTCCATCGACATTATATTCTGACTTTGAGGTTTATTTGGTGGCCACTTTTGATTTTTTTGATTTGGGGTTGTGGCTCGAGGTGGCCGGTAGTAGCTGCTACACGTTACCACCAGCCCATGTGCGTAATTGGTATATCTACCCTAGCATTGCCTTGTGTGCCGTGTCACATACCCTATCGCACCTTGTACGAGCTTGGTTTTCTCCCGTATCCCGTGGAGTATTTAGGGCATTCTCCCGATCTGGAGATGCGCTGATACTGGATAGACTACTAGGACTATTACGTGTTAAGGTGGAAAATGTAAAGCCTTAATGCTATTTAAAAGTAAGTTTATTTTACTGTAGAAATTATTATAATAGCGAAATATTACTACATAGTAAATAATTTAACGGATCCTTAGGAGATGTGAATCCCGAGCATCTCTTAAGTTACTGCACTCACGTTTGACACTGGATAGGAGATGTCAACTCCTGTAAACATCTCTGAAGCCACTACACTCATATGTATTTCCGTTGATTTAACTCACAAAAGATCTTTTAGTTCTGACTCGAGTGTTTTGTCTTTTCAATTCGGTCGGGTCAGTCTGAGCATTTTAGGATTCAAATACTTTATTTCTGAAGGAAGAAGATGAAGATTATATTACTATTTATTGTTGTTCCACTGCATCACACTGTTCCGCTGCATTGTTATTTATTATCCTTTGGTATGTGTAACTCTGATTCTGTGTTGTATAAGTATAATCAAATGTTTTGTAAAACAGCTTCATGAACTGTTTATTTGATTATTATATTTTATCGTTTCGCTGCAAGATTCTGTTTTTTTTCTCTGCTTTTCTTATTCACCCCAATAACAATCTGGTCTTCTGTATGGTTTAAGTGTGACGTGTGTGGTTTATCGTCGATTTAAAGCGTACAAAAAGACGGGATGTTACAACGAACATTGATGGGGGTTTATGGTGGGATACTAGAGTTTTCTATCGTAGTTAAGAACTATGCAACGAAAGAATTTTTTTTGATCAAGAAGCTTGATTAGATTCTGCACTAGGATATCGAGGGATGGTATTAGTTCAGAAGTAAAGTTGTGTATTCAAATAGGTGATCGAATAAGATATTGCATACAGATGAATCTATGTATATCATACAGGTATAAATTTAAAAAAATAAATATTTTGGGAAAATACCTTTAAGTTTTGTTTTGGGGTATTTTCTAGGACACAATTCTTTTATGGGGAGAAGTAAGTACGACCTAAAATTTGGCCACCTCCAAATATAACATTTAAAGTGATTTTGAATACAAAATAAAAAAGATTTTATCATTCAAATAATATTAGATAGGATTTGGAAATAAAAATTGTTAACAAGAAATCTTGTCAACATCCCCAATGCTTTGATAAGATAATTTTATTTGGATGTAATCACGTGGTTGAAATGATTCTCGCTTCAGAAAGTGTATCTTCGGATAAAATGCCTTAATTAAATTAATCTGGATGAAAAGAATAGTGAATTGTCATACCTTTCGACCTTATCTAAAGGTTAATGAGGCTACTTCGACCCTTCGAGTAGGTTGATAAAATATCAGATTGTCAAATCTTTCAACCTTGTCGAAAGGTTAAAGGGCAAGATCACTCCAACTTTTCGACTAGATTAGAGTAGAAGAAGATAGCCAAGCCCTTTTTAACCTTGTCGAAAGGTTGTCAACAAGATTGCCCTAATATTTCGACTAGGTTAGAATAGAAGTAAGTTGCCAAAGCTTTCGACCTTGTCGAAAGGTGTGACAAGGCCTTTTAAACATTTTGACTTGGTTGATGTAATTCACGATTATTTAGCTTCCTGAAACTAGCAATTTGTCAAGTTCTATTTCCCCTAGGAGTTGAAAGCAGTTACGGTTGATGACTCCTACTTTTTTCTTAATCATGTTGAAAGGTAACATATGAGACCTCTTGATATTATTGTTAGGAAATGCATGACTCACTTGTCAACTTTAATTGCTTTCAGCCCATTTAGTGTCTATATTCTTACTGTAGAATCCATTCGTAGGGTTTACTGGTGCTTGAGGGAGTAGATTCACTTTGAATGTAGTCCATCTTTAGTAGTTATAAGATACACAACCCAAGATTCCATTAGGAAGTAAACCTTTCAACTAAGTCGACAAGTTATCTTCCTTTTGAAGCATTCCCAGTTTTATATCTTTAACCCATTTATTTCTTATATAACATCAATTTAGTTATTCCCATAACCATGCATTCAGCATATGCAACACGTGATCATCACTTTATCTTCCTACATTAAGTATGGATTTCGATGAGGACGTGTTTTGATGGGGAATGTCTAAGTCGATCTTATACATGGCAGAGATCAAAAGATATTATGAGAAAAAGGAGAAATCATGTGCAATTGATCATTAGTCCAGCTAATAATCTTAATGATTTTCCTCATTTCCAATATCCATCATGAACGAGCCATTTCTATTTTATTCGTATCCACAATGATTTACAAGAAATTGAGCTCACTCCCCAATTCAATTTAGGGTTTTACCAAGTACTATTATCACTATGAAAATAGTGAAAAGAATATGAAATCAGTATCCAGAATTTGGCCCCTAAAACAGGACCCCTTGGGTCTTATTTATTGATGCAAGTTGGCCCCTTGCCGCGCCTTACCATCCGTCTGAGTCGAAAGGTCTGCCTTTTATATGCTGCCTTAAACCTTTTGACTTGATCAAAAGGTTGAGAACCCTTTGATTGTGTTGAAGGATATGAATTTCTTGTGCTCCTTGGTTTATCCCTTTTGCTTTCCTGCTTTTGACCTTGTCAAAAGGTCTCCTTTTTATATCTGTTGTGAACCTTTCGACCTTGTCGGAAGGTTTGCCTTCCATATGCTATTTTGAGCCTTACCACCTCATCAAAAGTTTTGTCTTTGTTTTGAATATTTCGTCATTGTTGAAAGGTTTGTCCTTCATGTGCTATTTTGAACCTTTCGACCTTGTCGAAAGGTTTTCCATTCTTTTGCCTTCATGAACCTTCCATCTTTGTTGAAAGGTTTGCCTTTTATACTCTTTTGTGAACCCTTTGACCTTGATGAAGGGTTTGCCTTTACTTGTTGTTACAAATCTTCCAACCTTGTCAAAAGGTTTGTACTCCAGCTAAACATTGTCGAAAGCTATATTTCCCATTAATGTTGTCGAAAGGTTTTCTTTAATTCCTTTTCCTTTGCTAACTTCTAAATGTTGCTCTTTTTCATAGCACCTTTTGACACCGTCGAAGGGTATCTTGGATGTGTCTTAACCAGTTCAAAAGGCTTAATATGCTTTTGAAAAGGTCACTTCAAGGCGAAACATTTGACTTCGAAAGGTTTGACTATGTAGTTGAGGGAACACTATTGATTGCTTTTGAAAGGGGCTTTGAAGTCATTATTACTTTCCCATCTGTGTCGAAAAGTTGGTTGTGGCGGAAGGTCCTATTTGTTTCCATCTGGGTTGAAGGCCTTTGCACTGTATAAACAGTTAGCCCTTCGAAACAATCTTTTTAAATCTTTTGTGGTGATTTGGCCCATCTCTTCATCAAAACTTCAATTTTATCATCCTTGTTTCATACTTATGCTTTCAAGTAACTTTTATAGGTAACATTTTACCCCCTGCATTAAAGAAGCTTTTGTTCTATAAGTTAAAGTTTTCATAGCTTCTTGCTCTTCATAATTTTGTCTTTCCAGCAAAATTCAAAATTAAAAGCTCCATTGTTATTATCATACTTATATGTATGTTTAGCAGTTAATGAGCATATGTTCAGTAGTTAATGAGCATTTTTATTCCCTTATTTTCTCGGTAAGCATCGTTTGGAATTCATAACCACTAATTTTTAATTTTAGCATTAAGAAGATCAGTTTGGGATTTTTGGATGCCTGCAATAGACTCATTTAATTATATCATACATGATATCCAACCCAAATTAGGGATTAACTTGTGAAGCTTAGAGATTGATAACGTGATATTCGAAATTCGGGTGACAGTATCCCAAAAATAGTTTCATATATGGCTTTTCTAAACCCAGATTATGGTTTATAGCCAACTAAACGAGAATTAGTAGTATGATTTTCACATGAAACTTTGACCCTAGATTAAGACATATGTTAGTCGATCATCTTTATAGAGAGAATCTTCGGCCTTGATTAAGTCCCATATTTGTGTAAGCGGATAGTTTTTAAAATTGAAACTCCATGCCCATATTGGGGTATATTTTGATCAACCATAAATTCATGAAAATTGTCTTCATAATGAATTTCTAGGACCCGAATTTGGGTATTTAGGCAAATATTAAATAATAATCCTAAAACCTGAGTTCGAGTATTATGAATTCTAATAATAGACAATGTTCTCATATCGTGATTCGGGCTTAATAAAGATGGTGATTGATAGAATCCCAAAACCCAGATTTAGGTATTAGATGTTGAAATTCATATATAATAATCCTGCGGCCCAGATTTGGGCATTTGTGACGAATAGAAATCCACAGATCCTGTACCTAAATTAGGGTATAGATAAGTAGCAATCTCGATACCAACATTCAAGCATAATAAGCTAGTGATTAATAAAGACCATAAAACCTTATTCGGGTGTTAGATAATACATTTCATAAATGAAGGATTTGAAACTTCTATTAGGGTATTAATAGCCAATGTTTAGAAGTGAGAATCCTGAAATCCAGATTCAGGTGATAATAGATGGAGATATGTTTTACTCCTTTGCTTTTTTCTTTTTCGACATATAAGAAACCTTCAAGTTTTGTATAGAAATAATTTGATTAGCTGCCTCATAAGCTTGAATGTCTTAGTCCATAATTTGATGAGCCTTCATCTGAGCTAGGACATCTCAGTCCTCAGTTGGTACTGCCTTTTCTCGGGCCTAGACATCTTAGTCCATTGTTGGTTGCTCCTCTTCCCAGCCTTGGACGCCTTAGTCAATTATTGATTGAGCCACTTCTCGGGCTTGGACGTCATTGTCCATTATCGATGGAGCCTCTTCTCAGGCTTGGACATCTTAGTCCATTATTGATTGAGCCTCTTCTAGGGCTTGGATGTATTAGTCCATTATTGTCTAGTGCTCTTGGTTAGCTCGTCTTAGAGGCTAGAACCAAGGACCTACCTCCAGGAGGTGCTCTGTCTTGTCCCTTTTGTGGCGTGGACATGGGCTTGTTCGGTGCTCTACTCTAGCCATCTTATGGCACGGATAGAGGCTAACTCCATCATTCCTCTAGGAGGTGCCTTAACCTGGCCATAGCGTGAATAAGGGCTTGTTCAGTGCTTTAACCAGGCCATCTTACGGTCCAGATAGAGGCTTACTCGTCCTTCCTCCAAGAGGTGCCTGGACCTGACTAGAGGCGCGGTCAAGGGCTTGTCTGGTGCTTTAACCTAGTTATCTCATGATGCAGTTAAAGGCTTACGCGCCCTTCCTCCAGGAGTTGCTCTACATTGGCCATCTCGGCACAGACAAAGGCTTTTCTACCATCTTCGGTAGACTACCATCTGAGTTAGTGTCCAAATATGAGAAGTATTTTACTCCCAACCATGTAGATTTTCTCCTTTTAGAAAGAAGCTCTTTATTAATCCATGTTTGGAAAATATGGCATCATATGTTCAACATTCCATGTTCTAGGCACCATGTTACCTTCTGAGAGACATAATTTGTAGGCTCCCGGTGGGATTACGTTGCATATGATTAATGGCCCTTCCCAGTTTGGTCCTAGGGGTCCATCTGAAGGATTTTTAGTATTGGACATTACTCTATGGAGTACCAAATCCCCCTCTTGAAATGACCGAGTCCCTACTCTTGAGTTGTAATACTTAGAGATTCTCTTTAGATAGTTGGCTTTTCTCACCGCTGCTTCATCTCTTAACTCATGTATCAAATCTAATGATTCTTTCTTTGACTCTTGGTACTTACCAAATGCATAGGAAATCTTTTGGTGTGAGGGTATTTTAATCTCGATTGGTAGCATTGCCTCACATCCATATGTCAAAGAATACGGGGTATATCCCATTGTCGTCTTAGCAGTTGTTCGGTAGGCCCATAACATTATTGATAGTTCTCCTACCCAATTTCCTTTTGTTATATTCGCTGCTTTTTCAGAAAGTTTTTAATGGTCTTATTTGCAGCTTCAACTACTCCATTAGCTTTTGGATGTTCGACAGATGATTTTTTTTAATAATCCCATTTTTGTGGTAGAATTGGGAAAATTCTTCGCTTTCAAATTGCGTCCCATTGTCAAAAATTATCTTTCGGGGAATTCCAAACCTGGTTATGATATTATTAATGACAAATCTCAATACTTTTTCCATAGTGATTTTTGGAGTGGTTCAGCTTCAACCCATTTTGAAAAATAGTTGATAGCCACTATGACATATTTATCTCGTCCTTTAGAAATTGGCAATGGGCCGATCAAATCTATTCCCTAAACATCGAAGGGCCATAGACTTGTGATTGGAGTTAATTAACCTGATGGCAACTGGGTATTTTTGAAAAATTCTGGCATTTTTTGCATCTTTTCACAGTCTTTTACTTGGCTCACCATGTGTGGCCAATAAAATCCTTGCCTCATTAATCCTTTGCAAGCTTTATTCCAATTGAATGATCACCACATAACCCCTCATGTGCTTCAGCCATTAGTCTCATCCCATCATTCATGGTCACATAACGAAGATAAGGCAGAGCATATCCCTTTTTATAGAGGATTTTGTCTAGCATAAAAAAGGTTGGAGCCTACCTATTGATTTTTCTTGCTTTACCTTTATCGATTGATAATGTCCTTTTAACTAAATACTCAATAATGGGTGACATCCATGTGCCATCATATATGCTACTGGACTGGGTAGGTCCATCCTTTCATTTGTTAGCTCATTACCACTTTCTATTTCTTCTCTCCACTAGGACTTGGTTTGAGATCTTGTCATAACCAACAATTCTTTCCCTTGTTAGGATGTCTCTTTTTTAATGCTCGGCTTTTCCTGATATCCATTGGGAACAATTCGTGTTTCAAGGGATCCCCTTGAGCTAGCCAATTTCGTTAAAGAGTCTACTTGTGCATTCTCTGCACTTGGAAATTGATTTACCGAAAAATCCACAAACAAGGTGAGCATTTGCAATATCTTATTCACATATAAAAATAGCTTGAGGTCCTTTGTTTGGCATATTTGCTTCACTTGATTGAGCATTGGCCATGAGTTACTGAAAATCTGTATCCGTGGGATTCTCATTTCTAATGCCAGAGTTAGTCCCACTACCGTTGACTCATATTCTATCACTTGGTTGTGAGAAATCCCAATTTGATGGCATGGTGCAATTGATGTCCGTCTGGGGTTATAATTACATATCCTGCTCCAACACCTTGCTCATTTGATGCCCCATCCACTAATAGTTTCCATATGGGCTTCTGATATTTCTCTTTTTCCGACTCTTCCTTGATAAAGCTGGTGCATTCATTAAAAAAATCTACTAGGGCCTGGCCTTTGATTGTAGCCCTTTGTTCAAACTTTGTTTCATATTGGCCGAGTTCAATCCCTAATTTTACCAATCCCCCCGAAGTCTCAGGCTTACTGAAGACTTTGCTTAAGAGGAAATCTGTCAATACCCTGATCGAATGTGCTTGGAATTATGCTCTGAGCTTTCGAGCTGTAGGAATCAAGCAATAAGCTAATTTCTCTATAACTAGGTATCGAACTTCTGCATCCTTCAACCGCCTGCTTACATAGTATGCCAATAGTTGCGATCCTTTGTCCTCTCGAATGAGTACCGAACTAATTGCTCGTTTCGATACTGCCATATATAGATACAATGATTCCTCACTCTCGGGTCTTGAGTGTATCAATGGTTTCTCACAATGGCTTTTCAATTACAAGAAAGCTTTTCTACAATCTTATCCCCATTCAAAGTTCTTTCTTTTCTTAATTACATCGAAGTAAGGTATGCATTTCAGTAGCTTTGGAGATAAACATGCTTAGCGCAGCTACTCTTCCGTTTAAGCTCATCAATTCCTTGCTAGTTTTTGGTTCGACCATATTCCTTATAGCTTGAATTTGGTCGGGACATGCCTTTATTCCTTGAGCACTTAACAAATAGCCAAATAACTTTCCAAAATGAACCCCAAAAGAGCACTTTTGCAGATATAACTTCATTTGATACCTCCGCAATGTCTCGAACATTCCCTCAAGATCTTTGTGATGGTTTTCAGGATTGCTAGATTTTACCAGTATGTCATCAACATAAACCTCCATATTTCTGCCAATTTGTTCTTTGAACATTCGATTAACTAATATTTGATAACTGGCCCTAGCATTCTTTAAACCAAATGGCATGGCTCTGTAAAATAAAATACCCACTCTATTATGAAGCTGGTATGATCTTCATTTGGCTTGAACATTGGTATCTGATTGTACCCCGAATAAGCATCCATAAGAGATAACAACTTGTGTCCGCTCGTTGCATCTACCAACTGATCTATTTGTGGCAACGGGAAATAGCCTTTTTGTCATGCTTTGTTTAAATATGTGTAATCAACACATGTTCTTCACTTTCCATTGACTTTTTCACCAGAACTAGGTTGGCTCCCCATTTGGGGTAATATACTTCCTAGATTAAACCATTTTCAAGGAGCCTATCGACTTCCTCTTTCAGAGCATTTAGTTGAACTTTATCCAATTGTCTCTTTCTTTGCCTTATGGGGGTTGCTCCTAGGTAGATGTTAAGGGCGTGACATATGACTGTCGGGTCAATTCCTACCATATCGGCATGTGACTAGGCAAAAACATCCTTGTTGTCTTTGAGGAACTGAATTAGATCTTTCTTTAGCTCGCCATCAAGATCTTTTCTCACTTTGACCACTTTAGAAACATCTTCATAATCTATTATGTTTCCTTAAGGTCCTATATAGGCTTATTCTCTTTATATCACCCCGACAATCAAACTCTGTGATTATTGGACCTTCTTTTGCTAATTTAGTGTCAACTCTCTTTTACTTGTTTCCTGCGGAAATGTGATACATATGCTTATTAGAGTTCTTATCATTAATCTTTGCTTCAAATGTGGGATGTAAAAATCCATCATCCGAAGGCTGTAAAGCAGTAGAAGAATCAAAATAAGTAAAATACTCCCTTTTATATCGATCAAGCATGGCAAGGTACATTTCACGGGAGCTGAATTATTCTCCCTGCACAGTCTACCAGCATCGCTTTGTCAAGAACTTCAACATAGGGTACTTTGGTGAGACGAAAGCATCAATTTCATCCAAGGCTGGCCTACCGAAGAAAGCGTTATAGTAGGAGGGTTGGTCAATTTTCACAAAGATGTTTTCAAATGTTCGGCAGATAAGAGGCACAGTCACTGTACTAGATGCTTTATTTTCCCTGTTGGAGTAGACCCTTTGTTTTCGAACCCAAATATCGGCTCGGTGCTCGGCTCTAATTTATGCTCTGGGATCTTCATCTGATCAAAGGCATGCTTGATGATGACATTAACTACACTACCTGTATCGACCAGAATTTTGGAGATGATTGAAAGCCAAATTTGTGCAATAATCATAAGGGGCTCGTTTTGTGGATAATGGACTCCTTTGCGTTGCTCTTGCAGGGTGAACACCATATTAGGCATTTGAATATTAAGACGTGGTGTGACGACCTAGATTTCAACGCTCGAAAATCGACATTCATACTTCACCCATATTCGAATGTCGTAGATTCAAACGTTCAAAACTGTTTCGCCGGAGCTTATAACAACATAAGGTGATAACAACATAGAGGAAACAAAATGAATTTTATTGATACACAACAATTGATACAACAATGATATAAATGAAATGATTAACATTATCAGAGATATACAACAGTGGTGCAAAACAAAGCGGCAACAGCAGTGGAAAGATAACATCTTCCGAAAGACAATCCAATATCTGAATCTTCATTGCCAAAGCTCCAAAACTCCAAATTAGAAGCGAGAACCACCTATCATGTTGAACTTGTAGCAAATGCAGTTAAATCCAATGTAATCTCCAAAACAAAGACTCCAAAGATTGTGAAAAGCTACACCTACTAGCTGACTATCAGATAACCTGACTCTAGGCTGCCCGTGTGGAAGATTGTGGGCACCTAGAGTTTAGAAAGGGAACAATAAACTACAAGTCAGTCATGGGACTGGTGTGAGTAAATAAAAACAGTTGTTTTGAATAAAAACAAAACAAAAAGAAATAAAAATAAATTCGCTATGCTTTTTGAAAAATGAAACTACCATAAGGCCTCCCGCCACACACACAATGCAATCGCATAATTGGAGGAGATTTCTCCTTATGATAGTCAAACATGCTTAATACACGAAAATCCTTTTGATACTATTATTAGTGCATAGTGCAGAAAACATTTTGAAAGTATAATATCAATCTTAGCCAGCATACATACCATTATAGTATGCCTACTATAGCTACCATGTTAAATGGCAGGTTCTACAACTAAAACCGAACAAGGCGCACATTGGGTGATTGGATTTCCAACAACTGGTCAAGGCTAAGGAACTTCCTTCACCGAATGGGTACGCCTTTGGTGGGATGCCCCGAGAACTTAACCAGATCTCTGCTAACACAAGGCCGGGTTACCACTATAACTAGGTAACTACTGATACGAGTATGCCATTCTTTGGACATCACCAACCTTTTTCCAAGGATCCTCAACACCAACAAATTCCAACAACCACATAATATCCGTTCTCCATACCATGATACCACTTTTTATGCAGAAGGAAATGCACATACCCTAAAGGGCGCGACCCTCATAACCTTGCCGCTTCCTTCCTATTTCGACCATTTCTGAGTTGTGAGGTTCGACGAAGTCTCCTCCACAAAGATACACTTTACACAAAAGCGATGCTTCGATCAACAAATGATCAGCACTTAGTATGCCACATTACCAAATTAGGAATATATTAAGAGTAACCATCAACTACATAACCTCTGAGCTTGTACGTCTTAGAGAAGGGTGTTAAGAAAAGAGAATAAATTCTCCACCACCAAACAGAAATGTATTTCATAGAAGCCAGCTTTACATCTCAAAGTGCAACGTCAGACATACGTCTATATAAGCCCATCCTGGGTCTAAATGGAACCGAAGGCACTTCAAAGAAGAAGTCCTTGCAAATCCCGATATTCACAATCCCTATCGGACTCCCCATCACATATGGAGAACTCTATACCAGAGCAACTCAGTGCAGAGACATTCGACAGATAATCCTTTCGTTTTTGAAAATACACGGTCTTCAACACCATCTTCAATTGCTGTCCATTACATCATATCATTTATTATGAATGGGTTTTATGACATAAAGTCCTCTCCCAGCTAAACCGAATAATGAGTGCTTGTTTCAAAAACATATGGATATATTGTGATCTTAGTCGAGCCACAACCTTAAACCCAAAACCTTTCCTTTTGAATGGTTTAAACAAATTTCCACTTTTAATCTTTTAAACAAATGATTCATCCTCTAAGATCCTCTTCAATTTGAAACACAGTTCATCAAATCTTTAACAAAGATTCATTCATAGCTTTCAAAACAATTTCCATTTCAAACTTGAAATCCTTTCAACAAAAACTAGGAATTCTTCCTTTATATGAAAGCAATTATCATTTGAAAAAAAAAGGTTTTCCGTTTCGGGAAAATTCGATTAAATTTGCTCAAGTTAAAGCCTTTTAAAGTGTAATTCGAAAAATTAGCGAACTGCCGTATCCTCACAAGCTCTATTTAAAATCCCACAATAATTCATTTATCATACTTCAAAAAATGGTTTAAATCCATGTATTTATATTGTATAACTACTTCAAACCTTGTTTCCCAAAATAATTTCAAAACAAGACAGAGTATAATCAAACTAAACTTTAATTTCAAAACTTCCTTTACAAAAGTTTTCTCATATTCAACCCAATTCCATTTCCAAACCATTTTTGATTCAAAATTAAACTTAAAAATCATTTCACCTTTTGAATAAAATATTGTTAAATTCAAAATAATCATGGTTTAACCAATTTCCCGTGAAATCCATATTCGTGTGTGTGTGGTGTAGTCCAGGGATTTTGCACACAATAATAGAATATCACAACCATCATCCATTGAAGCACAACAACGTCGATAAGCGGTATAATCCCATAATGCTTATCTTTCATTCACATATAAACAAGTAAATTCATTGCAGATAAATACATCACAGTTCATAGCTTAATCCACATAATTCACAAAACATCACACATCAGAGATATCAAATAATTTAAAGCATTCAATAGAATCCAATCATCCATAAGGTGGATCAATTAATCACTTGATCATAATTAATTTAAAATAAATTAAATACTTATGAATTAATCACTTAACTCTGATTAATTAACATTAATTAATTACAAACCATTTTAATTAATTATCCTTCAATCGTTTATTAATTGACCTTTAATAATAAAGTAATTAACCTTTAATTATTAATTAATCAACCTTAATTAATCTCATTAATTAATTAACCCTTAATTAATTAATTAACTAACCTATAATTACTTACATTAAGTAATTATCTTTTAATCAATTGATTAATTAACCTTTAATCATAAATTAATTATCCTTAAATCATAAATTAATTAACTCTTGATTAATCAATTAATTAACCTTTAATTATTAAATAATTAACATTCAATAAATTCATCATCTTTTACCTTAATTAATAAATCACATTAATTAATCAATCCTTTAAATTGATTACATAAATTAATTGACCTTTAATTATTAAGTTATTAACCTTTAATTACTTAATTAACTTTTAATTACTTACATTAATAAACTAATCACATTAATTAATTAATTAATTATCTTTAAGTAATTAAGTAACTAATTACATTTACTAATTAACTATCTTTACTAACTAATTAATGATCCTTTAATCTTAAGATAACCCATTTATCTTAATTTATTTCATAATCATTCTTTAAATCCTATTTGAAACAGCCTTTAAAATAAATTAACATAATCGTATAATTTAACTTAAACCCTTAAACTTAATCAAAATCATTATTTAAGATAAACCATTTATCTTTAAAATCTTATTTAAGTAATCCTTGAAAATTAAACATATGAATGTAACTCAAATACTTAAGTTAATTAAAACCATTATCTTTCAACTACCTAAATATACCATTGAAATTTATTTTAAAATAAACTTAAGAAGTCATTTAAAATAAAGAATTAAAAACTTGAACTTAATTATTTAAAATAATTATCTTAAAACTTTAACTAATTAACAAAACTAGTATAAAATATTTATTATTAATTAAGAAAGTGTTTGAAACCCGATTAAATTTGAAATTTGAAAAAACTTGTTTAATTTTAAAGATTAAAAACTGTTACAACACAAACCTGAGACGACTTTGGGTTTCAACCCGAGTCATTTTCCAATTTACCCGAGCCTTTCCCGAGCTACCCCTTTTCTTTTTAAAATTTTGCTATGTTTTTAAAATTTTATAACCCTATTATAAAAACCCATATGAGTTCCTTCAAGAACGAACCCGAGCCAAATTCGAAAATTCCCGAGTACGAATTCGAGTTTAACTTCATCTTCCTCAATCTTCAAACAAACCAGGCACACACATGTTCACGTGCACGTGCACATAAGGCCACTTCCGACCATCGCCGATACCTTCGACATGTCATCAACAACCATCTCAACATAATCCATCACCCAGCTTCGACGAAATCACCAGAGAATCGAAATCAAACGAGTTAACGAATACTTGAACCTACTTGATCAACCAAAAACGTCTCATGCCGCCATGTCACGACGCTAAGACCCTCGCGACTCCAACCATAACTTCATGGATCATCCACACACCTTTTCCCCACCTCTGGTCTTTCCACGTCGACGAAATCGACTCGAGAGCAACGTCTTCCCATCAGGTCGATAAAACCTTTCTTCACCATTTCCTAGCCGATCTTATGATCTGATTATCCTATAGCCATTTTTCTTGAGGTCCCCAGCCTACAACCCACCTCCAGCAACAACCACGACATCCAACTCTACGACATTCACCGAGAATCGACGAATTAAGCAATTCCGATCAACTCGAATTTTCTTATCAAATATAACCTTAAAAACTCTGGAATGATTATCCAAAATCATGATTTTGAAATGCGATCCTATGATTAAAACTCGAAATCCATACATTTGATTTTGGACTTAAATTTGATCATTCCTGTCATTTTCTATTTTTGAATTAAATACTAAATATTTTAACCTGAAATTATTTTTAAAAATAATGTTACAACCTTATACACATTTCATCTTCAAAGATCTTAGCCTATTATTGAATATATGAAGAGAATTTGAATTATCAAAGTGGATTTAGCCTGTAAATGTTTAAACAGAGAGATATATACCTGCAAACAGACATGCACACATCACACACACACAGCTATGTAGGCATATTAACATTCATGCAAACGTCTTTTCCCACAACAACTTCAAGTATTAATTATAGCATCAATAATCACAACAGATTCAAATCTTAAAATGGTGGTTTGCTCACCTGGATAAAGAAACAGAGAACTGTTCTTTGATTTGGAATTTTTTTTATTGATTTGAAACTGATCTAAAATGTTAGTTTGATGATTGTTGAGTTGAAGCTTTAATCTTTGCTTTGCTTGATTGTTTTAATTTGCTTTGGGTTTTCAGGTTTTTATTTTGAATTTTCCCAGGCTTTAAGATTGTTTGCTTTAGGACAAAAATCTAGAATTTTGATTTGCTCTGAAACTTGAAGTTCGAGATTTTCTTACATTTGATCAGGATGAAGACTATTTGATTTGCTTTTGAGTTTTGTTTTCTTTGATTTAATTTTTCTGGTTTGTATTATTTTTCCCAGGTTTGTTTTTCTTTGATTATCTTATTACCGGTTTTGGTTTTGAATATATCAAGGAAAACGAGAAAGAAAGGAGTAGAGTAATATATATATATAAACTTGTTTTTATTTTATTTATTATTTTTGAAAATAAAAGAAATAATGACACTTGTTTAATTGCTTACACATGTATTTATTAAGCCTACACTTGTAATACTAAGGTATATTAATTCTTACACATGTTATTATATTTTTAGAAATGTCAAAACCAATCATTTTTATGTTTAAACCGCTTTATTAAATTTTATTTAAATTTTATATTTTACATAGGTTTATATTTTTATTTTTATATATGTTTTATCTCATAAATTTTAAAAGATGTATTAATATTTTTAAATACGATTTATATTTTTCTAAAATTAATTAACGCGTTTCCTTTTTATAAATATTTATAACTTTAAAGAAATTGATTTTAAAACTAATTACATAAATAAATAAACATATATACATTATATTAGAGTTTAACCCTTATATAGTTCTTGAATTTTTTTATATTAAATTCAAAATATAACTTATTAAATATATACACACATATATTTTATATTCTTAATATTAGAAATCAAATTTTTATTAACTTATAAAATATAGAGTTTTAAATCCAAATTTATTTCCAAGATATTTTATTTAGAATTTCAAATCAAAATTCTATTTACAATATATATATATATAAATATATAACAAACACAAATATTATTTATTCTGGGAAAAAATTCAAATTAATTCACAATTAAATACAAAAATTTATATCAATTACCAATTTATATTTGGCTTAAAACTGGGATTGTTACAGATTCCCCCTTAAGAAAATTTCGTCCTCGAAATTTGCAAGACAGGGAGACAATAAAGAATGGATGAAAAGATAGAGAAATGGTTTACCAGATCAAACTGAATATCAATTCTATATTTGGCTTACCAAATCAGAATATCAACAATAGATGCGAGAGCGAACTTATTCAACGCTTCACGAAACACTCAGATCGCCAGATCTACGAAATATGCAGGGGTATTGGTTAGTTTGAAGGGATAACTAACCATTCATAGAATATATCTAGACCCAAAATAGACAAATGGATTCTAAACTTAGGTCAGAATACTCCAATGTATATACTAGCTTGTCCCTCTTCGGAGTTGGATCTCACAAGAAATCACAACAAAATTTTCAAAGTTTGGTTTTGATCGAAATCGTTTTATCGATACAATCTATTTTAGCTTCATATTTTGTTAACCGATTTATTCCAAATAAAATTTCAAATTATTAAAGTTAAAAACGAAAAGCAGATAGAAAACTGATGATAAGAATACGATATAGGAACCTTTTTATAACGTTAACAAAGATTTGCGGGGCCGCCACCACGCCAAAGCTTCTTCTTGTAGCTACCAGGAAACCATCAAAGAATTGGCATCGAATGATGATCAAAGAAGATCGATAGAAAAATTGTTTCCGTTGTTGCAGGGTATCGACCATTTGTAGTGGTACTCCCCTGTCCCCTACCTCATCCTCTTCTTGCACTCATTCTCACTATTAGTGAATAGTAAGAGAATTTACTGAGGCATACAGAATCTTAGGGATATACCCATTCTAGAGCATTTCGAACCCTATCTCTAATGAGTCACCTAATGTGTTATACTCCAAAGCTAAATTTCTTACTCAACCTTTAGCTTTGATACCAGATGCGACGACCCAGATTTTAGCGCTCAAAAATCGACATCTATACTTCACCCGTATTAGAATGCCGTAGATTAAAACGTTGAAAACCGATTCGTCGGAGCTTATAACAACATTAGGTGATAACAACACAGAAGAAACAAAATGAATTTTATTGAAACACAACAATGATACAACAATGTTACAAATGAAATAATCAACATTATCAGAGATATACAACAACGGAGCAAAACAAAGCAGCAACAGCGGTAGAAAGATAACATCTTCCAAAAGAGAATCCAATATCTATATCTTCATTGCCAAAGCTCCCAAACTCCAAACCAGAAGCGAGAACCACCAATCACATTGAACTTCTAGCAAATCCGGTTAAATACAATGCGATCGCCAAATCAAAGACTCTAAAGATTGCCAAAAGCTACACCTACTAGCTGACTATTAGAAAACCTGACTCTAGGCTGCTCGTGTGGTAAATTGTGGGCACCTAGAGTTTAGAAAGGAAACAATAAACACCAGGTCAGTCATGGGACTGGTGTGAGAAAACAAAAACAGTTTTTTTTGAACAAAAACAAAGCAAAAACGAAATAAAAAGAAATTCACTATGCTTTTTGGAAAATGAAACTACTATAAGGCCTCCCGCCACACAATGAAATCACACAATTGGAGGAGATTTCTCCTTATGATAGTCAAATATGCTTCATACATGAAAATCTTTTTGATATTATTATTAGTGCATAGTGTAGAAAATATTTCGAAAGTATAACATCAATCTTAGCCAGCATACATACCATTATAGCACGACTACTATAGCTACCATGTTGAATGGCAGGTTCTACAACTAAAACCGTACATGTTCGTCGACGGAAGTTCTATCGGTTTAGAAAACCGTCGAACGAATTTAGAGATAAAAATAACCGCAAGCGCACGGTGTACGTATGTAGCACGCGGCGAATACAGGTCGATCCGCAGGGAATTGATGATTTTAAATTTCCTACTCAATCAAATTTACCCAAAGTTGAGAGTGAATAGTTAGAAATGTAAGAAACTAACAAAAACTAGCAAAAGAAAATGATAAAAATATGAGAGTCAAAAGAACAATTTAGAGATAAAATCCACTCTCTAGATCATATAAATCAACAAAATGAAGTTATGATCTCTCTTTTCTTTTCATTAGTGTAATTAGTTGATGTGTTTATCAAAAGTATGATATATTTGTGCTATTAATTAGCCCAATATAAACCATCAAACTATAACACAACCACTAATACACATTTAATTCTCATGAAATATGACAACAAAGTTGAAATAAAAATCTATTTTAAGCATAGCCTATTAACTATTGTTTAGAAATATAGGCTATCAAATTTCAATTTCAACATTCACTTCTTTGCCATAATCATATTTAGATGAAGAGGCAATTTGTGTTATGTTTGTTTAAGCATAGCCTATTTGTTATGAACAACATAGACTATTAAATTCAAAGCTAAACAACATCATTAAACCACTTCAAGTGTTTCCAATAAAGCACAAAAAGAGAGCATAAACATCAAAATGTTGCATCTACATACTAGAGAGCTTCATTACCCCTAAATTGTAGGGATTAAGCTCTCATATTTGTTATAAAATCAACAAATGTAGAAAGCAACATGAAATCAAAAAGAAAGGAAAATGAAAGCTAATGGAAAAGACAACTATTCTAACTGCATAAAGGAAAACTACACTACTTGCATAAAAGGAAATGAACATGTAATAAAAAAAAACAATAATTAACATTGCATAAAAGAAAAGAATTACATAAGAGAAGAAATGGCTAAGAAGCCATGGAAAGAGAAAGAGAGCTTTTTTTTATTTTCTAAACTAAAACTAACTAACTAAGAGGAGGATGGCTACATGAAACATAAGGGGTATTTATACAAGTTTTAAAACCCTAATTCATTTTTTGGGGAATGCCCAAAATGCCCCTTAGGAAGTGTGGAGGCCAAGTAATCACTAACATGTCTTAAGCCCCCATTAAGTGTACATGAAGCCATTAAGTCCAAAAGCATGTGCATTAGCCTTTAATTTGTACATTAAGGTATGTGGGTAGGTGGGGTCCTCCATGATCTTCACTTTGAATTATTTCCATCTTCATTCCTTTATATCCATTTTGTGCATGCATGTTTCTTCATGAACCCACTAATATGAGAAGCTAAATTCCTACAAAATATTATAGAAATTTCCAATTAAATTCTTTCAAATTAATATACGCGCACAAATGGCCATTTTGCCCTTATATAAAGATGAATATGTGAAAATTTGGAATTAATATGAATTTTGGTTAAAACAAGTTAAAATACCCAATATGATCATTTATTTAATTTAAATAGAATAAATATGGTGGTAAAAATATGCACATTTACGTGCACATCAAATACCCCCACACTTATCTTTTTATTCGTCCTCGAATAAACTAAAACTAAGATAAATCCGTTTTCGTAGGAAGCACGATTGCATTGAGCGTATGCAACAAGCCGTTAAACCTCTGGGTGTCCCCAGTAGGACCAGTGTTGTCTCGTGAGGGTTTTCAGCGGATACTACCCACAAAATCAAAATGCAGGATGAAAATATTTACAAAATGCAAGATATATTTAGAAAGAGATGAATGCAAATTTTTGAAAATATTTACAAATGAAGGATTTATTTTTAAATTGACACGAATAATTTAAATATAGGTTTTGGTTATTCTCTTGAAAATTTATGTCATTTACTGGTCAAAATTTTCAGCAAAAATCAAGTTATCATAACAAATAGACAATAGTTTAACTTGTTGTTTCGGTTGATAACAAAGTGTAATTATAAAATGGATCCTTAGTTGATTATCAAAGTTTATCAAAGTGGTATTTTCATTTCTTTTCAATAACAAATCAAATCAAATAAGTAAAAATAGTGCTAGGATTTCAATTGCTTGCTCTCTCATTATTTGCAAGAAAAATTACACACCTAGCTCAGGTAAACTGAGGCCAGATATACCACCCATGCACTGCCTTTAGGGCTTATATGAGGGGAGTACAGAGCATGGCGAGTGCACACACTTTCATGCATACACTATCGACTGTAGGTGGTTTTTATTAAGTCTTTTTTTTACATGTGTTCCATACATCATAACCGTGAGGACTTTTAAATGAGCATGAAAGCACATAATCAAAAATTCCAAGTAATCACCCATGCATAACCGTGAGGACTTTTAAATGAGAGTGAATACTTGGATGTTATTATTTTTTATTTTTATATTTTTTTGAGTGGGAGTTTTGCAAAATCATCTTAGCACCATTTAACTTAGAAGACAAAAAAAATGTTATGTCCTTTACTTTAAATCAACCACTTTTTAAAACAAAGATTTTCAATTAGGATGTACTTCATAATTAACGCGTATGAATCTTCCTATATACTAGTTAAACCATTATTATTTGTAATCAAACTTCATTTTTATTTTTGTTAAGACCAATAAATTTTCAAAAATTTCACTTTAATAAACCAAAGCCATACATATATCTTATAGTGTTTCTTTTAAAAATAAATCAAAAGAAAATTTGTTTTTGGGATTTTTTTTGTTTTTTTTGTTTTTGTGATTTTAAAGCAAAAATAAACCATGAAAAAAAAAATGAAGATGAGTCTACCCCCCACACTTGATTTTGATTGTGTCCCCACAGTCAACCCAAGTGAAAGGGATGTTTATTATTATTTACACGAAAACGAACGGTATTTACACGAGATCGGAAAGTATATTGTAAAAAAGTAAATGAAACGGTCTTCCAAAGACCGATTCATTTGTCTCGTCAAATATGCGAGACACAGCTTAAGCACGAAAAACCAAATCGTAAAAGATTTCGCAGTTGAATGTGGATTTGGAAAAACGAAAGTCATTTTATTTAAAATCATACGAGTTGTTTTATTTTCGATGATTTTTGGGGTAGATAGAAAAATTGGTTGAAGTTCAATTTCTTTCAAAGTATCGATTTCAAAATCAAAATGGTGATCGAAATTTTCCCCTTCAAAATTTAACAACTCGTTTTCAAAAAGTCCATAAAACTCATGTTCGTTAAATTCGACTTCCTTTGTTGGATTGTCAACAACTTCATCATGTAAATCGAGTTTCAAAGTTGTCGTATTTAAATTTTTAGAAAAAGGAAGATCGAAGTTTAAATCGAGTTTCGCACCCTCAAAAGAATTGAGATCCAACCCAATTGCCATGTTTTCAACAACTTCACTAAGATCGTCATTTTCAGTTTGAAAGGTTGTTATTTGAAAATCGTCAATTTTGGTAAAAGATGGATTATGATTTGACTCGTCACACGTTTGGATTTGGTTTTGTTTCTCACGTTGTTTCGTATATGTTTCGAACAACAAATCCATGTGATCATTGTAGATTTCATCCATTTGTTCAACAAAATCCAATTTATAGTTATTAACTTGAGAATTTTCGATTGGATTTGTTGAGAACAAAAATTTTCAATCGCATCGTAGTCGAGATTATTCCCATTGCCAAAATTATTTGAAAAGTGGATCACATTTTCATTTTGATTTTGAAATTCATTTTGGAGTTCAAAATTGAATTGGCATGGGTTATGCTCGAAATCATTTGACTTTTGAAGTGAATTCAAATTTTGATTATTTTGAAAACTTTGATTCGAGTTATCGCACAAATATGAATTACACAACTTATTTATCATTTGATTTTGTTGTGTAGCGATTTCAAGTAAAGATGAAATGCTATTTTCAAGATTTGAAGGTTGGTCATCATTTTGAAAATTTTGAGGTTCAAAATTCGAATCGTTTAAACAATAGTTGTTGTTGAAATATCCATAAGAATTTGAAGTGAAATTATATGGATTATATTGATTTTCACAACTGTTGTAAAATTCATGTATGTGGGGAAAATCGGACATTTTCAATAATGTTTTTGTGTTTTTTCTTTGTAAAAGAAAAATATTTACAAATGGAATTTAATTTTCGAAAGGGAAATTGATTTTTGTTTGGTTTTCAAATTTTTTTCTTTGTTTTTGAGATTTTTTTTTTTTTGGATTTTGTGTTTCTAAATTTTTTTTGGATTTTTTTGAAAAGAGTTTTAAAGTTTCAAAGAAATATAAAAGGAATATTTACACTTTTTTAGTTTTGGATTTTTGATTTTTTTTAAATATGCATGAACTAATGCACCTAAATGAATGCAAGGGTTAATTACAAATGATTTATCCTATGTTAACCCAAAATTGTATAATCACAAATTGGCTTAGATAAACAAGATAGTTCTCAACCAGGTAACGGACAGGATTTATCGGTGCACCACGAATCACCGTAGCAATGCAGCCGAAGGTTTAAGTACCTTCAAAGAAACAATTCAGTATAATATTTACGAATCACCGTAATATTTATAACTGATTATTGCTCTGCCGTAGCCTAGACACCAAGAAATTAAATTGTTCAAAGAAGACAAATTGTCAATATACAATTAAGAGCCATTGTTATTATTAATTAAAATTCTAAGATGAAATGCAAAGCAAAAATTAAACGTGTATTAACAATGCAACTAAGAATGGATGTTTGGTTTTTTTTGCTATAAAATGCAAATGCAAGCAACGAACAATGCAAGGAAAATGCAAACTAGAGACGAAAGCAAAAAACTTTTTTTTTTAAACAAGCAAGCACAGCAGTTTTATAGCAACAGCTCCTCTTCTTCTGAAATTCTGTTTCGTCAACCTGAAATAAAAACAAAATATATACAATTTTTTTATATCAAAGAAAGACTAAAACAAACGAAAAAAAAATAGAACAAACTAAACCCAAACAAATTCACAACAACCCCACCTTTTTTTTAACAAATTTGAAAGTTTTTTTTTTGCGGGAAGGAAACTTAAAAGTGAAGTTTTACTTAAAAAAAATAATTTTTTTTTAAAGTATAATACTTCAAACAAAACTAAAACTAAAACCAAAACTAAACTTTATCACAAAATCTTTTGTGTTTTAGAGACATAGGGCCCAGCCCAAACAGAAAATACACCGAAGCTTTTATCGTTCCCACCAAACAAATCAAATCCCCAAACAAAAATCGATTCTTAAAAGAAAATTATCACTTGCTTCGAAAAAAATAAAATTAAATCGATTTCCCACAATAATTCAAGCCTCGTTGAAATTTTGTAAGTGCAGGGCCGGCGGGAGGGGGGTTCGCTCGCTTGCGTGCCTGTCGTGGGTTTTGGGTGGATGAAATCGCGAATTGAGCGATGGGGTTGAGTTCGAGTTGCGATTGGTGGCGATGGAGGTGTATGGAAATGCAGAAGTTGATGGCAATTCAGTCGCGTGTGATTGGGGTTGGCCGCATGGTCGGTATTGTTCGAGTGGATGATGGAGGCGGTTCGATTCGGTTGAGCGATTGGTGGTCGAAACTTTGGCTATAGATGGTTGCGAGTTGGAAATGTGGAATTGTGGAAGCGATGTGGTTAATGGAAGTGGACCGGTTGCTGGATTGGGTAGCTTGAAGTTTGGGGTTTGGTGCTTGAAGGGATGCTGCAGTGGTTGCCGAAGGCTGTAGGAGGTGGCAGGAGAAGGAAGCGGTGGTTCAGTGGTCACTGGTGGAGTAGGATGTTGCACAGTGTAGGCAACTGTTTGGTGAACTGATGGATGGCACTGGAATGTTTATAACAAAGAATGGTGGAAGTGTTTGATGTATAGGGGCCAGTGTTGATGATGCAGAGGGAAGTTGTAGTGGGAAATTGAAGTTGTTGTGGAGGGGGGTTGTGGAGTGCGGTGGCAGTTTGTCGCGGTGGTTGTTTAGGAGTGTGCACAGAGATGTTTTGGTGTTGTATTGGAATTCTGGCGGAGGAGAAGTGGCAATTCGATGGCAAGTCGATGGTGCTCGCTGTTGTATTGTGACGTGGGTGTATGGTGGTTTCAAAGTTTGACAGTGGCACTGTTGTGGTTGAATTGTCGTAGAGTTGATGGTGGTCGGCAGTAAGGTATGAAGGAAGTTAGGAAGGAAGGTTTGCAGGTGGAAAGAGGTGATAGGCAGTGGGGTGATGGTCAGTAGCAGTTGTGAATTGGATGGAAAAGCAAGCAACTTGGTGGTATGAGGCAGTGGTTTGGGTTGTGAGTGAATGGCAGAGATGTCAGAGTTGAGGGTGATGTATCAGTGGTGGGGAAGTTGTCGACGTGGCTAGTGATTGGGTATTGGCTGTTGGAGTTTGATGCTGTTGACAGTTGATGTAGTTGGTTTGGGTTCTGGTTAGTATGTAAGTGATTGTGGTTGTGTGCAGTGGACAGGCAAAGGCAGTTGGAAGTATGGGTTGTGGCAGTGCAGTGGCTTTTGGAAAGAAGTGTCTGGTTGTATAAGGTAGGGGGTGGATGGACATGAATGGTTAGAGGGATATGCAGTGTAGAAGGTGTTTGAATGTAGGAATTTGATTGAAAGTATGAATGGTTAGGAGGTGGCAGTTGTGTTGGTGAGGAGAAAGATGGTACAGGCAATTGAGGGAAGAAATGAAGACAGTGGGGAGATGGTTACAGCAGTGATGTTTCTGTAATATGCAGAAACAGTGAACAGAGAATGTTGATATGCAGTAAGGTGCAACAGTGCACTGTTATATACACAAGAGATTTTTTTTGTAAATGTAAATAAAAGGAGGAAATGAAATTTAAAAAGATGTGAATGCAATAAAAAGAAATTCTTTTGAAATTGTGTATGCCTCTTTTTTTTTTTATGAAAATGCAAATGGAAAATGAAAAGAAAACAAGCACACAAAGAAAATGCAATCAAAAACCACACAAACACACACTATTTTTTTTAAATGCAAACACACACAACAAACACACAATAAAAATCAAACAAAAATAATTTGAAGAGTAGAAAATCAAAATTAAAACAAATCCCCGGCAACGGCGCCAAAAACTTGTTCTTCGACGGAAGTTCTATCGGTTTAGAAAACCGTCGAACGAATTTAGAGATAAAAATAACCGCAAGCGCACGGTGTACGTATGTAGCACGCGGCGAATACGGGTCGATCCGCAGGGAATTGATGATTTTAAATTTCCTACTCAATCAAATTAACCCAAAGTTGAGAGTGAATAGTTAGAAATGTAAGAAACTAACAAAAACTAGCAAAAGAAAATGATAAAAATATGAGAGTCAAAAGAACAATTTAGAGATAAAATCCACTCTCTAGATCATATAAATCAACAAAATGAAGTTATGATCTCTCTTTTCTTTTCATTAGTGTAATTAGTTGATGTGTTTATCATAAGTATGATATATTTGTGCTATTAATTAGCCCAATATAATCCATCAAACTATAACACAACCACTAATACACATTTAGTTCTCATGAAATATGACAACAAAGTTGAAATAAAAATCTATTTTAAGCATAGCCTATTAACTATTGTTTAGAAATATAGGCTATCAAATTTCAATTTCAACATTCACTTCTTTGCCATAATCATATTTAGATGAAGAGGCAATTTGTGTTATGTTTGTTTAAGCATAGCCTATTTGTTATGAACAACATAGACTATTAAATTCAAAGCTAAACAACATCATTAAACCACTTCAAGTGTTTCCATTAAAGCACAAAAAGAGAGCATAAACATCAAAATGTTGCATCTACATACTAGAGAGCTTCATTACCCCTAAATTGTAGGGATTAAGCTCTCACATTTGTTATAAAATCAACAAATGTAGAAAGCAACATGAAATCAAAAAGAAAGGAAAATGAAAGCTAATGGAAAAGACAACTATTCTAACTGCATAAAGGAAAATCTACACTACTTGCATAAAAGGAAATGAACATGTAATAAAAAAAAACAATAATTAACATTGCATAAAAGAAAAGAATTACATAAGAGAAGAAATGGCTAAGAAGCCATGGAAAGAGAAAGAGAGCTTTCTTTTATTTTCTAAACTAAAACTAACTA
The DNA here is from genome assembly GCA_030765085.1 of Allium cepa. Taxonomy (NCBI): domain Eukaryota; kingdom Viridiplantae; phylum Streptophyta; class Magnoliopsida; order Asparagales; family Amaryllidaceae; genus Allium; species Allium cepa. The sequence goes on along the minus strand of CM060937.1, from coordinate 869,463,440 downwards.
ACTAAGAGGAGGATGGCTACATGAAACATAAGGGGTATTTATACAAGTTTTAAAACCCTAATTCACTTTTTGGGGAATGCCCAAAATGCCCCTTAGGAAGTGTGGAGGCCAAGTAATCATTAACATGTCTTAATCCCCCATTAAGTGTACATGAAGCCATTAAGTCCAAAAGCATGTGCATTATCCTTTAATTTGTACATTAAGGTATGTGGGTAGGTGGGGTCCTCCATGATCTTCACTTTGAATTATTTCCATCTTCATTCCTTTATATCCATTTTGTGCATGCATGTTTCTTCATGAACCCACTAATATGAGAAGCTAAATTCCTACAAAATATTATAGAAATTTCCAATTAAATTCTTTCAAATTAATATACGCGCACAAATGGCCATTTTGCCCTTATATAAAGATGAATATGTGAAAATTTGGATTTAATATGAATTTTGGTTAAAACAAGTTAAAATACCCAATATGATCATTTATTTAATTTAAATAGAATAAATATGGTGGTAAAAATATGCACATTTACGTGCACATCAAATACCCCCACACTTATCTTTTTATTCGTCCTCGAATAAACTAAAACTAAGATAAATCCGTTTTCGTAGGAAGCACGATTGCATTGAGCGTATGCAACAAGCCGTTAAACCTTTGGGTGTCCCCAGTAGGACCAGTGTTGTCTCGTGAGGGTTTTCAGCGGATACTACCCACAAAATCAAAATGCAGGATGAAAATATTTACAAAATGCAAGATATATTTAGAAAGAGATGAATGCAAATTTTTGAAAATATTTACAAATGAAGGATTTATTTTTAAATTGACACGAATAAGTTAAATATAGGTTTTGGTTATTCTCTTGAAAATTTATGTCATTTACTGGTCAAAATTTCCAACAAAAATCAAGTTATCATAACAAATAGACAATAGTTTAACTTTTTGTTTCGGTTGATAACAAAGTGTAATTATAAAATGGATCCTTAGTTGATTATCAAAGTTTATCAAAGTGGTATTTTCATTTCTTTTCAATAACAAATCAAATCAAATAAGTAAAAATAGTGCTAGGATTTCAATTGCTTGCTCTCTCATTATTTGCAAGAAAAATTACACACCTAGCTCAGGTAAACTGAGGCCAGATATACCACCCATGCACTGCCTTTAGGGCTTATATGAGGGGAGTACAGAGCATGGCGAGTGCACACACTTTCATGCATACACTATCGACTGTAGGTGGTTTTTATTAAGTCTTTTTTTTACATGTGTTCCATACATCATAACCGTGAGGACTTTTAAATGAGCATGAAAGCACATAATCAAAAATTCCAAGTAATCACCCATGCATAACCGTGAGGACTTTTAAATGAGAGTGAATACTTGGATGTTATTATTTTTTATTTTTATATTTTTTTGAGTGGGAGTTTTGCAAAATCATCTTAGCACCATTTAACTTAGAAGACAAAAAAATGTTATGTCCTTTACTTTAAATCAACCACTTTTTAAAACAAAGATTTTCAATTAGGATGCACTTCATAATTAACACGTATGAATCTTCCTATATACTAGTTAAACCATTATTATTTGTAATCAAACTTCATTTTTATTTTTGTTAAGACCAATAAATTTTCAAAAATTTCACTTTAATAAACCAAAGCCATACATATATCTTATAGTGTTTCTTTTAAAAATAAATCAAAAGAAAATTTGTTTTTGGGATTTTTTTTGTTTTTTTTTGTTTTTGTGATTTTAAAGAAAAAATAAACCATGAAAAAAAAAATGAAGATGAGTCTACCCCCCACACTTGATTTTGATTGTGTCCCCACAGTCAACCCAAGTGAAAGGGATGTTTATTATTATTTACACGAAAACGAACGGTATTTACACGAGATCGGAAAGTATATTGTCAAAAAGTAAATGAAACGGTCTTCCAAAGACCGATTCATTTGTCTCGTCAAATATGCGAGACACAGCTTAAGCACGAAAAACCAAATCGTAAAAGATTTCGCAGTTGAATGTGGATTTGGAAAAACGAAAGTCATTTTATTTAAAATCATACGAGTTGTTTTATTTTCGATGATTTTTGGGGTAGATAGAAAAATTGGTTGAAGTTCAATTTCTTTCAAAGTATCGATTTCAAAATCAAAATGGTGATCGAAATTTTCCCCTTCAAAATTTAACAACTCGTTTTCAAAAAGTCCATAAAACTCATGTTCGTTAAATTCGACTTCCTTTGTTGGATTATCAACAACTTCATCATGTAAATCGAGTTTCAAAGTTGTCGTATTTAAATTTTTAGAAAAAGGAAGATCGAAGTTTAAATCGAGTTTCGCACCCTCAAAAGAATAGAAATCCAACTCAATTGCCATGTTTTCAACAACTTCACTAAGATCGTCATTTTCAGTTTAAAAGGTTGTTATTTGAAAATCGTCAATTTTGGTAAAAGATGGATTATGATTTGACTCGTCACACGTTTGGATTTGGTTTTGTTTCTCACGTTGTTTCGTATATGTTTCGAACAACAAATCCATGTGATCATTGTAGATTTCATCCATTTGTTCAACAAAATCCAATTTATATTTATTAACTTGAGAATTTTCGATTTGGATTTGTGAGAACAAAAATTTTCAATCGCGTCGTAGTCGAGATTATTCCCATTGCCAAAATTATTTGAAAAGTGGATCACATTTTCATTTTGATTTTGAAATTCATTTTGGAGTTCAAAATTGAATTGGCATGGGTTATGCTCGAAATCATTTGACTTTTGAAGTGAATTCAAATTTTGATTATTTTGAAAACTTTGATTCGAGTTATCGCACAAATATGAATTACACAACTTATTTATCATTTGATTTTGTTGTGTAGCGATTTCAAGTAAAGATGAAATGCTATTTTCAAGATTTGAAGGTTGGTCATCATTTTGAAAATTTTGAGGTTCAAAATTCGAATCGTTTAAACAATAGTTGTTGTTGAAATATCCATAAGAATTTGAAGTGAAATTATATGGATTATATTGATTTTCACAACTGTTGTAAAATTCATGTATGTGGGGAAAATCGGACATTTTCAATAATGTTTTTGTGTTTTTTCTTTGTAAAAGAAAACTATTTACAAATGGAATTTAATTTTCAAAAGGGAAATTGATTTTTGTTTGGTTTTCAAATTTTTTTCTTTGTTTTTGAGATTTTTTTTTTTTCGATTTTGTGTTTCTAAATTTTTTTTGGATTTTTTTGAAAAGAGTTTTAAAGTTTCAAAGAAATATAAAAGGAATATTTACACTTTTTTAGTTTTGGATTTTTGATTTTTTTTAAATATGCATGAACTAATGCACCTAAATGAATGCAAGGGTTAATTACAAATGATTTATCCTATGTTAACCCAAAATTGTATAATCACAAATTGGCTTAGATAAATAAGATAGTTCTCAGCCAGGTAACGGACAGGATTTATCGGTGCACCATGAATCACCGTAGCAATGCAGCCGAAGGTTTAAGTACCTTCAAAGAAACAATTCAGTATAATATTTACGAATCATCGTAATATTTATAACTGATTATTGCTCTGCCGTAGCCTAGACACCAAGAAATTAAATTGTTCAAAGAAGACAAATTGTCAATATACAATTAAGAGCCATTGTTATTATTAATTAAAATTCTAAGATGAAATGCAAAGCAAAAATTAAACGTGTATTAACAATGCAACTAAGAATGGATTTTTGTTTTTTTTGCTATAAAATGCAAATGCAAGCAACGAACAATGCAAGGAAAATGCAAACTAGAGATGAAAGCAAAAAACTTTTTTTTTTAAACAAGCAAGCACAGCAGTTTTATAGCAACAGCTCCTCTTCTTCTGAAATTCTGTTTCGTCAACCTGAAATAAAAACAAAATATATACAATTTTTTTATATCAAAGAAAGACTAAAACAAACGAAAAAAAAATAGAACAAACTAAACCCAAACAAATTCACAACAACCCCACCTTTTTTTTAACAAATTTGAAAGTTTTTTTTTTGCGGGAAGGAAACTTAAAAGTGAAGTTTTACTTAAAAAAAATAATTTTTTTTTAAAGTATAATACTTCAAACAAAACTAAAACTAAAACCAAAACTAAACTTTATCACAAAATCTTTTGTGTTTTAGAGACATAGGGCCCAGCCCAAACAGAAAATACACCGAAGCTTTTATCGTTCCCACCAAACAAATCAAATCCCCAAACAAAAATCGATTCTTAAAAGAAAATTATCACTTGCTTCGAAAAAAATAAAATTAAATCGATTTCCCACAATAATTCAAGCCTCGTTGAAATTTTGTAAGTGCAGGGCCGGGGGGAGGGGGGTTCGCTCGCTTGCGTGCCTGTCGTGGGTTTTGGGTGGATGAAATCGCGAATTGAGCGATGGGGTTGAGTTCGAGTTGCGATTGGTGGTGATGGAGGTGTATAGAAATGCAGAAGTTGATGGCAATTCAGTCGCGTGTGATTGGGGTTGGCCGCATGGTCGGTATTGTTCGAGTGGATGATGGAGGCGGTTCGATTTGGTTGAGCGATTGGTGGTCGAAACTTTGGCTATAGATGGTTGCGAGTTGGAAATGTGGAATTGTGGAAGCGATGTGGTTAATGGAAGTGGACCGGTTGCTGGATTGGGTAGCTTGAAGTTTGGGGTTTGGTGCTTGAAGGGATGCTGCAGTGGTTGCCGAAGGCTGTAGGAGGTGGCAGGAGAAGGAAGCGGTGGTTCAGTGGTCACTGGTGGAGTAGGATGTTGCACAGTGTAGGCAACTGTTTGGTGAACTGATGGATGGCACTGGAATGTTTATAACAAAGAATGGTGGAAGTGTTTGATGTATAGGGGCCAGTGTTGATGATGCAAAGGGAAGTTGTAGTGAGAAATTGAAGTTGTTGTGGAGGGGGGTTGTGGAGTGCGGCGGCAGTTTGTCGCGGTGGTTGTTTAGGAGTGTGCACAGAGATGTTTTGGTGTTGTATTGGAATTCTGGCGGAGGAGAAGTGGCAATTCGATGGCAAGTCGATGGTGCTCGCTGTTGTATTGTGACGTGGGTGTATGGTGGTTTCAAAGTTTGACAGTGGCACTGTTGTGGTTGAATTGTCGTAGAGTTGATGGTGGTCGGCAGTAAGGTATGAAGGAAGTTAGGCAGGAAGGTTTGCAGGTGGAAAGAGGTGATAGGCAGTGGGGTGATGGTCAGTAGCAGTTGTGAATTGGATGGAAAAGCAAGCAACTTGGTGGTATGAGGCAGTGGTTTGGGTTGTGAGTGAATGGCAGAGATGTCAGAGTTAAGGGTGATGTATCAGTGGTGGGGAAGTTGTCGACGTGGCTAGTGATTGGGTATTGGCTGTTGGAGTTTGATGCTGTTGACAGTTGATGTAGTTGGTTTGGGTTCTGGTTAGTATGTAAGTGATTGTGGTTGTGTGCAGTGGACAGGCAAAGGCAGTTGGAAGTATGGGTTGTGGCAGTGCAGTGGCTTTTGGAAAGAAGTGTCTGGTTGTATAAGGTAGGGGGTGGATGGACATGAATGGTTAGAGGGATATGCAGTGTAGAAGGTGTTTGAATGTAGGAATTTGATTGAAAGTATGAATGGTTAGGAGGTGGCAGTTGTGTTGGTGAGGAGAAAGATGGTACAGGCAATTGAGGGAAGAAATGAAGACTGTGGGGAAATGGTTACAGCAGTGATGTTTCTGTAATATGCAGAAACAGTGAACAGAGAATGTTGATATGCAGTAAGGTGCAATAGTGCACTGTTATATACACAAGAGATTTTTTTTGTAAATGTAAATAAAAGGAGGAAATGAAATTTAAAAAGATGTGAATGCAATAAAAAGAAATTCTTTTGAAATTGTGTATGCCTCTTTTTTTTTATGAAAATGCAAATGGAAAATGAAAAGAAAACAAGCACACAAAGAAAATGCAATCAAAAACCACACAAACACACACTATTTTTTTTAAATGCAAACACACACAACAAACACACAATAAAAATCAAACAAAAATAATTTGAAGAGTAGAAAATCAAAATCAAAACAAATCCCCGGCAACGGCGCCAAAAACTTGTTCGTCGACGGAAGTTCTACCGGTTTAGAAAACCGTCGAACGAATTTAGAGATAAAAATAACCGCAAGCGCACGGTGTACGTATGTAGCACGCGGCGAATACGGGTCGATCCGTAGGGAATTGATGATTTTAAATTTCCTACTCAATCAAATTAACCCAAAGTTGAGAGTGAATAGTTAGAAATGTAAGAAACTAACAAAAACTAGCAAAAGAAAATGATAAAAATATGAGAGTCAAAAGAACAATTTAGAGATAAAATCCACTCTCTAGATCATATAAATCAACAAAATGAAGTTATGATCTCTCTTTTCTTTTCATTAGTGTAATTAGTTGATGTGTTTATCATAAGTATGATATATTTGTGCTATTAATTAGCCCAATATAATCCATCAAACTATAACACAACCACTAATACACATTTAGTTCTCATGAAATATGACAACAAAGTTGAAATAAAAATCTATTTTAAGCATAGCCTATTAACTATTGTTTAGAAATATAGGCTATCAAATTTCAATTTCAACATTCACTTCTTTGCCATAATCATATTTAGATGAAGAGGCAATTTGTGTTATGTTTGTTTAAGCATAGCCTATTTGTTATGAACAACATAGACTATTAAATTCAAAGCTAAACAACATCATTAAACCACTTCAAGTGTTTCCATTAAAGCACAAAAAGAGAGCATAAACATCAAAATGTTGCATCTACATACTAGAGAGCTTCATTACCCCTAAATTGTAGGGATTAAGCTCTCATATTTGTTATAAAATCAACAAATGTAGAAAGCAACATGAAATCAAAAAGAAAGGAAAATGAAAGCTAATGGAAAAGACAACTATTCTAACTGCATAAAGGAAAATCTACACTACTTGCATAAAAGGAAATGAACATGTAATAAAAAAAAACAATAATTAACATTGCATAAAAGAAAAGAATTACATAAGAGAAGAAATGGCTAAGAAGCCATGGAAAGAGAAAGAGAGCTTTCTTTTATTTTCTAAACTAAAACTAACTAACTAAGAGGAGGATGGCTACATGAAACATAAGGGGTATTTATACAAGTTTTAAAACCCTAATTCACTTTTTGGGGAATGCCCAAAATGCCCCTTAGGAAGTGTGGAGGCCAAGTAATCATTAACATGTCTTAATCCCCCATTAAGTGTACATGAAGCCATTAAGTCCAAAAGCATGTGCATTATCCTTTAATTTGTACATTAAGGTATGTGGGTAGGTGGGGTCCTCCATGATCTTCACTTTGAATTATTTCCATCTTCATTCCTTTATATCCATTTTGTGCATGCATGTTTATTCATGAACCCACTAATATGAGAAGCTAAATTCCTACAAAATATTATAGAAATTTCCAATTAAATTCTTTCAAATTAATATACGCGCACAAATGGCCATTTTGCCCTTATATAAAGATGAATATGTGAAAATTTGGATTTAATATGAATTTTGGTTAAAACAAGTTAAAATACCCAATATGATCATTTATTTAATTTAAATAGAATAAATATGGTGGTAAAAATATGCACATTTACGTGCACATCAAATACCCCCACACTTATCTTTTTATTCGTCCTCGAATAAACTAAAACTAAGATAAATCCGTTTTCGTAGGAAGCACGATTGCATTGAGCGTATGCAACAAGCCGTTAAACCTTTGGGTGTCCCCAGTAGGACCAGTGTTGTCTCGTGAGGGTTTTCAGCGGATACTACCCACAAAATCAAAATGCAGGATGAAAATATTTACAAAATGCAAGATATATTTAGAAAGAGATGAATGCAAATTTTTGAAATTTTTTACAAATGAAGGATTTATTTTTAAATTGACACGAATAAGTTAAATATAGGTTTTGGTTATTCTCTTGAAAATTTATGTCATTTACTGGTCAAAATTTCCAACAAAAATCAAGTTATCATAACAAATAGACAATAGTTTAACTTGTTGTTTCGGTTGATAACAAAGTGTAATTATAAAATGGATCCTTAGTTGATTATCAAAGTTTATCAAAGTGGTATTTTCATTTCTTTTCAATAACAAATCAAATCAAATAAGTAAAAATAGTGCTAGGATTTCAATTGCTTGCTCTCTCATTATTTGTAAGAAAAATTACACACCTAGCTCAGGTAAACTGAGGCCAGATATACCACCCATGCACTGCCTTTAGGGCTTATATGAGGGGAGTACAGAGCATGGCGAGTGCACACACTTTCATGCATACACTATCGACTGTAGGTGGTTTTTATTAAGTCTTTTTTTTACATGTGTTCCATACATCATAACCGTGAGGACTTTTAAATGAGCATGAAAGCACATAATCAAAAATTCCAAGTAATCACCCATGCATAACCGTGAGGACTTTTAAATGAGAGTGAATACTTGGATGTTATTATTTTTTATTTTTATATTTTTTTGAGTGGGAGTTTTGCAAAATCATCTTAGCACCATTTAACTTAGAAGACAAAAAAAATGTTATGTCCTTTACTTTAAATCAACCACTTTTTAAAACAAAGATTTTCAATTAGGATGTACTTCATAATTAACGCGTATGAATCTTCCTATATACTAGTTAAACCATTATTATTTGTAATCAAACTTCATTTTTATTTTTGTTAAGACCAATAAATTTTCAAAAATTTCACTTTAATAAACCAAAGCCATACATATATCTTATAGTGTTTCTTTTAAAAATAAATCAAAAGAAAATTTGTTTTTGGGATTTTTTTTGTTTTTTTTTGTTTTTGTGATTTTAAAGCAAAAATAAACCATGAAAAAAAAAATGAAGATGAGTCTACCCCCCACACTTGATTTTGATTGTGTCCCCACAGTCAACCCAAGTGAAAGGGATGTTTATTATTATTTACACGAAAACGAACGGTATTTACACGAGATCGGAAAGTATATTGTAAAAAAGTAAATGAAACGGTCTTCCAAAGACCGATTCATTTGTCTCGTCAAATATGCGAGACACAGCTTAAGCACGAAAAACCAAATCGTAAAAGATTTCGCAGTTGAATGTGGATTTGGAAAAACGAAAGTCATTTTATTTAAAATCATACGAGTTGTTTTATTTTCGATGATTTTTGGGGTAGATAGAAAAATTGGTTGAAGTTCAATTTCTTTCAAAGTATCGATTTCAAAATCAAAATGGTGATCGAAATTTTCCCCTTCAAAATTTAACAACTCGTTTTCAAAAAGTCCATAAAACTCATGTTCGTTAAATTCGACTTCCTTTGTTGGATTGTCAACAACTTCATCATGTAAATCGAGTTTCAAAGTTGTCGTATTTAAATTTTTAGAAAAAGGAAGATCGAAGTTTAAATCGAGTTTCGCACCCTCAAAAGAATTGAGATCCAACCCAATTGCCATGTTTTCAACAACTTCACTAAGATCGTCATTTTCAGTTTGAAAGGTTGTTATTTGAAAATCGTCAATTTTGGTAAAAGATGGATTATGATTTGACTCGTCACACGTTTGGATTTGGTTTTGTTTCTCACGTTGTTTCGTATATGTTTCGAACAACAAATCCATGTGATCATTGTAGATTTCATCCATTTGTTCAACAAAATCCAATTTATAGTTATTAACTTGAGAATTTTCGATTTGGATTTGTTGAGAACAAAAATTTTCAATCGCATCGTAGTCGAGATTATTCCCATTGCCAAAATTATTTGAAAAGTGGATCACATTTTCATTTTGATTTTGAAATTCATTTTGGAGTTCAAAATTGAATTGGCATGGGTTATGCTCGAAATCATTTGACTTTTGAAGTGAATTCAAATTTTGATTATTTTGAAAACTTTGATTCGAGTTATCGCACAAATATGAATTACACAACTTATTTATCATTTGATTTTGTTGTGTAGCGATTTCAAGTAAAGATGAAATGCTATTTTCAAGATTTGAAGGTTGGTCATCATTTTGAAAATTTTGAGGTTCAAAATTCGAATCGTTTAAACAATAGTTGTTGTTGAAATATCCATAAGAATTTGAAGTGAAATTATATGGATTATATTGATTTTCACAACTGTTGTAAAATTCATGTATGTGGGGAAAATCGGACATTTTCAATAATGTTTTTGTGTTTTTTCTTTGTAAAAGAAAAATATTTACAAATGGAATTTAATTTTCAAAAGGGAAATTGATTTTTGTTTGGTTTTCAAATTTTTTTCTTTGTTTTTGAGATTTTTTTTTTTTTGGATTTTGTGTTTCTAAATTTTTTTGGATTTTTTTGAAAAGAGTTTTAAAGTTTCAAAGAAATATAAAAGGAATATTTACACTTTTTTAGTTTTGGATTTTTGATTTTTTTTAAATATGCATGAACTAATGCACCTAAATGAATGCAAGGGTTAATTACAAATGATTTATCCTATGTTAACCCAAAATTGTATAATCACAAATTGGCTTAGATAAACAAGATAGTTCTCAGCCAGGTAACGGACAGGATTTATCGGTGCACCACGAATCACCGTAGCAATGCAGCCGAAGGTTTAAGTACCTTCAAAGAAACAATTCAGTATAATATTTACGAATCACCGTAATATTTATAACTGATTATTGCTCTGCCGTAGCCTAGACACCAAGAAATTAAATTGTTCAAAGAAGACAAATTGTCAATATACAATTAAGAGCCATTGTTATTATTAATTAAAATTCTAAGATGAAATGCAAAGCAAAAATTAAACGTGTATTAACAATGCAACTAAGAATGGATTTTTGGTTTTTTTTGCTATAAAATGCAAATGCAAGCAACGAACAATGCAAGGAAAATGCAAACTAGAGACGAAAGCAAAAAACTTTTTTTTTTAAACAAGCAAGCACAGCAGTTTTATAGCAACAGCTCCTCTTCTTCTGAAATTCTGTTTCGTCAACCTGAAATAAAAACAAAATATATACAATTTTTTTATATCAAAGAAAGACTAAAACAAACGAAAAAAAAATAGAACAAACTAAACCCAAACAAATTCACAACAACCCCACCTTTTTTTTAACAAATTTGAAAGTTTTTTTTTTTTGCGGGAAGGAAACTTAAAAGTGAAGTTTTACTTAAAAAAAATTTTTTTTTTTTAAAGTATAATACTTCAAACAAAACTAAAACTAAAACCAAAACTAAACTTTATCACAAAATCTTTTGTGTTTTAGAGACATAGGGCCCAGCCCAAACAGAAAATACACCGAAGCTTTTATCGTTCCCACCAAACAAATCAAATCCCCAAACAAAAATCGATTCTTAAAAGAAAATTATCACTTGCTTCGAAAAAAATAAAATTAAATCGATTTCCCACAATAATTCAAGCCTCGTTGAAATTTTGTAAGTGCAGGGCCGGCGGGAGGGGGGTTCGCTCGCTTGCGTGCCTGTCGTGGGTTTTGAGTGGATGAAATCGCGAATTGAGCGATGGGGTTGAGTTCGAGTTGCGATTGGTGGTGATGGAGGTGTATAGAAATGCAGAAGTTGATGGCAATTCAGTCGCGTGTGATTGGGGTTGGCCGCATGGTCGGTATTGTTCGAGTGGATGATGGAGGCGGTTCGATTCGGTTGAGCGATTGGTGGTCGAAACTTTGGCTATAGATGGTTGCGAGTTGGAAATGTGGAATTGTGGAAGCGATGTGGTTAATGGAAGTGGACCGGTTGCTGGATTGGGTAGCTTGAAGTTTGGGGTTTGGTGCTTGAAGGGATGCTGCAGTGGTTGCCGAAGGCTGTAGGAGGTGGCAGGAGAAGGAAGCGGTGGTTCAGTGGTCACTGGTGGAGTAGGATGTTGCACAGTGTAGGCAACTGTTTGGTGAACTGATGGATGGCACTGGAATGTTTATAACAAAGAATGGTGGAAGTGTTTGATGTATAGGGGCCAGTGTTGATGATGCAGAGGGAAGTTGTAGTGGGAAATTGAAGTTGTTGTGGAGGGGGGTTGTGGAGTGCGGTGGCAGTTTGTCGCGGTGGTTGTTTAGGAGTGTGCACAGAGATGTTTTGGTGTTGTATTGGAATTCTGGCGGAGGAGAAGTGGCAATTCGATGGCAAGTCGATGGTGCTCGCTGTTGTATTGTGACGTGGGTGTATGGTGGTTTCAAAGTTTGACAGTGGCACTGTTGTGGTTGAATTGTCGTAGAGTTGATGGTGGTCGGCAGTAAGGTATGAAGGAAGTTAGGCAGGAAGGTTTGCAGGTGGAAAGAGGTGATAGGCAGTGGGGTGATGGTCAGTAGCAGTTGTGAATTGGATGGAAAAGCAAGCAACTTGGTGGTATGAGGCAGTGGTTTGGGTTGTGAGTGAATGGCAGAGATGTCAGAGTTGAGGGTGATGTATCAGTGGTGGGGAAGTTGTCGACGTGGCTAGTGATTGGGTATTGGCTGTTGGAGTTTGATGCTGTTGACAGTTGATGTAGTTGGTTTGGGTTCTGGTTAGTATGTAAGTGATTGTGGTTGTGTGCAGTGGACAGGCAAAGGCAGTTGGAAGTATGGGTTGTGGCAGTGCAGTGGCTTTTGGAAAGAAGTGTCTGGTTGTATAAGGTAGGGGGTGGATGGACATGAATGGTTAGAGGGATATGCAGTGTAGAAGGTGTTTGAATGTAGGAATTTGATTGAAAGTATGAATGGTTAGGAGGTGGCAGTTGTGTTGGTGAGGAGAAAGATGGTACAGGCAATTGAGGGAAGAAACGAAGACAGTGGGGAGATGGTTACAGCAGTGATGTTTCTGTAATATGCAGAAACAGTGAACAGAGAATGTTGATATGCAGTAAGGTGCAACAGTGCACTGTTATATACACAAGAGATTTTTTTTGTAAATGTAAATAAAAGGAGGAAATGAAATTTAAAAAGATGTGAATGCAATAAAAAGAAATTCTTTTGAAATTGTGTATGCCTCTTTTTTTTTTATGAAAATGCAAATGGAAAATGAAAAGAAAACAAGCACACAAAGAAAATGCAATCAAAAACCACACAAACACACACTATTTTTTTTAAATGCAAACACACACAACAAACACACAATAAAAATCAAACAAAAATAATTTGAAGAGTAGAAAATCAAAATCAAAACAAATCCCCGGCAACGGCGCCAAAAACTTGTTCGTCGACGGAAGTTCTATCGGTTTAGAAAACCGTCGAACGAATTTAGAGATAAAAATAACCGCAAGCGCACGGTGTACGTATGTAGCACGCGGCGAATACGGGTCGATCTGCAGGGAATTGATGATTTTAAATTTCCTACTCAATCAAATTAACCCAAAGTTGAGAGTGAATAGTTAGAAATGTAAGAAACTAACAAAAACTAGCAAAAGAAAATGATAAAAATATGAGAGTCAAAAGAACAATTTAGAGATAAAATCCACTCTCTAGATCATATAAATCAACAAAATGAAGTTATGATCTCTCTTTTCTTTTCATTAGTGTAATTAGTTGATGTGTTTATCATAAGTATGATATATTTGTGCTATTAATTAGCCCAATATAATCCATCAAACTATAATATAACCACTAATACACATTTAGTTCTCATGAAATATGACAACAAAGTTGAAATAAAAATCTATTTTAAGCATAGCCTATTAACTATTGTTTAGAAATATAGGCTATCAAATTTCAATTTCAACATTCACTTCTTTGCCATAATCATATTTAGATGAAGAGGCAATTTGTATTATGTTTGTTTAAGCATAGCCTATTTGTTATGAACAACATAGACTGTTAAATTCAAAGCTAAACAACATCATTAAACCACTTCAAGTGTTTCCATTAAAGCACAAAAAGAGAGCATAAACATCAAAATGTTGCATCTACATACTAGAGAGCTTCATTACCCCTAAATTGTAGGGATTAAGCTCTCATATTTGTTATAAAATCAACAAATGTAGAAAGCAACATGAAATCAAAAAGAAAGGAAAATGAAAGCTAATGGAAAAGACAACTATTCTAACTGCATAAAGGAAAATCTACACTACTTGCATAAAAGGAAATGAACATGTAATAAAAAAAAACAATAATTAACATTGCATAAAAGAAAAGAATTACATAAGAGAAGAAATGGCTAAGAAGCCATGGAAAGAGAAAGAGAGCTTTCTTTTATTTTCTAAACTAAAACTAACTAACTAAGAGGAGGATGGCTACATGAAACATAAGGGGTATTTATACAAGTTTTAAAACCCTAATTCACTTTTTGGGGAATGCCCAAAATGCCCCTTAGGAAGTGTGGAGGCCAAGTAATCATTAACATGTCTTAATCCCTCATTAAGTGTACATGAAGCCATTAAGTCCAAAAGCATGTGCATTAGCCTTTAATTTGTACATTAAGGTAGGTGGGTAGGTGGGGTCCTCCATGATCTTCACTTTGAATTATTTCCATCTTCATTCCTTTATATCAATTTTGTGCATGCATGTTTCTTCATGAACCCACTAATATGAGAAGCTAAATTCCTACAAAATATTATAGAAATTTCCAATTAAATTCTTTCAAATTAATATACGCACACAAATGGCCATTTTGCCCTTATATAAAGATGAATATGTGAAAATTTGGAATTAATATGAATTTTGGTTAAAACAAGTTAAAATACCCAATATGATCATTTATTTAATTTAAATAGAATAAATATGGTGTTAAAAATATGCACATTTACGTGCACATCAGTACATGACGCATATTGGGTGATTGGATTTCCAACAAATGGTCAAGGCTAAGTAATTTCTTTCACCGAATGGGTACGCCTTAGGAGGGACACCCCGGGAACTTAACCAGCTCTCTGCCAACACATGGCGGGGTTTCCTCTATAACTAGGTAACTACTAATACGAGTATACCATTCCCCGATCGTCACCGACCTTTATCCGAGGATCCTCAACACCAAAAATTTCCAAAAACAATATAATTTAAATATTTGGGCTTCATACCATGATACCACTTTTTATCCAGAAGGAAGTGCACATACCCTAAAGGGTGTGACCCTCATAACCTTGCTGCATCCTTCCTGTTTCGACCATTTTCAGGTTGTGAGGTTCGACAAAGTCTCATCCACAAAGCTACATATTTCACAAATGCGATGCTTTGATCAACAAATGATCAGCACTTAGCATGCGAGATTACCTAATTGGGAATATATCACTAGTAACCATCAACAGCGTAACCTCTGAGCTCGTACGTCTCAGAGAAGGGTGTTAAGCTAAGAGAATAAATTCTCCTCCACCAAACTGCAATATATTTGATAGAAACCAGCTTTACATCTCAAAGTGTAACGTCAGACATACGTCCATACAAGTCCATCCTAGGTCTGAATGGAACCGAAGGCACTTCGAAGAAGAAGTCCTTACAAATCCGGATATTCACAATCCCGATCATACTCCCCATCACATATGGAGATCTTTATACCGGAGCAACTTAGTGCAGAGACATTCGACAGGTAATCCTTTCGTTTTCGAAAATACCCGGTCTTCAACACCGTCTTCAATTTCTATCCATTACGTTGTATCATTTATTCGGAATGTGTTTTATGACATAAAGTCCTCTCCTGGCTAAACCAAATAATGGGCACTTGTTTTAAAAACATATGGATATATTGGGATCTTATTCAAGTCACAACCTTAAGCCTAAAACCATTCCTTTTGAATGGTTTAAACAAATTTCCACTTTTAATCTTTTAGACAAAAGATTCACCCTCTAAGATCCTCTTCACTTTGAAACAAAGTTCACCAAATTTTTAACAAAGATTCATTCATAGCTTTCAAAACAATTTCCATTTCAAACTTGAAATCCTTTCAACAAAAACTAGGAATTCTTCCTTTGTATGAAAGCTATTATATTTGAAAACCACGGTTTTCCGCTTTGGGAAAATTCGATTAAATTTGCTCAAGTTAAAGTCTTTTAAAGTGTAAGTTGAAAAATCAGCGAACTGCCGTATCCTCGGCAAGTTTTATTTAAAATCCCAAAATAATTCATTTAACATACTTCAAAAAATGGTTCAAAATCCATATATATATATATTGTATAACTTGTATTACTCTTTCAAACCATGTTTCCCAGAATAATGTCAAAACAAGACAGAGTATATTCAAACTAAATTTTAATTTCAAAACTTCCTTTACAAAAGTTTTTTCATATTCAACCCAATTCCATTTCCAAACCATTTTGGATTCAAAATTCAACTTAAAAATCATTTCACCATTTGAATAAAATATTGTTAAATTCAAAATAATCATGACTTAACCTATTTCCCATGAAATCCATATTTGTGTGTGTATGGTGTAGTCCAGGGGTTTTTCACACAATAATAGAATGTCACAACCATCATCAATTCAAGCACAACAATGTCAATAAGCGGTATAATCCTATAATGCTTATCTTTCATTCACAGATTAAGAAGTAAATTCATTGCAGATAAATACATCACAGTTCACTGCTTAATTCGCACAATTCACAGAACATCACATATCCGTGATATTAAATAATTCAAAGCATTCAATAGAATCTTATCATCCATAAGTGAGATCAATTAATCACTTGGTCATAATTAATTTAAAATAAATTAATTACTTATGAATTAATCACCTAATTCTGATTAATTAACATTAATTAATTACAAACCATTTTAGTTAATTATCCTTTAATCACTTATTAATTAACCTTTAATAATAAATTAATTACCCTTTAATTATTAATTAATCAACCTTAATTAATCTCATTAATTAATTAACCCATAACTAATTAATTAACTAACCTTTAACCACTTACATTAAGTAATTATCTTTTAATCAAATGATTAATTAACCTTTAATCATAAATTAATTATCCTTAAATCATAAATTAATTAACTTTTAATTAATCAATTAATTAACCTTCAATTATTAAATAATTAACCTTTAATAAATTCATCATCTTTTACCTTAATTTATTAATCACATTAATTAATCAATCATTTAAATTGATTACACAAATTAATTGACCTTTAATTACTAAGCTATTAACCTTTAGTTACTTAATTAACCATTAATTACTTACACTAATAAATTAATCACATTAATTAATTATCCTTTAAGTAATTAAGTAATTAATTCTTTAATTAATTACATTTAGTAATTAACTATCTTTACTTACTAATTAATGATCCTTTAATCTTAAGATAACCCATTTATCTTAATTAATATCATAATCATCCTTTAAATCCTATTTTAAATAGCCTTTAAAATAAATTAACATAATCATATAATTTAACTTAAACCCTTAAATTCAATCAAAATCAATATTTAAGAAAACCGTTTATCTTCGAAATCTTATTTAAATAATCCTTGAAAATTAAGAATATGAGTGTAACTCAAAATACTTAAGTTAATTAAAACCATCATCTTTTAACTACCTAAATATACCATTTAAATTTAATTTAAAATAAACATAAGAATTCATTTAAAATGAAGAATTAAAAAACTTGAACTTAATTCATTAAAATAATTATTTTGAAACTTTAAATAATTAACAAAACTAGTATAAAACATTTATTATTAATTAAGAAAGTGTTTAAAACTTGATTAAATTTAAAATTTGAAAAAAGTTGTTTTATTTTGAAGATTAAAAACTGTTTCAGCACAAACCCGAGACAACTTCAGGTTTCAACCCGAGTCATTTGCCAATTTACCCGAGCCTTTCCCAATCTACCCCTTTTCTTTTTAAAATTTTTCTATGTTTTTAAATTTTAAACCCTGTTATAAATACCCACATGAGTTCCTCCAAGAACGAAACTGAGCCAAGTTAGAAAATCCCTGAGTATACTTTGAGTTTAACTTCATCTTCCTCAATCTTCAAATAAGCCGGATACACAAATGTTCGCGTGCACGTGCACACGAAGCCAGTCCACTTCCGACCATCATTGATACCTTTGACATGTCATCAACGACCATCTCAACCCAGTCCATCACCCAGCTCCGATGAACTCACCAGAGAATCAAAATCAAACGAGTTAACGAATACTGGAACCTACTTTATCAACTAAAAATGCCTCACGCTGCCACGTCACGACGCCAGGACCCTCGCGACTCCGACCATAGCTTCATCGATCATCCACGCACCTTTTCCCCTTGGTCCGATCACCTCTGGTTTATCCATGTCGATGAAATTGACTCGAGAACAACGTCATCCCATTAGGTCGATAAAACCCTACTTCACCATTTCCTAGCCGCTTCGATGATCTGATAATCCTATAGCCATTTTTCCCGAGGTCCCCAGCCCACAACCCACCTCCAGCAACAACTACGACATCCGACTTCACGACGTTCACCGAGAATTCTATTTACAATATATGTAAATATATAACAAACATGTATATTGTTTATTCTGGAAAAAATTTAAATTAATTCACAATTAAATCCAAAAATTTATATTAATTACTAATTTATATTTGGCTTAAAACTAGGATCGTTACACATGGGCTCTTCATTGGGGGCTCCTTTTGCATAAAATAAATTTCCTTCTTAGCCTCTTTAATATATCTACTTTGAGCACCTTTACTATTCCCTACGGGGTGTAGCCCACCGTGGATCATATCAATCCTGTTAATTGGCGGGCTTAAGCTGAGGGGATCTTCATCTTTTTGAACATTTACAGCGTGGCCCGGAAGCTTTTAGGGAGCACTTACAGTTCTTTAGGTTTTGTGCTACTCTTGGATAAATTCTTTAAGATGGCCTTCTCGAATAAGCTTTTGAATTATTCCGAGCAGAACTCTACATTCATCTTTTTTATGGCCGTTAGCTTTATGATAAGCGTAGTAGTCCCAGTCCTTCCTCTGATCTGGATTATTCTTAGCTTTGTAGGCTGTTGGAAGGTTGACTTTTTCCTTAGCTGTAGCATATCTGTATGTTTAAAGCAACTGCATTAGCAACTGGTTCTTCCCATGGGGTTCTTTTGTGGCCATGGTCCTTGCCAAACCTTCCCCTTTCATTCCTAGGAACTATTTTCTTCTTGGCATAATAAAGCTCATCCATACGGATGAACTTATCTGCTTGAAAGTGGAAGTCCTGCATATCTTTACAGCCGTTGATAAGTAGCTGCTTCCAGAAATGGGTATTCTCGATCTTGCTAGAATGGACGGCTATTAGCTTATCACGATCATTCATATCCTTAGCCTCCAAAGCTTCTGTATTGAATCTTCTCAAATAGTCTCCCAAAGATTCACCCTGCCTTTGTTTTACATTTTCCAAGATCATGTAATCAATATTTGGATCCTTCCAAATACAGAATTGAGTTGAGAATTCATAAGAAAACGGTTTCTAAGAGTGGATGATTTTTCTCTATACCGTCTATACCATTTGGCTACCGCCCCTTAGAGAATAATGGGGAAAAGTCGACAGTTGATTGCCCCAGAAGCATTGTATAAGTCCATTTGGCTGTCAAAAACCATAAGATGATCATCAGGATCTATACCCTGTGATATTTCATAGACAGGTTGACATATGGAGTTATCTCTGTTGTGATCTCGTCGATGAAAGGTAGCACCCTCTCATTAGCATTGGCATTCTCGTCCATGGTTCTTTTTCCTTTAGCGTTCATAGCATCTTTGATAACCTTCTGAGCAGCATCTTTAAGAAAAGCTTCAACATTGCCGTAACTTTTCTTACTTAGGCAGTACTCCTTAGATGTTGAGCTACTAGACTCTCTAATGACCTGTCAAGAACTCTTAAGATATCGGGGGATCAATACTAGTTCAAAAGTAAAGTTATGTATTCAAATAGGAGAGCGAATAAGATGTTGCATATAGATGATCTATGTATATCATACAGGTATAAATTGAAAAATATATATTTTTGGCAAATACCTTTAAGTTTTTTTGGTCATATTTTGAGGACGAAATTCTTTTAAGGGGGAAGTATGTAACAATCTAGAATTTGCCCATCTCCAAATATAAAACTTAAAATGATTTTAAATATTAAACATATAAGATTTTATGATTTGAATAATATTAGATAAGATTTGAAAATAGAAATTATTAACAAGAAATCTTGTCAACATCCCCAATGCTTTGATAAGATAATTTTATTTGGATATAATTATGTGGTTGAAATGATTCTTGCTTCAGAAAGTGTATCTTTGGATAAAATGTCTTAATCAAATTGATCTAGATAAAATGGTGAATTGTCGTAATTTCAATCTTGTCGAAAGATTATTAAGGCTACTTCGACCTTTCGACCAGGTTGATAAAATATCAGATTGTCAAATCTTTCGGCTTTGTTGAAAGGTTAAAGGGCAAGATCACTCCAACTTTTCGACTACATTGGTGCAGAAGAAGATAGTTTAGCCCTTTTTGACCTTATCTAAAGGTTGTTAACAAGATCGCCCTAACATTTTGACTAGGTTGGAATAGAAGTAGGTTGCCAAACCTTTCAACCTTGTCGAAAGGTGTAACAAGGCCTTTTCAACCTTTCGATAAGGTTGATGTATCACGATCATTTAGCTTCCAGAAATTAGCCATTTGTCAAGTTCCATCTCCCCTAGGAGTTGAATTCAGTTACGGTTGATGACTCCAACTTTCTTCTTATTATGTCGAAAGATAACATGTAAGACCTCACGACATTATTATAAGGAAATACATGACTCACTTTTCAACTTTAATTGTTTTCAGCCCCTTTGGTGGCTATATTCTTTCTACGGAATCCATTCAAATGGTTTACTAGTGCTTGAGGGAGTAGATTCATTTCAAATGAAGTCCATCTCGAGTGGTTATAAGATGCATAACCTAGGATTCCATTAGGAAGTAAACCTTTCAACTAAGCCGACATGTTTTCTTCCTTTTGAAGCATTCCAAGTTTTATATCTTTAACCCATTTACTTCTCTTATATTGGATCAATTTAGTTATTCCCATAACTATGCATTTAGCATATGTGACACGTCATCATCACTTTATCTTCCTACATTAAGTATGGCTTTCAGTGAGGACGTTTTGATGGGGAATGTCTAAGTCGATCTTATACATAGCATAGATCAAAATATATTATAAGAAAAAGGGAGAAATCATGTGCAATTGATCATTAGTCTAGCTAATGATCTTAATGATTCTCCTCTTTCCCAATATCCATCATGAACTAGCCATTTCCATTTTATTCATATGCAAAATGATTTACAAGAAATTGAGCTCTCTCCCCAATTCAATTCAAGGTTTTTCCAAGTACAATTATCACTATGAAAGTAGAGGAAAGAAGATGAATATAATATCCAGAATTTGGCCCCTAAAACAGGACCTCTTGATTCTTATTTATAGATGCAGGCAGGTCCCTTGCTGCGCCTTACCATCATCTGTGTCGAAAGGTCTCCCTTTTATATGCCTCCTTAAACCTTTCGACTACATCGAAAGGTTATGAACCCATCAACCATGTCGAAAGGTTAGGAATCTCTTGTGCTCCTTGGTTCATCCCATTTGCCACCCTTCTTTCGACCTTGTCAAAAGGTCTCCTTTTTGTATCCTATTGTAAACTTTTTGACCTCAAAAAGGTTTGCCTTCCAAATGCTGTTTTGAACTTTACGACCTCATCAAAAGGTTTGTCTTTGTTATGAACCTTTCATCACTTTCAAAAGATTTGTCCTTCATGTGCTATTATAAACCTTTCGACCTTGTCGAAAGGTTTTCCATTCTTATACCATCATGAGCCTTCCATCTTTGTCGAAAGGTTTGCCTTTTATACTATTTTGTGAACAATTTGACCTTGATACTAACCTATACTTGTTACGAACCTTCCGACCTTATTAGAAGGTTTGTACTCCAGTTGAACGTTGTAGAGAGCTGTATTTCCCTTCTATGTTGTCGAAAGATTTTCATTCATTCCTTTGCTGACTTCTGAAAGTTTCACTTTTCCCTAGCACCTTTCGACGCTATCAAAAGGTATCTTGGGTGTGTCTTAACCAGTATGAAAGGCTTGCTATGCTTTCGAAAAGATCATTTTGACGTGAAACCTTTGACTTCTAAAGGTTTGATTGTGTAATTGAGGAAACACTATTGATTGCTTTCGAAAGGGGCTCTGAAGTCATTATTACTTTCCCATCTGTGACGAAAGGTTGGTTGTAGCGGAAGGTCCTATTTGTTTCCATCTGGGTCGAAGGCCTTTTCACTGTATAAACAGTTGGCCCTTCGAAACATTTTTTTAATTCTTTCATGATGATTTGGCCTGTCTCTTCATCAAAACTTCAAATTTATTATCCTTCTTTCATACTTCTGCTTTCAAGCAAATTTTATGGTTAACAGAAATATACATATAAATAGGAACATTTGCTTATATCGACAAAAGTGACGAAATGCTGATTTTAGAAAAGTAAGTTTCAATGGTTAAATTAATTATTTTAATTAATTTATAAGTGTTTATAGTTTTAAATAGCATTGTACAAATTTATTTTTAAATTTGGATTATATAAATAAATAGTTTAACTAAAATGTCAAAATATGACCGTAAAATATTTTGTCAAAAATAAATTTAAAGTTGCCGCAACGTTATTGCACCTTTACTTTCTTATACATGAATATATATTCAAATAGTTTAAGTATTAATTAATTCACTAATCAAGTTTACTTTTGCTAAACATACTTAGAAAATTCTAGAACATAATTAAAAAAAGAAAGCATAAAAAGACAAAAAAGTTACAAAAGTCAAAAAGCAAACATCAAATCAAGACAATCATAATTATTATATTCTATACTTAATACTTAAGTGAAAATGACATAAAGTAATGATTTGCAATGTGGTGTTAAGTTTTGAAAAAAATAAGGTTACTTAGAAAGTAAGTAAGGTTATTTTGGTAAGGGATATTTTGGTAACTTACCACTTTATTTTTTCTATAAATACTAACCACGTCCTTCACTTTCTTTCACACCATTTCCACCTTCTTCTTCCTCCTTCAAGATCTATTTAATAGCTTCTTGTTCTCTCTTTTTCTTACTAACTTTTTTTAAAATCATATCAAATCAACTCCAAAGAGCATCAAACTTTGCCAAAGACCTTTGAATACAATTAAAATATGGTTTAACATCTAAGAAGTGAAGAAATGATAGAGGAAGAGGTGGAACCCATCAAGGTCTAACCATATGAGAAAAGGAAGCAAGTTCGGGAACTCCGGAGCAAGAGAAAGAGAAGGAAATGCTGCTGATTTCATTTTAAGGAGTTAAGAGCAAATTCAAGGTTCTATAGAAGCTCTGCCAGATATTCGAGAGTTTGGAAGAAGAGGTCGATGGCATAAAGAAAAAGTAATAGAGTAGAAGTTGATTAGTTGAAGTTTAAGTGAAGTGTTGATAGTAAGAATGTTGATAGGAAGTTAATCAATTTTTAATGGTGAGTACTAATTTTTGAGTTAACTAATAATTCCAAGTTTAATAATATGAAAGTTAAGTATCTTAAATGATTAATATCTTTGATAACTTGGATGCAAAGTTGGTTATTTTCATGATTGTTAATATGGATGAGTACTTGGTCTGATAAATGATAAGAGAAATGGTTAGAAATTAACCATAGTTAAATTAATGAGAATTTGAATCCATATAAATATGTATATGGTTATTATTTAGCCTCTTAATAATTTTAAAATATCTAATAAATTTTGGAATGATTTATAATAATATAATATTATGGTACGAAATGAAATTGAAAACAGATTTGAATTACGAAAATATTGTTTAAAATGAGTTTAAAATTACATAGAAGTATTTTATAAACATTTAAAAGTGTTCCCATGATGTTTGAAAAGAAATTGAAAAACTAATCAAAAGTTTGACATGTCGTGTAATTATAGTTTGCGAGTTCGCACCATAAAAGCTAAATGTATACAAAGTGGAATATAGCTCGTAACCCTTCGAGATAAGAATTTTATAGACTATTATATCCGTAGTTTTCCAATGAAGAAAGAAAATCAAGATTTTAATAAGTAAACTTTGAAATATGTCCAAAATAATTTTATAAAAACAACACGGTTTTGTAGTTCGGAATTCAAGAAGGAATTTCTTTATAAATGATATTTTTAATGATTAAAAATATGAAATAAATTTGATAAATTTATTAAAATGTTTGAAAGAGATTTGAATTGGAAAATAAGATTTTTCAAACATTAAAAAGTTTTTTTAATCAAATAAGTTGTTTTAAGCACTTTTTCCAGCACTTTTCTGTTGCAGTTTCTATAACTTTTAAAATAAAGATTTAAACTTAATGATTCTTTCTTGAATCATCAACAATTTTTTTTAAATGAATAATTAAGTGTTTTAAAGATAAATTGGAAGCTCTATAATTCTCTTAGAAAGAGTTTAAATAAATGGTTAATATAACACTTAAACAATATAATAGAAATCATTTCCTTGAATCTACTAACAAACTGAGTATGCGGAAACGATTATTACATTTGTCATGCTTGTGAGATCTAAACGGTAAAACAAGGCGCATTACTAAGGTTAGAAATGGTGCAACCAGTGCCTAGAACTTACCTGGCATTTGTTTTCTCTTTCAGGCGAGGGGTGGAACAAATTGAAAGGAATGCCCAGATGCCCTGGAATAATATTTTCCAATATGAGATTTAAATCCACGATTTGGAATTATTTTAAATTCCTATACTTAAAATTAATTATTTTGGGTTTGCAGTGAACTATGTCTTAAATAACATAGTTTTTAACCTATTTAAAAGTAATGATTTGAAATG
The DNA here is from genome assembly GCA_030765085.1 of Allium cepa. Classification (NCBI taxonomy): domain Eukaryota; kingdom Viridiplantae; phylum Streptophyta; class Magnoliopsida; order Asparagales; family Amaryllidaceae; genus Allium; species Allium cepa. The sequence goes on along the minus strand of CM060937.1, from coordinate 869,438,757 downwards.
GAAAATCTTTGTTAAAGAGTTAAGTAAATGATTTGGAAACGTTTTCCTAACTAAAAGGTGAATTGATTTGGAATTATTCCAAGATTATAAAGGTCTAATTAACCAAAGTATTTAATAAATGAGGCTTAATAATTCCATATAATCTGAAAAGATAAAGAAATGATATAATGAATATATCTGTAAGAGATATGTATGAATGAGTAAAAGATGAATTAAATTGAATGATGATTGATAGTCACCTATTAACTTAACATATATTTAATCGATGATTAGTGCAAAGGAACCAAGGTCGAATTTGGGTAACTCCTATTCGTAAACCACTTCGAACAAATGTATACGTTAGAAAGTGAAGATAAGTTGAAGATGGTGATTATTGAAGATAGGAGATCTTCAGAATGTAGGGATTTCTATCACGAGTCCTAAGGGTTTACTCCACATTATATTTGTATAAGGCAGTGATTACTGCATTCTGAAAATCTTCGTTGTATTGAAAACCGAAGATCTTCATAGTGGAAGGACTACATGTTGACATTCTTTGGGTAGCTCCCAATATAGAGACATTTATAGCAATAGTTCTATCATGTTTTGAAATCTTTGGATTGCAAGGACTATTCATTACTAATGGTAGCAAGAGTAGTGCCTTCGGTTTCATTTAGTCCTAGAATGAACTTGTATGGACGAGTGTCTGATAGTGCATTTCTGATCACATAAATTGATCTCTATCAACGTATTATCTGCTTGGTGGGGGAAAAGGACCTTCTCTTAGCTTAACACTCTTTTTTGTGACGTACGTGCTCAGGAGTTATACGTTGGTAGAAATCAGTTATGTGATTAAGGAATAAAAATATGGCATTCAAAGTGGAACCTATTATGATCAAAGCGTGGTTTTTTATGAAAATCATAGCTTTGTCTAAGTTGAGCATAACCTCACTCCCAAGCCTCACATCTCTGAAATGATACGGGAACTACGATACATATTTCAGGAAATATGACGAGGGAGGCATGTGATCCCTTAAGGTGACTGGAGGTGTACGATCTAGGTCACCAAGGTGTCTAGATGGGACCCTTATTTTATGGTATAGTGGGGTATGAGTCCTTGCATGAGAAGCCACCGGATATCGAGAAGAGTGGCAATATGAGGAATAGTGGTGTGTGAGTCCTTGCATGAAAAACCACCGGATTTCGGTTGCTATGCGTGGTTATCGAGGTTCCCTATCATATTTGAAAATCCAATTCCAATACGAGCTTTGCAGTTTTGATTGTAATCCCAAAATAGCTGTAATGACTTGCAAACATTTCGAATACCCCTTTTGATATCATATATTATGTTCTGTATATTCCGTTGACCTAGTCTAGATATATTCCCCTAGACATACTCTGACGATTGATACCTTATTTGAATAATTCAATTTGAAAAGTGTTTTCAAAAGAATTCATTAGAGATAATATCAAATGTTTTTATATGAATTGTTTTGGTTACCCTAAGGTAAAAACTCATCCTTATTTATATGTGGGCGTGGTCTTATGAGATACGCTTCTTTTTAAAGGTTTTGATAACATCGTCATGATCTACTCATTTAAAATTTCGAGTATCTCACCCTGGTTTATTAAGCCTATCCGGGTATTTTTAATACTTGGGTCAGATCTGAATAGTTTTAGGTTTAGTTGAAGAGGGTTGGAGTTTCCAAAAGAGAGATGGAGATCTTCATCATCGTATGGTCATATTATATTATTCGCTGCATCTATTGCATTTGTTTTGTTGTTTTCAGCATTTATAGAGACAGAAGTTTATAACTATCTAGACTGAATCTAAGTTAGACACTGATATTGTATTTTAAATTTTTTCACTGTAAAGATTATTGTTGAAATAATATATGTTATTTCATTCATGTGAGATTCTGTTCTGTCTTTATTTTCTTTCTACCCTTAATGATCCGCTTATTTGTGCAATTTGAGTTGGACATGTGTGGTTTTCTATCGATTCAATGGATACGGAAAAACAGGTCATTACAAAGCCTTTAGCCTCGCCTATAAGGCCTGGCTGGAGCACCTCCTGGTGGGAGGTTGGGTAAGTCCTTGGGTCCCACTTGTCGATAAGCTAACCAAGTGCACCGGACGACAAAAGACTAAGACGTCCGAGCCGGAGAGGTGGCATATCAAACAGTGGACTAAGAATTCAAAGCCCTTGAAGCGACATGTTAAACAAAGACAATATACAAGGCCTAAAAGGTGGCACATGTCAAAAGAACCAAATCCCAAAGAGCATTGCAGAACAAAAGGCTTAAATAAGAATATACAGCCTTCAACCAGTTGCCATTTTAGAATTTCACTTGTTAAAACCTGAATTTGGGTTTCGGGTCTTTTACTATTAATCTCTGGTCTTCATCATACCCAGATATGGGTTTTAGGGCTATTACTATCAATTTCTAGACTTCACTCATTAATGCCTGAATCTGGTCTCTAAACTTCTATTATGGTGACTTTATCATGAATTTATGGCTATCATCCACTAATAACCAAGTCTAGGTTTCGAGGCTTTTAACTTACAAATTTCATTTGTTAATACCCGAATCTGGGTTCCAAAGCGATTGATATAGAGATTTCTACGAATTTCTAGTCTTCAATTAAATTCGAGATCTATCTCACTAATGCCCAAATTAGGGTCACTGGACTTCTACTACAAACTTTCAGGTGACATTTGTTGTCACCAAAATCTAGGTTTTGGATCTTCTGTTATAAAGATTCCTAATTTTCTATGACAATTTCGAGACTTTTATTGAATAATTATTATTGGTTTTCTGTTAGGTATTTCCGTAAGGAGAATTTCTAAACTTCTAAAATTGAAACCAAAATTGGATTTCTGGTTCTCTATGATTAGATTTTTGATATTCTGTCAATATGGTTTGAGTTGGATTACTAGCTACCCCTTGTCATTAACAAAGATGGGTTTCAAGGCATTCAACCATATCCAATTATGTAATTACTTTTCACTTATTATCATTATTTTCACATAATGATATGTTAACTTCCATTACTATGATCTTTTGAATTCCTATTAATGCGGACAAATTAATGAACATATTCTCATATATATTTCAAGTTAACAATAAGAAATATTGTTTACTTTGTACTTTGCAAGAAGATATGGTCAATAAAGGAGATTGAATGGATCAACGAATACAAAAACCATAATTCAAGTTATTAGAAAGCAGATTCAGAAACAATATCATAAGAATTGACTATATAATAGGTGATATTTACATAATTTATAAAATTATTTACAAGTATGCAACATAAATTTGTGTTTTACAAGTACTGAACAATCTTATCTATGTTTTCAGCAATTAGAGGAAAACAATATGCCGAATTACTACACATAGAATCTCTTTAAGCTTCATTTCCTTTTTCTTTATATCATTAGCATCATCACTGGATTTAATACGGGCCTTTAAAGCATGGTTAAAATCTTTGTTAGTGCCTTTAAGTTATTTGTTTTGTCTCTTTAAATCAGCGATGTGCTTTTGAAGAAGATACTTTTCACAATCAAGTCTTTAAATCTTGGTTGCAATTTCATTAATGCGTTGCGAATATCTTGCTCTCTACTGGTCATCAAAATATCTCATCATTTTGAACTGGACATTCCCACACCATTCTCCTACTACTTTCTTATCTATACTAGGAGGAGGGTTAATTGTAGTAGGATATTTTTGAATTGCAAGAGATGAAGAACTTGTTGATTTTATGACAATTGAGGTGATTAGAGAAGTTAGTAAATCGATATTTAGAATATTGTCCCCCATGATGAATTCCAATTATTTGCATTGAGCTTGACTGTATTTTAACTTAATCTCCAAATCTCTTATTTGCTGAAGAAGCTTAAATATCTTATGATCAAAATCAGCCGAAGGATTCGATTTAATTTGGTGCTTTAACATGGAAAATGTTTTATTCTTATTCTTGACGTCCACTTCAGGATTGGTGATCTGATCATTGAGATTCCTAACAATTGTCTTTTGAAGCAAATCCCTTTATTGCCATTCTGATGCTTTAACATTGCTGTGAAAACGAACAACTAGAGGATTCTTAAGTAAACGCCTCTTTTTAACGACTGCAATCAATCTATCTCTTATGCTAGTAAGCGAGGTTAGGAATCTGATAAGAGTGGTGAGATAGCTAACTGCGAGTCCTATATATATAAAAAAGAAGTCAAGACTCAAATAATAAATCTCTTTTTATTAAAACAATAGAGATTACAACTCAATGAGAAACAGAACAAAAGTATAATCATATTGTTTTATTAAGCATAAAGTTGAGAAATGGCATTTTTTTACTTTTTCATAGAATTAACTGAAAGAGTAACCATCGAATCAAAAGGGGTATTAAATCATTCCGGGGTAATAACTGGAGGATATTTGCTATGGTCACTTTCCCCGGCAGGACGACTACTACGGCTGCATATTAATTTGGTATGATCTGTTCGAATTTCCTAGAGAAGCACTTCTTTTTCTTCCCTAAGAAAATTGAAGCAAAGGTGGGGATGTTCCATATGAAGTCTCTGCAGGTCTCTAAGAAAGCAGTAGTTGGCTAATTTGGAAGATTTCAAAACCAAAGCCTTTTCTAAATAATCTCTTCTTAATTTGACATATTTACTTAAATAATCTCAAGAAACAAGGATACTAAATAGATGTTTATTCTTTGACAACATAGTAATACACTACTAAGTTTAAAAAGAAATTACCATAGGAAATTTGCGAATCAATTTTATTGCATAATTACAAATATTCATCCAGTTCGTACAAAATTGACTTTTTGGGTAACACAAAAATAAATTTATCTTTATAATATTTGAGTTTTTCCAGAGCCAACACATGAGGGATTGATTTGACCTGCGGAAAATTCCAACAAGCCCCCGAAAGTCTACCAGATCCAAATTAATACAAATATCTCATATGTAAGTGCCTAAGTTGACCACTACTAAAATCATCCAAGTATGAAAAATCTACAGTTGGATGTCTACATTAGGCTTTGTATAGGAAGTCTAGTAGGATGTCCCTTTCTTCAACTAACATCCAGAAGAGTGCAATTAATTTTCGATTCTCTTTCAAAAATTTATCACATCGAGGGCATGCCGTTTTTAGTTGGGGGACAGCTTCTTGGTCTTTAAAGGATGCTAACACCATGAAACTTTTATTAAGCTTATGCTACTTGTTAGAGAGTGCATTATGTTCTTTTAATTGCTTATCTAACTCTCTATACAAGGTATTAATTTCTACTTGTTTTCTTTCAAGCTTTATTTTATAAATTTGGATTGATTTCTTCTTTATCTAAAATAAAAGATGTCAACTATTAATATCTTGGAAGTGAAAGCCATATGGAGAAGGAATCCCATACCTGAGAAACAGGAACTGAAGTTTTAGGGCCGCTTTTTCTCCCTTTGTTCTTCAACATCAATGTTCGCAGCCTCTTCCTAAAGATCAGAAGGCTTGGGAAGTTCAGTTGGGCTTGTTTCACGATCACTAGGATCGAGGTTAACTTTCTCTGAAGCCCTGGGAATATCATCTCCATCCTTTTCATAAGAGTTGGCATGAATACCTACATTGCCACCTGAACCCTGACCTCTATCTTTGTTATCGTCATCATTATTATCATCATTGCAACCTCCTCTACGGCAACTTCTTCTTCTTCTTCATCATCATCATCATCATCATCATCATCATCATCATCGGAATCAGAATCTCCTTCGAAGTAAGGGAGTTCAAAAGATAAGATTTTGGCTGCATCAATCTCTTCTCTATCAGGGACTTTAACTCCTTGCTCCGTTTCCTTGACTTTATCCATAAATCTTTTGACTAGAGCAGGATCGAGTGAAGGAAAGCTCAATCTTGGCACTTTTTGATGTTGTTAGCATAAGCAAGCATAAGAGCGTCCTCGTAAGAATTCGCCATGGTATCATTGTGGGAAGTACTAAGAAATTGTGACACCTTTTGCATAGCTTTAGAGATAGTATTAATGGCCATTTTCAAAGAATTTTTCTTCTTCCCCAACTTTCTTTTGAGAGAAGATTGTTTAGCTACCATTCGAGCCTTTTCTCTCTCTCAGACACTTTTAAAGCTATTTTTAGAGCCAAATTTTCATCGGCTAGGAGTTTTTTTTGCTTTCCTCTCTTCAGAGATAGAAGATTCCGCTTGACCAAGAGAGGCCCCCAACTTTTCTTGTCCCTTTACTGCATTATCTTTGGCAGCAGAAAGGGATGTAATTTGGTCATTCAAGGTTGAAATTTCTTCTTGAAGCTTGGACGTCTCAATAGAAGATTTCGAAGTTCTTTCTTAAAGAGAATGCCGGATTTTATAAGTCTGAAAGAAAAAGTACAACATGGATCAAAATTTAGTAAGAAATCATAATAAGAAGGGCAAATAATACAAAAAGTACCAGAAGTTGTTGCTCTATTAAAGATTGACAATGTCTTGCTGGGTCAGGTATTGAGGAAGGTGGTTGAATGGAAGTAAAGGACGAAGATTTTGTGATGGATTGTACCAATTCCTCGAAATCACTAGGGGCGCCGGCGATGTGGATTTATAAGAATTCAACCCCTGAGGAGGAGTTGAATTGCCTAAATCCTTTTGCATTTGTGCGATAATACTAGGAGAGTCGGACATAATGATGAGGGACATGGAATCGTCCTTGAAACGAGCTATTCTAGGTGGATCAATAGAAACAACAAGAGAGGAACTTTCTGGAGTCTTTTCTATATCAATAGATACTGTCTCTTTTGTAGGCGAAAGAGACTGGACATCAACAATCTTAGATTTCTTAAGGGAAGGATCCACAGTAGTCTTCTCGCTTAGCTTTCTTTTGGCAATCATCCTCGATCGAGCAATGTCCTGAGTCATAGCTCATGCGCTAGATGTAGAAGTTGGGAGAACATGATCATTTATGATTAATTCGACTAGAGGAGTAGTTAATAAGAATTCAAAAAAGAATAAGTTAGTAAAATAATCTAAAGAATAACACAATAATAAATTGCAAGAACTATGCTTAAGATTACCAGGATGATCCTGAAAAATTTGAGACATGGGATAGAAATTCTTGAGATCACCCAAAGATAAGAAACTTTTGCTTCTAGAAGCGTGTTGGACAAGAGGAGGTTGTCCAAGAACTCTCTGACTAGCAAGGAGAAGAGAACGTCTTTGGAGATTGGTAGGTGTCAGTAGTGTGAGTCTATTCCCAATGCTACTTGAAGAAGTAGTTAACAGCTTTATGACTCTTTTATCCTCGTCATTAAGTACTTTAGGGGCAGGACATAATCAGAAAATGTAGAAAGAAAAAGAAAGTAATTGAATAAAGCTAAAATGATCAACTTATGAAGAGAAGACTCCAGTAATGTTTGGAAAACATTTGACGAAAAAGAACTGAGTCTGTAGTATCTAAGTTTATTTACTTCCTCTGAAATTAGTCTTTTAGGGGGATTAGCTCTAAAAATTTGGTTATTCAGATTGCTGAGTTTTACCAGGTGAACTAAATATTTAAGGACTTCCACGTTTAGTGAAGGAATGCCTAATTCCAAAGCCATAAGTTTCAAAGAGATAAGATATGTGTAGACATTAGGTGATAGTTGGATATGTGCAATGCAAAGACGGTTTAGGAACTTAAACAAGAAATCTAAGAAGGAAAGGAAGCCACCATGCCAATTGTGAGTGGCAGTATAAACAAAGTATCCTTTAGGAGGATTTTGGATAGTATCGTTATTGCCAAAGGGAATGGGTTTTAATCCAATGATTCCAAAGTCATTCAGAATGGCATCAACTTCATCTTGAGAAGATATTAAAGAATGTTTAGAGATGGCTTCAACCTTCTTTGGTTGATGATTCTACCTTTGGTGCTATATTTTTTGAGGTTTCTTGGAGATATTTTTCACACCCATCATCTTAAAAGTTGAAATCATTTCATTAAAAGTTATAATTTATTCCATTATTAACACCTTTTAAAGATGTCGAAAAACTATTACAATAATTCTAATATCCACCAAAGCATGTAATTCTATATCTTTGAAAGGGTGTTAAAGTAACTTTGGGTCATGAAATTCATTGCGCTTCCGATGATATCAAAGGGATAGATGGAATGAAAACACCTAGAAACACCCTTTGACAATATCGAAAGACTAGGAAAAATTTTACGATTAAAAGGGAATAACTAACCTTACATTACTAGTTTGAATATATATACGTTAATAAAATTCCATAATTAAACCAAATAAACCTTTCGATAATGTCGAAACCCATAAATTTTATTTTACTCAAAGAATATGAATATTTACTGAAATGTTATATTCCCATTAAGTTGAAAGACTTGGATTCAAGTGATATTAATACAAATGAAAAGGCTTTCGAACATTTCGACAGTGTTTGTATAAAATGATAGTTACGTCCTAGTTAACTACGACAGATTTCGAGTAAGTTGAAAGGGTTTAAAGTTTCGAAAGCATATAAACAACTAAACTAGTTACAATATGGGAGGTCTCAATCATGTCGAAAGGGTTGATTCGGTTTTCAACTTAAATAAATATGCTATTCTCAATCCAATTTATGATAACATGTGTAAATTTCTAACTTTCAACACCTTCCAGAGTAAATGAAAATTGAGCCTGAATCCATTGACAGGTTAAATCCAATTTTATATACATTTGATTTCAAATCCTTTAAAGTAAGAGTGGGGCTTTCGATAATGTATATTGTGTAACCATTAAATTAAACCCATTAAGACAACCTCTTCGAAAGGTGTCAGAATACAATGAAATATATTCCTTCTTTTGAAGAATTCCATCTCATGTTGACCACATCAACCCCTTCGAAAGGGTCAATTAAAAGGTAGGTACCGGACTTCCTTTAGACCCCTTCGAAAGAAGTTGAAGAAATAGAGTAGAGTTAAATGCCTCAACCCTTTTAGAAAGGGTTAAAAATTCAAGCTACAATATCAAGTTGTAATTCGTATGACTTAAACTTCTCTGTGAAGCTACTAGAAAATTTTTCTTTTCCTAATTCAATTTTCAATCCAATACTTTAAGAGGCCAATGATTAAATTGATTTGAGCATGAATTTACACTCAACAACAATGAAAACCCCAAATTCAAGTTAAAGAACGAGTTAGAATCAAGTGCAGTAAAACTCAAGCTTGGATTCATATGTAATAATGGCAAATAACCCCAAATCTGATGAATTCCAGATACAAATTCACGTGGTAAATTAAACAAAATAAGCATAAAAAATAAACTTAAGGATAACTACATATGAGCAAGGAACTTGAATCATCTTCGAAAAAAGAAAAAGAACAGCAGTACAAATTCGAACCCAAAGAATTTAATATTGGAGTTAAATGTGATAAATCAATTTGAAAAATAAAAACAATGAAAATCTCCCTTGGATCTGAACTCGTGGTTACTGAAACTAGGAATTAAGAAAAGAAATGGAAATTTTGATTCTTGCTATAAGCTTTTCATGGCAGGTAAACAAAAAGAAACGAAGAAAGCGTAATTAATAAAGGTAGTAGATAGAGGGAAAGCCGCTCAATCAAATTTAAAGGAACGTCCAAGAATATCAAAAGGTGGGAAATTTTATTGGTTTAAAAATGGTTGACTTGAAAAGTCGAGAGCATCCCTTCGCAAGGGAGGCAAGTGCCATTAGTATTACTTCAACCTTGTCGAAACCATGAAGAATATAAAAGAGGAATTCATAAGGAATGGTACATTAACATAACCTTTCAAAAGAGTCGAAGGGATGCTTCCACAAAAGCAGGATGTGCTTTGAGCTTTTAAAAAGATCGAAAGGGGTCAAAAGCACCCTTTCGCTTCAATTGTTTCCTTTTGAAATAAATGCTTCCGCATGCATGAAGACGTTTCGAATGAGTTGAGGAGCACCTTTCGAAGGCAACAAATTACAAGTTTTCCCACGCTTGCCAAACCTTTCGAAACAATGGGTTTTGTCTTTGTTCACATTCTATAAAAGGACACTTGGCCCGAGCTACCCCTTCGAAAGAAAGAATTAGCCCTTGGAATCAGTTGGGACCATCCCAATTAAAGAGGAATGCTTACTTAAGTTCAGTATGGCATTATCATACACGAGAAGATGGGGGTTCCGCATCAGTAAACATGAATGCCTTCAAAAGCTACCTTTCCCGATTAAACTCTCTGCTATATTCTGACTCCTCCGAAGACCCAAAGATACAACTATCGATAGAATTGAAAGCTTGCATCTTTTTTGCTTGCAACGACATAGCAACACAAAGCGGAGAGCGCACCTATCCCCTTTGATGAAGTCTGAAGCAATCAAGCTCTATTTTAAAGCAAAGTAGAAGGGCGCCTAAACTTTACGGGAGAGAAAGGACGTAAAGGCTTCAATTAGGTTGAAAGGTCTAATTCGAAAGGGTTCAACCAGTGCCTATAAATAAGACCCTACAGGACTTGTTTTAGGGATCCATATTTCATTCACTTCATTTTTCTACTTTCTTGAATTTGTAAACATTAATTCTCAAATTGGATTGGGGATTTTAATACTTTGTATTACTTGAGCTACTAGCAATAAAAGAAAAAGACAATCAAAGAAAGTTCATGGCATTTTAGATATGTTAGCTGATTTAATGTTCCCATAAGATTCTGTCTGTGATCTGCTTATGTCAACCTGATCGAAAGGTCACCTTTTGAGGAAGTCGAAACCTTTTAGCTCAACTAATGTCCTTAGATCCTTAGGTCCTAACCTCTTTATCATCGAAAGGCTAGCTTTGGAAGAAGTTAGAACCTTTTAATTCAACTCATATCCTTAGATCATTAGGTCCATTCCTCGAGTCACTCAATTACTCTGAATGGAGGTTCAGAAAGGATATTTAACCAACTCAACAAGTTCAAAAGATATTATAAAAGGAGATTCAAGTGTTTCGACCGCGTTGAAAGGCTATAAAAGATAGAGTTTCATCTACCACAACCTATGAAAGGTGGACTTAAGGGAATATAAAGGTTTTAACTATCTCTATTTGTTTGAAAGGTGGTTTCAAAGGAGGCACCTACACTTTGTACTCTGCTTTGGGGTGTTGACAAGTTTTCTTGTTAAAAGCCAAGGTTTATGCTATCAAGAATGAACCCTAAAATTCAAGGAAAGAGGATGAAAAGGGTGTTTGAGAAGCGACTTTATTCATAAATGTACTTTGGTTTGAGTTTTGTTTGATACAGGGGCCACCCATAGCTTTATTTCTAAAGAATTGGTTGAAAGCTTAGGATCTACCGCAAAATTTATTGAAACCCCTATTTGTGTAACAAACCCCACATGGGATATGACTAATCTATGCATGGTTTGTGAAGACGTATGAGTTTCATACATTACCCACCGCTTTCCATGCGATATTTTTGTCTTAGACTGTATGAGTTTTGTTGTTTTGGTTGGTATAGATTAGTTATCAAAGTATACAGCAGTACTTGATTATGATAAAAGGACTATTGTAGTAAAAATATGCGAAGGGAGCATATTAATGTGTTGTGTGATAAGCTAACCAAGTAAATGGATGGTTTCCTTTATTTGCTGGACTCGCCTTGGGAAAAGTTAAAATTGTTATTGGTTTAGTGATTTTCGGACATCTTTGAAGAAGTTAATAGCCTTCACACACATTATGAGATTAAGCTCAGTATAAACTAGATCCCTAAATAGAAACCTTTTATGCAGGCTCGGTATAAGATGGCTTCGAGGGAAAGAAGAGAGTTGTTAAATTAGATAGAGGAATTATAAGTAAGGGTCTGATTAAGCCAAGTATTTCAAATTAGTGGGAAACCGCGGGTTCTATCGCCAAGTTAGATGGTTCGCCATAGCTTTGTGAAGGACTACCATGAGTAAACAAGCAGATGTTTAGAGACAATTATCTCTTACCGACCATAGACGACATGATCATACAGCTACAAGGTGCTAGGGTATTCTCGCAAATGGATTTGGACATTGGATTTCACCAAGTAAGGATATCTGAATATGGTACACCACTGATAGCTTTTGAAGGACCAGACGGTTTCTTTGAGTGGTTGGTTAAGCCTCAAGGGCTAACCGATGCACCCACTCATTTTGTAGTCTTCATGGATCAAGATTTTAGAGATATACTCAGCAAATTTTTGTTGGTCTTAGTGATGGTATTCTCTTCTATTCTAAGATCGAGGAGGATATAAGTGCCACTTAGCGGCCGCATTGGAAACATTTCAGGAGGCATGACTTAAAAGCTAAATTTTTTAAGTGCCATATCTGGCTATCTAAAGTAAGACTCCTTGGACATGTGGTGTCAAAGAATAGTATAAGATGGGCTTATCCTAAGTTGTAGTTAGACGAATTGATTGTGTGTATTATATTGTGTATGCACTTTTTTTCTATGGTTGCATAATGTATGACTTTTGTATTGGTTTCATGATATAAAATATATGGCTTCTTGAGTTATTTTTAGCTAGCTCTTTATTTGGTAATTTCGAGATGAAATTATTTTATGGGAGGAGAGTGTATGGGAGGAGAGTGTAACGACCCAGTATTTAATCACTTTAAATGTGGATGTTGTAACATAATTGTTAATAATTAATTTATGGATTTTATGACTTAAATAAATTCCTTTCAAATAATAATTAATGATGGCCAAAAAATTTCATAATTTTTTACAAAAATATTTAGTTCAAAGAAAAATAAAAAATGTGGTCGAAAATCGTTTTTTGAATTCTCAATTTTTCGGTGTCGAAAGTTGTAGAAAAACAATTTGCGCACTTGAATCAATATATATACACATTTACAAATATGTTTAGGTATATTTTGATGTATAAATACATACCTAAGTTTATCAAAATTTTGACATGACATTTTATGAAAATTTAATTAAGTTAAAAAGTAAAATGGAGAATTGTCATATCACGTCATAAGCAAACACAAAGTACACTAGTCATAAATGAATGCTGGAACTAAAGAAATGTAGGGGAACAATGTAATTTTCGAAAATAGGAGAGGGGGACAAGAGGTGATGATGTCGCATTAGTGGAGGGTACTGTACTTTAGGGGTGTTTTAATAATTCTCTAAATGCCTTTTATATAAAATCAATTTGCATATTTTTCTCCCTCATTTTCTCGTTTCAACTTCCATATTCTAAACCCCTTTCCAAGTTTTCAAACTTTCATGGCTTCTAAAAAGTGTTTTTAAAGTTTAAAAATTTAAGTTTCTTTCACTCTTAAAAACATTAAACCTGGTTAGGACTTCCTTATTCTTTTCTTTTACCTCCACTCTCCAGAATCAACGCTCACCTCTCCTTTCACATCATGGCTAAACTACTAGCCACTTATGGCCAAATCATCAGCCACTTATGGCATAGAAAGACACATTTTTGCTAAAGAAAAGTGAAGTGCTAGGTCGCTTTCTAAAGTTAGTGGAAGGTTGGGTTAATTATGTTACGCTTTTGGTGAGTAAATTTCTCGCCTTTTTTACTAAGTTTTAGAAACGTATATTATTGCTTTACTTGGTTGCTAATATGGTGTTGTTTGAGTAAAAGAAATGTTGGTTGTGTGTGTCTATACACACACACACACACACATATATATAAGTGCTTAGATTATAATGGTGTTTGGGTACAATTTATATGTGCTTGTACGCTATGATTTGGAATTAGACTTGAAACGAAGTCTAATGTTTATGTTAGTTAGAAATTTAAGACCTTTTCTTATGGTTTTCATATTATGTCTTTATGTTATGATCCTATGGGTGTTGCATATGCTAGGGAAGTTGGTATATAGACTTATTTAAGCGACAAAAAGAACAGTTACTTTTTGTAAATTAGTTTTACTTAAGTGTTTACAAAAAATATAATAAAGTTTTCAAAAATTTCACTGTTTAATTTCAAAAGTTTTTCCAAGTTAGAAAATGCTTCAAATATACAAAAAAAGGTTTAAAAGTTATTTTGTATGTTAAACATGTTTTGGAAATACGAGTCGTATAGCAATATTCTTTATAAGTGTAGTTCGTGAAAATCAACTCTTGTCGAAATCTAAAAGTATTTTTATTATGAAATATTTTTGGAACATGTTTTCAAAAATAATTTAGGTTACAAAATGTAATTTATATTTAATTAATGATTATTTAATTAATTAATAAAGTAAGGCAATCGGTATTTAATCACTAATTAACAAAGTTAATTAGTACTTAAGTGTTAATTAAGTTAATTATAATTTGTTAACCAAAAGAAAATTATTATCTAATTATGAATGAAGGATTAACTATTATTTAATTATTTATTTAATATATAATCATAAATTATAAAAGGGTTTAATTATTATTTAATTTCTAATTAGGTAAAATTAAATTAAGTTTTAATTAAGAATCAATTAATTCTTAAATTATTATTTAATAAAGGCTTAATTTATTATTTAATTAATTAAAGATTATCTATGGTTTAATTATATTTTAAATGATTAATTATTATTAGATTATTATTAAATTATTTATTAAAAGGATAATTATTATTTAATCATTTATTAAAAGTTATTATTGTTTAATTAGTAACTAAGGTTTAATTACTATTAATTAAAAAGTTATATGCTATTTATTATTGAATAACAGTTTTAAATTTTAAAATCATTTATTTCTAAATATCGATTTTGTTTTGATTAAAGTTTTCTTTTGCAGAAGTATTTCAAATCAAAAGATTTCTTTGTCAATTACCCTTGAGTAACCTCAAATGACTATGAAACAAAATGACATCTATTTAGCGGAAAAAAACACCGTTCTGACATTATAATAACTTGGACATGTGTTTAGCAGAACAAATCTTGGCTATTAACATTATAACCGAGACATTTACATGTATGTTGGTTGATTACTGTTTGTGGTCCTTCTTACATATCCGCTTGTTATTTCAATACCCCTATTATAACTTCGAAAGTTTAAAAAAAATTTGATAAACCATTGAGTTACCAAGTCTCTCCTGAATTTGTGAAATCGTTCTTTTAATTCATCATTTAAAGTTCATATTTTTTTAATGTGATTTTAAGATAATTAAATGAAGGGCATTTTAAATAATAACTTGTTTATTCAAAGGCTTTTAAATAATTGATTCGTTTATCATAGGAACTTTATTGATAAAGATTTGTTAAAGGAGTTTTATAAATTAAAAAAGATCCTGAAATTTGGAAAGAGATTTCATAAATAATTTCGAATATCTATGACAGGATTTTTAAATAAACTTGAAAATGATTAAAGTGTTTTATAAATGGATATGGAATTTAAGCAAAGGAGATTACATAAACGAATTTTTTTATTAAAAGGATTTGTTGAAGAAATTTATAAAAGAATTTGAGATGGGGTTTCCCTTGGGTGACCTTCTTGATTATTGTTGTGTGGTCATTTGTTCCATGCTTAACACTAAAGGAATAGTGTTTAGGGTAATACTTAACTCTAATTTAAATAACATTTGTTTTGATCCTTCTATTATGATTCTGAAATAAGAAATATTTCGCAAATATTTTGCTAATATACTTATGCCAGTGGGATAAGTATATAAATATTTTAATAAACATTTTGAAATTATATTTAATAAATGAAAGACTTATTCAAATGATGCTTAGTGGTTGCTATGAGTAATTAAATCTCTGAATTGTTTTTGTTTGACTTTTGAAAGCTAAATAACCGACTATCAAATCTTGGCCAGATTTGACTCAAGAAGTATGATTGTATATTCGAGTTTCCCAGTGATTAATCGAATACTTTTTGCATACTTCCAAAAGAACTAGGAATAAGTCAACCACGAATTATCGGTTATTGGTTAGGATAGACCCGATATAGTATTCGAAAACCACTTCAAACCAACATTTGCTTTCAAATGGAAGTTATCTTGAATATGATTGAAGACGACACTCCTTGAAGTGCCTTTGGTTTCGTTCAGACCCAGAACGAACTTGTATGGATGAATGTTTGCATTACATATCTGCCTGGAGGGCGGCGTTAGCATTCTAAGAAGGTTTGCTGAGAGGAAATGGTAAGTGCATAGCTTCTCAAGCCTCACACCCAAGAATGGCTAAAACAGGGTAGGCCGCAAGGCTATGTGGGTTGCTCCCATTAGGATGTGGTCATCCCTTATCTAAATTTGATATCGATGTATGCTTCTGTGCCCATTTATGGTTGTTGATCACAATCCAGGTGTGATTATATTCAGTACTATGTAGTCCAAGGATAGGTTGGTCTTGTCATGCCGTGGTTTAAAGGTTTTCGATCTCTCAGTACATTTATTTAGCGTGTACTGCCTGTGAAATGTAGTCCTTTACCTTGCCATTGTTGAAAATCTATTCTCTAGTAAGCGCCTTTGTTTTTGATTGTATATCTATTATTGCGGTCATGTACACACATCACAGCTACTTGGATATTAAATAATTTATACGTAGACATTACGATAACATCGAAGGATTTTATATAGAAATGTTTTAGCTATCGTAATGTAAACTCATCCGTGTTTATATACGATGCGAAATTATGAGATACCTTTGGTATGAAGGTTTTTATAAGGTTTAACTTATGCTTTATTACACCAAACCCATGTCTGACCTAGAGTTTTATTTTCTTTCCCTAAACTCTCAGTTGCTCAAATTTTTGTGCGCAGTTAAGTAGTTCATGTTTCCCACTAATGCATGTTTGGAGGAGCTTGGGCTTAACCGATAGCTAGTAATTTATCTTGTTTTTGATGTATCTTATGGATTTTACATCAATTTAGTTGGGACAGGCAGTTCTAACTGTCTCAGGGTAGAATTTGTACTATAATGACTCTGATGTATCATTTCAGAAATAACTATGTGAATTTTAATGTTAATTAATATATATTGTTCCTTTGCGTTGTGACATTCTATGTTGTTTAGTTTCTTCTTGTCATCTTTCTTCTTTTCTTTCCCCAACGTTTTGTCTTTCTTGCACTCGAATGCTTGGCATGCGAATAATGTGGATATATTAGTGTGGACTTCCGAGGGTTGAAAAAGCGGGTTGTTACATTTAGTATCGGGACTTTGGTAGAGCAAACACCTGAGCCTTACTGGGGTAAACTCATTATAGATAGGGTCAGTAATGCCTTAAAGTGAGTTTAGTATGTTATATATATGAGTGCATACTTGTTAGTGCTATAAAATGTTGTATATTTTATGGGTTTTCCTATTGAGTGGCTTACGAATCCTGTTCGACACGCCTGATCAACGTTGTCAATAGGGGTTCCTAAACACTTAAACATGACAAACAGACACTGTATAGTTATAAATGGGTAAATAACATAATTTTTTCTAGGGTAATATTTCTTATATAAAGGAAGTTTCCTAACTTTATATAGTTATTTGGGTGTGGGTGTTGGTTATGGAATGAAGATGTTTATTTAATATCATTTATAAATGATACCTCTCTCAAAATATAAGTCCTGTCTGGAAGTAATTTCTGAGGATATTTTATTATGATTAGGTGGTAAGATATAAGCACTAAAAGAAGATGAGGAAGGTGGAATAGATAGTACTTCGATCACCAAGGGTTAAACCCAACTGCTTGAAGGATAACATCGTTAAAAGAAGTAGCACCATTACAACCCCATGTTGACTTTTCATCTGTGTGCAAAAGAAATTGTAATTTGGGAGGAAAGCCATTTAAAGGCACAGAATCCATTATAGGATTATAGGAATGGCTAAGTTCTTGTGAGAAGAATTATGAAGGATGAGATATTTCAGATGAGCAAATGTGCTTCTTAACGTCTTGGTAGTCACAAGATGGAACAAAAGCATGGTGGCACTCCATCACAGCTAATGTTCTGGAAGAAGAATTTTCTTGGGATTTAAGAAGATGTTTGAACATCGGTTCATACCTGCTGTTGGAAAAGACCAATTATATAGGAGTTTCTTAAAGCTCAAGAGAGGAGATAGGTCTGTATCAGAATATGAAACCAAGTTCAACGGGTTGTCACATTTTGGGCTAGAACTCATTGATACACCCTTTAAGAAGAATGAGATGTTCATGATCGGAACGAGGGTGGAGTTTTAAGAGAAAATGACTACTCATCTAAAGGGATCGTTCGTAGACCTAGTAGATATAGCTCTGCGCTATGAAGTCCTTGAGAAAAAGAAGTTGTTAGAGGCCACGAGTAGTGACAACAAACCCAACAAAAAGGAAGTTCAACCCACAGGTGTGAAAGAAGTGGAAAAAAAATCTTGAAGGAGGAGATCAAGGGAACATGTAGAAGGATCATATGTGCAATAATTGTAAGTAGACGGGCCGCATTTTGAAGTTTTATAAGAATTTTAGAGCATAGAATCAACAAACATAGTATATTTCTCCATTGGCCCAAAACATACCCTGTTTTAAATGCCACTAGTTTGGACATATGTAAAGGGATTGTATGCTTATGCAGAAATGTCAGCAAGCCAAAGTTTGTGCTATTAAGAATGAACCTTCAACTTCAGGGAAAGAAGAGTGGAAATAAGCTCTGGAAGGGACTTTATTCTTAAATGGTATTTTGGTTTGAGTTTTGGTTGATGCTGGAGCTCCTCTAGCTTTATTTCTAAATAATTGGTTGAAAGATTAGGATATACCCCAAAATTTATGGAAATCCCCATTTATGAAACCAACCCCATAAGGCGTATGACTAATCTATGCATGGTTTGTGAAGATGTACATGTTTCGTACCCTACCCACCGCATTCCATGCAATATGTTTGTCTTAGACTTCATGAGTTTTGATGTTTTGGTTGGTATAGATTAGTTATCAAAGAAAAGCGTAGTACTTGGCTATGATAAAATGATTATTTTAGTACAAAACAAGCGAAGTGGGCATATTAATGTGTTGTGTGATGAGCCAAACGAGTTAATGGATAATTTCCTTTATGCACTAGATTCACCCCGGGTAAAGTTAAATTTTTTATTGGTTGTTAGAGATTTTATGAACATTTAAAAGAATTTAATTTCCTACCCTCACATCGTGAGATTGAGCTCAATATAAACTTGACCCTAGGATGGAAACCATTTATGCATCCTCAGCAAAAGATGGCTTCAAGGGAAAGAAGAGAGTTAGTAAATCAGATAGAAGAATTGTTAAGTAAGGTCTTCAAATTTGGCAAATAATTCAAGTTTGGTGGCTTCCACAAGTTTTTTTGCTAAGTCAGATTGTTCGGCAAGGATTGTACAGATTATCTTGAATTGAACAAGTAGACAGTTAGAAACAAAAATCTTTTACCCAGCATAGACAACATGTTCATTCCACTGCAAGGTGCTAGGGTATTCTCGCAAATGGATTTGGAGATAGAACTCCACCAACTAAAGATATCTGAATATGATACACCCTTGACAGCATTTAGAGGACCGGTGTAATGAACCACTTTTCTATACAATTTAAGTTGGAAATAAACCACACATGTCAACCCAAATTGAACAAAAAAGCATATAGTTAAGGGAAAAGAAAGGAGATAGAAGATAGATTATATAAGAAATTGTGAAACATAGAATCTCACATGACAACGGAATAACATATATTAATCACAAGATACTTTAAAAAGTCATTTACAAAACTGATACATCAAAGATATAATTACTTCCTGGGACAATTATAATAGTATGTCCTTATGCATCAGATACAGAGTATATAGTCTACAGCGGAATCAAGATAATAACTAGCTATCGACGAAGCCTCCTGCTCCAAGCTCCTTCAAAATGCATCCGTAGAAAATGTGGACTATTTGGCTACTCGAAAAAAATTTGAGTACCTAAGAGTTTTAGGGAAGAAAAGAAAACTAGGGTCATACATGGGTATGGTGTGAGTAAACTCAAAACAAATAAATTATTACTTGAAACTCCTTTAAAAATCAAACGTATCTCGTAAAACCACACCGCACATAAACACGGACGGGTTATATCATACGATAACCAAAATACTTTTATATAAAAATTCAGTGATATTATAATAATGTCTAGGGGTTTAAAGTAAAATATTAAAATAGCTGGAATGCTTGCATCTCACATTCCAACATATTTAGTATGCAACTAAAAATGTATGGCGATTATTGGAGAATGGATTCCAACTAATGATTGGGCTACTGGGGTATTGCCCGTCACAGTACACCTCTAGAACAACGTATTGAGATCGTGCCTAACGGTCCCTGCTAATACAGGACTGGCCTACCCCTTACAAGATTGTACCGAATATGTCATCACCCCGGTTGTACCCAACATTTATGGAGCTCTATGCTACACAAATAAATTTGTAAATATAAGTGGTCATCAAGAAAGTCGATGACATACCCTTGATGAGTGCAACCCAACAAGCCCTGTTGCATCTCCCTTGTTTTAGTCACTCTCGGTTGATGAGGCTTGAGGCTACGTTTTACCTTTAACGTAGCACTTCTCTCTTGGAATGCTAACACTGCCTCCAAGCATCAATGTAATGCTTACATTCATCCATACAAGTTCATTCCGAGACTGAACAAAACCAAAGGCACTACTTTCTATTACATCCATTATGAGGAATCCCTCCCAAGGAAAACAGAAAATTGCCCTTGCACTTTATAACTCCATCTTCGATTCCATGCTCTTCAAGAGGTCTTTACATGAAACGTTGAGTAGGATCGAAGTGGTTTTTGATAGCAAATTCGATCTCGGTCTCTTCGAAACTACTTTCGATCCTAGAAACCTCAATTCCGGTTCTTTAGGAAATAAGCAGATAAAAGATAAGAGCGGAGTTCACCTCCTAACCGTTTGTGGACAGATTTCCTTATCGATTATCCTAGAAATATGAAACAAGTTTAAATGTACGGTATAGCACCTCGGACGATAACTGTACCATATAATTTCCGTGTTTCTCCTAGATATTTTCAAGGTTAAGTTTTTATCTAGATTTTATAGTCGGTTATTTAACTATCAAATAATCAAACATCCAATTATTGTTTAATTTCCATATGCGATTCACTAAGCCTTTATTAATTCTCATTAATTACTAAAACCACTTTATAAAACTCGATCAAATGATCTTTTCAAAAAACTATTCCCAAAACCCTTACATTCCTTCTTTTACTTAGAAAATACTTATATACTTATCTCATTGTTATAGCATATTACCAAAACATTTTACTTTTCATGACTTGAACAAAATCATATACATATCTTTTCAGTTTAAATATATTTACAAACTTTTCAAGGATTTCTTCTTTTCAAATCCCATATTAAATAACTAGACATGTTTCTTTTTAAAAGCTCATCCTATATTTTAGTTACTTATAACTTCCAAAATAAAGTCATAACCCACCTTTATAAAACTTCAAGTTGATTCATAAAACCTCTTTCCAAATCTCTGAAATGATTTATAAATTTTCTTCCTATTTAAAAACTTCTTATAAATCTTCTTAAAGAAATCCTTTATAAAATATCCTTTATAAAACGTCACTTGCAATCACCATTTAAATAAACTTTTTGTTGAAGTAAACTCCTTTCTATAGACAAGTTATCATTTATGAATACCTTGATAAAATAATTATATAACTTGCAAAACCATTTATAAACCCTTAACCTCAAATTGGTTAAATAATTATAATAATTTTAGTGTCATACTTTATAATTTTAAAACGAGGCTTAGAACTCCCAATAGTACTAGTTTATGTTACGATTCAATCTTAATTGAATTCTAATCTACTAAATAATTATTTACATAGGTCAACATGTACGTAAATATAACTCATATCCAAATCAGGGAATAACATGTCAATATGAACTAACTATCATATCCGTGTCTGAAATCATAATAGCAGGATGATGATTTGTCCTGCTAAACTGATGTCCAAGCAATTCAATTCATTAATAGCAGAAGTGGGATTTATTCTGCTAACACATGTCCACACGGACAAACAAATAATCAAACAAACAATTTGTAGTAGAATGGGGGATAATTCTACTAACACATGTCCATACAAACAAAAATCAACTTATAGCAGAATGAGAATTTTATTCTGCTAACACATATCCAAACCCAGCAATCTACATTATATGTAACGACCTAGAATTTTCGATCCCAAAAGCTCCAGATAGTTAGGAAAGAAGAGAAGAGATGGAAGAAAAGAAGAACAAAAATACCAACATCTCACAATCACAGCGGATAAATTATAATATCAATTGATAATAAAAGTTATACAAAGGAAAACTGTACTTGTCAAATTTCACCTTAATACATCAGAGTTACAACATATATACGTATACAATCAACATGACTCGTGGATATACAACAGTATAATATAGAGGGAACTCTCCATACTTTCCTGTCATCCTTCCCGTCTCTTGAGCTCCAGAACGTCCTTATCTGAAAATCTGTAATACTCGGTCTGACCAGAGCATTACATCATAGTAACACCGGGGTCAGGCTGGAAACCAGCGTGAGTAAACCCATCTGACATAGAATACAAGCATACAACTTATATAAAACCTAGGGAACTCGCAACAATTTACAAATTCACAATTTGTTATAGACATCACTTATTTCACATTAATTTTCTAAGTACCAAAATTTGGATTAAATAGTCCAATTCACTTAAACCATTCCATTTCAGCCTATTGATTTCACATATCAATTTTAAAGAAATCGAAGTGGTTTCGGTATTTACTACTGCCCGACTCCGGTCTCTTCGAGTTCAATACCCTCTTAACCCAATTACAATTCAACTTTAAATACAAGATGTCTCTTTTTACAATTTAATTATCCTCAAATAATTTCATTCATTAATTAATCCTGATTTTCACATTAGTAGTTACTTCCCATAATTACTTATATCCATTAAATCAACTCCTTGATTAATTACATTAATCTTTTAATTACATTGAGTAATTATCTCTTAAGTACTTCCCCTAAGTAATTATCCTTTAATTACTTTTCATTAAGAAATTTGCTTTTAATTAATTACATCCAGTAATCATCCACTAATTACTTCACTAAGGAATTACACCTCATTAATTACCTTAAGTAATTATACTTAATCTTTAATTAATTATATTTATTAATCACCCTTGATAAATCTCATTCTGTAATTAGCTACTCTTAAATAAATTACATCACTTAATTAACTTCCCATAACTCTTATTAGTCAATTCTTAATTTAGTTACACTAAGTAATTAATTATTAATTACTTCTACTAAGTAATTATTCTTCATATTAATTACACCAGGTAATTAACCCAAACCACTACCAATCTTCAATTAATTACACCCAGTAATTACCATTACTAATTACTTCACTAAGTGATTACACTTTATAACTCTCATTAAGTAACTATACTCAGTCCCAGCAACAAGTGATTATTTAAATTAATTATACCAATTAATCAAACTAATCATGATAATTAATTACATAGAGTAATTAATCCCTTTATATTAAGTAATTGTACTTAAAAAATTTCCTTAGTGATTATCCCTAAGTAATCTACAAATTAATCATCTTAATTTAACTATCTTAATTAATCATCAAAGTTACTAGTTAATGATCTTTATATCAATTATAATCATTAACAATCCACCAATTACTTATACTTATTTTCTTTAAACAAAATAATTTAAACACTAAATTTTATTATTAAAAATCCTTGGAGAACTTATTCGAACTTATTTAATAAATAAATTCTTATTCTTTGAAGTTAATTATCAACTCCTTTTAAAAACTTATTCAATTTTTAACATCTTAAAATTTGTATCCTTATGTTTAATAAAACTCACTTTATAATTTACGTTACTTAATTCAATCTTCTATCTAAAACATAGTCTTTGCTTGTTTTAGGAAACTGGATTCTATCTTTATTAGAATTTCATTAAACAATACAAGTTTATTACAAAAACTTAAACTGGCAACTTGAAAAAAAACCCGAGTCCTACTCGTTTCTTCCCCGAGTCGAACACTCCAGTCTCGAGCCATACGTACCCCTCACCTCTTCGAGTAAAACACGCGACGTTTTCGAGCAAAACTTCGATCTACCCCAAGTCCAACAACAGCGACATATATACACATGTGCATGGTGCACGGCAAACCACTCGACGTCGACCAACTGCGAAGCCTCCCACACATCACCGTTGACTTCGCCAAACCTTCCCATCGTCCAGATCTCACCATTCTATCTCGAATCAAAATCGAGCAATTGAACATCCCAGACCCAAACCATCTCGACCATAAGGGTGCTTGCCACGACGATCCAGGCGACCGTAAACCACATCCCTCTGTCATCAGTATTGTCATTGACCCACACAACCGTTCCAGTGCTCGCAAACATGTCCGATGCAACAATGTCGTCGAGAACACCTCGGAACTCCACACGACCAAAAGCCACACTAAACCCTAGATTATCAATTTCCAACCGCCCTATCCTTCGTTAAGCAACTTCGACAATTTTCCCATGTTCGACAACCCATAAGCCATTCTTGATCACAATCCCGAGCTTCACCTCGGCATAGAACATCGGTAGTCGCCAAAATTCCAAAACTGAACAACTCAGTTTATCACACTAAATCCCAAATTAAAAATCATGATTTACATCCCAAAAATCATCACTTGCAATGATAAACCAGTTTATGAATTCAATTCAAGAAATTGAAACATTTGATTTTCTGATTTAAATTTATTCTTACTGTGGTTTCTTGATTTCCAAATATTATACTTGTCATTTAAACTTAAAAATATTTTTAAAAATCGATTTTAGTTATTACTAACAAATTTTCTTTAGGAATCATCACATAATACTGGTTATAACATGAGGTATGAATTTTTATAGTGGATTGATGAACCAGAAAATATAACAGAGCCCGTTATATAGGTACATAGTCATGAATATCAACAAAACAGAACTGATCAATTTTAAATACATTCATGCAACATATATTTCATATCAGAAACATATTTAGTTTATCATATGAACCTTGATAACAATCTTAAGTTTTATAAAGGAAATGATTACTCACTTTCTGAAAGAATCAGAGAAGTCTTGGTCTTCTGTGGAAATTTAAATTTGCTTCCTGTTCTTGATTTAAACTGCTTCTAGAATTTCTTTTGCTCTTCTTATTTAAGACTTGAATTCGAATCTCGGTCTGCTTCAGATATTTGTTGTTGAGATGAATTTTACGTGCCTTGATCTAGCCTGATTACCTTAATTTTTGGTTTGATTAAATTTCCAGGATTTTGTTTACTGGTTTGTTACAAGCTTTTTATTTTTTTCTTTCTTTTGGTTCGAAGAATAGGAAAAAAATGGAAAGTGGAGGTATATAAGGAGTATAGGCTACAGTACACAGCAAGCTTCTTTATATATATATATATATATATATGTATGTATGTATGTATGTATATATGTATGTATGTATGTATTTGAAAGTTCTCGAATAATATAAACATGATAAGGATATGTGTAGATATAAGTAGAGAAGTGGCTGGCTTCTACAACAAGCTTCTGTTTGCTTTTTCTTTCATTTTGTTTTCTTTTGGTCAACAATTCCTGATAAGATTTGATGTATTGAGAGCTTGAGAGGATATGCATTAAATGCTATGCCCCTTGTAAACATATCTATGCATATATATATATACATTCTATATGTACTGTTTTACATTACATACATACATCATATGTATATTTCCATTTTATCACTTCCACCACATCATTTATCATATATACATACATACTTACTTATTTTTATTTATATTTGAACATCATAAGACTTGTCTATATGTTTATCTTTATATATATATATATATATATATATTTGAATTCAATGTTTATTTAATATCCAAATCAACATATATATTCAAATATCATTAATTATTAGAAATTTATTTATTTGATTAATAAATATTAATATTACAAAAGTAAAATCAGTTATTTTCTAGATTAACAGACGTTCAAGAACCCGGGTCGTCACATTCCTCCCCCCTTTGAATCTTTTCGTCCTCGAAAAGGAATGAAGCCAGAATTATTAAACGCTTAAAATCAGATAAATTTTCTTTGAACTACTTTAAAAATCTATATAATATTACTAAAATAGTTCTTATAAAAATACTTTAATAACTCGATGTTTCGACAAGTCCATCCTTGTTTCCATAGAAATTCGGTGAGACGTTGATCATGTGTAGGACTGAAAGTCTATAAGTACTTAGTGAACCCGTTTTCAATACCCAGTGAAAATACTTGGGAAAATAATTTTATTCAAAATACAGAAAACAGTTTCGAAAATAGAGGAAATATCTTGGTGAGAATGCTCTGGAAATCATCACCCCATCCATGGTCGCAATTACATCCTGGGTAACGTTGCCATCGCAGCAAAAGTACATGTAACCGTAGGCACACCGCGCCCCTCGATTATGCCATGGAACCCACAACAGATCGCAGTACATTCCAGGGTTACGTTGCCATCGCAGCAAAAGTCCATGTAACTGCAGGT
This sequence comes from Allium cepa, assembly GCA_030765085.1. Lineage (NCBI taxonomy): Eukaryota > Viridiplantae > Streptophyta > Magnoliopsida > Asparagales > Amaryllidaceae > Allium > Allium cepa. The sequence continues at coordinate 869,412,318 of CM060937.1, read as the reverse complement.
ATCGGCGCACCCAATTTTTCTGTCAAAAATGTACTTCTCCACTCTCACATAGGTCGCAGTCTACCGATGTAAAATCAAACGTTGACTGTTGGCTCTCAGTTGCACACACGACTTTCGTTATGTTACCATAGGTCGCAGTCTACCGATATAAAATCAAACGCCGACTGTTGGCTCTCAGCAGCACAGACGACTTTCACTATGGTCTGCAGTAGATCGCAGTGACATCGAGTTACATTGTCGTCACAGCATAACCCAAATGCCTCTGTAGGCATCAGCTCCCTCGACTTTCGCTACACACTACACATAATCCTCAGGAGCTAGTTTTGTCCGGACTCCTCACAGGATCAACTTTAGAACCTTCCCCTTAGGGTTCAAGGCAGTACCAGGCTATGGCACTCCTGTGAAGTTCATTTCAAGGGAGTGCCTTTTTTCCTAGAGCCATTATCAAAACACTTTATACTATACACATATAATACCTTCCAAATCATACATCTAGTATGAATCTCATATAAATCTCCTTTTCTCAAAATCGGTTATCCCAAAATCGATAATTCTCAAACCAGGCTTTCCAAATCCAATATTGATTTTATCCAGAAAATCAAAAGCCTTTCCAAGACCAAGGGTTACCAAAAACTTTTCCAAAATCCTCATAAAATCCTTTATATATATAGATATATAATTTTTTAAAACTTTGGATCATTTCAAACTTGTATAAAATTCCTTTTATACTTCAAACACCTTCAAAATCCTTTCCTTCCGGCAATAGGTTCAACAAGGGGAGATTTATCTTATATAACAAAGATATATAACTTTGTCTATTCAAAATCAAATATTCAAATTTGATTACTCTTCTTTTTTTTCTAAAGTTGTTTCCATCTTACTTATCATCATAACGTATCCAACTTTCACTTTTATCCATTGTATATTTCACAAAATATACTTTCATTTCAAAGAAATCATTTCACATTTCTTATTCACAAATTTTCAATATCAATTTCATTTAAACTCGTATGATGTACACTTACCATCCGTACGCTATACCAATCAGATCGCTCAATCGATCACACAATTTCACTTCCGAACTAGTATCGTCTACCCAACTTGCTAGTGTGGACTCAGGTCTGGATTCTTGATCAGAAACCGTCATTCTCCTTGCATAGCCTAGCTATGATAGAGAATATTTAGAACCAATCAACAATCCATATCCAGGTTTGCCATCGAAAATCGAGTGAAAAATCCCAACTCGGATCGATATAACTATCTTGAAATTCTGTGCTCGAATCTGGATCAAATCACTATGCGAATAGAATAATAAACGTACATCCTACATATCTAAATTCATTGATTATTAGCCAAATCAAATCCCTTTCTATTCATCCTCACTTTGACTTTATTCACTTATTCACATTTGCCTTAATCCCCATTTGGATTATCACTTCAATTCTTACCTCAGTTGGGTATTTAATCAATAACAGTTTGAACTCCGACCAGTTTATATTTAGTAAATAGCTTGAAAATTTTAAAAATAGATTAGTTGAAAAATAATTATCAGTTTGCAAAGTAGCTGTAAAATAGTTAACTAATTGTAAAATAGTTGGAAAATAGTTAAATAGTTTCAGAAATTTTAGATAGTTGCAAAATAGTTGTAAAATAGTAATTAATTTGTAAAATAGTTAAAAAAACAGTAATTGGTTTATAAAATAGTTGTAATATAGTTAAATAGTTCCAAAAGTAGTTGCAAAACAAGTATAAGATAGTTTGGGTTTTTAAAAAGAAAGTTGTGTAGTAAATAGATAGGAAAATAGATTTAAAACTGTTTATATTATAATATTTTATTTGGAAAAAAAGTTCAGAGCCAAATTGTTCAATTCCCAATCTCCATTTCCAATTAATTCGATCTAAATTTCCACTTTCATTTAAATTGAATCAACTTCAGTTTGAATAACTACAATTTCCATTGAAATTGATTTATCCCCACTTCAAGTTGAATTAACCTTAATTTCTTTCCAAATTGAAATCAAAGCCCATTAGATTTTAAACATGTTTACTTTAACTACAATTCCAAATTATTTAAATTTTCAGTTCAAAGTAATTCCATATCCTTAATTTCAAATTAAAGTTTAATTTTCCCTTTTATCTCAACAATGGATATATTGCCGCACTTCATTTCTCATTCCTTTAAACAAATCCAATTCACAATTAAGGATTATTAATAACAATAGGATGATATCATCTAATTTATTTTAAAACATCCTTCCTTTTCAATTTCCAGATCTCAAACCCATTTTGAGATCACACAAATTTCCAATTCAAATTTTAAATTTCACATTAATAATCTTATAACTTCAAAAACTTATCACCTTGGATATCACATCTCATTTAAAATTTAAAACTCAACATTTAGAGTTTATTTCAAACCATTTCTGATATTATGTATATTCCTCATATATACATATTATTTCCTTTACACATTAAGTTATCCCTAAATTTTAAACCACCTTTGGTTTTTAATTCAAAACAAATTCCTTTAAATTTTCAAACAATACTTGTTTGAAATGTGACCCTTTTATTTAAATACATTTATTATTTCTTTATCACTTTGAAACAATTTTCAAATTCTGGACCCAGATTTAAAACTTTACAATTTAGGTCATCCCCGATTTAAATTTATAAGTCATATTTACCTAAATGTTTTACTTCCCTAAAACATTTCATTTTGCTTACTCATTAATACACATCTTATTTATCATTTATGATAATAACCAAGATTATCGTATCTGAAAATAATTCATTATTATCTTATTTTGAAATTCTTCTTAAATTCAAGATTTTAATTTTAGTTTGAATCCATTTCAAACTTACCTTCATTTAATTTCAATTTGGTTGTATTTCTATTACCATTTAATTTAATTCCAATAATTTAACAACCAATTACCCTAATATTTATTAGAAAGAAATATTGCTTTATATATCAAAATATAATCTTATATAAAATCATTTACCTTTAAAATCATTTAAAAACCTTTATATAAGAAAATAACAAGTACGCTCTCTTATATATGTATACACTCAACTCATTCCAGGGTACTATTGACCCTATCTTTAACGAGTAATCCCACCAAAGTCAAGGTTCTCGCTTAACCTTTCAGCTCTGATACCAACTGTAACGACCCGGAATTTTCGATCTCGAAAATTCTAGATAGTTAGGAAAGAAGAGAAGAGATAGAAGAAAAGAAGAAAAGAAATACCAACATCTCACAATCGCAGCAGATAAATTATAATATCAAATGATAATAACACTTATACAAAGGAAAACCATACTTGTCAAATTTCACCTTAATACATCAGAGTTACAACATATATACATATATAATCAACATGACTCAGAGATATACAATTATATAATACAGAAGGAACACTCCATACTTTCCTGTCATCTAGCCCGTCTCTTGTGCTCCAGAACGTCCTTACCTGAAAATCTGTAATATTCGGTCTGATCCGAGCATTACATCAAAGTAACACCCGGGTTAGGCTGGAAACCAGTGTGAGCAAATCCATCTGACATGGAATACAAGCATACAACTTATATAAAACCTGTGGCACTCGCAACAATTTACAAATTCACAATTTGTTATAGACATAACTTATTTCACACATCAATTTTCTAAGTACCAAAATTTGGATTAAATAGTCCAATTCACTTAAACCGTTCCATTTCAGCCTACTGATTTCACATAACAATTTTTAAGAAATCGAAGTGGTTTCGGGTATTTACTACCACCCGACTCCAGTCTCTTCGAGTTCAATACCCTCTTAACCCAATTACAATTCAACTTTAAATACAAGATGTCTCTTTTTACAATTTAATTATCCTCAAATAATTTCATTCATTAATCAATCTTTATCACATTAGTAATTACTTCCCTTAATTACTTATATCCATTAAATCAACTCCTTGATTAATTACATTAATCTTTTAATTATATTGAGTAATTATCTCTTAATTACTTCCCCTAAGTAATTATCCTTTAATTACTTTACATTAAGAAATTTCCTTTCAATTAATTACATCCAGTAATCATCCACTCATTACTTCACTAAGGAATTACACCTCATTAATTACCTTAAGTAATTATACTTAATCTTTAATTAATTATATTTCTTAATCACCCTTGATTAATCTCTTTCTGTAATTAATTACTCTTAAATAAATTACATCACTTAATTAACTTCCCATAATTCTTATTAGTCAATTCTCAAATTAGTTACACTAAGTAATTAATTATTAATTACTTCTACTAAGTAATTATTATTCATATTAATTACACTAGGTAATTAACACAAACCACTTCCAATCTTCAATTAATTACACCCTGTAATTACCATTACTAATTACTTCACCAAGTGATTACACTTTATAAACCTCATTAAGTAACTATACTCAATCCCATCATCAAGTGATTATTTAAATTAATTAAACCAATTAATTAACTTAAACTAATCATATTAATTAACTACATAGAGTAATTAATCCCTTTATATTAAGTAGTTATACTTAATAAATTTCCTTAGTGACTACCAATAAGTAATTTACAAATTAATTATCCTAATTTAACTATCTTAAGTAATCATCAAAGTTACTAGTTAATGATCTTTATATCAATTATAATCATTAACAATTCGCCAATTACTTATACTTATTTTCTTTAAACAAAATAATTTAAACACTAAATTTTATTATTAAAAATCCTTGGAGAACTTATTCGAACTTATTTAATAAATAAATTCTTATTCTTTGAACTTAATTATCAACTCCTTTTAAAAACTTATTCAATTTTTAACATCTTAAACTTTGTATCCTTATGTTTAATAAAACCCACTTTATAATTTACCTTACTTAATTCAATCTTCTATCTAAAACATAGTCTTTACTTATTTTAGGAAACTGGATTCTATCTTTATTAGAATTTCTTTAAACAATACAAGTTTATTACAAAAACTTAAACCGGCAACTGAAAAAAAAACCTGAGTCCTACGCGTTTCTTCCCCGAGTCGAACACTCCAGTCTCGATCCATACGTACCCCTCACCTCTTCGAGTAAAACACGCGACGCTTTCGAGCAAAACTTCGATCTACCCTGAAGTCCAACAACAGCGACAGATATACACGTGTGCATGGTGCACGGTGAACCACTCGACGCCCACCAACTACGAAGCCACCCACACATCACCGACGACTTCGCCAAACCTTCCCATCGTCCAGATCTCGCCATTCTATCTCGAATCGAAATCGAGCAACTGAACATCCCAGACCCAAACCATCTCGACCATAAAGGTGCACGCCACGACGATCCAGGCGACCATAAACCACGTCCCTCTGCCATCAGTCATGTCATTGACCCACGCAACCGTTCCAATGCTCGTAAACATGTCCGATGCGACAATGTCATCTAGAACGCCTCGGAACTCCACACGACCAAAAGCCACACTAAAACCTAGATTATCAATTTTCGACCACCCTAGCCATCGTTAAACAACTTCGACAATTTTCCCATGTTCGACAACCCATAAGCCATTCTTGATCATAATCCCGAGCTTCATCTCGACATAGATCAACGGTATTCGCCAAAAATTCCAAAACTGAAAAACTCAGTTTATCACACTAAATCCCAAATTAAAAATCATGATTTACATCCCAAAAATCATCATTTGCAACGATAAACCAGTTTGTGAATTCAATTCAAGAAACTGAAACATTTGATTTTCTGATTTAAATTTATTCTTACTGTAGTTTCTTGATTTTCGAAGATTATACTTGTTATTTAAACTTAAAAATATTTTTAAAAATCGATTTTAGTTATTACTAACAAATTTTCTTTAGGAATCATTACATAATGTTGATTATAAAATGAGGTATGAATTTTTATAGTGGATTGATGAACTAGAAAATATTACAGAGCCTGTTATATAGGTACACAGTCATGAATATCAAAAAAATAGAACAGATCGATTTTAAATACATTTATGCAACATATATTTCATACCAGAAACATATTTAGTTTATCATATGAACCTGGATAACAATCTTAAGTTTTATAAAGGAAATGATTACTCACCTTCAGAAAGAATCGGAGAAGTCTGGGTCTTTTTTGGAAATTTAAATTTGCTTCCTGTTCTTGATTTAAACTACCGCTAGAATTTCTTTTGCTCTTCTTATTTAATACTTGAATTTGAATCTTGGTCTGCTTCAGGTAGTTGCTGTTGAGATGAATTTTATATGCCTTGATCTAGCCCGATTACCTTAATTTCTGGTTTGATTAAATTTCTAGGATTTTGTTTACTGGTTTGTTACAAGCTTTGTATTTTTTTTCTTTCTTTTGGTTCGAATGAATTGAAAAAAAAGGCAAGTGGAGGTATATAAGGAGTATAGGCTGCAGTACACAGTAAGCTTCTTTATATTTTTTTTGAATGTTCTCGAATAATATAAACATGACAAGGATATGTGTAGGTATATGTAGAGAAGTGGCTGCCTTCTACAACAAGCTTCTGTTTGCTTTTTCTTTCCTTTTGTTTTCTTTTGGTCGACAATTCCTGATAAGATTTGATGTATTGAGAGCTTGAGAGGATATGCATTAAATGCCATGTCCTCTTGTAAACATATCTATGCTACATTCTATATGTACTATTTCACATTACATACAGACACCATATGTATATTTCCATTTTATACATACTTATATACATTTATATTTGAACATCATAACACTTATCTATATGTTTATCTTTATATATATAAATGTATTTGAATTCAATGTTTATTTATTTTCCAAATCAACATATATATTCAAATATCTTTAATTATCGAAAATTTATTTATTTCATTAATAAATATTAATATTCCAAAAACAAAATTAGTTAATTTCTCGATTAAAAGACGTTCAAGAACCCGGGTCGTCACATTATAACTCATCGCAGTTATATGGTTTCTTAATTGTATCAACACCTGAATCACTTGTATTCAAAACCGTCTTTGAAAAAAAAGTAACTTGAAGAAAAATACTTTTATAAACCAAAGGATTTAAAACTTTAAAACCCTTTTTTAAAATAATTAATTTAAGTTAAATACTTATTCAAATCACAATTAAATTTAATTAAAACCTAACTTAATTTAATTAAATAGTTAAACAATAATTTACTCTTAATTAAACCCAAATTAAACCTTTATTAATTATTAAATAATTAGTTAAACCTTCACTAATAATTAAATATTAATTAATCTCAATTAATTAATTAAATAATATTTAATTGAACTTAAATAATAAATTAAAATAATAAATAATTTATTATAAGTTAAACCTTAATAATATATAATTAAAAATAACTAACTCTTGATTAATAATTTATTAATAATTAATATTATACTTAATTAATTATAAATTAAAAATAAATCGTTTACATAACTCATAATTAATTTCAGAATTAATAAACTTAATTAGTAATTTATTAAAATAAACCTTAGCTTTAAAATATGATTAATTGATGACTAATCTTCATTTAATTATAATTATCAAACCTTGTTTAATCATTAATTAATTATAAATTATTAAAAGCTTAATTAATTAAAAATTAGTTATCAAAACTTAATTAATTTCCTAAACATTACTATGAAGTTTATAAAAAACTCTTCTTAAACCTAAAGTGTTAAAACTTAATTTCTAAAATTTGGACTTTTTATTGAAACTGCATCCATAGCGACTATCGCTATGGTGCCATAATTTTCAAACTCGATTAACTTTAAGTACCCTTTAAAAGTCTAACCTTAAATTACTTGCTAAATTAACATAAAGTTTTTGAAATAAAATTAAATGTTAGAAAACATCACGAAACTTTTTGTTAAAAATAAAGTAAGTAAATCAAATTTTAAACCCAAAGAATTCCTATGTCACCTAACAAGTTCAAGTTCTAATTCTCAAGAATACATCAAATACTCATGCCTATACATCCATAACATATCATCCATCATATCATAAACCAAAAATCACATCTTTTAAAATCAAACATATGCTTAAGCCTTTCTATCCACGAATCAAATTTAAGTCACAACTAGCAACATATATATACATTCAAACCATACAATAATCCAACCAAACAATACAGTTACTTTCCCCCCAAATATTTAATATATATATAAAGGTAAATACTTCGCTAAAAAGTAAGAAGTTTACTCACCAGAAATCTTTGAAGACTTGGAGTACTTTAGAACTCGCAAAGCGTGGAACTTCACCAAAAACAAACTCGAAAATATGTCATTTTAGACTCGACTGTTGGACATTTTGCTCTCAGATTTTGATAAAATAGCCAAAATAATCCTGATAGATTATTATTTCCTCTATCATTTTAACAAAATCATTACTCAAAAATGTTAAATTTTAGGAAGTTATGGGACAAATAAGAATAGTTATTTTCGGACTTGAAATTTGGGTGAAAAATTGCTTTGCAAAGATTTGGTATTTTGGCTTAGCTGTATTCGAAATTGGAAAAGGTTTTCTAAATAAATGTTGTATCCATTAAAATTTTAGATGATTTCAAAAAAAAGATTATCTTGATTCGAGCTAGGTATGGGGATTAAATGGCTGAAAGAAAAAGAGTGAAAAAGAGAGTAAAATGAGGGCTATTTATAACAAAGTGTTCACATCCAAGGTCACATCAACTTCTTTCTTCCCTTGCTTGTCACATACTCTTCCCTCTTTAGTCATGTATTAGGCTTAGTGATGGGTTAGGATAGTAGTACTAATGAAATGACAAGGGCTTCAAGTGTAATTATATGTGTGCGTATATATATAAGTATATATGTATATATATATTATATATTTTAAAATTATTTCTTGTCACATCACTTGCTAAACATAATTAACATTAGATAATCTATTCTTAAGTGTATTATTACCTAGTTAATTATCAACTATATATGCATACATATGGTGGAAAAAGATGAACAGTGTTCCCAACAACTTTCCGGTGTCGAAAGGTCGAATTTTCAAAAAATGTTCTTCAGTCACATTTTCTGCTTTCTACGAACTATTTAATTTTTAAAAAAAATTGAAAACGACTTTACTGTCATTATTAATTCATTAAAATGTGTTTATGTATATATAAAAATTCATTTATTGACTGTATAAGATATATATATAATTGCCTAGTTTAAGCGATCAAACCCTGGGTCGTTACATTCCACCCTCCTTAAAAGAATTTTATCCTCGAAATTACACCACATGAACACCCTATCTATAAGTTCGCATGATGTTCATAGATCATTCAAAACAACATTTGATTAGATCCCCACTCGAATGCATAACTTCACCTCCAAATTAGTATTGCTTACCTGATTCTCTAGTGCAGACTCTGATCAGGTTTCTTGATTTGGAACCTTTGTTCTCCTTGCATAGTTATAAACTATGATAGAAAACATTGGTCCCATGCTAAATATCCTCATCAAGTGCTCGTCGTCAAAAATCGAGTAATAAATCCTTATTTGGAAATGGTTGAAATATCTCAGAGCGATGTACTCGAATCTTAGACCAAACTCTATGAAAAGAGAAATGATCTCTATTCACCCTAAACACATAATACATTGGTTCTTCCCAATACCAATTCTATTCCCACTAAATTATTTATGAATACATTTCACAAACAACTCTTAGTTTCAACTTGGATGATACTCCACTATAGCCTAAGAATATATACCCCTATTTGATTCCACTATTCCATTTTAAATTTATTCTCCTAAGAAAACACAAGATCCAAATACCTTACTTTTATTTCATTTTTTTTAAAAGAAACTCTATATTTCAATTACAGGAAATATATACATATAGCTCGAGTAACTCCAAAATGATACTAAGGATCTAGGTACAACCAAACAGTATCATACGTTACCTTACCCGGAAGGGTAATACTCAAGAGAAGTATTTGCCATCTAAACAAATCTCTTCCCTAATTTTAAGTTATTTTTGAGCCACTCGAACTAGTGAACTTAAAAATATTTCTTTTATTTTAAAATCTCATTTTTGGAATAATACTTTACATTTTCCAATGAAACATTTATCACCAACTCACCTTGGGTTCGTTCGGGTTGAACTTGTTTCAGTTGTACAATGATAAGAGAATAATTTACTAAGTGCACAACAACGTTCACCTAGGCAAACATCTGATCGTCACTTAGAAGATTATTTTGACCATTGCAAAACAACCTAGACTCATTCCCCCTACCCAATTCAAAGAAAACACTTCTTACTTAACATTTTTATTCCTAATTTTTTTGTTTTAACCAAAATACTTTCAAATAATATTAGTATCACTTTTCAAAATCTTGAAAATTCATTTTTCAAAAGTACCAGGATTTAAGTTCTGAAGTTTCCAAGTGAAATTCTTTTTATTTAAAAGACAACTTATTATTTAGTCTATTTCCAAATACTTTAATTGCAAATACTCTAACTTATAATAAAATCCCTTTAATCAAAACATATTTTAATCCAATATTAACATCTAACGCCTCGTAGTTAAACCACGAAACCTAATTCACAAGGTGTTCGTTCCAATATTTTTCCTAATTTCCTATTTACTCAATCCATATCTTAAGAAGTGGAGCTACCTATACAAACTAACAATAATCAATGCTCAAACGGGCGAGCATGACTAAATAATCCTAATTGATAATAATAAAGCATTATTATCTCCTACAACAATGCCTCAAAAATATTGTACTATTTTTGAAATCATTATTTATATGTAAAATATATCATTGGTAAAATTATTTCATTTACCAAATTTCCAAAACAATACTGCGTCGGTTGATCTGGTTAAAGTGTTTAGGAATCCTATCCATAACGTTGGCCAGACGCATCGACCAGAATACATAAACCACTCAACCGATCAAGCAACACAATATAAAATGTTTTTATATTACTAACAAATACGTATTCTTATATAAAGTACACTCAAACTCATTCTAGAGTACTACTGACCCTACCTCTAATGAGTTAACCCCGCCAAAGTCAAGGTTCTAACTTAAACTTCAGCTCTGATACCAAGTGTAACGACCCACTTTTCTGTACCGTTTAAGTTGGAAATTGTGATAACCCGAATTTTTAGACATCTGTAATTGATACAATAATTGGGATAATAAATAGAAATACTGAATTATAGATTTTAAATAAAGTTATTATATACAAATTAAATTTGTGTTAATTTGATATATACTTATATTTGAATTGATCTCAAATTGGATTTAAGTTAAATTTGAATTTGAATTTGGATTAGAATTTGAGATAGGTATTTTAAATTATTTTGGGTTTAGAATAAAATATTTTATATGATTTTTATTAGTATAAAATTAGTTTTATACCACCTTCTTTAAAGAATATAATAAATTGTATAATTATTTTTGAGTGTATAATTGAGATATAATTTTCTTTGAAATATACATATATACACATTTTTAATAAAAGGATAGTTTAAATATTTATACACTTAAGGTAGTTATCTTTAATATGAAGCTAAATTAAAATGTAGTATTAAAATAGTAAATAAATATTAAAAAACATATGAAATTACAAGTGTTAAATTTTTTTACATACAAATTAACAAGTGTAAATTGATTATGGCATGCTAGTGACACTTGTAAACCAATTGAATAAGTATCATTTATTTTTATTTAAAATAAAATTTAACTAATCCCTCTCTTTTCCCATATTTTTCCTGATCTGTTTATTTTCACAACAAAGAGAACAAAGCTTGTAACCTTAAACCAGAAAGAAAAAAAATCAGGTTCCAGTTAAACACAACTTTTCAGATCAAGATCAACTATCCTTGATTATCTCTCCGGTCAATCAAACAACAAGCAAGTAGAGATCAGATTCAAATAAATTGGAAAACAAGATAATAAATGTTGCTGATCAACGGCCCTAACTCAAAAGCATTTCAATCCTCTGTCCCAGGATAAGGTGAGTAAACAAACCTTAAGAAAACTTGAATTTGTTAAATCTCGACTTCTTATGATAAAGCTTAAGTATAATTGTGTGAAACTTAGATTTAATCTTGGAATATAATTTTGTTTTGATATCTAACGAAAGGTGAAATGTTTGTGCATTCTGGTATTCATAATTTCTTATCTCATTATCTAATCGATGAATTTGGATATTATAAACTAGGGAAGTGTTCAATTTTGGAAATAGTTTATGTTAAAAATAGTTTGGATGTAAATCATGTTATGTATTTCAACAGAGTTTCCAATTTACAGTGATTAAACAGAATTTGGTGAAAAATTGATATGTTTAATTTATGAATTCGAGCATGCAATTGGATTTCTTATGTAGAAATACGAATTTTAGAAGTAGAATTATAATTTCAAATGCACCATAGCTTGAGAAATTGTTGAATGTCTTATTTACGTTCAAAAATTTATTTCCGTCAACTTCGTCCACGATAGGAGTTGCGGCCTATTCTAGGTGGTGCTGGTAGTCATCAGGGTGGGTTCGACTGTGGCGGAATTTTCGTTAGAAGTTTTGTTTGAGAGTGTATGTTGTTTTTAGGGTTTTAAGGCGGTGTCCGCTGGGTTGAAGTCGCGATGATTTCACGATGAGATTAAGCGACCGGAGTTCAAGACAATTTAGCTGGGAGGTAGTCACAACGATGAGCAATCGACAGTGATAGGCCGCATGCATGTTAGTGGTCGATCGACGCCGTGGTGGTCGAATTTTGGGATAGGATTTGTTTTCCGGGTTCGTGAAGAAATGGGATTTGATCATTTTTCGAACTAGTGAGTTGTTGGCTTGGGTGATGAGGCGATCGTGGTCGAGATGTGAGAAGGAGTTCATCGACATTGATGCGATGGCGAATTGACAGATGGCAAGGGTGTACACGGACACATATGTCACCGTGCACGATGGGTTTGGGCAGCGCTATCGTCCTTATGTTGCGAGATGTGATTTTTCTTGGGTGGTGCGTGCGATGTGGGCTCGAGTAGTTTGTAATTTGGGTTGATGCTGGATGGTGTTGCAGGGTTGTTGATTTGGGTAATGTTTGAAATAGGGTCGGAGCTGGTAATGATGAGTGTGGAAGAGGGGAAATGTTTTTTTTCTGGTAGTAGTTTTGTTGGGCTTCGGCCCGGTTAAATTGAAGTAAATAAGACCTTTAATAATAAAAGTTTTAAATTCTTACAAGCAAGTGTGTTTTGAAACAAAATAAATAATGAGATTAAAAGGTTAATTAAGAAATGAAAGGATTTAACTCATTAATTAAACTTAGGGTTTAAAATTAATAGATTAATAGTATAAAATTTTAAGATATTTAAAATAGGATTTTGATTTATCATTAACCAATTAATTAAGATGAATGGATTATCTTAGAATTGCTTTATAATTAAAGATTGAATTAACTAAGTAATTAAGGGATATTAGTTGATGGGTCTATTTATAATTAAGGTTAAGTAATGAATATAATTAGAGGTTAATTTCTTAAATGAAGTGATTAAGGATTAATTACTTAGTATAATTAATTAAAGGAGTGATTAATTAAGGAAATTAATAAAAGGGTTAGTTAATTAGTGAAGTTGATTAATTAGAGGATAATTAATCAATGTAAGTAATTATCGAATGGTTAATTCGAGTAAATAACTATGGATCAATGTAATCAATGTGTATCGGTAAGACAAATTAATTTGTGTAATTAATTAAGTTAAAGTGGTTAATATTAGTATAATTAATTAAAGGTAATCATTTGGTGTTGGGTTAAGTATAATTACTTAAGGCAATTAATGAGGTATAATTACTTAGTGAAGTAATTAGGAATAATCACTAGATGTAATTGATTAAAGGAAATTATTTGATGGAAAGTAATTAAAAGGTAATTACTTGGAGGAAGAAATTAAAAGAGAATTACTAAGTGTAATTTAAGGATTAATTAATAACTAATCCAGGAATTTGTTTAATTGATGGAGAAATTAAGGGAAGTTAATTTCTGATTGTGATTAATCAAGGTTGATTAATGAATGTAGTTAAGTTAAAAAATTAATTATTAAATGCAGTTAGAAGAATAATTAATCATTGAAGGTAATTAAGGATAATTACTGTGAATAGTTAAGAAAAATTTATTGGTGTAATTAATTAAGGGTTAATTACTTAATGTTGTTAAAGAATAATTAATCTAGGGTGGTTAAATTAAGATGATGATTAATTAATTGGTTTGTGATTAATTAAGGAAGATTAAAAGTAATTAAAGAAATTGATTTGATTTAATTAGGAATGAGGGACTAATTAATCTAGCATATAAATGAAGGGTTGATATTTCTGATATGAAATGTTTGTGATGTGATATGTTTGTCTTGAATAGTGATTATGTGGTTATCTGACAATGATGAGATTGTTGCAAAAGAGTGACATCTTTTGGTTAAAGGTTGAATTGTGTCTCACTTGTATTATGTGGGTTAAGATGGCATTGAATTCGAAGAGGCCGGAGTCGGGTATTTGTAAATATCCGAAACCACTTCGATTTTTAATCTATAGTAATTCCTTACAGATTTGATATGTGGAATCATTAGGCTGAAGTGGAATGATTCAAGTGAATTGGGCCATTATTCTAAGTTTGGTACTTAAAAAATTGATATGTGAAATAAGTGATGTCTAGAACCACTTGTGAGGTTGAAAATTGATACAAGTTACCTGGGTTTATAATAGTTGTATGTTTTTGTGTTTTCTGTTAGATGTGTTTACTCACGCTGGTTTCCAGCCTGACACGGGTGTTACATTGATGTAATGCTCAGGTCAGACCGAGTATTATAGATTTTCAGGTAAGGACGTTCTAGAGCTCAGAAGGCGAGTAGGATGGCTGGAACGTATGGAGTGTTTACCGCTGTGTATAGTATAGCTGGCTTGGACATGTTGTTTTAAACTGTCCGGTGTATTGTAGTGGTTGTAACTCAGATGTATAAAAATACAATTGTACTAATAATGATTCCTCTTTGTATAACTATTATTTATGCGATATTATATTTTGATCCATTGCGAATGTGAGGTTTCTGTGTTGTGTTCTGTTTCTTTCTTCTATCTCTTTCTTCTTTTTCTAACTATCTGGAAGTTTCTGGATCGAAATTTCCGGGTCGTTACATTTGGTATCAGAGCGGAAGGTTAAGCGAGAACCTTGGCTCTGGTGGGATTACCCGTTAAGGATAGGGTAAGTGGTACCCTAGAATGAGTTGAGTGTATATATATGAGAAAGCGTACTTGTTATTTTCTTATATAAAGATTTTAAATGGTTTTATATAAGATTATATTTTGATATATAAAGCAATATATCTTTCTAACAAATAGTAAGGGAATTGGTTGTTAAATTATTGAATTAAATTAAGAAGTAATAGAAAAACAACAAAACTGAAATTAAATGTTGAATTTGGGAAAGGTTTCCGGATAAGGATAATCAATTAATTTATGTAATTAATTAAACTTTATTTAATGAGATTAGTTAATGGATAATAATTGGAAATGATAAATTAAGAGGAAGTTACTTAATGAAGTAACTAGAGGTAAGTAATTTAAAGGACAATTACTTAATAAAGGTAATTAAGAAATAAGTTAATTACCGAATGTGATTAATTGGAATTAATTAATGACATAATTAATTTAAAGAAACAATAAATACTATTATTTAATCCAATTGAATGAAATGGTCCTATTTCAAACAAGAGTTGTTTGAAAATTTAAAGAAATTGTTTTGAATTAAAAACCAAAGGTGGTTTAAAATTTTAAAGTATAACTTGGTATGTAAAAGAAATTAATATGTACATATATGGATATACATAATATCAAAGGTGGTTTGAAATAAACTCTAAATGTTGAGTTTTGAATTTGGAATAAGATGTGATACCCAAGGTGATAAGTTTTTGAACTTAATAAGTGGGAAGATTATTTATGAGTAGTTAAAAAATTTGAAATGGAAGTTCAAATTGAGTAAGGTTGACTGAATTAAGTGAATTGAGTTTAACTTGGGAAAGGTTAAATAAGTTGGAATGATCAACCTAATTTGGAAATTTCAAGATGAAATTGGGATTTAACTTAGTTAAATGGTTGATTTGCATTGGGAGTTTGTGTGATCTCAAAATGGGTTTGAGATCTGAAAATTGGAAATTGATGGATGTTTTAAAATGAATTGGATGATATCATCCTATTGTTATTAATAATCTTTAAATTGTGAATTGAATTTGTTTAAATGAATGAGAAGTGAAGTGTGGTAATATATCCATTATAGAGATAAATAAAATTTAACTTAAATTTGAATTAAGATATGGAATTCCTTTGAACTGAAAATTTGAATAATTTGGAATTGTAATTAAAGTTGAATAGTTTTAATTCAAATGGAATTTGAATTTGAATTTGGGAGGAAGTCAAGAATAATTCAACTTTATTTGGAAATGGAATTTGAAAATTGGGATTAATTCAAACTGGAGTTGAAATAAATTGAAATAGGAACTAATTCAATTGAAATTTACTTGAATTAGTAGAATTTGAGATCAAGGTTGAATAAAGTTAATTTTGGAAAGAAACTGAGGTTAATTCAACTTGAATTGGGGTTG
Source organism: Allium cepa (assembly GCA_030765085.1). Taxonomy (NCBI): domain Eukaryota; kingdom Viridiplantae; phylum Streptophyta; class Magnoliopsida; order Asparagales; family Amaryllidaceae; genus Allium; species Allium cepa. Next base: position 869,395,695 of record CM060937.1, on the reverse strand, counting down.
AATCAATTTCAATAGAAATTGAAGTTATTTAAATTGGAGTTAAGTCAATTTAAATGAAAGTGGAATTTAAATTGAATTGATTGGGAATAGAGATTGGAAATGAACAGTTTTGACTCTGGACTATTTTTAATATAAATTGTTTTAATATAAACCTATTTTCTCCAAGCTAGTCATTATATATACAACCTTTCTTTTAAAAGCCAAACTATCTTATACTTGTTTTACAATTATTTTTGAAACTGTTTAACAATTTTCCAACTGTTTTATAAACTAATTACTATATTCCAACTATTCTACAAAACTAATTACTATCTTACTATTATTTAGCAATTGTCTAAAATTTCTATAATTATTTTAACTAATTTCTAACTATTTTACACCTATTTTACAAACTAGTAATTATTTTCCAACTACTAATCTATTTTAAAAAATTTCAAGCTATTTTCTAAATAAACAAGTCGGAGTTCAAATTGTTATTGGTTAAATACCCAATCGAGATAAGAATAGAGGTGATAATCCAAATGGATTGAAGCAATTGTGAGTAAGTAAATAAAATCAAAGAGAATGTGAATAGAAATGGAATTGATTTGGCTAATAACCAATAAATTTAAATACGTAGGATGTACGTATATTATTTTAGTTGCATAGTGATTTGATCCAGATTCGAGCACAGAATTTCGAGATAGTTTATCGATCCGAGTGGAATTTTTCACTCAATTTTCGACGGCGAACCTGGATATGGATTGTTGATTGGTTCTGGATATTCTCTATCATATTTATGTCTATGTAAGGAGAATGACGGTTTTTGATCAAGAAACCAGCTCTATGTCCGCACTAGGAAGTCGGGTGGACGATACTAGTTCGAAAATGAAATTGTGTGATCGAGTTAGCAATTAGATGGGTATAGCGTACGTATGTTATGTGTACATCGTACGGATTTGAATAAAATTAATGTTGGGAATTTGTGAATTAGGAATGTGAAATGGTTTTTTTGAAAGGAAAGTTATATTTTGTGAAGTATATGATGAAGTAAAGTGGAAACTGGATATTTCTATAATAGAAATTTACTTTATGGAAGTAAGTGATATGATATGTGGATTTGTATAGAGTAATCAAATTTGAATATTTGATTTGGAAATAAACAAAGTTATATATCTTTGTTATATAAGATAAATCTTCCCTTGTTGAATCTTTTGCCAGAAGAAAAGGGTTTTTGAAAATATTTGAAGTATAAAAGGAGTTTTATACAAGTTTGAAATGATCCAAAGTTTTAAAAATTATATATATATATATATGTGTGTGTGTGTGTGTGTGTATATATATATAAAGGATCTTATGAGGATTTTGGAAAAAGGTTTTGGGAAACTTTGGATTTGGAAAGGCTTTAGATTTTTGGGTAAAATCAATATTGAATTTGGAAAGCCTATTTTGAGAATTATCAATTTTGGGATAATCGATTTTGTGTAAAGGAGCTTTGTATGAGATCATACTAGGTGTATGATTTGAAGATACTATATGTGTATAGTATAAAATGTTTTGATGATGGCTCTGGGGAAAAAGACGCTCCCTTGAAATGAACTTCTCAAGAGTACCACCGGGTGGTGCTTCCTTGAGCCCCAAGGGGGGTTCTAAAGTTGATCCTGTGAGGAGTACGGACAAAACTAATTCCTGGGGATTACGAGTAGAGTATACCATAGCGAAAGTCGTGTGTCGTTGAGAGCCAACAGTCTGCGTTTGATTTTATATCGGTAGACTGTGACCTATGCTATAACATAGCGAAAGTTGTGTGTGCCACTGAGAGCCAACAGTCTGCATTTGATTTTATATCGGTAGACTGCGACCTATGTAGCAGCGGAGAAGTTTCATTTCGACAGTGAAAATCAGAGGCCGCTGAGAGCCTGCAGTTACATGGACTTTTGCTGTGACGGCAACGTAACCCTGAAGTGTAACTGCGATCTGTCGTGTGGGATCCATGGCGTAATCGAGAGGCCGCGAAGTGCCTGCAGTTACATGGACTTTTGCTGTAATGGCAACGTAACCCTGGAATGTAACTGCGACCATGGATGGGGGTGATGATTTCCAGAGCATTCTCACTAAAGGTATATCCTCTATCTTCAATTTTTTTTCTATATTTATAATAAAATTATTTTTCAAATATTCTCACTGGATGTTGAAAATGGGTCTGCTAAGTACTTATAGATCTTCAGTCGTACGCCTGATCAACATATGACTGAATTTCTATGAGAACAAGAATGGAATGGTTGAAACATCGAGTTATAAAAGTATTTTTATAAAACTATTTTGGAAATATTATATAGATTTTTAAAGTATTTTAAAGTGATCAAAAAGTGATTATCTATTTTAAGTATTAAATAAGTTTTGGCTTCGTTCCTTTTTGAGGACGAAAAGATTCAAAGGGGGGAGGAATGTGATAACCCCAATTTTTAGACATCTGTAATTGATAAAATAAAGGGTTAATAAATAGAAATACTGAATTATAGATTTTAAATAAAATGATTATATACAAATCGAATTTGTGTTAATTTTATACATACTTATTTTTGAGTTGATCTCAAATTGGATTTTAAGTTAAATTTGAATTTGAATTTGGATTCGAATTTGAGATAGGTATTTTATATTATTTTGGGTTTAGAAAAAATATTATATATGATTTTTATTAGTATAAGGTTAGTTTTATACCATTTTCTTTAAAGAATATATTAAATTTGTATAATTATTTTTAAGTGTATAATTGAGATATAACTTTCTTTGAAATATATATATATATATATATATATATATATATATATATATTGTAACAGCCCGCAAATCCGTACCCCTTGAGTCAACACTATTCTTCAACAATCAACTCAAGTTGCACAGAAATACGAACCATTTGGGTTTAAGAAGAAGTGGTAGAAGAGGAGAAAACAAAATCAACATCAGAATCTAACCATCGCAGCGGAATAAACTATAATAGGTAGTAAATAATTTTTACTCAAAATCAAATATATCTGTTTACATATATTACATCATCAGAGTACATCAGTCACAGCTCACATCAATAACATACAATGAATACACAACAACTCCAACAGCGGAATATATATATATATATATATATATATATATATATATAAACAAGTACGAATATACGTATCGTCAATCCTGCTCGTCTCCTGAGCTCCATAGCATCATCTTGTATCCTATAATACTCGGTCTGACCCGAGCATTACAGTTAAATAATACCCGAGTCAGTCTAGAATACCAGCGTGAGAAAATCACACCCAATTTATTTTTAAAGTTTCAAAAATCCTTTGAAAACAAAAGCATCTCGTAAGACCACGCCACAAATAAACATGTCGGGTTTCTACCTTACGATAGCTAAAACAATTTTTATAGATATCCTCTGATATTATAATAGGGTCTATATACAAATACTTATAAAATAGCCGAAATTGTTACATCTATTAAATTCCATCTACTAGCCACAAAAGTGGGTAATACAAACAAAACTCGTAAAAGGCTCGTATGGAGAATGGATTTCCAACAATGACTAGGCACTGGGGTACCACATGTCACAGTACGGGGCCTAGATTACCGTACCGAGGATTACTCCCTTCATCCCCTGCAACACAAGGCCGGAACCATTCCTTACTGAACAGTCCCGAACAAGATAAACCCCGTGGTTGGCGCGACCAACCACCCACTAAGCCGAAATATATAAGGGACATCTAGACAGGGGAAATATCTTGTCCTGCTTGGGCATGACCCACCTAACCTTGCTGCATATCCCCTGATTTTCAGTCATTCCCGGTTGATGAGGCTTGAGGCTAAGCGTTACCATTTAGAACGTTTCACTTAGAATGCCCATCGCCCACCTGACGATGTTTCGCAAGCATTCATCCATACAAGTCCGTCCCGGGTTCGAACGGAACCGAAGGCACTACTCCTACTACATCCATTTTGGAAATATCCTTAGGATTAGTAGCGACTAGCCCTTGCACTTCACTACTCCATCTTCGACTCCGAACACGTTTTTCGCACGAAACGTACAAACCGAATCGAAGTGGTTTTCGAGAAATAAATCTCGATCCCGGTCTCTTCGAAACGATCAACGCATTGTCCAATATTGATAGTCGGTTATTTAACTGTCAATTAATATTCACAAACAACCATCAACCAATAAATAATTTCCCAAATTATTTATTTATCTCAAAATATCCTCAAAGATATATTTCTATTTTCAATCCTTTGAAAACAATTCCAAAACCATCTTCCTTTCAGAATAAACTTTCCCAAATATTTTATATCTCCTCTGAAATTACCAAACACAAAACTAGATTTAAAATAATCTAAACACTTTACTTAGAAATATATACTTTTAAAACATATAAATTAAACCATTTAATAAATTGTTAAAAAATATATCTTATATGAACATTTGAAAATAAAGTTACTTAATACAATATATAACTAGACTTTTACTGTTGAAACAAAATGCTAAGTCACTCTTTAAATAATTACTACTATAATAGATTTGAGATGATACTTACTTTAAAATTTAAATATTAAAAATAATAAATTTTCCAAAACATACCTTTTAAAACAAATTTTAAAACTATTAACTTATATTTGAAATTTACTTTGAAAACGTACTTGGCTATCCAGGGAGAATTCGAACTTCAAATTACTTAAATCAATTTTCCAAATTGATTCCCAAATTATTCCATTTGAAATAAGTTTTGTTACATTACTCAATTCATTTCAAATTTCATTAATTATGCACTTAATTATTATTGTTATTATTTCCATTTGATTTTAAATCTTTTAACTGAAATATAGAAATTTCAAGTTTTTCCCATTTTCTTCTTTGTTCCTTTCAAAATTTTAAAATCTTAAATTTTAAACTAAATGTTCCGTTCTTTAAGATATTAGTATTGGAGTTTAAAATTCATTAACCTGCTATTACTTCAAAAATCTTCTTTCTATATTCAAGATTTATTAATTAGAATTCTTATGTCACTTTATTTTATTTTTATGTCATTCTTAAATTTATTCACATTTCCATAATTATTTTACTTACAAATTTTCTTCCTTTTATTTCCTATTCGAAATCCAATCTATAAATTCTTGGTAATTCATTCACCCAAATATCAAATCAACCATAACATTCAATATTCCAATATAACTTATCATAGAATATCAATATGCACAGCAGAGAATATTAAATAATTTAAATAACTGTTTAGGGATCCAGTTGGATCCCTCCAACCTGTTTTCCCTGCATCCACAGATGTTAACACAATAATATATCAATTCCAGAATATTCCATACCATATCCATCAATCAATTTCAACCATCCAAACAATTATTTAAATTTAATCATTTAAATTCAAATTTTAAACTGAGTGAGATCAACTTATCTTTCATTTTGTTTTGCAATTCGATCCAACCCGGCTTGCTTTCATCAGATTTTGACCTTGTATAATCATTAGATGATTTTCATCAATATTCGAACCAATCGAATAATTAAATTTCCATTTGGCAAAATTTAACTAACTATTGATTTTTATTTTAAAAGTTCTTGTTTAAACATTCCGTATTTTAACGTAATCTCCTTTTATAATTAATTCGGTAACTAAAATAAATTAAATTAGTTAATTTTACAAATTAATCATCAAATCCACTATTTTAAAATAAACTAGTACTTTTAAAACGTGCATTTGATCTTTATTATTTTCTTCCATTAAACAGACTTCTTTTAAATTTGCCGTCAAGGTGTTCATCCAAAGTTTCTCTGTATATATATATATATATATATATATATATATATATATATATATAATTAAAGAATACTACATGTATTTCTTTAATATGAACAAATTAAAATATTACTGAGTTAACAACTTATATTTTTCTACGGAAATTATATGCTCAGATAATAACAAAAATTAGAAATTACCAGCAACCGATCTCGAGACCGAAACCACTAGAAATCCCAAACCCAACTCGGAAAAACCCATCTTCCACTTCCCGTACGCTTCTGCCTCTGTCTCGACACCTCCCCCTTCTCCGCTTCTCGATACCTCCCCCTTCTCCGCGGCCTCGTGCTCGCAAGAGCAAGCATGTACCTTGCGAATCACCAAATACCCACCAATGCTTCAGCTGCGCGACTCGACTAATGATCCACATAAGGGTGAACTGGCGAATTCCTACCCGAACGCGAGCGCGCGATGTTCCTCTTTCCACGCGAATTCTGATCCCTCATCGCGCTTGCCCTTCCCCTCTAGCGACCGTGGCTTCCAATACCTCGATTCGAAAAGCCCCCTTTTTTTTTATGAGGATTCGATTTGAACAAATGAAGAGAGAACACGCTTTCGAATGAGGGCTTGCAATTCAGTTTCGACTTTGAACTGGTTCGAAGAAAGGAGGGTTCGCGATTTATTTGCAGGGCCATTTCTCTCTCTTTTTTTTTTAGAAGAGAACGAACATTATTATGCTTCTCTTGGTTGCGTGATTTTAGAAGGATAATGGAGGGGGTACAAGGCTTCCCTTAGAAGCTATGTTTTTATTTTTTTATTTCTTTTTTTTGTATTATTATTAGTAATATCATTTGTTTAATCTCATTATTATTATTATTATCTTCGAGCATTTTGATTGTTGATCGAACGGCTAAGAATTCCAGATTAAATACTTTATCCAATTTCTAATTATTCAATCCTATTATTTAATTATCAAATAAATAGCGATATTCGTAATTTAAGTTAAAATTTTGCTCTATTGAATATTTAAAATTAATTAAATATTCCGATTTTAAATGCTTGAAAATTCTGGGTCGTCACATTCCTTCCCCCTTAAAAGAATTTCGTCCCCGAAATTACTAGTTAGGAAGAATGATTCAATACCCGTTTATTATTTCCCTAAACCAAATAGTTTTCTAACAATTCAACATCTTACCAATTATCTTTTATATAAAAGACTCATTATCTTTCTTACTAACTTCCAAACCTTTCTCTAGTTCCAAACCATACCATTTGTTTAACCATTCAAGTTTCAATTTTAAACCAAATTTTGAATTATCAAAATTTTCTCAAAATTTTTCTAACTCCCTAAATTTACGAAAAATTTCGCCAGCGTCTCCTTTGCGCGGCTAGCTCGGTACAACTACAAAATGGCTCTACGGCCTCCCAAATCCAAAAAGAAAACAAAAAGGCCAAGTGGCTCAATCCAAATCCCAATCAAATTTCACAAAAATTTAAACACATACCTTTTTGGTCGGGCAGCTCAATTTTTATCTTTATGAAGTCAATACCAATTCACTTTCCCATTTTGTTTACCTGCATATTCTGCTTAGCACTAATACCCAAACACAATATTCCCAAAACAGTTTATCGACTTTTTCACAAAATGACAATATCCATTCATTCCATCTTAGACTATATTTGTAGTATCAATTTCCAATTAAGAATTCACAATTCCTTATACTTAAGTTTAGTATAAGCATTCTATATGTTTCTTACATTTATTTTCATCTTCCACTTAGTTTATCCATTTCTATTCAAAACGATCCTTTCATTTCCATATGAATTCAATTTATCTTTAACTCTGCATATATAAATTTTATTTGTCATTTATTACTAATTCATATCATCACTTTAAATTAGTTTCATTTACTAACTTATTTTAGTTTCCAATTTAAATTTGTTTGTCGCTAACAAAATTTTCCAAAATTTTCAGAAAAAATTCTAACTCCCAAAATTTACGGAAAATTTTGGCAGAGTCTCCTTTGTACGGAGGGACTTCTGCGATATCGCAGGATGCACAAAAACATATACACATCGGCCTCAAGTCGGAAATCACAATATATACCAATATATACAGTTCATATTTCCTATTTTGAATTCGTTTACGTAAGCGTACCTTATTTAGCATTTTTAAGCAAGCGGCTTATTGTTTTAGCTGTTTGCGCTATCAAGTTCAACCAAATAGCCTTCTGGTACCTGTACTTACTCAATTTAAGCATGTAAGTGTCACAAATATGAAGTTTATTAACATTCCATTCTTTTTAAACAACTACAACACATAAATATTAAAAACAATGTAACTACCAATGTTTATAAGTAACTTATGTGGTTTTTAACACTTACGCATTTTTTTCATTCATACGGCAACGTGACTTTATACCAAAACATGATCAGTCTATATGTGAAAATCCCAAGGCTATGAAATACTAACTTATAGTGCTAAATAGATTACTATTCATAACAAAAATGTACAATAGGTTGTAAAGCAAATCACCACAGGTTCGTTCCTATATTTTGCTAATAGCTTGATGTTGAAAATGCTCTAAAAATAGGCTTTATAGATCACAGAATTATACTGAAAATCTAATCTAAGAAAGCTATATATATTTATACACATGGCTGCTTCCAGCAAGAAAATTCATTGGATTTGTAAAACAAATTACTAATATTTCGTACTACGTCATATTCAACGCTTATACACTCCTTTCACAATAAGTTTTTAGCAACGCTTATACACTCCTTTCACAATAAGTTTTTAGCAGAGTAGAACTCATCGAGCAACACAACAACCTAACAGAAGAAAAGTACGTAGCAAAATATTCAATCCAAAGCACAAAATGATCAATCTATAAATCATTACACACAATTCAAGTGGAAGTTCCCATGAACTAGCTGAAACCATGTTTCAATCAAAAACAAACTTGAAGCTTCAGCAAATGCAAAATAATTGAAAGAAGCTTCAAATAGATTTTAACACATAAACATCCAAGTTGAATTTCTATTTCATGCTTCATGCCAACTTTATTATTTATTCGCAATTCAACTATAAATCAATAATTCCGAGTTCCATCCCTATCTTTCATCTACTAATTTATTCTAAATTCAGTTTATTTTCCACTTTTACATAAGTCATACTTCCCATTTATTTAAGTAAAAATTTAGCTTATTCAATATTATTTACTCAATTCGATTTAAATCAATTATCTCCAAAATCTCAGACTATTTTATTTTCATTCCAATTATATTTAATTTGTTAACATTTCAAGTTAAATTTTAATTTATAACTCCAGTTCTGGTCCTACCATTCACTTTTCAATTTACTATCCAATTTTATTAACTCACAATTCAATTACATTTACTCCACTAACAATTCAAGTCGAATTGGATTTATAACTTGAGTTTTATTTCCAATTTTCATTATTAGCTTATAATTCAACTTCTATTTAACTACATTGAACTCCATTCACACATTTCATTAACTAATTTAATATCAATTAGTTCTTCCCTTATTTATAATCCAACTCTTGAACTTTAATTCCAAATATCACTGCATTTAATTTTCCTAGTTCAATTTAGCTTATAATTTAAGCTTTGATTTTCATTTTATCCTCCAATTCATCAATAATATTTATTTTGGAGTTTTTTTTTGTGTCTCACTTTCAAACTTAATAAGTCACAACTTATTATTTACTTAATTCCATTCATCATAAGCTTGAATATATTCTTCTTTTATTTTTAACTCAAGCCCGCTATTTATTTATAGCCTAAGCTTTTTTTTTCTATGGATTTTTATTCCTTTACAAGTTATTCTAACTTATTTACTTCAATTCAATCCTTACCCAATTTAATTTCCATCTATTCAGGTAAGAATCTAATTCCATTCTTTATCTTAATTGAATTCCTATTCCAATTCAATTTAATTATAACTCAGATTTATTTAATCCAATTCGATTTTAACTTAATTCGAATACACTGGATATTATTTTCAACTTATTCAATCAATCTCAATCCAATCAAATCTGTATTTCCAAATCCAAGTTAATTCCATTTTTAATTTTTCTTTTAAATTTAAATTCCAACATTCAAAGCTTATTTATCCTTCCTGATTTAAAAGAATATCCTAACTTATAAGCTTATAACCCATCTTATCAGGATTTTTAAAATACCGGCTTTTGGTTTCAAAACATTTTGAAATCTCCAACATCTCAAATCACACTTCTCAAATTTTAAACCAATCCTGGTTTTATTCCCAGCAAATTTCCTTAGAAATTTTCACAAACAACTAGCTTTCTGAACAAGTCAATTTGGTAGCAATCCGTCACTTAGGAATTCGAAAATGAATACTGATGATGCGGCCGTCATCATCAGAATTATTTTCCAATAATCCAGGTGATTTCAATGCTATATCAATTTCAAAATCCATTTCAAACAAATTTCCAAACCTCCAAACAATGATGCCATCATTTATCTTTAAAATACATTCAAATCCCCGGGATTTAAATTTTCAAATCTTGCTTAAATAAGTTTTAACTATATTTCTTTTGTACAGTTTATGCTTATACAAATTCTCACTTGATTACATTTCAATTTTATAATTACATTATACATTTCATTTCATAATGAATTTATTTCCTTCAAACTTTGGTTATTTTTTTTTTCAATTTCTAGTTAAATTTTCATTTAACAATGATAATACTTTAATATTATCATTTCTAACATCCAAGCAACCATATACTAGCTAAATAGCATACAAAAACATTCTTTATATCGAAAATATATTTTTGGGTAAAATTATTTCATTTACCCATATTTAAAACAATACCATGTCGATTGCTCTATTCAAATGTTTAGAAACCCCTTCGATACAGTTGCGCAGACTGTGTCGACGAAGGTTCATATGCCGCTCAATAAATCAATCAACGCAATATTAAAACAATTTATATTCACTAACAAATACGCGCTCATATCTATTAATACGCTCAAACTCATTATAGAGTACTACGGACTCTATTTTATGAGAAATTCCCACCAGAGCCAAGGTTATCACCAACCTAAGCTCTGATACCACCGTAACAGCCCGCAAATCCGTACCCCTTGAGTCAACACTATTCTACAACAATCAACTCAAGTTGCACAGAAATACGAACCATTTGGGTTTAAGAAGAAGTGGTAGAAGAGGAAAAAACAAAATCAACATCAGAATCTAACCATCGCAGCGGAATAAACTATAATAGGTAGTAAATAATTTTTACTCAAAATCAAATATATCTGTTTACATATATTACATCATCAGAGTACATCAGTCACAGCTCACATCAATAACATACAATGAATACACAACAACTCCAACAGCGGAATATATATATATATATATATATATATATATATATATATATAAACAAGTACGAATATACGTATCGTCAATCCTGCTCGTCTCCTGAGCTCCATAGCATCATCCTGTATCCTATAATACTTGGTCTGACCCGAGCATTACAGTTAAATAATACCCGAGTCAGTCTGGAATACCAGCATGAGAAAATCACACCCAATTTATTTTTAAAGTTTCAAAAATCCTTTGAAAACAAAAGCATCTCGTAAGACCACGCCACAAATAAACATGTCGGGTTTTTACCTTACGATAGCTAAAACAATTTTTATAGAAATCCTCTGATATTATAATAGGGTCTATATACAAATACTTATAAAATAGCCGAAATTGTTACATCTATTAAATTCCAGCTACTAGCCACAAAAGTGGGTAATACAAACAAAACTCGTAAAAGGCTCATATGGAGAATGGATTTCCAACAATGACTAGGCACTGGGTACCACCTATCATAGTACGGGGCCTAGATCACCGTACCGAGGATTACTCCCTTCATCCCCTGCAACACAAGGCCGAAACTATTCCTTACTGATCAGTCCCGAACAAGATAAACCCCGTGGTTGGCGCGACCAACCACCCACTAAGCCGAAATATATAAGGGACATCTAGACAGGGGAAATATCTTGTCCTGCTTGGGCATGACCCACCTAACCTTGCTGCATATCCCCTGATTTTCAGTCATTCCCGGTTGATGAGGCTTGAGGCTAAGCGTTACCTTTTAGAACGTTTCACTTAGAATGCCTATCGCCCACCTGACGATGTTTCGCAAGCATTCATCCATACAAGTCCGTCCCGGGTTCGAACGGAACCGAAGGCACTACTCCTACTACATCCATTTTGGAAATATCCTCAGGATTAGTAGCGACTAGCCCTTGCACTTCACTGCTCCATCTTCGACTCCGAACACATTTTTCGCACGAAACGTACAAACCGAATCGAAGTGGTTTTCGAGAAATAAATCTCGATCCCGGTCTCTTCGAAACGATCAACGCATTGTCCAATATTGATAGTTGGTTATTTAACTATCAATTAATATTCACAAACAACCATCAACCAATAAATAATTTCCCAAATTATTTATTTATCTCAAAATATCCTCAAAGATATATTTCTATTTTCAATCCTTTGAAAACAATTCCAAAAGCATCTTCCTTTCAGAATAAACTTTCCCAAATATTTTATAACTCCTCTGAAATTACCAAGCACAAAACTAGATTTAAAATAATCTAAACACTTTACTTAGAAATATATACTTTTAAAACATATAAATTAAAACTACTTTAATAAATTGTTAAAAAATATATCTTATATGAACATTTGAAAATAAAGTTACTTAATACAATATATAACTAGACTTTTACTGTTGAAACAAAATGCTAAGTCACTCTTTAAATAATTACTACTATAATAGATTTGAGAAGATACTTACTTTAAAATTTAAATATTAAAAATAATAAATTTTCCAAAACATACCTTTTAAACAAATTTTAAAACTATTAACTTATATTTGAAATTTACTTTGAAAACGTACTTGGCTATCCAGGGAGAATTCCAACTTCAAATTACTTAAATCAATTTTCCAAATTGATTCCCAAATTATTCCATTTGAAATAAGTTTTCTTACATTACTCAATTCATTTCAAATTTCATTAATTATGCACTTAATTATTATTGTTATTATTTCCATTTGATTTTAAATCTTTTAACTGAAATATACAAATTTCAAGTTTTTCCCATTTTCTTCTTTGTTCCTTTCAAAATTTTAAAATCTTAAATTTTAAACTAAATGTTCCGTTCTTTAAGATATTAGTATTGGAGTTTAAAATTCATTAACCTGCTATTACTTCAAAAATCTTCTTTCTATATTCAAGATTTATTAATTAGAATTCTTATGTCACTTTATTTTATTTTTATGTCATTCTTAAATTTATTCACATTTCCATAATTATTTTACTTACAAATTTTCTTCCTTTTATTTCCTATTCGAAATCCAATCTATAAAGTCTTGGTAATTCATTCACCCAAATATCAAATCAACCATAACATTCAATATTCCAATATAACTTATCATAGAATATCAATATGCACAGCAGAGAATATTAAATAATTTAAATAACTGTTGAGGGATCCAGTTGGATCCCTCCAACCTGTTTTCCCTGCATCCACAGATGTTAACACAATAATATATCAATTCCAGAATATTCCATACCATATCCATCAATCAATTTCAACCATCCAAACAATTATTTAAATTTAATCATTTAAATTCAAATTTTAAACTGAGTGAGATTAACTCACCGTTCATTTTGTTTTGCAATTCGATCCAACCCGGCTTGCTTCTATCAGATTTTGACCTTGTATAATCATTAGATGATTTTCATCAATATTCGAACCAATCGAATAATTAAATTTCCATTTGGTAAAATTTAACTAACTATTGATTTTTATTTTAAAAGTTCTTGTTTAAACATTCCGTATTTTAAAGTAATCTCCTTTTATAATTAATTCGGTAACTAAAATAAATTAAATTAGTTAATTTTACAAATTAATCATCAAATCCACTATTTTAAAATAAACTAGTACTTTTAAAACGTGCATTTGATCTTTATTATTTTCTTCCATTAAACGGACTTCTTTTAAATTTGCCTTCAAGGTGTTCATCCAAAGTTTCTCTGTGTATGTATATATATATATATATATAATTAAAGAATACTACATGTATTTCTTTAATATGAACAAATTAAAATATTACTGAGTTAACAACTTATATTTTTCTACGGAAATTATATGCTCAGATAATAACAAAAATTAGAAATTACCAACAACCGATCTCGAGACCGAAACCACTAGAAATCCCAAACCCAACTCGGAAAAACCCATCTTCCACTTCCCGTACGCTTCTGCCTCTGTCTCGACACCTCCCCCTTCTCCACGGCCTCATGCTCGCAAGAGCAAGCATGTGCCTTGCGAATCACCAAATACCCACCAATGCTTCAGCTGCGCGACTCGACTAGTGATCCACATAAGGGTGAACTCGCGAATTCCTATTCGAACGCGAGCGCGCGATGTTCCTCTTTCCACGCGAATTCTGATCCCTCATCGCGCTCGCCCTTCCCCTCTAGCGACCGCGGCTTCCAATACCTCGATTCGAAAATCCCCCTTTTTTTTATGAGGATTCGATTTGAACAAATGAAGAGAGAACACGCTTTCGAATGAGGGCTTGTAATTCAGTTTCGACTTTGAACTGGTTCGAAGAAAGGAGGGTTCGCGATTTATTTGCAGGGCCATTTCTCTCTCTTTTTTTTAGAAGAGAACGAACATTATTATGCTTCTCTTGGTTGCGTGATTTTAAAAGGATAATGGAGGGGGTACAAGGCTTCCCTTAGAAGCTATTTTTTTATTTTTTTATTTCTTTTTTTTTATATTATTATTAGTAATATCATTTGTTTAATCTCATTATTATTATTATTATCTTCGAGCATTTTGATTGTTGATCGAACGGCTAAGAATTCCAGATTAAATACTTTATCCAATTTCTAATTATTCAATCCTATTATTTAATTATCAAATAAATAGCGATATTCGTAATTTAAGTTAAAATTTTGCTCTATTGAATATTTAAAATTAATTAAATATTCCGATTTTAAATGCTTGAAAATTCTGGGTCGTCACATATATATAGATTAATAAAAGGATAGTCTAAATATTTATAAGCTTAAGATAGTTATCTTTAATATGAAGCTAAATTAAAATGTAGTATTAAAATAGTAAATAAATATTAAAAAAATATATGAAATTACAAGTGTTAAAAATTTAACATACAAATTAACAAGTGTAAATTGATTATGGCATGCTAGTGACACTTGTAAACCAATTGAATAAGTATAATTTATTTTCTTTTTATTTAAAATTAAATTTAACTAATCCCTCTCTTTTCATATATTTTTCCTAATCTGTTTATTTTCACAACAAAGAGAACAAAGCTTGTAACCTTAAACCAGAAAGGAAAAAAAATCATGTTCCAGTTAAACACAACTTTTCAGATCAAGATCAACTATCCTTGATTATCTCTCTGGTCAATCAAACAACAAGCAAGTAGAGATCAGATTCAAATAAATTGGAAAACAAGATAATAAATGTTGCTGATCAACGACCCTAACTCAAAAGCATTTCAATCCTCTGTCCCAGGATAAGGTGTGTGACGCCCCACCTCTATACCCACGCTAGCCAAGGACACTACGGAGCAATGCCGTCAACTAGCGTGAAAAATAAGGCTGTTAAGAAGCGACCATCTGTGTAATTGCTTTGTGCGAGCACCGATATGTCAGATAGTATAACATGCATTTCATTTCGAGAGGAAACCCGACACATCGATACAAACTCAAAGCAACCACACATCGGCTATATATATTCTTCGGAAACAAATATAGAAATAAGCATAACATAAATCAGTCACAAATGTTCATATCAAAAAGGTGGAAACCGATATGAATATTACACATAAAAGTGTATATCAAAGTAGTGGTCAAACAAGATCCACAATAACACAAAAGAATATATACAAGTGCTAGATAAAAGAATATGTATACATCAAGGAGTCTATATCTCAAATGTATACAACAAAAACTACTAGACTAAAGTAGTTAAGCAAAAGTCAGAAGATGGTTCCAGATAGGAAGTCATGAGGAAGCACCTACAATATCTCAGTCTGACCCGAGTATTATTTAAGAAGAAAATAATGAACGGATCAGTCTAACTATGATTATCACATAAAAAGAGATATAAGAAGCGATGCAATAAAAACGTATGATAACCAAAAATGTCATACCTCGACAAGTATACATTAGAAAATCAACAAAGGAAAATCATACAAATATCTCACGAATCTCATAGCATAAAAAGAATGTCATATTCTTTATTTAATTCACCAAGACACAAAAAATGACATACATATCAGTGTCAATTGTAAAAGTTTGTGAAACATAAATTCCAGAAATCAATAATTAGAAATCTAGAAATCACAAGAAAAGGATGGCCATTCCCATAAAAATGAGCCGGAGCTCCTCCTGACAGGGTATAGTCCCCCATTACGGACTTTGAGCCGAAGCTCCTCCTGGTGAGCCGAAGCTCCTCCTTATAGGGTATAGTCCCCCAATGCATACTTTGAGCCGAAGCTCCTCCTAGTGATCCGAAGTTCCTCCTGACAGGGTATAGTCCCCCATTGCGGACTTTGAGCCGAAGCTCCTCCTGGTGAGCCGAAGCTCCTCATGACAAAGAGATATCACACATTGCTAGTCTAAACCATAAAATGATCATCATTGATCATCAAGAAGTGTCAATTACACTAAGCTAGTAAATATTTGAGCTTAGCTTCATGTCCCATAACCACAAGCTTAACTTAAATATTTACGGATAAATTGTAGATCTCCACTAGAAGATTGTCACAAGAGATTCAATCGAACAAGTCCAAGAATTAACCGACGAAGTAAACGCAAGCGTTTCATACCACTTGTTTTCCTAAGCCGTTTAATTAGATTTCTCATACGAGTGACGTAAAGGTTTCTATATACTAGCAGATTGGAAAACGGTTTAAGAAACAAGCTTTTTAATAAAATAGTGTTGAAATCATTTTGATGAAAGAGTTTTGATGTTTACTACTAGCATTGAAAACCTTTATATTTTTAAAGTGACAAACCATAAAAATAATTGTAGAAACAATCAATCATTAATATCCACATATGAAGACGTGAATCAAATCGAAAGAAACCGATAAAGAATCCATCGAAATGGATATTCAAAAATCCCTAAAAAGGAGTCATCAAAGTCGTAATAAATGATAACAACAAATAGGATCATCACGAATCGATTCAAATTGAAACTTCAATCCCAAAGGCAAAGTGGGCCAAAACAGCAAATTCAATTGACTAAATAGAGATTTCAGTTGACTAAACAACAAATTCAGTCGACTAAACAGAGAATTTCAATTGACTGAATTCTGCCTGGAAACTTTCTGTTTCCAGGTTCAGTCGACTAAACAGAGAATTCAGTCGACTAAACCATGCCTGGGCTATTTTTCAGCCTATCCAAATGAAGAGCAAACTCTTCCAAAATGCAGCCGGACGAACATTGGCTCTAAGGCTTTATGCCAATAGGCAACCCGGCCCTGTATGCTCCTCGATGCATCACCAAAACATGATCAAAACATCAAAGTTCATAAATAGGCAAAACAGGCAAAACAGGAGCAGGTCAGTCGACTAAACTCCTTGAGTCAGTCGACTGAACACATACCTGAGAAATTTTCGGGCTTCAGCTCAGTCGACTGACTCAGGAATTAAGTCGACTGAACCTAAATCCCTGCATTTCCTACCCTATTTCAAATGAAGTGCAAACTCACTCAATTTACAATCGGACAAGCACGGACACTAGGGGTTTAAGCCAATCGGCAACCCGGTCCTATTGGCTCCTCCTTGCATCACCAAACATGAATCAAAACACCAAAGTTAGGATTTTTAAAGATTTGAACCAAAAAACACTAAAAATTGGAAAATTCACCAATTCAATCCAAACCACAAGCAAATGCACATGAATAAGTGTTAGGAATTCATACCCAACAATCAAAGATAGATATAGGCATAGATGTGAGATAAAAATCTCACCTTTGAACCCAAAAATAATGAATGAGAAGCTTGAAGACAAGGGAAGATCAACCGCACTTCAACCTTAACACAAGAAGCTTGAATCTAAGCTTAAAGGGAAATATTTCCCAAATTAGGTTTAGGAATTTTTTGAAATCAAAGAGAGAATGAGTTGGAGAAGAAGGAGATGATACTTACCAATGCTTCTCTTTGAATTTGGAGCTAGAACTTGCAAATGGAAACTAGGGCTTAGGATTTTAATTCCTTTTCTTTTCCCCCATTATTCTCTTTAGAACTGAAAAGATAAGGAAAAGGGAATGAATGAAGGGAAACGGTTCGGTTTGGGGTATTAAATTGGCTAATGGGCTGAACCTAAACCCAAATCCAACGTGGAAAAGGTCAAATTCTTAGCTAGCTCCAAACATATCAATATTTATACTCAAAAAGGTTGCAAACGACATTTTGAACTCAATGGATGGGGTCTCAAGTCCCAATTCGACTGTTTTCTCAAAGTAGGTTTTCAGACTAAAATCCGACGAATGATGAAATATTTAAATACAGAATCGATAAATATGCGGGTTGTTACAGACTCCCCTCCTTAAAGAAATTGCGTCCTCGCAATACTTAAGAAGAAAGTAAAGAGTAACAACCATAAAAGCATATCAACACAAAAGTAATTTGTAATAGGAAGTTCACCACAAAAGTGCATAAAAGAGTAAGCCTGAACGAGATCGCTCGATGAATTCCCAGGATTCCGAAGGCGCTCAACCTTCGAAGCAACGATGCGAATGGAATGTTGCTCATAAGTCAAATCTGGTGAAACTTCAATTTCCTCAATAACACCGGGCTCAAGAATAAAAATCGAAATCCCTAAGGCATTTCCGTTTTAGAAAGACGTGAGAAAACGTCATGAACAACAGAAAATTGAGCCGGTGCAACGATGTAGAATAATAACAGTACGCCTGAGAAACTAGAAACTCGAATAATTTGGAACAACGGCGTAGTACAACGATGGTACGCCAGATGAACCAAAGCTCAAATAATTCAGAACATCGACACGGTACAAAAAGGTACGTCTAATGAACCAAAGCTCAAATAATTCGAAACACCGACGCAGTACAAAAACGATACGTCCAATGAACCGAACACCATAAAAGAACATCGGGTGCAAGCCCATAAAAGAAATGAGATGAAGTTCAATAAAACAAGGTACATTGAAACGTCCGATGAACTTGGTAAAAGATCATGCCATTCGGACATCATCAAAAAGACAACCACTTGTTGCTTACGACTAAGGGCATTGGCAACATGATTTCCCTTCCGGGAGTATACAAAGAATATTAAGATCATAAGATGCAAGGAAATCTAGCCAACATTAAGTTCCTTATGAGAAAATAAATATTCCAAAGATTTATGATCGGGGTAGAGAACAAATTTCTCATCCAAAAATGATGATGCCAGATTCTAAAAGTGAAATCAATAGCCGCGAGCACTAGATCATGAATGGCATATCTAGTCTCGATAGGCTTTAATGATTTAGAAACATAAATGATAGCACGATCTCTTTTGCAAGAGAACGACATACAAACCAATAGGATTAGCATTGGTACAAAAGATAAAGTCTTGGTTCCCCTCGGGAATCACAAGAATAAGAGCATCGAAAAGAAAGAATTTCTTTTAAATAATCTTCTTTCCCGAAAAGCTAAAACTTTCAAAATTACATTTATCTTTATGTAATAATGTTTCAAGAAAAATTTACATTTTTACAAGTCAATATATCGTGTCTAACTGTCACATCTAAGCGTTTAGGAAATTCATATCGATAACGTTGATCAAGTGCATTGACTAGAATTCTTAAAACTCTCAATGGGCAATACAATCACAAAATGATATTGTATATGATAAACATGTTTCTTGAAACCTTTTAAAATTCTCTTTGTTCGTTTTAAGAACAAAAATCCCATTTATACATATAACTAAATCTTATGAAAAAGATTTGTAAAATTTTAAATTGTTGTTTTCATCCAAAATCAATATGTACAAGAATGGAGCCATCGAGATCGTAGAATACTCGATTCATAAAATGGATGAAATAAGCTGGACAAACTGAATGACATAATAAGTCATTCATAAGTATCATAACGAGTGCGGAATGCGGTAAATGGAATGCTAACTCCCGCGACTCGTAGCAAATGAAAATCGGTGGCAAGGTCGAGCTAAAAAGACCTTAACACCACTCAAAAGATTGCTTAGGTGATAATCCTAAGACAAGCTCAAAAATACCAAAAAATTCTCAAACTACATGAATGAGAGAAATAACACTTTCCTCGTAATGTGAGCTTAGAGAATAAAATGATGCCATCAAATTGGAATCAAAATCACAAAGGAAAAATAGAAATCTGCTTAATAGATTGAAAATGTCGAAGATGAATAATCCACACGAGACAAAGGATATGGCTTCATAATAATTAAGCCAATCCTTACAAAAGTCAATTCCGAATCATAAATAAAAATCTGCTCGGAAAGAAAAATCACATAAAATAATTTCGACATCAATAAAAAGCAAATTGAGTGTTGTGGATCCACCAATCCGGATTCGCAATCATCAAAGAAGTCATCAAGCCCAAAAATGTCTAAAGAAAAGGAATCAAATGGTTCTTTTGATATAAAATAGTTAGATGAAACCCATATCAAAAAGAACTCGAAAAGGAAAATCATAAAACAAATGTCATCAAGGATAGAATGGTTACCTTGACTAAGAGAAGAGTTTCTAGGGGCTTGCAGCTTCCCTTCTCCCTTGCTTTGACGCTTAGGACACGAAGATATATAATGATCCATGCTTTTGCAACAACGGAAAGAAATAGGCCATGGACACCTATTTATATAGTGGTCCCTAGAGCCATAATTGTAGCATTCTCCACGATTAGGGATGGGAGTCTTTGCTATAGAAGTCACTTGCTTCACCATCTTGTTAGGATTAGGACTTTCAAACCTAATAAAGGGATGCCTTTTCTTGTTGTTATTGGAGCTCGGTTTGGCAGTCCAAACCTCGACATCACTTTCTTTATTGGCCTCTTCAAGACGAAGAGCGATATCAATAAGCTGATCAAATGAAACATCTAGTTTCAGGAATAATGGCTTATTAAGATTCTTATTCAAGCCATAAACAAATCTCTTGTTTTTCTTCAATGGGTTATTAATGTATTCAACCCCGTATTTAGAAAGATATACGAAAGATACGACGTAGTCCGCCACAGAAGATTCACCTTGAATAAGGTCAATAAAACGTCGGGGCAAAGTTACCTTTTCAGCCTCCAACACATATTTTAGTTCGAATCGTTCCCAAAATTGCTCCCAAGTAAGATCCGCTTCGATAATCTCTGAAGTTAAGAGCTCATACCAATCTAACACTCTTTCTTGGAGCATGCTAGAAGCCACTTGGACTCGATGAAGGACAATAAGATTCATGTGAGTAAAGATGCGATCGCATGATTTGAGCCAAGCTTGAATTTCTATAACACCCTCGGATCCCATGAATGACCTTCCACCCAAATCAGTATAGTCTCTACACATGCATGCAAAAACGGATCTAGGATGAGTAGGCTCGAGAATGGGTCCGGTAGACTGAGCATTCTTTACAAGATCAAGATGCTGCTGTGCAGACATAAATACTCCATCCTGGGGAGTAGCACTAGATTGTCCGGCACAGGGACGATTTGATCTAACCATTTCTCTTCTTTAAGAAAGAAAGAAGAAGAAAAGTTATTCTCAAAATAAATATCAAGCAATCTTGATAGATAAAACAAGGAATCATAAATAAAATAGGATAGGACGGGTCCAATTGACTCGAATAAAATCCTAAGGCACGACTCCTAAGAAAGACTTAGGACAATGATCCTTACTAGATTATTCTACATTGTTCTGAAGTTTGGCTTTGATACCAAGCTGTGACGCCCCACCTCTATACCCACGCTAGCCAAGGACAATACGGAGCAATGCCGTCAATTAGTGCGAAGAATAAGGCTGTTGAGGAGCGACCATCCGTGTAATTGCTTTGTGCGATCACCGATGTGTCAGATAATATAACATGCATTTCATTTCGAGAGGAAACCCGACACAGCGATGCAAACTCAAAGCAACCACACAGTGGCTATATATAATCTTCGGAAACAAATATTGAAATAAGCATAACATAAATCAGTCACAGATGTTCATATCACAAAGGCAGAAACCGATATGAATATTACACATAAAAGTGTATATCAGAGTAGTGGTCAAACAAGATCCACAATAACACAAAAGAATAGATACAAGTGCTAGATAAAAGAATACGAGTGAGGTAAAGGTTTCTATATACTAGTAGATTGGAAAACGGTTTAAGAAACGAGCTTTTTAATAAAATAGTGTTGACGTCATTTTGAAAGAGTTTTGATATTTACTACTAGCATTGAAAACCTTTATATTTTTAAAGTGACAATCCATAAAAATGATTGTAGAAACAATCAATCATTAATACCCACATATGAAGACGTGAATCAAATCCAAAGAAACCGATAAAGAATCCACCGAAATGGATATTCTAAAATCCCTAAAAAGGAGTCATCAAAGTTGTAATAAATGATAACAACAAATAGGATCATCACGAATCGATTCAAATTGGAAATTCAATCCCAAAAGGCAAAGTGGGCTGAAACAGCAAATTCAGTTGACTAAACAGAGATTTCAGTTGACTAAACAGCAAATTCAGTTGACTAAACAGAGAATTTTAGTTGACTGAATTCTGCCTGGAAACTTTCTGTTTCCAGGTTCAGTCGACTAAACAGAGAATTCAGTCGACTAAACCATGCCTGGGCTATTTTTCAGCCTATCCAAATGAAGAGCAAACTCTTCCAAAATGCAACGGGACGAACATTGGCTCTAAGGGTTTATGCCAATAGGCAACCCCGGCCCTATATGATCCTCGATGCATCACCAAAACATGATCAAAACATCAAAGTTCATAAACATGCAAAACAGGCAAAACAGGAGCAAGTCAGTCTACTAAACTCCCTTAGTCAATCGACTGAACACATACTTGAGAAATTTTCGAGCTTTAGCTCAGTCGACTGACTCAGAGAATTCAGTCGACTGAACCTGAATTCCTGCATTTCCTATCCTATTTCAAATGAAGTGCAAACTCACTCAATTTGCAATCGGACAAGAACGGACGCTAGGGGTTTACGCCAATCGGCAACCCGGTCCTATTGGCTCCTCCTTGCATCACCAAAACATGAATCAAAACACCAAAGTTAGGATTTTTAAAGATTTGAACCCAAAAACACTAAAAATTGGAATATTCACCAATTCAATCCAAACCACAAGCAAATGGACATGAATAAGTGTTAGGAATTCATACCCAACAGTCAAAGATAGATATAGGCATAGATGTGAGATAAAAATCTCACCTTTGAACCCAAAAACAACGAATGAGAAGCTTGAAGACAAGGGAAGATCAACCACACTTCAATCTCAACACAAGAAGCTTGAACCTAAGCTTAAAAGAGAAATATT
The DNA here is from genome assembly GCA_030765085.1 of Allium cepa. NCBI lineage: Eukaryota > Viridiplantae > Streptophyta > Magnoliopsida > Asparagales > Amaryllidaceae > Allium > Allium cepa. The sequence goes on along the minus strand of CM060937.1, from coordinate 869,372,317 downwards.
TCCCAAATTAGGTTTAGGAATTTTCTGAAATCAAAGAGAGAATGAGTTAGAGAAGAAGGAGATGATATTTACTAATGCTTCTCTTTGAATTTGGAGCTAGAACTTGATTTGCAAATGGAAACTAGGGCTTAGGATTTTTATTCTTTTTCTTTTCCCCCATTATTCTCTTTAGAACTGAAAAGATAAGGAAGAGGGAATGAATGAAGGGAAATGGTTCAGTTTGGGGTATTAAGTTGGCTAGTGGGCTGAACCCAAACCCAAATCCAAAGTGGAAAAGGTCAAATTTTTAGCTAGCTCCAAACATATCAATAATTATACTCAAAAAGGTTGCAAACGACATTTTGAACTCAATGGAAGGGGTCTCGTGTCCCAATTCGACCGTTTGCTAAAAGTAGGTTTTTGGACTAAAATCCGACGAACGATGAAATATTTGTATAAAATATTTAAATACACAATCGGTAAATATGCGGGTTGTTACAGACTCCCCTCCTTAAAGAAATTGCGTCCTCGCAGTACTTAAGAAAAAAATAAAGAGTAACAACCATAAAAGCATATCAACACAAAAGAAATTTGAAATAGGAAGTTCACCATAAAGAGCGTAAAAGAGTAAGCCTGAACGGGATCGCTCGATGAATTCGCAGGATTCTGAAGGCGCTCAACCTCCGAAACAACGATGCGAATGGAATGTTGCTCATAAGTCAAATCTGGTGAAACTTTAATTTCCTCAATAACACCGGGCTCAAGAATAAAAATCGGAATCCCTAAGGCATTTCCGTTTTAGAAAGACGTGAGAAAACGTCATGAACAACAGAAAATTGAGCCGGTGCAACGACGTAGAATAATAACAGTACGCCTGAGAAACTAGAAACTCGAATAATTTGGAACAACGGCGTAGTACAACGACGGTACGCCGGATGAACCAAAGCTCAAATAATTCGGAACAACAACGCGGTACAAAAAGGTACGTCTAATGAACCGAAGCTCAAATAATTCGAAACACCGACGCATTACAAAAACGATACGTCCAATGAACCAAACACCATAAAAGAACATCGGGCGCAATCCCATAAAAGAAATGAGATGAAGTTCAATAAAACAAGGTACATCGAAACGTCCGATGAACTTGGTAAAAGATCATGCCATTCGGACATCATCAAAAAGACAACCACTTGTTGCTTACGACTAAGGGCATTGGCAACATGATTTCCCTTCCGGGAGTATATAAAGAATATTAAGATCATAAGATGCAAGGAAATCTAGCCAACATTAAGTTCCTTATGAGAAAATAAATATTCCAAAGATTTATGATCGGGGTAGAGAACAAATTTCTCATCCAAAAATGATGATGCCAGATTCTAAAAGTGAAATCAATAGCTGCGAGCACTAGATCATGAATGGCATATCTAGTCTCGATAGGCTTTAATGATTTAGAAACATAAATGATAGCACGTTCTCTTTTGCAAGAGAACGACATACAAACCCATACGATTAGCATTGGTACGAAAGATAAAGTCTTGGTTCCCCTCGGGAATCACAAGAATAAGAGCATCGAAAAGAAAGAATTTCTTTTAAATAATCTTCTTTCCCGAAAAGCTAAAACTTTCAAAATTACATTTATCTTTATGTAATAATCTTTCTAGAAAAATTTACATTTTTACAAGTCAATATATCGTGTCTAACTGTCACATCTAAGCGTTTAGGAAATTCATATCGATAACGTTGATCAAGTGCATTGACTAGAATTCTTAAAACTCTCAATGGGCAATACAATCACAAAATGATATTCTATATGATAAAAATGTTTCTTGAAACCTTTTAAAATTCTCTTTGTTCGTTTTAAGAACAAAAATCCTATTTATACATATAACTAAATCTTATGAAAAAGATTTGTAAAATTTTAAATTGTTGTTTTCATCCAAAATCAATATGTATAAGAATGGAGCCATCGAGATCGTAGAATACTCGCTTCATAAAATGGATGAAATAAGCTGGACAAACTGAATGACATAATAAGTCATTCATAAGTATCATAACGAGTGCGGAATGCAGTAAATGGAATGCTAACTCCCGCGGCTCGTAGCAAATGAAAATCGGTGGCAAGGTCGAGCTAAAAAGACCTTAACACCACTCAAAAGATTGCTTAGGTGATAATCCTAAGACAAGCTCAAAAATACCAAAAAATTCTCAAACTACATGAATGAGAGAAATAACACTTTCCTCATCATGTGAGCTTAAAGAATAAAATGATGCCATCAAATTGGAATCAAAATCACAAAGGAAAAATAGAAATCTGCTTAACAGATTGAAAATGTCGAAGATGAATAGTCCACACGAGACAAAGGATATGGCTTCATAATAATTAATACAATCCTTACAAAAGTCAATTCCGAATCATAAGTAAAAATCCGCTCGAAAAGAAAAATCACATAAAATAATTTCGACATCAATAAAAAGCAAATTGAGTGTTGCGGATCCACCAATCCGGATTCGCAATCCTCAAAGAAGTCATCAAGCCCAAAAATGTTTAAAGAAAAGGAATCAACTAGTTCTTTTGATATAAAATAGTTAGATGAAACCCATATAAAAAAGAACTCGAAAAGGAAAATCATAAAACAATTGCCATCAATGATAGAATGGCTACCTTGACTGAGAGAAGAGACGCTAGGGGCTTGCAGCTTCCCTTCTCCCTTGCTTTGACGCTTAGGACACGAAGATATATAACGATCCACACTTTTGCAATAGCGGCAAGAAATAGGCCTTGGACACCAATTTATATAGTGGTCCCTAGAGCCACAATTGTAGCATTCTCCACGATTAGGGATGTTAGTCTTTGCTATAGAAGTCACTTGCTTCACCCTCTTGTTTGGATTAGGACTTTCAAACCTAATAAAGGGATGCCTCTTCTTGTTGTTGTTGGAGCTCGGTTTGGCACTCCAAACCTCAACATCACTTTCTTTATCGGCCTCTTCAAGACGAAGAGCGATATCAATAAGCTGATCAAATGAAACATCTAGTTTCAGGAGTAATGGCTTCTTAAGATTCTTATTCAAGCCATAAACAAATCTCTGGTTTTTCTTCAATGGGGTATTAATGTATTCAACCCCGTATTTAGAAAGAGATTCGAAAGATGCGACGTAGTCCGTCATAGAAGATTCACCATGAACAAGGTCAATAAAACGCCGGGCCAAAGTTACTTTTTCAGCCTCCGGCACAAATTTTAGTTCGATTCGTTCCCGAAATTGCTCCCAAGTAAGATCCGCTTTGATAATCTCCGAAGTTGAGAGCTCATACCAATCTAACGCTCTTTCTTGGAGCATGCTAGAAGCCACTTGGACTCGATGAAGGTCAATAAGGTTCATGCGAGTAAAGATGCGATCGCATGATTTAAGCCAAGCTTGAATTTCTATAACACCCTCGGATCCCTTGAATGGCCTTCCACCCAAATCGGTATAATCTCTACACAAGCGTGCAAAACCGGATGTAGGATGAGTAGGCTCGGGAATGGGTCCGGTAGACTGAGCATTCTTTACAAGATCAAGAAGCTGCTGTGCAGACATAAATACTCCATCCTGGGGAGTACCACTAGATTGTCCGACACTGGAACGATTTGATCTAACCATTTCTCTTCTTTAAGAAAGAACGAAGAAGAAAAGTTATTCTCAAAATAAATATCAAGTAATCTTGATAGTTAAAACAAGGAATCATAAATAAAATAGGATCGGACGGGTCCAATTGACTCGAATAAAATCCTAAGGCACGACTCCTAAGAAAGACTTAGGACAATGATCCTTGCTAGATTATTCTATATTGTTTCAAAGTTTGGCTTTGATACCAAGCTGTGACGCCCCACCTCTATACCCGCGCTAGCCAAGGACACTACGGAGCAATGTCGTCAACTAGTGTGAAAAATAAGGCTGTTGAGGAGCGACCATCCGTGTAATTACTTTTTGCGAGCACCGATATGTCAGATAGTATAACATGCATTTCATTTCGAGAGGAAACCCGACACATCGGTACAAACTCAAATCAACCACACAATGGCTATATATAATCTTCGGAAATAAATATAGAAATAAGCATAACATAAATCAGTCACAGATGTTCATATCACAAAGGAGGAAACCGATATGAATATTACACATAAAAGTGTATATCAGAGTAGTGGTCAAACAAGATCCAAAATAAAACAAAAGAATAGATACAAGTGCTAGATAAAAGAATATGTATACATCAAGGAGTCTATATCTCAAATGTATACAACAAAAACTAGTAGACTAAAGTAGTTAAGCAAAAGTCAGAAGATGGTTCCAAATAGGAAGTCATGAGAAAGCACCTGCAATATCTCAGTCTGACCCGAGTATTATTTAAGAAGAAAATAATAAACGGATCCGTCTAGCTATAATTATCAGATAAAAAGAGATATAAGAAGAGATGCAATAAAAACGTATGATAACCAAAAATGTCATACCTCGACAAGTATACATTAGAAAATCAACAAAGGAAAATCATACAAATATCTCACGAATCTCATAGCATAAAAAGAATGTCATATTCTTTATTTATTTCACCAAGACACAAAAAATGACATACATATCAATGTCAATTGTAAAAGTTGGTGAAACATAAATTCCAGAAATCAATAATTAGAAATCTAGAAATCACAAGAAAAGGATGGCCAATCCCATAAAAATAAGCCGGAGCTCCTCCTGACAGGGTATAGTCACCCACTACGGACTTTGAGCTGAAGCTCCTCCTGGTGAGCCGAAGCTCCTCCTGGTGAGTCGAAGCTCCTCCTGACAGGGTATAGTCCCCCACTGCGGACTTTGAGCCGAAGCTCCTCCTGGTGATCCGAAGTTCCTCCTGACAGGGTATAGTCCCCTATTGTGGACTTTGAGCCGAAGCTCTTCCCGGTGAGCCAAAGCTCCTCATGACAAAGAAACATTGCACATTGCTAGTCTAAACCATAAAATGATCATCATCAATCATCAAGAAGTGTCAATTACACTAAGTTAGTAAATATATGAGCTTAGCTTCATGTCCCATAACCACTAGCTTAACTTAAATATTTACGAACAAATTATAGATCTCCACTAGAAGATTGTCACAAGAGATTCAATCGAACAAGTCCAAGAATTAACCGACGAAGTAAATGCAAGCGTTTCATACCACTTGTTTTCCTAAGCCATTTAATTAGATTTCTCATATGAGTGAGGTAAAGGTTTGTATATACTAATAGATTGAAAAACGGTTTAAGAAACGAGCTTTTTAATAAAATAGTGTTCAAATCATTTTGGTGAAAGAGTTTTGATATTTACTACTAGCATTGAAAACCTTTATATTTTTAAAGTGACAAACCATAAAAATGATTGTAGGAACAATTAATCATTAATATCCACCTACGAAGACGTGAATCAAATCCAAAGAAACCGATAAAGAATCCATCGAAATGGATATTCAAAAATCCCTAAAAAGGAGTCATCAAAATCGTAATAAATGATAACAACAAATAGGATCATCACGAATCGATTCAAATTGGAAATTCAATCACAAAAGGAAAAGTGGGCTGAAACAGCAAATTCAGTTGACTAAACAGAGATTTCAGTTGACTAAACAGCAAATTCAGTTGACTAAACAGAGAATTTCAATTGACTGAATTCTGCCTGGAAACTTTCTGTTTCCAGGTTCAGTCGACTAAACAGAGAATTCAGTCGACTAAACCATGCCTGGACTGTTTTTCAGCCTATCCAAATGAAGAGCAAACTCTTCCAAAATGCAACCGGACGAACATTGGCTCTAATGGTTTATGACAATAGGCAACCCGGCCCTATATGCTCCTCGATGCATCACCAAAACATGATCAAAACATCAAAGTTCATAAATAGGCAAGACAGGCAAAATAGGAGCAGGTCAGTCGACTAAACTCCCTGAGTCAGTCGACTGAACACATACCTGAGAAATTTTCGGGCTTCAGCTCAGTCGAATGACTCAGAGAATTTAGTCGACTGAACTTGAATTCCTGCATTTCCTACCCTATTTCAAATGAAGTGCAAACTCACTCAATTTACAATCGGACAAGAACGGATGCTAGGGATTTACGCCTATCGGCAACCCGGTCCTATTGGCTCCTCCTTGCATCACCAAAACATGAATCAAAACACCAAAGTTAGGATTTTTAAAGATTTGAACCCAAAAACACTAAAAATTGGAATACTCTCCAATTCAATCCAAACCACAAGCAAATGCACATGAATAAGTGTTAGGAATTCATACCCAATAATCAAAGATAGATATAGGCATAGATGTGAGATAAAAAAAATCTCACCTTTGAACATAAAAACAATGAATGAGAAGCTTGAAGATAAGGGAAGATCAACCACACTTCAATCTCAACACAAGAAGCTTGAATCTAAGCTCAAAAGTGAAATATTTCCCAAATTAGATTTAGGAATTTTCTGAAATCAAAGAGAGAATGAGTTGGAGAAGAAGGAGATGATACTTACCAATGCTTCTCTTTGAATTTGGAGCTAGAACTTGATTTGCAAATGGAAACTAGGGCTTAGAATTTTAATTCTTTTTCTTTTCCCCCATTATTCTCTTTAGAACTGAAAAGATAAGGAAGAGGGAATGAATGAAGGGAAATGGTTCGGTTTGGAGTATTAAGTTGGCTAGTGGGCTGAACCCAAACCCAAAGTGGAAAAGGTCAAATTTTTAGCTAGCTCCAAACATATCAATATTTACACTCAAAAAGGTTGCAAATAGCATTTTGAACTCAATGGAAGGGGTCTCGAGTCCCAATTCGACTGTTTGCTAAAAGTAGGTTTTTGGACTAAAATCTGACGAACGATGAAATATTTAAATAAAATATTTAAATGCACAATCGATAAATATGCGGGTTGTTACAAGGTGAGTAAACAAACCTTAAGAAAACTTGAATTTGTTAAATCTTGACTTCTTATGATAAAGCTTAAGTATAATTGTGTGAAACTCAGATTTAATCTTGGAATATAAGTTTGTTCTGATATCTGACGAAAGGTGAAATGTTTGTGCATTCTGGTATTCAAAATTTCTTATCTCATTATCTAATCGATGAATTTGGATACTATAAACTAGGGATGTGTTCAATTTTGGAAATAGTTTATGTTAAAAATAGTTTGGATGTAAATCATGTTATGTATTTCAACAGAGTTTCCAATTTACGGTGATTAAACAGATTTTGGTGAAAAATTGATATGTTTAATTTATGAATTCGAGCATGCAATTGGATTTCTTATGTAGAAATACGAATTCTAGAAGTAGAATTATAATTTCAAATGCACCATAGCCTGAGAAATTGTTGAATATCTTATGTACGTTCAAAAATTTATTTCCGTCAACTTCGTCCATGAGAGGAGTTGCGGCCTGTTCTAGGTGGTGCTGGTAGTCATCAGGGTGGGTTCGACCGTGGCGGAATTTTCGTTAGAAGTTCTGTTTGAGAGTGTATGTTGTTTTTAGGGTTTTAAGGCGGTGTCCGCTGGGTTGAAGTCGCGATGGTTTCGCATCGAGATTAAGCGACTGGAGTTCAAGACAATTTAGCTGGGAGGTAGTCACAACGATGAGCAATCGACAATGATAGACCGCATGCATGTTACTGGTCGATCGACGCCGTGATGGTCGAATTTTAGGATAGGATTTGTTTTCTAGGTTCGTGAAGAAATGGGATTTGATCATTTTTCGAACTAGCAAGTTGTTGGCTTGGGTGATGAGGCGATCGTGGTCGAGATGTGAGGAGTTCATCGACATTGGTGCGGTAGCTAATTGACAGATGACAAGGGTGTACACGAACACATGTGTCACCGTGCACGATGGGTTTAGGCAGCGCTATTGTCCTTATGTTACGAGATGTGATTTTTCTTGGGTAGTGCGTGCAATGTGGGCTCGAGTGGTTTGTAATTTGGGTTGATGCTGGATGGTGTTGCGGGGTTGTTGATTTGGGTAATGTTCGAAATAGGGTCGGAGCTGGTAATGATGAGTGTGGAGGAGGGGAATTTTTTTTCCTGGTAGTAGTTTTGTTGGGCTTCGACCCGGTTAAATTGAAGTAAATAAGACTTTTAATAATAAAAGTTTTAAATTCTTACAAGCAAGTGTGTTTTGAAACAAAATAAATAATGAGATTAAAAGGTTAATTAAGAAATGAAAGTATTTACCTCATTAATTAAACTTAGGGTTTAAAATTAATAGATTAATAATATAAAATTTTAAGATATTTAAAATAGGATTTTGATTTATCATTAACCAATTAATTAAGATGAATGGATTATCTTAGAATTGCTTTATAATTAAAGATTGAATTAATTAAGTAATTAAGGGATATTGGTTGATAGGTCTATTTATAATTAAGGTTAAGTAATAAATATAATTAGAGGTTAATTTCTTAAATGAAGTAATTAAGGATTAATTACTTAGTATAATTAATTAAAGGAGTGATTAATTAAGGAAATTAATAAAAGGGTTAGTTAACTAGTGAAGTTGATTAATTAGAGGATAATTAATCAATGTAAGTAATTATTGAATGGTTAATTCGAGTAAATAACTATGGATCAATGTAATCAATGTGTATGGGTAAGACAAATTAATTTGTGTAATTAATTAAGTTAAAGTGGTTAATATTAGTATAATTAATTAAAGGTAATCATTTTGTGTTGGGTTAAGTATAATTACTTAAGGCAATTAATGAGGTATAATTACTTAGTGAAGTAATTAGGAATAATCACTAGATGTAATTGATTAAAGGAAATTACTTGATGGAAAGTAATTAAAAGATAATTACTTGGAGGAAAAAATTAAGAGATAATTACTAAGTGTAATTTAAGGATTAATTAATAATTAATCCAGGAATTGGTTTAATTGATGGAGAAATTAAGGGAAGTAAATTTCCGATTGTGATTAATCAAGATTGGTTAATGAATGTAATTAAGTTAAACAATTAATTATTAAATTTAATTAGAAGAATAATTAATCATTGAAGGTAATTAATGATAATTACTGTGAATAGTTAATAATAATTTATTGGTGTAATTAATTAAGGGTTAATTACTTAATGTAATTAAAGAATAATTAATCTAGGGTGGTTAAATTAAGATGATGATTAATTAATTGGTTTGTGATTAATTAAGCAAGATTAAAAGTAATTAAAGAAATTGATTTGATTCAATTAGGAATGGGGGATTAATTAATCTAGCTTATAAATGGAGGGTTGATATTTTTGATATGAAATGTTTGTGATATGATATGTTTGTCTTGAATAGTGATTATGTGGTTATCTGATAATGATGAAATTGTTGCAAAAGAGTGACATCTTTTGGTTAAAGGTTGAATTGTGTCTCACTTTATTGTGTGGGTTAAGATGGCATAGAATTAGAAGAGGCCGGAGTCGGGTATTTGTAAATATCCGAAACCACTTCGATTTTTAATCTATAATAATTCCTTACAGATTTGATATGTGGAATCATTAGGCTGAAGTGGAATGATTCAAGTGAATTAGACCATTTAATCTAAGTTTGGTACTTAGAAAATTGATATGTGAAATAAGTGATGTCTAGAACCACTTGTGAGGTTGGAAACTGATACAAGTTATTCGGGTTTATAATAGTTGTTTGTTTTTCTGTTTTCTGTTAGAAGTGTTTACTCACGCTGGTTTCCAGCCTGACCGGGGTGTTACTTTGATGTAATGCTCGGGTCAGACGGAGTATTGCATATTTTAAGGTAAGGACGTTCTGGAGCTCAGAAGGCGAGCAGGATGGCTGGAACGTATGGAGTGTTTACCGCTGTGTATAGTATAGCTGGCTTAGACATGTTGTTTAAACTGTCCGGTGTATTGTAATGGTTGTAACTCTGATGTATAAAAATATAATTGTACTGATAATGATTCCTCTTTGTATAACTATTACTTATGTGATATTATATTTTGATCCATTGCGAATGTTAGGTTTCTGTGTTGTGTTCTGTTTCTTTCTTCTATCTCTTTCTTCTTTTTCTAACTATCTGGAAGTTTCTGGATCGAAATTTCCGGGTCGTTATAGAAATAAACCACATATGTCAACTCAAATTGAATAAAAAGGCGGACAGTTAGGGGGAAAGCATGGAGATAGAAGACAAAAGACAGAAAAATTAACAAACATAAAATATCACACCGCAATGGAATAACATATATTAATCACAGAATACTTTACCAAGTCATTAAAAAACTGATACATCAGAGTTACAAACTATAACTACATCCTAGGTAAATTATAATGGTTTCCTTATGCATAAGATATAGTATATATAATATACAATGGAATAGGACATATCAATGAAGCCTCCTGCTCCAAGTTCCTCCAAAATGCATCCGTAGAAAACCTAGACTACTTGGTTGGTCGTAAAAAATATGTGCACCCAAGAGTTTTAGGGAAGAAAATAACTAGGTCAGACATGGATTTGGTGCGAGTAAACTCAAAACAACTGAATTATTACTTGAAAACTCCTTTAAAAATCAAAGGTATCTCGTAACACAACGCCACATATAAACATACACGGGTTTTTGCCTTACGAAAAGCAAAACGCTTTTATATAAAAATTGAGTGATATTATAATCATGTCTAAGGGTCCAAAGTAAAATATTAAAATAACCAGAATGCTTGCATTTCACGTTCCAACATATTTAATATGCAACTAAAACCGTATGGCGCTTATTGGAGAATGGATTCCAACTAATGACTAAGCTACTGGGGTACTGTCCGTCATAGTACACCTCTAGAACAATGCACCAAGATCGTACCTAACGATCCTTGCTAACACAGGATTGGCTAACCCCTTACTAGACAGTATCGAATATGTCATCACTCTGATTGTTGCCAACCTTTATGGGGCTGACTACTACAAAACTAAATCTGTAAATATAAGTGGTCATCTAAAAAGGTGATGACATACCCTTGATGGGTGCGACCCGACAGCCCTGATGCATCTTTATTGTTTTAGTCATTCCCGGTTGATGAGGCTTAAGGCTACACTTTACCTTTCACATATAGCACTTCCCTTTTGGAAAGCTAACGCTGTCTCCAGGCATCAATGCAATTTTAGCATTCATCCATACAAGTTTGATCTGGGACTGAACAAAATCGAAGGCACTGCTTTCTATTACATCCATTACGGGGAATTCCCCTAAGGAAAATTAAAAATAGCCCTGAACTTTACAACTCCATCTTCAATTCCATGCTCCTCAAGATCTCTTCAACAAGAAACGTTGAGTTTGATCGAAGTAGGATTCAAATAGCAAATCTGATCCCGGTCTCTTCGAACAACTTTTGATAGTCCCGGTAAACTCAATTTTGATTCTTTAGGAAATACAGAAACAAAAGTTAAGAACGGAGTTCACCTCTTAACCGTTTATGGACGGATCTCCTTATCAATTATCCTGGATGAATGAAACAAGTTTATACGTACAATACAACACCACCGATAACCGTGCCATATAATTCTCGAATTTCTCCAAGATTTCCTGTAACAGCCCGGAATTTTCGATCCTGAAAACCCTAGATAGTTAGGGAAAGAAGAAAGAAATAGAAGAAGAAGAAGAAGAAACACAACAAAGATTCTCACATTCGCAGCGGATCAAAATATAATATCAAATAATAATAGTTTACAAAGAATTATGTATCTGTCAAATACATTTATAATACATCAGAGTTACACATATATACAGACACTGGATTACACACTCATCATGTCTCAGATATACAACAATATAATGCAGCGGAAACACTCCATACGTTCTTTCCATCCAGCTCGCCTTTTGAGCTCCAGAACGTACTTACTTGAAAATCTGCAATACTCGGTCTGACCCGAGCATTACATCAAAGTAACACCTGGGTCAGGCTGGAAACCAGCGAGAGTAACCCATCTAACATAGAATTCAAAGCATATAACTTATATAAAACTCGGGTAACTCGTATCAATCTACAAATTCACAATTTGTTATAGACATCACTTAGTTCACACATCAATTTTCTAAGTACCAAAATTTAGACTAAATAGTCCAATTCACTTGAATCATTTCATTTCAGCTTACTGATTTCACATAACAATCCATAAAAATTCGAAGTGGTTTTGGGTATTTTCTAATACCCGACCCCGGTCTCTTCGAGTCTCATGTCATCCTACCCAAGTTATCCAAATGCATACACTTCAAACTCTAAATACAGGATGTCCCTTTACATAACAATTCACCATTGATAGATAACCACAATATCCTGTTCGCCAAAACATATGATACTACGAAACATTTCACATCAGAGAAATCAACTCATTCAAGGCATCCAATACCATTCAATCATCCATAAGCAAAGCTTGATCACTGCTAAATTAATTTAATTAATTCTAATTGAAGTACTAACCTCAATCACTTACATTCCTTCACTTAACACTAATTAATTTCAAATCAATTAATTAATCATCCCTTAATTATCCATCTTAATTAATCACCCTGGATTAATTATCCTTCAATTACACTCAAGTAATTATCTTTAATTAATTACACAAATTAATTATTCTTAACCAAAAATAGTAATTAATCTTTAATTACTTCACAAATTAATTATCTATGATTAATTACATTAATCCTTAATTACTTATATTAATTAATTTCTCATATATCTCTTATTATTTTAGTTTATACTAATCTAAATTAATTACATTAATTAAACCACAATATTAATCACTCTTGATTAATCTCAACCTGTACTTAACTATCTTTTATTTACTTCATTAAATAAATTAATTACTCGTTTTATAAAGGAAGTTTAAAGGAATTTAAAACCAAATTCATTTTTAAATTCAAATCAATTTCGAAATGCACTTTAACATTCAAGTTGTTAAAACAATTGAAATTTAAAAAAAAACTTTATTTGTTTAAAACTGAGATTCACTAACTTGAATTCCAGATTTTAAAAAAAAAACACTTTTATTTCTTTCCAATTCATTCTTATTATTTCTTTCCAATTCATTCTTATTTTCATTCTATAACAATTTCACTTCCAAAATTCACCCTTATATTTCTTTTCAAAAATCCAATTTTATATATTTTGATAACTAAGTGTATCGGGATATGTTCAAGCAAATCATAGTATCCAATATTCCAATTATCAATATAATTCATCACAGAATATCAAATATTCATAACATAGAATATTAAACAATCTAAATAATTTTGAGAAATCCAGTTGGATCCCTCCAACCTGTTTTCCTGCATCCACAGATGTTAGCACAATACCAATTCCACTTCGTGGTGGAATATCGCCGTGACGCCCCACCTCTATACTCACGTAGCCAAGGGCACTACGGAGTAATGTTGCCAACTAGCACGAAGAATAAGGCTGTTGAGGAGCAACCATCCTTGTAATTGCCTTGTGCGAGCAATGGTATGTCAGATAGTATAACAAGAGGAAATCCGACACACCGATACAAACTCAAAGCATCTACACAGTGGCTATATATGATCTTTGGAAACAAATATAGAAATAATCATAACATAAATCAGTCACAGATATCCATATCACAAAGGCGGAAATAGATATGAATATAACACTTAGAAGTGTTTGTCAGAGTAGTGGTCAAACATGATCCACATTATAACAAAAGAATAGATGCAAGTGCTAGAAAAAAGAATATGTATATATCAAGGAGTCTCTATCTTGAATGTACAACAACAAAAACTACCAATATATTGTAGTTAGTCCAAAGTCAAGCAATACTCCCAGATGAGGAGTTAAGTAGAAGCACCTGTAACATCTCGGTCTGACCCGAGTATTATTTAATAAGAAAATAATAAACGGATCAGTCTAGCTATAAATATCAGATAAAATGAGATGGAATAGAAGATATAACAAAACGTATGATAAAAATAATGCCATACTATGAAAAGTTTAAATTTAACAACAACAAAAACCATACAATATCTCAAGAAATCTCATAACATCAAAAAGAATGTCGAATTCTTTACTCTATTCACCAAACCACAAATATTGACATCATGTCGATGCCGATCATAAAAATTGGTGAAACACAAATTCTAGAAATCATCAATTAGAAATCTAGAAATCACAAAGGGGGAGGCCTATCATAAACGAGAGCATGTAAACTCAGCAGCACGTGTATCACAAACGAGACGCTATCCCATGGTCGCTAACCATAGAGCCGGTGCAACGACGTAGTACAATATCGGTACGCCCGAGGAAACTGAAATTCGAATAATTCGAAACAACGATGTAGTACAACGGTACGCCCGAGGATCCTGATAAGCTGGTACAACAACGTAGTACAAAGGTACGTCCGATGGACCGAACTCCATAAAAGAACATAGGTTGCTAGCCCACAAAAGAAATGAGACGAAACTCAATAAAACGAGGTACCGTCCCCTACCTGGACGAAGTGACATAGCATATCGCTAGTCTAAATCACAAAAAATGATCATCAATGATCATCAACAAGTGTCAATTACACTAAGCTAGTAAATAGATGAGTTTAGCTTCATGTCCTATAACCACTTGCTTAACTTAAGTATTTACGAACAAATTGTAAATCTCCACTCGAAAGTTGTCATAAGAGTTTCAATCGAACGAGTCTAAGAATTAACCGACAAAGTAAACGCAAGCGTTTCATACCACTTTGTTTTGCAAAGTCGTTTAATTGGATTTCTCGAACGAATGAGGTAAAAGTTTGTATATACTAATAGATTGGAAAATGGTTTTACAAAGGACTTTGTATTAAAAATAGAGTTGAAATCATCTTTGTGAAAGAGTTTGAATAATTACTACTATTATAGAAACCTTTGCATTTTAAAGTGACAAACCATAAAGATGATTGTAAAAACAATCTATCACCAAAATTTCACGTTCAAAGACGTGAATTAAATCCAAAGAAATCGATTCCCAACCCATCAAAGTGGATATACCCAAAAATTCCAAAAGAGAAGTCATCAAGGTCGATAATAGATGATAACAACAAATCGAAAAACCACGAATCGATAAAATTGGAATTTCAAGCGAAATAGGCTAAATAGGCAAAAACAAGCAGGTAAGTCGACTGATTATAGAGGCCAGTCGACTGATTACAGGAAACGGAGACTTCCAGCCTTTGTAGACAGCCTAGGAACGTTGATTTTCTACAGCCAGTCGACTGACTGCAAAGGTCAGTCGACTGACTAGCACTGGGGCTGTTTTTCAGCCTACCAAATGTAGAGAAACTCCTCTAAAATTGCAACCGGACGAGCAATGGACGCTAGGGGTTTATGCCAATCGACGACCCGGCCCTATAGGCTCTCGATACACCACTAAAGCATGATCAAACATCAAAGCTGTGATTTTTAAAGATTTGACTTCAAACACCAAATTTAGTATACTCATAAAACCAATTCAATCCAAGGCAAATGGACATGGAATAGAAGTTGTTAATTCATACCTAACGACAAATGAAGGTTATAGACATAGATGTGAGATAAAAATCTCACCTTTTGCACAAAAACAAGGAAGAAGAAGCTATAGAGCAAGGTAAAAACAATCACTCCTCAATTCCAACCCAAAAAGCTTGAATCTAAGCTTAAAAGAAAAACATTTCCTAAATTAGACTTTAGGAATTTCTAAAATTGAAGGTAGAATGAGTTGGAGAAGAAGAAGAGGATGGTTACCAATAGCTTCACTTTGAATTTGGGGTTAGAACTTGGATTTGCAATGGAACTAGGGCTTAGGAATTCTAATTCTCTTTCTCTTCCCCGATTTTTATGAAAGCTTGAAGGTATTAGGAAATGAAAGTGAATGAAAAGAAGTGGGGATGGAGTTAGAGTTAATAGTTTAGGCTAAACCAAACCCAAAGTCCAAAGTGCATAGGTCAAATTTTAGCTAGCTCCAAAGACATCGAAGTTTATACTCAAAAAGGTCGCAAACGGTGTTTTGAACTCAATGGAAGTGGTCCCGAGCCCTAATTCGACTGTATGCAAAAAGTAGAATTTCGAACTATAATCCGACTAACGATGCTGTATTTAAATACACAATTGTAAAATATGCGGGTTGTTACAATCACGCTACATGGGATTTGCGTAATATCATCCACTTTATGCGGTGCATAGAGTCTCATCCGCTAAATAATGCGGGAAATCAATCACCCAATATATACTATATACTACTATATATAATATGGCACATCAAATCAATTCAACCATCTAACCAATTATTTAAATTTAACTGTTTAAATTTAAATAAACATCCACAAGAGGGAGATTAACTCACCTTTGTTTTATTTGCAATCCAATCCAAATCTCGACTTGATTTTCCATGATTTTATACCTTGTAAAAGTCATTACATAATTTATTAACATTTGAATTAATTAAATAATTAAATTACCATTTATAAATTTACTAACCGATGAACTTATTATAAAATAAAAATTAAATTTTCAACTGATTTCCCTCTAATAAAAATATTTTTAGCAATTAAAATAATGGGATAAGTTTATTAAATAAATCTGTCTCCATAAAACATTATTTTAAAATTAAGGTAGTAAATGAAAACATGCATATATTGTCTCTTTTCATTTTTGAACTACATAGATATATTTTTAGGAAAACAATCTATATACATTCTAAAAATCTAAATTTTATAAATTCCATAACCTTTTAAAAATTCCTATATTTTGTCCTTTTCAAAATCATTTTTACTGAATTAAAGTAAAACAAACTGTTTTAAATCTAATTGTCTAATTATTTTATATATATATATATTTAAACTATGTGTATATATATATATTTCCAGTAAATAACCAAATAAATATTTTCTCTACTATAATTATTTTCTTTACTGTAATTATTTCTTTTCTAATTTTCGGCTTACCTACAAACATACAAACATACATGTGCACAATCGAATGAAAATCAAAACACTACCTTACAGTCTTGCGACCCCGAGACTTTGACGTGACCTCCCTTTTAGATCCACCACGAATCACTGCACCACGCCGTGCTTCGCACCAAATGTTTGCCTTGTTCGAGCGCATCGACCTCGAGTTCCCTTAATCCAAATCACCATTAGAACGCTAGCCGAACAACTGCAACTCGAAGCATCACTTTGCCTATCCTATGAGTTCGCACTCCTTCCAACTGCTACTCGTACCCTGACTTCGATCGATCAAGTCATCGCTATCATCAGCGTGTTCGAGCATGCGACCCGAACGCCGGCTACCCACTGCTCTTCGAACGCCATCTTGATCGGTTACCCGTAGCTTGAGATCGAGCTATCTCCACTTCGGCCCAACGATTTCCAGAACCGCATGTCGCCTCGCTCACATGCTCTCGCGACCTACTCCTCTCGAGTTTGAATGCTGTTTGAATTTGTAATGGAAAGGAACGAGGAAATTTGGAGGGCGGCTTCGAACTGGATGAAGAGAATCGAATGAATTTAGGGGAGCTCGTGATTTCCCTTTTTTTTTGAGAAACGAATTGATTTTCGCTTTGATTTGAATGAAGGGAAAGAGAGAGGGTACGAGATTTAACAGAGAGGGATAGGTCATCTTGTTCAAGAATATAGGATGGCTGAGATGAAAGAATGGTGGCTGATGGGAAGGAATTTTGACTGGGGAAAAAATATTTTATATTTAAATTTTAAATTTAAATCGTCTCGAATTCTGCACCTCAAAAATTTAACCTCTTGTCGAGGCATGCCGCTAGGCGTTTACAAGGTTTTACCCGCATTCCGAACACAATGGAACGTGTTTTGGAGGCTAATTCGATCGTGTGCATGAATTTCGGAAATAAACCATCAATTCTAAATTAAATCAATTAAATTAATTTCTATCCGTTTTGAGCTGCCAAGGTCAAACGACAACTCTGATTGCTACGAAAATTGAAATTCGATAATAACTAACTATTAGATCCAATGGAACTGGTTTCGTCGAAATCCGAGACTATGTCTCTGAAGGCTATTTTTAAACGTTGATTTAAACGATATATTTTCAAAACTTAACAAATCACTGTTAAATTCAATTTTAACACTTTTACTATCTTTAGCATTATCAATATAAATTTTACAAGCCTTCAAATTATTTTTAATAGGCTTAAAATTGAAGATTCAATAATTTACCCAATTTTAGTTTATTAAATCCAATAACTTAATTACTAAATAATAATAATATTTTAATTCAAGTTTAAAATTAACTTTTAAATATTTAAAATCAATTAAACATTCCATTTTCAAACATCCAAAAATTCCGGGTCGTCACATTCCTCCCCCCGTAAACGAATTTCGTCCTCGAAATTACTAGTTAAAAAGAATGGTCCAATACCCATTGCTATTTTTCCAAAACCAAATAGTTTTATCAACTTGCCATAACCTATTTCTTTATTAAAGACCCACTATACTTCAAACAACTTCTCAAAACCTTCCATAGTTTCCAACAACATTATTTACTCCACTTATTCAAATTTAAATTATCACAACTTTCTCAAAAAAATTCTAACTCTCTAAATTTTTGAAATTTTTTGCCAGCGTCTCCTTTGTGCGGCTAGCTCGGTACAACTACAAAATGCCTCTAGGGGCCCCCAAATTTCAAAAGAAAACAAAAATCCAAGTGGCTAGATCAAAAACCCAATCAAATTTCATACAGAAATTTAAACACATACCTTTTTATTCGGGCAATTCAAATTATCTCCTGAAATCAAAACCAATTTTCCTTTCCCTTTATAATACCTGCATATCCTACTTAGCAATAATATCCAATCATTGCTTTTAAAATCATTTTATACATTTCCTTAAAGAAGTTTTCATATCTACTTCTATTCAAAATAGTTTTCCTATTTCCATATGAATTCAATTTATCTTCAACTCTGAATTTTTTAATTTTATCTTCCATTTATAACTGATTCATATCACTATTTTAAATTAGTTTCATCCACTAATTTATTTCGATTTCCAATTTGAAATCGTTTTGTCGCTAACAAAAAAAATTCCAAAATTTTCCATAAATTTTCTAGCTCCCAAAATTTTCGAAATTTTTTGGCAGAGTCTCCTTTGTACTGAGGAGCTTTTGCAATTTGACAAGAGATATAAATATATATACATCGACCCAAACGGTCGGAAAAACAAAAACAATTCATATTTCCAATTTTTATTGCGTAGGCGTACCTTTATTTAGCATTTTTAAGCAAGCGGCTTATTATTTTAGCACTTATCGCTTCCAAATCCAGCTAAACGGCTTCCCGGTACCTGTACTTACTCAATTCGAATATGTAAGTGCCAAAATCATGTAACTTAACAACATTTTACATATTTAACTAGTAAACATACGAGTTTCTATAAGCAATGCAGGTTAAACATTATTTATAAGCAACGTATGGGGTTCCGACATTAATTTTAATTGTTTACAACCAATTCGTATATAACTTCATTCAATTTAAATGGTTTACAAAACAATTGCTTACATTCAATTCATTTTGAAGCAAAACAAACTCATATTCACTTCAATTGATCTTAAAACCAATTTATTTAATCTTTATCAACTCATAGAATTTTAATTACCTTCGTTTACGTCAAACGACAATTCATTTTATGCAATTTGATGATATCCATGTGAATAAATAATTACTTAAGTTTTATAACCAATTTAAATTGATTCCGACTCAATTTATTTTCAATTCCTTCCATTTTAATTCATTCACATCCATTTTATTCTAATCCACCTTCTCAATTTGTCAAAATAATATCCATGCACATACTTAACTCATTTGTACTCGAATTGGATTTATTTGTAACTCAAATCATTTCTATTTTATTCGAATTCCATTTTTATTTTTACAACATATCCACTTATTTTAATTCATTATCAAATCCAAGTCGAATTCTATTTATAATTCGAGTTCATTTTCAAACTTCATTATTAACTTACAATCCGTTTTATTTAACCGAGTTAAATTTTATTAATATACTCTATCAGATAATTCATTTAGCTAATTAGCTTACTTCCAACTTTTAAATCAATATTCGATTTTATTACAAAAATCACTTCATTAAATTTTCTCGAGTTCAAATTTTGTTTTTCATAATTCATTTTGGATTTACTTTCATTTTCCAAAATTCCAACACTTTTATTTTAAAATTTTAGAAATACTTTAAAATTCACATAATATTATTAAAATAGCTTTTTATAAAAATACTTCTTATAACTCGACGTTTCAACCAGTCCATCCTTGTTCTCACAGAAATTCAGTCATACGTTGATCAGGCGTAGGACTGAAAATCTATAAGTACTTAGAAGACCCATTTTCAACATCCAGTGAAAATACTAGGAAAATAATTTTACTGAAAATATCGAAAACATTTTTTTTAGGAAACAAAGAAAATATCTTTGGTGACAATGCTATGGAAATCATCACCCCCATCCATGGTTGCAGTTACATCCCGGGTTACGTTGCGATTGCAGCAAAAGTCCATGTAACTGTAGGCACTCCGTGCCCCTCGATTACGCCATGGAACGCACAACAGATCGCAGTTACATTCTAGGGTTACGTTGCCATCGCAGCAAAATTCCATGTAACTGTAGGCATCAGCGCCGTCGATTTTTGCTGTCAAAATGAAACTTCTCCACTCCCACATAGGTCGCAGTCTACCGATGTAAAATCAAAAGCGGACTTTTGGCTCTCAGCGGCACACACGACTTTTCCTATGTTACCATAGGTCGCAGTCTACTGATATAAAATCAAACGCAAACTATTGGCTCTCGGCGGCACACACGACTTTCGCTATGGTTTGCAGTAGATCGCAGTGACATCGAGTTACACTGTCGTCACAGCACAAACCGAATGTCTCTGTAGGCAACGGCACCCTCGACTTTCGCTACACACTACTCATAATCCTCAGGAACTAGTTTTTTCCGGACTCCTCATAGGATCAACTTTAGAAACCCCCTTAGGTTTCAAGGTAGTACCAACCTATGGCACTCCTGAGAAGTTCATTTCAAGGGAGCGCCTTTTTCCCTAGAGCCATTATCAAAACACTTTATACTATACACATATAGTATCTTCCAAATCATATACCTAGTATGAATCTCATATAAATATCCTTTTCTCAAAATCGCTTATCCTAAATCGATAATTCTCAAACTAGGCTTTCCAAATTCCAATATTGATTTTACCCAAAAATCAAAAGCCTTCCAAATCCAAAGCTTTCCAAAACCTTTTTTCAAAACCCTCATAAGATCCTTTATATATATATATATATATATATAATTTTTTTAAAAACTTTGGATCATTTCAAACTTGTATAAAACACCCTTTATACTCCAAACACTTTCAAAATCCTTTTCTTCCGGTAATGGATTCAACATGGTGAGATTTATCTTGTATAACAAAGATATATAACTTTGTTTATTCAAAATCAACTATTCAAATTTGATTACTCTATAAAGTCAGTTACCATTTTATTTACTTCCATAAAGTAATTTTTTACCATAGAAATATCCAATTTCCACTTTTTTCATCATATGTTTCACAAAATATGCCTTTCACTTCAAAAACCATTTCACATTTCTTATCCACAAATTTCCAATATCAATTTCATTCAAATCCGTACGATGTACATATATCATCCCTACGCTATACCAATCTGATCGCTCACTCGATCACACAATTTCACTTCCAAACTAGTATCGTCCACCCGACTTCCTAGTGCGGACACAGACTTGCTTTCTTGATCAGAAATCATAATTATCCTTGCATAGACATAACTATGATAGAGAATATCCGAAACCAATCTACAATCCATATCCAGGTTCGCCATCGAAAATCGAGTAAAAAATCCCAACTCGGATCAATATAACTATCTCGAAATTCTATGCTCAAATCTAGATCAAATCACTATGCGAATAGAATAATATACGTACATCCTACGTATTTATCTTCATTGATTATCAACTAAATCAATTTCTCTTTCTATTCACTTTTGCTTTAATTTTTATCCACCTAATCACAATTGTTTCAATTCCATTGGATTATCGCTTTAACCCTTATCCCAAATGGATATTCAATCATAAACAGTTTGAACTCTGTCCAGCTTAAATTCAGAAAATAGCTTGAAAAGTTTAAAATAGATAAGTCATTGAAAAATAATTATTAGTTTGTAACATAGCTATAAAATAGTTAAGTAATTGTAAAATAGTTGGAAAATAGTTAAATAGTTTCAGAAATTTTAAATAATTGCAAAATAGTTGTAAAATAGTAATTAATTTGTAAAATAGTTGAAAAATAGTAATTAGTTTATAAAATAGTTGAAAAATTGTTAAATAGTTTTCAAAATAATTGTAAAATAAATACAAAATAATTTGGCTTTTAAAAAAAAATTGTATATAGTAAATAGCTTGGAAAAAATAGATTTATATTAAAACAATTTATTCTGAAAATAGTCCAGAGCCAAACTGTTCAATTTCCAAATCACCATTCTCATCAATTCAATTTAAGTTTCCACTTCCATTTAAACTAACTCAATTCTAAATTAAATAACTTCAATTTCCATTAAAATTGATTTAACCCCAATTCATGTTGAGTTAATCTTGATTTCTTTCCAAATTCAAATCAAATTCCATTTGATTTTAAACCTATTCAACTAAAATTAAAATTTCAAATTATTCCAATCAATTTGGACTAATATTAATTGAACTCACTTCAATTTCAAATCATTTCAATTCAATCCAATTCAAAATTTCCATTTAAATTTTTAACTTATACATCTTCAATCACAAATCCAATTAATTCAAATCAGATTCAATTTGAACGAATTCAATTCAAATTTCAAATTTAAACCATCCCGAATTATATAAATTCGGGTCAAATTTTTAAATGTGATTTAATCCTTCAAATCAAATCAACTTATCTCTTTGAACCATTTAATTGTGAATCCATTTCAAACTTATCTTCATTTAATTTTAATTTGGTTGTATTTCTATTACCACTTAATATTTATTAGAAAGAAATATTATTTTATATATCAAAATATATTCTTTATAAAATCATTTAAAACCTTTATATAAGAAAATAACAAGTACGCACTCATAGATATATATACACTCAACTCATTCTAGGGTACCATTGATCCTATCCTTAATGAGTAATCCCACAAGAGCCAAGGTTCTCGCTTAACCTTTCAGCTTTGATACCAAATGTGATGGCCGGAATTTTCAATCCCAAAAATCCCAAATAGATAGGGAAAGAAGAAAGAAATAGAAGAAGAAGAAGAAACACATCAAAGGTTCTCACATTCGCAGCGGATCAAAATATAATATCAAATAATAATAGTTTACAAAGAATTCTTTATCTGTCAAATACATTTATAATACATCAGAGTTACACATATATATAGACACTGGATATACACACTCATCATGTCTTAGATATACAACAATATGATATAGTGGAAACACTCCATACGTTCTTGCCATCCAGCTCGCCTTCTGAGCTCCGGAACGCACTTAACTGAAAATCTGCAATACTCAGTCTGACTCGAGCATTACATCAAAGTAACACCCGGGTCAGGCTGTAAACTAGCGTGAGTAACCCATCTAACATAGAATTCAAAGCATACAACTTATACAAAACCCAGGTAACTCGTATCAATCTAGAAATTCACAATTTGTTATAGAAATCACTTATTTCACACATCAATTTTCTAAGTACCAAAATTTAGATTAAATAGTCCAATTCACTTAAATCATTTCATTTTAGCTTATTGATTTCACATAACAATCTATAAAAATTCGAAGTGGTTTCGGGTATTTTCTAATGCCCAACCCCGGTCTCTTCGAGTCCCATGTCATCCTACCCAAGTTATCCAAACGAAATACACTTCAAACTCTAAATACAGGATGTCCCTTTACATAACAATTCATCATTGATAGATAACCACAATATCCTGTTCGCCAAAACATATGATACTATGAAACATTTCACATCAGAGAAATCAACTCATTCAAGGCATCCAATACCATTCAATCATGCATAAGCAAAGTTTGACCACTTCCAAATTTATTTAATTAATTCTAATTGAATTATTAACCTCAATCACTTAGATTCCTTCACTTAACATTAATTAATTTCAAATCAATTAATTAATCATCCCTTAGTTACCCATCTTAATTAATCACCCTGGATTAATTATCCTTCAATTACGCTCAAGTAATTATCTTTAATTAATTACACAAATTAATTAATTCTTAACCAAAAAAGTAATAAATCTTTAATTAATTCACAAATTAGTTATCTATAATTAATTACATTAATCCTTAATTACTTATATTAATTAATTTCTTATATACCACTTATCATTTTAATTTATACTAATTAAATTAATTACATTAATTAAACCATAATATTAATCACTCTTTATTAATCTCAACCTGTAATTAACTATCTTTTATTTACTTTATTATATAAATTAATTATTCATTTTATAAAGGAAGTTTAAAGGAATTTAAAACCAAATTCATTTTTAAATTCAAATCAATTTCAAAATGCACTTTAACATTCAAGTTGTTAAAACAATTGAAATTTAAAAAAACTTTATTTGTTTAAAATTGAGATCTCACTAACTTGAATTCTAGATTTAAAAAAAAACACTTTTATTTCTTCCCAATTCATTCTATAACTATTTCACTTCCCAAATTCACCCTTATATTTCTTTTCAAAAATCCAATTTTATATATTTTGATAACTCAGTGTACCGGGATATGTTCAAGCAAATCATAGTATCCAATATTCCAATTATCAATATAAATCATCACAGAATATCAAATATTTATAACACAGAATATTAAACAATCTAAATAATTTTAAGGAATCCAGTTGGATCCATCCAATCTGTTTTCCTGCATCCAAAGATGTTAGCACAATACCAATTCCACTTCGAGGTGGAATATCGCGGTATATGAGATTTATATTATATCATCCGCTATTATGCGGCGCGTAGGGTCTCATCCGCTAAATAATGCGGGAAATCAATAACCCAATATATGCTATACACTACTATATATAATATAGCACATCAAATCAATTCAACCATCCAACCATTTATTTAAATTTAACCATTTAAATTTAAATAAAAATCCAGAAGAGTGAGATTAACTCACCTTTTGTTTTATTTACAATCCAATCCATATCTTGACTTGATTTTCCATGATTTTAGACCTTGTAAAAGTCATTATATAATTTATTAACATTTGAATTAATTGAAAAATTAAATTCCCATTTATAAATTTACTAACCGATGAACTTATTATAAACTAAAAATTAAATTTTCAACTGATTTCCCTCTAATAAAAATATTTTTAGCAACTAAAATAATGGGATAAGTTTATTAAACAAATCTATCTCCATAAAACATTATTTTAAAATTAAGGTAGCAAGTGAAAACATGCATATATAGTCTCTTTTCATTTTTGAACTACATAGATATATTTTTAGGAAAATAATCAATATACATTCTAAAAATCTAAATTTTATAAATTCCATAACCTTTTAAAAATTCCTATATTTTGTTCTTTTCAAAATCATATTTACTAAATTAAACTAAAACAAACTGTTTTAAATCTAATTGTCTAATTATATATATATATATATATATATATATATATATATATATATATATATATATATTTAAACTATATGTATATATATATTTCTAGTAAATAACCAAATAAATATTTTCTCTACTATAGTTATTTTCTCTACTATAATTATTTCTTTTCTATTTTTCGGCATAACATACTTGTGCAAAATCGAATAAAAATCAAAACACTACCGTACAGTCTCGTGACCCTGAGAATTTGACGTGACCTTCCTTTCAGATCCACCACGAATCACTGCACCACGCCGTGCTTCGCTCCAAATGTTTTCGCCATTCGAGCGCATCGACCTCGAGATCTCTTAATCCAAATCTCCATCAGAATCCTAGCCGAACAACTGCAACTCGAAGCATCACTTTGCCTATCCTACGAGTTTGCACTCCTTCCAACTACTGCTCGTACCCTGACTTCGGTCGATCAAGTCATCGCTATCATCAGCGTGTTTGAGCATGCAACCCGAACGCCGGCTACCCACTACTCTTCGAATGCCATCTTGAACGGTTACCCGTAGCTCGAGATCGAGCTTTCTCCACTTCGGCCCAACGATTTCTAGAACCGCATGTCCCCTCGCTCATAAGCTCTCGCGACCTGCTTCTCTCGAGTTCGAATGCTGTTTGAATTCATAATGGAACGAGGAAATTTAGGAAGCGGCTTCGAACTGGATGAAGAGAATCGAATGAATTTAGGGGAGCTCGTGATTTTCCCTTTTTTTCAAAAACGAATTGATTTTCGCTTCGATTTGAATGAAGGGAAAGAGAGAGGGTATGAGATTTAACAGAGATGATAGGTCGGCTTAGTCAGGAATATAGGATGGCTGAGATGAAAGAATGGTGGCTGATGGGAAGGAATTTTGACTGGGGAAAAATATATTATATAAAAATTTTAAATTTAAATCGTCTCGAATTCTGCAACTCAAAATTTTAACCTCCTATCGAGGCGTGCCGCTAGGCGTTTATAAGGTTTTACCCGCATTTCGAACACAATGGAACGTGTTTCGGAGGCTAATTCGATAGTGTGCGCCAGTTACGAAAATAAACGATCAATTTTAAATTAAGTTGACTAAAATAATTTCTATGCATTTTGAGCTGCCAGGGTCAAATGACAACTCCGATTGCTATGAAAATTGAAATCCGATAATAACTAACTATTATGGATCCAATGGAACTGGTTTCGTCGAAATCCGAGACTGTGTCTCGGAAGGCTATTTTTAAACGTCGATTTAAACGATATATTTTCAAAACTTAACAAAAACAAATCACTGTTAAATTCAATTTTAACACTTTTACTATCTTCAGTATTATCAATATAAATTTTACAAGCCTTCAAATTATTTTCAACAGGCTTAAAACCGAAGAATCAATAATTTACCCAATTTCAGTTTATTAAATCCAATAACTTAATTACTATAATAACAATATTTGAATTCAAGTTAAAAATTAACCCTTAAATATTTAAAATCATTTAAATATTCCATTTTCAAACATCCAAAAATTCCGGGTCGTCACATTTCCAAAGTTACTTTTTTGTCCAGATTTGATTGTCGGTTAAATAACTATTAAATAATTAAACATCCAATTATAGTTTAATTTCCATATGTGATCCACTAAGACTTTATTAATTCTCTTTAATTAATAAAACTAGTTTAAAAAAATTGATCAAAAGATCTTTTCAAAGCACTATTCCCAAACCCCTTATATTTCCTTTTATTCTTGGAAAACATTTATATACTTATCTCAATGTTATAAGCATATTACCAGAGCATTTTACTTTTCATGCCTTGAACAAAATCATACACTTATCTTATCAGTATAAGTATATTTATAAACTTTTCAAGGTTTTCTTCTTTTAAAATTCCATATTAATAACTAAACAAGTTTCCTTTTTTAAAAGCTCATCTCATATTTTAGTTAGATTATAACTTCCAAAATAAAGTCATAACTTACCTTTCTAAACCTTTAAGTTTGTTTATATAACCTCTTTCCAAATCTTTGAAATGATTTATAATTTTTTTTCCTATTTAAAAACTTCTTACAAATCTTCTTAAACAAATCCTTTGTAAAATACCTTTCATAAAACATCATTTGTAATCACCTTTTGAATAAACCTTTTGTTTAAGTAAACTCCTTTCTATTGACAAGTTATCATTTATGAATGTCTTGATAAAATAGTTGTATAACTTGCAAAACCATTTATAAACCGTTAACCTCAAATTGGTTAAAGAATTAAACTAAGTTTAGAGTCATACTTTATAATTTCAAAACTTGGCTTAGAACTCCCAATGGTACTAATTTAAGTTACCATTCAATCTCACCTGAATTCCAATTCACTAAGCAGTTATTTACATAGGTCAACATGTATGTAAATATAACTCGCATCCAAAGCAAGGAATAACATGTCAATATGAACTAACTATCATATGCATGCCCGAATAACATAATAGCAGGATGGTGATTTGTCCTGCTAAACAGATGTCCAAACAATTCAATTCATTAATAGCAGAAGAGGGATTTATTCTGCTAACACATGTCCACACAGACAAACAAATAATTATAGTGGAATGAGGATTTATTCTGTAAATACATGTCCACAAAAAAAAGCAACTTATATCAGAATGAGAATTTTATTCTACTAAAACATGTCCAAAAAACCCAACAATCTACATTATAACTCATCACAGTTATATGGTTTCTTAATGATATCAACATCTGAATCACTTGTATTCAAAATCATCTTTGAAAAAGAAGTACTTTAAAAAATACTTTTGGAAACCAAAGGATTTAAACTTTAAAACATTTTTCTAAATAATTAATTAAAAGTTAAATCTTTATTTAAATTATAATTAGTTTTAATTAAAACTTAACTTAATTTAATTAAATAGTTAAACAACAATTAACCTTTAATTAAACCCAAATTAATCCTTTATTAATTATTAAATAATTAATTAAGCTTTCATTAATAATAATCAATCTTGATTAATTATTTAGTTAATCTTTAATTAGACTTAAATAATAAATTAAACCTTTAATTAATAATTTATTTTAAATTAAACCTTAGTAATATATAATTAAAAATAATTATATATTAATTAATAATTTATTAATAGTTAACCTTATATTTAATTAATTATAATTAAAAATAAATCATTTACTTAACTCATAATTAATTTAGAAATTAGTTTACTTAATTAATAATTTATTAAAATAAATCTTTGCTTTAAAATATAATTAATTAATAACTAATCTTCACTTAATTGTAATTATCAATAATCCATAATTAATTATAAATTATTGAAAACTAAATTAGTTAAAAATTAGTTATCAAAACTTAAATAACTTCCTAAACATCATTATGAAGTTTGTGAAAACTCTTCTTAAACCAATTTAAAGTGTGAAAACTAGAATTCCATAAATCGGGCCTTTATTGAAACTGCATCCATAGCGACAATTGCTATGGATGCCATAACTTTCAAACTCGATTAACTTTCAAGTACTGTTTAAAACCCTAACCTTAAATTACTTGCTAACTTGACATAAAGTTTTTGAAACAAAACTAAACGTTAGAAAACATCACGAAACTTTTTGTTAAAAACGAAGTAAGTTGATCAAATTGTAAACCCAAGGAATTCCTATGTCACCTAACAAGTTCAAGTACTGTAAAGGCCCGTTTGCCCATACCTTTTGAATCGACAATAAACCACACATGTCTAACTCAAATTGCACGAAAAGATAGATCTTTAAAGGTGATTAAAGAAAAGTAGACAGAACAGAATCTCACAAAAATGGAATAACATATAATATTGAACAAATATTTTTACAGCGGAAAACTTTTAAATACATATATCAGAGTCTAACATAAATTCAACTTGGACAGTTATAAAACCCGCCCTTACAAATGCTGACAAACATCAAACAAAATACACTAAGCAAAGCGGAAAATAGAATATGCCCATACGTCGATGAATATCTCCAGCTCTCCTTTGGAAACTCCAACTATCTTCGACTATCCTGAAACTACTCGGATCTGACCCGAGTATTGAAAATACCCGGATCAGGCTTGATAAACCAGCGTGAGAAAATTCAATAGCAAATGACAGTGTCATATATCATCCTTTTTATAAAGATCCTTTGGAAATAAAGAGTATCCCATAAGACCACGCCCACTCATAAACACGGACGGGTTTTTACCATATAATAACTAAAACACTTTTATATCAAAACATTTGATATTATTTCTAATGACATCTCTTTGAAAACATTTGCAAATAAACTTATTAATCCTAGCTGAAATTGTTACCATTATTAAATTCCAGCATACTAGGCTCTACAAACAAAAACGTAGGTTCTTATTGGAGAATGAATTTCCATACAAATGACCAGGCGCAGGATCTACCTTCCGAAATTGGTACACCTCTAGATGGATGTCCCGAGAAACCATCACAAAGCTTCTCTACCAACACAAGACCGGCCTACCTCTTTAACTAGATAGTACCGAATATGTCATCCCCCGGTCGTTACCGATCTTTAGCCGAGCGCTCGTTTTCCGTACACCACATTAATTAATATCCCGAACGTCATAGCGGGAAGAAATATATCTAGAAGGGGATGATCATACCCTACTTGGGAATGACCCACTTAGCCATGCTGCATCTAATCCTGTTTCGGTCATTTCCAGTTTGATGAGGGTTGAGGTCACGATTAACTTTTCACAAAGCACATATCACATCTTTGAATGCCACATTGCCATTTCCATTTAACTACTAATTGCCCTTCACAAAAATACAACCCTTGATCGTAAGTCTCAAGGAGGGTGTTAACCTAAGAGAAGTTTCCTTCTCCGCCACCACTGATGTACGTTTGTAAAAACCAATGTACGTAATCGTTAGAAATGCAATGTCAAACAAACGTCCATACAAGTTGTCCAGGAACAGGACAAACCGAAGGCACTTTCCTCGGCCATTCTAGGCGAGAAGCCCTTGCAATCCGCAAAATCTCCATCACGAGAAGACCACTGCTATATATAACTATATAATGGGTGCGACCCCGAGCAAATCAACAAGCAGTCCTCACGCTATGAAGATCCACGGTGTTCAACAATCATCGTCTTCAACATGTCTTCACGTTCAAACGTATACATTAGTTCGAAATGGTTTTCGGATAGGAATTAACCAAATCCGACTACGGTTCCTTCGAAATCCAATCATCGATAAAAGTGAATACGAGTATATAGGATTTTATAAGTCTCTTTTTTACTTTAATTCTTTTCGGATGATTTCGAAATTCTCTCTCTTCTAACTTAGAGTAATTTCTAAGAAGTTCATTCTTTTGCTTTGGAAAATATCTCAGATTTCCTTACTTAATTCTTGATCCAAACTTCTTAACTTTTAAGCGGGTCAAAAACAATGTTATTTAAGACATCGTTTACGATAAACCCAAAGTCAATCTTAACAAAAACATTTTTGAGTAAATATGATGATAGAAATCATTCATCTAGGAGATTGCTTAACTTTTGGATAATACCAATCTTCTTTTAATTCAAAAACTTAATACAGAATCTTTTTATTTAAGAGCATCCGGGCTTTCCTTTCGATCTGTTCCACCCCTCGCCTAAGAAAAGAAAACATAGGCTAAGTAGTTCAGGGCACTAGTTTCTCCATCCCTAACCTTAGTTAAACACCTTGTTTTATCTTCCCAGATCTCACAGGCGGGACAAATGTACTAGTCGATTCCGCATACTTAGATTTTCAACTTTATTTTGGAATTGCTTATAAATATCCCAAATTATCTTTCAAAACGCTTAATTATCCTTTTTAAAACATTCACATTTTATTCTGGGAAACGTCGTTAGATTTAAACTCATATTCCAAAAGTTATAGAATTCGCAACATTAAGTGCTACGGAAAGTGCTAAATAAGCTTATTTGAATTAAACCACTTTTAAATATTTGAAAACTCATATTATCAAATCCCAGTCTCTTTTAAATCATTTAAATAGATTTATTAACTTTATTTCGTATTTTTCCATAATTAAAACATTCATATAAACAGATTTCCTGTTATGGTTACTAAACTACACTAGCGTGATTTTTCTATAAAATTGATTTGGACTTAATTCAAAATCTACTTATCGAAACTTTGATTTTCTTTCTTCGTCTAGAAAATATGGACATAATAGTCTTAAATTTTCTTATCTCGAAGAATTCCAAGCTATATTCTACTCTATACACTCATTTGAAATTTTCGGCGCGAAATCGCGAACCACCGTTGCGCGACGCGTCTAGTTTTAACTTATTTTTCAATACTTGAAATAATCAATTCAAATTTGATTTCAACACATATAAAATTATTAGCAACCATTTTAAATCAATATTTTCACTTTTTAAAGTGTTTAAAATGAATTTTCACTATTACCATTTTATAATATTATTATGTACACATTATTTTAATATTAAATTTTAAAATCCAATTTTAATTCAATTTCAATTCTAATCTCAAATTAAACACATTTAAAACGTAGATTTCAAATCTAATTTCAATTTTAACTTCAATTCATTCTCAAACTAAACTTCACTTTCTCAAAATCGATTTCAATTTCACTATTCATCTTCATTTCAATTTCTAATTAACTATCCTTTTCAAATCCGATTCACTTCAAAATTCAAATTCTCTTTCATTTTAACTTTAATTTCACTTCTAAATAAAAAAGACTTATTTTTCCACAATATCTCATATTACTAAAATGAGGTCATATTAACAGAGTGATTACTTAATCAAAATGAACATATCCAATATTCATATTTATCACTAACATAACACACATTCAACCAATCACATACATATGATTTCAAATCCAACATTCACTATTAATAGCATAACGAGATATATTATTAAAATTTACTTAATTAACTAACTACCAAATCATCCATATTAACAATCAATTTGGTATAAACATTCATATGCATAAGGGTAAAAAGGTGATTGTTTTAACATAACCAAATATCAAATCAAAAGCAATGAGAACTTCTCACCTTTAACCAAAACGTTTAACTTCCTACCAACATTCTTATCCAAACCAACACTTCACTAAACATTTTTGAACCTTAACATAAACATGCTTCCAAGTGCTCGATCATCTCCACCTCTACTTGCTTTGCTCATGGCCATAACCCTCCTCCACCACCTTGCTTTCGGCCTAAGGCCATTTCTAAGAGGAGAAGAAGAAGAAGTGAATTAAGAAGAGGTTAGAGAGTAACAAGTTGATTAGTGCATAAACACTCCACTATTTTTAACCCTCATACCTCTCCTAAAGAGAGAAGCCATTAAAATAGTTTAAAGGAAGAAGAAGAGAATGATTTGTGTGAAAATGGAAGTGGTATGCATGGCTATTTATAGGAAAAAGTTTGGAATAAAATATTATTATGTAAAATGACCAAAATGCCCTTTACTTACTTTTTAAGAAACATTACTTTTTTCAACACTTAACATCACATTTCAAATCATGCTTTATATCACTTTCACTTAAGAAATAAGAAGAGTAAAGTAATAATTATATTTGGTTTGATTTGATGTTTTACTTTTTGACTTGAAATGACATTTTTGTCTTTTTGCGCTTACTTTTTCAAATTGTTTCTAAACTTGTTTGTTAAAAGTAAACTTGATTAGTGAATCAAATAATACTTATACTATTTGAATATATGTTCATATATAAGAAAATAAATGTGCAACAACGTGGCGACAACTTGTTTTGCTTGCAAACGGTGTTTTTGTCGACAAATTTTACAGTCAAAATTTGACGTTTTTGTTAAGCTATATATTGATGTAAACCAAACTTTAAAATGAACTTTTACTTCTTTAAATAAATTAAAACATGTCTCTTTATATTTTAAAATCATATCAAATTAATATCAAAATCTCTAATTTTACAATGTATGTAAAACTGACAAAATGCGATAAATTTTGGTTATTTTTGTAAAACGATTATTAACAAACTTTTAAATCTTTTTAACATACTTTTATTACTTTATTAGATGTTTTAAATAAGATTTATCTTTTTAAATAAATATTTAAATCCATTTATTTAAGCCTTTATTTATTTTTGACAAATTTTGTGGATTTGTTCTAAAATCCAAATTTATACCTTTTAAACTTATTAACTATAATAATAGATAATTATTTATATATATAACATATTTTAAGGTTTAAACTCCTTTTAAATTTAAATTGAACGAAATCTCTCATTTTCGAAGTAGCGAAATTATGGGTCGTTACAAGTGCTAATTCCCAACAATAGATCACATACTCATAACCATTCATCCATAATATATCATCGATCATATCATAAGCCAAAAATCACATCTTTTAAAATCAAACATATCGCTTAAGCCTTTCTATCCGCAAATCAAATCTAAGCCACAACTAGCAACATATATATACATTCAAACTATACAATAATCCAACCAAACAATCCAGTTATTTTACCCCCAAATATTTAATATATATAAAGGTAAATACTTCCCCAAAAAGTAAGAAGTTTACTCATCAAAAATCTTCGAAGACCTGGAATCCTTTAGAAGTCGCAAAGGTTGGAAATTCACCAAAAACCAACTCGAAAATAGGTCATTTTGCACTCGCCTTTTGGACCCTTTCTCTTAGATTTTGGTGAAATGTCAAAAGAAGAGTTTTAGACTATTCTTTCCTCTATTATTTTGGAAAAATAAATATTCAAAAATGTTTAATTTTGAGGAAGTTATGGATGAAATAAAAAGAGCTATTATTCGACTTGAAATTCTGGGTTAAAAATTGCTTTGCAAAGATTTGGCATTTTGACATAGCTATGATCGAAACTAGAAAACGGTGATCTAAATAAAAGTTATAACAATAAAATTTCAGATGATTTAAAAAAAAAATCTCGATTTGAGCTAGGTATGAGGATGAAATGGCTGAAAGAAAAGAGAGTGAAAAAAGTGGAAAATGAGGGCTATTTATAACAAAGTGTTTATGTCTAAGGTCACATCAACTTCTTTCTTACCTTACTTGTCACATTTTCTTGCATATTTAGTCATATCTTAGGCTTAATGATGGGTAGTGATGGTAGTACTAATGAAATGATAAGAGCTTGAAGTGTAATTTTGTATATATAAGTATATATATGTGTATATATATTATATATATATTTTAAAACTATGTCTTGCCATATCACTTGCTAAACATAATTAATATAAGATAATCTACTCTCAAGTGAATTATTACCTAGCTAATTATCTAATATATATGTGTACATATGGTGACAAAGATGAACAACGTTTCCGACAAATTTCCGGCGTCGAAAGGTTGAATTTTCAGAAAATGTTCTATGGTCACATTTTTTGTTTTTCTACGAACTATTTAATTTGATAAAAAAATTTGAAAATGACTTTACCAATATTATTAATTAATTAAAATTATTTTATTTATCTATAAAAATTCATTTATTGACTACGTAATATATATATATATATATATATATATATATATATATATATATATATAATTTCCAAGTTTAAGCAACCAAACCCTTGGTCGTTACAACCATATAGTTTCTTTAAGTGGTTGGTTATGCCTTATGGGCTAACCAACGCAACCGCTCATTCTGTAGGTGTCATGGATCGAGTTTTTAGAGTCATACTCAACAAATTTGTGTTGGTCTTAGTTGATGGTATCCTTGTTTATTCTACGACCGAGGAGGATCACAAGAGCCACTTAAAGGCCGCATTGGAAACATTTCAAGAGGCGTGACTTAAAAGCTAAATTTTCTAAGTGTCATATCTGGCAATCTGAAGTAAGACTCATTGGACATGTGGTGTCGGAGGATAGTATTAGAGGGGCTTGCCCCAAGTTGTAGTTTGACGAAAAAATTGTGCATTATATTGTGTATGCACTGTTTTACTATGGTTGCTTAATGTATGACTTTTATATTAGTTTAATGATAAATAACACATGGCTTATTGAGTTATTTTTAGTTTGCTCTTTGTTTGCTAATTTTAGGATGAAATTATTGTAAGGGAAGAGAGCATAACAACCCAATATTTAATCACTTTAATTGTGGATATTTTAACATATTTTTAGTTAATTAATTTATGGATTTTACAACTTAAATAAACTCCGTTTAAATAATAATTAACGATGGCAAAAAAAATTCCAAATTTTTTTTACAAAAATATTTAGTCGAAGAAAAATTGAAAATGTGATAGAAAATCATTTTTTAAATTATCAACTTTTCCATGTTTAAAAGTTGTCGATAAACATTTTACACACTTAAATGAAAATGCATATACATTTACAAACAAATTTAGATATATTCTGACATACAAATACATACCTAAGTTTATTAAATTTTTGATATGACGTTTTATTGAAATTTAATTAAGCTAAAATATAAAATGGAAAACTGTCATATCATGTTATTACCAAACATAAAGTATGCTATCCATAAATGAATGTTGGGACTAAAGAAAGGGAGAGGAAACAAGGTAATTTTCAAAAATAGGGGGAGGTGGCATGCATTGGTGGAGGGTAGTGTACTTTAGAGGTGCTTTAGTAATTCTCTAGATGCCTTTTATATAAAATTAATTTGCATATTTTTCTCCCTCGTTTTTTCATTTTAACTTCCATATTCTACAACTCCTTTCAAGTTTTCCAACTTAAGGCTTCCAAACATAACTTCTAATGTTTAAAATTTTAAGTTTCTTTCGCTCTTAAAATTTTTAAACCTTGCTAAAACATTCTCGTTCTTTTCTTTTAGCTCCACCTTTACAAAATAAGCCCTCGCCCCCTTTCACATCATGGCCGAACCATTAACCACCTATGGCCGAATCATTTAGCCAATTAAGGCATATAAAGATACATTTTTGCTAAAGAAAAGCGAAGTGCTAGGTCGCTTTCTATAGTTAGTGCAAGGTTGGGTAAATTCGATTAGCTTTTGGTGAGTAAAGTTCTCGCCTTTTTACTAAGTCTAAAAAACATATATTATTTCTTGACTTGGTTGTTACTAGTGTGTTGTTTGAGTAAAAAATAACATTTGTCGTATGTGTACAAGTTCTTCTATTATAATGATGTCTGTGTATAATTTATATGTGCTTGTATGCTACGATTTGGAATTAAACTTCGAATGAAGTCTAATGTTTGTGTTAGTTAGAAAGTTGAGACCTATGCTTATGGTTTGATATTATATCATTTATATTATGATCTTATGCATGTTGCATACGCTAGGGAAGTTGGCATACATAATTGTTTAAGCGACAAAAAGATCCATTTTTTTATAATTAGTTTTACTATGTTTACTGAAATGTTTAATAAATTTCAAAAAACTTTAGTTCTTAGTTTCAAAAGTTTTTCCAAATCATAAAATGCTTCAAATATAAAAAAGGATGGTCTGAAAGATATTTCGTATTTTAAACAAGTTTTGGAAATACTGGTCATATAGCGATAGTCGCTATAGGTGCAGTTTGTGAAAATGACTCTTTTTGAAATATAAGTGTTTTCACTTAGGAATATTTTTGGAAGCTGTTTTCAAACATAAGTTAAGTTATAAAAAGTAATTAATTATTTATTAAATATTTAATTAATTAATGATTATTTAATTAATTAATCAAGTAAGATAATCAGTATTTAATCATTAATTAACAAAGGTAATTGGTGCTTATGTGTTAATTAAGTAAGTTAATATTAATTTGTTAACTAATTAAAGTTAATTTTTACTAAATTATTAATTGAGGATTTATTATTATTTAATTATTTACTTATTAATTAATCATAAAAGGGTTTAATTATTAATTAATTTCTAATTAGGCTAAATTAAATTAAGATTTAATTAAGTCTCAATTAATATTTAGTTAAGTCTCAATTAAGTCTTAAATTATCATTTAATAAAGCTTAGTTTATTAATTAATTACTAATTAAAGAATATTTATGGTTTAATTATCTATTAAATGATTAATTATTATTCAATTATTTACTTACCATTAGTTAAGGTGTTAAATGTTATTTAATTATTAAATAACAGTTCTAATGTTCAAAATCGTTTATTTCTAAATGTGGTTTTTTTTAAAAGCAGTTTTCTTTGGCAAAAGTATTTCAAATCAAGGGATTTCTTTGTCAATTACCCTTAAGTAACCTCAAATGATTATTAAACCAAATGACATCTATTTATTAGAACAAAACACCATTCTGCTATTATAATAACTTGGATGGGTATTTGGTAGAACAAATCCACATCTGTTAATACTATGACTGGGACATTTACCTGTATGTTGGTTGATTGCTGATTGTTGATCCCTTTTACATATCCACTTGTTATGAAAATGCCACCTTTATAACTTGGATAGTTTAAGCGAAACTGAATAAACCATTATGGTCTCTAAGTCTCTCTCGAATTAGTGAAATCAGTCTTTTAATTCTTTTGAGTGATTGATTAAAGTTATTGTTTTGGTAATGTGATTTTAAGATAATTAAATGAAGGGAATTTTACATAATAACTTGTTTATTTAAAAGATTTTAAATAACTGATTCTTTTATCAAAGGAACTTTATTATCAAGATTTGTTAAAGGAGTTATAAATTAAAATAGATCATGAAATTTGGAAAGAGATTTCATAAATAATTTTGAATATCTATAAAAGAGTTTTTAAATAAACTTGAAGTCTTATAAAGTGTTCTATAAATGGATTGGGAAATTAAGCAAAGGAGATTTCATAAATGAAAAAGTTTATTGAAAGGTTTGTCGAAATTTGTAAAAAAATTGAGATGGGGTTTCCCTTAACCGATCATTTTAACTATAGTGGTGTGGACATTTGTTCCATGCTTAACACCAAAGGAATTGTGTTTGGGGTTATTTTTATATCTAATTTAAATAACTTTCATTTTGATCCTTTTAATGTGATTTTGAAATAAGAAATCTTTCACAAATGTTTTGTAAACATACTTATGCCAGTGGGATAAGTATATGAATATTTTGATGAATATTCCGAAATGAGATTTAATAAATGAAAGATTTTTTAAATAAGGCATAGTGGTTGCTTTGAGTATCTAAATTTCTGAACTGTTCTTGTTTGGTTTTTGACTATTAAACCTTGACGATATTTGAATCGTGAAGTACTGATAAAGGAGTTATAAATTAAAAGAGATCATATTTGAATCGTGAAGATTTGCTAAACAAACCAGAATGAGTCAACTAGGAATTATCCATTGCTGGTTTAGATAGACTGAGTCAAATATAATTCTCAAAAACCACTTCAAACCAACATTTTCATTCGAATGGATGTTATCTTAAAGATGATTGAAGACAGTGCCCCTTAAGCTTCCTTCCGTTTCGTTTTGACCCAGAATGACTGTTAACCCTATGCCGGTTATGACTCGCCGGTCTAATGCTTGGAAAGTGGGCCGACCTAACCATTCGCATTACTTGCCGACCCAATGGATAAAGGCGGGCCGACCTAGCATCTCAAAGAGTGTTGCCGACCTAAAGGATGCGGGGAAGGATCCGATCTAACTCGATGCCGACCTAACTGGTTAAGAAAGCGTACCGACTTAACGCTGCAAAGAGATTCCGACCTAAGGTTTGAAGTAACCCACCGTCTTAATATATTCACCGATCCAACATCTTAAGAGTGATGCCGACCCAAGAATGGCCGACCTAAATAGCTCAGGAGAAGTCCCGACTTAACTCTCAAGAGGCGTACCGACCTAATGGTTAAAAGGAAATCCCGACCTAGAGACTTACATAGCCTACCGACTTGACATACTACCGATCTAACTACGATGAACCGCAACCGACCCAGGGAGATGAAGGGTGAAACGGTGCAACCATTTAACACGTAGCACGTTAGACCGGCGGCGACTTAGTCTAAGTCGGAAACGACTTAGGACTTGTGTGAATCCATCGAAGACAGGTAAACACGGCTTGACCATATCAGGGCTCTTATAGGTCGGCCACGACTTAACTGGGTCGGTGAGGAGTTAAGACCGAGCTTAGGTCCAAAATCTTTGCCTATAAATACCAACCTACCTCCAACATTAAAAGGACTTTTGGTCGATCAATTTCAAAGGCCATTACTCTGCCGAATTCCAGACTACTTCAACACTTAAAGCTTTTGAGATTCAAATAACGTCTAAAAGAACTTCATAAAGAAATCATCTACATCCACCATGGATTTGAAGATTTTTGTCAACATCGAAGTTTGAGCTACTTGTTCTAAGTCTTTTGTAATTCAAAGTGTGTTGTACTTGAGAAGATTTGTATCAATTTGTAACGTGATCATCAATAAAAGTACTTAAAGTGGACGTAGGCTATACCCATAAGCCGAACCACTATAAAATTGCTGTTGTTTACTGCTTTTCCGCTATTACTTGCTTATAATTCTTTCCCGATCTATCGGGTGGTGCTTTCACAACTACACTTCACACATCGGGGTGTTAGCGTTCAAATTTAAGCGTTAACATTTTTTGGTGCTTTCACCGAGAATTGAACTCAGGACAGCTGTCATCATTGCTCCGCAGAGATTTGAAGAAAGAATTTCCTTAAAAACCAGAAGTATATCTGAGATTATGGCTCCTGGAAGGAAAAGTAGATCTATCAGATTTGGAAACATTCAAGAGGGAACCTCCGCTTCCCCTGTACCTAATCTACCCACTCCATCTGTTGGAGTTACGAAAGCGGAATTGGATGCTGTGATTCTAGGGCTAAACCAGCAGATAAACGCCCAAAATGCACAACTAGAGGCTCAAAGTGCCCAGAATGCTCTGATTCTGAATAAGTTGAACGACTTACTTGGGGCAAACAATCAACCGGCTGGTAATGAAAGGAACTATGCTGGCAACATTCATGATGTTAATGAAAGGAATGCTCCTGAAAGGCCTACTAGTCCCTTTGAGCAGGCAGTACCTGACGCCGGTGGATCTAGAACTCGGCATGATGAGGAATATCTTTCTGGAATGGTCCGGCAGATCATGAAAGAAAGTATGCAAAGGGTTGAAGATGAGAAGGAATGGGGTTTCGCTCCAAGTAAAACTCCGTTTACTGAAAAAATCTTGAAGGCGGAATTTCCAAGGAAGTTTGTCCCTCCGACTATTCCCGCTTACAAAGGGACAAGTGATCCGAATGAGTTCCTGTATAAATATGACTGGCACATGACAGGTGCCAGGGCCTCCGACGAAATAAAGTGCCGATATTTCCCCGTATACCTGGAAGGCGTGGCTTTACTGTGGTTCACCAAGTTACCGGTCCGATCTATCGATCAGTTTTCAGAATTGACCAGAAAATTCAATGAGCAGTTTAGACTATATGCTTCAAAGGCCAGGGATATTATGTCACTATCGAGTTTAGAGCAGAATCCTGGTGAGTCTATCAGATCCTTCTTGAACCGCTTCAATATAGCACTGGCTGAGGTGGACAATGCTGAACCACGAATGATCTTGACTTATCTGATGAGGGCTATCGATAAGTCAAGCGAATTTGGGAAATGGTTAAATATGAAGGAGCCAACCTCTCTCGAAAAGTTCTACAAAAAAGCAGATGAATTCATTCGCTTGGAAAGCCGTCCTTTACCAGTAAAGACAGTGGTGGAAAAGGCAGAAGACAACACTGTCGCTCCACGCAAGAATGAATCGGTGGGGCAAAAAAGGAAGAATAGTAATGGGAAGAAACAGGGCAATCTGAAGAAGCCCCGATCCTTCAAGCCATCAGAATATACTCCATTATCACATACACCGGAGCACATCTACCTGGCCACTAAAGATTCCGTCGATTTCCCTAAACCTATCCCTTTGAGAACTGGGAGAAAAGCCATACAAAGTGGGAAATTCTGCCGCTTCCACAATCAACCAGGTCATGAAACTGATGAATGCCGCCAGCTGAAAAATCTGATTGAAGAGTTGCTAAGAGAAAACAAGTTGCAGCAATTCGTGAAAAAGAATAGCAACAATCCTGCATCGTCGAGTCAGGGGCAGCGGGCTCCTGTTCATCAGCCTGGGGCAGGAGAGAAAGCTACGGGGCATGAATCTGGAAGGCCCGTTATCAATGTCATTTCAGGAGGACCTCACCCAGCTGGCAAAAGTTGGGGTGAGATGGAGAGATATTCCAGGGCTTTGAAATATGCTCCAGCCGAAGAAGACGTCTTTGTTCTAGAAGACACTACGCCCCTTAAACAACAGAAAACTTTCAGTGATGATATTATTTTCAGATCCAGAGATTCCACAGGTATTGAAGCTCCTACTTTAGATCCCTTGGTCATCTCGGCTGGTATTGGACCAGCCATTGTCAGAAGAGTCCTCATTGACTGCGGAGCATCATGTAATATTCTCTTCAAGAAGACATTTGACCAGATGAAAATCCCTATGATCGATGTGCAAGCCTCATCACAGAAAATCGTTGGCTTCACTGGGGAGCCAAAGCAACCAGTAGGAACCATCGATCTGTTTGTAGAACTTGGGGAAGGAGAAAGGAAAGTGGTCCGAAAGCAAACCTTTGTGATCGTCGACGAATATTCTGCTTATAATGCTTTTCTTGGCCGTCCAACACTCGCAGCATTCAAAGCTATCCTAGCCCCGTGGTGCCTCACTATTAAATTTCCTACTGACAATGGAGTAGGAGTTATAAAAGGGGATCAAAATGCTGCGCGAGAATGCTATTGGACAGAGCTGCGAGAGTCAAGAAAAAGGGAGATGGGAAAGGATGCGGCAACTCCAGTCCGCATCAAGGAACCAGCTTTGTAGCAATTACAGAGCGGACCCTGCACTGGCGAGCACAGCGGGGCACGGAAAGAAATGGATCCCAGAAAAGCCAGTACAGGGGAGAATAGAGTAGTACCGGTGGAAACGACAATTCCGGTACCTGTTGACCCAAAGGACCCAAATAAGGTGTTGAATGTGGGTTCACAGCTTAATGTGTCAATTCAGAATGTCTTGATATCTTTCCTGAAAGCAAATCTGGATGTCTTTGCTTGGACTCATGCCGATATGTGTGGGATATCCCCAGAAGTTGCAGTACACGCTCTGAATATTGACCCAAAGTTTACGCCAGTTAAACAGAAAAGAAGAACCCAAGGTCCAGAAAGGTCAGCAGCATTAAAAGAAGAAGTTGATCGACTCATGGAAAATAACTTCATCAAAGAATCTACATATCCGAATTGGGTTTCAAATCCTGTGTTGGTCAAGAAAGCTAATGGAAAATGGAGAGTGTGCATCGATTTTTCTGATCTAAACAAGGCTTGCCCCAAAGATTGCTTCCCATTACCCAGGATCGATCAACTGGTAGACGGAACTGCGGGACATGAATTGTTATCCTTCATGGATGCCTACTCCGGTTATAACCAAATCATGATGCATGAGCCAGATCAGGAGGATACAAGCTTTGTCACAGATGTTGGACTTTATTGCTACAGAGTTATGCCCTTCGGATTGAAAAACGCAGGGGCAACCTACCAAAGACTTGTTAATGCTATGTTCAAACCGCAATTGGGCAAAACTATGGAAGTCTACGTCGACGACATGTTAGTGAAGTCCAGGAAAGCAGTGGATCACATTGAACACTTAGCAGAAATGTTCGCAGTCCTCCGGAAATACAGAATGAAACTTAACCCTCTGAAATGTACATTTGGGGTCGAATCCGGAAAGTTCTTGGGTTTTATCGTCAGTGCTAGGGGCATTGAGGCCAGTCCAGCTCAAATTACCGCCTTAAAAGAAGTTAAAGCTCCTAGAACGAAGAAGGAATTGCAAAGTCTCAACGGAAAGGTCGCCGCTTTGAGTCGGTTCATTTCCAAAGCTACTGATAAATGCATCCCATTCTTCGATGCCCTGAAAAAAGGAAAGAAGAACTTTGAATGGACTCCCGAATGCCAAAAAGCCTTTGAAGAGTTGATCCGTCATATGGAAACGCCTCCGATACTTTCTAGGCCAGGCAATGGTGAGGATCTTCTTATATACTTGGCAGTATCATCTCATGCTCTAAGTGCAGCGCTGATACGGGAAGACAAAAGGATTCAACATCCAGTTTACTATATCAGCAAAAGACTCACTGGGGCAGAGCTGAATTACTCCAAGTTGGAAAAACTCGCCTATTGCCTACTAGTTGCATCGAGGAAACTGAGGCAATATTTCCAAGCTCATCCTATCAAAGTACTCACTGATCAACCTCTAAAGCAAGTCCTATTTCGCCCTGAAACTTCGGGTCGTCTTCTAAAATGGAACATTGAACTTAGTCAATATGACATCACCTATCACCCCCGAAAAGCAATCAACAGACAAGCTTTAGCTGATTTCATTGCAGAATTCACAGAGAAAGATAATGG
This sequence comes from Allium cepa, assembly GCA_030765085.1. Lineage (NCBI taxonomy): Eukaryota > Viridiplantae > Streptophyta > Magnoliopsida > Asparagales > Amaryllidaceae > Allium > Allium cepa. The sequence goes on along the minus strand of CM060937.1, from coordinate 869,328,340 downwards.
TGAGGAAAAAGAGATCAATGATTCTCCAATCCAGTGGAAGATGTATGTTGATGGCGCAAGAAATGACTACTGTTCTGGAGCCGGAGTGGTACTTGAAACTCCTGAAGGTCGATCATTATGTTATGCACTAAGACTGGAATTCCCTTCAACAAACAATGAAGCAGAATATGAAGCTCTTATTGCAGGTCTGAAAATCGCTAAAGAGCTGAACATTCGAGCATTACAAATTTTCAGTGATTCTCAGCTTATTGTATGCCAAGTCAAGAAGGAATTTCAAGCAAAAGGTGGAAATCTGCCTTCCTACTTGTCAAAGGCTTGGGAACTCCTATGTGAACTCGATCACTATTCAATAAGCCACATTCCTCGGGAAGAGAATATGAAGGCAGATTCCCTCGCAAAATATTCAAGTTCTGGTGAAGCTCAACTATTGGGATTGGTCCCTGTAGAAGTCCTTTCAGCACCAAGTATAGACGAGATGGATATAGACTGGATTATGAATGTATCTCAAGAACAAGAGTCATGGATGACTCCAATACTGGATTACCTACTCAGGGGTTCTCTGCCAGAAAACTCGATAGAAAGACGAAAGCTTATAAGGAAGGCCTCTCGCTATGTAATTCAGGATGGCCGATTGTACAGACGAGGGTTCTCAATGCCATTGCTTCGATGTGTATCCCGGGAAGAGTCCAAAACAATCCTAGCTGAAGTACATGGAGGAGAATGCGGTGATCATTCAGGTGGTCAAACACTAGCAAAGAAAATTCTCCGATACGGATATTTTTGGCTAGAAATTAATCGAGATGCTGCAGATTACTCCCGAAAATGTGACAAATGCCAAAGATATGCCAAAATTCCTAGAGCACCTTCTACCGAACTCACACAGATGGTCAGTCCATGGCCATTTGCAATTTGGGGAATGGATCTCATTGGGCCGCTACCAACTGCTAAATCAGGGATTAAATACGCTATTGTTGCAGTTGATTATTTTACTAAGTGGGCTGAAGCTGAACCATTGGCTACTATCACTTCTAAGAAAATGATAAGCTTTGTGACCAAGAATATCATTTGCAGATACGGTGTGCCTCAGAAAATAATCACAGACAATGGTACTCAGTTTGAAAGTGAGGAATTCCAGGATTTTTGCAAACGATTCAAAATCCAGAAAAGCTTTTCGGCAGTAGCTCATCCGCAGGCAAACGGGCAAGTGGAAGCAGTGAACAAGATCATCAAATCAACCATCAAAAAGCAACTCGAAAGAGCAAAAGGTGGTTGGGTCGATAAACTACCACTTGCACTATGGGCATACAGAACTACTCACAAAACTGCAACTGGGCATACTCCTTTTTCGTTAGCATACGGATCGGAAGCAATGATCCCGGTTGAAACAGAGGTCCCTTCACACAGAAGAATCCATTTCAATCAAGCAGAAAATGAAAAGCTACAACTGGAAGCGCTGGATCTCCTTGATGAAAAAAGAGATGAAGCTAACCTCAGAGTTGCAGCTCATCAGCAAAGGATAGCCAGACATTTCAATTCCAAAGTTCGTCAACGCAGCTTTGAAATTGGAGATCTAGTCTTGAAAAGAATTATGACCGCGACAGGTGTGTTTGGGCCAAATTGGGAAGGACCATATGTAATAGGTCAGAAGCTTCTCGACGGCACATTCAAGCTCACCACTGTTGATGGAGATCAAATTCCAAGGGCATGGAACAGCAACCACTTGCGTCCATACTTTACTTGAAAATTTTGTTGAAACATTGTAAAAAGAATTATGAATGTATGATTCTTGTAATTGAAAGCAATTGTGAAACTGATGCAAGTAAATAATGAAAGAATATAAAGTGGATGTAGGCCCAATTTCATGGCCGAACCACTATAAATCTTGTGTTCCTTATTATCATTATATGTTTGCTTTGTTTTCGATATAAAAATACATAAAATCTATTGCTGAAATGTCGATTTAAATTCTTGCAGACGATGGAAATAAAACTTGCGCATAATAAGACCGAGCGATTCTCACCATCATTCAACAAACAAATTTCAAGTCACAAAGACCCCGAATTCAAATCCTAGATAGGAAATACTTCAATTGAACGGCTAATGATTTCGATAGAAACGAGCCCTTGCTGATAAATTGAGATTGTTTGAACAAACAAACATCCAATTAGGAAGCTAGTGCCCGTTCTCACGAACTTGCCTGGCAATAAAGTACACTTCCTTGGATTAAACAAGCCACTTGTGAGAAAAGGGGAATGAAAACTTGAAAAGGAAAAAAAAAAAAAAAAAGAGAAAAGAGGATCGCTGGAAAGGCATAAGCAAGTGAACAGAGGAACAACCAAAGCTACCATCAGCGGCACAAGTCCTCTTCGGAGGCGCAACTCTTCGGAGGAAAAAAGACCTCTAATGGGTCATATGCCACAAAAAAGAAAGTTCTCTACTCAACAAAAAAGATTGGAGAAGTCATGACCCTCCAACCATGAGAGAGTAACTTCCAGGCGATGAAAACCCTCTCTGAGGCACATTTCACCAGGAGTTGAAGTGTTATGACCGCTCTTCGGAATTTCACTTCACCAGAGTTGAAATGCAAACAAAATAAAAGCCCTCTTCGGAGGCCCATTTCACCAGGAGTTGAAGTGTTGTGACCGCTCTTCGGAATTTCACTTCACCAGAGTTGAAATGTAAAAAAAATAAAAGCCCTCTTCGGAGGCCCATTTCACCAGGAGTTGAAGTGTTATGACCGCTCTTCGGAATTTCACTTCACCAGAGTTGAAATGCAAACAAAATAAAAGCCCTCTTCGGAGGCCCATTTCACCAGGAGTTGAAGTGTTGTGACCGCTCTTCGGAATTTCACTTCACCAGAGTTGAAATGTAAACAAAATAAAAGCCCTCTTCGGAGGCCCATTTCACCAGGAGTTGAAGTGTTGTGACCGCTCTTCGGAATTTCACTTCACCAGAGTTGAAATGTAAACAAAATAAAAGCCCTCTTCGGAGGCACATTTCGCCAGGAGTTGAAGTGTAACAACCGCTCTTCGGAATTTCACTTCACCAAAGTTGAAATGCAAAAACAAAGACCTTCTTGAAAGCACACGTTTCACCGAGATTGAAATAAAACTTCCAAGTGTTGAAACGTGAAAAGGCTTTCTTCGAAGGCACAACTCTTTGGGGGTACACGTTTCACCGAGATTGAAATAAAACTTCCAAGTGTTGAAACGTAAAAAATCCCTCCTTAGAGGTACGACCCCCTCCCGGGGACACAATCAAGAAAAAAAAAAGACCTCTTTGGAAGCACACGTTTCACCGAGATTGAAATAAAACTTCCAAGTGTTGAAACGTGAAAAGGCTTTCTTCGAAGGCACAACTCTTTGGGGGTACACGTTTCACCGAGATTGAAATAAAACTTCCAAGTGTTGAAACGTGAAAAATCCCTCCTCAGAGGTACAATTTTGTATAAAAAAAAGTCCTCATCAAAAGCGTACTTTAACTTTCAAATGGAAAATGATTGTAAAAAGAAAAGAAGTTAAAGTACCCTTCAGAGGTCCGCTTTACCACATAGAGGAATTCACTTGGTAAAATATGCACAGAAGCAAAAGAGAAAAGTGATTTCTTCGAACGACAAAGCGTAAAAACTTATACGAAGGGAGTTGTACTCAATAAAAATTTTCTTTAAAAAATAAAATAATTATTCTTTAACAAATAAGAGTGCAAGTCCCCTCGAAGTATAAAACATTGCAACAAGCTTAAGGTATGGGGGCAACATGGTATAGTAGTATAGCTGCATCAGTAAAGTAATACTCAAACAACATACCATAAGCCCGCTGCAATGTTATATAAACAAACTTGTGCAAAAAATAAATAGTAAATGCATTCTCAAATTCAAACAGAAGTTTGTACAAACGAAGAATCATTTTATTCAACTATAATGCAGATACAGGTTTTCAAGATAAAAGCGGGGGCCGATACCCGCACAACTCTCGGCCAGTTCATATAAAAGACAAAAAGCTAAAATCTTCACTTCTTCTTCCCTCCTTTGGATCCTTTACCCGGTCGAATGACCAGCTTTCCAGGTCGGCCAGTGGGTATAAGGGAAGTAGGAGAGGTAGGTGTAACCGGTTCAACTTCCGGCTCCTCTTCAGTGGCGGTGATTTTCTTCCCCCTCCTCTTTGATATCCCACGCTTCTCTCTCCTTTGTGAGGAAGACTCACTCCCCGGAGTGACAAGTTTTGATAGAACAATGTCGTCAGAAGGAGTCCGTTCCGGGGATATGTCACCTCCCTCAGGTCTCTCATCTTTCTGCTCTTGCGAAGCGATGGGATCATCCAAGCCGTGAAGAGCCTCTATTTGTTCCTCCTGTGATCCAGGTTGCGAGGCAGAAGGAGGCACCGCCTGAAGAGATGAAGGAAAGATGACCGGAGGAGTAGAAGTTTGAGCAGTGCTTGGTACTTTCTCTACAGAAGAAAAAAGGTTAAAGTCAGTAAAGAGAGGAGATGAAGGCTCGTCAAGGTTGAGAAAATAGCCAAGGAGCTCGTGAAACTCATGCGAAATAAACGAGTAACCCGCTTGAGCAGAATTGACAGTAGCGAGATTAACAGTGAAGTTACCTGGAGAAGCTGGTTTCCTGATATCGACTTCATAAGCTTGCGCATCAGCGCTCTCTTCACCTTCGTCTCCACCTTGTGTGCTTGTAATATCGGCGGTAACTTTGGTGGGAGATGCGAGATGGGAACTGGAACCAATAATGTCGACTTCAGACGAAGAAGGTGGCTGGACTAGGGTAGTTGAAGTGGTTTTCCCCAGCTGGTCCCCTTCCGTCACTTCGGTTCTTAGTTTGGCAAGTTGTTCCTTTCCCCTGAAAAGAGCAACGCGAGCGTCTTCATCAAAATAATGCCTTTCCAGGGCTGGCTCGTCATAACCAGCACCTTCAGCACCAAGCATATCGAGGGCGGCCTCCCACACTTCAGCTAAAGTGATCTCGTACTTGGGACCAAGAAAGGCGAGGCTTCCACGCCCCAAGACGCTATGCAAGTAGAAGTCGAATAGTGTTGAGCCGAAGCTGTTTTTGGTCGCCTCATGAGATTCTTCGGCTGCGATTTTGCCGGCGACAGCCTCATCGCGCTCCCTTTCAGTTTTGGCAAGCTGAAGCTTAAGCATTTGTATCTCCGCCTCCTGGGAGTTGTTTTTCTTTCGAAGCTCAGCAATATCAGAGACATAGCCTTCACTGATTCTTTTTTGTGCCTCGAGCCTATCTTCAGCATCCCTCTGACTGGCATGAGCATCTCTAACTTGTCTGAGAAGCACTTCTTCTTTTTGAGAGTATGAAGTAGAGGAAGCAGCAAGCTCATCTTTCAACTTCTCAACCTTTGCTTCGAGCTCCTCGTTATAGGAAGTTATGCTCCTCATTTCGGTGTCGTGCTGCTCAAGCACCTTTTGCCACTCAGCCTTATCGTTTTCCATGGTGAGCATAGCCTCTAAGTTGGCGCGGTTAACTCGTTGAAGCTCATCAACAAGCTTCTGCCAGTTTGACATCCTCTCGATATCAAGTTTAACGGCGTCAAGATTTCGTAGCATAGCAGGCTTGTCAATAGGGACTAGGTCGAGATCGAACCTCACACCCTTTAAACACCATTGTGGAAAACGACTTTGTAAAGTGGCCGGGCCAGGTCCCACTTGAAATTTAGGCCTTCTTATTATTGTCTGGATGTCCTCCTTCCCAAGAGCAGGAGAGTCGGAAGTAATGTCAAGAGGGGCAGGAGCAGTAGGCTTTTCGGGAATAGTGGAACCATGTCTCTCACCATGTCGGGCTCGTTTGCCTGAATCTTCAGCTACATGACCTTTTCCTCGGTCGTCGTAAGATTTCCTTTTGTGCGAGTCATCACTCCTCTGCAGAGAATCATGGTGCTCATCCCTATCCCTTCTGTCATAATGCTCTTCTGCATCCCTCCTTTCACGAGCCTTTCGAGCAGCCCTCTCTTCGTCAGACTCTCTATAGGAGGGAAAGTAACGCCGATAATCATATTGACCACGCCCCCCGTAGCGTCGGAAATCCTGATAATATGATCCGCCGCGTGTCATTGAAGAATCTGAAATAAGAAAAGATAAGCTTTAGAAATCTTTAAAGTATAAGAAGATAAGTGCATAAATGTGCTGGAAAATCCTAAGTGTTGTGTGATGTGCAAGCTACACGCATTAAGCTACAAACCACTCTTTGGTGCAGAGGTGATGATAGCTTGGGTATGAGGAGTTGATGTTTGTGTTGGTGTTTGTCGAAGAAGAGACGTCGCCTCAATTACAGGAGAGATAGTTTTAGATACGTCATCTCTAAAAAGCTCCTGCGAAGTCACTATTATGTCGCTCAACCCCTCATAAACATCGTCACCATCATGCTTGGTGGGACTTGTTTTCTCAATTCCTACATCAGCTAATCCCCCGAGAGGCCGTGAAGGTTCTTCTTCTTCCTCGATCGGGGCAAGCACCGTCTTACTAGATGACCCCATAATGTCGGTAGGAGTGGAACACTTCACCAATGAAGCTTCAATATTAGACTCTTTTGATGTAAGTTGTTCGACAGTAACCGGGGCATCAGGAGTTTTCATCGGAGAATCGGGAACTTCTGTTGGAACTTCATGAGCATGTGTAGAACGAGAAGCGTGTAGAAGCCCGTATTGGTGTAAAAATTCATCCTTCAGCAGAAATTTTATGCTCCTTTCTTCCGCAGCCACGGCACTCAACCTCTCAAAAACTTGTTTATGAATCGGATCTCTAGAAGGGAGAGGAAGTGCTGAAAAGAGCAAAGAATGAAGTTAGCAACTGAAAGTTCGGATCTCGAAAAAAGTTTCAAAAACGAAAAAATGGAAACACTAGTCTTACTTCCTATTCTCCAGATGGCATAAAACCCTGGAGGGCAGCGAGCAAAGAAAAACTGGTTCAAAAATCCATGAACACTTTCAGTGAGATCGGAAAGGAGCTTGCGGTTTCTAGCACTTCTCACAATAATGAGTGAAGGATGATCTTTACTCTTTGTAAACGAGCACAGATAGCGAATTTCTTCAAAACTCGGTAGGCGATCAAGAGTTCTTCTAAACAAAACACACAACCCCATAAAGATGGCATAACCATTAGGATGAAGTTGAAATGGAGAGATCGTCAACCGGAGAAGAAGAGTTCGAAGGAAGTCATTGAAAGGGGGAATTGCCCCACTTAAGCACATTTGGCGATTGGCTGCAACAAAACCATAAGGAGGATTATCAGCAGTGTCGCTTGGCCCGGGCAATAAGACATCACTTTCAGCAAAGCCGAATTGAGTGCGTATCTGAATAAACATTCTTGGGGTTAGAATGGTCGAAGTTCTCTCCGGAGGATTCTCTATGGGAACAGCTACCGGGAAAGTCTCTTCCTCTTGAGCTACCATTTCTTCTTGTTGGAGGGAAGTCATTCTACATAAACAACTGGGTATTCAAACATGAAGGTGCACGTTTCCTAAAGTGTGTGAAGTGTTGTACAAGTATCAATCAAACAATAAGCAAAGGCAACTGGAATAAAACCTAACAAACATTTGTTAGTTATAAAGACCAGGAATCTTTGTTTTGAGTTTGAATATGCAAATATAATGTTGATGCAAACAAGTCAGTTCAAATTGTTGATACTTTGCATTAATATTCTACTTTAGTCGATTAATTCACAACATTTCATGCATTATATTCATGATGCTTATCTTGTCTTGACTAATCTGCCATTTAATATGGGCTGTCAATGGCAGTATGTGCGCCTTGTTTTCCTTTGTTTGTTTGTTATTCTCAACAGGTTGGTAGCTTAAAAATGAGAATGATCTGTGAAGTGACATAATGTGTTTAAACAAATTTAAAATTGGGGCAGTTCAAAGTTTAATCCCTGTTCAAAGTTTGATCATAGTTCAAAGTTTATTCCACTTAAATTGGCAGTCCAAGTCAAAATGATTAAAGTTAGTTGACACTCTCAAGTGCCAGCATGTCCAAGGCCTAAGTCGTATCTCGGCTACAACCTAAAAAAGAAAAAAAAAAGAGAGAAAGGCTAAGTCTGAAGTTGGCCGAAATCATAGCAATTCGATTCGGCAAGCTTGGTTAAATGCTTAAGTGCTAACTCGGTTATGCCTTAAGAATCTCCCACACATTAATGTAGGGTTCCTACTCCTTTAATTCGGCAGTTCCCTAGGTCGCAAGAGAGAGGTGGGGAAGCAGGCCCTGATTCAAAAGGAAAAAGTTTCTCCAAGTATTAACCCGGTCGCGGTTCAGGCCTTAAAGGTTAGGTCGGTAAGTTTCCCCAAGTATTGGCTCGGTACCGACTCAAGATTCATGTCGCACCCAATCAGATCGGCCATAAGTTAGGTCACCTAAAATCACGTCCAAGCCGGTATCTCGCTCAACCCGTTAGCCCAATAACCACTCCACCCACAAAAGCCCCTATCCCATTCATGATACTTCATGCTACTGGATCATCCACTAAACCAATTCGAAACTATTACGAATCTAACACCTCGCAATCCCAACCGGCTATCTTAAAGCAATAAACCATCTTCGTCGCTTCGTTGTTCATTTAAAGCTAAAAACCGAGCAACTCAAGCTTCATCAAACACAGGTGAAGTGAGATTCGTAATAATGCAATGCTCAAAGGGGTGAGTTAGGCTCGAATGGAATTCGTGAATCAATGACAACAAGGAATCGAGGGTAGATTCACTTACGTGACAAACAGCAAGGATTATCAATGATCGATTGGGAGGAAATCGCCTTTATGGATCTGAGAGTGCTTTAATGGAGGAATCGAGCAAGAAATTAAATGAAGGAGAAGAAGGAAGAGAGCCAATTTATATCACACGGTGAAGAAATGTGAAACGGCGCCAACTGATAGGTCGTGCAGGACCTACCGACCTAGGAGGAGCCGAGCTAAGAAGTATCGAAGCACACGACTTAATCTTAAGGCGTATACTTCGAGGGGCAAATGTTAACCCTATGCCGGTTATGACTCGCCGGTCTAATGCTTGGAAAGTGGGCCGACCTAACCATTCGCATTACTTGCCGACCCAATGGATAAAGGCGGGGCGACCTAGCATCTCAAAGAGTGTTGCCGACCTAAAGGATGCGGGGAAGGATCCGATCTAACTCGATGCCGACCTAACTGGTTAAGAAAGCGTACCGACTTAACGCTGCAAAGAGATTCCGACCTAAGGTTTGAAGTAACCCACCGTCTTAATATATTCACCGATCCAACATCTTAAGAGTGATGCCGACCCAAGAATGGCCGACCTAAATAGCTCAGGAGAAGTCCCGACTTAACTCTCAAGAGGCGTACCGACCTAATGGTTAAAAGGAAATCCCGACCTAGAGACTTACATAGCCTACCGACTTGACATACTACCGATCTAACTACGATGAACCGCAACCGACCCAGGGAGATGAAGGGTGAAACGGTGCAACCATTTAACACGTAGCACGTTAGACCGGCAGCGACTTAGTCTAAGTCGGAAACGACTTAGGACTTGTGTGAATCCATCGAAGACAGGTAAACACGGCTTGACCATATCAGGGCTCTTATAGGTCGGCCACGACTTAACTGGGTCGGTGAGGAGTTAAGACCGAGCTTAGGTCCAAAATCTTTGCCTATAAATACCAACCTACCTCCAACATTAAAAGGACTTTTGGTCGATCAATTTCAAAGGCCATTACTCTGCCGAATTCCAGACTACTTCAACACTTAAAGCTTTTGAGATTCAAAGAACGTCTAAAAGAACTTCATAAAGAAATCATCTACATCCACCATGGATTTGAAGATTTTTGTCAACATCGAAGTTTGAGCTACTTGTTCTAAGTCTTTTGTAATTCAAAGTGTGTTGTACTTGAGAAGATTTGTATCAATTTGTAACGTGATCATCAATAAAAGTACTTAAAGTGGACGTAGGCTATACCCATAAGCCGAACCACTATAAAATTGCTGTTGTTTACTGCTTTTCCGCTATTACTTGCTTATAATTCTTTCCCGATCTATCGGGTGGTGCTTTCACAACTACACTTCACACATCGGGGTGTTAGCGTTCAAATTTAAGCGTTAACAATGACCTTATAAGGATGAATGCTGGAATAATTTTTTTTCTTGGAGGGCAGTATTAGCATTCCAAGATAGTTTGCTAGGAGGAAATGGCAAGAGCGTTGCATCTCAAGCCTCACAACACAATAATGGCTAAAATAGGGTAGGGTGCAAGGCTATGTGTGTCGCTCCTATTAGGGTATGGTCATCCCTTATCTAGATTCAATATTTATGTATGCTTCAGGGCCCATTTATGGTTGCTGATCACAACCTAGGGTTGATCATATTCAGTACTATCCAGTTCAGAGATAAGCCGCCGGTCTTGTCATGCCGAGAACGAAAGGTTTTCGATCTCTTAGTACATTTAAGTAGAGGTGTACTACTTTTGAAAGGTAGTCCATTACCTTGCCATTGTCGGAAATCCATTCTCTAATGAGCGCCTTCATTTTTGATTGTATGTCTATTATTGCAGTCATATACACACATCACTGCTACTAGGATATTCAATAATTTAAACCAAGACATTATGATAATATCAAAGGAATTTATATAGAAATGTTTTGGTTATTGTAAGGTAAATACCCATCCATATTTGTATGCGATGTGGTCTTATGACATACCTTTGGTTTGGCTGCTTTTGTAAAGTTAAACTTATGCTTTACTCGCACCAGACCCATGTCTGACCCACATTTTTATTTTTCTTCACTAAAACTCTTTGGTACTCAAATTTGTTTATGTAGCTAAATAGTTCAGGTATGCCACGGATGCATTTTTAAAGGAGCTTGGAGTGGGTGGATTCATCGATAGCTATTTATTTATCTTATTTCCCCATGTCTTATGTATTTTGTATCAGTTAATTTGCTACAGGCAGTTATAACCATAATAGGGTAGAATTTGAGCTATTATGACTCTGATGTATCATTTTGAAAATAGCCATGTAAATTTTTAGGTTAATTTTTATATGTTATTCCACAACATTGTGAGATTATGTGTTGTTTAGTTTCTGGTTGACTTCTTTATTCTTTTCTTTCTCCAATGATTGGTCTCTTCGGCACTTGGATGCTCGATAGGTGAATATTATGGATGTATTAGTGTCGACTTCTAGTGGTTGAAAAGTTAGTTGTCACATAAATGGTATGAGTATATTCACCAAACACTTTAGAAAGATTTCAATTCCAAAACCATACTTAATTAGGTTAAAACAGATGAACATTTAAAAATTGATAACAATAAACCCCAAACACTTTATGTAAGTAAACAGATCGTATGTTAATTAGATCAAATATACTTATCACTACTTTCTGATTTCAAACGTTATTACCCCTCGATTAACAATGTGGTCAAAAAAGTTAGTGTACTGTCCTTTCCTCGGCATATATTCTTATTTCTCAAGATAGAGATGATTTTTCATAACTCGGAATTTGGTGTTAAGAAAAGAATACTTTGCATTTCACCATAATTTAAAATGATTATTTATGGAAATCAAATTTCATTCCTTTTATAAAATTCCTTTTTATAAAGCTCTTTTATAATTACAACCCCTTTTATAAATTCCCAAATTCATTTATAAAACTTCTTTTATACACCTATTAGTTTATTTTATACAAAAGCTTTTATATTTCTCCAAATTCATGTATAAAACACCCTTCATAAATTTCCTTCGCAAAACATCCGTTATAAAACTGCCTTATAAAACTTCTCATAAAATTTATTTATAAAACATCTTTATAAATTCGTTTTTAACTTTTAAATCTCCTATACTTATCCTAAATCTCCAATTGCAAGGTCTAAATAAATACATTCCATAAATGATTCTTTTATATATCACTATAATTCATAAATGTGATTTATTTTTCAATTTATCAAATTGGTATCATTTGCTTTTTATAAAATACCATTTATAAATCCATTATTTTATTCATAAGACAGCATTTACAGAACTATCCTTTTTATACAACATTTTATATAAACCATTTCACAAATATTTGCATCAGAATATCTCTATCTTGTTTTTAAAAACAAAATCACTTTATTTTAAAAGATAAATTCCACATTTCTTTCAAAATAAACATCCTTTATTATATTAAATTTTCAATGAAATAAATCGTTACCAAAATACTTATAAAACATTTTCAAAAAGGTTAGAGTAAAATAAAGAAGTTCAAAAACCATCTTTAAATAAAATGCCAAGGAAAATTCGAAAATTATATTGAAGGTTGTTTTCCAAATCAAAACTATTTTTCAAATAAAAACTTCAATTAATATTATTTCGAACTATATATCAAGGCAAATAGTTACCATAGCACTTAACCAATGCTACTACTATCTTTTCACTAAAAAAATTTTAACATATGTCAATTTCATATCCGATATGACCAACTACCAACTTTTAGCATTCATCAATTTATACAACAAATTGTTAAATGGAACTAAATCAAAAGGTATATATATCTAAAAGTAATAATCATAATTGCTAAAATTCAGATTTCTATATAAAATTCTCTGTATTGCATTTAAATTTTATTCTCTTTCCAAAATGGAAATTCAACCAACGTAAACCAATAAATTATTCAAACATAGAAACAATAATTTATTACTACTATATAACATATACTGATTAGTCAAATGGTGAGTTTAACTCACTAAAAATTCCAGTTGATGCTTAAGTTTTCCAATTTTATTTTAGCTCAAAATTCCACTTTCTCTAAACTTTATGAAATTAGTTCCAATATGTAGATATCACTTTTACGGGCACAACGTAAAAGACCACACCCCAATTGGACCTTGTATGACTGAGATGTTGATTCAAGATTTCTAGATTAAAATATTTATTAATTAGCTTATTTATCAGTTTAAATTAATTCCACCAATAATACATCTTCCTCCCCTAAAATTCAAAACGTGCATGCTGATACACAACCCACTCATATCATGCACTCCAACAAAGTAATACGGAGCTTTGGTAAACAAATCGATGAACGGACAACACCGACAAGTTTCTCTTCGTGTGCTCCACTTTCCTGACCCGATCACCTTAACTTTGCCCCATGTATCCAAACACGACTTGTGCGTTGACTTCCCCAAAACTCTGACGTTGAACTCCCTAAATCAAGATCAAGCTCCACCAAAACTCCACCGCTGATGCTCCTCCTCACGACATACCCAAGTATACTCCCCATTTCTCCTAATTTCCTTCCAATTATCCTAAACTCAAACCATAATTTCCTACTCTTGACATTGAACATCCCATCACAACCGCACTGTCCAATGCTCCATAGATTTGAGGCCCATGCTCATATAAATTTAGTGAATCAAATTTTGTATTTTTTTCATTTAGTAAATTAATTGATTTTGAATTTTGAATGGAAGTGGCATGATTTTCTTTCTACAATAAAAATTAAAGAAAAATAGGAAGGAAAATAAAAAGGAAAAGGGAAAATGAAAAGTGTGGTGGAAAGTTCTTATGTTTTGGTTTGGCTTATTTTACAATTTCCAGCACTTTTGCTACATAGAATTTCATTCGCATACAAACTGCCAACGACAAAAACAAAAAGATGGTCGTGCAAAAAATGCAATACGCTCTCAAACAGCAATAAATATACTTGTTACATTATTTTGAGAAATATCAAAAATACAAATGTTTGTCGTAAAATATGTCGAACGATAATTTAAATATTTTTCAAACTAAAAATTATGGAAAAGTCAAACAAACTTATTAAGAATGCATCATTAAAAATCAAGTCTTTTTGCTTAAAATAGATTTCGTATTATTTATTAAATTTGAATCAACTTGAGTATTTAAATAAACTAAGTATTTCATTCCAAACGTTAAAAATTACAGGTCATTACAAATAACTTATATATACGAGGTCCAATCGAGATGCTTTTTTTTGCATTGCGCTCGCAGGAGTGATGTCTACGCACTGGAGTTAGATTTGTTAAGTTTGGATAGAGCTAAAATTGAACGTCATTTGATTTAAACAAAATAGGGTAAGCTTAAGCGTTTGTCGAAACTTTGGTGAGTTAATTCACCGCTGATTGAACAATATATGATATATTGTGTGTACAAATTATTGTTTTTGTGTTTGAATGATTTATTTATGTGTTTTGGTTGAATTTCGCTTCGAAAGGCAAATATCGTATAAAACTAAATATAAGGAATTTCGCAAAGGAATCCGGATTCCCTGTTGCAATTGATTTTAATTTCAGCTATATACCAGTTGTATAAATTCTTGAACGTCAGAGTTTGGTAGTTTGGCTATATTGGATATGACATTGATATATGTTAAAAGTTGAACATTTTTAGTGATAATGGTAGTAATAACAATTGTTAAGTGCTATGTGGCTATTTTCCTCGTTATAGTGTTTTGAAATACTATCGTTTGCTATTTTGATTTGAAAATGTTTTTGTAATAACCCAAGTTCCCGTAGGTCTGGATTTTCTCAAAAAAGCTAAAATTCAAGCCCACTAAAACATGAGTTGAGTATCTAGTATCCTACAAGTAGACAAAGACAAATATATCAGAGCTCAATTAAATATCTCACAGCGGAATCGACTAAAATATAATAGTAAGTAAATACTCACCAAGATAATAACACTTTCTAAGCAAGTGTCTCAATGTTAGAAAGTCTCTGATCTAACCTGTAGGATTTTATGAGGAGGGGTAAGAACTAAAGTTGTGGTGAATGGACAAATTATACACTTCTAAGCTTAATTCTACGTATACCCTTTTATTTCAAATTTTTTGTTATATTAGGTTTATTGATTTTATAGTGCTCTTACCTGTACGCATGAATCGTACCCATCTACTCCCTAGTAGATTAAAGCCTAATATCTAATATATATATATGTGTGTGTGTGTGTGTGTGTGTGTGTGTGTGTGTAGCTATGTGCCCAATAACTGCATCGATCCTAGGTACTACCCATATTCCCTTCCGTATCCTCCTTGAAAAGACTCATCGTCTTGCTCCTAGAGCGTTCTTGGCTACAGTACAGATGCTCTGTCGTTTACTATGAAAACGTAAAACTACGTCCGCACTAGCCTATACTAAAGCCCGAACATCCACAATATACCACCCAAGGTGTACCTTGAGGACTATGCGTAATCGTTCTATCTACTCCCTAAATCCCGCTTAACAAGGTCTACCTTGTACGGAACTCGGTCGTGGATTTTCTACTTCTGTAAAGGATAGCTTCGTTAGGCCTACAATACAGATATTCTACTTAGTTTGTCTCTTTTCTCATCGTGGCTATGCCCCATCCAGCCACCCCTCAACTAATTGAAAGACCTCTAAGGAGCTAAGTGGCTGTGCCCTACTGCAAACAATCTAAACATCCAATTGGCTATGCCCCTCATCCAATGTCTCGATAGTGAAAGAATCAATGGCCCGTTGGTTTAACTCTAATCTTTCACGAGCTTGTTCTCGGTTGACGATGGCTTGATATCTGCATGCGACTATCCTTTTGGGTCATGCCCACTAAAACATACTCGCAAATCAGAGAACGGTGTCGCGCGAATAACCTACTCCTATTCATTAGCCTTTTGATTGCCTACAAAGGTCCCCTTTGTTAGGCCTACAATGCAAAAAGCAGTCAAGGCATACTTTCTTGATGGAACACCTATTGACCTGCCTTCGGGGGTGCAGCTTCGCTAGGCCTAACCCAAATGGCCATCCTAGAGTACCCTCACATCCTAGTGAAGTCTTATTCTTCCTTTTAGCCCAAAATAACTAAGTTGGACGTGCTTCTTCTATGTTGAAATATGCGATGAACTGCTTCGTGAAGCTCTTCATCTTTTGGACTACTCTAGATGCATCTTACTATTTTATTAGGCCCTACGTCTAATCTTTTATTATGCATTTAGTTTACTTTTCTAATTCTGTTGGCTACTTACCCTAATCAGCATAAGTGATCCCAGCCTCTCCTAACTATTGTGAGAACATCAGTTCCTGACTGAAAAGGAATGCTGCCAGTACGGGTCACTTTTATTATTTTTCTTATTAATGTAATCCCAAATCTAAGTTTGATAAAATAAGCCTCTTTTATTTCTATCTTTTTAATTATGACCTATATGTTACAATTATACTTGAATTTGTTACTTTTATATTCTTTTATAACCTACATGTTATAAATGTAATTGCAAGTGTCTCTTTCTATTCTAGTCTGTCTCTTTTATTATGATATTGAATTCTCTTTATTTCTCTTATATTATATGACAATCTTGGCTTGGGACTATATTCGATTGTCACAAATTTACTTACATAATAACTGCTTTCCTTTTATTCTACTATCTGCACAGTAAATGCAGATCTAGCCACATTTCTGTTTATTATTTCTAGTCTTTTCAAATAATTAACCTAATTTCTTCTTTAATTTCTTTAACTCTTTACTTTATTCTCTTTTATTCTAGGAAGTAGTTCAATTCTATTTGGTTAGTTACAAAAACTGTGCTAAAAATCCATTTCCATATCTTAATACTAAATATGTTATAAACAATAACTCGTAATTGCAAGATATTTCTTTTATTGCATCTTTAATTATTGGATAATGCAAAATACAGAAATGTCCCTATTTTACACCAATTACCTTTTCCATTCTTTTTATTCTTGTAATTATGTTTATCATCATTCTTACAATATTAAACTATGCAAATGTATTCTCTTTTCTAAACCAACCAACTAATATATCACTAACTTCCCAACCAAGTTATTAAAATTTCCACTTTTTATTTATTATTCTCCGTCTTAGCATACTTTACTATAAATTTCTTACTTTTAGGCTTATACCTTTATCAATTACTGTTAGGCCTAATTTTATTCATATTTAGTTGAACTTCTATCTTTCTTTTCCATATATATAATCATTAAATATAAGCTCTCATATAAAATTTACAGTTTTCAGCATGACTAATTAAAAGAACTAATTACTGAAAATAAATGTTGAATTAAATATTTAACGAGAAACAAATGATAATATACAATAAACGTAAAAGATAAATAATTTAAATCCACTCACCTATCAACCTTAGCTTTGCTCCAAGGCCTTCCTAGATCCCCTTCTAAGGCATCAAATACTTTTATTAAGAAGATCTTCATTCCAGAAATACTTTCTATTTTGGGTTTAGCCTTAGGCAATGAACCTAATTGGGAGAAAATCTGATTGTGAGAAAATAATCAGGCTTAAGGTCCTATTTATAGTGTAGCTTGGGGATCTCAGACCGTTGGATTTTTGGATGGAATCTGGAGCCACCATGTCACAGAGTCGTTCAGAGCCATCAGATCTATCAATCCGATCACATAAAAATAAAATCTATTTGGTTCGGCACGTCCTTGGACAATTTAACGTCTGTTGAATATGCGCTTATATGTTTTTGTTTGATGATAATAAACATATATATTCATTTAAATGTATTTGGTTATGTACTATTTTGTTTTGCATAGATTAAATAAATATTTGTTGAATAAAATAAATTATACAGAATTTGAATTTGAATTCAAACAGAACAAGTTACACAGATTTTGAATTCAAACAGAAATTTTATTCAAACAAATATTTATTACAATCTTGAATAGTACAAATTCACGCTCTCACTATACATATACATTTTTGATTACATCACGATTACATCACAAATATTTCAATTTACATTTATAACCTCACTACATATCACTCACACTCGTATTTTGTCTTCAACTGCATTCCAGTTTGAATCCAGCATCTGAGCAATCTGCAAAAATATTCACTAACGCAGTAAAATTGAAAAAGAAATATTTTTGCAATATAAAATGAAATACGATTTTTGAAAAAATGGTTTGCCTCAGTTATTTGGGTTGTTCGTCATTATTCACACTTGATTTCATCACAAAGCAGTGCACATAGATATTACAGGGACAGGTAATCATAAGTGGCTGCAATACACACGTGTACATTCATACACGTGTGCATTGCCTCGCCAACTCGTGTGCACAGCTCCAACCAGAAATTCAAGTTCAGACCAAACAGTCGAAGACATGAATGCAACAAAATTCACAAGTGCAGACACATAGAGCAGTCATAATGAAACTGCAGTAAAGCTACTGAAGGCAACATGAAGCAACAGTCAGACCAAAAGGCTACATGAAGTATGCAAGTCCATTCTCTTCATCAAACAACATAACAGCAAATACCACATGCCACTGGAGAAAATGTATCACTAGCAGGGATGAACACTCGAGAATGGACAAGTCACGACAACTACTCAATACTGTAGCAAACTACAGTGATGCAGCCAGTACCAAGCTACATGAAGAACCAGAATACATGTACAGGAGGATAAATGCATATTATCACAAAGTGATGCAAGTGTCGACCAAGTACAATTGCAAACACAGTCTCAAGCATGAAACAAGGTGCACCAGACCAGATTGCAAAAATAATCAAATATACACAAATGCAGCCAAAAGAACACAGCAACATAAAACTGCAGTGGACAGCAAATGCATCAACATGCCACAGGACATAGTAATGCAACAGTGGCTAACCAGAAGTGAAGATTGCAGCAACATCAAGTGACAATGCAAGCAAAAACTCAAGAGCAACAGTGAATGGGGCAAAGCACAAAAGTGCACAATGACACAGTGAACCAAACAGTTGAAGCTCAAGACATCAAGTGACATAAGTCAGAGCAACAAAATCATCACAATGAAGACCACTATGCAGTATACAGAGAAATGCACAAATATGCTATGCAGTGAAGCAATACACAGCAAGTGGATATAAACATCAAGCCAGAAAAACAAAGCAACTCAAGCTCAAGGCAGTGACAGTATGAAATGGAATGTAACTACAAGGCATGAAATCATAGTGAAACAGTTCAAGTGGACAGTGAAGGCAATACACAAGTCAGTGGAAAGCTACAAGGCATAGAAACTGCATAACAACTAATCGCACAACCAACTCGAGAATTTACACAATCAAGACCGAATGCAAACTGCAGTAGTACATTTGAACATCATGAACAAATGGAAGAAGTACATCATGATATTAAGCACACAACAGCTAGTGAAATGATCAGAGAATCAATGCCGTGTGAAGTCGAAAGAAACAGGGATAAACACTGTAAACATTGAAGCCGTGGATATGATTCAAGAAATCAAAACAGTGCAGTGATGATCAGGGCACAAAACCAAGTATCAAAATTCGTATTCTTTGAAAAAGTCAGAAATGAAAAAAAGGGGAAAGTTTCTGCAGTGACAATCAAGAGAAAATCGAACGCGTAAAAATTCAAAACCGTGATTATCAAGTTAAAACATATCAGGAAAGCCGTGAGTATCACGAGTAACTAAATCAGGAAAGACGTGCGCAACTGGTAATTAAGAATTTAGGAAAGTATCAAGTTAATTCGAACGAATTCAAGAGTCTCGAATTCATATAAAAACCAATCCCAATTCACATCATCGGCTATCGAGTTCAATCAAGAGCAATCAAGTTAAAGCAAGCAATTGAACCAGCAAACGAAGAATTACATACCGCAAATTCAACGAACTCGGTCATCAGAAGAAGCAGCTGAAACAATTCACAATTTCAAAGTTAACCACAATCGAATATCAGAGAACGAGCGACGCAAGCCATCAAATCAGAGAATCGAGCATCAGAACGAAGCCCTAATTCGAGAAAGAGCCGAAGCCCTAATTCAACAAAGAGAGGCCGACATTCTTCACTGAGCAAAAGAAAGTAGCGGGTCATTAGATCGTGTTCAAGAATAGTGGGCCGGCCTGCTTATTAAAAGGGGGATTTAGTTTTAATTTTATAATAAGGGTTTTTTAGTTTTTATAATTGAGCAAAAATTATGCATTCACATTCGTATTTTAATTTTTGCTCCTACGGTTATTTTTGAAGTTGTTTTTTTTTTCTTTTCGTGTCAAAGAATTTGTAAATCACCACCTAGAGTTTAGGTAGTGTCAGATTGTCTATTTAGAATTAGTTCAGTGAGCAGGGAGTGCGAGTTTGCAAAGCTCTATAGGCGGGAGCAGTGTTTGCGAGTGAGCGAAACTCTATAGGCGGGAGCAGGGTGTGCGAGTCTAGTAGAGTGTTTGTGAGCGGGAGCAAAAGGGTCTGCGAGTCTAGTAGAGTTGTTGTAAGCGTGATACTGTTTAATTCTAATAGAAATCTATGAATGCAGCAGTAGGCAGGGGTTGCCGAAGCTGGGTAAATTTTGTGTGTGATTTACTTTTCAGCATATTTATTTCCGCAGTTTATTTCTGTGTTTAAATCGAGAAAATTTGCTATAACCCTATTCACCCCCCCTCTAGGGTTAATCTAGATCCTACAAGTGGTATCAGAGCCCGGTATATATTTTATTTAACTCTAGAGTCATGAATCCGTCAAATAATGCTTTTTCTGAGGGGCAATCTATCGTTAGGCCACCCATGTTTAACGGGAATGATTATGCTTATTGGAAAGTTAGGATGAGTATTTATCTTAGTTCCGTTGATTATGATGTTTGGGATATTATTAAAACTGGCTATAAACCTCCCACTATAATCGTTGGTGGTACTGAGATTCCTAAACCTAAGGATAGATGGGATGCTAACGATAAGAGATTGAAAACAACAAATGCTAAAGCCATGAATGCTTTGATATGTGCTCTTGATAAAAATGAATTTAATAGAATTTCTCATTGTACAACAGCACAGGAAATTTGGCACACTTTGGAGGTGACACACGAAGGAACTTCTCAAGTCAAGGAGTCTCGTCTAGCCCTATTCAGCAATGAATACGAGAACTTTGTGATGGACAAAGGCGAGAACATAAAAGACATGTTTGGACGATTTTCAACTTTGGTGTACAACGCTAGAGCACTTGGGAAGGTATTCACTGAGGTAGAGCTTGTGCGGAAGATACTACGAGTCTTACCAATGAACTTTGAGGCAAAAGTCACGGCAATCCAAGAATCGAAAGATCTGAGTAAGCTAAGCATGGAGGAGTTGATTGGAAACTTGATGACATATGAGCTTGAGCTAAAAGCAAAGGAAGAACGCAACAACTCCGAACCAAAGAAGAAGACGATTGCCTTAAAGAGAAAAGAAGAAAGTGATGAAGAAGGAGAAGATCCAATTGAAGAGCTTGCAATGGCTGTCAATAATCTTCGAAAATGGTCGAAATTCAAGCCACGCAAGAAGAAAACAAATCGTAATAGGCCAAAAGATTCTGACAATTCCGATAATGAACCAACATGTTATAACTGCAACAAGCCTGGCCACATCAAACCAAAATGCCCACTTCTCAAAAACAACAAAGGAAAGAAAAAGGCGAAGAAGGTATTTGCAGCAACTTGGGATGATGAAGAAGGAGAAGAAGCTTCGGATAGCAGCGCAGAGGAGGCTAACTTGTGTCTTATGGCGAAATCAAATTCAGATTCAAGCTCAGAGGAATCTAGTGAGGAAGGTGAGTATTCCTATAGAGATCTTGTTTTTATGTGTTCTGATCTTACTAAAGTAGTTGATGCTCTTGAATCTAAAATTGAAAAACTGAAAACTGATAGGAGAGAACTTGCCCGTAAAAATTTTAGGTTAGAAACTGAACTTGAAAATATTCAAAACCTAGAATGTAAAAGATGTAAAGTTTTAGATTCAGAATTGACAAAACTTAAGAATAACTCTGAGAATCTTGAAAAAGAAAACTTGAATCTTAAGGAAACCATCGACACTAGGAAAAAGGATTTTATAAATCGATGCACCTCACTTGTCACTGAAAATACAACACTAAAAACCAAAGTCCAAGATCTTGAGAAATCTTTGAATAACTTTTCAAGAGGCGAAAAATCTTTCAACATGCTATTGGGAAATCAAATTTTTGCTAACAACAGAAAAGGACTTGGTTTTGGGAAAACACAAGCTGAGGATAATGCAAAAGGGAAAAGTGTCTTTGACATATGTGAAATAATTGGACATCATTCTGAAAATTGTAGTCATAGGAACAAGAACACAAAATTTATACAAGTTTGGGTTCCTAAGAATTCTACAAACAAATTTCATGTCTATTGGAACAAGAATGAAAAGTCTAAACAAGTTTGGGTTCCAAAGGGTTTGTTTATTCATAATGTTACTGCCACTAACAATCATGGACCTAGAAATAGGTCACAAAAATCTTTCATCGTGTAGGTGTGGTGGCAGGCTAAGGAACGACAACGGTGTTCTCTGGATTTTGGCTGTTCCAGAAACACAACGGGCAACAAAGCAAAGTTCCTTAGCCTAGTATAAAGGTGACAGAATCACAATGGGCAATCACGTAAAATTATCGCAAAGGTAAAACAGGTGAAGGTATAATTCTGTGATTATATGCACCATATTCTGAATTAAATCATCCAAAATTGTGATAATGAGATGATGTCTTTAATTCTGACTTATTCTTAATTGATATGATTTCTTTTGACTTGTTCTTACTTTGATTTGTGTTTAAAAGAAGACCAACCATCCTTTCATCATTGAATTTAATTTGTTTAGTCAAATGATGGTATCTTATTGATCCTTGATTACTCGTGCTACACTTAGACATATTTTGACATTTTGATCACTGCTTGTAAATTTGCACGATTTCAAACTCATGTGAAAAAGGATTTTAAGAAATTGTTGAAACTTCAAGAAATTGTTTTTGAAATAATTAAGTTGTTGATTGACTGTTGATTACTCATGAATATAATTGTTTATCCTATGGTTTCTGAAATTAACACCATGATATTTGTTTGAGTGTGAACATGGCTTCAATTCAAAATCCAAAGAATGTCATTTAAATTGTTGCTAAAATTGGGTTTGAAATTTTTGATGCACACTTCATGTATGGTTTACCAAATCTAGTTAGTGATATTTTGGATTGAAAAAGAAATTCAGATGCAATTCATACTAGTAATCTAGTTGATAGAAAACTTACGAGTTGAACGTGATTTATTCATTTGCTGCATCGTTTTTTTTAAAAGGAAATATCTGCATATTTTTCACTTGAAATAATTTTTCATTTAGCAGAATTTTTTTTCTCATATAACCCCTTCGAGAAAATAATTGTTTGACCATTTTTTCAGATTAGTTAATTTTATTTGATTTTAAATGACAAATCTTGACTGATCCGACTCCCTACTAATTATCAAAGAGATAAATAGTGATTGAAAAAGTGATGAGTGTTGATATTTAACATACATTACTCAAGAGAGTATATTTGGAAAATTTCTTTAGGAATTAAAACAAGAATTATAAAACTTTTTGTTGGGTAAAGATTCCATGACCATTTCTATATCTATCATTATTTCTATCGACCATGGTTTATCAAATATTCAATATAGTTTGTCGATATGTGGTACTATAATCAGGAATCATTTGTTTTTTCATGTCATATTTTTTAAATAAATAAATAAATATTCAAAGTATTCACTCTCATTTAAAAGTCCTCACGGTTATGCATGGGTGAATTACTTGAATTTTTTTTATTATTATGTGCTTCCATGCTCATTTAAAAGTCCTTACGGTTATGCATGTATGGAACGCATATCAAAATTAAATTGTTTAAATAGACAAGTTGATTCTAATCCCATTTTAAAGTCCTCACGGTCATGCGTGGTTAGAAGATACTTGATTTCGTTTTTTTAAAATTAAATTCGAATACTACTAATCTCATTTAAAAGTCCTAACGGTTATGCATGATTAGTAGATATTCAAATTCCTGATATAAATACCACAAGTTGATTCAACTGTATGATTTTATATGAACACCATATCCATCATTTCTAAAATTGGAATATGCGCCTAACAAGGGTAGTTATGGTTTTTGTTTGATTCTTATTGAAGTTTAATATTTATATTCAATTTGAGATTAATGTTGGATTAATATCGATCACTTTATCTCTATTTTTCTCTCACACTATTATTCTTTTGCTGATAACAAAAGGGGGAGAGAAAAGTTAAGATTTTGTAAAATAGAATCAAGCAAAGGTCAAGTAATTTTTCCATATGCAACTAGGCTCATTTGAATATATTTCTATTTGTATGCATATATGTAGGGGGAGCATCATGTAGAGAGGAAGCATTTAAATAGGGGGAGCAATTAGAGTATATAATTGGTCAAATACATTTAACACGGTCAAAATCTTAAATATATGTTTGTTTTCATCAAAAGGGGGAGATTGTTGAATATGCGCTTATATGTTTTTGTTTGATGATAATAAACATATATATTCATTTAAATGTATTTGGTTATGTACTATTTTGTTTTGCATAGATTAAATAAATATTTGTTGAATAAAATAAATTATACATAATTTGAATTTGAATTCAAACAGAACAAGTTACACAGATTTTGAATTCAAACAGAAATTTTATTCAAACAAATATTTATTACAATCTTGAATAGTACAAATTCATGCTCTCACTATACATATACATTTTTGATTACATCACGATTACATCACAAATATTTCAATTTACATTTATAACCTCACTACATATCACTCACACTCGTATTTTGTCTTCAACTGCATTCCAGTTTGAATCCAGCATCTGAGCAATCTGCAAAAATATTCACTAACGCAGTAAAATTGAAAAAGAAATATTTTTGCAATATAAAATGAAATACGATTTTTGAAAAAATGGTTTGCCTCAGTTATTTGGGTTGTTCGTCATTATTCACACTTGATTTCATCACAAAGTAGTGCATATAGATATTACAGGGACAGGTAATCATAAGTGGCTGCAATACACACGTGTACATTCATACACGTGTGCATTGCCTCGCCAACTCGTGTGCACAGCTCCAACCAGAAATTCAAGTTCAGACCAAACAGTCGAAGACATGAATGCAACAAAGTTCACAAGTGCAGACACATAGAGCAGTCATAATGAAACTGCAGTAAAGCTACTGAAGGCAACATGAAGCAACAGTCAGACCAAAAGGCTACATGAAGTATGCAAGTCCATTCTCTTCATCAAACAACATAACAGCAAATACCACATGCCACTGGAGAAAATGTATCACTAGCAGGGATGAACACTCGAGAATGGACAAGTCACGACAACTACTCAATACTGTAGCAAACTACAGTGATGCAGCCAGTACCAAGCTACATGAAGAACCAGAATACATGTACAGGAGGATAAATGCATATTATCACAAAGTGATGCAAGTGTCGACCAAGTACAATTGCAAACACAGTCTCAAGCATGAAACAAGGTGCACCAGACCAGATTGCAAAAATAATCAAATATACACAAATGCAGCCAAAAGAACACAGCAACATAAAACTGCAGTGGACAGCAAATGCATCAACATGCCACAGGACATAGTAATGCAACAGTGGCTAACCAGAAGTGAAGATTGCAGCAACATCAAGTGACAATGCAAGCAAAAACTCAAGAGCAACAGTGAATGGGGCAAAGCACAAAAGTGCACAATGACAAAGTGAACCAAACAGTTGAAGCTCAAGACATCAAGTGATATAAGTCAGAGCAACAAAATCATCACAATGAAGACCACTATGCAGTATACAGAGAAATGCACAAATATTCTATGCAGTGAAGCAATACACAGCAAGTGGATATAAACATCAAGCCAGAAAAACAAAGCAACTCAAGCTCGAGGCAGTGACAGTATGAAATGGAATGTAACTACAAGGCATGAAATCATAGTGAAACAGTTCAAGTGGACAGTGAAGGCAATACACAAGTCAGTGGAAAGCTACAAGGCATAGAAACTGCATAACAACTAATCGCACAACCAACTCGAGAATTTACACAATCAAGACCGAATGCAAACTGCAGTAGTACACTTGAACATCATGAACAAATGGAAGAAGTACATCATGATATTAAGCACACAACAGCTAGTGAAATGATCAGAGAATCAATGCCGTGTGAAGTCGAAAGAAACAGGGATAAACACTGTAAACATTGAAGCCGTGGATATGATTCAAGAAATCAAAACAGTGCAGTGATGATCAGGGCACAAAACCAAGTATCAAAATTCGTATTCTTTGAAAAAGTCAGAAATGAAAAAAAAGGGGAAAGTTTCTGCAGTGACAATCAAGAGAAAATCGAACGCGTAAAAATTCAAAACCGTGATTATCAAGTTAAAACATATCAGGAAAGCCGTGAGTATCACGAGTAACTAAATCAGGAAAGACGTGCGCAACTGGTAATTAAGAATTTAGGAAAGTATCAAGTTAATTCGAACGAATTCAAGAGTCTCGAATTCATATAAAAACCAATCCCAATTCACATCATCGGCTATCGAGTTCAATCAAGAGCAATCAAGTTAAAGCAAGCAATTGAACCAGCAAACGAAGAATTACATACCGCAAATTCAACGAACTCGGTCATCAGAAGAAGCAGCTGAAACAATTCACAATTTCAAAGTTAACCACAATCGAATATCAGAGAACGAGCGACGCAAGCCATCAAATCAGAGAATCGAGCATCAGAACGAAGCCCTAATTCGAGAAAGAGCCGAAGCCCTAATTCAACAAAGAGAGGCCGACATTCTTCACTGAGCAAAAGAAAGTAGCGGGTCATTAGATCGTGTTCAAGAATAGTGGGCCGGCCTGCTTATTAAAAGGGGGATTTAGTTTTAATTTTATAATAAGGGTTTTTTAGTTTTTATAATTGAGCAAAAATTATGCATTCACATTCGTATTTTAATTTTTTCTCCTGCGGTTATTTTTGAAGTTGTTTTTTTTCTTCTTTTCGTGTCAAAGAATTTGTAAATCACCACCTAGAGTTTAGGTAGTGTCAGATTGTCTATTTAGAATTAGTTCAGTGAGCAGGGAGTGCGAGTTTGCAAAGCTCTATAGGCGGGAGCAGTGTTTGCGAGTGAGCGAAACTCTATAGGCGGGAGCAGGGTGTGCGAGTCTAGTAGAGTGTTTGTGAGCGGGAGCAAAAGGGTCTGCGAGTCTAGTAGAGTTGTTGTAAGCGTGATACTGTTTAATTCTAATAGAAATCTATGAATGCAGCAGTAGGCAGGGGTTGCCGAAGCTGAGTAAATTTTGTGTGTGATTTACTTTTCAGCATATTTATTTCTGCAGTTTATTTCTGTGTTTAAATCGAGAAAATTTGCTATAACCCTATTCACCCCCCCTCTAGGGTTAATCTAGATCCTACATTTAACGTCTAGGGGAAAATGCAGGCAACCTATAGGTCAGTCTGTGTTCTCTTTGGGTCGACCATAGGGTCGACCTGTTGCTTTATGGGTCGATTTATGGGTCGACCCACACACACACAGATATATATATATATATTCTGCTTTCTTATTCTTTTTGTAACTTTTTCGTATTAACTCGGATTTTGACAAGTTATGTATGGAAATTGATCAGAAAATCGCCGCCAACACAATGGTTTAAATTTCGAGGCCATATTCTTACAATTCCAAAAATGTTTATTTTCACCGTTCATCGTTATTTGGTTATTTAATTATCTAAAAATGTGGGATGTTACATTCTCCCACCCATTAGGAAATTTCGTCTTCGAAATTTGATAAGGGTAAAAATATGTAATTCCTCGCATCAATAACATCCATTTTGTGTACATCCAATTTTGCGACCATTCATGTTCTGTGCAAAGTGTAAAGTGTCATTCAACATAAAATATATGCATGTACATAAATTTCTGAGCGATACCTTCTACATGAAAGCTTTTCTTCTCTAAAAACTCCTTTTAAAATATGATGCACACATCCTAAATATACTTGCAATTTCTATCTGAATGCAATCTTTTGAAAAGTCAAAATGTTTTTCATTCAATTTTTCCCACACTCCTACTAAATAGGGGTGTAGTAGAACGAATTTTACAACCAAAATCCTACCACAGAACTTTTAATATTCGAATTTTAGAAAAAAACTTTATTTTTCGAACTCGATTTTTTATGCTAGAAAGAAGGTACAAAATGAAAAACTTCACCTTTACCGTTTTACTTTGCGCACCTCTTTCTCTGTACTTGGAACTTATGCTACCATTCTATGAAAATCTCTATTTTACCATCCCAAGCATAGTTCTCATAGGAAAAAATTTCTTTTCAAATTTTTCCAAGCTTAATTTATGGGAAAAATGTATTTTCCTTTTGCATTTCTCATTTATTTCTATTGACGTTTTTGTTACTTTCTTTATGTTTGTTGTTTTCCTTTTAGTTACTTTTATCTGCTTTTACTTTTCTTTTAATGTAATAGCTAAACACAACTATCGTCTATGGTTAGGAGGCCTAGGACCATGTCCACTCTGACACAGAAAGGTCCTACTCTATGAATCCAAGTAACTCAGATGCTCCTCTGTCGCCTATTACTTTTTACTAACTTATGCAATATTACGCATGATGAATAGGATCTATTCATCTCTTCCTTTCCATACTCAAAATGGAATAACCAAGTCTCATTTACCGCAATGAATAAGGATTTTAATCTATGTAGTCTCTATCTAAAAAAGCAACTAAGCTTTGGGAAATTTTCTCTTTACCTTTACTTTTCATTTTTCCCTAATTAGAGTCTATTTATCCCAATCACGTGTGTCTTACTATCTTACTAATATCACTTTACTATTCTTTTATAGTTTACACACATGAAGCAACATTCCTAGGTTTGCACTATTGTCCTATACACTTTATGGAAACTTTTATTATTACTACTAAAAGTAATCACTTCTATAGCCTTACACTTTTTCCGTCACACCTAGGAAATAATTCCTATTTACTCCATATTTAAAAATTTGGTTCGTTATTTATCATTTCATTTCAAAACTAAAGCTTCTAAATTTGGAAACATCAAATCCTCAAATTCTTGCCTTTAAAAGTGTTACTTTGAAGTTTTTATTAAATTCAATGGTATTTGGTTACTTGACATTTTACCTTTCTAGACTTTTATCTTTACAGCCTTTCGAATTTAAATAATTTTCCAAACCTAGAGGGGAAAACTTACTAATTTTAAGTTCAAAACTTTTTCCTCTTTTCCTTTTAAAGACCTTTACAGCTTTCCTTAAAAATATTTTGGACTTTTTAAATTTAATTGTCTACTAAGTCTTTTCTTCCAAAAACTTATTTACTTTTTCGCCAAACCATTTTTCTTTAAAATGTGCCTTGCTTGTTCTTAAAACATTTTTATTTTCTTCTTGACTTCCAAAAATGTCCTCACATGTTTCCAAAATATCTTCTTTGCCTAATTTTCAAATTTACTAAAACTGGAGTAGATAAGAACAATTATTTTATCAAAAATCCCTTAACTTTCCTACTCTTTCAATTACTTAACCTTAGAAGAGTTTCTAACTTACTACAAATAGGGACTTTCTACAAAGGCAAGTAAACAATGTGCATAATCAATGGAAAAATATGAAATTTCCATTGCTTAGCTTTCGTGCTAAGGCTCTCTAACTAACACTGTCTCTAATTATTACACTTCTTATTACACCCAATGGCTTTATACCTTAATGTATTGGAGCTATTTTCTCTTATGAGAAACATTAATGCTAAAACCTACTATGAATCCTGCAAAAGAGGATTTCATGTTTATGTGAAATTACAAGAAACTTATTTTATATTTTATTGAAATAGGCTATACAAAATATGGTGCTTTCCATACCTTGTACATCTCTTTTACGCATTCCTTATAACTTGCATAAAACATCTTTGTTTGTGTTTTGGTTTCATAGAGAATTATACCATTACCCATTTCATTCCTACAGATTAAAGTATGTTTAATCTATATTCACTTACAAAAGATACTTCCTACTAAATCTATTAATTTAACCTACATCTCTTTTTTTCAAAAGAACTCATTTTCAAAACTGTTTTAATATTTTCATAACTAGAAAACATTTACACATACTTATTTAAATAATTGGTGTACTTACAAACCACTTTATTTCTATACTTAGAAATTATCTTCAAAACATATTTTTATTTAGGTCAAAACAGATGTTTCTTAAAACACCGTTACTACAACCCAAAAGTACTAGTATATGGATTCAATCAAAATAAATATTAACAAATCCCATATGCTATGTAAAAACATTTCCTTTGGGATTCAACTACTATAATAGTAGCATCATAGTCTATGCTTCCTTTATTTTTCATGAAAACATCTATTACAACAGTAATTGTTGTAATTTACGTTTTTGACACTTAACACGCTCTAGGTTTTTACGTTTAAAATCATTGTTTACCTACAAAGAAACTAGCGAGCTATACATGCTTTATAATTCATCAAAAGAATCTAACTTTTAACAAAATTTACATCATATAAAAAACAATTTAAATTTCATACCAGTTTTTTTAATCAAAAACCCAATAATTACTTCCTCGTATATATTAACAATTATATTTTTCAACTTTTCAAAAGGTTTCATTTTATTGGGCTAGGCATAAGGTGGACTTTCTTCTTACTCCCCTAGGAATATCCTTCCTAAACTTTGGAAATTCGTTCCCTTACTAAAATCTCTTATTCCTTCCGAAATAAAAATGCTCTCCCTATTATCCCTAGGGAACTTTCCCACTTCTTATAACATATGGATACCAATCTTCTCTCTAAACATAGCTTACTGTACACTATAAATCAGTAATAACTTAGGGCTCAACACCCTTAGTTCATCTTAAACCCAACTGGCATACTATGCGTAATTGTACTTCTAAAAAATTTTTACATGTTAAAATCTATAATTGGAGGCTATTCAGATTTAAGCACATAATATATTTATATTTTATTCAAAAATACAAATACGTTCACTCTCTATCTACCTAGGAACCCTTAACTTAGGCTTTGATACAAAATGTAGCAACCCTAAATTCCAGTGGGTCCAGACTTTTCGCAAAAATGCTAAAATCCAAGCCCATTGAAGCCTGAGTTGGGTATTTGGTATCCTGTAAGTAGGCAAAGACAAATATATCAGAGCTCAATTAGATATCTCACAACGGAACCGACTAAAATATAATAGTAAGAAAATACTCACCAAGATAATAACACTTTCTAAACAAGTGTCTCAAAGCTGGAAAGTCTCTGCCATCTACCTAACCTATATGATGTTATGAGGAGGAGGTCAAAACTAAAGTTCAGGTGAATGGAAAAATTATACACTTCTAATCTTAATTCTACATATACCATTTTATGTCCATTTTCTATTATTTAAGGTTTACTGGGTTTACAGTACTCTCGCCTCTATGCATGAATCATACCCATCTACTCCCTAGTAGATTAAAACCTAATAACTAATATATATATATATATATATATATATATATATATATATATATATAGCTATATGCCTAATGACCGCATCGGTCCTAGGTACTACACATAATACCTACCGTATCCTCCTTGAAAAGGACTCCATCGTCTTGCTCCTAGAGCATTCTTGGCTACATTTGTAAAGGATAGCTTCGTGAGGCCTACAATATAGATATTCCGTCGTCTACTATGAAAACGTAAAAATTATAGTAAAGCAATCTATTTTAAAAGAAGATATAAATATTTCTGAATAAATATTTTTGAAATATTTTGTATAAAAAGGTTAAATTTATAAATGGAATTTTATAAATAGAAGGATAGATTTATAAAAAATATTTTATAAAAGGAAAACTAATATAGTGATATATGGAAGTATCGTTTTATAGAAAATATTTGGTCTTATAGGAAATAGAAATTTACAAACGAAGTTTATAAAGGAACTTATAAAAGATATCTTATATTTGGAGATTTAAAAAAGAAGTTTTATAACTATATTTGGAGATTTATAAAAGTAGCTTTTCCATAAAAGTAGTTCTATAATTATATTTGAAGATTTGTAAAAGGAGTTTTATAAAACAGTTTTATAAATAGAAAAGAGTTTATAAATAAAAAAGAGTTTTACAAATAAAAAGGAGTTTTATAAATATAAGAGATTCATAGAAAGGTGTTTTGTAAAAACGAATGAGATTGGTTTCCATAAACGATCAATTTAAATTACGGTGGTATGGAAAGTATTCTTTTCATACTTAACGTCAAATTCCAAGGTATGGAAATTCGACTCCATCTTGAGAAATAAGAATGTGTGTCGAGGCAAGGATAGTTTTTTAACTTGTCCGATTTCATTGTTAATCAATGGATAGTGCTGCTTGAAGTTGGAAAGTAGTTGTAATACCCCTTAAAATGAACAATAAATAAATAAAGTAAATTAAATTAAATATGATAAGAGTTGGGTAAGGAAATTTTATAATATTTGGAATTTGACCTAGAAAGTTATTCTGTTGCATTTATGGTGAAATTCTGATCTATTTCCATATATAATATGCTGCAAAACGAAGCTCAAACAAAGAAGTTATGAGCATTTATAGTTCTCATCCAATTAATTTATTTCGAATTCAAACTCAAATGAGAAATAAAATTTAGAATTTAAATTTCAAAAATTAGCTTAGGGGCTAAGTAAACGATTAATTAACACTTAATTTTAGAAAGTTAATTATGGAATTAAATAATATGACAATAGAAACAAAAATAAACGCCCCTGATTAAAAGAGCGGTCGACTTGAATTGGTCAACCAGTTGAGTGTAGCAGTCGGTCGGTTCCCCAATGGCTGTCGATCGCTTGGTAAAGATAGTTGCCAATGGCGGCTAGGGTTTTACTCTATGTTCTATTTGGTTGTGTGCTCCAGATGTACCCATTTCCTACCTGCTTCCATCCTACAGTTCTAGTGCGTTTCAACTCTTATAAATAGAACCCTATCCTCTCCACCTTTATTAATATTATCTCAGGGAATACAATGAAACTCTGACAATGCTATCTCTCTAATAAGATTCAAAAACTCTGTATAGAATTCAGGTAAGGACTCAACCTATTTCCTATTTGTTTTTTCTTCCTCCAATTTATTCTTATCCTATTCTTCTCCAATTATTCTGAATCGAATGAATATATATACCTCTTCCCTATTATGTGTACATTTACAAAAAGATAGAGATTGTAGAAGAGATTGGATGGCTACAAATCCTTTTGAGTAAAGCTAAGGCTAATCTGTGAGTGGAAACCTTAATATTCTTTTTCAACAGTTGTTTATTGTATTTCTTTTAGATTTGAACGTGCCTTAGGATTTTGGGATTTTGAAACTATGATAGGAAAAAAACCCCAAAATTCCTCTCTATTTTGAAATGTCAATTCCATGTGGAGATTTACAGTTATTTATATTAACTTGATGAATTTTTTTTCGTTTATGCAATTTGAGATGATTTCATAGTCTATTCCACTTCTCCTTCTTCTTTGGGTCAAATTGTGAGTCTTCAATAAAATAAGGGGTTTAGATTATGAATTCTTTTGTTAGTTTATACCACTTATTCATATTTATTTCTTTGTTAGAGGAGTTGAATAGAATACGTAGTTTAGAGTGCAATTCTTGTTGTTTAAGATATTCCATTGAAGTAGTGTAATCAGTTAAGTGTATATTTTATTTACAAGTCTGTTATTGCAGTTTTGGTTATGAATATTTATTCCTGGTTTTAGACATTAGAATTCCGTGAAATCTTGGAAAATTGAAGAAAAAGGACTTGTAATAATAATTGATTATGGAATTGTTATTTAACGTTAATTTAGAGCGTAAATCCGTATGTTTAGAAATTATTAGGCACGAATATTTATTTATCTCTGTTTATGTAATTAACGTATAATTATTACGTATATGACGTAGTTAATTAGGCATTTATTTACATTTATTTTCCTCCATTAGGAAGGTAATTGATTTGAGGTGAAAATAAGAGGAAGCTATTATATAGCATGATTATTATTTTAAGGTGTACTAATGATGATTCCTTATACGTCATTATTTAAGAAACAGTGAGATGAGTATGTCTCTATGCGTGTGTGTGTATAGTAATTAATTTATGACTACGTCATAGGGGTGCAAGGTCAATGGAGTTACATTATGGAATTCCGCCCTTCACTTTGAGGTTACAAAAAGTTATGTACACTTTTATTGATATGAGATATCCTTATGATAAATATCTATAATGACGTGAGCTTAGTTCTAAATCTATAGGGGAATTTGCCTAGTTAATCCGGCTACCAGTTCTAACCAATAAAGGACAAATGTGAGACAACATAATGAGTATGGGCCATAAGTCAAAAAGCCTGCTTTGCTACTGGGCATATTAAGTGGTTGGACCCGCCAATTTCCCCAGATGAAGTATTAAAGGCCAAGGGGTTACATTAGGTGGTATCTCTACAAGGGTCTGCCCCTAGAATTAGGCCTTAAATAACAGGGTCTACCTATTTTCCACTTAGAAGTATTAAGTGGCTTATGAGATTCCATAAAATGTCAGCTAGATGGTACCACTAAGGAGCACATTTCTGAAACTAAGCCTTAAATGAAGGGGTCTGTGTAACACCTACTATCTTGAGGCTCAAAGCTAAGTGCTAAGATGTTGTAGTCATCTATAATACATAACTTTCGATAAGAAAATACGACCATGATAATGGTATCCATAATATTAGAAGCACATGAATATTAAAAAAATCACAGATTTCCAAAAACAACTTTTTCGATTACATTTCAAATCAATATTTCATATTTAGTTACACAATCCCATAATGATTCCCAGGTTTAGATCAAATAAAACTATTACAAATTATGCCAAGAGCGACATATGAAGATGCCCCTTGGATGATCTGAGTACAAAGTAGACATATCAATCATAAATACATCATAATGGAAATAATATTAAAAAGTACCTACATAGCTAGCTTTGTCTCCTACATGTCTTTGGAAGCTTATTCGTTTAACCTACTAAACGTGAAAAGTCCTTAATTCTCAATTTATTCAAATTAAATTTTGAGCACCCAAGAGTTTATGGGGAAAATATAAACTTCGAGACAGACATAAAGCTTAGTATGAATAATACTATTACATTCCAGTTTACTGATATTAAGTGAGACCACGCCAGTTAGCAGAATGGGCTTTCCCTTACTAATATCCTTTTAAAAGCACGTCTTTTACAATCAAAATCCTGCAGTCAAACTTATTATAATAACTAGAGCAATAACATATGCGCTTATAAATTTGTAAACAATGGACAATCTGTCCGTACTATAGTTTTATTTGGCGAACTATTAACCATCGGCTGACTCAGGCCTACTAGGCATAATCAACAATCTAACTTTTGTTAGACACAATATCGAGCATATTCCCTTAACTATAATCTCTTAGGGTCAACTGATCCTAATGTCTTTGCAGGCTCACCAGTAACCTATCTCAACTCTGTATATTCCCTTCCATGTGTAACATTATTTTAGTCCCACCTGTGACAAAGCCCTACACACTAGAATTTTGGACTTATTTTAGCTAGGCACTAATAGTTAAAGCATAGGACGCGACTCCATACTAATGTGATATGGTATTATAATATTTGAATCATAAACTTAAGGTCAACTACCTCATCAAATTTTCCTTGAAAACATTTCTTTCAAAATGATCTAACCCTTTTTAAATCATACTGAAAGAAGGAAATAATGCTCTTTGCTTTACCCATAATTCTCATGCTTTTATATATGCTTTATACAAAACAATATCGATGAAATCTAATCAATGGGGTTTTCTATCCTTCAAAATAAGTTAAAACCCTTTTTAGCTTAGAAAACTTTAAACTATGATGCCAAAGCAATACTGTAACATCCCCTATCTAGAGGCCCAAAACTAAGCTCTACAAATACTGCAGTTATCTATAATATTTGCTTTTGGTCGACTAAATACGGCTATGTTAATGGTATCTACAATAGTAGAAGCACTTGAATATGAAACATAACACATATTTTAAAATAACTTAACTTCATTACATTTCGAAATCAGATGTTTCACATTCTCAATACATAATACCAATACGTCCCCATCCACAGATAAATATACACATTACAAAATAAGCCAAGAGTGGTATGTGAAGATACCCTCATGGATGATAGGGGTCATATAGTCATAATGGACTTAATGCAAACATAGCGGAAATTCAATAAAACATAAAACAAGATCTGTAACTCCTAATTAGCTATCTGTTTGCTTCCTATATGCCTCCGATAGCCTTATTCGTCATCCTACTAAAACAAGAAAAAACTTTAACCCCTCTGCCTACTTGTAACGACCCGGAATTTTTGGGTCGCCAAAATTTAACATTTAATTCATTTTAAATGTTGAATATGAATTATAATTTGAATTTTTAAATAAAAGAATTTAGTTAAATCAATAAACTTTGATTAATTTCAAATATGGCAATTAAATTGAAATTTGATTAATAATAGTATAATATTAGGATTGGGTTAATTGGTAATACTGAGTGAAAATAGATATAAATTAGATTCTAAAATTTAATTTAGGTCTAATTGGGTTTGAGTTTGAATATTGGACCTTGGATGAATTTTGAAGCTGATAAATTATTATTTGGAATTTTATATTAATTTAAAAATGAATTTAATATTATTAAATATTGCAATTAATCCGGTTTAAGTCCAGAATGAACCAGGATAATTTCTAATGTATTTATAAATTCAATATGAATTATAATTAAGTTAATAAAATTTTAAAAGTGGAAAATTTTGAGTGATTTCGATAATCTCGAGAATCGCTAATTAAATAGACGAGTTAAAATAGCCTTCCGGGGCACAGTCTCGGAATTCGACGAAACTAGTTTCATTGGATCCGTAATAGTTAGTTATTACCGAATTTCAATTTTTGTAGCAATCGGAGTTGTAGTTTGACCCCGGCAGCTCGAAACGCACCGAAATCGTTTTAATCGATTTAATTTCAAATTGAACGTTTAATTCCGTATCTCGTGCATACGATCAAATTAACTTACGAAACTTGTTCCATTGTGTCCGGAACGCGGAAAAACCCCAGGATAGCCTGTCGGAACGTGTGATTTGGGATTCGTTTGCATAAGTGGTAAAATAATTTGAGATAACATTTAAATAATATTTTATTATATTATATATTCATTTTAACCCTAAACCCTAGTTTATTTTACCGGCCGCCGCTAGGCATATGTCAATGGCCGAAAACGATTTAGCTTCTTCCTCTCAAATCTCATAATCCACTTAGTAATTCACGAATCTCCCAACTAGAACATTGTAGAGATCGACGTAGGCTTCAGATCCAACGGTTGATTTGGGTTATCGTTGACCGTAGGAGGCGCTTGGAGGTGCCGAACGTGGGCCGTTCGTATGCGTGTTTGGTCGAGAAGGGTGAGCCGAGCTTCACCGCATCGAGGGCCGTGGTGGAGGCTGCGACGAGCTTTAGCATGGCGACATTTGATCGAAGCATCAATGATCATTCGGGGGGCGGCAATCAACCCTAGCTCGTGATGTTTGGGTGCGACCGTGAGCTGAGTTGCGTTCAGGAAGAAGATACGAACGGCTTTGATTTTAAGCCTTATGATGTGCGGCCCTTGTTGTTTGTGGTAAATATAAAAATATAAAGAAAGAGAATTTGTTGTAT
This sequence comes from Allium cepa, assembly GCA_030765085.1. Lineage (NCBI taxonomy): Eukaryota > Viridiplantae > Streptophyta > Magnoliopsida > Asparagales > Amaryllidaceae > Allium > Allium cepa. The sequence continues at coordinate 869,290,860 of CM060937.1, read as the reverse complement.
AAATTATAGTTCGAACTTTGAAATTTAATATCTCACGCGTTTGTAATCAGATTTCGACGAAACGAGAAATGCCGGAATCGCAGAGATGCGTACTACGCAGTGGTGCAGTTCGGAAATCATTCCGGGCAAGTAGGAGTTTAAGTTAAATCGGACGTCGTTCGGTTTAATTTAAATTTCGAACGCTCGCCGAAACTCAATGTGAGTTATTCTCACTCACATCTGGATACTAGTAAAGTAGATAGCTAGTATTGATTGTTTGTTTGGATGTTTAGTTGAATATGTTAATTATTATCAAATTGGATTGATATTATATATGTGATGTGCTAATATTTGTGGATGCAGGGAAAACAGGTTGGAGGGATCCAACGGGATTCCTCACAAAGTAGTAATATTTTTATATTGATGATTATGCCTGTTTATGTATTGTGATTGATAAGTTGGAATTTAATTGCATTGTGATATTGTGGTTTAAACTATAAACCCAGAATATTAATTATAAAAGAAATTGTAGTTAAATTATAAAGAAATTAAATTGGGTTTCAAAGAAATTGAGAAATGGTTAAATAAGAAATTAAAAGAATATAAATATTTGAAACCTGATTTGGATGGAAAACTGAAATAAATTTGTATAGAAATATTACTGGATAAATTATAAATCCAAAATTAATTATATTTGATAAATTGAATTTAGAGAAATAAAGGTATTGTTAAATAATGGATTTAAAAGGGATTAAAATCTGAAATCTATTTTAAAATGTAAATTGGAAGTTTTAAAATTTGGAATGATAATTAAGATAAATGTTATTAGTTGAAGTTTTGGGAAATAAATTTATGTTATAAAACCCTAAAACTTAATTTAATAAATGGACAGAAATCGTGAGAAGGATTTCTGTGATGATTTAGTAGAAATGAGATTTCCTAGGGAAAATCCAAGTTCGAGTTTTAAATTGATTTTATAAAAGAAAGTTTAAAATCTAAACTAATTTTAAAGAATGTTTTAAAAATTATTATTTTAAAGTGATTTTTTTATAAATTAGCAATAGTAAAATTTTATAAATATTTTAATAATTATGTTTACAAATGGATTTGTTTTAAAAGCTAGTTTTGACCTAAGTATATTGAAATAAGAGTTAATCTTTTTACCACTTTATTTTAATATATAGTATAACTTAACCTTAATTTAAATTAAGCTATATCTTTTAAATAGTTTTGCTTTAAAAATTTTGGAATTATATTTTGATTAAATAATTAGTAGTAAATTTATCTATTTAAAGTATACTTTAAATTAAAATGTTTTTAACTGTTTTAAATCTAAACTGTTTTGAACTTGGATATTTCCAATGGAAATATATGGTAAATGATTTACCTTGTAAAGGAGGAATTTTGAGAAATGTTTTCAAATGAGATTTGGAAATTTGGTAATATATCTTTTAAAGATATTTGAGGTAAATAAATAATTTGGGAATTATTTATTGTGTGATGGATGCTATGGATGTTTATGAATATAAATTGATAGTTAAATCACCGACTATCAATATTGGACAAATGCGTTGATCGTTTCGAAGAGACCGGGATCGAGATTTATTTCTCGAAAACCACTTCGATCCGGTTTGTACGTTTTCGTGCGATAAAACGTGTTCGGAGTCGAAGATGGAGCAGTGAAGTGCAAGGGCTAGTCGCTACTAATCCTGAGGATATTTCCAAAATGGATGTAGTAGGAATAGTGCCTTCGGTTCCGTTCGAACCCGGGACGGACTTGTATGGACGAATGCTTTCGTGACATCGTCAGCGGACGATGGGCATTCTAAGGGATATGTGCTATAAAGGTATCGTTTAGCCTCAAGCCTCATCAACCGGGAATGACTGAAAATCAGGGGATATGCAGCAAGGCTTCGTGGGTAGCCCCCACTGGAGAGTAAGGTCATCCCTGTCTAGAGGTTCCTTTTTATTTCGGCTTAGTGGTGCGGTTGCTGATCCCAACCGCGGGGTGATCTTATTCGGAATTGCCCATAGGTGATTCCGGTCTTGTGTTGCAGGGGATGAAGGGAGTAGTCCTCGGTACTGTGATCTAGACCACGTACTGTGACAGGTGGTACCCCAGTGCCTAGTCATTGTTGGAAATCCATTTTCCCTACGTGCCTTTTACGAGTTTTGTTTGTATTACCCACTTCGGTGGCTAGTAGCTGGAATTTAATAATGTAACAATTTCGGCTATTTTATAAGTATTTGTAAATAGACCCTATTATAATATAAGAGGATTTCTATAAAAAGTGTTTTAGCTATCGTAAGGTAAAAACCCGACATGTTTATTTGTGGCGTGGTCTTACGAGATGCTTTTGTTTTCAAAAGGATTTTTGAAACTTTAATAATCAATTGTGTGCATTATTATCAGCTGGTATTCCAGACTGACTCGGGTGTTATTTCGTTATAATGCTCGGGTCAGACCGAGTATTATTTGTTCAGGTCAGGATGCTATGGAGCAGGAGAGGAGCTGGAGTCCGAGACGTATTATATGTACCTATATATATCCGCTGCTATGTTGTATGGTATGTCTGTTATGTGTTGATTGATGTATGAGTTACTCTGATGATATGTTGTATATAAACAGATATAGATTTCATTTGGTGTAAAGTTCTATAGTTACTATTATATTTTATTCCGCTGCGACTGTGAGATTCTGATATTGTTTAGTTTCTTCTTCTTCTATCTCTTTTTCTTTAACCTCAATGGTTCGTATTTCTGTTCCACTTGAGTCAATTAGGGTAGAATAATGTTGATTCAAGGGGTACGGATTTGCGGGATGTCACACTTGGTATCAGAGCTTAGGTTGGCGACAACCTAGGCTTTGGTGGGGTAATTACTCATTTAATAGAGTCGATAGTACTCTATAATGAGTTGAGCGTATTAATAGATATGAGAGCGTACTTGTTAGTGCTTATAAAATTGTTTTTATACTGTGTTGACTTATCGGTTGAGTGTTTATGAATTCTGGTCGGTGCGGGAAGTACAACCGTATCGATAGGGGTTTCTAAACTCTTGAACAAGATAAACCGACATAGTATTGTTTTAAAGTGGGTAAATGAAATAATTTTACCCAAAATTATATTTTGATATAAAAGAAATGATTTTCTAGCTTATTATATATTGGGTGTTTGATGGTTGTTAATACCATGATCAAGTAAGAATCTTGAATTTGATTAAATTTTGAAGTGATAAGCTAATAAGAATAAAGATATTAAAATGGTCTACAACCAAATAGAATAAATTAAATATGTTGCAAATAAGAAGTGAAATTAAAATTTGAATTAAACCAGAATTTAAAACCCGGAAGTTTTGGAAAGGATTTTAAATGTATTGAAAATAAAAGTTTGGGAATGTTTTCCAATATGTTTGAAGGCAATAATGGAATGTTGTTTTGGGTAATATTTTTGAATGGCAACTGTTTTGAAATAAATTTGGGAAAGTAAGAAGCATTGAACTCACTGCAGTCGCTGGAAAATAATCCTGATGATGCTGGCCACATCATTAGAATTCATTTTCGAGTTTCTAAAAGTGATGGATTGCTTCCCTAGTAATTGGTTATGGTATTGTTTGGATTTGTTGGGGATAATAGTTGTTTTGGATATTTCAAAAATGGGAATTTGTTTGGGATATGAACAAATTGTTTTGGGTACAACCAAATTGGTTTGGAAAACATGGAGATGTGATTTGATATACCAAATGGGTATAGATATTTGATATATTTCAAAATGATTTTTAAAAAAAAAAAAAAAAACCGGGCAATTGAATTCTGGAAAATTTTAATTAAATAAAGATGTGAAGGCAAAATGAATCAACCATAACTTGTATGGTGAAGTTGATTTAAGTAAGATAGGAAAATGAAATTTTAGTCATAAAATTAAAATTTGACTTGAGTAAATGGAGGTAAATGAAATTATTAAAATGAATGGAAAGTTGAATTTAATTTGGGATAAGTTAAATAAAATTGAGAATTGGAATTTGAATTTTACTTGGATAAGTAAATAAGTTGGACTTAAAATAAAATTGATTTGGATTAAATTGAAAGGTAAGTTGATTTTGAGATTTGGGTCATTGAGTAATGGATTATACCCATAAGCTATTAAGTATAATACTTATAATTTGAGGTTGTGGATTTGAAGTTTGCAAAGAAATAAATTAAGGGAATTTGTATCCTGAAGAATTCAGATGTATATATATACATATGGAATTTAGAATTGTGATTATAAAATGATGGTGGAGTAAAATGAGCAATATAAGCTTTTAAAATAAATAAGTTGGTGAACTTATAAAAATTGAAAGTGAGATTATAATCACAAATGGAAGTAGTTGAATGGTATGGTGAATTCAAACTTAATCTCAAATGAAATTGTGAATTGAGATAAGGTAAAGTGAGATATAAAGAAGTGAATGAACTTAAGTTAGTAAACAAGTTTTGAACTTGTATATGAAGAACTAAATTTGAGAATTTGGACTTGAATTAAATCTAAGTGAAGTGAAATTAATTTGGATTAGGTATAAAGGTGAAATGTAAATTGCTTATAATTGCATTAAGGAATTCACATTCTTAAGTTATTAAGTAACTTAAATTGGAGATTACAAAATGAGAATGGACTTAAGTGAGCACTTTAAAATCTTGAATGGAAGTAAAGTTGCAAATTTATTAAATGGAAGAGGACTTAAATAAGCAACTTAAACTCTTAAATGGAAATAAAATTTGTTGTGATAATGAAATTGTAATTAAATTTCAGTTGTGAAACAAATAATATTGAAAGAAATTTAAATTCTATTTAAAGAATTATAAGGAAAGGTAGGGATTTAAATTGTTAAATGGAATAATTGGAAAATGGTGATATTATAAATGGATTCAGGGTGAATTGGGAAAGTGTATTAAAAACCTAATACGGATTTGGGTATTGACTAAATTAAATTACAATTTAATGGAATGTGTATTGTAATGAGATGAATAGAATTTTGGTAGTTTAGTCAAAATTTGGAAAGTAAATGAAAATCCAATTGTGGCATGGGGTTTAAATTTGTGGTAACAAATGTTTATTGTGGGGATGGAAATGAATTTAGCTTATGCTGGGATAGTTGAATTGTAAATAAAATTCAACGGAAAGAAATAATTTGAATGGACTCTTTGTTAATAAAATGAACTTAACATGGATTGGATAACTAAACAAAGAGCATTAAATTCGTATATGAATTAAATTTGATTTGAATGAGAATCAAATGAAAATAAAATTTGATATATAAGGAAATAATGAAAATATTGTTAAAGAACTTAAACAAATTGAAAGAAAAATAAAATGGTTGAGAATGAGCTTTATTAAGTAATGTTGAATTAAATTTGTTAGATAATAAAATTTAAATTTGCAAGTGGAATGGCTTTAATAATATTGTGATATGGGAAATGCATTGGAAATATAAGGATGAGATTTGAAAGATGAAAAGCAAGAATATAAACTTAAGATAAATAATAAAATTTGAAAGGTGTGAATAAGAATGTTATTTAAAAAGTTGAATTGTAAGTAGAATGATATTAATATAAACTTGGATTGGTTAATGAAATAAGATGTAAGGAAATGTAATTTAACAATTGCATTGGAAAAAAAAAATGTTTGAGTTGTGAACCTTGTAATGGAGTAAGACTAATATGAATCTAAGTTGAAAATTTATTTTAAATGGTCATAAGCTTAAGTGGCAATTATTTTGCTTGAATGACTGGAATATTTGAATGTATTTAGAATTGAGTTGTTTAAACAACTAAATTGGTTTTGGATAAATTGGAATTTGATTAAGTGGAGTCCAATTAAAATGAAACTAAATTTGGTATGCAAGAAAGAATTGAGGTGTTATGCAATTGAATTGATGTTTGAATAAATTGATATGGATTGGAATCTAATTTAAGGAGTTTGTGAAAGAATGCAAGTGAATTGATTTAAAATAGCATATGGAATGGGTTTTTAAATCAATTGGAATGAATTGACTTCTGGATAAGTGATGTTTGCATATGAATGAGAAATGAATTATAAAAGAAATACTCATGTTTCATGCTTAAAATAAAATTTGATAGTAAATCAAATTGGGAAATGAATTAGTTGAGATTAATAAATGGTGTATAATGAACTTGAATGTAAACCATTTCAAGTGTAATAAAACGAAGTTAGTTTGGATGAAATAGAATGGGCTAAATCTTAATAAAGGGATTTGAGTATAAAGGTAAGGTAAATGAATTAAATGCATATATTCATTATATTGAAGTGAATATGAATTTGTAGTAGTAATTATGAATTGGAATGGCCGAACTTGTATGTAAATCATTTATGTGAAATAAAATGGAGTTTGGCATTAGAAAATAAGTGTGGAACATACTTTAAAGTATGATTTACTTATGATATTATGCAAATATTTGTTTGGAATGTAAATGGATGTGTTTGATTTGCATTTACATTGAAAATGTTGTTAAAATACTCATATCTTTGTAAACTAATGAGTATGTTGAGTAAGTGCAGGAATGCGAGGCGTTCGAGAGGGTTTGAAGCGCGTATATGCATTATATATTAGCTACTTGCTATTAAAATTGCTAAAAGGTACGCCTACGCTAATAAAATTGGAAAAGATATATATCTTGTGTTATATTTTGGTTTCCGGCCGTGTGGGCCGATGTATATATATTTGTGTATCCTGCGATATCGCAGAAGCTCCTCCGTACAGGGGAGACTCTGCCAAAATTTTTCGAAAATTTTGGGAGTTAGAAAATTTTTGGATTTTGGGAAAAGTTAATTAACTTGGAAGGTTATAAATTAAAATTGAAGCTTTAGGGAAGTAAAGCAAACAAGTTTGGGAATTGAGCAAAAAGGATTTTGTGAAGTGTATATAAGCTTTTAACTAAGCAAATGGGGTAAGTAAATGGGTTTGAGAGTATGTTCTACCTTATACAAATTTCGGGGACGAAATTTTTATAAGGGGGGAGGAATGTAACGACCCGGAATTTTTGGGTCGCCAAAATTTAACATTTAATTCATTTTAAATGTTGAATATGAATTATAATTTGAATTTTTAAATAAAAGAATTTAGTTAAATCAATAAACTTTGATTAATTTCAAATATGGCAATTAAATTGAAATTTGATTAATAATAGTATAATATTAGGATTGGGTTAATTGGTAATACTGAGTGAAAATAGATATAAATTAGATTCTAAAATTTAATTTAGGTCTAATTGGGTTTGAGTTTGAATATTGGACCTTGGATGAATTTTGAAGCTGATAAATTATTATTTGGAATTTTATATTAATTTAAAAATGAATTTAATATTATTAAATATTGCAATTAATCCGGTTTAAGTCCAGAATGAACCAGGATAATTTCTAATGTATTTATAAATTCAATATGAATTATAATTAAGTTAATAAAATTTTAAAAGTGGAAAATTTTGAGTGATTTCGATAATCTCGAGAATCGCTAATTAAATAGACGAGTTAAAATAGCCTTCCGGGGCACAGTCTCGGAATTCGACGAAACTAGTTTCATTGGATCCGTAATAGTTAGTTATTACCGGATTTCAATTTTTGTAGCAATCGGAGTTGTAGTTTGACCCCGGCAGCTCGAAACGCACCGAAATCGTTTTAATCGATTTAATTTCAAATTGAACGTTTAATTCCGTATCTCGTGCATACGATCAAATTAACTTACGAAACTTGTTCCATTGTGTCCGGAACGCGGAAAAACCCCAGGATAGCCTGTCGGAACGTGTGATTTGGGATTCGTTTGCATAAGTGGTAAAATAATTTGAGATAACATTTAAATAATATTTTATTATATTATATATTCATTTTAACCCTAAACCCTAGTTTATTTTACCGGCCGCCGCTAAGCATATGTCAATGGCCGAAAACGATTTAGCTTCTTCCTCTCAAATCTCATAATCCACTTAGTAATTCACGAATCTCCCAACTAGAACATTGTAGAGATCGACGTAGGCTTCAGATCCAACGGTTGATTTGGGTTATCGTTGACCGTAGGAGGCGCTTGGAGGTGCCGAACGTGGGCCGTTCGTATGCGTGTTTGGTCGAGAAGGGTGAGCCGAGCTTCACCGCATCGAGGGCCGTGGTGGAGGCTGCGACGAGCTTTAGCATGGCGACATTTGATCGAAGCATCAATGATCATTCGGGGGGCGGCAATCAACCCTAGCTCGTGATGTTTGGGTGCGACCGTGAGCTGAGTTGCGTTCAGGAAGAAGATACGAACGGCTTTGATTTTAAGCCTTATGATGTGCGGCCCTTGTTGTTTGTGGTAAATATAAAAATATAAAGAAAGAGAATTTGTTGTATAAATTATAGTTCGAACTTTGAAATTTAATATCTCACGCGTTTGTAATCAGATTTCGACGAAACGAGAAATGCCGGAATCGCAGAGATGCGTACTACGCAGTGGTGCAGTTCGGAAATCATTCCGGGCAAGTAGGAGTTTAAGTTAAATCGGACGTCGTTCGGTTTAATTTAAATTTCGAACGCTCGCCGAAACTCAATGTGAGTTATTCTCACTCACATCTGGATACTAGTAAAGTAGATAGCTAGTATTGATTGTTTGTTTGGATGTTTAGTTGAATATGTTAATTATTATCAAATTGGATTGATATTATATATGTGATGTGCTAATATTTGTGGATGCAGGGAAAACAGGTTGGAGGGATCCAACGGGATTCCTCACAAAGTAGTAATATTTTTATATTGATGATTATGCCTGTTTATGTATTGTGATTGATAAGTTGGAATTTAATTGCATTGTGATATTGTGGTTTAAACTATAAACCCAGAATATTAATTATAAAAGAAATTGTAGTTAAATTATAAAGAAATTAAATTGGGTTTCAAAGAAATTGAGAAATGGTTAAATAAGAAATTAAAAGAATATAAATATTTGAAACCTGATTTGGATGGAAAACTGAAATAAATTTGTATAGAAATATTACTGGATAAATTATAAATCCAAAATTAATTATATTTGATAAATTGAATTTAGAGAAATAAAGGTATTGTTAAATAATGGATTTAAAAGGGATTAAAATCTGAAATCTATTTTAAAATGTAAATTGGAAGTTTTAAAATTTGGAATGATAATTAAGATAAATGTTATTAGTTGAAGTTTTGGGAAATAAATTTATGTTATAAAACCCTAAAACTTAATTTAATAAATGGACAGAAATCGTGAGAAGGATTTCTGTGATGATTTAGTAGAAATGAGATTTCCTAGGGAAAATCCAAGTTCGAGTTTTAAATTGATTTTATAAAAGAAAGTTTAAAATCTAAACTAATTTTAAAGAATGTTTTAAAAATTATTATTTTAAAGTGATTTTTTTATAAATTAGCAATAGTAAAATTTTATAAATATTTTAATAATTATGTTTACAAATGGATTTGTTTTAAAAGCTAGTTTTGACCTAAGTATATTGAAATAAGAGTTAATCTTTTTACCACTTTATTTTAATATATAGTATAACTTAACCTTAATTTAAATTAAGCTATATCTTTTAAACAGTTTTGCTTTAAAAATTTTGGAATTATATTTTGATTGAATAATTAGTAGTAAATTTATCTATTTAAAGTATACTTTAAATTAAAATGTTTTTAACTGTTTTAAATCTAAACTGTTTTGAACTTGGATATTTCCAATGGAAATATATGGTAAATGATTTACCTTGTAAAGGAGGAATTTTGAGAAATGTTTTCAAATGAGATTTGGAAATTTGGTAATATATCTTTTAAAGATATTTGAGGTAAATAAATAATTTGGGAATTATTTATTGTGTGATGGATGCTATGGATGTTTATGAATATAAATTGATAGTTAAATCACCGACTATCAATATTGGACAAATGCGTTGATCGTTTCGAAGAGACCGGGATCGAGATTTATTTCTCGAAAACCACTTCGATCCGGTTTGTACGTTTTCGTGCGATAAAACGTGTTCGGAGTCGAAGATGGAGCAGTGAAGTGCAAGGGCTAGTCGCTACTAATCCTGAGGATATTTCCAAAATGGATGTAGTAGGAATAGTGCCTTCGGTTCCGTTCGAACCCGGGACGGACTTGTATGGACGAATGCTTTCGTGACATCGTCAGCGGACGATGGGCATTCTAAGGGATATGTGCTATAAAGGTATCGTTTAGCCTCAAGCCTCATCAACCGGGAATGACTGAAAATCAGGGGATATGCAGCAAGGCTTCGTGGGTAGCCCCCACTGGAGAGTAAGGTCATCCCTGTCTAGAGGTTCCTTTTTATTTCGGCTTAGTGGTGCGGTTGCTGATCCCAACCGCGGGGTGATCTTATTCGGAATTGCCCATAGGTGATTCCGGTCTTGTGTTGCAGGGGATGAAGGGAGTAGTCCTCGGTACTGTGATCTAGACCACGTACTGTGACAGGTGGTACCCCAGTGCCTAGTCATTGTTGGAAATCCATTTTCCCTACGTGCCTTTTACGAGTTTTGTTTGTATTACCCACTTCGGTGGCTAGTAGCTGGAATTTAATAATGTAACAATTTCGGCTATTTTATAAGTATTTGTAAATAGACCCTATTATAATATAAGAGGATTTCTATAAAAAGTGTTTTAGCTATCGTAAGGTAAAAACCCGACATGTTTATTTGTGGCGTGGTCTTACGAGATGCTTTTGTTTTCAAAAGGATTTTTGAAACTTTAATAATCAATTGTGTGCATTATTATCAGCTGGTATTCCAGACTGACTCGGGTGTTATTTCGTTATATTGCTCGGGTCAGACCGAGTATTATTTGTTCAGGTCAGGATGCTATGGAGCAGGAGAGGAGCTGGAGTCCGAGACGTATTATATGTACCTATATATATCCGCTGCTATGTTGTATGGTATGTCTGTTATGTGTTGATTGATGTATGAGTTACTCTGATGATATGTTGTATATAAACAGATATAGATTTCATTTGGTGTAAAGTTCTATAGTTACTATTATATTTTATTCCGCTGCGACTGTGAGATTCTGATATTGTTTAGTTTCTTCTTCTTCTATCTCTTTTTCTTTAACCTCAATGGTTCGTATTTCTGTTCCACTTGAGTCAATTAGGGTAGAATAATGTTGATTCAAGGGGTACGGATTTGCGGGATGTCACACTTGGTATCAGAGCTTAGGTTGGCGACAACCTAGGCTTTGGTGGGGTAATTACTCATTTAATAGAGTCGATAGTACTCTATAATGAGTTGAGCGTATTAATAGATATGAGAGCGTACTTGTTAGTGCTTATAAAATTGTTTTTATACTGTGTTGACTTATCGGTTGAGTGTTTATGAATTCTGGTCGGTGCGGGAAGTACAACCGTATCGATAGGGGTTTCTAAACTCTTGAACAAGATAAACCGACATAGTATTGTTTTAAAGTGGGTAAATGAAATAATTTTACCCAAAATTATATTTTGATATAAAAGAAATGATTTTCTAGCTTATTATATATTGGGTGTTTGATGGTTGTTAATACCATGATCAAGTAAGAATCTTGAATTTGATTAAATTTTGAAGTGATAAGCTAATAAGAATAAAGATATTAAAATGGTCTACAACCAAATAGAATAAATTAAATATGTTGCAAATAAGAAGTGAAATTAAAATTTGAATTAAACCAGAATTTAAAACCCGGAAGTTTTGGAAAGGATTTTAAATGTATTGAAAATAAAAGTTTGGGAATGTTTTCCAATATGTTTGAAGGCAATAATGGAATGTTGTTTTGGGTAATATTTTTGAATGGCAACTGTTTTGAAATAAATTTGGGAAAGTAAGAAGCATTGAACTCACTGCAGTCGCTGGAAAATAATCCTGATGATGCTGGCCACATCATTAGAATTCATTTTCGAGTTTCTAAAAGTGATGGATTGCTTCCCTAGTAATTGGTTATGGTATTGTTTGGATTTGTTGGGGATAATAGTTGTTTTGGATATTTCAAAAATGGGAATTTGTTTGGGATATGAACAAATTGTTTTGGGTACAACCAAATTGGTTTGGAAAACATGGAGATGTGATTTGATATACCAAATGGGTATAGATATTTGATATATTTCAAAATGATTTTAAAAAAAAAAAAAAAAAAACCGGGCAATTGAATTCTGGAAAATTTTAATTAAATAAAGATGTGAAGGCAAAATGAATCAACCATAACTTGTATGGTGAAGTTGATTTAAGTAAGATAGGAAAATGAAATTTTAGTCATAAAATTAAAATTTGACTTGAGTAAATGGAGGTAAATGAAATTATTAAAATGAATGGAAAGTTGAATTTAATTTGGGATAAGTTAAATAAAATTGAGAATTGGAATTTGAATTTTACTTGGATAAGTAAATAAGTTGGACTTAAAATAAAATTGATTTGGATTAAATTGAAAGGTAAGTTGATTTTGAGATTTGGGTCATTGAGTAATGGATTATACCCATAAGCTATTAAGTATAATACTTATAATTTGAGGTTGTGGATTTGAAGTTTGCAAAGAAATAAATTAAGGGAATTTGTATCCTGAAGAATTCAGATGTATATATATACATATGGAATTTAGAATTGTGATTATAAAATGATGGTGGAGTAAAATGAGCAATATAAGCTTTTAAAATAAATAAGTTGGTGAACTTATAAAAATTGAAAGTGAGATTATAATCACAAATGGAAGTAGTTGAATGGTATGGTGAATTCAAACTTAATCTCAAATGAAATTGTGAATTGAGATAAGGTAAAGTGAGATATAAAGAAGTGAATGAACTTAAGTTAGTAAACAAGTTTTGAACTTGTATATGAAGAACTAAATTTGAGAATTTGGACTTGAATTAAATCTAAGTGAAGTGAAATTAATTTGGATTAGGTATAAAGGTGAAATGTAAATTGCTTATAATTGCATTAAGGAATTCACATTCTTAAGTTATTAAGTAACTTAAATTGGAGATTACAAAATGAGAATGGACTTAAGTGAGCACTTTAAAATCTTGAATGGAAGTAAAGTTGCAAATTTATTAAATGGAAGAGGACTTAAATAAGCAACTTAAACTCTTAAATGGAAATAAAATTTGTTGTGATAATGAAATTGTAATTAAATTTCAGTTGTGAAACAAATAATATTGAAAGAAATTTAAATTCTATTTAAAGAATTATAAGGAAAGGTAGGGATTTAAATTGTTAAATGGAATAATTGGAAAATGGTGATATTATAAATGGATTCAGGGTGAATTGGGAAAGTGTATTAAAAACCTAATACGGATTTGGGTATTGACTAAATTAAATTACAATTTAATGGAATGTGTATTGTAATGAGATGAATAGAATTTTGGTAGTTTAGTCAAAATTTGGAAAGTAAATGAAAATCCAATTGTGGCATGGGGTTTAAATTTGTGGTAACAAATGTTTATTGTGGGGATGGAAATGAATTTAGCTTATGTTGGGATAGTTGAATTGTAAATAAAATTCAACGGAAAGAAATAATTTGAATGGACTCTTTGTTAATAAAATGAACTTAACATGGATTGGATAACTAAACAAAGAGCATTAAATTCGTATATGAATTAAATTTGATTTGAATGAGAATCAAATGAAAATAAAATTTGATATATAAGGAAATAATGAAAATATTGTTAAAGAACTTAAACAAATTGAAAGAAAAATAAAATGGTTGAGAATGAGCTTTATTAAGTAATGTTGAATTAAATTTGTTAGATAATAAAATTTAAATTTGCAAGTGGAATGGCTTTAATAATATTGTGATATGGGAAATGCATTGGAAATATAAGGATGAGATTTGAAAGATGAAAAGCAAGAATATAAACTTAAGATAAATAATAAAATTTGAAAGGTGTGAATAAGAATGTTATTTAAAAAGTTGAATTGTAAGTAGAATGATATTAATATAAACTTGGATTGGTTAATGAAATAAGATGTAAGGAAATGTAATTTAACAATTGCATTGGAAAAAAAAAAATGTTTGAGTTGTGAACCTTGTAATGGAGTAAGACTAATATGAATCTAAGTTGAAAATTTATTTTAAATGGTCATAAGCTTAAGTGGCAATTATTTTGCTTGAATGACTGGAATATTTGAATGTATTTAGAATTGAGTTGTTTAAACAACTAAATTGGTTTTGGATAAATTGGAATTTGATTAAGTGGAGTCCAATTAAAATGAAACTAAATTTGGTATGCAAGAAAGAATTGAGGTGTTATGCAATTGAATTGATGTTTGAATAAATTGATATGGATTGGAATCTAATTTAAGGAGTTTGTGAAAGAATGCAAGTGAATTGATTTAAAATAGCATATGGAATGGGTTTTTAAATCAATTGGAATGAATTGACTTCTGGATAAGTGATGTTTGCATATGAATGAGAAATGAATTATAAAAGAAATACTCATGTTTCATGCTTAAAATAAAATTTGATAGTAAATCAAATTGGGAAATGAATTAGTTGAGATTAATAAATGGTGTATAATGAACTTGAATGTAAACCATTTCAAGTGTAATAAAACGAAGTTAGTTTGGATGAAATAGAATGGGCTAAATCTTAATAAAGGGATTTGAGTATAAAGGTAAGGTAAATGAATTAAATGCATATATTCATTATATTGAAGTGAATATGAATTTGTAGTAGTAATTATGAATTGGAATGGCCGAACTTGTATGTAAATCATTTATGTGAAATAAAATGGAGTTTGGCATTAGAAAATAAGTGTGGAACATACTTTAAAGTATGATTTACTTATGATATTATGCAAATATTTGTTTGGAATGTAAATGGATGTGTTTGATTTGCATTTACATTGAAAATGTTGTTAAAATACTCATATCTTTGTAAACTAATGAGTATGTTGAGTAAGTGCAGGAATGCGAGGCGTTCGAGAGGGTTTGAAGCGCGTATATGCATTATATATTAGCTACTTGCTATTAAAATTGCTAAAAGGTACGCCTACGCTAATAAAATTGGAAAAGATATATATCTTGTGTTATATTTTGGTTTCCGGCCGTGTGGGCCGATGTATATATATTTGTGTATCCTGCGATATCGCAGAAGCTCCTCCGTACAGGGGAGACTCTGCCAAAATTTTTCGAAAATTTTGGGAGTTAGAAAATTTTTGGATTTTGGGAAAAGTTAATTAACTTGGAAGGTTATAAATTAAAATTGAAGCTTTAGGGAAGTAAAGCAAACAAGTTTGGGAATTGAGCAAAAAGGATTTTGTGAAGTGTATATAAGCTTTTAACTAAGCAAATGGGGTAAGTAAATGGGTTTGAGAGTATGTTCTACCTTATACAAATTTCGGGGACGAAATTTTTATAAGGGGGGAGGAATGTAACGACCCGGAATTTTTGGGTCGCCAAAATTTAACATTTAATTCATTTTAAATGTTGAATATGAATTATAATTTGAATTTTTAAATAAAAGAATTTAGTTAAATCAATAAACTTTGATTAATTTCAAATATGGCAATTAAATTGAAATTTGATTAATAATAGTATAATATTAGGATTGGGTTAATTGGTAATACTGAGTGAAAATAGATATAAATTAGATTCTAAAATTTAATTTAGGTCTAATTGGGTTTGAGTTTGAATATTGGACCTTGGATGAATTTTGAAGCTGATAAATTATTATTTGGAATTTTATATTAATTTAAAAATGAATTTAATATTATTAAATATTGCAATTAATCCGGTTTAAGTCCAGAATGAACCAGGATAATTTCTAATGTATTTATAAATTCAATATGAATTATAATTAAGTTAATAAAATTTTAAAAGTGGAAAATTTTGAGTGATTTCGATAATCTCGAGAATCGCTAATTAAATAGACGAGTTAAAATAGCCTTCCGGGGCACAGTCTCGGAATTCGACGAAACTAGTTTCATTGGATCCGTAATAGTTAGTTATTACCGGATTTCAATTTTTGTAGCAATCGGAGTTGTAGTTTGACCCCGGCAGCTCGAAACGCACCGAAATCGTTTTAATCGATTTAATTTCAAATTGAACGTTTAATTCCGTATCTCGTGCATACGATCAAATTAACTTACGAAACTTGTTCCATTGTGTCCGGAACGCGGAAAAACCCCAGGATAGCCTGTCGGAACGTGTGATTTGGGATTCGTTTGCATAAGTGGTAAAATAATTTGAGATAACATTTAAATAATATTTTATTATATTATATATTCATTTTAACCCTAAACCCTAGTTTATTTTACCGGCCGCCGCTAAGCATATGTCAATGGCCGAAAACGATTTAGCTTCTTCCTCTCAAATCTCATAATCCACTTAGTAATTCACGAATCTCCCAACTAGAACATTGTAGAGATCGACGTAGGCTTCAGATCCAACGGTTGATTTGGGTTATCGTTGACCGTAGGAGGCGCTTGGAGGTGCCGAACGTGGGCCGTTCGTATGCGTGTTTGGTCGAGAAGGGTGAGCCGAGCTTCACCGCATCGAGGGCCGTGGTGGAGGCTGCGACGAGCTTTAGCATGGCGACATTTGATCGAAGCATCAATGATCATTCGGGGGGCGGCAATCAACCCTAGCTCGTGATGTTTGGGTGCGACCGTGAGCTGAGTTGCGTTCAGGAAGAAGATACGAACGGCTTTGATTTTAAGCCTTATGATGTGCGGCCCTTGTTGTTTGTGGTAAATATAAAAATATAAAGAAAGAGAATTTGTTGTATAAATTATAGTTCGAACTTTGAAATTTAATATCTCACGCGTTTGTAATCAGATTTCGACGAAACGAGAAATGCCGGAATCGCAGAGATGCGTACTACGCAGTGGTGCAGTTCGGAAATCATTCCGGGCAAGTAGGAGTTTAAGTTAAATCGGACGTCGTTCGGTTTAATTTAAATTTCGAACGCTCGCCGAAACTCAATGTGAGTTATTCTCACTCACATCTGGATACTAGTAAAGTAGATAGCTAGTATTGATTGTTTGTTTGGATGTTTAGTTGAATATGTTAATTATTATCAAATTGGATTGATATTATATATGTGATGTGCTAATATTTGTGGATGCAGGGAAAACAGGTTGGAGGGATCCAACGGGATTCCTCACAAAGTAGTAATATTTTTATATTGATGATTATGCCTGTTTATGTATTGTGATTGATAAGTTGGAATTTAATTGCATTGTGATATTGTGGTTTAAACTATAAACCCAGAATATTAATTATAAAAGAAATTGTAGTTAAATTATAAAGAAATTAAATTGGGTTTCAAAGAAATTGAGAAATGGTTAAATAAGAAATTAAAAGAATATAAATATTTGAAACCTGATTTGGATGGAAAACTGAAATAAATTTGTATAGAAATATTACTGGATAAATTATAAATCCAAAATTAATTATATTTGATAAATTGAATTTAGAGAAATAAAGGTATTGTTAAATAATGGATTTAAAAGGGATTAAAATCTGAAATCTATTTTAAAATGTAAATTGGAAGTTTTAAAATTTGGAATGATAATTAAGATAAATGTTATTAGTTGAAGTTTTGGGAAATAAATTTATGTTATAAAACCCTAAAACTTAATTTAATAAATGGACAGAAATCGTGAGAAGGATTTCTGTGATGATTTAGTAGAAATGAGATTTCCTAGGGAAAATCCAAGTTCGAGTTTTAAATTGATTTTATAAAAGAAAGTTTAAAATCTAAACTAATTTTAAAGAATGTTTTAAAAATTATTATTTTAAAGTGATTTTTTTATAAATTAGCAATAGTAAAATTTTATAAATATTTTAATAATTATGTTTACAAATGGATTTGTTTTAAAAGCTAGTTTTGACCTAAGTATATTGAAATAAGAGTTAATCTTTTTACCACTTTATTTTAATATATAGTATAACTTAACCTTAATTTAAATTAAGCTATATCTTTTAAACAGTTTTGCTTTAAAAATTTTGGAATTATATTTTGATTAAATAATTAGTAGTAAATTTATCTATTTAAAGTATACTTTAAATTAAAATGTTTTTAACTGTTTTAAATCTAAACTGTTTTGAACTTGGATATTTCCAATGGAAATATATGGTAAATGATTTACCTTGTAAAGGAGGAATTTTGAGAAATGTTTTCAAATGAGATTTGGAAATTTGGTAATATATCTTTTAAAGATATTTGAGGTAAATAAATAATTTGGGAATTATTTATTGTGTGATGGATGCTATGGATGTTTATGAATATAAATTGATAGTTAAATCACCGACTATCAATATTGGACAAATGCGTTGATCGTTTCGAAGAGACCGGGATCGAGATTTATTTCTCGAAAACCACTTCGATCCGGTTTGTACGTTTTCGTGCGATAAAACGTGTTCGGAGTCGAAGATGGAGCAGTGAAGTGCAAGGGCTAGTCGCTACTAATCCTGAGGATATTTCCAAAATGGATGTAGTAGGAATAGTGCCTTCGGTTCCGTTCGAACCCGGGACGGACTTGTATGGACGAATGCTTTCGTGACATCGTCAGCGGACGATGGGCATTCTAAGGGATATGTGCTATAAAGGTATCGTTTAGCCTCAAGCCTCATCAACCGGGAATGACTGAAAATCAGGGGATATGCAGCAAGGCTTCGTGGGTAGCCCCCACTGGAGAGTAAGGTCATCCCTGTCTAGAGGTTCCTTTTTATTTCGGCTTAGTGGTGCGGTTGCTGATCCCAACCGCGGGGTGATCTTATTCGGAATTGCCCATAGGTGATTCCGGTCTTGTGTTGCAGGGGATGAAGGGAGTAGTCCTCGGTACTGTGATCTAGACCACGTACTGTGACAGGTGGTACCCCAGTGCCTAGTCATTGTTGGAAATCCATTTTCCCTACGTGCCTTTTACGAGTTTTGTTTGTATTACCCACTTCGGTGGCTAGTAGCTGGAATTTAATAATGTAACAATTTCGGCTATTTTATAAGTATTTGTAAATAGACCCTATTATAATATAAGAGGATTTCTATAAAAAGTGTTTTAGCTATCGTAAGGTAAAAACCCGACATGTTTATTTGTGGCGTGGTCTTACGAGATGCTTTTGTTTTCAAAAGGATTTTTGAAACTTTAATAATCAATTGTGTGCATTATTATCAGCTGGTATTCCAGACTGACTCGGGTGTTATTTCGTTATAATGCTCGGGTCAGACCGAGTATTATTTGTTCAGGTCAGGATGCTATGGAGCAGGAGAGGAGCTGGAGTCCGAGACGTATTATATGTACCTATATATATCCGCTGCTATGTTGTATGGTATGTCTGTTATGTGTTGATTGATGTATGAGTTACTCTGATGATATGTTGTATATAAACAGATATAGATTTCATTTGGTGTAAAGTTCTATAGTTACTATTATATTTTATTCCGCTGCGACTGTGAGATTCTGATATTGTTTAGTTTCTTCTTCTTCTATCTCTTTTTCTTTAACCTCAATGGTTCGTATTTCTGTTCCACTTGAGTCAATTAGGGTAGAATAATGTTGATTCAAGGGGTACGGATTTGCGGGATGTCACACTACTCAAATTAATTTTGAGCACCTGAGAGTTTAAGGGGAAAACATAAACTTTAATTAGACATAAAGCCTGTTATGTATAATACTATACATCCCGGTTTAATATGTTAAGTGAGACCACGCCGCTTAGCAGAACGGGTTTACCCCACCGACATCCTTTTAAAACATATCTTTGCAAAACATTTTTCCTGCGACCAAAATTGATTAAACACTATAAAGCATCATTACAAAAATATCATGTAATAAAAAACATTTCATGCTCGAAAACATAAATTTAGTTTGGCTAACTTTAACCTTTGGCTGACTCGGGTGTAACGGTCCGTATTTTTAACTATTTTAAATTATTGAATTTAATGTGAATAATGGATAAAAGTGGTTAAAAAAAAAATTAAATAATTTTTTAGTGTAATTTATTTGAATATGAACTTGAATAAAACATTGAAATAACTAATTTAAAAGATTTTAGAGATAACAAGTATTGAAATAAATTCTATGTATTGACTATGTTTATAATCATTAACAGAAGTTGAATAATAAATGTGAATTATTTAGATAGAAATAAAATAATGTTGATAACTAAAATTTATTTTAAATTTAATGATTTATCAATATTGATTTATCGGGTAATTAAATTGTTTAAATTTATGTCGAAATTATGAAAATAATGGAATTTTGGATTTAATGAGAATGAAAATAGCTTTGAAAATTGATTTGGATTTTGTTTAAAGATAAATGAAGATGGTTAACATTTAAAATTGGATTTAAATGTGAATAATTAAAAGTTGTAAATTTTATATTTTAATTAATGAGTAAAAATAGCCATTCTGGCCACTGTCTCGAATTTCAAAGAAACCAGTTTCATCGAATCTGTAATAGTGAGTTATTGCAGGATTTCAAGTTTCGTAGTGATCGGACTTGTCGTTTGGCCATGCGAGCTTGAAACGCATGAAAATCAATTTAACGAATTCGATAAGACGAATTGACTTTGAAAAGCTATCTTCCACATATGATCGAATCAGGCCTCAAAACTAGTTCCATCGCGTTTAGAATTGGGATAAAACATTATGAACACCAGGTGGCATGCCTCGATTCGAGTCAGACGGTTTTGGACCTAACTATATAAATACGGCATGAGATACGAATTTTTTTTATTATACTAGTTTAAAACCTTTAACCGTCTGTTCTCTTTTAATGGCCGAAAATGACCAATCTTTTTCCTCTGATTTCTCTTCATCCATTCCGCGAAATCAAAAATTTCCAAAAGAAAAATTGTAGAGCTCGACGAGCTCTATACATTAACGGTTGATTCATGCTACTACGTCATGAAATTGGCAGAATTTGGTTTTGAGTGTGTGGCGACCCGAGATTTTGGTGATATTATTTCAATCTGATTAATTAAAACACAAACTTATCATTTTAAAAACAAATAAGACTTTTGGCCATACACATATATTGTGAAGGAAACTATGATTCGAAAGTTCAAAATAAAGTCTCTCAAAAATTTTAAAATAAAATCTATCTTATTCATATTAAATATAAGTGTGTGTGTGTGTGTCTATATATATATATATATATATATATATATATATATATATATATATATATATATATATAAAAGAGTACAGTTAAGTATTGATAACTTAAACTCAAAATATATGTGTAAAAGAATAGAAATAAAGGTGTATAAGTGGTTATTGTGTGTATGCAACATAACTTAAAAATTGTAACAATAACTATAACAACTTTATAGTAGGGACATAAGGCATAAAGCAAAACAAGGTAAGTGTTGTATGTATGTGAGTTTAGATATGCAAGGAAATAAATAAAAAAATCTATATGTACATACAAAATCAATGGGATAAGTATGTAGTCAAGTAGACATTTGCATTTAATGTTATCAACTCTAGCACAAAAACAAGGTCATTTCGAAATGTTATGAATCATTTCATTTTCCACAAAATCTTGTCTGGTCAAATAAGAAAAGAAAAAGTCTCTGACCAAAGAAACAATTTTTGTACCAGCAAATACTTATCTTGTAAAACCTTTTCTATATAAATATATATGTGTATCCTCTTGTTCCGTTTTCGTTCATCAAGACTTAGCATATCATAAAATAAGAAAGCATTTCATCTTACAACTGAAGTTGAATTAACAACTCAAATTTACAACTCAACTAAGCAAAACAAGAGGATCGAAGAAGATCAAGCTAACAGCTTTTCCAAAAAAAGGGGAAGTTGCTCTGTTCAAACTTTTCTCAGGTGAGTAAACAATTCTTTTTTTAAGTTTTAAAATCTGTTCAAAACTATGTCGCATGCAGTAAAACTTTATATAAATTGTAAAAGTGCTTGTTAGATTGTTGTATATGATTTCATACGTATATATTATGAATATTTAAGAGGGCATGTCAGTGTTTTAGCTCTGTTCTTCACTTCATATTGCAGATAGAGTTCAAAAATTTAATGCTCTTCATCTGATATTTTTAATCTTCAATGTATAAACAAGAATTGGTTGTTACAACAAGATATATGTTTTAAAAATAGTTCCAAGAAAAATCTGAAGCTAGTTTGAATAATAAGAAGGAAGAACAGTAAAGATTCAACCCATATGAAAATTTCGATCTTAATATTTTGCTAATTCAAGTATACAATTTGAATTGTTATCAAAAATGATGATTTTTAAAATTAAAATCATGAATTTTAATTAAGTAACTCAAGAGATATTGAGTAATGAACGAAGATTGAGATTGTAATAACTCGGTTTTTGATCATCTGTTAATTGATAATTAGCAGAATATAATTTATTTAAAATGCTGATTTGTATGTTAAACAAATTAATTTTTGATAAAATCTAGATATATATATGTTTAGGAGACTATATGGATAGGATATTTGGAAATTTGGATACTTGGAAATTAATTGTAATTATCTATAGGATATTTGGAAATTTGGAAAGTATGGATACCTATATTTTGTGAATAAGTATTTATAAAAAGGGTTGTTGTGAGGACCCGCAAATCTGTACTCCTTGAATATGCACTAATCTCCATCGATTAACTCAAGATGAACGGAAATACGTATTCTCAGGGTTTTAAGAAGAAGAAAAAGAAAGAAGGAGAGAGAAAAAGATAGAATAGAACAGAAAGAAAACAACAAAACAACATCAGAATCTCCCAATTCGCAGCGGAACAACATATAATAGATAATGAATAATATTTAAACAAAGAACTATATCAGTTATTACATTTCATCATATTACATTACATTACATCATCAGAGTGTACAACAACAAACAAACAGCGGAAAAGAAATACTATCTACTAGTGAATACGCCATGCCATCCAGCTTGCCTCTAGCAACTCCTGAATTCCAGAATATCCTGATAAACCTTAACTCTTGACTGCCCGTGTGGAAATTGGTAGGCACCCAGAGTTTAGGAAGGAAAACAATAAACTCCGAGTCAGTCATGTGACTGGTGTGAGAACTCAAAACAGTTTATTTATCTTTAAAATCAAAATAGAGGAATATTTTTAAAGTCAATTCGCAATGCTTTTAAAAACGAGACTACCATAAGGCCTCCTGCACACACACACACACATTACAAACGCAGAATCGAAGGAGATTTCTCCTTATGATAGTCAAAGATGCTTGATACGCATTAAAAAGAAACATTTGATATTATTACTAGTGCATAGTGTAGAAAAAATTATTTCGAAAGTAAAGATATAAATCTTAGCCAACATAGACATTTCGCACTTATGCCTACTATAGCTACCATGTTCAATAGCAGGTTACCGCCACATTCCATGGCAGGTTATACAACTAAAACCGTACAAGATCGTATTGTTTCTTTGGATTTCCAACAAATGGTCAGGCCAAGGAACTTCCCATTGCCACATGAGAACGCCTCTGGAAGGACGTCCCGAGAACCTAACCGGATCTCTGCCAACACAAGGCCGGGTTACCTTTCAAACTAGGTAACAACTGACACGAGTATGCCATCCCCCGGTCCTTTGGGACCATTATCCGAGCGCTCGTAACCAACATCACACCAAAATAATAAAGTGTTTCAACATGAATAAGTATCTGGGGTCCATACCATGATACCACCCTTTTCCAGAAGGAAATGCACATACCCTAAAGGTAGCTACCCCTCATAACCTTGCTGCATCTTTCCTGTTTTGACCATTCCGCGGTGTGAGGTTCGACGAAGTCTCGTCCACAAAGCCACGCTTTATACAAAAGCTGTGCTTTGGGTCAACAAATGATCACAAAGATAAGTGATCAAACAAATGATCATATCACAAATGATCAAACAATGATCACCAAGATAAGTGATCAAACAAATGATCATATCACAAATGATCAAACAATGATCATTTCACAGCAACACTCAGCATGTCACATTACCAAATTGGGAATATATTGCTAAAAACCTTCAACTACATAACCTCTGAGCTCGTACGTCTCAGAGAAGGGTGTTAAGCTAAGAGAATAAATTCTCCGCCACCAACAGAAATATATTTGAAAGAAATCAGCTTTATATCTCAATTTGTAATGTCAGACATACTATCCATACAAGTCTGTTCCGGGATCGAACAGAACCGAAGGCACTTACAAAGAAGTCCTTGCAATCTGGATATTCACTAATCACGTTCAGACTTCCCATCACATATGGAGTCTCTATACCGGGGACCAGTCGATGCAAAGACATTCGACGAGTTGTCCTTTCGCTTTCAAAAATATCCGGTCTTCAATGCTATCCATTACGTCGTATCACTATTCGGAATGGGTAATCCGAATAACGAGCGCAATAATTTAAAAATAAGTGTGGCATTCAAATTCAGCAAATCACAACAAATACCCATTCAAAGGTAAATATTGATAGTCGGTTATTGAACTATCAATGGATATGCCCAACATCACCAGATTCCAAATAATTTTCCAAATTATTTATTTCCCAAAAATATCTTTACAAGATATATAATTTTCACACTTCAACCATTTGAAAACAAATTTCAAATCACTTTTCATTCTTACCACTTTTGAAAACAATTTCAATCATTTTCCTTACGCGGAAATACTTTCATTTCAACATGGTTCATTTAAACCAATTAAATAAATCCTTAACGATTTACTTTATATTTACGTTCCAAATCCCTAAATTAATTCCCACACTTCAAAAATAAATCAACGTTTATTTTTAAACAAATTCCCCTTTCCTTTTATAAATTCCATAGTGAATTTATATTCCAAAATATTTATGAACATACAATTTCAATCATTCATTTTCAATTCATCTTCAAAAAGATAAATTCTCAAAAACGTTTCATTTCGCATTGGAAAACATTTCCATACTTATTTATTCATAAGTAATTCACAAATCTATTTATTTTCAACACTTGGAAAATATTCAATATACTTAAATCGAAATTAAGTATATATTTCATTCTTTTAAGGAAATCATTCTCTTAAACATATTTATTTGGGCCAAAACGAATGTTGCGTAAAACATCATTACGACAACCCAAAATCACTAGTATAGGGATTCGAATTTAAGATAGATATATAAATCCCAATACTAAATAAAACATTTCCTTTCGAAAATCATTTACTATAACAACAGTGTTATAGTCTACCATTTCCTTCTATTTCTCGAAAACGTCTATTTCAACAATGAATGTTGAAATCTATGGTTTCGAATCTTAACACATTTTTAAAACAGCGTTGGATCGTTTTAATTCTATTTAAAACATCACATCCAAAACATTTCTTTAACATATTATTCACTATCCAAAAACGTGAATATACTTTGTTAACCAATTTCATCATTTCTATAAATTTTATCTTAGAGGATTATTCACTGTCTAAAACATGAATATAACTCCATAAATAAGTTATAACAATTTACTTATCAAAATAAGCCGTTGGCGGATTTATAAAACAACATTTATAAATTCCATTCTATTTATTTTATAACAACTTCCTTTTATAAATCTATTTCAATTTATAACTCAATTACAAACCAAAAGTTCATATTATAAGTTAAATGCTTATAATTTATTTATTTACAAAATCGTTCTTTTAAACTTCCTAAATTATAAATCTTATAACTTATAAGATTCATTTATTTATCCATATCTATTCTTCAAATAACTTTACAAATTTTATAAACCTACTGCTTATAAAATTCAATTTATAACTTCACCGTTTATAATTCTATAAATTTCATTCATTTATGAAATTCATTTACAATTCATTCTAACACTTATAAAAACTCGTTTTATAATTCAAATATTTTAATTTATAAATATCAATTTATAAATCCTTTATATAAATTAATTTATACTATTATTTTAAAACATCTTTAATCTCCTTTATAATTTCACCATTTTGATTTATAAAATAATCAAATTTCATAAATCCTATATTTAAACTTTTTATAATAAATTCAAAAATCCCGATTTAGACTATTTCATAAAATCATTAACCCCATATTTTCAAAAATCAACCTTTAACTATATTTCTCAAAAATCATAATTTTTATAACCTTAAAATTATAACGTTTATTTATTTATAATGGATAAATTCCAAAAATATTTTATAACGTATACTTTAAAAAATCACTTTAAAAATCCTTTTAAAATTCCAAAATTTGGACCAATGATGCTACACGCCAAATAGTCAATCACGACAACAATGACATCATATATCGATATGATAATCAATCAAATATCAAAATATTTGAAATTAAATAAATACTGTTGAGGAATCCAGTTGGATCCCTCCAACCTGTTTCCCTGCATCCAAAGATGTTAGCATAATACCAATTCCGTTTCAGTATGGAATTATCGCGGTATATGGGATTTAAAAATATTATCCGCTTAATAGACGGCACAATAGGGTCTCATCCGCTATATACTGCGGGAAATCAACTCCAAGTACATAAATAATACCAATTTCACTGTTTATGGAATATTCGCGGTATATGTTTTTAATAAATAACATCCGCTTACTAACGGCGCATAATGTCTATTTTGACAATCAATAGATAACAATCATCATTCAAACATACATTCAAGAATTTTTAAATATAACTATTTAAAATTAAAATCGAAACCGACTCGATTGAGTGAGAAGTTCTCACCTTGATTTCAATTTCGTTTTAGCGATTTATTTCGAATAAAATTAAACGGACGTTTAATTTTACCCGAAATTTTCACTAACTCCAAACGACTCCAATCCAATTCCATAGCGTAGTGCTCGTCCATACGATTCCAACACAATTGTTTCGCGCGTTTTCGACCTCGTATGAAAAGGATATGAATTTTTGAAGATTCACGAATTTATATATAAATTGACAACATTTATTTACATTTTAAACCCTAACTGCATCTCAACCGTTGATCCTTCAACCTTCTAATCTCGGCCACACCCTTCATCTCCCTCATCTCACTGTATTCACGTACGCATCCTACCCATAGCCGCTGCTTGAAACCCTAAATTTCGCAACCCATATGAACACCTTCAGGTCGATCGAACTACGCCACTTCAAAGCACGTCTTGAGTGCCACTATCGGCTAGAAGATTGCCGAGCTCGGTCGAGCATATACCTGGGAATTCGTGCACGAACACGAGGCAAACACGGCCACTTTTCTTCCTCTACGCTGCGTTTTAGACGATCATCACCGTTGAATTTATAGAACTCGTTGGTCTCTTCGATATTGTAGTTGGAACTTTTTCGATTTGATGCGTGGATTTGAAGAAAAGAGGGAAGGAAGAGAACAAGATTTCGGCCTTTGATTGCTAAGGGTGGCGGCTGCAGTTTCAAAACCCTAGGTTTATTTTCTTTTGCAAAAATGAAGATTCTAGGGGCTTTTATAGAAAATTTTCCAATTTACTATTCACCCGAAATTTCCGAACTCCAAACGAAGCGTGCCGGTTGGCGTTTCTAAGGTTTACCCCGCGTTCCAAACACAATGGAACGTATTTCGGGAGCTAATTCGGTCATCTGTGCGAGTTATGGCAATTCGGTAAATCAAATTTCTAGGCGTTCTAGCTTGCACCGGACAAACGGTAAATCTGATTGACATGAAATTTGAAACCATACAATAATATCACATTACGGATCCGATGAAACTAGTTTCGTCAAAATCCGAGACTGTTTGAAAAATGGCTATTTTAACTCGCCAAATTAATATTAAAACAATTTCGATGCGTTTCGAGCTGCCATGGTCAAATGAAAACTCCGATTGCTACGAAAATTTAAATCCGATAATAACAAACTATTACGGATCCAATGGAACTAGTTTCGTCCAATTCTGAGACTGTTCAAAAATTGGCTAATTTCACTAGTCGATTAAATATTAAAATATTCAATTTTCACAAATTAACTCTTAATCCGGTTTTAAAAGTTCTAAAATATCATTCTAACTTCAATATGATAAAATAAAATTTTACAAATCATTTTCAATCATATTTAACCCAAATTTCAATTATTTCTGTATTTTCACATATAAAATTATCGATTTAATTATTCAATTAAATTCAATTATTTGAAATAAAATTTATTCGACTAATAAATTTCACTTATTAATATTTAAATTCAATTAAATATTCAAATTTTAATTAATAAAAATTCTGGGTCGTTACATACTTCCCCCGTTAAAAGAATTTCGTCCTCGAAATTACTAAGTAAGAAAAATTACAGAATCTATTAACTTTCCAAAATCCATAGTTAAACTTCTTACAATACTTTTACTAAGTTTTCAAATCATACTTAGTTATCTTTTTAAAAGCAACTACTATTGTTTATCTTTCAATTCCAAATCAAAGTTATAGTTTTCAAAATTTTCCAATTTTTCTCAAAAATATTCTAACGCCTTAAATTTTCGGAAAAATTCGCCATAGTCTCCTTTGCGCGGCTCGATCCGAAAAAAAATTTACAGTATATATATCACAAATATACATCTCATCACGTGATGAGGCATCCCGCAGGGAAAAAAAGTGTAAAAGTACGATATTTAATCCGAGATATGTACCTTATATTTTATTAGCAAGCATATACGGCTAATATAGCGCGAAAGCGAGCTCCAAATGCGAAGCAAACGCGATCCGCAACTACTAAACACTCAACAACAACATGAGAATCATGTATATAGACAATAGTATCGATATACAACATATAGCAACATAATAACTATATATGCCAACATAGCAAATGCAACAAAAGCAATATATTCAACCTTCAACCAACTATCATCCAACTAACATTCATAACCAATAAATATTCATTCATATTCTCATTAATATTCAATGAAATAGGTTTTCAATTTAATCACATTTGATTCATTAACAGTGGATGTTTTTACTAACATTCATTTTCAATTAGTTTATATTCACTAATTCATATTCAAGTTGGTTCACTTCTAAATCAAATTTAATTCTATTTAAGATTCACTTAACTTCCAATTTGATTTCAATTACTTTAGCTTCCAATTTCATTAATACTTAATGAATTATACACAATCAACTAACAATCATATAACAACCAAAGTATATTCATTACAACCAAATTCCTTTGCTTAAATTCATTCAATTTGGTTTAACACCATCACTTTCAATTGGTTCAATTAAATTGATTTTCATTCAATTATTTAATTTTCCAATAACATAAGATTTTAATGAATTAATACTTACATCCATTATTTCATATCAACTTAATTTACATTCAATTGATTAACATTTAATCCATTCATTCAATTCAATTACAAAAGTTGAATTTCATTTATATAACTCATGTTCACATTTATCACTTAACTTTAATAATTTACTTTGATACCAAAATCAACTTCATTCAACATTACTTAAGTTATACTTCCATTTTACAAACATCACTTGGTTTTACATAACTTAAATTCCCACTTATAAATCAATTTCAGATTCCAATTCTAAAGTAAATTTTCCATTTAACTTTAAATTCATTTTTATTACAACTCATATTCATAAATATATTCATATAATTTCACTTCTTATATATATAATTTTATTTCTCAATTGCAAATAACTTTAATTATAATTCAATTCTTATAATTCTTTTTACTTATACAATTAATCTTTTATTTAGATTATTCAAACTCTGAAAAATTATTCCTTTATATATAAAATATAACCAAGGTAAAATTATTTCATTTACCCAATTTAAAACAATATCGTGTCGAATTGTTCTGTACAAGTGTTTAGAGATCCCTATCAACAACGTTAATTACTCGTATTAACCAGAATCCATATACCACTCAACAAACCAATCATCACAATATAAAACAATTATATATTCACTAACAAATACGCTCTCATAGCTATTATTACACTCAAACTCATTCTAGAGTACTACTGACTCTATCTCTAATGAGTAATACCCAACAGAGCCATGGTTGTCGCTTAACCACATGCTCTGATACCAGCTGTGAGGACCCGCAAATCCGTACTCCTTGAATATAAACTAATCTCCATCGATTAACTCAAGATGAACGGAAATACGTATTCTCAGGGTTTTAAGAAGAAGAAAAAGAAAGAAGGAGAGAGAAAAAGATAGAATAGAATAGAAAGAAAACAACAAAACAACATCAGACTCTCCCAATTCGCAGCGGAACAACATATAATAGATAATGAATAATCTTCAAACAAAGAACTATATCAGTTATTACATTTCATCATATTACATTACATTACATCATTAGAGTGTACAACAACAAACAAACAGCGAAAAAGAAATACTATCTACTAGTGAATACGCCATGCCATCCAGCTTGCCTCCAGCAACTCCTGAATTCCAGAATATCCTGATAAACCTTAACTCTTGACTGCCCGTGTGAAATTGGTGGGCGCCCAGAGTTTAGGAAGGGAAAAAATAAACTCCGAGTCAGTCATGTGACTGGTGTGAGAACTCAAAACAGTTTATTTATCTTTAAAATCAAAATAGAGGAATATTTTTAAAGTCAATTCACAATGCTTTTAAAAATGAGACTACCATAAGGCCTCCCGCACACACACACAATGCAAACACAGAATCGGAGGAGATTTCTCCTTATGATAGTCAAAGATGCTTGATACGCATTAAAAGGAAACATTTGATATTATTACTAGTGCATAGTGTAGAAAAAATTATTTCGAAAGTAAAGATATAAATCTTAGCCAGCATAGACATTTCGCACTTATGCCTACTATAGTTACCATGTTCAATAGCAGGTTACTGCCACATTCCATGGCAGGTTATACAACTAAAACCGTACAAGATCGTATTGTTTCTTTGGATTTCCAACAAATGGTCAGGCCAAGGAACTTCCCATTGCCACATGAGAACGCCTCTGGAAGGACATCCCGAGAACCTAATCGGATCTCTGCCAACACAAGGCCGGGTTACCTTTCAAACTAGGTAACAACTGACACAAGTATGCCATACCCCGGTCCTTTGGGACCTTTATCCGAGCGCTCGTAACCAACATCACACCAAAATAATAAAGTGTTTCAACATGAGTAAGTATCTGGGCTCCATACCATGATACCACCCTTTTCCAGAAGGAAATGCACATACCCTAAAGGGAGCTACCCCTCATAACCTTGCCGCATCTTTCCTGTTTTGAACGTTTCGGGGTGTGAGGCTCGACGAAGTCTCGTCCACAAAGCCACGCTTTATACAAAAGCTGTGCTTTGGGTCAACAAATGATCATAGAAATGATCACAAAGATAAGTGATCAAACAAATGATCATATCACAAATGATCAAACAATGATCATGTCACAGCAACACTCAGCATGTCACATTACCAAATTGGGAATATATTGCTAAAAACCTTCAACTACATAACCTCTGAGCTCGTACCTCTCAGAGAAAGGTGTTAAGCTAAGAGAATAAATTCTCCGCCACCAACAGAAATATATTTGAAAGAAATTAGCTTTATATCTCAATTTGTAATGTCAGACATACTATCCATACAAGTCTGTTCCAGGATCGAACAGAACCGAAGGCACTTACAAAGAAGTCCTTGCAATCCGGATATTCACTAATCACGTTCGATCTTCCCATCACATATGGAGTCTCTATACCGGGGACCAGTCGATGCAAAGACATTCGACGAGTTGTCCTTTCGCTTTCAAAAATATCCGGTCTTCAACATCGGTCTTCAATGCTATCCATTACGTCGTATCACTATTTGGAATGGGTAATCCGAATAACGAGCGCAATAATTTAAAAATAAGTGTGGCATTCAAATTCAGCAAATCACAACAAATATCCATTCAAATGTAAATATTGATAGTCGGTTATTGAACTATTAATGGATATGCCCAACATCACCAGATTCCAAATAATTTTCCAAATTATTTATTTCCCAAAAATATCTTTACAAGATATATAATTTTCACACTTCAACCATTTGAAAACAAATTTCAAATCACTTTTCATCCTTACCACTTTTGAAAACAATTTCAATCATTTTCCTTACGTGGAAATACTTTCATTTCAACATGGTTCATTTAAACCAATTAAATAAATCCTTAACGATTTACTTTATATTTACGTTCCAAATCCGTAAATTAATTCCCACACTTCAAAAATAAATCAACGTTTATTTTTAAACAAATTCCCCTTTCCTTTTATAAATTCCATAGTGAATTTATATTCCAAAATATTTATGAATATACAATTTCAATTATTCATTTTCAATTCATCTTCAAAAAGATAAATTCTCAAAAACGTTTCATTTCACATTGGAAAACATTTCCATACTTATTTATTCATAAGTAATTCACAAATCTATTTATTTTCAACACTTGGAAAATACTCAATATACTTAAATCGAAATTAAGTATATATTTCATTCTTTTAAGGAAATCATTCTCTTAAACATATTTATTTGGGCCAAAACGAATGTTGCGTAAAACATCGTTACGACAACCCAAATCACTAGTATAGGTATTCGAATTTAAGATAGATATATAAATCCCAATACTAAATAAAACATTTCCTTTCGGAAATCATTTACTATAACAACAGCGTTATAGTCTACCATTTCCTTCTATTTCTCGAAAACGTCTATTTCAACAATGAATGTTGAAATCTATGGTTTCGAATCTTAACACATTTTTAAAATAGCGTTGGATCGTTTTAATTCTATTTAAAACATCACATCCAAAACATTTCTTTAACATATTATTCACTATCCAAAAACGTGAATATACTTTGTTAACCAATTTCATCATTTCTATAAATTTTATCTTAGAGGATTATTCACTGTCTAAAACATGAATATAACTCCATAAATAAGTTATAACAATTTACTTATCAAAATAAGCCGTTGGCGGATTTATAAAACAACATTTATAAATTCCATTCTATTTATTTTATAACAACTTCCTTTTATAAATCTATTTCAATTTATAACTCAATTACAAACCAAAAGTTCATATTATAAGTTAAATGCTTATAATTTATTTATTTACAAAATCGTTCTTTTAAACTTCCTAAATTATAAATCTTATAACTTATAAGATTCATTTATTTATCCATATCTATTCTTCAAATAACTTTACAAATTTTATAAACCTACTGCTTATAAAATTCAATTTATAACTTCACCGTTTATAATTCTATAAATTTCATTCATTTATGAAATTCATTTACAATTCATTCTAACACTTATAAAAACTCGTTTAAAATTAAAATATTTTAATTTATAAATATCAATTTATTAATCCTTTATATAAATCAATTTATACTATTATTTTAAAACATCTTTAATCTCCTTTATAATTTCACCATTTTGATTTATAAAATAATCAAATTTCATAAATCCTATATTTAAACTTTTTATAATAAATTCAAAAATCCCGATTTAAACTATTTCATAAAATCATTAACCCCATATTTTCAAAAATCAACCTTTAACTATATTTCTCAAAAATCATAATTTTTATAACCTTAAAATTATAACGTTTATTTATTTATAATGGATAAATTCCAAAAATATTTTATAACGTATACTTTAAAAATCACTTTAAAAATCCTTTTAAAATTCCGAAATTTGGCCCAATGATGCTACACACCAAATAGTCAATCACGACAACAACGACATCATATATCGATATAATAATCAATCAAACATCAAAATATCTGAAATCAAATTAATACTGTTGTGGAATCCAGTTGAATCCCTCCAACTTGTTTCCCTGCATCCAAAGATGTTAGCACAATGCCAATTCCGTTCCGGTATGGAATTGTCGCGGTATATGGGATTTAAAAATATTATCCGCTTAATCGATGGCGCAATAGGGTCTCATCCGCTATATACCGTGGGAAATACTCCAAGTACATAAATAATACCAATTTCACTGTTTATGAAATATTTGCGGTATATGTTTTTAATAAATAACATCCGCTTACTAACGGCGCATAATGTCTATTTTAACAATCAATAGATAACAATCATCATTCAAACATACATTCAAGAATTTGTAAATATAACTATTTAAAATTAAAATCGAAACCGATTCGATTGAGTGAGAAGTTCTCACCTTGATTTCAATTTCGTTTTAACGATTTATTTCGAATAAAATTAAATGGACGTTTAATTTCACCCTAAATTTTCACTAACTCCAAATGACTCCAATCCATTTCCATAGCGTAGTGCTCGTCCATACGATTCCAATGCAACTGGTTTCGCACGTTTTCGACCTCGTATGAAAAGGATATGAATTTTTAAAGATTCACGAATTTATATATAAATTTACAACATTTATTTACATTTTAAACCCTAACTGCATCTCAACTGTTGATCCTTCAACCTTCTAATCTCGGCCACACCCTTCATCTCCCCCATCTCCCAGTATTCACGTACGCATCCTACCCATAGCTGCCGCTTGAAACCCTAAATTTCGCAACCCATATGAACACCTTCAGGTCGATCGAACTACGCCACTTCGAAGCACGTCTCGAGTGCCACTATCGGCTAGAAGATTGCCGAGCTCGGTCGAGTATATACATGGGAATTCGTGCACGAACACGAGGCGAACACCGCCACTTTTCTTCCTCTACGCTGCGTTTTAGACGACCATCACCGTTGAATTTATAGAACTCGTTGGTCTCTTTGGTATTGTAGTTGGAACTTTTTCGATTCGATGCGCGGATTTGAAGAAAAGAGGGAAGTAAGAGAACAAGATTTCGGCCTTTGATTGCTAAGGGTGGCGGCTACAGTTTCAAAACCCTAGGTCTATTTTCTTTTGCAAAAATGAAGATTCTAGGGGCTTTTATAGAAAATTTTCCAATTTACTATTCACCCGGAATTTCCGAACTCCAAACGAAGCATGCCGGTTGGCGTTTCTAAGGTTTACCCCGCGTTCCGAACACAATGGAATGTATTTCGGGAGCTAATTTGGTCATCTGTGCGAGTTATGGCAATAAACATTAGATTTAAAATTAAATCGGTAAATCAAATTTCTAGGCGTTCTAGCTTGCACCGGACAAACGGTAAATCCGATTGACATGAAATTTGAAAACATACAGTAATATCACATTATGGATCCGATGAAACTGGTTTCGTCGAAGTCCGAGACTGTTTGAAAAATGGCTATTTTAACTCGCCAAATTAATATTAAAACAATTTCGATGCGTTTCGAGCTTCCACGGTCAAACGAAAACTCCGATTGCTACGAAAATTGAAATTCGATAATAACGAACTATTACGGATCCAATGGAACTAGTTTCGTCCAATTCTGAGACTGTTCGAAAATTGGCTAATTTCACTAGTCGATTAAATATTAAAATATTCAATTTTCACAAATTAACTCTTAATCCGATTTTAAAAGTTCTAAAATATCATTCTAACTTCAATATGATAAAATAAAATTTTAAAAATCATTTTCAATCATATTTAACCCAAATTTCAATTATTTCTGTATTTTCACATATTAAATTATCGATTTAATTATTCAATTAAATTCAATTATTTGAAATAAAATTTATTCGACTAATAAATTTCACTTATTAATATTTAAATTCAATTAAATATTAAAATTTTAATTAATAAAAATTCTGGGTCGTTACAGTTGCGTACTTTCTTTAAGAATTTACACATGAAAGATAAAATTAGTTTATAGGTATAAAAACGAATATAAAACATATATAATAAAATGAAAAACATTTAAAATTCATACTGATATAAAAAGGAAATGTGTTAATTTAAGATAGAAAAGTATAAAATATATATACATAATTAATTATCATATAATAGCATATTAACAAATGAAATTTATAAATGGAAGTTATATATGTACAAAATTACAATTGTAAACAAATCTCTATGCATATAACAAATGTAAGGCTATTAACATGCAAATCAACAAGTGTCACAATTTCTTAATATTTTTTTGTTTTAGAATTATAAACTAAATCTATAAAATATATCTATACATTCTCTTTTCATTCTTTTTATTTCTCATCTTTTAAAACAAAGAGAACAAAAATCTGAAAATGCAAATCAGTAAACAAAATTCACAAACTTGAGCAGATCAAAGCAAAAACATATTCAAGGCAATTTTAAACTGGAAATCTCAACCTTGGAAGCAATGGCAAACATTATGATTCAAACTCAAAACATCGAGTAATCATACAAGCCTCAGTTTGATAGAGACAATTCAGACCAGCATTTCTTACATCTGTTTTCTGTTCAAGTCATATTGAGGTGAGAAACTTTAATTCTTTTAAGTTAAAATCATTTGTAAAATGGGTGCATGCCCCAATTGATGATGAAAATAACTTAATTTGATGTGCATGAATGGGATAATGATTGTTAATTTTATTGATAACAACTCTGAATTGCATGCCTGAAAGCACATATGTGTATCTCTGCTTATCATGACTAATTAAGTATGTTTCAAGAAATTTGAATGTTTTTCCTGATTTCTTTTAACATATTATGATTAAAGAAATTTTAGATGAAATGGTTTAATTGAAATTAAAATATTTAATTAAAAAATACAGTTCCAGGTTCATTCAGAAACAGGCTACTCTGTTATACCTGTGAGTAAATTTTGAGCTTAATCAGTGTTAATTTGATGTATGTGGGAATGTTGAATGTAAATTTTGTGATGCATGTCTAAATTTAAGTATGCATGCATGTTTAAAACATGAATACATGTATTTATGAAATGAATATACTGGTATGTTGGCTGTGGTCATCTCTGTTATGTTTCACAGTTAAAATTTAGATAAGGAAAATTCAATCCTCCTCGTCTAATCTTTGTTAGGCTTAGAAATTCAAACAAATTCTGTTTGTTTGATCATAATAAAGGTTTTATATATGAAGTAAGTTTGTAAATTATCTGAAAAACAAAAAGAACAGTGAAAACTTGATCTTATCAAAATTCTAACAAGATTAAATTACAGATTCAAGTTTATAATCGGATTAACATATAAAAACTAGGATTTTTAAAATGAAAATCTAGTTTTTTAGTTGAATTTCGAATGAGATATTCGAAGTTAATCGGAAATGTTGTTTCGAGCTTTTCCTGATGATCGTGTAAGCCGGAAGGTTAGGGATTGAGGCCAGGGAAAGGTGATAGGCTGGAGATGTGAAAAAAAATGTTCGACCAATTTTTTGATCATCGTCGATAGCCGAAGGGATCGATTTAGGGTTTAAGGGGATGGGTTGTTCAAGAATGGAAATCGGTCGACTGTAACGTCGACAATGGATCAGAGTATATCGCTTCATTGGAAATGACTTAGGGAGGATGGACGGTGTTCTGATCAAAATTCTATAGCCTCTGATGGCCGGAGGCATTAGAGCGAGGTGGATTTTGTAGACCAATGTGCGTTCCAGTTTGGGCATGGCTCTCGTTTTTCGAGTTCGACGTAGATTCATCAAGATGAGTGATCTGGAGATATAGGTGGGTGATCGCCGACATGTTGAAGGAGGCAGGTTTGACCGGAGCTCAACGGAGTTCAGGTGCACGTACACATATCCAGGTTAGTATATGTTGAACATGATGATTGGGAAGATGAGGTTAACTCGGGAACAAACTCGAAGCAAGTAAGCGTCAAGTTCGAAGAGAAGGGGGTAGCAGGTTGCTCGATAGGGAACTCGGGATTTTAGGTGTTTTACTTGGGTTTGGTGATGATGTTCAGTTTGAACAAAATAAAATACAGATTTAAAATTTAAAAGTGTTTATAATATATACAACCTTTGCTTTAAAGTTTGTTTTAAAATGAAACTTGATTTTACAACTGTTTTAATGGTAGAAGAAGCGTTGCCAGGTTTTAAACAAATAAAAGCAAAAGTTTGTAAAGAATCAAGTTTTGAAATTTTAAAACAAGGTAAGTCAATTACTTAGTGTAGTTAATTTGATTTATTAATTAATATAATTAATTAATAAATGTGATTAATTTATGATTAATTACCAAATGTAATTAATCTAAAGTGTGATTAATTGATAATTATTTAATAAAGTAATTAAGAATTTGATTTCTTGTATTGAAAGAGATTAATTGACAATTAAGGTTTATTAATTAATAGTTAAAGAATAATTCATCTTTAATTAAAGATTAATTAATTGGTTTATAGGGTAATTAAGTAATGAATTACCCAACTGTAATTAATGAGATGAATGTGATTAAATTAATTTGTTATTTTAAGGATAGTCACTTGGAAATTTATTAAATATAATTACTTAATGAGATTGATAAGAGAAATTACTTAGTGAAGTAATTGATGGATAAATTACTGGATATAATTAAAATTACTTAGTGTAAAGTAATTAAAAATTAATTATATAGGAGTACCAATTAAGGGTTAATTACTTGATGAAATTAATTAAGGATAATATAATTAATTAAGGAATTAATTAAGGTAAGTAATTACAGGATGGTTAATTACTGTTTATGATTGATTAAGGCTGATTAACGAAAGTGATTGATTAAGGATCATTAATTAATGTAATTAATTAATGTAATTAATGAAAGTAATTAATTAAAGATTAATTACTGTAAAAAAGTTAAGAATAATTACTTTGTGTAATTAATTGAGAGTTAATTACTTACTGAAATTAAAGGATAATTAGTCAAGGGTGATTAAATAAGGAGGATAATTAAAGGTGATTGATTAATTGGTTTATAATTAATTAATATTAAGTAAATGGTAATCTAAGTAACTAAGATTTTTAGTTAATTTAATTAGAAACAAATTAAATTAACTTTTGGGAGTGATAAATCTTGCTCATGAATGATTGAATAATATTGCATGTCTTAGATTGATTGATATCTCGAATATGTGATTTGGAATGCTATGTGATATGATATGTTGGGATGAAACTGAGATAATTTAGTTATCTATCGATGATGAATTAATGTGGATGACACTCTGTATTTGGAGTTTGAATTATGTTTCACTTGAATATTTGGGATAAGATGGTATTGAATTCGAAGAGACCAGAATCAGGTATTAGTAAATATCTGAAACCACTTCGATTCTTTATAGATTGATATGTGAAATCAATGGTTTGGTATGGAATGATTTAAGTGAATTGAACCATTTTATCTGAGTTTTGGTACTTAGAAATTGATGTGTGAAATAAGTGGTCTATAACAAATTGTAAATTGTAAAATGATACGAGTTACCCCGGGTTTTAAATAAGTTATATGCTTTTGAAATTTATGTTAGAGGAGTTTACTCACGCTGATTTCCAGCCTGGTCCGGGTGTTACTTTGATGTAATGCTCGGGTCAAACCGAGTATTACAGATTTT
The DNA here is from genome assembly GCA_030765085.1 of Allium cepa. Taxonomy (NCBI): domain Eukaryota; kingdom Viridiplantae; phylum Streptophyta; class Magnoliopsida; order Asparagales; family Amaryllidaceae; genus Allium; species Allium cepa. The sequence continues at coordinate 869,251,550 of CM060937.1, read as the reverse complement.
CAGGTAGGGTCGTCCTAGAGCTCAGGAGGCGAACTGGATGACAGAAACGTATGGAGAGAATTCCGCTGTGTATATTATTTTATCTAGGACCTGTTATTTTAAACCGTTCAGTGATTGTGTAAATGTTGAAAATTCTGATGTATTAAATGTATTGACTAATACAGTTTCCTTTGTATAACTATTATTTATGAGATATTATATTTTATCCACTGCGAATGTGAGAATTTGTATTTTGTTTCTGTTTCTTCTTTTTCCTCTATCTCTTTCTTCTTTTTCATAACTATCTGGAATTTTCGGGCTTGAAATTTCCGAGTCGTTACAGAGATATCGTCGATCTCTTTTGATCAGGAGGTTCGGGTTTTCTTCTGGTGATAGTAGGATGATCAGAGAATCATGGAAAAATGCTTGTATGGTGATCAAGCCAGTATGGCGACGGCGGTGATTTATATAAGTTTATAACCCTAGTTTTGATTTGCTCGGCCAGTTTGATCGACACGACCTCTCTAGTTGATCGAGTGCAGTAGGATTTTGGGTGGTGGAAGTTTGTGAGCTATCGAAGCATTGGCAGGAGTTTCAGACGACGCGGTGATCGGAGTTGTGAAGATGAGGTGTTTTTGGGTTTGGGTGTAGTTCCAGTTTGGGTGTATTTGCTCGATTTTGAGTTCATATGGATGGTGAAGTTCTGCTGGTCAGGGTATGATGCATGGATGATCTTTGACGTGCTCGACGTTTTGGTGATGACCAGAGGTGGTCGGCGGCACCGTACATGTGCATGGTGCACTTGTTTCTGGTGATCTGGAATTTTGTTTGGTTGGGTATGGATTTTGTGGTCTCGAGTTTTACTCGACTAGTTCGAGTGTATTACTCGAAGTTATGGGGTGATTTACTCAAAGTAATTGAGTTTACTCGGGTCAATTGTGTTACTGGTTTTTAGAAAACCTATCAATGTTGTGATTTTTTTAAAATTTAAACTAAATTTAAAATGAAGCAAGTTTTAACCAAAGTCTTTAAAGAAAATTTTAAAGTATGGATTCAAACGAATTTGTATCCTAGTTTTGAAATAAAATAAAGTTTTTAAAATTTAAAATGTGTAAACAACTTTGAATGTTTAAAGTGTATTTTAAATTGATTTGGATTTAAAATGAATTTGGTTTTAAATTCTTTTAAACTTCTTTTATAAAGTAAGTATTTCTTTAACATGTGATTTAAAAGGATTTAAATTGTTTTAAAACTTTGTTAAAGTTAAATTTGTATTCATTTTAAATATTAAATATAAATGAAATTTAAAAGTAAATTGTTTTTAAATGCTTTGTTGATGATAACTTGACCATTAATATGGAAAGTTTTGTTTTAAGTTAACTAGGATTTAATGATTTAAGATTCATTAAATTATTAAGGTAATTAAAATAATTAATTAATTTATTCAATTAATTTATGATTAGAAATTAATTTATCAAGTAATTAAGTAATAATTAAGTTGTAGTTAAGTACTTAATTAATTAATTAACTAGAGGTTAATTAATTGGTTAATAAAGATTAATTAATTTGTAATTGATAATGATTAATCTAAGTTTAATTACTTAAGGTAAGTAATTTAAGAATTGTTAATAGTCAATGAAGATCATTAATTAAGGATTATTAAATAATTAATTAATGTGATTAATTTTAAATAATTAATTATATTAATAAAATAAAAGATAATCATTTATGGAAATTATTTAAGTATAATTACATAATGGAAGTAATTAAAGGAATAAATTACTCATGGTGATTAATTAAATTAATGTGATTAGTTTAAGTTGATTAATTAGTTTAATCAATTTAAATAATCATTGGAGGACGGGTTAAATAAATTACTTAGTGTAATTTATAAAGTATAATTACTTAGTGAAGTAATTAGTGAATAATTATAGGATGCAATTAATTGTGGATTTGAAAGAAGTTTTGGGTTTAATTACCTTGTGTAACTAATATGAAGGATAATTACTTAGTGAAAGTAATTAATAATTAATCACTTAGTGTAATTTATTTAAGAATTGATTAATAATGTTATTTGAAGATAATTAAGTGATGTAATTAATTAAGGCTAATTAATTACTGAATGGGATTAATTAAGATGGATATTTGAAGAATGATTGATTAAGTAAAAGGTTGTGATTAATTAATGGTTGATTGAGCAAAGTTAGGTGATTAATTCTTAAGTAATTGGTTTAATTTAAGTTAATTAAATTAATTACAATAGGGATTAACAATGGTTGCTTATGAATGATTGTTTGAGTAGAATATCTGAATTGATTGATATCTATTGAATGATATGTTGTGATATTCTGTGATATGAAATGTTTTGTGATATGATATGTTTGGGTAGACATTTATGATGTGGTTTAATGATGATGAATTTTTATGTAAAAAGTGACATCTTGTATTTAAAGTTGAATTGTGTTTCACTTGAATAACTTGTGTTAAGATGACATTAAATTCGAAGAGGCCGGAGTCGGGTATTAGTAGTTACCCGAAACCATATGTGGAATCAATAGGTTGAAATGGAATGATTTATGTGAATTGGACTATTTAATCTAAGTTTTGGTACTTAGAAATTGATGCGTGAAATAAGCGAGGTTTATAACAACTTGTGAAGTTGTAATTTGATACAAGTTACCCCGGGTTTATATAAGTTGTATGCTTTTGTATTCCATGTTAGATGGGTTACTCACGCTGGTTTCCAGCCTGACCTGTGTGTTACTTTGATATAATGCTCGGGTCAGACCGAGTATTATAGATTTTTAGATAAGGATGTTCTGGAGCTCAGGAGGCGAGCTGGATGGCAGGAACGTATGGAGTGTTTCCGCTATATTATATAGTTGTATATCTAGGACATGTTGTTTTAAACTGTCTAATGTTGTGTAAATGTTGTAACTCTGATGTACTTAAATGTGATTAACTGATACAGTTTTCCCTTTGTACAACTGCTATTTTATTTAATATTATATTTTGATCTGCTGCGAAAGTGAGAATCTATGTTTGGTGTTTTTCTGTTTTCTTCATTTTCTTCTATCTCTTTCTTCTTTTCCCTAACTATCTGAAATTTTCTGGATCGAAATTTTCGGGTCGTTACATTTTGTATCCGAGCCAGGTTAAGCGAGAGCCCTGGCTTTGGTGGGTGTGCTCGTTAAGGATAGGGTCAATAGTACCCTAGAAAGAGTTGAGTGTGTGTGTGTATGTATGTATGTGTGTGAATATATATATATATATATATATATATATATATATAGTAGAGCGTATTTGTTATTTTTATATAATGGTTTTAAAGGTAAAGGATTTTTATATAAATTTATATATATAAGGCAATAATTGGTTGTTGGATATTGAAATTGAATAAGAATTTAAGTGGTAAGTATATATACCCAAATAGGAATTGAATAGAATGTGCAATTCATATAAGGAAAATTAGAATTAAATTTGGTTTCAAACCAAAATAAAATAAAATGGTTATTGTATCAAATATTAGGATGTTTGTTTCCTAATAATGATAATGCAAAATGAAATGTGTTAATGAAGTGAACTTTTAAGATGAGTATAACTTCTAAATTGAAGTAGGTTTTAAATTGTGAAGTGTTAAAACCTAAGTCTAGAAACTATTACTTGTTTCAAAGTGTTAAAGAAAATAAAAAATAATATAATTCAGACTATTTTGAATGTAATCTTATTTTAAAATAAGAAATGTTTGGAAATTTTTTAAGGTATTTGTTTTGAAATTAAAACCAAAGGTGGTTTAAAATTTTAAAGCATGGCTGGGAGGGCCAAGAAATAAATATGTATATACGTATGGATATACATAATATCAAAGATAATTTGAAATAAACTCTAAGGTGTTGAGTTTTGATTTTCCCTGAAGTGTGATGTACAAACCCAAAGTGATACAAGTTTTGAACTTAAGAGCGGGAAAGAATTTTGAAATTTGAAGCAGGAATTCAAATTTGAGTAGGGTTGACCAGATTAAGTAAATTGAATTTAACTTTGGGAAAGTTAAATAAATGTAGAACAAACAACCTGAATTGGAAATTTCAAGATGAAATTGGGATTTAACCTGGGAAGTTAAATGGTTAATTTGAATTGGGAATTTGTGTGATCTTAAAATGGGTTTGAGATCTGTAAATTGGAAACGTATGGGTGTTTTAAAATAATTTGGATAATATTATCCCATTAATAATCTTTAAACTGTGAATTGGATTTGAATTATTATTTGAACCTAGAAATAGGTTTATGAAGAAGAAAAGATTAAATTGATTTAAGGGAATTAAATCAACATTTGAAAGTTTAACTCGAATCTATATAATTCGAGATGATTTAAAGTGAGATTGGATTTAAAATTATTTCAAATTGAATTAGATTTAAATAATTTGGATTTGTGATTATAGTTGTATAGTTTTAAATTCAAAATGGAATTTGATTTAAATTTGAAAAGAATCAAAGATAATTCAACTAGAATTGGGATTAAATTCAAACTGGGATCAATTCAAATTGGAATTGAATCAATATAAATGAAAGGAGAAATTTAAATTGAATTGATGGGAATAGAGATTGGGAATTGAACAGTTTGGCTCTGGACTATTTTCAAAATAAGTTGTTTTAATATAAATTTATTTTTCCAAACTATTTACTATACAACCTTTCTTTTTAAAGCCAAAATCATCTTATACTTATTTGACAATTATTTTTGGAACTACTTAACTATTTTACAACTATTTTATAAACTAATTACCATTTTTCCAACTACTTTATAACTAGTTACTATTTTACAACTATTTGGCAATGATTTTACTATTTTTCAACTATTTTACAGTAATTTTACAAATTAATAACTATTTTTCAACTACTTGTCTATTTTTAAAGTTTTCAAGCTATTGTCTAAATATAAACTGGTCGGAGTTCAAACTATTATTGATTAAATACTCAACTAAGATAAGAATTGAGGTAATAATCCAAATGGGGATTAAAGAAAATGTGAATAAGTGAATAAAATCAAATTGAGGATGAATAGAAAGGAAATTGATTTGGCTAATAATCAATTAAGTTAAATACGCAGGATGTACGTATATTATCCTATTCGCATAGTGATTTGATCCAGATTCGAGCACAGAATTTCGAGATAGTATATCGATTCGAGTTGGAATTATTCACTCGATTTTGAATGGCGAACCTGGATATGGATTTTTGATTGGTTCTGGATATTCTCTATCATAGTTATGGCTGTGCAAGGAGAATGACGGTTTCTGATCAAGAAACCAGATTAGAGTCCGCACTAGGAAGTCAGGTGAACGATACTAGTTCCAAAGTGAAATTGTGTGATCAAGTGAGCGATCAGATTGATATAGCGTACGGATGATATTTGTGCATCGTACGGGTTTGAATAAAATTAATATTGAAAATTTGTGAATACGAAATGTGAAATGATTTTTGAAATGAAAGTATATGTTATGAAATTTACAATGAAGTAAAATGGAAATCAGATATTTCGATGATTAAAGTTCACTTTATAAAGAAAGGAAGAGAGTAATCAAATTTGAATATTTGATTTTTGTAATGACCCTGGATTTTGGCCCTGTTATTTTAATAAATATTTAATCTAATTAAATAAAATGTAAATTTATCATTTGAAAATGATTAAATCTTTTGGAATAATTGCCATCTGTTTATAATGAATTTGTATTTTGAAAGAAAATGAATTTGAAAATTTGAAATAAAATATCTCAATAATATTTACAATAAAAATCTATCTTATATAATTTAATTAAAATACTTTACTTTGTTTACATTTGGTAAATATACAAATAGATAATAATGTTTTAAAATTTAAAATAAATCTCTTAATAATATTTATAATAAAATTTATCTTATATAATTAAATTAGAATGCTTTCTCTTATTAACTTTTGATATAAAAATAAATATAGATGATAATGTCTGATGTAACATCAATTTCTATCAAAATAAATATAAGTATAAAATATAAATCAACCACATGAATCTAATTTAAATATTTGATAGTTAAAGTGAAATACAAAATATTAAATATAAATAATAGCTAAAACCTATTAATATAACTTAATTATTAATAGCTAAAATATAAAATATAAAATATAAATGTAAAATATAAGTCAATCTTATGTACGTAATTAAAATAAAATACAAATAGAAATAAATATAAGTATAAAATATAAGTCACCATATTGAATAAACTTAAAATATTGATAGTCAAAGTTAAAACACAAATAAAAATAAAAATAAGAATTAAATGTTAGTTTATGCTTGCGACATAAAAACTAGAAAATTGTAAAACATAGTATAACGTAATACCAGATAAACATTATTCAAGCTAGAAGTATTAAGTCAAACATGTGTGTATGAAACAAGCAAGAAGACAAATATATTTATACAAACAATTTTTTTTACACAAGAATGTCTTCATTCACAAGGGTACAAGACCTGAAACCCTGTATATGAAGTTCAACTAAAAGTTAATAAAACAAATGTTATTGAACAAAATAATCTTCATGTACAAGAGCAAAGTATAAATAAACCTGACAAACACCAAATGTATATGTTAAGCCAGATGAGCATATGTACATAATTATTCAAGCTAGAAGATAACAAAACAAAGCTTCATATACAAGCCAAAACATCTACCTGAAAAGAGTACATTTATATACAAATTCTTTATACACAGTAAACACAATTGTAATAGTGTAAACATATATGGAAACAAGGCATTTATTGCCACCTGCTCAAGCCTAAAGTTTGTCAATTGAAGTGTTTGCAAATCTTTATATTCAGACACAAAATCTGGTCAAACAGAGCAAAGACAAGAAAACAACAGTACTAGTTAGAAACTTCCTTATACATCCTGATATTATATATATATATATATATATATATGTGTGTGTGTGTATACATCTTCTTTCCAGTTCATTCAGCTACCATAGGAAACCTGACAAAAAGAGGAAGAAAAATAAAATTGAATTCAAACTAAAATATATTTAAATCAAACATGAACAGATAGGACTCTGCAGTTTCAAATCTCCAGATTTTCATAACATCAAGTATGCTCTGTTCAAACAAAATTTTGCTAGTGAGTAAACTTAACTCTTAAAGCTTTAAGTTTAATTGAACAGTTAAGGAGATTCTGTGATCTTATGTTATTATATATGTTTTAATCTTGAGTATGATCCTGTGTTGCCTATGCTTCTCTGTTTAATTGATACAGGGGAATATTTTGTTCAAAACTCAAATTTATTTGCTGCAAATCCATGTTAAGTTTTAATTTTCAATAAAACAAGGTAGTTAAACTAAAACTAAGATTTTGTAAGCTGTTTAAAACATCTGTGTAGAAGTATGCTACTGTAATGTGGTTTTACAGGCAATCAAGTAATTTATTGATAAATTCAATTGTTACAAGAAGCTAATCCAAGTCTATAACTTGAATGCTTACTAGAATTCATGATGTTTTAAAACTAAAATAAAGATGTTTAGTTTGGGATCTTAAGACCAGTTTATTTGTGAACCAAAATTGCAATTTTTTCCATTTTCAAACCACTGAATCAATTTTAAATGCTGAAATTTGGGATGAAGCAAGTTTAAGCATCTATGTTTTCATAAAAATTATCAATTTTTTTTTCTATTGTGTGAATTGAAGAAACGAGATCCTATTAGGGTTTTTATTCGAACTTGTGCACATGTTGTAGAAGAGGCGTGTTCGTTATCCAAACGTGACCGAGTTGCACGAGTTTTTGGAGGTTGGTAGCATTGCGTGTTGTCATCGTGTGGCCGCAATAAAGGCAACTCTGGTGGTGTCTACGGCGGTGGCGAGGAGGTTTTGTGGTGTGGTTTGAGCTACAGGTTTTGAACTGTACACTAATTTTAAAATTCGATTTTCTGTTGGCAATTTGAGCTTTGATTTCGAGTCGTGGGTGAATTGTGACTTTCTGATGCTGTTGGTGATTGCCGGAGATGGCTCGTGCCGCCGTGCACGTGTACAGCAGGGGCGATGCGTATCAGCGTCGTTGATGTCTGTCGTTACTCGAGTCGTGTTCAAGTTTTGGGGTTGGGTGCTTTGGGTTTTATGTCATGTTCGAGCGAGAGTTACCTGGTTCTATTTATACATAGTTAAAACTTAAACTACAGGAAATAAAATAAAAAAAGAAGGAGAAGAAGAAGAGTGTACAGGTGAGTGTCGCGGGGGATATTGATGAAGAACCCGAAGCATTACTCGAGTTGAACTAGGAGATTCTCGGGTTTGAGTCAAACTGCCATAGTATGTTATAAAAAATATATAAATAAAGTTAAGCATTTGTTTTCAATCTGTTTAAAACACTGTAAATTCAAATAAGTGTTTAACAATTAAGGTTAAAACTCTAACACAAGCTTTAATTACTTTAGTTAATGCTTAACCATGTTTTTAACACTTAGTTAATATTTTAATCAAGTAATTAATTTAAGATAAGTATAAAGTAAATTAATACGTAAGTTTGTAGTTAATAATAATTGGATTTCTAAAGTTTAAAAAGGACTTTTAAATGTTAACTAAGTTAAATAACTAAATTTAAATTAATTATTTCTATAAAATAATTAAGAATAATTATTTTATAATTGTAATTAAAGATTGATAAACTAATGCTTAAGTGATTAATAAATTTGTAATTAACTACTTAAGTTAATTAATGAATGATTAATAGTTAATTAATTAAGTAATTTAATTATGAATCAAAAGTTAATTAATTAAGTAATTTCATTAAGAATTAAGGATTTATATTTGATTAACTAAGTAATTAATGATTAATAAATGGGTAATTAAGTTTGATTAATAATTAAGATTATTAATTAATGATTAAGGGTAATCAATTAAGTAATTAAGGTAAAATAACTTGATTAAAAAGTAATTAATTAAATAGTGTGAAATAAAATAATTAAGTAATTAAGTAATTAAGACTTAATAATTGATTAAGAAATGAGTAATTAATTAAATAATTTGAAATGAAATAAGTAATTAATTGATAATTAATGATTAATTAAACATGGTTAAGTAATTAACTCTCTAGTAATTGATTAAATTTGAATTAATTACAATAAGACTCGAAGATGATTGCTTATGGATTGTGTATGTAGAATATCTGATTGTGATGTTTATTGATGATATTCTGTGATGTTCTATGTTACGCTTTTGATATATCTATGATGATTGTGTATTATTTATCTGTGATAAGTGCTATGTGAATTCAATCACTGAATTAAACTGTTTAAGTTAATTAGACAACTTGGACTTTAAAATGGCGTTTGAATTTCGATGAGACCGGGATCGGGTGTCAATTTGATATTCCGAAAACCACATCGATCCAAATTAAACGTTAGGTCATGAATTCTCAAGTGAAGATCAAGATGGTGTTTTCAGAATGCAAGGGTTATCGTCGTTAACTCTTAGGGTGATTCCAAAATGGGTGTAACTAAATAATGCCTTCGGTTTCGTTCGAACCCGGAATGAACTTGTATGGATTGAATGCTTTCAGCACATCGTCGGGCGGACGATGAACATTCTAAGAGATATGTTCTGTAAAGGTAATCGCGGCCTCAAGCCTCATCAACCAGGAATGGCTAAAACAGGGAATGTGCAGCAAGGTTAGGTGGGTCATGCCCAAACAGGACGAGATATGCCCCTGTCTAGATGTCCCTTTTTATTTCGGCTGTGTGGGCGGTTGCTAGCTACAACCATAGGGTTATCTTGTTCGGGACTGTTCAGTAAGGAATGGTTCCGGCCTTGTGTTGCAGGGGAGTTAGGGTGCCTCCTCGGTACGGGGATCTAGGCCCCATACTGTGACGGGCGGTACCCCAGTCGCCCTGCCATTGTATGGAATCCAATCTCCAATAAGTGCCACACGTTTTGATTATGCCCAACTATGTTGGAATGTGAGATGTAAGCATTTCAGCTATTTCTGTATTTTACTTGAAAACCCTAGACACTATTATAATATCATTGGATTTCCTATGAAATGTTTTACTTAGCGTAAGGTAAAAACTTACCCGTATTTATTTGTGAGGAGTCTTACGTGATACCTTTATTTTCAAATGTTTTTTCAAAGTTAAACAACTTAAACCGTTTACTCATACCAGACTCATGTTCTGAACCGGAGTTTATATTTTGTTTTTCCATAAACTCTTGGGTACTCAAATTTTTATAAGTAGCCAAGTGATAGGTTTGGATTTTTGATTCCGGAGGAGCTTGGAGCAGAAGTTTCCAGACGTATGTAGATATCTATCTAGTTCCGCTGTGTTAGTTAGAATATGCTGTATCTCTGATGTATGTAGTGACAGATGTATGTATATGACAGTCATGTGTATTGATATTGTATAACTCTGATATATGTATAACTATGTAATAGTTATGTGATGTATTATATTTTGTTCCGTTCCGCTGTGAGATTCTGATGCTGTTGTTCTTTCTTTTCTATTCTTTTCTATTTCTATCCCTTTCTTTCTTAATAATGATACTTTTTCTGAAAGTAGAAGGGCGGGTCGTGACAGGTGGTATCACTGCGCTAGGTCGAGCGAATTTGTAGGCTCTTGAGTGATTTTTTTCTTGAGAGAGCGTATTTGTAATTTTGATATATATATATATATACACATATATATATATATATTTGTTTATTTATTTCTACCTATTTGTTGGGTTACCTGTTCCGCTTTTCTATTATAAGTTATAAAGGTAGATAGGGTAGTGGTGTGTGTAACACGACTACCAATGGTTGGAATTTGAATGTTTAGGTTTGCAGTGTATCTGCCGAGACTGTAGACCTACTACCATCTCGAGTGAGCTTTGGTGGTGTAAGGATTTCATCTGTCTCTGAAGGAGACATGTTAAGGTTCGGAGTTCATTGTTGAAGTGTAAACTTGGATGAGATAGAGTTTGGATCTGTCGATTGGACGGAAGCAAGTTATGGTCTCTTGATATCTCAGGATGTAGTAGATGTGTGATGAGACACAGTGATTATGGATGTCTCCAAAGATGTTGTTTGGAACCAGCTAAGGAAACTTGTCTGTTTCGGTGTTGTGGCTGAGTTCAGCAGGGTGTTTCTGTTTGATTTGAGGTCCGGGTTTCTCGAAGAGCTTTAGATAGGAAGTCTTTGGGCATCTAAGTTAGCATTGTAGCTCGAAGTGTTCTGTGTGCCATCAAGAATATTTTCTGGTTAGCAGTTTTTCTTGAGGTAATTTCAGAAGCAGCAGAGTGAATTCATTTCTACGATGATTGGCTCGATAAGTATAAGGCTGTTTTGAATTGTGATGAGTGAACAATTTCTTCGGAAACTGATTTGGGTAGGATTGCCAGAGTATCGTGTGATAATTCTAGAATTCACTTGAGTAGTCTTTTGCATGGGGTTGAGACTTCTCAAGAGAAGGTTGAACATATCGACGTGGTCCAAGATTTCCCTAATGTTTTCAAGGAAGTCAAGTGTTTGCCTCCGCATCGAGAGGTGGAGTTTCCTATTGATTTGATTCCAGGAGCAGTACTGGTGTTTTAGCCTAGTAGGAGGATGGCTCCTAGAGAGAGAAGAGTCAGTTAAGCAAACTCTGGATCTTTTGGAAAAGGAATTGTTTAGGCTCAGTTCATCCTTGTTGGGATTCTGCGGCATTGTTTGTCACTGAATAAGTTTGTTCTGGTATTCATCGATGATATTCTGGTCTTTTCTAAGTCGGAAGAAGAGCATAGGCAGCATTTGAGGATAGTATTGGAGACTCTGAGGAGGCATGTTCTGAAGGCAAAGTTCGTCAAGTGCCATTTTTTGGAAATCGGAAGTCAAATTTTTACGGCACATTTTTTTTGGTGAGATATCTCCGTGGATCTAGTAAGGGTTGAGACTATTCTGCAATGGAAGCAACCAAAGTCACAAATGGAAGTTCCTAGTTTTTCTGGGTTTAGTTGGCTACTATAGGAAATTTATCAAGGATTATTCCAAGATTTCTTCACATCTGACTAAGTTGACAAGGAATGGAGCTAAGCTTAAATGGATACCCCAGTATGAAGAAGCTTTCCAAGAATTGAAGACAAGGCTAACCGTGCACCAGTGCTAGCTATTCCGGATGGGAAGAGTAAATTTGAAGTTTATACAGATGCTTGTATAGTTGGTCTGGGAGCAGTGTTGATGTAGAATGGAAGAGTGATTCTGTATGCGAGTCGGCAATTAAAGCCACAAAAGGAACTACGCTACGCACGATCTTGAGTTGTTAGCTATTGTTCTTGCTTTGAGGATTTGGAGACAGTATCTCTTAGGAGGGAAGTTTGAGTTATTCACGGACCACAAACCGTTGAAATATCTTTTGTCTCAAAAAGGATCTTAATTTGAGGCAGCAGCGATGGGTTGAGTTTTTGATATCATATGATTTGGATATTCTGTATACCCCAGGAAGGGCGAATGTTGTGGCTGATGCTCTTAGCAGGAATGCAGTTTTGTTTCTTTTGGAAGTTGTTCCATCTCTCCAGGACAGAATTATAAGTAAGCAAATGGAGGATAGATCTTTTGAGGAAATAATTCTAGGAACTAAGGATGGTTTGTATTCTGATTTCAAGGAGGACGATCAAGGTGTTTTGAGGATTAATGGTCGTTTGTGTGTGCCTTATAAGGATGAATAAAGGCAAGAAGTTTTAGCTGAGTGTCATCACTCCAGACTGAATATCCACCCAGGAATTTCTAAGATGTATAAAGATATGAGAAGAATTTTCTGGTGGCTAAGCATGAAGAGGGATGTAGCTGCTTTTGTTAATTGTTGTGCTATCCGTCAGCGAGTGAAAGGAGATCAACAGAAGTCAGCCTGTTTGTTACAGCTTTTGGAAATCCCATAATGGAAATGGGAAATGATTTCTGTGGGTTTCATCGACGGTTTGCCTAGAACTAAGAAGGGAAACGATGGAATATGAGTTATTGTGGATCGGTTAACTAAGAGTGCTCATTTTATACCAATTAAGTCAACTCGTAATGCAGTTTCTCTGGCGGAGATTTTCTTGAGGGAGATAGTTAGATTGCATGGTATTCCTGTCAGTATAGTAAGTGATCGTGATTCTATCTTTACCAGCAAATTTTGTGAGGCTCTACAATCAGCTTTGGGAACGAGTTTGAGATTGAGTACAACCTATCATCCTCAGATAGACGAACAGGCGGAGAAACTAAATCGAATTCTAGAAGATATGCTGCGAGCTTGTGTTTTGGATTTTGGTAGAATTCTCCTATACTAATAACAGTTACCAAGCAAGTATCAAGATGGCTTCTTATGAAGCTTTTCAGGGAAGACCGTGTAGATCCCCATTTTGTGGGATAGAGTCGAAAAATCGTCTTGTGCTTGAGCCAGATTTGATTCGTATAGCTTCTGCTGAGGTTGAGCTTATTAAGGAAAGAATGAGAGTAGCTCAAGAACGTCAGAAGAAGTACGCAGATAAGAGAAGGAGACAATTGGAATTTGAGATTGGTGATTTAGTTTTTTTCAAAGTTTCCCGACTAAAGGAGCTGTAAGATTCGAAAAGACGGGAAAACCTGCTCTGAGATATATTGGACAATTTTGGATATTGGGAAAGAGTTGGTGCTGTAGCTTACAGAATTGAATTACCAAAAACGGATGTTTGGAATTCATAATGTATTCCATATATCCCATCTATAGGAAGTTTGTTCATGATCCATCATTAGTTGTAGAATCAGCAGTTCAGGAAGATTTGGAAGTCGAGTCGGATTTGACTGTAGTCAGAATTCCAGTTCGGATTGTTGATTAAGATGAGAGGCAACTCAAAAGTAAGGTAGTAAAGCTTGTCAAAGTGCAGTGGAGCGAGGATCCCAGAGACTGTACCCGGAAAACTCTAGATAGTTTTAGGAAAGCTTATCCGGATTTGTGTCCAGATAGCCAGTGATGTTTGTTTGGATAGATTGTTCGGTTGTTTGCTATATGTGAATGATATGTATGTTTGAATGGTTGGTACAGATATAAAAGCTTTTGAATTATCTTTGTTTTAAATTTCGGGGGCTAAATTCTTTTAAGGGGCGGGGAATGTAACGACCCTGGATTTTGGCCCTGTTATTTTAATAAATATTTAATCTAATTAAATAAAATGTAAATTTATCATTTGAAAATGATTAAATCTTTTGGAATAATTTCCATTTGTTTATAATGGATTTGTATTTTGAAAGAAAATGAATTTGATAATTTGAGATAAAATATCTCAATAATATTTACAATAAAAATCTATCTTATATAATTTAATTAAAATACTTTACTTTGCTTACATTTGGTAAATATACATGTAGATAATAATGTTTGAAAATTTAAAATAAATCTCTTAATAATATTTATAATAAAATTTATCTTATATAATTAAATTAGAATGCTTTCTCTTGTTAACTTTTGATATAGAAATATATATAGATGATAATGTTTGAAGTAACATCAAATTCTATCAATATGGATATAAGTATAAATTATAAATTAACCACATGAATCTAATTTAAATATTTGATAGTTAAAGTGAAATACAAAATATAAAATATAAATATAATAGCTAAAACCTACGATCATAACTTAATTATTGATAGTTAAAATATAAAATATAAATGTAAAATATAAGTCAATCTTATGTATGTAATTTAAATAAAATACAAATATAAATAAATATAAGTATAAAATATACGTCACCATATTGAATATAACTTAAAATATTGATAGTCAAAGTTAAAATACAAATAGAAAAAAAATAAGAATTAAGTGTTAGTGTATGCTTGCAACATAAAAACTGGAAAATTGTAAAACATAGTATAACATAATACCAGATAAACATTATTCAAGCTAGAAGTATTAAGTCAAACATGTGTATATGAATCAAGCAAGAAGACAAATATATTTATACAAACATTTTTTTTACACAAGAATGTCTTCATTCACAAGGGTATAAGACCTGAAACCCTGTATATGAAGTTCAAACTAAAAGTTAATAAAACAAATGTCTTTGAACAAAATAATCTTCATGTACAAGAGCAAAGTATAAATAAACTTGACAAAAACCAAATGTATATGTTAAGCTAATCAAACATTTGTACATAATTATTCAAGCTAGAAGATAACAAGACAAAGCTTCATATACAAGCCAAAACATCTACCTTCAAAGAGTACATTTATATACAAATTCTTTATACACAGCAAACACAATTATAATAGAGTAAACATATATGGAAACAAGGCATTTATTGCCTCCCGCTCAAGCCTAAACTTTGTCAATTGAAGTGTTTGCAAATCTTTATATTCAGACACAAAATCTGGTCAAACAGAGAAAAGACAAGAAAACAACAGTACCAGTTAGAACCTTCCTTATACATCCTGGTATTATATATATATGTGCATACATCTTCTTTCTAGTTCGTTCAGCTACCATAGGAAACCTAAGGAAAAAAAAGAAGAAAAATCAAATTGAATTCAAACTCAAATATATTTAACTCAAACCGGAACTGATAGGACTCTACAGTTTCAAATCTCCAGATTTTCATAACATCAAGTATGCTCTTTCAACAAAAATCTTGCTAGTGAGTAAACTTAATTCTTAAAGCTTTAAGTTTAATTAAACAGTTAAGAAGATTATGTGATCTTATGGTATTATATATGTTTTAATCTTGAGTATGATCCTGTGTTGCCTATGCTTCTCTGTTTAATTTATACAAGGGAATATTTTGTTCAAAACTCAAATTTATTTGCTGCAAATCCATGTTAAGTTTTAATTTTTCAATAAAACAAGGTAGTTAAACTAAAACTAAGATTTTGTAAGTTGTTTAAAACATCTGTGTAGAAGTATGCTACTGTAATATGGTTTTACAGGAAATCAAGTAATTTATTGATAAACTCAATTGTTACAAGAAGCCAATTCAAGTCTATAACTTGAATGCTTACTAGAATTCATGATTTTTAAAACTAAAACGAAGATGTTTAGTTGGGATCTTAAGAGAAGTTTATTTGTAAACCAAAATTGCATTTTTTCCATTTTCAAACCATTGTATCAATTTTCAATGCTGAAATTTGGGATGAAGCAAGTTTAAGCATCTATATTTTCATAAAAATTATCAGAAATTTTTTTCATTGTGTGAATTGAAGAAATGAGATCCTGTTAGGGTTTTTATTCGAACTTGTGCACATGTCCGTAAAAGAGGCTTGTTTGTTATCCAAACGTGACCGAGTTATACGAGTTTTTGGAGGTTGGTAGCATTGCATGTTTTCGTCGTGTTGCCGCAATAAAGGCGACTCTGGTGGTGTCTGTGGTGGTGGCGAGGAGGTTTTGTGGTGTGGTTTGAGCACAGGTTTCGAACTGTAGGCTAATTTTCGAATTTGATTTTCTGTTGGCAATTTGAGCTTTGATTTCGAGTCGTGGGTGAATTTGTGACTTGCCGATGGTGTTGGTGATCGTCGGAGATGGGTCGCGCCACCGTGCACATGTATGGCTGTGGCGATGTGTATCAGCGTCGTTGATGTCTGTCGTTACTCGAGTCGTGCTCGAGTTTTGGGGTTGGGTGCTTCGGGTTTTATGTCATGTTCGAGTGAGAGTTACCTGGTGCTATTTATACATAGTTAAAACTTAAACTACAGGAAATAAAGTAAAAAAAAGAAGGAGAAGAAGAAGAGTGTACAGGTGAGTGTCACGGGTGATATTGATGAAGAACCTGAAGCATTACTCGAGTTGAACTAGGAGATTCTCGGGTTTAAGTTAAACTGCAATAGTATGTTATAAAAAATATACATAAATATAGTTAAGCATTTGTTTTCAATCTGTTTAAAACACTGTAAATTCTAATAAGTGTTTAACAATTAAGGTTAAAACTCTAACACAAGCTTTAATTACTTTAGTTAATGCTTAACCATGTTTTTAACACTTAGTTAATATTTTAATCAAGTAATTAATTTAAGATAAGTATAAAGTAAATTAACACGTAAGTTTTTAGTTAATAATAATTTGATTTCCAAAGTTCAAAAAGGACTTTTAAATGTTAACTAAGTTTAATAATTAAATTTAAATTAATTATTTCTAGAAAATAATTTAGAATAATTACTTTACAATTGTAATTATAGATTGATAAACTAATGCTTAAGTGATTAATAAATTTGTAATTAACTACTTAAGTTAATTAATGAATGATTAATAGTTAATTAATTAAGTAATTTAATTATTAATTAATAGTTAATTAATTAAGTAATTTCTTTAAGAATTACGGATTTATAATTGATTAACTAAGTAATTAGTGATTAATAGATGGGTAATTAAGTTTGACTAATAATTAAGATTATTAATTAATGATTAAGGGTAATCAATTAAGTAATTAAGGTTAAATAATTTGATTAAAAAGTAATTAACTCAATAGTGTGAAATAAAATAATTAAGTAATTAAGTAATTAAGACGTAATAATTGATTAAGAAATGAGTAATTAATTAAATAATTTGAAATGAAATAATTAATTAATTGATAATTAATGATTAATTAAACGTCATTAAGCAATTAACTCTCCAGTAATTGATTAAATTTGAATTAATTACAATAAGACTCGAAGATAATTGCTTATGGATTGTGTATGTAGAATATCTGATTGTGATGTTTATTGATGATATTCTGTGATGTTCTATGTTAGGCTTTTGATATATCTATGATGATTGTGTATGATTTATCTATGATAAATGCTATGTGAATTCAATCACTATTTAAGTTAATTAGACAACTTGGCCTTTAAAATGGCGTTTGGATTTCGATGAGACCGGGATCGGGTGTCAATTTGATATTCGGAAAACAACATCGATCCAAATTAAATGTTAGGTCATGAATTCTCAATTGAAGATCGAGATGGTGTTTTCAGAATGCAAGCATTATCGTCATTAACTCTGAGGGTGATTCGAAAATGGGTGTACCGAAATAATGCCTTCGGTTTCGTTCGAACCCGGAATGAACTTGTATGGTTTGAATGCTTTCAGCACATCGTCAGGCGGACGATGAGCATTCTAAGAGATATGTTCTGTAAAGATAATCACAGCCTCAAGCCTCATCAATCGGGAATGGCTAAACTAGGGGATGTGCAGCTAGGTTAGGTGGGTCATGCCCAAGCAGGACGAGATATACCCCTGTCTAGATGTCCCTTTTTATTTCGACTGTGTGGGCGGTTACTAGCTACAACCGCGGGGTTATCTTATTCGGGACTATTCAGTAAGGAATGGTACCGGCCTTGTGTTGTAGGGGAGTTAGGGTGGCTCCTCGGTATGGTGATCTAGGCCCTGTACTGTGGCGGGCGGTACCCCAGTAGCCCTGCCATTGTATGGAATCCAATCTCCAATAAGTGCCGTATGTTTTGATTGTGCCCAACTATGTTGGAATATGAGATGTAGGCATTTCAGCTATTTCTGTATTTTACTTGAAAACCCTAGATACTATTATAATATCACTTAATTTCGTATGAAATGTTTTGGTTAGCGTAAGGTAAAAACTTACCCGTATTTATTTGTGGGGAGTCCTACGTGATACCTTTATTTTCAAATGTTTTTTCAAAGTTAAACAACTTAAACCGTTTACTCATACCAGACCTATGTATGGCCCGGAGTTTATATTTTGTTTTTCCTTAAACTCTTAGGTACCCAAATTTTTATGAGTAGCCAAGTGATAGGTTTGGATTTTTGATTCTGGAGGAGCTTGGAGCAGAAGTTTCCAGACGTATGTAGATGTCTATCTAGTTCCGCTGTGTTAGTTAGAATATGCTGTGTCTCTGATGTATGTAGCGACAGATGTATGTATATGACAGACATGTGTATTGATATTGTATAACTCTGATATATGTATAACTGTGTAATAGTTATGTGATGTATTATATTTTTTTCTGTTCCGCTGTGAGATTCTGATGTTGTTGTTCTTTCTTTTCTGTTCTTTTCTGTTCTTTTCTATTTCTATCCCTTTCTTTCTTAACGATGATACGTTTTTCTGGGAGTATAAGGGCGGGTCGTCATAATTTTGAATAAACGAAGTTATTTATCTTTGTTATATAAGATAAATTCCCCTTGTTGAATCTATTGTCGAAAGAAAAGGATTTTGAAGGTGTTTGAAGTATAAAAGGATTTTTATATAAGTTTGAAAGGATCCAAAGTTTTTTTTAATAATTATATATATATATATATATATATATATATAAAGGATCTTATGAGGATTTAGGAAAAAGGTTTTGGGAACCTTTTGATTCAGAAAGGCTTTTGATTTTTGGGTAAAATTTATATTGGAATTTGGAAGGCCTAGTTTGAGAATTATCGATTTTGGGATAATCGATTTTGTGTAAAGGAGCTTTGTATGAGATCCTGGGAAGATACTATATGTGTATAGTATAAAGTGTTTTCAAAATGGCTTTGGAGAAAAAGCGCTCCTTTGAAATGAACTTCTCAGGAGTACCATAGGGTGGTACTGCCTTGAACCTTAAGGGGGCGTTCTAAAGTTGATCCTGTGAGGAGTCTGGACAAAACTAGTTCCTAAGGATTATGTGTAGTGTGTAGCGGAAGTCAAGGGCGCTGATGCCTACTAAGGCATTTGGATTATGCTGTGACGACAATGTAATTCGATGTCACTGCGATCTACTATAGACCATAGCGAAAGTTGTGTGTGCTGTTGAGAGCCAACAGTCTGCGTTTAATTTTATATCGGTAGACTGCGACCTATGGTAACATAGCGAAAGTCGTGTGTGCCGCTGAGAGCCAACGGTCTACGTTTGATTTTACATCGGTAGACTACGGCCAATGTGAGAGTGGTGAAGTTTCATTTTGGCAGCGAAAATCGAGGGCGCTGATGCCTACAGTTACATGGACTTTTGCTGTGATGGCAACGTAACCTTGGAATGTAATTGCGATCTGTTGTGGGTTCCACGGCGTAATCGAGAGGCGCGGAGTGCCTACAGTTACATGGACTTTTACTGCGATGGCAACATAACCCAGGATGCAACTGCGACCATGGATGGGGGCTCCAGAGTATTCTCATAGAAGATATTTCCTCTATTTTCAAAATAAATGATTTCTATATTTTCAATAAAATTATTTTCATCAGTATTTTCACTGGGGATTAAAAACAGGTTTACCAAGTACTTATAGATTTTCAGTCCTATGCCTGATCAACATATGACCGAATTTCTGTGAGAACGAGGATGGACATGTCGAAACATCGAGTTATAAATGAATTTTTATAAAAACTATTTTAGTAATATTATATAGATTTTTAAAGTATTTTAAAAACGATCAAAGAAAATTTATCTGATTTTAAGCTTTTTAATAATTTTGGCTTCGTTCCTTTTCGAGGACGAAAAGATTCAAAAGGGGAAGGAATGTGACGACCCGGGATTTTGGTGATATTATTTTAATCTGATTAATTAAAATACAAACTTATCATTTTGAAATCAAATAAGACTTTTGGCCATACACATATATTGTGAGGGAAACTATGATTTGAAAGTTCAAAATAAAGTCTCTCAAAAATATTTAAAATAAAATCTATCTTATTCATATTCAATATAAGTACACACACACACGATAGTACAGTTAAGTATGATAACTTAAACTAAAAATATATGTGTAAAAGAATAGAAATAAAGGTATATAAGTGGTTATTGTGTGTATGCAACATAAGTTAAAAATTATAACAATAACTATAACAACTTTATAGTAGGTACATAAGGCATAAAGCAAAACCAGGCAAGTAATGTATGTATGTGAATTTAGATTTGCAAGGAAATAAAAAAATCTATATGTACATACAAAATCAATGGGATAAGTATGTAGTCAAGTAGACACTTGCATTTAATGCTATCAACTCTAGCACAAAAACAAGGTCATTTCGAAATGTTATGAATCGTTTCATTTTCCACAAAATCTTGTCTGGTCAAAGAAGAAAAGAAAAAAAATCTCTGACCAAAGAAACAATTTTTGTACCAGCAAATACTTATCATGTAAAACCTTTTCTATATATATTTATATCCTCTTGTTCCTTTTTCATTCATCAAGAGTTAGCATATCAGAAAATAAGAAAGCATTTCATCTTACAACGAAGATGAATTAACAACTCAAATTTACAACTCAACTAAGAAAAACAAGAGGATAAAAGAAGACCAAGCTAACGGCTTTTCAAAAAAAATGGGGGGAAGTTGCTCCGTTCAAACTTTTCTCAGGTGAGTAAACAATTCTTTTTTTAAGTTTTAAAATCTGTTCAAAACCATGTCGCATGTAGTAAAACTTTAGATAAATTGTAAAAGTGCTTGTTAGATTGTTGTATATGATTTCCTATGTATATATTATGAATATTTATGAGGGCATGTCAGTGTTTTAGCTCTGTTCTTCACTTCCAGATTGCAGATAGAGTTCAAAATTTTAATGCACTTCATTTGATATTTTTAGTCTTTAATATATAAATAGGAATTGTTGTTATAACAAGATATAAGTTTTAAAAATAGTTCCAAGATAAATCTGAAGCTAGTTTGAATAATAAGAAGGAAGAACAACAAAGATTCAACCCATATCAAAATTTCGATCTTAATATTTTGGTGATTCAAGTATAAAATTTGAATTGTTATCAAAAATGATGATTTTTCAATCATGAATTTTAATTAAGTAACTCAAGAGATATTGAGTAATGAACGGAGATTGGGATTTCGTCGATCTCTGGTGGTCTGGATGATCTAGAGGTCCGGGTTTTTTTATGGTGACAGTAGGATGATCGGAGAATCATGGAAAAATGCTTGTATGTTGATCAAGTTAGGATGGCGACGGCGGTGATCAATATAAGTTTATAACCCTATTTTTGATTTTCTTGGCCAATTTGATCGACGCAACCCCTCTAGTTGATCGAGTGCAGTGGGATTTTGGGTGATGGAAGTTAGTGAGCTATCGAAGCATTGGCCGGAGTTTCAAACGACACGGTGGTCGGAGTTGTGAAGATGAGGTGTTTCCAGGTTTGGGTGTAGTTCCAGTTTGGGTTTATTTGCTCGATTTTGAATTCGAATGGATAGTGAAGTTCTGGTGGTTGGGGTATGGTGCTTAGAGATCGTTGACGTGCTCGACGTTTTGGTGATGAACGGAGGTGGTCGGCGGCACTGTACATGTGCACGGTGCACTTGTTTCTGGTGATCTGGAATTTTGTTTGGTTGGGTATGGGTTTTGTGGTCTTGAGTTTTACTCGAGTAGTTCGAGTGTATTACTCGAAGTTATGGGGTGATTGACTCGAGGTAATTGAGTCTGCTCGGTCAATTGTGTTATAGGTTTTTAAAAAACCTGTCAGTGTTGTGATTTTTTTAATTTTAAACTAAATTTAAAAGTAAGGAAGTTTTAACCAAAGTTTTTAGAGCAAATTTTAAAGTATGGATTCAAAATGAATTTGTATCCTAGTTTTGAAATAAAATGAAGTTTTTAAAACTTAAAACGTGTAAACAACTTTGAATGTTTAAAGTGTATTTTAAATTGATTTGGATTTAAAATGAATTTGGTTTTTAATTCTTTTAAACTTCTTTTATAAAGTTAGTACTTCTTTATCGTGTGATTTAAAAGGATTTAAATTGTTTTAAAACTTTGTTAAAGTTAAATGTGTATTCATTTTAAATCTTAAATTTAAAATGAAATTTAAAAGTAAATTTAAAAGTAAATTGTTTCTAAATGCTTTGTTAATGATGACTTGATCATTAATAGGGAAAGTCTTATCTTAAATTAATTACGATTTAATGATTTAAGATTCATTAAATTATTAAGGTAATTAAAATAATTAATTAATTTATTCAATTAATTAATGATTAGAAATTAATTTATCAAGTAATTAAGGAATAATTAAGTTATAGTTAAGTACTTAATTAATTTATTAATTAGAGGTTAATTAATTGGTTAATGAAGATTAATTAATTTGTAATCGATAGTGATTAATCTAAGTTTAATTACTTAAGGTAAGTAATTTAAGAATTATTAATAGTTAATGAAGATCATTAACTAAGGATTATTAAATAATTTATTAATATGATTAATTTTAAATAATTAATTATATCAATTAATTAAAGATAATCATTTATGGAAATCATTTAAGTATAATTACATAATGGAAGTAATTAGAGGAATCAATTACTCAAGGTAATTAATTAAATTAACGTGATTAGTTTAAGTTGATTAATTGGTTTAATCAATTTAAATGATCATTGGAGGATGGGTTAAATAAATTACTTAGTGTAATTTATAAAGTATAATTACTTAGTGAGGTAATTAGTGAATAATTACAGGATGTAATTAATTGGTGATCTGAAAGTAGTTTTGGGTTTAATTACCTTCTGGAATTAATATGAAGGATAATTACTTAGTGAAAGTAATTAATAATTAATTACTTAGTGTAATTTATTTAAGAATTGATTAATAATATTATTTAAAGATAATTAAGTGATGTAATTAATTAAGGGTAATTAATTACAGAATGGGATTAATTAAGATGGATATTTGAAGAATGATTGATTAATTAAAAGGTTGTGATTAATAAATGGTTTATTAAGAAAAGTTAGGTGATTAATTCTTAAGTAATTGGTTTAATTTAAGTTAATTAAATTAATTACAATAGGGATTAATAGTGATTGCTTGTGAATGATTGTTTGAGTAGAATATCTGAATTGATTGATATCTATTGGATGATATGCTGTGATATTCTGTGATATGAAATGTTTTGTGATATGATATGTTTGGATGGACATTTATAATGTGGTTATTTAATGATGATGAATTTCTGTGTAGAAATTGGCATCTTGTATTTAAAGTTGAATTGTGTTTCACTTGAATAACTTGGGTTAAGATGATATTAAGTCAATATAATGTGGTGTTTTTATGTTTTCTTCTTTTTCTTCTATCTCTTTCTTCTTTTCCCTAACTATTTGAAATTTTCGGGATCGAAATTTTCGGGTCGTTGCAGAATGTCACACGCGTTTTGGGTTCGTTCTGTGAAACGGCGGTGGCGGAGTTGGTGGCGTTTGGGGCGGTGGCACATGGGGCCGAGGCACTCGAGATGGCATGCTTGGATCGACGACCGATGGTCGTATTAGAGGTGCGTATGTGGATAGTTGAGTGCGATGTTGGGTTTTCACGACCGTGAATGAACGGGAGAGAGGGAGCAGGTAGTAATTTTTTATAATTTTTTAATTATGCTATTAATTAATGTTTTATTATATGAAATGCTAATCATTGCGTAAATTCTCCATACGAGGTCCGTTGGACAAAACGAATTGCGTAGGGATCGTATCGCCGAAGGCTGCGACATGGATCTGATTTGGAATTTATTTGAACCTGAGAAAATTTTAGGTTCAAGTAAAGGTGATTGTTTTATACGCTCACGATTGACTAGAATAATTTTATGTTAGCTAAATTTGAAGTTATGACGTGACTTAAATTTATAGATCGTGGTTTGATAAATTTAATTCACATTTAAACTGATTTTCGAATTCACTGAGAATAATTCAAATCGACAGTTAGACTGAATTAGAATTGAATCACAATTTATTTGCTAGTAAAATTCCGATATCGATAACTATGTGATTGCTATGAATTATATTGACTGTTTGGATAATTGTTTGTGATGGACGCGATTGATTGGTATTTAGGATGATTTGGATGTTATTATTTTTATATATGTCCTGTTATCACCTACATATTATTTACAGTGTATAAAACTTTAAATTGAATTATAATAAATTGGGAAATAGGTTGAAATGTTGTATACCTACGACATTTATTTTGGATTGAAATGATGTATATTCATCCTTGGAATTAAATTGAAATAATTGATTCACTTGGCCAAAGGATTGAGAAGTATATATGGACACCGGATTGGTTAAATTAAATGATTTTAAAATTTTCATCTGAGATTATTTAAATCATTTGATTTAAAAAAAAATCGAATTTATGCAAATCGAATTATTTTCGAACTCGAGCTCGAAATGTTGAAATTTAAATTCGATAATAGGAATTGGTTGAACAATCAAAGTTAAGATTTTGAAGTTATAATCGAAATATGATTTGAATTTCAAAAATTGATTTATTTTAAAGGATTGGACTTTTATTCGAACTTTGAATATCGCTAGGTAAAAGCTACATACATCGATATTTCAAAAGTGAGATCGGAATTAAATTATATTTGCAGGTTTGGACTTTAAATTGGATATTGAAGGTTAATTTAATTTATGCGATTTGAATCGATATTTTAAATATCAAACTCGAGATTGATATAAATCGAGATGGTTTAAATTTGAGAATTAAGTTGAAATTTAAATCATTGAATCAGATAGTAGATGTTAACGCTCAAATTTAAACGCTAACACCCTGGTGTATAAGATGTGATTGTGAAAGCACCACCCGTTCGTACGGGAAACAGAAATAGGCAGAAAGTATGCAGAAAAACAGTAAGAGACACAATATTTATAGTGGTTCAGCTTATAATCCAGCCTACGTCCACTTTAATCTTTTTATCACTAGTTTGATTACAATTCTTTACAAGATCTTTCAATTACAACACACTTCAAGTGATAGGATATGTGAAACAAGTAGCTCAAGCTTTGATGTTGACAATCATCTTCAAATCCATGGCGAATGTGGATGATTCCTTCATGGAGTTCCTTTAGAAGTTTGTTGGATCTAAAAAGCTTTGAAGTAGTCTGGAATTCGGCAGAGTAATGGCGCTTGAAGAGAATGAGCCCCCCAAAAGTCCTTTGCATGTTGGAGATGGTTTCATATTTATAGAGAGTTCTGGGCGGAAAAAGTGCTAAGTCCTAACTCGTGGCCGACTTAAGATAAGTCGTGTTCGACTTAAGGTAAGTCGTCCCCGGGTCACTGAGCCGAGTCTATGGCAGTTCCCCTTTTTTGAACCCATCCCTAAGTTCTAAGTCGTGTGCGAGTTATCTGGCTGCAATTGCTAATTTCCTTTCTTAAGTCGTATACGACTCTTTTTATGTCGTAAGTCGTAGTCGACTTAACTAATTGCAACTGGTTTAAAGCAAGTCTTAACTCGTAGACGAGTTAAGAGGTGTGTCTTTAGGTCGTATCCTCCTTAAGTCGTATAACTTCTTTAAGTCGTAAGGGTCTTAAGTCGTACAAACTGCAGTTATCATTAAGTCGTAGGCCATCAATTTCCTTAAGTCGTAAAGACCTTAAGTCGTTAGCTTTTCTTAACTCGTATGCCTGCTAACTCGTAGAAGATCTTAACTCGCAGAGGATTAACTCGTAGAGGCTTAACTTGTGGAAGATCTTAACTCGTACACTTGCTAATTTGTAGATATGCTAACTCGTAAAGGCTTATCTCGCAAGTAGCTTAACTCGGGAACTCCTTAACTCGTAGGCTGCTTATCTCGTAAGCTTGCTAACTCGTAGAGGTCTTTAAGTTGTAGGAAGTTGCTGACTCATGTATCCTTTAACTCGTACATGCCTTGAGTCGTACATGCCTTGAGTCGTACATGCCTTAACTCGTGGACCTGTTAACTTGTGAACGAGTTAGGGTTAACATTTGCCCCTCGAAGCACACGCTTAAATCGTAAGTCGTGTGCTTCGACTTATCATAACTCGGTCATGTCGTTTCAAATCCCAACCTTTCCAGATATAAAAGCCTGAGTCGTCCTTCTTCTCATCACTTAACCTTTTAAACTGCTTTCTGCCATTAACGCATCTTCAAGCTCTCCGAGGCGATTTCGACCCGATTCATCTTTGATTCTTTCTAGCATCAAACAATCGTAAGAGATCTTGCTTCAAACTTCGACCGTTAACCATTGTTACTTTATGTATTCAGTTCATCATCTTTGGCTTGCCCCATTCAAACCCTGCGAATTCTATTCGAATTGATTACCGATGAACTAAAATTCATCTGATTTGGCCTATGGTGATTCGCGCTTTGGGGCGATTCATAGTGTAACGGGTTAAGGTTGTCGCTGCTGAAGAAGCCAAGGATGAACAGGTTAAGAGATTTGAAAGGGAGGCGAGTTGGTCGAATAGGTTGATTGAAAATAACAAGGGATCGTCTCATATATGACTCGGCTTCTTCCATGTGACTTAGCGATTTCCATGAGCCGTAGTCGGGTTAAGACTTGGAGGATTTCTAGTTGTTTTGGATCAGAGCCTTTCTCCTGTTCCCCGAGTTACGACTTAGGACTTAGAGGATAAGCAGCTTGATGTGTTTGATGGCTGAGGATAGGAACGACTCATCCCTTGAGTCGGTTGCGACTTAGTACTTGAGTCGGTTTTGACTTAGCACTTGAGTCCGATACGACTTAGCACTTGTGTTCGATACGACTTAGCACTTGTGTTCGATACGACTTAGCACTTGTGTTTTTTTAGGATCTGCTTAAACCTTGAATTGTTGCAGTGATGTTGAACTGTTGAACTTTGATGCCTTCTTTTACAAATTACTTTGACTCGCAAGTTAACAACCTGTCCAATACAATATTTACAGAAAAACCGGGGCGAATATACTGCCATTGATCGCCCTCTTCGAATGACAGATTAGCTAATAACAGTCATTAAACTTAAACAGATTGTGTGAATGAAGTGCTCAACTTATTAACTTCAAGTAAAATACTAAAGCAATACTGAAATAGTCAATTAAAATTGACCAGCTCGCATTAATATTATACTTGAACTAAAGACTAACAAGTTCTGAAATTTTTGTAATCGATCAATCGTCGACTAGTCTTATTTCAGTTATATTTACTTGTTATTTTTTTTATTAGTTTTTTTTTTTTGCACAACACTTCACACTTTTTTAGGAAACGTGCACCTTCATATTTGAATATCCAGTTGTTTGTGTAGAATGACTTCTCAGGAAGGTGATGCAACAGTTCGGACTGGAGAGGTAACTGTTCTTCCGGCTCCACTGGTTAATCCTCCCGAAAGAGCTCCTACTTCACTATCATACAAAGTTTTTCGCCAGTTGTGTGCTCAGTTTGGTATCGTTGAATCAGATGCCATTCTTCCCGAAAGAAATAACACTGCCGATATAGCTCCTTCTGGCTTTGTGACAATTAACCGGCAAATGTGCCTAAGTGGAGGCATTCCTCCTTTCAACGACTTTTTCCAACAACTTCTCCGTCAACTGGCCATTGCTCCATCCCAGCTACACCCCAATGGCTATGCCATTCTAATGGGGTTGTGTGTGCTTTTTAGGAGAACACTTGATCGACTTCCAAGCTTTGGTGAAGTTTGTTATCTATGCTCTTTTACTCGGACTAAGGATCATCCTTCCATTACTGTTGTGAGGAGCGCCCGAAACCGCAAACTGATTGTTGGCCTCCCTGATACTGCTCACGGGTTTTTAACCCAATTCTTCTATGTTCGTTGCCCTCCGGGGTTTTATGGTGTGTGGAGAGTTGGAAGTAAGGGCGTTCAGCTTTATTCCTGACACATGTTTTCCTTATAAAATCTTTTCATAGCCTGAGTAGTTAGATGTTAATTTCCCTCTTTACTTTTCAGCGCTTCCACCTCCTTCTAGAGACCCAGGCTATAAGCAAATTTTTGAAAGATTGAATGCTGTGCCAGTAGAAGAGAGGAGTATAAAGTTTTTGCTGAGAGATGACTTTTTACATCAATACGGGCTTCTTCACTCTTCTCGCTATACTCAGCCTCATGAAGCCCCGACTGAAGTTCCCGATTCCCCGACTGAAGCATCGGATGCCCCCGTTACTATCGAACAATCTTCATTAAAAGAGTCTAACATCGAAGCTTCATTGGTGAAATGTTCCACCCCTACCGACGTTATGGGGTCATCTAGTAAGACGGCACTTGCCCCGATTGAGGAAGAAGAAGAACCTTCACAGCCTCTCGGGGGATTAGCTGATGTAGGAACTGAGAAAACAAGTCTCACCGAGCATGATGGTGACGATGTTTATGATGGGTTGAGCGACATAATAGTGACCTCACAGGAGCTTTTTAGAGATGACGTGTCTAAAACTATCTCTCCTATAATTGAGGCGACGTCCCTTCTTCGACTAACACCAACACAAACACCAACTCCTCATACCCAAGCTATCATCACCTCTACACCAATGAGTGGTTTGTAGCTTAATGCGCGTAGCTTGCACATCACACAACACTTAGGATTTTTTGGCATTTGTTCATATTTAACTTCTTTTCTCCGGAAGTTTCTAAGACTTGCTATTTTTGCCTTTTCAGATTCCTCTATGGGGCGCAGCGGCAGCGGTTCTTATTACAAGGACTTTCGACGCTATGGAGGGCGTGGCAGCTATGACTACAAGCAATACTATGCCGATCCCAGAGAAACCAATGAGCAGAGAGCTGCGCGAAAAGCTGAAGAGAGGAGAAGGTATGAAGAACGTCATGAGGGAGCGGGCACGCGACATGAATCCTTCCCAAGGGATGATGACTCCCATAAACGTAAAACGCACGATGATAGGGGGAAGAGCCATATTGAGGATTCGAGAAAGCGGACCAAACTTGGCGAGGAGCACGTGCCCGTGACATCTGAGAGACCTGGTGCCTCAGTTTCTATTGACATCCCTTCCAAATCTCCTGCTCTTGAAGGAAGTGCCATCCAAACACTTCTCAACAGGCCTTCATACCATGTTGAAAGGGGCCCCCCGACTTTGCAGAGCCGATTCCCGAACTGGTGTTTGAGGGGGGTACGCTTCGACCTTGATTTGGTCCCCATCGACAAAGAAGCTATGTACAGAAATCTCGATGCTGTCAAGCTTGATATCGATAGAATGTCTGGATGGCAAAAGCTGGTTGATGAACTTCAAAGAGTTAATCGGGCTAACATCGAAGCAATGCTGACCATGGAAAATGACAAATCAGAATGGCAGAAGATTCTTGATCAACACAACGCTGAGATGAAGGAGATAGCCGAATACAATGAAAAACTCGAAGCTGAAGTAAAGCAGCTCAAAGATGATCTTGCCTCTTCTACTAATACTTACACCCAAAGAGAAGAGGTATTGCAAAAACAAGTGCGAGATGCGCACGCCAGCCAGAGGGACGCTGAAGCTAAAGCTGAGAGGTTGGAACAAGCTGTAGAGAACCACCGCACTGATGTCACCCAGCTGCAGAATAAACTGAGCGCCCGGGACATGGAGATTGAAGCGCTAAAAGCCCAACTTGCTCAGACCGAAAAAGATCGAGATGAGGCCATGGCTGGCAAAATTGCAGCCGAAGAAACTGCTCAGACCATGGAAAACGATATCAATTCGACTTTATTCGATTTTTATTTACATTGTGTCTTGGGACGCGGCAGCCTCTCTTTTCTTGGTCCTAAGTATGAAATCACCCTGGCCGAGGTGTGGGAAGCTGCTCTTAACATGTTTAAAGACGCCGGGTATGGCGATGAAGATTTTGAGGCGCGTTACCTGGATGAGGGAGCTCGCGCTGCTCTTGCGAAGGGGCGAGAACAACTTGCCAGGATGAGAACTGGAATGGCGGAAGAGGAACGTTCTGGAAAGGAATTAACGCTTACTTCCTCTGTCCAACCTCCAGTTTCTCCTGTGGTTGACATCACGGGTTCTAGCTCCTCTACTCCGCCTGCAACTAAGACAGTAACTGAAACTACAAGTGCACAAGGCGGGGATGAAGGTGGTGAAAGCAACGAAGCACAGCGATATGAAATCAGCCTCAGAGATCCAACTACCCCAGGTAAACTTGACACCGGACCAGCCCAAGTGGTGAACTGCTCGTTCGCTCCTTGTGAACTTGACGATCTTCTTGATTATTTTTCAAATGTCAATGAATTCCCGACTTTTGATTATTCCTCAAATGTTAATGAATTCCCGACTTTTGACGAGCCGTCATCCCCTCTCTTTTCGAAAGATACTGATATTTTAAGTTTTTTCTCCTTTGTAGAGAAAGCACCGAGTCAAACTCAAGCTTCTTCTCCCCCGGTGATCCTTCCTCCAACTCTTCAAGTGGCGCCTCCTTCTGCCTCGCAACCTGGGTCACAAGAAGAACAAATAGAAGCTCTCCATGGCCTGGATGATCCCATTGCTTCGCAAGAGCAAAAAGATGAGGGACTTGAGGGAGGTGACATATCTCCGGAGCGGACTCCTTCTGACGATATAACTTTATCTAAACTTGTCACTCCAGGAAGTGAGTCTTCCTCAAAGAGGAGAAGGAAGCAAGGAGCATCAAGGAGGAGAGGGAAGATAATCACTGCCACTGAAGAGGAGCCAGAAGTTGGGCCAGCTGCGCCTACCTCTCCTTCCTCCCTTATACCCACTGGCCGACCTGAAAAGCTGGTCATTCGGTCGGGTAAAGGGTCCAAAGGCAGTAAAAAGAAGTGAAGACTTTAGCTTTTTGTCTTTTGTATGAACTGGCCGAGAGTTGTGCGGGTATCGGCCCCCGCTTTTATTTTGAGAACCTGTATCTGCATTATAGTTGAATAAAATGATTCTTCGTTTGTACAAACTTCTGTTTGAATTTGAGAATGCATTTACTATTTATT
This sequence comes from Allium cepa, assembly GCA_030765085.1. NCBI lineage: Eukaryota > Viridiplantae > Streptophyta > Magnoliopsida > Asparagales > Amaryllidaceae > Allium > Allium cepa. The sequence continues at coordinate 869,220,046 of CM060937.1, read as the reverse complement.
TTTGCACAAGTTTGTTTATATAGTGTTGCAGCGGGCTTATGGTATGTTGCTTGAGTATTACTCTGCTGATGCATCTATACTACTATACCATGTTGCCCCCATACCTTAAGCTTGCTGCAATATTTTATACTTCGAGGGGACTTGCACTCTTATTTGCTAAAGAATAATTATTTTATTCTTTTTAAAGAAAATTTTTATAGAGTACAACTCCCTTCGTATAAGTTTTTACGCTTGGTCGTTCGAAGAAATCACTTTTTTCTTTTGCTTATGTGCATATCTCATCAAGTGAATTCCTCTATGTGGTAAAGCGGACCTCTGAAGGGTACTTTAACTTCTTTTCTTTTTACGATCATTTCCCATAGTAGGCAAATTACTTTTCCTTTGAAAGTTAAAGTACGCTTTTGATGAGGATTTTTTTTTTTATAGAAAGTTGTACCTCTGAGGAGGGATTTTTTCACGTTTCAACACTTGGAAGTTTTATTTCAATCTCGGTGAAACGTGTACCTCCAAAGAGTTATGCTTTAGAAATCCTTTTCATGTTTCAACACTTGGAAGTTTTATTTCAATCTCGGTGAAACGTGGGTTTCCAAAGAGGTCTTTCTTCTTAATTGTGTTCCCGGGAGGGGGTTGTACCTCTGAGGAGGGATTTCTCACGTTCCAACACTTGGAAGTTTTATTTCAATCTTGGTGAAACGTGTACCCCCGAAGAGTTGTGCCTTTGAAGAAAGCCTTTTCACGTTTCAACACTTGGAAGTTTTATTTCAATCTCGGTGAAACGTGTGCTTTCAAGAAGGTCTTTGTTTTTGCATTTCAACTTTGGTGAAGTGAAATTCCGAAGAGCGGTTGCTACACTTCAACTCCTGGCGAAATGGGCCTCCGAAGAGGGCTTTTATTTTGTTTACATTTCAACTCTGGTGAAGTGAAATCCCGAAGAGCGGTTATAACACTTCAACTCCTGGTGAAATGGGCCTCCGAAGAGGGCTTCTATTTTGTTTACATTTCAACTCTGGTGAAGTGAAATCCCGAAGAGCGGTTATAACACTTCAACTCCTGGTGAAATGGGCCTCCGAAGAGGGCTTTTATTTTGTTTACATTTCAACTCTGGTGAAGTGAAATCCCGAAGAGCGGTTATAACACTTCAACTCCTGGTGAAATGTGCCTCAGAGAGGGTTTTCATCGCCTGGAAGTTACTCTCTCATGGTTGGAGGGTCATGACTCCTCCAATCTTTTTTTGTTGAGTAGAGAACTTTCTTTTTTGTGGCATATGACCCATTAGAGGTCTTTTATTATCCGAAGAGTTGCGCCTCCGAAGAGGACTTGTGGCGCTGATGGTAGCTTTGGTTGTTCCTCTGTTCACTTGCTTATGCCTTTTCAGCGATCCTTTTTTTTTTTTTTTTTTTTTTTTTTTCAAGTTTTCATCCCCCTTTTTCTCACAAGTGGCTTGTTTAATCCAAGGAAGTGTACTTCATTGCCAGGCAAGTTCGTGAGAACGGGCACTAGCTTCCTAATTGGATGTTTGTTTGTTTAAACAATCTCAATTTATCAGCAAGGGCTCGTTCCTATCGAAATCATTAGCCGTTTAATTGAAGTATTTCCTATCTAGGATTTGAATTCGGGGTCTTTGTGACTTGAAATTTGTTTGTTGAATGATGGTGAGAATCGCTCGGTCTTATTATGCGCAAGTTTTATCTCCACTGTCTGCAAAAATTTAAATCGATATTTCAGCAATACATTTTGTGTATTTTTATATCGAAAACAAAGCAAACATATAATGATAATAAGGAACACAAGATTTATAGTGGTTCGGCCATGAAATTGGGCCTACATCCACTTTATATTCTTTCATTATTTACTTGCATCAGTTTCACAATTGCTTTCAATTACAGGAATCATACATTCATAATTCTTTTTACAATGTTTCAACAAAATTTTCAAGTAAAGTATGGACGCAAGTGATTGCTGTTCCATGCCCTTGGAATTTGATCTCCATCAACTGTGGTGAGCTTGAATGTGCCGTCAAGAAGTTTCTGACCTATTACATACGGTCCTTCCCAATTTGGCCCAAACACACCTGTCGCAGTCATAATTCTTTTTAGGACTAGATCTCCAATTTCAAAGCTGCGTTGACGAACTTTGGAATTGAAATGTCTGGCTATCCTTTGCTGATGAGCTGCAACTCTGAGGTTAGCTTCATCTCTTTTTTCATCAAGGAGATCCAGCGCTTCAAGTTGCAGCTTTTCATTTTCTGCTTGATTGAAATGGATTCTTCTGTGTGAAGGGACCTCTGTTTCAACCGGGATCATTGCTTCCGATCCGTATGCTAACGAAAAAGGAGTATGCCCAGTTGCAGTTTTGTGAGTAGTTCTGTATGCCCATAGTGCAAGTGGTAGTTTATCGACCCAACCACCTTTTGCTCTTTCGAGTTGCTTTTTCATGGTTGATTTGATGATCTTGTTCACTGCTTCCACTTGCCCGTTTGCCTGCGGATGAGCTACTGCCGAAAAGCTTTTCTGGATTTTGAATCGCTTGCAAAAATCCTGGAATTCCTCGCTTTCAAACTGAGTACCATTGTCTGTGATTATTTTCTGAGGCACACCGTATCTGCAAATGATATTCTTAGTCACAAAATTTATCATCTTTTTGGAGGTGATAGTTGCCAATGGTTCAGCTTCAGCCCATTTAGTGAAATAATCTACAGCAACAATGGCATATTTGATTCCAGATTTGGCGGTTGGTAAAGGTCCGATCAAATCTATTCCCCAAATCGCAAACGGCCACGGACTGGTCATTTGTGTGAGCTCAGTAGAAGGTGCTCTAGGAATTTTGGCAAATCTTTGACATCTGTCACATTTTCGAGAGTAATCTGCAGCATCTCGATTAATTTCTGGCCAAAAATATCCATATCGGAGAATTTTCTTTGCTAAAGTTTGACCACCTGAATGATCCCCACATTCTCCTCCATGTACCTCTGATAGGATTATTTTGGCTTCTTCTTTGGATACACATCGAAGCAATGGCATTGAGAATCCTCGTCTGTATAATTGACCATCCTGGATTATATATCGAGAAGCTTTTCTCAGTAGCTTTTGTCGTTCTTTAGAGTTTTCTGGTAAAGAGCCATTGAGTAGATACTTTGTTATTGGAGTCATCCATGATTCTTGCTCTTGCGACATACTCATAACCCAATCGATATCCATTTCATCAATGCTCGGATTTGACAAAACTTCCACTGGAACTAACCCTAAGGATTGGGCTTCGCCAGAACTTGAGTATTTTGCGAGAGAATCTGCTTTCATGTTTTCTTCTCGAGGAATATGACTTATCGTGTAATGGTCGAATTCACATAAAAGTTCCCAAGCCTTTGACACATAAGCGGGCAGATTTCCTCCTTTCGTTTGAAACTCCTTCTTGACTTGGCATACTATAAGCTGTGAATCACTGAAGATCTGTAACGCTCGAATGTTTAGTTCTTTAGCAATTTTCAAACCAGCAATCAGAGCTTCATATTCTGCTTCATTGTTTGTTGAAGGAAATTCTAATCTTAGCGCATAGCATAATGACCGGCCTTCAGGAGTTTCAAGAACAATTCCAGCACCTGAACAGTAATCATTTCTTGCGCCATCTACAAATAACTTCCATTGGATTGGGGGGTTCTCGATTGTTTTTTCCTCGCTGTTACCCTTGTCTGTAAATTCTGCAATAAAATCTGCCAAAGCTTGTCCGTTGATCGCTTTTCTAGGATGATAAGTGATGTCATATTGGCTCAATTCAATATTCCACTTTAAAAGGCGGCCCGAAGTCTCAGGGCGAAACAAGACTTGCTTTAAAGGTTGATCAGTGAGGACTTTGATAGGATGAGCCTGGAAATATTGCCTCAACTTTCTTGAGGCAATCAATAGACAATAGGCGAGTTTTTCCAACTTGGAGTAATTCATTTCTGCCCCAGTGAGTCTTTTGCTGATATAGTAAACTGGATGTTGAATCCTTTTGTCTTCCCGTACCAGCGCTGCACTTAAAGCATGAGATGAAACTGCCAAGTATATAAGAAGATCCTCGCCATCGCCGGGCCTAGAAAGTATTGGAGGCGTTTCCATATGTTGAATCAATTCTTCAAAAGCTTTCTGGCATTCGGGAGTCCAGTCAAAGTTTTTCTTTCCTTTCTTTAGAGCGTCGAAGAATGGAATGCATTTATCAGTAGCTTTGGATATGAACCGACTTAAGGCGGCAATTTTTCCATTGAGACTTTGCAATTCCCTCTTTGTTTTAGGAGCTTTGACTTCTTTTAGAGTAGTGATTTGAACTGGACTAGCTTCAATGCCCCTAGCGCTCACGATGAAACCCAAGAACTTCCCAGATTCTACCCCGAAAGAACATTTTAAAGGGTTAAGCTTCATTCCGTATCTTCGGAGAATTGCGAACATTTCTGCTAAGTGTTCGATGTGATCCACTGCTTTCTTAGATTTTACTAGCATGTCATCAACGTAAACTTCCATAGTCTTTCCCAACTGCGGTTTGAACATAGCATTGACCAGTCTTTGGTATGTTGCCCCCGCATTCTTCAACCCAAAGGGCATAACTCTGTAACAGTAAAGACCGACATCGGTGATAAAGCTTGTGTCCTCCTGATCTGGCTCATGCATCATGATCTGATTATATCCGGAGTATGCATCCATAAAAGACAACAATTCATGACCCGCTGTTCCATCTACCAGTTGATCGATCCTGGGTAATGGGAAGCAGTCTTTGGGACAGGCCTTGTTTAGATCTGAAAAGTCGATGCACACTCTCCATTTACCATTGGCTTTCTTAACTAGCACTGGATTTGAAACCCAATTTGGATAGGTAGATTCTCTGATGAAATTATTCTCCATGAGCCGGTCAACTTCCTCTTTCAATGCTGTCGACCTTTCTAGACCTTGGATTCTTCTTTTCTGCTTTACTGGCGTGAACTTTGGGTCAATATTCAGAGCATGTACCGCAACTTCTGGGGATATTCCGCACATATCGGCATGGGTCCAAGCGAAAACATCCAGGTTTGCTTTCAAAAAAGATATCAAGGCATTCTGAACTGACACATTAAGTTGTGAACCCACATTCAGCACCTTGTTTGGGTCCTTCAGATCAACGGGCACCGGTATCGTTGTTTCTGCTGGTACCACCCTACTCTCCCCCGCACTGGCCTTTCTAGGATCCATCACTTTTCGTGCCCCGCTATGCTCGCCAGTGCAGGGTCCGCCCTGTAGTTGCTATAGGGTTGGTGTTTTGATGCGGATTGGGGTTGCCGCATCTTTTCCCATTTCTCTCTTCCTTGTTTCTCGCAGCTCTGTCATATAACATTCTCGCCCAGCGTTCTGGTCTCCTTTAATAACTCCTACCCCATTGTCTGTAGGGAATTTAATAGTAAGACACCATGGGGCAAGGACAGCTTTGAATGCAGCAAGAATAGGTCGACCAAAGAAAGCATTATAAGCAGAAAATTCATCTACTATCACAAAAGTCTGCTTGCGAACTACTTTTCTTTCTCCTTCTCCGAGTTCCACAAGCAAGTCAATGGTTCCTACTGGTTGCTTTGGCTCCCCAGTGAAGCCAACAATCTTCTGAGATGAGGCTTGCACATCCGCCATCGGGATTTTCATCTGGTCAAACGTTTTCTTGAAGAGGATGTTGCAAGATGCGCCGCAATCAATAAGAACTCTTCTGACAATAGCCGGTCCAATACCGGCCGAGATGACTAACGGGTCCAAAGTAGGGGCCTCAATGCCCGTGGAATCTCTAGCCCTGAACACAATATCATCATTAAAAGTCCTTTGTTGTTTCAGGGGTGTAGAGTCCTCTAAAACAAAGACATTCTCTTCAGTTGGCACATGTTTCAGAGCTCGAGTGTACCTCTCCATTTCACCCCAGCTTCTGCCTGCTGGGTGGGGTCCTCCTGTGATGACATTAATAACTGGCCTTCCTGATTCATGTCCTGCGGCCTTCTCATTTGTCCTGGGCTGATGAGCAAGAGCTTGTTGCCCCTGACTTGACGAAGCAGGATCATTACCACTCTTCTTCACAAATTGCTGCAGCTTATTTTCTCTTAGCAATTCTTCGATTATATTTTTCAATTGACGGCAGTCGTCTGTGTCATGACCAGGCTGATTATGGAAGCGACAGAACTTCCCACTTTGCACAGCTTTTCTTCCGGTTCTGAGAACAGGAGGTTTGGGATACTCAAAAGAATCTTTTGTAGCCAGGTAGATGCGCTCTGGTGTCTCTAACAAAGGAGTATATTCTGATGGCTTGAAGGATCGAGGCTTCTTTGAATTGTGTTGTTTCCTTCCATCATTATTTTCTCTTTTCTGTCCCACAGATCCATTCTTACGTGGCGCAGCAGTGTTGTCTTCAGCTTTCTCTACTGTTGCCTTTGCCGGGACAGGACGGCTTTCCAAACGCATGAATTCATCCGCCTTTTTGTAGAACTTTTCCAGAGAATTTGGCTCCTTCATGTTCAGCCACTTTCCGAATTCACTTGACTTATCAATAGCTCTCATCAAATAGGTCAAGACCATGCGGGGTTCTGCATTATCCACCTCAGCTAACGCTATATTAAAGCGATTTAAAAAAGACTTGATAGTTTCCCCCGGATTCTGTTCCAAACCGGATAACGACATGATGTCTTTTGCCTTTGAAGCATATAGCCTAAATTGCTCTTTAAATTTCCTGGTTAGGTCTGAAAACTGATCGATGGACCGGACAGGCAGTTTTGTGAACCAAAGCAGAGCTACCCCTTCCAAATACACAGGAAAATAGCGGCATTTTATCTCGTCAGAAGCTCTGGCACCTGTCATGTGCCAATCATATTTGTACAGGAACTCATTTGGATCACTTGTCCCTTTGTAAGCTGGAATGGTCGGAGGGACGAACTTCCTTGGGAATTCAGCTTTTAGGATCTTTTCAGTAAACGGAGTCTTGCTCGGAGCGAAACCCCACTCTTTCTCATCTTCGACCCTTTGCATACTTTCTTTCATAATCTGTCGAACCATACCAGAAAGATATTCTTCGTCATTCCTATTTCTGGATCCTCCAGCCTCAGGCAATGTCTGTTCAAAGGGGCTAGCAGCCCTTTCGGGAATGTTTCTAGTTTCAGCATCATGGACATTACCGACAAAGTTCCTTTCATTATTCGCAGGTTGACGGTTTGCCCCGAGCAAATCGTTTAACCTATTCAGAATCAGAGCATTCTGAGCATTCTGAGCTTCCAATTGCGCGTTCTGGGCATTTATTTGCTGATTCAACCCAAAGATAGCAGCGTCCAATTCCGCTTTTGAAACTCCAACAGCTGGAGTGGCTTGATTTGGTGTTGGGGAAGCGGAGGTTCCCTCTTGAATGTTTGCAGATCTCACAGATTTACTTTTCCTTCCAGGAGCCATGATTTCGGATAGACTTCTGGTTCTTAAAGAAACTTTATCTACAAATCTTTCTGAAGCAATGATGATAGATGTCCTGAGTTCAATTCTCAGTGAAAGCACCAAAATGTTAACGCTCAAATTTAAACGCTAACACCCTGGTGTATAAGATGTGATTGTGAAAGCACCACCCGTTCGTACGGGAAACAGAAATAGGCAGAAAGTATGCAGAAAAACAGTAAGAGACACAATATTTATAGTGGTTCAGCTTATAATCCAGCCTACGTCCACTTTAATCTTTTTATCACTAGTTTGATTACAATTCTTTACAAGATCTTTCAATTACAACACACTTCAAGTGATAGGATATGTGAAACAAGTAGCTCAAGCTTTGATGTTGACAATCATCTTCAAATCCATGGCGAATGTGGATGATTCCTTCATGGAGTTCCTTTAGAAGTTTGTTGGATCTAAAAAGCTTTGAAGTAGTCTGGAATTCGGCAGAGTAATGGCGCTTGAAGAGAATGAGCCCCCCAAAAGTCCTTTGCATGTTGGAGATGGTTTCATATTTATAGAGAGTTCTGGGCGGAAAAAGTGCTAAGTCCTAACTCGTGGCCGACTTAAGATAAGTCGTGTTCGACTTAAGGTAAGTCGTCCCCGGGTCACTGAGCCGAGTCTATGGCAGTTCCCCTTTTTTGAACCCATCCCTAAGTTCTAAGTCGTGTGCGAGTTATCTGGCTGCAATTGCTAATTTCCTTTCTTAAGTCGTATACGACTCTTTTTATGTCGTAAGTCGTAGTCGACTTAACTAATTGCAACTGGTTTAAAGCAAGTCTTAACTCGTAGACGAGTTAAGAGGTGTGTCTTTAGGTCGTATCCTCCTTAAGTCGTATAACTTCTTTAAGTCGTAAGGGTCTTAAGTCGTACAAACTGCAGTTATCATTAAGTCGTAGGCCATCAATTTCCTTAAGTCGTAAAGACCTTAAGTCGTTAGCTTTTCTTAACTCGTATGCCTGCTAACTCGTAGAAGATCTTAACTCGCAGAGGATTAACTCGTAGAGGCTTAACTTGTGGAAGATCTTAACTCGTACACTTGCTAATTTGTAGATATGCTAACTCGTAAAGGCTTATCTCGCAAGTAGCTTAACTCGGGTACTCCTTAACTCGTAGGCTGCTTATCTCGTAAGCTTGCTAACTCGTAGAGGTCTTTAAGTTGTAGGAAGTTGCTGACTCATGTATCCTTTAACTCGTACATGCCTTGAGTCGTACATGCCTTGACTCGTGGACCTGTTAACTTGTGAACGAGTTAGGGTTAACAGTAGAAATTGAAATTAATTTGAAATTAAAATAAATTTGGAATTGAAATAGAAATCAATTTGGAGTTGAAATTGAAATTTATTTGGAATTGAAAATGAATTTAATTTGGAATAGGAATTGAAATTGAATTTAATTTTGAATCGAAATTGAAATTAATTTGGAATTGAATTTAATCTGGATTTCAAATTGACATTAAATTAGGATTTGATTGATATTTATTCAAGTTGGAATATAAATTGAAATCAATTGAAATTGAACGCGAAATTGAATTGATTTGAAATTGGAATCGAAATTATTTGAAATTAATTTGGAATCAAAGAAAAATTCGACTTGAAATCGAAATTGAATCTATTAAATCGAAATAGAAATTGGAATTGATTTTAATTGGGAAATTTGAAATTGAATCAGTTTGACTTTGAAACAATTTTCAAATGAATTATTTTAGTATAAACGGTTTAAAATCTATATTCTTTAAATATCAAATTATTTTTATTTTCCAAACTATTTTACTATGTAAACCATTTTTAATTCTCAAACTATTTTCTATTAAACTATATTAACTATTTAACAGTTTTAAATCTATTTAAACTATTTTCTAAAATTCATAATGGTCAAAAGGGTGAAATGTCAATATTTAAATCTTCGATTTAAATGCGAATTGGGTTAAAGTGAAGTTAATAACCTAAATTGTAATTCCAATCAAATTTTGCAGTGAAATCAATATCGAACTAAATTGACATTTTGAAGTAAAATAGGATTTAGGAAGCGAATATGATGATTTCAAAATGGATTTGATTTTTTGAAGCAAATATGATGATTTCAAAATGGATTTGATTTTGAAACAAATATAATATTTTGTTATTAAGTACAAACTGTTTTCGAAATGTAAAAAACCAACCGGTGTGTAAAACGACATTTGGTTGTTAAAGTGACCAAGGCCTCTTGTTGGCGTACTTTCTATCAATATTGGAGCCACTTTAACAACAGTGTACGCGGTGGATGATATCCAGAATGTAGTCGTTCAATTGGCGATGTTGCTGGAATGAAGCAAGAGAATGATGATGGATAGCTTTGACACTCGTGTCATAATTAAAATGACTAAAACTTGAGCATATGTCTGGCCAATGATGTGACGCCCCACCTCTATGCTCACAATAACAAAGAGTATTAAAAGAAATACTGTCTGTTATTACGAAGAATAAGGCTGGATAGGAGCGGCCATTCGTAGTTAGGCCTTACACTAGTATTGGTTATCTCGATAGGAGTGGTGTATATTTTTAATTTTTCATCTCTTATTTATTTACTCCCATCGACATACCCAATTCCAGTACAAAACGAACTACGATGGTTCATAATAGTTTAGGACAATAAATATAATAATAACACAGATAATATAAATGCGGAACACAGATAAAACAACAAGTCTCATATATGTAATAACTGATGTCAGTTACAATACACATGATACAGTACATATGATAAGACTACAACTGTCGACACTGGAAGTTATATACACAAGTACATTATCATGATTAATATACATGAATACATAACATCCTATACAAATACACTAACTACTAAAATGACAACGACTACTCCAAAACATATAAAGAGACTTCATAGCTCTAGCAGCAACCCAAAGTAAGATATCAAAAACCTGTAATAACTCGGTCTGACCCAGGTATTAAATTCAAAAGAAAGTAATACACAGGTCATTCTAATTCAAACTCAGTTATTAGTGCACAGAAGCAATAATAATTAAGTAATAAATAGACAAAAGTCACAATAAATCTCATCTATCCAACCCTTCAAGAAGAGAATCGGATAACAGTAGATATAGCACGTAATAGTGTTAAACAACAAATCAGCAAATTCAAATCATCAACAAAGATAAGTGAAAAGAATTTCAATGAAGAATAAGGTTAGCTAATGCTAGCGATGTTTATCCCTCATATCACTATTGTGATTTTGTATTTGATAGGTCGACCTTTTTTCATTGGGATTAATTGTCGCAGTCGGCCACGGATGGGTTACGACCAGCCAGAATGGATAAACTTGTAGAATCCTACATTGGACATTACCTCATGTATGCTGTCATATTTATCCTTAAACGAGCCCATTACTGCTTTGATTTAGTACTGTACCTATAGGGGACTCACTGGCTACCCACGTTACTTGTTGTGTTACAGGACCTACATAGACTACACGCGATAAAATTGTGTTAAGGGGGATAATGTAAAGCCTTAACACTATTTTGATATTTATTTTGCCGTTAAACATTATCTATTATAGCGTATACTATTGTATATAAATAGTTTAACGGATCCTTAGGAGATGGAAAATCCCGTAACATCTCTTAAGTTATTACATGCACGTTATACACTAGATAGGAGATGTAAAATCCTGTAAATATCTCTGACGCTGTTACACTGATATTTTGTGATATTATTTTACTTGCATAAGAGTATTTTAGTCCCGACTTGAGTGTTTTTTCTTTTCATTATGCTCGAGTCAGTCCTTTGTTTTCAGCATATTGAAATTATTCTCTAGAGGACGAAGGTGAAGATTTGGTATATTGCTATTACTATTATCGTTATCCCTTACATCATTCTATTCTACTGGATTGATTATTTATCCCGTATATATATATAACTCTGATAAATGTGTATAGTTTATTATTAAATGTTTAGTAAATAGCTTGATGAACTGTTTATTTGATTGTTATATTTTATCATTCCGCTGCGAGATTCTGTGTTTACTTTGTTCTTCTTTTCTTATTTTTCTTAATTAACCCCATTGATTATCTACGTTCCGGATTGTTTAAGTTTGACATGTGTAGATTATTGTCGATTTAAACCTTCCGAAATGTGGGTCTTCACAGTTGGTATCAGAGCGAAGTTTAGCGATAATCTTGGCTTTGTGGGGTCTGAGACATTAGAGATGGGGTAGCAATTCCCTAAAATGAGTCTTTTTGAGTGTTTATATATGAGAAAGCGTACTTGCTACTGTTATAAAATGTTTTATATTATGTTCACTTATCCGTTGAGTTGTTTATGAATTATGGTCAGTGCATGGGATGCCATGTTATCGATATGGGTTTTTAAACACTTAAATGAGGTAAGTCGACATAATATTGTTTTAAAATCAAGTAAATGAAATAATTTTACCAAAATTATATTTTTTATATATAAAATAATTATTAATGAAGTTGTTAGGAGATGATAATATTTAGTTTTCATCAATTATTGGTGGAATTAAAATAAAATTGTTACTTGTAAATAATTTTTTTACGAAGCATTCAATAATTAAATTGAATTGAAATCTAATTATAATAAGAATTGGTTGAGTAACAAATTTGTAAATTAATGAAATATTTTCATAATGAAGTAATGAAATTGTGTAAGTGTATTTATAATATAGCTTACATATAGACATGATTTTAAAAGTTGAGAATTTTAGAATTTAAAACCCGTTTGCTTTCAAAATTATTTTTGAATCTTCAAATTTAATAATAATATTATTTGAAGGTGTTTTGGCTAGAAAAATATTTAAAAAGATTTTTGAAGAAAATAAAAATGTTAAACTCGCTTTAGTCATTGGGAAATAATTCTGGGGATGATTGCAGCATTGACAATCTTCATTTCCGAGTTTCTAAGTGAGAATTACTACAAAAAGAAATTTATTTTCAATTAAAACAAGCTTTTTTGTGAAAAATATTCTAAATATGATTTGATAAATATATGAAAATAGTTTTGAACTTGAAATTTAAAATAGTATAGAAACGATATAAGTTTGAAACTTATAAATTTGAAACTTGTAAATTTGAATAGCAAAATAAAACTGAATTTAAAACGGTTAAATTTTGGTAAGCAAACAAAAAGAGAAATTTGAATTTGAGATACGAAATAAAATGATTAACTTCCAAAATGTTAAATATATTGAATAGTGAAATGGAATAAGTAAAATATAGTTTAACTCATAAAAGCTTAAATAAAATGAAAGGTATTTGAATTGAATTCAATAAAATAATAAATTGGAGTTTTAAATGAATAAGTTTGTATAACTTATAGATTTGACAAATATAAAGCTAAGGCAAAATTTAATTTTTTTGAATATGAATGAATAAAAAAGGAAGAAAGAAGTTTAGCCTAAATAAAGTTGAATGAATCAAAAAATAGATAAAATGAAATAAAGTTTAATTTAATAAAGATTAAATGAATTGAATTCGATATTAAATGAAGCTATATAAATTAGCAAAGTTAATAAATTTCATTTAAGCTATAAGATGAGTTAACCAAATGAATACGACCTTGAATTTTAAAATGAAATATAATTTGAATTGTGGAAGAAATTGAATAAAAATAGATGAGTGTAAGTAAAATTAATATGAGTAATTGAATTTAATTTAAAATTGGATGTAAATGAATTAACTGAAAATGGAACAAGTTCAATAAAATTGAATGTTACCTAATATAATATGGAATAAGCTAACAAAATGGATTATAAGATGAAGTTAACTCAGGAGATGTAGAATGAACTGATTGTGATAAAGAGAAAATTTATTAAAATAATTTGGAGTCATAAAATAAAATTTACTTAAGTAAAGTTATTATATGAGTTTGATCAACGAATAAACTAATTAAGTGAATCGATGAATTAATATGAACTTAAGTTATGGAATAATAATAAAAACGAATTGCAATTTTTGTGAAATGTGTATAATAAACTTAAATGGTTCAGAAATAATATTAGTATTAAAATACTAAGTGATAATAAAATAATTTAACTTTACAAGGTTGAATGGAATGAAAATTCAATGGATGATAAATAAAAATAAATGTCATCAAAATAAATATTAATCATTTGAAGGTAAATCGATTGAATGTAAATATATTAAATTGTAATCAATCAAAAGTGAATGCAATAAATATTGGCTGATTTAATAAAAGTGGATTAAAACCAAACTAGTTGAATGTAAAATTAAAAGCGAATGAATTGAATATAAAACCATTGAATGATTAAGAAAATGAATGTTAATAAATTAAACGTGAATAAATTTAAGGTGAAGCAATTAAATTTGAATGAAATCCATGTGAATAAGTTAAAAGAAAACAAATTGTATATAGATGAAATAAATGTTAATGAATTAAAATTAAATCAATTTAACATTGATAGGAAATGATAGTTTAATAAACTAAATATTGATATTAGAAAGTGTGAATTGGTATTGTTGTGAATAAGATTGGATGGATATTATTTGTTGCATGTTTGTTTTTTTTGAAATTGCTATATTCATTTATGGTTATTGCATAATCCATGTTATATATATATCGATTTTACTCTTTATATATATGTTCTCATTTGGTTATTGAGTGATTAGTAGGTATGGATGGTTTATGCTAGTTTTGGAGCTATTTTCGCATTATGTTGCTTTTGCTTGGTTAATACGGGCGAAATTGCTCATATTATTAATAATAAGGTACGTATGTCGGATTACATACCATGATTTTATTTCTTTCCTTCGGGATGTCTCATCATTAAGATGAGATGTATATTTGATATATTGGGTATATTTGTGTTATATATTATATTGTAAAAAAATTCAAATCGAGCCGAGCATAGAAGACTCTACCGAAATTTTCTATAAATCCGGGAGTTAGAAAAAATTTGAAGTTCTAAAAATTTTATAGCTTGTTTTTATATGTAAGTTATATTTTTCGTAAAACCAATATTGGAGTGGTGTAGTGAGAGTGTAGTAATGATTTAGTAAATAATATTTTAATGTTTATAATTTTATTATTTTGAATAATATATATCAAGTGTTAAATTCCGTACGTAGTCCCTTTTCGAAGACGAAAAGTTTTGAGTGGGGGAGAATGTAATGACCCATATTTTTAACTATTTTAAATTATTGAATTTAATGTTATTTTTGGATAAAAATGGTTATAAATAAAATTTAATAATTTATTAGTGTAATTTATTTGAATATGAACTCGAATAAAACTTTTGAAATAACTCATTTCGAAGATTTTGGCGATAACAACTATTAAAATAAATTCTCTGTTTTTACTGTCTTTATAGTCATTAACTGAAGTTGAATAATAAATGTGAATTATGTAGATAGAAATAAAATAATTTTGATAACTAAAATTTATTTTAAATTCAATGATTTATTAAGATTGATTTATCGGGTAATGAAATTGTTTAAATTTATGTTGAAATTATGAAAATAACGGATTTCTGGATTTAATGAAAATGAAAATGGCATCGAAAATTGATTTAGATTTTATTGAATGATGAATGAAGATGGTTAACATTTAAAATTGGATTTAAATGTGAATAGTTAAAATTTGGAAATTTAAATTAACGAGTAAAATAGCCATTTTGACCACTGTCTCGGATTTCGACGAAACCAATTTCATCGGATCCGTAACAGTGAGTTTAGGATTTCAAGTTTCGTAGTGATCGAACTTGTCGTTTGGCTGTGCAAGCTTGAAACGCGTAGAAATCAATTTAAGGAATTCAATAAAATAAATTGACTTTGAAAAGCTATCTTCCCCATACGATCGAATCATCCTTCGAAACTAGTTCCATTGCGTTTAGAATGAGCGTAAAACATTATTAACGTCAGGCAGTATGTCTCAATTGGTGTTCAGATGGTTTTGAACCTAAGTATATAAATATGGCATAAGAAATGAGAAAATTTTGTTATTATATTATTTCAAAACCTTGTGCTACCTATTCTCTTTTAATGGCCGAAAATGACCAATCTTCTTCCTTCGATTTCTCTTCATCCGTTCAACGAAATCAAAAATTTCCAAAAGAAAAGTTGTAAAGCTCGACGAGCTCTACACATCCAACAGTTGATTCATTCTATTACGTCATGAAATTTCCAGAATTTGGTTTTGAATGTCACGTGCGTTTTGGGTTCGTTCTTGGAAAAGTCGACGGTGGAGTTGGAGGCGTTTGTGGTTGTGGCGCATGGGGTCAAGGCGCTCAAGATAGCAGCTTGGATCGACGACCGATAGTCGTATTAGAGGTGCGTGTGTGGATAGTTGAGTGTGATGTTAGGTTTTCACGACCGTGAATGAATGGGAGAGAGGGAGCAGTAGTAAGTTTTGTTTATTAATTAACTATGTTATTAATTAAATGTTTTATTGTATCGTATGCTAATTATTGCGTAAATTCTCCATACGAGGTTCGTTTTGGACGAAATGAATTGCATTGGGATCGTATCGACGAAGGCAGCAACATGGAATAGATCTGGAATTTATTTGAGGTGGATAAAATTTTCATTTCAAATAAAGGTGATTGTTTTTTAAACTTACGATTGACCAGAATATGTTTAAGCTAGCTATATTTGAAGTTAGGATGTGATTTGAATTTATTGAATGTGATTTGATAAATTTAATTGACATTTGAATTGACATCTAAATTCACTGATAGAAATTTGAATCAACAGTTTGATAGAGCTAGAATTGAATTGGAATTTAATTTCCAGTAAAATACCCAATATCAATAACTATGTGATTTTCTATGAATTATATTGACTGATTGGATGATTGTTTGTGATGGATGCAATTGGTTGATATTTTGGATGATTTGGATGTTATTTTTTTATATCCTGTTATCACCCGACATATTATTTACAGTATATAAAACTATAAATTGAGTTACTTCGAATACATTGGGAAATAGGTTGAAATGATATATACCTATGACTTTTTTTGGATTGAAATGATGTATATATATCCATCCTTGGAATTAAATTGAAATAATTGAGTCTCTTGGCCGTAGGATTGAGAATTATACATGAACTCCGGATTGGTTAAATTAAATGATTTTAAAATTTTGATTTCAAATTATTTAAATCATTTTATTCAAAGAAACGAAAATTGAATTTATGGAAATCAAATTATTTTCGAACTCGAGCTCGAAATGTTGAAATTTAAATTTGATAACAGGAATTGGTTGAATAATCAAGGTTGTGATTTTGAAGTTATAATCGAAATATGATTTGAATTTCAAAAATTGATTTGTTTTAAAAGATTGGACTTTTATTCAAACTTTGGAAATTGCTAAGTAAAAGTAACATAAAATGATATTTCAAAATTGAGATCGAAATGGGATTATATTCGAAGGTTTGGATTTTAAATTGGATATTAAAGTTAATTTGATTTTAGTGATTTGAATCGATATTTTAAATATCGAACTCGAGATTGATATAAATCGAGATGGTTTAAATTTGAGAATTAAGTTGAAATTTTTATCATTGAGTCGGATAGTTAAAAATGAAACTAATTTGAAATTGAAATAAATTTGGAATTGAAATCAATTTGGAGTTGAAATTGAAATCTATTTGGAATTGAAATTGAATTTAATTTGGAATCTGAATTGAAATTGAATTTTAATTTGGAATCGAAATTGAAATTAATTTGGAACCGTAATTGAATTTAATTCGGATTTGAAATTGAAATTAAATTGGGATTGGACTGATATTTATTCAAGTTGGAATATAAATTGAAATCGGTTGGAACCGAAAGCGAAAATTGAATTGATTCGAAATCGAAATTATTTGAAATTAATTTGGAACCGAAGAAAAATTCGACTTGAAATCAGAATTGAATCGATCAAATCAAAATATAAATTGGAATTGATTTGAATTGGGAAATTTGGAATTGAATCTATTTGACTTTGAAACTATTTTCAAATAAATTACTTTAGTATAAACGGTTTAAAATCTATATTCTTTAAATATTCAAATTATTTTTTCGTTCCAAACTATTTTACTATGTAAACAATTTATAATACTCAAACTATTTTAACTATTTAACTATTTTAAAACTTTTTTCTAAAATTCAAATTGGTCAAAAGGGTGGAATGTTTATATTTAAATCTTGGATTTAAATGTGAATTTGGTTAAAGTGAAGTTAGAACCTAAATTGTAACTCGAATCAAATTTTGCAGTGAAATCGATATATTGACCTGAATTGACATTTTGAAGTAAAATATGATTTGTGATGTGAATATGACTATTTCAAAAAGGATTTGATTTTTTGAAGCAAATATGATGATTTCGAAATGAATTTGATTTTGAAATGAATATGATATTTTGATATCAAGTACGAACTGTTTTCAGAATGTAAAATAACCAACCGGTGTGTAAAACGACATTAGGTTGTTAAAGAGACCGGGGCCTCTCATTGGCATACTCTTTGTCAATATTGGAACCACTTTAATAATTGTGTACGTGGTGGATGATATCCAGAATGTAGTGGCTGAATTGGCGACGTTACTGGAATGAAGCAAGAGAACGATAATGGATATCTTTGACACTCGTGTCATAATTAAAATGATTAAAATAGGAGCGTATGTCTCGCTAATGAGATTAGCTACCTCTAGCGAATTTGATCCCTCGTATTACTATTGTGATTTCTTATTCGATGGGTGCACCTTTTCCATTTAGATTGATTGTTGCGGTCGGCCATAAATGGGTTACGACTAGCCAAAAAACGGTAAACTGTTAGATTCCTGTCTTGGGCATTACCTCACGTGCCTTGTCATATTTATCCTTATATGATTCCATTATGACTTTGGTTTATTATTGTACCTATAGGGGACTCACTGGCTACTGACATTACTGGTTGTGTTAAAACCTTTATGTTAATTATTTGAATTCGTCGAAAGCAACCAAGTCGAAAGCTTTTATTTGGAAGCAAAGTAGGCGATTCTTTTGGTTTATAAAAAACATACTCCAACCTCTTTGGCAACTAACCTTTTGACTAAGTACCCAACAATCTTACCCAATTCATTACATACCAAACAACTTAGTACCATATGCATTGGTTTGACCTTACTGAAAGCTTTGATACCCTTCAACCTTGTCGGAATCTCTGGGTTGGAATGTTTGATGCCAAAATGGCTGAAACATGCTAAAAGCATGATTTTCTTGTTTTTAACTTACAAGAGATAATTTTCCAACTAACCTGCCTTTGTTTGTCAAATTCTTATTGGTTAGTAAAAAACTTTTTAGAAAAGTGCTGCCACTAATTTCAGAATTAAATAATGATTTTATTTTATAAAACGCCCCTTCTCCTTAATTAAATATATAAAAATTTAAGTTCCATACCTTAAATAATTTTATATATTCATCAAACCACTAAGGAAAAATACGAAAAATTCCAAAAAAGTCTATTTTAATATGTTATCCAACATATAATATTTTCAAATCCAAGTAATTATTATTTTAGCCGTAAATAATTTATGACCCAATAAATCATTTTGTTCACTAGAAAATTATTATAAAATTCATATTAATCCAAAAATTTATGAAAATTGGAACCTATCTCTAAAATATCATTTTTGGCCTATATTAAAAATTTCAAGGCATTTATATGTCATCTAATAGGGTTTTCATATCAAACATAAGATAAAAATTATTATGAATATGCATAATTCACCAACAAGCATATATATAACTTTAATCATAAAGCATGGCATGTATTTGTAAAATCATTTCGAATCTAATCTTAAAACCAAAAACCATAAAATTGGATGAGGTAATTTTTCACTTTAGCTTTGAGACTAAAATATGTGAGACTTGATGTTGAATTAGTTGATTAACTTCCTTCTCTTGAATCCTAGCTTTAATCTTTCTTTGAGAATGAAAATGGTGGCCAGCCTTAGGTGCTTTTGGTTTGCTAAAATGAAATGAATATAAGTTCCATTTCCTTAAGGATTAGGGTATAAGCCTCTACTATTTCCCATATTGACCTTACTTGTTTCCAAACATATTTGTTTATGTTATCCCATTTTAATTTTCACATTAGCATGGTACTGTTGTCCTTAGTTTAATCAAATCTCAACCTATTGATGTTCATATTATTTTATTTAATTTAACCAATTGAATATCCTAAATAATGTTATAAAAATATAGGGTGTTACCGACTCCCCACCTTAAAGAATTTCTTCCTCAAAATTACTATAACGCACACGCAACAAACAATTAAAGGTAAACATAACATCAAACAAATCAGGATAAGAGTCTCTAATCTTGCTTTCAGTCTCCTAAGTACGGTCTCTAGCATCGTCACTCCAATGGACCTTTACTAATCTGAATGTCTTGTTCCTCAACTTCTTCACATCTCTCTCGATAATCTGGATAATCTTCCTGACAATGGTCAAATCCGATTCTACTACTAAATCCTCTAGCACTATAGGTGCTATAGTGGTCTTCGGGTCTCTAACACACTTTCTAAGATGAGAAATATGGAAAACATCATGGACTTCTACCAAACTATTCGGTAATTCCACTTCTATAAGCGTGTTTCTCGATCCTCTCAACAATACGGAATGGTCCAACGAATCTATGTGCTAACTTTCCTGGCTTTCCAAATCTAATTACACCCTTCATGGTGAAACCTTAATAAACACATAGTCACCAGCAGCGAATTCTAAGTCCTTCCTTCTTCTATCAGCATAACTTTTCCATATGTACCGAGCTTCTTTCATCCTAGCTTGGATCGGCTCAATCTTCTCTATGGCTTCTTCCACCAAATCCGGACCAAGAACGAATCTATCCTCGGTCTCTAACCAACCACGAGAGATTTGCAAGGTCTTCCATACAAAGCTTCAATCGGTGACATCCCAATACTAGTCTGATAACTATTGTTATACCAGAACTCCATTGAATGGAGATGGTTTTCCCATGATCCCTGGAAATCTAATACACAACCTCTTAACAAATCCTCCAAGAATTTGTTAATTCTTTCTGTTTTCCCATCAGTCTGTGCATGGTGAGCGATACTTATATAGAGCTTGGTTCCTAATGCTTCCTGTAGACTTTTTCAGAACTCACTAGAAAACAAAGAATCCCTAACACTGATGATACTACTAGGAATTACATGCTGCCTAACCACATTCTTCATAAACAACTTCACCAAACTAGGTGCCGTCCTATTTGACCTAATAGGAATGGAATGGGCACTCTTGGTCAATCTATCCACTGTGACCAATATACTTTCATTACCTCTATTTGATCTTGGAAACCCATCAGTAAAATCCACAGAGATAGAATCTCACTTCCACATCAGAACATCTAACAGTTGAAGCAATCCACTTAGCATCTGGTTTTCTGCCTTTGCGTGCTGGCAATTCAAGCATTGCTTAACACATAAACCAATGTCCCTTTCCATACCTTCCTAGAAGAAACTTCTCTTCATGTCTTGATATGTCTTCGTTCCTCTTGGATGGATAGTGAACTTCAAACGATGACATTCATCTAAAACTTCTTTCCTCATGTTTCCTATATTTGGAACACACAACCTTCCTTTCTTTCTTAAACATCCCTTTTGGTCAAGACTGAAATCCTTTAAGTCATCACTCTTTGTTCCTTCCCTTAACTGTTTGATTAGTTCAGCCAAAACTGGGCCCTCCTCCTGTTTAGAAGCTATCTTCTCAATCATTACTGGTCGAACTTCTAAACAATACGGTAAAATACTTCCTGCACTAGAACCTACTTCATATCTAAACTGCACTCTACAAGTTGATAATGCTTCCTAATCTTTCCACTCAGCAAACATAGCCAATATTGCATTCTGATGTCTCTTACTAAGTGCATCCGCTACCTTGTTTCCTTTTCCAGGTGTGTACTTAATTTAAAAATCATAAGCAGCAATAAACTCCAACCATCTCTGCTATCTCATGTTCAGCTCCTTTTGAGAGAGTAAGTACTTCAGCGACTTATGATCTGTATATAGCTCAAATTGCTCTCTTAAGACGTAATGCCTCCACACCTTTAAATAAAATATAACGACAACTAACTCCAAATCATGCGTTCGATATTTAACTTCATGCAGTTTGTGCTGTGTAGAAGCATAAGCAAGCACTTTACCTCTTTGCATCAACACAGCTTCCAGTCCAGTTCCACACGCATCAGTATAAACATCAAATCCCAATTCCCCTCCAGAACCACCAACACTGGTGCATGGGTCAATAAGTGTTCCAAGCTCTGCAATGCTTCCTCACACTTATCTATCTATACATACTTCACATCTTTTCGCATAAGCTTAGTCATCGGTGCGGCTATTCGCAAAAAATCCTTTATAAACCTTCATAATATCCAGCCAATCCAAGAAAGCTCTTTATCTCGGTCACCTTCTCGGGTCTCTTCTAATTATTCACTGCCTCAATCTTAGTTGGATCTACTGACAACCATTTCTCTGAGACTACATGACCAAGGAACTTCACTTCCTTCTTCCAAAAATGACACTTCGAAAACTTAGTCTTCAAGTGATACTCCCTCAACGTCTCAAGCACAACTCTAAGATGGCGTCTATGAAGACCAAAACAAATCTATCCAGGTGTTCTCAGAAGATTCGATTCATTAAGTCCACAAAGAAAGCCAGTTCATTATTTAGTACGAACGGCATAACAAGCCATTCGCATGATCCATACCTTGTCTAAACGCCGCGAAAGGAATAATATCCTCTGCCACTCTAAGCTAATTAAATTTCATCGCTAAATCCATCTTAGAGAATACCTTAGCTCCACTTAACTGACCGAACAAATCATCAATTCTCTATAGTGGATATCGGTTCTTTACCGTATTCTTATTCAACTTACGATGATGGATACATAGCCACAACAATCCGTCCGGCTTCGTAGTAAACACTGCAGCAACTTCCCTAAGCGAACTACTTGGTCTAATAAAATTCTTGCCTTCCAAATCCACCAACTGCACCTTCAACTCTCTCATCTCCGTTAGTATTATCCTGTTGGCGGCCTATTCACTGGTTCTGCTCTGGGCACCAAATCAATCTGCAATTCGATTGGTCGCTTTGGTGGCAATCCTGTTACCGACTCAAACACATCAGCTAATTCTCTAACCACAAAGATTCAATGCAACTCATCCTCTAACTCCATGATGCCCAGTAAAGCATTTACTTTGCAACTAGGGTTCTCTACAGTATAAACTATTCGATCACTAAAATCTGGATGAGTAAGTGATATTTTCCTATCATGTCAAAATATCTTAGTATCATATTTACTTAACTAATCCATCCTAACGATAATCCCAAATCCCACAAAATCAAACACATGCAAACAACAATCAAAAGAATGACCTAGAAAATCCAAATTTTCATGGTCACGGCTCATCCCAAGTGTTGCATACCCTCCTATCGGATTTGTAACCCTTACGAAAGTAACTAAATATGATACATGTTAAGCTTATCTACTAAACATCAAGAAATAAAAGAAAGTGATGCATTGGTATCAAACAGAATGCTAATAGACATACCGCGAATCTGTAGCGAACCTCCCAGAAAAGCATTCCCTTTCTCCTGCACAACTAGCATTGAAGTTGCGGGATCCAATGCTTAAACTTGCCTCCTTCCTTCTTTAGCAGGCTCCTTGCATTGGTTCTTATAACGGCCGATCTGATCAAAATTAAAGCACTTGACATTCTTCTTCCAACTATTTCTTTCCTTTTTCCGTTTCTAGCATGGCACTCATTAGCATAGTATCTTCTCTTATCACATTTATAACAAACCAACTCCTTTTTTCCCTTCTTCTAAGCTCTTCCCTTCTGAGCATTTTTCCTATGGAAAAACTTTCTTTTCTGGCCTTGCCCCATCTGAACCTCCTTCATTTTCTTCTTCAAACAAGCTAATGCCTCTTCCTGCCTCAACGCCATTTCTACCACTACATCACTTGGATCTCTTAGGTGCGGTAAGGTAGCACTTATCAACTTCGACTTCAAGCCTATTATAAACTTCTCATTCCTCTTGATCACCGTATCAACCAAGGCATAACCATACTGGGCCAACTCTTTAAATCTTTTTGCATACTCTAAAATAGACATCCCCGCTTATTCTAGTTCAGCAAACTTCCTAACCTATGCCAATTGCGCCATCATCAACATAAACATTTCTTGAAACCTTCTCTTAAACTCCAACCAAGTCATGGTTTCCTCATCAACACCATCTGCAATAGTATTCCACCAAATTAGAGTAGCTACCTAAAGATGTCTTAAAGGAAATCTACTCTTTTGCTTTTTATTTAACCTTAAGTCAGCAAAAATCCTCTCGTAATGAAACAGCTAATTTTCTACCTCAATCGCATCTTCCATTCCAATAAATGTCTTCTCTTCGAGCCTGGTATAGTCTCTGCGGAAATAAGCATAATGGTTGACTATTAGAGCTTCTCGAACTCCTCCCCCAGCGGCATTCTCTCCGACAACTCCTGCTATGATTCCAACTTGCATCATGTTTATGAAAAACTGATACATGGCTCCTATATCCACTTTGGGAACCCCAGCACCAACATTTTCTGGTTGAGCTTAACCTGGATCTTCTTTAGCATTTGGTTAGGCATTTCCATTAGTGGTGGTGCTCTCTTCTCTAACATTAACTCTACCTCTTCTTCCTTTCATATCTGCATTCAAGACTTGTGAGATACAGATGAATAGCCTAACTAAGATAGGAGCCTAGAGATATAGCGTATACTTATATATAACAATTACAAGTACGTTACCATAGCGTTATCCCATACCCCAAACTTAATTCTGATTATCATGGATTATGTTTTTCAAACGCTATGTAAAATCCTGCCTTTTTATACGGTTTAAATCGACACATGTGCCAATTCAAACCATACGGAAGGGCAGATTGTTATGGGGTAAATAAGAACAACAGAGGAAAAAAACAAAACAAAATCTCATAGCGGAAGGATAAGATATAATAATCAATATACAGTTCATAAAACTATTTACAAAACATTTGATTCTTCTTTATACAATAAATATCAGAGTTCACGTACCAATAAATATCAATGCAGTGGAATACAGTGTGTAGTGGAAACATATAATATAATAATAGTACTTACCTTTCTCTTTTAGTTAGTAGTCTTCCAATTATACTTAAGTTCATCAAAATTTAAACATCAAATTCTTATTATTTAAAATTTTGAAATGTTTACTTAATTTGATTGAACCTTCTTATTACAAAAGCTTTACTTGTATAATATCCATTACGTTTCTTGTTAAACATTTCAACTTTTTGTATTTGGTAAGTTATCTATGTTAAAGAAAATGCAAATGAACTTATACACGTTTTATCTCATCCTTTATTTAAATTTAATATTCAATAATATTATTCTTTGTTTCATAGGGTACAGTTCAAATTACCTTTAATTTCATTTATAACCTAGCATTAAATTCCTTATTTTAATTTATTAATTAACTACGTTCTACTTCACTCCAGTAACTGAAACTATTAATTAATGGAAACATAAGAATTAAATACCGGGTTTTATTCAAAATCATTTAAAACAACAGATAAATTTATATACTTACTCTCTATATATCCAATTATATTTAGAACAATTAAAAATTTATATTTGTTTATCAAAAATGGGTCTGCAGTAAGCTACTACAGTGGCATTCCCGCTTCGAAACTCGAAAATGAAAGTCGATGATGCGTGCACTCATCACCAAAATTATTTCCAGTGACAGAGGGGGAAGTACAACTTATTTCTTTCCATAATTTCTTTAAAACCATACTTTCAAATTATATTGAAATATTTATATCAGAAAATATTTCTAAATACTATTTTTATATTTCAAAATCCTTTGAAAGAAATTTTTCAAAATCCCGGACTTAAGTTCTAAAATTTCCAAATTTTCATTGATTTTATTTTCAATCTTATTTTACCTATTATTTATAAATTTTGTTCCTAACAACCAATATATTCCAACCAAATGTAATCTTTATAAAAATTTATTTTATATATATATAAAATATAATAGGCAAAATTATTTCAATCACTTATATTGAAAACAAATATTGTGTCGGTCTGTCCTATTAAGTGTTTAGAAATCTCTATTGATGTCACAGCGTCCCATGCATCAACCAGAATTTGTAAATACGAAATGGAACAAATTAACACAATATCAAAACCTTTTTATAACACTAACAAATATGCTCTCTCATATATATACACTCAGCGACTCCCATAGGGTATTACTACCCTATTAATAAAGAGTCAAACCCCACAAAGCTAAGGTTTATCGCTAAACCAAAGCTCTGATACCAGATGTAACATCATGCCTTTTTATACGGTTTAAATTGACACACGTGCCAATTCAAACCATACGGAAGGCCGGATTGTTATGGGGTAAATAAGAATAACAGAGGAGAAAAAACAAAATAAAATCTCACAATGGAAGGATAAAATATAATAATCAATATACAGTTCATAAAACTGTTTACAAAACATTTGATTCTTCTTTATACAATAAATATCAGAGTTCACATACTAATAAATATCAATACAACGGAATACAGTGTGTAGCGGAACCATATAATATAATAATAATAGTACTATAAATCTTCGTCTTCGTCCTTCGGAATAAAATCTTCAAATCCTGAAACGCTCGGATTGACCCGAGCGAATTGAAAAGACAAAACACTAGAGTCAGAACTAAAAGATCTTATGTAAGTTAAATCAACAGAAATAGATATGAATGTAGTAACTTAAAAGATGCTCGGGATTCACATCTCTTAAGGATCCGTTAAACTATTTACTATGTAGTAATATTTCGCTATTATAATAGTGTCTATAGTAAAATAAAAATACTTTTAAATAGCGTTAAGGAGTGACCCAATATTCCCCTTAACACGTAATAGTCCCGGTAGTTCATCCAATATCATAGTCCCTCCTGATCGGGATGCCACCAGAGGATACCGCACGGACTACGGGAGAAATCCAAACTCGTACAAGGAGCGATAGGGTAGGTGACATGGCACAACTAGGCAATGCAAGGGTAGATATACCAATTACGCATCCGGGCTGGTGGCAACGCGTAGCTGCCCACCTAATGCAGCCCAGCCCACGAATGCGATGGAGTTAAGTCGTTTGGATACATTAGGTCGCCCACGACCTAAAGAATTGCAAAGAAGGGAGTTACGACCTAATGATAGAGCAGTGGTGAAAATTGAAGTAGCGCAATCCGAAGCTACCTTAGGTCGCGAGTGATCTAACAAGCTAATGAGTCGCGAGCGACCTAACGGGTCACGGGATAAGAAGTTGCGACCAAACGAGTTGGGTGTAACACATTCAAATGACCTAGTGTGAAGATAGGTCAGCAGCGACCTAATGGAGATAGGTCGTCCAAGCAATCAAGCGAGTTAACGACTTAGTTAGGTCGCGTAAAGAAGATCCCGTTGTTGAAACCTTAAGTCGCATGAAGGCTTCCTGAAGCTGTTTTTCTTGAGTCGCTACAGTTGTGGGTCGTGTTTGTTTAGGTCGCGTGGGTTGTATTTTAGGTCGTAAGTCATTTGTTCTTGAGTTGTTCGTGTTGTAAATATGGTTGAGTCGCTTGTTGTTATGGCGTTGTAGTGTTGATGAGTCGTTACTCGTAGGTCGTTATGTGGTTAGGTCGTGAACGACCTGGGTCTTGTTAACTTCTGTATTTAGGTCGTTGATTGATAAGTCATTCGTGTTTGTTTATATGTGTTGTATGTTGTTAGGTCGCGTGCGACCTAAGTAAGTCGTAGGTCGTGTAACGACTTAAGGGTTAGAGTTGTAAAAAAACGCTATAAATAGCGGTTGTGTTGGTCATTTGTAACTTGGTTCCTTTTGAATAAAATTCTTCTTTGTTAGCTGTGTGCTTTCATCTAAATTGGTAGTTGAGTGTAATCTCCTATCTCCACTTACGGTATTCGAGTGCGCTCGAATCAACGTTCGTTGAAGCCAATTCGCGGAATCAAGTGCGCTTGATCAACGCTCGAAGAATTGTAGATCTCTTTTCACGGTATCGTGCGCGATCAACGTGTCAGAGATAGCTAGAATTCGGTATCTTCGGATCAATGAATTTGGGCATTTCAGTATTCATCAATCCACCGATTGCTACTTTCACAGTTTCATTTGTTTTTCGAATATTCCGCAGCGTCAGTTTGGTATCAAAGCTAGATTTAGCCAATCATAGCTAAGCCGAATCTTGGAGCCGAGTTTGAAGTTTCAAGTTGAAGTTAAAGTTTGAAGTTTGCATTTGTATTTGTTGAAGTATTTGTGGGTGTGCAATCATGCCGCCGAGAAGAGCTAATTGTCATCAAAATGTTGAAGCATTGTATAGAAGGGAAGAAGCCAAGCAAATGGAACAACATATTAATGAGAAATTTGATGAAGGCATTGGAAAGTTAGAGAAATTGATGAATGACTTGAATCAAAGTCAAAGGAGAAGGTCGCCAGTCTCGAACCATGGAGGAAACAGAGTTTCGCCATCGGTTACGGAAGTGAGAAGGGTGTCACCGCAATCTTTTAGAGAAAGAAGAGAAACATCAATTTCATCAAGGAGAGATCACCATGGCTATGGACATGAAGAGAGAAGAACTCCACGTGAATTTGAGGATGAACCACATAGAGATGAACAGAGACATAGTAGAAGAGACATGTGTGATCGAAGGGATGTTGATGGTCGAGATCGATATAGACATATATTTGATTTTGATGAAGATGGTGATAGAGCTAGCATTCATTATCGAGATTGAGACCAAGTTCAAAATTCATATCGGGATGTAGATGATGATCGACGATGGGAGTCGGGTATGAAGATGGAAATTCCAGAATTCAAAGGTTGAATGGTTGCGGAAGAGTTCTTAGACTGGTTGTCAAATGTTGGAGAGATCTTTGATTTCAAGGAGGTTCCGGAGAATCGTCGAGTGAAGTTGGTTGCTACTAGGTTGAGGGGGAGAGCTATGGCGTTGTGACAGCTAACCAAACTTACACGAGAACGGATGGGGAAGTCGAAGATTGAATCATGGGAGAAGATGAAGAAGTTAATGAGGCTACATTCTTGCCTTACAATTATCAATCACTTATGTATCAGAGGTTGCAAAATCTAAGGCAGGGGACGAAGACTGTTAATGATTATGCTGATGAATTTTATCAACTGATTGCTCGAAATGACATTATTGAGACAGAGGAACAGCTGACTGCTAGGTTTGTTGGAGGGTTGAGGATACAGATCCAGGATATGGTGAATATGTTTGATCCTAGATCTGTTGCTGAAGCACACCAGAAAGCATTAGCTTGGGAGAAGCAGGGAAGATAAGGAGGTGGTGTGTTTACAAATTCCAACAATCAAGTGAAGGGTGTTAGTGGAAGTTCCAATGTTTCCAAGGCTGCTAGTAAACCAGTTGTGAATGAAGTTGCGAAAGCGAAGGTAAACAACAGTTTCAAATATTATAATTGCCAGGAAGTGGGTCACAAGAGTAATGAATGTCCAAAGCCGAAGAAACGAACTATGATTGCTGAAGTTGAAGGTGAGGATGTTGGTGAAGGTTATTCTAGTCCAGTTGAGGAGGATGAACAGGATATTGCGTCAGGAGATGAAGGATGTAATCTGATGATGAGGAGGACTTGTTTAACACCGAAACAGGAAGAAGAAGCTAGTTGGTTGAGGAGTAACATCTTTCAGTCGACATGCACCATTCTGGGGAAGGTGTGTAAATTTGCGATTGACGCAGGAAGTTGTGACAATATTCTTGAAGCTGTGAGAAAGTTGAAGCTAAAAACGGAGAAGCATCCAAATCCTTACAAGTTAGCATGGCTAAGAAAAGGAGGAGAAGTGAAGGTGGACAGGCGAGTTCAAGTTCCATTTTCTATTGGGAAGAAGTATAAAGACGAGATTTGGTGCGATGTGGTGGAGATGGAAGTTTGTCACTTGCTTTTGGGAAGACCATGGCAGTATGATCAAGCAGTGCAGCATGACGGTCGGACCAATAGCTACAGTTTTATGTTTGAAGGTGTTAAGATCATTTTAGTACCAAAGAAGAGACAACAAGGAGAAAGCAAATCAGAAGAAATTAAGGAGCTGAAGACTCTGTTGACTTTGAAAGAATTTGTCGAAGAAGTACAGGAGAGTCCAGAGGTATTTTTGTTGATTGGACGTGAAACGACTGAATCTGTTGAAATCCCTGAGGAAGTAAAGCCAGTATTGGAAGAATTCCGTGATGTGTTTCCTTAAGAGTTGCCAACGGAGTTGCCACCGTTGCGGGATATTCAACATCAAATTGATCTTGTGCCAGGGGCAGTATTACCACATAGACCGCATTACAGGATGAGTCCTAAGGAGCTTGAGGAACTGAGAAGGAAGGTGGAGAAGTTGTTAGAACAGGGGCGTGTTCAGGAGAGCTTGAGTCCTTGTGAAGTGCCAGCTTTATTGGTGCCAAAGAAGGATGGTTCGTGGAGGATGTGTACGGACAGTCGGGCTCTAAACAAGATCACTGTGAGATACAGGTTTCCTATGCCGAGGTTCGATGATTTGATTGATCAGTTGAGTGGGGCTGTTGTGTTTTCAAAGATTGACTTGAAGAGTGGATACCATCAGATTCGTATAAGACCGGGTGATGAGTGGAAGACTGCTTTTAAAACTAGAGAAGGTCTATACGAATGGCTGGTTATGCCGTTTGGTTTATCAAATGCACCGAGTACTTTTATGAGAGTGATGAACCAGATTTTTAGACCATACATTGGGAAGTTTGTGGTAGTTTACTTTGATGATATTTTGATCTACAGTGGGAGTATGGAAAAGCATGTCCAGCATTTGCGTGAAGTACTGTTGATTCTACGACAAGAGAAATTTTATGCTGCAACAAAGAAGTGTGTGTTCATGACACACCGTGTTCTGTTTCTGGGATATGTTCTGTCGAAGGAAGGCATTCAAGTAGATGAGAGTAAAGTGGAAGCCATCAGGAGTTGGCCACAGCCCAAGACAATTACTGAAGTAAGGAGCTTTCATGGGTTGGTATCTTTTTATCGAAGATTCATTCCACATTTTAGCAGTGTGATGGCACCTGTAACCGATTGCATGAAAGGAAAGAAGTTTGCATGGTCAGAGGAAGCAGGGGTTGCTTTTGAGAAGATCAAAACACTATTGACGTCAGCGCTAATTCTAGTTTTGCCGGATTTTCAGTTGTTGTTTGAGTTACATACTGATGCCTCGAAGGTCGGGATTGGTGGAGTCTTGAGTCAGAAGGGAAAACCAGTTGCTTATTTCAGTGAGAAATTGTCGGGAGCTAAGTTGAGATATAACACATACGATGTGGAGTTTTACGCGATTGTTCAAGCTGTGAAGCACTGGAGACATTATCTGTTCCAGAAAGAGTTTGTCCTTTATATGGATCATGAAGCTTTGAAGCATTTGCAAGGGAAGGACAACATTTCAACTAGGCACGCTTCATGGGTCGCGTATCTGCAACAGTTTACTTTTGTTGTGAAACACAAGTCAGGAGTGACGAATCGTGTCGCTGATGCTTTGAGCAGGCGGAATCATTTGTTGACAACAATGAAGGTTGAGGTGACAGGGTTTGAATTATTACCAGAGCTGATTGAAGAAGATCCTTACTTTATGAAATTTGTGGAAAAAGTCAAGGAGGGGAGTGCTGATGAATTTGTGTTGGTGGATGGTTTTCTGTTTAAAGGAAATCAATTATGTATACCAGATAGCAGCTTGAGAATGAAGATTATCAAGGAGTTGCATGAAGAAGGACATGTAGGACGAGATCGCACATTGCATTTGATTTCTCAATCTTATTTTTGGCCGTCGATGAAGCGGGAAGTTGGAAGATTTGTGGAGAGATGTCATGTTTGTCAAATTTCGAAAGGGACAGCGACAAATGCGGGTTTGTATATGCCATTACCTATTACTGCAAAACCATGGGTGGACATTAGCATGGATTTCGTGTTGGGTTTGCCGAGGACTCAAAGGGGAAATGACTCGATATATGTTGTGGTAGATCATTTCTCGAAGATGGTACATTTTGTTGCTTCTAAGAAGACGACAGATGCAGTTCATGTAGCACAGTTGTTCTTTGGAGAGATCGATCGCTTGCATGGTTTACCAGAATCTATTGTTTCAGACAGGGATACCAGATTTCTGAGTCATTTTTGGCTAAGTTTGTGGAAGAAGATGGGAACGAAGCTGAATTTCAGTAGTGCTTATCATCCGCAAACTGATGGACAGATGGAGGTTGTGAACAGATCACCGGGAAATTTATTACGGTGTCTTGTGAAGGATAATCTGAAGAGTTGAGATGTGAAGTTATGTCAAGCCGAGTTTTCTCATAATCATGCAGTGAATCGTAGCACAGGTTTCAGTCCATTTCAGATTGTATATTCAAGCTTGCCAAAGAGGCCGTTGGATTTGACGATAGTGCCACAACCGAAGGGGACAGTTAAGCGAGCTGCTGATTTCGTTGATGGGTTGACAAAATGCCATAGAATCGTTCAGGAACGATTGGAGAAGTCGAATGAGAAGTATAAGTGATCTGCGGATCTAAAGCGAAGAAGTGTTGAATTTAATGAAGGAGATTTAGTTTATGCTATACTAACGAAGGATCGTTTTCCAGTGGGAACATATAATAAACTTAAAGCTCGAAAGATTGGTCCTGTAGAGATTGTGAAATGGATCAATGAAAACGCTTACAAGTTGAAGCTGTCGGAAGATGTGTATACTTTTGATGTGTTTAATGTTAAACATTTAATACCTTATTATGAGGACGGACAATCCAATGGAGAAAAACTTTTTAATTCGAGGACGAATTTTTCCCAACCAGGGGAGGATGATGTAGCCTAGCCCACGAATGCGATGGAGTTAAGTCGTTTGGATACATTAGGTCACCCACGACCTAAAGAATTGAAAAGAAGGGAGTTACGACCTAATGATAGAGCAGTGGTGAAAATTGAAGTAGCGCAATCCGAAGATACCTTAGGTCGCTAGCGATCTAACAAGTAATGATTCGCGAGCGACCTAATGGGTCACGGGATAAGAAGTTGCGACCTAACGAGTTGGGTGTAACACATTCAAATGACCTAGTGTGAAGATAGGTCGGCAGCGACCTAATGGAGATAGGTCGTCCAAGCAATCAAGCGAGTTAACGACTTAGTTAGGCCGCGTAAAGAAGATCTCGTTGTTGAAACCTTAAGTCGCATGAAGGCTTCCTGAAGCTGTTTTTCTTGAGTCGCTACAGTTGTGGGTCGTGTTTTTTTAGGTCGCGTGGGTTGTATTTTAGGTCGTAAGTCGTTTGTTCTTGAGTTGTTCGTGTTGTAAATATGGTTGAGTCGCTTGTTGTTGTGGTGTTGTGGTGTTGATGAGTCGTTACTCGTAGGTCGTTATGTGGTTAGGTCGTGAACGACCTTGGTCCACGTATTTACCTTACAAGAAACGCCGCCACCATTCTACTTCATTCTGGAATCTCCACCATGTACACGGTTGTTAAAGTGGTTTTCGGAGTTGGCAGAGAGTATGACAACTTCCGATCCCGGTCTCTTCAACAACCAATCGTTATTATAACACCGCGGTTATTTCAAAATAATTTATACTTCAAAACCATAATATAATATCTCTTGCAAAACCATATAAATACGATATCGTTTTTTTTAAAACCCCAAATCAATAGGATATCATTTTTATTTTATAAATATCCCTTTCCCAAAATCATAATATTTTCAAATATATATACCTTGAAACTATAGCTTTGAAACATAATTTTTAATACTTAATGGTTCAAATACTATATTACTTTATAAAATAAAACAGCTTCTTTAAATTTCACAATAAATTTCCCAATATCAATTTGAACCTCCAAATAAACCATTTTTAATTCCTATATATTTCAAAGCTTAAATATTCTATATTTCAAAACTTTATAGTTCATAAATTTCAATCTTTAAATATTCCACTATATAAAAATGGATCCTTTGATAATTTAATATATATCAAATTCAATTCCTATTATTTAAATTTGAAATATTTACTTACTAAAAAAATATTATTCAGGTAAAACCCTTAAACTTCAATAACAGGATATTCTTTTAATTAAATTAACTTGATAATATTCTTTAAATAAATTTGATATTCGTTTAAATCCTCTAATCAAAATCAAGTTATAAAATCATACCCTTTAAATCTTTATTTATTTACATTTCAAAACAAATTTTTCGAGGAAATTTATTAAATACTTTAATTCAAACATATTCAAATTTATCTTCAACCTTACTTTTAATTGAGTTATTATAACTTCTATATACAATAAAATTTCAGATATATACTTAACCTATTATATAAACAAAAATCAACTTCATTATTTAACTTATTTTAAATTCGAAACAAATTTATACGTAGCTAAATTCAAGAATTTTACTATATATATATCAAAATTTAATACTTATTAAATTGTATTCTTTCCAAAACCATAGAAAATCATTTCAAAAATAATTTTATATATATACCGCGGTGCGTGTATACATTTCTCTATCCTATGGTCAAGTGATACAGATATTTATCATTTCAATCCGCAATTCAAAAATAAAAAAATGCGGTTGTATATCATTTCAAACCGCAATCCCGAATGAAATGAAAATGCATAATAACTTGCAGTTTATACAATGTAAATACAGCATCCACTCATCCATCATATCAATCATCAGACATTTATCAATTTATCATCCAATTCAAACAATCACATCAATAAATAATAGTTATTTACTGACAGTTAATTTTTCAATAATGAATTAAATAACTATTTAACTGCAGTTTATATGCAATAATAAAAAAATTTAACTAGCGGTTTATATGCAATAATTAATTTAACTAAAATTTTAACTGGCAGTTTATATGCAAAAATAAATTAAATAATAAGTAAATGATATGAATGCAAATTAACTGAGATAATGATAAAATATATGCCTAACAACTATAAATAAATTCCTAAACACATCATAAATCAATTTAACAAACATAAGAAATTTTGGAAATTATGAATGAGTTTAAACACTCACCTTTTGAATTTAAGTTGAATTCAAATCCATAAACCCAAAATTCAACATCCTCAGAATTTGCCCAAACCAGCGTCAAAATCTCCGGAATTTAAATACGATCCTAACGCAAGAAATCGTGCATGAATATGAGGTCGTATGAGAAAGTTATACGAGTTAATTCGATTGTAAACAAAATTAAATTAAAAACAGAAATAAAATAATATAACCTTAACACGTTTCCACGTCAGCCGTCATCTCCCCACTCGTATGAAAAATCCCGCTCACGCGAGAAATATTACACCACCAGGAATGAACGTTGACCAACGCTGCCGCCCTCCTCGACCGCCTCCGTGCCTGGCCGATCCATCCCTCGGCTTCGCCGTCATCTCCTCCACGTCCATCAAGGGGTCCGATCCCCTATTTTGCCAAGGGCCGCCACATGGAATTTAGTAGTAAATGAAATTTAGTAGTATAAATGAATGAATAATGGAAATAAACATTTAACCAATGGAAGGAAGTAAAAGGTTGTAAGAAGTAAATGTAAGCGCTAAATAAGTAAATGAAATTTGAGAAATGAATGTAATGTAAATAAATAAATGAATAGAAATAGAGCAAAATAAATAAATAAATGAAAATGTAAGAAATAAATGAATATAATTGAGAAATGCATAAATGGAATGCAATAAAAAGAAACTTACATGACCTGAATAAATGAAAATGAATAGAATTAATACGAATAATCTAATCGTTGTTGTTGTTTTGGTTTATGGTTGTTTGAGTAAGGATACTTCAAAATTGTTTGGATGAATGAATAATCTATTTAGTTTCACCTAAGACCGTTGAGTAAAGGGTACACTTAACAGTTATTCTTCATTCCGTACAATTTAAAGTTTGAACCCGAACAACTATTTGTTTTCTTGATGAATGAATGATTGATTTGTGTTGTTTTCATTGTGATGGTTGTATACCCGGTTGCAAGTGATTGTTATATGTATTGATTGTTTGTTAGTATTGAAAACAACGCTAAATATTTCATTCTATATAATTATTAACCCTTTTAGATTATATAAGTGAAATGCAGGTTATGGAAGCAATTGCTACTGCTTTTGGTTCCATAGTAACAAGCGTAAAACTGCCCGACAAACAGGCACGTTCACGGATTAATAGCGCTATTATATTATTTTCCCCGGTTGGGTTATATATTATTTGGAAAAAATATATTATATATTATTATATTTGATATTATATTTTCTTCCGAGCCTCTCCGTATAAAGGAGACTGTGCCAAAAAATTTCGTAAATTTTGGACATAGAAAATTTTTGAAAATATTTTTCCAAACTTTATTGATTTAACTATTAAAATATTTAATGGTTGTAAATTTGTATATTTTATTTAAAGTAATTAATTTTGGACATTTAATTTTTTTATAAAGTTAATGTTTTGTGTGACGCCCCACCTCTATACCCACGCTAGCCAAGGACACTACAAAGTAATGCCGTCAACTAACACGGAGAATAAGGCTGGTTGGGAGTGACCATCTATAGCCTTGCTCTAATTATCTATTGAATACATTGACAATAAACATACCAAGCAGGTCGACATACCCAATGAATACTTAAAACAAAACCATAGGTGGTTGAAGGATCTATCAGAACAGAATATGGAAACTCAAATGTAATATACATCACAGAACAGTAAATCATCATATACACATATACTGATACATTGCAGAGTATACAAAATAATACATGTCAAGTGGTATAGCAGACCACAATATACAGACGAGTTCACAAGAATAAATACAGAGTTACAACATGATAGGACTACACAAAAGCTATGACAAAAAGAAGCTAGCGGAGTAGTCCATGCGGAAGCAAAATAGGCTAAGTCCAAAAGTACCTAACCTGAAACATCTCGGTCTGACCCGAGTATAAAATACACGGGTCAGTCTAGCTAAACAAATCAGTTAGATAAACTGAACAACAATAAACCTGCAAGGTTACAAAGCATAACAAATATCTCTAAAGGAGATAACACAATCATCTAACAAAAGATGAATCATATAGAACAAGCCTCGTATCATCGGCAACATATAGGAACAAAGGATACAAATATCCCAAATCAAGCCAAAAAGGCAATAACAAATACCAATAAGCTATACAAGTTCCGCAAGGTAAACGCTACGCATCATGCGGCTCACAATGACCAACACCGAAGGGTGATACCAAGGGAATATACATATCAATGAAACATCATAAAATTTGCTCGAGCTCAGTACTGTACAAACAAGGATCCATGAGCCCGAAGACTCCAAACCCAATATCACCCATGCGGCTCATAACGACCAACATCGGAAGCGATACTAAAGGGCAACCCAATATCACCCATGCGGCTCATAACGACCAACATCGGAAGCGATACTAAAGGGCAACAAAACCGAAGGCACAAACCCAAAGGCACATACCCGAAGGCAACAAACCGTAGTGGCGAAGGTCAGAGACCCAGTACTGGACACCACTAACTGGCGGAATGTGTCACAACTCTCGAAGAGGAATCCGAAAATTGTTAACGTATGTCCCATAACCACTCGTTCGCACTAGACGATTTACTATCCGTCAGTCACTTTCACACTCAAAGCAGTACAAAGTTTACCTCATGTCATCGATAAACCAAACCCGAGGGTCAAAACAATCAATTGAATAGGTCGGGGACAAATCGGAAAGATAAACGCACATATTCATGGTCCGTGTTTTGCCCAACCATTTAATCACCCTTCCACTTCGCTCGAAGTGCGAAAGTGTGTGTTTTAAATAGAATTTATAAATTGGAGAAACGAGCTTTTAAATGTGATCCGAGAGATTATTTTATAAAAACCCATGGATGAAGTCAAGAATAAGTTATCAAAGCCAAAGATGCAATGACAACCACTAAAAAGCAACTTGAATTGATAAAATTTGGAAAACAAATCAAAATATGCAAAAATAGGCAAAACATGCAAAACACACAAAACACGAGCAGGTCGGTCGACCGGTTGCAGGGCTCGGTCGGCTGGCCAGATGCAGGAAATAAAAAATCGACATGAGCAGGTCGGTCGACCGGCTACAGGGCTCGGTCGGCCGAACTGCATATTTCTGCCGTTTCTACCCTTTTTCCAATGAAATGCAATTTCTTCCAAAACGCGATCGTTCGAGCAATGGACCTATGGAGCCTTAGCCAATAGATACCCCAGCTCCATTAGCTCTCCGATTCGCTACCAAAAACATGTTCAAACATCAAAGTTAGGATCTTTAAAGAATTGAACCCAACACTAAAAATTTGGATATTCTCCAATTCAATCCAAACCAAAAGCAAGAGCATATGAACAAGGTGTTAGGAATTCATACCCAACATCTATGATATCAAAAGAGGTAGATGTGAGTTCAAAACTCACCTTTTACCCTCACAAACAAAGAAGATGAAGGAGCTAAAACACAAGGAGAAGACCAACTAATCACTACTTCAACCCAACAAGCTTCAATCTAAGAACAAACAAGTATTTTCCTAAGTTAGGTTTAGGAAAAGTTTCTGAAATTGAAGGAGAAAGAGTTGGAGAAGAAGAAGAGAGACTTACTTATGGTTTCTCTATGATTTTGGAGCAAGAAATCAAGCTACAAAGGAGAAACTAGGGCATGCAATTTCTATTTCCTCTTCCCTTCCACCATTTTCAGTTTTACTTGAGAAATGAAAATGAAAGAAGATGAAATGAAGAGAAGGGGTTGAGTTAGAGGGTTAATTAAGCTAGTGGGCTGAACCCAAACCCAAACCCAATAGAAAAAGTAGCCAAAATTTCACAAACTCTAAACATATCAAAGATTATACTCAAAAAGATCACAAACGCCATTTTGGAACCAATGGAAATGGTTTCGAGTCCCAATTCGGCCGTTTGCAAAAAGTAACATTTCGGACCTAAATCCGACTAACGATGCTATATTTAAATAAAACATTTAAATATAAAATCGTTAAATATGCGGGTTGTTACAGATCTCCCCTCCTTACAAAATTTGCGTCCCCGCAATTCCTAGAGACGATATATGTAACAACTACATACATGCAACATTCAAAAGAAAAAGGAAATAAGCTCGAGATGAAAAGACATACTCACCATTCTCAAGCTAAGAAAGAAAACCTGGATAAGATCACTCAACAAATTCTCTGGTTTCCCAAGTATAGTCATTGGGATTAGCGGACCATTGAACATTAACGAGCGGCACGTCCTTGTTTCGAAGGTGTCGCACCTCCGTGTCAAGCACGCGAATAGGTTGCTGTACAATAGATAAGTCCGGTGAGATCTCAAGCTCTTGCAAATCAGGAGAAGTAATAACAGAATCCGACTCCCGAAGACACTTCCGAAGTTGCGAGACGTGGAACACGTCATGAATGCCAGATAAATGAGCTGGAAGTATAAGCCACAGGGCCAATACGTTCAGTAATAGAAAATGGCCCTACATAACGAGGAGCCAATTTTCCAGTCGTACAGAAAAGCATAACCCCATTCAAAGGAGAAACACGAATAAAAACAAGATCGCCGATCGGGAATTCGAGAGGCTTCCTACGGTTATCCGCGTAGGATTTCTGGCGGCTCTGTGCCTCTTTCATTCTCAACCGAATAAGATCAATCTTCTCGGAAGAATCACGAACAAAATCTGGACCAAGAATAAGCTTCTCACCAGATTCTAACCAACATGAAGGTGATCGACATGGCCTTCCATATAAGGCTTTGAAAGGAGCCATACCGATACTAGAATGAAAACTATTGTTGTAGGAGAACTCTATAAGAGGTAGGTGATCTTCCGAACTACCACCAAAATCAAAAATACAAATACGGAGAAGATCTTCCAAGATACGATTCACCCGTTCAATCTGTCTGTCAGACTGCGGACGATAAGCTGTAGAAAAATTAAGCTTTGTTCCCAAAGCTTGCTGAAGACTCTTCCAAAAATGACTCGTGAAAAAAGGATCACGATCACTCACAATAGAACTAGGGACACCGTGAAGTCTCACGATTTCCTTGACATACAACTTAGCCAAATGCGAAGCAGTCCTATTAGACTTAATAGGGAAAAAATGAGCAGACTTGGTAAGTCGATCAACAATAACCCAAATGCTAGAATGGCCTGATCTCGAACGAGGTAGGCCTTCAATGAAATCCATAGATATCTGATCCCATTTCCACAGTGGAATCTCAAAGGGCTGAAGAAGACCTGAAGGACGCTGATGCTCGGCCTTGAAACGCTGACAAGTTATGCAATTGCTCACATAACTCGCCACATCGCGCTTCATGCCTTCCCAATAATAAAGACGACGCATATCCGCATACATCTTACTACTACCGGGATGAATGGTATACTTAGAACGGTGACAATTATCAAGAATGTCATGCCTAAGTGCAAAATCAGAAGGCACAAAAAGACGGTTCTTCTTGCGAAGACACCCATGAGAATCAATGCTGAAATCTTGCAACGCCTCATCACAAGATCCAGACTCACAAAGCTGAATAAGATGCAACAAATCAGGATCACGCCGTTGAGCATCGGCAATACGATCCAATAAAATAGGTCGAGCTCCCAAACTAAATAATAGAATAGGAGAATTAGAAGATAAACCTCGATCACGAATTTCACAAAAAGATAGAGTCTCAAGAACATCCCATTCGGCAAGCATGATAGAAATAACAGCCGAATGTTTGCGACTAAGCGCATCAGCAACACGATTACCCTTACCAGGGGTATACAGGATATCAAAGTCATAGGAGGAAAGAAACTCGAGCCAACGTTGTTGTCTCTTATTGAGTTCCTTCTGAGTGAACAAATACTTCAAAGATTTATGATCAGTATAGAGAATGAAGCGCTCGCCCAATAAATAATGTCGCCAAATCTTCAAGGCAAAGACAATGGCGGCAAGCTCAAGATCATGAGTGGCATAGCGAACTTCATTCGGACGCAGTTTCCTAGAAGCATAAGCAACTACCCGATCCTTTTGCATAAGAACAACACCAAGACCACTACCACAAGCATCGGTGTAGACAACCAGATCATGATTCCCTTCGGGAACCACAAGAATAGGAGCATTAGTGAGAAGTTCCTTCAATGTCAAAAAGGAAGCTTCGCACTTGTCGGACCAAATAAAATGAATGCCTTTCCGAGTAAGGCAAGTGAGAGGAAGCACAACACGGGAAAAATCCTTAATGAACCGACGGTAATAACCCGCCAATCCAAGAAAACTACGAATCTCATGCACATTCTCAGGCCTCTTCCAATTCTGGATGGCTTCGATCTTTGAGGGATCGACAGAAATGCCATCGGAAGATACAACATGGCCTAAGAACTTAACCTTATTCTCCCAAAAATGGCACTTGGAGAATTTGGCTCTAAGTTGATGACGACGAAGAGTACTCAAGACAATTCTCAAGTGATTAGCATGCTCGACTTCAGACTTAGAATAAATAAGGATATCATCAATGAACACAAGAACGAACTTATCGAGATATTCCTGGAATACCCGATTCATGAGATCAACAAAGAAAGCAGGAGCGTTCGTCAAACCGAACGGCATAACGAGCCACTCGAAAGAACCATATCGAGTGCGGAAAGCTGTAAGAGGTATGCTATCCTCCGCGACTCGTAACTGATGAAAACCTGTGGCAAGGTCAAGCTGAGAAAAGACCTTAGCACCACTCAATAGATCGAACATATCATCGATCCTAAGCAATGGATACCTATTTCTAGTGGTCAACTCGTTAAGCTTGCGATAGTCTATGCAAAGCCTAAGAGTTCCATCAGACTTCTTAACAAAGACAACCGCGGATCCCCACGGAGAAAAACTGGACTGAATCAACTGCTTGGACTCAAGCTCTAAAAGCTGCTTCTTGAGTTCCTCATTTTCCTTTGTAGACATCCTCGTGGGAGGACGACTAACTGGCTGCGCGCCTGGAATGAGATCAATGCGGAACTCAATTGCCCGCTTAGGTGGCAAACCCGATACAGGCTCAAAAACATCAGAAAAGTCATAAGCAATAGGAATACGAGATATATCATCACCATCTCGCGAATCAAGAGAATACAAAGCCATTTTGGAATTATCCACATCCCGAAGAACAAGAGATAGCTGAGTAGGCGAATCCGGATGTTGAAGATATATAATCCTCTTCGAACAATTAATCCTGGCATCATATCTCACTAGCCAGTCCATACCCAAAATCATATCAAATCCCAGACAAGAAATAACGTGCAGATTCGCACGAAAAGAAAAACCACATAAAACAATCTCAACATCATCACAAAGCAAACTAAGGGTCGCGGATCCCCCAATAGGATTCGCAATCCTTAAAGAAGTAACCATACAAGAAACATCCAAAGATAAATCATCAACGAGCTTCTTCGATACGAAGGAATGTAAAGCACCCGTATCGAAAAGAACTCGAATACTATGATCATAACATAAAATAGAACCTTCCAAAATGGATGGAGATATACCTTTGGGCTGAGAAGGACCTTTAGAAGCCTTGGTAGCATAAAGATTGCTAGACTTAGCACCAGCCGGAACAGTAGGGCAAGCTGAAACATGATGACCCTCCTTCTTGTAGTAACGGCAGAAGAGAGGCTTAGGACAAGCTCGAATAATATGATCCGGAGAACCACAATTAAAACACTTTCGAACGAAAGGTGTTCCGGAAGACTGAGGCTGAGAACTAGGACCACCAGTCTTCTTCTTCTTAGAAGGATAAGGCCCAGACTTCTGAATTGGAAACGGCCTCTTGTTGGGGTTCTTGGAAACCTCAACATCAACATCACTATCACACTCCTTCTCGATGGTCTCGAGATGAAGTGTCGAATCAACCAACTCCTCAAAAGAAAGTTTAAGTTGGAGCAACAAAGATTTCTTAAGATATTTCTTAAGACCAGAAACAAACTTCAAATTCTTCTTGTAAGAAGTGCTGATGAATTCAAGACCATACTGAGATAAAGCCTCGAATGATGCAACATACTCAGAAACAGAAGATTTCCCTTGCTTCAACTCAAGGAAGCGACGGGTCAATAAAACTTTTTTAGATTCAGGAACGAACTTGAGTTCAAATCGCTGCCGAAACTGAGTCCAAGAAAGAGTAGACTCATCAATATCGGCTACAAGAAGCTCATACCAATCAAGAGCACGCTCTTGTAATAAGCTAGAAGTTACAAGAACTCTATCATGGTCAGAAAGGTCCATGCGAGAAAAGATACGCTCGCACGTGCGAAGCCAAGCTTGGACTTCAAGAACAGACTCGGAGCCCTTAAACGGCTTTCCTCCAAGATGAGAAAAATCAATGCACTGGCGTGCAAAGGAGACTTGCGAGGTGGAGATACTCGAGGAGGAACTGGAGGCTGAGTGCTCCTAAACAATTCCAAAAACTGATCGGCAGACATATAAACGCCATCCGGATGTGAGCCGCTGGATTGCCCAGCATCCGAACGTCGTCCTCTGCCTCTTCCAGCCATACGCTGAAGGTTGAGATAAGAACAAGATTATTCACAAGGTAGACAATTCAATATGGAACACTATAGAATAAAATGAATTCCTAGACGTATTCCCAAACTCTATCTAACCTTGATCGAATAAAGAGACACGATGATTCAAAGATTTGTATCACTTGTACACTTTGATGTACCGTAATATGTGCATTTATTCTGTGTTTATCATATTTTGTCCTGAACTCAGCTCCGATACCACGCTGTGACGCCCCACCTCTATACCCACGCTAGCCAAGGACACTACAAAGTAATGCCGTCAACTAACACGGAGAATAAGGCTGGTTGGGAGCGACCATCTATAGCCTTGCTCTAATTATCTATTGAATACATCGACAATAAACATACCAAGCAGGTCGACATACCCAATGAATACTTAAAACAAAACCATAGGTGGTTGAAGGATCTATCAGAACAGAATATGGAAACTCAAATGTAATATACATCACAGAACAGTAAATCATCATATACACATATACTGATACATTGCAGAGTATACAAAATAATACATGTCAAGTGGTATAGCAGACCACAATATACAGACGAGTTCACAAGAATAAATACAGAGTTACAACATGATAGGACTACACAAAAGCTATGACAAAAAGAAACTAGCGGAGTAGTCCATGCGGAAGCAAAATAGGCTAAGTCCAAAAGTACCTAACCTGAAACATCTCGGTCTGACCCGAGTATAAAATACACGGGTCAGTCTAGCTAAACAAATCAGTTAGATAAACTGAACAACAATAAACCTGCAAGGTTACAAAGCATAACAAATATCTCTAAAGGAGATAACACAATCATCTAACAAAAGATGAATCATATAGAACAAGCCTCGTATCATCGGC
The DNA here is from genome assembly GCA_030765085.1 of Allium cepa. Lineage (NCBI taxonomy): Eukaryota > Viridiplantae > Streptophyta > Magnoliopsida > Asparagales > Amaryllidaceae > Allium > Allium cepa. Next base: position 869,176,129 of record CM060937.1, on the reverse strand, counting down.
AACATATAGGAACAAAGGATACAAATATCCCAAATCAAGCCAAAAAGGCAATAACAAATACCAATAAGGTATACAAGTTCCGCAAGGTAAACGCTACGCATCATGCGGCTCATAATGACCAACACCGAAGGGCGATACCAAGGGAATATACATATCAATGAAACATCATAAAATTTGCTCGAGCTCAGTACTGTACAAACTAGGATCCATGAGCCCGAAGACTCCAAACCCAATATCACCCATGCGGCTCATAACGACCAACATCGGAAGCGATACTAAAGGGCAACCCAATATCACCCATGCGGCTCATAACGACCAACATCGGAAGCGATACTAAAGGGCAACAAACTCGAAGGCACAAACCCAAAGGCACATACCCAAAGGCAACAAACCGTAGTGGCGAAGGTCAGAGAACCAGTACTGGACACCACTAACTGGCGGAATGTGTCGCAACTCTCGAAGAGGAATCCGAAAAGTGTTAACGTATGACCCATAACCACTCGTTCGCACTAGACGATTTACTATCCATCAGTCACTTTCACACTCAAAGCAGTACAAAGTTTACCTCATGTCATCGATAAACCAAACCCGAGGGTCAAAACAATCAATTGAATAGGTCGGAGACTAATCGGAAAGATAAACGCACAGATTCATGGTCCGTGTTTTTCCCAACCATTTAATCACCCTTCCACTTCGCTCGAAGTGCGAAAGTGTTTGTTTTAAATAGATTTTATAAAATGGAGAAACGAGCTTTTAAATGTGATCCGAGAGATTATTTTATAAAAACCCATGGATGAAGTCAAGAATAAGTTATCAAAGCCAAAGATGCAATGACAACCACTAAAAAGCAACTTGAATCGATAAAATTTGGAAAACAAATCAAAATATGCAAAAATAGGCAAAACAGGCAAAACATGAGCAGGTCGGTCGATCGGTTGCAGGGCTCGGTCGGCTGGCCAGATGCAGGAAATAAAAAATCGACATGAGCAGGTCGGTCGACCGGCTACAGGGCTCGGTCGGCCGAACTGCATATTTCTGCAGTTTCTGCCCTTTTTCCAATGAAATGCAATTTCTTCCAAAACGCGATCGTTCGAGCAATGGACCTAAGGAGCCTTAGACAATAGATACCCCAGCTCCATTAGCTCTCCGATTCTCTACCAAAAACATGTTCAAACATCAAAGTTAGGATCTTTAAAGAATTGAACCCAACACTAAAAATTTGGATACTCTCCAATTCAATCCAAACCAAAAGCAAGAGCATATGAACAAGGTGTTAGGAATTTATACCCAACATCTATGATATCAAAAGAGGTAGATGTGAGTTCAAAACTCACCTTTTACCCTCACAAACAAAGAAGATGAAGGAGCTAAAACACAAGGACAAGACCAACTAATCACTACTTCAACCCAACAAGCTTCAATCGAAGAACAAACAAGTATTTTCCTAAGTTAGGTTTAGGAAAACTTTCTGAAATTGAAGGAGAAAGAGTTGGAGAAGAAGAAGAGAGACTTACTTATGGCTTCTCTATGATTTTGGAGCAAGAAATCAAGCTACAAAGGAGAAACTAGGGCATGCAATTTCTATTTCCTCTTCCCTTCCACCATTTTCAGTTTTACTTGAGAATTAAAAATGAAAGAAGATGAAATGAAGAGAAGGGGTTGAGTTAGAGGGTTAATTATGCTAGTGGGCTGAACCCAAACCCAAACCCAATAGAAAAAGTGGCCAAAATTTCACAAACTCCAAACATATCAAAGATTATACTCAAAAAGATCGAAAAAACGCCATTTTGGAACCAATGGAAATGGTTTCGAGTCCCAATTCGGCCGTTTGCAAAAAGTAACATTTCGGACTTAAATCCGACCAACGACGCTATATTTAAATAAAACATTTAAATATAAAATCGTTAAATATGCGGGTTGTTACATTTTGAATAAGATATATAGATTTCTTAATTCTCCTTTCCCCTTCTTTTTCCTTTTCGGGGACGAAATTTTTTGAGTGGGGGAGAGTGTAACGACCCGTAAATTTCAGCAATTAAATTTGTTAATTTAATAGGATTTTGTAATTTATTTTTAGTAGAAATAATAAAGGTGATAAGTTAATATTGGAGTGAACGCTAAATTAAATAATAGCAATGGTAATTAAAACATATTTATAGTAATTTGAATAAATTAAAATGAATTTAAGTAGTGAAAAGATTTTTACCTGGATACAAATTGAATATGAGAAATTTAAGGAAAGTATTAAATTGATTTCATGTAATAAAATATTGTTGAGAGTAATTGGAACAAATTAGAGAATTATGTTAATGCAAGTTAATAATTTATAAACTTGAATGAACATTTCAATTTAATAAATAAATTCAAATGTAGGACTTAGTTATAAGTGCAAATTTATGGGTATGATAACAAATTTGTATAAATTACCTAATTAATTGGTCAATTAATTTATTAGAAATCAAACTCATTTAAATGGTAAGTAATTATAATATGTTATTGATATAAACATTACTTTAATGATTTTTAATAAAGTAACGGAAGTGTAAATGAAAACTTAATAAAAACATAAATTTGTTTTTAAGAAAACAAGAGATATATTGTACAAATTGATGAATTAGTATAAATTTAACGGTAATTGGAATAAATTAAGGAAATATTTTAATATAAGTTAATTATTAATAACTTGAAAGGAATTCCAACCCATTCAAGTTAAATGTTACACTTGGTTATAAATTGAATATAAGAGAACTAATATAAATATTAAATAAATTTTTGAAATAGTTTGAAATAAATGGTAATTGAGTAAAACCAGTGTTATGTAAGTAATTATAATACTGGTTTGTAAATAATGAACCTATAAAAGTATGATTAAGATTTAATGACAATAATTATTGTACGTTACTTATTTCACTAGTTTGATAAGTTTAATTCGAATTCAATCTCAATTAATTCACTAAATTATTACAGTTAATGTGGAATAAATTGGTGAGTGAAGAATGTTGAATTCAATAAGATGTAACCAAGGTAAAATTCCATTCATAATATGATAAATAATGTAATAAAAAGAATGAAACCAAGATGAAATAAATAATTGAGATTTTTAAATTTAATTAACGAATAAAATTGACAAAATTACAATATAATTGAAATGCAGTAATTAATGCAAATTAAAGACTAAAATTGGAAAATATTAATGTAATGAAATATAAAACAATGTTAACTATGTTAGTTGAGTAATAATTGATTGAATATTATGTTGTTATCGAATAAAATCAAATTTATTGGAATTAATTTGCAATTAATTGGATTAATTGCAGTTGACATTTGAACACTGTATTTACTGGAATAATTTACACTAAATTGATATGTGAATTTGCTTTTAGTTATTATAAATATTTAGAAAATTAAAAATGACAAGAATTGTCGATTTTAGAATTGGAATTTAAAATTTTGGATTTGATTAATTAATTTTTAATTTATTTATTTAATATAAAAATAGCCATTTTAGCCACTGACTCGAATTTCGACGAAACCAGTTTCATCGGATCCGTAACGGTGTATTATTGTAGGATTTCAAGTTTCGTATCGATTGGGTTTGTCGTTTGATCGTATGGGCTTGAAACGCCTTGAAATCAATTTAATTGAAATCAATTGAAATCAATTTGAAAATATTGATTTAGCATAACTTCTTCATACGATGGAATTTGGACGTGAAACCTTTTCCATTGCGTTTAAAATATTTTAAAACACCCATTTTGATATACGGGTTTATCCAATTTCGTTCCGGAGTCAGAACGGGCTTTTTGGGCCAATTATCGTTTAGCACGGTTATAATTTGGATCCATCTTTCTATTCCACCTTTATCTATAAATACCCTGCTAAACCCTAGCCTCCGCCTATTCTCATTTGTCTGTGCGTAAAATTTCATCAACTCCTCCTCTTCTTCCAATGGCTGCAAACCCTAGATCCAATTTCAAATTTAAAAATCAAATCCAAAGCCTAAAATTCAAAGTCCTTAGAAAAATTTGAAAAAATATATATGTTGTAGATTTCATCGATATGAATCTACGGGTGGCGTCTGTTTCTGCAAATGATGCCCGTTTCAGCTAGAAAACTCGTTCAAAGATCAAAAATTTAAAAACCCTAGTGTCGAATTGGGGTTTTTCGATTTCATCGTTTATTTGTGAAATTGGTTCGTGGGTATTACAGAGATTGAGGTATGGTGCCATTCAATGGTCGTTATGTGGTCTAACTCGGTCGGAGGTGGCCGATTTTGGTTGGTTAGGGCTTCGAAACCCTATCTAGGGGGTGGCGGTCGGTGGCAAAATAGGGGATCAGACCCCTTGATGGACGTGGAGGAGATGACGGCGAAGACGAGGGATGGATCGGCCAGGCACAGAGGCGGCCAAGGAGAGCGGTGGCATTGTTCAACGTTCGTTCCTAGTGGTGCAGTATTTCTCGCCTGAGCGGGATTTTGCGTACGAGTGGGGAGATGACGACTGACGTGGAAACATGTTAAGGTTATATTATTTTATTTCTGTTTTTAATTTAATTTTGTTTTTAATCGAATTAACTCGTATAACTTTCTCATACGACCTCGTAATCACGCACGGTTTCTTGCGTTAGGATCGTATTTAAATTCCGAAGATTTTGACGGTGGTTTGGGTAGATTCTGAGGATGTTGAATTTTTGGGTTTAAATTGGATTTGTATTCAATTTAAATTCAAAAGGTGAGTGTTTTAACCCACTCATAATTTCTAAAATTTCTTATGTTTGTTAAATTGATTTATGATGTGTTTAGGAATTTATTTGTAGCTATTAGGCATATATTTTATCATTATCTCAGTTAATTTGCATTCATATAATTTACTTGTTATTTAATTTATTTTATTTTTGCATATAAACTGCCAGTTAAAATTTTAGTAAAATTTATTATTGCATATAAATCGCTATTTAAATTTATTTATTATTGCATATAAACTACAGTTAAATAGTTATTTAATTCATTATTGAAAAATTAACTGTCAGTAATTAACTGTTATTTATTGATGTGATTGTTTGAATTGGATGATAAATTGATAAATGTTTGATGATTGATATGATGGATGAATGGATGCTGTATTTATATTGTATAAACTGCAAGTTATTATGCATTTTCATTTCATTCGGGACTGCGGTTTGAAATGATATACAACCACTTTTTTTATTTTTAAATTGCGGATTGAAATGATAAGCATCCGTATCACTTGACCATAGGATAGAAAATTATATACAGGCACTGCGGTATATATATATAAAATTATTTTTGAAATGATTTTCTATGGTTTTGGAAAGAATACGCTTTAAATTTTGATATATATAGTAAAATTCTTGAATTTAGCTATGTATAAATTTGTTTCGAATTTAAAATAAGCTAAATAATGAAGTTGATTTTTGTTTATATAATACGCATAAGTATATATCTGAAATTTTATTGTATATAGAGGTTGTAATAACTCAATTAAAAGTAAGGTTGAAGATAAATGTGAATATGATTTGAATTAAAGTATTTAAGAATTTTCCTCGAAAAATTTGTTTTGAAATGTAAATAAATCAAGATTTAAAGGGTATGATTTTATAACTTGATTTTGATTAGAGGATTTAAACGAATATCAAATTTATTTAAAGAATATTATCAAGTTAATTTAATTAAAAGAATATCCTGTTATTGAAGTTTAAGTGTTTTACATGAATAATATTTGTTTTGTAAGTAATCTAAATAATAGGAATTGAATTTGATATATATTAAATTATCAAAGGATCCATTTTTATATAGTGGAATATTTAAAGATTGAAAATATGAACTATAAAGTTTTGAAATATAGAATATTTAAGCTTTGAAATATATGGGAATTAAAAATGGTTTATTTGGAGGTTCAAATTGATATTGGGAAATTTATTGTGAAATTTAAAGAAGTTGTTTTATCTTATAAAGTAATATAGTATTTGAACCATTAAGTATTAAAAATTATGTTTCAAAGCTATGGTTTCAAGGTATATATTTGAAAATATTATGATTTTGGGAAAGGGATATTTATAAAATAAAAGTGATATTCTATTGATTTGGGGTTTTAAAAAAATAAATGATATCGTATTTATATGGTTTTGAAAGAGATATTATATTCTTGTTTTGAAGTATAAATTATTTTAAAATAACTGCGGTGTTATAATAATGATTGGCTCTTGAAGAGACCGGGATCGGAAGTTGTCATACTCTCTGCCAACTCCGAAAACCACTTTAACAACCGTATACGCTGTGGTGATTCCAGAATGAAGTAGAATGATGGCGGCGTTTCCTGTAAGGTAAATACGTGGACCCAACTCCCGTGAGTTGGCATAAGGTGGCTAAAACAGGATCGATTGATGGGCCAAGGGGTTTAGCGCTCTTTATCGGATACTCCTCTTCGATACTATACTCTGACTTTGGATTGATTCGGTGACCACTTTACTTTTGATTTTAGGGGGGAGTTTGTCTAAGGTGGGCGGTAGCTGCGGCTACGCGTTACCACCAGCCCGGATGCGTAATTGGTATATCTACCCTGGCATTGCATAGTTGTGTCGTGTCACCTACCCTATCGCGCCTTGTACGAGTTTGGATTTCTCCCGTAGCCCGTGTGGTATCCTCTGGTGGCTTCCCGATCAGGAGGGACTATGATATTGGATGGACTACTGGGACTATTACGTGTTAAGGGGAATATTGGGTCACTCCTTAACGCTATTTAAAAGTATGTTTATTTTACTATAGACACTATTATAATAGCGAAATATTACTACATAGTAAATAGTTTAATGGATCCTTAAGAGATGTGAATCCCGAGCATCTTTTAAGTTACAACACTCATATTTATTTCTGTTGATTTAACTTACATAAGATCTTTTAGTTCTGACTCGAGTGTTTTGTCTTTTCAATTCGCTCGGGTCAGTCCAAGCGTTTTAGGATTTGAAGATTTTATTCCGGAGGACGAAGACGAAGATTTGTAGTACTATTATTATTATATTATATGGTTCCACTACACACTGTATTCCACTGCATTGATATTTATTGGTATGTGAACTCTGATATTTATTGTATATAGAAGAATCAAATGTTTTGTAAACAGTTTTATGAACTGTATATTGATTATTATATTTTATCCTTTTGTTGTGAGATTTTGTTTTGTTTTTTATCCTCTATTATTCTTATTTACCCCATAACAATCCGCCCTTCCGTATGGTTTGAATTAGCACATGTGTCGATTTAAACCGTATAAAAAGGCAGGATGTTACACGCTATTTTTAGTTAAAGTATTTCATAAACCATGCTCTGATACCAAACTGTAACATCCCCTATCTAGAGGCCCAAAACTAAGCGCTACAGATGTTGCAGTCATTTATAATATTAGCTTTCAATAACTAAATACGGCTATGTTAATGGTATCTACAATATCAGAAGCACTTGAATGTGAAACAAAACATAGAATTTAAAACAACTTAACTTTATTACATTTCAAAATCAGATGTTTCACATTCTCAATACATAATCCCAGTACGTTCCCAGGCATAGATAAATATACTTGTCACAAAATAAGCCAAGAGTGGTATTTGAAGATACCCCTTGGATGATCAGAGTCATATAATCATAATGGACTTAATACAAACACAATGGAAATTCAATAAAACATAAAAAAAGATCTACAACTCCTAAATAGCTATCCGTTTGCCTCCTGCATGCCTCTAGTAGCCTTACTCGTCATCTTACTAAAACCTAAAAAGACCTTAACCCCTCAGCCTACTCAAATTAATTTTGAGCACCCAAGAGTTTAAGGGGAAAATATAAACTATGAACTAGACATAAAGCCTGGTATGAACATTACTATACATCCCAGTTTAATATGTTAAGTGAGACCTTGCCGCTTAGCCGAACGAGTTTACCCGCACTAACATCCTTTTAAAACATATCTTTACAAAGCCTTTTTCCTGCAATCAAAACTAATTAAAAACTGTAAAGCATCATTATGTAAACATATATTTATATCGGGTAATAATGAACTATCTGCTCAAATACATAAGTTTTATTTAGCTAACTTTTAACCTTTGGCTGACTCGGGCCTACCAGATAATATAAATTTTTTTAGCTAACACCTATTATACACTCCTCTTTCTGGACAGTATGTCCTTAACAATCTATTAAATACTTCGCTTCTAGACAGTATGTCCCTAATTATCTGTTAAATACTTTACTTTTGGACAGCCTGTTCCTAACTTAATCATCTTCTAGGTCTTCCTGATTCTAATGGTTTTTCGGGCTCACCAGTAACCTATATATATAAACATATATTCCCTATGGGTGTAATTATAATTTTAATCTACCTGTGATCAAGCCCTACACACTAGAATTTTGGACAACAATAAGCTTGGGCTGATAGCTAACATATAGGGCATGACCCTATGTCAGTCCCATCTGCTATTTTAATATCTAAGTCATTTTCACTTAGAGATCCCCTTCTATAATCTTTCTGGAAAATTTTTTCAAAATGATTTAAAACCTTTAAACGAAACTTATACAAGGAAAATATGAAATCTTTATGCTTTACTCAAAATCACATTGCCATGTTATATATAACTCAAACCTTAGTTGATGAAAACATTTGAACATTTAAAAATACCCCTTTCTAAACCTTTGAAAGCACCTTTATTGAACCCAAGCCAAACCCTTCAATTGCCTAGGCTAAGAGGCCAAAACCTTACCTTCCAAGAACAATACTTCAAACCTTTCGAAACTATACTTCAAACCTTTCGAAATCATACTTCAAACCTTTTGAAACTATCAAAATCATTCCTATAACAACCCACCTTTTTTAGACACTTCAAATCGAAAATAAACCACACATGTTAGACTCAAACCGTTCAAAAGGGATGATTGTTAATGGGGTAAAGAAGAAAAAAAGAAAAGAAATAAAACACAGAATCACGCAACGTAACAAAAAAATATAATAATCAAACAAAAAGTTCATGAAGCTGTTTTACAAATAACATTTGATTAAACTTTTACAATTCAAATCAGGGTTATATATATCAGAAATAAACAAATAATGCGGTGGAACACAGAACGTAGTTGAAAAATAAATAATGAACATGCTGAATCTTCGTCTTCGTCCTCCAGAAAATAGTCTCCAATACACTGAAAAGCTCAGACTGACCCAAGCATAATGAAAAGACAAAACACTACAGTCATAGCTAAAGATCTTATGCAAGTCAAATCATAAAAAATAAAATATAAATATTACTGCAATGGTTTAATAGATGTTACAGGATTTCATCTCCTATCAAGTGTGCAATGTGAATATAAACATTTAAAGGGTTTTAAATAATTTGAAACATCAATCTTAATCATCTAATTAAAACAAATCCAAAGTTTGAATTAACTTAAACACTTCAAATAATTCATTTCCAAATAAAAGTCCAAATTAAAGAAATTATATGGATATATTCATTTTAACCAGTATCAAAAATCAACATTTCTAAATCAATGAATACCACTCGGGTTTATCATTTCAACCCATAATGATTCTTCCCTAATTTATATGATAGTTCGGGTATGTATTATTTCAACCCATAAGAATATAGAGATATAGACATAAATAACATCCAATCATCCAAAATGTCAACCAATAACATCCATCCAATCATCCAAATATTAACAATTGAACATACAACACAATCATCATTAAAATCAACCAATAACAACCAACAATTTACTGGTTATCATTAACAGGTATTTAACTGGCAATTAAAATTTTAATATTAAATTAAATGGAAATTAAATTTAATAAAAGTCAGATTTAATTTGAATGACAATTTAAAATATACTAAACAACAACCAATCAATTTCTAACCACATCATAAATTCAATTTAACTAACATAAGAAAATCTAGCAGTTGTGAGTGTTTGCTCATCTTTCGTGGCTACGAAGGTAATGATAAAATGGAGCAATATGGAGATTCCTAGCAAAGATCCAAATGCAAAGAAAATCCAACAAAGCTTAGACATGAATATGAATCAATAAACAAGTTTCAACTACTTCCAACTTACAAACAACCAAGATCCAAACTACGGACAAACTTGAAACTAGGTCATACTTAAGAAAATATTCAGACTAGAATATTACTGAATTTGTAAAATTAAAAAACTAGAAAGTTATTGCAAATTATTTTCTCTCAACTTTCGAAAAATAATCACTTAAAAAGCTTCTGTCTCGAGGAAGTTATGGTCAAAACAAACGGAGGTGTTTACTGAGTTGAACATTTAAGTTAAAAAATATTTCAAAAATACTTGAGTTTTTGGCATAGCAGATTAAGGAATTTGAAGAGCCGATATAAAAGAAATTTGAAGTCACTAGAAAGATAAATGGTTTTAAAAAAAGAATCGTATAATTTGGCTATTTTCTGAAGGAGATATGATTGATACAATATGGGGTATTTTAAGCCAACACTGGACCCGAGAAAGGACTTGAGAAATGGAGTTTTTGATATAGAAATATTTGGAATGGGAAGAAGGGTTCAACGACAAAGTTGTTTCCATTGAAATTATACATGGTTTCAAAATAAAGAATTATCTGATTTAAAGTAGTTTAGTGGAATATAGAAGCCATGGAAATAAGGGGAAGAAAGAGGGAAAATGGAAAGGGATGTAGGATCTAGATTAACCCTAGAGGGGGGGGGGTGAATAGGGTTATAGCAAATTTTCTTGATTTAAACGTAAACACAAACTGCAGAAATAAATATGCTGAAAAGTAAATCACACACAAAATTTACCCAGCTTCGGCAACCCCTGCCTACTGCTGCATTCCCAGATTTCTATTAGAATTAAACAGTATCCCGCTTACAAACACTCTACTAGACTCGCAAACCCTTTTTCTCCGCTCACAAACACTCTCATAGACTCGCACACTCTGCTCCGCCTATAGAGTTTTGCTTACCCGCAAACTCTGCTCCGCCTATAGAGTTTTGCAAACTCGCACACCCTGCTCACTGAACTAATTCTAACTAGACAATCTGACACTACCTACAACCTAAGTGGTGATTTACAAATTCTTTGACTCGAAAAAAAAAACAAACTACAAAAATAAAAGCAGGAGCAAAAATTAAAATATAAACTTGAATCCCTAATTTTTGCTCAAAATAAAAATTAAGCCCTATTGAAAATTAAACTAAAGCCCTCTAAAATAAAAATAAATTAAATCCCCTTTTTAACAAACAAGGCCGGCCCCTTGTTCTTTAACCCGATCCACTTCTATTCTTTGACCCGTTCCTTCTTTTGACTCGTGAAGAAAAATGGCGGCTCTGTCAATTTGGGGGTTTTGTTCCCTTCGAAAATTAGGGCTTTGTTTCCTCGCTCGACCTGATTTGTGTTGTTCTTGCGCGCTGCTTCTGATGATCAATTGTCTTGTTTGCGTTGCTCTTGCTTCTCTGATGATTGATTGTGAAATTAGAGCTTCTGGAATTCGGCTTCAATTTGGTATGTAACTTTCCATTTTTCTTTTCTGTATTGAATGCTTGAATTCGATTGTTGCTCTGCTTGCCGATGATGAACTTGGGTTTGTGTTTGAATTTGATTCGATTTTTTCCCCCTATCCGATGATGGTTTGGGTGATGTATTTATATGAATTCGAATCACTTGATTTCTTTCGTATCAGTACGATACTTTCCAAAAAATTTCGTTCCTTGATGCGCACGGCTTTCCTGATTTACTTTCTGTCTTGATGCTCACGACTTTGATTTTGATGCGTTCGATACTTACTTGATTGATACGGCAACAAATTTCCCCTTTTACTTCCTGACTTTTTCAAAGATACGTTTTTGATGATTTTTTTTCAGTATGCATTCGATTTTCTTGACCTGGTCATCTCTGTAATGTTGAACTTCGTCCATCTTGTAGTCTTCGTCTCTGGCCATCTTATCTGGTCGGTTTAATATGAATTTGCAACTTTTGACTTGGTCATCTGATTTGTTGAACGCGACTCTGATTTCTCTGTATTCGATACTGGCTTTGACTTGGTTATCCCTTCGAATTTCTTTTGGCTTCACTGTTGCACTCGAGTGGTTTCAAACATGTACTTGTTGTTTGCTTTTGATGTAGCTGTTAGTCTGCATTTTTCGATTTCGAACTTGGACTTGTAGTTGTACACTGCATAGTGCATTGTCTGTTCTTGTACCTCTGGTTCTTCATGCATGTTCTCTGTTCATTTGATATGTTGTCCACCTGAGTTTGAGCATTTGCGTACTGTGTCTTTGATTGGTCTGCAATTTGCATATGAACTTGGTCTCTGATGTTGTTTATGTCTGTATCCATTACTGCAATACTTGTTGCACTTTGGTTGTTCACCATGTTGCATTCATGTTGTTGTTTGGACACTTTGGTCTTGCATTTGTGTACTGTGTCTTTGAGCTGCTGTGTTGATCACTGATGCATTTGGTTTCCTGTGTCTGATCATCCCTTCTGTTTGCTTTGGCTTCATTGACTTTGGCCATATGTGTTCATCTTGATTCTGCATCACTTGTAGCTTGCTACTGTGTTGCATTGAGTTGCTATCGTCTGCACTTGCACACTCCATACTTTGGTATTGTTCCATGCGGTTACCTGGTTGAGCCGTGGTCTTTATGCATATTGCCGTGATTGTAGTTTGCATTATGTTGCTTGTATCACTGGTTGGTCTGAATTTTTTGCTGTGACACTTGTGATATTCATGTTGATTGCTTCATGACTTCGACTGCTTGCATACACTTCATGCAGTCTTCAGTTTGTACTTCTGGTCTTTGCATCCTTTCTTGTTGATTTTTGAAATTTTACTTGGGTTGAATCCAGTTTCAAAAAACTCGGGTTTGACCTTGTGCTTGTGTCGTGATTTTAAATATACTACACGTGAGTTGAACCTGGCTTTTCATTTGGGTTTGACCTGTGCTCACCTGTCCCTGTAGCATTATCAAGTGTATACCGATGTGCACGGCCTTGTGGCATGTACAGTGATACACTGTGCATGTCACACTGTTCGTGTGTGATGAATTCAAATATAAATGATGACGAACAACCCAAATAACTGAGGCAAATAATATTTTCAAAAACCATATTTCATTTTACATTGCAAAAATATTTCTTTTTCAATTTTACTGCGCTAGTGAATATTTTTGCAGATTGCTCAGATGCTGGATTCAAACTGGAATGCAGTTGAAGACAAAATACGAGTGTGAGTGATATGTATTGAGGTTATTAATGTAAATATAGAATCGTGATGTAATTGTGATGTAATCAAAAATGTATATGTATAGTGAGAGCTTGAATTGTATTATTCAAGATTGTAATAAATATTTGTTTGAATAAAATTTCTGTTTGAATTCAAATTCTGTGTAATTTATTTTATTCAACAAATATTTATTTAATCTATGAAAAACAAAATAGTATATTACCAAATACATTTAAATGAATATATATGTTTATTATCATCAAACAAAAACATATAAGCGCATATTCATACAAGGGAAAAAGAAGAAAGAAGAGGAGAGGGATGGTGGGGCTTTGGCCATGGGTTACTGCCGTAGGTTGTGGGTGGTGATGGAGGTGGGTGGCGGCAAGAGTAGAGATATAGGCTAGGGTTTGAAGGAGGAAGGATGGAATTTGATTTGGAGATTTAGGAGTTTTGAGGTTTTCTATAGCTTTGAGTAAGAGGAAGAAGAGTACGCAGAAAGTTTCTCAAATGAGGAATTTCTCTATGTACTTGGTTTTAGTCAGATAGAAAATAGAAGGTCAATGGGTGAGAAAATGAAGGTCCAAAGTCTCTTAGGGTTTCTAGGATCTCTTGGTTTACTAAGAAGCCTATTAGTGTAAAACAAATCCAATAAGACTTAGCAAAAAAAAAGAATACAAATATACACTGCAAATGAAAGAAATAAGCTGTATGTTATTTAATAGTTAGGAAATGAAGGTGGAGAGATAAAAATAAATGTCAAGTATTATTTTGAAAGCTTCAGGCATTAATAATGCATAAAGAAATGTATGCGGGAATGGAAAAGTTTGCAAACCAATGGAAAGCGAAATTTGGTATACGCAAGAATGAGGTGGCAAGAACTAAATACAACCTAAAAGTATAGGCTCAACTATTATACAGAAGGGGAAATGAACAGATTAAGTATTAATAATGAGATAAATATTTTAGAACGTATAGGGAACAATTAATAAAAAAAAGTGAAGGGACCATGTACAATGCACAACCTTTTTGAAATTTAAATTTTGAAACGTAACCAAATTAACTTCATTAACTCAAATAACATTCAAATTTATACGCATTTTTTTTTCTATGCATAATAAATAAAATTGCATACCTTAAAAATGAAAACGTTCAATTTGGTTTTCCCAAAACTGTCTTTTATTTCCATTAAAACATCATTTACGCTTAACACAAAAGGTGCATTTTTTTTATTAAATCTATTAATTGCAATCAACATTTTCTTCCCTTCTAATTGAAATATTTCAATAACATTAATTGCAGTTACTTACAATGTTAAATTTCAAAATAGACTACTAAAATAGAGGAAAAATAGAATAATTGTTTCCTGTAGTCATTTAAAAGCCTTTATAAATTTGTTGTTTATATAGCAGAGTAATAAATAACTTACTTAAATAAATTATTTCCCTACTCTTGTAATCCATCTGTATGCTAAAACATAGCTCAAATATACATATATTTCTTCCATTAAATCAATCATTCTAGTCTTTATTTTAATGAAATTAAACCTACATTCACAAATGAAACATTTATTTTATTTGATATAAATGTTCTTTTCATTAAATCAACTTTCCTTATATTTTCACGAAACATAAGCTACGTCTAATTACATCTACTAATTTACAATTTGGTGTCCTCTCTAACATTAATTGAAATTATTCAATTAAATTAATTTCAATTGTTTACAATGGTGAATTTCAAAATGGAAAATATTAATCTAATGAGAAATAGAAAAAATATTTCCTATCTAATAGTGATTTAAACATATTTATACACTATTGGATACAGAGAGGTATTATACGTTTCTTACCAAATAATAGTTTCTTGTTTCCGCAATCAATTTTTCAACTACCAAACATTTCAAATAAATAAACTTATGATTTATTTTTTAATAAAGTAACATTTATTATTCTTTATTAACATTTATTATTCCAATCAGTTGGAAATTTACATTCAGACAATTGTTAATTTCATTCAAACCAATGTTAATAAAATACACACTAACATTTGTTATCATCCCTACATTATTGCAAACATGTGTTATTAATAGAAATTTTACTAAAGCTCATAACTTGTATTATAATTTAATTTGTGGAAGTAAAACTTTAATTTTTTTAATCCTAACAATTTTATTCAAAAATCTTATTAAATTTAATACCTTTAAATGTTTAAAAATACGGGTCATTGCAATTCCTTTCGAAAGCAATAAAACTTTAGACATCTTACTTTAAAAACACTCTAAACCATTGCCTTACAAAACCATCTGGAAAACTTTTCACTTTAAACCTTTCGAAACCATTGAGAAAATAGAACCTTACGACCTTGTTAGAAGCTACATTTTGACACCTTTGACTGCTACCTTTCGACCCCTTCGATAGCTTAGCTTTCAACCCCTTTGAACCCATTCAAAAAATAGTACCTTTCGAAAGCGTTAAACCTTTAAAAAGATAAACCTTTCGAAAACTTACTAAGTTCAATTTAAAACATATGAAAACCCTTCTTCCAAAACCTTTTGACTTTGTTGAAAGCTTTGCTTTCGACAAGCTTTGCTTTCGACCCCTTCGAAAGCTTAATGTTTAACATTTAAAACAATAGACTTCAGCCTTTAAAACACCTCCGTTGAAAGCTTGGGTTATACTTCAGTTAGAAAACAAGAGTAAAACATCCAATTTAAAAGCTTCCATTCGAAAGCATGGAGAAGCGGCTAGTTTTAAAAATAAGTAAACCGTTCGACTTTGTCGAAAGCAACAACTTTGAAAGTTTGGAAAGCGACAGTAACCTTTCGACATAGTCGAAAGGTTTTAAAACCTTTATTTTAATTATTTTACTTGGTCGAAAGCAACAAAGTCAAAAGCTTTTATTTGAAAGCAAGGTAGGCAATTCTTTTGGTTTATAAAACAAACATACTCCAACCTATTTGGCAACTAATCTTTCGACTAACCACCCTTCGACCTTGCTTAATTCATTACGTATGAAGCAAATTATACCATATGCATTGGTTGACCTTGTTGAAAGGTTTGATACCCGTTGACCTTGTCGGAAGGTTTATGTCGAAAGATTTGATGCCAAAATGAGTAAAACATGCTAAAAGCATGATTTTCTAGTTTTTAACTTAAAAGAGATAATTTTCCAACTTACCTGGATTTGTTTTTCAAATTCTTATTTGCTAGTAAAATACTTCGCAAAAAGGTGTCGCCACTAATTTCAGAATTAAATAATGATTTTATTTTATCAAATGCCCCTTCTCCTTAATTTAATATATGAAAAATTTAGGTCCCGTACCTTAAATTTATATATATGTTCATAAAATCATTAAGAAAAAATTCCAAAAAATCTATTTTAATATGTTTCCAAACATATAAAACTTTCAACTCTAATTAATTATTATTTTAGCCGTAAATAATTTAAAACCCAATAAATCATTTTCTTTACTGGAAATTTAATATAAAATCCACATTAATTTAGATAATTATGAAAGTTGAAACCCATCTCTAAAATATCATTTCTGACCTATATTTAAATTTTTAAGGAATTTGGATGTAATTTATTAGGGATTTCATATCAAACATACCATAAAAATTAATATGAACATGCATAATTCACAAACAAGCATATATATAACTTTTATCATTTAAACATGGCATATACCTGTA
Organism: Allium cepa; assembly: GCA_030765085.1. Taxonomy (NCBI): domain Eukaryota; kingdom Viridiplantae; phylum Streptophyta; class Magnoliopsida; order Asparagales; family Amaryllidaceae; genus Allium; species Allium cepa. Next base: position 869,159,178 of record CM060937.1, on the reverse strand, counting down.
AAATCATTTCGTATCAATCCTAAAACCGAAAAACATAAAATGGGATGAAGTAATTATTCACCTTATTTTTGAGATTAAAAGATGTGAGACTTGATGTTGAATTAATTTGTTAACTTCCTTCTCTTGAATTCTAGTTTTAATATTTCCTTGAGAATGAAAATGGTGGCCGGCCTTAGATGTTTTTAGTCTGCTAAAATGAAATGAACTTAAGTTCCATTTCTTAAGGGTTTGGGGTACAAGCCTCTCCTATTTCCTATATTGCCCTTACTCATTTTCTAACACATTAGTTTATGTTATTTCATTTTAAGTTATACATTACTGTGGCAGGCTACCCTTAGTTTAATCAAACCTAAACTGATTAATACTCACATTATTTTATTTATTTTAACCAAATGAATATCCTAAATAATGTTATAAAAATATGGGGTGTTACAAAACCTTCGAAACCCATGTTTAAAACCTTAAACCATACCTTACATAACCATTGAAATAATCCTTTCGAAAGCATTACTTTAAACCTTAAACATCCTCTTCCAAAACAATATACGCTTTTATTTAGAACCTTTCTTTTGAAATACTTAAACATATCTTTCGAAACATTCAGACCATACCTTTGAAAGCATTAGGCTCAAGTAAAGGATTGTGGAAATGTTGCTTCGAAACCTTTTAAAATTTTTCCTTTCAAAACCATTAGGTTTAACATTTATTATAACCATTGGGTCAAAGAAAAAGAGCAAAGTATCCTATTTCGAAAGCTTTAATCCACGTAAAGGAATTGGGGAAGAGGATAGCTTCAAAACCCATCCTTACAAAATCAGTTCCTGTTAGCACCAGAATTGGTCACTAACACCCTTAAGAGAGATGGTGTAGAGAGGTTAATGAAGAAAGTAAAGTTAAACATAGGATAATATGAAGATTCAAATGTAGAAAATACGAACACCGGATTTATAGTGGTTCGGCGTAATTGCCTACGTCCACTTTAAGGTTAATCTTTATTGCTTTTATCGACAATTGATTACAGATACAATCCGTATACCAATTATATTGAATACAATTGCTAAGAAAAAAGGATATGTCTTGAATGAGTCTTGAATGCGGCAGAGTCTCCTCGGTGTTCTCCCAAAAAATGTCCCTTTCACTGTGCCCCTGCCTCTCTATTTATAGGCGAAGATGGGTTGGACTTCCCTGGTGGGCCAGGTAGCTAAGCAGATTGGCCCAAAAAGAGTGATCTCCGTATGCCGATCCATAGATGTCGAACGGAAAAATGCCGACAAGGCATGAATGTCAAACAATATCCTCATGCCGAACGAAGTGATGCCGAACACTCTGAATGCCGAACGAAGTGATGCCAAACACTCTGAATGCCGAACGAAGTATTTGTGCCGAACGACACTGGAAGCCGACCGTTCCCGAATGCCGAATGATATTTATGCTGAACGACACTGGAAGCAAACCCAGTGCGTTGTGATGAACGACTCGGGATGCCGAGCAATCCCGGATGCCGAACGAGATTTGTGCCATTGATGTGCCGAGCAAGGTTTTGATGCCGAGCGGTATGGAATACTGAATGGCTCTGCCATGTCGAACGTCTATAGATGCCGAACGATATACAATACCGATCAGCACTCAATGCCGAACGCTCTTGCATGCCGAACGTCCTATAGATGCCGAACGAACTTGAGTGCCGAACGAATTGGTTGTGCTGGACGATTTAGGAAGCAAGTGCTCTCTAATGTCGAACGCTCCTAAATGCCAAGCATTCCTGAATGCCGAGCGTTCTGGATGCCGAACGATTCATAAATGCCGAACAGTATGCAATTGCCAAGTACTTAATTGCCTGGTTAAACCCTCAGGTAACACTTTTCCCCCAAAGTGCATCACGTGGTCAAAGGTGATGTGTTTTGAACCATGAGTCCACTGTGCTTTCAATGCTGACTCCCCTTGATCACTAGTTGAGGCGATGTGTGCCGAACGTCATGCAAATGCCGAACGGTACAGCTGAAGCTGAACGTTCCATGTATGCTGAACGAATTGAAAAGCCGAAGCCGAATGAGGTCGTCTTGACCGGTTCTACCGGTCATTGTCCCTTTGACTTCCACTCTTCTCCTATAAAAGTCGACATTTTCCTTCTTCTTCTCTTTTCACTTTTTCCTCAGCTACCTTCTACTTACGAACCTCACCTTTAACAAACTCCAAGGATTAAACTGCCCTTCCTTTCTCTAGCATCATACCCTGCATCACTCCTTTCCCGAGTCATTCGGAATTAATTAAAACCATGCCCTTAACTCTAGAATTCTCCTGAGCTTCAATCTATTTGCTAGGTATCAACCCCTTCTATTTAAATGCTTTCCCTGACTAAAGAGTTTTAATACGAGGCTTAAGCTCATAAATTAGAACCGTAACCCATAGGTACTTCGTGGATGAAAGGATCAAACTGTTATTATGGTATGTTCTAGGGCTAGATGACGTAAAGAAAAGGGGAAGTGGTCAGAGGCAAGCACATGAGGGAGTTGTTGGAAGATGTACTGTGGTTCGGTATAGTTTTCTCATGTCGAATGAGATTAAAGGGAAGAGTAGAGGAGGAGAAAGAATTGGCTAGAGTGTCGAAAAACACGGTCCGGTGTGACTTGCCGAATGACTTGGCCACGTCGTTCGGCATGGATGGGAGAGAAAGATAAAACCATTGTTAAGGATGGAGTGCTGGACGGAGTGCCAAGCGTTGGGGTTCGACATAACTTTGGCTCGGCATGATTCGCCACGTGCCGAGCAGTGAAGTGGAAAAATAGGAAGGAAGTACAAATTGGATAGGATGTCGATCGATATTTCGACCGAACAGCGCGCTGGCCGAACGGTCATGAATGCCGACCGATAGTTAGGACGAACAATATTCTGGCCGAACAGCATCTTGCCCGAACGGTACTTTGGCCGAAAAACATTTTGGTCTAATGATATTTAGGCCGACCAGTATTTTGACCGAACGATACTTAGGCCGAACAACATTTTAGCCAAACGATATTTAGGCCGACCAATATTCACTTTGCCTAATTTTATGACAAAACAAGGATAAGGACCTAAGCAGACTAGCATATCGAACTAACCAGGACTGATAACTTCCTAATTTTATCAATCACAAGCCTGAACTTAAATCGAAAAAAATGGATAATTTCCTTTAACATATAGCGCCAATGTCTGAGCCCGAAATTGAAAGCATCATAGGGCAGGCTTTTGGAGACGGTCAGTAATGACGGTCTTCAAAGGCGACAATTCAAAGCTCAATTGTATACCATCAACTCTGTGACTTTTTATTTCTCAGCACTTATATTTGAATTATCACACTAGTTCACGCACCACACAGAGGGAATACTTGTGTTGTTAAGTCTAACGTCGATTGTTTTTTCATGTATAGTTAAAACAGGTGCTCTACTAGATTCAGTTTCTATCAAAGATGTCTAGGAAATCTAGCTCCGCTACGATCTTAGACAGACCTGGGCCGTCTTTTAAACAAGGACTCGTGGATACTTCAAACCCGTCGACTTTCCTTGCTCATAACTTAGCTCCAAACGCCCTAGAGGCATCAATTTTCTTAGATAACCCGGTCGATTCACAGGCCTCGAAGATTAATGAAAGTGCACTCTGTCGGATATGCTCTGTCCGCGGAATCCCCTTCGATGACGTATTAGTTCCATCGGGGCACGATCGTCCACACTTGCCCCCAGTTGGATACACAGCTTGTAATAAGTTTATGTGCTGGGTCGGCAGTGTGCCACCGTTCAACTCATTTCTTCGGAACATGCTGCAATACATCGACATTGACCCGTCACAACTACACCTGAACGGTCACACCTTCATCTACGGTACCTACATCCTCTTCATGAATGTGCTCTCCAGGCCTCCAACCCCGGGTGACATCAGATATATATATATATATATAATCAAGAAGCGGAGAGATAGCCCCTCTTTTATGTTTCTTGAGCCACACCATAAATGCCAGATCTTGACTGGGGCATGTAGCATGTTTTCCCCATACAAACAGGAGTGGTTTTATGTGCGTTGCCCTCCTAGTTTCGCGAGTAGATGGGTGGAAGGAAGTAAGTTTTTTCTCTGGATCGATATTCATACTTGGTCAATGTCGTTCCTTTTCTAACTCTTTTTCCATCTTTTAAGATATCAATCCACGTCTTGATGGCCGCGGATATTCTGAAGTCATCGAAGCTATTAGAGCCCTTCCTGCCGAAGAATGGGACATCTGAACTCTCATTTCGAATAGTCACTTACAACTTTCTACTGTTGTCAGAAGGCCATCGGATAAGCCTTCGTTAAGGCGTTACCATTCCCATGCCTAGCTCAGTCAAAGGGAAAAAACAAGCCGAGTCTTCAGCACGTAATGCACCTAGCGCACTAGAAGTAGGAGAAATTAAGGAAACCGAAACACCCGAAGCACAAGATGAGAACGTTGGTCCTACTCAGGACCCAATAGTCGAAGTTCATGACATCGAAACATCATCTTCCCCTTCGAAGAGGAAAAAGAGACTGACGTACAAGATAAGGAGGGAAAAAGTTGTCGCAACCTCTAAAGTTACTCTTATTCCGTCAGAGAAAGAGGCTTCCCCACAACGTTTTGAAAGTTCTTTAAAGGCCTCTCGAACCTCTCCATACCTGATGATCTACTTAATTATGATTTTGACGATCCAGAGGCACTTAAACTTCACTCGCCCATCAGAGGCGATGCAGTCGTTCAAGCCCAAACTCAGGGAGAAAAAACTCCCATTAGTAAAGAAACTGGTCCGTCGGGGGGAAAGACTAGGACACAAACACATGCACTTCACCTTGCATTTAAATTTCAGTCGTCACACTACCCTTTGCTATAAATTCTGTGTAGGTGACATCGGGCATACACATGGGATTGATCATCTCCGCAGGTCGTCTATCTTCCATCATTCTTGATGGGACTCAGGTTTCGGAAAATGTCGGGATAGAAACGGTGATGGCGATAGGGATTATCTTTCCCGGGATTCATCATCTCGGAAGAAAACATATTATCAGCCCAAATACCACCAACATCCCTCTTCTCACTCGGGGCAAAGCAAAGATAAGCACGGCCATAAGGGGTCGCAATCCGATGTTCCTATTGATCAATACTCCGATTCCTCCTCCATCCAACAGTCCTGTGATCCTCACAGGAGAGCTGAACTTTCGAAGCCGTCTCCTCCTTCTCCTGCTACAGATCCATCAGTATCGGAGAGACTGGCCAAGCTTAAAGTTAAACTTCCAAAAATCTACTTTGATGGTCTGAAGTTTCTCCCGACGATCTATCATATTCCGGGAGATGTCAAGTAGAGCGCTATCGTCTGTACCAACGACATCTATGTTCAACACGACGCGTTCGTTCATCTTGCTGAGAAAGTGTCAGAAGTCTCCATAGAACGCCAACATGAGATTGATCGTCTAAAGCTTGAGGCTACTCATGGCAAACACATTATCAAAGCTCAAGACGAAGAGATTGTGTCTTACAAATCTCAACGTGAGGCCACCCAGCAGAGCGCCAAAGATACCGCCGACGCCGTAACTCGTTTGGAATCATCTTACAAAAACAAAATTGACGAGGCGGTACAACGCTGTGGGGCTTTAGCTTTAGAGAAAGCTTGGTGCAAAAAGAGAGGGATGCATTCCACCTCCGAGTCAAAGAACTTGTGGAGCGTCTCCGCAAAGAGCAAGAAGAGAAGATTGTTTCCCAAGAGGAGTCACAACGTTATTGCGACGAGATCGTTGCAACACGACTCCTAAAGGCGAAACTTGAGGGCGAGCTTTCAAAAGTTGAGGCGCTAAAGGATGAGGCCCGTGAAGAGGTCAAAAAGATAGCATCTGCGGAGATCAACTCCCATCTTGAGGCGGCCAAGGAAGAAGGTAGGGAAGAGGTCAAAAGCATGTTCGACCCGCTTATTGCTGAATTCAATGCTTGCCTTCTCATGCACCGGGACTTAACTTTTCTGGGTGAGGGCTATCTCGAATCTTTGGCCGAGGCATGGGAGACTTTAATTGAAATCAAGAAGGCTGAACACGGTATCGAGGAGGTTGATGAGCGGGCCTTGATAAAAGAATTCCTTAAGGGAAACTAACCTTCGGACATGTCAGCAGCTAAAGCCCTTTATTGCAAAGGCTCTCCTTCAACAAAAGGGAAAGAAGTTATCGCCGGTCCATCCGGGATTGAATCTCCAGCTCGTGCGCCTACCCAGCCGGCCGGTCGGCCGATACTCGATCCTTTTGAACAGCACATCGGCTATGATCCGGAGGACCCCGGCCTTGGCGTTCACGTTTTGTCCCCTATTCCAGAGGGCGAGACCCCCCTGACGGCTGAGAGCCAACCGGAACCCGGTAGGCAACTTTTTGCTTTAACATTCCAAGAGTTTTTGTTTTTCATCATAAACTATCGCATTCTAATACTTGCATTTCGTGATTTTGTGCAGGCCGTTCTGATCTTGAGACCACTCCGAGGAGCGATGTCGCCAAGTAGGTGAGGGAAAAAATGAGTGAAGCCACTCACGCAGGAGAGGCTCCCAGTCCAGATACTCAGGTGATCGGAGCTCTTGATGAGGACAAATCTGAGACTTCCACTCCCATCGATGGGAGTTATGAAGTTGAAATTACAAGCGTCCCTGAGCACACATCCAAACTGAGCATGAATGAGCAGCTTGAGAAAGAGAAGGAAAAGAAGTTCAAGATCAAGGTCGAACCTCAAGCTGTTGACCTGGACGATCCTTTGAACAAGCCGTTGAAGGTTATACTCCCAGGTGGGTCCAAACCCATGGATGTTCCTCGTACTTCTTCAGTTGTCACTCCCCCATCAAAGAAAGCTATCAAGGGTAAACGTACTAGGGAGGAGTCATCTCGTAAAAAGTCAAAGAAGTCAAAGAAGTAGTCTTCGCTCTCGTTCAATAAGAGCTAGTTTAGGTTATGTAATTTTTTTTTTCATAGTTCATGTAAATAGAATTATTTGTTATGAATAAAACTTAGTTCTTTCCCTCTCAGAGGACTGTTGTATTTTGGTTTTTCGTATAACCGTGGTCAAAACCCGGGCTACTACGAGTTACATGAACTTCTCGATTCATCTTCAAACAAGATGACAACTTTCTTGGTATTTGCACATTCTTTTATCCCACGTTCTAGGGACTTAGAATATTTTCCAATCCATACGCCAAGGGCTCGATGACTACAAGTCATTTATATCCAGTCCTCCCTCGAGGGATTTGGACATTTAAATCGTTTATACTCTGGTCCGCACACCGAGGACTAAGAGTACTCCGGTCCGTACCCCGAGGACTTGGAGATTCTTGGTCGTTCATACTCGAGTCCACACTGGGGACTTAGAGTACTCAAGTCCGTGCTCCGGGGACATGGAGATTTTGAGTCGTTTATACTCGAGTCCACACTCTAGGGACATAGAGTACTCCAATCCGCACTCCGGGGACATAGAGATTTTGAGTCGTTTATACTCGAGTCTGCACTCTAGGGACGTAGAGTACTCTAGTCCGCACTCCGTGGACGTGGAGATTTTGAGTGGTTTATACTCGAGTCCGCACTCTAGGGACTTAGAGGACTCCAGTCTGCACTCCGGGGACTTAGAGATTTTGGGTCATTTATACTCGAGTCCGCACTCTGGGGACCTAGAGCACTCCAGTCCGCACTCCGGGGACTTGGAGATTTTGAGTCCTTTACACTAGGGTCCACACTCTGTGGACTTAGAGTACTCCAGTCCGCACTTCGGGGACTTGAAGATTTCGAATCGTTTAAACTCGGATCCACACTCTGGGGACTTAGAGTACTCCAGTCCGCACTACAGAGACTTGGAGATTTCGAATCGTTTATACTTAAGTCCGCACTCCGGGGACATAGAGTACTCCAGTCCGCACTCCGGGGACTTGGACATTTCGAATCGTTTATACGCGCGTCCGCACTCTGGGGACTTAAAGTACTCCAGTCCGCACTCCGGGGACTTGGAGATTTCGAATCGTTTATACTCGAGTCCATACTCTAAGGACATAGAGTACTCCAGTCCGCACTCCGGGGACTTGGAGATTTTGAGTCATGTATACTCGTTCGTACGTCAGACAGAATAATGTATCTCTTAGTCACTTATTACAGCGTTATCATACACAGAAACATTGACAATTCATGGGAAAAAGAAATTGCTTCAAGCATTTATTAATGCAAATAAGCTAAATTGTCTTTTTACATGCCGTAAACTAGGAATAAAAGGTTGTTGGAAATAAATGCAACTAAAATATGATAAAAATGAACTAAGTGTAATAATTCTGCAAATGTTCACCATTCCATGCTCGGGGGAGTGTCACACCATCGACGGTCGCTAGCTTGAAAGTTCCTTCTCCAATCTTCCATTCAATGACGTATGGATCTTCCCATGCGGGGTTCATGTGTGATGGAACTGGGAAAACTTGTTTCAAAACGAGATCACCCACGCCAAAGATTCTCGGTCGGACTTTTTCATTATAATATCGACAACTCGATGCCTGTACGCGCTCGCTCTTAAATTAGCATCTTCGCGTTTTTCATCAATGAAGTCCAATAATTCCAGCAAGAGATCTTGATTTGACTCAGGGTCACAATAAGTTACCCGATGTGATGTGACTTCAAGTTCCACGGGTATGACAGCTTCCATGCCATATGCTAATGCGAATGGAGTGTGGCCAGTCGTGGACTTATGGGTGGTTCTGTAAGCCCAAAGTGCTATCGAAAGCTCATCCACCCACTTGCCTTTAGCCTTTTCCAAACGTTTCTTCCATATGGATTTGATTATCTTGTTTGCGGCCTCCACTTGTCCATTAGATTTCGGATGAGCAACTGCTGCAAACCTTTTCTCAATACCATATTTTTAGCAAAATTCTTTAAACTCTTTGCTTTCAAACTGAGTTCCATTGTCTGTAACGATGGTTCGTGGCAGGCCATAGCGGCATGTGATATTTCGTACAACGAAATTAATGACTTTCTTAGCGGTGATAGTGGCCAAAGGCTCTGCTTCTGCCCACTTGGTAAAGTAATCGACCGCAACAATTGCGTATTTTGCACCACCTTTAGATAGGAGTAAGGAACCGACTATATCGATCCCCCACATTGCAAATGGCCAAGGACAAACCATTTGTGTGAGTTCTACTGGCGGAGCTCGTGGGATTTTCGCATACTTCTGGCATTTGTCACATTTTCTTACGTAGTCTGGGGCATCCCGATTTACAGTTGGCCAATAGTATCCATAGAGGAGGATTTCCTTTGCTAACGTATGCCCCCCGGTATGGTCGCCACATTCACCTTTATGGACTTCCGTCAGGACTTGTTTTATCTCACCATGGGCAATGCACCGGATCAATGGGGTTGAGAATCCCATCCGATATATTATTCCCTCCTGCATTATATAACGTGAAGCCTTGAGAATGACTTGTCGTCTCTCGCTCCTTCTTTCAGGCACGGCCCCGTGTAACAAGTACTGCTTGAAAGGGGCTATCCAAGACTCTTTCTCGATTTCTGTTTCTAATGTGAAATCTACCTCCATTATTTTTATGCTCTGAGCATGTAAGGTTTTAACGGGAAACAATCCCATCTGCTGCGCATCGCCAGTGCTTACAAATTTTGCCAATGAATCAGCTACTCTGTTTTGTTCACGCGGAACATGTGAAATATCTTAATACTCGAGATTCGCTAGCAGCTCCTAAACTTGGGCCAAATACGGGGCAAGTCTCTGCCCCTTGCTTGGTAGTCTCCATGCACTTGTTACACCACCAGTTGCGAGTCGCAAAAAATTTCAACCGATCTTATTCCCAGCTCTTTGATGAGTCTTAAGCCGACAATCAATGTTTCATACTCGGCTTCGTTATTCGTTGCCATGAATTCAAGCTTCAAAGCAAGCAAACCGATTGGTTTTCAAGAGTTACAAGAACTATGCCAACCCCTGAACAACGGTCGTTAGATGCCCCATCGGTGTACATCTTCCATTGGATGGGAGGTATGACATTGCGGCCGTTTGATTCGTTTGTCATGGTCAATTCTGCGATGAAATCCGCTAGCGCTTGTCTCTGTATGGCCTTTCACGGTAGGTAAGTAATATCGAACTGACTGAGCTCGATATTCCCTTTTAACATTCTTCCAGAAGTTTCCGGTCGTTGGAGTGTCTGATGCAAGGGTTGATCAGTGTAAACACTGATTGAGTGTGCCTGAAAATATGGGCGAAGCTTGCTTGATGCAATCACCGAGCAATAGGCTAATTTCTCGATCTTGGGATAGTTTCTTTCTGCCTCCGTCAGACATTTACTAACATAGTAAACTGGCTTTTGAACTCGGTCCTCTTCACGGACCAAAGCTGTACTGATAGCATGTTGGGATACTGCAAAGTACACATACAACATTTCAAGGTCTATTGGTTTCGATAGCACTAGGGGGCTCTCCAAATGCCTTACCAGAGCTCGGAATGCTTCCTCGCAGTTGGATGTCCACTCGAAATTCCTTTTTCCCTTCTTTATTACATCAAAGAAAGGAATGCACTTATCCGTGGCTCTTGATATGAATCGGCTCAGCGCTGCCACCTTTCCGTTCAAGCTTTGTACTTGCTTTACAGTTCTGGACACTTGTATGTCCCGAATAGCCTGAATCTTTTTCGGGTTAGCTTCAATTCCACGTGCATTCACAATGAATTCCAAGAACTATCCTGATGCCACCCCAAAAGAGCACTTCAAGGGGTTGATCTTCATACCGTATTGCCCGAGTATATCAAACATTTCTGCTAAGTCTGGGATGTGGTCGTTTGACTGCCGTGACTTCACGAGCATGCCATCCACATAGACTTCCATCGTCTTACCGATCTGGTCCTTAAACATTCGATTCACCAGACATTAATAAGTTTCTCCCGCTTTTTTCAATCCAAAGGGCATTACTACATAGCAATATAACGCCATATTTTTGACAAAACTGGTGTGCTCTTGGTATGGAATGTGCATCGGGATCTGATTGTATCCTGAGTACGCATCCATAAATGACAGTAATTCGTATCTGATAGTAGAGTCGACGAGCTGGTCGATTCTAGGTAAAGGGAAACTACCCTTCGGGCATGCTTTATTCAGATCGGAGTAATCAACACAAGTTCTCCACTTCCCATTTGCTTTCTTCACTAGCACTGGGTTAGATACCCATTCAGGGTAGAGGGCATCGCAGATGAACCCATTGGCTTTGAGTTTGTCCACCTCCTCTTTGAGAACCGCGGACCTCTTCGGGTCCATAACTCTCCTTTTCTGTTTTACGAGATCGTGTTTCGGGTCTATGTTCAACATATGACTCGTAATTGTTGGAGAAATCCCACACATACCAGAGTGTGTCCAAGCGAAAACATCTAGATTCGCCTGGAGGAAATCAGTAAGGTCCTCGGCCACTGAAGGGTCGAGTTGCGATCCAATCTTAAGAACTCGTCATAGGTCATCCCGGTTGACTGGGATGTCGATCGTTAGCTCAGCCGGTACTGCATTCGTTTCGTTGGGTTCCCCATCATCGTCACTCAGATCTATGTCTTCGAGGATCCGAGAATGCTACCCGAGCCAGGGCTCGGGCATTACCTGTTAATCATCATTCTTTAGGACGAAGACGGAGTTGTCTATAACCTTTCCCTTCTCTCTCCGTTGAGCTTCTCTCAGTTCCGCCACAAAACATGCGCGACCGGTCGCCTGATCGCCATGTACAAAACCGACTCCTTTGTCTGTTGGAGATTTTAATGTCAAACACCATAGGGCCAAAGCAGCCCTAATTCTGCCAAGGCCGGACGACCCGAAAAGACATTGTATGGGGAGTCAACATCCATTACTATGAACGGTAGGACTCGCACTCTCCTACTCTCACCATCCCATAGTTCAACTGGTAGTTCTATATACCCCATCGCGTCGGTTTAAAGCCGTGGATACAGGCTTTGCGTGGTTTTAAATCTTTTGTTTCCATCTTTACTTGGTCATAAGCCTTCTTGAAGATGATGTTGATAGAGCTTCCATAATCAATCAAGATTCTTTTCACGTAAGCTGGCCCGATTGTTGCATATATAACCATCGGTTCGATAGTAGGAGTCTCCACCTTGTTCGTGTCTCTGCTCCTAAACACTATATCGTCAGTCATCATGCATTGTTGTTTTGCGGGGGTTCCATCTTCCACATTTGAACAACATTCATAATCCGCATGCCTCAAGGAGGTAACATATCGTTATATCTCCTGCCAATTCTTATCTGCAGGATGAGGTCCTCCAACAATAATGTTTATGATCAATCTACCCACAGTCCGAGCAGGTTGTTTTGGTTGGCGTGGAGCCGGCCCACGTCCAGGGTCTGACTTTCCTTGCCTTCCATCTTGCGGATTTTTGACAAATTCCTGCAATTTTTTCTGTTTGATCAACTTTTCTATGGCATCATGGAGGTGTCTATACTCCTCAGTATTGTGCCCCTGGGTCTCAATGAAGCGACTGTACTTCCCTGTCCGTTTCTGTTCTTTAGTGGACTCTTTTGGGCGTGGCTTTTTGTATTCAAAGGTGTTACAGGTAGATAGATAAATTTTTCAAGAGAAGTATTCAGCGGGATTTATTCATTATAGGTTGGAACCCTTGGCTTCCATTTCCTTGCTTCTCTTTTCTTTTCGGGATTCCCACCTCCGGATCCTTTGGACTGCCCAGGCTTGTTCTGGATGTTGACTTGAACTTTTCCTGAACTATCGCCGGACTTCTTCACGACGATGTTACTTTTCATAGTCTCTTGAACAGGCCCTAGTTCCTTATCTCGTCTCGTCCATCGAGCCTCCTCCCTCTGTATGAACTGATGAGCTTTGGCATAGAATCGTTCCAATGTAGCTGGGGCTTTCTCGCCAACCAATCTCCAAACTCTGAGTCTGGATCTACACCTCGCATTACCCCATCAAAATTGCGTAGTCGTTAGGATTGCTAACTTCAGTGGCGGCAACATGAAACCTCTGTAAGTATGCTTTCAAAGACTCTCCCAAAGCTTGGGTTACGCTTGATAATGACATAACGTCCTTTGGACGGGTAGCATGTATCCTGAATTGTTCAACAAATTTCATCACTAACTCGTCGAAGCTGGATGTAGATCGTGGAGGAAGCCGAGTAAACACATAGTGGCGATTTCGGACAGAGTGATTGGGAAACACCTAAACTTAGTTGCGTCATTTTCCCTTGCCGAATCCATCATCCATTCGTACCTCATCACGTGTTGCCTAGGGTCAGTCTTCCCTTCGTAGGCTGAGATAGTCGGCATATTGAATTTCTTGGGGTACTCAGCCTGTAGGATAACATCTGTGAAGGGAGTATGACTCCTGAACACTCCCCAATCTTCGTTGGTCAGGCCTTGTTCTCTCTCTTCAACTGCCTGACCATGGCTGATAAATCTTGAGTTTGTATGGAGGGTGGGAGGGTGGGTTCCGTTCCACAGGACCGTGCGGGTTGATGTCCCGCTTGATTTGGGTCTTGGTGATCCAGGCATCCGGTCTCATCACGTGCCTGATCCTTGGAGGATCGATCAGCGGCACCTACTTGTGTAGCCTCTTTCTTGCGGCGTTTACGCCTAGGAGGTTCGTCAACCAAGGTCGAACTATCAGATGAAGAACAAGGAGTGGGACTACTTCCAGCATTCTGATGCTGCTACTAGGCAAGCTAAGTCATGAGATTAGTATTGGCTTGGATCTGCTCATCAAGTTGCTTTCTACTTTCCCTGAGTTCTCTTATCAAGTCGTTGAACTCTGTTTGGGAAACGACCACCGCTTGGTTCTGGGTAGAGGTTCCCGCGGCTTGAATTGCTGGTTGGTTGCTAGGTCCTACCTGTTATACACTAGCAGTTTCATTGACATCTGCGTTGTGAGAAGCCGATCTAATTCGTGGTCTTCCCAAGATAGAGTTGTCGGTTGTAACTCTGAGTAGGATCAACGGATGTCTTGCGAATGATTTTGGATCTCCTCTGGGGGATTTTTCAATCCAGTAGCTTCAAAGTAGATCCTATCGTCCTGAGAATTCGATTCTCAGTGAAAGCACCAAAATGTTATCACCAGAATTGGTCATTAACACCCTTAAGAGAGATTGTGTAGAGAGGTTAATGAAGAAAGTTAAGTTAAACAGAGGATAATATGCAGATTCAAATGCAGAAAATAGGAACACCAGATTTATAGTGGTTTGGCGTAATTGCCTACGTCCACTTTGAGGTTAATCTTTATTGCTTTTCTCGATAATCGATTAAAGATACAACTATATACCAATTATATTGAATATAATTGCTAAGCCAAAAAGATAATTCTTGAATGAGTCTTGAATGCGACAGAGTCTCTCCGGTGTTCTCCCAAAAATGGTCCCTTTCACCGTGCCCCTGCCTCTCTATTTATAGGCGAAAATGGGTTGGACTTCCCTGGTAGGCCAGGTAGCTAAGTATCTTGGCCCTAAAGAGTGATCTCTGTATGCCGATCCATAGACGTCGAACGGCAAAATGCCGAACAAGGCATGAATGCCGAACGATATCCACACGCCGAACGAAGTGATGCTGAACACTCTGAATGCCGAATGAAGTGATGGCGATTACTCTGAATGCCGAACGAAGTGATGCCGAACACTTTGAATGCCGAACCAAGTATTTTTGCCGAATGACACTGGAAGCCAACCGTTCCCGAATGCCGGACGAGATTGATGCCGAACGACACTAGAAACCGACCCAATGTGTTGAGCCGAACGACTCTGGATGCCAAGCGATCCCGAATGCCGAACGATATTTGTGGCGAACAAAGTGATGTGCCAAGCAAGGTTTTGATGCCGAGCGGTATGGAATGCCAAATGGCTCTGCCATGCTGAACGTCCATAGATGTCGAATGATATACTATATCGATCGGCACACAATGCCGAACGCTCTTGCATGCCGAACGTCGCATAGATGCCGACTTGAGTGCCGAACGAATCGGTTGTGCCGGACAATTCTGGAAGGTGAGCGCTCTCTAATGCCGAACGCTCCTAAATGCCGAGCGTTCCTGAATGCCGAGCATTCTGGATGCCGAACGATTCATAAATGCCAAACAGTATGCAAATGTTGAGTACTTAGTTGCCTGGTCAAACCCTCAGGTAACATTTCCTTTGAAACCATTTGAAATCAACTGCATGCCCCTTTTGAAAGCATTGAGAAGGAGGTTTCAAAATAAAAGGGCGAAAGCACCCCCTTCAAATGCATAGTGATTCGAAAGATATTAATGCGATAGTTTGGTATCGAATAGGTTCAAATGCGGCTATCCTTTCGAAAGCTTCTTTTAAAACAAAAACAAGTGACAACTCTTTCGAAAGCTCCTTTCTAAAAGCAAAAGTAAGTATCAACTTATTTGAAAGCTACTTTTTTTGAAACAAAGGTGAGTGGATTGGAAGAATGGCTTCAACACCATAGAATAGACGCCTTCAATACTGTCTCTTTCGCCTTTCTCCAATGCACTACGTACCAATTGCTTGATACCATGTGCGTTGGTTTCAAATGGGTTCGAAAGGCCTACAGTGCATGTTGATGGATGCGGGTAAAGGAAGTGGTAAAGTTGTAATTCAAACAAACTGATTTTATGCCTGTCAAAGTAATTTCTTTTCACCTAACTTGCCCAATTTGTCAAAATATGATCGGTTGCCATTTCTATATCAAAATCCTTTTCTAAGAAGGCTGCCGATTTCAAAATTTTCAATTTAAAACATTTTAAGCAAACAAGTCCTTCTCCTTGATAAAACATACAAAACATTTTAGTCCCTTAACTTAAATAATTTTATAACCACAGTAAAATACTTAGGAAAATTCCCTAAAATCACAATAATTCATTTTCAATATGTTTTCTAGCATATATGAATTTCAAACCAAAATCAATATAATTGTTTTAAATAATTTAAGCTAAATATTAACTATTTCTCTTATAGAAATTCATAATAAATCCACAATTACGTAGAAAATAACGAAACTTGGAACCCACTTCTATAATAATGTTGTTGATCATATATCAAAAATGCAAATCATATGGATGTTAGTGTAATAGTAGGTTATGGATCACGATTGCACTTCCTTAAATGATAAATATGAAAAACATTATGGATTCCTGCCAGACTATTCGGTGAATCAAATTTATATGTGAGTTTCCTGATTCTTTCTATAAAAGGAAATGGTCTAGCGAATCTTGGTGCCAATTTTCCTGATTTTCCAAATCTGATTTATACCATTCATCGGTGAAACCTTAACGAAAACATGATCTCCTACTGATAACTCAAAGTCTTTTTATCTTTTATCAGCGTAACTCTTCTATCTAGACTGAGCTTCCTTTATTTTAGACCAAATTAACTCAATCTTTTCTGTAGCTTCTTTAACCAAATCCAAACAAAGAATTAATCTATCCTTGGTCTCTAGCTAACAAACGAGAGATTTACATGGTCTTCCATATAATGCTTCAAACGATGCCATCCCTTTACTAGTCCCATACCTGTCGTTACACGAAAACTCGACTAAGTGTAGATGGTCTCCCCATGATCCTCCAAAATCTAGTACATAAGCTCTTAACAAATCCACTAAGACTTTGTTTACTCTTTCCGTTTTCTCATCTATCTACGGATGTTAAGTAGTACTCATCCTGAGCTTGATACCGAAGGTCTCCTATAGACTCTTCCAGAACTCAATATGGAATAAGGAATCTCTATCACTTATTATACTACTAGGAATTCCATGTAGTCTAAATTTGTTTTGCGTAAATAATTCAGCTAAAACAAGTGTTGTCCTAGTTGACTTAATTGGAATAAAATGGGCACTCTAGGTCAACCTGTCCGCTACGACCCTTGTTCTTTCATTTTCTCGGTTCGATCTTGGCAATTCATATATGAAATACATTGAGATAGAATCCCATTTCCAAACTGGAATATCCAATGGCTTAAGTAACCCACTCAATTTCTGATGTTCAGCTTCTACCTATTGACAGTTCAAACGATGTATCACCCACAAACCTACATCGCTCTTCATACCTTTCATATCCTTGTATATCTTAGTTCCTCCGGATGAATGGTGAAATTTGAACGATGGCATTCTCTAAGAACTTCCTTCCTAATGTTTCCCACATTCGAAACATATGGCCTTCCTTTCTACCTCAGCTACCAATTTCGGTCAAGACTAAACTTTAAGTCATGTTCTTTGTTCTATTCCTTAAATTTCAGATCCCTTCAGCTAATAATAAGTCCTCTCATTGCTTTGAGGCAATCCTTATGATCATCATCGATCGAACTTCCAAACATGAAAATATGGCGTTTTCTCGACTAGAACTAGCCTTAGATCTCCATTGTATTTCACATGTAGTCAATGCTTCTAAATCATTCCACTCAGCAATCATTGTTAATACCATATTCTCATGTTTCCTGATACATGCATCTGCAACCTTAATGCCTTTCCCCATTGTGTATTCAATACCAAAGTCATAAGCAGCTAACAATGCCATGCACCTTTGATGTCTCATAATCAACTCCTTTTGAGAGAATAAATAGCTCGTTGACTTATGATCATATAAAACTTGAATCTTTCTCCGAAAAGGTAATATCTCCACACCTTCAATGTGAAAATGACCTTATCTAATTCCCAATTATGAGTTGGGTACCTAACTTCATGCGATCTGAGCTGTCGAGAAGCATAGTCAATCAATTTACCCCTCTAAATTAACACAGCTCCAAATCCCGTTCCATAGACATCCATGTATATCACTAATTCCTGATTCATCTTTGGGACAACTAACACATGTGCGTTAGTGAATAAGTGTTATAGTTGTTGGATTGCTTCTTTACACTTATCGGTCCAAGCAAACTTCACATCTTTTCGAGTTAGCTTAGTCATTAGTGCTGCTATCTGTGAGAAATCCTTTATGAATCTTCGGTAATAACTAGCCAACCCAAGAAAAATCTTTATCTCAGTCACTGTCTCGGGCCTCTTCCAATTATGCATTGCCTCGATTTTTGCCAGATCTACCAATAAGCCTTTCTTTGAGACAAAATGACAAATAAACTTCACTTCCTTCTTCTAGAATTGGCACTTCAAAAACTTCGCTTTCGGTTGATGCTGCCTAAGCGTCACCACTCTATTTAAACTTCATGCTCCCTTTAGTCCTTATGGCACATCAAAATGCCGTCTATGAATACTAACACAAATCGTTCTAGAAGTTCCCAAAAGATTCTGTTCATCAAGTCCATAAAGAATGCTAGTGCATTAGTTAGTCCGAACGGTATCACTAAACTTTCATACGATCCATATCTAGTTCTAAACGCCATATATAGAATACTATCCTCTACTATTCTAAGCTGATGAAACCTTGTTGCCAAATCTAACTAAGAAAATCCTTTGGCTCCGCTCAACTGGTCGAACAAATTATCAATTCTAGGTTACAGATATCTATTCTTTATCGTATTCTCACTCAACTTATGTTAATCGATACATAACCTTAATGATCCATCTGGTTTTCTCGCAAACACTACAGCTTCTCCCTAGGGCGATCTACTTGCTCTGATAAAGTTCTTATCTTCTAAACCTACCAACTGCACCTTTTGCTCCGTTATCTTGGTGGGTGTCATTCTACTTGGCAGTCTACTCACTGGTTCAAGTCTCGGTAGTAAATCTATTCTAAATTCAATAGCCCATTTCAATGGTAGTCCTACCACGGGCTTAAAGGTATCTACAAATTGTCTAAGAACCAAAACTCGATTCTACTCGTCTTCTGCCTTCATAACACCCAACAAAGCGTTTACCTAAAATTACGGTTTTCTATAGAGTATGTAACCCAATCACTACAACTAGGATGTCAAAGTGATATTCACCGATCGAGGCAAAATATTCTAGCATCATATTTACCTATCCAATTCATACTCAAAATAATTCTGAAACCTACGAAATCAAATACATGCAAACTGCTGGAAAATATATGACTTAAAAATTCAAACTCTAACTGGCCACATCTAATCCCAAGAGTTGCATACCTCCTTATCGTATTTGCAACCCTTAAGGAAGTAACTAAGTATGAGCATTTTGGTTTAAGTTTTTTCTATGAAACTATGAGATATAAAATAATGTGATACACCAATATCAATTAGAACTCTAACTGATACACCTTTAATAAAAGCGCACCTCCCAACACTGCTTTTCCTTTCTCCTATGCCATTAGTCTTGAGGTAGCCGATTCTAATTCAAACATTTTTCCTTTTCCACCCTTGGACGGTTCTTTGCACTAGTTCTTATAATGTCCAAGCTGACCATAGTTGAAGCACCTCACTTCTTTCTTATCAGCAGACTTCTTCCCTTTGCGTGTCCAGCAATAATGAGCAAAATTTCCCTTCTTTTCACACGTGTAGCAAACTACTTTGGCCTTTCCTTTCTTGGCTGCTTCTCCTTTTTGAGCGCCTTTCATATAGAAAACCTTTCTCTTCTGGTTCTGCCCACTTTGAGTTTCCCTTACTTTGTTACTATCATGGAAAGTGAGCGTCTCCTCATGCCTCAAATCCATCTCAACAACTACATCACACATATCCCTAATATGTGGAAAGTTTCTTTAGCAAGCCCGGGTTTCAATCCATGGATGAACATCTTGTTCCCATTGATAACCATATCAACCGTAGCATATCTGTATCTCGATAGTTACTCAAATCTGGTAGCGTAATCCAGCACTGTCATGTCTCCCTCCACCAACTCAGCAAACTTCCTGAGAAGAGATTACATAGCGATCTCAGATATGAATCTTTACTCAAATCTCCTTTTGAATTCTGCCCAAGTCATGGCCTCCTCATTTACTCCTGCAGTAAGACTATTCCACCAGTACAGTGCTGCTCCTTACAACTATTTAGAAGTAAGCCTCCTCTTCTGCTCAAAATTAAGTCCTAAATCAACAAAAATCCTCTCTTAATGAAGCAACCAATTATCCATTCGATTTCCTTCTCAGTGCCAATAAGTGGCTTCCCTCCAAGCCTAGCGTAGTCTTTGCTTAATACCGTATAGTTATTGACCACCGAAGCTTCTTGATTTCCCACTCGTGCATTTCCTCTAAATAATCCTGCAGTAGCTCCATCTTGCATGAAGTTGACAAAGAACTGATACATAGCTTCATATCAACTTGCTGTGTTCCAGCACCCACATTAGAGACTGCTGCCCGACCAGGATTCCTTCTAGTGTTTGGTCCATCATTTCCAATAGTGGTGGTTAACTCTTTCATTCCTAACCTATATCTTACTTCCTTGAAATTTGCATTTGAGTCCTTATATGACACAGAAGAATGGCCTAAGAATAATAGGAGAATAGAGATAAAGCATATGTGTATATATAGCAAATATAAGTATGTTACTATAATGTTATCCCATACACTAGTCTTTTCTCTAATTCCTTAGGATTAAAATTTTCAAAATCATTTTACGTTTAGAATTTCTTTTAAATTTTCATAAACCTATGCTTTGATACCAAGTTGTAGCACCCCATATTTTGAGGCCAGGAGCTAAGTGCTACAGATGATGTAGTATCTATAGTATTTAACTTTCAGTGATAAAATAATCTAGTGCTAATAGTATACATAACTTAGAAGCACGTGAATATAAAATAAATCACATATTTCCAAAAAACAAAAAAATTGATTACATTTCAAATCAATATTTCATATTCAATTACATAATCTCAAAGAAATTCCCAAGTTTAGAACAGATATAACTATTACAAATTATGCCAAGAGCGACATATGAAGATGCGTCCTTGAATGATAAGAGCACTAGATAGATATATCGGTAATAAATACAACATAGTAGAAATAATACAAAATAGCTCCTACGTAACTAGCGTTGCCTCCCACATGTCTTTAGAATCTCATTCATCCAATCTATGTAACATTATTTTAGTCCCACCAGTGACAAAGCAGCACATAATGAATTTTTCGACATATTATAGCTAGGTGCTAATAGCTAAATATAGGTTGCAACCCTACACTAGTCTCGTCTGGTTTTCTAATATCCAAGTCCTAAACTTAGGTTAACTACTTTATCAAGTTTTCCTTAAAACATTTTTTTTTTCAAAATGATCTAACCCGTTTTAAATCATACTTAAATAAGGAAAATATGCTCTTTGCTTTACCAAGAATTCTTATGCCATGATATATGCTATACACAAAACAATGTTGATGAAATTTGATCAATGGGATTTTCTATCCCTTCAAAATAAGTTAAAACCCATTTTAACTTAGAAATCTTTAGGACACGAGGCCAAAAACATAACATTGAAACCCTTGTTTAAAACATTAAACAATACCTTTCAAAATCATTGAAAACACCCCTATTGAAAGCATTACTTAAAACCATAGACATCCACTTTCAACCCATTTATACTTAGCTTTCAAAAGCATTAAAACCTTACTTTCAAAATACTCAAAACATATCTTTCAAATGATTCACACTATATCATTTGAAAGCATTGGGCTCAAGTAAAGGATTATGGAAACATTGCTTTGAAATCTTTTAAAATTATTCCTTTCATAACCATTGGGTGTAACATTGAATATAGCCATTAGGTTAAAGAAAACAGAGAAAAAGTATCTTTTTTCATAAAGCTTTGATCCAAGTAAAGGAATTTGGAAAGCGGACAGCTTTGAAACCCACCCTTTTAAAATCATTGCCTCGGAAGCCATTTAAAAGCTACTACATGCCCCTTTCGAAAGCATTGAGAAAGAGGCTTCAAAGTAAAAAGGCGAAAGCACCACTTTCGAATGCATTGTGATTCGAAAGGTATGAATGTTGTAATTAGGTATCGAGTATGTTCAAATGCAGCTATTCTTTTGAAATCTTCATTTAAAACAAAAGCAATTGGCAAGTCTTTCAAAAGCTCCTTTTCAAAAACAAAGGCAAGTGGAAACTTTCGAAAGCTTCTTTTTTTAAAACAAAGGTGAGTTGATTGATAGATTCGCTTCAACCCCTTCGAATGCAAGCCTTTGACACTATCCCTTTCGCCTTTCTTCAATGCACTACATACCAATTGCTTGATACCATTTGTGTTGGTTTCTAATAGGTTTGAAAAGCCAATTGGGCATGTTGATGAAAGCAAATAAAGGAAGTGGCAAATTTGCAATTCAAAAAAAACTTATTTTATGCCTTCCAAAGAAATTTCTTTTCATCTAACTTACCCAATTTGTCAAAATATGATTGGTTTCCATTTCTTTATCAAAATCCTTTTGTGAAAAGGCTACCGAATTCAAAATTTTCAATTTAAAACAGTTTAAGCAATTAAGACCTTCTCCTTGATAAAACATGTAAAATGTTTAAGTCCCTTAACTTAAACAATTTTATAACCATAGTAAAGTACTTAGGAAAACTCTACAAAAACCACAATAATTCATTTTCAATATGTTTTTTAACATATATAAATTTCATCCCCGAAATCATTATATAATTGTCTTAAATAATTTAAACCCAATAATAACTATTTTCTCTCGTAGAAAATTCATAATAAATCCACAATTACTTAGAAAATTATGAAACTTGAAACCCACTTCAAAATAATGTTCTTGATCATATATTAAAAATGCAAATCATATGGATGTCATTTAATAGGTTTTTCAATCTAAACTTATCATAAAATCTTTATGAAGCATTATAAATCATTAATAAGCAAATATAACTTTTTAAACAAACATAACCTGGCATGTTACTTGCATAATAATTTGGCCATAATCGTAAAACCAAAATCGTAGTAAAAAATGAGAAGTAAATCAGTTGTTCACCTTGGCTTGGTGTTAAAAAGGTTGAGATTTTCCCTTTGATTAATTTCTTCAATATTCCTACTTGATTCCTAGCTTATCTTCTTTTTTATTTCTCATAATGGTAGCCTGCCAAGCTCTTAGGTTTTTAATTTTGTTTTGGAATGTTAAAAAAATAAGGAATGGGGAATGTAAGAGTTTAGGGTATTAGAATGAAGGATATTCCCACTTTACCTTTATTATATTCCTCCTACCTACTTATTTTCAATTTCTCTTTTGCTTATACATTCATTAAGGCATGCCCCTTATTAATTTGCAAATTTCAATCCCTTAACTATTAAAATTATTTTATTTAATTTTTCCGATTAATGTTCTAAATAATGTTACTCAAAATTAGGGTCATTACAGTCTCCTTATTTTCCATAGGGAATCATTAAGTGGCTTGGGTACGGTCTCTCACATTATTACTTATTTATGACATATGAATATGATACGTGATTTACTTCTAGAATGGATGGTAGTAAGTGATTCGACCTGCCCCCTTTCCTTATAAAGAAGTATTAAATGATTTAATGGTTTTATTTTCGTAGACATATTCTTATTTTGAAATATACTACCCAAGTACTGATAAGGTAAGACTCGGTATTTTTATTCACCAAACACTTGTTGCCTGACTCCCTCGTCATTACAACATAGGTTAAAGATAGTTTAATGGCGGCGATGATGCTTAAAGATAGAGAAGATTGGCTAGGGACAGTAGTTATTGTTATTTTCTTTAATGTGCACCCATGGATTTAAAAAATTGTTGTAATGGATATTATATTATGGTTTTTATGGGATTTTGTGTTATAACAAATTTCAAGTTTTGAAATAAAAGGTACACTTTACTATTATATTTCGTTCCATCCACTATGAGTTTTGAAAGTTTAGTTATGGCTCTGGAATGTTATTTCTTTTTGCTACCAATAGCTTACCTTAGAATGGATTTAAGTTTTGATGGGCCTTTTCTTGGCCAAAATTTAGGCCTATTCCGGGTGAGCTGTTACATTTGGTATTAGAGGTCTAGGTTATCCAATCAATGGAGAAAAGCTATACATATGAGAGATATATTTGTTATTTTGAAAAAAATTCAAATTCTTTGTAAAAGAATTATTACCATATACACACACATGCACACACCTATAAACGCTCTTCTTAGACATACGCACATACACTAGGCAAACTTTTCTTTTCTTTCATCATGTAAATACCATCTTAGGAAATTGTCACTAAAGGTTTAACCTACAAATGTTTGATGTGCCTGATAATCAATCTTCTTTCGAATAAGGGAAACCTATTCACGGAAGACCACCCATTCATGGAGTGCCCAAATGGTTTAAACAATATCTTAGGACCGTCGAGCAAATTCCTATTCCTCCAGTTGCACCAGCAGCAACCACTGCCCTAGCCGTTGATGCAGCACCCTATCCTGTGGACTTTCCTAAACTATGTAAGGAAATTCTCAATATGGGATGGATGACATACGTTGGAACTGAAGGATATTTGAAATATAAAGCATGAATTGGTAACTACGATAAGATATTTATAGAGCTTGGCTGGGATGATCAGCTAAGAAGAAAAATGGTAGCTTGACACATTTGGGAAGAAGCTTTAAATTGGTGGAATTTTGTGAGTGATGAGCACCGGGCATGATATTCACTTGGGATGAATTCAAGGACCCATTCGTGACGTAATTCATGTCTAGAGCAGAGGTTAGCTTGCAATTGGAAAAGTTCAATCGACGGGGAGAAGGAGATTCTACCCTTCAGGAGCATATAGCTATGTTTATTAAATTTTCTAAATTCTGGATGAGGATAGACACGCCTATAAAAAATGCCATTAAGTTTGTAAAGGACTTAAATTTCCCGCTAAGAGAAATGTTGTTGACCTAAGTACATATGCGAGCCACATATGGGATGTTAGTAGAATCAGCGATGCTGCACGTGGCCAATGAGGCAGGTACTAGGGAGACGGAGAAATTTGTACATACCCAAAAGCAAGGAGGGTCTTAGAAGGGGAGCTTTTAGGAAAACATGTAGTCCAAAGAGAAGTTTAAGTTGGAACTAAAGGTGTGTAAGAGATTCCAAATTAGGGGTCACGAAGCTAAACATTATAGGGTGATTCTAACGAAGGAAGCCTTTAAAAGAAAGTTCTTTAACTTCCAAAAGGAAGGCCATCATAAGAATCAATATCCTAAGATGACTAAGAAAGGGACAAACAGGTAGGCATATGTTATTGAAGCTATCCTTATTGCTAGTATGCCAATAAAAGTCCAAGGAAAAGCAGCTTTAGAAGGTATAACTCTCATTTTTAAGGTTGCTATTTGTACCCTATTTTATTCGGTGGCATCGCATTCCTTTGTAGCTAGGTATGTAGTAAATTCCTTAAACCTTAAAACCCAGATGGTCAATAGGTCAATAAAGTTTTCTAATCCCATTGTGGGTTCGACCCATCTTTCTCTTATTTGCAAAGACTCGGTTAGACATACGCGACGTTGATTTTATATGTACTACGTACATTATAAATTTCGAGGGGTATGGACTTATCTTGGGTATTGATTGGTTTTCATATTATGGAACCATTCTTGACTGTGATAAAAGGGTAGTACGATTAAGGAGTCGTGGACGTTGTGACCTAGAAGTTCTTTGTATACCAAAAGCTTTAGTTAATTTAAGCCATTTATGCTCGCTCAATTTATCTATTGAACGAAAGCCATTATCCATAACTATAATTTGTGAATTTCTTGATGTCATCGAGGAGGTGGTGGGTCTCCCATCCCATAGGGATATTGAGTTTCGAATCGATTTGAAGAAGGACGCAAGATCTGTCGCTCTACCTTCGATACATATGGCCCCTAAAGAAAGAAGGGAATCAGATAAGCAAATCTCAGAGAAATTGAAGAAAGGATTCATCTTTAGGAGTGCTTCTAATTAGGGAGCCATATTGTTTTTACTACTAACACAGATATTCTTTAAGAGTTTGCGTCGATTATAGGAGATGAAATGGTTGATAAGGAAAAATAGGTATCCTCTACCTAGAATAGATGTCTTGTTCGAGCAACTTGTAATGGCAAAAGTCATTTCTCAATTAGACTTAACAATGGGATTCCATCAGTTATAGATTGTAGGGGAAAGAAAACCAAAGATCGCATTCCTTATGCTAGATGGACGCTATGAGTGGGAAGCAATGTCTTTTGGATTGACGAATGCCCGAACATAATTTATGGATTTGACGAGTAGAATATTTAGGGGGAAACTTAATAAATTTTTCATGGTGCTTGTTGACGATTTCTTGGTTTTCTCCAAAGGCAAAAAGGAGCATATGGACTACCTCATGGAGGCACTGATACATTGAGTACAAACCGACTTAAAGCTACGTTTTCTAAATGCCACTTTTGAAAAAAATGAAGTAGGTTCCTTAAGCATACTGTTCTAGAGAAAGGATTGGCGGTGGACCCTACTAAAGTGGAAGCTGTCCAAGGATGGAAGTTTCTTACCAATGCTTCGAAGGTTAGAAGTTTTCTATGGTTGGCAAGCTGCTATATGAAGTACATCAAGCGCTTTACACAAATAGCAGCTCCTTTAACCTGATTGACTAAGAAAAATCTAGTCATTATTTGGGATAGTAAGTGCACCAAGGCATTTGGGAAGCTCAAGGAGTCACTGGCTATTGCACCCATGCTCACTATTCCAGATAGAACTTAGCCATTTACGGTTTTCATGGATGCATGTGGTACTACATTAGGAGCAGTTCTTATTGAAGAAGGGAAGGTAGTTTCTTATGCTAGTAAACAACAAAAAGATCATGAGAAAAGGTATCCAGTGCATGATTTAGAATTAGTAGCCATTTATTTTTCCTTGAAGATGTGGAGGCATTATCCCTTGGGGAAGAGGTTTGAGTTATTCACCGATCGTAAATCGCTTAAATACCTATTTTTCCAAAAAGATTTGGATCTTAGGCAATAGAGATGGATGAAGTATATTGCATTCTTTGACTTTGGTATTCAATATACCCCTGGAAAAGGGAACATAGTTGCCGATGTCCTAAGTTGGAGACACGCTACCCTAGGTGCTATATAAAAACAGAGACAGTTGAAGTTTCCTTCAGATTTTAACTTCCAACCATCAATAGAACCCATCCAAGGTTTTCTATTACCTAAAGAGGTTAGACAAGCCTTGATGGATCATATAGGGCACGAGCAAGTAAAAGATAAGGAGTTAGCAAAGATTTTGGAAAAATTAAGAGAAAGAGTTGAGTAGATGGTTGAGTGGAGAACTTAGTTGTATAACATGGGTGTTATTACGAGTTACGCTGTTCGCACCTTAGAAGATTTCGGGATGAAATCCCTTTTAAGGGCAGAAGAATGTAACACCCCACAAAATAAATCATAAAAAAATACAGTAAATTAAATACGATAAGGGGTGGATATGGAAATTTTATAAAATTTTGAATATGACCATGAAAGTTATTCTTTTTCATTTGTAGAAAAAAATTTATCTGTTTGCATGTATAATATACTAAAAACGAAGCTCAAAGAAAGAAGTTATGAGCATTTGGAGTTCTCAGATTTAGATTAATTTATTTTGAGTTCAAACTCAAATGAGAAATCAAATTTAGGCTTTAAATTTCAAAAATTAGCTTGGGGCTAAGTAAATGATTCATTAGCGCTTAATGTTAAAAAGTTAATTATGGAATAAAATAATACGGTAATTAAAACAAAAATAAACACCCTTAAATAAAAGAGCAGTCCATCTGAATAGGTTAACCGATCGACCTGAACAGGTCAACCGGTTAACCGAAACAGTTAATTGGTCAACCAAGGGTGGTCGGATGCTTGGCAATGATAGTGTCCAATGGTGGCTAAGGTTTTTCGTTTTGTTCTATTGGGTCATGCGTTCCGGATCTACCCATTTCCTACCTACTTCCATCCTACGGTTCTGGTGTGTTTCAACTTCTATAAATATAACCCTATCTTCTTCACTTTTATTCATATTATTTGGGGAAGTATGATGAGATTCTTCCATTGCTATATCTCTAATAAGATTCATAAACTTCGTAAAGAATTCAGGTAAGGATTCAACATATTTCCTATTTGTTACTTCTTCCTCTTATCTATTCCTATCCATTCTTCTCCAATTGTTCTGAATCTAATGAATATGCATACCTCTTTGCTATTGTGTGCATATATATCAAAAGAGAGAGTTTTTGGAAGAGATCGAAAGACTACAAATCCATTTAAGTGAAGCTAAGGCTAATCCATGAGTGAAAACCCTAGTATTTGTTTTCACCAATTGTTTAGTGTATTTTTTTGAATTTGAATATGCCTTACGATTTGAGATTTCAAAAATATGATTGAAATAATCCACTACAAATCATTGTTATTTCGAAATGCCAATTCTATATTGAGATTCCCAATTATTTACTTTAATTTGATGATTTTTGATAATTTTATAATCCATTTCATTTCTCCTTCTTCTTTGGGTCAAATTTTAATTCTTCAATAAAATAAAAGGGTTTGGATTATGAATTCTATTCGTAGTTTACACCACCTATTCATATCTATTTCTTTGTAAAAGGAGGAATTAAATAGAATATAGGGTTTAGAGATCAATTGTAATTGTTTAAGTTATTCCATTGAATTGGTGAAATAAATTGCTTTTCTATTTTTTTATATGTCTGTTATTTCAATTTTGGTTACGAGTATTTGTTCCCTATTGTTGACATTAGAATTCCATGAAATCTTGGGAAATTGAGAAAAAAGGACTCGTAATAATAATTGGCTAGGGAATTGACATTTGATGCTATTTTAGAATGTAAAATCCATGCATTTATAAATTAATGGAAACAAATATTTTTAATCTTTATTTACGTAGTTAAAAGTTTAATTATTGCATATATAGCGTGGTTAATTAGGAATTTATTTATGTTTGTTCTCCCCCATTAGGACACTAATTGGTTTTCAATAAGAGGAAACTCTTATATAGCTTAATTATATTTCAAGGCATAATAAGGAAGATTCCTTATAAGGCCTTATTCATGAAATGGTGAGATGAATATATTACATACATACATACATACATACATACACATACATACATACATACATACATACATACATACATACATAGATATATATATATATATATATAAATTTATGTTTAAATCATAGGGGTGCGTGGTCAATAAAGTTACATGACAGAAGTCTATCATTCATTTTGAGGCTACAAACATTGCGTACACCCTTTATTGGTGTGAGATATTCTTAAAATAAATATTTGTAATGATGCTAGGTTAGTTCCAAATTCTGTAGGAGAAATCTGCCCAGCAAACGTGGCTACCGGTTCCTACGAATGTAGGAATAATGTTAGACACCATTATGGGTATGGGTCATAAGACGTATGATCAGCATCAGGGCTTGAGGTATTAAGTGATCAGACCTACATTTTACCCTAGATGAAGTATTAAATGTCCATGGGTAACGCTAGGTGGTATCTCTACAGGGGTCCGCTTCTGGAATTAGGCCCTAAATGACGAGATCTACCTATTTTCTACTTGGATGTATTAAGTGCCCTATGAGGTTCCATATGATGTCAGCTGATAGTACCATTAAGGAGCATGAGTCTAGAATTAGGCCATAAATGATGGGATTTGCTAATTTTCCACTTGGAAATATCAAGTGGCTTGGTGTAACAACCCGCATATTTATCGAGTTTGTATTTAAATATTTTATTTAAATATTAACTCGTTAATCGGATTTTGGTCCGAAAAGCTACTTTTTGCAAACGGTCAAATTAGGACTCGAGACCACTTCCATTGAGTTCGAAATGTCGTTTACAACTTTTTTAAGTATAAACATCGATAGGTTTGGAGTTAGTGAAATTTCACTAACTTTTCCCGCTTTGGACTTTGGGTTAGTTTAGCCTATTAAGCCCAAGTTCCAACCCTGTTCTCCTCACTCTTCATAAATTTCCTAACTAATCAAGCTTTGGCATTAATGGTGGAGGGAATGGGAAATTAAAATTCCAAAACTCAAATTCAATTGCAATCCATCTTTCTACTCCAAATTCAAGAAGAAGACATTGGATTCAAGCTTCTTGTGCTTAGATAGAAGAAGGATTGATTCTTGCTTGCTTAAAACTTCATTTTCATTGATATTTGGTGCAAAGGTGAGATTTTTATCTCACAAATCTAGTCTATAACTATATTGGACTGTTGGGAATGATTCCCTATCACCTTTGCATGCACATTTGCATTTGGTTTGGATTGGATTGGCGAAAAACTCCAATTTTTAGCCTTTTTTGTGAATTTTCTGCATTTAGGTCGTTCTGTCCATTTTTGGTGCTCGGAGTTAGGTCGCTCGCGACCTAACCCTTGGGTCGCTCGCGAGTTAGCAGCATAGGTCGCTGGGCCATCTAAATTCTTGTTCGGTGTTAGGTCGTTCAGGCTTTAGGTCGTAGGTCGTTTGGCCTATAGGTCGTTAGGTCGCTAACACTTAGGTCGTTTCTGGCCTTAAATCCCCTATACAGCCTTAGGTCGCTTGGCTCTGGCTCCTTAGGTCGTAAGTCGTGGGCCTCTAGGTCGTAGGTCGTTAGGTCGTTAGGCCTTAACTCGTGTGGCCTTGGTCCTTTAAGTCGCACGGCCTTGCCTTCCATGTTTAGGTCGCATGACCTTCTATCCCGCTAGGTCGTTGGACCTATAACCCATTATGTCGTTGGGCCTATAACCCGTAGGTCGTTAGGCCGTTAACCCACTAGGTCGCATGACCTATAACCTGTTAGGTCGCTCGACCGTTTACTCCGTTAGGTCGCCCAACCCTACTACAAATATTAGGTCGCATGACCTTGTTCCACTAAGTCGCTCGACCCTTAGGTCGTAACACGTTAGGTCGCATGACCTTGTTCCACTAAGTCGCTCGACCCTTAGGTCGTAACATTGTTAGGTCGCAAGCCTATCACACCGTTAAGTCGCGAGTTTAATTAGGTCGCTCGGCCTTAAAAAGTTAGGTCGCTTGACCTGTGCTATTGTTAGGTCGCTTGGCCATTTCAGTTAGGTCGCATGACCACAGGGTTGCTCCAGTTAGGTCGCTTTACTCCTTAGACCCCTAGGTCGCAACCATTAGGTCGCTCGACCCTATTCCCCTTAGGTCGTTAGACCGGGCAGGTCGAACCCCATAAGCGGTAGCGTTGCCCCCGCACCCCCACCTTGGGGGGTTGCCACCCCCCTGGACCCCCCCTCCGTAGGGGATCTTATCTGAAAAACATTGAGCTGATTTCCTTGGATTTTATTCACATCTCCGTATGCGATTTTTGTGACTGATTGTCTCTACAATTGCTTCTGTGTTTTGTCACTTTATAATATAAAGGTTTCAATACTAGTAGTAAATATCAAAACTCTTTTAACAAACAATTTCAACTCTATTTTTAATAACAAAGCTCTTTTCTTAAACCGTTTTCCAATCTATTAGTATATACAAACCTTTACCTCACTCGGATGAGAAATCTAATTAAACGACTTAGTAAAACAAGTGGTATGAAACGCTTGCGTTCACTTCGTCGGTTAATTCTTAGACTTGTTCGATTGAACCTCTTGTGACAATTTTATTAGTGAAGATTTACAGTTTGTTCGTAAATATTTAAGTTAAGCAAGTGGTTATGGGACATGAAGCTAAACTTCTATATTTACTAGCTTAGTGTAATTGACACTTCTCGTTGATCATGACGATCATTCTGATGATTTAGACTAGCAACTGTGCGATGTCTCTTGTTGCGAGGTTAGACTAGACACCACTTGTGTGATTCCACTCACACATACCTTTTTGCTTTTTGGTTAGTCTGGACCTTAATCTGTGTGATTCCATTCACACATGTGGGGTAGCTCCCCTTGGTCTTCGGACCGTCATGTGATAGGCCTCTTTCTCTTTTCTATGATTTCGGGACTTCTTGCATTGATTTCTAGAATTTATGTCATTGACTTGTTATGAGTACAAGTTTGGGGTATGATGCCCTTTCCGAATCTTTGAGAAGATTCTTGTGATATTGATTATCTCTTATTGATTGATCTTCTGTTGATCATTATTTACATACTTATAGTGGTATGTCGTTATGGATGTTTATGTTTATGCCATATCTTTTATGTTATATCATGTCATCTGTTATTTATAGCTAGACTGACCCGTTTATTATTTTCTTAAATAATACTCGGGTCAGACCGAGATGTTACAGGTGCTTCTGCTTGACTTCTTCCCAGGGATTCATCACTCTGACTTTTGGCTAACTGTTTAGATTAGCAGTTTTTGTTGTATACACTTGAGATATAGACTCATAGTTGTATTCTTTTGTATAGCACGTGTTGCTATTCTTTTGTATTATCGTGGATCTTACTGACCACTACTCTGATGTACACTTCCATGTGTTAGTTATATATCCATATCTTCTTCCGCATTTGTGATATGGATATCTGTGACTGATTTGTGATATGATTATTTCTATGTTTGTTTCCGAAGATTATTTATAACCACCGTGTGATAAGCAATTACATGGATGGTCGCTCCTCAACAGCCTTATTCTCCGTGCTAGTTGACAGCACTCCTCCGGAGTGTTCTTGGCTAGCGTGGGTATAGAGGTGGGGCGTCACACTTGGGTACCGTATATTTAGCTATTTATGATGTATGATTGGGATATGGGATCCACTTCTAGAATGGAAGGTATTAAGTGGTTGGCCCTGCCTCTTTTCCTTATAAAGGAGTATTAAATGATTTTAATGGTTTTGTGTTTGTAGATAAATTCTTTTATTGAAATATACCGCCCAAATATTGAAAAGGTAAGACTCGAGATGTTTATTCACCAAACACTTGTTGTTCGGACTCCCTCCTCATTACAATATACTAACGGCGGAGTGATGGTGGTGACAATGCTTAAAGATGAAGAAGCTTGGCTAGCGATAGAATTTATTATTATTTACTTTCATGTCTACCCATGGATTAAAAAAATTATTATAACAAATATTATATTGCAGTTTTCATGGGACTTTGTGTTATGACATTTTTTTGGTTTTGAAATAAATGGATACACTTTATTATTATATTTGTTCCATCCCAACAACTTACCTTAGAATGGATCAAAGTTTCTATGGGCCATTTGTAGACCGAAGTTTAGGCCTGTTCCGGGGTGGGTTGTTATAGTGGTGTTTAGTATATTTGGCCTAATTTCCATATATTCTCTTTACTTACTCCAAAAGGAAAGTGTTTTGGGTTTATTGTTATCATCGTTTTGGGTTTATCTGGAAAATGAAATCTTTTTGGAGATTTGTAAGTATACTTGCACCATTGAGGTAAGTACATAGATACTTTTTTTATGGAAAATATAATGTTTTATGAATAAACTTATACTGTTGATATAAGGATATCGAAAAGTTTTCTACGTATCTAATTCAAATGTTTTGTTAGTTATTAATTAGAAATCTTGTCAACACTCCAAAGTAGAAATTAAGGACAAGGTCAATTTCATGTGATTTCTTTTGGATGAGTTGAGGAGAGTGGAATGTGTGTGTTTTATTTAGAATCGTTCTGAACAAGCTACTGCGGTAAAGATTTTTTGGTCGACCTTTTGACTCGGTTGAAACGGTTGGTTTCTTTCCTTATCAACCTTTCAATCTTCCTGAGATGGTTTTGTTTTCTCTTCGAAGGCTTGCCTTTCAAAGTGGATGTAGAACCCAAATGTATACCCCAAGAAATCATTAGGTGAAGACTAACTTAGTGGGTTTTGAGCTTGTTGAAGGCTTAAGTCGTTGAGTGGCTTAGGCTTCAGTCAAGAATCTGAGATAGAGGTTTCGACCCCGTCAAAAGCTATTGACTTATATGTCTTGAGTTTTGATTGGAAATCTTAGGTTAATGTGATTTGGAAATAGGTTTGGATCTTGTGGAAAGCTGGATCCTTAGTCACCTTGTGTTAGGTTTAGGTTTATATGGTTCTAGTGGATTGAAGTTAGGTTTTGACCTTTTCGAAAGTCGAAGCCCAAAGGAAGTTAGCCTGGAGAATATAACTGAAGTCACTTGAATATGTCAAGTTTCGATTAAGTCGAAAGGGACCTTTTGATATAGTCGATACTTGTAACACTATGTTAAATCAGACAAAAGTTTGAGAAGTAGTAAAGTAATTAGAAATAATGAAGGCTTCCCTTTCTTAGCTCAAAGAAGACTTTATTAATCAATTTCCCTAATTTGATTTACAAATTAGAGTTTTACATCTTGAATTTAGAAAGTACAAGTTTAGAATTAATGAATTCGGATCACAAGACAAGACCGCTTGGGTCTTATTTATAGATGCGAGTCAATGCCTTTCGACCCTAATGCTTTCGACCCGGTCGAAAGGTGGCTGCCATGTTGACACTACTTATGTTCCACCTTTGTCGAAAGGAGAAGTTGTGCTTTCCTCCTCTATGTTTCATTGTAAGAGCTTTCGACTCTATCGATCGGCTTTATCCGGTGGTTGCGAGGACGTCGAGATGTCGATGATTGCTTCCAAACTCTTACCTGTGACTTGAAGTGGAAACTCCCTAGACAATAATGGCTTCGACCGATCTGAAAGGCTTGGTTTTGCTTTCGAAAGGGTTGTTCAGGCCAGTATAGCTTTCGAGTGGTTTGAGTAAAGGCGAAACCTTTGGTTTCAAAAGGTTTGGCATGTATTTGAAGAGTTGCCCTTTATTGTCTTCGAAAGATGTTGCTTCAACTCATTCGAAAGGTTTTCAATCTTGTGGAATCACTTGCTTTGAAAGATGGTCAACAAAGGTGGAAGGATGCTTTCGACTCCTTCCACCCTTTCGAAAGCTAAAGAATCTTTTGGCTTTTGGCTGTAGCATCCTTTTGACCTCTTCGAAAGTTTTTGTACTTTGGCTGTAGCATCCTTTCAACTCTTTCGAAAGGTTTGGTTGGAGTCTTTTTCTCTTGTTTGTGATGTCCTGGAAATTCGGGCAATATTTATTTAATAATTTCCATTAATAAATATTTTAAAATGTGAAATATTCATTTAATAATCTAATTCAAACAGAAATTATCTTTTGAAAACTAATAATTATTTAGTTTGACAAATGTTATCTTTTCAAAATTTATAATAATGATAATAATAATTTAATATTTGGGAATCTTATTCTTTTTCAAAAGTTAAAAACATTTAAATGATAAAATTATCTTTCTAAGCTAATTTAAAGGATATTTTATTTAAAATGTATATATGTGTATACATTGTAAATAAAGAGTTTGATTTTAATTTAAATATAAATTTAATAAGAATATTTTCAAATTTATAATATATATATATATGTATGTATAACTTGTGAATTACAAAAATTTGATTTGAAATTAGTATAGAAACTTTTCAAAAGTTTGTTTAAAAATCTATCTGATACTTCCAAAAGAAATTAAAATAAATATTTATTTTGTTTAAAAATATAATAGTTTAAATTGTATATTATAATAAAATTTTAGTTTGTTTTCTTTTAAAAATGTTTTTTGAAATAGACTTAGTTCTTATATATTAAAGTACAATATTTTAGTTTGAAAATTTGAAATAAGATTTATTTCAATATTCTTTTCTTTTTATAATTTTCTCTCTTGAAAATTTAGCTTTAAAAATATTATTTTAGGAAGTTACATTAAAAATATGTAATTGTGTAAAGGAAATTTACATGTAAACGTTTAAAGGCCTAATGTAAATAAACATTTAAAACATTATAACATAAATTAGAAATGGATTTAAAAACATTTATAAAATTAAGAAAGTTATTATAATATTCAATTGTAACATGTGTAAGGCATTTAGCTCTTGAAAATACACTTGTAAACATTTGACATACTAAGATAACAAGTGGCATGATTTTATTTATTTTTAAAAACATTTTATTGAAAATATATGTAGTAGAAAACTTAGCAGTTCACTTTAGATTGAAAACATTATCTTCAAATGAGAAACTGAAATCAGATTTTAGAAAAAATTTCAAAACAAAATCTGCAAACAATCTATCGAGTTTTCAAATCTGTAATCTGTTTGAAGATCAATTCAAACTCTAGCAAAAAGCATGAGGTCAGCTGCAGTTTTGAGATCAACTACAACAGCAAACAAATTTACCTGAATCAATTAAAAAATCAGCTAGTAAATTCAATTTCAGTTATTAAAATGGGAAGCAAATTCACCAGATTCTACAGGAAATTCAAAATGTAGTTCTTAATTCAACTACAGCAAGCAAGTGCAAATCTGTTCCAGGAAAATGTGAGTAAACTTCTATTTTAAAAAAACTGTTCTTTCTTTTAAATCA
Source organism: Allium cepa (assembly GCA_030765085.1). Classification (NCBI taxonomy): domain Eukaryota; kingdom Viridiplantae; phylum Streptophyta; class Magnoliopsida; order Asparagales; family Amaryllidaceae; genus Allium; species Allium cepa. The sequence continues at coordinate 869,123,058 of CM060937.1, read as the reverse complement.
ATGCTAAAACAAATTTCCAGTACTCAAGTTTTAAGTTCAAATTGCTTTTAAAAAAATCAAACAGCTATGAATTAAACTGCTCTGATACCATAATGTAACGACCCGTCTTTCATTCCATAGAAAGACGCGTTATTAAGAAGAAATAAAGGGATAGAAAAGAGAAAATATAGAAAAGAAAGAAACAAACAACATCAGAATGTCACAGCGGAACGAATAAATTATATTATATCACATAAAACATTACATAGTATCATATACATCAGAGTTATACAGCTGATATAACACAAACTAGACAGTTATAAACAAATGTCTAGTTATTACAATTCAAGTACATCAGAGAAAACAGATATAACTCAAACATAGCGGAACCACTATATATATCTACACGCTGAAGTCTCCTTCTCCATTTCTCCTCCAGAATTCGTCAAAGCAATCCTGAATCACTTGGCTACTCATATATAATATGAGTACCCATGAGTTTAATAAGACAGAAAATAAATACTTGGGTCAGACATGGGTCTGGTGTGAGTAAACGAGTTTAAAGTTGCTTAACTTTGAAAATCCTTTGAAAACAAAAGGTATCACGTAAGACTTCCCATACATAAACATGGAAAAGTTTTTACCTTACACTAGCCAAAATATTTGATAGGAAATCTAGTGATATTATAATAGTGTCTAGGGTTTTCAAGTAAATAAGAAATAGCCGAAATTGTTACATGATTAAATTCCAGCTACTAGCCACAAAAGTGGGTAATACAATCAAAACCGTAGGGGCACAAAGGAAGAATGGGTTTCCATCAATGGCAGGGCTACTGGGGTACCGCTCGTCACAGTACGTGGCATAGATCACCGTACCGAGGATCACTTCTAATCCCCTGCAACACAAAGCCGGAACCATCCCTTACTATACAGTCCCAAACAAGACAACCCTGTTGATGGTCGTCGCCAACTGCCCACACAGCGGAAATAAAAAGGAACCTCTAGACAGGGGTAAATCTCATCCTACTTAAGCATGACCCACTTAGCCTTGCTGCACCTCCCCTGTTTTAGCCATTCCCGGTTGATGAGGCTTGAGGCTACGATTACCTTTAGAGGAACATCAATCTTAGAATACTCATCGTCCACCTGATGATGTTCCGAAAGCATTCAATCCATACATGTGCGTTACGAGTTCGAACGAAACCGAAGGCACTATCTCATTGCATTCATTTTGGAATCACCCTCAGAGTCAATGACCATAGCCCTTGCACTTTGAATCTTCATCTCGAACCTGAAAGTACTACCCCCGTTAAACTCGTACTGGAATCACCCTCAGAGTATTAACACGAATAGTCCTTACACCTCGAGTCTTCACTCTTCACTTGAGATTCACGACCTAACGTTTAATTTAGATCGATGTGGTTTTCGGAATTCCAAATTTGGAAACCTGATCTCGGTCTCATCGAAATAGTCAGATCGAGTATCACAGATTTTCAGGATAGGACTTTCTGGAGCTCAGGAGGAGAGCTAGATGGCAGGAGCGTATGGAGTGTATTCCGCTATGGTATTGTTGTTGTTATCTGGACAAGTTGTTATACAATCCAGTTTTTATGGGATATTGTAACTCTGATGTATATGAATATAAATTGACAGATACAGTTTTCTTTTGTATAACTGTTATTATTATTTGCTATTGTGTTTATCCGCTGCGAATGTGAGATGTTGGTGTTTCTGTTTTCTTTTCTTCTTCCTCTTTCTTATTTTTCATAAAAATTTGGAGTTTTCGGGATCGAAAATTCCGAGTTGTTACATTTGAATAATGAAATGCTAGCCCTTTGAAAACTTTGATTTACTCCAGACTTGCGTGCATGCTTGTTTTTATTTTATTTTGATGATTTCAGGTTTGAAGAAAATTACAGGCTTTGATAAATTTTCAGATTTTGAAAATGCTTACAGTTATTATATTTTTTCTCTTGTAAGTAACACCCGGGTCAGACCGAGTGTTACATATTTTCACGTAAGGACGTTCTGGAGCTTAGGAGGCGCGCTGGATGGCAGGAACGAATGGAGCGTATACCGCTGTATATATTATAGTCTATCTAGGACATGTTTGTTTAAACTGTCCAGTGTTGTGTATTGGTTGTAACTCTGATGCATAAAAATGTAAGTGGACTAATACTGTTCTTCTTTATAAACTGTTATTTATGTGATATTATATTTTGATCCGTTGCGAATGTGAGGTTTTCTATGTCTTGTTTCTGTTTTCTCCTTCTTTCTCTTTTCTTTTTTTTCTAACTATCTGAAATTTTCGGGATCGAAATTTCCAGGTTGTTACATTTGGGTCAGACCGAGTATTACAGATTTTCAAGTAAGGACATTCTGGAACTCAGGAGACGAGCTAGATGGCGGGAACGTATGTAGAGTATTCCGCTGTGTTTATTTGTAGCTTATCTGGGGCATGTTGAATTAAACTGCTCAGTGTTGTATAAATATTGTAACTCTGATATATTAAAGTGTAATTTGACCAGTACAGTTTTCCTTTGTATAACTGCTATTTATTTAATATTATATTTTGATCCGCTGCGAATGTGAGAATCTGTGTTTGGTGTTTCTGTTTTCTTCTTTTCTTCTATCTACTTATTCTTTTTTACTATCTGGAATTTTCGGGATCGAAAATTTCGGGTCGTTACATTTAAATTTATATTTAAATTAAAATCAAACTCTCTATTTACAATATATACACATATACACATTATAAATAAAATATCCTTTAAATTAGCTTAGAAAGATAATTTTATCATTTAAATGTTTTTAACTTTTGAAAAATAATAAGATTCCCAGATATTAAATTATTATTATCATTACTATTAATTTTGAAAAGATAACATTTGTCAAACTAAATAATTATTAGTTTTCAAAAGATAATTTCTATTTGAATTAGATTATTAAATCAATATTTCACATTTTAAAATAATTATTAATGGAAATTATTAAATAAATATTGCCCAAATTTCCGGGACATCACATTCCTCCCCCTTAAAAGAATTTCGTCCCCGAAATTTAAAAGCAAAGATAATTTAATAATCTCATACAGATTTTAATTTGAAAATTTAATTTTGGATAAGTTTTCTTCGATCGTAAGAGCTATAAGATTAGGTAAGTTTGGAAGCTTGCTCCGAAGTGTATTGTATCTGTTTGTTTCTCTTAAGGGTTAAGTACTTGGTCTACAAAATTGAATTGCCAGTTCAGACATCTGGGATTCATTATGTATTTCACGTATCTTTGAGAAAGTACGTGTATGGTCTATCACTGGTTTTAGAACCAGTAGTTCTGGGAGATTTGGAAGTTGAACAGGACTTGGATGTAGTCCAGTATCCTGTTTAGATTTGTAGATCTAGATACATATGAGCTTTAGATCTTAGCGGTGTAGCTAGTTTAGATTCTGTAGAGCGAGTATTCCAGTGTTTGTACCTGGAAAACTCTAGGGAATCCTATACAGAATTTTGTCTGGATAGTTAGAATTTTTTGTTTGAATTGGTTGTTATGGTTGCTAGTATTTGGTTGATAGCATATGGTTGCTATTTTAAAATTAAAATTTATATGAGATTATTAAATTATCTTTGCTTTTAAATTTCGAGAATGAAATTCTTTTAAGGGGGGAGGAATGTGATGTCCTGGAAATTTGGGCAATATTTATTTAATAACTTCCATTAATAATTATTTTAAAATGTTAAATATTGATTTAATAATCTAATTCAAACAGAAATTATCTTTTGAAAACTAATAATTATTTAGTTTGAAAAATGTTATCTTTTCAAAATTTATAATAATGGTAATAATAATTTAATATTTGGGAATCTTATTCTTTTTCAAAAGTTAAAAACATTTGAATGATAAAATTACCTTTTTACGCTAATTTAAAGGATATTTTATTTATAATGTATATATGTGTATACATTGTAAATAGAGAGTTTGATTTTAATTTAAATATAAAGTTAATAAGAATATTTTCAAATTTATAATATATATATATATGTATAACTTGTGAATTAAAAATTTTAATTTGAAATTAGTATAGAAACTTTTCAAAAGTTTGTTTAAAATCTATCTGATACTTCCAAAAGAAATTAAAATAAATATTTATTTTGTTTAAAAGTATAATAGTTTAAATTGTATTTATAATAAAAATTTAGTTTGTCTTCTTTTAAAAATTGTATTTTTGAAATAGACTTAGTTCTTATATACTAAAGTACAATATTTTAGTTCGAAGTTTTGAAATAAGATTTAATTCAATATTCTTTTCTTAAAATTTTCTCTCTTGAAAATTTAGCTTTAAAAGTATTATTTTAGGAAGTTACATAAAAATATATAATTGTGTAAAGGAAATTTACATGTAAACATTTAAAGGCTAAATGTAAATAAACATTTAAAACGTGATAACATAAATTAGAAATGGATTTAAAAACATTTATAAAATTAAGAAATTTATTATAACATTCAATTGTAACATGTGCAAGCCATTTAGCTCTTGAAAATACACTTGTAAACATTTGACAAACTAAGATAACAAGTGGCATGATTTTATTTATTTTTAAAAAGATTTTATTGAACATATATCTAGTAGAAAACTTAGCAATTCACTTTAGATTCAAAACATTATCTTCAAATGAGAAACTGAAATCAGATTTAGAAAAAATTTCAAAACAAAATCTACAAGCAATCTGCTGAGTTTTCAAATCTGTAATCTGTTTGACTATCAATTCAAACTCTAGCAAAAAGAATGAGGTCAGCTGCTGTTTTGAGATCAACTAAAACATCAAACAAATTTACCAAAATCAATTAACAAATCAGCAAGTGAATTCAACTTCAGTTATTAAAATGGGAAGCAAATTCACCAGATTCTACAAGAAATTCAAAATGCAGTTTTTAATTCAACTACAACAAGCAAGTGCAAATCTGTTCCAGGAAAATGTGAGTAAACTTATATTTCAAAAAAACAGTTCTTTCTTTTAAATCAATGCTAAAACAAATTTCCAGTACTCAAGTTTCGAGTTCAAATTGCTTTTAAAAATTAATCAAACTGCAATAGATAAAACTGCTCTGTCTTCATTTTAGTTGAACAACTTCACAATTTTAAAAACTTAAAGTTATCTGTTGCATGTGGATTAATAGAATAAGTTTGCTTTGTATGATTGCATTGTGATGAATATTCAGTATGTATGTATGTGTGTGTGTGTGTGTGTATATATATATGTTGTTGCCATGTATCTGTATACATGTTCTGTTTTTTTTTAAACAAAGATTTTTAATAGAAATCCATTTCCACTTGGGTTGATCTCTGTTAGAAATTGATATGTAAACAAAAATTGTTTGTTTAGTATAGATTTAAGTTTATAAATTATAATTACGTTAAATTAAAAATCCGTTGTCTCTGAAACAATAATAACAGTCATTATTTTAAATAAGAAAAAATATCAAACATCTTAAATTATTAAATCAGGTTTATAACTTGAATGTATATATAAAATCATGAATTTTAAAACAAAAATCACATTTTTTAATTAACTATGGATGGAGTATTTCTGGGTTGATCAGAATAGGAGTTTTGGGGTTTATCTGAAGATCTAGTGGTTTTGGGATGTTGTGGTTCTTCCTGGAGGTGGAGGAATGATTGGTGAGTGGGGTAAAATTGTCAGGTGGATGGTCAGAGGTCGGTGGCGACCATGGTTGCCTATTCCAGTTTCCAACCCTAGTTTTCTAGTGGTAGGAATTTTGTTGCAGCTTGATTTCTATGGTGCATCGAGTGATGTAAGGTTTTGGGAATTGGAAGAAGGGATGTAGATGAAGGGTTGGCCGGAGTCGTAGGTTCTCTGATGGTCGGAGGTGAGTTTGTGAAGTGCTAACAGGTTTGGGGCAGTGTGCAGTGTAATATTCCAGGTTGCTTGGATTCCTCGATTTTGATTTTGAGTTTCTGTGGGTAATCTGGTGGTCGTGATCATGTTTGGGGATGGTCGGCGACGTGGTGAAGGGGGTTATGGTGGCTGGAGGTTGCTTGAGCGCCGGTGCATATGCACCGTGCATAATAAGTTCTGATGAATTTTGGGTTTGTGCAGAGAGATGTAACTCGAAGTTTTACTCCGGTAGTTCACGTTTTGTTCTCTAAGAAATTAGGGTGTGGACTCGAAGCACTTGTGAGTGGCCTCGGCCATGTTGATTCCAGGTTATAAAACTTGACAGTGTTCTGGTTTTTAAAATTTGAATGAAATTTAAAATTTAAAGCAGGATTTTAAAACAGGGTTTTAAATTCAAGTTTAAGTTTGATGAATTTTTGAATCCTAAGTTTTTAAAATGAATTTTAAATTTAAAGCAAGATTAAATCAAGTTTAAAATCAAGTTCAAATATGAGTTCAAGTCTAATATGAACCCAGATTTTGAGTTTAAATAGTTTTGTAAATTTTAAATGTTGAACATGTTTAAATTTTTTGAAGTAGTTTTAAAAAAAATTGAGTTTGTTTTCGAATAAAAGTTTAAACTCGATAAAATTCTTTATAGAGGTTTTCTTTAAATATTTGAATAAAAATTATGAAGTGTTTAACTTAAATTTGGAAGTTAAAATAATCAATATGTTTTTAAGCTTGATTTCTTTTAATAAAATTAAGTAATTTTGTTTTAAACTTTTCTTATATAAGTATCTTATATAAGTAATGATGGTTCTTTACTTTTATTTTAAGGTTTATAAATTTATTTAAATTTGGATAAATGTTTTAAATTGTTAAACATTTGAATCTTAAATTCAAAATGGAATTTAATTTAAATTGAGAAGTGTAATATTTTAAATACACTTGAATGTTAATGAAGTCATTAATAAAGTAAATGAATCATTTTAGAAATAATAAAAATAATAAAATGAATTTTAATTTATAAGAGAATTAAGGAATAATTTATTTGTTTGATTAAAGATTTAAACTAATTTATAATTAGAGATGATTAATAATTATTAATCTAAGATAAATTTCTTAAGTAAGTAATTAAAGAAAATGTTATTAAATAATTAATTAATGTGATTAATTTTGATAATTAATTAGATTAATTAATTGAAGATAATCAATTATAGATTGTTAAGAATAATTACCTGATAAAAGTAATTAATGGATTAATTACTTATTGTAATTAATTATAATAGTGTGATTAGTTTAAATTAATTAATTTAGTTTAATTAATTTAAGAAAATCATTTGATGATTTAATAAGAGTAATTAATTAATGTAATTAATGGAGCATGATTACTTAGGGAAGTAATAAATGATAGTTACTGGAATTTAATTAGTGAGAGATGGTTTATAATGAAGTAATTTGGGTAATTACTTCTGTAATTAGTCAAGGGATTAATTAATGAAGATAATTAATTATGGGATAGTTAATTTGTTATGAGTAATTAAGGGTAGTTAATTACTGGATTTATATTAATTAAGGGTGATTAATAATTGCATTTTAAATTTTAGATTAATTACTAAATGTAATTAAATTTAAATAAAGTAATTAATTTAAAAATAAATTAGAGATCATTAATTAATATAATTAATGATGTAATTAAGAATTGTTCAATTAAGGAATAATTAATAATAAAGTGATTAATTAATGTAATTAATTAAGGATAAATGTAATTAATTATAGTTAATTAATAAATGAAGTAATTAAATGTCAAGTACTAATGATTTGGGGTTAATTAATTTGTGAAATTAATTAAAGACTAATTACTTATTGTAATTAGAGAATGATTAATTAAAGGTGTTTAATCAAGATGAATACTAAGAGAATGATTAATTAACTAGGTTAATTAATTAATGGATATATAAGCAGGATTTATAGATGTGGAAATTAATTTAATTTACTTTAAATTAATTAGAGATTGAAGTAATTAATTTAATTCATTTTAAACAAATTATAGATGGTGGTTAATAAATCATTGCTTATGGATGATATTGATATTTCATTGAATGGTTGTGATCTCGGTAATGAGATGAACAATATCTATATGATATGAATGCTTAGTTAAAGTATGATAATATGAATTATCTGTTTGTGATGATAATGCAGATTATCTGTTTATGATGAAATGTGATTATCTATTGTGATATGTGAATTATCTATCTGTGTGTAAATAGATAATGATGAATTGAATTAATTGTTTTAACTAAAATCACTTGGACATTAAGATCGCGTTTGGATTTCAATGAGACCGGGATCGGGTTTTCAATTTTGGAATTCCAAAAACCACATCGATCCAAATTAAATGTTAGGTCGTGAATCTCAAGTGAAGAGTGAAGACTCGAGGTGTAAGGACTATTCGCGTGTTATCTGAGGGTGATTCCAATACGAGTTTAACGGGGGTTGTATTTTCAGGTTCGAAATGAAGATTCAGAGTGCAAGGGCTATGGTCGTTGAATCTGAGGGTGATTCCAAAATGAGTGCAACGAGATAGTGCCTTCGGTTTCGTTCGAACCCGGAACGAACTTGTATGGATTGAATGTTTTCAGAACATCGTCAGGTGGACGATGAGTATTCTAAGGTTGATGTGTCCTATAAAGGTAATCGTTGCCTCAAGCCTCATCAACCGGGAATGGCTAAAACAGGGAAGGGGCAGCAAGGCTAAGTGGGTCATGCCTAAGTAGGACGAGATTTACCACTGTCTAGAGGTCCCTTTTTATTTCGGCTGTGTGGGCAGTTGGCGACGGCCATCTGCGGGGTTGTCTTGTTCGGGCTGTCCAGTAAGGGATGGTTCCGGCTTTGTGTTGCAGGGGATTGGGAGTGATCCTCGGTGCGGTGATCTAGGCCACGTACTGTGACGGGCGGTACCCTAGTAGCCTTGTCATTGATGGAAACCCGTTCTTCCTACGTGCCCTTACGGTTTTGATTGTATTACCCACTTTTGTGGCTAGTAGCTGGAATTTAATCATGTAGCAATTTCGACTATTTCTTATTTACTTGAAAACCCTAGACGCTATTATAATATCACTAGATTTCCTATCAAATGTTTTGGTTAGCGTAAGGTAAAAACTTTTCCATGTTTATGTGTGGGAAGTCTTACGTGATACCTTTTATTTTCAAAGGATTTTCAAAGTTAAGCAACTTTAAAACCGTTTACTCACACCAGACCCATGTCTGACCCGAGTGTTTATTTTATGTTTTATTAAACTCTTGGGTACTCATATTATGTATGAGTAGTTAAGTGATTCGGGATTGCTTTGACGGATTCTGGAGGAGAAATGGAGCAGGAGACTTCAGCGTGGAGATATATATAGTGGTTCCGCTGTGTTTGAGTTGTATCTGTTTTCTCTGATGTACTTGCATTGTAATAACTAAACAGATGTTTATAACTGTCTATTTTGTGTTATATCAGCTTATGATACTATGTAATGTTTTATGTGATATAATATAATTTATTCGTTCCGCTGTGAGATTCTGATGTTGTTTCTTTCTTTTCAATCTTTTCTCTTTTCTATCCCTTTCTTTCTTCTTAATGATGCGTCTTTCTATGGAATGAAAGGCGGTTCGTTACATTGTTCTTCTTTATCTTTTGCTCAAAAAGATTTCAACTAAGTCAAAAGGAATTTCGGTAGTGACATTTTTCCACACTTCGAAGGTATGCACATGACTTTCCAAATCAACTATGTCGAAACTTAGAAACTTCCCGCCTTTTGGCATTCCCTCGAAAATCTGGGTCATCTAATTAAAGCTGATATAACAGCCTGCCACCATCTCTGACTTTTCTTATAAAGTACGCTTTCTTCCTCTTCCTCTTCACTTTTCTGCAATTAAACAAACTTCGACAAAAAGTAAAGAGATTTAATTTTTTTTTCCTAAATCGCCTTTTCCTCAATCAATGAAGAAATCAAATCCAATGTAAGTGAAAATTGTTTCGATCTGTAAACCTCTTTCTCCTTTCTTTTTTATATTTCATGTTAGATTTAAACCTCTCAGATCTTATAATCGAGATTTCAATTTTCGATTCGATTTAATGAGAATTATATGAGTTTTAACTTAACTATAATTGCTCTTTAATTCAACTTCGTTGTTCAACTTGATTTTCTTCTTTTTGCTTATTTTTATTTAAAACCAATTTCTGATTCTATAATTGTTGCTTCTTTTAAGAAAACTTGAATCTTTATTTTAGTGATTTCAAAAATCAAAAGGTGTTTAAATATGTTAGTTTAATGGGTTTGATTCATTCGTTTAGTTATTTTTTTAGAATTACTGTATTTGAAATCGGGTTCGGGGAAGAAAGGATTCCATGTTTTCTTCGCCCGAAACCATTGGAATTGTGTGGATTATAAAATTGGTACCACAAATTTACTTTTCTACCTCTTTAAAAGAATTTTAAGAGACAACATTCATTTTGCTTTCTTAACCTCTTTCGATAGGATCGAAATGTGTTGTAGCGCTAATTTGACTGACCATGTCGAAAGGCTATATAGTAAAAATGCATGTTGCTAACCCTCTCGAAAGCAAAACATTTTGACCTAGTCGAAGCCTTTTGTGTTGATTGTAATCTTTTCTTTTTAGTACGTTTTTCAAAACTGTGGCTTCATTTCGACCTTATCGGAACCTTATGTAACTTAATGAGTTGAAACCCTCTATAAACACCTTTCTCCAGCGTTGCCGAAACGTTCCAAATTCATATGACTTTAACTTAGAACCTTTCGACTCAATGTGTTTATAAGGTTTCGACAGCATTCATGTTTCTCTTAGAAAACTTAAGCCACTGTTTTTGACAGGGTCGAAGGGTCTTGGTATCTTATTTAATGAACTTTTTTTATTGTCTATACTTAAGTTGGTTTTAATCATTTCCTTCTAACAACATAGTTCTTGTTGAGCTTTCGGCATCACTGAAAGGTGCTAATTGGACCTACATTTTAACCTTCCCTTTTGACCATGTCCAAAGCTTAGAGAATATTTATATTTAAGCTTTTGAATTTATGGAAACGTGTTTTCTAAATGTTAATTTTTTAATCCCTTTTGAATCTGTCAAAAGTTCTTAATTTTTGATTTCTTTAACTTTAACATTCTTCAAAGAACTTGAAGTTTCATGTTTAAGTTGCTACAGTAGTTTTATTCCAAATTCTTGAAAGAATGTTAAGTACATAATAAACTGAAAATTTTAAATGAAATGTTTTCATCTGGTAAAAGCATGAGTTCTTCAAAGAAAATCGTAGCCACTTCCAATCATTCTCTCATATCTGCATAAGAAGAAGTAGACGACATCCTTAATGACTATGGAATTAGTTATGTGGAAGGTATCCCTCCTACAGTATCTGACACCATCAGCAACCCTCTCGAATGGTTCTTTGTTATACCACCATTCATATATGGCATGGAGGCTTCATCTCTTTTCCAGAGTTCCTATCAAAGTTCCTTTCTTATCTTGGAATTACACCAATCCAGCTATCCCTGAACATCTACACCTACCTTCTGTCTCTGGATTTGATAGCATTGCAGTCTGGACTCCCTTCTTTAAATGCTGAAGTGTTGAACCACTTGATCTGACTGCTCAAGCTTAGCATTCTAAATAGCCACATCTTTAAGGCAAACCTTAAAAAGAAGCTGATACCAGAGGGGGTTAACAAGTTTAGAGATTGGGAGAATCAGTTCTTCTTCATTAAGTGCTTCCCAAATATCAGTGGGACTTTCACTACCCCTCGTAAGTTCAGATTTTTTGTTTATTTCCCTTCTATTCAGTGGTTTTTCTTGTCTAATCTTTGCTTTTGTCAGGTTCCCCTTCTAAAGTGTTAAATGAGGAAGATAAGAGGATAGTAGAGTCTTTGATCGAAGCCTCAAGCAAGATCGGGAGTAGATTGATGTTGTTAACTCTGACAAATTTTAAAAGCATTCTTTTCCATGGGCAGGCCAAAGGATCCTCGGCAATCCTCCTTCTTTCCGACATAGTTCTCAAAGAAAAGGTTTCTTTTCTCTGGTTCCCACCAAACTTTTCTCCTATGTCACCCATCTATGTTGACCACTCCAGTAAGTGATAAACACTGTTCTTCTTATGTATTGCTATGTTTTTTTTCAAAATTTTCTACTGACTTATATTATGTCTGAATTCTTTTCGGTTGCTCCTTAAGTGGAAAACCTAGCAGTGGTCCTGCTTCTCCTTCCTCAACTTCACACGCGTCATCTTATTCGTAAGCCATTGCTAGGTCAAAGATGGCTGCTAAAAGAAAGTTAATCAAAACATCTACGACGAAGCCACCTCAAAATAAATTTAAAATTGTTGAGGTTCTTGATTTTCCACCGTTGGTCAAAGTGGAGTCGGTTAATGTTAGGGAGTCTTCAAAGAGTCCGTCAGTCGAAGCTCCTTATCTCCCAACCTAAGGAAACTCCATCCAAAGTCGATCCTCTTTCATGCGTCATTGTCTCCAGCTCTCTAGTTGTAATTGAGCAGATGCCAAAGGCATTGGGGACTTCAACCTTGACTCATGTTCTAAATCTTCCGGGACCATCAGCCTCCACACCTCTAATTGATTTCGAAAAGATGATCAGTTCTATATTAAAATTCTCCATCATTTACTTCAATTCAATCGTCGTCCTCCGTTCTTGGTTTGGTGAACACTGCTGATCCTTTCTCGAGCAACACCCCTGGTATGTGTTGCATTAATTAACAATATTATCCATGTTTTTCTTTAAGCCTTTTAGCATATTTTGTATTTTTCTATTAGATTTCCAAGAATCGGCTAGTTTTTGACAAGTAGGCATCTAAGTCATCAGTTGATTCCTCCAAGTTTCAGAAGGAGATTTCTGCCTTAAAGAACCAAGTTTCTTCTTTATCTACGGCAAGAGATGAAGCAACCTCTAAATTGGAGAGATTGAGAACTTTTCTCACCCAATCAAAATGTACTATTTTGGAAGAAAGAAAGGCTCACCAACTCCTCGCTGATGAAAATTTGATGATGCAATTAACCCTAAAAAACCCGACGAGGCAAAGGCCAGAATGGAAGCAAAGCATGCCACTTTGAAGAAAAAGTTGGAAAAGAACAAAACCTCCTTGAAACTGGCTATTAGCACCATTTTGGATGCGAAGCAATGAGTATTGCAATTCCTTGACTCGTCTCTTGAAGACATCATTGTGAACTCCTTTGAAGATGCCTTAATGCTCACTTATGCTGATAATGTTAGTAAGTGCTAGATTTGAGCTTCCCCTCTCTCGATCTGGCTCTCACTGATAGGGTGATGGATAAAATAAAAAAGATGGAGCAGGTATTGAAGTTGTCGAGAAGGAGGAAATTGATGCCTCAAACTTCTTTCTTTTGAAGTTTCTCCTTTTTAAATTGAGTACGACTCAGAGCATGAAGGCAACAAAGGTGATGCTACCGAAGAGGAAGGGAATAATGATGATGACAATGACGACGACGACGATAATGACGATGACGACGACGACGATGACAATATCAATGGTAGCTAAGGTTTAGGTGGTGATGGAGAAGGCCACACTAAGTCTTCTAACAATGATGGAGATGATAATTCAGGAGCTCCTAAGAAAGAGCCATTTCCTCACACAACAGTCCTGCCTAAATCTGCCGCCCCCTATGCTAGTCAAGAAGATCCTGCTTCTATTAATGTTGCAGAGCCGAGAGGAAAAGAGAAGATTTCTCAGACTTCTGTCTCGATATCTAAGGTATGTGATTCTCTGTTTAAATATCTTTCACTTCGAAGATAAAAATAGTGTAAATCATTTATTTTAGATAAGAAAGAAATCCATCCTTCCCTATAAAACTAAAATCGAAAGAAAATAAGTGGAGATAAGCAGATTATATAGGGAGTTAAAAAAGCAAATAAGGGAGCACAATGTACTTTCCAATAAATATCATAGGCTTAATAGAAGTGCATTAGTACCAACGTCTTTTAGGCATCAAGAAGCTGCCCCTAGTAACAAGAGCGCACCTTCATTACTACGCTCTCTTAAAAGAAAACCTAGAGTAAATCACCTTATTCTGAATATTGATTGAAGAGAGAATTATTTAGTTAATTTCTTATATAAGGCCTATTATAGAAACCCAATTGTTGGCTTCATATCTAGGTGAATTAAATAAGGTTTTACTTGGGCACTTTCATAAGAAATACTTGGACAAATTCGAATTTGATCCGCATCCTGAAGCTTACTGGAACTTACCCCGTGTCAGATCCATTCCCTAAGATCTCCCTCCCGAAAAACATAGCAGGATAAGGATAAGTTTATTTTTGAATTATTTACTAAATCTATCTTGTATTAACCAGATGAATAATTATAAACATGTAATAATAAATAATTTTTAAATATTTGATTCAATTTTGCCTTTTATACGTAGCTTCATTTTATTATATTTTCATAAAATGACTGTTTATTAGGCCAACTGGTTTCTAGAGTCCATTTAAGACAATATGTTAATAATAAATTGTAAACATGTAATAATAAACAATTTGTAAATATTTGACTCAGTTTTGCTTTTTATACTTAGCTTCATTTTATTATATTTTCATAGAGTGACTGTTTATTAGGCCAACTTGTTTCTAGAGTCCATTTAAGCCAATATGTTAAAATTAGATAAATTTATCTTCAAAGGCATCAATTTTACAATCTTCCAAATTATCAAGATACTGATTTCATAAAGATTTACAAAAACTATATTTGGAACATCCTCATGTCCGTATTGATTTCCATGGTGATGAAAAAGAAAAGCAACTTAAGGAAATTAGGACATTCCATACTAAGTTAATTTTTGGCAAGTGATAGTCCTCAGCTGGGAAGTGGGACTATAACAAATGTCCCTTGGTTATTACTCTAGAAGGAGTCAATATTCCTTTTGATTCGACAGTTACTCTTTCTATTAATTCATTATATAAAGTTAGAAATGCAATTTTTCAGCTTTAGATATAAAATAAATGTCTATTGTATCTTTTAGTTTTTGCTGTCATTTGAGTTATAATCTTTTATCATGATAATAAAGAGATTTTTCATTTTGATTTTGACTCCATTTTGTTTCTTTTTCTATTTAAATAGGAGTTACAATTATCAACGGCTACTCTCTCACTTGATTCAGCATCGTGCTTTACTAATCTTAGAGATAAGCTGTTGACAGAATTTGAAAGGATCAAACTCTTGATGATACGTTACTCGAATGCTTCCATGGAAATTCCAAAGCTTTAAGATGGCATAAAAGATATTTACTTTTGAAAACTATTGCTAGCAATCTTAATGATCAAATTGCCGGCTCAGAGGCTGATATCAAAAGTAAAGAAGAAATGATTTCTGCACTAAGGGATAAGTAAAGTCAAATCCTTCAATTGACTTTGATCATAAAATGTCAAAACTCTTTCAAAAAATTACCGATTTAGAGTTCAAACTGAAGGATAGCCAAGCTCAGTGCGAATCGTTAGAATATATTATAGGGGATTATATTCAAAGTATCGATTTATCGACTCCCCTCTACTCCTTCTATTACTAAACATACAAGGTCTATATCCCTCGATTTTCAGAAATTCTATACAATAATTAATCCCCTTTCTGGCTTGGACGAGAGGGTAGGAAAGTCAAGTTTGAAGTGGCAAAGTAATTAGATGAACAACAAAGCATTAAATATTCACAATGTATAAACGAGTATTCTGCCAAAATTTAGAAACTTGAGCGCGACAACTATTTCATTCAGAAGTGCATCGCAAAATTAGAAAGGTGAAATAAAACCCATAGAGGCGTGAACAGATCTTTCAGTCATGTTCTATAGACTAACACCGATGCGGTCGACGATGCAGATAGGATAAGGAAGAAAGAAAAGAAGCTCAAAGAGCACCTTCACATCGCAATTCGTCACATAATTGATCCTTCGATTGCTGAGAATCTGAAAAGGCCACTCAAGATTTGTGATTGATTTGTATTCATGAATTGTATATACTTGTCTTATATATTTATAAATAATTTTCATAAATCATGTAAATCAAATAAACTTTGTAAATATCACTTAATTTGTGATTCTTTACTATAATGTCATTTTTGAAGCGCTTGTTTGATAAATCATACTATAATTTCTTTATTTACTGAATTCTTTTATCCTTTTTTGCTGTTTTAGTTTCCCTGAAAAGTATGAAGCAAACAATATTCCCAATCGTTAGCTCAACATTGATATATAAGTCTATGTTTGTCATTCATGTAGATTGAAAAATTATCATGTGAATCGCACGAAAAATAGTTTATATGCAATGTATAAATCCCATCTTTAACCACGATGAGAAATAATTAAGCATTTAACTCTAACCATTTTGTTGGAATGTCCGAAGTCTGTTGATAGAAAACCCTACCCAGAAGCAGGGATTTGTATGTGAGAGAGTCATTTCTAAAGAGCTAAATGTGGAAAAATCCAGAAATCATTATCAAAAGAATCCAAAAATCATTAGCTAAATATGGTAAAGCAAATAGTCATTTCTGGAGAATATTCTTTGACCCAGATTCGGCCATTTATGATAGAAATCCATAATAGAAACCCATAATAGAAATTTCAAGCCCATATTTGGCATTAACAAGTAATAATCTCGCAACCCAGATTTGGGTATAATAAAGAATATGAGTGATAGATAAAGATTGAATACCCAATTCGGGTATTAAAAGATGAATTTCAGAAATGAGGGTTCCGAAACCTAGATTTGGATATTAATAAAAGAAATTTAGAAATGGAAGTTTCAAAACCCAGATTCGGGTATTAATAAATTCTGCCTTCTTTGACATGATTAAACCATTTAGGCCTTGTACAATGGTAATCCGATTGGCTGCTTCTCAAGCTTAGACATCTTAGTCCATATTCTGATTTGCCACTTCTTAGGCCCGAAAATCATAGTCTACAAGAGATATACCGCTTCTTAGATTCAAACATCTTAGTCCATTGCTTGTTGAGCCTCTTCTTAGGCTTGGACATCTTATTTCATTATTTGTTGAGCTTCTTCTTGGGCTTGGACTACTTAGTCCATTGTTTGCTGAGCCTCTTCTTGGGTTTAGACATCTTTGTCCTTTTTTATTGAGCCTCTTCTTGGGCTTGAACATCTTAGTCCATTGTTGTCTAGTGCTCTTGGTTAGCTCATTTTAGAGGCTTGAACCAAGGACTTACTTAACCTCCCTCCGAGAGGCGCCCTGCCCTGGCCATAGCTTGGCACGAACAGGGGCTTGTTAGATGCTCTAACCTTGCCATGGCGTAGCACAGATAAAGGCTTACTCTGTCCTCCCTCTAGGAGGTGCCTTACCCTAGCCATGGCGTGGCGCAGATAGTGGCTTGTTAGGTGCTTTAACATGGCCATAATATGACACAGATAAAGGCTTACTTCCTCCCTCCAAGAGGTTCCTTGACCTGACCAGAGGCGCGACTAATGGCTTGCCTTGTGCTTTAACTTGGCTATAGCATAACGCGGTTAAAGGCTTGCTCCGCTTGGGAGGTGTTCTGCCCTAAGCAACTCGGCGTGGATAGAGGCTTTCTATTGTCTAAGGTAGTATCCGAATGTAAGGATTATTTTACTCCTAACCATGTAGATCATTCTAAGTAAAGTAACTCTACGTTGATTTTTCTTATTCACTTTACAAATTCATTAATCTTTCCTTGATGGAAGAAATTAATTACATCCCCTCTAGGGCTCTACAATGATTGGTCTCATGTTCATTTACCTTGTGATAGTGAAGGTAGGATCCACTTAGATTCCTTTCATGTTTTGGTTTCTTTTTCTGCGATGACCAATAGTTAAGTGCATCCTTGGTTAGTGAGTAGACATTCTCTATTGATGTTTTCAAGTTGCATTCTTTAGGAAGTCTGGACTTGAAACTTGATTCTTGAGGTTGGCGTTTTGATTTTTTGCTCTTTGGACTTGTAGTTTCACACTCTTTGATCACTTCTCTTTTTTTCACCTTTTGTAGTCCTTGTGTTGGAAGTGTTCTTATTGTAATTTGTTGCCATTTATGTGCAAAGGCATTGTAGTTGGCCATTATCTCTTTTTCAAAGATTGTGCCATAGGTATAATGTTGAATAGGTATCCTCATTTTACCGAATACATTATCACTTCCACTTTCCTTCTTCCTAAGGCAAAAATAGGGGTAGGGCCAATATGAAAGGGGTTGAAGCTCCATTTCTTAGGGTCATATGATTCTACCTTTTTCTTGTTGATAATTCTTAGAGCTTCTAATCTTAACCTTTGCTCTTCATTTTGGTCATAATCCTTGATGATTTTTAGGGGCATCCTATCCTATGTGGTTCGAAAGACTCTTGCTCAGATCTTTTGAGTCTTCTAGCCATGATGATGTTGGACCAAAGTAGATAAGCTCAAAAAAGAGTTAGGTTAGGTTAGAGACAAATGGTATTAGGTATTCAACCTAGTCGGAGGTTCAAGCCCTCCTTCTAGCACCAAAATATTAAAAAGAAATCTTGTCAACACCCTAATGTAGAATTTAAGGACAAGGTCAATTCATTGTGATTTATTTGGATGAGTTGAGGAGAGTGGAACACTTATATTTTCTTTGGAATCCTTTCGAACAAGCTACGGTCGTAACGATTTGCTTTGGTCAACCTTTTGACTCGGTTGAAACAGTTGGTCTCGTTCCTTATCAACCTTTCAATCTTGTTAAGATGATTGGTTTGCCCTTAAAAAGCTCTCTTTTCGAAGTAGATACAGAACCCAAATGGATAACCTCAGGAATCACTAGGTATAGGCTGACTTAGTGGGTTTCCCCTTTGCGAAAGTATTAAGTCATTGAGTGGCTTGCACTTCCATCAAGAATTTGAGATAGAGGTATCAGCCCTTTCGAAAGTTGTAGAATTAAATGTCTTGGGTTTAGATTGGAAATCTCAAGTCAATGAAATTTGGAATTAGGTTCTGATCTTGTTAAAAGATGGATTCTTAGTCACCTTGTGTTTGGTTTGGGTTTCAATGTTTCTAGTGGATTAAGAATAGGTTTCGACCTTATCGAAAGCAGAAGTCCAAAGTAAGTTAGCCTGAAGAATATAACTGAAGTCACTTGAATAGGATAGGTTTCGATCGGGTCGTAGGGACCTTTCGATATAGTCAATACCTGTAACACAAGGTTAGATCTGACAAAAGTTTGAGAAATAGTAAAGTAATTAAAAATTCAAGACCTTCCTTTATTAGCTCAAAGAATACTTTATTAATCAATTTCCCTAATTCGATTTATAAATTAATGTTTTACAGCTCTTTTAATTAATAAAATT
The DNA here is from genome assembly GCA_030765085.1 of Allium cepa. Taxonomy (NCBI): domain Eukaryota; kingdom Viridiplantae; phylum Streptophyta; class Magnoliopsida; order Asparagales; family Amaryllidaceae; genus Allium; species Allium cepa. The sequence goes on along the minus strand of CM060937.1, from coordinate 869,103,854 downwards.
AAATTTAGAATCAATGAACACGGATCCCAAAACTAGACCCCTTGGGTCTTATTTACAAATGTGGGCCAGCACTTTTCGACCCCAATGCTTTCAACGTGGTCGAAAAGTGGTTGCTGTGTTGAAACTAGTATGCTTCCGCCTTTGTCGAAAGGATCGATTGTGCTTTCCTCCTCTATGTTGCTTTGTAAGAGATTTCGACTATGTCTATAGGCTTTATTCAGTTGTTTCAAGGTGTTGAGATGTTGATGATTGATTCCGAACTCTTTCCTGTGACTTGTAGCGGAACCTCCCTGGACAGTAATGGCTTTCACCTGTTTGAAAGGCTTGGTTTAGCTTTCGAAAGAGTTGTTTTGGCTAATACATGCTTTCGAGTGGTTTGAGTGAAGGCAAAACCTTTGATTTCGAAAGGTTTGGCACGTATATGAAGAGTTGTCCTCCATTGTCTTTGGAAGGTGTTGCGTCAACTAATTTGAAAGGTCTTCGATCTTGTGGAATCACTTGCTTTGAAAGGTGGTCACCGAAGGTGAAAGGGTACTTTCGACTCCTTCTACCCCTTTGAAAGGTGAAGAACCTTTTGGCTTTTGGTTGTGGCATCCTTTTGACCTCTTCGAAAGGTTTTGAAGCTTTAGGACTTTGGCTGTAGCATCCCTTCAACTCTTTCAAAAGGTTTGGTTGGAGTCTTTTCCTCTTGTTCTTCTTTATCTTCTGCTCAAATAGGTTTCGGCTAAGTCGAAAGGAATTTTTGGTGGTAACATGAGTATACTTAAAAAGTTGAGATAAGTATCTCAATATTCATTAATTGTTGAAAAGATTAAGATGGTTTGTGAATAAATCTTATGAAAAGGTATTTTAGTACAAGTAAATTCAAAGTGGTTTTAATTAATGACAAGATTAATCAAAGAGGATTAATGGTTGTTCATGTGCTTAATGATGCTTGGTTTCCATATGAAATTAATTTTTTAATTTGATTGTTTGTTTGATAGTTAAATAATTGACTATCAAATCTAGGCCGTTTTTAAACTACTATTGTTGATTCAAAGAGATAGGGATTAGATATATTATTTGACTTCGAACCGACATAAGCGTTCGAATTGAATACATCTTGAAGATGATTAAAGATGAAATTCTTTGAAGTGCAAGGGATACTTGCTACTAATCCTGAGGGTGATGTAAAAGGATGTAGTAGAAGTAGTGCCTTCGGTTTTTTTATATCCTCAACAAATTGTACAGATGAATACTGGCATTGCATTGTGTCTTCGAGGGCAGTGTTAGAATTCCAAGTGGGATTTGCTAAAATGGTAAAGCGTACCATTGATCCTTACACTTTTTAATGACTAAAGCAAGGAGGTGCTGATCGGCTAAGTGAGTTGCTCCCATTAAGGTATGATCATTATCTAGATCAGTATTTATGGACTTATGTGTGCTAGTGTCTCGCTACAGTTGTTGGCCAGCAACCGAGGGTTTATCATATTTGGTACTATCCAGAAGGGATAGTCCAGTCCTATGTAGCAGAGGTGCAAATGTTTTGCAGCCTTGGTACATCTTCTCTAGATTTGTACTGTACGAAAGGTAGACCTTTACCATTTCATTTTAAGGAATTCAATCTCCAATACATGCTTTTCAGACTTAGTTGTATGCTTAATATGCTAGAATGTGAGATGCAAGCATTCCAGTTATGTTATATATTTTTTAAACCTTGGACATTATTATAATATCACTAAATTTTCTATCTTAAAGTTTTTTGGTTATTGTAAGGTAAAAATCCATTTATTTTTATGTGTGGCATGGTCATACAAGATACCTTTATTTTAAAAGCTTTTATGACATTAGACATCCATATAATTTATGCTTCTCATGTTGGTTTGCCAGTCTTGCCAGTCTGATCCGGGCATTATTTTCTTATAATGCTCATGTTAGCTCGATTATATTTTTGATGTACTTTTGGATGCTTTAGAGCTTCAGGGGATGAGTTGGATGCCACCATGACGTATTCATGTATATTTTATTTACACTGCATTTGTTATTTTGTATTTATCAGCTTTTGTGAGAACTTGTTATAACTGTCTAAGCTGATGGTAGGTTAGCAACTCTGATTTATGTATATATCATAGTTTTCCTTTGTAAAGATCATAGGAATATTACATATTACTCATCACATTGTGAGATTCAGTTCCGCCTTTTCTTTTTTTCCCACCCTAACAATCTGTCTTTCTGGTAATTAGATGTGCGGCATCTGAATACCATGTATGTATTAGTGTCAACTTCTGAGGATCGTAAAGGTGGGACATTACATATATTTTTCTCTAACTCGTTTATAAAGGTCATTAATATTATACTTAGCACTAAAAGCATACGAGGTAGGTTTATCTATTTTTTAGATTATAGAATGAAGTGTCTAGGCCATGCTTTGATGCAACTAGTGCTTTAGCTCATCTGACATCAATCTTTCATGAGGAAAAGTTAAATTAGAATATCGGAACTAAGTATTGCATACGAATCGTGATTTCTATAAGCGACCACTTTTAACAGGATAGTCGAACAATCGACCATCGAACTTAACCAATTATTAACTTAGATCTTGAAAAGAATGTTTTTAAAGATAATAGATGTATGGAATGGTTTTGGTTTTGTAGTGACAATGTTAAATCAGCATTAGTCTTAAACCTTTTGAATAGATTTGTTAAAATTCTTAGATCCTTAAAAAGGATATTATGTAGGAAATTATAATTATGGATAAAGTATTGAAAGAGTACAAATGAACAATAGAGAATAATAAATAATATTTTGTTATATAAAGAAGTTTAACTAATAAACAAGGTCTTAATTAATAAAAAATTAGTTAAAAAAGGGGGATTAGAAGTCGCTTATGTGAGTTAATCATGCTTTATATGTTTACTCGTTTATGGAAAGCATTTAATTGTCTAATTAGCACTAAATGCCGATGAAGTAGGCTTTCCTATCAATGGGAGTTAAGACTGATGTTCTAGTGGGGATATGAGTAATAAAGCTTTAATCTGCCGACTTCGCTCTTGATCGAGGGATGGTATATTGAAAAAGTGGCAAGTATACGATACTTGGTTTCCATATGCGATTATTCTCATTATTATTGAATGACCAAATTTGTCAGTTCAGTCTTGAAGGGACCGGGATCGGTAAGTGTTTTATTTATAGAAAGCCACTTTAAGACTAAGAAACATATTCTATCGCTTAGAAGTGGATCTATTTGAAATGCTAGAATCCATGTGTGGTTTCAAGATCTATTCGAGATGTGGGAATCCAATTAGGGATTCGTTTTTTGTTCAAGTGACGAAGATTCGTATAAAAGATGCCAAATGTGACCTTAACATCAGAATTGCCTAAAAACAGAATAGGCTTCACAATCTCGGGTTTAACTGACTCATGAAGGTATATCAAATCCATATATAGATAATGCTTATGATATATTGCGCATGGGAATTGTTGATACTTGGGTCAACATCGTTCAAGAAAATGTTCAGACGATTTGCCAGTAGCATTTACTTTAATGGTATATTTTATCTAGAGATGTACGGCGCTTAGAAGGTGCTTTCTAACCCTTGTACAAAAGATTGGATTTCGGCTTGACCGAAGGGATCTCAATAAGGAAATCCATTAATGAATGTTCCTAATCGGTTTTGATTGTGCCCTCTAATATGTTGTGGAATGTAACCAATGTTACCATTCAAGCTATGTTATATATTTATATTCCTCACCTTAGACATTATCTTTTATACAACTTTATGTTTAGATGATGGTATTTTAAGGGATAACCGATATGGCATTCCACACGGTTTCAAAAGCACCATTAAATGCTAGCTACATATCTTCTAAGTTTCTCATACCAGACTTATGTATGACCCTTGATTTTGTTTCCTCAAATTCCTCGCATACTCTTTCGAGTGGTTAAGAAAGATATGTTTTCATTGATGTTTATTGGAACTCTTGGAGATGGGACAAATATTTTACTTAACATAATATTCTTATGTCCACTGCATTATTATATTTTATATATTAGCATTTATGAGGACAGATTGTTATAATTGTCCAATTTGATTATAAAACTTAGGTATTGTAACTCTAAAATTTCTGTATTGCAGTAACCCTTTGTGCTGTTCTTTTAATATTATTAATTACCATTTCGCTAGTGAGATTCTGATATTGTGTTCCTTCTTCCTTGTTGTATTTCATTTTAGCCTAATAGTTCGTCTTTTCGGCACTTGCGTGTTCGATAGGTATGTATCGTGGATGTATTGATGTCGACATTCAGTGGTCGAAAAGGCATGTCGTTACATATCTCATATGTCACGTGATATTTAACGCTATATCAATCTATTATTTTGCATTAACTAGCAATAGTTTTGAAGAATATCAATCATTATTTTAAGTGTTGGAGGAAATAATTTTTCAAACAAACATCTTCACATTCCCAATATCTGTTTTTAGTATATTGCAAATGACAATGTGTAGACCATATTAAGAATCCTAAAGCACTAATTTTTTAGTTTTAATCGTACTTTTTTCACCCTTCTTCACAAGTCTTTACGTAAATAAAACTTTACATATTTAATTATTTTGTAGGTTTTATTTTATGTGAGCACTTTATCAACATAACAATATTTTTTAAGAGCTGTTTTTTAATTATTTTTTTGTTCATTAAACCTAATTGGTAAGTTACCTTGTAAAAATTCTTTTTCTATTTATTACTGTACAAAACAAACTAAAAATAAAGAGCATTAAAGTTATATATTCAACATATCGATAAAAAACTAGATAAAGGAAGTAATTAATATGATATCAAGATTACTTATTCGATAATTTAGCTCAAATTGAAAATAAAGAAATGACACACACACATGAGTACTTTGGCATGTGCGATGCATGAGTCCGTAAGGAATTAGTATTAAAATACGCTGGACTATTTATATGGAAAACACCATGTAGGCTATTTATGTGATATTCAATGTAACCAAGGTCAATTGATCTCGTCCTTGGCACCAAAATCATTGTTAATCCTAGTAGCAGCCGTAAACCTTAACTGAATAGAAATAAAGGCATAAGAGTAATATTTGTCAATAGCTTGACCGTGTCAGCTAAATGGTTAAATTTAATGATGACGCAACTATTGTGGGCCAATAAATTAGACAACAGTTATACAATACACGATAAGTCTATTATACTTTAAGCTAATATATCCACAACCGTACATTCACATGTTCATGAATAATAAAGTAAAACGGTAAATTAAAATTTCTGAAGGAATAACTGTAATATAGAGTCAAATGTAATTTTATGAATTGGTTAGGTAAAATAATTCACAGTCCTAATACAAAGACCATTATTTACGTGTTAATAGACAATTACTTTGTGGAGTTTAAATGTTAATACATGTACATGACCACAATATTGGTAAGAACGCTTTTCTTTCTTAAATCAATGGCGATTCATTCTGAATTAATCAACTTTTAAAAGCAACATATTCTAGCATACTAGAATAAATAAGTGAAAGTGGTATCAGTCATGCATGATAGATTCAATAGAGCCAAAGTGTAAGTCATTTCACAGTGTAAAGTTGACAGTAACTGTATGATATCAATCATGCAGGATCATGCAGGATATATATGTAATAGAACTAAAGTGTAATCCATTTCATAGTGTAAGGTAACAAATACATGTCTTGTTCTATCTTTTTGCGAATAAATTATCTTACAATGAGACACCACATTTTTACAGATTTTAAACAACAAAAGAAAATAGACTTACTACCTTATATAAATAAATAGCATTCGGTTCTAATATATTCAGTTCCTTTGCTAGTACTTTCAAAATCATCTAATCATTTATTGTATTACAATGATTATTCATAATTTTGAGTAATTTCATGTTCCTAGAAAGCAAATGTTTATGGAGGATTGTCATGTTGCTATCTGCAAAAAACCTCCACTACATTAAAAAAAACATATACTGTTATTTTTCCTTAACCAAGCATGAAAATACATATATGGCCAAAATCTGAACTTAGTTCTGTTTCCAAGTTCAAGGTTCAATAAATACACACCATACAATATAAACCAAGAATGCATAAGGTGATGTTCATGAAATCAAAAATTCAGATGTAGCAAAAAAATCTCCCACAAACCACTGGACTTTCAAGTTAAACATTAAAGTAACTTTCATGCGAGCCAATGTCTTCACCCACGTTTTAACCATCAGTAACACTTGTTATAAGCTACAAAATTATTAAGTTCAGGTATCTAAGTACTATTCATCCAAACCGTATCCTTAGAAGGTGAAGAACGAGTACTCAAGATCAACTTATCGATAACAAATAGAAATAAATGACAGTTCACCTTGTCTAATTGTTCCAACACCTCTTCTCTGTTAGCGTCCACTTCCTTACTCTTATTGATCTTAGAATCTAGAAGGAACTTTGATATAAACAAACATCATGATCAAAAATACAATTTAAAAGAAAAAAATAAACCAAAACTTCAATAAAACTTTAGAAATAAAAGGTTGACTTAAAGAAAATTTCAGCGTACTTTGTCTAATTCCAGACTTATAAGTTGATTGACATCAGCGGGCTCCATGGTAGAAAATGATTTTGAAACGCAAAATTGTTTCATAGTGTATGCTATTATCCCGTCTTTTGGAAACGTCGTGATATCGAGGAATTGACTGGGAACCAAAGATCATTTATCCTGAATATCGATTGAATGCAGGTTCGCTATGGATGTCGATAAATTTTATCCGAGTCCGGATCAAATTAAAATTGATATGGCGAGACAAGTAAAGATATGAAAGCCAATGTTCCAAATTTCAAGTCAATCAAATTTCATATGCTCAAGATATGATCGAACCAAAATCAAACAATCAACTTGTTCGCATCCATCAAAAAACCAAAGAAAGTCTTCATTCGCATCCATACCGCAAAGAATCAGCTCTCTTAGCATCGGTTCTGTTTGAATCCATTTGGAATTACACTATTTGTATCCATCCAGAATGGGCCTTGTTCGTGTCCATCGAGCGTCGTCTGTTCGTATCTATCCACCAGGATCGACTTTGTATCCATCAAACCATTAATTTGTATTGATCAATTGACATACACTGCACTCGTATCGATCAGCCAGTGATCGATGCGAACATAGCAAGGCGAAACGTCACAACATATACTAATAATCGATCAATACGAACAGAACAATAATCGACCAATACGAACAAAGTAATGATCGATTGATACGACCAGTATGGAATGCCCTTATAATTGATTGATACGAATAGAGCTGTAGCAATCAATACGAATAAGATGCTACCGATCGATATGAATAAGGTACATGCACAAGGAAGACTCGATCGTTTGGCATCAAAAGTGGATCGATCCGAGGAGTTAGCGCCACATCAACTTGTATGTGCTCAAGAACAAATCGAACAAATCAATATGAAGTGTAACGATACAAACTAGGCAGCCTAGAGAAAATGCAAGCTTCCAACGATCATAACTCGCAACTTACAAGACCAAATGCTATGAAATTTTCATAAGAGCTTATATGCAACCTAAATAATGTTCATGCTAAATTTTGACTCCATTGGGTAAAATCTTGATCGATAAGAAATTGGTTCGTATCGATCATGGACAGAGTGCAAATCACATATGATCGATCAGATGGACCCGCTCACATGCCAGAAGAGGTCTCCCATGATCTGAGCAAGATATTTGCAGCCTATGCCTATAAATAGCCTCTCAAAGCCTATAGAAAAGGGACTTTTGATTCTCCTACGTCCATGTTCTTCCAAGATCATTAATGTACTCATAAACTACTGTTCTATTTGAAAATTATTACTGTAATCCGCCGTGACCATTGAACAAAAGTTAATAAAGTCATTCAATCCGTAGTGGACGTAGGCAATTCGCCGAACCACTCTAAATCATTGTGTCTCTGTGCATTTTTCTTATCCGTTTTTGGAGTATTTGTTAGATAATCCTCTTTTTCCATTTATTTTCTTCATTTTATCTCTTCAAATACTTCCAAAGAGTGTTGTGTCCAATTTTGTTACAAACACTTTGGTGCTTTCACTGAGAACGGAAAAAACCTAGTTTTTCTCCTGCTCTTTGGATGTATTATCGATATTGAATTGCACAAATCCAAGAAGGAGATTCAGATCTCGAGTTCAAAGTTCTTCCATCCTAGTCAGATTAGCATTAGTCTAGGAAAGAGCTTAGCTATCCATCATGGTTAATATAAGGACCACTACTACTGCTGTAGATTCAGAAGGATGTGGTAAATAGAATTCTACACAACCGCTTCCGACGGACCAGAATGCTGCTGGTTCATCAGATTCATAAGGCCCTATTACTAAGGAAGAGTTTCAGATGCTAATGCAATAGTTGACACAGAGCCGTAAACAGCTTACTCAACAACTGCATGCTAATGCAGAATTGACCAATCAGTTGAATCGCCAAAGGTGTAGAAAATCGAGGATGGATCAGGCTTCCTATTCATCGACTAAAAGTTTAGCCTCATCAGACTATCACCATAGATCTACACGCTCACGATTAGGTGGGAGTTATACTCAAGCTATAGGACATCAACATGCGCTTAGCCTTGGGCAACCAAGAGTTGGCCCGTCAACCAGCCATTAGACTGGACCCTCCTTCCGAGGAGGTACTATTCCATACCATGCTACAGAGAACCGCACTACCACCTCTGCTACTGAATCAAGAACCGATGCCCGAAACCAAATAGATCCGATCCCCTATGAGCCTGACCTTGCTCTAGAACCTTATGTTCTTGAGAACGTAGAACCAAGGAGGCGAGATACGGTGCATCGACAGCGACCGACCCCTAGTCGCGTTGTGGAACCCGACCACACCTTGGCCCAACATTCTCAAAATATCCAAATGCCGGACAACCCGACGATGATCCATCGGATGAGCCGAGAAAGTCAAGGCCTCACCAATGACGATTTGGAAATCACCCAGATTCATACTCCTTTTACTGATGACATACATTATGTTGAACCACCTCGGCGATTCAAAATGCCACCTCTACCTATGTATGAAGGGTACTCCGATCCCAAATAGCACATTTTGAAGTACGAATGGTCACTAAATGCTGCACGAGCTGATGATGCTGTCAAGTGTCGAAGTTTCCCAATCTCTTTGGGTGGTTATAGAAACTATGCGGCTTACTCGTTCACCACCCCGTTCTATTTCATGTTTTGACCAATTAGCAACTATGTTTGTCGCAGAAGTTCCACATGCATGTTGCGAGGCCGAACGATGTCAATACTTTGTCTAGTGTCACTGAAGCTCCTGGAGAAACACTTCGACGTTATTTGGAGAGATTTCATGCTGCATGTGTGGAAATTTGCAATCCCAATGATAATTCAATTCGGATAGCACTAATTAAAGGAATTGATCATAATTTAGAATTCGGCAACTAGTTGGTCGGAAAACCTCCTGCGTCAATGGACCGTTTCTATTCCAAGGCCGCCCTATTCTTGAGAAGGGAGGATGCGAAACTGTCTAGGAAAAAGGATAATGCAGGGCCAAGTATAGAAGGGATTTAGAGTAATATAGCTACTAAACAAACTGGGAAGAGCTCCGAAAAAGTGCAACTAAATATACAAAATAAGCAGAATGAACAAAGATGCAGTGGAAATCAAAATAAGAAACGAGATCAGAATCGTGATCCACGACGTAGAGCTCTAATGTTTGATAATTATACTCCTTTGAATACATCATTGGAGAGCGTGTATTTACAGACCTGTAGTATACCATTCAACACAAGATACCTATGCCAAAACCATCGTTCGAAAAAAACAAATCCAGATGGTAAAGTTTTGCAGATTCCATGATAGCTACGGCCATAACACAAATGAGTGCAGTCATTTACAGGATCTTCTTGAGAAGTTGATTCGTGAAAGAAAGTTGGAACAGTTCATGTGGGAGCCGTAGTCTGGAGGTGCGAGCCCATCAAATTAGAACCGTGTATCTCATCAAGCAAGATAGGAGGAACCTATTCGTACCGGTGGGAGGCTGGTGATAAACACTATTAGTGGTGGTCCTCATCCAGTAGACCTAAGCTGGAAGGAAATGGAGTCGTATGCCAATTCCATTTGGCATGCGAGCTTCGAGGGTTGTAGAAATCTGGAAGATGGGGCTCCAACCAAGCATTAGAAAACGATGACTAACGACATCGCATTTCGAGATAGAGATGATGACAGGGTTGAAGCCCCAACTATTGATCCACTTGTCATATCATCTTAAGTAGATCCCGTTTGGATGAAGATGATCTTAGTCGACAGTGGAAATTCCGTGAATATATTATTTAAGCGAGCATATGATCAAATGAAGATGGCTGCTAGACAAGCTTATTATGTTACTGAGCTATGAGAGAGACAGCGAAAGGAAAAAAGAAAGGATGTAGAGGAATCTTTCTGCATCCGGTTTAAAGGAGATTGACACTAACACCTGGGCATAGGCCCAACCACCCCAACCAATTCCTAAGGGATCTTCACCCGAGAATACTGAAAGTGAAGATGAAATTAAAGGGAGTCAAGCCTCCCTAGCCGAACTGACGATCGATGTCTCGATCGATGATATTGATAATTCTAAATTGATGAAAATTGGATTTCAGCTAAGCCAAAAAAATGCAAGAGGAATTGGTTGAATTTCTTTGAGCAAACCTTGACGTGTTTGTTTGGACACATTCTGACATGTGTAGGATATACCTGGACATCGCGAGCCACACATTGAATATTGATCCGCGGCATGTCCCGGTCAAACAAAAAAGGTGTGGTATGGATCTAGAGAGATCTGCCGCCCTTATAGAAGAGGTAGATAAGCTTAAATCGAACGGATTTATTTGAGATGCATTATACCCGGAATGGGTGTCTAATCCTGTGCTTGTCCGAAAGCCAAATGGGAAATGGAGAACATGTGTTGACCACTCAGACTTGAATAAAGTATGCCCCAAAGATAGCTTTCCACTTCCCCGAATTGATCAACTCGTAGACCCAATGGCTGGACATGAACTATTATCTTTTGTGGATGTACACTCTGGCTACAATCGATACCAATGCACTTACCTGACCAGGAGCATACTAGTTTCTTTACCGATATAGGACTTTACAACTACAAAGTCATGCCTTTCGGACTCAAAAATGTCGGAGCAACTTATCAACAATTAGTCAATAGAATGTTCGCTAATTAGATTGAAAAAACTATGGTGGTATATGTAAATGATATGCTGGTAAAGTCACGATTCTCCACTGATTATATCAAAGACCTAGAATTAATGTTTAGCATCCTTCGAGAATATTGAATGAAGCTCAATCCGCTGAAATGTCACTTTGGGGTTGCATCCGGAAAATTCCTTCGGTTCAACGTCAACGCTCAAGGAATCAAAGCCGATCCTAAAAAAAATCTGGGCAATTAGAAATCTTGAGACTCCAAGAACTATAAAGCAAGTCCACAGCCTCAATGGGAAAGTAGCAGCACTAAGCAGGTTCATTTCAAAATCTACTGACAAATGCATTCCCTTCTTCGATTTGATCAGAAAAGTAAAGCGGAATTTTGAATGGACTACATAATGTAGGAGCGCATTTCGAGCAATAGTTCAACATTCTCTACACCACCCATTCTGACAAAGCCTATTGATCACGAGAGACTGTATATCTATTTGGAGGTTTCAAAAAAAGCAATCAGTGCTGCCCTAATTCAGAAAGAAGACCGAATACAAAAACCAGCGTACTACATTAGCAAACGACTGACTGGTGCCACGAGAGACTATCCGAAATTAGAGAAATTGGCTTATTGTATTGTTATTGCTTCAAGAAAGCTTCGTCCATATATCTAGGCCCATCCTATCACCGTTTACACCGACCAGCTGTTACGACATGCACTGATGTGGCCTAAGACGTCTGGAAGGTTACTCAAGTGGAATATTGAACTAAGTCAGTTAGACATTACTTACATCCTAAGGCGAGCTATTCAAGGACAAGTCCTACCAGATTTCATAGCTAAATTCACTATCTCGGAGGACTTGCCCGAAACCAATGAATCTCCCAAGTATGTATGGAAGCTATATATATTGATGGCACATCAAATGACCGTTGCTCGAGTGCCCGTGTTGTACTAGAAAATTCCGAAGCTCAATCTATATGCTATTCTTTAAAGTTTAATTTTCATGCAACCAACAACGAAGCCAAATATGAAGCCATGCTTACCGGATTAAGACTCGCTAGAGATTTAAAGATTATCGCTGTTGAGATTTATTGTGATACATAGTTAGTTGTGTTTCAAGTCCGGGGGTAATACCAGGCCAAAGACTGTTGACTAGCTGCTTATCTAGCTCGGGCCTGGAGATACTGAATGAATTCGATTATTATGCTATCTATTGCATCCCCCAAGAGCGCAATTAGAAACGTGATTCACTAGCTATGTTAGCCAGTACAGTAGAAGCTCAACAGATGGGGCTTGATCCAGTGGAAATGTTACCTTCTCTCAGCATCGACCAGATGGAGATAGATTGGGTATCTGAAGTCCTTCCCGAAAAGGAGTCATGGATGACTCCATTCAAAAATTATCTCGAATATGGGATACTGCCAGAGCGTAGGAGTGAAAAAACAAGTTCTTTGAAACACTTCGCATTTTACTAATCAGAATGTAGTAATGTATTGAAGAGGGTAATTTTTTCCTTTGCTCCAGTGTAACGCTCATAATGAAATTAAACGAGCATTGCACGATGTACACAAAGGAGAATGTGGTGATCACACCGGGGGACAAGCTTTAGCTAAGAAAATACTCCAATATGGATACTATTGGCCGACCGTGAATCGTGATGCATCAGACTCGCTAGAAAATGTGACAGATGTCAAAAATTCGCTCAAATTCCTCAAGCTCCTCCTACCGAAATAAATCAAATGGACATTCCATGGCTGTTTGCAGTCTAAGGAATTGATATTACTGGTTCTCTACCTATTGCCAAAGGTGGTGCGAAGTACGCCATCGTCGTGGTAGATTACTTTACCAAGTGGGCAGAAGATGAACCCCTTGCTACAATCACAACGAAGAAAGTAATCAACTTTGTAGTACGCAACATTGTCTGTCGATTTGGTCTCCCACATACCATCATCACTGATAACGGGACCCAAGTCGACTGTGTTGATTCAAGGATTTCTGCCAATGTTTTCACATTCGAAAGAAGTTCTCTGCAGTTGCGCACCCTCAAGCGAATGGGCAAGTTGAAGCTGTTAATAAATTTATCAAGTCAATTTTGAAGAAATGACTGGAAAAGGCCGGGGGCAAATGGGTCGATGAACTTCTTATGGCTCTATGGGATTAATGAACAACCCACAAATCTACAACCGGCCATACTCATTTTTTTCTTTCTTATGGTTTAGAAGCTTCTATTCCAGCCGAATTAGAAGTACCTTCTCATCGTGTGACATATTATGATCCGAAGACAGATGCTATATTATTTATCGAATCCCTGAATTTTTAAGATGAGAAGCATGAAGTGGCTGATTTGTGGGCAGCAGCATACCGGAGTCAAGTCGCCTGATTATGCAATGCCATGGTCCGACCTCAAACCTTTGAATTCGGCGATCTTGTTCTCAAAAGTGTTTACCCGGTTCCTTCCCACATCAAGCCATTACGGAAAGAACCGTATGTGATTGGACAAAAGCTCGGAGATGGCACATTTAAGTTATCGACCGTTGACGCTCTTATTCTACCAAGATCCTGGAACAACGAGAGTCTTGGTCACTAATACACATGACAGACTTTATTTATTTAGTTTATTTTTCATTTACAATTTGTTTTTGCATTTCGAAATTTGAATTAGCAATATGGAAATCGACTTTGCCATATTTTCTTATTTCAGTAATAAAATTCCACCACTTCGAGCTAGAGCTATGATTTATTGAATATGTCAAACAACCATCACAATGCACGAAGAGCTAAGTTCCATCATATGGTGGGATTTATTCTAAAAGGAAGTGACTGTGATACAACCGGTCACTTACTAAGTGAAACCCAAGCTCTGGGGCAAGCCATCACACTAAATGGATTGATACACGACAATCCACTAACTAACTCCAGATTCCCAGAGTGTGAACTGGAGTATAAATTTGAAAATGCGGTTGTAAGGAGGAAGGATCCATCCATCTAACGACCTCACTTGTTAACTCAGGGTGTATGTGGATCAACCATCCATGATCCTAATAAGTCCATCGTTCCCGAAGTGTGAACGAAATTAAAATTCCTATACAAATGTGACTAACCGTCTATTGGCCAACTCCGTATTCCTAGAGTGCGATTTGGAGCACAAACACCAACTACGTATTCCCAAAGTGTGAATTGTAGTATAAACATCACCTCCAAATTCCCAGATTGCGAATTGGAGTATAAACTCTAACTCCTGGTTCTTGGAGCATGATCTAGAATATAAAACAACGACTAACTCTAAATCCCCAAAGAGCAGATTAAAGTTCAAACCCAAACTGAATATGAATCGATTATAAATAAAATAACTTTGAGTCCCCGGAGTGCGGTCAGAGTACAAAACACAAATAGAGTGTGACCGACCACATACAAATTAATTTAAAGTCCCTAGAGTGTGGGCGTAGTTATAAATGTTAAAAGGTGTAACCGACCAACATGTCACTAAAACTTGAGCAGACATAATCGATCGCCGATAAATAGGTGCAATCCCCAAAGTGTGGATACAATCTCCAATTGATAAGCAAGTGCAGTCCGACTTCTCAAATTCATCATGTCCCAACTTCATCTCCTAAAGATTGAAATCGATGTGCGAACAGCGACTGCTAGCCAATCCTTTAAACGTATCCATGAATTTGGGGGCAGAACTTAAGTGCCGACCACTGACTGAAATAGTATGATATTAAAATTTGACTCAACACTTCATTATAACCCAAAATCATGGCTCGAGACTTAGCAATTGAATCTGGGTCCGAATTGAAGAGCTAAAACTACACAAGTGTGTTGAACAAAAGTACAAGTGCCGAAACACTTAAGGAAATTAACACAAGTCATACTGAAGACAAAATTAAATTTTATTTCAATCAATCTTTGAAAGAAAAAGACTAAGTACAAAAATATGCCAAAAGTCCTACTAGTAGGGGGCGACCCGCATCTATACACGGCTTACGAAAAGAAAACAAAAATACATTCCTATTTACCTACCAAAATTGTGCCGAAGAACCGTGTTTACTCATTCTTCTTTCTTGGCTTTTTCTTCGTTGTAGACCCGCTTGAACTCCCCTTGGGTTTCCTCTTGGAGCTTTTACCTTTCGATGGTTGATCTTCAGCAGGGGCATTATACCGACATCCTACTCCAAAGTCATGTGTATGGAAATACTTTCAGCGGGTGGAGTTGGAGGAGTCGATTCCACAACAGGAGCCAGAATAGGCGTGCTGGCAATCACAACAGTACCACCAGGAGATAACTTCTGTAGCGGGGCCGGACCAGGGCCCCCATCCCCCCTCTTAAGCTGCTAGCCCGAGCAGTTGCTTCCAATTCCGTGTTGATCTCGGCTGTAATTTCCTCCTCATGGAGTGTTTGTGTGTCACCGAAAACGCTTGTGGCAAGGCCTGAGGAGCTGTAGCAGTAGCGCTTTCGTCAAAACAAATGATAATTCGGTCAAAGGGTCACTGTGATGGCTAGGAATTTCCTCCATCAACTGATCATTAAATGAAAGTATACTCCCATGTATATCATCTGTAAGTACAGTGGCCAATGTTATGGTCGCTTCCGTAATAATCGCCTCCTATACATGATGCATTTCTTGAGTGGAAGGAGGCGCAACTGGTGTGGCTCCGATCATTGGAAAGAGACAAGTGAAAAACTATTAGTGATCACATCGAATAGCACTTACAATTTTGAGCAAAGAATGAGAAATGTTCAAAGTACCTTCCTAAGTTTAACTTGTGACAGGCGGAGCAGCTTCAAATACTTGTTCTCGGACTGGAGATAGTTGTGGTTGATCGGGATTGTATACAGGAGTAGACCGAGGATTAACCGCGGGGATAGATTCAGGCTGGATCAGCGTAGGAACTTCAGGACTTGTATCGCGGTTCTCGACACCAGAACTTTCTCCAATCTCCGGGTAATGAATGCCAAGTCTCTCCTTTTCATACGAGATCGTTGTATCATGGAGAATTTTCCATTCATCTTCTTTCAACACCCGATTCTCCAACTCAAACTTTTTATCCTCAACCAATCGCTCCAAGCATTGTATAAATGCAATAAGTAGTTCTCGGTGCAGGCTAGATTCCTATGTTTCAGATCGTTGGCGTTATAATTGATTAGCAGATCTTCGATATCCGCTTCTAGCTTGAACTCGACCGCCTTAACCTCCTCCTCGACCGTAGTCTCCACGTTACGGACCTTGGTCGTGGCTGCATCCCATTCAACCCGAAACACTACGACCTATTCAGATGCTTCTTGGGCTGCTGTATTTGCCTCATTCCTTTCCTTGGCGATTTCAGAAAATTTAGCCTTGAGCTCGTTAAGTTCTTTCAGAGCAGTGTCCCGTTTGGCCGTGACAGTAGTGTTCCGATGGCCCATCTCCTCCACCAAGACATAATGCGCCTGCTGCGTCCTTTCCATTGCCAATTTTGCCTCATCGGCTTTTTGAGTGGCCTCAATCTTGGATTTTCGAGAAGATTCAGATTCGGCATTGATTGCTAGAATAATCCTGTCCTTTTGAGCGAGCTTGGTTTCCAGTTTCTTGATGGTATTCGGCCGCTCAAACGCCATTTTCTATGTAGATGTGATGAATATAATCATGCATGATGTAGGTGTCATAAATATAATCATGCATATATTCCTTATACTAGGTGTATATGTCATGAATATAATCATGCATGATGTTATCTACCGCTGATGGAACTTTCTTTAACTGAGGGGGAAAGATGTGGCCGTTGAAGCAAATGTTCGAAAAATCTTTCTTCAGTTGAGCAATTTTAATAGCCCCTTCCTTGGTTTTCTCAGTGATAGCTTGTTCACCTACAATTAGAGGTTCGTCCTCAGTTCTTTGATGTTGCGATTCTGGCCAAGAAGTTTGAGCAGATGATTTTTAGCGAGGGGCTCTATCGGTTGTTTACCATGGCCAGACGGCTGTGTGAAGGAACGTGGAGGAGAACGCGATAGGGATCGATGTCTATAATCTCAATCCTGATATCTATCCTTCTCATAACGCTCCTGACTAGAGTAACCACGATCGCGGTTTCTGTCATCCTCCCACCGAATAGGACTCATAATATAGGATGGGACTCCATGAATTGCTCTGAAAAGAGTGTAGTGTCGCGAAGTGTATCTGTAAAGAAGAAAGGGAAACATAGTTAGTGATTCCATGAATTAAGCAACTTGTGATTGGAAATCGTGTAGTGCCGTAAAGTGTGTATGAATGTGCAACCCCTCGAACAACCGAAAATGTCGATTACACTTATAGGAAGGCACTCGCTTAGATCAAGAGCGCTTTGAAGCTCCTCCAACCCATTGTCATGTTGAAGTGAGACATAATCCAAAATCGGAATATCAACAAGCCCTTCGTAAGGATTCTCTATTTGAGGGAAGGAGTCTCCGTGGTTCTAATACTAGAGACTGGCAATGACACATCAAACGATTTCCATCTTTGGGACTTATAGCTTTTAAAAGCAGCTGCCTTTCCTTTTCTCCTTCCTTCGAAATCCTAAAAGGTGTCAAAAGGCCGACTACGGGTTCATCATCGATGGGTGTGTTTTCTGAATCACCCTCTTCAGTTATTACGACCCTGAGAGTTTTGCATTTCACTCGCCTCGTCAATGCAGCCCTCAGAGTACCTTCAAGTCTAATGCTTTGGTTCCACTCGATTAAACCAACAGTCCTCAAGTTTCTATCTATTATAACCAAAACAAAGTACCTCATTTCACTTGGAATTTCTTGAAGGACCCTGACTATTTCCTTAAAATGTGCGCCCTTAGGTTATGGAATTGCGGTTGTAAAGAAAAGAAGATGATATCAACTACGATTATCTTATTGACTACAAGAAAAGACCGCAACACTTACGTCTAACCAACCACCGACTGGCAAATCCTGGAGGGCATCGAACATAGAACTACTTCATTTTAAAATAGCTCAACTTGGTCCAGGATCCCATTACAACTTTACAATTCCTGACTGCCGCCAGGAACGTAAAAGAATGGCTATCTCCCCGACTATTGACATTGAATAGGTATTTAATCTCGATCGGAGTCGGTGGTTGGAAAAGATGCTCCATAAATACTATAAACAGGCTGTTCAGCAAAGCATATCCATTCGGATGTAGTTGTGATGGGGCAATTCCAAAAAAAGATAACACTTCCCTAATTTATTGATTTAACGGTGGAAGTGTTCCTGCTGTACACGCATGGTGATTGAAGGCAGTAAAATCCTCTAAGGGAGCATGCGATCTATCATTAGGACCCGACAATAATGCATCGTCCAACGACAAATCATGCATTAGGCATATTTGTCCCAGCATATCTTCGAAGACGTTGGACTGTACAGAATCTTGGGAATTACCGATGAACGTAGCATCAAGTTGCTCATCCGGAGTGGGGTCTATAACTTCGGCCGCAATGGCCGACAACTCTATTATTGGAAGGGGCAACTTTGAAGCTCCTGCTGCTGTGAACTTGAGGACTCCATAACTAATCAACTTATTAAAACCCATCATTAGATGATAATAAGTCTATGTGTTCCCTAACGTGAAGTGCATGAATGTGTTGTGTGGTGCAGTGCTATATATTACTTGAGAAATTCTATAGAGTTAAAGAAAACATTCAAACGACAAGACTTCAAAATTCAACTGGAGTGACCGACATCGCTAACGGTCATAACCATGCCCTCCAATCTTTATAGACTGATTCGGATTAAAACTTATTAAAATTTTGCTAAGTTGGAGTTCCATCGACGAGCTTCGAAATGTAGTCAAATATGCAGAGAAACGGTCAAGCAAAATTACGTCAAACTGAAGCTCGCAGGAGTTAAGTGTTCGATTTTTCAAAATTTTCATATCAATCGAGGTCAAGATGTGGATCGGTCACCAAAAAGTTCAATTTCGTATCGAGTAAGGTAAGATCAGGATTCATGTCAATCTAAAACCCTCGGCTTCGCATCGATCATCAGTCTAAACTTCATATCAATCACCGGGGGCAGGACTTCGCATCGATCACCGGCCTATTCTTCGTATCGATCACTGGAATCAGAACTTCGTATCGATCACCTTGGCTAAGTCTTCGTATCGATCGCTCCAGATCGATATGAAGTTCTACCATCCTCGATCGATAAGAATCTCACCCTTCCTTTCAGCCCTTCTAGGATTTATACAAACCCCTAAGTGTTCATAGGTCGACAGGAGTTACTTCCCAACGTTACAACACTCTACCTCATATCCATTAGTCGACCTTCTTCCCCAAGCGGCCTTAACTGCATCTCCTCCTTCTTCAACCAAGCTCCTACCCTATTCCTACATCGGCGACGCCGAAATCGACCAGGGCGTTGGATGGAATGGCATCAAGTTTCAAGTCTCATCATTTTTAGAGGAGTTTAATTAGTTAATTACCTAGTTTGAATGGATTGAATTAAGAGGCTAAATGGTTAGGAGACAAAAGAAGTTTTTGTTCTTGGCTTTGCAATCGATAAGAATGGCAGGCAGAAAAATAAGAGCAAGTGAGAAAAAAAATGCTAAGTACAAATGCTTATATACGGAACCAAGAAGTGAAGGGAAATGATTCATCACCAATTCATTGCAATTAATCCCAACGGGTTTCTTCATCGAATCGATATAAAGTGCACTATTTGTACCCATCGAATCGTATCTTATCGATATGAAATGCTTGTTTGTATCCACTGTTTTCGACTCCATCTAAGATGCGCTGATATGAATTGCACTATTCATATCCATCAACACACGGCCCATGAAGACTCATATCCATCGATACGAATAATGCATGAAGAACCAACTGCTCTATTCATATGCTTCATAAGTCCATCGATATAAAATCACAGCTTCACACCCATTGCTCTGGAGTTCACCGAAGCTCATATCCATCGATGTGAAATGTTTATTTCGCATCCATCAATGTGAATTACATCGATATGAGAACAATATTTCAACCTTTTACATCAATCCAGGAGAGCATCGATATGTAGGGACATTCCAAAAAAACCAAGAAGCATTGTTACAACTCAGATTTTACATCGATTCAGGAGAGAATCGATATGGAATTCGATACGAGAAAACTTACAATGACTTGTGAACGCGTGAACATTAATGAGAGTCAGGTTAACCTATATGCATGTATGTCAGACTAATTTTCAATTTTCAAAATTCATAGGTCGAATGCCCACCTGATGAACAATTACGACAACAAACAACTAATCACTATCATATAAAAATCAGTTACAATAGTACATGGTACAACAGTTGGCAGTCAACAATTCATGTTACTGAAAAATCGATCAAAGGTTATATCTTTCGAAAAGAATACAACAACCGTTCAAAAAATCAGATAAAGTTGTTCAGAATAAAGATTGCATATTTTCAATGCACATCATGTTCACAAAAGACGTCCTTTGGGGGACAAATGTTATCCCGCCTTTTGGCACGACCGTGTTATCGAGGAATTGACTAGGAACCAAAGACCATTCATCTTGAATATCGATTGTATGCAGGTTTGCTATGGATGTCGATAAATTTTATCCAAGTCCAGATCAAGTTACAATTGATATGGCGAGATAAGCAAAGCTATCAAAGCCAACGTTGCAAATTTCAAGTCAATCTAAGTTCGTATGCTCAAGATATGATCGAAGCAAACTCAAACAATCACCTTGTCTGTATCCATCAAATAACCAAAGAAAGTCTTCATTCGCATCCATCCTATAGAGAATCAGCTCTCTTAGCATCGGTTCTAATCGAATCCATCTGGAACATCGTATCCATCCATAATGGGCCTTGTCCGTATCCATCGAGCGTCGGCTATTCCTATCTGTCCACCAAGATCGACTTCGCATCCATCAAACCATTAATTCATATCGATCCATTAACATACATTGCACTAGTATCGATCGGTCAGTGATCGATACAAACAGAGTAGGGTGAAACGTTACAAAATATACTAATAACTGATTGATACGAACAGAGCCATAATCGACCGATACGAACAAAGCAATGATCAATCGGCACGAACGGTACGAAAGGCCCTTATAATTGATCGATACGAATAGAGCTGTAGCAATCGATATGAACAAGATGCTATTGATCAATACGAACAAGGCGCATGCACAAAGAAGACTCGATCATTCAGCATAAAAAGTGGATCGATCCGAGGAGTTAGCACCACATCAACTTGTAGACACATGCTCGAGAACGATTCGAACAAATCAACACGAAGTGTATCGATACGAATTAGAAAGCCTAGAGAAAATGCAAGCTTGCATCGATCATAACTCACAATCTACAAATCCAAATGCTATGAAATTTTCACAAGAGATTACGTACAACCTAAAGAATGTTTATGCTAAATTTCGAATCCATTGGGTAAAATCTTGATCGATACGAAATTGGTTCGTATCGATCATGCACAAAGTGCAAATCACATGGGATCGATCGTGTGGGCCCACCCATGTGCCAGAAGAAGTCTCCCGAGATCTGAGTGCGATATTTGTAGCCCACGCCTATAAATAGCCTCTCAAAGTCTATAGAAAAAGGACTTTTGATTCTCCTACATCCAGACTCTACCAAAATCACTATTGTGCTCATAAATTACCGTTGTATTCATAAATTATTGTTGTAATCTACTATTACCAGCGAACAAAAATTAATAAAGTCATTCAATCTATAGTGGACGTAAGCAATTCGCTGAACCACCCTAAATCTTTGTGTCTCTGTGCATTTTTCCTATCTGTTTTTGGAGTATTTGTTAGATAATCCTCTTTTTCCATTTATTTTCTTCATTTTATCTCTTCAAATACTTCTGAAAAGTGTTGTGCCCAATTTTGGTACAAACATATGGCATCGCTAAAAAGCTAAAATTATATGTACTATTTAGTCACAAATTCAAATCAATCCATGATTGAATGCTATAGATCTTGTAATTGGAAGAAAAAGATTTGTGGTTCCTTCTAACAGTTGATAGGAAGATGAAGAAGTGGTATTTGTGTTTAAGTGGGTGAAATCGTGGAAATATAATTCAGATTCCACTACTGCTTCTAAAATGACCGAAATAGCCTAATTAAACTAAATGATAAGTTTTAGGAAGAAGGTTATTTTTGAGAACTCCAAAAGGCTTCATTTTGACTCATTTGACCAAGTATTTGCTTTATGTATAAGATATATATATATATATATATATATATATATATATATATATATGAAAATAAATGAAAAGTTATAGAGAATATTAGATGACTGAAGAAATAATGAATATACTATAAAAATGAAGAAAATAACAAAGATGCACATTATACTAATATCTTAGTTTCTATGTGCTTTTTTATGATTTGTATTTAATACAATATCTAAATAAATAAAATTGCAAACACCCGACTTTTCGACCCTCATAGGTGAACACTAAATACATCCATGGTATTTGTGTGTCGAGCACCCAAGTACCGGAAATATAGAAAGTTAAGGTAAAACTAAAAAAGAAGGATATAATAGAATAGGAAGAATAGAAAATTGGAATCTCACAACGACACGATAATATATAATATCAAAAGAACATTACAAAGGGTTAAACGGAATATAGAAATATTAGAGTTACTAAAACCTAAGTAATATCATCAACTTGAGTTGTTATAACTGCCTGTCCTCACAATGATGATATATTAACTACTTAGACAGTAGAAATAAGAATACCATGAATGATAATCTCTTAATCTTCTTTATAACTCGAAGCGTTCAAAGTTAAATCTGAAAACATACATGGGGTCAACATCAATCTTAAGTCTCATAAATAGATAAGACCTACTTCATCAGCTTTTAATATTAAGCATACTTAATTACTTTTTGAACAAGTAATTAAATAATTAACCATTTAGCCACAAAGCAATTATTAACCCATTTTCGAAAACATTTATATGTACTTTTGAAATACTTGAAACTACTTATAAAATGTTTTAAAACTTTTATCATAAATATTACTGAAAACAACAACTTTACAATTTTCCTTAAAATTTGAAAAGAACATGTTTTTTATATATTTTAATAGCATATCTCTTCTTTAAAAACTCACAACTAATTCTTCAAAATTCATAAATAACTCAAACCACTATGTAATAGTCTTATACGAGTTAGAAAAAACTTGTAAAATGAAAGAAACAAAATACTTGAATTTAAATATCTTTTCAAACCTTTTAAAATCCAAAATCAATGCTAGACGGGGCCGTTTTCACAATTGATGTTTCGGCAACTTTTTGAGATGTTACTTAATATTTTACAATTGAAGCTTTTAATATCAAAAAAATACATATAACACATTATAAATATTGTAAACCTTTAAGGATCACTCTACAAAATTCTATAGACATTGCTAAAAACAAGCAATTTCGAATTGCATCTATAGGGATTATCGCTATATGAGCACTTTCAAATCCAAGTCTTATCTAAACCTATGTCCATTTATAACCAATATTAATTATTTAAGGTCTTTTTATATGTCATACAAGTCAATTCCAGTCCATTCCAAGTTTGTTCAAGTTCATATATATATGGATCACATGTGTCACTTACTTCCAAAGCAAGAATTTGAACAAATGTTTTGACATAAGTAAACAACAATTCAAACAACACAAACACCATTCGACATAAATATGTATGTGTTATATTTTCATTCAAAGTGAGGTATTAACTCCCTTTAACCTCTCAAACAACCAAGATCCCAAGCACCGAAGCCTAGACCCAACCTTGCACACACTTTTGCTCTTTTTTTCCTTGTTATCCACCTTACATTTTCCTTCCCAAACCCCTTATTGGTCATGGCCTATCCCAATAAAGTGGGAATGGCTTTTCTTTTTCAAGGTCTAACTTAGTGGAAGGTGTTACAATACCCGCCAGGGCTTCAGTCCAAATTTAAGTTGATTTGGATTTGATTTGCAGTAAAAAAATTAGAACATTAGAGAGAAAGAAGAAAAAGAAGAAGAAGCCATTGATTTTTCAACTCTATGCTTTGTAACTTTATGATTCTAACTCTATGTTACGCCTCTACTTATATAGACCAAAGAATTGAGCATTTAAGTTTTCATTCACCCCTCTACCATGCCATGGATGCTTCACCTCCCATTACTTCTCCTTTACATCACTTCTTTTCTATGCTAATTACCATTATATCCCTCTTATGATAATATATCCTATCCTTTAGAACATTCCAGAAAATTCCAAGCTTTATACAGAGGAGAGTGTGCTATTTAGTTTCTAATGTGTTTATTTGATCATTAAACAAGTGTACAATAGTTCAAACAACTTATATCGATCGAAAAGCAGTTTACCAATAAACCGATTTTTGGTCACATTATCGATTATTCTTCGAAGACTATATTTTTGAAAACAAACATTAAAAAAAGTTTCTTATCATTGTTCATTAATTAAATGACGTCTAACAAGGTTATAAAATCGTATTTATAACACTTATTATATTTCAAAACATTTCGATATTTAAAGACGAAGTGTTCGAGTTTTCGGATCGCTACATTCTCCTCCACTTAAAATATTTCATCATCGAAGTTTAACAAGAACGACAATCAAAGGGGATAAACGAAACAAGATATATATATATATACACACACATACATATATAGTACTTCAGAAACCAAAGTAAACTGCAAATTGAAATTCATACGAAGCAACTCGACCTCAAGCTATGAGCACACTACAATAGACATAAGATACTAAGATAAGAAGAAATCTATAGTCTAAAAGAAACTTTTCATCGATCTCCTTTAAAATGTCCTTTGTCTTCCATGTACCATCCCGATAAACCTTGCTCCTTGACACGACTAACCTTATTAAAGGAACATGCACACATATACTTGAATAGCATTGCCAATCACTAGCAAAACAAATCTCAGGTTCAAAACCCTCCCACCGTCCAAGGACGATAAATAGTCTACTAAGCAAACATTAGGCTCAACTACCTTAGGTCATCACTTAGACGATTATTCATGCTACCTCATAACAAATCAAAAGTCATTTCCCCATACACTTTATCAGTCAACATACATTGCAAAAGTGTACTGAAGCTCGTGCGATATACATACATCATCCATAAAAAATATCCAATCTAATCACTTGGTTGATCACTTAGTTCTCACTTCCAAACTAGTGCAGACACTTGACCTCTCTAGTGTAGATTCTGATTTGGCTCCTTGATTTGAAACATCTGTTCTCTTTTCATAACCATATACTATAAAAGACAACATCAGGATCGTATCATTAATACTTATCAAATTCTCGCTACCAAGAATCAAATGAAAAATTCTCATTCGGACCGATGGGAACTACCTTGAAAAAGCATGCCAAATACTGGATCAAGAATAGTCATGCGAATAAAACTATCAACGTACAACTTACGTATTTATCCTGATTATTTCTTAACTACTCCAATTCCTTTTTAGTCACATTCATTTATACAATCAGTATGACATTCAATGCTAAAACCATTTATGCATCATTTCACAAAACATAACTTTAATTTTATCTACATTTCATGAATCTGAGTACGCAGTTTTGACCTTGTCGAAAGTCGAATCCTTAGGCACCTTGTTAGGTTGGGTTTCTTAAGGTTTAAGTGGATTGCGATTGGGTTATGACCACGTCGAAAGCAGTAACCACTAATTGTCTGGGCTTGGGTTTGGAGTTAAAGGCCAAAGTGAGTTGGCTTGGGGTTTTGACCTGGTCGAAAGGAGAAGGCTTGAGAAAAGGTGGCCCGGTACCAATAACTTGTGTTAGCTGGAAATATATGTGTTTCGACCTAGTCATAAGAGACCCTTTGATTCAGTCGATACCTTTAACAAAAATTTAAACCAGATAAAAGCTTGAGAAATATAAAAGTAATTGGAAAAATTAAAGACTCCCATTATCCGCGTAAAGAAGACTTTATTAATAAATTTCCCTAATTCGATTTACAAATTAGGGTTTTTAGCTCTTCGTATTCAGAAAGTACAAATTTAAAATGAATAAATTCCGATCAACTAAACCAATCCTCTTGGGTCTTATTTATAGATGCGGGTCAGAATCTTTCGACCCCAATGCTTCCGACCTCGTCGAAAGGTGGCTGCCATGCTGACTCTAGCATGCTTCCGCCTTTGTCAAAAGGAGCAGTTGCACTTTCCTTCTTTATGTTGCTTTGTAATAGCTTTCTACTTTGTCAAAAAGCTTCATCCAGTGGTTTTGAAGATGTTGAGTTACTGATGGTTTTGATGCTGTTGGTTGCTTCTGAACTCTTGTATATGACTTGATGCATAGCCTCCTTGGACTACAATGACTTCGACCGGTTCGAAAGGCTTAATATAGCTTTCAAAAGGATTGTTCAGAACAATGCATGCTTTCGAGTGGTATGAGTGAAGGCAAAACCTTCGGTTTCGAAAGATTTGACCCTTACTTGAAGAGTTGTCTCTCTTCGAAAGGTGTTGCCTTGACTCCTTCGAAAGGTATTCATGCATATGGATTTACCTGCTTCAAAAGGTGGCACTAAAGGCGGAAGGGTGCTTTCGACACCTTTGACTCCTTAGAAAGGCTCTAAAGCTTTTGGACTTCGGTGGTAGCATTTCTTCGACTCCTTCGAAAGGTCTAGTTGGAGCCTTTTCCTCTTATTCTCCTTTGCCTTCTACTTAATCTAGTTTCGACTAAGTCGAAAGGAATTTTAGGTAGTAACAATACCTTTACATATCAAATCATACTTTTGGGATTGAAATAAAAATCAATTTTACCAAAGCAACTTTGTAGTGTCCTACACTTAGAAACCTAAAAATGAACACTAATGATGCTGTAGTCATCATTGAAATTATTTCCAAGCGGCTGAAGTGAGTTTACTACGCCCAAACCATACTCGTGGTATTTAACCAAAATCGTTGCAAAGTGGTGTCAAATACTTTGTATTATAATGTAAGTATCATGATCTCAATTTCCTAAACCATTTTCCCAAATATTTAATTTCAAATAATAATCAATATCTTGGATAACATTTTCAAAGATACCGAGATTTAAAGTTCTTGAATTCTCTGTTTAAATCCTTTTTGTTTACAAACCACATTTTATAAACCATACTTATACGGAATTATATTTTTATATAAAAATTATCACTATTATTTATTTTCAAAATATTATTTCGTTGCTTTTTATTTATATTAAACACTTTTGCTTAATGATAACTTCTGACTCAACATTATCATCGAACGCCTTTATGTCAAACCCTGAAATTTATTTCACAAGGTATTCATTTCAATGTGCCCACAATTTTTATACACCTAACCTATGATTTAAAATGGTAAAATTGCTCATAAACTATTGAGCATAAATTAATAACAAACAATACCTAATGTTCCTAAACTGATCGAGCATGATTCAAACAATCATCAAGATTTTGAGATATTAAACTACAAGAAGCATTAATATCAACCTAAACATGAATAAGTAACTTATAAGTTGATAGTATACCCTCAAGAATCTGCTTCCCTTTCGCGACTACCGAAGTAGAAGGTACTGAAGCAAGTGCCAAAGCTTTAGGCTTTTGTCCTATGTGAAGCATTGGACCACCAACAAAATGACCATGCCAATGAAAACTGTAACAACTCATCGGTGCAAATTGTGCATCAAACTTCGACGTCTCTTTGATTAGTGCCCTCACCAAGAGTCCTCCTGCTATCCATCTACATTATTAGAAAGGTATCCTTTCTTCCAACAATTATGGCAATCAATGTGGACTTATTCTTTGAAGATTAATCCTTATGCTTTTTATTCTTGACTAGCGCTGATGTAGATGGCTTTGGAGCCGAACCCTCATATCAAAAAGTCATACATACAATATCCTTAAATACTCCCCAGATATGATACGTCATATCCTTACATACCATGTTGCTAAAAATAATACAAGCCTGATCTTTGATGAGATTCTTGATGCCAGCGAACCTTTTCTACCCAATATCTTAAACTCGTGTCATATCAAAGCAAAGTCTTTCCATGGTTGAACCTGTACCACTTTTTCTTCTACATTTCCTTCAACGTTAGGATCCCTAGTATCCATAGTGCTATCTAATCAAACCGAAATGGCTATAGGAAACTAAAGGATAGATTTTTCAAGGGAAAGGTACTAAGAAAGGATTTCTTAGAAGGATATATTCCTAGGAATAATTTTATAAGTCTAGTTTTCATAATACAAATACGTTCACATATGTACAATACCCTCGACTCATTATAGGAGGTTGCTTACCGTGTCTCTAATGACCCATACCCAACCAAAACCAAGGTGTTCGTCCAACCGTGAGCTCTGATACTAAATGTAACGATCCGAATTTTTGACCAACGAGTGTCGACACTAAATGCATCCACGATATTCGTGTGTCAAGCACTCAAGCGCTGGAAAGGCAAAAGGTTATGGTAAAATAAAAAAGAATATAACAGGAAAGGAAGAACATAATATCAGAACCTCACAACATAACAGTAATATGTAATGTAAAAGGAACAATAAAGGGTTACTTTGAACATAGATAGACCAAAGTTACTAAATACTAAGCACTATCATCAACCTAGATAGTTATAAATGCCTGTCCTTATAATGCTAATATATTATATAGTAAGGTGGCAAAAATAAGAATACTATGAAAGTTAAGCATCCAGCTCTTCCCTATAAGCTCCAAGCATCTAAAGTTAAATCTTGAAACATACATGTGGCTGATTCGAGCATTATAAGAAAATAACAACTGGATCAGTCTGGCAATCCAACATGAGAAACTCGAGAATATGCAATAAGTATTAGTAACCACTAAGACCCTACAAATTCATATAATGGTTCTCCCCTCAAAGAAACCAACCGTTAATGTAGTTTAACATTTGGAAATATGATAGACAATGTGTGGATTATAGCATATAAACCATATCAAATAGTTGTTGTGTGAATGCCACAACGACAATAGGTATACAATCAATACTGCTAAGGCGCGTTTGCATAGTGGATTTTCCGTGGAGATCTTCTAGAATCTAGTTGAATCTGAAATCCTGCACAAGTATCAAAGATATCCTTCCGAGCAACATATATCTCTAAGGAATTTATTATAGGAAAAGCATAACTAGGCCATGCCCGACAATCATTGTTTCGAATGTATGCTCTGGCATGCATGTCTGTAAGTAATGCTAGACGGAGTTTCCTACAACTTTCGGATTGCTAAAATGCTACATTCCCTTTGGCTATGAATCCTATCTTTGGTTTTAGTCATTTCAGATGTCAAGGCTACGTTCGACATCTCTTACTCAAGTCTTTGTCACTTAAATAGAACATGAATCCCCAAATGGATTCCTATATTTAGAAAAGATCATGAATCTCCACATGGATTTTAGAATGTCAAAAAGATCTCCGATCTCCATATAGGTTCCTGCATAAGTCATCCAATTAATGCTAGCTCCATCCTCACTCCTGGAATACACCTTAAGATAGACACTCCCATAGATAGCATTATTTAGAATGTTAACTCTCCTTTGGGCTTAACCTTAGGATTGATAGTTTAACTTTATAACATATCACTTTACAACCACTTTAAAAGAATAGAACTCGCATAATAGTTTTGAAGTAGTATTCGATAAGTAAAATACTTACCGGTCTCGGTCTCCTCAAAGCTAATTCGATGAATTTTCGACTAATATAACTCCATTTCTTTCAAAACTAAGTGAAAGCTACAGACGTTTCGTACCAATGCTCATCCTTGGGGGTTCTCACTGATATGAAATTGTGAAGCTTTTCGATAACAACCTAAGTCATATTTGGTCAAGTTCGATAATCGACTAATCGATTATCTTGTCAAAAACAATTCCTTATGCAAATCCCGATTCATAAGCTTAGCTCATTTTCGACATTACAACTTAACTATTCTTCATTCAAGAGTGAAGCCAGGTAAGTTAGAGCAATGGTTTCATCAAAGCCTTGCCTAGACACTTCCTCTTGAATTTAACAAATAGAAAAGTCTACCTTATCGGCTTTTAGTGTTGAGTATAGTATTAATGATTTCCAAAAACAAGAAGAAATCAACACGTTTAATGGGAATCCGACATTTTATGACTTACGATTCCCTAGCCAGAGGGAAACTGATAGGTTAGAGCTCTATTACTTCATCCCTACTCAACATCAATCTTAACTCTCACAAATAGATAATCCTACCTTCGTCGGTGTTTAGTGTTAATCATAACTAATTTCGTTTCAAACAAGTAATCAAGTAACTAACCATTTAGCAACTAAAAAATTCTTTACCCCTTTTCAAAAACATGTGTGTATGCTTTTAAAATACTTGAAAATACTTATAATATGTTGTAAAATATTTATCCAAAATATTACGTAAAAATAGCAACTTTACAATTTTATTTAAAACTTGAAAGAACATATTTTCTATATATTTTAACCAAATACGTCTTCTTCAAAAATTCACAACTAATTCTTAAAAATTCATAAATATCTCAACCCACTTTTTAAATTCACTAATATGAGTTAGTAAGCACTTGTAAAATGAATGAAAGAAAATACTTAACTTTAAATATCTTTTCAAACTTTTAAAGTCCAAAATCAAGGCTAAATGGAGCAGTTTTGCACAAGTGAACTTTTGGCCACTTGTCGTAATGTTACCTAACCTTTTACTATTCAAGCTTTTAAAAAAAACAAACATATAGATAATACATTATAAATATGGAGAGAAACCCCTAAGGATATCTCTAGAAAGTTCCCTATAAATGGCTGAAAGTAAGGCAATTCCGAACTACATCTTTAGCGACTATTGCTATAAGTGCACTTTCAAATCCGAGTCTGATCTAAAACAAAGTCCATCTATAACCTATTTTCTTTATTCAAGGTCTTGTCATATGTCATACAAGTCATTTCAAATCCATTCCAAGTTCGCTTAAGTCAATATAAATGGATCAGATGTGTCACTTACTTTCAAAGAAGGAATTCAAACCAATGTTTTATGTTAACAACAGTTCAAACAACTTAAACGTCATTCAACACAAACATATATGTGTTATATTTTCACTCAAAGTTTGGTGTTAATTCACCTTTAGGATATCAAAAAACATGGTCCAAGCACCCAAGCCTAAATCAAACCTTGCAACCACCTTTGCTTCCATCTTTTCTTGCTTTCCACCTTGTTTTTGATCCCCAAAACCCCTCCTTGCTCACGACCTATCCCAATAAAGGGAGCAAGGCTTTGCTTTTTCTACTTATAACTTATTGGAATGTGTTCTAATATTCCAAAGTCTTCACTCCAAATTTGAGTTGATTTTGATTAGATTTGCAATAATTTGTTTAGAACATAAGAGAGAAAGAAAAAGAAGAAGCCATTGTTTTTCAACTCTAATCTTTGTGAATTCGAGATTCTAACTCTATGGCCTTGTATAAGCAAAAAAATGGTGCCATTTAAGCTTGCATTCACCCTCCCACCATTCCATGGAAGCTTCACCTCCCATCTCTTCTCATGTACCTCACTTCTCCTTTATGTTAATTACCATTATACCCTTTTGATGATAATATCACTTATCCTTTAGAACATTGTAGAACCGTCCAAGATTTACAGAGAGGAGAGTGAGTTAATTAGTTGATAATGCGTTTGTTTGATTCTTAGACAAGTGCACAAAAGTTTGAACATCTTATATTGATCGAAAAGCTGTTTACCAATGAGCTGATTT
The DNA here is from genome assembly GCA_030765085.1 of Allium cepa. NCBI lineage: Eukaryota > Viridiplantae > Streptophyta > Magnoliopsida > Asparagales > Amaryllidaceae > Allium > Allium cepa. The sequence goes on along the minus strand of CM060937.1, from coordinate 869,071,910 downwards.
TTTGTCGCATTATCAATTTTTCTTCGAAGACTACATTTTTGTAAAAAAATTTAAAAAACAAATTCATTGTAATTATTCATTAAATAAATGATGTATAACAAGGTTTTAGAATATTATTTACAACATTTAATCGTATTTCAAAATGTTTTTATATTCTAAGACGAAGTGTTCGAGCTTTCGGATTGCTACAATCTCCCCTACATAGAACATTTCTTCCTCGAAATTCAAACAAGAACGACAATCAAAGGGGATAGACGAAACAATATATATAGTACTGTTGAAATTATGTACAAATGAAACTGCAAATTGAAATGTATACTAAGCGACTCCACCTTAAGCGGTGAGTACACTACAATAGATGTATGAAAATGAGATAAGAAGAAATCCCTAGTCTATAAGCAACTCTGGATGTATTTTCTTCAAACTTTCCTCTGTCTTTCATGTACCATCCTGAGCATCCTTACTCGTTGGAACTTCTAATCTTAATAAAGGAAAAAGCACATCAATACTGAAATACATTCACAATCACTAGTAAACAAAGCTCATGGTTCGCTCATGTTCAAAACTCTCCTATTGTCCAAGGACGATAAACAATTTACAAATCATATCTTACGCTCAACCGCCTTAGGTCGTCACTTAGACGATTATTCATGCTACCTCATACAAGTTACAAAGTCATTTCCCTAAACTCTTTATGTGTCAACATATATTGTAAAAGCATACCGAAGCCCATACGATGTACTTGTATCTTCTGTATAAAATATATGATCCAATCACTTACTTGATCACATAGATTTCACTTCCAAACTAGAGTATATCACTTGACCTCTCTAGCGCAGACTCCAATTTGGCCCCTTAATTAGAAACATCTTTTCTCCTTACATAGCCGTATACTATGATAGACAACATCATGATCGTATCATGAATCTTTGTTAAGTGCTTGCTGTCAAGAATCAAATGAAATATTCGTGTTCGGTCTAGTATATACCACATTTTGAAATAATATATACATATAACTTTTATATATCAAATCATACTTTTGGGATTTAAATCAAAATCCATTTAACTAAAGCAACTTTGTAGCATCGAGTTTAGTACACCCAAACCACACTCTTGGTATTTTATAAACCATACTTAAACAAAGGTACTTTCTTATATAAATCTTTCCCCGTTTTTATTTTCAAAATACTCCATCTATCATTTTTGTTTATAGAAACCATCTTTTACTAAATTTTAACTTATAACCTAACATTATCACCACACATCTTATATTCAAACCATGAAACTTAACTCACAAGGTTTTCATTTCAGTGTACCCACAATTACTATCCACCCAACCCATGATTTTGAAAGTTAAAGCTGCTCATAAGCTGGTTGAGAACAAATCAATAACAAACAATACCTAATGTCCCTTAACGGACCAAGCATGATTCAATTAATCATCAAGTTTAAGGGATATTAAATTATGAGAAGCATAAATATCAACCTAAAAACCAATAAGTAAACAATAAATATATACCAACCGCTTAAGAATCTGCTTCCCCTTCGTAGCCGTCGAAGTGGAAGGTGGTGAAGCAAGTGTAAAAGCTCTAGGATGCTGTCCTATCTGAAGCATAGTACAATCTCTAACAAAATGACCACGCAAATGACAACTATGGCAACTCCTCAATGCATATTGTGCAGCAAACTTCGGTGCCTCTTCGATCAACGCTCTCACCATAAGTCATCCTCCTCCTGATCTACACTTATTTGAAAAGTGGCCCTTCTTCCTACATTTGTGGCAATTAAGAGTGGGCCTATTTTTTAAAGACCAGAGCTTATGCTTTTTATTCCTGATTGGTGCCGATACAGATGGCTTCGAAGCCAAACCCACATAATGAAAAGCCGTACTTATAATATCCTTGAATGGTCCCTAGATACGATCCATCATATCCTTACATACCATCTTGCACAAACTAGTCCAAGCCTTGACTTCAATGATAGTCTCAGTGCCGTTGAACCTCTTTCTTCTCAATATCTCAAACTCGTCCAACAAAGTGCTTCCGTGGTTGAACTTGCTCCACTTCTTCTTTTACATTTCCTTCAGCATTAGGATCCCTAGTATCTATAGTAAAGTCAAACCAACAAAGCTAAAGGAAACTAAAGGATAGAGTTTTTAAGGGAAATATACTAAGAAACGACTTTTTAGAAGGATATATTCCCAAGAAATAATTTTCAATGTCTAGTTTTCAAAATAACACTTGGATTATTTCGGTAGATAAGCACACTAAACCCAAGAAATATGCAACAAGTAATATAAACCATTGGGACGGTATAGACTCCAATAACCGTTTTCCCCTCAAACAAAACAACCACCATAAGTTTAACAAATTGTGATATGATATATATTGTTTACAGCGTGGCATGTTAATCATATAAAATAGTTTTTGTGGTAAGGAAATACAAATAATAGGTATGCAATCAATATCGCTAGGGCATGGCGTACAATGGATTTTCTATGGAGATCTCCTTCAATCTAGCCGAATCCGAACTCATTCACAAGGATCATAGGTATCCTTCAAGGCAATGTACATCTTTAGGGAATGTACTATAGGAAATGCATTTCTTGCCCACACCCAGACAATCATGGTTCCGAATGCATTGCTCCCGCATGCATGTCCATAAGTAATACTGTATGGAGTCACCTGCACCATGGGATTGCTAAACTACTATATTTCCATTGGCTATTCATTCTATCTCTGGACTTCATTATTCAAACAGAACATGAATCCCCAAGTGGATTCCCGCATCTTGAATAGATCATGAATCACAGCATAGATTCAAGCATCTAGAATAAATCTTGAATCTCCACATAATTCCTGTATAAGTCCTCCGACAAATGCTAACGACACACTCTCTTATCAAGATAGACACTCCCATGAGATAGCATCATTTGAAATGTTAACGCTGACCTCTTCTTTGGACTTAACCTTAGGATTGATAATTCAACTCTATAACATTTAACTTCATAACCGCTTCTAAAACATAGAATTCATATACAAGTTTTGAAGTGGTATTCGATAAGTACAACACTTATCAATCCCAGTCTCCTCAAAACTAATTTGATGAATTTCTAGCAAATTCAGTTCCATTGCTTTCTACACTAAGAAAAAGCTAGAGACATTTCATAACAATGCTCCCCCTCGAGGGTTCTCATCAATATGAAATTGTGAAGCCTTTCGATAACTTCTTAAATCATATTAGGCCAAGTTTGATAATCGAACAATCAATTGTCTAGTTAAATCAATTTCCTATACCAATTACGATTCGTACATTTAAGTCATTTCTGACATTCCAACTTAACCATTCCTCATTCAAGATTGAAGATAGGTAAGTTACAATAGTGGTTGCTTGAAAGCCTTGCCTCAACATTTCATTCTTGAATCTCACAAATAGATAAGTCTACCTTGTGGCATTTAGTGTTGCGTATAGTATTAAGGATTTCAATAAACAAGAAGAAATCAATAATATTAACACATTTTCGACATTTTTTAACTAAGGATTCCCCAGACAAGAAGGAAACTGATAGGTTAGAGGTCTATTGCTTCGTCATTACTTGACATCAACCTTAACTCTCACAAATTGATAAGCCTTACTTCGTCGGCTTTAGTATTAAGCATAGTTAATTAATTTTCAAACAAGTAATCAAATAAAGAACCATTTAGCCACTATGCAATTCTTAACCCTTTTTCGAAAACATTTTATATGCTTTTAAATACATGCAATACTTATAATAAGTTTTAAAACATTTATCTAAAATATTAGTTGATATAACAACTTTACAATTTTCCTTAAAATTTGAAAAAAACACGTATACTATGTATTTTAACAAAATATCTCTTCTGTAAAAATTCATAACTACTTCCTAAAAATTCATAAATATCTCAAACCACTTTTGAGATTCTGTAATATAGTTAGTAAACACTTAAAAATAATAAAACAAAATACATAAATTTAAATATTTTTTCAAACCTTTTAAAGTACAAAATCAATGCTAAACAGGGCAATTTTGTAAAAATGAAGTTTTTGCCACTTTTCATGAAGTTGCTTAACTTTTTACTATTCAAGCTTTTCATAGCGAAAAACACACACACACACAAACATATACATATATATACACATAAATACACACACATACACACACACACACACACACACACACACACACATATATATATATATAACATTATAAACAAGGCAAGAAACCCCTAAGGATCTTACCATAAAGTTCCATAGAAATTGCCAAAAATAAGGCAATTCTGAACTACATCTATATGGGCTATCGCTATAAGTGCACCTTCATCCGAGTCCAACCTAAACCAAAGTCCATCTATAATCTATGTGATTTGTTTAAGAAATTTTCATATTTCATAAAAGTCCATTCAAGCCCATTCCAAGTTCGTTCAAGTCCATATACATGGATCACATCTGACACTTACTTTCTAAGCAAGAATTCAAATCAGTATTTTAACATATGTAACAATAATTCAGACAACTTTATAACCATTCAACACAAACATATATGTACTATATTTTCATCTAAAGTAAGGTGTTAACTCACCTTTAACCCTTCCAAACAGTCAAATCTCAAGCACTCAAGCCTTGAACAAACCTTGACGCCACCTTTGCTTCCTCATTTCCTAGCTTTCTACGTTGCTTTTGCCCTTCCAAACCCCTTCTTGCTCATCGCCTATCTTAGTAGAGGAAGAACAACTTTTATTTTTATACATCTAAATTAGTGGAAGGTTTTACAATATACCCCTAAGGCTTCTCTCCAAATTTGAGTTGATTTGGATTTGATTTCCAATAACATTCTTTAGAAGATAAGAGCGAAAGAAGAAGAAGAAGACATTGATTTTTTAACTCTAAGCTTTAGAAATTTGTGATTCTAATTATATGGTATGACTCTCTTTATATAGTCGCAGACCGTTAAACTTGCACTCGCCCCTCCACCACGCCATGGAAGATTCACCTCCCATCACTTTACCTTTTGATCACTTCTCCTTTTTGATAATTACAATTATACCCCTCTAATGATAATATCTCTTATCCTTTATAACATTTTAGAAATTTCCAAACTTTATTGAGAGGTGACTATGTTAATTAGTTGCTAATGTATTTATTTGATCATTAGACAAGTGCACCAGAGTTCGAACAACTTGTATCGATCGAAAAGCTGCTTACCGATAAGTCGGTTTTCAGTCACATTATCAATTTTTCTTCCAAGATTATATGTTTGTAAAAAAAATTCAAAACAAGTTTCTTATCATTACTCATTAATTAAGTGACGTCTAACAAGGTTATGAAATCATAGTTTAACACTTAATTGTATTTCAAAACATTTCGATATTCGAAGACGAATTGTTCGAATTTTTGGGTAGCTACATGGGTTGTATTATGTAAACTTTGTGCAATCAGTCTTTAGCTGTATTTAATAGGATTGACCTCTATGTCAATGCCACTTCTTTCACTGTGAAAAAAGCCACTAATTATATGTTAGGTCAATATCGTATATTTTAGCATTTATCAACAAATTCAATAAGCAACCATTTGAATTTGTATAATTCATGCAAGGACAACTGCACATTCCTAGGTCCTGTTGTGAGTGGCAATTCGTGTAGTCCATAAAATATAAAACTCATTGTACATATTCAATAGTATTCCAGTGTCGATTTCAAATCAATCCTAATTGTTAATCAAATATTTATTTCCTCTAAATGTGATTTTGTATCACAAATCATAACGTAAAGCAATTAAGCTATATAATGTAAAAGACTGTTAACTGATTTCTTCGTGTAATGGTAAATACTTCTGGAATGGATGAAAGAATTATAATTTGTTATTATACAAGCAACTATAATTTATTCTTACTATTTCTTGATTCTAATTTTGATATTTATAGTTAATCTAAAAATGAATAGACATAAAGAGGTAATCTATATTCATGATTAATTTCCAAAGGACCATCATCACTTTACATGAACCAGTGATGATATCGTGACTAATTATAAACATTGAATCGCAAACTCGATATCACTAAAAAAATCGAAAGAAATAAATATTTTCAAAACGAAAAATAATCAAAAAAACTAAAAAAAAATTAAATGAAATAGAAGAAAAAATAGTTGATATAAAACTTTCTAAATTAAAATATCCTAAAGTTCCTTTTAATGTAAAAAATATAGAAATTTTAAATCTGTCAAAAAAAGTCTTTAAAAAAATAATGCCTTTTCAAAATTGAATTTCCACCAACTATGTTTCTTATACACGTCTATGACTTTCTTTAAGATCAAAGCTAGTTTTTAGTTATGTACCCACATAGATTCTTGTAGAATGAGAAGCCATTAGGCCCTCAAGATACTACTTAATTTACTAAACTTTTTAGGCTTAACATGAACTTATAATTTACTAATTTTGAAGTCTGATTGTATTCGTTACAATTGTAGCAATATAAATCTATAAATTTTATCATAGTAGGTGATTACCTTGCTTACCGAATAATGAAACTAGATATAAAAGTTATTCCTGATGTTAAAGTAAAAACATAGTAGGAGACTATTTAATACAATCAAAACGCAAATGCTAAAAAAATCATACATGCCACAATGAATCATCTTTACAAAAAATAACACAACGAGAACGTAAGCTCTATTATAATACATTTAACATACAATTTATAGTAAGTATAAATATTTATAGCATTATAGTGATGTCAAGTAATGCACAAATTCAAATCGAGCCTAGGATACAACAATAATTGAGTGAGGACCACGTGCTATCTGAACTATTTATCTGTAAGGAAACAAATAAAATAAATATTTTATGTACTATATGATATTTACCTAAAACAACCTATAAATAACAAATGTGACGTATGCAAACATATACTAATAAGAAAAACAACAATGGTTTAAATGACATTAAGCGAAGAAAGCAGAGAAAGTCCAATTGTGAATTAAGATCTACTTTATATTAGACTGAATCCAAAAATTAGTCCGTGGGTGCGGCGCAGTGGAAATGTGGCTTGGGTTCTGGTACAAAGACCCAGGTTCGATTCCTACCATGCGCTTCCCTATCCTATATAAATTTACCCGGGGTTATGGGGACTTGGATCAGCTCATGGCTTTACTATACCCTCCTCAGGAGTTTACCGGTCCGTCGGGTTCTCCTGGGTATTCAAAAAAAAAGAATCCAAAAATTAAATTTGTTAAAATTCAATTTTTAGATTGAATTTGAAAATAAATTACCCTAGAAGGCATAGCAGGTTGTGGTTGCAGTTGCAGCTGTGCGGTCTATGATTGAGCTTGTGGTGAAATTCCATAAAGGTGTATCATAAGAAGGGATGCTAAGGAGAGATTATGCACTAGGAGAGGTTATGATTGTTGTAAAATTATATGAAGATGGCACACTTGAAATCAACTTATTCGATTATAAAAAATTTATTTAAAAGAAATCGTACCAGCAATTTGAAAACAAAATATGTGACATCAACTTGAATAATAAGAAGCATGAGAACGAGTATTGCATAACATAAAATATATAAATTTCAATTTTACCATCTTCACTTCAGTTTATGTAAAAATTACAAAAAAACTTCACACTGATATGTGATGCAAATTTGTAGTGAAAATAACGAAGGTAATTTGCAATGATAATAATAACTGTTACTAGTGGCAAAAATCAAGTGTTATAAGCTAACTTAACGAGCGTAGTATTAAGTCAACTTAAAAATTTAGTTTTCGTTTTAAATAATTTTTCAACTTCTTAATAAGTAACCAAATGTCACTAAAATTTTAATAAAACATTTCTAATTAAGGTTGATTATATTAACACTGTAAAAATGGCCTTACACACCCCATTTTAAAAAAGTAAACAATTTAAACAATTAAAATAAAATTTATAATCTTAAATAAAACACATGGAAAATAAATTTATAAACTATAAATATGTAAATCGAAAATTTCATAACATGTTTTCATTTGGATCTAAATTAAATGAGTTTATCAATGGCGATTTTAATTTTGAATCTATACCAAATATGTAAATTTAATACAGTGCACTTATATTAGGACAAACTTGGAAAAATAATAGCAAGTCGTCTAATTTCCATTTGGATTTCCTTTTCCTCCATATAACTTCTAGCTTTAATTAGAATGAAGTATGTTTTTTTATAAACAAAATTTGATTGATTAGTAGAAAGGAGAAAGTGAAAGACGTTAAAAAAACATATTCCTAGATTTGGAAAAGGAATGTTGGAGGGAGAAGGGTATTTGTAAAATTATTGTGGAGTGAAAAGGAATTTGTAGGGTGTGAATTTTTAGTAGAAAATGGTAGTAAGGCTTTTTGTAGATAGTTAATATATGCTACCTTTATTTAAGGATGTTACTGTTTACACCTACCTAAACTCTTCTCTCACCACCTATCCTTTCACCCACTTATCCTCTTCAATCACCCACATGTTCACATCCATTTTATTTTCTCAAAACAATAACTTCTCCTCTCAAAATTTCTTCAAACGACAAACTCAAAATTCCTCCATCTAGTTTCTCCATGGCGGATCTTTTTTAAATTTAATGCCTCATTGAGATACATAAATCCAACTAATTTTGTTATAGTTGAATTGTTATTGATTTTAGTTGCAAGTAGAATTTTCATTTTTCTAACCGTGTAACCCTAACTAAGATTAGCATAGTAAAGAATAATTTATTTACAGCACAAATCAGGTGTTACGGTATAACATATTTAAAACGTTAATTACTACTTTGATCAGAAATATCCAATTGCTATTGTTTTGTTGTTGGTCAAACAAAAAAAGGAAAAAACAACGAAACTAATTGCAGTAGAAAATAATATAACGTAGTCAAATATATTTATATGATAATCCTTCACTAGAAAATTATTAGGTTTGAAAAATACTGATATACATTCATACTCTGCCTAGAACTAAATTTCTTAACTAGTCAACTTCTAACTTAATTCATAAAAGATAACTTATTTACATTTTCATCTTATTTTCTTTTGTCATTATTGATTAACATGATAGAAAATAAGCATGTTCGAGCTTTAGATTTTATTATTTATACATTGTCTGATTATAGTTTGTTTCCAAATCAAGTTATCTATGGTTGGTTTTTGAAGTAGATTTCATAATTTAATTTAATTAATGCTTAAGTGGCGTTAATAAGTGTTTAGGTTGGTGTAAATAGTAACTTCCTTATTTAATTTTATTATTTATTATAACTTTTATAAATTAACCTTAAATTAGTCCAATTCAAGAATAACCAAGAATTTGGTAATGTTGACTCTATTATTTGAACTTGATCCTCGGTTAATATTTAGACCTATGCGATTAAATCCCGGTGGAGGTGTAAAAACCTATAACGGATATAAATCGGGGATATATATAGAAAAATAGTGGAAGTATAGAAATCTTTATTGGAGATAAAATAAAACATTCAGTATTGACTTATACTCATTCCCACATGATTTGCATAGAAAAAAGAATCATTAATCACTCCTATATAATAAAAACAAATAATATTACGATCTATCCAGTTTATACTTGGTGAGTAGAATAGATTTCTGATTTATGTTGAGCACCTAGGACTTGAGATTAGACCTATACTCTACATTTATTGATTTTGTTTAGAAGAGAACTGGTCAAATTAATAATTTTACATAAATGTCGGTAAAGCAGGTGCTAAGAACCCCTGATTTAGTAGGTGTAGTGCAAGATAGTTTAGGTTTAAATGGATCTACTATTTAAAACCACTAATTTTAAAAAGTAAATTAGCTGAAGTGTGCTAAGTGCTTTAACATGGCATTAGCGAAGCTTTAGCAAGGCTTTAACTACATGGATTTAAATAATTTGAATATTGAGCCATGCACGAACTTTACTAAAGCATAGTATCAGCAACAAGTTCAATGCATATAGATTATTAAAAAGAAATCCAATTTCTAAATCTACTCTAAGCTCACTTATTAAAGACAGTTTGTATACGTAGTATTTTAATCATCATTATATCTGGCGTCTAGTAGAAGGTCAAAAACTCATTAACATTAATATTAAATTGCAAAGACCAAAATAAAGTCCAAGGTTCGTTTCAGTAAGTTTTATTGATTAACTAATCTACTCTAATGAGGTATTTTTTTAATTTAGGTTATTTACCAATTATGGTGATACTAACCATATGCGATGAAGGAAATGAATCCTCTCTTAAATAGTAGTTCGTTATGTACTTAATCATGCCTTTTACATGGTCATCATATCTTATGCTTGATAATAATCAAAGTAAAGCCTACCCACTCTAGATGGACAAAGCTATAAATTATTAAGACTATTATATGTCATTGTGGTCTCATTCAGGGCATTGTGATCTCAAGTTTGAATTCTACCAACTTAAGCAAACAGCGCTTGAGGTTGTGGAAATAAGCGATCTCATATCAGGAGTTATGGTCTCATTTTTTTGCATGGTGGGCCGACCTTGATTGGTTTCATCAATTGTGATTTATGGAAAACATGTTCGAGGAAGAGACGTAATATTGTTTGGATTCGTTGCTTAAGAGCAAGATCACTTGGAGGGCGTCGCTATATTGCTTTTCTTGTAGCAAGGCCAAGAAATTTTAAACGGAGCCTCAAATAAGTTTCTAATTTTAGCAAGTGACAAATTCTTGCAATAGCTATACTTAGTTTATTTCCTTACTTTTAATGTCCATTTCAAATACAAATACAAATACAAGTAGAAAAACTCTCTTTTTTTACAAAGAGTGCACCAAAGTCGGGATCAAACTAAATGAGTGATTTATGTTGTTTTTTCCGTTTTATTGAATGAATGATGAACACCTAATAGAATGTGGTTTCCTTAAGGACTTTAGTCCGTTATTTATAATATTTAAATAGTATTTAATTTTGAGGAAATTTGAAATTCAAGGACTAAAGAGTATAGTTGTGCTAACTTAATAGTTAAGATTGATCATAGAAATACTCACTTAATATATTATTAAAATTGGCATGTATAATTGGTATGCTTGTTATACTAAATCAATTCTTTTTTATTTTAGCTGTTGATCTTCAACCATTAAATATGGTAAAAAATTAACATTTGGGCACATATATGTTGATATGGAATATGTTTTTGGCTATTCCAAAAGAGCCTTACAAAAGAGATTAAATAAGGAAATAAAATATTTAGGACATTTAAGTTACACGGAAAGAGTGCATGGATACCAGAGTGATTTTAAATTTTTTGAAGGACCAAATTAAAAAATATCACACTAATGTATGTTTGTGTGTGTGTGTATATATGTATATATATATGTGTGTGTGTGTGTGTGTGTGTGTGTGTGTGTGTGTGTGTGTGTATATATATGGGGTTAGGGTCTCTAAATTGAACAAATTTTATTTTTCTCCTAACCCTCTTCTAAAAAGAAATACAAAGATAGACTTATAGTTTTTGGAAGATCAACTTCATTTCTTTTCGTCCATACCCATCTGTTTAACTTAGTTTATTTATGAATTCAGGTATGTTTCCAAAAAATATATTTAATTTTCTTGTATTTTTGTGGAAGAAATCAAATATGTTATTTTTTGATCTAGGTTTTATAACTAATTGATTCAAAGGCATTTATATTTTCTAACAAATGGTATCAAAACCACCTGTTATTGATTTTTTTGAGAATTCATTATTTTTTTTATTTGGAAATTTCTCTTTTAGTGATGTTCGACTCCCGATCTATTTTTAGCTGGAGATATTGGATTGTATGGATATTCAACTTCAAAACAATGTTCTTTCTTGTTGTTAATATTTATAAATCGAGAGATCTAGGTTTATTAAATTTATGAATAGTTTATGGAGCATCTATAATAATATTTATAAATATAAATCTATGTATTTTATTCAGGTTGTTTAAGATTACTTTTTTTGATAATATACACAGGTCTTTTTCAATTTATTGATTTGAATTATTTTATAAATTTGACCATCAATTAGTCTAATATATCGATAGATATTTGTTTATCACATAAAATGGGTACATATTAGTATATAGTCGTTGTTTTATTTTAGTTTTATTTATTTCTTATTTTGGATAATTTGTTAGATATTTTTTAATCTAACTAATTTTTTCTATTTATTTTTTATCAAGCCCACTCGATTAGGTAACTAAATGCCACTTTACTAAAATTATATTTGGGTTGCATCTATTAACCTATTAAAGCAAAGAATTTTATGACTATATTTGTGAAAATTAAAGTAATTTTGAATATGAGAAACAAATGATCAAATTTTAGCTACTAAAATAATATTAGTAGTTGATTACTAGAAACCAATTTTACTAAAGGTTGTGATTTTAGTTTTCTTGTAGCGATAGTGATTTCGATCGGATGCGCGTTTTGATTGTTTTAATTGACATGCCTATACAATTAGGAATAGAAAATATTTATTAAATATTAATTTTAAAAGTTAATGCTTAGATAGGTATAGTGTGAGTTAAGAAATAGCCTTTAAATGCATACATATAGAAAATCAAATCAATATCAGGGATAAAGTAAAAATTGAGGTTTTTATGCTATGTGCATAATTCAATATTTACAAATTAAAAAATTCAAAGTCAAGTCACTGGAAAACCTATCACTTAGGGTTAACCTTAATTTCTAATATTATTTAACCTCTATTCGAATAATATTATTTCATCAACCACTATTAGACTTATATATAATTTTGTTGTTGACTTTAACCATGAAATTTTGGTATGAATCATGTTTAATATATATTTATATATAGCTTATATATTGAGTTCTATACGAATATAGACATGGGATGGATGACAAAGCATTATGCGAGCTATATGTAGTGAGAGACACATACGGTAACAAGATGGTTCACGAATTTAAAATGAATTCAACCATGAAAATGTTCTGACGTGATTAACTTTTCTTAAGCATATTGAATAGCTATAGGAAAATAATTTATATGGGGTATGGTAAATATGACACTTTGGCCACTATACCATATAGGCCATAGTGTTTTTTGAACATAGTTTATGAACTCGGTGTTCAAATAATAAGAACTAGGAGAAACAAAATAAATGCATTGTATAAATAATGCACACACTTTTTTAAAATACTAAACATCATAAAATGAAAACATTTATTTTACAACTATAAAATTAAAACTTTACAATGTCAAATACACATTATAATCACAAAATAAAATAATACATGACTAGCATATAAACATAAACATAAGACTAAATGTAATAATGATGGCAACACTTTACAATTTTTGAATCATGTATTCGATAGTTGGGATATAATGCATAATTTTTTTCCTGTTTATTCAATAATATGATCTTATGTATCAAAATAAATTCACCTATACATCTTACATCTTCCATTTGCATTTATTCTTCACCCACCTTCTTATATTATTTTGCTTCTTCGTCTTCCACCTCCACATAATCTTTGGCATTCAAAAGATTATAATTAACAAAGTTAGGTTTTGGATTAGTTTTTGATATGACAATCAGGTCTGCTTGGTTATTCAAAAGCAAAGTTCTAAATATTTCAAATCATTCTCCTAGCCTCACTCATTTTTTTTTAATCTGATTTGGTGAACCTATATTTTCATAAGCATATCTAACATATGCTTCATTGAATTCTACATTTTGTAAAGAGATTCGAACATCACACTTTAGATGGAGATTTAGGGAAGAAGATTCATTCCTAGGCCTTTTGGAGTTACCTAGGTCCATTATAGTTGAGTTTTAGCGTTTTGTTCAAGAAGAATACTAGAGTACTAGTATACTAAAAAAAAGAATATTAGAATTATGACTCCATCCATGAATTTGTTAATTACTAAATTAAAAATTAAAGTGAAATGTAGTTTTTCAACAATGTCCAGTATGTCTATATACTTTCTATGTATATGTCGACATACATCTCTTAAAATTGTATATTTTGTAAAAAATCTATCTCCGTGTATGTGTAAATATTAAAGTTCTTGTTTTAAATCTTCCTAAATGAGCATAGACTTAACTCTTTTCCTAATTTAGTAAATAATTTTTTTATTATGGTTATGATAAAATATCAACCACTTTATTTTTAGCATTTGTACAATCTAAAGTTTTGTTGCCTTTACTTATCTATTAAGAGAGGATATTTTATATCTATATATTTTTACTCTAGCATGATTTGCAAAAAATTTAAGATAAATTTATAGCACTTTTATTTTCACTGTATATTAGTAATTGTTTAACAATAAATCCATATATTTTTAGTTTTTTTACATATATACTTTCAGGATCATTAAAAGATTTTAGTCGGTAAACTCAAGCTCTAATGTTGTTGAAGTAAATATCATTCAATTATTGCATATCATTCAAACATTCAATTTTTTTTAAATAGTAAAGAATTATCTTTTCGCATGTTTAATAACAGAGACACATCGTCAAAATAATGAAGTGCAAAATTAAAGGAGTGAATTATCCATAAAGCAACAGCCCTTAAGTTAAGAAGAAAAACTATGCAAGATAAATATATCATCTTCACTTTTCACGTCCAAAATTAGTTGCTTGCATAGGTGCAAAAGTTACTTTGTTATATTTTGTACCAACTATTTTGTATTGTTAATATATCATTATATTAGTACAAAAAATTTGGCATCAATTGTGATTTTAAAACTTATTTCACTCCGTTTCATATAACCTAGGTATTAGTGATATAGTCAATTAGTGCAACATACAGCTAATTTTCTCTAACGTCCTTCCATTTGTTTATTTTAACATGATTTTAACTTTCCATTTTAAAAATAAATGAAAGAATGGTTTTTGGCTTATTTTTAACCCATTTAATTGAATATTTATTTGGATTCAAATTTTTATTTGTATCAAAGTTGTTAAGAGGTTGGGCTAAGCTTATGAAATTGACATATCAAATAATTGTATTGATTTTCATATGATTTTTCGATGTTGCGTTAACTTATGTCTAATTCTCATTGCTATATATATATGTGTATATATTACAACACTAGAAAATTAAGATAATATTTGTTCATTTATTAGTGGTACTTAAATTGTTATTTGGTTTAAACTAACAATGTTATTCGTTTCCTTATTTCTAATATCATAATGACTCCCGCTCAAAATACACTACCCTGATCAGTTTAAGGAGAAAAATTCATTATGCCCTATAAAATTATATGCTCATTCAAAACAAATATATCATCATTGTAAATAAATTATTGGCTTGTTTCTTTGTTGAGGATTGACTTTATTATTTGTATATAATTGTTGTAGGGTTAAAAATGTGGTCTCTTTATTTTCTTATATATCAGCCACTCTAACTCAAAATACTCTTATCATATTAGTTTATAGGAAAACTCATTTAGTTCAATAAAATCAAATATGCTCATTTTGAACCAAATATATTTCCATTGTTAGATATCAGTTTCTCAAATGGGCACTAATAACTTCATCATCTAATTTACTTTTTCCTATTTTCCCAATATATTTTGCTTATTATATTAATATAAAAGATAATTTATGACCATTTCAATGCTTACTTCTTATTAGATCTGAAGTCATACACTCATTTTTCGCTTATTTGAAGAATTAATTTACAACTTCCCCCCTTAATTTTCTCTGTAATATTGACTTTCGTAGACCTTTTGTTTGGTACTATTCAACGTTTATCTTTTCATAATCATCTCCTTAATGTTCACTATTAAAGAACATATAATTGATTAATTGTCCATTGTGAATCATTTTTCACATCTTAAAGAACCCTCTTTGTGTACTATACATATTTCATTCCCTAATTTTAAATGAAAATCATTTGCTTATGATTCTATAATTGTAATGCCTCTTGTATCTTAGAATCATTTCAACTACCACACTCTTTGCCTCACTTCCTCAACCTACTACCAAGTAAATTTTAGCCTAATTTTGTTGTCCTTATGGTCGTCAAGCTAATTGAACAAATATTTTGTAATTTGTTTGTTTATTGTAATCTTTAATCTTAAAGGATACTTGATTTAGTGGCTTTGCATCAACATTCAAAAAGTAATAACTTTCTAGTATACCTCTGCTCATCTCATCGTTAATGGTACAATTATTTTCATTTTTTGTTTGTTCTGTTTTATTTTAATTTAAATGTGTATATGTTAGATTATTCACTAGAATTTGAACATATTTTTTATCCTTAACTAAAATTGGTATATCATATATTTATTGGCTTTGTTGTACCTTCATATTATGGAACTTGTTCATTTTTTCAAAGTAGAAATTTTGCTTATTGTTATTTTAAATTTCGATAATAGTTCGAATAAAGGACTTATTTATTCGTAAAGCACGATGCATCGAGAAACCTTTTTATTGAAAAATAATTCCCATTTAAGTTTCTAGGTACAAGTTTTTTGTTTTCTTCCATGCTTGTGCTTTGAGAAGTAACCCACCACTCTCGGAGTTAATATTGATTTTTTTCATAGCACTAATATTAAGTTGGTATTTTATAGTCTTAACTTTTTCACTATTTATATAATCGGTAATTGGGTTGCAATTGTTTCCTGGTTCTTTATTTGATGGAGATATAAAAATTGTAGATGAATACAGTTCTTACTTACTAGCTAGTTACCTTTAGTTCATATTACGATCCTCTATAACATGGAATTCCTACAAAGTTACAAATGCATTGCATATGGTATTATATAAACCATTGCTCTCTCATAAATTTTTGTAAATCTAATAAAATTAAGGATTGCAGAATGGCCTAATTAACAATTTTTTGTTATAAAAAATGTCTATGTAAAATCATACATGAATACATTTGTAAATTTGTAGGAATATAGAACATGAAAAATTACAAATAAGAGCAAAGTGAATTAGCTGGTCTGGGGAAATGTTTCCATGTACAAGTTTGATATCTACACTTAATAAAACCCAGGAAACAGTTGCAATCCAATTGTTGATTATATAAGAAATGAAAAGGCAAAGACGGTTAAATTCCATCCCTCTAGTAGTACTATGGAAAAAAATTAATGTTGATTCCAATAGTAGCGAGTTATTTCTTGAAATACAAGCATGGAAAAAACATAAGGACTATACTCTATTAATTACAAAGATAAGTAATTTACTAACTGTAGATATCTTACCATTTAAATTTTCAATTGAACTACAAATGATGCCTTGGATCTGTAAATAATATGCATTGTTGCATTTTAGTTTATTCTATTTCACTTTGTGGCGTATAATAATGATCTCCCCTATTCAAGTAAAACAAACACCATGCTAACTTATGTAATTTTTTACATAATGATATACTTTTGTAGGTCAAAATAATATTAATTCTCTTCACAACGGAGAGTTGGAATAAGTCAACATGATGAGGGCATGTATATTAATATCTTATTATATGTGTTATATTTATACTAAGCCTAATTAAGTAGTAACAATCTATAATTTCATATCAAGGGATTGTAAAATATTATTTTAAAATCCAAATTGGATCATATGTTGTTATGCTTTAGGAAATGTTGAGTATTAACATTTTGGATGCTTAGCAATTTTATTAGGTGATATTGACCCCCGATACTTTTAAGACCTATAACTTTTGAAAGTAGCTAAGTTACAATCTTAAACCACATCCAAAGGTGAGATATGATGGTTTCTCTTATAGTTGAGTGGTTGCAGTAGATTGGCTATATAATTTATGGGATATAGCTTACTGAAACTTAATTGTTTCCGTACAAATTAGTAGGTGATTAACTTAACCTTGGATTAGACCCATTAACCCATTTCAACATTTTTGCCTAACTAACTTGATAGGACGTCCCCTTATAATTATCGTACTTCCCAAGAAAACTATTCTAAACCTTACCTAACTGTCTCCTTAAATAAAAGCGTCATAAATCCTTATTTTACTTAGCGAAATTGAGTGATTAAGAGGGTAGTTAGTGAAGAAAACCATTGGTTCTTGGGATTGTTGCTTTAGGATGTTTGCAAATCATTTTCTTGAATATTTCTACCTTGATTCTTGTGCTAGCAGTATTTTAGGTGAATGCTTTGTGTCTCTCACTGTACTATAGCTGCTAATATAGTATTAAAATCTTTTCTTAGGATGCTTTCAAATGTTTAGGCATATTTTATTATCGTTCTAAACCAACATTGACTTTCAAATGAATTTAAAGATTATGTGTTGATTTTATCTCTTATTGGGTATTTGATCAAATCAATAACCCTTTCTTAGATGGGTCGTTTTGGATTGTATATAAGTTTAATTCTTATCTTAATGATTGACATGCTATATGTAGTCATTTAATGCTCGTAATGCATTATTTTAATGCTTATTGATTCGTTTGAATGTTCGGATTGCTATATGTGCACTATGGGAAACCAATCATTAGTGCTCAAAATATGATGACTGGTGGAGGAAGGTTTGACGTGATGGGAAGATGCTACCGTTTTGATCGCATGAAATGTGGATTCGACGAGATGAATTTATGACTAAATGAAAAAGTGGTTGGTGGTGAAGTGGTGACCTTTGAACGGTTTTGGGGTGCAAGTGCTTTGATTTCATGGTAGCAATGCTTCTGCCTTGTGATAAGGCATGGGAAACACCAGGATAGATTTAAAGAAATGTAAGGAGAAGGGAAATCTTAAATGGTTTGGTGCAACAACCGAATAATTTAGATGCAGACACTTGACTTCTGGGCTTAAGCATCATTTCATCGGGCTTGGAGGGATTTTGCATTGGGCATGGGTGTAATAATGAGAGGTTTTGGCCATTTAAACACTTAGCCAAATTTGGCCAACTATTGGCCATTTATTGTCGTTGCCGATCACGTGTGTTTTGATCGATATTGATCCATATGTAGTTATGGGTTTTTACATGATTTTTAAGAGCAAGCAAGGAATGATTGGATGATGTTCTAGATGGCTATTTTAATGCATATGACTGACAACGATTGAATCTATGTTAAGGAATGACATGAATTTGGGATAAGAAAACTAAAGATGTAATTTTTGGATCGATAAAGGGTATTAGAGTGATGACTTTGAAACTATAATAGTGAGATTATATGGCTTTGAGATGTATCCAGAGAATTTTTGAACTTTGGCTTGTCGATGAAGGAACTGTTTTGGTTTAGTACCTAGAGTGAGAAGTGTGTGTAAGACTTAGTGATGGTTCGAGGAAGCATGCCCGATAGTGCGAAGTAATAGAGTAGAATGAGATATGTTTTACTATCGAGTCATGTGCTATGAAATTTTTTACTAATTTTTATTTGTTGTTCATTTTATACTATGAGGGTATGTTAGGACGCTGACCTATATATCCTGGACCTTGGTAACGGTCTAGGCAACCTTGATGATGGTAGTAACTTAGTGGTTATTTAGTTATATTATATTGTTGAAAGTACCTTAGTGACTATAGTACATTTGTTCTACTATCAAGGTAAGCTAGTTATATTATTGATTTTTTAATTATTGTGATGTCACAAATATGATAGGCTTTGATTGGACTGTTTATTATTGATTATCTTATGTAATTCATGTTCAGAAAAAGTCAAGTCGATTATTGGATGTTTAGTTATAAAAATAACGATCTTAAATGGAATAAAAATAATTAATTGAAATAAAAGGGATGAAATTGTGTAATAATAGGAAAAATATATAAATAAATGAAAATGTGGTTACTTATTTATTTAGTATGATATTTATAATGGTTTAATTAATTAAATGGAAAAGTGAGATTTATTAATTAATAATATGATTTTACGTATTTTATAGATTGAATTATGATTATTAATAAATAATATTATTTGGTTGTAGTGGTT
This sequence comes from Allium cepa, assembly GCA_030765085.1. NCBI lineage: Eukaryota > Viridiplantae > Streptophyta > Magnoliopsida > Asparagales > Amaryllidaceae > Allium > Allium cepa. Next base: position 869,052,042 of record CM060937.1, on the reverse strand, counting down.
GGATTGATGTTATTGTTGTCATGTGCCAATAAGTTTTTTGATGTAGTGAAGAGAAGAAAACAAATCTGCATGGACCAGATCCCAAACAGGGTATGCAAATAGACTTTTTCTATGTAATAGACATTGAATCCCTTAGGTTAAGCTAGGGTATATGGGAATTAGTACACTCAAAAATATAGTCGAACATTATTTTCCTCTTTATATTTGTAACGCCTACAGGTTGGAGTGAAGAATGGAGCAAGGTCAACATTTAGGTCATATCTATAGGACGTTAAGTTGGCATTTTTGTTCTGCACTTTGGATAGATTCTTTATTTATCAAATGGGGTGATTAATATATTTTATTATATGTAATTTGATGTGCTACATCTTTAATGAAGTCAAGAATGTGATGCATATAATTTCATTCCTCCGTGAGGTTGTTCATTTTACCCATATTTGCTTTAGATTTTAAAATTGTAAAAGTTATGGCCCACTATTTTTAATGTATAATATTGGTGCACAAGCTTATTTTGATGGCGTTTCTCAGTAATTTTAGATGCTAGAAATAGTGGATCAATAAACTTGGTATCCAAGCCTAGGATTAGTGATTCCTTGATTGACGCGGCGGATAAATCGAAATGAACTTCAATCGATGGAATGTAGCAATCGGTGAATTGAAGATACCAAAATGCCCAAATTCGTTGATCCGAAGATACCGAATTCTAGCTATCTCAAACACGTTGATAGCGCACTATACCGTGTTCAAAGATCTACGATTCTTCGTACGTTGATCTAGCGCACTAGATACCGTGAATCGGCTTCTGCGATCGTTGAATCGAGCGCACTCGATTAACCGAAAGAGGAGATAGGAGATCACACTCAACTACCAATTTGTATGAAAGCACAAAGCTAGCAAAAGAGAATTTTATTCAAAAATCAACCACCTTCAAAATTTACAACACACACGTATTTATAGGAGTTACAATCCAGTTCCTAAGTCGTTGCCGACCTACGACTCATCTTAGGTCGTTGCCGACTTATTACAGTGGAGACCTAAACCCATTACAACATAGCACAAAGTGACCGACTCAAACATGGCCGACTTAACCAAGTACGACCTAACATACAACATACGACTCAACGTGACCGACTCATATATATATGACCATAATACGACTCATCATAGGTCGTACGCGACCTAACACATTACATACATACACGTTTACAACAGTTAGATCGTATACGACCTAAGACCCAATATTACAAACGACTTAACAAACCCAGCATTGGTGCCTTATCTTCCTGGCGACCTACGACCTAAGTTAGGTCGTTAGCGACTCAAATTCCAAGCGACTCATCTCCAGTAGCGGTATCTCATTGGGTCGGTCTATATCTTCCTCCTTAGGTCGTTGCCGACCTAGACCTCCTTCGCTGAGTCGGAGACAACCTAAAGCTGCTTCATTAACTCGTAGCTCTTTCTCCTTAGGTCGGGTCCGACCTAAAATGTGCTTTGGTTTCTGTAAATCGTTGCCATTTGTCTTGTTAAGTCGCGAACGACTTAGAGTGTTTTCATTAGATCGGTATCGACTTAAAACTTTCCAACGATCTAACTCCGAAGCCTTTTCCATACGACCTAGAGTTATGTTAACTCATGACCGACTTTCAGTAGGTCGCTGCTCCTTATCACATGGCCAGTTAGGTCGGTGGCGATACAAATCTACCCTCCTAAGTCGTGAATGACTCATGCTGCCTTCACCTTCCTTAAGTCGGAGCTCGTTAGGTCGGAATTCTTCATCCTGTGATTTCTTAGGTCGTACTCGACTTAAAAACAAGTTAGGTCGGAGCCGACCTATGACTTCGTCTCTCTGGTCTGCATCATCCTCTCCGGGTTGACAGAAATTCGACCTCGAATTTTCACCATCTCCTTTCACAACAATTTCTCCTCCATGATATGGAATTAGATGTTTGACGTTAAAAACATCAGAAGTATAAACATCATCTGGTAATTTTAATCGATAAGCATTCTCGTTGATTTTCTTCAAAACTTCAACTGGACCAATTTTCCGTGCTTTCAATTTATTGTATGTTCCTACCGGAAAACGGTCTTTTGTCAACACTACATAAACCAAATCGCCTTTGTTAAATTCAACATTTCGTCGCTTCAAATCTGCAGACTTCTTATACTTCTCATTCGATTTCTTCAATCGTTCCTGAACGATTTTATGACATTCAGTCAACTCATCAACAAAATCAGCAGCTCGTTTAACCGTCCCCTTCGATTGTGGTACTACTGCCAAATCCAACGGTCCCCTGGGTAAATTTGAATATACAATCTGAAATGGACTGTAACCCGTACTACGATTCATGGAATGATTATGAGCAAACTCTGCTTGGCATAACTTCATATCCCAACTTCTCAAATTATCCTGTACAAGACATCGCAACAAATTCCCCAATGACCTGTTAACAACTTCTGTCTATCCATCAGTTTGCGGATGATAAGCGCTACTAAACTTCAGCTTTGTTCCCACCATCTTCCACAAACTTAACCAAAAGTGACTCAGAAAACAAGTATCCCGATCAGAAACAATAGATTCTGGTAAACCATGCAATCGATACACCTCCTTAAAGAATAATTGTGCCACTCGAACTGCATCCGCTGTCTTCTTGCAGGCAATAAAATGTGCCATCTTCGAAAATCTGTCCACTACAACAAATATCGAATCATTTCCCCTTTGAGTTCTAGGCAAACCCAAAACGAAATCCATGCTGATATCAACCCATGGCTTAGATGGTACAGGTAATGGCATATACAACCCTGCATTCGTCGTTGTTCCCTTTGAAACCTGGCAAATATGGCATCTCTCCACAAATCTTTCAACTTCTTTTCTCATCGACGGCCAAAAATAAGATTGAGAAACCAATTGCAATGTACGATCTCTACCCACATGGCCTTCTTCATGCAACTCCTTGATAATTTTCATTCTCAAACTGCTCTCAGGAATACATAACCGATTTCCTTTAAACAAAAATCCATCAATCATCATAAATTCATCAGTACTCCCTTCCTTCACTTTCTCAACATATTTCACAAAGTAAGGATCTTCTTCAATCATCTCTGGCAACATTTCAAACCCTGTCACTTCAACCTTCATTGTTGTTAATAAATGACTCCTCCTACTCAAAGCATCAGCTACCCGATTCGTCACCCCTGATTTGTGCTTAACGACAAAAGTAAACTGCTGTAAATAAGCAATCCATGATGCATGTCTCGCTGAAATCTTGTCCTGTCCCTGCAAATGCTTCAACGCCTCATGATCAGTGTACAGAACAAACTCCTTCTGAAATAGATAATGTCTCCAATGTTTAATCGTTTGCACAACATCATAGAATTCAACGTCATATGTACTGTATCTCATCTTTGCCCCTGACAACTTCTCACTGAAATAAGCAACGGGTTTTCCATTCTGACTCAAGACTCCTCCAATTCCCACCTTCGACGCATCAGTGTGCAATTCAAACAACAACTGAAAATTCGGTAAAACAAGAATTGGTGTTGTCGTCAATAGTTCTTTGATTCGTTCAAAAGCAACTCCCGCTTCCTCTGACCATACAAACTGCTTCCCTTTCATGTAATCGGTAACTGGTGCCATCACGCTACTGAAGTGTGGAATGAACCTTCGGTAGAATGATGCCAATCCATGAAAACTTCTAACTTCGGTGATAGTTCTCGGCTGTGGCCAATTTCTGACTGCTTCAACTTTACTCTGATCAACTTGAATACCTTCTCCTGAAACAACATAACCCAAAAATAAAACACTATGTGTCATAAACACGCACTTTTTTGCAGCAGCATAAAATTGTTCCTCACGAAGAATAATCAATACTTCCCTCAAATGTTGAACATGCTCTTCCGTACTCCTGCTGTATATCAGAATATCATCGAAATAAACCACCATGAACTTCCCAATGAATGGTCTAAAGATTTGATTCATCACTCGCATGAATGTACTAGGTGCATTTGACAAACCAAATGGCATAACCAACCATTCGTATAACGCCTCTCTTGTCTTGAAAGATGTCTTCCATTCATCTCCAGGTCTAATCCGAATTTGGTGATAACCACTCTTCAAATCAATCTTCGAAAATATAGTTTCCCCACTCAACTGGTCTAACAAATCATCCAACCTCGGCATAGGAAATCTGTAACGAACAGTAATCTTGTTCAAAGCTTGACTATCTGTACACATTCTCCATGTTCCATCCTTCTTCGGTACTAACAAAGCTGGCACAGCACAAGGACTCAAGCTTTCCTGAACACGTCCCTGCTCAAGTAATTCTTCCACCTGCTTTCGTAACTCTTCATGTTCCTTCGGACTCATTCGGTAATGTGGTCTATGTGGTAACACTGCTCCTGGAACAAGATCAATTTGATGTTGAATGTCTCTCAATGGTGGTAACTCCTTAAGCAACTCCTCTGGAAACACATCTTCAAACTCTTTCTAAACTGGCTTTGCTTCTTCAGGAATTTCAACCTCTTCACTGCTCTCTCGCCCAATCAACAAATAGACTTCAGGCTCCTCTTCAACCTCCTTAACAAACTCCTTCAAAGTCAACAGAGTTTTCAATTCCTCAATCTCCTCCAGCTTGCTCTCCTTCTGTTGTTGCTTCTTGGGAACCAAAGTGATTTTAGTACCCTCGAACATGAAACTGTAACTATTAGCACGACCATCATGTTGAACTGATCTATCAAACTGCCATGGTCTGCCCAACAACAGATGACATACGTCCATATCTACAACGTCACACCAAATTTCATCTTTGTACTTCTTCCCAATGGAAAAATTCACACAAGCCCTTCGACACACCTTCACTTCACCACCCTTCCTTTACCATGCTAGCTTGTACGGTTTAGGATGTTTCTCGGTTTTCAAGTTCAACTTCTTCACAGCCTCGGTAGAAATAATATTATCGCAACTTCCGGCATCAATGACGAACTTGCAAACCTTTCCCAGAATAGTGCATGTCGACTGAAAAATATTGCTTCTCAACCAACTAAAATCCTCCTCTTGCTTTGGTGTAAGACATGACCTCCTCATCATAAGATTACAACCTTCATCTCCAGACAATTCTTCTTCCTCCTCAACATAAGGTGCATTTGAACATTCTGCCTCCTCACCATCACCCTCCTCCACTTCTGCAACCATTGCTCTCTTCTTTGGCTTCGGACATTCATTGCTTTTATGACCCAACTCCTGACAATTATAACATTTGAAACCACGGCTAACCTTCGCCTTCTCAGCCTCCTTTACCACTGGCTTTGTAACAGGTTTAGGAACATTAGAACTTCCACCAACACCCCTTGCTTGATTATTGGAATTAGTAAACGCACCACCTCCACGCCTTCCTTGTTTTTCCCAAGCTAACGCCTTCTGATGTGCCTCTGCTACAGATCTTGGATCAAACATATTAACCATATCCTGGATCTGCATTCTCAATCCCCCAATGAATCTAGCAGTTAACTGTTCTTCGGTTTCCATAATATCATTCCTGGCAATGAGTTGGTAAAATTCATCAGCATAATCACTAACAGATTTCGTCCCTTGCCTCAGATTCTGCAACCTCTGGTACATAAGTGATTGATAGTTGTAAGGTGAGAAAGTAGATCTCATCAACTTCTTCATCTTATCCCACTCAACAACCTTCGACTTCCCCATCCGTTCTCGTGTAAGTTTAGTTTGCTGCCACCATGCCAATGCTCTTCCCCTCAATCTAGTAGCAACCAACTTCACTCGACGATTCTCCGGCACTTCCTTGAAATCAAAGATTTCTTCAACATTAGATAACCAATCAAGAAATTCTTCTGCTACCATCCCTCCTTTAAATTCTGGAATTTCCATCTTCATACCCGATTCCCAACGTCGATCATCTTCAACATCCCGATAAGAATTTCGAATTTGGTCTCGATCTCGATAATGAATACTAGTTCTATCACCCTCTTCAACAAAATCAAAGGTACGCCTACATCGATCTCGACCATTATCATCCCTTCGTTCATGCATGCTTCTTTGACTATGTCTCTCTTCATCTCTATAGGCTTCATTGTCAAATTCATGTTGACTTCTTCTCTCTTCATGTGCATAGTCACGATGATCTCGTCGTGATGAAATTGATGTTTCTCTTCTATCTCTAAAAGAATGTGGTGATACCCTCCTCGCTTCCGTAACCGATGGCGAAACTCGGTTTCCTCCATGGTTCGAGTTTGGTGATCTCCTCCTTTGATTCAAGTCATTCATCAATTTCTCCAATTTTCCAATGCCTTCATCGAACCTCTCATTAATACGTTGTTCCAAAAGCTCGGCTTCTTCTCTTCGATACAAAGCTTCAACGTTTTGATGACGATTAGCTCTCCTTGGTGGCATGATTGGAAAACTTCACAAACACTTCAACAAACAATAATAAGTCACGGCTTCAACTTCAAAACCCTTCACAAGGCTCGACTACTTCCCACAAGTATACACGGCCTTCAACCTCAAATTCAAACACTTTCAACACTTTGATCCAAAATGGAATGGATCGAAAGTTCTCCCTCTTGTTGCAACTTCAATATGAACACGATGAACAACTTCAAACTTCAACTTCAAATATTTGGCTCCAAGAATCAACTTAGCTATGATTGGCTAAGTATGGCTCTGATACCAAACTGACACGGCGGATAAATCGAAATGAACTTCAATCGATGGAATGTAGCAATCGGTGAATTGAAGATACCAAAATGCCCAAATTCGTTGATCCGAAGATACCGAATTCTAGCTATCTCAAACACATTGATAGTGCACTATACCGTGTTCAAAGATCTACGATTCTTCGTACGTCGATCTAGCGCACTAGATACCGTGAATTGGCTTCTGCGATCGTTGAATCGAGCGCACTCGATTAACCGAAAGAGGAGATAGGAGATCACACTCAACTACCAATTTGTATGAAAGCACAAAGCTAACAAAAGAGAATTTTATTCAAAAATCAACCACCTTAAAAATTTACAACACACACGTATTTATAGGAGTTACAATCCAATTCCTAAGTCGTTGCCGACCTACGACTCATCCTAGGTCGTTGCCGACTTATTACAGTGGCGACCTAAACCCATTACAACATAGCACAAAGTGACCGACTCAAACATGGTCGACTTAACCAAGTACGACCTAACATACAACATACGACTCAACGTGACCGACTCATATATATATGACCATAATATGACTCATCATAGGTCGTACGCGACCTAACACATTACATACATACACGTTTACAACAGTTAGATCGTATACGACCTAAGACCCAATATTACAAATGACTTAACAAACCCAACATTGGTGCCTTATCTTCCTGGCGACCTACGACCTAAGTTAGGTCGTTAGCGACTCAAATTCCAAGCGACTCATCTCCAGTAGCGGTATCTCATTGGGTCGGTCTATATCTTCCTCCTTAGGTCGTTGCCGACCTAGACCTCCTTCGCTGAGTCGGAGACAACCTAAAGCTGCTTCATTAACTCGTAGCTCTTTCTCCTTAGGTCGGGTCCGACCTAAAATGTGCTTTGGTTTCTGTAAATCGTTGCCATTTGTCTTGTTAAGTCGCGAACGACTTAGAGTGTTTTCGTTAGATCGGTATCGACTTAAAACTTTCCAACGATCTAACTCCGAAGCCTTTTCCATACGACCTAGAGTTATGTTAACTCGTGACCGACTTTCAGTAGGTCGCTGCTCCTTCTCACATGGCCAGTTAGGTCGGTGGCGATACAAATCTACCCTCCTAAGTCGTGAACGACTCATGCTGCCTTCACCTTCCTTAAGTCGGAGCTCGTTAGGTCGGAATTCTTCATCCTGTGATTTCTTAGGTCGTACTCGACTTAAAAACAAGTTAGGTCGGAGCCGACCTATGACTTCGTCTCTCTGGTCTGCATCATTGACCCTTGGGTAGTTTTGAACAACTAAGGTAGGATAATTTACGTCTTAGGTTAGTTTAGAATAAAGGATGAGAGAGCGTTTTGATCATTGATTATATGCTTTGTGTGTATCTATTGTTTGTGTAGCCACCATCACACTGAAACTTCTTTCTGGAGCTGTCACGAAGAAATCAAAAGAATTTGAAAACGAATCAAAGGAAATTGATAGAGAAAATTGTTTCCACTGTTGCAGGGTATTGACCATTTATAGTGATACTCCCCTGTCCCCTATCTCGTTCTCTTCTTGCACTCATACTTACTATCAGTGAAGAGTAAGAGAATTTACTGAGGCATTCGAACGGATATCTTAGGGATACTCATTCTAGGGTTTACTTCACCCTATCTCTAATGAGCTACTTAATGTGTTATACTCCCGGGCTAAAGTTTCAACCTTCAGCTCTGATACCAAATGTAACGAGTGGGATTTTTCACGCTCGAAAATCGACATCCATACTTTAAATTGTACTCGAATGCCGTAGATTCGACCGTTCAAATCCGATTCGCCGGAGCTTATAACAACGTTAAGTAAACAACATAGCGGAATAAAAGAATAATACATTGATATACAGCTCTGATACAATATCCGATATAACAGATGATCCAATAGATATCAATATACAACAGAGATATGGTACAATAAAATAGCAGCGGAAATGAAAATGATAAAACCAGCAGTGGAACAAATAACTCTAAGATAGTCTTCAAGGAAGAACTCCAAAAAAACTGCAACTCCATTTCCAAGAACCAATCCAACAATAGCTCGAATTCCCAATAACGATGCACAAAGATAAGCAAGTGCAGTCTGATCCAAAGACTGAACTAACTCCAGATAATGCACTACATCTGACTATCTGATAAACCTAACTCTAGACTGCTCGTGTAGAAAAAAATTTGAGCACCCAAAGTTTAGGAAAGAAACAATAAACTCCGGATCAGTCATGGGACTGGTGTGAGCAACAAAAACAGTTTATTTTTTAAAACAATCAACAAAAGATTTTAAAATCAATTCGCAATCCTTTTAGAAAATGAAACTACCATAAGACCTCCCGCCATACTCACAATGCAAACGCAGACTTGGAGGAGATTTCTTCTTATGTTAGTCAAAGATGCTTACTTCGCGAAATCAAATCATTTTTGATATTACTATTAGTGCATAGTTTAGAAAACATTTCTAAAGTAGAATATAAATTTTAGCCAGCATAGGTACCATTATATTATGCCCGCTATAGCTACCTCCTGAGGAAGCAGGTTATACAATTTGCAATCGTAAAGGGTTCGTATTGTTTCTTTGGATTTCCAACAAATGGTCAGGCTAAGGAACTTCCCATTGCCACATGAGAACGACTCTGTAAGGACATTCCCGAGAACCTAACCGTATCTCTGCCAATACAAGGCCGCATTACCCCTTACTGGGTAACTACTGACATGAGTATGCCATCCCCCGGTCGTAACCAACCTTTATCCGGGGCCCCAACAACAATCACAAAGTAATATATATATATATATATATATATTTGTGATATCCACATAAGTTAAGTATCTCGGCTCCATACCATGATACCACTTCTATCCAGAAGGAGATGTACATACCCTAAGGGGCGCTACCCCAATAACTTTGCTGCGTCTTTCCTGTTTTGACCATTCCAGGGTGTGAGGTCCGACGAAGTCTCGTCCACAAAGCTACGCTTTATACAAAAGCCACGCTTTGATCGACAAATGATCAGCATCACTCAGCATGCCACATTACCAAATTGGGAATATATTGCTGATAACCTTCAACTACATAACATCTAAGCTCATACGTCTTAGAGAAGGGTGTTAAGCTAAGAGAATAAACTCTCCGACACCAACATAAATGTATATGAAAGAAATATGCTTTATATCTCAAATTGTAATGTCAGACATACAATCCATACAAGTCTGTTCTGGGTTCGAACAGAACCGAAGGCACTTCCAAAGACGTCCTTGCAATCCGGGTATTCACAATCCCGATCGGACTTCCCATCACTTAGGGAATCTCTATACAGGCGTGAATCGGTGCAGAGACAATCGATAGGTCATCCTATCACTTTCACAAATACCCGGTCTTCACCACAGGTCTTCAATTGCTATCTATATACGTCGAATCACATATTCGGAATGGGTTATACGACACAAAGGTCCTTTCCCGGCTAAAACGAATAGTGAGCGCAATATTTAAAACATATGGATATGGGATTTCAATTAAGTCACAACTTAATAATTCAAAACTTTCTTTCAAATGCTTTAAACCAATTACCATTTTAAATCTTTTTAAATAAAAAGATTCATTTCATAAAGTTCACCTAGTTTCACAAAGATTCATCATAGTTTTTCAAATCAATTTCCATTTCAATTTGGATTAACTCATTCAATCTTATAACAAAAATTTAATTTGTAGTTTTCAAACTCGTTTTCATGGATTTATTCATAACTTGGAAGACCATTTTCATTTTAGACTTAAAATCCTTTCAACACAATTTTGGGAGTTCATTACTTATGTTAAAGCTTTATTTATTTGAAAACAATTAGTTTTTGCTTCAGAAAAATCCAACTTTATTTACACGAGTTAAAGCCGTTGAATTAAATTCAAATTCTCAAATTAATATCTTTAAAATGGTTTAACATAAATATAACTAGTGTAACATCTTTAATCCCTAGTTTCAAATCATAGAATTCAATTCCAAATTTTGAATCTAAGTTTAAATTAAATTATTTAAATTCCAAAACTTAATCATGCTATTTAAAACAAATTTTATCTTGAAATTCCATTCCAAAAGTTTTTCACATTTATTCTGATTCCATTTCCAAAACATTTGAATTTGAAAGTTCAAATTTAAAACTATTTCAAAAATCTGTGACTTAACCGATTTCCTCGTGAAATCCATATTTGTGTGTTTATAAGTGGGGTCCAGGGGTTTAACACAATAGTGCAACATCATTCAATCATCAGAGATGAAAACACAAAAATGTAGTTGATAAGCGATATAACTATAACGCTTATCTTACAGATCATAGATGTATATCACAGATAGTAAATTACATTAAACAATTCAATCATCCAATAGAATCCAAATATCCAATATGATTTAATTATAATCAATATTAATTTATCATCCATCCTAATTAATTTAATTTACACAAAATAAACTGATCATCTTTAAATCTTTAATTAACACCAAGTAAACCATTAAATTAATTATTCAGTTTTCAATTCAATCACATAATTTAATAACTTTTAATCACTTGCCTTAATTAAAGATCCTTAAATTAATCCCATCAATTAATTATCCTTCGATTCAATTACACTAACTAAATAAAATTACGATCACTATTTATCCTGTAAAATACCTAGACACATTAATTATTTCTAATCAAGTCCTTAATCAAATATAACCCATCTATCTTGATTTATTACTTAATTGAATCATTATCACATTTCTTTTGAAGATTATCAAGTCAAACAAATTAAATTCAAGACATTTGCTTTATGATTTATATTTGATACTTGTTAATATTTAGCTTCAAAAATCTTGTTACTTTCCTTTACTTTGTAAAACTTCATTCTATGTTTTTTTTAAAACTTGTTAACAATTTCATTTATTCAAAGTAACTTGGTATAAGTTGAAACTCCTCACAATAAAATCCCGAACAACTCTCCAAAATCCCTGGCACAGACTCGACTCAACACTCGAGTAGCACGCTTTGCATCCCCTTCTTCCTACCCGAGACGAGCACGAGAGGAACTCGAACTACTTCGAGTGAAATCCCAAGTTACTTCACTTCTTTCCCAACCCAACTGTGCACGGAGACCTGGTGCACATGCACCCATCGCCGAAAACGCTCTGGCGTCTGCGACCACCCCCAGCAAGTCGACTTTGACTTCCATAAATCATCGAACCACCCAAAATCAAAAAAACTATCACGAATTCGAAAATCTTGCATATGGGTTCGACTAGAATAAAACTGGGTTGCTAAAACCCGCTTCGAACCACCTTATCTGGCCATCTTCGAACACGCCATCTTGCTCGAAGCCTCCCTGATACCCAATGATTCGAATCCCCCTGGTGCGACCGCTCCAAATGCTTCGCCGACGTCGCGGCGATCTCATCTTTTCCCTTGACCAAAACAGACCCTTAAACCCTAAACTCGTCTCTACAAAACAATTTATGCAATAGATAATTTTTTTTTTCCATTTTTTCTGGATTCTACGAAGATCAAGCAAGCTTCAGACAAAATTTCAACATTTTAAAATTGTTCGATCACTGGGAATTTGTTAAAAAGCATTTTTAGTTCAACTAGGAACTGTTCTCTCATCACACATCTGAAAATTTCGATTTAAGCTTTAAAAATCAAACTTTAGTACAAAGATCCAACTGGTGTTCTTGAATTCGTGAAATAAAAAGTTTAATTTTTTTTAAAATTTTTAGAAGTTATGCTAAGTTCCTTGCTTTCCAGAGCCTCCAACAGGCTGTTTTATCTTGATTCTATTTTTAAAACTTAGTTAAAAGTTAAACAGACAACATTGGTTTTAACCTGAAGTCCATATATCAAGTAGATCGTGAAGCAATGATTTTTTGAAATCAAAATTTGGTGTTCAGAGTCATAACAGTGAGCCTGTATAAACACTTCCAACTCTTAATTTCACTCGGGGGATCCATATATATATATATATATATATATATATATACAAGCTTATTCACACATATATCTATATATAAGCAACAGTTTTATACTTTAAAACATTTAAGAAAATAAGTTACTCACTGTTTTGGGGTTTAACAGAAAACAGAGGTGAATACCATATAAATGGATTTATTTATCAAGTTAAGAGTTTTCTCACCTTGGTTTTCCATAAATGAACTGAGCCTACTCATGTTGACACAGACTGTGAAATTTGCAACGGCCAAAGCTTTTTATTGAAACAGGCTTTGATTTTCCCATTGAAACTTTGCCTGCTGAAGCCTCTCTTCTGATCTCTGGTTGTAGTTGTTTAAATTTGAATCCTTGTTTAAGTTTTTAGATGATATTTACTTTTATTTTTTCTCAGCTTTTGAATGAACTGATGAAAATGGATATGTAAGAAATGAAGTGTTACTGGGTGTTATTCGACCGTTCAAATCCAATTCGCCGGAGCTTATAACAATGTTAAGTAAACAGAGATATGGTACAATAAAATAGCAGCGGAAATGAAAATGATAAAACCAGCAGCGGAACAAATAACTCTAAAATAGTCTTCAAGGAAGAACTCCAAAAAAACTGCAACTCCATTTCCAAGAACCAATCCAACAATAGCTCGAATTCCCAATAACGATGCATAAAGATAAGCAAGTGCAGTCTGATCCAAAGACTGAACTAACTCCAGATAATCCACTACATCTGACTATCTGATAAACCTAACTCTAGACTGCTCGTGCAGAAAAAAATTTGAGCACCCAGAGTTTAGGAAAGAAACAATAAACTCCGGATCAGTCATGGGACTGGTGTGAGCAACAAAAACAGTTTATCTTTTATAACAATCAACAAAAGATTTTAAAACCAATTCGCAATCCTTTTAGAAAATGAAACTATCATAAGACCTCCCGCCATACTCACAATGCAAACGTAGACTTGGAGGAGATTTCTTCTTATGTTAGTCAAAGATGCTTACTTCGCGAAATCAAATCATTTTTGATATTATTATTAGTGCATAGTTTAGAAAACATTTCGAAAGTAGAATATAAATTTTAGCCAGCACAGGTACCATTATATTATGCCCGCTATAGCTACCTCCTGAGGAAGCAGGTTATACAATTTGCAATCGTAAAGGGTTCGTATTGTTTCTTTGGATTTCCAACAAATGGTCAGGCCAAGAAACTTCCCATTGCCACATGAGAACGCCTCTGGAAGGACATTCCCGAGAACCTAACCGTATCTCTGCCAACACAAGGCCGGGTTACCCCTTACTGGGTAACTACTGACACGAGTATGCCATCCCCCGGTCCTAACCAACCTTTATCCGGGGCCCCAACAATAATCACAAAGTAATATATATATGTATATATATATATATATATATATATATATTTGTGATATCCACATAAGTTAAGTATCTCGGCTCCATACCATGATACCACTTCTATCCAGAAGGAGATGTACATACCCTAAGGGGCGCTACCCCCAATAACCTCGCTGCATCTTTCCTGTTTTGACCATTCCAGGGTGTGAGGTCCGACGAAGTCTCGTCCACAAAGCTACGCTTTATACAAAAGCCACGCTTTGATTAACAAATGATCAACATCACTCATCATGCCACATTACCAAATTGGGAATATATTGCTAATAACCTTCAACTACATAACATCGGAGCTCATACGTCTCAGAGAAGGGTGTTAAGCTAAGAGAATAAACTCTCCGCCACCAACATAAATGTATTTGAAAGAAATCTGCTTTATATCTCAAATTGTAATGTCTGGCATACAATCCATACAAGTCTGTTCTGGGTTCGAACAGAACCGAAGGCACTTCCAAAGAAGTCCTTGCAATCCGGTTATTCACAATCCCGATCAGACTTCCCATCACTTGGGGAATCTCTATACCGGCGCGACTTGATGCAGAGACAATCGATAGGTCATCCTATCGCTTTCGCAAATACCCGGTCTTCACCGCCGGTCTTCAAATACTATCCATATACGTCGAATCACATATTCTGAATGGGTTATACGACACAAAGGTCCTTTCCCGGCTAAACCGAATAGTGAGCGCTATATTTAAACATATGGATATGGGATTTCAATTAAGTCACAACTGAATAATTCAAAACTTTCTTTCAAATGCTTTAAACCACTTACCATTTAAATCTTTTTAAATAAAAAGATTAATTTCATAAAGTTCACCTAGTTTCACAAAGATTCATCATAGTTTTTCAAATCAATTTCCATTTCAATTTGGATTAACTCATTCAATCTTATAACAAAAATTTAATTTGTAGTTTTCAAACTCGTTTTCATGGATTTATTCATAACTTGGAAGACCATTTTCATTTTAGACTTAAAATTCTTTCAACACAATTTTGGTAGTTCATTACTTATGTGAAAGCTTTTATTTATTTGAAAAAACAATTAGTTTTCGCTTCAAGAAAAATCCAACTTTATTTACACGTGTTAAAGCCCTTGAATTAAATTCAAATTCCCAAATTAATATCTTTAAAATGGTTTAACATAAATATAACTAGTGTAACATCTTTAATCCCTAGTTTCAAATCATAGAATTCAATTCCAAATTTTGAATCTAAGTTTAATTTAAATTATTTAAATTCCAAAACTTAATCAAGTTATTTAAAACAAATTTTATCTTGAAATTCCATTCCCAATTTTTTTCACATTTATTCTGATTCCATTTCCAAAGCATTTGAATTTGAAAATTCAAATTTAAAACTATTTTCAAAAATCTGTGACTTAACCGATTTCCTCGTGAAATCCATATTTGTGTGTATATAAGTGGGGTCCAGGGGTTTAACACAATAGATAGTGCAACATCATTCAATCATCAGAGATGAAAATACAAAAATATAGTTGATAAGCGATATAACTATAACGCTTATCTTACAGATCACAGATATATATCACAGATAGTAAATTACATTAAACAATTCAATCATCCAATAGAATCCAAACATCCAATATGATTTAATTATAATCAATATTAATTTATCGCCCATCCTAATTAATTTAATTTACACAAAATAAATTGATCATCTTTAAATCTTTAATTAACACCACGTAAACCATTAAATTAATTATTGAAATTTATTAATTATTCAGTAATTTTCAATTCAATCACATAATTTAATAACTTTTAATCACTTGCCTTAATTAAAGATCCTTAAATTAATCCCATTAATTAATTATCCTTCGATTCAATTACACTAACTCAAATAAAATTATGATCACTATTTATCCTGTAAAATACCTAGACACATTAATTATTTCTTAATTAATCAAGTCCTACCTTAATCAAATATGACCCATCTATCTTGATTTATTACTTAATTGAATCATTACCACATTTCTTTTGAAGATTATCAGGTCAAACAAAATAAATTCAAGACATTTGCTTTATGATTTATATTTGATACTTGTTAATATTTAGCTTCAAAAATCTTGTAACTTTCCTTTACTTTGTAAAACTTCCATTCTATGCTTTTTTTAAACTTGTTAACAATTTCCTTTATTCAAAGTAACTTGGTATAAGTTGAAACTCCTCGCAATAAAATCCCGAACAACTCTCCAAAATCCCTGACACAGACTCGAGTCAACACTCGAATAGCATGCTTTGCATCCCCTTCTTCCTACCCGAGACGAGCACGAGAGGAACTCGAACTGCTTCGAGTGAAAACCCAAGTTACTTCGCTTCTTTCCCAACCCAACTGTGCACGGAGACCTGGTGCACATGCACCCATCGCCGGCAACGCTCCGGCGTTTGCGACCACCCCCAACAAGTCGACTTTGACTTCCACAATCCATCGAACCACTCAGAATCAGAAAACTATCACGAATTCAAAAATCTAGCATATGGGTTCGACTAGAATAAAACTGGGTTGCTAAAACCCGCTTCGAACCAACTTATCTGGCCATCTGCGAACACGCCATCTTGCTCGAAGCCTCCCTGATACCCAATGATTCGAATCCCCCTGGTGCGACCGCTCAAAATGCTTCGCCGACGTCGCGGCAATCTCATCTTTTCCCTTGACCAAAACAGACCCTTAAACCCTAAACTCGTCTCTACACAACAATTTATGCAATATATAATTTTTTTTCCATTTTTCCTGGATTCTATGAAGATCAAGCAGGCTTCAGAAAAAATTTCAACATTTTAAAATTGTTCGATCATTGGGAATTTGTTAAAAAGCATTTTTAGTTCAACTAGGAACTGTTCTCTCATCACACATCTGAAAATTTTGATTTAAGCTTTAAAAATCACACTTTAGTACAAAGATCCAACTGGTGTTCTTGAATTCGTGAAATAAAATGTTTAATTTTTTTTTTAAATTTTTAAAAGTTATGCTAAGTTCCTTGCTTTCCAGAGCCTCCAACAGGCTGTTTTATCTTGATTTTATTTTTAAAACTTAGTTCAAAGTTAAACATACAACATTGGTTTTAACCTGAAGTCCATATACCAAGTAGATCGTGAAGCAATGATTTTTTGAAATCAAAATTTGGTGTTCAAAGTCATAACAGTGAGTCTGTATAAATACTTTCAACTCTTAATTTCACTCGGGGGATCCATATATATATATACAAGCTTATTCACACATATATCTATATATAAGCAACAGTTTTCTACTTTAAAACATTTAAGAAAATAAGTTACTCACTGTTTTGGGTTTTAACAAAGAACAAAGGTGAATATATAAACCTATACAGACATGCATCAATTATCCCAGGCAATCACATAATTACTTCCATAGAAACCACATTATTTTGATTGTTTATCACAAGAAATACCATATAAATGGATTTATTTATCAAGTTAAGAGTTTTCTCACCTTGGTTTTCGAGAAATGAACAGAGCCGACTCATGTTGACACAGACTGTGAACTTTGCAATGGACAAAGCTTTTTATTGAAATAGGCTTTGATTTTCCCATTGAAACTTTATCTGTTGAAGCCTCTCTTCTGATCTCTGGTTGTAGTTGTTTAAATTTGAATCCTTGTTTAAGTTTTTAGATGATATTTACTTTTATTTTTTCTCAGCTTTTGAATGAACTGATTATAATGGATATGTAAGAAATGAAGTGTTACAGGGTGTTATTATGTGTTGCACAGGGTATTATATTATTGTTTGTACAACATAGATCGAATACTTTGTTTTCAAATGGAGGCTGATGCAAGATTTTATTTGTACTGAAAAGATGGGCTGAGATACTTGTATTAAATGCTTTATGTCCTTTTTGTAAGCTTATACTATACATTGTTTTTTTTTCAACTTCCCGTTGCAAGTACTTTCCTAGATATTACATTTGCTTTGTTTATCCTCTTGCTTCAACTATGCTGAGATATATCTCGGTTGATATGGTATGTTAGGGTGTACTTTATTTACTTTGCCAAGTTTGTTTTTATACCCATGTACATATATACTTGTTTTTTCTATATACCTCTTATTTTATGGACTATGCAGATCTTGCATATATTTCTTTCTTATTTTTGCCTAGCATATCAAACTTTACAGGCATATTTTACTTGCACTTTTGTTTTATTTGCATTTCATTTGTTATTATTTTATCACATAGATGTTCATTTGTATGTTTACTTAATATTTTGCAATTTATCTTATATTTATATTTCTAACTTAAGTATTAAATCTATAACAACATATATTTATTTTAAACATTTTTATAACTTTTTAAAGAAAATTCATTTTGAATATATTTTAACTTTCCAAATCAAAACTTTATTTCTAATCCAATTCAGTTACATTTAAGTTTCAAATCTTACTTATAAAATAAATAAGTAAATTATCTTATTAATTTTGAAAAATCCAAACAAATCTACAATTTAATCCAAAAATTAAATTAAATTACAAAATTAAATTCGTCTTTAAATCGGGATCGTTACAGGTATATTATTTTTATAGATGGGTGTTCAATTTGAATATTTGAAATAATATACGTATATATTTTGGTGGAAATTATTTTCATGGAAATATTTTTGTTGAATTTCTTTTGACTTAGAAACATCCATTGAAAAATTTAAATTATACACACACACACATATGAAGTGTTTTTTATAAAAGTATTATGATTTCAAATGCTTTGTTAAAAATATTTTGGAAATAAATGATTGTACAAAAAATTTATTTGACGAAAGGGAAATGTTTTTGTTAAAAATTAACTTAAAATAAAAATTAAAAGATTTGTGGAGTATTTATTTAAAATTTGTTTGGTGGAAAGATTATTTTAATATAAGTTAGATAGTTTGTAAATATTAGTTAAAAATACCTTATTGAGAATATTTGGTGGGTATTCTTATTTCAGAAAGGAGAAATGCGTTGATTAACACATTATTTATGATAAACGTTATATGATTTAGAGAAGAATTATTTTAAATTATGTTTTACAATAAAGCTGACTTTTGGAAAGGTATTGTTTATGGAAGGAGATATTGAGGAGTTGTTTTATCGGTTGAAATTTTTATAAATATTTTAATTGGAATATTTTGAGAAATCCTTTTTTTAGCAAGGTATGTGAGAAACATATTTATTTGAGAGAAATATTTATCTAAAGAGTATATTTGATCTTGAAAACTTCCAATTGAAATATAATTTTTGGTGGTACAAACCTTTATTTAGGAGGTACACTTTGGTAAATGGTGCTCTGGAAGGTAACTTTTTGTGTAAATGATTTTGGTTGGACAAACAACTAATTCGAAAAATGTTTTATTATGATATGTTTGAAAACATATTATGGAGTAAAGGTATAGTATAAAACATCTAATTTTGAAATACTTTAAGAAAATATTCTAAAAGGATGAGAACAATTTGATTTAGAAGTAAATAGTTGAAAATGTAAACTATTTAGTTTGGAAAAAAAACTTGGAAGGTGTTAATTGAAAGGTGTTTTATTAGAAATATATTTAATCTGGAAAACTCTATTTGAAGACTTTAAGATTGGACTCGGTGATAAAGGGTGTGAGATGATGGAGCAAGTTGAGTTTGAGTTTTCCCAACACCCATTATGTTATCTTATGATTGCCATATGTGACTTTGACTTAGAAGTTTTGGGGATGTATAGCCCTTCCACGGAGAGTGTTGGGCTATGATGTATGGACTACCCATTTGTTGTGTTAGATGGTGACCTCTTACTTGTACTGGCTTGCTTTGGTTAAATTATCTATAATGATTAGTGGCTTATTGAGTTATTTTGTAATGCCTCACCTCTATACCTTTACTAGCAAAGAGTATTACTGAGTAGCACTATTTGGTAATGTAGGTAATGGGTCTTGTGAGGAGTGACCATATACTAATATTCTATGTAACGACCCTGGATTTTGGCCCCTGTTATTTAATCTGATTAAATGAAATGTGAACTGATCATTTTAAAATAAATGTGATTTTGGAGATACTGCCATTTATTTATATAAGCTGTATTTTAAAAGGAGATTGATTTGCAAATTGAAATAAGTATTTCAATAATATTCACAATAAAAATCTGTCTTATTTAATTACTTAAAATACTTTACATTGTTTATATTTAGTATAAAATAATACATATAGATGAAAATGTTTGAAATTCTAAAATAAGTTTCTTAACAATATTATTAATAAAATTTAACTCATATAATTAAATTAAAATGCTATACATTGTTAACATTTGTTAAATGAATACATATGCTTGATAATGTTTAAAAATTAAAATCTAATTCTAGCAATACAAAATATAAAGGTAAATTATGAGTCAAATTTATGTATATGATTTAAATAAATACAAATGAATCATAAAAATGAGAATAAATGTAAATACAACTTATGAATCTAATTCAAATATTAATGGCTAAAATAGAAAATAGAAAATAGAAAATATATAACATAAATAGATGATCATGTTCAATATAAAATATTAATATCAATGTAAGTCAAAAATATAAATATAAATATACATAAACCATATGAACCATATGAAATATAACTTAAATGTTGATAGCTAAAATACAAAATAAAATGAAAATAAAGGTAAATGAATAAGTTTGTAAGCAAAGAATAGAACAAGTACAAAGCATAAAATAAGATAAAATAAATGAGCCAGATAAACATTTTTAAGCTAGAAGTATTGAGTCAAATGTAAAGTAAAACTTGATTCATATGTATGAACAAATTATAAGCTAGAAAATAGCATAATAACAAAACAAATATTTACTTACAAAATATCTTCGTATATATATATATATATATTTATATATTTGATCAAGTGATGCTGTGTAATCATGTGTGTGCAAAGGAGTCAAAGTTTACAAATCACCTACAAAATGTCTTTATTCCTGTGCAAACAGATTTTGTACTGAGAAATCAAAGCACTCATAATATTTAAATACAAATATCTTTGTTCAAAGCTTCATACTCAAGCCATGTTGACTGCCATAAGTACAATCCTGCATACAAGATTCATCTACAGCAAGAAATAATTATGCTTTGTTAGCCTATTAAGTAACAAAAACATGTACTTGTGTCTTCTCGGCCAACTTTGGTTGTAAATTCAGTATATTTATATATATAAAAAAAATCTGTTCATAAGAAAGAAACTATCCAGTTGCTACCTTTCCCTATCCTACTGTTATCTCAGTATATATATGTGCAGTTGCTTTTTAATTTGAGTCGTTCAACAACATACGTAACAAAACTTGAAGAAAAAAAAACTGAGAACAAGAACAAAAAGAGAGTAAACTCCAAATTTATTTAAACAACAGCAAGGATGAACACAAGCAGCTTCAAATGCAGATTCAAACAATTCATGTCCCAGATGATCAACTTCAACTTATTCTTTGTTCAGAAATGTTATAGGTGAGTAAACAAAATTCTTAAAACTTTAAGTTAAATCAAACATTTATGATGATTGAGTGATTCTGTATTATATGTTTTACATTTGCATATGATCCTGTGATTTGCATATACTTCTCTGTTAAGTGAATACAGGGTGAATATTTGAATGAAACTTAAAGTTATTTGCTCCTAAACCATGTTGAGATTTAATTTTTTTTCAATCACACCAAGTATTGCAGCTAAAACCAAGCCTTGTAAACTGTTATAAACATTTTTGTAAAGGAATGGTACTGTGATATAGTTTTACAGGAAACCAAGTAAATTTATTGATAATTTCAAGTAGTACCAGAAGCTAATTCAAGATTTTATTTTGAATCCTTAATGAGATTGAAGATTTTCAAAACAAAAACAAGGATTTTTAGATCAATATATAGAGAGCAGTTTTTAGATGAATGAAATTTGCAAATTTCTCAATTCCAGAAAATCGAATCAATAAAAATCAGTGAAATCTGACGTGAAGAAAGTTTGTATACTCGTAATGTTGGGAAAAATGTTAAATAATTTTTCTAATTCATGAATTAATCGAACGGACATAAAATAGGGTTTTAGTTCAAAGTTTCCTGTACTCTGTAAATTTTCGATTTCGGCATCATAGTGACATCGAGCTTACTGTGCTTCGAGGAGGTAGTTGTTGAGGGGCAGGACTTGGCGTGGGTGGCGTGGCTTAGCCTCTAGCGATGTGGGGTTGCCGGACTGAGTGGCTTTCGGTGAGGAGTTGTGTTTTAAGTTCAACTTTCAGATGATATTTTGATTTCGACCCATTGTCGAAATTCTGGGTTTCGATCTTGGGTGAGGGACGAAAATTTGGTTTGTGGACGCTGGCGAGTGCCGCTAGAGGTGCGGCTAACCACCGTGCATGTGCACGGTGGCGTTGGAGTTGGGGTTTACGTGTGAGAGTAGGGTTGTCTCCTTACTCGGGTCTTGCTCGTGAATAATTGGGAGCTGCTTCGAGTTTTATTGAGGGCGAGATGGATGGCCTGTTGCTTTTCAACATTGTTTAATTGAAGTTTAAACTTTTAGAAATCTTACTGTAAAAAAAAAAAAAAAATTTAAAAGAAGAAGAAGGAGAAGAAGTAACTGGGGAGGACTCGGGTAAACGTGCGAGAGAACCCGGGTTACACTCGAGTATAGCAAGGGGGTGTCTCGGGTATTTGCAAACTGCAGAAATGAATTTTCAAGATGAAGCAAAGTGTAGATTACTTTGTTCTCATAGATTAATACTGAATCTAAATATCTGCTAAGTAGTTTTAAGATTAGAAGCTGGTTACATGTTTTAATTATTTTTCGTTAATACTTAACGATGTTTAAGGCTTAATTATTATTATTTTAATCATGTAATTACGGTATAAGTTAAGTAATTACTTTAAGTTAGAAGTGTAACGACCCAGAATTTTTATTAATTTAAATTTGAATATTTAATTAATTTTAAATGTTAATAAGAGAAATTTATAATCAAATAAATTTTTATTTGAATTATTGGATTTAATTGAATAATTAAATCGATAATTTAATACGTTAAATTATGGAAATAATTGAAAATTGAGTTAAATATGATAGAAAATGATTTGTAAAATTTTATTTTATCATATGGTAGTTAGAACAATATTTTAGAACTTTTAAAATCGAATTAAAAGTTAATTTGTGAAAATTGAATATTTTAATATTTAAATCGACTAGTAAAAATAGTCAATTTTTGAACAGTCTCAGAATTGAACGAAACCAGTTCCATTGGATCCGTAATAGTTAGTTATTACCGGATTTCAAATTTCGTGTCAATCGGAGCTATCGTTTGAGCGAGGCAGCTCGAAACGCATCGAATTATTTTTAATTTAAATTTAGCGAGTAAAAATAGCCATTTTTCAAAAAGTCTCGGATTTCGACGAAACCAGTTTCATCGGATCCGTAATGTGATATTATTGTAAGGTTTCAAATTTCAAGTCAATTAGATTTACCGTTTGTCCGGTACAAATTAAAACGCCTAGAAATCGACTTAAATCGGTTTAATTCAAATTGAGCGTTTATAGCCATAACTCGCACATACTTCCGAATTAGCTTCCGAAACCTGTTCCATTGTGTCCAAAACGCGGGATAAACCCTAGGTACGTCAGTTTCGGTGCGTAAATCGGAGTTCGGAATTTCCGGGATGAATAGTGTCGTTTGAAATTCTATAAAAGCCCCTCAATATCACAATTTGCAAAAAAATAAAAGGGCTAGGGTTTCATCATGTTCAGGCCGCCACTTTTATAATTCAATGGCCAGAATTGTCTCTCCTTTCCCCCTCAGTCTCTTCCAATCCATCAAGAATTAGCCTTAGGTTTCAACATGAAACTTGTAGAGCTCGACGAGAGCTTTAATTTCATACGGAGATGATCGGAAACGGAGTCGTGTGGAGGAAGCTACATGGGGCCGACAGTTAGGGCCTGCGCACGCAACCCTAGGCTAGAGGGGCAGCCGAGCATCATGATGTTGGTGGTGGTGGACGAGCTCGCGAAGGGCTTCGACATGGCGGAGATGTGATCGAGTTTCATCGAGTAGTTAATTTGCAAAATCTAAACCTAATATGCATAAGTGGGTTCGGCCTCAATATGCATTTCTTGGAGATGAATACGTGAGGGGGAAGAAGAAGGGATGGAGGGCTATGATTTGCTTGGAGATGGATCCTAAGGCCAATAGTTGATGAAGGTTTAAGTTAGTTTATTTAGTTGTAAATTATGAATATAAATCGTGTACAAACTTCAATAATTCATAACTTTTTCATACGAGGTCGAAAACGCGCGAAACCAGTTGCGTTGGAATCGTATGGACGAGCACTACGCGATGGAGTTGGTTTGGAGTCGTTTGGAGTTAGTGAGAATTTTAGGTAAAATTAAACGTCCGTTTAATTTTATTCGAAATAAATCGCTAAAACGGAAATTAAAACCAAGGTGAGAACTTCTCACTCAATCGAATAGGTTTCGATTTTATTTTAAATAGTTAGATTTAAAATATTTGAATGCATGTTTGAATGTTGATTGATATCTATTTATTGTTAAAATAGACATTATGCGCCGTTAGTAAGCGGATGTTATTTAATAAAAACATATACCGCGAATATTTCATAAACAGTGAAATTGGTATTATATATAATATCAATATATATATATATTGGCATATGTATATATTGCAGTTGTTGATTTCCCGTATTTTTTAGCGGATGAGACCCTATTACGCCGTTATTAAGCGGATAATATTTAATAAGAACATATACCGCGATAATTTCGTACTGGAGCGAAATTGGTATTGTGCTAATGTTTGTGGATGCAGGAAAACAGGTTGGAGGGATCCAACTGGATTCCTCAACAGTTTTTATTTGATTTCAGATATTTTGATATTTGATGGATTATCATATTGATATATGATGTCGCTGTTATCGTGATTGACTATTTGGTGTGTAGCATCATTGGACCCAGATTTTGGGATTTTAAAATGATTTTTAAAGTGATTTTTGAAGTATAAAATATTTTTGGAATTGATCCATTATAAATAAATAAACGTTATAATTTTTAAAGTTATAAAAATTATGATTTTTGAGAAATACGGTTAAAGTAGATTTTTGAGAAATATGGATTAATGATTTTATAAAATAGTTTAAATTGAGATTTTTGAATTTATTATAAAGAGTTTAAATATAGGATTTATAAAATTTGATCATTTTATAAATCAAGAGAATGATGAAATTATAAAGGAATTTAAAGACGGTTTAAAAGAATAATATAAATTGATTTATATTAAGAGATTTATAAATGGATATTTATAAATTCAAATATGGACGTTATAAAACGAGTTTTTATAAGTGTTTGAATGAAGTGAAAATGAATTTCATAATTGAATGGAATTTATAGAATTTTAAACAGTGAAGTTATAAATGAAATTTTATAAACAGTAGGTTTATAAAATTTATAAAGTTATTGAAAGAATGAATTTTGGATAAATAATTGAATCTTATGGGTTATAAGATTTATAATTATGAAGTTAAAAGAACGATTTTTGTAAAATAATCATTTATAAGTAATTAACTTATAATATGAACGTTTAGTTTATAATTTAGTTATAAACTGGAATAGGTTAATAAAGGAATTTATAAAAAGGAAGTTTTTATAAATAAATAGAAATGGAATTTATAAACGTTGTTTTATAAATTCGCAAATAACTTATTTTGATAAGTAAATTGTTGAAACCTATAAATGGAGTTATATTCACGTTTTTGAATAGTGAATAATCCTTTGAATTAAAATGAATAAAAGGATGAAATTGTTAATGAAGTATATTCACGTTTTTGAATAGTTAATAAGATGTTAAAGAAATTGTTTTGAATGTGATATTGAAATAGAATTAAAACGATCTAACGAAGTTTTAATTGTGTTGAGATTCGAAACCATAGATTTCAACGTTAATTGTTGAAATAGACGTTTTCGAGAAATAGAAGGAAATAATGGACTATAACACTGTTGTTATAGTAAATGATTTCCGAAAGGAAATGTTTTGCATAGTATTGGGATTTATATATCTATTTTAATTTCGAATCCCTATACTAGTGATTTTGGGACGTCGTAACGATGTTTTACGTAACATTCGTTTTGGCCCAAATAAATATGTTAAGAGAATGATTTCCTTAATAGAATGAAATATATACTTAATCTCGATTTAAGTATATAGAATATTTTCTAAGTGTTGAAAATAAAAAAAATTTGTGAATTACTTATGAATAAATAAGTATGGAAATGTTTTCCAATATAAAGCGAATATTTTGAGAATTTATCTTTTCGAAGATAAATTGAAAGGGAATATTGAAATGAATAATTGGAATCGAATATTCATAGATATTTTGGATTATAAATTCACTATGGAATTTATGAATGAAATTGGGAATTGGGTCTAAAAATAAATATTGATTTATTTTTGAGTGTGAAACTATATATCTTGTAAAGATATTTTGGAAAATAAATAATTTGGAAAATTATTTGGAATCTGGTGATGTATGCATATCAATTGATAGTTCAATAGCCGACTATCAATATTTCCCTTTGAATGGGTAATTGATGTGATTTGTTTGAATGTGAATGCCACACTTATTTTTGAATAAGCGCTCACTATTCGGGTTAACCGGGAAAGGACCATGGGGTCGTATAACCCATTCCGAATATGTGATACGTCGTTGTGAATTGCATTGAAGATCGGTGTTGAAGACCGAGTATTTGTGAAAACGATAGGATGACCTATCGATTGTCTCTGCACTGGGTAGCTCCTGGTATAGAGATTCCTTAAGTGATGGGAAATTCGATCGGGATTGTGAATACCCGTATTGCAAGGGCTTCGTAAGAAGTGCCTTCGGTTTTGTTCGAGCCCGAAACAGACTTGTATGGATTGTATGTCTGACATTACAATTTGAGATATAAAGCCGATTTCTTTCAAATATATTTCTGTTGGTGGCGGAGAATTTATTCTTTTAGCTTAACACCCTTCTCTGAGACGTACGAGCTCAGAGGTTATGTAGTTGAATGTTATCAGCGATATATTCCCAATTTGGTAATGTGACATGCTGAGTGATGCTGAAATGATCATTGTGTTGATTATTTGTGATAGGATCGTTTATTTGATCGTCTATCCTTGTGATCATTGTGTTGATCATTTGTTGACCCAAAGCATGGCTTTTGTATAAAGTATGTTTTTGTGGACGTGACTTCGTCGAGCCTCACATCCCGGAATGGTCAAAACAGGAAAGATGCGGCAAGGTTATGAGGGGTAGCTCCCTTTAGGGTATGTGCATTTCCTTCTGGAAAGGGTGGTATCATGGTATGGAGCCCAGATATTTACTCATGTTGAAACACTATATTTTATTACTGTGTGGTGTTGTTGGTGACGAGCGCTCGGTTAAAAGGTCCAATGGGACCGGGGGATGCCATATTCGTGTAGTAGTTACCTAGTGATAAAGGTAACCCGGCCTTGTGTTGGCAGAGAGCTGGTTAAGTTCTCGGGGACGTCCAGCCAGAGGCGTTTCCATGTGGCAATGGGAAGTTCCTTGGCCTGATCATTCGTTGGAAATCCAAAGAAACAATACGAAACTTGTACGGTTTTAGTTGTATAACCTGCTATGGAATGTGGCGGTAACCTGCTATTGAACATAGTTAGCTATAGTAGGCATACGATAATGGTCGTATGTTGGCTAAGATTTATATTCTACTTCCGAAATGAATTTTCCACTACACTATGCACTAGTAATAATATCAAATGTTATTTTTAATGCGTATCAAGCATCTTTGACTATCATAAGGAGAAATCTCCTCCGATTCTGCGTTTGCATGTGTGTGTGTGCGGGAGGCCTTATGGTAGTCTCATTTTTAAAAGCATTGCGAATTGGATTTAAAAATATTCCTCTATTTTGTTTTCAAAGATAAATAAACTGTTTTGAGTTCTCACACCAGTCACATGACTGACTTGGAGTTTATTGTTTTCCTTCCTAAACTCTGGGTGCCCACCACTTTCCACACGGGCAGTCAAGAGTTTAAGGTTTATTCTGGATATTCTGGAGTTGCTGGAGGCAAGCTGGATGGCATGGCATATTACTTATATAGTATTTCTTTTTCCGCTGCACTGTTTGTTGTTGTTGTTGTACACTCTGATGATATGATGTAATGTAATATATAAAATGTAATAACTGATATAGTTCTTTGTTTAAAGATTATTCATTTATTATTATATGTTGTTCCGTTGCGAATTGTGAGATTCTGTTGTTCTGTTGTTTTCTTTTTCCTCTATATTCTATTTTCTTCTATTTTAAAATTTTCTGTTCTCTTTTCTATTTTCTTATCTCTCCTATGTCTTCTTCTTTCTTTTCTTAAATTCTTTTTAAAACCCATAACTATTCGGTTTTTCGGCAACGAAAATCCGCGTACGTTACATCTAGTATCAGAGCATATGGTTAAGCGACAACCATGGTTCTGTTGGGTATAATTCATTAGAGATAGAGTCAGTAGTACTCTAGAATGAATTTGAGTGTAATAATAGCTATGAGAGCGTATTTGTTAGTGGAGATAAAAATTGTTTTATATTGTGATGATTGGTTTATTGAGTGGCATATGAACTTTCTTCAGCGTGGTCCGCAAGACTATGCCGAAGGGGTTTCTAAACACTTGAATAGAACAATTCGATACAATATTGATTTGAAATTGGGTGAATGAAATAATTTTACTTGAGTATATTTTTATATATAAAAGAAATAAATTTTCAGAATTATTAAAGTGTATATAAATTGATTGTTTAGTTGTTTGAATAATAAATAAAAGAATAATTGTATAAGTAAAGAATTATAAGAATTGAATTATAATTAAAGTGATTTACAATTGTGAAATAAACTTATATATATAAAAAGTGAAACTATATGAATATATTTATGAATATGAGTTATAAATAAAAAGTGAATTTAAAGTTAAATAGATATAAACTTGAGTTATATATGTAAATGAAATTCGATTTTGTAATTGAATTGAATGAATGGATTGAATATTAATCAATTGAATGTAAATTAAGTTGATATGAAATAATGAATATAAGTGTAGATTCATTAAAATCTAATGTCATTGGAAGTTGAATAATAGAATGAAAATCAATTTAATTTAAACCAATTGTAAGCAAAGGAATTTGGTTGCAATTAATAAACATTGGTTGATATTGAATATGATTGTTAGATTGATTGTATATAATTCATTAAGTATTAATGAAAGTGAATTAGTGAAATTTAAAAGCTATGTAATTGAATTCAAATGGAAAGTAAATAAATTTGAATAGAATTGAACGTGAATTGGATTTAATTAGTGAATGTAAACTAATTAAAATTGAATAAGAATGAATGTTGATAAAATCCAATGTTAATGAATCAAATGTGATTTAAATTGAAAAACCCTTTCATTGAATATTAATGAGAATATGAATGAATATTATTGATTATGAATGGTAGTTGGTTGATGTTGGCATTTGTTGTTTTACTAC
Organism: Allium cepa; assembly: GCA_030765085.1. Classification (NCBI taxonomy): domain Eukaryota; kingdom Viridiplantae; phylum Streptophyta; class Magnoliopsida; order Asparagales; family Amaryllidaceae; genus Allium; species Allium cepa. The sequence goes on along the minus strand of CM060937.1, from coordinate 869,022,442 downwards.
ATTTGGTATGTGACATATATAGTTGTTATGGAGATATATGTGGTATATTGAGATTATTTCCATATATGCATGTTCTCATGTTGTTTGTTGAGTGATTAGTAGGTGCGGATCGCGTTTGCTTCGCATTTGGAGCTCGCTTTTGCGCTATATTAGCCGTATATGCTCGCTAATAAAATATAAGGTACATATCTCGGATTAAATATCGCACTTTTACCTTTTTTTCCCTTCGGGATGCCTCATTACTTGATGAGATGTATATTTGTGATATATATACTGTCATTTTTTTTCGGATCGAGCCGCGCAAAGGAGACTATGGCGAATTTTTCCGAAAATTTAAGGCGTTAGAAAAAAATTGAGAAAATTTGGAAAATTTTTGAAAACTTTAACTTTGATTTTGAAATTGAAAGTTAAACAATAGTAGTTGTTTTTGAAAAGATAACTAAGTATGATTTGGAAACTTAGTAAGTTATTGTAAGAAGTTTAACTATGAATTTTGGGAAAATTAATAAATTCTGTAACTTTTCTTACTAATAATTTCGAGGACGAAATTCTTTTAAGGGGGGAAGATTGTAACGACCCAGAATTTTTATTAATTTAAATTTGAATATTTAATTAATTTTAAATGTTAATAAGAGAAACTTATACGTCAAATAAATTTTTATTTGAATTATTGGATTTAATTGAATAATTAAATCGATAATTTAATACGTTAAATTATGGAAATAATTGAAAATTGAGTTAAATATGATAGAAAATGATTTGTAAAATTTTATTTTATCATATGGTAGTTAGAACAATATTTTAGAACTTTTAAAATCGAATTAAAAGTTAATTTGTGAAAATTGAATATTTTAATATTTAAATCGACTAGTAAAAATAGTCAATTTTTGAACAGTCTCAGAATTGAACGAAACCAGTTCCATTGGATCTGTAATATTTAGTTATTACCGGATTTCAAATTTCGTGTCAATCGGAGCTATCGTTTGAGCGAGGCAGCTCGAAACGCATCGAATTATTTTTAATTTAAATTTAGCGAGTAAAAATAGCCATTTTTTAAAAAGTCTCGGATTTCGACGAAACCAGTTTCATCGGATCCGTAATGTGATATTATTGTAAGGTTTCAAATTTCAAGTCAATTGGATTTACCGTTTGTCCGGTACAAATTAAAACGCCTAGAAATCGACTTAAATCGGTTTAATTCAAATTGAGCGTTTATAGCCATAACTCGCACATACTTCCGAATTAGCTTCCGAAACCTGTTCCATTGTGTCCAAAACGCGGGATAAACCCTAGGTACGTCAGTTTCGGTGCGTAAATCGGAGTTCGGAATTTCCGGGATGAATAGTGTCGTTTGAAATTCTATAAAAGCCCCTCAATATCACAATTTGCAAAAAAATAAAAGGGCTAGGGTTTCATCATGTTCAGGCCGCCACTTTTATAATTCAATGGCCAGAATTGTCTCTCCTTTCCCCCTCAATCTCTTCCAATCCATCAAGAATTAGCCTTAGGTTTCAACATGAAACTTGTAGAGCTCGACGAGAGCTTTAATTTCATACGGAGATGATCGGAAACGGAGTCGTGTGGAGGAAGCTACAGGGGGCCGACAGTTAGGGCCTGCGCACGCAACCCTAGGCTAGAGGGGCAGCCGAGCTTCATGATGTTGGTGGTGGTGGACGAGCTCGCGAAGGGCTTCGACATGGCGGAGATGTGATCGAGTTTCATCGAGTAGTTAATTTGCAAAATCTAAACCTAATATGCATAAGTGGGTTCGGCCTCAATATGCATTTCATGGAGATGAATACGTAAGGGGGAAGAAGAAGGGATGGAGGGCTGTGATTTGCTTGGAGATGGATCCTAAGGCCAATAGTTGATGAAGGTTTAAGTTAGTTTATTTAGTTGTAAATTATGAATATAAATCGTGTACAAACTTCAATAATTCATAACTTTTTCATACGAGGTCGAAAACGCGCGAAACCAGTTGCGTTGGAATCGTATGGACGAGCACTACGCGATGGAGTTGGTTTGGAGTCGTTTGGAGTTAGTGAGAATTTTAGGTAAAATTAAACGTCCGTTTAATTTTATTCGAAATAAATCGCTAAAACGGAAATTAAAACCAAGGTGAGAACTTCTCACTCAATCGAATAGGTTTCGATTTTATTTTAAATAGTTAGATTTAAAATATTTGAATGCATGTTTGAATGTTGATTGATATCTATTTATTGTTAAAATAGACATTATGCGCCGTTAGTAAGCGGATGTTATTTAATAAAAACATATACCGCGAATATTTCATAAACAGTGAAATTGGTATTATATATAATATCAATATATATATATATTGGCATATGTATATATTGCAGTTGTTGATTTCCCGTATTTTTTAGCGGATGAGACCCTATTACGCCGTTATTAAGCGGATAATATTTAATAAGAACATATACCGCGATAATTTCGTACTGGAGCGAAATTGGTATTGTGCTAATGTTTGTGGATGCAGGAAAACAGGTTGGAGGGATCCAACTGGATTCCTCAACAGTTTTTATTTGATTTCAGATATTTTGATATTTGATGGATTATCATATTGATATATGATGTCGCTGTTATCGTGATTGACTATTTGGTGTGTAGCATCATTGGACCCAGATTTTGGGATTTTAAAATGATTTTTAAAGTGATTTTTGAAGTATAAAATATTTTTGGAATTGATCCATTATAAATAAATAAACGTTATAATTTTTAAAGTTATAAAAATTATGATTTTTGAGAAATACGGTTAAAGTAGATTTTTGAGAAATATGGATTAATGATTTTATAAAATAGTTTAAATTGAGATTTTTGAATTTATTATAAAGAGTTTAAATATAGGATTTATAAAATTTGATCATTTTATAAATCAAGAGAATGATGAAATTATAAAGGAATTTAAAGACGGTTTAAAAGAATAATATAAATTGATTTATATTAAGAGATTTATAAATGGATATTTATAAATTGAAATATGGACATTATAAAACGAGTTTTTATAAGTGTTTGAATGAAGTGAAAATGAATTTCATAATTGAATGGAATTTATAGAATTTTAAACAGTGAAGTTATAAATGAAATTTTATAAACAGTAGGTTTATAAAATTTATAAAGTTATTGAAAGAATGAATTTTGGATAAATAATTGAATCTTATGAGTTATAAGATTTATAATTATGAAGTTAAAAGAACGATTTTTGTAAAATAATCATTTATAAGTAATTAACTTATAATATGAACGTTTAGTTTATAATTTAGTTATAAACTGGAATAGGTTAATAAAGGAATTTATAAAAAGGAAGTTTTTATAAATAAATAGAAATGGAATTTATAAACGTTGTTTTATAAATTCGCAAATAACTTATTTTGATAAGTAAATTGTTGAAACCTATAAATGGAGTTATATTCACGTTTTTGAATAGTGAATAATCCTTTGAATTAAAATGAATAAAAGGATGAAATTGTTAATGAAGTATATTCACGTTTTTGAATAGTGAATAAGATGTTAAAGAAATTGTTTTGAATGTGATATTGAAATAGAATTAAAACGATCTAACGAAGTTTTAATTGTGTTGAGATTCGAAACCATAGATTTCAACGTTAATTGTTGAAATAGACGTTTTCGAGAAATAGAAGGAAATAATGGACTATAACACTGTTGTTATAGTAAATGATTTCCGAAAGGAAATGCTTTGCATAGTATTGGGATTTATATATCTATTTTAATTTCGAATCCCTATACTAGTGATTTTGGGACGTCGTAACGATGTTTTACGTAACATTCGTTTTGGCCCAAATAAATATGTTAAGAGAATGATTTCCTTAATAGAATGAAATATATACTTAATCTCGATTTAAGTATATAGAATATTTTCTAAGTGTTGAAAATAAATAAAATTTGTGAATTACTTATGAATAAATAAGTATGGAAATGTTTTCCAATATAAAGCGAATATTTTGAGAATTTATCTTTTTGAAGATAAATTGAAAGGGAATATTGAAATGAATAATTGGAATTGAATATTCATAGATATTTTGGATTATAAATTCACTATGGAATTTATGAATGAAATTGGGAATTGGGTCTAAAAATAAATATTGATTTATTTTTGAAGTGTGAAACTATATATCTTGTAAAGATATTTTGGAAAATAAATAATTTGGAAAATTATTTGGAATCTGGTGATGTATGCATATCAATTGATAGTTCAATAGCCGACTATCAATATTTCCCTTTGAATGGGTAATTGATGTGATTTGTTTGAATGTGAATGCCACACTTATTTTTGAATAAGCGCTCACTATTCGGGTTAACCGGGAAAGGACCATGGGGTCGTATAACCTATTCCGAATATGTGATACGTCGTTGTGAATTGCATTGAAGATCGGTGTTGAAGACCGAGTATTTGTGAAAACGATAGGATGACCTATCGATTGTCTCTGCACTGGGTAGCTCCTGGTATAGAAATTCCTTAAGTGATGGGAAATTCGATCGGGATTGTGAATACCCGTATTGCAAGGGCTTCGTAAGAAGTGCCTTCGGTTTTGTTCGAGCCCGGAACAGACTTGTATGGATTGTATGTCTGACATTACAATTTGAGATATAAAGCCGATTTCTTTCAAATATATTTCTGTTGGTGGCGGAGAATTTATTCTTTTAGCTTAACACCCTTCTCTGAGACGTACGAGCTCAGAGGTTATGTAGTTGAATGTTATCAGCGATATATTCCCAATTTGGTAATGTGACATGCTGAGTGATGCTGAAATGATCATTGTGTTGATTATTTGTGATAGGATCGTTTATTTGATCGTCTATCCTTGTGATCATTGTGTTGATCATTTGTTGACCCAAAGCATGGCTTTTGTATAAAGTATGTTTTTGTGGACGTGACTTCGTCGAGCCTCACATCCCGGAATGGTCAAAGCAGGAAAGATGCGGCAAGGTTATGAGGGGTAGCTCCCTTTAGGGTATGTGCATTTCCTTCTGGAAAGGGTGGTATCATGGTATGGAGCCCAGATATTTACTCATGTTGAAACACTATATTTTATTACTGTGTGGTGTTGTTGGTGACGAGCGCTCGGTTAAAAGGTCCAATGGGACCAGGGGATGCCATATTCGTGTAGTAGTTACCTAGTGATAAAGGTAACCCGGCCTTGTGTTGGCAGAGAGCTGGTTAAGTTCTCGGGGACGTCCAGCCAGAGGCGTTTCCATGTGGCAATGGGAAGTTCCTTGGCCTGATCATTCATTGGAAATCCAAAGAAACAATACGAAACTTGTACGGTTTTAGTTGTATAACCTGCTATGGAATGTGGCGGTAACCTGCTACCGAACATAGTTAGCTATAGTGGGCATACGATAATGTTCGTATGTTGGCTAAGATTTATATTCTACTTCCGAAATGAATTTTCCACTACACTATGCACTAGTAATAATATCAAATGTTATTTTTAATGCGTATCAAGCATCTTTGACTATCATAAGGAGAAATCTCCTCCGATTCTGCGTTTGCATGTGTGTGTGTGCGGGAGGCCTTATGGTAGTCTCATTTTTAAAAGCATTGCGAATTGGATTTAAAAATATTCCTCTATTTTGTTTTCAAAGATAAATAAACTGTTTTGAGTTCTCACACCAGTCACATGACTGACTTGGAGTTTATTGTTTTCCTTCCTAAACTCTGGGTGCCCACCAATTTCCACACGGGCAGTCAAGAGTTTAAGGTTTATTCTGGATATTCTGGAGTTGCTGGAGGCAAGCTGGATGGCATGGCATATTACTTATATAGTATTTCTTTTTCCGCTGCACTGTTTGTTGTTGTTGTAGTACACTCTGATGATATGATGTAATGTAATATATAAAATGTAATAACTGATATAGTTCTTTGTTTAAAGATTATTCATTTATTATTATATGTTGTTCCGCTGCGAATTGTGAGATTCTGTTGTTCTGTTGTTTTCTTTTTCCTCTATATTCTATTTTCTTCTATTTTAAAATTTTCTGTTCTCTTTTCTATTTTCTTATCTCTCCTATGTCTTCTTCTTTCTTTTCTTAAATTCTTTTTAAAACCCATAACTATTCGGTTTTTCGGCAACGAAAATCCGCGTACGTTACAAGAAGAGTAACCGATTAATGTTTAAGTTTGCAGTTAATAGTAATTTGAGTTTCAAAATTTTTAAAGAAATTTCTTTTTTATTACTTACAGGAAGTAATTAAGAATGTTTAAGTGATTGATAAAATTGAAATTAACTACTTAAGTTAATTTATGACTGATTAATAGTTAATTAATCGAGTGATTTAATTAAGAATAAATAAAGGGTTAAGGAAGTAATTAGTAGTTAGTAAATGGGTAATTAAGTTGATTAAAAATTAAGACTATTAATTAAGTGATTAATTAAAGTAAATAACTGGGTTAAGAAGTAATTAAGTAATTGATAGTGTGAAATAAAACAATTATGTAAGTAAGACTTAAGGATTAATATAGAAATAATTAATTAAACAATTCGAAATATAATAGGGAAATTAATTGTTAATTAATGATTAATTAAATAGAGTTAAGTGAATAACTCTCAGGTAATTAATTCTAAATTGAACTAATTACAAATAAGACTTAAAGATGACTGCTTATGGATTGTTATGTTGAATATCTACTTGTGATATTTATTTGATGATATTCTTTGATGCTCTTTGATATGTTATGTTATATCTATGATGCTTGTATATGTTTTATCAGTGATAAATTCTATGTTGATTCAATTGTTAAATTTAAGTTATTTAAACTGTTAAGTTAATTAGACAACTTGGCCCTTAAAATGGCGTTTGGATTTCGATGAGACCGGGATCGGAAGAATCAAATTTGATTCTCCAAAAACCACATCGATCCAATTTAAACGTTAGGTCGTGAATCCTGAAATGAAGACCGAGACGGTGTATTCAGAATGCAAGGGTTATCGTCGTTGACTCTGAGGGTGATTCCAAAATGCGTGTGACGAGATAATGCCTTCGGTTTCGTTCGAACCTGGAACGAACTTGTATGGATTGAATGCTTTCAGCACATCGTCAAGCGGACGATGAGCATTCTAAGAAATATGTTCAATAAAGGTAATCGCAGCCTCACGCCTCATCAACCGGGAATGGCTAAAACAGGGGATGTGCAACAAGGTTAGGTGGGTCACGCCCAAGCAGGACAAGATATTTCCCCTGTCTAGATGTCCCTTTTTATTTCGGCTGTGTGGGCGGTTGCTAGCTACAACCGCGGGGTTTATCTTGTTTGGGACTGTTCAGTAAGGAATGGTTCCGACCTTGTGTTGTAGGGGGTCGGGAGTGATCCTCGATACGGTGATCTAGGCCCCGTACTGTGGCGGGCGGTACCCCAGTAGCCCTGCCATTGTTGGAAATCCATTTTCCCTACGAGACCCTACGGTTTTGATTTGTATTACCCACTTTTGTGGCTAGTAGCTAAAATTTAATGAATGCAACAATTTCGGCCATTTTCTATTTACTTGAAAACCCTAGACACTATTATAATATCACTGGATTTCCTATAAAATGTTTTCGTTAGCGTAAGGTAAAAACTTACCCGTATTTATTTGTGGGAAGTCTTACGTGATACCTTTATTTTCAAATGTTTTCAAAGTTAAACAATTTTAAACCGTTTACTCATAACAAACCCAAGTCTGACCCGGATTTTATATTTTGTGTTTTTCATAAACTCTTGGGTACTCAAATTTTTATGAGTAGCCAAGTGATAGGTTTTGGACCTTGATTTTCTGGAGAAGCTTGGAGCAGGAGATTCCAGACGTATATAGCTATATATGTAGTTCTGCTATGTTAGTTGGTGTGTATTGTACCTCTGATGTATGTAATGATAGATGTAGGTATGATTGTCATGTGTATTGATATTGTATAACTCTGATATATGTAAAAACTATGTAATATTTATGTGATATATTATATTTTGTTCCATTCCGCTGTGAGATTCTGATGTTATTGTTCTTTCTTTCTCATTCTTTTCTATTTCTATCCCTTTCTTTCTTAATGATGATACGTCTTTCTGGTAGTAGAAGGGCGGGTCGTCACAGTTGGTATCGAGCATAGGTTGGTGATAACCTTGGCTCTGGTGGGAATTACCCATAGAATAGAGTTTGTAGAACTCTAAAATGAGTTTGAGTGTATTAATAGATATGAGCGCGTATTTGTTAGTGAATATAAAATTGTTTTTTATATTGTGTTGATTTGTCTGTTGAGTGTTTATGGATTCTGGACGATGTGTGGGACGCCATTTCATCGATAGGGATTCCTAAACTCTTAAACAAGATAGACCGACACGATATTGTTTAAAAAGTTGGGTAAATGAAATAATTTTACCCAAAATTATATTTTGATATAAAGGAAATATTTTTCTGAAAATTTTATGTATGTTTGGATGATTGGTTGTTAATACTACAATTTAAAATTGGAATGGTTTATAACCAAATAAAATTATCTAAGTATGGCTTAAATAAAAAGGAATATAACTAAAATTAGATTAAATCAGAATTTAAGTCCCAGAAATTTGAAAGGTGTTTAAATGAATTTAAACAAAAAGATTTAGGAATTTGCAATCTTGGGAATGTTTGAAATGTTTTTCCAAAGATTTGAAGGTAATAATGGAGTATTGTTTTGGAAAAATATGGTTGAATGGAAATTATTTTGGGAAGAATTTGTGAAAATAAGGAAGCACTGAACTCACTTCAGTCGCTGGAAAATAATCCTGATGATGCTGGCCACATCATCAGTATTCATTTTCGAGTTTCTAAAGTGATGGATTGCTACCAGGATAGTTGGTCATGATATTGTTTGGGCTTGTTCGGTATACAAGTTGTTTTAGAAATTTTCAAAAAGAGAAAATTTGTTTTGGTAAAAACTAGTGTTTGGAATTTGAAAATTTGATTTGATATACCAGGTGGGTATATGTAGTTATCATTTCAAAATGGTTTTGGAAATGAAAACCGGGCAATTGAATTCTAAGAATTCTATTTAGATAATGTGGGAGGTTTAAATGAATCAACTATTGAACTTATAAAGTAAAGTTGATATTAATAAGAAGAAATTGGGAATTTTAATCCAGGTATTAAAATTTAATTTAAGGAAATAAAAGTGAAGAAAATGTACTTGAGTTTAACCTGAGATAAGTTAAATGGAATTGAAGTTCAAAACGAACTTAATTGGATATAAAATTTGAAGGTAAAATGATTGTAATTGTGTGGTGGAAATTTATGCCTTAAGACAGTAAGTGCTATATAAATATATATATATATATATATATATATATATATATATATATATAATCAGAAATTGTGGTTACAAGATGAAATGACTAAATGAGCAATATAAGCTTTGAAATAGATAAATAGCTTTTGAGCCCATATATTGAGGAATAAATTTAAAGGAATGGTAAGTAGCTAAATTTGAATGAAGTTGAGTTAAAGTAAAATTGAATTTAAATGAATTCAATCGAGTTATAAATATATTGAATAGAATAAATTCTTATGTAAATGTAAACCAAGGTAAGTATTGAATTGGATTAAAATAGAAATTGTGTGAGTTGTAAACAAACCTAATTCAAGTATCAATTGAATAACCTTATTATGAATAAATTCAATAATGAATTGTTAATGTAAATTAAAATTTAAGAATGGATAAAAGAATAAACTAATCAAACAGATTAGTAAATAGTTGGGATTTGATTAAAGAAAAATCAAATCAAAAGATTTAAATGGAAATTGGTGGAATAGGATAAACTTAAGTTATTGGGTAGAACAGTTTGAAGAAAATAAATGACATGAGTAAATTGTGAGATGATTATTTAAAATATTGGTTTGTCGAATTTAATAAAATGGTTTGGAATCAAACTTTTTGAAATGAAAAAAAGGGAAATGTAAGGATTGTGAATAAATAAATTGGGATGGAATCAAGTGTAAATTGAGTTGAAATAAATTTAAGATTTGTCAAAAAGCTTAAGTAATTATTTATTCACAATAGTATTGTCAAATTGCATATAGAAATGAGTTGTTTTGAAGTAAACAAGATTAGATAAAATTCTATGAATTATTAGAAGCAAAATAGAATGATTTTGAATATGAGTTTGTTTTGCTCAAATGGATTATATATAAGCAAGTATGGTTTGAGAATTGGATGGCAGTAATTGAACTAAGTGTCGAAACTAAACATATGTGCATATGAAAACATGTAATGCTTAATAATGGAGACTCTGCCAAAACTTTTCAAAATTTGAAACTATAAAAAAATATTTTAGCAACAAAACAATTTCAAATTGGAAATTAAAAGTAAATTAGTGGATGAAAATTAATTTAAAAATAATAATAGGAATCGGTATTGAATCGAAGATAGTCAATAAAAAAAATTCAATATTCAGAACTAAAGATAAATTGAATTCAGAAGAAATTAGAAATTCAGATTTAAATAAAAAGATTAAGGCTTAAGTGGTAGAGTAATAATATAAGAGTATATAATGCTTATATTAAGCTTAAGAAATGAATGGTGGAATTCTTAAGTAAAATATGATATTGGAAAAAATCATTCCAAGTGGATAGAATCAGAATGATGTGAATAAAAGAAAATTGATATGGTTGATAATCAATGGATATAAATACGTAGGATGGACGTATATTATTTTATTTGCATAACAATTTGATCCAGATTCGAGCACAGAATTTCGAGATAGTTATATATCGATCCGAGTTAGGATTTTTCACTCGATTTTCGACGACGAACCATGGATATGGATTTTGATTGATTCTGGGAAATTCTCTATCATAGTTGTGACTATGCAAGGAGAATGACAGCTTTTGATCAAGAAACCAGATCTGAGTCCGCACTAGGAAATCGGGTGGGCGATACTAGTTCGGAAGTGAAATTGTGTGATCGAGCGAGCGATCGGATTTGATATTGCGTATGAATGATATATGTATATCGTACGGACTTGATTGAATAGAAATTGAAATTCTGTAAAGAAGTCAATAAAATTTGGAAAGAATTAATGCTGTAGATTTCAGAATTGAATTGCCAGAGTAGATATCTGGAATTTATTGGGTACTCCATATATCTCATCTAAGGAAATTCGTTCATGATTCACCATTAGTTGTTAAATCAGTAGTTCAGGAATTTGGAAGTCAAATCAAACTTGACTATGGTCAGGAATCCGGTTCGGATTGTTGATTATCGAGAGACAACTCTGGGTAATTTTAGGGAAGCTTATCCGAATTTGTGTTTGGATAGCTAGTGATGTTTGTTAGAATAGACTGTTTGATTGTTTGCTAATGTGTGAATGATATCTATGTTTGAATGGTTGGAATAATAGCTTTTAAATTATCTTTGTTTTAAATTTCGGGGACGAAATTCTTTTAAAGGGGGAGGAATGTAACGACCCTGGATTTTGGCCCTTGTTATTTAATCTGATTAAATGAAATGTGAACTGATCATTTTAAAATAAATATGATTTTGGAGATACTGCCATTTATTTATATAAGCTGTATTTTAAACGGAGATTGATTTGGAAATTGAAATAAGTATTTCAATAATATTCACAATAAAAATCTATCTTATATAATTACTTAAAATACTTTACATTGTTTATATTTAGTATAAAATAATACATATAGATGATAATGTTTGAAATTATAAATAAGTTTCTTAACAATATTATTAACAAAATTTAACTCATATAATTAAATTAAAATGCTATACATTGTTAACATTTGTTAAATGAATACATATGCTTGATAATGTTTAAAAATTTAAAATCTAATTCTAGCAATACAAAATATAAAGGTAAATTATGAGTCAAATTTATGTATATGATTTAAATAAATACGAATGAACCATAAAAATGAGAATAAATGTAAATACAACTTATGAATCTAATTCAAATATTAATGGCTAAAATAGAAAATAGAAAATAGAAAATATATAACATAAATAGATGATCAAGTTCAATATAAAATATTAATATCAATGTAAGTCAAAAATATAAATATAAATATACATAAACCATATGAACCATATGAAATATAACTTAAATGTTGATAGCTAAAATAAAAAATAAAAATGGAAATAAAGGTAAATGAATAAGTTTGTAAGCAAAGAATAGAACAAGTACAAAGCATAAAATAAGATAAAATAAATGAGCCAGATAAACATTTTTAAGCTAGAAGTATTGAGTCAAATGTAAAGTAAAACTTGATTCATATGTATGAACAAATTATAAGCTAGAAAATAACATAATAACAAAACAAATATTTACTTACAAAATATCTTCATATATATATATATATATTTGATCAAGTGATGCTGTGTAATCATGTGTGTGCAAAGGAGTCAAAGTTTACAAATCACCTACAAAATGTCTTTATTCCTATTCAAACAGATTTTGTACTGAGAAAACAAAGTACTCATAATATTTAAATACAAATATCTTTGTTCAAAGCTTCATACTCAAGCCATGTTGACTGCCATAAGTACAAACCTGCATACAAGATTCATCTACAGCAAGACATAATTATGCTTTGTAAGCCTATTAAGTAACAAAAACATGTACTTGTGTCTTCTCGGCCAACTTTGGTTGTAAATTCAATATATTTATATATATATATATATATAAAATCTGTTCATAAGAAAGAAACTGTCCAGTTGCTACCTTTCCCTATCCTACTGTTATCTCAGTATATATATGTGCAGTTGATTTTTAGTTTGAGTTGTTCAACAACGTACATAACAAAACTTGAAGAAAAAAAAATGAGAACAAGAAGAAAAAGAGAGTAAACTCCAAATTTATTTCAACAACAGCAAGGATGAACACAAGCAGCTTCAAATGCAGATTCAAACAATTCATGTTCCAGATGATCAACTTCAACTTATTCTTTGTTCAGAAATGTTATAGGTGAGTAAACAAAATTCTTAATACTTTAACTAAAATCAAACACTTATGATGATTTAGTGATTCTGTGGTATATGTTTTACATTTGCGTATGATCCTGTGATTTGCATATACTTCTCTGTTAAGTGAATACAAGGTGAATATTTGAATGAAACTTAAAGTTTTTTGCTCCTAAACCATGTTGAGATTTAAATTTTTTCAATCAAACCAAGTATTGCAGCTAAAACCAAGCCTTGTAAACTGTTATAAACATTTTTGTAAAGGAATGGTACCGTGATATAGTTTTACAGGAAACCAAGTAAATTTATTGATAATTTCAAGTAGTACTAAAAGCTAATTCAAGATTTTATTTTGAATCCTTAATGAGATTGAAGATTTTCAAAAAAAAACAAGGATTTTTAGATCAATATGTAGAGAGCAGTTTTCAGATGAATGAAATTTGCAAATTTCTCAATCCCAGAAAATCGAATCAATAAAAATCAGTGAAATCTGACGTGAAGCAAGTTTGTATACTCGTAATGTTGGGAAAAATGTTAAATAATTTTTCTAATTCATGAATTAATCGAACGAACATAAAATAGGGTTTTAGTTCAAAGTTTCCTGTACTCTGTAAATTTTCGATTTCGGCATCGTAGTGACATCGAGCTTACTGTGCTTCGAGGAGGTAGTTGTTGAGGGGCAGGACTTGGCGTGGGTGGCGTGGCTTAGCCTCTAGCGATGTGGGGTTGCCGGACTGAGTGGCTTTCGGTGAGGAGCTGTGTTTTAAGTTCAACTTTCAGATGATATTTTGATTTCGACCCATTGTCGAAATTCTGGGTTTCGATCTTGGGTGAGGGACGAAAATTTGGTTTGTGGACGCTGGAGAGTGCTGCTGGAGGTGCGGCCAACCACCGTGCATGTGCACGGTGGCGTTGGAGTTGGGGTTTGCGTGTTAGAGTAGGGTTGTCTCCTTACTCGGGTCGTGCTCGTGAATAATTGGGAGCTGCTTCGAGTTTTATTGAGAGCGAAATGGATGGCCTGTTGCTTTTCAACATTATTTAATTAAAGTTTAAACTTTTAGAAATCTTACTGTAAAAAAAAAGAAAAAAAATTAAAAGAAGAAGTAACAGGGGAGGACTCGGGTAAACGTGCGAGAGAACCCGGGTTACACTCGAGTATAGCAAGGGGGTGTCTCGGGTATTTGCAAACTGCAGAAATGAGTTTTCAAGATGAAGCAAAGTGTAGATTACTTTGTTCTCGTAGATTAATAGTGAATCTAAATATCTGCTAAGTAGTTTTAAGATTAGAAGTTGGTTACATGTTTTAATTATTTTTCGTTAATACTTAACGATGTTTAAGCCTTAATTATTATTATTTTAATCATGTAATTACAGTATAAGTTAAGTAATTACTTTAAGCTAGAAGAGTAACCGATTAATGTTTAAGTTTGTAGTTAATAGTAATTTGGGTTTCAAAATTTTTAAAGAATTTTTTTTATTACTTACAGGAAGTAATTAAGAATGTTTAAGTGATTGATAAAATTGAAATTAACTACTTAAGTTAATTTATGACTGATTAATAGTTAATTAATCGAGTGATTTAATTAAGAATAAATAAAGGGTTAAGGAAGTAATTAGCAGTTAATAAATGGGTAATTAAGTTGATTAAAAATTAAGACTATTAATTAAGTGATTAATTAAAGTAAATAACTGGGTTAAGAAGTAATTAAGTAATTGATAGTGTGAAATAAAACAATTATGTAATTAAGACTTAAGGATTAATAAAGAAATCATTAATTAAACAATTCGAAATGGAATAGGGAAATTAATTATTAATTAATGATTAATTAAATAGAGTTAAGTGATTAACCCTCAGGTAATTAATTCTAAATTGAACTAATTACAAATAAGACTTAAAGATGACTGCTTATGGATTGTTATGTTGAATATTTGCTTGTGATATTTATTTGATGATATTCTGTGATGCTCTGTGATATGTTATGTTATATCTATGATGCTTGTATATGTTTTATCTGTGATAAATGCTATGTTAATTCAATTGTTAAATTTAGATTATTTAAACTGTTAAGTTAATTAGACAACTTGGCCCTTAAAATGGCGTTTAGATTTCGATGAGACCGGGATCGGAAGAATCAAATTTGATTCTCCAAAAACCACATCGATCCAATTTAAACGTTAGGTCGTGAATCCTGAAATGAAGATCGAGACGGTGTATTCAGAATGCAAGGGTTATCGTCGTTGACTCTGAGGGTGATTCCCAAATGAGTGTGACGAGATAATGCCTTCGGTTTCGTTCGAACCCGGAACGAACTTGTATGGATTGAATGCTTTCAGCACATCGTCAGGCGGACGATGAGCATTCTAAGAAATATGTTCAATAAAGGTAATCGCAGTCTCAAGTCTCATCAACCGGGAATGGCTAAAACAGGGGATGTGCAGCAAGGTTAGGTGGGTCATGCCGAAGCAGGACAAGATATTTCCCCTGTCTAGATGTCCCTTTTTATTTCGACTGTGTGGGCAGTTGCTAGCTACAACCGTGGGGTTTATCTTGTTCGGGACTGTTCAGTAAGGTTTGGTTCCGGCCTTGTGTTGTAGGGGGTCGGGAGTGATCCTCGGTACGGTGATCTAGGCTCCGTACTGTGACGGGCGGTACCCCAGTAGCCCTGCCATTGTTGGAAATCCATTTTCCCTACAAGACCCTACGGTTTTGATTTGTATTACCCACTTTTGTGGCTAGTAGCTGGAATTTAATGAATGTAACAATTTCGGCTATTTTCTATTTACTTGAAAACCCTAGACACTATTATAATATCACTGGATTTCCTATGAAATGTTTTGGTTAGTGTAAGGTAAAAACTTACCCGTATTTATTTGTGGGAAGTCTTACGTGATACCTTTATTTTCAAATGTTTTCAACATTAAACAATTTTAAACCGTTCACTCATACCAGACCCATGTCTGACCCGGAGTTTATATTTTTTGTTTTTCATAAACTCTTGGGTACTCAAATTTTTATGAGTAACCAAGTGATAGGTTTTGGACCTTGATTTTCTGGAGAAGCTTGGAGCAGGAGATTCCAGACGTATATAGCTATATATGTAGTTCTGCTGTGTTAGTTGGTGTGTATTGTACCTCTGATGTATGTAATGATAGATGTAGGTATGATTGTCATGAGTACTGATATTGTATAACTCTGATATATGTAAAACTAAGTAATATTTATGTGATATATTATATTTTGTTCCGTTGCACTGTGATATTCTGATGTTGTTGTTCTTTCTTTCTCATTCTTTTCTATTTCTATCCCTTTCTTTCTTAATGATGATACGTCTTTCTGATAGTAGAAGGGCGGGTCGTCACATTCCCACTGGCTAATACCTTATATATGGCAAAATATTACATAAATATACGTGTCGAAATCGACATAAAGCAATAAATATGTGTGTTTACCTGGATAGAACAATATAGAAAATATGCAAATGAATATAGAGTCATAGATCACAGTGGGGAAACTATAATACATAAAATAATATTTACACAACAAAGTGGGTTTATAAAATAGAATATTGACTCCCATCGACAATATACATGAAGTCAAGTATGAAACATACAACTCATAGCCATTCCATCAGATGCAAAGGGCATCAAAGGAAAATATACATAGTAGACTTTTCAAAATACAATATATCATACATACTTATCTTCTAAAAAGCCTAACATATGAAGTAGTTAATGTCCCTGTATTTGAAAAGTCTCAGACTGTCCTGAGTATTATATAAATAATTAAAGGGTCGAACTATATTAAAGTCCATTGGGTAAAAATATGATAATGATTCTCATAATAACACGTGAGATAGTCTAGCACATTTTGAAACAAATTGACTGCATAAGAGAGATAATCAACATATAAAGTAACATAGTCACCACGACATGTACAAGGTAACATACATGGAGTAAATAAGACATGGTGAGAAGCAATTAATAAAACATGAAACTAGTCGATAGGAAACACAAATAGAGTAGTCCATAATATCAAAAGGACAAACACATATTAAACTCATACAGTGGCGAGCCTCATGACTAGCGCTAATAAAGTGTAAATAAATAAAGAAACCAATTAAGTTTGAGCACACAACAGGTCTAAAGGTGACAAGCACATAGGAAGTCGAAAATACGATGACCTGCCTTTTCGATCCTCAAATGTCTACACTATTACAACCACAGAATTCATATGTTGAACATCGAAGTGCCGAAAAGATAGACTGTTAGGGTAAAATGATGAAGAAGAAAGAAAAAGAACTAGAAGTGAACAAAACATTTGAATCTCACAAAGGAACGATAACATATAATATCAAAAATAGTACAAAGTGCTCATATAAGATACACTGCATTTCAGAGTCATAATCCTAAGTACTATCATTTCCCTAGATAGTTATAATATCGTGTCCTCATAAAGCTAATATATACATACTAGTTGTGCATCTGAAATAGAATACTATTACAGGTGAAAGCATCTAGCTCGTCTTCTCGAGATTCGAAGAATATCAATGAAAACCTACCATTCTCGAACTACTCAAAATTGCACTTGAGGAATGAAGGGAATGAGAAACCACGAGTTGGACATAAGGCTAAAGTGAGTAACTCAAGAAATATGTGTATATGATATAATATTTACTTTTAAGACCATACTAATCAAAGTAACAGTTTTCTACTCAAAAGAACCGAATCATTTAATAAGTACATATGGCGATATACTAGATAATGTCTAGGGTGTAGGATATAAATTATATAATAGTTATGCTACATGATTGAAAAAATAATATAAAGTATACGGTCAAAACCATTAAGGTTTATTTGCATATAGATTTCGGTTTTTGGCGCCCTTAGTAAATCGAGAACGGGCCTCCTAAAAAGGGCCAAAGATATCTTTCTGAGCAACGTATATCTCTTGATAAAATATGCCATAGGATAAACATAGCTAGTTCATGCCTGTAATACATGATTCCAAATATCATTTGTCCCACTAGCAATTTGCAAGCATCACTACAATAGAGCTGATATATCCTTGGGTTTGCTAAATGCACTTATTATGCATTCTACTTTTGTTTCTGTCACTATCGATAGTGAAGTCACATTCAACATTTTAACACACTAGTCTTCATCACTCAAATAGATCTGAACTTCTCTATGGATTCTAGCATCTTGAATAGATCTCGAATCTCAACATGAAATCCAACATCTCGAACAATTCATGATTATCTCCATAAATTCCACCATAAGTCCTTCGACATATGAAACATCTACTCCTCCTTTTCGAATCATCCTCAAGGTAAACATTATGCTTGCCAACATTGTCTGAAATGTTAATGCTGACCTCTCTCTTAGACTTAACCTTACGATAAACTATTTGACTATAACATTTTACTTTATAACTACTTCCAGAACATAGAATTCATATATCGGTTTTTAAGCGGCTACAGTTTTGAGTCATCTCATATTAGTACACTACCTAGCTTGCCGAATGCCTCAGAACAAATTAGTAGATTTCAAATTAACTTAATTTCATTTCTTTCAAAAATAAACAAACAACATATAAGGGTAGAGATCATTGTCTATCTGGATGGATTTTCTTATCGCTTTTCCTAGAGGAGCAAGCCAAGTTTAAACGTAGGTTATAGCATCACTAATGACAATCGTACCATATAATCTTGTGTTTCTTTTATAAATTTTGTAGGTTAATTTTGGTTAATTTCAATAACAATGAGAATTATCGCATATGAAAACCAAGTCTGGTTGTAATGAACCTCCTTTCTTATTCCAAAAGATGAGCCATTAAGGGTAAAAGAAAGATAAGATAGAAGAGAAGAAACTAACAACGCATAATCTAATAGCGCAATGGAACAATATGTCTTACTCAACATAATATATTACAAAGTCATTTCAAAAATATGACATTAGAGTCATTCTAATACAAATTCTACTTAGGACAGTTATAATAGCCTGTCCCTACCTAACAGATACAACATACCTATAATACAGTGGAAAACAAGGAATTTTGGTAGTAACATTTTCCCTCCCTTCGAAGTGATGCACATGACATTCTAAATCAACTATGTCGACACTTAGAAATTTCCTGCCTTTTGGCATTCCCTCGTAAATCTGGGTTATTTATTTAAATTCGATCTAACAGCTTGCCGCCTTCTATGACTTTTCATATGAATTACGCTTTGTTTCTTTCCTCTTCACTTTTTTGAAATTAAACAAACTTCGAGAAAAAGCAAAGAGATTTTTAATTTTTTCCCTAAATCGCCTTTTCCCCAATCAAAGAAGAAATCAAATCCAATGTAAGTGAAAATTGTTTCGATCTGTAAATCTCTTTCTCCTTTCTTTTTTATACTTTACATTAGATTTTAACCTCTCAGATCTTATAATTGAGATCTCAATTTTTGATTTGATTTACTGAGAATTGTATGAGTTTTAACTTAATTTTAAGTGCTCTTTTATTTTATTTCATTGTTGGACTTGATTTTCTTCATTTTGCTAATTTTTATTTAAACCCAATTTCTGATTCTAAAGTTGTTGCTGCTTTTTAGAAAACTTGAATTTTCATTTTAGTGATTTCGAAATTTAAAAGGTCAAATCATGTTTAAATATGTTAGTTTAGTGGGTTTGATTCATTTGTTTAATTAGTTATTTTTTTTTAGAATTACCGTATTTGAAATCCGGCTTGGGGAAGAAAGGGTTCCTTGTTTTCTTTACCCAAAAGCTTTGGAATTGTGTGAATTATAAAAGTGGCACCAAAAATTTACTTTTATAATCTTCAAAAGGGTTTAAGGAGAAAAAATTCATTTCTTTTCTTAACCTCTTTAGATAGGATCAAAAGGAGTTGTAGCGCTAATTTGACTGACCATGTCGAAAGGCTATATAGTAAAGTTGCATGTTGCTAACCCTGTCAAAAGCAAAACATTTTGACCTAGTCGAAACCTTTTGTGTTTGATTGTAATCTTTTCTTTTTAGTATGCTTTTCGAAACAGTGGCTTACTTTCGACCTTATCGAAACTCTATGTAACTTAATGAGTCGAAACCCTCTATAAACACCTTCCATCAGCATTGTCGAAATGTTCCAAATTTATATGACTTTAACTTAGAACCTTTCGACTCAATGTGTTTATAAGGTTTCGATAGCATTCATGTTTCTCTTAGAAAACTTAAGCCATTGTTTTCGACAATGTCGAAGGTTCTTGGTATCTTAGTTAATGAATTTTTTGTAGTGTATATACTTAAGTTAGTTTTAGTCATTTCCTTCTAACAACATAGTTCTTGTTGAGCTTTCGGCATCGCTAAAGTGTACCGGTTGGACAAATATTTTAGCCTTCCCTTTCGACCAGAAGGGAATGTTCATAGTTGAGCTTTTGAATTTGTGGAAAGGTGTCTACTAAATGTTAATTTTTTAATCCCTTTTGACTTATATCAAAAGCTCTTAATTTTTTAATTTTCTTTAACTTTAACATTCTTCAAAGAACTTGAAGTTTCATGTTTAAGTTACCACAATAGTTTTTTTCCAAATTCATGAAAGAAAGTTAAGTATATAATAAACTAGAAATTTTAAATGATTTCACCTGGAAAAACCATGAGCTCTTCGAAGAAAATCGAAGGCACTTCCAATCATTTTCTCATATCTACGTAAGGCGAAGTAGACAACATCCTTAATGAATATGGAATTAGTTATGTGGCAGGTATCCCTCATAGGGAATCCGACTCCATGAGAAACACACCCGAAGGGTTCTTTGTTATACCACCATTCATATATGGGATGGATGCTTCCTCTCTTTTCTAGAGTTCCTATGAAAGTTTTTTTCTTATCTCGGAATGACACCAAATCCAGTTATCCCTGAACATCTACACCTACCTTCTATCTTTGGAGTTGATAGCATTGGAGTCTGGACTCCCTTCTTTAAATGCTAAAGTATTGAATCACTTGGTCTGACTGGTCAATCTTAGCAATCTAAATAGCCACATCTTTAGGGCAAACCCTATGACGAAGCTAATATCAGAGCGGGTTAACAAGTTCAGAGACTGGGAGAACCAGTTCTTCCTCGTCAAGTGCTTCCTAAATATCAGTGGTACTTTGACTACCCCTCGCAAGTTTAGATTTTCGTTATTTTCCTTCTATTTAGTGGTTTTTCTTGTCTAATCCTTGCTTCTGCCAGGTGCCCCTTCTAAATGGTTAAATGAGGAAGATAAGGGGATAGTATAGTCTCTGATCGCAGCCTCAAGCAAGATCAGGAGTAGATTGATGCCGTTCACTCCGACAAATTTCAAAAGCATTCTCTTCCACAGGCAGGCCAGAGGATCCTCGTCAATCCTCCTTCTTTCCAACATAGTTCTCAAAGAAAATGCTTCCTTTCTCTGGGAGGCCCACCAAATTTTTCTCCTATGTCACCCATTAATGCTGACCACTCCAATAAGTGATAAATGCTGCGCTTGTTATGTATGGCTATGTTTTTTTTTCAAAATTTACTACTGACTTATAATATGTCAGAATACTTTTTAGTTGCTCTTCAAGTGGAAAAACCCAACAGTGGTCCTGCTCCTCCTTCCTCAACTTCACACACGTCGTCTTATTCCTAAGCCATTGCCAAGTCAAAGATGGCTGTTAAAAGAAAGTTAATCAAAACATCTGTGATGGAGCCACCTAAAAAGAAATTTAAAATTGTTGAGGTTCCTTGTAACGACCCAATTTTTTCAATGCCCGAAAGTCGACATCAATACGTCCACTGCATTGAATGCCGAACAGTCGAATGCTAGAAAACCGAACCGTTAGGGTTTAAAGAAGAAGAAGGTAGAAGAAGAAACAGAAACAATAACAGAATCTCACAATTCGCAGCAGGACAACATATAATAGATAAATGAATATCTTTGAAACAAAAGCACTATATCAGTTTATACATCACATTACATTATCAGAGTGTTACATCAACAAATAGCGGAAAATAAATATTACATATATAAGCGATACGCCTCGCCATCCAGTTTCAACTCCTGATCTCCACAGCAACTTCTTGACTTTGCTCCGAAATAATTGACAACCAGACTCCTAGACTGCCCGTGTTGAAAATTATGGGCACGCAGAGTTTAGAAAGGGAACAATAAACTCAAGGTAAGTCGTGGGACTGGTGTGAGATCTTAAAAACAGTTATTTTCACAAAGAAAATAAAAAGAAATTCGCTATGCTTTTTGGAAAATGAAACTACCATAAGGCCTCTCGGCACACACACAATGCAATCGCAGACTTGGGGGAGATTTCTCGTTATGATAGTCAAACATGCTTAATACGAGGAAAATTCTTTGATATTATTACTAGTGCATAGTGTGAAAGAATTTCGCAAATATAATGTTAATCTTAGCCAGCATAAGTACCATTATACTATGCCTACTATAGCTACCATATTAAATGGCAGGTTCTACAACTAAAACCGTACAAGGCACGTACTATTTCTTTGGATTACCAATAAATGGTCAGGCTAAGGAACTTCCTATGCAACATGGGTATGACTCTGGAGGGACACCCCGAGAACCTAACCGGATCTCTGCCAACACAAGGCCGGGTTACCTCTGTAACTAGGTAACTACTACACGAGTAAGCCATCCCCCGGTCGTTTGCAACCTTTATCCTAGGATCCTCAACACCGACAACCAAAAAGTAATAAATTTTCAGCATCAACATAGGTAAAATATCTGGGCTCCATATCATGATACTACCCTTTTGCAGAAGGAAATGACAAACCCTCAGGGGGAGCTAACCCCAAATAACCTTACCGCATCTTTCCTGTTTTGACCATTTTCGGGATGTGAGGTCCGACGAGGTCTCGTCCACAAAGCTACACTTTTCACATAGTCATGCTTTGATCAACAAATAATCAGCGGCACTTCGTATGTCACATTACCAAATTGGGAATATATCACTAATATCCATGAACTACATAACCTCTAAGCTCGTACGTCTCAGAGAAGGGTGTTAAGCTAAGAGAATAAATTCTCCGCCACCAACATAAATGTATTTGATAGGAATCAGCTTTACATCTCAAAGTGTGACGTCAGACACACATCCATACAAGTCCGTTCAGGGATCAAACGGAACCGAAGGCACTTCAAAGAAGCCCTTGCAAATCCGGATATTCACTAATCACGTCCAGAATCCCCATCACAAAGGGTGATAAAATCTCTATACCGAAGCAACTCGGTGCAGAGACATTCGACGGGTAATCCTTTCGTTTTCGAAAATACCGGTCGTCAACACCATCTTCAAATTCAATCCCATTTCGTCGTTATTATTCAGAATGGGTTTTATGACACAAAGTCCTCTCCCGGCTAATCCGAATAACGAGCGCTCATTTTTCGAAATAAGTGTTCATTCAGATTTCACACAAATCACAACAAGTTTCCACTTTGATCTTTTAAATGAAAGATCTATCACAATCACAAAGGTTCGATGTGGCTTCCGTTTGGAATCCGACCCCCGGTCGCATCGAAATTCAAATGTCGTTTAATGGCCAATATTGATAGTCAGTTATTTAACTATCAATAAATATTCACAACAATCACCAAGATTTAAATTACTTCCCAATTATTATTTTCAAAATTTCTTCGCAAGATATATATTTTTAACACTTCAACCATTTGAATACAAATTTCAAATTACTTTTCCTTACGCGGAATACATTGCCAAATACTTATTTATTTCCACTAAAAATCTGCCGAGTTCAAATGCTTTAAAATAATTTAAATTACTTATCCAAACTTATGTACTTGGAACATTCAAAAAAAAAAAAATTTAAAACACTTTATCTAAAACATTAGTTTTGAAGATATTATATTAAAATCTAATATAAAATTCAAGTCTAAACTAATTTTAAAATAAATTAATAGATAGGATATAACTATTTTAAATACCCATTTTCTAAAAAAATATCAATTAAAACTTTAAATAATCACTTTTATAATAAATTAAAATATATCTTTACTTTAAAGATTTTCAAAATAACCGAAGTAAATAATTTCTCCAAAAAAGTATTTCCTTAAAACCATCTTCAATTCCATATTGAAAGACTATATTGAAAACACACTCGGCTTTACAGGAAAAGTACACCTTCCATTCTAAAATGGTCCATTCAAATCAATTTATAAATCCTTCTGGATTTACTTCAAATTTACGTTCCAAATCCGTAAATTCCTTTACACACTTTCAAATATAAAACAATATTTATTTTTAAAACAAATTTCTCTTTCTTTTATAAAATTCCCATTTGTGGATTCAAATTCCCAAATATTCACTGATATATGATTTTTAAATCTATTTTAAAAATCATTTACAAACACCAAATCAATTTCCAAATTGATTTCTAAATTTATTTTAACACCAATTCGATTTTCATTCGAACACCAAATCAATTTTCATATCGATTCCCCAAAGATTTATTCTTTTAACACCAATAAATTCCTTTATCCTTTCCAAATTATTTAAAAATCATATTTTAAGATAAATTCTTCACTTTTTGAATATTATTACTTGAAATCCATTTATTAAACTTTTTTCCATACTTTGGAATTTTATTGAATAGGGTTTCACTATAGATTTTCTACCTAAATTTAAAGATCCAATTTTATTTACTTCTGGTATCCTACGATACCAAAAATATATTTGGCTAAATTTTAGCCTTCAATGATTTCAATCACAATATAATTACGCAAAGATTATCAACACACAACATATGAAACAAATTCAATATTTGAGGAATCCAGTTGGATCCCTCCAACCTGTTTTCCTACATCCACAGATGTAAGCACAACAATTAAATACCAATTCCACTTTGAGGTGGAATATCATGGTATATGGGATTTATAAAATATCATCCGCTATTATGCGGCGCATAGGGTGTCATCTGCTATATAATACGGGAAATCAATCACCTAATATATATTATATACTACTATATATATATAATACATCTATTGAATAATTATTATTAATCAATCATCCAAGTGCACAAATTAACCATTTAAAATTTAACCATTAAAATTATATCAGAAAAAAATGATTGAGTGAGAAGATCTCACCTTTGCTCCATTTTTTTGCAATCCAATCCAATTCCGACTTGTTTCTCCATAATTTTAGACCTTGTATAATAATTGTGTACAATTTATTAATATTCGAATAAATCAAACAATCAATTATCATTTTATAATTTGACTTAACTAATAATTGGTTTTAAACTAATTCCTTTTAAATAAAATATTTTCTAATTACCAAAATAATTACATTAGTCAAAATTTATGTACATATATTTATTATTTTCTTTTTCGGTAAATAAACTAGCAGAATTTTTCTTAAATGAAGAAAATTAAATACTGAGTTATAAATATATTTATAGTATTTTTTTCCTAACTTATATGCATGCACTCATATATATATGCTACATTAAATTTGAAATCAAATCTATATATACAAACATTTAATTAAATTTAATTAATAATAAAAGCAATATACTTTACTATTACTGTTTATATTTTCCAGCAAATAACTTCTGTCCAAAATAAAGTTAAATCAACGCATATTATAACTTTATTAATTCAAATCCACATATATGCTTATACATACATACATACATATATATATACATATACATATATATATATGTATGTATGTATGTATGTATGTATGTATAATTCCCTGTTTTTCAAATATACTTATATTTACTGGTTACTTGTATATATTTATTAACAGAATTGTCTTACTGTGAATTTTCATGCGAGTGAAAGAAAGAGAAAATAAAATAAAATATGTTGTACCTTACAGCCATCCATGACTCTAGCGAACAAAGCCTAACACGCGAGCACAAATTGAATCGAACGCGTACACTACCCATGCTGCTGCAACACAATGACGTGCATCCATACAGCTCGCTCATCTGATTCGGCCTGGTCGTACGCGAGCACTGCCTCAACCGCTGCTCACCATTGACGATAACGAACCACCCAAAAATAATAAAAATTGAAGCCTGCTCGATAATGACTTTCGATGTCTGAAGGAGTTCGCGATAACAAAAGAGGGATCTGGGGTCTCGCTCGTGCTCTACCGTATTGATTTTCTCCTTCCTCGAATCTTTCGAACAAAACCCCCGCCTTCGATTTTACATGGCCGTGATACACCCCCTCTTTGAATTGAAATTGTTTTCGATTCGCTGATGGCGAGCAGTCTCTTCGAATTTTTTTCTTTTAACGAACTGTAAATTTGTCGCTCGGCCATGATTTGGGAAAAAGATGGAGACGCAAGCTTCGGCCATCATTTTCTTTCTCTCTTTTTTTCGATTCTGGATTTGGGGCTTAGGGCTCCAGTTCGAAATTAAGAAATAAGGAGTTTATCGGCCATTGAATTTGCAATGAACGCGGCTACCAGATTAGATTTAGGGTTCTGACTGAGCGTGAATAAATATACATTTATTAATATTATTTTAATATTGTCTCAAACTATAATATGCTTTTCAAATGAATTCCGAATCACACGTGCCGCTAGGTGATTATAATGTTTTACTTGTATTCCGAACACAATGGAACGTGTTTCGGAGCCCAGTTCAATCCTATGTAGAAGATATTTTTTTAAATCGAGTTTAAATATTAAATTCCTGATATAAATTTCAGCGCGTTTATATATCGTACGCTCACACAACAACTCCAAATACTATGAAAACTGAAATCCGATAATAATACAATATTACGAATCCAATGAAACTGGTTTCGTCGAATTCCGGGATTGTGCCTCGGAAGGCTATTTTTAAATATCGATTTTAAACGATATAAATTCAAAACTAAACAAAACATTTTCAAATTAAATTCTAAAGCTTCCATTATCTTCAGTATTATCAATATAAATTTTCTAAGCCATCAAATTATTTTTAATCAGCTTATAGCTGAAGATTCAATTTTTTTTATCCAACTTCAATAAATTAAATTGCCAAATTCATAGTTAATTTTGAAATTCAAGTTAAACTAACTTCCAAATATTTAAAATCAATTAAATATTCCATTTCAAATGTTAAAAATTTCCCGGTCATCACATCATTCCTCCCTTAAAAGAATTTCGTTCCGAAATTACAAGTTAAAATGAATGATCCTCAACCCGTTTAATATTTCCAAACCAAACAGTTTCACCTTTCCAAAACAAATCTTTCTATTAAAGATCCATTATCATTTCAATTGATTTTTCGAAATCTTTCGTGGTTCCCAAACAACATTGTTTTTCTAACAATTCAAATTTAAATTTAAATTCAAATTTAAATTTAAATTCAAATTTAAATTTTCAAAATTTTCTCAAAATTTTTCTAACTCCTTAAATTTTCGAAAAATTTCACCAGCGTCTCCTTTCCATGGTTAGCTCGGTACGACTACAAAATGGCACCACAGGCCCCCAGATTCAAAAAGAAAACGAAAAGCCAAGTGGCTAGACAAGAAAATCACCAAATTTCATACTGAAATATAAATACATACCTTTTTGTCGAGCAATTCAATTTTATCTTCAACATCCCAATTCCAATTTCTCCTTTGTCTTTAACACACCTGTATATCCTGCTATCTATAATGTCCAATTTCAACATTCAAAAATTATTTTGCACATTTCATTACAAAATTTTCAATATGTACTTCTTATATCTTTTTTAATTCACTATTGAAGTTATATATCCAATTTAATTCAATCTTGCATTTTCAATTTCATTTGAATTCAATTCACAATTTCAATTCTATTGGATTCCATTTATCTTCCGAATATTGAATTTTGTCATTATCTTTCATTCACAATTGATTCATATCACTATTTTAAATTAGTTTCATTTACTAATTCATCACAACTTCCAATTTTTATTCCTTTGTTCATTCCCAAAAATTTATTTTCAATTCACCGTTTTGGTTTATAACCACTTACATTTAAATTGGATTCAAAATTCCATATGAATTCAATTTAATTTTTACTTATAATTATTGAATTCGATTCATTTCAAGTCGTATTCAATTTCGTCATTCCTTTAAATAGTTTTATTTACTAATTTTATTTCAATACCTTGCTTTACAAATCAAATTCAATTCCAATTCCAGTTCTATTTACTTATAAATTCGAAATAAATGTCAACATTCAATTTCACTTTCATTTACTTGCAATTGTAAATTCAGTTATTCAGTCACAATTTAATTTTTCATCTTTATTCAAATTGACTCAAGACAATTTCAGTTTAAATTTGAATTTCCTAAGTTTTCAAACTTATTATTCCATAATTATTTTTAATAAAATTCCAGAGTCTTTCCACCTTTTCCAAAACCATTATTGAAAACAATTCAAATTATCCGTTGAATTTCAAAACCGAACCTAAATTTTTCAAACAGCTTCCATTTAAAACAATTTGGCAGCAATTCCTCTTTTGGAAACCCGAAAATGAACATCGATGATGCTGCAGTCATCACAGAAGTACTTTCCAGCGACCGAAAAGAGTTTAGAGCTTTTATCCCTCTAAAAACATTTTTCCAAACCCTTGAAAACTATTTCCAATCCCAAAAGGAATTTAATTTTCAAACTTCCCGAATTTCAAATATTTTCAATAACATTTCCAAATTTTTCTCTCGAATTCTATTACAATTATAAATCTCATTTACAATTTATATTCTCAAATTCCATTTGTATGTGAATTTATTTCTTAATTTTAGAGTTACGATTTCAATTTCCTATTCAAATGATAATAATATTATTACTTCTTAACAATCAAGCAACTAGATACTATAATAATTCACAGAAAATTCATTTCTTTTATATACGAAAATAGTTTGGGTAAAATTATTCCATTTACCCTATTTTAAAACGATATCTTGCCGAATTTGTTCTGTACAAGTGTTTAGAGATCCCTATCAATAACGTTAATTACTCGTATTGACCAGAATCCATATACCACTCAACAAACCAATCAAAGCAATATGAAACAATTTTATATTCACTAACAACTGCGCGCTCATATCTATTATTATACTCACACTCATTCTAGAGTACTACTGACTCTATCTCCAATGAGTAACACCCAATAGATCCAAGGTTGTCACTTAATCAAATGCTTTGATACCACAATGTAACGACTAAATTTTTTGGACGCCCGAAAGTTGACATAAAAACGTCCACTGTATCGAATGCCAAACAGTCGAATGCCAGAAAACCGAACTGTTAAGTTTAAAGAAGAAGAAGATAAAAGAAGAAGCAGAAACAATAATAGAATCTCACAATTCGCAGCGGGACAACATATAATAGATAAATGAATATCTTTGAACAAAAGCACTATATCAGTTTATACATCACATTGCATTATCATAGTGTTACAACAACAAACAGCGGAAAAGAAATATTACATATACAAGTGACACGCCTCGCCATCCAGTTTCAACTCCTGATCTCCACAGCAACTTCTTGACTTCGCTCCAGAATAATTGACAACCTAACTCTAGGCTACCCGTGTGAAAAATTATAGGCACCCAGAGTTTAGAAAGGGAACAATAAACTCAAGGTCAGTCGTGGGACTGATGTGAGATCTTAAAAACAGTAAACCCAGAGCTACACTTTTAACATAGTCATGCTTTGATCAATAAATAATCAGCAGCACTTCGTATGTCACATTACCAAATTGGGAATATATCACTAATATCCATCAACTACATAACCTTTGAGCTCGTACGTCTCAGAGAAGGGTGTTAAGCGAAGAGAATAAATTCTCCGCCACCAACAGAAATGTATTTGATAGAAATCAGCTTTACATCTCAAAGTGTAACGTCAGACACACATCCATACAAGTCTGTTCCGGGATTGAACGGAACTGAAGGCACTTTAAAGAAGCCCTTGCAAATCCGAATATTCACTAGTCAAGTCCGGAATCCCCACCACAAAGGGTGATAAAATCTCAATACCGAAGCAACTTGGTGCAGAGACATTCGACAGGCAATCCTTTCATTTCGAAAATACCCAGTCTTCAACACCATCTTCAAATGCAATCCCATTTTGTCGTATCATTGTTCGGGATGGGTTTTATGACACAAAGTCCTCTCCCGGCTAATCCGAATAACAAGCGCTTATTTTTGAAAATAAGTGTTCATTCAGATTTAAAAAAAATCAAACAAATCTCCACTTTGGTCTTTTAAATAAAAGATCCATCACAATCACAAAGGTTCGATGTCATTTTCGGATAACCGTTTGGAATCCGACCCCCGGTCGCATCGAAATTCAAATGTCGTTTAAAGGCCAGTATTGATGGTCGGTCATTTAACTATCAATAAATATTAACAACAATCACCAAGATTTAAATAACTTCCCAATTATTATTTTCAAAATATCTTCGCAAGATATGCATATATTTTTAACACTTCAACCGTTTGAAAACAAATTTCAAATTACTTTTCCTTACGCGGAATACATTTCCAAATACTAATTTATTTTCACTAAAAATCTACCGAGTTCAAGTGCTTTAAAATAATTTAAATTACTTATCCAAACTTATATACTTGGAACATTCAGAAAAAAAACTATTTTAAAATACTTTATCTAAAACATTAGTTGCGAAGATATTATATTAAAATATCATGTAAAATTCAAGTCCAAACTAATTTTAAAATAAATTAATAGATATGATATGACTATTTTAATTACCCATTTTCTAAAACAAATATCAATTAAAACTTTAAATAATCACTTCTCTAATAAATTAAAATATATCTTTACTTTAAAGATTTTCAAAATAACCCAAGTAAATAATTTCTCCAAAATAATCTTTCCTTAAAACCATCTTCACAACTTCAATTCCATATTTATAGACTATATTGAAAACATACTCGGCTTTCCAAGGAAAGTACACCTTCCATTCTTCAATGGTTCATTCAAATCAATTTATAAATCCGTCTGGATTTACTTCAAATTTATGTTCCAAATCCGTAAATTCCTTTCCACACTTTTAAAAATAAAAAAATATTTATTTTTAAAAAAAAATTCTCTTTCTTTTACAAAATTCCCATTTGTGGATTCAGATTCACAAATATTCACTAGTATATGATTTTTAAATCGATTTTAAAAATCATTTACGAACACCAAATCAATTTCCAAATTGATTTCTAAATTTATTTTAACACCAATTCGATTTTCATTACAAAATCAATTTTAATATCGATTCCCCAAATATTTATTCTTTTAACACCAATAAATTCCATTATCCTTTCCAAATTATTTAAAAATCATATTTTTAAGATAAATTCTTCACCTTTTGAATATTATTTCTTGAAATCCATTTATTAAACTTTTTCCCATATTTTGGAATTTTATTCAATAGGGTTTCACTATAGATATTCTACTAAATTTAAAGATCCAATTTTATTTATTTCTGGTATCCTACGTTACCAAAAATATATTCGACTAAATTTTAGCCTTCAATGATTTCAATCACAATATAATTACACAAAGATTATCAACACACAACATATGAAACAAATTCAATATTTGAGGAATCCAGTTGGATCCCTCCAAACTATTTCCCTGCATCCACAGATGTTAGCACAACAATTGAATACCAATTCCACTTCGAGATGGAATATTGTGGTATATGGGATTTATAAAATATCATCCGCTATTACGCGGCGCATAGGGTCTCATCCGCTATATAATGCGGGAAATCAATCACCCAATATATATTATATACTACTATATATATAATATAATCCAGCGAATAATTATTATAAATCAATCATCCAAGCACACAAATTAACCATTTAAAATTTAAACATTAAAATAAAATCAGAAAAAAAACTGATTGAGTGAGAAGATCTCACCTTTGCTCCTTTTATTTGCAATCCAATCCAATTCTGACTTGTTTCTCCACAATTTTAGACCTTGTATAAATAATTTTATACAATTTATTAATATTCGAATAAATCGAACAATCAATTATCATTTATATTTTGACTTAACTAATAATTGTTTTTAAACTAATTCCTTTTAAATAAAATATTTTCTAGTTACCAAAATAATTACGTTAGTTAAAATGTATGTATATATATTTATTATTTTCTTTTTCGGTAAATAAACTAGCAGAAATTTTCTTAAATGAAGAAAATTAAATATTGAGTTATAAATATATTTATAGTATTTTCTTTCCTAACTTATATGCATGCATTCGTATATATGTGCTACATTTAATTTCGAATCAAATCTATATATGCAAACAATTATTTAAATTGAATTAATAATAAAAGCAATATACTTTAATATTACTGTTTATATTTTCCAGCAAACAACTTCTGTTCAAAATAAAGTTAAATCAAAGCATATTATAACTTTATTAATTTAAATCCATATATACATACATACATATATATATATGTGTGTGTGTATGTATGTATAATTTTCTGTTGTTCAAATATACTTATATTTACTGGTTACTGGTATATATTTATTAATGGAATTGTCTTACTGCGAATTTTCATGCGAGTGAAAGAAAAAGAAAAAATAAAATATGTTGTACCTCACAGCCATCCGGGACTCTGACGAACAGAGCCTAACACGTGAACATAAATTGAATCGAACGCATACACTACCCATGCTGCTACAACACAATGACGTTCATCCATACAGCTCGCTCGTATGCTTCGGCCTGGTCGTACGTGAGCACTGCCTCTCCTCGATCGAACCGCCTCTCACCATTGACGATAACGAACCTCACAAAAATATAAAAAAAATTGAAGCCTGCTAGATAATGACTTTCAATGTCTGAAGAAGTTCGCGATAACAAAAGAGGGATCTGGGGTCTCGCTCATGCTCTTCCGTATTGATTTTCTCCTTCCTCGAATCTTTCAAACAAAACCCCCGCCTTCGATTTTACATGGCCGCGGTACACACCCTCCTTGAATCGAAATTGTTTTTGATTCGCTGATGGCAAGTAGTCTCTTCGAATATTTTTCTTTTAACGAACAGTAAATTTTTCGCTCGGCCATGATTTGGGAAAAAGATGGAGACGCAAGCTTCGGCCATCAATTTCTTTCACTTTTTTTTTCGATTCTGGATTTGGGGCTTAGGGTTCTAGTTCGAAATTAAGACCTAAGGAGTTTATCGACCGTTGAATTTGCAATGAAGGTGGCTACCAGATTAGATTTAGGGTTGTGACCGAGCGTGAATAAATATACATTTATTAATATTATTTTAATATTGTCTCAAACTTTAACATACTTTTCAAATGAACTTCGAATCATACGTGCCGCCAGGAGATTATAATGTTTTACCCGTATTCCGAACACAATGGAACGTGTTTCTTAGCTCATTTCAATCCTATGTGGAAGATAGCTTTTTAAATCGAGTTTAAATATTAAATTCCCGATATAAGTTTCAGCGCGTTTATATATCGTACGCTCACAAAACAACTCATAACACTACGAAAATTGAAATCCGATAATAATACAATATTACAGATCCAACGAAACTGGTTTCGTCGAATTCCAAAACTGAGCCTTGGAAGGCTATTTTTAAATATCGATTTTAAACGATGTAAATTCAAAACTAAACAAAACATTCCCAAATTAAATTCTGAAGCTTCCATTATCTTTACTATTATCAATATAAGTTTTCTAAGCCATCAAACAACTTCATAGTTAATTTTGAAATTCAAGTTAAACTAACTTCCAAATATTTAAAATCAATTAAATATTCCATTTCAAATGTTAAAAATTTCCATGTCATCACATTTAATGTTAAGGAGTCTTTAAAGAGTCTGTTTGTTGAAGCTCCTTATGTCCTACCTAAGGAAACTCCCTCCAAAGTCGATCCTCTTTCCTACGACGTTGTCTCTAGCTCTCTAAGTGTAATTGAGCAGATGCAAAAGGCATTAGGGACTTCGACCCCTACTCAAGCTCTAAATCTTCCGGGACCATTAGCCTCCACACCTCTAATTGATTTCGAAAAGATGGTCTGCTCTATTTTAAATTCACCATCATTTACTTTAATTCAACCGCCATCCTCCATTCCTGATTTGGATGGACACTACCGATCCCTTCTCGAGCAATAACTCCTAGTATGTGTTACGTGACTTAACAATATTGTCTATGTTTTTCTTTAAGCCTTTTAACATATGTTGTATTTTTCTACCAGATTTCCAAGAGTCGGCTAATTTTGCACAAGCTGGCATCTAAGTCATCAGTTGAGTCCTCCAAGTTTCAGAAGGAGATTTCTGCCGTTAAGAACCAAGTTTCTTCTTTATCTACAACAAAAGATAAAGAAACCTCTAAACTAGAGTGATTGAGAGCTTCCCTCACCCAATCAGAATTAGCTATTTCGGAAGGGAGAAGGGCTCGCTAACTCCTCGCCGATGAATACTTGGTGATGCAATTAACCCTGAAAAAAACCGGCAAGGCGAAGGCCAAAATGGCAGCAAAGCATGCCATTTTGAAGAAAAATATGACCTCCTTGAAACTGAATATTAACACCATTTTGGATGCGAAGCAATGAGTGTTGCAATTCCTTGGCTCGTCTCTCGATGACATCATTACGAACTACTTTAAAGATGCCTTAATGTTCATTTATGTTGATAAGTGCCTGGATTTGAGCTTCCCCTCTCTCGATCCTGCTCTCGTTGATAGGGGATGGATAGAATTAAAAAGATGGAGTAGGGAAAAGTTGCCGAGAAGGAGGAAATCGACGCCTCCAAACTTCTTTCTTTTGAAGTTCCTCCTTTTGAAGTTGAGAATGACTCAGAGGATGAAGGCAACAAAGATGATGCTACGGAATAGGAAGGGAATAATGATGGTGACAACGACGATAACATCAATGGTAGCAAAGTTTTAGGTGGTGATGTAACGATCCGGAATTTTGCTACTTCGAAAATGAGAGATTTCGTGTAAAAAGGTTTAAAACTTAAAAAAATAAGTTAAATATAATAGATAATAATAAATAAATTATTTATTCTTATAGTTGATAATTTAAAAAGTGTAAGTTTGGTTTTTAGAACAAATCAACAAAAGTTAAGTTTTGTTAAAAATAAATAAATGCTTAAATAAAAAGGTTTAAATATTTATTTAAAAAGATAAATCTTATTGCAAACATTTAATAAAGATAATAAAAGTATAATAAAAGATTTAAAAGTATATTAATAATCGTTTTACAAAAATAAGCAAATTTTGTCGCATTTTGTCAGTTTTACATACACTGTAAAATTAGAGATTTTGGTATTATTTAAATATGATTTTAGAATATAAAGAATTATGTTTTAATTTATTTAAAGAAGTAAAAAGTTCATTTTTAAATTTGGTTATATAAATAAATAGTTTAACTAAAACGTCAAAATGTGACCGTAAAACATTTTGTCAAAAACGACGTTTTGTCAATTAAAAGTTGTCGCAAGTTCGTCGCACCTTTATTTTCTTATATAGGAATATATATTCAAATAGTATAAGTATTAATTAATTCACTAATCAAATTTACTTTTACTAAACATATTTAGAAAATTCTAGAATATAATTAACAAAAAGTAAGCACAAAATGACAAAACAAGTACAAAAGTCAAAAAGTAAAACAACAAATCAAAGAAACATATTTATTACTTACTTTACTTAATATCTAAGTGAAAGTGACATAAAGTAATGATTTGAAATGTGAAATTAAGTATTGAAAAAAGATAAGGTTACTTAAGTAGTAAGTAAGGTTATTTTGGTAATTTGGTAAAGGGATATTTTGTTAACTAACCACTTCATTTCTTTTTCTATAAATAAGCATCCACATTCTCATTTTTACTACACCATTTTCTACCTTCTTCTTCTTTCTTGAAGTTCTCTTTAATGGCTTCTTCTTCTCTTCCAAATGCTTACTAACTTTTCAAAATCATATCAAACCAACTTCAAACACCACCAAACATTGCCAAAGACCCTAGAATACCATTGGAACATGGTTTAGGACTTAAGAAATGAAGAAATGATGGAGTAAGGAGCGAAATAGGGTGTGGCAGAACATATATGATGCAGCTCAGGACAGGGTCGGAGCAGTGCAAGGTTCAAATCATCAACACTTAAGTCGACCACGACTTAAGGAAGCAGAGTTAAGTCGGCCACGACCTATGAGAGGGATGATAAGTCGTCCACAACTTAAGAAAAAGGAGCTGCGACTTAACTCCAATGGTTTGCGACCTAACGAAGCGATTTTAAGTCGTCTACGACTTAACGAGAATGATGGAAAGAAGTTACGACTTAGTGGGAGCCTAAGTCGTTCAGAGTTGATAAGTCGTTCAGGGTTGATCAGCTATAAGTCGTCCACGACTCATCAAGAAGCAGAGGGAAATCCAGTAGTTGAAGACCTTAAGTTGGAAACGGGTTACGACTTAGTGGAGTCATGGGAAGATGCCGCACCTTCAAAATGCCACGAGTTACGACTTATGATAAGTCGTTGAAGTCTTAAGTCGCCATCTTCTATGAGTCGCTCAGTGTTGTGCCTTTCTTATGTCGCAAGAAGCTGTGATACTGATTTATGCTGCATGTCTTTAGGTCGCATGATATATTGAGTCGTATGTCGTCTGTAATGTTGTGTCGTGTACTGTTTGTATTTTCTTAAGTCATGAGTCGTAGGTCGTATACGACCTAAGTGTTGTAATATATGTATTGTGTTGTGATAATGAGTCGTGAGTCGTGTGTACTTGTTGAGTCGCTGCCGACGTATGTTAAGTCGTGAGTCGCATACGACTTAAGGACCAGTTGTTGAAATACTATAAATAGGGAGTGAGTTGTAACTTTTTGTTGGTTGATTTTTGAATAAAATTTCTTATTGATTGATGTGTGCTTTCATCTTAAATTGGTAGTTGAGTGTAATCTCCTATCTCCACTTTCAGTTATTCGAGTGCGCTCGAATCAACGATTGTTGAAGCCGATTCGCGGAATCAAGTGCGCTTGATCAACGCTTGAAGAATTGAAGATCTTCTTTCACGATATCGTGCGCGATCAACGTGTTAGAGATAGCTAGAATTCGGTATCTTCGGATCAATGAATTTGGGCATTTTGGTATTCATCAATCCACCGATTGCTACTTTCATCGATCCATATCGTTTTGTTAATTATCCGCTGCGTCAGTTTTGGTATCGGAGCTAGACTTAGCCAATCGTAGCTAAGCCGAGACTTGGAGCCAATTTTTGAAGTTGAAGTTTGAAGTTGTTGTTCATCGTGTTCATCTTGAAGTTGCAACGAGTTTGAAGATTTTGATCCATTTCATTTTGGATCTAGAGTTGGAAAAGTGTTTGAGTTTGGTCGCGAGATCTTTGCGCGCCAAATTTTTGAAGTGTGCGAGCAAGTTAAGTCGTGAAGTGGTAAAGCCGAGCTAACTTTAGGTCGAAGCAAGTGTGCGAGCTGGAAGAAGCCGAGCCGAGTTAGTGTTGAACCGAGCTAAGGAGTTGTGCGAGCTAGTGTGAGGCCGTGCATTGTTTGGCTTGTGTTGGAGAGTTTTGAAGTACATTTTGTTGAAGCAGAGCTATTGCCGAGTCAAGGTTGAGCCGTGAATTGCTTGACTTGTGTTGCTAGTTTTGAAGAGATTGTGAAGATTTGAATCATGCCGCCAAGGAGAGCTAACCGTCATCAAAATGTTGAAGCTTTGTATAGAAGAGAAGAAGCCGAGCTTATGGAACAACGTATTAATGAGAAATTTGATGAAGGCATTGGAAAGTTAGAGAAGTTGATGAATGATTTGAATCAAACTCAAAGGAGGATATCACCAAACTCGAACCATGGAGGAAATCGAGTTTCGCCATCGGTTACGGAAGCGAGAAGGGTATCACCGCATTCTTTTAGAGATAGAAGAGAAACATCAATTTCATCACGAAGAGATCATCATGACTATGGACATGAAGAGAGAAGAAGTCAACGTGAATTTGATAATGAGGCGTATAGAGATGAAGAGAGACATAGTCGAAGAAGCATGCATGAATGAAGGGATGATAATGGTCGAGATCGATGTAGGCGTACTTTTGATTTTGATGAAGAGGGTGATAGAGCTAGCATTCATTATCGAGATCGAGACCAAGTTCGAAATTCTTATCGGGATGTTGAAAATGATCGTCGATGGGAGTAGGGGATGAAGATGGAAATTCCAGAGTTTAAGGGTGGAATGGTAGCTGAAGAATTCTTAGATTGGTTGTCAAATGTGGAGGAAATCTTTGATTTCAAGGAGGTTCCGGAGAATCGAAGGGTGAAGTTAGTTGCTACTAGGTTGAGGGGGAGAGCTTTGGCGTGGTGGCAGCAAACTAAACTTACAAGGGAGAGAATGGGGAAGTCAAAGATTGAATCATGGGAGAAGATGAAGAAGTTGATGCGAGCTACATTTTTGCCTTACAACTACCAATCACTTATGTACCAGAGGTTGCAGAATCTGAGGCAAGGGACGAAGTCTGTTAGTGATTATGTTGATGAATTTTACCAACTCATTGCCAGGAATGATATTATGGAAACGGAAGAACAGCTAACTGCTAGATTCATTGGGGGATTGAGAATGCAGATCCAGGATATGGTTAATATGTTTGATCCTAGGTCAGTTGCAGAGGCACATCAGAAGGCGTTGGCTTGGGAGAAGCAAGGAAGGCGTGTAGGTGGTGTGTTTACTAATTCCAATAATCAAGCGAAGGGTGTTAGTGGGAGTTCTAATGTTCCTAAACCTGTCAGTAAGCCAGTAGTGAAGGAGGCTGAGAAGGCGAAGGTTAGCAGTGGTTTCAAATGTTATAATTGTCAAGAGTTGGGTCACAAAAGCAATGAATGTCCGAAGCCGAAGAAGAGAGCAATGGTTGCTAAGATTGAGGATGATGGTGAGGAGGCAGAATGTTCAAATACACCTTATGTCGAGGAGGAGGAAGAATTGTCTGGAGATGAAGGTTGTAATCTTATGATGAGGAGGTCATGTCTTACACCAAAGCAAGAAGAGGATTCTAGTTGGTTGAGAAGCAATATTTTTCAGTCGACATGCACTATTTTGGGAAAAGTTTGCAAGTTCGTTATTGATGCTGGAAGCTGTGACAATATTATCTCTACAGAAGCAGTAAAGAAGTTGAACTTGAAAACTGAGAAGTATCCTAAACCGTACAAGTTAGCATGGTTAAGGAAGGGTGGTGAAGTGAAGGTGTGTCGAAGGGCTTGGGTTAATTTTTCTATTGGGAAGAAGTACAAAGATGAAATTTAGTATGACGTTGTAGACATGGATGTGTGTCATCTATTGTTGGGAAGACCATGGCAGTTTGATAGAGCAGTACAACATGATGGTCGTGCTAATAGCTATAGTTTCATGTTTGAAGGTACTAAAATCACTTTAGTTCCCAAGAAACAACAACAGAAGGAAAGCAAGTTGGAGGAGATTGAAGAGATGAAAACTTTGCTATCTTTGAAGGAGTTTGTTAAGGAAGTTGAAGAGGAGCCTGAAGTCTATTTGTTAATTGGACGAGAGAGTCATGAAAAGGTTGAAATTCCAGAAGAAGCGAAGCCAGTTTTGAAAGAATTTGAGGATGTATTTCCAGAAGAATTGCCTAAGGAGTTACCGCCACTGAGGGACATTCAACATCAAATCGATCTTGTTCCGGGAGCAGTGTTACCACATCGACCACATTATCGAATGAGTCCGAAGGAACATGAGGAGTTACGAAGGCAAGTGGAAGAGTTGTTAGAACAGGGACGTGTTCAGGAAAGCTTGAGTCCTTGTGCAGTACCAGCATTGTTGGTGCCGAAGAAGGATGGAACATGGAGAATGTGTACCGATAGTAGAGCTTTGAACAAGATTACTATTCGCTACAGATTTCCTATGCCGAGGTTGGATGACTTGCTAGATCAGTTGAGTGGGGCTACTATCTTTTCGAAGATTGATTTGAAGAGTGGTTATCATCAGATTCGAATTAGACTGGGAGACGAATGGAAGACCGCATTCAAGACGAGGGAAGGTTTATATGAATGGTTGGTTATGCCATTTGGTTTATCAAATGCACCTAGTACATTCATGCGGGTGATGAATCAAATCTTTAGACCATTCATTGGGAAATTTGTAGTGGTATATTTCGATGATATTTTGATATATAGTGGAAGTACAGAGGAGCATGTAGAGCATTTGCGGAAGGTGTTAATTATTCTTCGTGAGGAACAATTTTATGCTGCTACGAAGAAATGCGTGTTCATGACGCGAAGTGTGTTATTTTTGGGATATGTTGTATCTGAGAAGGGAATTCAGGTGGACCAGGGTAAAGTTGAAGCTATTAGAAATTGGCCACAGCCGAGAACTATCACTGAAGTTAGAAGTTTTCATGGATTGGCATCATTCTACCGAAGATTCATTCCACACTTCAGTAGCGTGATGGCACCGGTTACTGATTGTATGAGAGGGAAACAATTTTCTTGGACAGAGGAAGCTGGGATTGCTTTTGAGAAGATCAAGGAACTATTGATGACAGCACCAATTCTTGTATTACCAGATTTTCAGTTGTTGTTTGAGCTACACACTGATGCATCAAAGGTTGGCATTGGAGGAGTTTTGAGTCAGAGTGGAAGACCTATTGCATATTTCAGTGAGAAGTTATCAGGGGCAAAGATGAGATATAGTACATATGATGTGGAATTTTATGCTGTTGTACAAGCTGTTAAACATTGGAGGCATTATCTATTTCAGAAAGAGTTTGTTCTTTACACTGATCATGAGGCGTTGAAACATTTACAGGGGCAGGATAAGATTTCAGCGAGACATGCATCGTGGATTGCATATTTACAGCAATTTACCTTTGTTGTTAAGCACAAATCTGGGGTAACAAATCGTGTAGCTGATGCTTTGAGTGGGAGAAGTCATCTGTTGACAACATTGAAGTAACGGAATTCGAACTTTGCAAAGTTTGTTGAGAAAGTTAGAATTGTTTGAGGAGGATCCTTACTTTGCAAAGTTTGTTGAGAAAGTTAAGGATGGAGATAGTGATGAATTTATGTTGGTTGATGGATTCTTGTTTAAAGGAAATCGATTATGTATTCCAGAGAGCAGTTTGAGATTGAAGATTACCAAAGAATTACACGAAGAAGGCCATGTGGGTAGAGATCGTACTTTGCAGTTAATTTCTCAATCTTATTTTTGGCCATCAATGAGGAAAGAGGTTAAAAAGTTTGTGGAGAGATGTCATATATGTCAGGTTTCGAAGGGAACAGCGACAAATGCAGGATTGTATATGCCGTTACCTGTACCATCTAAATCGTGGGTTGATATCAGCATGGATTTTGTTTTGGGTTTGCCTAGAACTCAGTAGGGAAATGATTCTATATTTGTTGTGGTGGATAGATTTTCGAAAATGGCACATTTTATTGCTTGTAAGAAGACGGCGGATGCTGTTCATGTTGCTCAATTATTCTTCAAGGAGATCTATCGACTTCACGGATTGCCAGAGTCTATTGTGTCAGATAGAGATACCAGATTTTTGAGTCATTTTTGGCTTAGTTTGTGGAAGATGGTGGGAACGAAGCTGAATTTTAGTAGTGCTTATCATCCACAGACAGATGGGCAGACAGAGGTGGTGAATAGATCGTTGGGAAATTTGTTACGATGTCTTGTGAAAGATAATCTGAAGAGTTGGGACATGAAGTTATGCCAGGCAGATTTTGCTCATAATCATGTAGTGAATCGTAGTACAGGATTCAGTCCATTTCAGATTGTATATTCAAGTTTACCCAGGGGACCGTTGGACTTAACGGTAGTACCACCACCGAAGGGGACAGTTAAACGAGCTGTTGATTTTGTTGATGAATTAACTGAATGTCATAAGATCGTTCAGGAACGATTGGAAAAGTAAAATGAGAAATATAAGAAATTTGCAGACTTGAAGCGACGAAATGTTGAATTTAACGAAGGAGATTTGGTGTATGCTGTGTTAACAAAGGATCGTTTTCCAGTAGGCGCTTATAACAAGCTGAAAGCCAGAAAAATTGGTCCTGTAGAAGTTGTGAAACGGATTAATGAAAATGCTTATAAGTTGAAGCTGCCGGAGGACGTGTACACTTCTGACGTATTCAATGTTAAGCATCTTGTGCCATATTATGAAGATGAACAATCTGTTACGAAAGTATTTGTAAATTCGAGGGCGAATTTTTCTCAACCAGGGGAGGATGATGCAGCTCAAGACAGGGTCGGAGCAGTGCAAGGTTCAAATCATCAACACTTAAGTCGACCACGACTTAAGGAAGCAGAGTTAAGTCGGCCACGACCTATGGGAGGGATGATAAGTCGTCCACAACTTAAGGAAAAGGAGCTGCGACTTAACTCCAATGGTTTGCGACCTAACGAAGCGATTTGAAGTCGTCTGCGACTTAACGAGAATGATGCAAAGAAGTTACGACTTAGTGGGAGCCTAAGTCGTTCAGAGTTGATAAGTCGTTCAGGGTTGATCAGCTATAAGTCGTCCACGACTCATCAAGAAGCAGAGGGAAATCCAGTAGTTGAAGACCTTAAGTTGGAAACGGGTTACGACTTAGTGGAGTCATGGGAAGATGCTGCACCTTCAAAATGCCATGAGTTACGACTTATGATAAGTCGTTGAAGTCTTAAGTCGCCATCTTCTATGAGTCGCTCGGTGTTGTGCCTTTCTTATGTCACAAGAAGCTGTGATACTGATTTATGCCGCATGTCTTTAGGTCGCATGATATATTGAGTCGTATGTCGTCTGTAATGTTGTGTC
Organism: Allium cepa; assembly: GCA_030765085.1. Lineage (NCBI taxonomy): Eukaryota > Viridiplantae > Streptophyta > Magnoliopsida > Asparagales > Amaryllidaceae > Allium > Allium cepa. The sequence continues at coordinate 868,979,729 of CM060937.1, read as the reverse complement.
GTGTACTGTTTGTATTTTCTTAAGTCATGAGTCGTAGGTCGTATACGACCTAAGTGTTGTAATATATGTATTGTGTTGTGATAATGAGTCGTGAGTCGTGTGTACTTGTTGAGTCGCTGCCGACGTATGTTAAGTCGTGAGTCGCATACGACTTAAGGACCAGTTGTTGAAATACTATAAATAGGGAGTGAGTTGTAACTTTTTGTTGGTTGATTTTTGAATAAAATTTCTTGTTGATTGCTGTGTGCTTTCATCTTAAATTGGTAGTTGAGTGTAATCTCCTATCTCCACTTTTGGTTATTCGAGTGCGCTCGAATCAACGATTGTTGAAGCCGATTCGCGGAATCAAGTGCGCTTGATCAACGCTTGAAGAATTGAAGATCTTCTTTCACGGTATCGTGCACGATCAACGTGTTAGAGATAGCTAGAATTCGGTATCTTCGGATCAACGAATTTGGGCATTTTGGTATTCATCAATCCACCGATTGCTACTTTCATCGATCCATATCGTTTTGTTAATTATCCGCTGCGTCAATATATAAGAGAAGGAGTAAGTCGTGAAGCTCCGGAGCTAGAAAAAGAGAAGGAATTACCGTCGACTTCATTCCAAGAAGATAGGAGCAAATTCAAGGTGCTGCGAAAGCTCTGCCGGAATTTTCGAAGTTCGTTAAAGTTAAAGAAAATAGTGAGGTGTTGGATAATATGAATGTTGGTAGGAAGTGAACAATTTGGTAAAAGGTGAGCATTCCTATTTAGTAATAAATCCATAACTTATTGCAAGCATAATGATTGAAAAGTTTAAATATGTTGAATGATTAAATGTTTGATAACTTGCTTGCAAATTGATTGATTATGTGGTTGATAACTTGTTTGATAAATGATATGAGGAATGATTAGTAATTAACCAGAGTTAATTCGATGGAAATTAAATTCATATAAATGTGTGTATGGAAGTTATTTAGCCTCTTAATGATTTTAAATAAGTTTAAATATGGTTTAAAATAAATTTGAAGTGTTTCGGACATTATTCCAAAGCAATTCATAAAATTGGTCAAAATCGAGCTCGTAGCGTAGCGGCATTTCGTAAATTTCGACCTGTAACTTCAAACTAGTGTAGAGAATGATTTATAAGTCGGATTTTTTCAAAATAAAAATTCTTTGGTTTTCAATGATAATAGTTTTTCAACGAAGAAAGAAAATCAAGATTTCGTTAAGTAGAGTTTGAAATATGTCCAAATTTTTTTCTAAAAACATCGCGGTTTTGCAGTTCGAAAATCAAAACGGGGATTTATTTAAAACTGATATTTTTAAATGATTAAAAATATGAAATAAATTTGATAAATCTATTAAAATGGTTTAAAAGAGATTTTAAATTAAAAATATGAATTTTCAAATGTTAAAAGTTGTTTAAATCAAGTAAGCTTATAAAGCACTTTCCGTAGCACTTTTATGCTGCGAATTCTATAACCTTTTGAAATGTAGGTTTGAACTTAACAATTGTTTACTAAATCTTTTGTGAATGGTTTTAAAGGAATAATTAAGTAATGTAAAGATGATTTGGAAGTTTTAATAAAAGTTTGAATAAATTGTTAAGATTAATTGTTTATACCACTTAAACAAAAAGTGAAGAATATTGAATGTAATAACAAACTGAGTATGCGGAATTGACTTGTATATTTGTCCCACCTATGTGATCTAGGAAGATAAAACAAGGTGTTTAACTAAGGTTAGGAATGGAGCAACTAGTGCCCTGAACTTACCTGGCCTATGTTTTATCATTTTAGGCGAAGTGTGGAATTGATCGAAAGGAAAGCTCGGATGCTCTAAAAGATCATATTTAAGTTTTTTCAAGATAAAAGAAAAGAAAAAAATTCTTTGAATGTTAATTAACCATTTAACATCTTTTATTCGATGATTTGTACAAAGGAACCGAGATCCGATTTGGGCAATTCTTATCTGAAAACCTCTTCAAACTAATTTTCGAAATAAAATATATTGAAGAAAAAGGCCGTTAAAGACAAAGATATTCATAATGTAGGATTACTTGCCATTGGTCCATAGAGGTGAAACTTGTCATTAGTCCCTAGAGGTGAAACTTTCCGTTAGTCCCTATAGGTGAAACTTGCCATTAGTCCCTAAAGGTGAAATTTACCATATTTAAGATGGCAGTAGTGCTCTATTATAAAAATCTTCGATTTACAAGAATATGATTTGAAGTTAAGAAAGAAAATCTTTGATTTAGATTTAGTGAATGATTTGGGAATATTTTCCCAAAGTTAAAAGTTATGACTTGAATATAAGAAATCTTTGATTAATATTCAATTAATGATTTAGAAATGTTTTCCTAAGTACAAAGGGGAAATGATTTGGAATTATTCCAAGATTTAAGAAAGGCTTAAATAAACCAAATGATTTGATAAATGAGGCTTAATGGTTCTATATACATTTGAAAAGAAAATGGAATAAATTGAAAAGAATATATCTAAGAAAGATGTTTGATTTAAATAGAAGATGAAGTAATTGATTGATGGTTGATATCCACATATGAACTTAACATCTTTTATCGATAATTGGCTTTGAAGGAACCGGAGTCGGATTTGGGTAATTCCTATCCGTAAACCACTTCGAACCAATGTACACATTCGATAGTGAAGACATGTTGAAGATGATGATTATTGAAGACCGTGGATCTTCATAGCGTGAGAACTTCTTGTTGAACATGCTCTTGGTAGCTCCCATTATAGAGTTATTTATAGCAGTTGTCTCCTCGTGATGGAGATGTTTTGGATTGCAAGGACGACTCGCTAGTAGTGATAGTAGGAGAGTGCCTTCCATTTCATCCAATCCTAGAATGAACTTGTATAGATGTTTGTTTGACATTGTATTCTAAATCACATTTGAGTGGTTTCTATAGACGTATATCAGTTGTGGCAGAGAAGGCAACTTATCTTAGCTTAATAAACATTCTCGAGGTATACGAGGTCAGGAAGTTATATTTTTCTAAAAATCAGTCGCGTGACGTGGAATGGCATTGTGGCATTCAAAGTGGAACCTGTTATGATCAAAGTGTCGTTTTGTATGAAAAGCGTGGCTTTGAAGTAACTGAGCATAGTCTCGCGAGCCTCACACCCCGGTTTTGATGGGATTCTATGTAGTCATAAGTATGCTCGCATTTCGGATAGTAGTGATTTGGGTTATCAGATGTTCTGAGCCCCAGGTAATAGATACGTCTAGGCCTCATGGCAGGGATGCGCGAAGTCCGAGTCCTTGGATGTTATAGATTGTATCCACTTTTAGCCATTTGTGTTGTTGTATAACGGCGTCTGAGTCAAGGATGTAAGCCGTGGATATAGATTGATTTTTCCACTAGTTCCCAATCATGTTGGAAATCTAACCCCAATACAAGATTTACGATTTTGATTGTAGTCCCAAAATAGCTATAATGACTTGCAAACATTTCATCTACCCCTGTTTGTATTATATATTCCGTTCGGTATATTCCGTTGTCCCAGTCCAGATATATTCCTTCAGACTTTGTCCAGATATTAATACCTTATCTGAATAAGTTTATTTGAAATGTTTTTAAAGAGATGTCATTAGAAATAATATCGCTGGTTTTGATATAAAAGTATTTTGGTTATCACAAGGTAAAACCCGTCTGTGTTATGTGTGGGCATGGTCTTATGAGATACCCTTCTTTTCAAGATTTTGATGACATAGTCATTATAAATTTCGAGTATCTCACGCTGGTTTATCAAGCCCGATCTGGGTATTTTTAATAATCGAGTCAGATCCGAGTAGTTTTGGGTCGAGTTGAAGACGGTTGGAGTTTTCGGAGGAGAGCTGGAGATCTTCGTCATCGTATGGACGTATTGTATTATCCGCTTCCTCTAGTGTATTTGTTTTGTTGCTTGTCAGCATTTGTAAGGGCAGGTATAATAATAGTCCAAGCTGAATCTAGGTTAGACTATAATACTGTATCTTAAAATTTTCTGCTGTAAAGATTATTGTTGAAATAATATATGTTATCCATTCGAGTGAGATTCTATTCTATCTTTATTTTCTTTCTACCCTTAACGATCCACTTATTCGTGCAATTTTAGTTAGACATGTGTGGTTTGTTGTCGATTTAAAGGGTACGGAAAAACGGGTCGTTATATTTGGTATCAGAGCTGAAGGTTAAGCGAGAACCTTGGCTTTGTTGGGTTAAAGACTCATCAAAGATAGGGTTTGCAATACCCTAGGATGAGTAACTCATTATAGATAGGGTTAGTAACACCCTAGAATGAGTTTGAGTGTATTATACATATATATATGAGTGTGTATTTGTTATTGGATATAAAAATGTTTTATGTTGATTTATCGATTGAGCGGTTTATCAATTCTGCTCGATATGGGAAGTACAACTATATCGCTAGCCATTTCTAAACTCTTAACACGGCATATCGACATAGTATTTTGAAAAGATTATATTTTACATATAAAGGATTGTCTTTGAAAAGATACAAAATTTTGTGTAGTTGGGGAAATTTATAAGATACTTTCCTTTAGGGAAGTCCCATGGATAAGGTCTTAATTCATCTAGCGATGATAAAAATAATCTTCTAAGTATCAATCATATGTTGGCTTGGGCAAATGGTATTAAGAACTTGGTAAATTACTCTTCTTATCATTGGAGGGTGAAGGTATGTTCAAATCCAAACAAGTTGAATTAAGTATTTAGATAAAAGATGTGTGAATAAGCTGAAATGGAAATAGTATAAACACTTCTAATCTTATCGTGAAATATCATTTAGGGGCAGAATGGCTTATTATATGTCAAGTAATGAGTTTTGGATGACTCCAAAGCAGGCTCGAAGAGCACATGCAAAAAGAGAAGCAGAAAAGAAACAAAAACTAGGAGTGCACCGTCTACCTAAAAAGGAATTCAAGAATAGTACATAGTAGTCTAAGTATCTTTATAATGGTAGTATGTGATAGGCGGTATTTCCTAGGAAAGTTATCTCTGAGACTTTGTAATGCCAACTAAAGTTAGAAGTGGATGTATGAATATGATGTTAATTAATAAACTTGCTTTTAACTATTCTCTCGATGCACTTCTTCAATCTTGTATCTGATCAAATCTAATAAGATATTTAGAAATAAAAAGTTCAAAGGAATATTATAAAGAAATAGCTTTATAAAAAAGCGTTAAAGGTTTAAAAAATTATTTAAAAAGAAAAAGATGAAACCACTGAAATTTTATCATAATCTTTTGAAAAAGTTTAAAGAAGTAAAGGAATGTCATTTAAACTTAAGATGATGTGGAAAATAAAATCTATAATAAGACGTATTAGCATAGAAAATTCAAAAAAAGATATATAGAGAGCTTAAATAAAATTTTAATGATATTTTCCAAATAAAAGATAATTGATTTCTTTATAAAAGAAGATATAACTATTTTGCATAAATATTTTGAAAAAAAAAATTTGGAATGAAATGTTCCCTTTTAAAATAATAAATATTTGGAAATTTATGAAATGGTTTCATAAAAGATTTTTAAAGATAAATTATCTTTTGAGTGAAAATTGGTTTCTTTATAATATTTTCCTTTAATAAAAATATATGGAAATAAATAACTAAAGGGATTATATAAAGAAGCACCTTTATAAAATGATTGAACTTAAGGTAAAGTTTTTATGAAAGTTTTTTATTGAAAGTACTTGAATTTTCTATCATATTTGGGAGTAATGCAAGGAAAGCAAAGGTTTCTAAGCAAAAAGCCTTATTAAGGTCCGAACTAGGGGATTGGGGGATCGATAATAGTTCGAAAAAAAGTTGTGTATTCGAATAGGAGATCGAATAAGATATCTTATATGGATGATCTGTGTATATCATATGGAATTAAGTTTGAAGATAAATGTTTTAGGAAAACTTTTGTTTTAGATAATTTCAAGGACAAAATTCTTTTAAGTAGGGGAGAATGTAACGACCCGTAATTTCGCTACTTCGAAAATAAGAGATTTCGTGTAAAATGGTTTAAAACTTAAATAAATAAGCTAAAAATAGTTGATAATAATAGAGAAATTATTTATTCTTATAGTTGATAATTTAAAAAGTATAAGTTTGGTTTTTAGAACAAATCAACAAAAGTTAAGTTTTGTTAAAAATAAATAAATGCTTAAATAAATAGGTTTAAATATTTATTTAATAAGATAAATTTCTTTGAAAACATTTAATAAAGATAATAAAAGTATAATAAAAGATTTAAAAGTATGTTAATAATCGTTTTACAAAAATAACTAAATTTTGTCGCATTTTGTCAGCTTTACATACACTGTAAAATTAGATATTTTGATATTATTTAAAATGATTTTAAAATATAAGGAGACATGTTTTAATTTACTTAAAGAAGTAAAAAGTTTATTTTTAAATTTGGTTTACACAAATAAATAGTTTAACTAAAATATCAAAATGTGACCGTAAAACATTTTATCGAAAAACGACGTTTTGTCGATTAAAAGTTGTCGCAACGTCGCCGCACCTTTATTTCTTATACAGGAACATATATTCAAATATTATAAGTACTAATTAATTCACTAATAAAGTTTACTTTTACTAAACATACTTAGAAAATTCTAGAATATAATTAACAAAAGTAAGCACAAAAAGAAAAAACAAGTACAAAAGTCAAAAAGTTAAACATTAAATCAAAGAAACATAATTATTACTTACTTTACTTAATGTCTAAGTGAAAATGATATAAAGTAATGATTTGAAATGTGATGTTAAGTGTTGAAAAAAGATAAGGTTACTTAAGAAGTAAGTAAAATTATTTTGACAATTTGATAAAGGGATATTTTGGTAACTTACCACTTCATTTCTTTTTCTATAAATATGCATCCACTTTCTCATTTTTTCACACCATTTTCTACCTTCTTCTTCTTTCTTGAAGCTCTCTTTAATGGCTTCTTCTTCTCATCCAAATGCTAACTAACTTTTTCAAATTCGTATCAAACCTACTCCAAACACCACCAAACTTTGCCCAAGACCTTGGAATACCATTAAAACATGGTTTAGCACCTAAGAAGTGAAGAAATGATGGAGTAAGGAGTGGAATAGGGTGTGGACGAACATATATAAGAGAAGGAGTAAGTAGTGAAGCTCCGAAGCAAGAAAAAAAGAAGGAAGTTCTGCCGATTTCATTCCAAGAAGATAGGAGCAAATACAAGGTGCTGTAGAAGCTCTGCTGGATTTTTCGAAGTTGGTTAAAGTTAAAGAAAATAGTGAAGTGTTGGATAATATGAATGTTGGTAGGAAGTGAACAATTTGGTCAAAGGTGAGTACTCTTATTTACTAATAAATCAATAAATTATTTCAAGTATAATGAGTGAAAAGTTTAAATAGGTTGAATGATTAAATCTTTGATAACTTGGTTGCAAATTGATTGATTATGTGATTGATTATATGGTTGATAACTTGTTTGATAAATGATAAGAGAAATGATTATTAATTAACCATAGTTAATTCGATGGAAATTAAATTCATATAAATGTGTGTATGGAATTTATTTAGCCTCTAAATGATTTTTAAATTTTTTGAATATGGTTTGAAACAAATATGAATGTTTCGGACAAGTTCCGAAGCAATTCATAAAATTGGTCAAAATCGAGCTCGTCGCGTAGCGGCATTTTGTAAATTTTGACCTATAACTTCAAACTAGTGTAAAGAATGATTCATAAGTCGGATTTCTTCGAAATAAAAATTCTTTGGTTCTCAATGATAATAGTTTTCCAACGAAGAAAGAAAATCAAGATTTCATTAAGTAGAGTTTGAAATATGTCCAAAATAATTTTCCAAAAACATCGTGGTTTTGCAGTTCGGAATCCAAAACAGGGACTTATTTAAAATTGATATTTTTAAATGATTAAAAATATGAAATAAATTTGGTAAATCTATTAAAATGGTTTAAAAGAGATTTGAAATGAAAATTTTGAATTTTCAAATATTAAAAAGTTGTTTAAATCAAGTAAGATTATAAACCACTTTCCGCAGCACTTTTATGCTGCGAATTCTATAACCTTTTGAAATGTAGTTTTAAACTTAACAATTTTTTCCTAAATCTTTTGTGAATGATTTAAAGAAATAATTAAGTAATTTAAAGTTGATTTGAAAGTTTTAATAAGAGTTTGAATAAATTGTTAAGATGAATTGTTTATACCACTTAAACAAAAAGTGAAGAATATTGAATGTAATAACAAACTGAGTATGTGGAAACGACTAGTATATTTGTCCCGCCTGTGTGATATAAGAAGATAAAACATGGTGTTTAACTAAGGATAGGGATGGAGAAACCAGTGCCCTGAACTTACCTAGTCTATGTTTTCTCTTTTTAGGCGAGTGGTGGAATAGATCGAAGGAAAGCCCGGATGCTCTAAAATATCATATTTAAGTTTTTCCAAGATAAAAGAAAAGAAAAAAAATTCTTTGAATTTTAATTAACCATTTAACATCTTTTATTCGATGATTTGTACAAAGGAACCGAGATCGGATTCGGGCAATTCCTATCCGAAAACCCCTTCAAACCAATTTTCGAAATAAAATATATTGAAGACAAAGGTCATTAAAGACAAAGATATTCATAATGTAGGATTACTTGCCATTAGTACCTGGAGGTGAAACTTGCCATTAGTCCCCGGATGTGAAACTTTCCATTAGTCCCTGGAGGTGAAACTGGCCATTAGTCCATAAAGGTGAAATTTACCATATCTAAGATAGCAGTAGTGCTCTATTATGAAAATCTTCAATTTCGAAGAATATGATTTGATGTTAAGAAAGAAAATCTTTGATTAGATTTAATGAATGGTTTGGGAATATTTTCCCTAATTTAAAAGTTATGACTTGAATATAAGAAATCTTTGATTAAGATTCAATTAATGATTTCAAAATGTTTTCCTAAGTAAAAGAGAAAATGATTTGGAATTATTCCAAGATTTAAGAAAGGTTTAAATAAACCAAATGATTTGATAAATGAGGCTTAATGATTCCATATACATTTGAAAAGAAAATGGAATAAACTGAAAGAATATATCTAAGAAAGATATTTGAATTAAACAGAAGATGAAGTAATTGACTGACGATTGATATCCACATATGAACTTAACATCTTTTATTGATAGTTGGCTTCGAATAAATCGGAGTCGGATTTGGGTAATTCCTATCCGAAAACTACTTCGAACCAATGTATACGTCCGAAAGTGAAGACATGTTGAAGACGATGATTATTGAAGACCGTGGATCTTCATAGCGTGAGGACTGCTTGTTGAACATGCTTTGGTTAGCTCACATTATAGAGTTATTTATAGTAGTGGTCGCCTCGTGATGGGGATTCTTCGGATTGCAAGGACTACTCGCTACTAGTGGTGGTAGGAGAGTGCCTTCGGTTTCGTTCAGTCCCAGAATGAACTTGTATGAATGTTTGTCTGACATTGTATTCTAAATCACATTTGAGTGGTTTCCATAGACGTTTATTAGTTGGTGGCGAAGAAGGCAACTTCTCTTAGCTTAACACCCTTTCTCGAGACATACGAGCTCAGGCAGTTATATTTTTCTAGAAATCAATCGTGTGACGTGGAATGGCAGTGTGGCATTCAAAATGGAACCTGTTATGATCGAAATGTGGTTTTGTATGAAAAGCGTGGCTTCGAAGAAATTGAGTGTAACCTCGCGAGCCTCACACCACGGTTATGATGGGATTCTATGTGGTCAGATGCGTGCTCTCATTTCGGATAGTAGTGATTTGGGTTATCAGATGTTTTGAGTCCCAGGTTCCAGATACGTGTGGGCCTCATGGCAGGGATGCGCAAAGTCTGAGTCCTTGGATGTTATTCGTATATTGTATCCACTTTTAGCCATTTGTGTTGTTGTATAACAGCTTTTGAGTCATGGACGTAAGCCATGGATGTAGATTGATTTTTCCACTAGTTCCCTATCATGTTGGAAATCCAACCCCAATACGAGATTTATGATTTTGATTGTAGTCCCAAAATAGCTGTAGTGACTTGCAAACATTTCGGCTACCCCTTTTGGTATTATATATCCCGTTGACCCAGTCTGGATATATTCCATTAGACTTAGTCCAGTTATTGATACCTTATTTGAATATGTTTATTTGCAAATGTTTTGAAATAGATGTCATTAGAAATAATGTCAAAGGTTTTGATTTAAAAGTATTTTGGTTATCACAAGGCAAAAATCCGCCCGTTTTTATGTGTCGGCGTGGTCTTATGAGATACCCTTCTTTTTAAGATTTTGATGACATAGTCATTTTAAATTTCAAGTATCACATGCGGGTTTATCAAGCCTGATCAAGGTATTTTTAATACTCGGGTCAGATCCGAGTATTTTCAGGTTGATTTGAAGACGGTTGGAGTTTCCAAAGGAGAGCTGAAGATCCTCATCATCGTATGGACATATTCTATTATCTGCTTCCTCTAGTGCATTTGTTTTTTTGTTTGTCAGCATTTGTAAGGGAAGATGTTATAACTGTCCAAGCTGATTCTAGGTTAGATTCTGATATTGTGTTTTAAAATTTTCCGCTATAATGATTATTATTGAAATAATATAGGTTATCCCATTCATGTGAGATTCTATTATGTCTTTGTTTTCTTTCTCCCCTTAACGATCCTCTTATTCGTACAATTTGAGATGGACATGTGTGGTTTATTGTCGTCTCAAAGTGTACAGAAAAACGGGCCATTACAGGTGATGGAGAAGGCCATTAAGTCTTCTAACAATGATGGAGACGATAATTCAAGAGCAATTTCCTCACATAGCAGTCCCACATGAATCTGCCGCCCCCTATGCTTGTCAAGAATATCTTGCTTCTATTAAAGTTGAAGAATCGAGAGGAAAAGAGAAAGTTTTTCAGACTTCTGTCTCGATATCTCAGATATGGGATTCTCCGCTTAAATATCTTTCACTTCGAAGATAATAATAGTGTAAATCGTTCTTTTTAGATAAGAAATCCATCCTCCCTATAAAACTAAAATTGAAGGAAAACAAGCAGAGATAAATAGATTATATAAGGAGTTAAAAAACAAAATAAGGGAGCACAATGTACTTTCCAATAAATATCATAGGCTTAATAAAAGTGCATTAGTGTCGGTGTAACGACCCGAAATTTTCGAACCTGAAATTTTCAGATAGTTATATAAAAAAAGAGATAAAAGAAGAAGATCAGAAATAGTCAACAACTCACATTCACAACGGATAAAATATAATAATAATAAAAAAAATAACAGTGGCAAAAGAATGCTATATCTGTCGGTTACATTTTAATATACATCAGAGTTCCATATATATACAGTCACTGAATATATACAATTATCATGTCTCGGATTAACAATAATATAAATACGGCAGAAATATTCTATACGCTCCTGCCATACAGCTCACCTCCTGAGCCCCAGAACGTACCTACCTGAAAATCTGTAATACTCGGTCTGACCCGAGCATTACACCAAAGTAACACCCAAGTCAGGCTGGAAACCAGCGTGAGTAAACTCAGCTAACATGGAATGCATGCATACACTTATATAAAACCCGGGTAACTTTTATCAGTTTAACCAATTCACAATTTGCCATAGGCAACACTTATTTCACGTATAAATTCCTATGTACCAGACTTAGATAAAATAATCTCATTCCCTTAAGTCGTATCATTTCAACGTATTGACTTCACAAATAAATTTTATATAAATTCGAAGGGGTTTTGGGTATTTCTCAATATTTGATCCCGTCCTCTTCGAGACTCATACATCGTATCTCAAGTTATCCAAATGAAAATCACAACATTTACTATTAGAGATATCAACTTATTTCAAAGCATCCAATACCACTCAAACATTTAAAAGCAAATTTAATAGCTTCCAAATTAATTCAATTGATTCTAATTGAATTTCAATCCTCAATCACTTAGGCCTCTTCGTTAATTAATTCCAAATCAATTAATTAATCAACCCTTTCTTATTTCATCTTAATTAATCACCCTGGATTAATTAACCTCCAATTTCATTCAAGTAATTATCTTTAATAATTTTTTTTTACCATATTAATTTACCAAATCAATGAGTAGTCTTTAATTACTTCACAAATTAATTAACTATAATCAATCACTCAAATTCTTAATTACTTATATTAATTGGCTTCTCATAAGTCACTTATTATGAATTAATCAATCTCAATTAATAAAATTTTTAATTACTTCATTAATTACATATATTACCGATTGCCAATTATATTTCAATTTATCTTAATCTAAATTAATTACATTAATTTTAATACCATATTAATCATACTTGATTTATTTTATCAATTTCATTAAGTAATTACTTATTAAACCATCTAATGGTTATTCTAAATCAATTTAACTTCATTAATTAACTTAAACCTTCATTAATTAATTTAAACCCTTAATTACTAAATAAATCAACCTAAAACATTTATTTACTGAATTAATTACTCATCCATTTTAATCACCCTTATATTTCTTTCAATAATCCATTTTATATTCCGATAACTCAGGGTACCTAAATATTCAAGCAAACCACCGCATTAAGCATTCCAATTACCAAAAATATTCATCATAGAATATTAATCATTTCAGTATATACTATACAGTACCATATAATATAGCACACCAATCAGTTCAACCATTCAACCAATCATTTAAATTTAAATTTAAATAAAAATCCAGAAGTGTGAGGTTTACTCACCTTTGATTTATTTGCAATTCCATCCTATCCTGACTTGTTTCTTCACAATTATTGACCTTGTATAAACATCGGATGATTTTCATTAATATTCGAACCAAATCGAAAAATTAAATTTCCATTTGATAAATTTAATTTACTATAGGTTTTAATTTAATAGTTCCTATTTTAAAAAATCATTTAATTTTAAACAAATATTTAAATTTAAACTAATAAGATAAATATGTATTTATATCTATATCACTATTTATCTTTTCTGCATATAAATATCCATGTATATATTCACTTCGTTTCATTTTTTTTAAGATTAATCGAAAGAAGAAAACGTATACCTCACTGCTATGATGCCTCCACCATCGCAGATCCCAAAATCCAGCAACCGACTTTGACTAACTTCCCAAATTGCCCCAACTGCAACCCCTGGTCGCCGCCTGAGCAAGCCAAAATCGCGAGCACAAAATCGTGAATGCTGATGCCCTACGCAGTCGCGCGCGACGCCTCTGCCACCCTCATCGTGGCGCGCACGAGCCAAGAACCCTCCACGATTGGTCGCGACCCCAAAACGAGACCGCTCGAACCACCTGGCAACCAAACCCTAACCCCTACAATCGATCGCCACCCACTTCCACTTCCACGCGACTCTCTCCCCTCCCCCCTTCGGCCATTGATTTCATTCATGCATATATATATATTTTTAAAGCCGAAGGCGAATCGAAATTGGAAATCAGGCAAGGTTGGCTTCGGCCAATTTTTTTTTATATATGTGTCGAACTGCTCAAAGAATCAAGGGGGAACGGGAATAAAAATAAAGGAGATGGAAGGCTTCTTGAACACGACATTGTGAAGGAAAATATCTTGCTAATTTAATTAATTTCTTTCATTAACTTATATAAAACTTCAAAATGTTTTATCGATTTCTACTAAATTTTCAAACTCCTCTTAAGGAATGCCGCGAGGCGATTTCAGGGTTTTACCGACGTTCCGAACACAATGGAACGTGTTTTGGAAGCTAATTCGTTCATATACACGAGTTATAGAAGGAAACGATCAATTTAAAATTAAATCGATTAAAATAGTTCTAAGCGTTTTGAGCTGTCAGGGTCAAACGACAACTCCGATTGCTACGAAAATTGAAATCCGATAATAACTAACTATTACGGATCCAATGGAACTGGTTTCGTCGAATTCCGAGACTGTGCCTCGGAAGGCTATTTTTAAATTCCAATTTAAACGATATAATTTCAAAACTGAACAAATCACCTTTAAATTAAATTTCAACCATTCTATTATCTCCAGTATTATCATTATAACTATTATAAGCCTTCAAATTATTTAAACAGACTTAGAAATTTCAGATTCAACAATTACCCAATCTCAATTATTAAATTCAGTGTTTAAACTATAAAAATTCAACGATTTAATTATCAAGTAAACATTGATTGTGATATCCCGGAATTTTGGCAATATCAATTTAATAATCTTTATATAAAATTAAATTGATTTGACAATATTGATTAATAAAATATGAATTGGTTTAATAATCTGATTAAAATAAATATTTAATTTGTGATTTGTCTTTTAAAAAGCTAAAATAAATGTTTAATTATAATGCATATATTTGTATATATTATAGTTTATCTTTGTTTTGGAATTTAACTTACATGAAATTTAATAAATGAAGTTTTGTTTTTAAATTCTAGTAAAATATTGAGTAAAATGATTTGAGTATATTTTATATGAGTCTAAATATAAAATAACATATGATTTAAGTTCATTGATAATAAAAGTGATTTATAATTTCTTTATAAATCATATATAAAAAAAATTGTTAATTAGTTATTTTAAGCCATATTAATAAATGTACTATTTTTCATAAACATAGAAAGAAATTAAAATAAGAAAATGAAAATTTCATTTTAAATTGAATAAATTGATTTTAATTTTAAAAGTTTAATATGAATGTGGAATTTTATTTGAAATTCAAATTAATTGATTCTTTAAAATATTTGTACAAGTTTTAGCTTATAATTTATTTCATTTACATTTTCTTTAAATAAGAAATTTACATAAGTATAAGAAAATCATATATATTTACATAAGTATAAAATGTATTAAAGAAAACCCTTTACAAACATTTTAAAACATAACCAAATTAAATTAAAAGACAAGTGTTAAGTTATTAAGTAATCTAGCTACATGTGTTATTAAAAACAAAGGAGCAATGACAAGTGTCATTTGCATTTGATCTTTTCTTTATTTTTGTTAAAGCATTTTCAGCCTTGAACCGTTTTCATTTTTCTACTCATTCTCTTTTCAAACCAAAGCTTAGTGAATCAAAGAAGCAAAAATCTGAAATCCCTCAAACAAAAAGATCTGTAGCACTCCTCAAAATTATGATTGCAAACCAAATCCCTGTAACATTAGCATGCAAGTTGTATTGTATTCAATCTGAATGCACATGCAATTTCAAATTCTTGCATAAATATCAAATTGCATTTTTACAAAATCTGGGAATCAATCATGGAAACTTGCATTTTCCTTCCTCTGGAAAACCATCAACCTGCAAAGCATTTAAAAAAAAAAAAATGAACGAAACCTGGAATTTTGGCCGAGTAGATCAAGATCCTGTTACATCATTTAGCAAGCATGTAACTGCTGTTTCCAAGGGCAAGAATCATAAGCATTCAGTTCCAGTAGCATGCAAAGCAACTCAAGATTTTAAATCAAAAACAAATACAAGCAACCTGAAATCAGATTAGCAAACTGTAAAACAAATGTCTGCATTTTTCCCAACTGGAAATCATTAGCAAACAACCTGAAGATTTCTCTGCATTTCATCTCTGGAATGACCTGCATGCATGTAAATTGGGATAAGAAACAGCAGCCCTTCATTTCCACTTGCATAACACTGCTGCATTTAAAAGACAGGATTTAAAAGTTTTACTAAATCTAAAGTGCTCTGAAGAATATCAGGTGAGTAACACTTTCTTTTAAAATCTTAAGGTAGATATGGTTGTTTAAACACATGTTTAAAAATAAGTTGTTTTGTATATATGTTGGACATCTCCTATGCATCTGTGATGTGTGATTTTTGGTTGAATATGAATTGCCTGTATAACATCCCTGAACCAAATTTCCTACCATATTTAAATTCATTTTGCTTTATCTATTAATTTTTAAAGACTTAGGATTTAAACAATATTTGTTTGTTAAATTTTAAACTAAATATTAAAAATTATTTTAACTTAAGTAGAAACTGAAATGTGCTCTGGAAATCAGGTTAAAAAGGGGAACTCAGGTCATTGTTAAAAATTCAAACTTGTAAATTCAGTAATTCAAATATACAACTTAAAAACTTAGACCAATTCATGATTTTTAAGAGAATAATCAAAAAGTCTAAGTGGTTTGAATGGTGCATTACTGTTTGACCCAAATTTGGGTTTTAGAGTGTTTCTGATAATTATGGATTCTGGAGTTTTGATATTTCTTCTGTATCTAGTAATATGATCAAGCTAATCATAAAAAAAAAAAATTATCAAATTTGTGAATTAATCTTTGAATTATCTGAGGAAGGGGAAATAAGTCTGCAACCTTAGTTATGTTCAAGTATGTGAATTGGGCCTTTTCTATCTCAATGTTTGTTTGAGTGTGAAGCCGCCTTGGGAATACGTAGCTGGGTCAATGATGAGAGTGTGGCCGAAGTAGCAGCTCTAATGGTGGCCGGAGGAGTTAGGATTCATCGTTGACAGGTTTGGAGTTTGTGGGAACGCTGTGTTCCAGGTTTTGAAAAAAAGGGGCTGTTTTGTCAATTTTGGATAATTGGAGATTTCCGATGTTTTGGGTGGTCAGGTGGATTCAAGAGTGGTAGGTGGATGAGGAGGATCATCGTTGATGATCGGAAAACTGGCCATGGGTTTTGTGCATGTGCACAGTAGTCAGGTGGAGGTTGATTTTGTTTCTGGGAAATTTGGTTAGGAGGTTCTCGGGGAATGCTCGAGTCAAATGAAGTTTTACCCGAAGTAGGACACATGTTGACTCGAAGTAAAATAGTGATGTGCTCGAGTACATTTTAGTTGCAGGGCTGTTTTCTGTAACCTGACAGGTTCAGGGTTGTTTGAATTTGAACTATAAAAAAAAAAAAAAGCAAAGCCGGATTTAAAACAAGTTTTGAAGCAAGATTAAAACATGAATTCAAACAGGTTTTGAATCTCAGATTTTTAATAAACAAGTTTTGCAGAAAATGAAATATTTAAGCAAAATAAATCCTGCACTGTTTTTATAAAAGTAAATTTAAATCTGGAAATAAATTTTTAAAACAAGACTTAAATTTCTAAGTCAAATCTGAATTTGAAACCTGAATTCAAAATTAGAAGTTGAATCTGAAGTTTCAAATAAAAATAGGTTATAAATTCAAATGTTATTATCAAGTGGAATATTTTGGAATTTATAACATAGGAAATGAAATGTAGAACTTGGTCTTTGAATTTAAATCTGAAACATGATTTGAATTTTTGTTATAATATAAATGAGATTTGAATTTAAATGTTTCAATGTTATTTGAAATATTTAAGATATTGTAAATTTAATTGAATATATGCTAAGTTAAATGATTTTTCTAACATTTCTTTAAGAAATAAGTGATTCTTTAAAATGAAAACTAAGAGTCTTTCAATACTTAAAATCTTGTTTAAGTTAAAGTTTGTTTTCATTTTAATCTTAATTTAAAATGGAATATAGATGAAATTTAAAAAGTAAGTTGTTTTTAAATACTTTGCTAATGATGGATTAATCAATAATGAGATCTATAGTTATGTTTAGTTAATTTGAACTTAATGATTTATAATTTATAAATTGATTAAGGTAATTAAGTTTTGTAATTAATTAAATTAATTAATTAATAATTAGGTTAATTGATTAAGTAATTAAGGTTTTATTTAATTAATTATGGGTTTAGTAAGATAATTAAACTTGATTAAATTGTAATTAAGAAATCAATTAATAAGTTTTGATTTAATTTAATTAATGATTTGAATTTATTAATCAAGTAATTAATTAGTAATTAAGATTTTAATTATCACTTGATTAATTTAATAATTAATTAATGAATTTTATAATTAAGAATTAATATTGATTTATTTAGTTAATTACTTTAGAGAAGTAATTAAAGATGTAATAATAGTTAATGTAGGTCATTAACTTAGAA
Organism: Allium cepa; assembly: GCA_030765085.1. Classification (NCBI taxonomy): domain Eukaryota; kingdom Viridiplantae; phylum Streptophyta; class Magnoliopsida; order Asparagales; family Amaryllidaceae; genus Allium; species Allium cepa. The sequence continues at coordinate 868,961,774 of CM060937.1, read as the reverse complement.
TTTATTTTATAATTAATTAATGTAATTAATTTTAAATGATTAATTGGATTAATTAATTTAAGATAATCAATTAAAGAATTGTTTAAGTATAATTACTTAATGAATGTAATTAAGAAATTAATTACTAATTGTAATTAATTAAGTTTATTTTGATTTATTTAAGTTAATTAATTAAGTTTAATTAATTTAAAAATAATCATTGAATAATTTAAGAAGTAATTACAAATGTAATTAATAATTACTTAGTGAAGTAATTAGGAAGATAATTACTAGATGTAATTAAATGAAAGGATAATTGGGTAATGAAAGGTTTTAGAAATTAATTACTTCATGTAATTAATATAAAGGATACGTAATTAAGAGGAAGTAATTAATAACTAATTACTTAGTGTAATTAATTTAGAATTGGTTAATAAATTATTTGAAGAGGATTAAGAGATGTAATTAATTAAGGGTAATTAATTAATGAGATTAATCTAGAATGATTAATAAATGTAATTAATTAAAGATTAATTATTAAGGATGATTAATTAAGGAGTAATTAATTTATCTAATGATGTAATTAAGGTAGTTAATTACTGAATGTAGTTAATCAAGAGTGATTAATCAATATGGTTTAATTAATGAAAAATTACTTAATGTAATTAATTTTAAATAGGGTAATTATAAATAAATAAATAAATAAATAAAGATCATTAATCCATATGATTAATGATGTAATTAAGGATTGATTAATTAAGAACAATTAATCAATGAAGGAATTAATTAATTAATTAAGAATTAATGTGATTAATTATAGTTGATTAATTAATGAAGTAATTAAAGGTTAATTACTAAATTTGGTTTGGAATAATTAATTTGTAAAATTAATTAGAGGTTAATTACTTGAATGTAATTAGAAGATAATTAGTCAAGATGATTAATTAGGGTAATTTATTTGAGGGTAATTAATTAATTAATTTATAATTAATTAAGGAATATGTAAGCAAAATTTATATAGATAAGTAATTAATTTAATTCATTTTAAATTAATTAAGGAAGATGTAATTAATTTAATTCACTTTAAATTAATTATAGAATGGATTAATAAGTCATTGCTTATGAATGTTGATTGATAGTGATTACCCTGAATGGTTGAGATCTCAGATATGAGATATATGATGTTGTGTGATTTGGATGCTATGGTTGCATTGAATTGATGATGTGAATTATCTGTTTGGAATGATAATATGGATTATCTATTGTTATGCTGAGAATTATCTATCTGTGTGTATATAGATAATGTAATTGAATTGTTTTAAACTTTAAAACAACTTGGACCTAAAAGACACGCTTTGGATTTCGATGAGACCGGGATCGGGTTTCCATATTTGGATATCCGAAAACCACATCGATCCAAATTAACGATAGGTCGTGAATCTCAAGTGAAGATGGAGATTTAGAGTGCAAGGGTTATTGTCGTTAACTCTGAGGGTGATTCCAAAATGAGTGTAACGAGATAATGCCTTCGGTTTCGTTCGAACCCGGAACGAACTTGTATGGATTGAATGCTTTCAGCACATCGTCAGGTGGACGATGAGCATTCTAAGTGATGTGTCCTATAAAGGTAATCGTAGCCTCAAGCCTCATCAACCGGGAATGGCTAAAACAGGGGAGGTGCGCCAAGACTTCGTGGGTAGCCCCCACTGGAGAGCGAGATTGATCCCTGTCTAGAAGTCCCTTTATATTCGGCTGTGTGGGCAGTTGGTTGCAAACAACTGCGGGGTTGTCTTGTTTGGAACCTTTCAGTAAGGAAGGGTTCCGGTCTTGTGTTGCAGGGGATGAAGGGAGTAATCCTCGGTACGGTGATCTAGGCCACGTACTGTGACGGGCGGTACCCCGGTAGCCCTGCCATTGATGGAATCCAAAATCCAATAAGTGCCAACGGTTTTGATTGTATTACCCACTTTTGTGGCTAGTAGCTGGAATTTAATCATGTAACAATTTCGGCTATTTCATATTTACTTGAAAACCCTAGACCCTATTATAATAACACAGAATTTCCTATCAAATGTTTTGGTTAGCGTAAGGTAAAAACTTTTCCATGTTTATGTGTGGGAAGTCTTACGTGATACCTTTCTTTTCAAAAGGTTTTTAAAGTTAAGCAACTTTAACCTGTTACTCACACCAGACCCATGTCTGACCCGGAGTTTATCTTTTGTTTTTCATAAACTCTTGGGTACTCAAATTTTTACGAGTAGCCAAGGGAATTCAGGTTAGGTTTCAGGTTAGCTTTGACGAATTATGAAGGAGCAATGGAGCAGGAGGCTTCGGCGTTAGATATATAGTTCCGCTGTGTATTCTCTGTGTAGTATCTCTTGTGTTGAGTTGTATTGAGTTGTAAATACTAGACAGGTGTTTATAACTGTCTAGTATATGTGATATGTATGCTGTGAATCTCTGATTAGTATTGTAAACTATGTAATAGTTATGTTATTAATGTAATTTATTCGTTCCGCTGTTGAGACTCTGTGTTGTTTCTTCTTTCTCTTCTTTCTTTTCTTCTTCTATCCCTTTCTTTCTTAGTTAGCGATGCGATTTCCTGGTGGTAGGAAGTCGGGTCGTCACAGGTGGTATCAGAGCGTTAGGTTGAGTGAATACCTAGGCTCTGGAGTGGTGTCTATCTTGAGAGAGCGTATTTGTAATTTTATTATATATATTTATATATATATATTTATTCCTACCTATCTGTTGGGGTACCTGTTCGGGTTTTCCAATATAGGTTATAAAGGTAGATTGAGGTAGTAGTGTGTGTAACACGACTGCTATTGGTTGGAGTTTGAATGTTGAGGTTGGAAGTGTATTTGTCGAGACTGTAGACCTAATACCGTCTCGAGTAAGTTTTGAAGTGGTATAGGGACTTCATTGATCTCTGAAGGTAACCTGTTAAGGTTCGGAGATTCATCTTTGAAGTTGAATGAGTATAGTTGGATCTGTTGGCTGAGCAGAAGCGAGTGATGGTATCTTGGTATCTCAAGGAATAGTAGCTGTGTGATGAGATACAGTGATTATGGATGTTTCCGAAGATGTTTTCTTTGGAAAAAGTTTAAGGAAATGAGTCTGCTTCGGTGTTGTGGCTGAGTTCAGCGGGATGTTTCTGTTTGGTTTGAAGTCCAAGTTTTCGAAGAGCTTTGGAATGAGAATTCTTTGGCATTGGTGTCAGCAGTGCAACTCGGAGTGTTCTGTATGTCGGCAGTGTTTTCTGGCTTAGCCGTTTTCTGGAGATGGAGATCAGAAGCAGTGGAGTAGAATCCATTTCTTAGATGGGTTGGAAAGACCAGCATAAGCTGTTCTGATTGGTAAAGAGAGAACAGTTTTCTTTGGAATTAGATTGAGATGATCGCAAAAGTGACTTGCGATAGTTGAGTGATCTCTTGGATTGTTGGAGATTTTTCTGAATATTTTCAAAGAAGTCAAGATTTGTTTTCATCTAGAGATTCAGTGGCACCCGTGGGTCAACTAGTTGAAGGTTGGTTTCTTGAGATGGAGTTTGTTGAAGCAACTCAGGATTTGAGGAACTTATGAGTTTTCTCTTTGTTATCGGGGATCTTCTTGGTTATGCTGTCCAGTTGTGCTTGTGTTCTTTATTAGCATTCTTTTCTGCTCCAAATCAGAGTTGTGCAGCGGAAGCAGTTGGGAGTGCATCTGCTTTTCTTTTCCGGACAGGAGAAGTTTGTTTCCTTCTGATGGTTGTGAAAGGAGTTGATCTTGATCTTGATTGATCGAGGAGGATCATTTTGGTGGATTGGATTTGGTCTAGTTTATTTCTTGAGACATCAGCAAGGGTTGAGCTGATCAGGTAAGAGATGGGCAGTTGAAGATCTGATTTTGGATTTCTTCTGTGTTTTCTTTTGAATAAGTGTTTGATTATCTGGATTGAATTGCCAGTTTGGACAACTAGAATTCGATGTGATTCACGTATCTCTGAGGGAGTACGTGTATATCTATTTCTGGTTTTGGAATCAGCTGTTCTGGGAGATTTGGTGGTTGAGTCAGACTCGTCTGTAGTCAGATGTCTTGTTCAGTTATAGATATAGATGAGTAGGAATTCTGTAGTTTAGTGGTGGGGATTTTTTGGGTTTTATAGAGCGAGTAACCCGGTGTTTACTTGGGAAACTCGAGGAAACTCTATTCAGAATTTTGTCTGGATAGTAAATTTGTTTGTTTGGATGAATTGATTGCTATGGTTGTTAGCATATGTTTGATATAAGCTTGTGTTTTAAAATTTAAAATCTAAATAGATTATTAAATTACCTTTGTTTAAAATTTCGAGGACGAAATTCTTTTAAGGGGGAAGGAATGTGATATCCCGGAATTTTGGCAATATCAATTTAATAATCTTTATATAAAATTAAATTGATTTGACAATATTGATTAATAAAATATGAATTGGTTTAATAATCTGATTAAAATAAATATTTAATTTGTGATTTGTCTTTTAAAAAGCTAAAATAAATGTTTAATTATAATGCATATATTTGTATATATTATAGTTTATCTTTGTTTTGGAATTTAACTTACATGAAATTTAATAAATGAAGTTTTGTTTTTAAATTCTAGTAAAATATTGAGTAAAATGATTTGAGTATATTTTATATGAGTCTAAATATAAAATAACATATGATTTAAGTTCATTGATAATAAAAGTGATTTATAATTTCTTTATAAATCATATATAAAAAAAATTGTTAATTAGTTATTTTAAGCCATATTAATAAATGTACTATTTTTCATAAACATAGAAAGAAATTAAAATAAGAAAATGAAAATTTCATTTTAAATTGAATAAATTGATTTTAATTTTAAAAGTTTAATATGAATGTGGAATTTTATTTGAAATTCAAATTAATTGATTCTTTAAAATATTTGTACAAGTTTTAGCTTATAATTTATTTCATTTACATTTTCTTTAAATAAGAAATTTACATAAGTATAAGAAAATCATATATATTTACATAAGTATAAAATGTATTAAAGAAAACCCTTTACAAACATTTTAAAACATAACCAAATTAAATTAAAAGACAAGTGTTAAGTTATTAAGTAATCTAGCTACATGTGTTATTAAAAACAAAGGAGCAATGACAAGTGTCATTTGCATTTGATCTTTTCTTTATTTTTGTTAAAGCATTTTCAGCCTTGAACCGTTTTCATTTTTCTACTCATTCTCTTTTCAAACCAAAGCTTAGTGAATCAAAGAAGCAAAAATCTGAAATCCCTCAAACAAAAAGATCTGTAGCACTCCTCAAAATTATGATTGCAAACCAAATCCCTGTAACATTAGCATGCAAGTTGTATTGTATTCAATCTGAATGCACATGCAATTTCAAATTCTTGCATAAATATCAAATTGCATTTTTACAAAATCTGGGAATCAATCATGGAAACTTGCATTTTCCTTCCTCTGGAAAACCATCAACCTGCAAAGCATTTAAAAAAAAAAAATGAACGAAACCTGGAATTTTGGCCGAGTAGATCAAGATCCTGTTACATCATTTAGCAAGCATGTAACTGCTGTTTCCAAGGGCAAGAATCATAAGCATTCAGTTCCAGTAGCATGCAAAGCAACTCAAGATTTTAAATCAAAAACAAATACAAGCAACCTGAAATCAGATTAGCAAACTGTAAAACAAATGTCTGCATTTTTCCCAACTGGAAATCATTAGCAAACAACCTGAAGATTTCTCTGCATTTCATCTCTGGAATGACCTGCATGCATGTAAATTGGGATAAGAAACAGCAGCCCTTCATTTCCACTTGCATAACACTGCTGCATTTAAAAGACAGGATTTAAAAGTTTTACTAAATCTAAAGTGCTCTGAAGAATATCAGGTGAGTAACACTTTCTTTTAAAATCTTAAGGTAGATATGGTTGTTTAAACACATGTTTAAAAATAAGTTGTTTTGTATATATGTTGGACATCTCCTATGCATCTGTGATGTGTGATTTTTGGTTGAATATGAATTGCCTGTATAACATCCCTGAACCAAATTTCCTACCATATTTAAATTCATTTTGCTTTATCTATTAATTTTTAAAGACTTAGGATTTAAACAATATTTGTTTGTTAAATTTTAAACTAAATATTAAAAATTATTTTAACTTAAGTAGAAACTGAAATGTGCTCTGGAAATCAGGTTAAAAAGGGGAACTCAGGTCATTGTTAAAAATTCAAACTTGTAAATTCAGTAATTCAAATATACAACTTAAAAACTTAGACCAATTCATGATTTTTAAGAGAATAATCAAAAAGTCTAAGTGGTTTGAATGGTGCATTACTGTTTGACCCAAATTTGGGTTTTAGAGTGTTTCTGATAATTATGGATTCTGGAGTTTTGATATTTCTTCTGTATCTAGTAATATGATCAAGCTAATCATAAAAAAAAAAAATTATCAAATTTGTGAATTAATCTTTGAATTATCTGAGGAAGGGGAAATAAGTCTGCAACCTTAGTTATGTTCAAGTATGTGAATTGGGCCTTTTCTATCTCAATGTTTGTTTGAGTGTGAAGCCGCCTTGGGAATACGTAGCTGGGTCAATGATGAGAGTGTGGCCGAAGTAGCAGCTCTAATGGTGGCCGGAGGAGTTAGGATTCATCGTTGACAGGTTTGGAGTTTGTGGGAACGCTGTGTTCCAGGTTTTGAAAAAAAGGGGCTGTTTTGTCAATTTTGGATAATTGGAGATTTCCGATGTTTTGGGTGGTCAGGTGGATTCAAGAGTGGTAGGTGGATGAGGAGGATCATCGTTGATGATCGGAAAACTGGCCATGGGTTTTGTGCATGTGCACAGTAGTCAGGTGGAGGTTGATTTTGTTTCTGGGAAATTTGGTTAGGAGGTTCTCGGGGAATGCTCGAGTCAAATGAAGTTTTACCCGAAGTAGGACACATGTTGACTCGAAGTAAAATAGTGATGTGCTCGAGTACATTTTAGTTGCAGGGCTGTTTTCTGTAACCTGACAGGTTCAGGGTTGTTTGAATTTGAACTATAAAAAAAAAAAAAAAGCAAAGCCGGATTTAAAACAAGTTTTGAAGCAAGATTAAAACATGAATTCAAACAGGTTTTGAATCTCAGATTTTTAATAAACAAGTTTTGCAGAAAATGAAATATTTAAGCAAAATAAATCCTGCACTGTTTTTATAAAAGTAAATTTAAATCTGGAAATAAATTTTTAAAACAAGACTTAAATTTCTAAGTCAAATCTGAATTTGAAACCTGAATTCAAAATTAGAAGTTGAATCTGAAGTTTCAAATAAAAATAGGTTATAAATTCAAATGTTATTATCAAGTGGAATATTTTGGAATTTATAACATAGGAAATGAAATGTAGAACTTGGTCTTTGAATTTAAATCTGAAACATGATTTGAATTTTTGTTATAATATAAATGAGATTTGAATTTAAATGTTTCAATGTTATTTGAAATATTTAAGATATTGTAAATTTAATTGAATATATGCTAAGTTAAATGATTTTTCTAACATTTCTTTAAGAAATAAGTGATTCTTTAAAATGAAAACTAAGAGTCTTTCAATACTTAAAATCTTGTTTAAGTTAAAGTTTGTTTTCATTTTAATCTTAATTTAAAATGGAATATAGATGAAATTTAAAAAGTAAGTTGTTTTTAAATACTTTGCTAATGATGGATTAATCAATAATGAGATCTATAGTTATGTTTAGTTAATTTGAACTTAATGATTTATAATTTATAAATTGATTAAGGTAATTAAGTTTTGTAATTAATTAATTTAATTAATTAATAATTAGGTTAATTGATTAAGTAATTAAGGTTTTATTTAATTAATTATGGGTTTAGTAAGATAATTAAACTTGATTAAATTGTAATTAAGAAATCAATTAATAAGTTTTGATTTAATTTAATTAATGATTTGAATTTATTAATCAAGTAATTAATTAGTAATTAAGATTTTAATTATCACTTGATTAATTTAATAATTAATTAATGAATTTTATAATTAAGAATTAATATTGATTTATTTAGTTAATTACTTTAGAGAAGTAATTAAAGATGTAATAATAGTTAATGTAGGTCATTAACTTAGAATTTATTTTATAATTAATTAATGTAATTAATTTTAAATGATTAATTGGATTAATTAATTTAAGATAATCAATTAAAGAATTGTTTAAGTATAATTACTTAATGAATGTAATTAAGAAATTAATTACTAATTGTAATTAATTAAGTTTATTTTGATTTATTTAAGTTAATTAATTAAGTTTAATTAATTTAAAAATAATCATTGAATAATTTAAGAAGTAATTACAAATGTAATTAATAATTACTTAGTGAAGTAATTAGGAAGATAATTACTAGATGTAATTAAATGAAAGGATAATTGGGTAATGAAAGGTTTTAGAAATTAATTACTTCATGTAATTAATATAAAGGATAAGTAATTAAGAGGAAGTAATTAATAACTAATTACTTAGTGTAATTAATTTAGAATTGGTTAATAAATTATTTGAAGAGGATTAAGAGATGTAATTAATTAAGGGTAATTAATTAATGAGATTAATCTAGAATGATTAATAAATGTAATTAATTAAAGATTAATTATTAAGGATGATTAATTAAGGAGTAATTAATTTATCTAATGATGTAATTAAGGTAGTTAATTACTGAATGTAGTTAATCAAGAGTGATTAATCAATATGGTTTAATTAATGAAAAATTACTTAATGTAATTAATTTTAAATAGGGTAATTATAAATAAATAAATAAATAAATAAAGATCATTAATCCATATGATTAATGATGTAATTAAGGATTGATTAATTAAGAACAATTAATCAATGAAGGAATTAATTAATTAATTAAGAATTAATGTGATTAATTATAGTTGATTAATTAATGAAGTAATTAAAGGTTAATTACTAAATTTGGTTTGGAATAATTAATTTGTAAAATTAATTAGAGGTTAATTACTTGAATGTAATTAGAAGATAATTAGTCAAGATGATTAATTAGGGTAATTTATTTGAGGGTAATTAATTAATTAATTTATAATTAATTAAGGAATATGTAAGCAAAATTTATATAGATAAGTAATTAATTTAATTCATTTTAAATTAATTAAGGAAGATGTAATTAATTTAATTCACTTTAAATTAATTATAGAATGGATTAATAAGTCATTGCTTATGAATGTTGATTGATAGTGATTACCCTGAATGGTTGAGATCTCAGATATGAGATATATGATGTTGTGTGATTTGGATGCTATGGTTGCATTGAATTGATGATGTGAATTATCTGTTTGGAATGATAATATGGATTATCTATTGTTATGCTGAGAATTATCTATCTGTGTGTATATAGATAATGTAATTGAATTGTTTTAAACTTTAAAACAACTTGGACCTAAAAGACACGCTTTGGATTTCGATGAGACCGGGATCGGGTTTCCATATTTGGATATCCGAAAACCACATCGATCCAAATTAACGATAGGTCGTGAATCTCAAGTGAAGATGGAGATTTAGAGTGCAAGGGTTATTGTCGTTAACTCTGAGGGTGATTCCAAAATGAGTGTAACGAGATAATGCCTTCGGTTTCGTTCGAACCCGGAACGAACTTGTATGGATTGAATGCTTTCAGCACATCGTCAGGTGGACGATGAGCATTCTAAGTGATGTGTCCTATAAAGGTAATCGTAGCCTCAAGCCTCATCAACCGGGAATGGCTAAAACAGGGGAGGTGCGCCAAGACTTCGTGGGTAGCCCCCACTGGAGAGCGAGATTGATCCCTGTCTAGAAGTCCCTTTATATTCGGCTGTGTGGGCAGTTGGTTGCAAACAACTGCGGGGTTGTCTTGTTTGGAACCTTTCAGTAAGGAAGGGTTCCGGTCTTGTGTTGCAGGGGATGAAGGGAGTAATCCTCGGTACGGTGATCTAGGCCACGTACTGTGACGGGCGGTACCCCGGTAGCCCTGCCATTGATGGAATCCAAAATCCAATAAGTGCCAACGGTTTTGATTGTATTACCCACTTTTGTGGCTAGTAGCTGGAATTTAATCATGTAACAATTTCGGCTATTTCATATTTACTTGAAAACCCTAGACCCTATTATAATAACACAGAATTTCCTATCAAATGTTTTGGTTAGCGTAAGGTAAAAACTTTTCCATGTTTATGTGTGGGAAGTCTTACGTGATACCTTTCTTTTCAAAAGGTTTTTAAAGTTAAGCAACTTTAACCTGTTACTCACACCAGACCCATGTCTGACCCGGAGTTTATCTTTTGTTTTTCATAAACTCTTGGGTACTCAAATTTTTACGAGTAGCCAAGGGAATTCAGGTTAGGTTTCAGGTTAGCTTTGACGAATTATGAAGGAGCAATGGAGCAGGAGGCTTCGGCGTTAGATATATAGTTCCGCTGTGTATTCTCTGTGTAGTATCTCTTGTGTTGAGTTGTATTGAGTTGTAAATACTAGACAGGTGTTTATAACTGTCTAGTATATGTGATGTGTATGCTGTGAATCTCTGATTAGTATTGTAAACTATGTAATAGTTATGTTATTAATGTAATTTATTCGTTCCGCTGTTGAGACTCTGTGTTGTTTCTTCTTTCTCTTCTTTCTTTTCTTCTTCTATCCCTTTCTTTCTTAGTTAGCGATGCGATTTCCTGGTGGTAGGAAGTCGGGTCGTTAAATTGATATCTTGAATTCAAGTTCAAATTAACCTTTAAATATTAAAAAAAATCAATTAACTATTCAAATTTAACTTGCTAGAAATTCCGGGTCGTCACATTCCTCCCCCCTTAAAAGAATTTCGTCCTCGAAATTACTAGTTAGGAAGAATGGACTAATACCCGTTTACCTTTTCTCCTAAAACCAATAGTTCAATATCATACCAACTATCTTTTACAAAAGACCCCTTATCATTCTTGTTAATTTCCCACACTCTCTCACAGTTTCCAAACAATACCCTTTTTGCTTAATCATTTAAATTTCAATTTAAAACTAAAATTGGAATTATCAAATTTTTTCTCAAAATTTTTCTAACTCTCTAAATTTCCGAAAATTTTTGCCAGCGTCTCCTTTGCGCGGCTAGCTCGGTACTACTACAAAAGGCCTCTACGGGCTCCCAAATTCCAAAAAGAAAACAAAAGCCAAGTGGCTACATCAAAAACCCAATCCAATTCATACAGAAATTAAAATACATACCTTTTTGTCGGGCAATTTAGATTAATCTTTTGGAATCAAATCCAATTTTCTTTTTCCTTTAATACCTGCATATCTTACTTAGCAATAATATCCAATCGAAATTTTACAAATCACTATTATACATTCTCCTTCATAAGTTTCATACCCACTTCTATTCAAATTAGTTTTCACCGTTTCATATGAATTCAATTTATTTTCAATTTCTAATATTGAGTTTTATCTTTCATTTAAACTAATTCATATTAGTTTCATTTACCAGTTTACTTTAAGTTTCAAATTTGTAATCATTTTGTCGCTAATCAAAATTTTCTAACTCCCAAAATTTTTAGAAAACTTTGGCAGAGTCTCCTTTGTACGAAGGAGCTTTTGCAATTTGACAATAGATATAAATATGTATACATCGACCCACACGGTCGGAAAAAGCAAAAACAGTTCATATTTCCTATTTTTATTGCGTAGGCGTACCTTATTTAGCATTATAAGCAAGCAGCTTATTTATTTTAGCAATTAGCATACCCCAAGTCCAGCCAAACGACTTCCCTGTACATGTACTTACTCAATTTAAATAGGTAAGTACCATATATAGCGAATCTATTAACATTTCACTTACTTTCCATAGCTAAACACATGCATTACATAAACAACAAGCACCAAACGCTTTTCATAAGCGATTTATATAACTTTAAAGCTAATTCAATTGCTTTCAACCAATTCATAAGCCATTCATTCAATTTTAATGGTTTACAATGCAATTGCTTACATTCAATTCATTTGTAAGCAAAACAAACTCCTATCCATATCAATTGATTCAAAAAGCAATTATATTTGCTTCCACTAATTCATAGAATTTAATTAAATCACGTTTACGTTAAACGATAATCATTTCTACGCAATTTGATAATATCCATGTGAATAAATAATTACTTAAGTTTTATAACCAATTAAAATTGATTCCAACTCAATTTTATTTAATTCAATTCCTTTTTAATTTATTCACAATCATTTTATTTAGCTCGACACATTCCATGTTTGTGTACTACTAACCATTCCCAAATTAATTTAAACCGAGCTTTTATTTAATGGCTTTTACCCTTATTCGAAGGTAAGCTTCCTTAAATTTAAACTTAAGTTACTTTACTTTAATTTATTCCAACATCAAACTTAAGTTTACTTCTATTTGCTTCTCATTTAATCAAATTCCATTAAACTCAGTTACCCGCCATTTCATTTTAATTCACGTCCACAATTTATCAAAATAATATCCAAGCGTATACTTAACCCATTTATACTCCAAATTAATATGTCACCGAACTTAAGTCCAGTCATCCAATTCCAATCACACCTTGATTTAGTTTTTATTAAATCAGGCTTCGTCCATTTATTATTTAACTCTATTAACCCATTTTAACTTTTAAATTTGCCCACTTAATTCATTATCGAATTTATTTTATTAATACAAGGCCATTCTCAATTTATTTCTACTCACCTGGGTTTTGTTTGCAACCCAAATCATTTCTCTTAATATTCACTTTCATTTCATTCGACAGCACTCCCATTATATCAAATTTACTTGCAAATTACGTTAAGTATTATTCATATCACACTTGAATTTTATTTGCAAGTCAAACCATCACCCTTTCAAGCCAACTCAATTTTATTTTTACACCATCTCTCCTTATTTAATCCTTTTATTTACCCAAGTTAAATTTGATTAACATATTAGATCAAACAATTATCCAGCCTATTAGCTTACTTCTAATTTTATATCAAGATTCGATTTTATTGCAAAAATCAAATTTTTCTGAGTTCAGTTTAATATTATAATTCCAGTTTGGATTCCCCTTTATTTTAAAATTTATATATACCTTTAAATCCAGATAATACAATTAAAATGTAACGCTTCGATTTTTCGTTGCCGAAAAACCGAACAGTTATGGATTTTAAAAAGAATTTAAGAAAAGAAAAGGAAAGAAAAGAAGAGAAAACGATGGAAGATTAGAAAATAGAGAGAATAGAAAATGGAGAAGAGATAGAAAATAGAACAGAAACAGAGAATAGAACGGGACAGAAACAAAACAGAACAACATCAGAATCTCACAATTCGCAGCGGAACAACATATAATAATAAATGAATAATCTTTAAACAAAGAACTATATCAGTTATTACATTTTATACACTTCATTACATCATATCATCAGAGTGTACAACATCATACAACAACAACAGTGCAGCGGAAAAAGAAATACTATATAGCTAGTAATACGCCATGCCATCCAGCTTGCCTCCAGCAATTCCTGAATATCCAGAATATCCTGATAAACCTTAACTCTTGACTGCCCGTGTGGAAATTGGTGGGCACCCAGAGTTTAGGAAGGAAAACAATAAACTCCAAGTCAGTCATGTGACTGGTGTGAGAACTCAAAACAGTTTATTTATCTTTAAAATCAAATAGAGAGATATTTTTATTTCAATTCGCAATGCTTTTAAAAATGAGACTACCATAAGGCCTCCCGCACACACACACATGCAAACGCAGAATCGGAGGAGATTTCTCCTTATGATAGTCAAAGATGCTTGATACGCATTTAAAATAATATTTGATATTATTACTAGTGTATAGTGTAGGGAAAATTCATTTCGAAAGTAGAATATAAATCTTAGCCAACATACGACCATTATCGTATGCCTACTATAGCTACCATCCAAACAGTGTTGCGACACCATAAGTGAATGATAGGTTCTACAACTAATACCGTACAAGTTTCGTATTGTTTCTTTGGATTTCCAACAAATGGTCAGGCCAAGGAACTTCCCATTGCCACATGAGAATGCCTCTGGAAAGACATCCCCGAGAACCAAACCGGAACTCTGCCAACACAAGGCCGGGTTACCCCTAACTGGGTAACTACTGACACGAGCACGCCATTCCCCGATCGTAAACGACCTTTCTCACGGGATCCCGAAAACCAACAACCACAAAGTAATAAATTCGTAGTAACCACATAGGTTAAATATCTGGGCTCCATACCATGATACAACCTCTATCCAGAAGGAAATGTACATACCCTAAAGGGTGCTACCCCTCATAACCTTGCCGCATCTTTCCTGTTTTGACCATTTCCGGGGTGTGAGGTTCGACGAAGTCACGTCCACAAAAACATACTTTATACAAAAGCCATGCTTTGGGTCAACAAATGATCAACACAATGATCACCAAGATAGACGATCAAATAAACGATCCTATCACAATAATCAACACAATGATCATTTACAGCATCACTCAGCATATCACATTACCAAATTGGGAACAATCGCTGATAACTTCAACTATATAACCTCTGAGTTCGTACGTCTCAGAGAAGGGTGTTAAGCTAAAAGAATAAATTCTCCGCCACCAACAGAAATATATTTGAAAGAAATCGGCTTTATATCTCAACTTGTAATGTCAGACATACGATCCATACAAGTCTGTTCCGGGCTCGAACAAAACCGAAGGCACTTACAAAGAAGTCCTTGCAATCCGGATATTCACAATCTTGATCGGATTTCCCATCACTTAGGGAGTCCCTATACCGCTGCAACTCAGTGCAGAGACAATCGACAGGTCATCCTATCGCTCTCGCAAATACCGGGTCTTCAACACCGATCTTCAATGCAATTATAACGACGTATCACATATTCGGAATGGGTTATAAGACCCCATGGTCCTTTCCCGGTTAACCCGAATAGTGAGCGCTTATTCAAAAATAAGTGTAGCATTTACATTCAAACAAATCACATCAATTACCCATTCAAAGGGAAATATTGATAGTCGGTTATTGAACTATCACTGGATATGCACACATCACCAGTTTCCAAATAATTTTCCAAATTATTTATTTTCCAAAAATACCTTTACAAGATATATTATTTCACACTTCAAAAATAAATCAATATTTATTTTTTAGACAAATTCCACTTCCTTTATAAATTCCTTAGTGAATTTATAATTCCAAAATATCAATGAATATTCGGTTTCAATTATTCATTTCAATATTTCTTTTCAATTTATCTTCAAAAAGATAAATTCTCAAAATATTCACTTTATATTGGAAAACATTTCCATACTTATTTATTCATAAGTAATTCACAAATTTTATTTATTTTCAACACTTAGAAAATATTCAATATACTTAAATCGAAATTAAGTATATATTTCATTCTTTATGGAAATCATTCTCTTAAACATATTTATTTGGGCCAAAACGAATGTTACGTAAAACATCGTTACGACAACCCAAATCACTAGTATAGGGATTCGAAATTAAAATAGATATATAAATCCCAATACTATACAAAACATTTCCTTTCGGAAATCATTTACTATAACAACAGTGTTATAGTCCACTATTTCCTTTTATTCCTCGAAAACGTCTATTTCAACAATAAATGTTGAAATCTATGGTTTCGAATCTCAACACATTTTAAAACATCGTTAGATTGTTTTAAGTCCTATTTCAATATCACATTCAAAACAATTTCTTTAACATCTTATTCACTATTCAAAAACGTGAATATACTACGTTAACAATTTCATCCTTTTATTCATTTTAATTCAAAGGATTATTCACTATTCAAAAATGTGAATATAACTCCATTTATAGGTTTCAACAAATTTTCTTGTCAAAATAAGTCATTTGCGAATTTATAAAACAACGTTTATAAATTCCATTTCTATTTATTTATAAAAACTTCCTTTTTATAAATTCCTTTATTAACCTATTCCAGTTTATAACTTAATTATAAACTAAAAGTTCATATTATAAGTTAAATACTTATAAAACGATTATTTTACAAAATCGTTACTCTAAAGACTTTCCAAACCATAAATCTTATAACTTATAAGATTCATTTATTTAACCAAATCTATTCTCTAAATTACTTCACAAATTTATAAATCTTACTATTTATAAATTTCATTTATAACTTCACCGTTTATAATTCTATAAATTTCATTCTTTAATGAAATTCATTTTCACTTCATTCAAACACTTATAAAAACTCGTTTTATAATTTCAATATCTCCATTTATAAATATCCATTTATAAATCTCTTAATATAAATCAATTTATATTAATATTTTAAAACGTCTTTAATTTCCTTTATAATTTCACCATTTTGATTCATAAAATAATTAAATTTTATAAATCCTATATTTAGACTTTTCACAATAAATTCTAAAATCCCGATTAAACTATTTTATAAACTCAATAGCATCATATTCTCAAAAATCAGTTTTTAACTATATTTCTCAAAAATCATAATTTTTATAGCATTAAAAATTATAACGTTTATTTATTTAAAATGGATCAATTCCAAAAATATTTTATAAACGTATACTTTCAAAAATCACTTTGAAATCATTTTAAAATTCCAAATTTGGCCCAATGATGCTACACACCAAATAGTCAATCACGACTACAACGATATCATATATCAATTATGAAAATCCATCAAATATCAAAATATCTGAAATCAAATAAAAACTGTTGAGGAATCCAGTTGGATCCCTCCAACCTGTTTTCCTGCATCCACAAACATTAGCACAATACCAATTTCGCTCCAGTACGAAATTATCGCGGTATATGTTCTTATTAAATATTATCCGCTTAATAACGGCGCAATAGGGTCTCATCCGCTAAAAAATACGGGAAATCAACAACTGCAATATATACATATGCCAATATATATATACTGATATTATATATAATACCTATTTCACTGTTTATGAAATATTCGCGGTACATGTTTTTAATAAATAACATCCGCTTACTAACGGCGCATAATGTCTATTTTAACAATCAATAGATACAATCATCATTCAATCATGCATTCAAATATTTTAAATCTAACTATTTAAAATAAAATCGAAACTGATTCGATTGAGTGAGAAATTCTCACCTTGATTTCAATTTCGTTTTAGCGATTTATTTCGAATAAAATTAAACGGACGTTTAATTTTACCCGAAATTCTCACTAACTCCAAACGACTCCAAACCAACTCCATCGCGTAGTGCTCGTCCATACGATTCCAACGCTTCTGAGTTTGCATTTTTTCGACCTCGTATGAAAAAGTTATGCTATTATGAAGTTTACACGATTTAATTTATAAAATTTACAACTAAATTTTAAATATTTAAACCTACACTAAAATCTGGCCGTAGGATCTTGCTTCCATGCAATCACCACCGCACCCTTCATCTTCCCAAACCCACATCCTCCTCTATAGATCGAACACGAGATAAAGGAACCCAAAGCCCAAGACTAGGGTTTAATACCACTCCCACCACGATCAACTACACCTCGATCAACATGCACCATCGCGAAGCCCCAAACCCCACCTATGTTCGGCCTGACCCTTGTTGCACTCGGCCACCTGATGAGCCTCGTTTTGCGTGCGCAGGCCATGACCAACGGCCCCCCTAGCTCCTCCTCCGATGCTCCAAACTCGATCTCAACCGTTGATCTTGTAGATCTTGATGTGCTCTATAACTTTGTAGTTGATAAATTCTTGAAATAATGCTTGGATTTGAAGATAATGGAGGAGAATCAAAACGAATTTCTGGCCATTCATCACTTCATTGGCGGCTAGGGTTACATGTTTTATTTTTTATTTTTTTTTAATGAAGAGAGAGGGGTGTTGGTCTATTTATAGAAGAACGAACGACACCATTCATCCGTAAATTCCGAACTCCGATTTACGCGCCGAAACTGACGTACCTAGGGTTTATCCTGTGTTCCGGACACAATGGAACAGGTTTCGGAAGCTAATTCGGACATCTGTGCGAGTTATGGCTATAAACGTTCAATTTGAATTAAACCGATTTAAGCGATTTTCTAGGCGTTTTAATTTGTACCGGACAAACGGTAAATCCAATTGACTTGAAATTTGAAACCTTACAATAATATCACATTACGGATCCGATGAAACTGGTTTCGTCGAAATCCGAAACTTTTTGAAAAATGGCTATTTTCACTCGCCAAATTAAAATTAAAAATAATTCGATGCGTTTCGAGCTGCCACGCTCAAACGATAACTCCGATTGACACGAAATTTGAAATCCGGTAATAACTAACTATTACGGATCCAATGGAACTAGTTTCGTTCAATTCTGAGACTGTTCAAAAATTGGCTATTTTCACTAGTCGATTTAAATATTAAAATATTCAATTTTCACAAATTAACTTTTAATTCGATTTTAAAAGTTCTAAAATATCTTTCTAACTTCAATATGATAAAATAAAATTTTACAAATCATTTTCAATCATTTTCAACCCAATTTTCAATTATTTCCATAATTTAACGTATTAAATTATTGATTTAATTATTCAATTAAATCCAATAATTCAAATAAAAATTTATTCGACTTATAAATTCACTTATTAATATTTAAAATTAATTAAATATTCAAATTTTAATTAATAAAAATTCTGGGTCGTTGCAATATTCCCCACTTAAAAGAATTTCGTCCTCGAAATTACAAGTAAGAAAAATTACGGAATCTATTAATTTTCCCAAAATTCATAATTAAACTTCTTACAATACTTTACTAAGTTTTCAAATCATACTTAGTTATCTTTTCAAAAACAACTACTATTGTTTAACTTTCAATTCCAAATCAAAGTTAAAGTTTTCAAAATTTTCCAATTTTCTCAAATTTTTCTAACGCCTTAAATTTTCGGAAAAATTCGCCATAATCTCCTTTGCGCGGCTCGATCCGAAAAAAAATGACAGTATATATATATCACAAATATACATCTCATCAAGTAATGAGGCATCCCGAAGGGAAAAAAAGTGTAAAAGTACGGTATGTAATCCGAGATATGTACCTTATATTTTATTAGCAAGCATATACAGCTAATATAGCGCGAAAGCGAGCTCCAAATGCGAAGCAAACGCGATCCGCACCTACTAATTACTCAACAAACAACATGAGAACATGCATATAGATAATAGTATCGATATACATCATATAACAACTGAAACAAAAGCAACAAATGCAAACATATTCAACCATCAACCAACTAACATCCATAACCAATAAATATTCATTCATATTCTTATTAATATTCAATGAATTGGGTTTTCAATTTAATCACCTTTGATTCATATACAGTGGATGATCTTTCTAACATTCATTTTCAATTTGCTTATATTCACTAATTCATATTCAAGTTGGTCCACTTCCAAATCAAATTCAATTCTATTCAAATTTATCTACTTCTAATTTGAATTCAATTACATAGCTTTAAATTTCATTAACACTTAATGAATTATATACAATCAATCAACAATCGTATATCAATCAATGTATATTAATTACAACCAAATTCCTTTGCTTACAATTGGTTTAATTAATTGATTTTTATTTCAACTATTCAACCTCCAATAACATTTCATTTTAATGAATTAACACTTATATTCATTATTTCATATCAATTATTTACATTTAATTGATTCATTCAATTCAATTATAAAAGTTGAATTTCATTTATATAACTCAAGTTCATATCTATCACTTAACTTTATTCATTTTACTTTGATATCAATATCACTTCATTCAACATCTCTTAAGTTATATTCCATTTAACTTTAAATTCACTTTTATTCACAACTCATATTCATAAATATATTCATATAGTTTCACTTCTTATATATATAAGTTTATTTCACAATTGTAAATCACTTTAATTATAATTCAGTTCTTATAATTCTTTCACTTATACAATTATTATTTTATTTAGATTATTCAAACAACTAAGCAATCAACTTATATACTCTTTAATAATTTTGAAAAATTATTTCTTCATATATAAAATATACTCAAGGTAAAATTATTCCATTTACCCAATTTAAAACAATATTATGCCGAATTGTTCTATTCAAGTGTTTATAGATCCTTATCAACAACGTTAATTACTCGTATTAACCAGAATCTATATACCACTCAACAAACCAATCATCACAATATAAAACAATTTTATATTCACTAACAAATACGCTCTCATAGCTATTATTACACTCAAATTCATTCTAGAGTACTGCTGACTCTATCTCTAATGAGTAACACCCAACAGAACCATGGTTGTCGCTTAACCATAAGCTCTGATACCAAATGTAACGCTTCGATTTTTCGTTGCCGAAAAACCGAATAGTTATGGATTTTAAAAAGAATTTAAGAAAAGAAAAGGAAAGAAAAGAAGAGAAAAAGATGGAAGATTAGAAAATAGAGAGAATAGAAAATGGAGAAGAGATAGAAAATAGAACAGAAACAGAGAATAGAACGGGACAGAAACAAAACAGAACAACATCAGAATCTCACAATTCGCAGCGGAACAACATATAATAATAAATGAATAATCTTTAAACAAAGAACTATATCAGTTATTACATTTTATACACTTCATTACATCATATCATCAGAGTGTACAACATCATACAACAACAACAGTGCAGCGGAAAAAGAAATACTATATAGCTAGTAATACGCCATGCCATCCAGCTTGCCTCCAGCAATTCCTGAATATCCAGAATATCCTGATAAACCTTAACTCTTGACTGCCCGTGTGGAAATTGGTGGGCACCCAGAGTTTAGGAAGGAAAACAATAAACTCCAAGTCAGTCATGTGACTGGTGTGAGAACTCAAAACAGTTTATTTATCTTTAAAATCAAATAGAGAGATATTTTTATTTCAATTCGCAATGCTTTTAAAAATGAGACTACCATAAGGCCTCCCGCACACACACACATGCAAACGCAGAATCGGAGGAGATTTCTCCTTATGATAGTCAAAGATGCTTGATACGCATTTAAAATAATATTTGATATTATTACTAGTGTATAGTGTAGGGAAAATTCATTTCGAAAGTAGAATATAAATCTTAGCCAACATACGACCATTATCGTATGCCTACTATAGCTACCATCCAAACAGTGTTGCGACACCATAAGTGAATGATAGGTTCTACAACTAATACCGTACAAGTTTCGTATTGTTTCTTTGGATTTCCAACAAATGGTCAGGCCAAGGAACTTCCCATTGCCACATGAGAATGCCTCTGGAAAGACATCCCCGAGAACCAAACCGGAACTCTGCCAACACAAGGCCGGGTTACCCCTAACTGGGTAACTACTGACACGAGCACGCCATTCCCCGATCGTAAACGACCTTTCTCATGGGATCCCGAAAACCAACAACCACAAAGTAATAAATTCGTAGTAACCACATAGGTTAAATATCTGGGCTCCATACCATGATACAACCTCTATCCAGAAGGAAATGTACATACCCTAAAGGGTGCTACCCCTCATAACCTTGCCGCATCTTTCCTGTTTTGACCATTTCCGGGGTGTGAGGTTCGACGAAGTCACGTCCACAAAAACATACTTTATACAAAAGCCATGCTTTGGGTCAACAAATGATCAACACAATGATCACCAAGATAGACGATCAAATAAACGATCCTATCACAATAATCAACACAATGATCATTTACAGCATCACTCAGCATATCACATTACCAAATTGGGAATATATCGCTGATAACTTCAACTATATAACCTCTGAGTTTGTACGTCTCAGAGAAGGGTGTTAAGCTAAAAGAATAAATTCTCCGCCACCAACAGAAATATATTTGAAAGAAATCGGCTTTATATCTCAACTTGTAATGTCAGACATACGATCCATACAAGTCTGTTCCGGGCTCGAACAAAACCGAAGGCACTTACAAAGAAGTCCTTGCAATCCGGATATTCACAATCTTGATCGGATTTCCCATCACTTAGGGAGTCCCTATACCGCTGCAACTCAGTGCAGAGACAATCGACAGGTCATCCTATCGCTCTCGCAAATACCGGGTCTTCAACACCGATCTTCAATGCAATTATAACGACATATCACATATTCGGAATGGGTTATAAGACCCCATGGTCCTTTCCCGGTTAACCCGAATAGTGAGCGCTTATTCAAAAATAAGTGTAGCATTTACATTCAAACAAATCACATCAATTACCCATTCAAAGGGAAATATTGATAGTCGGTTATTGAACTATCACTGGATATGCACACATCACCAGTTTCCAAATAATTTTCCAAATTATTTATTTTCCAAAAATACCTTTACAAGATATATTATTTCACACTTCAAAAATAAATCAATATTTATTTTTTAGACAAATTCCACTTCCTTTATAAATTCCTTAGTGAATTTATAATTCCAAAATATCAATGAATATTCGGTTTCAATTATTCATTTCAATATTTCTTTTCAATTTATCTTCAAAAAGATAAATTCTCAAAATATTCACTTTATATTGGA
This sequence comes from Allium cepa, assembly GCA_030765085.1. NCBI lineage: Eukaryota > Viridiplantae > Streptophyta > Magnoliopsida > Asparagales > Amaryllidaceae > Allium > Allium cepa. The sequence continues at coordinate 868,939,190 of CM060937.1, read as the reverse complement.
AAACATTTCCATACTTATTTATTCATAAGTAATTCACAAATTTTATTTATTTTCAACACTTAGAAAATATTCAATATACTTAAATCGAAATTAAGTATATATTTCATTCTTTATGGAAATCATTCTCTTAAACATATTTATTTGGGCCAAAACGAATGTTACGTAAAACATCGTTACGACAACCCAAAATCACTAGTATAGGGATTCGAAATTAAAATAGATATATAAATCCCAATACTATACAAAACATTTCCTTTCGGAAATCATTTACTATAACAACAGTGTTATAGTCCACTATTTCCTTTTATTCCTCGAAAACGTCTATTTCAACAATAAATGTTGAAATCTATGGTTTCGAATCTCAACACATTTTAAAACATCGTTAGATTGTTTTAAGTCCTATTTCAATATCACATTCAAAACAATTTCTTTAACATCTTATTCACTATTCAAAAACGTGAATATACTACGTTAACAATTTCATCCTTTTATTCATTTTAATTCAAAGGATTATTCACTATTCAAAAATGTGAATATAACTCCATTTATAGGTTTCAACAAATTTTCTTGTCAAAATAAGTCATTTGCGAATTTATAAAACAACGTTTATAAATTCCATTTCTATTTATTTATAAAAACATCCTTTTTATAAATTCCTTTATTAACCTATTCCAGTTTATAACTTAATTATAAACTAAAAGTTCATATTATAAGTTAAATACTTATAAAACGATTATTTTACAAAATCGTTCCTCTAAAGACTTTCCAAACCATAAATCTTATAACTTATAAGATTCATTTATTTAACCAAATCTATTCTCCAAATAACTTCACAAATTTATAAATCTTACTATTTATAAATTTCATTTATAACTTCACCGTTTATAATTCTATAAATTTCATTCTTTAATGAAATTCATTTTCACTTCATTCAAACACTTATAAAAACTCGTTTTATAATTTCAATATCTCCATTTATAAATATCCATTTATAAATCTCTTAATATAAATCAATTTATATTAATATTTTAAAACGTCTTTAATTTCCTTTACAATTTCATCATTTTGATTCATAAAATAATTAAATTTTATAAATCCTATATTTAGACTTTTCACAATAAATTCTAAAATCCCGATTAAACTATTTTATAAACTCAATAGCATCATATTCTCAAAAATCAGTTTTTAACTATATTTCTCAAAAATCATAATTTTTATAACATTAAAAATTATAACGTTTATTTATTTAAAATGGATCAATTCCAAAAATATTTTATAAACGTATACTTTCAAAAATCACTTTGAAATCATTTTAAAATTCCAAATTTGGCCCAATGATGCTACACACCAAATAGTCAATCACGACTACAACGATATCATATATCAATTATGAAAATCCATCAAATATCAAAATATCTGAAATCAAATAAAAACTGTTGAGGAATCCAGTTGGATCCCTCCAACCTGTTTTCCTGCATCCACAAACATTAGCACAATACCAATTTCGCTCCAGTACGAAATTATCGCGGTATATTTTCTTATTAAATATTATCCGCTTAATAACGGCGCAATAGGTTCTCATCCGCTAAAAAATACGGGAAATCAACAACTGCAATATATACATATACCAATATATATATTGATATTATATATAATACCTATTTCACTGTTTATGAAATATTCGTGTTATATGTTTTTAATAAATAACATCCGCTTACTAACGGCGCATAATGTCTATTTTAACAATCAATAGATACAATCATCATTCAATCATGCATTCAAATATTTTAAATCTAACTATTTAAAATAAAATCGAAACTGATTCGATTGAGTGAGAAATTCTCACCTTGATTTCAATTTCGTTTTAGCGATTTATTTCGAATAATTTTACCCGAAATTCTCACTAACTCCAAACGACTCCAAACGAACTCCATCGCGTAGTGCTCGTCCATACGATTCCAACGCTTCTGAGTTTGCATTTTTTCGACCTCGTATGAAAAAGTTATGCTATTATGAAGTTAACACGATTTAATTTATAAAATTTACAACTAAATTTTAAATATTTAAACCTACACTAAAATCTGGCCGTAGGATCTTGCTTCCATGCAATCACCACCGCAACCTTCATCTTCCCAAACCCACGTCCTCCTCTACAGATCGAACACGAGATAAAGGAACCCAAAGCCCAAGACTAGGGTTTAATACCACTCCCTCCACGATCAACTACACCTCGATCAACATGCGCCATCGCGAAGCCCCAAACCCCACCTATGTTCGGCCTGACCCTTGTTGCACTCGGCCACCTGATGAGCCTCGTTTTGCGTGCGCAGGCCATGACCAACGGCCCCCCCTAGCTCCTCCTCCGATGCTCCAAACTCGATCTCAACCGTTGATCTTGTAGATCTTGATGTGCTCTATAACTTTGTAGTTGATAAATTCTTGAAATAATGCTTGGATTTGAAGATAATGGAGGAGAATCAAAATGAATTTCTGGCCATTCATCACTTCACTGGCGGCTAGGGTTACATGTTTTATTTTTTATTTTTTTTAATGAAGAGAGAGGGGTGTTGGTCTATTTATAGAAGAACGAACGACACTATTCATCCGTAAATTTCGAACTCCGATTTACGCGCCGAAACTGACGTATCTAGGGTTTATCCCGCGTTCCGGACACAATGGAACAGGTTTCGGAAGCTAATTCGGACATCTGTGCGAGTTATGGCTATAAACGTTCAATTTGAATTAAACCGATTTAAGCGATTTTCTAGGCGTTTTAATTTGTACCGGACAAACGGTAAATCCAATTGACTTGAAATTTGAAACCTTACAATAATATCACATTACGGATCCGATGAAACTGGTTTCGTCGAAATCCGAGACTTTTTGAAAAATGGCTATTTTCACTCGCCTAATTAAAATTAAAAATAATTCGATGCGTTTTGAGCTGCCACGCTCAAACGATAACTCCGATTGACACGAAATTTGAAATCCGATAGTAACTAACTATTACGGATCCAATGGAACTAGTTTCGTTCAATTCTGAGACTGTTCAAAAATTGGCTATTTTCACTAGTCGATTTAAATATTAAAATATTCAATTTTCACTAGTCGATTTAAATATTAAAATATTCAATTTTCACAAATTAACTTTTAATTCGATTTTAAAAGTTCTAAAATATCTTTCTAACTTCAATATGATAAAATAAAATTTTACAAATCATTTTCAATCATATTTAACCCAATTTTCAATTATTTCCATAATTTAACGTATTAAATTATTGATTTAATTATTCAATTAAATCCAATAATTCAAATAAAAATTTATTCGACTTATAAATTCACTTATTAATATTTAAAATTAATTAAATATTCAAATTTTAATTAATAAAAATTCTGGGTCGTTACAATCTTCCCCACTTAAAAGAATTTCGTCCTCGAAATTAGAAGTAAGAAAAATTACAGAATCTATTATTTTTCCCAAAGTTCATAATTAAACTTCTTATAATACTTTACTAAGTTTTCAAATCATACTTAGTTATCTTTTCAAAAACAACTACTATTGTTTAACTTTCAATTCCAAATCAAAGTTAAAGTTTTCAAAATTTTCCAATTTTCTCAAATTTTTCTAACGCCTTAAATTTTCGGAAAAATTCGCCATAGTCTCCTTTGCGCGGCTCGATCCGAAAAAAAAATGATAGTATATATATATCACAAATATACATCTCATCAAGTAATGAGGCATCCCGAAGGGAAAAAAAGTGTAAAAGTACGGTATGTAATCCGAGATATGTACCTTATATTTTATTAGCAAGCATATACAGTTAATATAGCGCGAAAGCGAGCTCCAAATGCGAAGCAAACGCGATCCGCACCTACTAATTACTCAACAAACAACATGAGAACATGCATATAGATAATAGTATCGATATACATCATATAGCAACTGAAACAAAAGCAACAAATGCAAACATATTCAACCATCAACCAACTAACATCCATAACCAATAAATATTCATTCATATTTGTTAACTCCCTTCTGTAAGAGACTTAAGGAAAATGTAGCAACCTAGCCAATTCAAGAACCTAGCGACTTAAAAAAGGCTGCGACTTAAAGATGGCTCGACCTAAAAAGGAGAACGACCTAAAAATGCTTCGCGACCTAAAGGAGGCCGCGACCTATGAAGCCTCGCGACCTAACAGGAAGGCTGCGACTCAGAAGATGTTTCGACCTATCAAGCTTCGCGACCTAACGGCATGATGGGCTTAGCGGCCTAAAGCTTTCACGACCTAAAGGAGTGCTTCGACCTAAGGAAGGTCGCGACCTAAGGGATTCAGCGACCTAAGATCAGCTATGGCTACAGGAAAGTACTCGCGACCTAGGGTAGGTCGCTAACGACCTAAATGCCAGAGTAAAAAAAATTGACTATGCTGTGCCACAGGGGGATAGGTCGCTCACGACCTAGGACTTGTGCAAATCAGCATGCGTGTTCTTGTGGAAGGAGGGGCCAATGCTCTTCAGGTCGACTACAACCTACGACCTTACTTAGGTCGGTCACGACCTACGACCTTACTTAGGTCGGTCACGACCTACAACCTTACTCCGAAAAATGCCTATAAATATGACCCTAACTCCAACTAGAAAAGGACTTTTGGCTGATTTCCTTAAAACACCGTTACTCTGCTGCATTCCAAACTAATCCAATCCAACACTTGAAGCTCTCAAGATATTAAGAACGCTACAAACAACTTCAAGAAGAGATCACATACATCCAACATGGATTCGAAAACTCTCATCTCCATCGAAGTTTAAGCTACTTTTTCTAAGTATCTTGTAATTCAAAGTGTATTGTATTTGGGAAGAATTGTATCAGCTTGTAACGAGATTATTAATAAAAGTACTTAAAGTGGACGTAGGCTATACCCTAAAGCCGAACCACTATAAAATTGTTGTTGTTTACCGCTTTTCTACTATTATCTGCTTGTAATCTGTTCCCGAGTCGTCGGGTGGTGCTTTCATAACTACAACTCATACATCGGGGTGTTAGCGTTCAAATTCGAGCGTTAACATTTTTGGTGCTTTCACTGAGAATTGAACTCAGGCAAGTTATCATCATTGCTTCACAGAGGTTTGTAGAGAGAATTTCCCTGAAAACCGGAAGTCTATCCGAGATAATGGCTCCTGGAAGGAAGAGTAGATCTGTCAGATCTGGGAATATTCAAGAGGGAACCTCCGCTTCCCCTGTACCTAATCAACCCATTCCGTCTGCTGGGGTTATGAAAGCAGAGTTGGATGCTGTAATATTAGGACTGAACCAGCAGATAAACGCCCAGAATGCACAATTAGAAGCTCAGAGTGCCCAAAATGCTCTAATTCTGAATAAGTTGAATGATTTGCTCGGGGCAAATAATCAACCGGCTGGTAATGGAAGGAATTATACTGGCAACATTCATGATGCTAATGAGAGGAATGCTCCAGAAAGGGCTGCCAGTCCCTTTGAGCAAACGCTTCCTGAGGTTGGTGGATATGGAACTCGACATGATGAGGAGTATCTTTCTGGAATGGTCCGGCAAATCATGAGAGAAAGTATGCAAAGGGTTGAAGATGAGAAAGAATGGGGTTTCGCCCCAAGTAAAACTCCATTTACTGAGAAAATCTTAAAGGCGGAGTTTCCAAGGAAGTTTGTCCCTCCAACTATCCCAGCTTACAAAGGGACAAGTGATCCGAATGAATTCTTGTATAAATATGATTGGCACATGACAGGTGCCAGGGCCTCAGACGAGATAAAGTGCCGATATTTCCCCGTATACCTTGAAGGTGTGGCTCTACTGTGGTTCACCAAGTTTCCAGTCCGATCTATTGATCAGTTTTCAGACTTGACCCGAAAGTTCAAGGAACAGTTTAGACTATATGCTTCAAAGGCCAAAGACATCATGTCATTGTCAAGTATAGAACAGAATCCTGGTGAATCTATCAAATCTTTCTTGAACCGCTTTAATATAGCGCCGGCAGAGGTGGACAATGCTGAACCGCGAATGATATTGACTTATCTGATGAGGGCTATTGATAAGTCGAGCGAATTTGGGAAATGGTTAAACATGAAGGAGCCAACCTCCCTCGAAAAGTTCTACAAAAAGGTAGACGAATTCATACGCCTGGAAAGCCGTCCTGTACCGGTGAAGGCAGTGTCAGAAAAAGCTGAAGATAACACTGTTGCACCACGCAAGATTGAATCTGTAGGGCAAAAAAGGGAAAATAACAATGGGAAGAAACAGAGTAATCTGAAGAAGCCCCGATCCTTCAAGCCATCAGAGTATACTCCTTTATCAGACACGCCGGAGCATATCTTCCTTGCCATTAAAGATTCTGTTGACCTCCCTAAACCTATCCCTTTGAGGACCGGAAAAAAGGCTATACAAAGTGGGAAGTTCTGCCGCTTCCATAATCAACCCGGTCATGAGACTGATGAATGCCGCCAGTTGAAAAATCTGATTGAAGAATTGCTAAGAGAAAACAAGCTGCAGCAATTTGTGAAAAAGAATAGCAACAATCTTGCATCGTCAAGTCAGGGGCAACAGGCTCCTGTTCATCAGCCTAGGATAGGTGAGAAAGCTACGGGGCATGAATCTGGAAGGCCCATTATCAATGTCATTACAGGAGGGCCTCACCCAGCTGGCAAGAGCTGGGGAGAGATGGAGAGATATGCCAGAGCTTTGAAATATGTTCCGGCCGAAGAAGACGTCTTTGTTTTAGAAGACACTACGCCCCTGAAACAACAGAAAACTTTCAGTGATGATATTATTTTCAGAGCCAGAGATTCCTCAGGTATCGAAGCTCCTACCCTAGATCCCTTGGTCATCTCTGCTGGTATTGGACCGGCCATTGTCAGAAGAGTTCTCATTGACTGCGGAGCATCATGTAATATCATCTTCAAGAAGACATTCGACCAAATGAAAATCCCTATGGTCGATGTACAAGCCTCATCGCAGAAGATCGCTGGCTTCACCGGGGAGCCAAAGCAACCAATAGGAACCATCGATCTGCTAGTTGAACTTGGGGAAGGAGAAAGGAAAGCGGTCCGCAAGCAAACATTTGTGATTGTCGATGAATTTTCTGCTTATAATGCTTTCCTTGGCCGTCCAACGCTCGCAGCATTCAAAGCTATTCTAGCCCCGTGGTGCCTCACTATTAAATTCCCTACAAACAATGGAGTAGGAGTTATAAAAGGGGATCAAAATGCTGCGCGAGAGTGCTATTTGACAGAGTTGCGAGAGTCAAGAAAGAGGGAAATGGGAAAGGATTCGGCCACTCCGGTCCGCATCAAAGAGCCAGCCTTGTAGCAATTACGGGGCGGACCCTGCACTGGCGAGCATAGCGGGGCACGGAAAGAGATGGATCCCAGAAAAGCCAGTGCAGGGGAGAATAGAGTAGTGCCGGTTGAAATGACGGTACCGGTACCTGTTGACCCGAAGGACCCAAATAAGGTGTTGATTGTGGGTTCACAACTTAATGTGTCAATTCAGAATATCTTGATATCATTCCTGAAAGCAAATCTGGATGTCTTCGCTTGGACTCATGCTGATATGTGTGGAATATCTCCAGAAGTTGCAGTACACGCTCTGAATATTGACCCAAAGTTCACACCAGTAAAACAGAAAAGAAGAACCCAAGGTCCAGAAAGGTCAGCAGCATTAAAAGAGGAAATTGATCGACTCATGGAAAATAACTTCATCAGAGAATCTACATATCCGAACTGGGTTTCAAATCCTGTGTTGGTTAAGAAAGCTAATGGAAAATGGAGAGTGTGCATCGATTTTTCAGATCTGAACAAGGCCTGCCCCAAAGATTGCTTTCCTTTACCCAGGATCGATCAACTGGTAGATGGAACAACGGGACATGAATTGTTATCTTTCATGGATGCCTACTCCGGATATAACCAGATCATGATGCATGAACCGGATCAGGAGGACACGAGCTTTATCACCGATGTTGGTCTTTATTGCTACAGAGTTATGCCCTTCGGTTTGAAGAATGCAGGGTCAACCTACCAAAGACTTGTTAATGCTATGTTCAAACCGCAATTGGGCAAAACTATGGAAGTCTACGTTGATGACATGTTAGTAAAGTCCAAGAAAGCAGCGGATCACATTGAACACTTGGCAGAAATGTTCGCAGTCCTCCGGAAATACAGAATGAAGCTTAACCCTCTGAAATGCACGTTTGGGGTCGAGTCCGGAAAATTCTTAGGGTTTATCGTCAGCGCTAGGGGCATTGAGGCTAGTCCAGCTCAAATTACTGCCTTGAAAGAAGTCAAAGCTCCTAGAACAAAGAAGGAATTGCAAAGTCTCAATGGAAAAGTTGCCGCCTTAAGTCGGTTCATTTCCAAAGCCACAGATAAATGTATCCCATTCTTTGACGCCCTAAAGAAAGGAAAGAAAAACTTCAATTGGACTCCCGAATGCCAAAAAGCCTTTGATGAGTTGATTCGCCATATGGAGACGCCTCCAATACTTTCTAGGCCTGGCGATGGCGAGGATCTTCTTATGTACTTGACAGTATCATCACACGCTTTAAGTGCAGCGCTGATACGGGAAGACAAAAGGATTCAACATCCAGTTTACTATATCAGCAAAAGACTCACTGGGGCAGAGATGAATTACTCTAAGTTGGAAAAACTCGCCTATTGCTTACTAATTGCGTCTAGGAAGTTGAGGCAATATTTTCAAGCTCATCCTATCAGAGTCCTCACTGATCAACCTTTAAAGCAAGTCCTGTTTCGCCCTGAAACTTCGGGTCGTCTTCTAAAGTGGAATATTGAACTCAGTCAGTATGACATCACTTATCATCCCCGGAAAGCGGTCAATGGACAAGCTTTAGCAGATTTCATTGCAGAGTTTACAGATAAAGGAAACAGTGAGGAAGAAACGTTCGACAATTCCCCTATCCAGTGGAGGTTATATGTCGATGGTGCAAGAAATGATTACTGTTCTGGAGCCGGAGTCGTACTTGAGACTCCTGAAGGTCGGTCATTATGCTATGCACTAAGATTGGAATTTCCTTCGACAAACAATGAAGCCGAATATGAAGCTCTTATCGCAGGACTGAAAATCGCTAAAGAACTAAACATACGAGCATTACAGATCTTTAGCGATTCTCAGCTTATTGTATGTCAAGTCAAGAAGGAATTTCAAACGAAAGGGGGAAACCTGCCCGCTTACTTGTCGAAGGCTTGGGAACTTCTGTGTGAGCTCGATCACTATTCAATAAGCCACATTCCTCGGGAAGAGAATATGAAGGCAGATTCCCTCGCAAAGTATTCAAGTTCTGGTGAAGCTCAACTATTGGGATTGGTCCCTGTAGAAGTCCTTTCAGCACCAAGTATAGACGAGATGGATATTGACTGGATTATGAATGTATCTCAAGAACAAGAGTCATGGATGACTCCAATACTGGACTACCTACTCAGAGATTCTCTGCCAGAAAATTCGATAGAAAGACGAAAGCTACTAAGGAAAGCCTCTCGCTATGTAATTCAGGATGGCCGATTATACAGACGGGGATTCTCAATGCCATTGCTTCGATGTGTATCCTGGGAAGAGTCCAAAACAATCCTAGCTGAGGTGCATGGAGGAGAATGTGGTGATCATTCAGGTGGTCAAACATTAGCAAAGAAAATTCTCCGATACGGATATTTTTGGCCAGAAATTAATCATGATGCTGCAAGCTATTCCCGAAAGTGTGACAAATGCCAAAGATTTGCCAAAATTCCTAGAGCACCTTCAACTGAACTCACACAAATGGTCAGTCCATGGCCATTTGCAATTTGGGGAATGGATCTCATTGGGCCGCTACCGACTGCCAAATCAGGGATTAGATATGCTATTGTTGCAGTTGATTATTTTACGAAATGGGCTGAAGCTGAACCATTGGCTACTATCACCTCTAAGAAGATGATAAGTTTCGTGACCAAGAATATCATTTGCAGGTATGGTGTGCCTCAGAAAATAATCACAGACAATGGTACTCAGTTTGAAAGCGAGAAATTCCAAGATTTTTGCAGGCGATTCAAAATCCAGAAAAGCTTTTCAGCAGTTGCTCATCCGCAGGCAAACGGGCAAGTGGAAGCAGTAAACAAGATCATCAAATCAACCATCAAAAAGCAACTCGAAAGAGCAAAAGGTAGTTGGGTCGATAAGCTACCACTTGCACTATGGGCATACAGAACCACTCACAAAACTGCGACTGGGCACACTCCTTTCCAATTAGCATACGGGTCGGAAGCAATGATCCCGATAGAAACAGAGGTTCCTTCACACAGAAGGATCCATTTCAACCAAGCAGAAAATGAAAGGCTACAGCTTGAAGCGCTAGATTTCCTTGATGAAAAAAGAGATGAGGCCAATCTCAGAATTGCAGCTCATCAGCAAAGAATAGCCAGACATTTTAATTCCAAAGTTCGCCAACGCAGCTTTGAGATTGGAGACCTAGTCCTGAAGAGAATTATGACAGCGACAGGTGTGTTTGGGCCAAATTGGGAAGGACCGTATGTAATAGGTCAGAAGCTTCTTGACGGCACATTCAAACTCACCACTGTTGATGGAGATCAAATTCCAAGGGCATGGAACAACAACCATTTGCGTCCATACTTTACTTGAAAATTTTGTTGAAACATTGTAAAAAGAATTATGAATGTATGATTCTTGTAATTGAAAGCAATTGTAAAACTGATGCAAGTAAATAATGAAAGAATATAAAGTGGATGTAGGCCCAATTTCATGGCCGAACCACTATAAATCTTGTGTTCCTTATTATTATTACATGTTTGCTTTATTCTCGATATAAAAGGTACATAGAATGTATTGCTGAAATGTCGATTTGAATTTTTGCAGACAATGGAAGTGAAACTTGCACATAAAAAGACCAAGTGATTCTCGCCAAATTTCAAGTCACAAGAGCCCCGAATTCAAATCCTAGATAGGAAGTACTTCAATTGAACAGCCTATGATTTCGACAGAAACGGGTCTTTGCTAATAAATTGAGATCGTTTGAACAAACAAACATCCAATTAAAAAGCTAGTGCTCGTTCTCACGAAATTGCCTGACAATGAAGCACACTTCCTTGGATTAAACAAGTTGCTTGTAAAAAAAAAAAAAAAAGGGGGGGGGGGGGGGGCAGAGGATCATTGAAAAGGCATAAGCAAGTGAACAGAGGAACAACCAAAGCTATCATCGGCAGCACAAGTCCTCTTCGGAGGCACGACTCTTCGGAGGATAAAGACCTCTAATGGGTCATACGCCACAAAAAAGAAAGTTCTCTACTCAACAAAAAAGATTGGAGGAGTCATGACCCTCCAACCATGAGAGAGTAACTTCCAGGCGATGAAAACCCTCTCTGAGGCACATTTCACTAGGAGTTGAAGTGTTATGACCGCTCTTCGGAATTACATTTCACCAGAGTTGAAATGCGAACAAAATAAAAGCCCTCTTCGGAGGCCCATTTCACCAGGAGTTGAAGTGTCATGACCGCCCTTCGGGATTTCACTTCACCAAAGTTGAAATGCAAACAAAATAAAAGCCCTCTTCGGAGGCCCATTTCACCAGGAGTTGAAGTGTAACAACCGCTCTTCGGAATTTCACTTCACCAAAGTTGAAATGCAAAACAAGATAAAGACCTTCCTGGAAGCCCATGTTTCACCAAGGTTGAAATAAAACTTCCAAGTGTCGAAACGTGAAAAGGCTTTCCTCGAAGGAACAACTCTTTGGAGGTACACGTTTCACCAAGATTGAAATAAAACTTCCAAGTGTTGAAACGTGAGAAATCCCTCCTCAGAGGTACAACCCCCTCCCGGGGACACAATTAAAAAGAAAGACCTCTTCAGAAGCCCACGTTTCACCGAGATTGAAATAAAACTTCCAAGTGTTGAAACGTGAAAAAATCTCTCCTCAGAGGCACAAATTTTTATTAAAAAAGAAGAAAGAGAAAAATCCTCATCAAGAGCGTACTTGATGACTTTACCTATTCTAAAAAAAAAAAGAAGGGGGAAGAAAGTTAAAGTACATTCAGAGGTCCGCTTTACCACATAGAAGAATTCACTTGGCAAAATATATACATACGCAAAAGGAAAAAGTGATTTCTTCGAAGGACAAAGCGTAGAAACTTATATGAAGGAAGTTGCACTCTACGAAAATTCTCTTCGAGAATGAAGTAATTATTCTTTAGAAAACGAGAGTGCAAGTCCCCTCAAAGTATACGATATTGCAGTAAGCTCATGGTATAGGGGCAACATGGTATAGTTACATACAAAGCGGTATAACTATGTCGGTGAAGTACGCTCAAACAACATACCACAAGCTCACCGCAACATCGTATAAATAAACTTGTGCAAAAATGAATAATAAATGCATTCTCAAATTCAAACAAAAGTCTGTACAAATAAAGAATCATTTTATTCAATTGCAGATATTGCAGATACAGGTTTCAAAATAAAAAGCAGGGGCCGGTGCCTGCACAACATCCGACCATTACACAAAAAAGGAATCAAAAAGCTCAACTCTTCATTTCTTCTTGCCGCCTTTAGACCCTTTACCCGGCCGAGTGGTTAGCTTTTCAGGTCTTTCAGGTTGGTCTGAAGGCATAAGGGAAGAAGGGGAGGGAGGTGCAACTGGTGCAATTTCCGGTTCCTCTTCAGTGGTGATAATTTTCTTCCCCCTCCTCTTCGATGTCCCATGCTTCTTTCTTTTCTTCGAGGAAGACTCACTCCCCGGAGTAACGAGAGCGGACAAAACTACGTCGTCAGAAGGAGTCCGCTCCGGAGAGATCTCACCTCCTTCGAGTCCCTCATCTTTTTGCTCCTGCGAAGCAATAGGGTCATCCAAACCATGAAGAGCCTCAATTTTCTCCTCTTGTGACCCAGGTTGTGAAGCAGAAGGAGGAGTCACCTGAAGAGATGGAGGAGGAATAACCAGAGAAGGCGAAGTCTGCACGGAACTTGTTGTTTCAACTGCAGAAGAAGAAAAATTGAAAGTGTTAGTATCTTCCCGAAAGAAGGGAGATATGGGTTCATCGAGATTCAAGAGGTAATCGAGAAGCTCATCAAATTTTTGAGGAATAAGCAGGTAATCCACCTGAATCAGACCAATGTCGAAATTACCTGAAGATGTTGGCTTCGTCAGTTCAATCTCATAATTCTGAGCCCCAATGTCCTCCAAAGCCTCTTCATCAGTAGGGGTAATTACCCCGGTTCTTGTAGGAGGCGGCGAATGAGCACTAGAGCCTGTAATGTCCACCTCGGGAGAAACTAGAGGACGTTCAGAGGTAGTAGGCGGTACTTCTTTTTTAGAACGCTCCTCTTCCGCCATCCCGGCCCGCGCTCTGGCAAGCTGCTCCTTTCCCTTGGCAAGAGCGGCACGGGCTTCATCATCAAGATAATGCTCTTCAAGGGCTGACTCAGCATATCCAGCACCTTTACCACCGAGCATATCAAGTGCTGCCTCCCAAACTTCAGCCAGTGTGATTTCATACTTGGGGCCTAGAAAGGCAAGGCTGCCACGTCCCAAAATGCTGTGCAAATAAAAATCGAATAATGTGGAGCTAATGTCAGCTTTGGTTGCTTGAGGAGCCTCTTCGGCCGCAATTTTACCAGCAACAGCCTCGTCGCGCTCCTTTTCGGCCATAGCAAGTCGAGTTTTTAACAACTCTATCTCCAAGCTTTGAGAGCCGGTCTGTTCTCGCAGTTGTACAGTTTCAGCACGATATTCTTCTATGACCTTTTCCTTGTATGCAAGCTTATCTTCGACTGCTCTTTGACTGGCATGCGCATCTCGTACTTGTTGCTGAAGCATGCTCTCCTTTTGTGAATGGAAAGTAGATGAAGTAGCTAATTCTTCCTTAAGTTTTTCTACTTCCGCTTCCAGCTTTTCATTGTAGGAAGCAATACTTCTCATTTCGGCGTCATGCTGTTCGAGAGACTTCTGTCACTCAGCCTTATCATTCTCCATTGTTAGCATGGCCTCGAGATTGGCTCGGTTAACCCTCTGAAGTTCGTCGACGAGTTTTTGCCAGTTCGACATTCTTTCGATATCGGTCCTGACAGTATCAAGATTTCGCAGCATAGCCGGTTTGTCGAGAGGAACCAAGTCGAGATCAAATCGAACCCCTCTCAGGCACCACTGAGGAAATCGACTTTGAAGAGTGGGAGGACCTTGCCCGACTTGGTATGCGGGCCGGTTGATGATTGCTTGAATGTCGGAGCGAACGGGAGCAGGAGATTGAGCAGGGACATGTTCAGAAGCTGAAGGAATTGTTTCTTCAGTAAGTCTAGCCCGCTTGCTAGAAGAATCGTCTATGTGACTCTTTCCTCTCTCATCATGAGCTTTTCTCTTTTGGGTATCATCATCTCTGTGGGGAAGATCATGTCTTTCTTGTGCCCTTCGGCGACGTTCTTCATAAGCTCGTCTCTCGTCGGCTTTCCTGATGGCCCTCTCTTCATCCGACTCTCTGTAAGAAGGAAGGTAACGCCTGTAATCATACTGGCTACGCCTCCCGTAGCGCTGGAAATCATCATAGTACGAGCCGCTGCGCCCCATAGGAGAATCTGGAATTAAAATAATAAGCTTTAGAAATCTTTAAAGTACAAGAAGATAAGTGCATAGAAGTGATGAGAAATCCAAAGTGTCGTGTAACGTGTAAACTACGCGCATCGAGTTACAAACCACTCTGTGGAATAGAGGTAGTGATAACTTGAGTAGGAGGAGTTGACATCTGTTGAAAAGAAGATGTCGCCTCGATTACAGAAGAGACAGTTTTAGAAACATCATCTTTGAAAAGTTCTTGAGATGTCACAATTAAATCGCTCAACCCCTCAAAAACATCATCGCCATCTTGTTTTTTGGAGCTTGCTTTCTTAACTCCTTCACTAGTAGATCGAGGGGGTTCTTCCTCTTCAGTAACTGGGGCAAGTACAGACTTGTCAGATGGCCCCGCAACATCTTTCGGAATTGAACACTTAACTAGTGAAGTTTCTATAGAGGTTCCTCCCTGCAAGTGCTCTTTAGTGGAGACTGGGGCATCAGGAGTGCTCGTCGGAGAATCAGGAACCTCCGTTGGAACTTCATGTATTTGAGTGGAACGAGAAGGATGTAGAAGCTCAAACTGATGAAGAAGTTCTTCTGTCAATAGAAATTTTGCGCTTCTTTCTTCAGCAGCCACAGTGCTTAGCCTTTCAAAAACTGACTTATGGCTGGAATCTCTAGAAGGAGGAGGAAGTGCTGTAAAAATAAGGAATGGAATCAGCATCTAGCAATACGAACCAGGTAAAACTTAGAATAAAATTAAAGAAAGAAGAGAAAAAAGATCTCACTTCCTACTCTCCAGTCTGCGTAAAATTCTGCGGGGCAACGAATGTAGAAGTATTGATTCAGGAAACCATGTGCACTCTCCGGCAAATCCAAAATAAGTTTGCGGTTCCGCACACCCCTTACAAGTACAATTGAAGGATGGTCCTTGTTCTTCGCAAAAGTGCACAAGTAACAGATTTCCTCAAAACTCGGAAGACGATCAAGAGTCCTCCTGAACAGAACACACAATCCCATCAAAATAGCATAGCCATTGGGGTGCAGCTGAAAAGGAGAGATCGTCAGTCGAAGTAGGATTTGCCGGAGAAATTCATTAAAAGGAGGAATTGCTCCACTCAAGCACATTTGTCGATTAATGGCAACAAAACCGTAAGGTGGTCTATCAGCAGAGTCATTTGGTCTAGGGAGTAGAACTTCTGCCTCGGCAATGCCAAATTGAACGCATAATTAATTAAGCGCCCGCTGTTTCAAAAGGGTAGGAGTTCTTTCCGGAGGATTCTCTAGTGGAATAGCAATCGGGAAAACCCCTTCAGCGTGTTCTATCATCTCTTCTTGTTGAGACATCATTCTACATAAGTGACTGGATGTTCAGATGAGAAGGTGCACGTTTCCTAAAAAGTGTGAAGTGTTGTGCAGAACTTTAAAAAAAAAAAAAAGGAAAGCAAACATAACTGAAGTTAAACTAGTTGACAATTAGTCGACTATGAGATTTCAGGACTTGTTAATATAAAGCTCAAGTGAAGTGTTAATGCGAACGAATCAACTTTAACTGGATATTTTAGTTTTGCTTTAACACTTCACTTGAATTCATTGGTTCACAGCATTTCATTCACACAATTCATTTAAGTTGATTATTCTTTATCGACTAATCTGTCATTCGATGTGGGCGGTCAGTGACAGTATATTCGTCCCATTTCTCTGCAAATGTTATGTTTAAACAGGTTGTTAGATTAAAAGTTAGAGCAATCTGCAAAGGAATGTAATGAATTTCAAACAATTCAAGTCCAAGCAGTTCAATCAAATTCTCTCAAATTTTTTACAGGTCATAGATCATCCAAGCTGTCCCCCGCGACTTAGTATAGGTCAAGGCTATATTAGGTCGCCCTGTGCAAGTTCAAGAGGTTCAAAACAATGCAGATTTGTTCAAGTCCTAGCTCGGCCGCGACCTAGAGCCTATGGCGCAAAAGAGTTAGGTCGTTGACATGTTAAGTCCCTCTGCAGTCATTCAGGGATTTAGGTCAACAAGTTCTTAAGTCGCACCTTGGTTTAGATTAAGATGGTCCAGATTTGTTTTAAGTATAAGGTCAGCCGCGACCTAAGATTTCAATCATCATTAAACTTAGGTCGTTACTTTCTTAGGTCGTTCTGAGGTCACTCTGCTTTAAGTTTTATCTCATTCAAGAGAGAGTTAGGTCGCTAGTATTAGGTCGCATGGTTCACATTCAAACAGACACCCCTAAGGTCGATTCTCCACTCACACGCTGCCATATCATCTCCACCATTAACCCGTTAACCCATTAGAGCCTTCCTCATCTCTTCCAAAGTTACAAACCAGCTAATTCGAATCACTGTAATTTACCATCTTCCTCCCACATCATCACAAATGACTCGAAAAAACAAACTCGAATTGCCTCAAAACCACCATACATCGGATGTATTGCTATATTCACAAGAATCACCACGATAACTCAATCAAAAGGTTAATCGAGTCGCGACTTATGGAAAAAAGTAGCATACGAAAATGTATTAAGAATCACAAGTGGAATATTCGCGGTTTGACGATGGATGTAGTTGAATGCTGATAGAATTCACTTACGCAATCTTATGATGGAAAAGTCTAAGGATTGAGCTGATTGGAATCGTCCTCGAAAAGTTCAAAAGCTTGTTAATGGCAGAATGGATGCTGAAGAAGATGAAGAAGGGAGGGAGCGACCTACGGTATTTATATTCTGGGGCAGTAGAACGCGAACCGACACTACACGACCTAACTTTCTCCTTAGGTCGTTTGTGACCTAACAATTCTTCAGAACGCGAGTTAAGAAGGTCGAAGCACACGACCTATGGCTAAGTCATATACTTCGAGGGGCAAATGTTAACTCCCTTCTGTAAGAGACTTAAGGAAAATGTAGCGACCTAGCCAATTCAAGAACCTAGCGACTTAAAAAAGGCTGCGACTTAAAGATGGCTCGACCTAAAAAGGAGAACGACCTAAAAATGCTTCGCGACCTAAAGGAGGCCGCGACCTATGAAGCCTCGCGACCTAACAGGAAGGCTGCGACTCAGAAGATGTTTCGACCTATCAAGCTTCGCGACCTAACGGCATGATGGGCTTAGCGACCTAAAGCTTTCACGACCTAAAGGAGTGCTTCGACCTAAGGAAGGTCGCGACCTAAGGGATTCAGCGACCTAAGATCAGCTATGGCTACAGGAAAGTACTCGCGACCTAGGGTAGGTCGCTAACGACCTAAATGCCAGAGTAAAAAAAATTGACTATGTTGTGCCACAGGGGGATAGGTCGCTCACGACCTAGGACTTGTGCAAATCAGCATGCGTGTTCTTGTGGAAGGAGGGGCCAATGCTCTTCAGGTCGACTACAACCTACGACCTTACTTAGGTCGGTCACGACCTACGACCTTACTTAGGTCGGTCACGACCTACAACCTTACTCCGAAAAATGCCTATAAATATGACCCTAACTCCAACTAGAAAAGGACTTTTGGCTGATTTCCTTAAAACACCGTTACTCTGCTGCATTCCAAACTAATCCAATCCAACACTTGAAGCTCTCAAGATATTAAGAACGCTACAAACAACTTCAAGAAGAGATCACATACATCCAACATGGATTCGAAAACTCTCATCTCCATCGAAGTTTAAGCTACTTGTTCTAAGTATCTTGTAATTCAAAGTGTATTGTATTTGGGAAGAATTGTATCAGCTTGTAACGAGATTATTAATAAAAGTACTTAAAGTGGACGTAGGCTATACCCTAAAGCCGAACCACTATAAAATTGTTGTTGTTTACCGCTTTTCTACTATTATCTGCTTGTAATCTGTTCCCGAGTCGTCGGGTGGTGCTTTCATAACTACAACTCATACATCGGGGTGTTAGCGTTCAAATTCGAGCGTTAACAATATTCTTATTAATATTCAATGAATTGGGTTTTCAATTTAATCACCTTTGATTCATATACAGTGGATGATCTTTCTAACATTCATTTTCAATTTGCTTATATTCACTAATTCATATTCAAGTTGGTCCACTTCCAAATCAAATTCAATTCTATTCAAATTTATCTACTTCTAATTTGAATTCAATTACATAGCTTTAAATTTCATTAACACTTAATGAATTATATACAATCAATCAACAATCATATATCAATCAATGTATATTAATTACAACCAAATTCCTTTGCTTACAATTGGTTTAATTAATTGATTTTTATTTCAACTATTCAACCTCCAATAACATTTCATTTTAATGAATTAACACTTATATTCATTATTTCATATCAATTATTTACATTTAATTGATTCATTCAATTCAATTATAAAAGTTGAATTTCATTTATATAACTCAAGTTCATATCTATCACTTAACTTTATTCATTTTACTTTGATATCAATATCACTTCATTCAACATCTCTTAAGTTATATTCCATTTAACTTTAAATTCACTTTTATTCACAACTCATATTCATAAATATATTCATATAGTTTCACTTCTTATATATATAAGTTTATTTCACAATTGTAAATCACTTTAATTATAATTCAATTCTTATAATTCTTTCACTTATACAATTATTCTTTTATTTAGATTATTCAAACAACTAAACAATCAACTTATATACTCTTTAATAATTTTGAAAAATTATTTCTTCATATATAAAATATACTCAAGGTAAAATTATTCCATTTACCCAATTTAAAACAATATTATGCCGAATTGTTCTATTCAAGTGTTTATAGATCCTTATCAACAACGTTAATTACTCGTATTAACCAGAATCTATATACCACTCAACAAACCAATCATCACAATATAAAACAATTTTATATTCACTAACAAATACGCTCTCATAGCTATTATTACACTCAAATTCATTCTAGAGTACTGCTGACTCTATCTCTAATGAGTAATACCCAACAGAACCATGGTTGTCGCTTAACCATAAGCTCTGATACCAAATGTAACGCTTCGATTTTTCGTTGCCGAAAAACCGAATAGTTATGGATTTTAAAAAGAATTTAAGAAAAGAAAAGGAAATAAAAGAAGAGAAAAAGATGGAAGATTAGAAAATAGAGAGAATAGAAAATGGAGAAGAGATAGAAAATAGAACAGAAACAGAGAATAGAACGGGACAGAAACAAAACAGAACAACATCAGAATCTCACAATTCGCAGCGGAACAACATATAATAATAAATGAATAATCTTTAAACAAAGAACTATATCAGTTATTACATTTTATACATTTCATTACATCATATCATCAGAGTGTACAACATCATACAACAACAACAGTGCAGAGGAAAAAGAAATACTATATAGCTAGTAATACGCCATGCCATCCAGCTTGCCTCCAGCAATTCCTGAATATCCAGAATATCCTGATAAACCTTAACTCTTGACTGCCCGTGTGGAAATTGGTGGGCACCCAGAGTTTAGGAAGGAAAACAATAAACTCCAAGTCAGTCATGTGACTGGTGTGAGAACTCAAAACAGTTTATTTATCTTTAAAATCAAATAGAGAGATATTTTTATTTCAATTCGCAATGCTTTTAAAAATGAGACTACCATAAGGCCTCCCGCACACACACACATGCAAACGCAGAATCGGAGGAGATTTCTCCTTATGATAGTCAAAGATGCTTGATACGCATTTAAAATAATATTTGATATTATTACTAGTGTATAGTGTAGGGAAAATTCATTTCGAAAGTAGAATATAAATCTTAGCCAACATACGACCATTATCGTATGCCTACTATAGCTACCATCCAAACAGTGTTGCGACACCATAAGTGAATGATAGGTTCTACAACTAATACCGTACAAGTTTCGTATTGTTTCTTTGGATTTCCAACAAATGGTCAGGCCAAGGAACTTCCCATTGCCACATGAGAATGCCTCAGGAAAGACATCCCCGAGAACCAAACCGAAACTCTGCCAACACAAGGCCGGGTTACCCCTAACTGGGTAACTACTGACACGAGCACGCCATTCCCCGATCATAAACGACCTTTCTCACGGGATCCCGAAAACCAACAACCACAAAGTAATAAATTCGTAGTAACCACATAGGTTAAATATCTGGGCTCCATACCATGATACAACCTCTATCCAGAAGGAAATGTACATACCCTAAAGGGTGCTACCCCTCATAACCTTGCCGCATCTTTCCTGTTTTGACCATTTCCGGGGTGTGAGGTTCGACGAAGTCACGTCCACAAAAACATACTTTATACAAAAGCCATGCTTTGGGTCAACAAATGATCAACACAATGATCACCAAGATAGACGATCAAATAAACGATCCTATCACAATAATCAACATAATGATCATTTACAGCATCACTCAGCATATCACATTACCAAATTGGGAATATATCGCTGATAACTTCAACTATATAACCTCTGAGTTCGTACGTCTCAGAGAAGGGTGTTAAGCTAAAAGAATAAATTCTCCGCCACCAACAGAAATATATTTGAAAGAAATCGGCTTTATATCTCAACTTGTAATGTCAGACATACGATCCATACAAGTCTGTTCCGGGCTCGAACAAAACCGAAGGCACTTACAAAGAAGTCCTTGCAATCCGGATATTCACAATCCTGATCGGATTTCCCATCACTTAGGGAGTCTCTATACCGCTGCAACTCAGTGCAGAGACAATCGACAGGTCATCCTATCGCTCTCGCAAATACCGGGTCTTCAACACCGATCTTCAATGCAATTATAACGACGTATCACATATTCGGAATGGGTTATACGACCCCATGGTCCTTTCCCGGTTAACCCGAATAGTGAGCGCTTATTCAAAAATAAGTGTAGCATTTACATTCAAACAAATCACATCAATTACCCATTCAAAGGGAAATATTGATAGTCGGTTATTGAACTATCACTGGATATGCACACATCACCAGTTTCCAAATAATTTTCCAAATTATTTATTTTCCAAAAATACCTTTACAAGATATATTATTTCACACTTCAAAAATAAATCAATATTTATTGTTTAGACAAATTCCACTTCCTTTATAAATTCCTTAGTGAATTTATAATTCCAAAATATCAATGAATATTCGGTTTCAATTATTCATTTCAATATTTCTTTTCAATTTATCTTCAAAAAGATAAATTCTCAAAATATTCACTTTATATTGGAAAACATTTCCATACTTATTTATTCATAAGTAATTCACAAATTTTATTTATTTTCAACACTTAGAAAATATTCAATATACTTAAATCGAAATTAAGTATATATTTCATTCTTTATGGAAATCATTCTCTTAAACATATTTATTTGGGCCAAAACGAATGTTACGTAAAACATCGTTACGACAACCCAAAATCACTAGTATAGGGATTCGAAATTAAAATAGATATATAAATCCCAATACTATACAAAACATTTCCTTTCGGAAATCATTTACTATAACAACAGTGTTATAGTCCACTATTTCCTTTTATTCCTCGAAAACGTCTATTTCAACAATAAATGTTGAAATCTATGGTTTCGAATCTCAACACATTTTAAAACATCGTTAGATTGTTTTAAGTCCTATTTCAATATCACATTCAAAACAATTTCTTTAACATCTTATTCACTATTCAAAAACGTGAATATACTACGTTAACAATTTCATCCTTTTATTCATTTTAATTCAAAGGATTATTCACTATTCAAAAATGTGAATATAACTCCATTTATAGGTTTCAACAAATTTTCTTGTCAAAATAAGTCATTTGCGAATTTATAAAACAACGTTTATAAATTCCATTTCTATTTATTTATAAAAACTTCCTTTTTATAAATTCCTTTATTAACCTATTCCAGTTTATAACTTAATTATAAACTAAAAGTTCATATTATAAGTTAAATACTTATAAAACGATTATTTTACAAAATCGTTCCTCTAAAGACTTTCCAAACCATAAATCTTATAACTTATAAGATTCATTTATTTAACCAAATCTATTCTCCAAATAACTTCACAAATTTATAAATCTTACTATTTATAAATTTCATTTATAACTTCACCGTTTATAATTCTATAAATTTCATTCTTTAATGAAATTCATTTTCACTTCATTCAAACACTTATAAAAACTCGTTTTATAATTTCAATATCTCCATTTATAAATATCCATTTATAAATCTCTTAATATAAATCAATTTATATTAATATTTTAAAACGTCATTAATTTCCTTTATAATTTCACCATTTTGATTCATAAAATAATTAAATTTTATAAATCCTATATTTAGACTTTTCACAATAAATTCTAAAATCCCAATTAAACTATTTTATAAACTCAATAGCATCATATTCTCAAAAATCAGTTTTTAACTATATTTCTCAAAAATCATAATTTTTATAACATTAAAAATTATAACGTTTATTTATTTAAAATGGATCAATTCCAAAAATATTTTATAAACGTATACTTTCAAAAATCACTTTGAAATCATTTTAAAATTCCAAATTTGGCCCAATGATGCTACACACCAAATAGTCAATCACGACTACAACGATATCATATATCAATTATGAAAATCCATCAAATATCAAAATATCTGAAATCAAATAAAAACTGTTGAGGAATCCAGTTGGATCCCTCCAACCTGTTTTCCTGCATCCACAAACATTAGCACAATACCAATTTCGCTCCAGTACGAAATTATCGCGGTATATGTTCTTATTAAATATTATCCGCTTAATAACGGCGCAATAGGGTCTCATCCGCTAAAAAATACGGGAAATCAACAACTGCAATATATACATATGCCAATATATATATATTGATATTATATATAATACCTATTTCACTGTTTATGAAATATTCGCGGTATATGTTTTTAATAAATAACATCCGCTTACTAACGGCGCATAATGTCTATTTTAACAATCAATAAATACAATCATCATTCAATCATGCATTCAAATATTTTAAATCTAACTATTTAAAATAAAATCAAAACTGATTCGATTGAGTGAGAAATTCTCACCTTGATTTCAATTTCGTTTTAGCGATTTATTTCGAATAAAATTAAACGAACATTTAATTTTACCCAAAATTCTCACTAACTCCAAACAACTCCAAACCAACTCCATCGTGTAGTGCTCGTCCATACGATTCCAACGCTTCTGAGTTTGCATTTTTTCGACCTCGTATGAAAAATTTATGCTATTATGAAGTTAACACGATTTAATTTATAAAATTTACAACTAAATTTTAAATATTTAAACCTACACTAAAATCTGGCCGTAGGATCTTGCTTCCATGCAATCACCACCGCAACCTTCATCTTCCCAAACCCACGTCCTCCTCTACAGATCGAACACGAGATAAAGGAACCCAAAGCCCAAGACTAGGGTTTAATACCACTCCCTCCACGATCAACTACACCTCGATCAACATGCGCCATCGCGAAGCCCCAAACCCCACCTATGTTCGGCCTGACCCTTGTTGCACTCGGCCACCTGATGAGCCTCGTTTTGCGTGCGCAGGCCATGACCAACGGCCCCCCTAGCTCCTCCTCCGATGCTCCAAACTCGATCTCAACCGTTGATCTTGTAGATCTTGATGTGCTCTATAACTTTGTAGTTGATAAATTCTTGAAATAATGCTTGGATTTGAAGATAATGGAGGAGAATCAAAACGAATTTCTGGCCATTCATCACTTCACTGTCGGCTAGGGTTACATGTTTTATTTTTTATTTTTTTTTAATGAAGAGAGAGGGGTGTTGGTCTATTTATAGAAGAACGAACGACACTATTCATCCGTAAATTCCGAACTTCGATTTACGCGCCGAAACTGACGTACCTAGGGTTTATCCCGCGTTCCGGACACAATGGAACAGGTTTCGGAAGCTAATTCGGACATCTGTGCGAGTTATGGCTATAAACGTTCAATTTGAATTAAACCGATTTAAGCGATTTTCTAGGCGTTTTAATTTGTACCGGACAAACGGTAAATCCAATTGACTTGAAATTTGAAACCTTACAATAATATCACATTACGGATCCGATAAAACTGGTTTCGTCGAAATCCGAGACTTTTTGAAAAATGGCTATTTTCACTCGCCAAATTAAAATTAAAAATAATTCGATGCGTTTCGAGCTGCCACGCTCAAACGATAACTCCGATTGACACGAAATTTGAAATCCGATAGTAACTAACTATTACGGATCCAATGGAACTAGTTTCGTTCAATTCTGAGACTGTTCAAAAATTGGCTATTTTCACTAGTCGATTTAAATATTAAAATATTCAATTTTCACAAATTAACTTTTAATTCGATTTTAAAAGTTCTAAAATATCTTTCTAACTTCAATATGATAAAATAAAATTTTACAAATCATTTTCAATCATATTTAACCCAATTTTCAATTATTTCCATAATTTAACGTATTAAATTATTGATTTAATTATTCAATTAAATCCAATAATTCAAATAAAAATTTATTCGACTTATAATTTCACTTATTAATATTTAAAATTAATTAAATATTCAAAATTTAATTAATAAAAATTCTGGGTCGTTACAATCTTCCCCACTTAAAAGAATTTCGTCCTCGAAATTACAAGTAAGAAAAATTACAGAATCTATTATTTTTCCCAAAATTCATAATTAAACTTCTTATAATACTTTACTAAGTTTTCAAATCATACTTAGTTATCTTTTCAAAAACAACTACTATTGTTTAACTTTCAATTCCAAATCAAAGTCAAAGTTTTCAAAATTTTCCAATTTTCTCAAATTTTTCTAACGCCTTAAATTTTCGAAAAAATTCGCCATAGTCTCCTTTGCGCGGCTCGATCCGAAAAAAAAAATGACAGTATATATATATCACAAATATACATCTCATCAAGTAATGAGGCATCCCGAAGGGAAAAAAAGTGTAAAAGTACGGTATGTAATCCGAGATATGTACCTTATATTTTATTAGCAAGCATATACAGCTAATATAGCGCGAAAGCGAGCTCCAAATGCGAAGCAAACGCGATCCGCACCTACTAATTACTCAACAAACAACATGAGAACATGCATATAGATAATAGTATCGATATACATCATGTAGCAACTGAAACAAAAGCAACAAATGCAAACATATTCAACCATCAACCAACTAACATCCATAACCAATAAATATTCATTCATATTCTTATTAATATTCAATGAATTGGGTTTTCAATTTAATCACCTTTGATTCATATACAGTGGATGATCTTTCTAACATTCATTTTCAATTTGCTTATATTCACTAATTCATATTCAAGTTGGTCCACTTCCAAATCAAATTCAATTCTATTCAAATTTATCTACTTCTAATTTGAATTCAATTACATAGCTTTAAATTTCATTAACACTTAATGAATTATATACAATCAATCAACAATCATATATCAATCAATGTATATTAATTACAACCAAATTCCTTTGCTTACAATTGGTTTAATTAATTGATTTTTATTTCAACTATTCAACCTCCAATAACATTTCATTTTAATGAATTAACACTTATATTCATTATTTCATATCAATTATTTACATTTAATTGATTCATTCAATTCAATTATAAAAGTTGAATTTCATTTATATAACTCAAGTTCATATCTATCACTTAACTTTATTCATTTTACTTTGATATCAATATCACTTCATTCAACATCTCTTAAGTTATATTCCATTTAACTTTAAATTCACTTTTATTCACAACTCATATTCATAAATATATTCATATAGTTTCACTTCTTATATATATAAGTTTATTTCACAATTGTAAATCACTTTAATTATAATTCAATTCTTATAATTCTTTCACTTATACAATTATTCTTTTATTTAGATTATTCAAACAACTAAACAATCAACTTATATACTCTTTAATAATTTTGAAAAATTATTTCTTCATATATAAAATATACTCAAGGTAAAATTATTCCATTTACCCAATTTAAAACAATATTATGCCGAATTGTTCTATTCAAGTGTTTATAGATCCTTATCAACAACGTTAATTACTCGTATTAACCAGAATCTATATACCACTCAACAAACCAATCATCACAATATAAAACAATTTTATATTCACTAACAAATACGCTCTCATAGCTATTATTACACTCAAATTCATTCTAGAGTACTGCTGACTCTATCTCTAATGAGTAATACCCAACAGAACCATGGTTGTCGCTTAACCATAAGCTCTGATACCAAATGTAACGCTTCGATTTTTCGTTGCCAAAAAACCGAATAGTTATGGATTTTAAAAAGAATTTAAGAAAAGAAAAGGAAAGAAAAGAAGAGAAAAAGATGGAAGATTAGAAAATAGAGAGAATAGAAAATGGAGAAGAGATAGAAAATAGAACAGAAACAGAGAATAGAACGGGACAGAAACAAAACAGAACAACATCAGAATCTCACAATTCGCAGCGGAACCACATATAATAATAAATGAATAATCTTTAAACAAAGAACTATATCAGTTATTACATTTTATACATTTCATTACATCATATCATCAGAGTGTACAACATCATACAACAACAACAGTGCAACGGAAAAAGAAATACTATATAGCTAGTAATACGCCATGCCATCCAGCTTGCCTCCAGCAATTCCTGAATATCCAGAATATCCTGATAAACCTTAACTCTTGACTGCCGGTGTGGAAATTGGTGGGCACCCAGAGTTTAGGAAGGAAAACAATAAACTCCAAGTCAGTCATGTGACTGGTGTGAGAACTCAAAACAGTTTATTTATCTTTAAAATCAAATAGAGAGATATTTTTATTTCAATTCGCAATGCTTTTAAAAATGAGACTACCATAAGGCCTCCCGCACACACACACATGCGAACGCAGAATCGGAGGAGATTTCTCCTTATGATAGTCAAAGATGCTTGATACGCATTTAAAATAATATTTGATATTATTACTAGTGTATAGTGTAGGGAAAATTCATTTCGAAAGTAGAATATAAATCTTAGCCAACATACGACCATTATCGTATGCCTACTATAGCTACCATCCAAACAGTGTTGCGACACCATAAGTGAATGATAGGTTCTACAACTAATACCGTACAAGTTTCATATTGTTTCTTTGGATTTCCAACAAATGGTCAGGCCAAGGAACTTCCCATTGCCACATGAGAATGCCTCTGGAAAGACATCCACGAGAACCAAACCGGAACTCTGCCAGCACAAGGCCGGGTTACCCCTAACTGGGTAACTACTGACACGAGCACGCCATTCCCCGATCGTAAACGACCTTTCTCACGGGATCCCGAAAACCAACAACCACAAAGTAATAAATTCGTAGTAACCACATAGGTTAAATATCTGGGCTCCATACCATGATACAACCTCTATCCAGAAGGAAATGTACATACCCTAAAGGGTGCTACCCCTCATAACCTTGCCGCATCTTTCCTGTTTTGACCATTTCCGGGGTGTGAGGTTCGACGAAGTCACGTCCACAAAAACATACTTTATACAAAAGCCATGCTTTGGGTCATGAAATGATCAACACAATGATCACCACGATAGACGATCAAATAAACGATCCTATCACAATAATCAACACAATGATCATTTACAGCATCACTCAGCATATCACATTACCAAATTGGGAATATATCACTGATAACTTCAACTATATAACCTCTGAGTTCGTACGTCTCAGAGAAGGGTGTTAAGCTAAAAGAATAAATTCTCCGCCACCAACAGAAATATATTTGAAAGAAATCGGCTTTATATCTCAACTTGTAATGTCAGACATACGATCCATACAAGTCTGTTCCGGGCTCGAACAAAACCGAAGGCACTTACAAAGAAGTCCTTGCAATCCGGATATTCACAATCCTGATCGGATTTCCCATCACTTAGGGAGTCTCTATACCGCTGCAACTCAGTGCAGAGACAATCGGCAGGTCATCCTATCGCTCTCGCAAATACCGGGTCTTCAACACCGATCTTCAATGCAATTATAACGACGTATCACATATTCGGAATGGGTTATACAACCCCATGGTCCTTTCCCGGTTAACCCGAATAGTGAGCGCTTATTCAAAAATAAGTGTAGCATTTACATTCAAACAAATCACATCAATTACCTATTCAAAGGGAAATATTGATAGTCGGTTATTGAACTATCACTGGATATGCACACATCACCAGTTTCCAAATAATTTTCCAAATTATTTATTTTCCAAAAATACCTTTACAAGATATATTATTTCACACTTCAAAAATAAATCAATATTTATTTTTTAGACAAATTCCACTTCCTTTATAAATTCCTTAGTGAATTTATAATTCCAAAATATCAATGAATATTCGGTTTCAATTATTCATTTCAATATTTCTTTTCAATTTATCTTCAAAAAGATAAATTCTCAAAATATTCACTTTATATTGGAAAACATTTCCATACTTATTTATTCATAAGTAATTCACAAATTTTATTTATTTTCAACACTTAGAAAATATTCAACATACTTAAATCGAAATTAAGTATATATTTCATTCTTTATGGAAATCATTCTCTTAAACATATTTATTTGGGCCAAAACGAATGTTACGTAAAACATCGTTACGACAACCCAAAATCACTAGTATAGGGATTCGAAATTAAAATAGATATATAAATCCCAATACTATACAAAACATTTCCTTTCGGAAATCATTTACTATAACAACAATGTTATAGTCCACTATTTCCTTTTATTCCTCGAAAACGTCTATTTCAACAATAAATGTTGAAATCTATGGTTTCGAATCTCAACACATTTTAAAACATCGTTAGATTGTTTTAAGTCCTATTTCAATATCACATTCAAAACAATTTCTTTAACATCTTATTCACTATTCAAAAACGTGAATATACTACGTTAACAATTTCATCCTTTTATTCATTTTAATTCAAAGGATTATTCACTATTCAAAAATGTGAATATAACTCCATTTATAGGTTTCAACAAATTTTCTTGTCAAAATAAGTCATTTGCGAATTTATAAAACAACGTTTATAAATTCCATTTCTATTTATTTATAAAAACTTCCTTTTTATAAATTCCTTTATTAACCTATTCCAGTTTATAACTTAATTATAAACTAAAAGTTCATATTATAAGTTAAATACTTATAAAATGATTATTTTACAAAATCGTTCCTCTAAAGACTTTCCAAACCATAAATCTTATAACTTATAAGATTCATTTATTTAACCAAATCTATTCTCCAAATAACTTCACAAATTTATAAATCTTACTATTTATAAATTTCATTTATAACTTCACCGTTTATAATTCTATAAATTTCATTCTTTAATGAAATTCATTTTCACTTCATTCAAACACTTATAAAAACTCGTTTTATAATTTCAATATCTCCATTTATAAATATCCATTTATAAATCTCTTAATATAAATCAATTTATATTAATATTTTAAAACGTCTTTAATTTCCTTTATAATTTCACCATTTTGATTCATAAAATAATTAAATTTTATAAATCCTATATTTAGACTTTTCACAATAAATTCTAAAATCCCGATTAAACTATTTTATAAACTCAATAGCATCATATTCTCAAAAATCAGTTTTTAACTATATTTCTCAAAAATCATAATTTTATAACATTAAAAATTATAACGTGTATTTATTTAAAATGGATCAATTCCAAAAATATTTTATAAACGTATACTTTCAAAAATCACTATGAAATCATTTTAAAATTCCAAATTTGGCCCAATGATGCTACACACCAAATAGTCAATCACGACTACAACGATATCATATATCAATTATGAAAATCCATCAAATATCAAAATATCTGAAATCAAATAAAAACTGTTGAGGAATCCAGTTGGATCCCTCCAACCTGTTTTCCTGCATCCACAAACATTAGCACAATACCAATTTCGCTCCAGTACGAAATTATCGCGGTATATGTTGTTATTAAATATTATCCGCTTAATAACGGCGCAATAGGGTCTCATCCGCTAAAAAATACGGGAAATCAACAACTGCAATATATACATATGCCAATATATATATATTGATATTATATATAATACCTATTTCACTGTTTATGAAATATTCGCGGTATATGTTTTTAATAAATAACATCCGCTTACTAACGGCGCATAATGTCTATTTTAACAATCAATAGATACAATCATCATTCAATCATGCATTCAAATATTTTAAATCTAACTATTTAAAATAAAATCGAAACTGATTCGATTGAGTGAGAAATTCTCACCTTGATTTCAATTTCGTTTTAGCGATTTATTTCGAATAAAATTAAACGGACGTTTAATTTTACCCGAAATTCTCACTAACTCCAAACGACTCCAAACCAACTCCATCGCGTAGTGCTCGTCCGTACGATTCCAACGCTTCTGAGTTTGCATTTTTTCGACCTCGTATGAAAAAGTTATGCTATTATGAAGTTTACACGATTTAATTTATAAAATTTACAACTAAATTTTAAATATTTAAACCTACACTAAAATCTGGCGGTAGGATCTTGCTTCCATGCAATCACCACCGCAACCTTCATCTTCCCAAACTCACGTCCTCCTCTACAGATCGAACACGAGATAAAGGAACCCAAAGCCCAAGACTAGGGTTTAATACCACTCCCTCCACGATCAACTACACCTCGATCAACATGCGCCATCGCGAAGCCCCAAACCCCACCTATGTTCGGCCTGACCCTTGTTGCACTCGGCCACCTGATGAGCCTCGTTTTGCATGCGCAGGCCATGACCAACGGCCCCCCTAGCTCCTCCTCCGATGCTCCAGACTCGATCTCAACCGTTGATCTTGTAGATCTTGATGTGCTCTATAACTTTGTAGTTGATAAATTCTTGAAATAATGCTTGGATTTGAAGATAATGGAGGAGAATCAAAACGAATTTCTGGCCATTCATCACTTCACTGGTGGCTAGGGTTACATGTTTTATTTTTTATTTATTTTTAATGAAGAGAGAGGGGTGTTGGTCTATTTATAGAAGAACGAACGACACTATTCATCCGTAAATTCCGAACTCCGATTTACGCGCCGAAACTGACGTACCTAGGGTTTATCCCGCGTTCCGGACACAATGGAACAGGATTCGGAAGCTAATTCGGACATCTGTGCGAGTTATGGCTATAAACGTTCAATTTGAATTAAACCGATTTAAGCGATTTTCTAGGCGTTTTAATTTGTACCGGACAAACGGTAAATCCAATTGACTTGAAATTTGAAACCTTACAATAATATCACATTACGGATCCGATGAAACTGGTTTCGTCGAAATCCGAGACTTTTTGAAAAATGGCTATTTTCACTCGCCAAATTAAAATTAAAAATAATTCGATGCGTTTCGAGCTGCCATGCTCAAACGATAACTCCGATTGACACGAAATTTGAAATCCGGTAATAACTAACTATTACGGATCCAATGGAACTAGTTTCGTTCAATTCTGAGACTGTTCAAAAATTGGCTATTTTCACTAGTCGATTTAAATATTAGAATATTCAATTTTCACAAATTAACTTTTAATTCGATTTTAAAAGTTCTAAAATATCTTTCTAACTTCAATATGATAAAATAAAATTTTACAAATCATTTTCAATCATATTTAACCCAATTTTCAATTATTTCCATAATTTAACGTATTAAATTATTGATTTAATTATTCAATTAAATCCAATAATTCAAATAAAAATTTATTCGACTTATAAATTCACTTTATTCAAATTTTAATTAATAAAAATTCTGGGTCGTTACAATCTTCCCCACTTAAAAGAATTTCGTCCTCGAAATTACAAGTAAGAAAAATTACAGAATCTATTATTTTTCCCAAAATTCATAATTAAACTTCTTATAATACTTTACTAAGTTTTCAAATCATACTTATTATCTTTTCAAAAACAACTACTATTGTTTAACTTTCAATTCCAAATCAAAGTTAAAGTTTTCAAAATTTTCCAATTTTCTCAAATTTTTCTAACGCCTTAAATTTTCGGAAAAATTCGCCATAGTCTCCTTTGCGCGGCTCGATCCGAAAAAAAAATGACAGTATATATATATCACAAATATACATCTCATCAAGTAATGAGGCATCCCGAAGGGAAAAAAAGTGTAAAAGTACGGTATGTAATCTGAGATATGTACCTTATATTTTATTAGCAAGCATATACAGCTAATATAGCGCGAAAGCGAGCTCCAAATGCGAAGCAAACGCGATCCGCACCTACTAATTACTCAACAAACAACATGAGAACATGCATATAGATAATAGTATCGATATACATCATATAGCAACTGAAACAAAAGCAACAAATGCAAACATATTCAACCATCAACCAACTAACATCCATAACCAATAAATATTCATTCATATTCTTATTAATATTCAATGAATTGGGTTTTCAATTTAATCACCTTTGATTCATATACAGTGGATGATCTTTCTAACATTCATTTTCAATTTGCTTATATTCACTAATTCATATTCAAGTTGGTCCACTTCCAAATCAAATTCAATTCTATTCAAATTTATCTACTTCTAATTTGAATTCAATTACAGAGATTTAAATTTCATTAACACTTAATGAATTATATACAATCAATCAACAATCATATATCAATCAATGTATATTAATTACAACCAAATTCCTTTGCTTACAATTGGTTTAATTAATTGATTTTTATTTCAACTATTCAACCTCCAATAACATTTCATTTTAGTGAATTAACACTTATATTCATTATTTCATATCAATTATTTACATTTAATTGATTCATTCAATTCAATTATAAAAGTTGAATTTCATTTATATAACTCAAGTTCATATCTATCACTTAACTTTATTCATTTTACTTTGATATCAATATCACTTCATTCAACATCTCTTAAGTTATATTCCATTTAACTTTAAATTCACTTTTATTCACAACTCATATTCATAAATATATTCATATAGTTTCACTTCTTATATATATAAGTTTATTTCACAATTGTAAATCACTTTAATTATAATTCAATTCTTATAATTCTTTCACTTATACAATTATTCTTTTATTTAGATTATTCAAACAACTAAACAATCAACTTATATACTCTTTAATAATTTTGAAAAATTATTTCTTCATATATAAAATATACTCAAGGTAAAATTATTCCATTTACCCAATTTAAAACAATATTATGCCGAATTGTTCTATTCAAGTGTTTATAGATCCTTATCAACAACGTTAATTACTCGTATTAACCAGAATCTATATACCACTCAACAAACCAATCATCACAATATAAAACAATTTTATATTCACTAACAAATACGCTCTCATAGCTATTATTACACTCAAATTCATTCTAGAGTACTGCTGACTCTATCTCTAATGAGTAATACCCAACAGAACCATGGTTGTCGCTTAACCATAAGCTCTGATACCAAATGTAACGCTTCGATTTTTCGTTGCCGAAAAACCGAATAGTTATGGATTTTAAAAAGAATTTAAGAAAAGAAAAGGAAAGAAAAGAAGAGAAAAAGATGGAAGATTAGAAAATAGAGAGAATAGAAAATGGAGAAGAGATAGAAAATAGAACAGAAACAGAGAATAGAACGGGACAGAAATAAAACAGAACAACATCAGAATCTCACAATTCGCAGCGGAACAACATATAATAATAAATGAATAATCTTTAAACAAAGAACTATATCAGTTATTACATTTTATACATTTCATTACATCATATCATCAGAGTGTACAACATCATACAACAACAACAGTGCAGCGGAAAAAGAAATACTATATAGCTAGTAATACGCCATGCCATCCAGCTTGCCTCCAGCAATTCCTGAATATCCAGAATATCCTGATAAACCTTAACTCTTGACTGCCCGTGTGGAAATTGGTGGGCACCCAGAGTTTAGGAAGGAAAACAATAAACTCCAAGTCAGTCATGTGACTGGTGTGAGAACTCAAAACAGTTTATTTATCTTTAAAATCAAATAGAGAGATATTTTTATTTCAATTCGCAATGCTTTTAAAAATGAGACTACCATAAGGCTTCCCGCACACACACACATGCAAACGAAGAATCGGAGGAGATTTCTCCTTATGATAGTCAAAGATGCTTGATACGCATTTAAAATAATATTTGATATTATTACTAGTGTATAGTGTAGGGAAAATTCATTTCGAAAGTAGAATATAAATCTTAGCCAACATACGACCATTATCGTATGCCTACTATAGCTACCATCCAAACAGTGTTGCGACACCATAAGTGAATGATAGGTTCTACAACTAATACCGTACAAGTTTCGTATTGTTTCTTTGGATTTCCAACAAATGGTCAGGCCAAGGAACTTCCCATTGCCACATGAGAATGCCTCTGGAAAGACATCCCCGAGAACCAAACCGGAACTCTGCCAACACAAGGCCGGGTTACCCCTAACTGGGTAACTACTGACACGAGCATGCCATTCCCCGATCGTAAACGACCTTTCTCACGGGATCCCGAAAACCAACAACCACAAAGTAATAAATTCGTAGTAACCACATAGGTTAAATATCTGGGCTCCATACCATGATACAACCTCTATCCAGAAGGAAATGTACATACCCTAAAGGGTGCTACCCCTCATAACCTTGCCGCATCTTTCCTGTTTTGACCATTTCCGGGGTGTGAGGTTCGACGAAGTCACGTCCACAAAAACATACTTTATACAAAAGCCATGCTTTGGGTCAACAAATGATCAACACAATGATCACCAAGATAGACGATCAAATAAACGATCCTATCACAATAATCAACACAATGATCATTTACAGCATCACTCAGCATATCACATTACCAAATTGGGAATATATCGCTGATAACTTCAACTATATAACCTCTGAGTTCGTACGTCTCAGAGAAGGGTGTTAAGCTAAAAGAATAAATTCTCCGCCACCAACAGAAATATATTTGAAAGAAATCGGCTTTATATCTCAACTTGTAATGTCAGACATACGATCCATACAAGTCTGTTCCGGGCTCGAACAAAACCGAAGGCACTTACAAAGAAGTCCTTGCAATCCGGATATTCACAATCCTGATCGGATTTCCCATCACTTAGGGAGTCTCTATACCGCTGCAACTCAGTGCAGAGACAATCGACAGGTCATCCTATCGCTCTCGCAAATACCGGGTCTTCAACACCGATCTTCAATGCAATTATAACGACGTATCACATATTCGGAATGGGTTATACGACCCCATGGTCCTTTCCCGGTTAACCCGAATAGTGAGCGCTTATTCAAAAATAAGTGTAGCATTTACATTCAAACAAATCACATCAATTACCCATTCAAAGGGAAATATTGATAGTCGGTTATTGAACTATCACTGGATATGCACACATCACCAGTTTCCAAATAATTTTCCAAATTATTTATTTTCCAAAAATACCTTTACAAGATATATTATTTCACACTTCAAAAATAAATCAATATTTATTTTTTAGACAAATTCCACTTCCTTTATAAATTCCTTAGTGAATTTATAATTCCAAAATATCAATGAATATTCGGTTTCAATTATTCATTTCAATATTTCTTTTCAATTTATCTTCAAAAAGATAAATTCTCAAAATATTCACTTTATATTGGAAAACATTTCCATACTTATTTATTCATAAGTAATTCACAAATTTTATTTATTTTCAACACTTAGAAAATATTCAATATACTTAAATTGAAATTAAGTATATATTTCATTCTTTAAGGAAATCATTCTCTTAAACATATTTATTTGGGCCAAAACGAATGTTACGTAAAACATCGTTACGACAACCCAAAATCACTAGTATAGGGATTCAAAATTAAAATAGATATATAAATCCCAATACTATACAAAACATTTCCTTTCGGAAATCATTTACTATAACAACAGTGTTATAGTCCACTATTTCCTTTTATTCCTCGAAAATGTCTATTTCAACAATAAATGTTGAAATCTATGGTTTCGAATCTCAACATTTTAAAACATCGTTAGATTGTTTTAAGTCCTATTTCAATATCACATTCAAAACAATTTCTTTAACATCTTATTCACTATTCAAAAACGTGAATATACTACGTTAACAATTTCATCCTTTTATTCATTTTAATTCAAAGGATTATTCACTATTCAAAAATGTGAATATAACTCCATTTATAGGTTTCAACAAATTTTCTTGTCAAAATAAGTCATTTGCGAATTTATAAAACAACGTTTATAAATTCCATTTCTATTTATTTATAAAAACTTCCTTTTTATAAATTCCTTTATTAACCTATTCCAGTTTATAACTTAATTATAAACTAAAAGTTCATATTATAAGTTAAATACTTATAAAACGATTATTTTACAAAATCGTTCCTCTAAAGACTTTCCAAACCATAAATCTTATAACTTATAAGATTCATTTATTTAACCAAATCTATTCTCCAAATAACTTCACAAATTTATAAATCTTACTATTTATAAATTTCATTTATAACTTCACCGTTTATAATTCTATAAATTTCATTCTTTAATGAAATTCATTTTCACTTCATTCAAACACTTATAAAAACTCGTTTTATAATTTCAATATCTCCATTTATAAATATCCATTTATAAATCTCTTAATATAAATCAATTTATATTAATATTTTAAAACGTCTTTAATTTCCTTTATAATTTCACCATTTTGATTCATAAAATAATTAAATTTTATAAATCCTATATTTAGACTTTTCACAATAAATTCTAAAATCCCGATTAAACTATTTTATAAACTCAATAGCATCATATTCTCAAAAATCAGTTTTTAACTATATTTCTCAAAAATCATAATTTTTATAACATTAAAAATTATAACGTTTATTTATTTAAAATGGATCAATTCCAATAATATTTTATAAACGTATACTTTCAAAAATCACTTTGAAATCATTTTAAAATTCCAAATTTGGTCCAATGATGCTACACACCAAATAGTCAATCACGACTACAACGATATCATATATCAATTATGAAAATCCATCAAATATCAAAATATCTGAAATCAAATAAAAACTGTTGAGGAATCCAGTTGGATCCCTCCAACCTGTTTTCCTGCATCCACAAACATTAGCACAATACCAATTTCGCTCCAGTACGAAATTATCGCGGTATATGTTCTTATTAAATATTATCCGCTTAATAACGGCGCAATAGGGTCTCATCCGCTAAAAAATACGGGAAATCAACAACTGCAATATATACATATGCCAATATATATATATTGATATTATATATAATACCTATTTCACTGTTTATGAAATATTCGCGGTATATGTTTTTAATAAATAACATCCGCTTACTAACGGCGCATAATGTCTATTTTAACAATCAATAGATACAATCATCATTCAATCATGCATTCAAATATTTTAAATCTAACTATTTAAAATAAAATCGAAACTGATTCGATTGAGTGAGAAATTCTCACCTTGATTTCAATTTCGTTTTAGCGATTTATTTCGAATAAAATTAAACGGACGTTTAATTTTACCCGAAATTCTCACTAACTCCAAACGACTCCAAACCAACTCCATCGCGTAGTGCTCGTCCATACGATTCCAACGCTTCTGAGTTTGCATTTTTTCGACCTCGTATGAAAAAGTTATGCTATTATGAAGTTTACACGATTTAATTTATAAAATTTACAACTAAATTTTAAATATTTAAACCTACACTAAAATCTGGTCGTAGGATCTTGCTTCCATGCAATCACCACCGCACCCTTCATCTTCCCAAACCCACGTCCTCCTCTACAGATCGAACACGAGATAAAGGAACCCAAAGCCCAAGACTAGGGTTTAATACCACTCCCTCCACGATCAACTACACCTCGATCAACATGCGCCATCGCGAAGCCCCGAACCCCACCTATGTTCGGCCTGACCCTTGTTGCACTCGGCCACCTGATGAGCCTCGTTTTGCGTGCGCAGGCCATGACCAACGGCCCCCCTAGCTCCTCCTCCGATGCTCCAAACTCGATCTCAACCGTTGATCTTGTAGATCTTGATGTGCTCTATAACTTTGTAGTTGATAAATTCTTGAAATAATGCTTGGATTTGAAGATAATGGAGGAGAATCAAAACGAATTTCTGGCCATTCATCACTTCACTGGCGGCTAGGGTTACATGTTTTATTTTTTTTATTTTTTTAATGAAGAGAGAGGGGTGTTGGTCTATTTATAGAAGAACGAACGACACTATTCATCCGTAAATTCCGAACTCCGATTTACGCGCCGAAACTGACGTACCTAGGATTTATCCCGCGTTCCGGACACAATGGAACAGGTTTCGGAAGCTAATTCGGACATCTGTGCAAGTTATGGCTATAAACGTTCAATTTGAATTAAACCGATTTAAGCGATTTTTTAGGCGTTTTAATTTGTACCGGACAAACGGTAAATCCAATTGACTTGAAATTTGAAACCTTACAATAATATCACATTATGGATCCGATGAAACTGGTTTCGTCGAAATCCGAGACTTTTGAAAAATGGCTATTTTCACTCGCCAAATTAAAATTAAAAATAATTCGATGCGTTTCGAGCTGCCACGCTCAAACGATAACTCTGATTGACACGAAATTTGAAATCCGGTAATAACTAACTATTACGGATCCAATGAAACTAGTTTCGTTCAATTCTGAGACTGTTCAAAAATTGGCTATTTTCACTAGTCGATTTAAATATTAAAATATTCAATTTTCACAAATTAACTTTTAATTCGATTTTAAAAGTTTTAAAATATCTTTCTAACTTCAATATGATAAAATAAAATTTTACAAATCATTTTCAATCATATTTAACCCAATTTTCAATTATTTCCATAATTTAACGTATTAAATTATTGATTTAATTATTCAATTAAATCCAATAATTCAAATAAAAATTTATTCGACTTATAAATTCACTTATTAATATTTAAAATTAATTAAATATTCAAATTTTAATTAATAAAAATTCTGGGTCGTTACATAAAATAGCTTTTTTCTAAAAATATTTCTTATAACTCGATTTCTCAACCAGTCCATCCTTGTTCTCACAGAAATTCAGTCATACGTTGATCA
Organism: Allium cepa; assembly: GCA_030765085.1. Taxonomy (NCBI): domain Eukaryota; kingdom Viridiplantae; phylum Streptophyta; class Magnoliopsida; order Asparagales; family Amaryllidaceae; genus Allium; species Allium cepa. The sequence goes on along the minus strand of CM060937.1, from coordinate 868,899,447 downwards.
GACGTAGAACTGAAAATATATAAGTACTTGGTAAACCCGTTTTCAACATCCAGTGAAAATACTTGGAAAATAATTTTATAGGAAAAAACAGTTTTTGAAAATTAGAGGAAATATCTTTGGTGACAATGCTCTGAAAATCATCACCCCCATCCATGGTCACAGTTACATACCAGGGTTACGTTGCAGTCACAACAAAAGTCCATGTAACTGCAGGCTCTCCGCGGCTTCTCGATTACGCCATGGATCCCACACAACAGATCACAGTTACATCCAGGGTTACGTTGCCGTCACAGCAAAGTCCATGTAACTGCAGGCTCTCAGCGGCCTCTAATTTTCGCTGACGAAATGAAACTTCTCCACTCCTACATAGGTCGCAGTCTGCCGATATAAAATCAAACGCAGACTGTTGGCTCTCAGCGGCCTCACGACTTTCGCTATGTTATACCATAGGTCGCAGTCTACCGATATAAAATCAAACGCAGACCGTTGGCTCTCAGCGGCACACACGACTTCCGCTATGGTATACACCACTAATAATTCCCAGGAACTAGTTTTGTCCGGACTCCTCACAGGATCAACTTTAGAACCCCCTTAGGCTCAAGGCAGCACCACCCGGTGGCACTCCTGAGAAATTCATTTTAAGGGAGCGCCTTTTTCCCCAGAGCCATCATCAAAACATTTTATACTATACATATATAGTATCTTTCAAATCATACACCTAGTATGATATCATACAAAGCTCCTATACATAAAATCGATTATCCCAAAATCGATAATTCTCAAACAAGGCTTTCCAAATTCAATATTGATTTTACCCAAAAATCAAAAGCCTTTCCAATCCAAAGGTTCCCAAAACCCTTTTTCCAAAATCCTCATATGATCCTTTATATATATATACAGATATATATAATTTTTAAAACTTTGGATCACTTTAAACTCGTATAAAATTCCTTTTATACTTCAAACACTTCCAAAATCCTTTTTCTTCCAACAACAGATTCAACAAGGGGAGAATATATAACAAAGATATAACTTCGCTTACCCAAAATCAAATATTCAAATTTGATTACTCTTTCCAATATCAATTTCATCCAAATCCGTACGATGTACATTTATCATCCGTGCGCTATACCAATCTGATCGCTCACTCAATCACACAATTTCACTACCGAACTAGTATCGTCCACCCAACTTCCTAGTGCGGGCACAGATCTGGTTTCTTGATTAGAAACCGTCATTCTCCTTGCATAACTATAACTATGATAGAGAATATCCAGAACCAATCAACAATCCATATCCAGGTTCGCCGTCGAAAATCGAGTGAAAAATCCTAACTCGGATCGATAAACTATCTCGAAATTCTGTGCTCGAATCTGGATCAAATCGCTATGTGAATAGAATAATATACGTACATCCTACGTATTTATTTCCACCGATTATCAGCCAAATCAATTTCCTTTCCATTCATATTTCCTTTAATTCCCATTGAATTGTCACTTCAATTCTTACCTCAGTTGGGTATTTAAACAAATTAACAGTTTGAACTCTGACCAGTTTTAGAAAATAGCTTGAAAATTTAAAAATAGATAAGTAGTTGAAAATAATTATTAGTTTACCAAATTGCTATAAAATAATTAACTAATTGTAAAATAGTCAAAAAATAATTGAATAATTTCAAAGATTCTAAATAATTGCAAAATAGTTGTAAAATAGAAATTAGTTTGTGAAATAGTTGAAAAATAGTAATTAGTTTAGGAAACAGTTGAAAAATGGTTAAATAGCTCCAAAAATAATGGTAAACAATTATAAAATAAGTTAGCTTTAAAAAGAAAGGTTGTATATATTTAATAGCTTAGAAAATAAGTTTATACGAAAACAATTTATATTGAAAATAGTCAAGAGCCAAACTGTTCACTTCCCCAACTAATTTCCATTTAATTGACTCAATTCTAACTTGAATAACTTCAATTTCTGTTGAAATTTATTCCCAATTCAAGTTGAATCAATCTTGATTCCTTCCCCAATTTAAATCAAATTCTAGTTGATTTTAATCCTGTTCGATTTTAATTTTGATTTCATATTATTCCAATCAATTTGAATTATTATCAATTGAATCCATTTCAAATTCAAATCATTTCAACATAATCCAATTCAATTTCTCATTTAAATTCTTAAACTTATACATCTTCAATCACCAATTCAATTAATTTAAACCAAAATAAATTTTGAACTAATTCAATTTCAATTCTAATTTATTCAAACTAAATTCAATTGGTACAAATGTAATCTAAATTTCAACTTTAACCCATCTCGAATTATATAATTTCGAGTTGAATTCTCAAAGGTTGGTTTAACTCTTTAAACCAAATTAACTTTTATTTAAAGTTTTTAATCAATTTAATTTCTGAGTTCAATTTCCAAAATTCCATTTAATTTTTAAACCTTTACAACTTAAATTATAATTTCCAATTTTACAACTTCTATTTATAATCAATTACATTCACATTTTGCTTTTAACTCAGAATTATATATTTTATTTAACCAATACATTTTTATTATCCCATAAACATTTTAATCAAGATTCTAGAGTTTAAACAAATTTCCAAAATTCCAATATCACCTTAGAATTCAACGATTTCCAAAATTCTTTGGCAAATTGTTTATCCCTTTAAACTTCGAAACCAAACCCAGTTCACAAACAATTCTAATTTAAATTAATTTGGTAGCAATTTCTCTTCTAGAAACTCGAAAATAAACATCGATAATGCTGTAGTCATCACCGACGTTATTTTCCAGTGACCAAAAGGGTTCAATGCTTTTATTTCTTTAAAAACATTTCCAAATATTATTTTTTTCAAATCTCCCAGATTTCAAATTCAACACAAAAATATTTTTGAAATAATACTATTATTTCTCCAAAACATTTGGGAACCACGTTCAAATCCAAAGGAAATTTTAAATTTTCCCAAAAATTCCAAATTCCCAATCCATCCAATTCATATTTAAACACTACTCTGGAATTTTATTCTTACTTTATTTTCAAATATTCTTGGGAATTCTATTTCAAATTATAAACTCATTTATTTATGAAGTTTATTTCAACTAAAAAATTTCATTTACAATCTATATTTCAAATTCTATTTTGTTATATAAGTTTATTCTTCAACTTTGATTATACGTTTCAATTTGGTCGTATTTTATATTACTTCTTAACTTAATTCCAATAATTTAACAACCAATCACCTAAATATTCATTAGAAGGAAATGTTCCTATATATATATATCAAAATATATTTTTATATAAAATCATTAAAAATCTTTATACGCAAATAACAAGTACGCCCTCATATATATATATATATATATATATATATATATATATATATACTCAACTCATTCTAGAGTACTACCGACTCTATTCAATGAGTAATCCCCACCAGAGCCAAGGTTCTCGCTTAACCTTCAGCTCTGATACCTACTGTAACGACCCGAAATTTTCGAACCCGAAAATTTCAGATAGTTATAAAAAAAAGAGATAGAAGAAGAAGATCAGAAATAGTCAACAACTCACATTCGCAGCGGATAAAATATAATAATAAAAAATAACAGTGGCAAAAGAATGATATATCTGTCGGTTACATTTTAATATACACCAGAGTTCCATATATATACAGTCACTGAATATATACAATTATCATGTCTCGGATTAACAATAATATAAATACAGCGGAAATATTCTATATGCTCCTGCCATACAGCTCGCCTCCTGAGCCCCAGAACGTGCCTACCTGAAAATCTGTAATACTCGGTCTGACCCGAGCATTACACCGAAGTAACACCCGGGTCAGGCTGGAAACCAGCGTGAGTAAACTCAACTAACATGGAATACATGCATACACTTATATAAAACCCGGGTAACTTTTATCAGTTTAACCAATTCACAATTTGCCATAGGCAACACTTATTTCACGTATAAATTCCTAAGTACCAGACTTACATAAAATAATCTCATTCCCTTAAGTCGTATCATTTCAACGTATTGACTTCACAAATCAATTTTATATAAATTCGAAGGGGTTTTGGGTATTTCTCAATATCTGATCCCGTCCTCTTCGAGACTCATACATCGTATCTCAAGTTATCCAAATGAAAATCACAACATTTACTATTAGAGATATCAACTTATTTCAAAGCATCCAATACCACTCAAACATTTAAAAGCAAATTTAATAGCTTCCAAATTAATTCAATTAATTGTAATTGAATTTCAATCCTCAATCACTTAGGCCTCTTCATTAATTAATTCCAAATCAATTAATTAATCAACCCTTCCTTATTTCATCTTAATTAATCACCCTGGATTAATTAACCTCCAATTTCATTCAAGTAATTATCTTTAATAAATTTTTTTACCATATTAATTTACCAAATCAACGAGTAGTCTTTAATTACTTCACAAATTAATTAACTATAATCAATCACTCAAATTCTTAATTACTTATATTAATTGGCTTCTCGTAAGTCACTTATTATGAATTAATCAATCTCAATTAATCAAATTTTTAATTACTTCATTAATTACATAAATTATTGATTGCCAATTATATTTCAATTTATCTTAATCTAAATTAATTACATTAATTAAAATACCATATTAATCATACTTGATTTATTTTATTAATTTCATTAAGTAATTACTTATTAAACCATCCAATGGTTATTCTAAATCAATTTAACTTCATTAATTAACTTAAACCTTCATTAATTAATTTAAGACCTTAATTACTAAATAAATCAACCCAAATCATTTATTTACTGAATTAATTACTCATCCATTTTAATCACCCTTATATTTCTTTCAATAATCCATTTAATATTCCGATAACTCAGTGTACTTAAATATTCAAGCAAACCACCGCATTAAGCATTCCAATTACCAAAAATATTCATCACAGAATATTAATCATTTCAGTATATACTATACAGTACTATATAATATAGCACACCTATCAGTTCAACCATTCAACCAATCATTTAAATTTAAATTTAAATAAAAATCCAGAAGTGTGAGGTTTACTCACCTTTGATTTATTTGCAATTCCATCCTATCCTGACTTGTTTCTTCACAATTATTGACCTTGTATAAACATCGGATGATTTTCATTAATATTCGAACCAAATTGAAAAATTAATTTTCCATTTGATAAATTTAATTTACTATAGGTTTTAATTTAATAGTTCTTATTTTAACAAATCATTTAATTTTAAACAAATATTTAAATTTAAACTAGTAAGATAAATATGTATTTATATTTATATCACTATTTATCTTTTCTGTATATAAATATCCATATATATATTCACTTCGTTTCATTTTTTTTTAAGATTAATCGAAAGAAGAAAAAGTATACCTCAATGCTATGATGCCTCCACCATCGCAGATCCCAAAATCCAGCAACCGAATTTGACGAACTTCCCAAATTGCCCCAACTGCAACCCCTGGTCGCCGCCCGAGCAAGCCAAAATCGCGAGCACAAAATCATAAATGCTGATGCCCTACGCAGTCGCGCGCGACGCCTCCACCACCCTCATCGTGGCGCGCACGAGCCGAGAACCCCTCCACGATTGGTCGCGACCCCAAAACGAGACCGCTCGAACCACCTCGCAACCGAACCCTAACCCCTACAATCGATCGCCACCCACTTCCACTTCCACTCGACTCTCTCCCCTCCCCCCTTCGGCCATTGATTTCATTCGTGCATATATTTTTTTTAAAGCCAAAGGCAATCGAAATTGGAAATCAGGCAAGGTTGGCAGCGGCCATTTTTTTTAATATATGTGTCGAGCTGCTCAAAGAATCAAGGCGGAACAGGAATAAAAATAAAGGAGATGGAAGGCTTCTTCAACACGACATTGTGAAGGAAAATATCTTGCTAATTTAATTAATTTCTTTCATTAACTTATATAAAACTTCAAAATGTTTTATCGATTACTACTAAATTTTTGAACTCCTCTTAAGGAATGCCGCGAGGCGATTTCAAGGTTTTACCCGCATTCCGAACACAATGGAACGTGTTTTGGAAGCTAATTCGTTCACATACACGAGTTATAGAAGGAAACGATCAATTTAAAATTAAATCGATTAAAATAGTTCTAAGTGTTTTGAGCTGTCAGGGTCAAACGACAACTCCGATTGCTACGATTATTGAAATCCGATAATAACTAACTATTACGGATCCAATGGAACTAGTTTCGTCGAATTCTGAGACTCTGCCTCGGAAGGCTATTTTTAAATTCCAATTTAAACGATATAATTTCAAAACTGAACAAATCACCTTTAAATTAAATTTCAATCATTCTATTATCTCCAGTATTATCATTATAACTTTTATAAGCCTTCAAATTATTTAAACAGGCTTAGAAATTTCAGATTCAACAATTACCCAATCTCAATTATTAAATTCAATGTTTAAATTATAAAAATTCAACGATTTAATTATCAAGTAAACATTGATATCTTGAATTCAAGTTGAAATTTACCTTTAAATATTTAAAAAAAATTAATTAACTATTCAAATTTAACTTGCTAGAAATTCTGGGTCGTCACAGCCGGCATCTTTTAGGCATCAAGAAGCATCCTATACTAAGGAGGGTGCGCCTTCACTACTATGCTCTCTTAAAAGAAAACCTGGAGTAAATCACCTTATTCTGGATGTTGATCGAAGAGAGGGACATTTTAGTTAATTTCTTATACAAGGCCTATTATAGACACCCAATTGTTGGCTTTTCATATCTAGGTGAGTTAAATAAGGTTCTGCTTAGGCGCTTTCATAAGAAATACTTGGACAAATTCTAATTTAATCCACATCTTGGAGCTTGTTAGAACTTACCCTGAGTCAAATCCATTCCCTAAGATCTCCCTCCTGAAAAACTTAAGTAGTATAAGGATAAATTTGTTTTTGAATTATTTACTAAGTCTATCTTGTATGAACTAGATGAATAATTGTAAACATATAATAATAAATAATTTTTAAATATTTAACTCAGTTTTGCTTTTTATACTTAGCTTCATTTTATTATATTTTCATAGAGTGACTGTTTATTAAGCCAACTTGTTTCTAGAGTCCATTTAAGCCAATATGTTAATAATAAATTGTAAACATGTGATAATAAATAATTTGTAAATATTTGACTAAGTTTTTCTTTTTATACTTAGCTTCATTTTATTATGTTTTTGTAGAATGACTGTTTATTAGGCCAACTTGTTTCTAGAGTCCATTTAAGCCAATATATTAAACTGAGATGAATTTATCTTAAAAGGCATCAATGTTAAATTCTTCAAAATTAGCAAGATACTGATTTCTTAGAGCTTTGTAAAAACTTTACTTGGAACATCCTCATCTCCGCATTGATTTCCTTGGTGAATAAAAAGAAAAGCTACTTATGGAAATTAGGACATTCCATACCAAGTTAATTTGTGGTCGTGATAGTCCTCAATTGGGAAGTGGACTACAACAAATGTCCCCTGGTTATTACCCTAGAAGGAGTCAATATTCCTTTTGATTCGACAGTTACTCTTTCCGCTAATTCATCATATAAAGTTAGAAATGTAGTTTGTAATGGCCCGCAAATCCGTACCCCTTGAGTCAACACTATTCTACATCAATCAACTCAAGTTGAACAGAAGTACGAACCATTTGGGTTAAAGAAGAAGAGGTAGCAGAAGAAGAAAAAAATAGAAAAAAACATCAGAATCTAGCCATCGCAGCGGAATAAAATATAATAGATAATCAATGATCTTTACACAAAAGAAAACTATATCTGTTTATACATACATCATCAGAGTACATCATCAGAGTTCAACATCAATAACATACATCTGGATACACAGCGGAATAATAATCAAATACGGAAGTATGTATCGCCATCCATCTCGTTTCTGAGCTCCATAGCATCATATCCTATGTTCTATAGTACTCGGTCTAACCCGGGCAATACAGTTAAATAACACCCGAGTCAGTCTGTAATACCAGCGCGAGAAATCACACTCAAATTGATTATTAAATTTTCAAAAATTCTTTTGAAAACAAAAGCATCTCGTAGGACCACGCCACAAATAAACATGTCGGGATTTTACCTCACGTTAGCTAAATCACTTTTTATTAAAATTCTCTAATATTATAATAGGGTCTATTTACAAATACTTATTAAAATAGTCGAAATTTTTACATGATTAAATTCCAGCTACTAGCCACAAAATGGGTAATACAAACAAAACTCGTAAAAGGCGCGTCGGGAGAATGGATTTCCAACTAATTACTAGGCACTGGGGTACCACCTGTCACAGTACCTGGTCTAGATCAGCATGCCGAGGATCACTCCCGACCCCATGCAACATAAGACCGGTACTATCCCTTACTGGATAATCCCAAGTAAAATCACCCCACGGTTGTAGTCAACAACCGCACCACTAAGCCGAAATAAAAAGGGACATCTAGGCAGGGATGACCTCGCCCTGAAGTGTGTGCTACCCACCTAGCCTTGCTGCATAACCCTTGATTTTCAGTCATTCCCGGTTGATGAGGCTTGAGGCTAAGCGCTACCTTTTATATCGTTTCACTTAGAATGCTCACCGTCCAACTGACGATGTTCTGAAAGCATTCATCCATACAAGTCTGTCCCGGGTTCGAACGGAACTGAAGGTACTATTCCTACTACATCCAATTTGGAAACATCCTCAGGATTAGTAGCGACTAGCCCTTGCACTCCACTGCTCGATCTTCGAGTCCAAACTCGCCTTCCTCACGAAAACGTACAAACTGGATCGAAGTGGTTTTCGAGAAATTAATCCCGATCTCGGTCTCTTCGAAACGATCAACGCATTGGCCAATATTGATAGTCGGTTATTTAACTATAAATTAATATTCACAACAACAATCCAACATAAATAATTTCACCAAATTATTTATTAAACTCAAATTATCTTCACAAGATATATTTCCACTTTTCAACCCTTTGAAAATAGTTTCAAACCATACTCTTCTCATGGAATGAATTTCCAAATATTTATTTCCACTGAAAACACTAAGTACAAAGCTTTGTATTTTAAAATAATTTAAAACGCTTTATTAAAAAAAATATTTTAACATTTAGATTGAGAACTACTTCAATACTTTACTAAAAATATACACTTTAGGAATATTTAAAATGACGTTACTTTTATAAAATATAAAACTATATTTTTCTCATTTAAAACAAATAGCAAGTCCCATTTAAATAATTACTACCATGATAGATTAAAAGAAAATACTTAATTTAGAATTTAAAGATTTTATAAATAAATTTTTTTCCAAAACTTGCTTTTTAAAACTACTTTAAAACTTTTAACTTATATTTAAAAATTTACTTTGAAAAAGTACTCGGTTATGCAGGAAGAATTTCCAATTTCAATTACTTAAATCAAATTCCAAATGATTTCCAATTTACTCCATTTGAAATAAATTTCTTTACTTACTCAATTCATTTCAAAATCCATTAATTATAGACTTTATTATTATTTTTCGTTTGATTTTAAATCTTTTAACTGAAACATACCAATTTCAGATTTTCCGAATTTCCACTTATTTCTTAATAATTTAAATCTTAAATTGATAATAAATGCTTTATTCTTTTAAATAATAACACTGTAGTTTAAAATTCATATTTTCCTGTTTATTCAAAATCCACTCTTCATATACGAATTTATTTATTAGAATATTAAAATCACATTTATTCTTATCCCGTTCATTCTTAATTTATTTAAATTCTCTATAATTATTTCACTTACAAATTCTCTTCCTTTATTTTCAAAAATCTAATTCTATATATTTTGATAACTCAGCGTACCGAAATATATTCAAGTAAACCATAACATTCAATATCCCAATTATCAATAATATTCATCACAGAATATCGAATATTCAAAACAAAGAATATTAAACAATATAAATAATTTTGAGGAATCCAGTTGGATCTCCCCAACCTATTTTCCTACATCAACAGACGTTAGCATAATATAAAATACCAATTCCACTTCGAGGTGGAATATCACGGTATACAGGTTTTAAATAAAGTATCGTCTGCTATTATACGGCGCATAGGGTCTCATTCGTTATATAATGCGGGAAATCAATCATTCCAAGATATATTATATACTACTATATATAATATTGCACATCCAATCAAATCAACCAATCAACCAATTATTTAAATTTAACCATTTAAATTTAAATTATAACCAGATGAGTGAGATTAACCCACCTTTGATTTTATTTTGCAATCCACTTCAATATTGCCTTGGATTTCCAGATGTTTGACCTTGAATAAACAATTTATATAATTTATTAATATTCGAAATAATCGATTACTCAATTTCCATTATAACTTTTAATTTAATTAATATTTTAAATTTTAAACAAATGAATTTGGTTTAAACAAATTTCTTTTGATAAATTTATTCAACTACAAAATTTGATTTAAAACTAAATTTTCTTTACAAATTTATTTTAGTAACCATAGCATCTTAAAAACAATAAATTCCACTCAAATGTCTTTTTATCTTGCTGTTAATTTCAGATTCCTATATTTTCCAAAATCACATATACATACATATTTTACTATAAATAACAAGACAGTAAATTTCCTTACTCTAAAACTTTCTTCTTCTTTTTTTTTCTTCAGTAAATAACAAAAAGTAAATTTCCTACCCTACTGTTATATTTCTACGAATTCAAATAGATAAATTTAAGGGTGTCATACCCAAAATTGATGACAACAAACGCCAATCCCATCGAATCTCGAGAGTCTTATCTGACGCCAACACGAAGTTCTGCACCCACACCACCTCGCTGAGTCGCGCGCTGCCAACTTGAGCTCGCCCATCACCATTGATGCTTCGTACGTGCAGTACGGTCACACCGCCAAGCCCCTTTGAATGAAACCCTCCTCCTGAATGACGCGGCGCCTACGTTGTCGCTCGCCGAAACCCTAGGCTCTCGTCCTCCACGTCGCTGCTTCCCAAAACCCTAGGTCCAATGGAAAACCTTACCTAGAAATCACACGACATTTGCCGGTCCCTTATGCTATCGTGACCCCACGCGATCGCAATCGCTTGAGTCGCCTTGGCCCCATCTTTTTTTGTTCGCCATTTTTTTTATAATGATTCAATTTGAATCGAAAGGCAAGCGGCCATTGTTCATCATTTTTTTTGATCAAGTTCGAGCATCTTAATTTTTTTCTAAAAACGGAATGGGTCTCGTATCTAAAAGAAAGAAGGCTAAAGAATCGTGTTTGGGAAGCCAATGGAAGCATGCTTTGGAAAGGACTGGAAAACTATGATGTGAAATGTGTTTGACTGATCAAGCTGTACAATATGTATATATAATATTATTTAAATTTAAATTGTCTCAAAGCGCAGCTTAATACCTTGACATCGTATCGAGGCGTGCCGCCAGACGTTTATAAGGTTATACCCCTATTTAGAATGCAAAGGAAAAGGTTTCGAGTCCTAGTTCGATCGTATGGAGAAGATAGCTTTTTGAATCGACTATTATTAATTAAATTTTCAAAGCGTTTATATATCGTACACTCACACAACAACTTCGATCACTACGAAAATTGAAATCCGATAATAATTCAATATTACGGATCCAATGGAACTGGTTTCATCCAATTCCGAGACTGTGCCTCAGAAGGCTATTTTTAAATATCGATTTAAATAATGAAATTTTAAAACTAAACAAAACATTTCCGAATCAAATTTCAATGCTTTTACTATCTACAATATTATCAATATAAATTTTACAAACCCTTATATTATTTGTAAAATTCCAAATTCAACATCTTACCCAATTTCCAATATTTAAATTTCCACATAATGGTGATATTTGAAATTTAAGTTACAAATTAACTTCTAAATATTTAAAATTAATTAAATATTCCAATTTTAAATGCTCAAAAATTTCAGGCCGTCACATTCCTTCCCCCTTAAAAGAATTTCTTCCCCGAAATTACTAGTTAGGAAGAATGATTCAATACCCATTACTATTTTTCAAAACCAAACAGTTTTATCAGCTTGCCATAACATATCTTTTATTAAAGACCCAATATTACTTCAACCAATTTCCCTAAACCTTCCATAGTTTTCAACAACATTACTTACTCCACTTATTCGAATTCAAATTTAAATTATCTTAATTTTCTCAAAAATTTTCTAACTCTCTAAATTTTGAAAAAATTTCGGCAGCGTCTCCTATGCGCGGCTAGCTCGGTACAACTACAAAAGGCCTCTACGGGCTTCCAAATTCCAAAAGAAAACAAAAGCCAAGTGCTAGATCGAAAAACCTAGTCAAATTTCATACAGAAATTTAAATCACATACCTTTTTAGTCGGGCAATTCAAATTTATCATCTGAAATCAAAACTAATTTTCCTTTTCCTTTATAATACCTGCATATCCTATTTAGCAATAGTACCCAATCATAGGTTTTAAAATCATTTTATACATTTCCTTACAGAGGTTTTCATATCTACTTCTACTTAATTTAGTTTTTCCCATTTCCGTATGAATTCAACTTATCTTCAGCTCTGAATATTAAATTTTATCTTCCATTTATAACAGATTCATATCATTATTAAATTAGTTTCATTCACTAATTTATCCCAATTTCAAATTTGAAATCGTTTTGTCGCTAACAACAAAAAAAATTTCAAAAAATTTCAATTTTTTTTTGTATAGTCTCCCTTGTACGGAGGAGCTTTTGCAATTTGACAAAAAATATAAATATATATACATCAACCCACCCAGTCGGAAAAACCAAAACAGTTCATATTTCATATTTTTATTGCGTAGGCGTACCTTTTATTTAGCATTTTAAGCAAGCGGCTTGTTATTTTAGCAATTAGCACAATCAAATCCAGCCACATGGCTTCTAGGTACCTGTACTTACTCAATTTAAACATGTAAGTGCCATATATATGAAGTTTTACAACATTTCACTTATTTACAATAGATAAACGCATGAATTCTAACAGCAATGCACATTAAACTCTTTCCGTAAGCAATTTATATAGTTTTAATACTAATTCTACTATTTTCAATTAATTCATATACCATTTTCATTAAATTTGAATGGTTTACAACCCACTTGCTTACATTCATTTCATTTTAATTCTAAACAAACCCATATTATTCCAATTGATTTTAAAAATCAATTCTGTTTACCTCTGTTAATACATTTACTTTCGTTTACGATAGAATGATAAATTTTCTATGTAAATTTGATGTTATTCATGCAAATAACAATTACCTAAGCTTATAATCATTTTAAATTGATTCCAACTCAATTTATTATTTAATTCCTTCTATTTTAATTCATTCACAACTATTTTATTTAGCTCGACCCATTCTATTTCAATTTTATCCCAGTTGATTCAAAAATCAATTTCATTTACTTGTAATGATTCGTAGAATTTTAGTTACCTTCGTTTACGTCAAACGACAATTCATTCTATGTAATTTGACGATGTCCATGTGAATAAATAATTGCTTAAGTTTTATAACCAATTTAAATTTACCCAAGCTTTTATTTAATGGACCTTTACCCTTACTCGAAGCCAAACTTCCACTAATTTTAACTTAAATTAATTTACTTCAAATTATTCAAATTTTATACTTAACCTCATTTTCATTTTACACATAAAATTTTCTCTTCAATTTAACTTGGTTCTATTTCAATCAAATCTCATTTCATACTACAATTTATTTGATTAATTATTATAAATTTTAAATTTTCAGATTCAATTTATTCTTAATTCATTTAATTAATTACAAGGCCATTTGCAATTTATTCCCAAATTCATATGGGTTTTATTTGCAACTAAAACCATCCCTACTATAATCCTATTTCTTTTTAGTTGGCAACATTTCCAATTATATTTACTCCACTAACGATTCAAGTCAAATTTGAGTTATGCCTTGAGTTTTATTTCCAAACTTCAATATTAACTTACAAATTTCGCTTCTATTTAACTACATTAAGTTTTATTTACATATTTCATTAACTAATTAGTTCTCCCCTATTTATAATCCAATACTTGATTTTTAATCTCAAAAATCACTTCATTTAATTTTCTTAAGTTGCAATTTATTTTATAATTCAAGTTTGGATTTTTGTTTTATTTTCCAAATCATCAACAAATTTATATTGGGTTTTCTATCCCGAATTTTAAATTTTATAAGTCACAACTTAGTATTTTACACATTTCTATTCGTTCTAGGCTTGAATGTATTCATCTTTTATTTTTAACTCAAGATTTATGCTTATTTATAACCCAAGCATATTTTTATTCCATGGATTTTTTTTATAAGTTATTCTGTTTTAGTTATTCCAATCCAATTCTTATCCAACTTATTTTCCATTTATTTAAGGATCCAATTCCATTCAATATCACCCTTAACTCAATTGAATTTTTGTTCTAATACAATTCTATTTTAACTCAGATTTATTTAATTCAATTCGATTCAATTTTCTTCATCAATCCAAGTTAATTTTATTTTAAATTTTCACTTTATATTTAAATTCCAACATTCAAAGCTCATATTTCCTTCCTGATTTAAAAATCTTCTCTATTTATAAGCTTACAACCTATCTCATCTAGATTTTAAACGCCCGGCTTTTAGTTTCAAATCATTTTTAAATCTCCAACATCTCAAAATCACACTTCTCAAAAATTTTAAACCAATCTTCGTTTTTATTCCCAACAAATTTCCTTTGAAATTTCAAAAAATAACTAGTTCTTCCGAACAAATCAATTTGGCAGCAATCCGTCACTTAGGAACTCGAAAATGAACATCGACGAGGCTGCATTCATCACCGAAGTTATTTTCCAGCAACTGAAGTGAGTTTAATGCTATATCCCTTTCCACAAATTTTTTGAAACAATTTCCTTTTAGAAATACCTTCAAAGTAATAATGCTATTATTCATCTTCAAAACACTTCCAAAATCTCCAAGGTTTTAAATTTTAAAATTTTGACTAAAATCAAATTTTAACTATAATTCATTTGTATAACTTATGTTCATACAAATTATCCATTTGATTTATATTTCAATTTATAAATCACGTTTATAATTCACATTTATAAATTTCACTTTATAAATAAATTTATTTCCTTAATCTTTGGTTATATTTTCAATTTCTAGTCAAATTTCCACACAACAATGATAATAATTTAATATTATCATTCCTAACATTCAAGCAACCATATATTAGATAAAATAGTTTACCAAAACTTTTCTTTTATATCAAAATATATTTTTGGGTAAAATTATTTCATTCACCCACATTTAAAACAATACCGTGTCAATTTATCGTGTCAGGTGTTTATAAACTCTTCTCGAATAGTGGCCAACTTATTCGATTAGAATTCATATTCCACTCAACCAATAAGTCAACACAATATTAAAACAATTTATATTCACTAACAAATACGCACTCATATCTATTAACACGATCAAACTCATTCTAGAGTACTACGGACTCTATTTGAGTAATTCCCACCAAAGCCAAGGTTATCACCAACCTAACTCTGATACCAAGTGTAACGGCCCGCAAATCCATACCCCTTGAGTCAACACTATTATATATCAATCAACTCAAGTGAACGGAAATACGAACCATTTGGATTAAAGAAGAAGAGGTAGAAGACGAAGAAAAAAGAAAAGAAAATAACATCAGAATCTAACCATCGCAGCGGAATAAAATATAATTGATAATCAATGATCATTACACAAAAGAAAAATATATATGTTTATACATATATCGTTAGAGTACATCATCAGAGTTCAACATCAATAACATACAACTGGATACACAGTGGAATAATAATCAAATACGGAAGTACATATCGCCATCTAGCTCGTCTCCTGAGCTCCATAGCATCATATCATGTATTCTATAATACTCGATCTGACCCAAGCATTACAGTTAAATAACACCCGAGTCCGTCTGGAATACCAGCGTGAGAAATCACACACAAATCGATTATTAAAGTTCCAAAAATTCTTTTGAAAACAAAAGCATCTCGTAGGACCACGCCACAAATAAACATGTCGGGTTTTTACCTTACGATATCTAAATCACTTTTTATTAAAATTCTCTGATATTATAATAGGGTCTATATACAAATACTTATTAAAATAGCCGAAATTGTTACATGATTAAATTCTAGCTACTAGCCACAAAGTGGGTAATACAAACAAAACTCGTAAAAGGCACGTTGGTAGTGGATTTCCAACTAATGACTAGGCACTAGGGTACCACTTGTCACGGTACCTGGTCTAGATCAGCTTACCGAGGATCATTCCCGACCTCCTACAACACAAGACCGGGACTATCCCTTACCGGATAATCCCGAGTAAGATCACCCCACGGTTGTGATCAGCAACCGCACCACTAAGTCGAAATAAAAAGGGATAATTAGACAGGGATGACCTCACCCTGAAGTGGGTGCTACTCACCTAGCCTAGATGCATAACCCCTGATTTTCAGTCATTCCCCGTTGATGAGGCTTGAGGCTATGCGTTAACTTTTAGATCATTTCACTTAGAATGCTTACCGTCCACTGACGATGTTATGAAAGCATTCATCCATACAAGTCTGTCCCGGGTTCGAACGAAACCGAAGGCACTATTCCTACAACATCCATTTTGGAAACATCCTCAAGGTTAGTAGAGACTAGTCTTTGCACTTCACTGCTCCATCTTTGAGTCCAAACTCGTCTTCCTCATGAAAACGTACAAACCGGATCGAAGTGGTTTTCGAGAAATTAATTCAGATCCCGGTCTCTTCGAAACGATCAATGCATTGGCCAATATTGATAGTCGGTTATTTAACTATCAATTTACATCCAAAACAACCGTCCAGCATAAATAATTTTACCAAATTATTTATTAAACTCAAATTATCTTCACAGGATATATTTCCACTTTTCAACCCTTTGAAAATAGTTTCAAACCATACTCTTCTCTTGGAATGAATTTCTAAATATTTATTTCCACTTAAAACACCAAGGACAAAGCTTTAGATTTTTAAAATAATTTAAAACACTTTATTAAAGAATATATTTTAACATCTAGATTGAGAACTGCTCAATACTTTATTAAAAATATACACTTTAGGAATATTTAAAATGAGGTTACTTTTATAAAATATAAAACTAGATTATTCTCTTTTAAAACAAATAGCAAGTCGCTTTTAAATAATTACTACCATAATAGATTAAAAGAAAATACTTACTTTAGAATTTAAATATTTTATAAATAATAAATTTTCCAAAACTTGCTTTTTAAAACAACTTTAAAACTTTTAACTTATATTTAAAATTTACTTTGAAAACGTACTTGGTTATCCAGGGAGAATTTCCAATTTCAATTACTTAAATCAATTTTCCAAATTGATTTCCAATTTACTTCATTTGGAATAAATTTCTTTACTTAATCAATTCATTTCAAAATCTATTAATTATAGACTTTATTATTATTTTTCGTTTGATTTTAAATCTTTTAACTAAAACATACCAATTTCAGATTTTCCAAATTTCCACTTATTTCTTAATAATTTAAATCTTAAATTTATAATAAATGCTTTATTCTTTTAAATAATAACACTGAAGTTTAAAATTCATTATTTTCCCGTTTATTCAAAATCCACTCTTCATATATGGAATTTATTTATTAGAATTTTAAAATTACATTTATTCTTATCCAGTTCATTCTTAATTTATTTAAATTCTCTATAATTATTTCACTTACAAATTCTCTTCCTTTATTTTCAAAAATCCAATCCTATATATTTTGATAACTCAGCGTACCGAAATATATTCAAGTAAACCATAACATTCAATATCCCAATTATCAATAATATTTATCACAGAATATCGAATATTCAAAACAAAGAATATTAAACAATATAAATAATTTTGAGGAATTCAGTTGGATCCCTCCAACCTGTTTCCCTGCATCCACAGACGTTAGCACAATATAAAATACCAATTCCACTTCGAGGTGGAATATCACGGTATATGGGTTTTAAATAAAGTATCATCCGCTATTATGCGGGCATAGGGTCTCATCCGCTATATAATGCGGGTAATCAATCATTCCAAGATATATTATATACTACTATATATAATATTTCACATCAAATCAACCAATCAACCAATTATTTAAATATAACCATTTAAATTTAAATTATAACCAAGTGAGTGAGATTAACTCACCTTTGATTTTATTTTACAATCCACTTCAATATTGCCTTGGATTTCCAGATGTTTGACCTTGAATAAACAATTTAGATAATTTATTAATATTCGAAGTAATAGAATATTCAATTGCCATTATAATTTTTAATTTAAGTAAATTTTAAAATTTTAAACTAATGAATTTGGTTTAAACAAATTTCTTTCAATAAATTTATTCAACTACAAAATTTGATTTAAAACTAAATTTTCTTTACAAATTTATTTTAGTAACCATATCATCTTAAAAACAATAAATTCCATTCAAAAGTCTTTTTATCTTGCTGTTAATTTCATATTCCTGTATTTTCCAAAATCATATATACATACATATTTTACTATAAATAACAAGACAGTAAATTTCCTTACAGCAAAACTTTCTTCTTCTTTTTTTTCAGTAAATAGCAAAAACTAAATTTCCTACCCTACTGTTATATTTCTACGACTTCAAATAGATAAACAAAAGGATGTCATACCCAAAATTGATGACAACAAACGCTAATCCCATCGAATCTCGAGAGTCTCCTCTACTGCCATCACGAAGTTCCGCACCCACGCCACCTCGCTGAGTCGCGCGCTGCCAACTCGAGCTTGCCCATCACCATTGATGCTTCGCACGAGCAGTATGGTCGCGCTGCCAAGCCCCTTTGAACGAAACCCTCCTCCTGAATGACACGACCCCCACGTTGTCGCTCATCGAAATCCTAGGCTCTCGTCCTCCACGTCGCTGCTTCCCAAAACCCTAGCTCCAATCGAACACCTGCCCTAGACTCCATGCGACGATTGCCGGCCCCTTTAGCTATCGCGACCCCACGCGATCGCAATTGCTTGAGTTGCATTGTCCCCCTTTTTTCGTTCTCCATTTTTTTATAATGATTCGATTTGAATCGAAAGGCAAGCGACCATTGTTCATCATTTTTTCAAGTTCGAGCATCTTAATTTTTTACTGAAAAGGGAATGGGTCTCGTGTCTAAAAGAAAGAAGGATAAAGAATCGTGTTTGGGAAGCTAAAGGAAACGTGCTTTGGAAAGGACTGGAAAACTCTGATATGAAATGAGTTTGACTGGTCAGGCTGTACAATATGTATATATATAATATTATTTAAATTTAAATTGTCTCGAAAGCGTAGCTTAAAACCTTGACATCGTATCGAGCCATGCCGCCAGGCGTTTATAAGGCTATACCCCTATTTCGAATGCAAAGGAAAAGGTTTCGAGTCCTAATTCGATCGTGTGGAGAGGATAGCTTTTTGAATCGACTATTATTAATTAAATTTTCAGCACGTTTATATATCATATGCTCACACAACAACTTCGATCACTACGAAAATTAAAATCCGATAATAATTCAATATTACGGATCCAATGGAACTAGTTTCATCCAATTCCGAAACTGTGCCTCGGAAGGCTATTTTTAAGTATCGATTTAAACGATAAAATTTTAAAACTTAACAAAACATTTTCGAATCAGATTTCAACGCTTTTACTATCTTCAGTATTATCAATATAAATTTTACAAACCCTTATATTATTTATAATAGGCTTAAAATTCCAGATTCAACATCTTACCCAATTTCCAATAACTAAATTCAATAATTAAATTTCCACATAATGGTGATATTTGAAATTTAAGTTACAAATTAACTTATAAATATTTAAAATTAATTAAGTATTCCAATTTTAAATGCTCAAAAATTCCGGGTCGTCACATTGTTTTTCAACTTTAGATATAAAACAATTGTCTACTGCATCTTTTAGTTTTTGTTGTCATTTGAGTTGTAATCTTTTATCATGATAATAAAGAGATTTTTCTTTTTGATTTTGACTCCATTTTTTCTTCTTCTACTTAAATAAGAGCTACAATTATCAGCAGCTCCTCCCTTGCGCTTTACTAATCTTAGAGATAAGCTACTGATAGAATTTGAAAGGAGCAAACTTTTTTATGATACCTTACTTGAATGATTTCATGGAAATACCAAAGCTTTAAGATGGCATAAAAGATATTTACTTTAGAAAACTATTGTTAGCAATCTTAAAGACCAAGTTGCCAGCTTAGAGGTTAATATCAAAAGTAAAGAAGAAATGATTTCTATACTAAAGCGATAAGTAGAGTCAAACCCTTCAATTGACTTTGATCGCAAAATGTCGAAACTCTTTCAAAAAATTACCGATTTATAGTTGAAATTGAAGGATATCCTAGCTCAGTGTGAATTGCTGGAATATAGTATGGGGGATTATATTCAAAGTATCGATTTGTCGACTCCCCTCTACTTCTTCTATTACTAGACATAAAAGGTCTACATCCCATGCTTTTTAGAAATTCTAAATAATAATCAATCCCTTTTCTGGCTTGGACAAGAGGGTAGTGGATGAATGGTATAGGAAAGTCAAGTCTAAAGTGGCAAAGTATTTTGATTAACAACAAAGGATTAAATATTCGCAATGTATAAACGAGTATTCTGCCAGAATTCAGAAACTTGAGCGCGATAACTACTTCATTCAGAAGCGCATCGCGAAACCTAAAAGGTGAAATAAAACCCATAAAGGCGTGAATAAAGCTTTGAATCATGTTTTATAGACTAACACTGATGCGATCAACGATGCAGATAGGATAAGGAAGAAAGAAAAGAAGCTCAAAGAGCTCCTCTACATCGCAATTCATCACATAATTAGTCCTTCGATTGTTGAGAATCTGACAAGGTAACTCAAGATTTATGATTGATTTGTATTCATGAAATGTATATACTCGTCCTATATATTTATAAATAGTTATCATAAATCATGTAAATCAAATGAACTTTGTAATTATTACTTGATTTGTGATTCTTTAGTACAGTGCCATTTTTGAAGAGCTTGTTTGATAACTCGTACTATAATTTCTTTATTTGCTGAATTCTTCTATTCTTCTTTGCTGTTTTGGTTTCCTTGAAAAGAATGAAGCAAAAAATATTTCCAATTGTTAGCTCGAAATTGACAAATAAGTCTATGTTTGTCATTCACGCAGATTAACAAATTATCATGTTAACCGCATGAAAAATGGTTTATATCGAATGTATAAATCCCATCTTTAACCATGATGAGAAATAATTAAGGATTTAAGTCTAACCATTTTGCTGGAATGTCCTAAGTCTGTAGATAGGAAACGCTCCTCTGAAGCAGGGATATAAATGTGAGAGGGTCATTTCTAAAGAGCTAAATATGGAAAAATCCTGAAATCATTATCAGAAGAATCCAGAAATCATTAGCTAAATATGGTAAAGCAAAGAGTTATTTCTTGAGAATATTCTTCGACCCAGATTCAGGCATTTATGGTAGAAATCCGTAATGGAAATCCATAATAGAAATTTCAAGCCCTGATTTGGCATTAACAAGTAATAATCTCGCAATCCAGATTTGGTTATAATAAAGACTGTAAGTGATAGATAAAGATTGAAAACCCAAATTCGGGTATTAATAGATGGAATTCAGTTTCGAAACCCAGATACGGGTATCAATAAACGAAATTTAGAAATGGAAGTCTCGAAACCTGGGTTCGAGTATTAATGGACAAATTCTTTCTCCTTAGAACCTGTCTTCTTTGACATGATTGAACCCTTTAGGCCATGTGCAGTAGTAATCCGATTGGCTACTTCTTAAGCTTAGACATCTTAGTCCATATTCTGACTTGCCATTTCTTAGGCCCGAACATCTTAGTCTATTATAGATATACCGCTTCTTTGATTCAAACATCTTAGTCGATTGTCTGCTGAGCCCTTTCTTTGGCTTGGACATCTAATTCCATTGTTGGTTGAGCCTCTTCTTGGGCTTGGACTTCTTAGTCCATTGTTTTTTGACCTTTTCTTGGGTTTGGACATCTTAGTCCATTTTTTATTGAGCCTCTTCTTGGGCTTGGACATCTTAGTCTGTTGTTGTCTAGTGCTCTTGGTTAACTCATTTTAGCAGCTAGAACCAAGGACTTACTTAACTTCCCCCTAGGAGGCGCCCTGCCCTGTCCATAGCGTGGCAGGGACAAGTGCTTGTTAGGTGCTCTAACCCGGCCATGGTATAGCACAGATAAAGGCATACTCTGTCCTCCCTCTAGGAGGTGCCTTACCTTAGCCATAGGATGGTGCAGATAGGGCTTGTTAGATGCTTTAACATGGCCATAGTATGGTACACATAAAGGCTCGTCCTCCCTCCAAGAGGTGCCTTGACCCGACCAAGGGCTTGTCTTGTGCTTCAACCTGGCTATAGCATGACACGGTTAAAGGCTTACTCCACTCTCCCTCCAGGAGGTGTTCTACCTTGACCAACTCAGCGCGGACAGAGGCTTTCTACTATCTAAGGTAGTATCTGATTACAAGGAGTATTTCACTCCTAACCATGTAAATCTTTCTAAGTAAAGCAACTCTTTATTGATTTTTCTCATGTTCTCTTTACAAATTCATTAATCTTTCCTTGATGAAAGAAAACGATTACCCTCTAGGGCACTGCAATGATTGGTCTTATGTTCGTTTGCCATGTGCTAGTGACGGTAGGATCCGCTTAAATTCCTTTCATGTTTTGGTTTCTATTTTCTGTGATGGCCAATGGTTAAGCTCATCCTTGTTTAGCAAGTACACATTCTCTATTGATGTTGTCAAGTTGCATTCTTTAGGAAGTCTGGACTTGAAACTTGATTCTTGAGGTTGGCTTTTTGATTTTTTGCTCCTTGGACTTGTAGTTTCACTCTCTTCGATCACTTTTTTTTTCACCCTTTGTACACCTTGTGTTGGAAGTGTTCTTATTTTAGTTTGTTGCCATTTATGTGCAAAGGCATTGTAGCTAGCTGTTATCTCTTTTCAAATTATGCTATTGGTATAGTGTTGAACAGTTATCCTCATTTTATCGAACACATTATCTCTTCCACTTTCCTTCTTCCAAGGGAAAAAAATAGGGGTGGGACCAATATGAAAGGGGTTGAAGCTCCATTTCTTAGGATCATATGATTCTACTTTTTTCTTGTTTATAATTCTTAAAGCTTGTAGTCTTAACCTTTTCTCTTCATTTTGGTTAGAATCCTTGAATATTTTTTAGGGGCATCCTACCCCATGTGGTTCGAAAGACCCTTTCTTCGATCTTTTTAGTCTTCTAGCCACGATGATGTTGGACCAAAGTAGACAAGCTCGAAATGGAGTTAGGTTAGCTTAAAGAACAATGGTATTGGGTACTCAACATAGTCAAAGGTTCAAGCCCTCCTTATAGCGCTAAAATATTAACAAGAAATCTTGTTAACACCCCAAAGTAGAATTTAAGGGCAAGGCCAATTCCTTATTATTTATTTGGATGAGTTGCGGAGAGTAGATCATGTATATTTTCTTTAGAATCCTTTCGAACAGGCGGCGATTTTAAAGATTTTCTTTGGTCAAACTTTTGACTCGTTTAAAACAGTTGGTTTTGTTCCTTATCAACCTTTCAGTCTTGTTGAAATGATTGATCTTCCGTTAAAAAGCTCTCCTTTCAAAGTAGATGCAGAACCCAAATCAGGAATCACTGGGTTTTGAATGACTTAGTGGGTTTCCACCTTGCAAGAGTATTAAGTCATTGAGTGGCTTACGCTGCCATCAAGAATTTGAGATAGAGGTTTCAGCCCTTTCGAAAGTTGTAGAGTTAAATATCTTGGGTTTAGCATAGGAATCTCAAGTTAACGGAATTTGGAATTAGGTTTTGATCTTGTCAAAAGACACATCCTTAGTCACCTTATGTTAGATTCGGGTTTCAATGTTTCTAGTGGATTGAGGATAGGTTTGACCTTATCGAAAGCAGAAGTCCAAAGGAAGTTAGCCTTGAGAATATAACTGAAGTCACTTGAATGTGACAGGTTTCGATCGGGTCGGCAGGGACCTTTCGATTCACTCAATACCTGTAACACAAGGTTAGATCTGACAAAAGCTTGAGAAATAGTAAAGTAACTAAAAAATTGAAGACTTCCCTTTATTAGCTTAAACAAGACTTTATTAATCAATTTCCCTAATTTGATTTATAAATTACCGTTTTACAGCTCTTTGAATTAAGAAAGTTCAAGTTTAGAATCAATGAATACGTATCGCAAAATTAGATGCATTGGGTCTTATTTGCAGATGTGGGTCAGTACCTTTCGATCCCAATGCTTTCAACCTAGTCGAAAGATGTCGTGTTGAAACTAGTATGCTTCTGTCTTTTTCGAAAGGATTGATTATGTTTTCCTCCTCTATGTTGCTTGATAAGAGCTTTCGACTATGTCAATAGGCTTTATTCAATGCTTTCAAAGATGTTGAGATGTTGATGATTGCTTCCAAACTTTGCCTGTGACTTGTAGCGAAACCTCCCTGGACAATATTGGCTTCGACCAGTTTGAAAGGCTTTGTTTAGATTTCGAAAGAGTTATTCCGACAAATGCATGCTTTCGAGTGGTTTGAGTGAACGAAAACCTCTAGTTTCAAAAGGTTTGGCGTGTATTTAATGAGTTGACCTCCATTGTCATTAAAAGGTACGACATCAACTAGTTCATAAGGTCTTCAATCCTATGGAATCACCTACTTCGAAAGGTGGTCACCGAAGGTGGAAGTGTACTTTCAACTCCTTCTACCCCTTAGAAAGGTAAAGAACCTTTTGGTTTTTGGCTGTAGCATTCTTTTGATCTCTTCGAAAGTTTTTTAAGCTTTTGGAATTTGGCTCTAGCATCCCTTCGACTCTTTCGAAAGGTTTGGCTGGAGTCTTTTCCTCTTGTTCTTCTTTATCGTCTGCTCAAATAGTTTCGACTAAGTAAAAAGGATTTTTTGGTAACATGAGTATACTTAAAAAGTTAAGATAAGTAGCTTAATATTCTTCAAGTATTGAAAAGAGTAAGTTGATTTGTGAATAAAATCGTTTGAAAAGGTACTTTAATACAAGTAAATTCAAGGTGGTTTCAATTAATGACAATATTAATCAAAGAGGATTAATGTTTGATCATGTGCTTAATGATGCTTCGTTTCCATATGAAATTGAATCTCTAATTTGTTTGTTTGTTTGTTAGTTAAATAATTAACTATCAAATTTTGGCCATTCTTAAGCCATCGATTGTTGGTTCGGAAAGACATGGATCAGATATATTATCTGACTTCGAACCGGCATAAGCGTTCGAATTGAATACATCTTGAAGATGATCAAAGACGAAATTCTTTGAAGTGTAAGGGTTACTTGCTACTAATCCTGAGGGTGATGAAAAAAATGTAGTAGAAGTAGTGCCTTTGTTTTGTTTATATCCTCAGCAAATTATATATATGAATATTGGCATTGCATTGTTTCCTCGAGGCCAGTGTTAGAATTCCAAGTGGGATTTGCTGAAATGGTAAAACGTAGCGTCGATCCTCACACCTAGTAATGACTAAAGTAGGGAGGTGCTGGTCGGCTAATCGAGCTGCTCCTATTAAGGTATGATCATTATCTAGATCGGTATTTATGGATTTATGTATGCTAGTGTTTCGGTACGGTAGTTGGCCAGCAACCGAGGTTTATCATATTTGGTACTATCTAGAAGGGATAGTCCAGTCCTAAGTAGCAGAGGTGCAAATGTTTTGCAGCCTTGGTACATTTTCTCAAGATTTGTACTATAAGGAAGGTAGACCCTTACCATTTCATTGTATGGGATTCAATCTCCAATACGTGCTTTTAGACTTAGTTGTATGCTTAATATGCTAGAATGCGAGATGTAAGCATTCCAGTTATGTTATTTATTTTTTTAAACCGTGGACATTATTATAATATCACTAAATTTTCTTTCTTAAAGTTGTTTGGTTATTATAAGGTGAAAATCTATTTATTTTTATGTGTGGCATGGTCATACAAGATACCTTTATTTTGAAAGTTTTTATGACATTAAAAGTCTATATGATTTGTGCTTCTCCAGTTGGTTTACTAGTCTGATCTGGGCGTTATTTTCTTATAACGCTCAGGTCAACCCGATTATATTTTATATGTAGTTTTGGATGCTTTAGAGCTTCAGGAGATGAGTAGGATGCCACTAAGACGTATCCATGTAAATTTTATTTACAGTGCATTTGTAATTTTGTATTTATCAGCATTTTTGAGGACTTGTTATAACTGTCTAAGCCGATGGTAGGTTAGCAACTATGATTTATATATGTATATCATAGTTTTCTTTTGTAATGCTCATTAGAATATTATATATTACTCGTCACATTGTGAGATTCTGTTCTGCCTTTTATTTTTTCCTACCCTAACAATCTGTCTTTTTGGTAATTAGATATGCGGCATGTGAATACCTTGTATGTATTAGTGTCGACTTCTATGGATCGAAAAGGTGGGACATTACATATATTTTTCTCTAACTCGTTTATAAAGGCCATTAATCTTATACTTAAAACTAAAATTAGACAAGGTAGATTTATCTATTTTTTATTCTAAAATGAAGTGTCCAGGCCAGGCTTTGATGCAACTAGTGCTCTAACTCATCTGACATGAATCTTTCATGAGGAATAGTTAAATTAGAATATCAAAACCGAGTATAGCATCCGAATTGTGATTTCTATAAGTGACCATTTTTAACAGTCGACTATCGAGCTTAGCCAATTATTATCTTTGTGACGACCCAGAATTTTTAACAGTTTAAGATGGAATTATAAATTGATTTGAAAATATTTAAAAGTTAATTTTTAACTTCAATTCAAATATTATTATTAATGGCAATTCAGTTATTCGGTATAATAAATGAAATTGGATAAATTATTGAATTCTTCAGTTTTAAGCCTGTTAAAATAATTTGAAGGCTTATAAAATTTATAATAAGGACACTGAAAATAATAGACTGGTTGAAATTTAATTTGAAGTTAATTTTTTCGGTTTTAATAATATATCGTTTAAATCAACATTTAAAATAGCCTTCCGAGGCACAGTCTCAGAATTCGACGAAACCAGTTCCATTGGATCCGTAATAGTTAGTTATTATCAGATTTCAATTTTCGCAGCCATCGGAGTTGTCGTTTGACCCTGGTAGCTCAAAACGCTTAGATTTATTTTGATCTACTTAATTTCATATCGACCGTTTGATTCCGTAACTCACACATACGTTCAAATAGCCTCCGAAACACGTTCCTTTGGTTCAGAACGCGGGTAAAGCCTTATAATCGCCTGGCGGCATGTTTGGTTCAGGCACGACATCAAACTCAGAAAAAAAATCAATTTGCGGGTTCGAGGCGATGTCGGCTTGTAGTTGATTCAATTAGGTCTTCGATTGTTGGTGATTGGGTTGCGGTATTGAAGGCAAACGGGTATTTGGGTTGTGGATTGCAGAGGGTGGTTGCGATTATCAGACTGTAGTAGTTCGAATTTTGGTTTCATGGGTCACGACTTCAAGCTCTGATTGAGGGAGGCGATGTTGGGTCAGTTATTCGGTTCGATTGGTTTGAAGGTAGGTGCATGAGTTGTTCAGGTGAAGCCAGAAAGTTTACAGTTGAACTGATTACTGATACTATTGAATATGCGATGAATGTTGTACGTATGTATGGAGGAGGTAGAGTCTGCTGTGTCAATACAGTATGAGGTTTTAGGGTTGTGGACTATTGTAGATGAAACTTGTATTGAAGTGGTGGAGGAGTTAAAGTGTGGTAGGTTGGTATTGATGGCAAATGTTAGGTGATGGAATAGAATGGCTGGTGTAGACGAGGCAGGCACTGTGAACAACAGAAGTGGGAGAATGCAGGCAAGTATGCGGAGAATGTTGGTTGTACCATGAAGGGTTGGAAGTTTGAATGGTCTAGAGATGTTGCTGGAGTATTTTGTAAGTTGAATTGTGCAAGTGAATTGAAGAGGAGAGGGATAAGGGTGGAGTTTGGATGATTTAAGGGGGGATTGCTGGATGTATTGGTGCTTGCAGAGACGTTTTGTGAATGAATAGTGGTTATAGGTTTGGTGTCGAGGAGTGGAAGCTATGGAATATGTTTGAAATGTGTCGAGGAGTGGAAGCTTCATGTCCTGGAAGGCGTTGTAGCTTATTTGGCTAGGGTTCGATGGATGGAAGGAGGAAGCACAGAATTAATCTTGGCAAGTATCTTTGATTTGATTGAACTCGAGTGCAGCTAGAGTTCGGGTTTGGGGTCGTGCCATTTTGAGGGGTTCACGAAGGCAGTTCGAGCTAGGGATTAACGTTCGAACTGACGAATGTAATGAAGGAGAATCAAGGTGGTCGCGTTCTGGGTTGAAGTATGCGAAGTCGAGGAGCAAAGATTGTAGGCGAATCTGATTTTAGGCAGTGAACTTTGGTGCTCGAAGTTGCTGGTTCTGAAGGAAGCAAGCGCTGCTCGGCGACAGACATAAAGGTAGTGTTGACTATAGGTTATGGTGATGATTGGTTTGGTGGAGTGGATGGTTTGGCAGTTAATCACGGTTTGAAATCGAAAGGGAAAACAGGCTAGTTGGAATGGATTGCAAACAGCAAAACAAAGGTGAGTAAATCTCACGCTTTTGGATTTCTATTTGAATTTAAATAGTTAAATTTAAATGATTGGCTGCATGATTAAAATGGTTAGATATGCACTGATGATGATGTGACTTTGGTTATGGTTGGTTTTCGAGGTCATTATGGTTTGACTCGAAGTATTTGGACTTTAAATTGTGTTAAACTTAAATCACAAATAAGATAATGGTTTCGTTTTAAAGTTATAAGGGTTTGATGATTGTGATCCATTTAAAATAATAGGATAATTAAAATGGATAATTAATTAATTCAATTAATTAATGGGTTGGGTTGATAAATTCAATAATTAAAGATTTAAATTAATTAATTCAGGATTAAGTTAGTTAACGAAGTTATTTGAATGATAAAAAAAAATCATTGGGTGAGTTGATAAGTATTTACTTAATGTAATTAATAAAATATAATTATTTGTGTAATGAATCAAGAGATTAATTAAGGTAATTAATTAAGAAATAATTTATTTATTAAACAAAATAAATACAAAGTTGGATAATGACAGGATGAGATTAACCAAGAGTGATTAATATGGGTGGTTAATTATTTAATGTAATTAAATTAGATTAGGACAAACTAGAATGTAAATGAGAAATTATTAATTGATGTAAATAATGGTTGATTAATTTAGATAAATTAAACAATAATAATTGATGCATGAGGAATAATTAATAAGGGATTAAGGATTATTGTAATTCATGAAGTAATTAACATTACTTAATGATCTTGATTGAGACTAATTAATATTATGAAGTTAATTTAAGATACTTGCTTGAACGTAATTGAAATAATTAGTCCAAGGGATTAATTAAGATGGATAGTGAAGGGTTGACTAATTAACTGATTCGGAATTAATTAGTATTGAATGAAGAAATCTAAATGAATGTGGTTTGGAATTACTGAAAATTAATTTGTACGTGATTACGCATTGCTTATGTATGGCTGAATGGTATTGGATGCTTTGAGATGAGTTGATATCTCTAATATGAAATGTTGTATATTTCATTTGGATAGTTTGGGTTAGGATGACATGGGTTTTGAGGAGACCGGGACCGGGACCGGGTATTAGGAAATACCCGAAACCACTTTGGATTAAAAATAAATTGATGTATAAATCAATAGACTGGAAGGTAGTGATTTAAGTGAATTGGGTTATTTTATCTAAGTTTGGTACTTAGAAATTTATATGTGAAATAAGCGTTGTCTATAGCGAATTGTGAATTGGTTAAATTAATAAAAGTTACCCCGGGTTTATATAAGTTGTTTGTTTGGTACTACATGTTATATGGGTTTACTCACGCTGGTTTCCAGCCTGACCCGGGTGTTACTTTGGTGTAATGCTCGGGTCAGACCGGGTATTACAGATTTCCAGGTAGGTACGTTCTGGAGCTCAGGAGGCGAGCTGGATGGCAAGAACGCATAGAATATTTCTGCTATAATTATATAATTGTAATTCTGAGGTAATTTGATTGTATATGACCAACATTTGAATATATGTGAAACTCTGATGTATTAAAATGTAATCGACAAATATAGTATTCTTTTGTAAGCTATTATTTATTATTATATTTTATCCGCTGCAAATGTGAGATGTTTGGTGTTTCTGTTCTTCTTCTTCTATCTTTTTCTTCTTTTCCACAACTATCTGGAATTTTTGGGTTCGAAAATTCCGGGTCGTTACATTTGGTATCAGAGCTGAAGGTTAAGCGATAACCTTGGCTCTGGTGGGGATTACTCATTGAATAGAATCTGTAGTACTCTAGAATGAGTTGAGTGTGTGTGTGTGTGTGTGTCTATATATATATATATATATATATATATATATATATATATATATATATATATATATATATATATGAGAGCATACTTGTTATTTGCTTATAAAGATTTTTAATGATTTTATATAGAAATATATTTTGATATATATGACAATATTCCCTTCTAATGAATATTTAGGTGATTGGTTGTTAAATTATTGGAATTAAGTTAAGAAGAAATATAAAATACGACCAAATTGAAACTTATAATTAAAGTTGAAGAATGAACTTATATAACGAAATGGAATTTGAAATATAGATTGTGAATGTAATTTATAAATTGAAATAAACTTCATAAATAAATGAGATTATAATTTGAAATAGAATTCCAGAGAATACTTGAAAATAAAGTAAAATGAAAATGCCAGAGTAATGTTTAAATAAGAATTGGATGGATTGGGAATTTGAAATTTTTGGGAAAATAATAGTATTATTTTAAAAAAATATATTTTTGTGTTGAATTTGAAATCTGGGAGATTTTAAATTAAAAATATTTGGAAATGTTTTTAAAGAGATAAAAGCATTGAACTCTTTCAGTAACCGGAAAATAACGTCGATGATGACTGCAGCATTATCAATGTATATTTTCGAGTTTCTAGAAGAGAAATTGCTACCAAATTGTTTTACATTGGAATTATTTGTGAACTGGGTTTGATTTTGAAATTCAAAAGGGGTAATTGAATTGGCCAAAGAATTTTGGATATAGTTGAATTCTAAGGTGATATTGAAATTTTGGAAATTTGTTCAAACTCTGGAATCTTGATTTAAAATGTTTATGGAATAATAAAAATATATTGGCTAAATAAAATGTATAATTTCGAGTTAAAAGAAAAATGTGAATATAATTGACTATTAATAGAAATTGAAAATTGAAATTGTAATTAAAGTTGTACAAGTTTAAAGATCAAACGGAATTTGATTTGGAGTTGGAAGGAAATTGAGAATCAATTCAGTTTGAATTGGGCTTAAATCAATTTCAAGGAAAATTGAAGATTATTCAATTTGGAATTGGGTCAATTTAAATAGAGTGGGAAATTTAAATTGAAACGTTGGGGAAGTGAATAGTTTTGACTCTAGACTATTTTCAATATAAATTGTCTTAATATAAACTTATTTTTTTCTAAGTTATTAAATATATACAACCTTTCTTTCTTAAAGCCAAATTATTTTATACTTGTTTTACAATCATTTTTGGAGCTATTTAACCATTTTTCAGCTGTTTTCTAAACTAATTACTATTTTTCAACTATTTCACAAACTAATTTCTATTTTACAACTATTTTATAATTATTTAAAATTTGTGAAACTATTTAACTATTTTCCGACTATTTTACAATTAGTTAATTATTTTACAGCTGTTTTGCAAACTAATAATTATTTTTCGGCTACTTATCTATTTTTAAATTTTCGAGCTATTTCCTAAATATAAACTGGTCGGAGTTCAAACTGTTATTGATTAAATACCCAACTGGGATAAGAATTGAGTTAATAATCCAAATGGGGATTAAGGAAAATGTGAATAAGTGAATGAAACTTTAAGTGAATGTGAATAGAAAGGATATTGATGTTGGAAAGAGTAATCAAATTTGAATATTTGATTTTGGGTGAACAAAGTTATATCTTTGTCATATATTCTTCCCTTGTTGAATCTATTGATAGAAGAAAAAGGATTTTGGAAGTGTTTGAAGTATAAAAGGAATTTTATACCAGTTTAAAGTGATCCAAATATAATTGATTTTTGAATCAATTGAAGTGAATCTGAGCTTGATTGGATTAAAAATAAATTGAATGTAAGCACTTGAGTAGTAAGCCATTAGAATTGAATGTAATGGTATATAAATTGGTTGAAAACAGTGGTGTTAGTTTTCAAATCATATAAAGTGCTTGTGGAAGTTATTTAGAATGCATTTCTTTTAGAATTGATGTGTTGTAGTTGTTTAAGCAAGAGAAATGTTATAAACTTCATATATATGGCACTTACATATTTAAATTGAGTAAGTACAGGTACCTGAAGACTGTTTGGTTGGTTTGGATTGCGCTAATTGCTTAAATTAATAAGCTGCTTGCTTAAAATGCTAAATAAGGTACGCCTACGCAATAAAATTAGGAAATATGAACCGTTTTTTGCTTTTTCCGGCCGGGTGGGTCGATGTATCAATATTTATATCTCTTGTCAAATTGCAAAAGCTCCTTCGTATAAAGGAGACTCTACCAAAATTTTCTAAAAATTTTGGGAATTAGGAAATTTTTGGAAAAATTTTGAAAAAAAAATTGGTTAACGACAAACCGTTTTCAAATTGAAAATTTAAAGTAAATCAGTAGATAAAACTAATTTGAATCGGTTATAAATGAAAAATAAAATTTAATATTCAGAAGTGAAGACAAATTGAATTCATATGGAAGGGGAAAAACTAATTTTTGAAATAGATATGAAACTTATGTAGGGAAATGTATACAATGATTTGGAAGAGTTACAATTGGATGTTATTGCTTGGTAAGATATGCAGGTAGTAAAAAAAAAGGGGGAAAAGAAAATTGGATTCGATTCCAAAAGATAAATTTGTATTGCCCGATAAAAAAGGTACGTATTTAAATTTCTAAATGAGATTGGATTGGGTTTTTGGATGTAGCCACTTGGCTTTTGTTTTCTTTCGGTATTTGGGAGCCCGTAGAGGCCTTTTGTAGTAGTACCGCGCTAGCCGCGCAAAGGAGACGCCGGCAAAAAATTTCGGAAATATTAGAGAGTTAGAAAAATTTTGAGAAAATTTTGATAATTCAAAATTTGGTTTTAAATTTAAATTTAAACGATTGAGTGAGGGGTGTTGTTTGAAACCATGGAAGGTTGTAGGAAGTTGGTTAAGGTGATAGTGGGTCTTTAATAAAGGATAGTTGGTAAGACTGTTGAAGTGTGGGTTTTGGGAAAAAGTAAACGGGTATTGGTCCATTTTTCCTAACTAGTAATTTCGGGGATGAAATTCTTTTAAGAGGGAAGGAATGTGACGACCTGGAAATTTTAACGATTTAAAATGGAATAACAAATTGATTTTAACATTTGAAATTGGGTAAATTGTTGAATTTGAGATTCTAAGCCTGTTTAAAATAATTTGAAGGCTTGTAAAATCTATAATGATGATACTGAAGATAATAGGATGGTTGAAATTTAAATTAAAGTGACTTGTAATTGAAAATTGAAATTGTAATTAAAGTTGTACAAGTTTAAAGATCAAACGGAATTTGATTTGGAGTTGGAAGGAAATTGAGAATCAATTTAGTCTGAATTGGGGTTAAATCAATTTCAAGGAAAATTGAAGATTATTCAATTTGGAATTGGGTCAATTTAAATAGGAGTGGGAAATTTAAATTGAAAAGTTGGAGAAGTGAACAGTTTTGACTCTAGACTATTTTCAATATAAATTGTCTTAATATAAACTTATTTTTTTCTAAGTTATTAAATATATACAACCTTTCTTTCTTAAAGCCAAATTATTTTATACTTGTTTTACAATCATTTTTGGAGCTATTTAACCATTTTTCAGCTGTTTTCCAAACTAATTACTATTTTTCAACTATTTCACAAACTAATTTCTATTTTACAACTATTTTGTAATTATTTAAAATTTGTGAAACTATTTAACTATTTTCCGACTATTTTACAATTAGTTAACTATTTTACAGCTGTTTTGCAAACTAATAATTATTTTTCGACTACTTATCTATTTTAAAATTTTCGAGCTATTTCCTATATATAAACTGGTCGGAGTTCAAACTGTTATTGATTAAATACCCAACTGGGATAAGAATTGAGGTAATAATCCAAATGGGGATTAAGGCAAATGTGAATAAGTGAATGAAACTTTAAGTGAATGTGAATAAAAAGGAAATTGATATTGGCAAGAGTAATCAAATTTGAATATTTGATTTTGGGTAAACAAAGTTATATCTTTGTCGTATATTCTTCCCTTGTTGAATCTAATGATGGAAGAAAAAGGATTTTGGAAGTGTTTGAAGTATAAAAGGAATTTTATACCAGTTTAAAGTGATCCAAAGTTTTAAAAATTATATATATCTGTGTGTGTGTATATATATATATATATATATATATATATAAAGGATCTTACGATGATTTTGGAAAGGGTTTGGGAACTTTTGGATTTGGGAAAGACTTTTGATGTTTAGGTAAAATCAATATGAGAATTTGGAAAGCCTAGTTTGTGAATTATCGATTTTGGGATAATCGATTTTTTGTAAAGGAGCTTTGTATGATATCATACTAGGTTTATGATTTGAAAATACTATATGTGTATAGTATAAAATATTTTGATGACGGCTCTGGGGAAAAAGGCGCTCCCTTGAAATGAACTTCTCAGGAGTGCCACAGGGTGGTGCTGCCTTGAGCCCAAGGGGGGTTCTAAAGTTGATCCTTTGAGGAGTCCGGACAAAACTAGTTCCTGTGGATTATGAGTAGTGTATACCATAGCGAAAGTCGTGTGTGCCGCTGAGAGCCAACGGTCCGCGTTTGATTTTATATCGAGAGACTGCGACCTATGTAGGAGTGGAGAAGTTTCATTTCGACAGCGAAATCAGAGGCCGCAGAGAGCCTGCAGTTACATGGACTTTTGCTACGACGGCAACGTAACCCTGGATGTAACTGTGATCTGTTGTATGGGATCCATGGCGTAATCGAGAGGCCACGGAGAGCCTGCAGTTACGTGAACTTTTGCTGCGATGGCAACATAACCCTGGAGTGTAACTCTGACCATGGATGGGGGTGATGGTTTCCAGAGCATTCTCACCAAAGATATTTCCTCTATTTCAAAATGCTTTCAATTTTAAAAAAAATTATTTTTCAAGTATTTTCACTAGTTGTTGAAAACGAGTTTACCAAGTACTTATAGATTTTCAGTCCTACGCCTGATCAACGTATGACTGAATTTCTGTGAGAACAAGGATGGATTGGTTGAGGCATCGAGTTATAAAATTATTTTTATTAGAAGCTAATTTAAATAGTATTATCTGAATTTAAAAGAAATTCTAGAATTTTAAAATAAAGGGGAATCCAAACTGGAATTATAAAATAGAATTGGACTCGGGAAATTTAAATGAAGCGATTCTTTGTAATAAAATTGAATAAAAAAAATGGAAGTAAGCTAATTAGCTAAATAATTATTTAATTGGGTATGTTAAGAAAATTTAACTCGGTTAACTAAAATGGATTTGTATCAATAATGGAGTTTGGAAATGAATTCGAATTATAAATAGAATTCGACTTGGGTTTGATAATGGATTAATTAAAAGGAGATGTTGTAAAAAATAAAAAAAAATAAAGTTGGATTGAAAATGTGATGGTTTGAATTACAAATAAAATTCAAAGTTGATTTGAATAATATTTAATGAAATTTGCAAGTAAATTGGATATTAGGGAAGTGATTATAATAGAAATGGTTTGAGTTGCAAAACAAAACCCAGGTGAATAGAAATAAATTAAGAATGGTCTTATACTAATAAAATAAATTCGATAACGAGTTAAGCAAGTAAATTAAAAATTTTAAACGGGTTAATTGTATTTAATAATAAATGGATGGAGTCTGATTGAATAAAAACTAATTCAAGTTGTGATTGGAATTGGATTATCAGACTGAACTTAAATTTGGTGGTATATTAATTTGAAGTATAAATAAGTTAAGTATGTATCTGGATATTATTTTGATAAATTGAAATGGTGAGTTTAAAATTAAAATTGAAAAAGGATGGGCTAACTGAATTTAATGGAAGTTGATTAAATGAGGATCAAATAGAAGTAAACTTAAGTTTGATGTTGGAATAAGTTAAAGTAAATTAACTTAAGTTTAAATTTTATGAAAGCTTGGCTTCGAATAAGAGTGAAAGCCATTAAATAAAGCTTGGATTTAATTAATTTGGGAATGGCTAGTAGTATACAAGAATGAAATATGTCGAGCTAAATGAATGGTTGGTTAATAAATTAAAAATGAAATTAAATTCAGAATGAGTTGAAATTAATTTGAAAGTAGTTATAAACTGAAATGAATACTTTATCAAGCAAATATTGTCAAACTTGCATGGAATGAATTGTTGTTTGTCGTAAATGAATGTAATTCAAACCTTATGGGTTGAGAGAAGTAAAATAACTTGATTTGGAATCAATTGAATGGAATATGAGCTTGTTTGGATTAAAAATAAATTGAATGTAAGCACTTGAGTTGTAAACTATTAAAATGGAATGAAATGGCATATGACTTGGATGAAAGCATTTGAATTAGCTTTAAAAAGTTAAATAAATCGCTTATGAGGAGCGTTTGATACTTGTTGTTTAGGTAATACGTGTGTTTAGCTGTTGAAAGTGAGTAAATGCTAATAAATTCTCTATATGTGGCACTTACATATTTAAATTGAGTAAGTACAGGTACCTGAAGGCCGTTTGGCTGGATTTGGATTGTGCTATTTGCTAATTAATAAGTCGTTTGCTTAAAATGCTGTAACGACCCAGGATTTTTATTAATTAAAATTTGAATATTTAATTAATTTTAAATATTAATAAGTGAAATTTATAAGTCAAATAAATTTTTATTTGAATTATTGGATTTAATTGAATAATTAAATCGATAATTTAATATGTTAAGTTATGGAAATAATTGAAAATTGAGTTAAATATGATTGAAAATGATTTGTAAAATTTTATTTTATCATATGGAAGTTAGAATGATATTTTAGAACTTTTAAAATGGAATTAAAAGTTTATTTGTGAAAATTGAATATTTTAATATTAAAATCGACTAGTGAAAATAGCCAATTTTTGAACAGTCTCAGAATTGAACGAAACCAGTCCCATTTGATCCATAATAGTTAGTTATTACCGGATTTCAATTTTCGTGTCAATCGGAGCTATCGTTTGATCGTGGCAGCTCGAAACGCATCGAATTGTTTTTAATATTAATTTGGCGAGTTAAAATAGCCATTTTTCAAAAAGTCTCGGATTTCGACGAAACCAGTTTCATCGGATCCGTAATGTGATATTATTGTAAGGTTTCAAATTTCGTGTCAATTGGATTTACCGTTTGTCCGGTACAAATTAAAACGCCTAGAAAATCGTTTAAATCGGTTTAAATTAAATTGAACGTTTATTGCCATAACTCGCACAGATGTCCGAATTAGCTTCCAAAACCTGTTCCATTGTGTCCGGAACGCGGGGTAAACCATAGAAACGCTGGTTACGGCGCGTAAATCGGAGTTCGGAATTTCCGGGATGAATAGTGTCGATCGTTTCTCTATAAATAGCACCACCCCTTCATAAATTAAAAAAAAACCTAATATACTAAACCCTAGCCGCCAGTGCCCCATGAACGGTCGAAATTCTCTTAACTTCTTCCCCTCCGATCTCTCAATCCATCAACAATCGTTAGAAACTTTCTAAATGAAAGTTGTAGAGGGCAGTGTAATTGATATATCCAACGGCTATGATCGTGTTTAGAGCTTCGGATTGGCGGCAAATCGAGCTAGAAGCCCTGCAGTTGCGCACGCGTTTCCATGAAGAGGAGGGGGCCGAGCTCCTGGGGATTGAGGCCGAAGGTGATGTTGGTGACGAGCTTTCTAATGGCGTCACCTGATCGATTTTTTATCAAGCGAGTTAGTCGCGATTCCTAACCCTAGTTTTGATCTATGGGTTCACGTATGCGCGTGTGTTACTGGGCACGTTCGAACGAGATGGAAGAAAGGGGAGATGCAACGCACGGCCATGATCTGTAGTTAGGAAATGCACGGCCTTGATTTGAGTTAGGGTTTAAAATTTTGATTTATGTTGTAATTTTTATATAAAAACTCGTGTAACTTCAAATATTTGTAACTTTTTCATACGAGGTCGAAAACGCGCGAAACCAGTTGCGTTGGAATCGTATGAACGAGCACTACGCGAGGGAATTGGATTGGAGTCGTTTGGAGTTAGTGAAAATTTTGGGTAAAATTAAACGTCCGTTTAATTTTATTCGAAATAAATCGCTAAAACGGAATTTAAATCAAGGTGAGAACTTCTCACTCAATCGAATCGGTTTCGATTTTATTTTGAATAGTTAGATTTAAAATATTTGAATGCATGTTTGAATGATGATTGTTATCTATTGATTGTTAAAATAGACATTATGCGCCGTTAGTAAGCGGATGTTATTTAATAAAAACATATACCGCGAATATTTCATAAACAGTGAAATTGGTATTATATATAATATCAATATATATATATTGGCATATGTATATATTGGAGTTATTGATTTCCCGCATTTTTTGTTTAGCGGATGAGACCCTATTGCGCCGTCTATTAAGCGGA
Source organism: Allium cepa (assembly GCA_030765085.1). Classification (NCBI taxonomy): domain Eukaryota; kingdom Viridiplantae; phylum Streptophyta; class Magnoliopsida; order Asparagales; family Amaryllidaceae; genus Allium; species Allium cepa. The sequence goes on along the minus strand of CM060937.1, from coordinate 868,860,493 downwards.
TAATATTTAAATCCCATATACCGCGATAATTTCGTACTGGAGCGAAATTGGTATTGTGCTAATGTTTGTGGATGCAGGAAAACAGGTTGGAGGGATCCAACTGGATTCCTCAACAGTTTTTATTTGATTTCAGATATTTTGATATTTGATGGATTATCATATTGATATATGATATCGTTGTTGTCGTGATTGACTATTTGATATGTAGCATCATTGGGCCAAATTTTGGGATTTTTAAAATGATTTTTAAAAGTGATTTTTGAAAGAAAACGTTTATAAAATATTTTTGGAATTGATCCATTTTAAATAAATAAGCGTATAATTTTTAATGTTATAAAAATTATGATTTTTGAGAAATATAGTAAAAGGCTGATTTTTGAAGATATGGGGTTAAGGATTTTATAAAATAGTTAAATTGGGATTTCTGAATTTATTATAAAATTTGAAATATAGGATTTATAAAATTGATTATTTTATAAATCAAAATGGTGAAATTATAAAAGGAGATTAAAGATGTTTTAAAAGAAGAATATAAATTGATTTATATTAAAGATTGATAAATTGATATTTATAAATGAAAATATTTGAATTATAAAACGAGTTTTTATAAGTGTTTGAATGAAGTGAAAATGAATTTCATAAATGAATGAAATTTATAGAATTATAAACGGTGAAGTTATAATTGGAATTTCATAAGCAGTAGGTTTATAAAATTTATAAAGTTATTGAAAGAATAGGTTTGGATAAATAATTGAATCTTATAAATTATAAGATTTATAATTATGAAGTTCAAAGGAACGATTTTTCAAACAAATAAATTATAAGTATTTCACTTATGATATGAACCTTTAGTTTATAATTGAGTTATAAATCGGATAGGTTAATAAAGGAATTTTAAAAAAGGAAGTTGTTATAGAATAAAAGAAATGGAGTTTATAAACGTTGTTTTATAAATTCGTAAACAACTTATTTTGATAAGTAAATTGTTATAACTTATTTATGAAGTTATATTCACGTTTTAGATAGTGAATAATCCTTTGAAACAAAATGAATAGAAATGATGAAATTGGTTAACGTAGTATATTCACGTTTTTGAATAGTGAATAATATGTTAAAGAAATTGTTTTGAATGTGATATTTTAAACAGAATTAAAACAATCTAACGATGTTTTAAATGCATTGAGATTCGAAACCATAGATTTCAACATTTATTGTTGAAATAGACGTTTTCGAGAAATAGAAGGAAATGGTGGACTATAACACTATTGTTATAGTAAATGATTTCCGAAAGGAAATGTTTTGTATAGTATTGGGATTTATATATCTATTTTAAAATTCAAATCCCTATACTAGTGATTTTGGGTTGTCGTAACAATGTTTTACGCAACATTCGTTTTGGCCCAAATAAATATGTTTAAAAGAATGATTTCCTTAAAGAATGAAATATATACTTAATTTTGATTGAAGTATATTGAATATTTTCCAAGTGTTGAAAATAAATAAAATTTGTGAATTACTTATTAAATAAGTATGGAAATGTTTTCCAATATAAAGTGAATACTTTGAGAATTTATCTTTTTGAAGATAAATTGAAATGAATAATTGAAATCGTATATGCATGGATATTTTGAATATATAAATTCATTAGGGAATTTATAAATGAAAAGAAGAATTTGTTTAAAAATAAATATTGATTTATTTTTGAAGTGTGAAATTATATATCTTATAAAGATATTTTGGAAAATAAATAATTTGGAAAATTATTTGGAATCTGGTGATGTGTGCATGTCAATTGATAGCTCAATAACCGACTATCAATATTTCCCTTTGAATGGGTAATTGATGTGATTTGTTTGAATGTGAATGCCACACTTATTTTTTTGAATAAGCGCTCACTATTCGGGTTAACCGGGAAAGGACCATGGGGTCGTATAACCCATTCCGAATATGTGATACGTCGTTGTGAATTGCATTGAAGATCGGTGTTGAAGACCCGGTATTTACGAGAGCGATAGGATGACCTGTCGATTGACTCTGCACCGAGTAGCTACGGTATTGAGTTCTCCATATGTGATGGTGAATCCGATCAGGATTGTGAATATCCGGATTGCAAGGACTTCTTTGTAAGTGCCTTCGGTTTTGTTCGAGCCCGGAACAGACTTGTATGGATTGTATGTCTGACATTACAAATTGAGATATAAAGCCGATTTCTTTCAAATATATTTCTGTTGGTGGCGAAGAATTTATTCTTTTAGCTTAACACCCTTCTCTGAGACGTACGAGCTTAGAGGTTATGTAGTTGAATGTTATCAGCGATATATTCCCAATTTGGTAATGTGACATGCTGAGTGTTGCTGTAAATGATCATTGTGTTGATTATTTGCGATAGGATCGTTTATTTGATCATCTATCTTGGTGATCATTTCTATGATCATTTGTTGACCCAAAGCATGGCTTTTGTATAAAGTATGTTTTTGTGGACGTGACTTCGTCGAGCCTCACACCCCGTGAATGGTCAAAACAGGAAAGATGCGGCAAGGTTATGAGGGGTAGCGCCCTTTAGGATGTGTGCATTTCCTTCTGGAAAAGGGTGGTATCATGGTATGGAGCCCAGATACTTACTCATGTTGAAAACACTTTGTTATGATTGTGTGAATTGATTGCGAGCGCTCGGTGAAAGGTCCCAAAGGACCGGGGGATGGCATATTCGGTCAGTTGTTACTCAGTTAGGGGTAACCCGGCCTTGTGTTGGTAGAGATCCGGTTTGGTTCTCGGGAATGTCCATCCAGAGGCATTCTCATGTGGCAATGGGAAGTTCCTTGGCCTGATCATTCGTTGGAAATCCAAAGAAACAATACGAGACTTGTACGGTTTTAGTTGTAGAACCTGCCATCTAATATGGTAGCTATTAGTAGGCATAATATAATGGTACCTATGCTGGCTAAGATTTATATTCTACTTTCGAAATGAATTTTTCTCTACACTATGCACTAGTAATAATATCAAATGTTCTTTTAAATGCGTATCAAGCATCTTTGACTATCATAAGGAGAAATCTTCTCCAAGTCTGCGTTTGCATTGTGTGTGTGGCAGGAGGTCTTATGGTAGTCTCATTTTTAAAAGCATTGCGAATTGAATTTAAAAATATTCCTCTATTTTGATTTTAAAGATAAATAAACTGTTTTGAGTTCTCACACCAGTCACATGACTGACTTGGAGTTTATTGTTTTCCTTCCTAAACTCTGGGTGCCCACCAATTTTCCACACGGGCAGTCAAGAGTTAGGTTTATCAGGATATTCTGGATATTCTGGAGTTGCTGGAGGCAAGATGGATGGCATGGCGTATTACTAGTTATATAGTATTTCTTTTTCCGCTGTTTGTTGATGTATGTTGTTGTACACTCTGATGTAATGTAATGTGATGTAATAACTGATATAGTTCTTTGTTTAAAGATTATTCATTTATTATTATATGTTGTTCCGCTGCGAATTGTGAGATTCTGTTGTTTTCTATTCCGTTCTATTTTCTTTCTGTTCTATTTTCTATTCTCTATCCTCTCTGTCTTCTTTTCTCTATTTTTCTATCTTCTTATCTCTTCTTCTACCTCTTTTCTGTCTTTCCTTTTTCTTAAACCATAACATTTCGGGTTTTTGGCCTTCGATTTCTCGGCAGTCGATAAAGTGAGTATCGATGTTGAATTTTCGAAAGTCGAAAATTTTCGGGACGTTACAAATGCTAAATAAGGTACGCCTATGCAATAAAAATAGGAAATATGAACTTTTTTTGCTTTTTCCGACCGGGTGGGTCGATGTATACGTATTTATATCTCTTGTCAAATTGCAAAAGCTCCTCCGTACAAAGGAGACTCTGCCAAAAATTTTCCAAAATTTTGGGAGTTTGAAATTTTTGAAATTTTTGGGAAAATTCAGTTAACGACAAACAATTTCAAATTGGAAATTAAAATAAATTAGTAGATGAAACTACTATGAACCAGTTATAAATGAAAGTTAAAATTCAATGATCGAGTTAAAGATGAATTGAATTCATATGGAAATGTGATAGACTAATTTGAAATAGGTATGAAACATGTGTGAGGGAATGTATAAAATGATTAAAAGGTTGCAATTGGATATTATTGCTTGGTAAGATATGCAGGTATTAAAGGGGAAAAGAAAATTGGATTTGATTCCAAAAGATAAATTTGTGTTGCCCGACAAAAATGTATGTATTTAAAATTCTGTATGAAATTGGATTGGGTTTTTGATGTAGCCACTTGGCTTTTGTTTTCTTTTTGGAATTTGGGAGCCCGTAGAGGCCTTTTGTAGTAGTACCGAGCTAGCCGCGCAAAGAAGACGCTGGCAAAAATTTTCGGGAATTTAGAGAGTTAGAAAATTTTGATAGTTCAAAAAGTTGGTTAAATTTAAATTTAAATGATTGAACGAAATGGCAGTATTTGAAACCCTAGAAGGTTTTAGGAAGTTGGCTAAGGTGATAGTGGACCTTTTATAAAAGATAGTTGGTAGGAAGTTGAATTGTGAGTTTTGGAAAAAAGTAAACAGGTATTGGTCCATTCTTCCTAATTGGTAATTTCTGGGACGAAATTCTTTTAAGGGGGAAGGAATGTGACGACCCAGAATTTTTAACAGTTTAAGATGGAATTACAAATTGATTTGCAAATATTTAAAAGTTAATTTTTAACTTCAATTCAAATATTATTATTAATGGCAATTCAGTTATTTGGTATAATAAATGAAATTGGATAAATTATTGAATTCTTCAGTTTTAAGCCTGTTAAAATAATTTGAAGGCTTATAAAATTTATAATAAGGATACTGAAAATAATAGACTGGTTGAAATTTAATTTGAAGTTAATTTGTTCGGTTTTAATAATATATCGTTTAAATCGACATTTAAAATAGCCTTCCGAGGCATAGTCTCAGAATTCGACGAAACCAGTTCCATTGGATCCGTGATAGTTAGTTATTATCGGATTTCAATTTTCGCAGCCATCGGAGTTGTCGTTTGACCCTGGTAGCTCAAAACGCTTAGATTTATTTTGAACGATTTAATTTCATATCGATCGTTTGATTCCGTAACTCACACATACGTTCAATTAGCCTCCGAAACACGTTCCTTTGGTTCAGAACGTGGGTAAAGCATTATAATCGCCTGGCGGCATGTCTGTTTTGGGGTTCGAAATTTCACGGTGCGACGCGAGATATTTTCAATATTTAAACAATCGTACGCGGTAAGCTTTCCCAAACGGTTATATTATCTCGTTCCCTTCTCTATATTCTTCACGCACGAAATCAAACTCATCAAAAAAAATCAATTTGCGGGTTCGAGGCGATGTCGGCTTGTAGTTGATTCAATTGGGTCTTCGATTGTTGGTGATTGGGTTGCGGGATTGAAGGCAAACGGGTATTTGGGTTGTGGATTGCAGAGGGTGGTTGCGATTATCAGACTGTAGCAGTTCGAATTTTGGTTTCATGGGTCGCGACTTCAAGCTGTGATTGAGGGAGGCGATGTTGGGTCAGTTATTTGGTTCGACTGGTTTGAAGGTAGGTGCATGTGTTGTTCAGGTGAAGCCAAAAAGTTTGCAGTTGAACTGATTACTGATACTATTGAATATGCACTGAATGTTGTACGTATGTAAGGAGGAGATAGAGGCTGCTGTGTCAATACAGTATGAGGTTGTAGGGTTGTGGACTACTGTAGATGAAGCTTGTATTGAAGTGGTGGAGGAGTTAAAGTGTGGTAGGTTGGTATTGATGGAAAATGTTAGGTGATGGAATAGAATGGCTGGTGTAGACGAGGTAGGCACTGTGAACAGCAGAAGTGGGAGAATGCAGGCAAGTATGGGGAGAATGTTGGTTGTACTATGAAGGGTTGGAAGTTTGAATGGTCTAGAGATGTTGTTGGAGTATTTTGTAAGTTGAATTGTGCAAGTGAATTGAAGAGGAGAGGGGTAATGGTGGAGTGTTGAATGATTTAAGGGGGGATTGCCGGATGTATTGGTGGTTGCAGAGACGTTTTGTGAATGAATAGTGGTTATAGGTTTGGTGTCGAGGAGTGGAAGCTATGGAATATGTTTGAAATGTGTCGAGGAGTGGAAGCTTTGTGTCCTGGAAGGCGTTGTGAGCTTATTTGGCTAGGGTTCGATGGATGGAAGGAGGAAGCACAGAATTAATCTTGGCAAGTATCTTTGATTTGATTGAACTCGAGTGCAGCTAGAGTTCGGGTTTGGGGTCGTGCCGTCTTGAGGGATTCACGAAGGCAGTTCGAGCTAGGGATTAACGTTCGAACTAACGAATGTAATGTAGGAGAATCAGGGGTGGTCGCGTTCTGGGTGGAAGTATGCGAAGTCGAGGAGCAAAGATTGTAGGCGAATCTGATTTTAGGCAGTGAACTTTAGTGCTCGAAGTTGCTGGTTCTGGAGGAAGCAAGCGCTGCTCGGCGACAGATGTAAAGGCAGTGTTGAGTATAGGTTATGGTGATGATTGGTTTGGTGGAGTGGATGGTTTGGCAGTTAATCACGGTTTGAAATCGGAAGGGAAAACAGGCTGGTTGGAATGGATTGCGAATAGCAAAACAAAGGTGAGTAAATCTCACGCTTTTGGATTTCTATTTGAATTTAAATAGTTAAATTTAAATGATTGGTTGCATGATTAAAATGGTTAGATATGAACTGATGATGATGTGACTTTGGTTATGGTTGGTTTTCGAGTTCATTATGGTTTGACTCGAAGTATTTGGACTTTAAATTGTGTTAAACTTAAATCACAAATAAGATAATGGTTTCATTTTAAAGTTATAAGGGTTTGATGATTGTGATCCATTTAAAATAATAGGATAATTAAAATGGATAATTAATTAATTCAATTAATTAATGGGTTGGGTTGATAAATTCAATAATTAAAGATTTAAATTAATTAATTAAGGATAAAGTTAGTTAACGAAGTTATTTGAATGAGAAAAAAAAATCATTGGGTGAGTTGATAAGTATTTACTTAATGTAATTAATAAAATATAATTATTTATGTAATGAATCAAGAGATTAATTAAGGTAATTAATTAATAAATAATTTATTTATTAAACAAAAAAAATACAAAGTTGGATAATGACAGGATGAGGTTAACCAAGAGTGATTAATATGGGTGGTTAATTATTTAATGTAATTAAATTAGATTAGGACAAACTAGAATGTAAATGAGAAATTATTAATTGATGTAAATAATGGTTGATTAATTTAGATAAATTAAACAATAATAAGTGATGCATGAGGAATAAATTAATAAGGGATTAAGGATTAATGTAATTCATGAAGTAATTAACATTACTTAATGATCTTGATTGAGACTAATTAATATTATGAAGTTAATTTAAGACACTTGCTTGAACGTAATTGAAATAATTAGTCCAAGGGATTAATTAAGATGGATAGTGAAGGGTTGACTAATTAATTGATTCGGAATTAATTATTATTGAATGAAGAAATCTAAATAAATGTGCTTTGGAATTACTGAAATTAATTTGTATGTGATTACGCATTGCTTATGTATGACTGAATGGTATTGGATGCTTTGAGATGAGTTGATATCTCTGATATGAAATGTTGTATATTTCATTTGGATAGTTTGGGTTAGGATGACATGGGTTTTGAGGAGACCGGGACCGGGTATTAGAAAATACCCGAAACCACTTTGGATTAAAAATAAATTGATGTATAAATCAATAGACTGGAAGGTAATGATTTAAGTGAATTGGATTATTTTATCTAAGTTTGGTACTTAGAAATTTATATGTGAAATAAGCATTGTCTATAGCAAATTGTGAATTGGTTAAATTAATAAAAGTTACCCCGGGTTTATATAAGTTGTTTGTTTGGTACTACATGTTATATGGGTTTACTCACGCTGGTTTCCAGCCTGACCCGGGTGTTACTTTGGTGTAATGCTTTGGTCAGACCGAGTATTACAGATTTCCAGGTAGGTACGTTCTGGAGCTCAGGAGGCGAGCTGGATGGCAAGAACGCATAGAATATTTCCGCTGTAATTATATAATCACTAGTACAAAATACGCATGTTGCTTCGCCTCATTTGCATCAGTTGTTACCACAACTGATGCAAATGGAAGTATTTGCATCGATTACGTTTTAACAACCGATGCATTTGCTATGTGGAAAGCAGTAGATAGTACAAAAATACAATTTGCATCGGTTACCGTCAACAACCGAAGAAAATACACCGATGAAAATAGTGTTAGTTGCATCAGTTTTATTTACAACTGGTGCAACTAACTTTATTTGCATTATTTTTTTTGTAGCTGATGCTAACGGTGGTTTGCCGCCCACTTATTTTCGTTTCCCGCTTCCCATCTTTCCTTAAGCCTAAATTCCAAATCAAACCGCTAATCTACGTACACAACTCCTCTTACTTCACCTTCAGATTCACATGCTTTCGAATTCCAAATCTTAGTTCACTGTAATCTAATTACGGTTATTCTTGAATTGTCGTCGAAGCTGATTTTTTTCCGCTAAATAGGATGCAACAGAATTCAAACTCTCATTTCATACTCAAATCTTTTTTTTTCTCGCATACCAAATTCGAGAATCTCCCACTAAAATTTGGAGTAAAAATCGAAAATTATTGTTATTTGGGGGGTTACGGCGGTGAATTTATTTGCAGAGAAGGTCGAAGCTTTGGGGAATTGGACGATTTGCTTGAGTTTGAGGCGACGCGTGGGCTCGACTATTGTTTGAAGGTGAGGTGTTCGACGATTGAGATGCTGTCAATTTCATGTTCGAAAGTCCTGGTAAGGATCGTCTTCGTTTTCAAAATTAATATTTTTATTTTGTTTATCTGCGTTTCCAAATCCCAGCCATGAGACTACATGGTTTTGGTGAATATGTGGAGGAACGCTTTATTTGCATACAGTGTTTGGTAGATGAGAAGATGATGATCAGAATATGGGATGTATTTAGGTTGTTCGTTAAATGTTTTTGATACAAACGATTGAGGTATCCATTATAAGCTGTGCCCTTTATGTTCATTGTAATTACTGTTGAACCTAGTCCCTGAGAACCCGAAAAAGATTTCAGATCAGTGGTTAAAGTTGTGGTTACTGGTTAGGCCAATTTTGGACTCGTTAAATTAAAAGAAATAACAATGTTGGGGTTTAAATCCATGATTTTGCATGTAACAGCCCAGTTTATTATTAACGGGCCACTACTATATCATTTGATAAAAATAACCTCACTTGCCTAACATGGCAGTGGCTCAACCGCTGGTTGGACCGAGATATCTTGAGGTTAAGCAGCAATGGTAAGACCAAATTATTCTGCTGTGATTTCTGTTTGTTTATAGTTCCTTGCATCGGTTATGTTAATTAAGCTTTGTAGACGACTGTTTATGATTGTTTGAATTTATGCATGCTACATTTCACTAGTATGTTTTTCTAGAATCATGTACCTCACTCCCAGCAAATAATACAATTACAAATAGATGACCGTCGATTTTCCCTTATCCTCGTATTTTTGATTGATTCAATTTATCAGCTTGTATGTTTTGCATAACGCATTGATGTTGTCAACCTGTATTTCTTACACATACTCTTATATGTCTTTACATTGAAATAAATAATGGTTATCTGAACCTGATTATCTCCTTTGATTCTTCTTTGAATTAGGATTTTCAAAGATGCATGAGTGAAGAATAAGCTTTCTAAACAAATACCAGTCATTTTCCCAAAGATATTTACTTATCTTTTACTGATCACATGCGTAGCTTGAGAAATACTTATGTGCAGCACATGTAATATCTTTTTAGTTAGTTTTTAAGAAATTAAAAACATATAAAACATTTGACATTAGCTGTCAAGCTTGTCGAATAATGGAAATAGTACCTTTGATCATATATTTAGCTGTAATATTTCAACTTTGTAGATGTATGGTACTGATACCCTCCGCCAACAAATGGATTAGGCCTGTTGGAAATGTTAGTGTCAAAAAAAATAAAAACGCTCAAGAAATACAATTAAAAAACTTTGGATAGTATATGAAAGCAACTAATTAAACCTCTGTGTTGCATCTCAGACTTTGCAATGGAACAAGAGTGGTATTTGACATAAAATATACCAAATCATTTAAAAGCAGCTTTTTTTTAGATTGAAGAAATACCCTTGACAATGTAAAGTCAACATTGTCCCATCAGAAGATCCCAGTTGTAGGGCATACAGTGAAGTTTGGTTATTATTATTTTTTCTTAAAAATTCATATGGATATGTCACCTCAAGTCAAAGCCAAATGAAGACTAGAAAATTGTAGAATAACTCGAAAGATGTTATGTATGAAATATTTTCGAACAAATGCAAACGATACTTGCTGATAACACGTAGAGGGTTGCTTGCATTTCTCAACTCTTTGGTACCTTCGTTATTGTTATCTTCAATTGTAATGATTTTCTCTAAAGATTCATTCAATTTCTATGGAATTTGTATTGCTATTTCTTATTGATATATTACATACTTTACTAAATGTTTGTTCACAGAACCTGAATTTGAAGTAGTATATTAGCATATATTTTTCTAGTTTGCACTTGAAGTGGCACTGCAATAGTCATTGTTTTTGTTTATCCACTACAAGAAAATGGTATATTTATTGCAAGAATAGACAGCGTTGGAATATATATTGCTGTCTTTGTTTAATTGTTAGTTTCTTAGCGTTGAATACAACGCATTATCTACGCCGTTAAAGTTTCCTGCGTCAAAACGAAAAAATGGGCAGTCCGTATTATTTCCCTCCCTCCAATTTTCATTACCACGAAATTCCATTTTCACTGCTCCAAAACCCTATATCATGGAAAGCTCCCCATTTTCATCGCTCATCAAAACAATCAAAACCTTACGCGTTCGAATCTGTCTTTCTTAGAATCCTACACTCCAAAGTCGTCTCTCTGTATCATTGCGAGTTCTGTCACTCTTTCAGGTACAGTAGTTTTGTTTAATCTCAATCGATGTTAATTTTACATTAAAATCCACGGTCTTTTGCTAATCGATATTATTAACTAGGATTTTGATTCAAAATCTGTGTTTGATTGTATGATGACCTACGTTTGATTTCAGCAAGAAAAAAAATTAGATATTTCAGCAAGAAAAAAATCCGTGTTAGATATTGAACTATAAGATATTGAATTGAAATTAGGTCTGAAGTTGTAGTTCACCAAGAAAAAAAATTAATTAAAAATTAAAATTTCAAGGTTGACTTTCATAACAATTATAGTCTGAGCTAGCTATGGAAGTTAACACCAAAAATCTGGAGAGAGTATGTGGCTTGAAGAGCAATCTGACCCATCTTCTAGCACATGTTCAGAAGGTATGGTTTCCAAGCAAATGCATAAAAAGGTGATTTTCCATTTGTTTCCGAAAACTTAAAAATGTTTAATACTTGATAGGAGTAGCTAATTTCAGATTTCAATCCTCCTCAAGGTTTGAAATCTTATGAAGCAATAAAAGAATTGCCTGTCAATTAATTATGTATGCTTGTCCTTCTCCTCCGTTCCATCCTCTCCAAATTTCTTTAACTATTTTTGGATCAAATGGCCCGTATGCCTAACTCACATGAGTACTTTCTTTTATTAGGCTACATGTTTTGGATAACGGTGATATTTTTGTTCGCGCACACACAAATTACATCCAATTTATTATTTAAACCAGTCTGGTATAGAGGCACAATATCAACGTTTATGTACTGTAAAGTGTAAACTTGTCATCTAAATTTCCCAGCTACTAAATATCGTTCTTTTCTTATCTTTGATATTTTGTATTTCTGTATAAGTCGTGGAACTGTCAAATCAATCATAAATTAGGATTTATCATACTGAAATATCATTTTTGCTATATCACTTTTGTATTTCCAGGATGTAGACTTTTTTTGTTCAAAGTAAAATTTATAGATAGAAGTAAAAAACCCTCACTTGGAAAACCCTCACTGCAGTTTTCAGTTTAAAACACAACATATGCATGACAAATCGATAATTCTGCTTTGACTAGGCAGACATGTTCTTCCCTTAAGTCCCTTGCGTTCATTCAGTTATTTATGTATATGCTTAGTAAGTTCCTTGTGCAAGTGTGAGCTCATCAAGAGTTTGTGTTCATTAGGAAATAGTATTTTAGAGTTTTATATGTTGAGAAAATTATATAATGAAAATTCATGACCATTTGTAAATAGTATCGGAAGTAGTATATATATGTGTTCATGATTAATATACACTCTCATCTTTCTAAGATAACCGATTCATATGATAAACTTCCTTGCTATTTTTTGAACTTAACTAACATCAACTCAAATTATATTCCTTACCATTTAGGATACTAGTAGAAAAGTTATCATATTCTCGTAATTTGTTAATTTTCCAGGTAAATATTTAATTAGTAACAAAAATCCTGTTCAAAATTATTTCCATATCTTTACAAGAACATATAATTTGTCCATTATTTTTAACTGTACAAAAATCGAACTGTATGGTGTATTTTTTATCGACTATTTCTATATTTCCCAGATTTATAAACTCATTTTCCTGTTGTGACTATTTACTATTTGCTTTTTACCGAACCTGTTTCGTTGGTTTAATAAACACGATGCTATACTTTAATATAAGTAGAGCTATATACTTTAACATAAGTAGAGCTATATTCGACATAGCAGATTCAGGGTTTTGTATATTTATGTCTACTGTGTCCGTGGATGTAACTTTTAGGAATGTTGTATATATATCCCTGTTGCTATACATATAAATCATGTGGTACTCCTGATTAAACTAGCCTTTTGTGGAATTTGCTGAAAATTGGCATAGGTATGATTGGATTGCTTTTTCTTGTTTTATGGAGTTTGATTTTCATAGCTACTGTTTGATGAATCATGCATGAAAAGTAATTTTGAAAAACAATAACTTCAATGATGACTTATTATATTCATATTATGAATTGTCTATAACACAGCTTGCATATTATATTGATATATTTTATTTGTTTCATTACGAACTGTGGGAACTTTACCGCTTTTACATTCTGATATTGTTTACTATTCTTTCTTATATGTGTTACAGGAACATGTCTAAGAACACCTAAATATGTGCATTATGAATTATTATTATTTTCTTGTAAAAAAATTGACATTAAGAGTATGACAATATGGGTTCTTCAATTTGAAAATAAAAGTTGGACAAGCATGAGAACTCTTACGGTGGCCATCATTCTTAGCTTACCTTGTGATGAAAACAAATTTTTGGTTTTGTACTTGTGGTCATATTGTTTGTTTTATATCCAAATGTCCCTGTAGATGTGTGTTTAGCATGATGTGACTTTTTATATAGATGTTAAGTTATATAGTTAATTGCCCTGTATAAAGCTATGTGCGCAATGGACATCGTTTTCAAATGAAAAATACTTTCACTTTAATTCGAAATCTATCGTTCAAAATTCTGCACCTACTACTAGAACCATCCACTTATCTTGCTATGTCTACTATATCAAACTAAGCGACATATATACTATATATCAGACTAAGCAATATTTTCAGCATCATATACCACCAATAACTCCCCCATGTGCTACTTGAAAGCACACCACACTTATATCAGGCTCATAGTTTATAAAACTAAATGAATAACAGATAACTTATACAAACATTCAGACTCATGGTTATAATATTTTATTCACTGTAATTTGCTCCAATGCCCAATAAATAAAACGAAACAATTTATATAGAAGAATCACGAGTAGACTAATCAAATTAAAATTCGTAAGTAACCTAATAGGCATTAAAACTTATACGAACCTAACATGTATGAAATTGCCTTACAAAACAGACAAGTTAAAAAATTATGCTTCTTTTTTTATTGTATTTTGATAATTTGATGGGTTGCAGCCTATGTTGACATTAATCTCCCATGTGATGTTTGGATCTTGATTTGGAAGGCAGACTCTTTTAGCACAAAGTGGACGTATTCTACCTCACAACAGTTATATATGTTCACATACGCTACATATGTTCAATAGTATTTCCATATCCCGTAATTTGTTAATTTTCCAGGTAATTTTTTTATTTATACGAGGCTAGATAACAAAGTAGGTTCTGTAGCCTCATTGCATATGTTATATATATTCCTGGACCATATACATGTAGTTATACTTTTCCCGGTCATTAATTCTTACTTTTATCTTAAAGTTAAAATGTTGTCAGATCAAATAATGTTATTCAACAAATATTATTTTCATGAGCTTTTAATGGCATGCTGTTGACAGGACATTTATTGAGATTGCCTGCACTAGGAGCTTGGATGAGCTTCTTTTGGCGGAGAAGGCTTATCATGCTTGATACAAAAGGCCTCTCAAGGAGGGTGTCGCTGCTTACACAAAGGATTTATTCCACAAGGTAACTTGCAAAAATTCTTTTATATTTATTTTGACAAAGGCAGATCTACTATATTTTTGCTGAACAATTTAGAAACCACTGGTAATGGCTGATCACATACATGAAAGCATCATATAGCAAATAGAAACTCTAGCTTCTTGTTTGGCACGGGTGGATTGGATATCTAAGATAATGGCATTCAACCATCTCCATCTGACATGGTAAAAAATCAAACAACATAGTGTATTACAAGGGAGGAACTTCGAGTACTATGTCTAAATGTTTTATAACTGTGAGCATTATATTTGAATCAGTAAGGAAATGTGTATTCATATCCTCTCTTTTATCCTGCATTTGGCAATGTTTTGATCAGAATCAAAGCCTGCAGCCCATAATAGTCGACAGAATAGTTGGAGCAAAGAAAGCATTTGCAAGGACAAGAAGGTTACCTCAATACAATTCCACATATTTAACAACTTGGATCATGATTAAAAACTAACGTTAATTCAGCTAAATTCCATTAAATCAACATATACATTATGCATTGGGGAAGACAATGGCAGAAAAGCAGCATGGAAGGCAGCTCATGGAAGAGATATAATGCTAGTCACATTGTGCCCTGGTCTTGTTACAGGTTCAGGATTTATCCATAGAACTCCACTGCATCCATCGCATATCTCAAAGTTTACCTAACTAGTCACTAATACTTAATTAATGATTTGAATCACATATATAAGTTGTCAAGGCGAGCATGTTCGATGGTCAGAGCTTGTATCAACTAGTTGTACTTGGGATTCTCATGATCGATGGCAAACGCCTTCTCAAGATTAGCGGCCCAAACTCCGATGCTGTCATCGATACTCTCATATTCAACCCTTTTGTTTTTTGCTAGGTATATATTATACTATGTATATATAGTAAGTGGTGTAATAATGGTGTAACTAAGGTTTGTTGTTTGGTTATGTAGGTATTCAATCAAATAAACAGCAGAGAGATGGAGAAAATAAACGTGTTCAGAGGAATATTTGGAAGCGGGACATTTACTAGGGTATTGATATCAATAGTGGTGTTTCAAGTAATATATAGTGTTGTGTGTATCTTTAGTATTTGAATACTTCTATGTGTCATTTTGGTAAGATTGCTTGCGTATAATATTTGTTTTGTTTATTTGCGTTTGTACTCTTCATACGTAGTTATGAAATATAATGAACACATGTTGTTTTGGTGTAATTTTATTTGTTTACATATAACGTATTGGTAATCAAATGTGATCTTAGTGATATTTAATTTCTTCATACATATATGCATTGAAACGTCAAAAAGAAGCACAAAAAATCTTAAGCAATAAGATGGCAGTAATAAAAAATGCTATAAAAGGTAAAAATAGCGTTTGTAAAACGCTGTAATAGGTCACAGACTATTAAAAGAACTCATTTATAGCGTTTTTGTGTTGCTATCATAGGTCACAGACTTATAACAACATGTTGATATACGACGTTCATAAAAACGCTATAAAAGCTTTTAACAGCGTTTCCCAAACGCTGTTAAAAGAACTCATTTATAGCGTTTTTGTGTTGCTATTATAGGTCACAGACTTATAACAACATGTTGATATACAGCCTTCATAAAAACGCTATAAAAGCTTTTAACAGCGTTTTTTAAACGCTATTAAAAGTCCAAATTGTTGTAGTGATCTAAAATATTTCTTTTTGCAGACTTGAACTGTACCATATTGCAAAAGAAACAGGGTTCACAATATATTAGATGTTTAGTTTGGAGGATTAAAGTTTGTAGACATGACTGATCTAAA
Organism: Allium cepa; assembly: GCA_030765085.1. Taxonomy (NCBI): domain Eukaryota; kingdom Viridiplantae; phylum Streptophyta; class Magnoliopsida; order Asparagales; family Amaryllidaceae; genus Allium; species Allium cepa. The sequence continues at coordinate 868,844,271 of CM060937.1, read as the reverse complement.
TATATAGAGTACGCTGGTTGTAAAGCACCGCTCTGAGGCCTTTGGTCATGCATTTGCTTCCATGGTATCACAGAGTGCCTCTGAGCGACCTTACTTCAACTCACAATGTAAGTTCCTTTTACCATTTATTATTATGAAATATATTTGCCAATTTCATCATTTTAGTGTAGTGATTTATGCTTATTACTTTTGGATTTACAATGCTTAATTTGTTGCCATTACATGTTTAACCTCTTAAACTACTCTTTCATTTTATTTAATATTCGAGTTGCTGATTTGATTATAAGCTAAATTTTTCAATATTACAAATTATACACTATCATTGTGCAAGCTTGCATTGCAAGTGAAATACTTTAATGTATAACCATGCATAGTCTTAATATCTTTATTTTTATCACTAAATGCTTCAATTTTGTTTTTGCAGAGGTATATTTTTTGGAAAAAATTGCTATCTACCTAATACTTTTTATCCACTATGGTTGATTAAATTGTGCATAAAAATGATCAAGCTTGTTGGTGCATTTTGGTTTATGGGTTATGTGCTATACTTTACGGGGAAAATGATCAAGCTTGTTGGTGCATTTTATGAATTCTTGCCAATGCAAGAAAGATTTTTCTTTGTAGCCAGATACATGTTACATGTCCCTTTTTCTAATATTTTGACTTAGTCAATAGGCATATTTCATACTTTGCCATCAATGTGTCTTTACATGCGTTATGTATTTCTGTTCTAGTTTAATAATCTGTGACTAAATTATAACTCCCTATGCTCTTTAGCTAAAAATTTGACATATGAAATTTATCAGCAACACAGCCAACAATCCTAAATAAGTTCAGAGACAAATTGAAAACTATAATAATTGATATGTTGTAACTAAAGGAGTGTGTAAAAATTGGTATATATCACCATAATATGTAGATGCACAGTTCAGTCGGTTGGTTCTTTTATAATACTGACCAAATGTATCAGGCATTTATCATACTATGGTTATTTCTAGCAAAATAGTACAAGACAATAAACAAGATGTGTTTGCAGGGCCTGTTGCTGAACAAGTCATGCTACTTGAAAATATTGGAACTTCTCTACTAGTAGTCGAAAACTAGGTTTCTTTCTATGTCCCGATATAGTAATTTTTTTTTACAGAAACTGCTTCTGTTTTTTTTTTATACTGAAACCGCTTCTGTTTGAAGTTTAAACACATTTTGTGGTTGTTTGCTTTTCAATTGTAGTATTGTCAACCAAATTTGGTGATATTATTTTACAGTTATCCGGTCTTTATCAATCACTGAATGAAGCTGCATAGGTTTCGAATATAGAAGCACCTGATCTGTACGTTTGCCAAAATCCTGTCCCAAATGCGTACACATTGGCAATTAGCGGTCGGAAACCTGCTATTGTTGTCCATACAAGTTTAGTTGAGCTCCTAACAGGAAAAGAGCTGCAAGTAACTTTTGTTCCTACTTATACTGATCTGTATTTATTTCTTATTTATAGTTATTTTACCATAGCCCACCTAGCTTTCATTTGCTTTTAAAGGCAACACCAAATGGATTTGTTTGTTTTTTTCTTTTTTTTTCGTTTTTTATCTCTTCTTTTTTTCTTTTTTCTTTTTTCTTTTTCCCTTTATTTGACTATTTCTCTGCATGCCTTGTCTTTATAGTTTGTATACAAGTTTGCTAGGATGAATGTTTTTAAACTATAAAGACTAATAATTGATGAGTGCTAGCAATTTTCTGTATTATTAATGTGTACCTTCCCTATTTTTTTTTGAATTATTTACACATAACTGGTATAACCAGGCTGTTTTAGCTCATGAACCGGGGCATTTAAAATGTGACCATGGTGTGTGGCTTACGTTTGCAAATATTCTAGCACTGGGAGCTTATAGTTTATCTGGTAATGCTTCTTTGCCCAAATATGTTTGTATTTATCTCATGTAAGGTACTGCGAAAAAATATTAATGACCTTACAAATTAACTGTTAGGATTGGGTGGGCAGATTTCTCAAAATTTGGAAGAACAATTGTACAGGCGGATTCGATCCGCTGAGCTAACTTGTGACAGAGCACCTCTCCTTGTTGCTCAAGATCCCAAGGTAAGTTTAATTCCTAAATAACATTTACATTTTCGTAATGGCTTGTTGATGTGCAATGATTATATGGATTTGTAAGTTGTAACTACACAGCCAAATGATTATATGGACAGAGTATATATGGGTGTTGTGGTGGTGATGTTGAAGATAAGTGACAGTCAGGTTGTGACAGTTAGGTTTGGTTAGCAGGCAGCAGTGTCGATGGCCGAAGTGTGGCAGTTGATATGAATGTGATGTTGGCAGCAACAAAGGAAGGACACTATGCAAGAAGATGTGATGTTTTGAGAAGTAGGCTATTAGAGAGAAGTAGTTACGTGGTTGATTAACAGTCTGGTTATTACAGATTATTAACAGTGTCGATGGTTGTACTAATTAAAGATCTGAATTAAGACTACCACTTAATGATTGTACTAAAGATCTGAATTATGCTGCAAAAATGAATGTATGAACCATTATTTGTATAGATTATTAACACTTTAATTGATATATGTTTATTTTGGTATTATGTTATTCAGTTTGTATTTGCCATCAAATTTAATTTTGAATGATTGTAATATTGCATGCAATAATTGTTTGTTATAATCAATAATAGAGGGATTAGTTTGCATCGGTTTCCAACAACAACCTATGCAACAAGTTTCTTCGTTGCATCGGTTTTCATTACAACCGATGCAACATGTTCCTTTGTTGCAACTGTATTTTGCATCAGTTGTTAGTAACAACTGATGCAAAAAGGACCGTTCTGCATCGGTTTTAGAACTGATGCAAAACTGTTAAGTCTGTTGCATCGGTTGCATGTGCATCGGTTGTAGAACTGATGCAATCGGGGGGGTGAACAACCGATGCAAATGGCTATTTTGTAGTAGTGAATTGTAATTCTGAGGTAATTTGATTGTATATGACCAGCATTTGAATATATGTGAAACTCTGATGTATTAAAATTTAATCGACAAATATAGTATTCTTTTGTAAGCTATTATTTATTATTATATTTTATCCGCTGCGAATGTGAGATGTTTGGTGTTTCTGTTCTTCTTCTTCTATCGTTTTCTTCTTTTCCATAACTATCTGGAATTTTTGGGTTCGAAAATTCCGGGTCGTTACAATCTTAGATCTTGAAAAGAATGTTTTTAAAGATAATACGTGTATGGAATGGTTTTGGTCTTGTAGTGACAATGTTTAAGTAGCATTAATCTTAAACCTTTTAAATAAATGTGTGAAAGTTCTTAGATCCTTAAAAAGGATATTTTATATGAAATTATAATTATGGATGAAGTATTAAAAGAGTACAAATGAACAGTAGAGATTAATAAATAATATTTTGTTATGTAAAGAAGTTTTAGTAATAAACATGGTTTTAGTTAATAAAATATTAATTAAGCAAAAGGGGATTAGAAGTCCCTTATGTGACTTAATCATGCTTTGTATGTTTACTCATTTATGGAAAGCATTTATTCGTCTAATTAGCACTAAAAGCTGATGAAGTAGGCTTGTCTATCTATGGGAGTTAAGAATGATGTTCGAGTGGGGATATGAGCAATAAATCTTTAATCTGCCGGCTTCACTCTTGACCGAGGGATGGTATGGGAATAAAATATTAAAAAAAGTGATAAGTATATATAACTTGGTTTCCATATGCGTTTGTTCTCATTATTATTGAATGACCAAATTTTTCTGTTCGGTCTTGAAGGGACAGGGATCAGTAAGTGTAACGACCCGAAATTTTCAACCTCAAAAGTCAAACGCCGGAAATTCCAGATAGTTAGGGTTAAGAAGAAAGAGGTAGAAGAATAACAAAAAACAAAACACAGAATCTCACATTGGCATTGGATCAAACTATAATATTAAATAATAGCATTTATACAATGGAAAGATATAATTATCAATTTACATACAATACATCAGAGTGCACAAAACTGGACAGTTGTAACAACTTGTCCTAGAATACAAACAATATAACTTCAATACACAGCAGAATATACTCCATGCGTTCCTGCCATCCAGCTCACCTCTTGAGCTCCAAAAAGACCTAACTTGAAAATCTGTAATACTCGGTTTGACCCGAGCGTTACAATAAAGTAACACCCGGGTCTGTTTCGAAACCAACGTGAGTAAACCCATCTAATATGAAATATTGAGATTATAAAGCATCTTTGAAATTCCGGGGTAACTCGTACCTCTCTACGAGTTCTTAACTTGTTATAGTCAATCACTTATTACAAAATAATATATAAAACCGTTACTTAGTTTAAATGGCCATGTTTCTTACTTTATTTCATTCGAGCCAGTTTGATTCTAAAATCACATCTATAAAGAATTATTGTAGATAACTAATCGAAGTGGTTTCAATTATTTGTTGATACTAAAATCCAGTCTCTTCAAACCTAATACTATCTTTAAGCCAGGTTATTTAAGTAAATGCAATTCTACTTTAAATACAAGATGTCATTTTTACATAGTAGTTCATCATCGATAGATAATCCATATTATCACAGTCCAACCCACACATATCATATCACAGAGCATCACACATTATGTGACTAGAGAAATTAAGTCAATACAAACGCTCAATACAATTTAATCATCCATAGGCAAGATTGATTAGTTATACAAATCCGAATTAATTTAATTTGATCTCCAAACAAATTAAATTAATTTCTTAAATTACTTCTTAAAATCTGCTTAATTTAACTAAGTATAAACCATTTGTTATTATTTTAATTAATTAAAGGAATTAATCATCCTTTGATAATCAATATTAATTAATTAACCTGTAATTACTTATATTAAATTTATTATCCTTTAATTACTTTAGGTAATTATTCTTTAATTAATCACATTAATTATTTATCCTTGAATTACATTAACTAATTATCCCATTAATTTATTTAGACCTTAATTAATCTAAGATAAGCCATTTATCATAATTAGTTACTTAATTACAATTTATTTAAATTAAGTGTTTGGAATACAAAATCACTTAAGTTCCCCCTTGATTAATTAAAATTCAATACTACTTATCTTAATTACTTAGTTAATTACATCATTCTATTTTTAAAACCACTCAGGAACTAATTAAATATTCACTAATATATATTTATTCAAATTAAAACAATTTAAGTTTAGAATACGTTTGACCTTAAAAATCTAAATTTTGGAACTTGTTTAAACAATTGATAAACGCTTTACTTTGAAAATTCGTTTCTATTGGCTTTGAAAACTTTGCTTTGAAACTTGTCAAAATTTTACTTTTGCTTAAAAAAATTGTTTTATTCATTTCTAACAACAATGCTAAACACTTCGGTACAAGCCCGAGCCCAAACTCCAAAAACCCTGAGATTGACCCGATCCCCTCCATCCTTTCCCTTCTTCTTCCATTCGATTCTCTCTCCCTACTCTACTATCCAGTCAAAACACTCAAGCCAAGCCTAATACCATCCCAGATACTCGAACCGGACGTGCACACCCGTGTTCATGTGTACGCCATCTCCGACCATCGACTCCGATCACCTCTTACCAACGCAAATCGCACTCGACCCCCTTCCCAAGTTCCACCGCCTGGAACGCCACCAGAAGCACCAAAACAAACTTCAAACTTCCAATGCCTGGAACGAAAAAACTTCATTCACCCAAATGTCGCGTTCGCCACCATACTCACCACTGATCATGACCCAAACTTCACTGGAAAATGTGCCATCCTACTCTCTTCCATCTCTACCAGGACCGCACGCCCTTCGCTTCCTTCTTTGGACGTAGTTCGTCCATGAACCACAGCCAAAGAAAACACTCCTCAAACCCTAAAATCTCTTTGACCAGCCAACCCTTCAAATAGAAAAATCATCCAGCCTGTACTACCCACCTCTACACCCACCTCCTGGCCAAAAACGACTCCCACCATCAATTCGTTCGCCAGAATTTGGTGAAAACAAGCTTCCCGATCATCCCCTGATTCCTCCTTAACCACAAGCTTAAAAACCATGTAATTATTACCAAAATCATCATTTAACAAGACGATACTGTTTATATAAACAAATCATGAGATTAAAACCATTTATTTTCTGACTTGGTTTTGAGTTTTATAGTAATTCCTCGTTTTCTATATAATTACTCAATATATTCACTTGATAATTTTTTTAAAAATGATATTACATCCATACAAACATTTTCTCCTAAATAATCATAGCCTATAATTGATTAGAAAGAAAGGAAAGGATTTTTGAATCTGATTAGCCTGCTGAAATCAACAGAGATAGGTACATCTCCTTACACAGACATGCACATAAAATTCTTTACATTTATGTACATGCAACATATAAGTTCATACATGTAATCATTTTACAACTTTACTTCAAGCACGTATCCAAATATAACACTGATTAATTTTTAGAAAAAGAAGTTTTACTCACCTGGTTTCTAAAAAATCATAGAACAGGGAAATAGGCTTTGAAAAATTGAAGTCTGCTCTTGATTTTGATCTTGCTCAGTTTTGAATTAACTTGGATCTTTACTTTGCTTAGCTTGAATCTAAAGTTGTTGCTTAAATTGATCTGGAACCTTGATTCACTTGTTTAAGTTGAGTAGAAATTTGAATTTGATTCTTGTTTTATTTTGGAAATTTGAAAGAGTTGCTTTGGTTTTCCTTTTAGTTTGATTCCTGGTTAGTTGTTGAGTGGTTTTGTTTGATTTTTCTTTTCATTCTTAGGTTTGGTCTTCCTTAGGTTTATAAAAATGCAAGATAAAAGAATAAAGATGTGTGTGTGTATATATATAAGAATATTCAATCTCTTTATTTATTATTTCTAAAAATGAAGAAAACCAACAAATTTTACACTTGTAATTTGCATGCTATACTAAGCTTACATTTGTCATTTTGCATGCATAAATATTTTTATAAGTTTTTATATTTTCATTAATAAGTTTCTTTTTATCATAATTATAAAGCCTTAAAGAAAATGGTAAAAAACCCTATTATTCATCAATTTATAACCATATATATATAATTTATAATGTATAGTTTCAAATCTAAATTATTTTTAAAATATTTACTTTGAATTCCAAGTCATAATTTTATCCAAAATCTACATATATAAACAATAGAAATTAGATAACATATTTTATCTCATATGTGCACAAATACGTACATGCACAATTATATACTTATATATATATATATATCATATAACTCGTATATATCCATTTATTTATTATGGATATCTTTTAAAAGGTGAAATATATTATCTATTTATTTACTATAAGATTTCATATCACCAGAGATCTAAAATTCAACATTTGTTAGGGTTTTCAAATCTATTTATATCCAGATAATTTTTAATTATCAAAATTTATTTGTTCAACTTATAAATCAGTATTATTGGTAATTTAATCTTGTTAATTACCAAATAATAGCTGTCCAAAAATTCGGGTTATCACATTCCTCCACCCTTTAAATCTTTTCGTCTCGAAAAGGAATAGAGAAGGATTTTTTTAATAATACTATTAATTATCAGTTGAATTATCCTTTAAACAATTTAACTCCTAACTTTTAAAAAAAAAATTCAAAACGCTTTAAAAATCTACATAATATTATCAAAGTAATTTTATAAAAATACTTTTTATAACTCGATGTTTCAAAAAGTCCATCCTTATTCTCATAGAAATTCGGTCATACGTTGATTAGGCGTAGGACTGAAAATCTATAAGTACTTGGTAAACCCGTTTTCAATACCAAGTGAAAATATTTTGAATTTTTTTTTGAAAATATAGAAAACATATTTGAAAATATAGAAACATTTTTGGTGAGGATGCTCTGGAAATCATCACCCCCTCCATGTTCGCAGTTAACTCGATGGTTGCCGTCCCGACAAAATCAAACGTAGACCGTTTGCTCTCACTGCCACATGACTTCCACTATGGTCCGTAGTAGATCGCAATGATATCAAGTTACCCTGCCATCACAGCATAACCCAAATGTCCCTATAGGCATCAGCGCACTCGACTTTTGCTATCCACACACAATCCTCAGGAACTTCAGTTTGTCTGGATTTCCTCCCAGGATCAAATTTAGAAACCCCCTTAGGGCTCAAGGCAGAACCACCCTATGAATCTCCTATGAAGTTCATTTCATGAGAGCGCCTTTTTCCCCAGAGCCAATCTCAAAACATTTTATACTTTACACTTACAGTATCTTTCAAATCATACTCTTTATGATTCAAATAGATCTCCTTTACACAAAATCGATATCTCAAATCGATATTTCCAAACTTGGCTTTCCAAATTCCCAAAAATCAGAAGCCTTTCAAAATTCATGGGTTCCAGAAACCTTTTTCCTAAAATCATTCTCATAACCATTTATATACATACATACATACATACATACATACATATATCCTTGAAAAATCTATGGATCACTTCATACTTACAAAACTTTCCTTTTTATACTTTAAATAAAAATATTTTCTTCTTGCTATAGATTCATCAAGGGGAAGTTTATCATATGTAACAAATTTACATACATATAACTTTACTTATGCGAAATCAACATTCGAATTTGATTTTCTTTTATAAAGTTACTTGCCACATTACTTACTTTTTATAAAATGAGTTTTATTCATAATATATCCGACTTATATTCTTATTCATCATATATTTATACTTTTCTTTTCAAAAATTCATTTTTCATTTCTTTCAAAATTTTAATATCTACTACATTTAAGCATGTACGATCTACATATATCATCCTTATGCAATATCAAATCCGATCGCACACTCGAACACACAATTTCACTTCCGAACTAGTATCGCCCACCCGATATCCTATTGCAGACTCTGATCTGCTTTCTTGATTAGAAATCGTCATTCTCCTTGCATGGTCATAACTATGATAGAGAATTTCCATAACTAATCAAAAATCCATATCCAGGGTTCGCTGTCGAAAATCAAGTGAAAAATCCCAACTCGGATCGATATAATTTTGAATATGCGGGTATATGATTTTTGTTTGATGACAATAAACATATATACATATATATTCATTTAAATGTATTAGTTAATGTGCTATTTTATTTTTCACATAATTAAATAAATATTTACAGAATAAAATAAATAACACAGTATTTAAATTAAAACAGATTTTTATTCAAACAAATTTTTATTACAATTTTGAATAGTACAAATTTGAACTCTCACTATGTATATACAAATTCAATGACAATACAATTTCGATTACATCACAATTTCTAACTTACAAATACAGCTCATTACATATCGCTTATTCACTCGTATTTATCTTCAACTTTATTCCAGAGTGAATCCAGCATCTGAGCAATTTGCAAAAATAAATACCAATGCAGTAAAATTGAAAATAAAATATTTTTGCAGTATAATATAAAATGTAATTTTGAAAATATTATTTTCCTCCGTTATTTGGGTTGTTCGTCATCATTTAAATTTGAATTCATCATACACGAACGACTTGTGGCATGCATAATGTGTCACTTACATGCCACAAGGCCGTGCATACCGATATACACTTGATAAATTTACAGGGACAGGTGAGCACAGGTCAAACCCAAATGAAAGGCTAGGTTAAACTCAAGTGCAGTACAAATAAAGTCACGACACGTGCACAAGGTCAAACCCGAGCTTTAAAACTGGATATAACACAGGTGCAGTCCGAATATACAAGTTCGATTCAAGACAATGACTCAATCAGACATGACTCAAGTGCAATCAGACGAAATGAAAACAGAGCAACCTAACCATGCTACTATCTTATTTTGTCTGGCAACAATGAAAGATTTTCAAGGCATCAAATGCATATATGTACAGCATGAATCAAAGGCGAACCAGACCCACGGCTAACAAGAACAAAGCTGAATACAAAGGCTCAAAGACACAAATCACAGTGCATAGTCATAATGAAGATTGCATGATGATATCCGACAGGGAAATAAATACAAAGCAATATCAATACAACAATGATGAACCACTGACTCCACTGAACAACAAGTAGAATCAAGACTCGAGCAAAACAGAGATGACCTTGCCACCAGATTATATGAATATCAAACAACTATCAAATGAGGACTCGAGTCACAGTGCAGACCATATTCAAGTACATCGAACCAGCAAGCGGTGCACATGTAAAAAAACAAAGTTAAACACAGTGAAACTCAAATGTGCATATATGGTGATAAATAAGTATAAAACAATGAGACAGCAAGGATATGAATGTAAGCAGTACACTGCAGAAGCAACCAAACACATGAATGCACAGCATGCGACTGAGTCAAATGTACAAAACTGAAGTATAGGGCATATGAAAGTCACAGTCAACTTGAAAATAAGATCTTCCTCAAGCAATAATAGGTACATCATGTATGCACACATATGGTTGCATTGAAGACTGAGCTCGAACTATACCGATGTAATATGAAAAAGATCAATGAATAAAATAACAAAACAATGCTACAAATGGTATCAGACTTGATTGAATCAAATAATAGTGACATAATCCAGGCAGCATCAAAGTGCAAACCATGATGAACTCAAACAATGCTGAAACCATGGAACAACAAACACATGTACTCAAGCATCAGGTCGAGTATGTTACAGCATGTACACATATATAAGCAGACCAGGGATGAAATTGATAAGCTCCAGATGGTACACAAGTGATGCACACATCAATCTAATACAAACAACATAAATTCAATGCAACATTGAAGCATACATGACAACCAGACATCAAATTATGAACAACAAGTAACATATATATGCTACAGAGACCAGAAAACTATATCTACACCAGACTTCGAGGCATGTACATAAAAGCAGCAAAAACAGGTACAACATAATTCCATAATGCAACAATGACAGTGTCGAAGTCAGGTAATGGAAAAATTCAAGTCAAAGCCAAAAATGCAGACGAGCAAGTGGCCAAGATAAATCCATAAACGAAGTCAAGTTTAAATGCCAAAAGCAAATTTTATCACAGTATCAAGTTGAACAAAGTCTGTTTTGCAATTATAAAATCATTTTAAATAAACAATGTTGAACAAGTTCATATTTTCACAAAATCAAGTGATAGTCAAATGCAAGTATCAGTTTGAACAAGACAGAGAATACGAAGTCAACTACAAATCAAGCCGCGGTGACCATGAAATCAAATAAGCCGTGACAAGCAAACAAGTTATACAAACTGAAGAAGTCAGAAATCATCACAATCATCAATGCAAAATCGAATGGCAAGCCAAAAATTATCAGACAAATTCGTATGAAATATATGAACGAAAATACAGGGGTTCGAAGCCTATATAAACGATGAACGTCATCAGCAAATAAAGCATTCGAGTTCGAGGTAAATAGAGAAGAATAAGCCATAAAACTCGAATTCAAAGTTGAGTGCTGTATAAATCAAAAGGAACAAACGTACTAATTCTCTCTACAATCAAACTCGACTAATTGGAAACAATCACAGACAAGGTTGAAGCTACCGTAAACATATAATAAACCAAAGAAAGGATTCGAACAATCATCACACTCAATTTGACAAAGCAACGACTTCATTCATAGGCCTTAATTTCGCATAGAGGAACGAACGACAGAGGAAAAGAAAACAAAGTCGGGCTGAAGGAATAAAAGGAAAAGGGACGATCATCACTTAAACGTTTTGGGCTGGCCTTGTTTTTCATTTGAGCCTTAATATTTTAAATTTGGGTTTTTGTTATTTAAATTTTTTTTAAATTTGTATTTTCTCTTTTAAAATTGTGTAATTTCTAGTCGTTGACTAGGAGACGAGCTACCATGGTGTAGTTCGAGAATTCGCAACTCAGTGGTTGAGTTGTGGCAGGGTTTTGAGCATAGAGTTAAGGCTAGCCGATAGCGGGTGTCGCAAGTTTACGTGTGTAAGCGTATGACTGCTTAATTTCTAGTAGAAACCTTAGGGGCAACACGTAGGTAGGGTTTTGCCGAAGCTGGGTAAATTCTGTGTCATTCTATTTCTGCATTTCTCATTTTGCTATTATCCGTGCTGCTGTTATCCGACTATTATCTGTGCTGCTATTATTCTGATACACCTGTTTTGAAATTATTTTATATGAACTTCCGCAATAATTTTTATTATTAATATAGTCACCATATTCACCCCTCACTAGGGTGAAATCGATCCTACAAGTGGTATCAGAGCTTGGTACAAAAGCCATTTTTGTTTTAAAAAATTTATTTTTCAAAAACCAGTTTTTGTTTTAAAAATTTGAATTTTAAAATGGCTTCTTTTGCTGAGGGTCGGTCCATAATAAGACCTCCAATGTTCAATGGTGAATATGCTTACTGGAAAAATAGAACGAAATTTTTTCTGAAAACCATTGATGCTTGTAATATAGTTGAGATAGGTTATAGAGTACCCACTATAGTTGTAAATAATCAAGAAATTGAAATACCATTTGACCAATGGACAGATCTAGAAAATAAGTTACGGAATGATAATGCCAAAGCTATGAATTAGATTATTTGTTCATTAGATCAATTTGGATATAATTGTGTCTCACATTGTCTAACTACGTAGGAAATATGGCACACTAGAAGTGACTAACGAAGGAACATCTCAAGTCAAGGAATCTCACCTTGCCATGCTGAGTAGCGAAATGGCCAAGGAAGAAAATGTTATAGCGATGTACGGACGGCTTTCTAACATCATATACAAAACAAAAGCCTTGAAAAATCATACATGGAATTGGAAATAGTTCGAAAAATCCTCAGAGTCCTTCCACGAAGTTTTGAAGCAAAAGTGACTGCCATTCAAAAATCAAAAGACTTAAAACAAATCAAAGTTGAAGAACTCATCGGAAATCTCACCACTTATGAGCTAGAAATGAAATTCAAGGAAGAGCGTGAAGGAGGAGATACTCGAAAGGAATCAATAGCTCTCAAAGGAACAACTGAAAGTGATGATGATGACAATGATGATGGAGCAGTAGAGATGGCAATGGTAATAACGAGTTTCAAAAAGTGGAAGCGCAAATACGGAAACCAAACTCTAAATCAAAAATTAAAAAGCAGAATAACTAAAGTTCTAGATAACCCAGAACAGCAAGAAATCATTTGTCATAAGTGCAACAAACCCGGACACATCAAGCCCAATTATCCTCAAAATCGACATGACCTAGAAAAGAAATTAAAAAGGAGAACTTTTACAGCCATGTGGAATACAAGTGATGATGATAATAGAAGCACTAGCAGTGAGAGTGAGAAAGTTGATATGTATCTTCGAGGTGATATAACTGATAGCGATGATGATGAGCCAAGTGAGGTATCAAAACTCACTCACTCAGAATTACTTATATATTTCCATGAAGTAAATGGCTGTTTTGAATGACTTAGGGTGTGACGCCCCACCTCTATACCCACGCTAGCCAAGGACACTACAAGGTAATGCCATCAACCAACACGCAGATTAAGGCTGGTTAGGAGCGACCATCTATAGCCTTGCTCTAACTATCTATTGAATACCTCGACAATAGACATACCAAGCAGGTCGACATACCCAATGAATACTTAAAACAAAACCACAGGCGGTTGAAGGATCTATCAGAACAGAATATAACAACTCAAATGTAATATACATCCCAGAACAGTAGATCATCATATACACATATACAGATACATACCAGAGTATACAAACTAATACACGTCAAGTGGTATAGCAAACCACAATATACAGACGAATCAAAAGAATTCATATATCAGAGTTACAACAAAAGGACTACACAAAAAGCTTTAACAAAAAGGAACAAGATGAATAGTCCATGCGGAAGCAAAATAGGCTAAGTCCAAAAGCACCTAACCTGAAACAACTCGGTCTGACCCGAGTATAAAATACACGGGTCAGTCTAGCTAAACAAATCAGTTAGATAAACTGAACAACAATAAACCTGCAAGGTTACAAGGTATAACAAATATCTCTAAAGGAGATACCACAATCATCTAACAAAAGATGAATCATATTATAACAAAACAAGCCTCATATCATCGGCAACTCAAATAAACAATGGATATGAATATCCCAAAGCAAGCCATAAAGGCAAATAACAAATACCAATGTAGGTAACACAAGTTCCACAAGGTAATCGCTACATATCATGCGGCTCAAAAAGACCAACACCGAAGGGTGATACCTAGGGAATATACATATCAATGAAACATCAGAAAATTGTTTGAGCTCGGTACTGTATAAACAAGGATCCATGAGCCCGAAGACTCCAAACCCAATACCACCCATGCGGCTCATAACGACCAACATCGAAAGCGATACTATAGGGCAACAAACCCGAAGGCACAAACCCGAAGGTACAAACCCGAAGGCAACAAACCTGAAGGAGACGGTCCGAAGACACTATCCCAAAGGCAACAAACCATAGTGGTGAAGGTCCGGAGGCCCAGTACTGGACACCACTAACTGGCGGAATGTTTCATAACTCTCAAAAAGGAATCCGAGAAGTGTTAACGTGAGTCCCATAACCACTTGTTCGCACTAAACGGTTTACTATCCGTCAGTCAATTTCACACTCAAAGCAGTACAAAGTTCACCACATATCATCGGTAAACCAAACCTGAAGGTCAAAACGATCAATTGAATAGGTTGGGGATTAATCGGAAGGATAAGCGCACAGATTCATGGTCCGTGTTTTGCCCAACCATTTAACCACCCTTCCACTTCGCTCGAAGTGCGAAATTGTGCGTGTGTTTTAAATAGAATTTATAAATCGGGGAAGCGAGCTTTTAATACGATTTGAAGAAATCATTTATAAAACCCGTGAATAAATTCAAAAAGGAATCATCAAGGTCAAATATGCATAAACAACTAATCGGAATTAATATGCATTGATAAAATTTGGAAAACTAAACGAACAAGGCAAACTGGAAAAAGACAATAGATTCAGACGTCTAAAAGAAGTGGTTCAGACGTCTGAATCTGGAAATTAATATGTTTTCCAGAACAGAATTCAGACGTCTGAACCCAAACTTTCTGACGTCTGATATAGGCATTTTTCTGCCTATTTCCCTTCTGGTTGAAATCGAGCCAATTCAGACGTCTGGGGGCTTTAATTCAGACGTCTGAATACTGGGGAATAAAATTTCCCAGTGTAATATTTAGACGTCTGAAAATGAGGATTCAGACGTCTGAATCCTGTTGTTCAGGCATTTCCTGAACCTAGGCCATCTATGGCCAAACAAATCGAAAGCAATCGGATGCGTGTTGATTATGGGCTTACGTCAAACGACTACCCAACCTTAACGACACACCCAAACACTCCGAATAACATAAACATCAACCATATAAGGTTTTACATAGATTTGGCTTCAAAAGTCATAATTTGGCAATTTCACCAAAGCAATCCAAATCGAAAGCAAATGAACATGTTAATATGTTAGGAATTCATACCCAACATCAATGAAATCAAGAGAAGTAGATGTGAGTTCAGAACTCACCTTTAACCCAAAAACAAAGAAGAAGGAGTTCAATTTGCAAGGAGAAGACCAACCAATCTCCA
Source organism: Allium cepa (assembly GCA_030765085.1). Taxonomy (NCBI): domain Eukaryota; kingdom Viridiplantae; phylum Streptophyta; class Magnoliopsida; order Asparagales; family Amaryllidaceae; genus Allium; species Allium cepa. The sequence goes on along the minus strand of CM060937.1, from coordinate 868,828,629 downwards.
CTTCTACTCAACTAGCTTCATTCTAAGATCAAAACAAGTATCTTCCAAATTTAGGTTTAGGAATGCTTTCTGAAATTGAAGGAGAAAGAGTTGGAGAGGATAAGGAGGAGACTTACCAATAGCTTCTCTTTGATTTAGGAGCAAGAATTCAAGTTTGCAAAGTAAACTAGGGCTTGGAATTTCTATTTCCCATTCTCTTCCCCCATTTTCAGTTTTGCTTAAGCTTAAGAAATGAAAATGTATGAATGGAAGGAGAGAAAGGGCTGAGTTGGTTTATAGAATAGTTTGGGTGAAACCCAAACCCAAAAGCCCACTTAGCAAATAGCAAAATTCGACTTACTCCAAACATATCAAAGCTTATACTCAAAAAGATCGCAAACGCCATTTTGGAATCAAAGGAAATGGTTTCGAGCCCTAATTCGGCCATTTGCAAAAAGTAACTTTTCGGACCTAAATCCGACTAACGACGCTATATTCAAATAAAACATTTAAATATATAATCGTTAAATATGCAGGTTGTTACATAGGGAGAAGCATGCCAAACTTGAATCACAAAAAGATACGTTGATAGATTCAAATAAACAACTTGACCAATTAGTTAAAAAATATCAAAGTAGGATCCCTATGTGCGATAAGTGTCCAACATTCGAATAAGAGATTAGAAAATCAGAAATCAAAATTAAATCGCTTGAAAATGAAATTCTGATTTTGAAAGAAAGTTAAAATGCAAGAAGAGAAAATTTTATTAAAAAGTGAGCACAACTATTAAACGAAAATGAATCACTCAAAACACAAGTCCAACAACTGTCTACGACTTTAGGAAAATTTTCGAAAAGTGAAAGATGTTGAACATGCTATTAAGGAAACAAACTGTTAATACAGTTAGACAAGGACTTGGATATAATCAATCTGAAAATGTTAGAAATGAAATTAATCAAGTCAATTCAATGTGCATAATTTGTAGAAAATTTCGACACAATCAAAATAATTGTTGGTATAGACCCAAACACGTGAAAACTATACCAATTTGGGTTTCACAAGGCACAAATATAAAATCAATCAAATTTAAACAATGGGTGCCAAAAGGAACATATGTAAATAGTTTTGGGTCTTCACAAACATATTTTTCAAAATATTTTGACACTAAAAACCATGGACCTATAAAAACAAATAGGTCACAAAAATATTTTATCGTGTAAGAGTGGTGGCAGGCTAAGGAACAACAACAGTGTTATCTAGATTCCGACTGTTCCAGAAACACAACAGGCGACAAAGCAAAGTTCCTTAGCCTTGTACAAAGGTGACAGAACCACAATGGACAACAATGAAAAAATATCGTAAAGGTAAAAGAGGTAATGGTATATTTACCTTGAACAATATATTAATGTGATAATATGCACCATATCTGATTTGAATTAATTCAGCTAGTAACATGATGATGAAATAAATGATGATTTTGATTCTGACTTATTCAAAAAAATTGGCCAATTATATTCTTATGCCTAGAACACTATTAAAAAAATCTCTAGAATCCTTGAACTACTTCATATGTATTAGTTTGGATTAATGATAGTGTTTTATTGCATAATGATAATACATTTGGTTATTTTATGGCTGACTCTATATTCATTGTTTTTGTTTATTGGCACGACTTCAATTAAAAATGAAAAGAATTTCATTCAAAAAGGTCTTCAAGAATTTGTTGCAACTTCACGGTCTAGTCTATCAAATTTAACTAATGATAATTTCGAGTGAAAGGAAAATTCTGATGCAGATTACACTGGTAATCTATTTGATAGAAAAATTACTAGTGGAACATGATTTATGTTGAGACATTCTGTAACTGCATCGTTTTCCAAAGAAAATATTTGCATATTTTTCATTTCAAATAATTTTCAAAAAGCAATCATTTTTCTTTTATAAAATCCCTTCTAGAAAATCATTTTTGTTGACCATGTTTCAGATTAGTTATTTTGGAAAATTTGATTTTATAATTATTTTTGGATTTGATTTTAAATAACTATATTGACTAATCTAACTCCCTATTGGTTATCTAAAAGATAGACAGTGACTGAAAAAGTGATGAGTGTTGATATTAATCATATATTATAACTTGAGACGATATAATTAGTAAATTTCTTTAGAAATTTAAACAAGAGTTATAAACACTTTTTGTTGGTAAAAATTCTATGATCATTTCTATTTCTATCATATTTCTATCGACCATGACTCATCATCCAATATAGTATGTCAATATTTGGTGATTTAAACAGGAATCATTCGTTTTTCATTTTATATTTTAAAACAAAAATATCCAAAGTATTCACTCTCATTTAAAAGTCCTCACGGTTATGCATGGGTGAATTACTTGGAATCTTTTATGTGCTTCCATGCTCATTTAGAAGTCCTCATGGTTATGCATCTATGGAATAAATATCAAATTAGATTTAATAGGCAAGTTGATTCTACTCCCATTTAAAAGTCCTTAGGGTTATGCATGGTTAGAAGATACTTGAATTCATTTTAAAAAAAAATTGGAATGCTACTATTCTCATTTAAAAGTCCCAACGGTTATGCATGGTTAGTAGATATTAAAATTTCTGATATAAATATACCACAAAAGACAAACCTATAAGGTTTTATATGATGACATCATTCCCATCATCCTAAAAGTGGAATATGCGCCTAACGGAGTATTTATGATTTTTGTTTGACTTTTTTGAAATTTAATATCTATATTTGATTGATTTTTAATGTTGTATTAATGTCTGTCACTTTATCTCTATTTTTCTACAATATTACTCTTTTGCTGATAACAAAAGAGGGAGAGAAAAGTTAAGATTTTGATAGTTAAAGGTCAAATATTTTCTATTTGCATCTAGGCTCATTTGCATATTTCTATTTACATGCATATATGAAGGGGGATCTTCGTGTAGAGAGGAAGCTTTCAAATTGGGGGAGAAAACATAGTATATCAATGATCAAATACATTTAATATATTCAAAATCTTAGATATATGTTTGTTATCATCAAAAGGGGGAGATTGTCGAATACGTGAGTATATGATTTTTTTTTGATAATAATACATACATATATATATATATTCATTTAAATGTATATGTTAATGTACTATTTTAATTTTCACATAAATAAATAAATATTTGTCGAATAAAATAAATAACACAATATTTAAATTCAAACTGATATTTTATTCAAACAAATATTTATTACAATTTTGAATAGTACAAATTTGAACTCTCACTATATATATACAAATTAAATGACAATAAAATTTCGATTACATTATAATTTCTAACTTACAAATACACCTCACTACATATCACTCATTCACTCTTATTTAGCTTCAACTTTATACCAAAGTGAATCCAACATCTGAGCAATCTGCAAAAATAAATACTAACGCGGTAAAATTGAAAATAAAATATTTTTGCAGTATAAAATAAAATGTAGTTTTGAAAATATTATTTGCCTCAGTTATTTGGCTTGTTCTTCATCATTTAAATTTTAATTCATCATACACGAACAGCTTGTGACATGCACAGTGTATCACTATGCATGCCACAAGGCCGTGCATACTGATATACACTTGATAAAATTACAGGGACATGTGAGCACAACTCAAACCCAAGTGAAAAGCCGGGTTCAACTCAAGTGCAATACAAATAAAGTCACTACATGAGCACAAGGTCAAACCCTAGCCTTAAAGCAAGATTCAACACAGGTGCAGTCTGAATATACAAGTTCGATTCAAGACATCTACTCAATCAGACATGACTCAAATGCAATCAGACTAAATGAAAACAGAGCAACTTGACCATGCTACTCTTTTATTTTGTCTGGCAACAATGAAATATTTTCAAAGCATCAAATGCATATATGTACAGCATGAATCAAAGGCGAACCATTCCCACAGCTAACAAAAAAAACTGAATACAAAGGCTCAAAGACACAATTCACAGCACACAGTCACAATGAAGACTGCATGATGATATCCGACAGGGAAATAAATACAAAGCAATATTAATAAAAAAGTGATGAACCACTGATTCCCGTGAACAACAAGTAGAATCAAGACTCGAGCAAAATAGAGACGACCATGCCACCAGATCATATGAATATCAAGCAACTATCAAATGATGACTCGAGTCAAAGTACAGACCTTATTCAAGTACATCAAACTAGCAAGCCGCACACATGTAAACAAAACTAAGTTAAACACAGTGAAACTCAAACGTGCATATATGGTAATAAACAAGTTTAAAACAATGAGGCAGCAAGGATATGAATGCGAGCAGTACACTACAGATGCAACCCGACACGCAAATTTTATAGCATGCAACTGAGTCAAAATCAAATTATACAAAACTGAAGTATAGGGCATAAGCAAGTCACAGTTAACTTGAAAATATGATCTGCCTCAAGCAATAACAGGTACACCATGTATGCACACATGTGATTGCAGTGAAGACAGAGCTCGGACTATAGTGATGCAATATGCAAAAGATCAATGAATCAGATAACAAAACAATGCTACAAAAGGAACCAGACTCGATTGAATCAAATAACAGTGACAAAATCCAAGCAGCATCAAAGTGCAAACCATGATGAACTCAAACTATGCCGAAACGAAGGAACAACAAACACATATAGTCAGGCATCAGGTCGAGTATGTTACAGCATGTAAACATATACAAGCAGACCAGGGATGAAATTCACAAGCTCCAGATTGTACACAAGTGGTGCACATATCAATATAATACAAACTACATAAAGTAAATGCAACACTGAAGCATACGTGACAACCAGACTTCAAATTATGAATAACAAGTAACATGTATATGCTACAAAGACCAGAGAACTATATCTACACCAGACTTCAAGGCATGTACATGAACGCAACAAAACAAGGTACAACATAATGCCATAATGCAACAGTGACAGTGCCTTAGTCAGGTAATGGCAAAATTCAAGTCAACGCCAAAAATGTAGACGAGCAAGCGGCCGAGATAAATCTATAAACGAAGTCACGTTTAAATTCCAGAAGCAAATTTTATCACAATTTCAAGTTGAACAAAGTCCTTTTTGCAGTTATAAAATCGTTTTAAATAAACAAAGTCGAACAAGTTCATATTTTCACAAAATCAAGTGACCGAAGTCAAATGCAAGTATCAGTTTTGAACAAGACAGAGAACACGAAGTCAACTGCAAATCAAGTCGTGGTGACCATAAAATTAAACAAGCCGTGATAGCCATGAAATCAAGTCGTGACAAGCAAGCAAATAATGCAAACTAAAGAAGTCAGAAATCATCACAATCATCAATGCAAAATCGTACGGCAAGCCAAAATTATCAAACGAATTCGTATGAAATATACGAACAAAAATATAGGGGTTCGAACCCTATATAAACGATGAACATCATCGGAAAATCGAACCTTCGAGTTTGAGCTAAACAAAGAAGAATAAATCAGAAAACTCGAATTAAAGTCGAGTGCTGTATAAATCAAATGGAACAAAAGTACCAATTTTCTCTATAATCAAACTCGACGAATCGGAAGTGATCGCAAACCAAGTTGAAGCTGCTATAATCATATAATCAACTAAAGAAGATTCGAACAATCATCGCATTCAATTTGACAAAGTGGTGACTTCATTCACAAGCCTTAGTTTTGCACCGAGGAACGAACGACTGAGGAAAAGGAAACATAGCCGGTCCGAAGGAATAAAATGAAAAGGGACAATCATCACTCAAACGTTTTGGGCGGGACTTGTCTTTCATTTGAGCCTTAATATTTTAAATTAGGGTTTTTGTTATTTAATTTGTATTTAAATTTGTATTTTCTCTTTTAAAATTGTGTAATTTCTAGTCATGTGACTAGGGGACGAGTTACGGTGGTGTAGTTCGAGAATTCACAACTCAGTGGCTGAGTTGTGGCGGGGTTTTGAGCGTAGAGTTAGGGCTAGTTGATAGCGGGTGTCGTCAGTTTACATTTGTACGCGTCTGACTCCTTAATTTCTAGTAGAAACCTTGGGGGCAACACATAGGTAGGGTTTTACCAAACCTGGGTAAATTCTGTGTCGTTCTATTTCTGCATTTCTTATTCTGCTATTATCGGTGCTACTGTTGTTCGACTATTATCTATGCTACTATTATTCTAATATATTTGCGTTGAAATTATTATATATAAACTTCCGTAATTAATAGCATCACCCTATTCACCCACCACCCCTTTAGGGTGAAATCGAACCTACAATACTATCTTGAAATTCTATGCTTGAATCTGAATCAAATCATAATGCAAATAGAATAACATATGTACATCCTACATATTTATCTTCATTGATTATCAACTACATCAATTTTCTTTTTTATTCACCTTCATTTTAATTATATTCACTTATTTACAATTACTTCAATTCCCATTTGGGTTATCACTTCCTCTATAAACAGTTTGCACTTTGACCACTTGAATTTAGAAAATAGCTTGAAATGTTTAAAATAGATAAGTGGTTGTAAAATAGAAATTAGTTGTAAAATAGCAGAAAATAGTTAAGTAATCATAAATAGTTGTGAAGTAGTTAAATAGTTGTAGAATAGTTAGATAGTTGCAAGAATAGTTGTAAAACAGTAATTAGTTTGTAAAACAGATGTAAAATAGTAATTAGTTTCAAAATGGTTGTAAAATAAGTAAGATGGTTTGGGTTTTAAAAAGAAAGGTTGTATAGGTTATAGCTAGAAAAATAGATTTAAAACAGTTTATATTAAAACAATTTACTCAAAAATGGTTTTAGAGTCAAACTAGTTCAATTTCCCAATTTCTCATTTCAATCACTTCAACTTAAATTTTCACTTCCATTTAAATTGATTCAATTTCAATTCAAATTAAATAATCTTCAATTCCTTTCCCAAATTCAAATCAATTCCATTTGAATTTAAAGTTATTCAACTTTAATCATAGTTCCCGTTTAATTCAGATCAAATCCAGTTTGAACTAATTTCAACCTCAACTTTAAACCATCGCGAATTATATAAATTAGAGTTAAATTTTAAATGTTGATTGAATCTCTTAAGTCTATTAACCTTTACTTTTAAATTAACAAACTAAATCTTTTAACAATTTAATTCTGAGTCCAAATTTCAAAATTCCATTTTAAATTTCCTTTACTTAACATATTTCAAAGTTCAAATAAGAGTTTAAAACCTTTTAAACAACTTAATTTTCAGAATCAAATTTATTATCCAATTTTAACTTCTAACTTAAAAACCAATTGTTAAACAATTTCAGTCTACAAATTCTTTTTAACATTTAAATCTTAAGATCAAAATGATTCCATTTTCATAATTTCAAATTTTATTTCTAGAAATCAAAATCTTTTAATTAAAGTTTTATTTCCAAGTTATTTCAGTAGTGGATATATATTATCTCAATTAAACAATCCAATTCACAGATCCATAGATTATTAATAACAGTAGGATGATATCAGGTTAAGTCAAAGTAAATAAACATCCAAATTATTTAAAACTAGCATCAATCAATTGCATCCATTACCAATTTCAAAACTTAAACTTGTTTAGAAATCACTCATAACTCCCATTCAAACCAATCATTTAATTTCCTTAAGTTAAATCTCAATTTCATCTTGAAATTCCAATTCAGGTTGCTTGTCCTAAACTTATTTAACTTCACCTAAGTTAAATTCAATTCATTTAATCAGTTAACCTTACTAAATTAAATTCTCCATTTCAAATTTTAAACTTCTTGTCAATATCCTTTCCTACTTATAAGTTCAAAAATTTATCACATTTCAGGGAAAATTCAAAACTCAACACTTAGAGTTTATTTCAAATCGACTTGTTATTATGTATATCCCACATGTATACATATTCATTTCTTTTACACCCAATCTGACACCCCGGAATTTATGGCAATATCAATTTAATAATCTACATTAAAAATTAAATTGATTTGATAATAATTTGAATTGATTTAATAATCTTCTTTTAAAAATAAATATTTAACTGATAATTTATCTTTTAAAAGATAATTTAAATTGTTTCTATTTATAATGTATATATGTATATATTGGTATATGTTATAAATAGATTAGTTTTATTTTTAAATTTAATAGATAAAGCTATGTTTTCTAATTCTATTATTTTTTGATAATTTGGAAATTCAATATTGAATAAATAATAATATGATTTTAATAATACTCAAGATAAATTTAATTTGTCTAAAAATAGAATTCTAGTTTTAAAAATCCTAATTTCGGATAAGAATTTAATTCATAAACCTGAATTAATAATTTAAGTTGTTTGAAATTTTACTCCTATTAAACATTGACTGTACCTTTAAGGCTTTCAGAGCAGTTCTACCTTGTTTAACTTGAATTTATATTTTAATGTTTACTTTATGATCAAACAAACTTATTTTGTTTAGATCCTAGGTCCTAACAACCAGCAGATCAAGCAGTAATGATTTTTGAAAGTGAAACATGAGCTTAAATCTTAAATACAGAGGTGTGTTACCAGTTATCAACACACATACATGCAGTAACACATATACATAAAAATGCATTAAGATTTATTCACATCCCAGACAATAATCAAGAAACATATATAATTAAGTAATTTAAAATTTAAGTTACTCACCATAGTTTTGAAAATAAACAGAGCACCTCTTTTGGTCTGAAACAAGTTGAACTTTAAAACTGGAAAGTAGTTTGCCTTCATTTCCTTAATCTTCTTGTCTTTGTTGGATTTGCGAACATTATTCAAGTTTGTATAAATGGAAATGTTTGCCATTATTTCTTGTTTCAGGATTGATATGTTTAGTGAACGAACAAAAATAATATGACATATATAAAGAAGTTTCAGGGGAAGGTAATAACTAGGTTTGCACATGCAGGAACAATTATGCTTTTGTTTGTATCAGGCCAGATCTTTTAATTAGGAGGCTGAGTTGATTTTTTAAGCAATTCGAACTGACTTAAGTTGTGCTAGCATTTAATGTTTAAGGACTTATGTTCCCTTGAGTTGTACTAGCATATCAATCACATGTAACGACCCGCCCTTCTCGAATAAGAAAGTGAGATTTGTAGGGCACACTGTAACGACCCGCAAATCTGTACCCCTTGAGTCAACACTATTCTACAACAATCAACTCAAGTTGTACAGAAATACGAACCATTGGGATTAAAGAAGAAGAGGTAGAAGAAGAAAATAGAAAACAACAACAGAATCTAACCATCGCAGCGGAATAAAATGTAATAGATATTAAATGATCTTTACTCAAAATCAAATATCTCTGTTTATATATTACATCATCAGAGTACATCAAACATAGCTTAGCAACAATATCATACAATTGGATACACAACAACTCAACACAGCGGAAATATAAATATAAACATGTACGGGAGTACGTCTTGTCATCTTGCTCGTCTCCTGAACTCCACAGCATCATATCCTGTATTCTATAATACTCGGTCTGACCCCAGCATTACAGTTAGATAACACCCGAGTCAGTCTGGAATACCAGCGTGAGAAAATCATACCCAATTGATTATTAAAGTTTCAAAAACCTTTGAAACAAAAGCATATCGTAAGACCACGCCACAAATAAACATGTCGGGTTTTTACCTTACGATAGCTAACACAATTTTTATAGAAATCCTCTGATATTATAATAGGGTCTATATACAAATACTTATAAAATAGCCGAAATTGTTACATTCATTAAATTCCAGCTACTAGCCACAGAGTGGGTAATATAAACAAAACTCGTATAAGGCTCGTAGGGAGAATGGATTTCCAACTAATGACTAGGCATTGGGATACCACCTGTCACAGTACGGGGCCTAGATCACCGTACCGAGGAGTACGCCCGCTCCCCTGCAACACAAGGCCGGGACTACCCCTTACTGGATAATCCTGAGTGAGATCACCCCGCGGTTGGGATCAGGAACCGCCCACTAAGCCGAAATAAAAAGGGACATCTAGACTGGAATGACCTCACCCTGCTTGGGTGCTACCCACCTAGCCTTGCTGCATAACCCCTGATTTTCAGTCGTTCCCATTTTATGAGGCTTGAGGCTAAGCGTTACCTTTTTATAATATATCCCTTAGAATGCCCATCGTCCACCTGACGATGTTTCGCAAGCATTCATCCATACAAGTCCGTCCCGGGTTCGAACGGAACCGAAGGCACTATTCCTACTACATCCATTCCTCAGGATTAGTAGCGATTAGCCCTTGCACTTCACTGCTCCATCTTCGAATCCAAAATCGTTTTCACGAAACGTACAAACCGGATCGAAGTGGTTTTCGAGAAATAAATCTCGATCTCGGTCTCTTCGAAACGATCAACGCATTTGTCCAATATTGATAGTCGGTGATTTAACTATCAATTTATATTCACAAACATCCATCCAACAATAAATAACTTCCCAAATTATTTATTAACCTCAAAATATCTTCACAAGATATATTTCTATTTTCAATCCTTTGAAAATAGTTTCAAAACCCTCTTTCTTTTCAGAATAAACTTTCCCAAATATTTTCTATCTCCACTGAAATTGCAAAGCACAAACTAGAATTTTAAAATAATTTAAAACACTTTAGTTTGAAATATACTTTAAAACATTTAAGTTAAACTACTTCAATAATTTGTTAAAAATACATACTATATAAATATTAGAAAATAATGTTACTTTATAAAATATAACTAAATTTTTAATCCTAAAACAAACTACTAAGTCATTCTTTAAAATAATTACTACTAAAATAGGTTAAAAGGTAAGACTTACTTTAGAATTCAAATATTAAAAACAAATAGATTTTCCAAATTTTCTTTTAAAATCAACTTAAAAACTTTTAGCTTATATTTAAAAACTTACTTTGAAAAACGTACTTGGTTATCCAAGGAGAAGATCCAACTTCAATCACTTAAATCAATTTTTCCCCAAATTGATTTCAAACTTATCCCATTTGAAATAAATTTCTTTAATTACTTAATTCATTTCAAAAATTCATTAAGTATGGGCTTAATTATTGTGGTTGTTATTATTTTTCATTTGATTCTATGCTTTTAACTGAAATATACAAATTCCAGATTTTTCCCAATAATTTAAATCTTAACTTTTAAATAAATGGTTTGTTCTTTTTTTTTAATAACACTGAAGATCAAAATTCATTAACTCTTAGTTAATTCAAATTTTCCCTTTCCATATCTAATATTTGTTTATTAGAATTTTTTAAGTCACTTTATTTCTTTTTCAAATTCATTCCTTAAATTTATTCTATAATTATTTAACTTACAATTCACTTCTTTTATTTTCTTTCCAAAATTCGATTTATAGATTTTTATGGTGATTCATTATACCTAATTATATCCAATCAAACCATAGCATTCAAAATTTCAACAAAGTTCATCATAGAATATCACATAATCACAATAGAGGGTATTAAATAATTTTAAATAAATGTTGAGGGATCCAGTTGGATCCCTCCAACCTGTTTTCCCTGCATCCACAGATGTTAGCAAAATATAAAATATCTTCACTATAAAATGAGGGAAATCAATCATTTCAAGGTGTAGTGTATACTACTATATAACACAACAATCAATTCGACCATTCAAACGATTATTTGAATTTAATCATTTAAATTTTAAACTTAACTGAGTGAGATTAACTCACCTTATTTCCGTTTACAGTCCACTTTAACTTTGCCTTGGATTCATTTTTTTCCTTCGACCATGTATAACATTACGTGATTTATTAACATTTTAAACAAAATGGAAAATTAATTGCCATTTTCAAATTCAATTAACTAATGACTTGGTTTAAAACTGATTTTCCTATCTATATGTATATATAAATCTTCTCAGTAGGCAACACAAATAGCAACCTTCTTACTGTAATATTGTACGATGAATGAGGTATAACAAATTAAATTCCAAGCTTTAACTTAAGTTAAATTAAAGATGTTTAAAATCAAATTACCTTACTGTTATATTTTTTTTCTTTTCTTTCCCATATATATATTTACATAAACCGAAGTGGTTCTATATTTTACTGTAAAAATAAATATTTTTTTTTTCTGCTGTGTATATATATCTACAGGTATAATTATAATTTGGAAAAGAAACTGCAATTACTCACCATAACCTACCCACGGACTCTGGTAGACACCAAGCCCTAAATGCCACTGCCCCCCTCCCTCTGGTCGAAGCCAACTCGCCGACTACTGTTGCTGAACGTCGAATCGAACTCGAGTTCGAAACTCCCCTCTGCTACCCCAACAACCCACTTCGTACTTACTTCGTCCCTCGCCTGCGCGCACAGCTTCAATGTTCGCGACCACCTTCGACAAGAATCGAACGCCGACGACCTTTCAAAACGGCACCTTGCTGTCATCTCGACCTCGGCAACTTCCCACTTCACACTAAATCGCGAGGGCCCCATCCCCTAACGTCCTCGATTTGATCCTCAGAAAGAACGAGGAATGAAACTGGCCTTCAAGGGGTTGAGTTCGATCTTGCTGTCTTAATCGAGTACAGAGTAGTGGCGGCCAATTTCTCTTTTTTATATATTTTATTTTAGGTTTCTGATTTCGTGAATGCTGAGAGGAGGGAGGGAGATCGGGTTTGGAAGGAAGATGGAAAGAGGAACGGGATTTGGTTTATATTATTATATTTTTTTTCGATCTCGAATTAATGCTGGAAGAACCCTAAATTGGAATAAAGGCAGAGGCTCGTCTATTGCTTCAAATTATAAAGGGAAAATAAGTTGAATAAGGGTTGGATTGGAATAAATAAATTAGAATGACTTGTAAAAGAATTTAAAATCCATAGAATAAAATATGCTTGGGTTATAAATAAGAATAAGGCTTGAGTTAAAAATAAAGATGACATATTTAAGCCTATAATGGATGGAATTGTGTAAATAATAAGTTGTGACTTATAAATCTTGAAAGTGGAATGGAAAATCCAAAATAAATATTGTTTGATGTTTTGGATAATGAAAAGAAAATCCAAGCTTGAATTATAAAATAAATTGAACTTAAGCAAATTGAATGGAGTGATATTTGAAATTATTCAAGTATTGAATTATAAATTAAGGAAAAAAAAACTAAGTAGATAATAAATTAGATAATGAAATATATAATGATAACCAATGTAGCTAAGGAAAAGCTGAATTGGTGAGTTAATATTGAAGTTTGGAAATAAAACTCAAGTTATAAATCAAATTCGACTTGAATCATTAGTGAAGAAAATATAATTGATGTGGCATTGCAATTAATTAAATGAATTGAGAACGAAATTGAATTGTGAGTTCATAAAAGTGAATGGTAATTTGAAATGGCTAATGGATTCAGAACTTGAGTTATAAATTAAAATTTGACTTGGAGTGTTAACAGATTATATATAATTGGAAATGTGTCAAATAAAGGAAAATGAAATCGGATTAAAATAGTGATGGTTTGAATTGCCAATAAAATCCAAATCAGAGGAAATAAATTGGAAATGGCCTTGTAATAAATTAAATGAACCGAATCTAAAAAGTTAAGATGTATAATAAATGATCAAATAAATTTGTAGTTTGAAATGGGATTGGATTAAAATAAAATCAAGTTAAATTGAAAGAGAAATTTATTTGCAAAATGAAATGAGCTTAAGTATAAAAAAAGTTGAATAAATCGAAATAAGTTGACTTAAGCTGAATATAAGGGGGAGAGTTGAATTGAATTCTACTTGAAACCAAGTTTAACGATATTGGATTGAATTTAAATCAAGTGAAAATAAATTTGAATCGAAATAGAATTTGGTGGGTTGTAAATAAAATTTAAGAAAATGAAAATTCAAAATGGATTGAGTGGATAAACTAATTATATTGAATAAATGAATGGATGGGATAAATAAGAACCAAATGAAGTATGGTTTAAATAATTTGAGAAATGGTTATTGAATGAAATAGCTTAGATTGTCTTTGAGCAAAATAAAATAGTTTGGAATAAACAAATATGGAATGAAATGCAAGTGAATGGATTCAAATCTGAAATGCTATGAAAATGAGAATATATGGATTGTGAATAAATTTAAAAATGAATAGAATTAAGTATAAATTGAGTTGAAATCCATTTAAATTGGTTATAAAACATAAGTACTTATTTATTCACATAGATCTCGTCAAATTGCATAGAATAAATTGTCATCTGATGTAAATGGAAGTAATTAAGATGTTATGAATCAATAAAAGTGAAATAGAATTGATTCTGAAATCAATTGAATTGAATATGAGCTTGTTTGGAGTTAAAATAAATTGAAGGTAAGAAATGGTATTGTAAACCATTAAAATTAAATGAAATAGCGTGTGGATTGCTTGAAACAAGTGCATAAGTGTTAAAAACCATGTAAGTTGCTTATAAACATTGTCTAGTTACATTGCTTTTAAATATTCATGTGTTGTAGTTGTTTAAATAAAGTGAAATGTTAATAAACTTCATATATTTGGCACTTACATGTTTAAATTGAGTAAGTATAGGTACCTAGAAGCCGTGTGGCTGGATTTGGTTGTGCTATTTGCTAAAAATAATAAGTCGCTTGCTTAAAATGCTAAATAAGGTACGCTTACGCAATAAAAATAGGAAATATGAACTGTTTTTGGTTTTTCCGACCGTGTGGGTCGATGTATATATATTTTGTAACGCCCCACTCCGAGACCCACATTAGCAAAGAGTATTACAAGGTAATACCGTCTTCTAATACGGAGAATAGAGCTGTATAGGAGCGACCATCTATAGCCTTGTCTTAACTATCTACTGAATACGTCGATAAACGTCTCATATTTTTTTTCCAGGTGGATCGACTTATCCAATAGATATTTAATACAAAACTATAATGGCTATAAGATCTAACAGAACAAAATATAACAACTCAAATGCAAAACACATCACAGAACAGTAGATCATCACATACATATACACATATACAGATACATCACAGAATATACAAAATGATACATGTCAAGTGGTGTAGCAACCACAATATACAAGCGGGTCAAAAGAATATACATATCAGAGTTACAACCAAAAAGGATTACACAAAAAGCTATAACAAAAGGAGATAGCAGAATAGTCCATGCAGAAGTAGAATAAGCTAAGTCTGAATGTACCTAACCTGAAACACCTCGGTCTGACCCGAGTATAAAATACACGGGTCAGTCTAGCTAAACAAATCAGTTAGATAAGCTAAATGATAATGAACATGCAATATCATAAAGTACCACAAATATCTCTAAAAGAGATTACTCGATCATCTAGCAAAAGATGAATCATATCAAGCCTCATATCATCGGCAACTCAAATAAACAAAGGATATGAATATCCCAAATCAAGCCAAAAAGGTAAATAACAAATACCAATGAAGGTAACACAAGTTTCCACAAGGTAATCGCTATGTATCGAGTGGTTCAAAAGACCTACTCCGAAAGGCGATACTCTAGGGAAATATAAGTATCAATGAAACAAAAGATGCACGTGCTCAGTACTGTATAAACAAGGATCCACAAGCCCGAAGGCGACAAACCCAAGTATCTCTCGAGCGGTGACGAAGGACCAACTCCAAAAGTGATACTATAGGGCAACAAACCCGAAGGCAACAAACCAAGTATCTCTCGAGCGGTGACAATGGACCAACTCCAAAAGCGATACTATAGGCAACAAACCCGAAGGCACAAACCCGAAGGCACAAACCCGAAGGCAACAAACCGTAGTGGCGAAGGTCCGGAGGCCCAGTACTGGACACCACTAACTGGCAATATGTGTCACAAACTCTCGGAAAGGAACCCGAAAAGTGTTAACATGCGTCCCATACCACACATTCTCACTAAATGGTTTACTAACCGTTAGTCAATTCCACACTTAAAGCAGTACAAAGTTTACCTCATCTCATCGGTAAACCAGACCCAATGGTCAAAACGATCAAACGAATAGATTAGGAATTAACTGAAAAGATAAACGCACGTGTTCATAGCACGCGTTTTATCCAATCATTTAATTCTCCTCCCTCTTCGCTCGAAGTGCAAAATTGTGTGTTTTATATAGAAATTAAGTTGAAGAAAACGAGTTTTAGGAACGCTTCAAAATCGCTTTAGAAATTGCATTTGAAATTCTCCTATTATGGAGTAATTAATTTAATACTTAAAAATAATATTAAATTATAATTTCAAAAGTCAATTTACTTGAAAAATACTTTTTAATGCTTTATAAAACCCGTGTACGGAATTTAGAGAAAAATCTCAAAGAAATCGGAAAATATCATAAAAAGGCAGAAATTACTAAGTATAAAAACCGGTGACAACATGCTGCGAATCCAAGTTCGACAGCAGGTTTGGACATGCAAACAGAGTCCAAATGACATGGAATTTGGTAGGAATAAAGTTCAACATTCCTACTTCAATCTGGAAAAAGAATCATTCAAATCCGATTTGAAACGAAGAATCTGCGCCGTTTCAAAGTCGGATCAAAACAAGGTTTAAAACACTGAATTAACTAGCTACAAGTACAAGTTAGACAGCAGTTTAGAAATAGCAAACCAACCCATATTTTCATGAAACATTACAGGAATATAAATCGACATTCCTACTTCAATTTGCAAAAAGAATCATGCAAATCTGATTTGAAACCAATGAGTTATGCTGTCACAAACATGGACTCAGGCCATGTTTGCAACAGTTCAAAAACCAAATAAATGTGCAGGCCTAAAACCCTCCTGGACTCATCTTCCAGGCATAAAACAGGGGATCAAAATGCATCATATTGAGCTCAAAATTAGTACACATGTAGTAGAAAACTTCATCTCTTAAACAAAAAAAATGATGCAATTTTGATTAAATTTGAGAAAGCTATGACCTCTCAAAGTTGAACCCAGACAGTGTTTCACTGTTGAACTCTGGGCAAAAACATGGTCCAGGTCTAAGTTTGAAAGCAGATTTATATAAGCTATCTATGTCAAAATTACCTGTAATTTGGTATGAATAAAGTAAAGAACTTCATCTTTCAATAAAAAAAGAATCGTGCAATTTGAGAAAGAAACGAAAGAGATGTGATGTCTCAAACATGGACTCAGTCCATGTTTGTAACAACTCGGAAAACAAAATGTGCACAGAATATTTGCAGGCTGTGCGTTGATTTTGCAGTGATGATTTGAACACTCAAATGACCTTATTATTCAACCAAAATTTGCAGAAATGAAGTTTAACATATAAACTTGACTCAGAAAAAGATCCGCCAGCATTTCGTTGCCGAAGATGAAAGTTATGGATAGCCAAAGTGGGCACTTTAGGCCAGAAACGAAAATAGATTATACATTGAATAAACTTTTACATATGCAGCAAATTCAAGCAATTTCACAAGCAATTTAGCTAGTATTTGTGAGATATTGTTCTCGCCTTGCT
The DNA here is from genome assembly GCA_030765085.1 of Allium cepa. Lineage (NCBI taxonomy): Eukaryota > Viridiplantae > Streptophyta > Magnoliopsida > Asparagales > Amaryllidaceae > Allium > Allium cepa. The sequence continues at coordinate 868,811,149 of CM060937.1, read as the reverse complement.
GTATGGAGGCAAATACTCGGATTTTGATTGCAAGTTGGATGTTTTATGCTTGATTATACGCTTATAGAGCCTGTAGAACAAGAGAACAATGCATGCAAAGGAGGGTTTTACTAAAATTAGAAAAATCATTTCACAAATCAGAAACTTTGATGAAATTGTGATGTTTGGAGTTAGATTACCTGAGATTTATTCTCTAGTCTGAAAAACATAGCAAATTTGATGAATTTATCAAAAAAAATTGTTTGGATTTTAATTTGATGGATGTAGGTTTACTGGTTTTTGTTTTAGGTTGAAGGAGGAAGGAGTTGAGAAAGAAAAGAAAAAGAACGTACAGACTTTGTTTCTCATTTTCTCAACTGGGTTAAGTCCTAATGGGCCTTGGATCCATTAGTAGAAAGAAATAAAATGGCCTATTGGTTAAATAATCAACTCTTAATTAGAAATGTATACATATTTACACTATTTAAATAAACAAATGTCATTTTTCTTTCAAACTTTCACACAACAAGGTATGTAACTTTACATACTTATGAAGTAACATATTTTATACTATATAAAAAGATTAATTTTAATTTTTAAAACATTTATATTATTAAAATCTCTTATTTTACAAAAATGCACAATTTTAACAAATAAATGCACAAAACATTATTTTTAACTTCTAAAATTCCAAAAAAATATTTTTCTTGCCTAGAAAAATATAACTAACAATTCTAAACTCAAATTTATAATTAAAACTCATTTTACAACAATTTCTATCTTTTTATTTAAATAAACAGCCTTTAAAAATCAAATACTTCCTTTAAAAATTATTAAAAGAAGTAATTGGCAATAATTAATACAATTATTGCATTTTCTCTAAATAAAAACCATTTTCCATTTATTATTAACCCAAACAAATAAAGTAAAGTTCCAAACTTTATTTTCTCATTTTAATTTCCAAAATTCATTGTTTATTCCAAATAAACAATTTAAAATCTCCAATTTTATCTTAATTACAATATTAAATTACAGCTACTGTTATAATTTAATGTTAACATGTAATCTCCAAAATCAGGGTTGTTACAGACTCCCCCCTTAACAAAATTGCGTCCACGCAATTTCTAGAGAAGAGTTTATATTCAACATAATTATTTCATCAATCATAGGAAGATAGATAAGATCGAGTTTAAAACTTCTCACCCTCAACAAGATGATAGAAAACCAAGATAAGATTATACGACTAATTCTATGCTTTTCCAAGTACAATACTTAGGGTTAGCGGACCATAGAATTTCATAAGCGGAACATTATTATTTCGAAGGTGTTCAATCTTCGAAACAACTATACGAATAGATCGGCACAATACACAAGTCGGTGAGGCTCGTGATCATGCAACACAATGGAATTAACAATCGAGATTAAATCTCGGAGATACAAAAATAAATTGGGGTACTTGGATATATCATGAATACCCAAAACTGAATAGAAAATAATGCATGAAAGCAATCAAACCAAGGCGTTCAGTAATAGTAGATGATCCTATATAACTAAGAGCCAACTTTCCGAATATACTGAAATGCACCTAACTCTTTTGAAGGAGTAATACAAATAAGCACAATCATCAAAAGAGGATTCAACAAAAGATAGGTGGTATTTCAAGCTACCACCATAACACATGACTGCATGAATGCAAGTCATCACAAAAATCGCACAAAGGCAAGACACACAAGAAAGGATTACAAGACATTTTCTCAAAAATTTGTTATAAGAGTTTTCACTCAAATCCATTTTCTTTTATACACAAAACTCAAATTTCAATACTTGAAATTTTTTAAAGTCTCTTACTTAAATTTTCAATTCAATCATCTTTACTTTAAATTTAAAGTAAATTAAATTAGAGTTGCTCCATACTCTAATTCCAAAAATAAATATACTACAATAAGTAATATTTATTTTTCTTTCCATTAAATTTATCAAATTTTAAACCACTTTACTTTATGATTTAAAAAGGACACTTATTAGACCCTTCATCGATGGCTCTAAATATTCACTATTTAAATTTTCTCATAATTTTTCTAAGTGTTTAATTTTTCGAAAAAAATTTCGGCAGCTCCTCCCTTGCATGGAGAGCCTTTTACAATTTCATGTATATGAATTATAGATATACATCGACCAAAAGGTCGAAACACAATATATATATATATATATATATTTAATTCTTAACAAATAAACACCTAACAATTCATACCTTTCATTTTCTGGTTTAAAATGTGAGCATGCTTACTTTTATACTAACCATTATGCTAGTTAATCATTCTAATATCCTCTTGCACCTGCACTTAACTTATTGAAACATATTAGCATGCACTTAAAAACATAAGAAGCATTAAAATCATAGTTTAAATAAGACAACAACTCAACACTTTAAAATTTTCAAATTCAGGCCTGCTACAAAGACACAGGCTTTTGGCACAGTAAAACTTATAATCTAGAAATATTCATAAAATAAACGTTATTCTACTCAGTCCAAGCTTTCCAGCGGTATAAAGATCATCAAAATCGAATTTAGGTTTTGAAAGTTATGCCCAATTTACTTTCAGCTTTAAACTCAGAAATTATAAAAAGGGACAGAGATGTCCATCTGTTTTCGAACTCATTTTTGAATAACCAAACTGCAAAATTTTCAAAAATAATATAAAGATGATTTCTAGCTTACTGAAAGTACTCTTTTGTACAAAAGAATGGACTCATTCGGATATGTAAATCACAAGTTATCTCTGTTTTAAAACAGCACTTTTCAATTAAAATTTTCCGACACAAGACATTTTATTGTCAAAATTTTCAAATCATTGTTAAATCCAAACTACATAATTTTAGATCAAAAATCTTTACTCTAAAACATTTATTACATGATCCTTTTTTCTGGAAAGCTAAGACATCTAGAATTACACTATAATACATACAACAAACTTTCAAAATGGTTTACAAAGAAAACTTTTTTCCAATTAACAAACAAGTCTTTTAAAAGAAGACCCATAATTTAATTAAAATAATTACTTTCTTACATTAGTAAGAAACAATTATCTATCCAAACTAGACTTTGGAATTGCATATTGATTTTTCTTTTCTAAATTGCGTTCAAAATAAAAAAAATCTTATCTTGTTGCTTTATATATTATTATTTCTAGCTTTTCACAAAAATTTGCATTTTATAATAAATGGATCTTTTATATTCAATTTTACATGATCCACAAAGCTAAACATTTATTTTATTATCACCTAGAACTAGCCAAGGTTGATACTTAATTAAAACTTGTTTTCAATTGAACTTCACAGATACATAATTAACAAGTTTTTAACACTATTTAAATTCATAACCAAACTTACTCTAATGGTTTTGCTCCTTATTAAATTTCATTCTAATTCAAAAGCACCAAATTAGCATTTTCTTAAATTTTCCCAAAGGCAAACTTCTTTTTTTTCACTTGTTATTAATCAAATGATTAAATGTTTAAACTAATCTTCATAACTATCCTTTTACTTTTTACTAAACCATATTCCAATCAATATTTTAGTTTTCTAAACAATTCATTTTCTTAATTTGAATACTTTGTTTATTAATTACTATTACATGATAGTTTCATCCAATTAAGGTATTTCCTTAATTAAAATTATTTGCCATATAAATAAATTACCATAAGGTAGTATTTTCCAAAAGATACTTTACCCAAAAGCTTACTTAAGCATTCTAAATTTTCCATGTATGTAATATTTCACAAACATGTAATATAACCAATAATTAATACAATTTGTTTAAATGAAACCATATTCAAATTTTCCAATTATCAATTTATAAAATGATAACATCTAAATAATACATTTATAGTGAATGACATTATCAAGGACTGCAAAGTTGACCAAGATAAACATTGCCTCTCCACTGTCCTCTACGTCACACTATTTTCATAAGTCCTTTAGTATATATAAAATACTTATCTCAAATGGCAATTTAGAATTTTCAAAATCTTTGCAATATCTATATATATTTGCATTCAACATCCATACTAGTAAATAGTATTTATTGCCATTTCAAAAGCATGTATCACATCGCCTCATAAGCGTTTAGGAATCCCTATCGGTAACGCTGATCAGGCGCATCGACCAGAATTCTTAAAATACTTATTAATTAGCCAATTGACACGAGAAATTATAAAACCTCTTTTGATTTATTAAGGAATCTTAAATTTGGTTAGAACAATGTTTATTTTCAAACATAAAACATTTTCTAATTATAAAACCATACAATCAATTCATAAAACAATTAAGTTATATACATAAGTATATCTCTTGTTAGATAGATTTTCCATTCACATGGATGCTTTCTTTCCCAAAAGTTCTTTTATTAATTTTACTTCTTTAAAATGCATCCATGAAATTCTCAAACATTAAATTTTTATTTCATTTTAACCTTTGGTTAAATACCACTTATGGATTAAATTTTATTTTCAAAATTTAATCTTTCTAATAATTCTTGCGGTAGCTACAACTTGAAGACACCGCAAGTTCTTATCATTAGCATTGAGTATGTTTCTAACTCTCAATTATATCACCTACTCAATATTATTTCAAGAATTACTATGCTAACACACATTCATGCAATTATTAACCAAACAAGAATTTACTAAAAACAAAGCATTAAATGTGCCCAGCGAAAACAGACACACCGTTTCCGCTGCGCAACTCTAATCACTAAGGATCAAAACACATAATTTAAATCTAAGCCATCTGAGGTCTAATTTCTACTATTATAAAAATAGTGATATTTAAAACCCTTATAATGTTTTCAAACCTATTATCCATTCAAAGGAAATGAAAAGACTAAAGGCACGATTGAGGAATTCGTAGCACTTGTATTACACTTTGATGTACCGTAATATGTGTTTCTGTTCTGTGTTTATCATATTTTGTCCTGAACTCAGCTCTGATACCAAGCTGTAACGCCCCACTCCGAGACCCACATTAGCAAAGAGTACTACAAGGTAATACCGTCTGCTAATACGGAGAATAGAGCTGTATAGGAGCGACCATCTATAGCCTTGTCTTAACTATCTACTGAATACGTCGATAAACGTCTCATATTTTTTTTCCAGGTGGATCGACTTATCCAATAGATATTTAATACAAAACTATAATGGCTATAAGATCTAACAGAACAAAATATAACAACTCAAATGCAAAACACATCACAGAACAGTAGATCATCACATACATATACACATATACAGATACATCACAGAATATACAAAATGATACATGTCAAGTGGTGTAGCAACCACAATATACAAGCGGGTCAAAAGAATATACATATCAGAGTTACAACCAAAAAGGATTACACAAAAAGCTATAACAAAAGGAGATAGCAGAATAGTCCATGCAGAAGTAGAATAAGCTAAGTCTGAATGTACCTAACCTGAAACACCTCGGTCTGACCCGAGTATAAAATACACGGGTCAGTCTAGCTAAACAAATCAGTTAGATAAGCTAAATGATAATGAACATGCAATATCATAAAGTACCACAAATATCTCTAAAAGAGATTACTCGATCATCTAGCAAAAGATGAATCATATCAAGCCATAAACAAAGGATATGAATATCCCAAATCAAGCCAAAAAGGCAAATAACAAATACCAATGAAGGTAACACAAGTTTCCACAAGGTAATCGCTATGTATCGAGTGGTTCAAAAGACCTACTCCGAAAGGCGATACTCTAGGGAAATATAAGTATCAATGAAACAAAAGATGCACGTGCTCAGTACTATACAAATAAGGATCCACAAGCCCGAAGGCGACAAACCCAAGTATCTCTCGAGCGGTGACGAAGGACCAACTCCAAAAGCGATACTATAGGGCAACAAACCCGAAGGCAACAAACCAAGTATCTCTCGAGCGGTGATGATGGACCAACTCCAAAAGCGATACTATAGGCAACAAACCCGAAGGCACAAACCCGAAGGCAACAAACCGTAGTGGCGAAGGTTCGGAGGCCCAGTACTGGACACCACTAACTGGCAATATGTGTCACAAACTCTCGGAAAGGAACCCGAAAAGTGTTAACATGCGTCCCATACCACACATTCTCACTAAATGGTTTACTAACCGTTAGTCAATTCCACACTTAAAGCAGTACAAAGTTTACCTCATCTCATCGGTAAACCAGACCCAAAGGTCAAAACGATCAAACGAATAGATTAGGAATTAACTGAAAAGATAAACGCACGTGTTCATAGCACGCGTTTTATCCAATCATTTAATTCTCCTCCCTCTTCGCTCGAAGTGCAAAATTGTGTGTTTTATATAGAAATTAAGTTAAAGAAAACGAGTTTTAGGAACGCTTCAAAATCGCTTTAGAAATTGCATTTGAAATCCTCCTATTATGGAGTAATTAATTTAATACTTAAAAATAATATTAAATTATAATTTCAAAAGTCAATTTACTTGAAAAACACTTTTTAATGCTTTATGAAACCCGTGTACGGAATTTAGAGAAAAATCTCAAAGAAATCGGAAAATATCAGAAAAAGGCAGAAATTATTCTAAGTATAAAAACCGGTGACAACATGTTGCGAACCCAAGTTCGACAGCAGGTTTGGACCTGCAAACAGAGTCCAAATGACATGGAATTTGGTAGGAATAAAGTTCAACATTCCTACTTCAATCTGGAAAAAGAATCATTCAAATCCGATTTGAAACGAAGAATCTGTACCGTTTCAAAGTCGGATCAAAACAAGGTTTAAAACACTGAATTAACAAGCTACAAGTACAAGTTAGACAGCAGTTTAGAAATAGCAAACCAACCCAGATTTTCATGAAACATTACAGAAATATAAATCGACATTCCTACTTCAATTTGCAAAAAGAATCACGCAAATCTGATTTGAAACCAATGAGTTATGCTGTCACAAACATGGACTCAGACCATGTTTGCAACAGTTCAAAAACCAAATAAATGTGCAGGCCTAAAACCCTCCTGGACTCATCTTCCAGGCATAAAACAGGGGATCAAAATGCATCATATTGAGCTCAAAATTAGTACACATGTAGTATAAAACTTCATCTATTAAACAAAAAAAAATGATGCAATTTTGATAAAATTTGAGAAAGCTATGACCTCTCAAAGTTGAACCCAGACAGTGTTTCACTGTTGAACTTTGGGCAAAAACATGGTCCAGGTCTAAGTTTGAAAGCAGATTTATATAAGCTATCTATGTCAAAATTACCTGTAATTTGGTATGAATAAAGTAGAGAACTTCATCTTTCAATAAAAAAAAGAATCGTGCAATTTGAGAAAGAAACGAAAGAGATGTTATGTCTCAAACATGGACTCAGTCCATGTTTGCAACAACTCGGAAAACAAAATGTGCACAGAATATTTGCAGGTTGTGCGTTGATTTTGCAGTGACGATTTGAACACTCAAATGACCCTATTATTCAACCAAAATTTGCAGAAATGAAGTTTAACATATAAACTTGACTCAGAAAAAGATCCGCCAGCATTTCGTTGCCGAAGATGAAAGTTATGGATAGCCAAAGTGGGCACTTTAGGCCAGAAACGAAAATAGATTATACATTGAATAAACTTTTACATATGCAGCAAATTCAAGCAATTTCACAAGCAATTTAGCTAGTATTTGTGAGATATTGTTCTCGCCTTGCTGTATGGAGGCAAATACTCGGATTTTGATTGCAAGTTGGATGTTTTATGCTTGATTATACGCTTATAGAGCCTGTAGAACAAGAGAACAATGCATGCAAAGGAGGGTTTTACTAAAATTAGAAAAATCATTTCACAAATCAGAAACTTTGATGAAATTGTGATGTTTGGAGTTAGATTACCTGAAATTTATTCTCTAGTCTGAAAAACATAGCAAATTTGATGAATTTATCAAAAAAAGTTGCTTGGATTTTAATTTGATGGATGTAGGTTTACTGGTTTTTGTTTTAGGTTGAAGGAGGAAGGAGTTGAGAAAGAAAAGAAAAAGAACGTACAGACTTTGTTTCTCATTTTCTCAACTGGGTTAAGTCCTAATGGGCCTTGGATCCATTAGTAGAAAGAAATAAAATGGCCTATTGGTTAAATAATCAACTCTTAATTAGAAATGTATACATATTTACACTATTTAAATAAACAAATGTCATTTTTCTTTCAAACTTTCACACAACAAGGTATGTAACTTTACATACTTATGAAGTAACATATTTTATACTATATAAAAAGATTAATTTTAATTTTTAAAACATTTATATTATTAAAATCTCTTATTTTACAAAAATGCACAATTTTAACAAATAAATGCACAAAACATTATTTTTAACTTCTAAAATTCCACAAAAATATTTTTCTTGCCTAGAAAAATATAACTAACCATTCTAAACTCAAATTTATAATTAAAACTCATTTTACAACAATTTCTATCTTTTTATTTAAATAAACAGCCTTTAAAAATCAAATACTTCCTTTAAAAATTATTAAAAGAAGTAATTGGCAATAATTAATACAATTATTGCATTTTCTCTAAATAAAAACCATTTTCCATTTATTATTAACCCAAACAAATAAAGTAAAGTTCCAAACTTTATTTTCTCATTTTAATTTTCAAAATTCATTGTTTATTCCAAATAAACAATTTAAAATCTCCAATTTTATCTTAATTACAATATTAAATTACAGCTACTGTTATAATTTAATGTTAACATGTAATCTCCAAAATCAGGGTTGTTACATATTTATATCTTTTTTCAAATTGCAAAAGCTCCTCCGTACAAAGGAGACTCTGCCAAAAATTTTCGAAAATTTTGGGAGTTAGAAAATTTTTGAAAATTTTTGGAAAATTTTTGTTAACTTTCAAACTGGAAATTGAAATATAATTAGTAAATGAAACTAACTTAAATAATGACATGAATTGGTTATAAATGAAAAATAAAATTTAAATATTCATAGTTGAAGATAAATTGGATTCATATGATATGCTACCAGAAAGATGTATCATTTACTTTAAAGAAATACGAAGAAACCTTGGGTCGATTTTCAAAACTTGAGTTGTGCTAGCCTGTTAACTTAAGTTGTACTAGCATTTAATGTTTAAGCAATTCGAACTAAATCATACTGTAACGACCCGCAAATCCGTACCCCTTGAGTCAACACTATTCTACAACAATCAACTCAAGTTGTACAGAAATACGAACCATTTGGTTTAAGAAGAAGAGGTGGAAGAAGAAAATAGAAAACAACAACAGACATCGCAGTGGAATAAAATATAATAGATAATAAATAATTTTACTCAAAAAAGTAATATCTCTGTTTATATATTACATCATTAGAGTACATCAATTGCAGCTCAACATCAATATCATACAATGGATACACAACAACTCAAGGTACACAACAACTCAAACACAGCGGAATAGATATATAGACCAAATACGGATAAACGTATCATCATCCAGCTCGTCTCCTGAGCTTCACATCATCATATCCTGTATCCTATAATTCTCGGTCGGACCCGAGCATTACAGTTAAATAACACCCGAGTCAGTCTTGAATACCAGCGTGAGAAAATCACACCCAATTGATTATTAAAGTTTCAAAAATCCTTTGAAAACAAAAGCATCTCGTAAGACCACGCCATAAATAGACATGTCGGGTTTTTACCTTACGATAGCTAAAACAATTTTTATAGAATCCTCTGATATTATAATAGGGTCTATATACGAATACTTATAAAATAGCCGAAATTGTTACATGATTAAATTCCAGCTACTAGCCAAAGAGTGGGTAATACAAACAAAACTCGTACAAGGCTCGTAGGGAGAATGGATTCCAACTAATGACTAGGCACTGGGGTACCAACTGTCACAGTACGGGGCCTAGACCACCGTACCGAGGAGTACGCCCGCTTCCCTGCAACACAAGGCCGGGACTACCCCTTACTGGATAATCCCGAGTGAGATCACCCCGCGGTTGGGATCAGCAACCGCCCACTAAGCTGAAATAAAAGGGACATCTAGACTGGGATGACCTCACCCTGCTTGGGTGCTACCTACCTAGCCTTGCTGCATAACCCCTGATTTTCAGTCATTCCCATTTGATGAGGCTTGAGGCTAAGCGTTACCTTAATAGAACATATTCCTTAGAATGCCCATCGTCCACCTGACGATGTTTCGCAAGCATTCATCCATACAAGTCCATCCCGGGTTCGAACGGAACCGAAGGCACTATTCCTACTACATCCATTTTGGAAATATCCTCAGGATTAGTAGCGACTAGCCCTTGCACTTCACCGCTCCATCTTCGAATCCAAAATCGTTTTCACGAATCGTACAAACCGGATCGAAGTGGTTTTCGAGAAATTATTCTCGATCCCGGTCTCTTCGAAACGATCAACGCAGTTTGTCCAATATTGATAGCCGGTGATTTAACTATCAATTAATATTCACAAACATCCATCTAACAATAAATAATTTTCCAAATTATTTATTTACCTCAAAATATCTTTAAAAGATATATTTCTATTTTCAATCCTTTGAAAACAGTTTCAAATCCATCTTTCTTTCAAAATAAACTTTCCCAAATATGTTCTATCTCCTCTGAAATCACCAAGCACAAAATCAGATTTCTAAAATAATTTAAAACACTTTACTTTGAAATATACTTTAAAACATTTAAGTTAAAACTACAACAATAATTTATTTAAAATACCATACTATATGAATATTTGAAAATAAGGTTACTTCATAAATATAAAACTAGATTTACACTTTTAAAAACATAATATTAAGTCATTCTTTAAATAATTACTAATAAAATAAATTAGGAGAAAATACTTACTTTAGACTTAAATATTAGAAATAATAAATTTTACAAACCATACTTTTTTAAAACAACTTCAAAATCTTTTAACTTATATAAACAAAAATTACTTTGAAACGCACTTGGTTATCCAGGGAGAATTTCAAATCTCAATCACTTAAATCAATTTCCCAAATTGATTTCCAATTTATTTTATTTGAAATAAATTCTTTTACTTATCAGTTCATTTCCAAGTTCAGTAGTTATGGACTAATTATTATTTTCAGTTTGATTTTTAAATCCTTTAGCTGTAATGTACAAATTTCAGGTTATTCCCAATTTCTTCTTTACTCTTCTTAAATAATTTAAACTATAAATTTAAAATAAATGTTTTGTTCTTAAACAATAACATTGAAGTTTAAGTTTCATTAACTTTCTGTTTATTTAAATTTTCCTTCCCATACTCAAGATTTATTCATTAAAATTTAAAGTCACTTTGTTTCCTTTCCAGTTCATTCATAAATTTATTCTATAATTATTTTACTTGTAATTTCACTTCTTTTATTTTCATTTCAAAAATCAAATTTATATTTTGGTAATTCATTATACCCAATTATATCGACCAAGCCATAGCATTCAATACTTTCCCATAATTCACCATAGAATATCAAATAACCAGAACAAATAATATTAAATAATTTAAATAAAAGTTGAGGGGTCCAGTTGGATCCCTCCCTGCACCCATAGACATTAGCATACATAATATACCAATTTCAAATTATAGCATACTATATCACATCAACCAACTCAAGCATTCAAACAATTGTTTAACTTTAATCATTTAAATTTAAATTTATAATCAGCTGAGTGAGATTGACTCAACTTTTTTTATTAGCATCCATTCCAATCCAGCTTGCCTCCTTCTCGATTTTTTTAACCTTGTATAAATATTTGTTCGATTTATTAATATCTTTGGTTAACCAAAAATCTATTAATGTTTAATAAATTTAAATTAACAAATTCTCCTTAAATAAATTATTTTTGGTAACTAAAATAAATTAAATCAGTTTATTAACCACATTAATCACTAATATACTTTATTAACGTAGATTGGTAGATTTTACACTTCTAAACTGACTGCATATAAAAATTTATAAACTGCATATATGTGTGGGTATATATACATATATATTCTTATTGTCTATTTATTATTTTCTGTAAACATATAATGTATATCATAAAAATAGAACAAACTACAAATAGCCTCAGAAAACGAAACTACCTCAATCAGAGATCGGAGACGACGAACCCTAGCTTCTAACTGCAATAGAACGCAGCCGCCACTGACACGATGCCGAGCTCAAAAAAAACTCACCAGGCCCTAGCAAAAAAGGTTGCTCTACCGAGGAAAATCGAGCATCCATCGAGTTCAATTGAACTTCCCTCGCTATCACGACTTCGGTCGAAACCCCACCTTTACGTCCTACCGAACTCGCGATTCACGACGTTCCCCCATCGCGACGACGGCGAAGACCTCGGCCAAGACTCTCGAACACGGGCATAAATCAAGCCCTAACCCTCGCCTCAACTGGAGGAGACCCTCCTAATACTCGATCGCGATTTGATTTGCAAAAATCCAGACTTGAAAAGAACCACGCGGCCATGGGTGATGGGAAGATGGCACGTGATATATTTTTTTTGACTTAGGGAAATTTTCATTTTGAAGACTTGGGCTTCGGCCTGAACAAACTTAAACCAAAATGTTTTGCTTGGAATGAATTTTGAAGAGGGAGTTATAGATTCGGCCAATGAAATTTTATAAACAAACTGTCTTAATTTTTTTTTTAAACATGAAGAAGGGCTTTGATAAAAAAATGATGAGTGTTGAAGTATACGGGAAGATAAAGGAAGACTTGGCGTACACAAGAAGCTTAATTAATTAAATTAAATTTCATCAGCTTATAATCAATTAAATTTTCCGCGTTTATATATCGTACACTCACACACTAACTTCGATCAATACGAAATTTGAAATCCGATAATAATTCAATATTACGGACCCAATGGAACTGGTTTCGTCAAATTCCGAGACTGTGCCTCGGAAGGCTATTTTTGAATTCAACTTAAACTTTAAAATTTAAAACTGAACAAACCACTATTAATTTCAATTTTACAACTTCTATTATCTTCAGTGTTATCAATATAAATTCTAAAAGCCTTCAAATTATTTTTAACAGGCTTAGAAACCTCAAATGCAACATTTTACCTAACTTCACTTATTCAATTTAATCATTTAATCATCAAACAAATTGTGATATTTGAAATTCAAGTTAAAAATTAACTTTTAAATATTTAACATAAATTAAATATTCCGAATTTTAAATGCTCGAAAATTCCGGGTCGTCACATTCCTCCCACCTTAAAAGAATTTCGTCCCCGAAATTACTATTTAGGAAGAATGGTCCAATACCCGTTTACTTTTCCCAAAACCAATCAGTTCAACATCCAACCAACTATCTTTTATAAAAGACCATTATCATTCTTATTAACTTTCCAAACCTCTCCCTAGTTTCAAACTATACCACTTGTTTAACCATTCAAGTTTCAATTTAAAACCAAATTTTGAATTCTCCAAATTTTCTCAAAATTTTTCTAACTCTCTAAATTTCCGAAAAATTTCGCCAGCGTCTCCTTTGCGCGGCTAGCTCGGTACAACTACAGAATGGCTCTACGGCCTCCCAAATCCAAAAAGAAAACAAAAAGCCAAGTCGCTTGATCCAAATCCCAATCAAATTTCACACCAAATTTAAATACATACCTTTTTGTCGAGCATTTCAAATTTATCTTCTTGAAATGAAAAACCAATTCTCTTTTCCCTTTTATAATACCTGCATATCCCGCTTAGCACTAATATCCAATCACAACATTCCAAAAACATGTTATCGACTTCCTTACTAAATGTCAATATTTACTCATTTAAATATCAATTTGGAATATATTTGTAATATCAATCTCAAATTAAGAATTCACCATTCCTTACTTAAGTTTAGTATAAGCAATCTATATGCTTCTTTGTTTGTTTTCACTTTACCACTTTAGTTAATATCTATTTCTATTCAAATTTATTCTTTCATTTTCATATGAATTCAATTTTTCTTAAACTCTAAATTTTTAAACTTTATTTTCCATTAATAACTAATTCATATCATTACTTTAAGTTGGTCTCCTTTACTAATTTAGTCTAGTTTCCAATTTGAATTCGTTAGTCGTTAACACAATTTTCCTAAATTTTCTAACTCCCAAAATTTCTGAAATCTTTTGGCACAGTCTCCTTTGTATGGAGGAGCTTTTGCAATTTGACAAAAGATATAAATATATATACATCGACCCACACGGTCGGAAAAACCAAAAACAGTTCATATTTCCTATTTTTATTGCGTAGGCGTACCTTATTTAGCATTTTAAGCAAGCATCTTATTATTTTTAGCAAATAGCACAACCAAATCCAGCCACACGACTCCCAGGTACCTGTACTTACTCAATTTAAACATGTAAGTGCCAAATGTATGCAATTTAAACATATATTCACTTAGTTGCAATGGTTAAATGCATGAATTCTAAAGAAATGCACATCCAACATTTTCCGTAAGCAATTCTTACAACTTTCATACTAATTCAACTGTTCCAATTAATTTATAAACCATTTTCATTCAATTTGAATGGTTTTCAATCCATTTGTATACCACTTCATCAATTTGAATGGTTTAAAACTCAATCGCTTACATTTAATTTATTCTTAAGCAAACTGAACTCATATTTAATTCAATTGCTTTCAAAATCAATTTATTTTACCCTTATCAACACATAGAATTTTATTTACTTCCATTACATCCAAACGACAATTTATTCCACGCAATTCGACGAGATTTATGTGAATAAATCAGTATCTATGATTTATAACCAATTTAAATTGATTTCAACTGAATTTATACTTAATTCTATTCAATTTTCAATTTATTCACAATCCATATGTTCTCATTTTCATTGCATTTCAGATTTGAATCCATTAACTTGCATTTCATTTTATTAACCAAACTAGTTTATTCAAAACCATTAACAATTTAGGTTCCTCTTCGTTGCCAATTAAATTTTATTCACAGTCCACTCATTTATACTTTATTTCTTATCCACATTCATTTAAATCCATTCTATTAAACTTGAAACATTCTATTTTCTTATTGTCTCAAGTTATTTCAATTCATTAATAATTTTAAATGGTTTACAATTATTTATTCTAGAATTTCATTCCATTAATATTATTTATAACTCACCGAATTTTATTTCGATTAAAAATTTGTTTTCTCTTGATTTAAAACCAATCCAATATTATTAAACTTAATTTTAAGTTGAATTCAATTCAACTCCTTTACATCTTTTAGCTTAAGTTTATTCACTTCAATTTATACTTAAGCTCATCCTCATTTTCCAAACAAAGTTCTCTTTTCAATTTAATTTGATTCTATTTCAATCCAATCTCCTTTCAAACTACAAATTTATTTGATTAGTTATTATAAATTTCAAATTTCCAAGTTCAATCCATTCTCAGTTCACTTAAATAAATTTCAAGGTCATTTCAATTTATTTCTACATATTTGGATTTTATTCACAATACAAACCATTATTATTTTAATCCAATTTCATTTTTTATTCGATACCTTTCCAATTATATCTAATTTGTTAATACTTCAAGTTAAATTTAAATTAATAACTCAAGTTCTGAATCCTATATCCATTCTCAATTTACCACCCAATTTTATGAACTCACAGTTCAATTATATTTACTTCATCGACAATTTAAGTCGAATTTAATTTATAACTTGAGTTTTATTTCCAAACCTCATTATTATCTCACAATTCAGTTTTTATTTAACTGCATTGGGTTCTCATTACATATTTCATTATCTAGTTTATTATCTAAATAGTCTTTCCCCAACTTATAATCGAGAACTTGATTTTAATCTCAAAATCTCTTCATTTAAATTTTCTTAAGTTCAAATTTATTTTATAATTCAAGTTTTGATTTTTATTTTACTTTTCAATTCATCAAAAATATTTATTTTGGGTTTTCTATCCCACTTTTCAAATTTTATAAGTCACAACTTATTGTTTACACTATTCCATTCATTATAGGCTTGAATTTATTCTTCTTTTATTTTTTTATTTTTTTTATTTCAAGCCTTATGCTTATTTACATCCCAAGCATAGTTTATTCCATGCAGTATAATTCCTTTATACTTTATTCTTATTTACTTATTTCAATTCCAATCCTTATTCAGTTTATTTTTCATTTATTTAAGTAAGAATATAATTCCATTCATTAATTCAATTGAATTTTCATCCCAATTCAATCTTATTTTAACTCATTTTTATTTAACTCAATTCGATTTCAACTTGATTCGAATACAACCGGATATCCTTTTCAGCTTATTCAATTTATTTCAATCTAGTTAATTTTTTTCCCCTCTTATTTCCCAATCCAAGTTAATTTCTTTTTTTCAAATTTTCTCTTTAAATTTAAATTCCAACATTCAGAGCTTATATGATCTCAATTTATAAGCTTACAATCTATCTTATCAGGATTTTTAAACACCCGGCTTTTGGTTTCAAATCATTTTGAAATCTCCAACATCTCAAATCATACTTCTCAAAAATTTAAACCAATACTGGTTTTTATGTCCATCAAATTTCCTTTAAAATTTTCAAAAACAACAAGTTTTCCTGAACAAATCAAATTTGGCAGCAGTCTGTCACTTAGAAACTCGAAAATGAACATCGATGATGCTTCAGTCATCATCGAAGTTATTTTCCAGCGACTGAAGTGAATTTAATGGTATATCCTTTCCTAAAATTTGTTTGAAACAATTTCCTTTCAGAAATACCCCAAAAACAACAATGCTACTATTTATCTTCAAAATACTTCCAAAATCTCCGGGGTTTTAAAGTTTCAAATTCTATTTTAATTCAAATTTTAACTATAATGCATCTGTATAGTTTATGCTTATACAAATTCTCATTTAATTATATTTTAATTTATAATTTACATTTATAATTCATATTTATAATTCCATTTTATAATGAAATTATTCCCATAAATTTTTAGTTATATTTCAATTTCTAGTCAGATTCTCACTTAACAATGATAATGCTTTAATATTATTCTTCCTAACATCCAAGCAACCATATATTAGCTAAATAGTTTACAAAAACTTTCTTTATATCTAATTATATTTTTGGGTAAAATTATTTCATTCACCCACATTTAAAACAATATCGTGTCGATTGTTCTATTCAAGTGTTTAGAAACCCCTTCGATACAGTTGCGCAGACTGTGTCGACGAAGGTTCTTATGCCACTCAATAAACCAATCAACACAATATTAAAAAAATTTATATTCACTAACAAATACGCGCTCATATCTATTAATACGCTCAAACTCATTATAGAGTACTACGGACTCTATTTTAAATGAGTAATTCCCACCAAAGCCAAGGTTATCACCAACCTATGCTCTGATACCAACTGTAACGACCCGCAAATCCGTGCCCCTTGAGTCAACACTATTCTACAACAATCAACTCAAGTTGTACAGAAATACGAACCATTTGGGTTAAGAAGAAGAGGTAGAAGAAGAAAATAGAAAACAACAACAGAATCTAACCATAGTAGCGGAATAAAATATAATAGATAATAAATAATTTTACTCAAAAATGTAATATCTCTGTTTATATATTACATCATTAGAGTACATCAATCACAGCTCAACATCAATATCATACAATGGATACACAACAACTCAAGGTACTAACAACTCAAACACAGCGGAATCAATATACAGAACAAATACGGATATACGTATCATCATCCAGCTCGTCTCCTGAGCTCCACATCATCATATCATGTATCCTATAATACTCGGTCCGACCCGACCATTACAATTAACTAACACCCGAGTTAGTCTGGAATACCAGCATGAGAAAATCACACCCAATTGATTATTAAAGTTTCAAAAATCCTTTGAAAACAAAAGCATCTCGTAAGACCACGCCATAAATAAACATGTCTGGTTTTTACCTTACGATAGCTAAAACATTTTTTATAGAATCCTCTAATATTACAATAGGGTCTATATACGAATACTTATAAAATAGCCGAAATTGTTACATGATTAAATTCCAGCTACTAGCCACAGAGTGGGTAGTACAAAAAAAACTCGTACAAGGCTCGTAGGGAGAATGGATTTCCAACTAATGACTAGGCATTGGGGTACCACCTGTCACAGTACGCATTGGGATTTCCAACAAAATTCGAGAAATTAATCTCGATCCCGGTCTCTTCGAAACGATCAACGTAGTTTGTCCAATATTGATAGTCGGTGATTTAACTATCAATTAATATTCACAAACATCCATCCAACAATAAATAATTTCCCAAATTATTTATTTACCTCAAAATATCTTTACAAGATATATTTCTATTTTCAATCCTTTGAAAACAGTTTCAAATCCATCTTTCTTTCAGAATAAACTTCCCAAATATTTTCTATCTCCTCTGAAATCACCAAGCACAAAATTAGATTTCTAACATAATTTAAAACACTTTACTTTGAAATATACTTTAAAACATTTAACTTAAAGCTACAACAATAATTTATTTAAAATACCATACTATATGAATATTTGAAAATAAGGTTACTTCATAAATATAAAACTAGATTTACACTTTTAAAAACATAATATTAAGTCATTCTTTAAATAATTACTAATAAAATAAATTAGGAGAAAATACTTAATTTAAACTTATATATTAGAAATAATAAATTTTACAAACCATACTTTTTTAAAACAACTTCAAAATCTTTTAACTTATATTAAAAAAAATTACTTTGAAACGCACTTGGTTATCCAGGGAGAATTTCAAATCTCAATCACTTAAATCAATTTCTCAAATTGATTTCCAATTTATTTTATTTGAAATAAATTCTTTTACTTATCAGTTCATTTCCAAATTCAGTAGTTATGGACTAATTATTATTTTCAGTTTGATTTTTAAATCCTTTAGCTATAATTCACAAAATTCAGGTTATTCCCAATTTCTTCTTTATTCTTCTTAAATAATTTAAATTCGAAATTTAAAATAAATGTTTTGTTCTTAAACAATAACATTGAAGTTTAAGTTTCATTAACTTTCTGTTTATTTAAATTTTCCTACCCATACTCAAGATTTATTCATTAAAATTTAAAGTCACTTTATTTCCTTTCCAGTTCATTCATAAATTTATTCTATAATTATTTTACTTGTAATTTCACTTCTTTTATTTTCATTTCAAAAATCAAATTTATATTTTGGTAACTCATTATACCCAATTATATCAACCAAGCCATAGCATTCAATACTTTCCCATAATTCACTATAGAATATCAAATAACAATAACAGATAATATTAAATAATTTAAATAAAAGTTGAGGGGTCCAGTTGGATCCCTCCAATCTGTTTTCCCTGCACCCACAGACGTTAGCATACATAATATACCAATTTCAAATTATAGCATACTATATCACATCAACCAATTCAAGCTTTCAAACAATTGTTTAACTTTAATCATTTAAATTTAAATTTATAATCAACTGAGTGAGATTAACTCACCTTTTTTTTATTAGCATCCATTCCAATCCAGCTTACCTCCTTCTCGATTTTTTTAACCTTGTATAAATATTTATTCGATTTATTAATATCTTTGGTTAACCAAAAATCTATTAATGTTTAATAAATTTAAATTAACAAATTCTCCTTAAATAAATTATTTTTGGTAACTAAAATAAATTAAATCAGTTTATTAACCACATTAATCACTAATATACTTTATTAACGTAGACTGGTAGATTTTACACTTCTAAACTGACTGCATATAAAAATTTATAAACTGCATAATTGTATATATGTATATATATATTCTTATTGTCTATTTATTATTTTTTGTAAACATATATTGTATATCATAAAAATAGAACAAACTGCAAATAGCCTCAGAAAACGAAAATACCTCAATCAGAGATCGGAGACGACGAACCCTAGCTTCTAACTGCAATAGAACGTAGCCGCCACTGACACGATGCCGAGCTAAAAAAAACTCACTAGGCCCTAGCAAAACAGGTTGCTCTAGCGAGGAAAATCGAGCATCCATTGAGTTCAATTGAACTTCCCTCGCTGTCACGACTTCGGTCGAAACCTCACCTTCACGTCCTGTCGAACTCGCGATTCACGACGTTCCCCCATCGCGACGATGGCGAAGACCTCGGCCAAGACTCTCGAACACGAGCATAAATCGAGCCCTAACCCTCGCCTCAACTGGAGGAGACTCTCCTAATACTCGATCGCGATTTGATTTGCAAAAATCCAGACTTGAAAAGAACCACGCGGCCATGGGTGATGGGAAGATGGCACGTGATATTTTTTTTGATTTAGGAAAATTTTCGTTTTGAAGACATGGGCTTCGGCCTGAACAAACTTAAATCAAAAATGTTTTTCTTTGAATGAATTTTGAAGAGGGAGTTATAGATTCGGCCATTGAAATTTTATAAACAAACTATCTTAATTTTTTTTTAAACATGAAGAAGGGCTTTGATAAAAAAAATGACGAGTGTTGAAGTATACGGGAAGATAAAGGAAGACTTGGCGTACACAAGAAGCTTAATTAATTAAATTAAATTTCATTAGCTTATAATCAATTAAATTTTCCGCATTTATATATCGTACAATCACACACTAACTTCGATCAATACGAAATTTGAAATTCGATAATAATTCAATATTACGGACCCAATGGAACTAGTTTCGTCAAATTCCGAGACTGTGCCTCGGAAGGCTATTTTTAAATTCAACTTAAACTTTAAAATTTAAAACTGGACAAACCACTGTTAATTTCAATTTTACAACTTCTATTATCTTCAGTGTTATCAATATAAATCATACAAGCCTTCAAATTATTTTTAACAGGCTTAGAAACCTCAAATACAAAGTTTGAGTTTTGGCATAACACTTGAGTTAGTTCAAATTGCTTAACATTTGAGTTGTATCCAATCAACGAATGATTTAGTTTTAACCCTTTACAATATGATTTATTAACATCAAAGATAATCTACCATTAATTTACCACTAATTAAATTACCCAATAAGTTAATTTAAACTAACCATTTGGTTTTAAAATAATAACTTTAAAACGTATATAGGTATATTTATTTTCTTTTGAAACTACATATATATATATACCTATATAGAATTGATAAAAATATAACTTATATAATTTTTCAACATTTAAAAACCCTTTTATTTGTCAAAATCTTCTATATATATTTATACTATATGTTTACTGTTTATTTATTTAAAATCAATATCTTAAACCTTACTGTAAAAATGATTTTTTTTATTAACTATACTATCTCAATGTAAATCATTTAAATAAAAATTAAGGAATAAATCTGAAATTAAAGGATTTTGGGATAAATAAATAAAATTGGAAATCAATTTGGAAATTGATTAGGTGTTTGAAATTGGATATTTGGAAGAATAAATTTCAAGGTGGGAATTTATTAAAGGAATGAGGAGAATTGTTTTAAAATAAATAGAGATTTATGTTTAAAGTTTGTGAAGAGAAGTATATTTCTCTGGATAGCCAAGTACATTTTCAAAGTAAGTTTTTAAAGAAAATAAAGGTTTAATGTCATTTTACTCAGCATGTTCTTGGAAACTTATTTCTAAATGTTTAAAATTTCTAAAGTAAACATTTATTCAAATCTATTACCGTAGTAATAATTTATAAAGAGTGATTTAGTAATTCTATTTAAAAGGTGAAAACCTAGTTTATATTTATAAAGTAACCTTATTTTCAAATATTCATATAGTATGTACTTTTAACAAATTATTAAAGTAATTTTAACTTGTATGTTTTAAAGTATATTTTTAAAAGTAAAGTGTTTTAAATTAATTTAGAAAATCTAGTTTTGTGCTTGGTGATTCTAGTGGAAATAGAAATACTTGGAATTTATTCTGAGAAAGGCAGGTAGTTTTGAAAACTGTTTTCAAAGGAATTTGAAAAGTGAAAACATATGTTGAGAAGATATTTTTGAGATAAATAATTTGAGAAATTATTTATTGTTTGATGGATGTTTGTGAATATAAATTGATAGTTAAATAACCGACTATCAATATTGGACAAATGCGTTGATCGTTTCGAAGAGACCGGGATCGAGATTTCTTTCTCGAAAACCACTTCGATCTGGTTTGTATGTTTCGTGAAAACGATTTTGGATTCGAAGATGGAGCAGTGAAGTGCAAGGGCTAGTCGCTACTAATCCTGAGGATGTTTCCAAAAATGGATGTAGTAGGAATAGTGCCTTCGGTTCCGTTCGAACCCGGGACGGACTTGTATGGATGAATGCTTGCGAAACATCGTCGGGGACGATGGGCATTCTAAGAGATATGTTCTAAAAAGGTAACTCTTAGCCTCAAGCCTCATCAAATGGGAATGACTGAAAATCAGGGGTTATGCAGCAAGGCTAGGTGGGTAGCACCCAAGCAGGGTGAGGTCATTCCTATCTAGATGTCCCTTTTTATTTCGGCTTAGTGGTGCGGTTGCTGACCCCAACCGCGGGGTGATCTCACTCGGGATTATCCAGTAAGGGGTAGTCCCGGCCTTGTGTTGCAGGGGAGCGGGTGTACTCCACGGTACGGTGATCTAGGCCCCGTATTGTGACAGGTGGTACCCCAGTGCCTAGTCATTGTTGGAAATCCATTCTCCCTGCGAGCCTTGTACGAGTTTTGTTTGTATTACCCACTATGTGGCTAGTAGCTGGAATTTAATCATGTAAAAATTTCGGCTATTTATAAGTATTTGTATATAGACCTTATTATAATATCAGAGGATTTCTATAAAAATTGTTTCAGCTATCATAAGGTAAAAACCCGACATGTTTATTTTTGGCGTGGTCTTACGAGATGCTTTTAGTTTCAAAGGATTTTTGAAACTTAAATAATCAATTGAGTGTGATTTTCTCACGCTTGTATTCTAGACTGACTCGGGTGTTATTTAACTATAATGCTCGGGTCAGACCGAGTATTATAGGATACAGGATGTAATGCTGTGGAGCTCAGTAGACGAGCAGGGTGACGATACGTACTTCCGTACTTGTTTATCTATATATTTTCCGCTGTGTTGAGTTGTTGTGTATCCATTTGTATGATATTGATGTTGAACTGCGATTGATGTACTCTGATGATGTAATAGATAAACAGATATATTTAATTTGGAGCAAAGATCATATATTATCTATTATATTTTATTCCGCTGCGATGGTTAGATTCTGTTGTTGTTTTCTATTTTCTTCTTCTTCTACCTATTCTTCTTTAACCCAAATGGTTCGTATTTCTGTGCAACTTGAGTTGATTGTTGTAAAATAGTGTTAACTCAAAGGGTACGTATTTAAGCAATTCGTATTTATGTTTAACTACCGTGACGACCCGGGTTCCTATGCCCAGAAAACCATTTCGTCTTGAAGAAAGAAAAGGGTGAGAAAATAGAAAAGATAGAGAAGAAAGAACAACAACATCAGAATCTCACAGCGGAGCAGATAAATTATAATAATCACATAAGTATTTACATAATATACAACATCAATCAGAGTTATACAGATAATACATCACATACTAGATAGTTATAAACACCTATCTAGTTAATACAACAAAACTCAAACAAATAACTCAAAGATACCAACACAGCGGGACTATATATATATCTATAACGCTGAAGCCTCCTGCTCCATTGCTCCTCCAGAATTCGTCAAAGTTAACCTGAACCCCTTGGCTACCCGTAAAAATTTGGGTACCCGAGAGTTTATGAAAAACAAAAAAATAAACTCCGGGTCAGACATGGGTCTGGTGTGAGTAACATGTTAAAGTTGCTTAATTTTGAAAATCTTTTGAAAATAAAAGGTATCATGTAAGACTCCCCACAAATAAACATGGGTAAGTTTTTACCTTACGCTAACCAAAACATTTGATAGGAAATCCAGTGATATTATAATAGGTCTAGGGTTTTCAAGTAAATAGAAAATAGTCGAAATTGTTACATGATTAAATTCCATCACTAGCCACAAATATGGGTAATACAATCAAAACCGTTGGCACTTATTGGATTATGGATTCCATACAATGGCAGGGCTACTGGGGTACTGCCCGTCACAGTACGTGGCCTAGATAAACGTACCGAGGATCACTTCCGACCCCCTGCAACACAAGGCCGGAACCATTCCTTACTGAACAGTCCCGAACAAGATAACCCCGGCAGTTGTTGCAATCAACCGCCCACACAACCAAAAATAAAGGGACATCTAAACAGGGGAATATCCTTGTCCTGGTTGGGCATGACCCACCTAACCTTGTTGCACCTCCCCTGTTTTAGCCAATCCTGGTTGATGAGGCTTGAGGCTGCGATTACCTTTATAGAACATATTTCTTAGAGTGCTCATCGCCCATCTGACGATGTGTTGAAAGCATTCAATCCATACAAGTTCGTTCCGGGTTCGAACGAAACCGAAGGCATTATCTCGTTACACTCATTTTGGAATCACCCTCAGAGTTAACGAAGATAACCCTTGCATTCTGAATCTTCATCTTCACTTCAGATTCACGACCTATCGTTAATTTGGAATCGATGTGGTTTTCGGATGTTCCAAATAAGGAAACCCGATCCCGGTCTCATCAAAATCCAAAACGTGTCTTTTAAGGCCAAGTTGTCTATTTAGTCTTAACAGTTTAATTCAATATTATCAATATACACACAGATGGATAATTCACAATATCACAATAGATAATCACATCATCATCAAATACAGAAAATCAATATTATCATCCAAACAGATAATTAAATATTATCATACTTAAACCAAGCATCCATATCACAAGATATTACTCATCTCATATCTGAGATCACAATCATCAAATGAAATATCAATATCATTCATTCATAAGCAATGATTTATAAATCACAATCTATAATTAATTTAAAACGAATTAAATTAACTACTTAAATCTCTAATTAATTTAAAGTAAATTAAATTAATTACTCCTTCTATAAATCCTGCTTACACAACCATTAATTAATTATAAATCAAATTAATTGATCATTCTCTAAATATTCATCTTGGTTAAACACCCTTGATTAATCAATCTCTAATTACAATAGGTAATTAGTCTTTAGTTAACTTCATTAATTAATTATCCTAAATCATTTATAGTAATTAACATTTAATTACTTCATTTATAATTGACTACATTTATTCTTAATTAATTACATAAATTGATCACCCTATTATTGATTATTCCTTAATTAACCAATTCTTAATTACATCATTAATTATTAATTAATGATCTTTAATTTAGATTTAAATTAAATTACTTTGATTAAATTAATTACAATAAGTAATTAATCTTTAATTAAACACAATTATTAATCACTTTTGATTAATATCAACCAGTAATTAACTACCCTTAATTACTCATATTAAGAAATTAATTATCCCATAATTAATTATCTCCATTAATTAATCCCTTGATTAATTTCAAAAGTAATTATCCAAATTACTTCATGAACACATCATTTTCACTAATTACATTCAGTAATTAACATTAATTACTTCCCAAGTAATTATGCTCCATTGAATACACTAAGTAATTATACTTATCAATATATCAAATGATTTTCTTAAATTAATTAAACTAAATTAATTAACTTAAATTAATCATTTAATCAAAATTAATTACAAAAAGTAATTAATCTTTTAATTACTTTTATCAAGTAATTTCATTTAACGATTTACAATAGATCATCTAATTAATCTAATTGATTATCAAATTAATCACATACATTAATTAATTAATAATCTTTAGTTTATTATCTTCATTAATTAATAACATTACTTAATCTACTTCTTAATTAATCTCCAATTATAAATTAATCTAAATTATTAATTTTATAAATTAAATACACATGTTATTCCTTAATTAACTTATTCATTTAATCATTTAAATATCTTAACTATTCCTAAGATAATTTATCTCTTTATTAATGACTTCATTAATATTAATGTGTATTAGAACATTACATTTTAAATTTAAATTCAAATTCCATTTTTGAATTTAAGATTCAAAATGATTATTGTTTAAACTTGTAACAAATTTAAATTCAATTTAAAATCTTTTAAATAAAATTAAATAACATTTATTACTTGCATAAGATAAGCCTTTATATTAAACTACTTAAATCTCTTTTTTTTTTATTTAAACTTCAAAAGGACATTAATATTTTAACTTGCAAATTTAAGTTAAAACCCTTTATTTACTTTCCATTCAAAAATTCCTTTATAAAAGAACTATACCCAAAATCAGTTCAAATATTAATTTGAAACAAATTTACTTTTCAAAACTATTTTATGTGAACTTATTTTATATATTTAGATTTATAAACTGATTTAAATTTCAGATTTGAATTCAAGCGAAACTTGAATTCATTAGTTTTGAACATTGATTCCAAACTTTGTTTTTAAGCCTTGATTTTAAATCTTGATTTAAAAGTCCAAATTCATTTTTGAAAACCTTAGATTCAAATGTTTCATCTAAATTTATTTTAACATTAAATTCAAACACAGTTTAAATCCTGCTTCATATTTTGAACTAAATTTAAAACTGGAACAAATCAGGTTTTGCTATAACCTAAAACCATCCACTGTCTCGAACCAACCCAGAATCACTTCGAGTCTTCACCTCCCACGCTTCGAGTTAAACACTCGAATATCACGAGTCTTTCCCGAGCCCAAAAACCCTACACACCAAAAACAGTGATAGTTTCAAAACCTGGAACCAACTCAAATTCAAACCCACTTCATTGCTTCGAGTTCTCCATCGCCCTGCTTCGAGTCACCTACTCGAGTGACTCGAGTATTTCCCCAGTTCAACCCTCTACACACACCCAAAGCTCAATAGA
This sequence comes from Allium cepa, assembly GCA_030765085.1. NCBI lineage: Eukaryota > Viridiplantae > Streptophyta > Magnoliopsida > Asparagales > Amaryllidaceae > Allium > Allium cepa. Next base: position 868,784,223 of record CM060937.1, on the reverse strand, counting down.
ACTTCAATGGCACGGTGCACGTGCACCGTGGCTCTGGCCATTTCAGGCCATCCACTCAAGCTTCAACACATCGCCGGCCATCACCAATCATGATCACGATCATCCATACCCCCTACAACATCTCGAATTAAAATCGAGTTAGCTACCCCAAACCTGGAAATACAACAAGCAACAACCCCAAAACCTGTAACCACCTCGTTCTCGAGATTTCGACCATCTGCACCTCTGGGATTCCAGCCACACAATCACCTACCTCTCTACTTTCATCCCCTCCAGTTTAGACACACTCGATCAACCAGAGCCGACGCTATGATTCAGAAAATACTACCTATTCAAACTAGGTTTAGGAAAATGAAATGACAACCGCTTCCACCGCCATACTTAGACCATCCACCCATCATTTTTCCTGGCCTCTCCAGTCACCTCTCCACCGCCATGAAGAACCACAGCTGCTCCAATCAACCGTAGTGCCAGAGGCAACCCAAAATCCCTAAATTGATTAAACCAGAAATGCCACTACAAACCTTAACAAAAAAAATACAATTCTAGTTTTAAAAATCCTAATTTCAGATAAGAATTTAATTCATAAACCTGAATTAATAATTTAAGTTGTTTGAAATTTTACTCCTATTAAACATTGACTGTACCTTTAAGGCTTTTAGAACAGTTCTACCTTGTTTAACTTGAATTTATATTTTAAAGTTTACTTTATGATCAAACTGTTTAGATCCTAGGTCCTAACAACCAGTAGATCAAGCAGTAATGATTTTTGAAAGTGAAACATGAGCTTAAATCTTAAATACAGAGGTGTGTTACTAGTTATCAACACACATACATGCAGTAACACATATACACAGGAATGCATTAAGATTTATTCACATCCCAAACAATAATCAAGCAACATATATACTTAAGTAATTTAAAATTTGAGTTACTCACTATGGTTTTGAAAATAAACAGAGCACCTCTTTTTGTCTGAAACAAGTTGAACTTAAAACTGGAAAGTAGTTTGCCTTCATTTCCTTAATCTTCTTGTCTTTGTTGGATTTGCAAACATTATTCAAGTTTGTATAAATGGAAATGTTTGCCATTATTTCTTGTTTCAGGATTGATATGTTTCGTGAACGAACAAAAATAATATGACATATATAAAGAAGTTTCAAGGGAAGGTAATAACTGGGTTTGCACATGCAGGAACAATTATGCTTTTGTTTGAATCAGGCCAGATCTTTTAATTAGGAGGCTGAGTTGATTTTTTAAGCAATTCGAACTGACTTAAGTTGTGCTAGCATTTAATGTTTAAGTACTTATGTTCCCTACTTAGCTAATTTTATCATTTCTTATGTATAGATATTTTTACTTAGCTTTGCACTTCTCTTACAAGCAACCTGCATATGTAATTTCCTTTTTATTTGTTTCTTAACTTTGCTTTGCATTTTCTTACAGGTTGACTACATTTTCTTATGCCTGCATATGATTTGTTGTACTTTATGTTTCCTACATACTATATTTTATATTTAGATATTTTGCTTTTACTTTACTTTGTTTCTTTGTTCTAGAGTCAAAATGCAACTATTCAAAGCCTGGTTTGCTTTATTTTCATACTTGTCTGAATCTTAATCAACAAGCTATCAGCATCTTTATTGTGTATGTTGACATTTCATTTTGCAGCATATCTAATCTAATCCTTATATATATAAGATTCTTGCCTGCATATCTATTTTTTGTTACTTTATTTTATTTTATTTGCCAACATAACTATTGTATAGACATGATTACATGTTTCTGTATTTTACACACATTTCAAAATTTGTTTTAGTTATTTGTTATAAATTTTAACTTATGTATTTAGTTCTATGCTTAGTTATGCTTACACATATTATTATATTTTTGTACTTATGTTAACATCATACATTTGATTTATTCTTAAGTTTAATATTTATAAAGTTTACTTTATTTTAAATTTACAAATCATAGCTTTCCAAAATATATATATATATATAAAAATTTAAAATAACAATTTCTATTTATATAAAAATCCATTTGTAAAGATATTGCATTATTAACATTGTTTAAATAAAACTCATTATTAACTTAAAATAATTTATAAAAGAAACAATCTCTTCAAAATATAAATTACTTATTTTATAAAGCTAAAATAAAAAGAACAAAACAATCTCTTATTTAAATTTAAATCTAGGCTAGAATTTATTTTTAGACAAATTAAATTTATCTTGAGTATTTTTAAAATCATATTATTATTTATTCAATATTGAATTTCCAAATTATCAAAAACTAATAGAATTAGAAAACATAGCTTTATCTATTAAATTTAAAAACAAAACTAATCTATTTATAACATATACCAATATATACATATATACATTATAAATAGAAACAATTTAAATTAGCTTTTAAAAGATAAATTATCAGTTAAATATTTATTTTTGAAAGAAGATTATTAAATCAATTCAAATTATTATCAAATCAATTTAATGTTTAATGTAGATTATTAAATTGATATTGCCATAAATTCCGGGATGTCACATTCCTCCCCCCTTAAAAGAATTTCATCCTCGAAATTTAACACAAAGGTAATTTAACAATCCAATTAAAGATTTAAATTTTAAACACAAGCATATATCAACCATAAGCTAACAATCATAGCAACTAATTCATCCAAACAAACAAATCTAACTATCCAGACAAAATTCCGGATAGAATTTTCTCGAGTTTCCCAAGTACAAATACTGAGATACTCGCTCTACAGAATACAAACAAACAATACTACTAAGCTACAGAACTCCCACTCATTAAGATCTACAAAACAAGACAGGATATCAGACTATAGACAAGTCTGAATCAACAACCAAAACTCCCTGAACAGATGATTCTACAACCAGAGATAAATCTTACACGTACTCCCTCAGAAATACATGAAACACAACGAACCTCAGTTATCCAAACTGACAATTCCATCCTGAAGACCAAACACTTATCCAAAATCAAATCTCCGACTTCGGAACCCAAATTCCTTCGTCTCTCATCCACAAAACTCTACGGACGATCCTGGGCTGTTTACATCTTCCCTGATCAGCTCAACCCTTGCTGATGCCTTAGAAATAAACTGAACCAAAGACAATCCAACAAAATGATCTTCCCAATATTAACCAAACTCAGAACACAAACTCTACGCCAAGTCAGAAGACAGAAATCACTTCTCTCATCCGGAAAGATACAATAGGTGCACTCCAATCTGGCCTCAGATCCTGGAAAATTTCCTGTAGAACTCTCCAATTCAAACGCTGCAATCATCCCATTGCTTCCAAACTAAAACAGCTGCCACCATGCTCCCACTGCGCAACACTGATTGAACAGATGACAATGCTGATTACGAACTCAAGCACAGATTGGACAACACATTCCAAAAATAAAGTTCACATATCCAAAAATAAAAATCTGAAATTCCTCCAAAACCTGAGCTGCTTCACCAAACCCATTGTCCATAAACCATCCTATTACTAAGCTGAACCATCGGTATCACTTCTGGAACTCAGTCGATACCAAACTCAATCTTCAGATGCTGACAAAACTTTGACTTCCAGAAGACATCCAGAAAAATCTTTGAAACACAAAAGAACACTCAAACTATCGAAAGTCACTTTTGCGATCAATCCAGCCTAATTCCAAAGATACTGCTCTCTCTTTACCAAACAGAACAGCTTACGCTTATGTGGCCAATCCATCGAAGAAATGGAATAACTCTACTGCTTCTGAAGTCACCCCAAGAAAAACCGCTAAGCCAGAAGACTTCCTAATCCAAAGCTCTTCGAGAAACTCGGACCCCAAACCTAACAGAAACACCCGGCTGAACACAGCGACAACAGAATAGATACACTTCCTTACTTGTTCCAAAGAAACATCTTCGGAGGCATTCATAGTCATTGTGTCTCATCACACAGCTACTGCACCTTGATGCATCAAGATATCATGACTTGCTCCTGTCCACACGACAGATCCAAACTCTAGCTCAACCAAACTTACACTTCAAAGATGAACTCTGAACCTTAACAGATTTCCTTCAGAGATCAATGAAATCCTTACACCACTCAAAGCTCACTCGAGACGGTATTAGATCTACAGTCTCGACAAATACACTTCCAACCTCAATCATTCAAATTCCAACCATCGATAGTCGTCTTACGCACACCACTACCCAATCTACCTTTATAGCTCATTGGAAAACCTGAACAGGTAACCCAACAATAGGAAGGAATAAATAAATATATATTATATATCAAAATTACAAATATGCTCTCTCAGGAAAGAAATCACTCAAGAGCCTAGGTATTCACTCAACCTGGCTCTGATACCAACTGTGACGACCCGGGTTCCTACGCCCAGAAAACCGTTTCGTCTTGAATAAAGAAAAGGGTGAGAAAATAGAAAAGATAGAGAAGAAAGAACAACAACATCAGAATCTCACAGCGGAACGGATAAATTATAATAATCACATAAGTATTTACATAATATACAACATCAATCAGAGTTATACAGATAATACATCACATATTAGACAGTTATAAACACCTATCTAGTTAATACAACACAACTCAAACAAATAACTCAAAGATACCAACACAGCGGGACTATATATATATCTATAACGCTGAAGCCTCCTACTCCATTGCTCCTCCAGAATTCGTCAAAGCTAACCTGAATCCCTCGGCTACCCATAAAAATTTGGGTACCCGGGAGTTTATGAAAAACAAAAAAATAAACTCCGGGTCAGACATGGGTCTGGTGTGAGTAACAGGTTAAAGTTGCTTAATTTTGAAAATCTTTTGAAAATAAAAGGTATCACGTAAAACTCCCCACAAATAAACATGGGTAAGTTTTTTACCTTACGCTAACCAAAACATTTGATAGGAAATCCAGTGATATTATAATAGGTCTAGGGTTTTCAAGTAAATAGAAAATAGCCAAAATTGTTACATGATTAAATTCCAGCTACTAGCCACAAAAGTGGGTAATACAATCAAAACCGTTGGCACTTATTGGATTGTGGATTCCATATAATGGCAGGGCTACTGGGGTACCGCCCGTCACAGTACGTGGCCTAGATCAATGTACCGAGGATCACTCCCGACCCCTGCAACACAAGGCCGGAACCATTCCTTACTGAACAGTCCCGAACAAGATAACCCCGGCAGTTGTTGCAATCAACCGCCCACACAGCCGAAAATGAAGGGACATCTAGACAGGGGAATATCCTTGTCCTGCTTGGGTATGACCCACCTAACCTTGCTGCACCTCCCCTGTTTTAGCCATTCCAGGTTGATGAGGCTTGAGGCTGCGATTACCTTTATAGAACATATTTCTTAGAATGCTCATCGCCCACCTAACGATGTGTTGAAAGCATTCAATCTATACAAGTTCGTTCCGGGTTCGAACGAAACCGAAGGCATTATCTCGTTACACTCATTTTGGAATCACCCTCAGAGTTAACGAAGATAACCCTTGCATTCTGAATCTTCATCTTCACTTCAGATTCACGACCTATCGTTAATTTGGAATCGATGTGGTTTTCGGATGTTCCAAATAAGGTAACCCGATCCCAGTCTCATCGAAATCCAAAACGTGTCTTTAAGGCCAAGTTGTCTATTTAGTCTTAACAGTTTAATTCAATATTATCAATATACACACAGATGGATAATTCACAATATCACAATAGATAATCACATCATCATCACATACAGAAAATCAATATTATCATCTAAATAGATAATTAAATATTATCATACTTAAACCAAGCATCCATATCATAAGATATTACTCATCTTATATCTGAGATCACAATCATCAAATGAAATATCAATATCATTCATCCATAAGCAATGATTTATAAATCACAATCTTTAATTAATTTAAAATAAATTAAATTAACTACTTAAATCTCTAATTAATTTAAAGTAAATTAAATTAATTACTCCTTCTATAAATCCTGCTTACACAACCATTAATTAATTATAAATCAAATTAATTGATCATTCTCTAAATATTCATCTTGGTTAAACACCCTTGATTAATCATTCTCTAATTACAATGGGTAATTAGTCTTTATTTAATTTCATTAATTAATTATCCTAAATCATTTATAGTAATTAAAATTTAATTACTTCATTTATAATTGATTACATTTATTCTTAATTAATTACATAAATCGATCACCCTATTATTGATTATTCCTTAGTTAACCAATTCTTAATTACATCATCAATTATTAATTAATGATCTTTAATTTAGATTTAAATTAAATTACCTTGATTAAATTAATTACATTAAGTAATTAATCTTTAATTAAACATAATTATTAATCACTTTTGATTAATATCAACCAGTAATTAACTACCCTTAATTACTCATATTAATAAATTAATTATCCCATAATTAATTATCTCCATTAATTAATCCCTTGATCAATTTCAAAAGTAATTATCCAAATTACTTCATTAACACATCATTTTCACTAATTACATTCAGTAATTAACATTAATCCCAAGTAATTATGCTCCATTGAATACACTAAGTAATTATACTTATCAATATATCAAATGATTTTCTTAAATTAATTAAACTAAATTAATTAACTCAAATTAATCATTTAATCAAAATCAATTACAAAAAGTAATTAATCTCTTAATTACTTTTATCAAGTAACTACATTTAACGATTTACAATAGATTATCTAATTAATCTAATTGATTATCAAATTAATCAATTACATTAATTAATTAATAATCTTTAGTTTATTATCTTCATTAATTAATAACATTACTTAATATACTTCTTAATTAATCTCCAATTATAAATTAATCTAAATTATTAATTTTATAAATTAAATACACATTTTATTCCTTAATTAACTTATTCATTTAATAATTTAAATATCTTAACTATTCCTAAGATAATTTATCTCTTTATTAATGACTTCATTAATATTAATGTGTATTAGAACATTACATTTTAAATTTAAATTCAAATTCCATTTTTGAATTTAATATTCAAAATGATTATTTTTAAACTTCTAACAAATTTAAATTCAATTTAAAATCTTTTAAATAAAAGTAAATAACATTTACAACTTGCATAAGATAAGCCTTTGTATTAAACTACTTAAATCTCTTTTTTTTTAATTTAAACTTCCAAAAGACATTTATATTTTAACTTGCAAATTTAAGTTAAAACCCTTTATTCACTTTCCATTCAAAAATTCCTTTATAAAAGAACTATACTCAAAATCAATTCAAATATTAATTTGAAACAAATTTACTTTTCCAAACTATTTTATGTGAACTTATTTTATATATTTAGATTTAAAAACTGATTTAAATTTTAGATTTGAATTCAAGAGAAACTTGAATTCATTAGTTTTAAACATTGGTTCCAAACTTTGTTTTAAGCCTTGATTTTAAATCTTGATTTAAAAGTCCAAATTCATTTTTGAAAACCTTAGATTCAAAAGTTTCATCTAAATTTATTTTAACATTAAATTCAAACACTGTTTAAATCCTGCTTCATATTTTGAACTAAATTTAAAACTGGAACAAATCAGGTTTTGCTAAAACCTGAAACCATCCACTGTCTCGAACCAACCCAGAATCACTTCGAGTCTTCACCTCCCACGCTTCGAGTTAAACACTCGAATATCACGAGTCTTTCCCGAGCCCAAAAACCCTACACACCAAAAACAATGACAGTTTCAAAACTTGAAACCAACTCAAATTCAAACCCACTTCATTGCTTCGAGTTCTCCATCGCCCTGCTTCGAGTCACCTACTCGAGTGACTCGAGTATTTCCCCAGTTCAACCCTCTGCACACACCCAAAGCTCAACAGAACTTCAATGGCACGGTGCACGTGCACCGTGGCTCTGGCCATTTCCGGCCATCCACTCAAGCTTTAACACATCGCCGGCCATCGCCAATCATGATCATGATCATCCATACCCCCTACAACATCTCGAATTAAAATCGAGTTAGCTACCCTAAACCTAGAAACACAACAAGCAACAACCCCAAAACCTGTAACCACCTCGTTCTCAAGATTCCGACCATCTGTACCACTGCGATTCCGGCCACACAATCACCTACCTCTCTACTTTCATCCCCTCGAGTTTAGATACACTCGATCAACCAGAGCCGACGCTATGATTTAGAAAATACTACCTATTCAAACTAGGTTTAGGAAAACGAAATGACAACCGCTTCCACCACCATACTCAGACCATCCACCCATCATTTTTCCTGGCCTCTCCAGTCACCTCTCCAACGCCATGAAGAACCACATCCGCTCCAATCAACCGTAGTGCCAGAGGTAACCCAGAATCCCTAAATTGATTAAACCAGAAATGCCACTACAAACCTTAACTAAAAAAAATACAATTCTAGTTTTAAAAATCCTAATTTCAGATAAGAATTTAATTCATAAACCTGAACTAATAATTTAAGTTATTTGAAATTTTACTTCTATTAAACATTGACTTTACCTTTAAGGATTTCAGAACAGTTCTACCTTATTTAACTTGAATTTATATTTTAAAGTTTACTTTATGATCAAACAAACTTATTTTATTTAGATCCTAGGTCCTAACAACCAGCAGATCAAGCAGTAATGATTTTTGAAAGTGAAACATGAGCTAAATCTTAAATACAGAGGTGTGTTACCAGTTATCAACACACATACATGCAGTAACACATATACACAGGAATGCATTAAGATTTATTCACATCCCAGACAAAAGCAACATATATACTTAAGTAATTTAAAATTTAAGTTACTCACCATAGTTTTGAAAATAAACAGAGCAGCTCTTTTTGTCTGAAATAAGTTGAACTTTAAAACTGGAAAGTAGTTTGCCTTCATTTCCTTAATCTTCTTGTCTTTGTTGGATTTGCAAACATTATTCAAGTTTGTATAAATGGAAATGTTTGCCATTATTTCTTGTTTCAGGATTGATATGTTTAGTGAACGAACAAAAATAATATGACATATATAAAGAAGTTTCAGGGGAAGGTAATAACTGGGTTTGCACATGCAGGAACAATTATGCTTTTGTTTGTATCAGGCCAGATCTTTTAATTTGGAGGCTGAGTTGATTTTTTAAGCAATTCGAACTGACTTAAGTTGTGCTAGCATTTAATGTTTAAGTACTTATGTTCCCTACTTAGCTAATTTTATCATTTCTTATGTATAGATATTTTTACCTAACTTTGCACTTCTCTTACAAGCAACCTGCATATGTAATTTCCTTTTTATTTGTTTCTTAACTTTGCTTTGCATTTTCTTACAGGTTGACTACATTTTCTTATGCCTGCATATGATTTATTGTACTTTATGTTTCCTACATACCATATTTTATATTTAGATATTTTGCTTTTACTTTACTTTGTTTCTTTGTTCTAGAGTCAAAATGCAACTATTCAAAGCCTGGTTTGCTTTATTTTCATACTTGTCTGAATCTTAATCAACAAGCTATCAGCATCTTTATTTGTGAATGTTGACATTTCACTTTGCAGCATATCTAATCTAATCCTTATATATATATATATAAGATTCTTGCCTGCATATCTATTTTTTGTTACTTTATTTTGTTTTATTTGCCAACATAACTATTATATAGACATGATTACATGTTTCTGTATTTTACATACATATTTCAAAATTTGTTTTAGTTATTTGTTATAAATGTTAACTTATGTATTTAGTTCTATGCTTAGTTATGCTTACACATATTATTATATTTTTGTACTTATGTTAACATCATACATTTGATTTATTCTTAAGTTTAATATTTATAAAGTTTACTTTATTTTAAATTTACAAATCATAGCTTCCCAAAATACATACATATATATATATATATATATATATATATATAAATAAATAAATTTAAAACAACAATTTCTATTTATATAAAAATCCATTTGTAAAGATATTGCATTATTAACATTGTTTAAATAAAACTCATTATTAACTTAAAATAATTTATAAAAGAAACAATCTCTTCAAAATATAAATTACTTATTTTATAAAGCTAAACTAAAAAGAATAAAACAATCTCTTATTTAAATTTAAACCTAGGCTAGAATTTATTTTTAGACAAATTAAATTTATCTTGAGTATTTTTAAAATCATATTATTATTTATTCAATATTGAATTTCCAAATTATCAAAAAATAATAGAATTAGAAAACATAGCTTTATCTATTAAATTTAAAAACAAAACTAATCTATTTATAACATATACCAATATATACATATATACATTATAAATAGAAACAATTTAAATTAGCTTTTAAAAGATAAATTATCAGTTAAATATTTATTTTGAAAAGAAGATTATTAAATCAATTCAAATTATTATCAAATCAATTTAATTTTTAGTGTAGATTATTAAATTGATATTGCCATAAATTCCGGGATGTCACACCCAAGACCTATTTTTAACCATTCTTGGTTTTTGGTTCAAACCATATTTCTTAAAAATTTAAAACAATTCTTGTTTTAAATTAAGATTCCTACATTTAAAAATATTATTTATTATATCTTTTAACATTTTGAAACAATTTCAAATTTTTTGGACTTAGATTTAAAACTTCACAATTTAAATTATCTTCAATTCCAATTTATAAGTCACGCATATCTAATTTGTTACTTCCTTAAAACATTTCATTCTACTTATTCGTTAATAAACATTCCATTATTAAGATACAACAAACATTTTATGATGGTAACCAAGGTTATCATAATTGGAAACCAATTCACTATATATTATCTCAGAATTTATTGGAAAAATAAAATCAGGGTAACTTAATTTAGCATTCTGAAATACTTCTACAATTTCAGGATTTTGTTTTCTAGTTTGAATCTATTTCTCGCTTATCTTATTTATATAGTTCATATTATCCAATTCCTATTTGATTGTATTTCTATTACCACTTAATTCTCGTTATTACTTTTAATTCAAATAATACAACAACCAATTACCTTAATATATATTAGAAAAACTATTGCTTTATATATCAAAATATAAGCTTGTATAAAGACTAATTTTAAAACCGTTTTAAAATCTTTATATAAGAAAATAAAAAATACGCCCTCATATAATACACTCAACTCAATGTAGGGTACTACTGACCCTATCATTGTTGAGTAAACCCACTAGAGCCAAGGTTCTCGCTTAACCTTCAGCTCTGATACCTAAATGTAATGACCCAAAATTTTCGACCTCAAAAGTCGAATGTCGGAAATTTCAGATTGTTAGGGTAAAGAAGAAAGAGGCAGAAGAAGAATAGAAAACAAAACACAGAATCTCACATTCGCAGCGGATCAAAATATAATATCAAATAATAGCATCCATACAATGGAAAGATGTAATTATCAGTTTACATGCAATACATCAGAGTACACAAAATTGGACAGTCGCAAAAACTTGTCCCGGAATATAAACAATATAACTTCAATGCACAGCAGAATATACTCCATACGTTCCTGCCATCCAGCTCGCCTCCTGAGCTCCAGAACGTCATAACCTGAAAATTTATAATACTCGGTCTGATCCGACCATTATAATAAAGTAACACCCGGGTCGGGATGGAAACCAACGTGAGTAAACACATCTAATATGAAATATTAAGGTTATATGTAGCGATCCTGACTCGACCTTCGAAAATTGGCACCGGATATGACACTCGTATTCAAATACCGCAGATCCAAACGTCGAATCTGGTTCGCCAGAGCATATAACACAATTAAGTATAACAACACAGCGGAAGAAAAAGAAATGAATGTCATATACAATTCCAAATGAATACAATATCCAATGATATACAACAATGATATCAATACAATACAGGAATATCAGAGACAATAAACAACAGTGGAAAACAAATAGCCAAGAGATAACTCCAATGATCAGACTGCAACAACAACACTAATGCTCCAAAGCTAAACTTGTTTCACCATCTTGTTTCACCAAGCTAAGCAAGTCTCATCCTTGAATCCAAAGACTCCAAAGAATACCAGAGAGAAAGCTTAAAGCTACCAAATCGATATCTATTATCTGAAAAACCCAACTCTAGACTGCCCGTGTGGAAAATAGTGGGCACCCAGAGTTTAGGAAGGGAACAATAAACTCCGGGCCAATCATGAGACTGGTATGAGCAAACAAAAACATTTTATCTTTAAAAACAAACAGAAGAGTTTAAATTTGAAATCCACAATGCTTTTTGGAAAATGAAACTACCATAAGGCCTCCCGCACACACACAATGCAATCGCACACATGGGCGAGATTTCTCCTAATGATAGTCAAAAATGCTTACTACGCAAAATCCTCTTTTGATATTATTATTAGTGCATAGTGGAAAACATTTCGAAAGTGTAATATTAATCTTAGCCATCATACATACCATTATAGTATGCCTACTATAGCTACCATGTTAGATGGCAGGTTGTACAACTAAAACCGTAAAATGCGCGTATTGGAGAATGGATTTCCAACAAATGGTCAGGCTAAGGAACTTCCTGGGCCACATGGGTACGCCTCTGGAGGGACGTCCCGAGAACCTAACCGGATCTCTGCCAACACAAGGCTAGGTTAACTCTGTAACTAGGTAACTACTAACACGAGTATGCCATCTCCTGGCCGTAACCGACCTTTATCCGAGCGCTCGATACCAACGATCACAAAGTAATGTATTTGCAGTAAACACATAGGTTAAATATCTGGGCTCCATACCATGATATCACCTCTATCCAGAAGGAAATGAACATAGCCTCACGGGGCGCTACCCCTAAATAACCTTGCCGCATTCTTCCTATTTCGACCATTCCGGGTTGTGAAGTTCGACGAAGTCTCATCCACAAAGCTTACGCTTTTTTACAAAGCCATGCTTTGATCAACAAATGATCAGCAGCACTTCGTATGCCACATTACCAAATTGGGAATATATCACTGGTAACCATCAACTACATAACCTCTGAGCTCGTACGTCTCAGAGAAGGGTGTTAAGCTAAGAGAATAAATCTCCGCCACCAAACAGAAATGTATTTGATAGAAACCGGTTTTACATCTCAAAATGTAATGTCAGACATGCATCTATACAAGTCTATTCCGGGTTCGAACAGAACCGAAGGCACTTTCGAAGAAGCCCTTGCAATCCAGGAATCCACAATCCCGGTCGTACTTTCCATCACTTAGGGAATCTCTATGCCGTAGCTACTCGGTGCAAAGACAATCGGTAGGTCATCCTATCGTTCTTGCAAATATCCTGTCTTCAAATGCTATCCATAACGTCGTATCATTATTCAGAATAGATTATATGACACAAGGTCCCCTCCCGGCTAAACTGAATAATGAGCGCAGAATTTTAAAAACATATGGATGTGGGATCTCAGTAAAATCATAGCTTAAAGCACAAAAACCTTTCATTCAAATGGTTAAAACAGATTACCATTCCCAATCCTTTAAACAAAAAGATTTATTTCAAAAACCTTCAATGGGTTAAACAATCTCCACATTTAAATCTTTTAAACAAAAGATTCACTTTTAAGACCCCTTTCAATTTAAAACAAGGTTCACCAATCTTTTAAACAAAGATTCATTCATAGCCTTTCAAAACAATTCCATTTCAAACTGGATTAACTCATCCGGTCTTTAAATCAAAGACTCATTTTATAGTTTTCAAAACAATTCCCGTTTCAATCTTATAAAAGATACTCCATTTAAAATTCTCTTCAATTTCAAATTAGGGTTCAACTATCTTTTCACGAAAATTCAATTATAGCTTTCAAAGCCATTCTCTTTTTAACTTGAAATCTTTTCATCATAATTTGGGAATTCTTTCTTTAAATGAAAGTTATTTTTATTTGAAAACAAATAGGTTTCGTTTTGGAAAAAACTGATTACAATTACATCAGTTAAAATCATTCAAGTATAAAACTTGGATTTAAATTTAAATTTCCCAAACCATACTTTTTAAATGGCTAAAATCCCATATAAACATCTGTATAACTTGTATAATCTTTTATACCATAATTTCCCAATTATTGAATTTAATTTCAAATATTGAATTTAATTTAATCAAATTATTTAAATTCCGAGTTTTATTAAGTTATAAAAAAATAAAATTTATTTTTTAAAACTCATTTTCAAAAGCTTTCAATTCAAATTCCAAAACTATTTTGTATTCAAGAATTTAATTTTTTTTTTAATTGCTAAAATCTGTGACTTAGCCGATTTCCTCATGCAATCCATATTTGTGTGTGTATGGTGTAGTCCAGGGGTTTTACACAATAGTGCAACACATCAATTTAGGGGTAATAAACCATTGCATTCACTACTTCTTCTTCCTCCAGCACAACAGTTCACTCCCAATTCCCACAGCATACTCCTCAGACCATCCCTACCAATACCCCCACTGTCACAGACCTACTTCACTTCTACTAACTTGCACATCCATTCTACAACCATTAATTAGTTAACCACCCATCAAAACTTCCTGACAACTCCACCAACACTTCATTGCTATACCTCGTATACATCCACAACCGCACTTCACCGTCCATAATTCATCACCGATCCACAACTGTCACTTACGACTGCAACCTGTCACTGCTTCACTGAAAATCTTCACCAGACATCTACTGCCGCCTCAACTACCCGTGACCCTCTTGCCTTCGAACCATCCAACACAAACTTCCGGTCATCGCAGCCTCAACCTTCCACAAACATCGCCTTCACCCAAACACGGCAAACACCATCAACTCACTGACGTCGCCATCGCGAACAAACTCCAGTCATTCCAATCTCGAACAACCACATATCCCATCGCTGCACCCAAATTCGTGGATTTGGAAGTGAACCCGGGAATTCATGAATTGATTGTTAAATTGGGATTCCTATTTTGTTTTCTCGGTAAATGTAAAATTGGGATTGCGGTTTTGAAGTTAATCGCGAAGATTGTGAATTTGAGTCGTGAATTTACCTTTGTTTGGGCCGGGCTTTTTGTAAAATCGAGAAACAAGTAAAATCAAGTACAAGTTTTGCTTTAGTGTGTAAAAGGGTCTGCTTTGTTTTTTAATTTTAGTGCAGTCTTTTATTTTATTTTAAAAATAAAAAAACAATTTCAATTGTTTTGTTTCCAGTGAAGAACAATGTCAATTTCATTTGTTTAAGTGGTAAGTTTCGTTTTCTATTAAGTGTTAGTTGGGTCGGGTAGGTATAATAGGGTTTAGAAGGTTGATTTGCTTTTGTTTTTTTTTGCTTCCTTTTTATTTTCATCCTTAAATAAAAAAAACTAAGTTTTCTTTTCTTTTGTTTTGCTTTATTTTATCTCCCACTCGTTCACAAAAAAAAATATCTCGTTTTTATTTCAGGTTGCCAAAGCAGAATTTCAGAAGGAGAAGAACTGCTGCCAAAAATAATTTCTTCGCTTCGCTTGATAAAATAAAATAAACTGCTCGCTATATCTATTGTTTTTATTTGTCTTGCATTGTTAGCTGCTTGCACTTGCATTTTATAAAAAAAACAAAAACAATAATCCATTTGTAGTTGCATTGTTTAATTTCTGCTTTGCATTTCATTCTAATATTTGGTTTAGTAATAACGGTTAGACATCGACAACACTTAATTGTATATCGACAATTTGTCTTCTTTGAACAATTTAATTTCTTGGTGTCTAGGCTACGGCAGAGTAATAACCATTTATAAATATTACGATGATTCGTAAATATTATCGTGGCTGTTCCTCTGAAGGTACTTAAACCTTCGGCTGCACTGCTATGGTGATTCGTGGTGCACCAATAAATCCTGTCCGTTACCTGGCCGAGAACTATCTTGTTTATTTAAGACAATTTGTGATTATACAATTTTGGGTTAACTTAGGATAAATCATTTGTAATTAACTCTTACATTCATTTAGTTGCATTAGTTCGTGCATATTTAAAAAAAATCAAAATCCAAAACTAAAAAAAAATTGTAAGTATTTCTTTTCCTTTGAAATTTTTAAATCCTTTTCTTTGAAATATCAAAAAAATCAAAAAAAAATTATAAAAACCAAAATTCGAAAAAAAGAAAAAAAAGTTTGAAAAATAAAAACAAAACAAAAACCGATTTCCCTTTTGAAAAGTAAATTTCCTTTGTAAATATTTTTCGTTTATAAAAAAAAACCAAAAAACATTCTTGAAAATGTCTGAGTTTCCATATTCACTTGAATTTTACAATGGTTGTGAAAATTAACATAATCCATATGATTTCAATCCAAATTCATATGGATATTTTAACAACAACTATTGTGTAAATAATACAAATCTCGAACAACAAAATTTTCAAAACGATGACCAACCTTCGACTCTTGAAAATAGCATTGAAATGATTTCATCTTTACTCGAACTTTCTACACGACAAAATCAAGAGATAAATGATTTATGTAATTCTTATTTGTGTAATAACTCAAGTTAAGGATTTCAAAATTTGAATTCAATTCAAAATTCAAACGATTACGATTATAACCCATGCCAATTTAGTTTCGAACTCCAAAATGAATTTCAAACTCAACATGAAAATGGGAACAACTTTTCAAACGAATTTGGCAATGGGAATAATCTTAACTATGTTACGAGTGAAATTTTTTGTTCTCAACAAATCCAAATCGAAAATTCTCAATTTCATAACTACAAATTGGATTCTGTTGAACAAATGAATGAAATTTACGATGATCACATAGATTTGTTGTTTGAAACTTATATGAAACAATGTGAACAACAAAATCAAATCTCAACGTGTGATGAGTCAAGTGATAATCCACCTTTTACCCAAGTCGTCGATTTACAAATAATATTTTTTGAATTTGAAAATAAAAATCTTAATGAAGTTGTTGAAAACACGGTAATTGAGTTGGATTTCAATTCTTTTGAGGGTGAGAATCTCGATTTAAATTTCGATCTTCCTTTTTCTGAAAATTTAAATACAACAACTTTGGATTTTGAAATGAATATATGCGATGAAGTTTTTGATAATTCAACAAAGGAAGATGAATTTAACAAGCATGAGTTTTATGGAATTTACAAAAATGAGTCAGTAAGTTTTGATGGGGAAGATTACGATCACCATTCTAACTTTGAAATCGATAATTTGGAAGAAGTTTTCAATGATAAACTTGAATTTCAAATTGGTGAAAATAAATGTGATTTTCAATCAATTTTTTTATCAACCCCAAAAATCATTGAAAACAAAACAACTCATTCAATTTTTAATAAAACAAAGTTCGTTTTTCCAAATCGACAATCAACTTCGAAATCTTTTACAATTTGGTTTTTCGAGCTTAAACTGTGTCTCGCATACTTGACGAGACAAATGAATCGGTTTTTGGAAGACCGGTTCATTTACTCTTTAACGACATACTTTCTGATGTCGTATAAATAATCATTTACTCTTTAACGACATACTTTCTGATGTCGTGTAAATAATCATCTTTACATTTTTATTTAAATAAAGGTTATGTTTTTATTTTTCTCCTTCCACTTGGGTTGACTGTGGGGACACAGTCAAAATCAAGTGTGAGGGGAGACTCATCTTCTTCTTGATTTTTCAGGATTAGTTTTTCATTTTTCTTCCAAAAATTCAAAAAAAAATCCAAAAACAAAAGAAGAATTTTTCTTTTTTTAGCGTTTTTGATTTATTTTTAAAGAAACACTATAAGATAAATATATGGTTTTGGTTTATTAAATTGAAATTATTGAAAATTTATTTGTCTTAACAAAAAATAAAAATGAAGTTGTATTATAAATAACAATGGTTTAACTAGTATATAGGAAGATTCATATGTGTTAATTATGAAATACATCCTAATTGAAAATCTTGGTTTTAAAAGTGGTGAATTTAAATTAAAGGATATAACATTTTTTTGTCTTCTAAGTTAAATGGTGCTAAGATGATTTTGCCAAACTCTCTCTCGTAAAAAAATATAAAAAAATAAAAAAATAATACATTCAAAGTATTCACTCTCATTTAAAAGTCCTTACGGTTACGCCTGGGTGAATACTTGGAATCTATGATTATGTGTTTTCATACTCATTTAAAAGTCCTCATGGTTATGCATGTATGTAACACATGTAAAAAAAATAGACTTAATAAAAACCACCTACGGTCGATAGGTGTATGCACGAAAGTGTATGCACTCGCCATGCTCTGTACTCCCCTCACATAAGTCCGAAAGGCAGTGCATGGGTGGTATATATGGCCTCAGTTTACCTGAGCTAGTTGTATAATTTTTCTTGCAAATAATGAGAGAGCAGGCAATTGAAATCCTAGCACTATTTTTACTTATTTGATTTGATTTGTTACTGAAATGAAATGAAAATACCACTTTGATAAAATTTGATAATCAACTAAGGATCCATTTCATAGTTACACTGTGTTATTAACCAAAACAACGAGTTAAACTATAGTTTATTTGTTATGATAACTTTGTTTTTATTGGAAATATTGATGAGTAAATGACATAAATTTTCAAGATAATAACCAAAACCTATATCTAACTTAGTTATGTCAATTTAAAAATAAATCCTTCATTTGTAAATATTTCAAAAACTTGCATTATTCTCTTTGTAAATAAATCTTACATTTTGTAAATATTTTCATCCTTCATTTGGATTTTGTGGGTGGCATCCGCTGAAAACCCTCACGAGACAACACTCGTCCTACTGGGGAGACCCAGAGGTTTAACGGCCTGTTGCATACGCTCAATGCAATCGTGCTCCTTACGAAAACGGATTTATCTTAGTTTTTCTTTATTCGAGGACGAATAAAAAGATAAGCGTGGGGGTATTTGATGTGCACGTAAATATGCATATTTTTAGCACCATATTTAATCTATTTAAATTGAATATTTACTTGTTTAAACCAAATTCAAATTATTTTCAAATTGTCACATATTCATCTTCATATAGGGGAAAAATGGTCATTTTTGTGCATATATCAAATTGAGAAAATTTAATGGGAAATTTCTATATTATTTTGTAGGAATTTAAGCTCAATTACAAGTGGTTTCATGAAGGAATATGCATATACAAAGAAGATACAAAAGAATGAAGATGGAAATAATTCAACGTGAAGAACATGGAGGACCCCACCTACCCACTACCTTAATGTACAAATTAAAGGCTAATGCACATGCTAAAAGACATTTAAAGCTTTATGTACATTTAAGTGGGGGATTATTAAAGCTAATGATAACTTGGCTACCACACTTCCTCCAAGGGCATTTTGGGTACTCCCCAAAAATATGCATTAGGGTTTCTAACTTGTAGAAATACCCCTTATGTTTCATGTAGTCCTCTCCTTTCTTCTCTTAGTCTCTTTTAGGTCTCCTTCTCTTTAGTTTAGTTTATATCAATTAAAAGAAAGCTCTCTTTATCTTTTCATGGATACTTAGCCATTTTTATTTTATGTAATTTTCTTTTCCTTTTATGCAATGTTAATTAGTGTTTCTTTTTACTTACATGTTCATTTCCTTTCATGCTAGTAGCGTAGATTTACTTTTATGCAAGTAGAATAGTTTTCTTTTCATTTGCTTTTATTTTTCTTTCTTTTTTGCTTTCATGTTGCTAGCTACATTTGTTCATATGATAACAAATATGAGAGGCTAAACCCCTTCGATTTAGGGGTAATGAAGCTCTCTAATCATATAGCTTCAACTTAATTTGATGTTTATGCTCTCTTTTTGTGCTTAATGAGAATGATTGAAGTGGTTTAATGATGTTGTTTAGCTTTGAATTTGATAGTCTATGTTGTTCATAACAAATAGGCTATGCTTAATAAACAAAACACAGATTGCCCCTTCATCTACATATGATTATGGCAAAGAAGGGATTGTTGAAATTAAAATTTGATGGCTTATATTTCTAATTAATAGTTAATAGGCCATGCTTAAAATAGATTTTGCTTTCAACTTTGTTGTCATATTCTATGAGATTTAAAAGTGTATTAGTGGTTGTGTTATAGTTTGATGGTTTATAATGAGCTAATTAATAGCACAAATATACCATACTTATGATAAGCACATCAACTAATTCACTAATGACAAGAAAAGAGAGATCATAACTTCATTTTGTTGATTTATGTGATTTAGAGAGTGAAAATTGCCTCTAAATTGTCATTTAACTCTCATATTTTTATCTAATTTTCTTTTGCTAGTTTTTGTTAGTTTCTTACATTTTTAGCTAATCACACTTTCACCTTTGGTTAATTTGATTGAATAGAATTTTAAAATCACCAATTCCCTGCGGATCGACCCGTATTCGCCGCGTGCTACATTCATACACCGTGCGCTTGCGGTTATTTTTAATTTAAATTCGTTCTACGGTTTTTTAAACCGATAGAATTTCCGTCGACGAACATCAATCATCATATCACATATTTAAACACATCAATATTGATAAGCGGTATAATCTATAGCGCTTATCGTCCATTTACAGATAAATAATATAAATTTATCACAGATGAATAAATTTTATTCATCACAAATTACACCGAACCATTCATGGCACAAAGCATGGTATAACAGAAATATCAAACAGTTCAGCAATCAATAGAATTCAAAACATCCATAAGTAACTTAATCTGATTAAGTCAAATCAGATAAGTTATCAATCATGGTAATTAACATTAATTAATTTCAAATCATTTGATAAATTGTTCTTTAATCATTTATTAAATAAACCAACCTTTAATTATTGAGTAATCGGCCTTTAATTATTCAATTATCCTTTAATTAATTCATTAGTAAATTATTCAGCCTTTAATTAATTACTATCTAATTAATTATTATTAATTAATTACCATAAACGATTATTCCTAATCACTAAATCAACTTTAATTAAATTATTTACATTAACACACAATTTTTATTTATTAATAATGATTGAATTGGTTTAATTTATTTATCTTTAATAAATCAAAGTTCTTAATTACTTAAGATAAATCTTTATTGTGATTGGTTACTAAATCTTAGTCTTTAAACTTTATTTTAAATAAAATATTTTAGCATTTAATTTTAATTAATTAAACATTCAGATTTAACCTTTCACTCTTTAAAACTTTTCTAAGTCAATAAATAACTTTTAATACAAACATCACTCAAAAACTTATTTATTTCGTACTTATAAACTTGTTTATCTTTGTTTTGAAATTTGAATTATTTACAAAATCAACTTCTTTGTTTTTAAAACTTGAACACCCTGTTAAAATAATTTTTCTTTAATCATTTACTTCCATAAGAAAAACTTGGTCCACTTTTTTTTAAAACTTAGAGATCTTGTTAACAATAAAGTACTTTTATTTAAAACCTTTTTCTCAACTTCCTCTAACAAGTTCTTAAAACCTGTTCAACTCAGACTTGAGCAAACACCCGCATGCTCACCGAAGCAACACGCGAGCAAACTCGACTTCGAGTTACATCACCATTTCCCCACATTATTACCCGAGGTTTCCCCTTCTGCTTCGATCGACACCATTTCCAGCTGCCCCATAACTCACCTGTGTACGTGCATAGTCGCACGGCGACGTTCCGGCCATCATAACCTCCATTGACAAGCTACTGTCCATCGCCACAACCGATCTCAACCACCCAAAATCCAAAATAAGCTTGTATTCAAAATCGAGCTTCTCAATCAAAATAAAACCCAGATCCAAATCATAAAAACCCATCGTTCTCGACATCAAGATCATCATAATGTTCGAAAGTCTAATCATCGCTTCATCAACGCCTACTCTACCTTTCCCTGAATATCATCAAACTCGGCCAATCGCTGACTCCACACAAGCACGAGAACCATGCCGAACCCAAACTTCACGTTAAACCCTAAATTCCCATCATCCCAGTGCCTCGATCATTTGTAAATTCGGTTTATACTTTTATATTGATCCTTAATGATCCAGCTAACTTTACCAATGACCATAATCACCACTTCATCATGGGGCATCGGGAATTAATAGAAATAGGTTTTTTGATCATCCTGCAATTGCTTGAAATCTACTTATTTAAAAATCAAGATTTAGCTATAAAAATTCATCAATTCGTAACCCCTATCGGATTTCAAAGTCTATTCGTAAAACTAAAAGCTTTGATTTTTTTGGAATTAATGGATTTACTGTAAAAAAACATTTTCACGGCATTTACTTGATATTTTTTTCTCTGAAATTATTTTTAAAAGTGAAACCAAGATGTTATAAACAACTTCGATTTAGAACTTGAAGCTTAATTTTTGTTTAATCAGATAGATATGATTTTTTTTATAGGTGTTTCTTTACTTTGTTGATATAACAGAGGCCTATATTTACAGTCATATACAAAAA
Source organism: Allium cepa (assembly GCA_030765085.1). Taxonomy (NCBI): domain Eukaryota; kingdom Viridiplantae; phylum Streptophyta; class Magnoliopsida; order Asparagales; family Amaryllidaceae; genus Allium; species Allium cepa. Next base: position 868,761,805 of record CM060937.1, on the reverse strand, counting down.
TTTTATATATGCAGACATGCAATGATATTAGTACTGTCATATTGCATTCATTAAGATATTCAACCATCATACAAATCAAACAATCATCATATTATCACACTATATCAACAGAATTAGGTCTTTGAAGGAAGAGTTGCTCACCTGTCATGATTTGAAACAGAGAACATTTTTTCCCTTTTGTTTTGATAATCTGCAGATTTGTTTGAGATCATCTTGAACTAGAATATTATGCTTAAATCTTGATCTGAACTTGATCAAGTTGAGTTGCTGGCTTGCTTCCAGTTTGAATCCATCCCCAGAGAGTTAAATGCAGACATAAATTCCAAATTTTGAACTCGCTGCTTTTGTTTTGATAAATTCTCAGATTGAAGATAATGTTGCAAGCTTAACTTTTGGTCTTGATCCCTGACTTTGATAGTTTGAGATTTTAAAAACTTTCAGGTTTCAAATTCTTGTTACAGTTTGATTCTGCTTTGATCTGAGATGATCAGATTGTTATTGTTCTTTTGAGCTAATTAACCGTTTCAGGTCTGAGAAGAAGCTTTTATTTTGAAATTGATTTTCTGGTTTGTGTTTGACAAACTTTGTGTAGAAATGAGAAAGATACATATGTGTATACTCTTTGTTTTAGTTCTTTCTTTCTTTTTTATTTTTTATTTTTTATCAACCTTAAACTTGATCAATTGCCACTTGTTACATTTAGTGTTAACACTTGTTATATTAAGCCTTAATGTTTTTTACACTTGCTAATTTCTGTTACTACTTGTTAAACATTTGTCCAATTCTAACAAATTTATGTCTAGACCTTGCCTTGAGTTTATTTGTAAATTAAAATTTAAACCTTACTTCATTTAAATTTATAAATTTAGTTCTAAATATTTACATATACAATTTTAAACTTACAAATCATATCTTCATGTTTTTATTATTTATTTTCAAAAGATAATTTTAATTACTTATACTTATATATCTTTCACATCAAAATGCACATTTACAAAAATTAGAAAACAAGATTTTATTAGTTTCAAATATATAGAAATTTTAAGTTTATGTTTAGTCCTTCTTTTTAATTTATTTATAATTTTTTTTGTTTAAACCCTTTATTTAATTTAATTTACATATGTAAATCTTTCACATCTTTAAATTCAAAAATATTAAAACTATATTTATTCATTTTAAAGAAAAGGTGTTTTAAATTCTTTTATCAGATTCATATTCAAATTTAGAACTTTTATTAATTTTTGTTTTCATATCATTTATACATTATACATACACAAAAGCTTCTTAAATCTTATTTCTTTTTAAAATTTACGTTTTTATAACCACTATAACTTTTAACTAGCAATTCAAAAATTATTTATTCAATTTCAAAATATAGCTTCTTATTTAAAATATATATTTAAAATAAATTTGGAAAACAAATCTTTATAAATTGAAAATATAATGTTTTCACACCCAATATATCTATAAGATTTTTTTTAATTTTGAATTTTAATCCCAAGATTTAATTTAAACTAAACTTATAAATATAAATAAATAACAGAACCTATCTTTTATAAATCTTAAAACTTTATAATTCTATTTATAATCTAATTTATATATTAAATCATATTCCAAATACAATTTTTTTTATTTTATCCCCAAATATTAAAATTCATTCTAAATCAATTCATAATTTAATCAAAATTTTATATTAATTACCAAATTAATTCTTAATTTAATCTAGGAAATCAAATTAGTTACAAATTTAAATTTATTTTAAAAACAGGAATGTTACATTATAAAGCATCTTTGAAATTTTAGGGTAACTCGTACCTCTCTACGAGTTCTTAACTTGTTATAGTCAATCACTTATTACAAAACAATATATAAGAACCGTTACATAGTTTAAATGGCCATGTTTCTTGCTTTATTTCATTCTAGCCTATTTGATTCTAAAATCACATCTATAAAGAATTATTGTAGATTACTAATCGAAGTGGTTTTGGGTATTTGCTGCTACCCAACCCCTATCTCTTCGAACTCAATACTATCTTTAAGCCAGGTTATTTAAGTAAATGCAACCATATTTTAAATACAATATGTCATTTTTACACAACAGTTCATCATCGATAGATAATCCACATTATCACAGTCCAACGCACACATATCACATCATAGAGCATCATAAATTATCTGACTAGAGATATTAAGTCAATCCGAACACTAAATACAATTTAATCATCCATAGGCAAGATTGATTGGTTATACAATTCCTAATTAATTTAATTTTATCTCCAAACAAATTTAATTAATTACTCAAATTACTTTTTAAAATTTGCTTAATTTAATTAATTATAAACCATTTGTTATTATTTTAGTTAATTAATGGAATTAATCATCCTTTAATAATCCATATTAATTAATTAACATTTAATTACTTATATTGAATTAATTATCCTTTAATCTTTAAGTAAATATTCTTCAATTAGTCACATTAATTATTTATTCTTTAATTACATCAACTAATTTTCCCTTTAGTTTATTTAGACCTTAAACCATTTATCTTAATTAGTTAAATTACCATTTAATTTAAACTAAATTTTTGGAATACAAAATCACTTAAGCACCCTCTTGATTAATTAAAATTCAATACTACTTATCTTGATTATATAGTTAATAAATCATTCTATTTTTGAAATACTTAGGAATTAATTAAATAATTCACTAACATATATTTATTCAGATCAAAACAATTCATATTTGAAACACGTTTGACCTTAAAAATCTAAATTTTGAAACTTGTTTGAAAAATTGATAAACGCTTTACTTTGAAAACTTGTTTCCATTGGCTTTGAAAACTTTTCTCTGAAACTTGTCAAAATTTTAATTTTTTTAAAAAAACTTGTTTTATTCATTTCTAACAACAATGCTAAACATTTCGGTATAGGCCCAAGTCCAAACTGCAAAAACCCTAAGACAAACCCGATCCCCTCTCTCCTTTCCCTTCTTCCATTCGATTCTCTCTCCCTACTCTACTCTACAGTCAAACCACTCGAGCCAATCCCAATCTAAACCCATATACAAACCTGATACCATCCTAGATACTCGAAACGGACGTGCACACTCATGTGCACGTGTACGCCATCTCCGACCACCAACTTCGATCACCACTTACCCACGCAAATTGCACTCGACCCCTTCCCAAGTTCACCACCTAGAACGCCACCAGAAGCACCAACGAACTTCGAACGTCCAATGCCTGGAACAAAAAAAACTTCGTTCACCCAAATGCCCTCTTTGACCACCATACCCACCGCTAATCATCACCCAAACTTCACCGGAAAATGAGCCATCCTACCCTCTTCCATCTCCACCAGGATCGCATGACCTTTACTTCCTTCTTTGGCCACAGTTTGCCCATGAACAGTAGCCAACGAAAGGACTCCTCGAACCTTAAAAACTCTTCGACCGGCCAATCCATCAAATAGAAAAATCATCCAGCATTTTTCTAGTACTACCCACCTCTACAGCCACCTCCTGGCTGAAAATCGACTCCCACCATTAATTGGTTTGCCAGAATTTGGTGAAAACAAGCTTCCCGATCATCCCCCGATTCCTCCTTAACCACAAGCTTAAAAACCATGTAATTATTACCAAAAATTATCATTTAACAAGACGATTCTATTTATATAAACAAAACATGAGATTAAAACCATTTATTTTCTGACTTGGTTTTTTTTTTACAGTAATTCCTCATTTTCTAAATAACTACTAATTATATGCACTTGATAATATTTTTTAAATTGATATTACATTCATACAAACATTTCCTCTTTAATAATCATAGCCTATAATTGATTAGAAAGAAAGGAAATGATTTTTGAATCTGATTAGCCTGTTGAAATCAATAGAGGTAGGTACATCTCCTTACACCGACATTTACAGATCATTCTTCACATTTATATACATGCAACATATAAATTCATACATGCAATCATTTTACAACTTTACTTCAAGCATGCATCCAAATATAACACTGATTAATTTTTAGAAAAAGAAGTTTTACTCACATGGTTTTTAAAAAAAATAGAGAACAGAGAAATAGGCTTTGAAAAATTGAAGTATGCTCTTGATTTTGATCTTGCTCAGTTTTGAATTAATTTGGATCTTTGCTTTGTTTAGCTTGAATCTGAAGCTGGTTCTTGAATTGATCTAGAACGTTGATTCACTTGTTAAGTTGAGTTGAAATCTGAATTTGATTGTATTTTTAGTTTGGAAATATGAAAGAGTTGCGTTGGTTTTTCTTTTAGTTTGATTCCTGGTTTTATTTGTTGACAGGTTTGTTTGATTTTTTTTTTTTTTATATAGGTTTGGTCTTACTTAGGTTTGTAAAATGAAAGATAAAAGAAAGAAAATGTATACATATATAAGTATGTTTAATCTCTTTATTTATTATTTCTAGAATGAAGAAAACCAACAAATTTTACACTTGAAATTTGCATGCTATACTAAGCTTACATTTGTCATTTTGCATGCATAAATATTTTTATAAGTTTTTATATCTTTTTAGTACATTTCTTTTTACTCATAATTATATAGTCTTAAAGAAAATGGTATAAAACCTAATTATTCATCAATTTATAACCATATTTATATATATGTATATATAATTTAAAATGTAGAGTTTCAAATCTAAATTATTTTTAAAATATTTACTTTGAATTCCAAATCATAATTTTATTCAAAATCTACATATATAAACAATAGAAATTAGATATAACATATTTTATTTCATACGGGCACAAATACAAACATGCACAATTATATACGTTTATATATCACATAACTCGTATATATCCATTTATATTATTATGGATATCTTTTAAATGGTGAAATATTTTATCAATTTATTTACTATAAGATTTAATATCGCAAGAGATTTAAAATTCAACAATTGTTAGTGTTTTCAAATCAATTTATATCCAGATAATTTCTAATTATCAGAATTTATTTGTTCAACTTATAAATTAGTATTATTAATAATTTAATCCTGTTAATTACCAACTACAGATGTCCAAATATTTGTGTTATCATAGTAAGTATTTTGTTTATAGAAAGCCACTTCAAGGCTAAGAAACGTATCCTATCGCTTAGAAGTGTATCTGTTCGAAATGCTAGAATCCATGTGTGTTTTCAAGATCTGTTCGAGATGTGAGAATCCAATTGGGGATTCACGTTCGGTTCAAGCGATGAAGGTTCGTATGAAAGATGCCAAATGTGACCTTAACATCGGAAACACCTAAAAACAGAGTATGCTTCACAATCTTGGGTTTAGCTGACTCATGAAGGTATATCAAATCCATATCTAGATTACGCTTATGATATATTACGTATGGGAATTGTTGATACATGATTCAACATCGTTCAAGAAAATGTTCGGGTGATGGGCAAGTTGTGTTTACCTTAATGGTATATTTTATCTAGAGATGTACGACGCTTAGAAGGTGCTTTCTGACCCTTTTATAGTAGATTGGATTTCGGCTTGACTGAAGGGATCTCCATAAGAAATCCATTATATGAACGTTCCTCATCGGTTTTGATTGTGCCCTCTAATATGTTATTGAATGTAACCAATGTTACTATTCCAAATGTGTTATATATTTGTATTCCTCACCTTAAATATTATTTGTTATATCAACTTATGCTAAGATGATGGTATTTTTATGGAATAACCGTGATGGCATTCCAAAGTGGTCTCAAAAGCACCACTAAATACTAGCTACATATCTGCTGAGTTTCTCATACCAGACTTATGTCTAACATTTGGTTTTTGTTTCCCTAAATTCTTCGCATACTCTTTCGAGTGGTTTGAGAAAGGCATGTTTTCGTTGATGTTCATTGCAACATGAGGAGATGAGATAGATTTTTACTTACCATATTATTCTTATTTTCACTTCATTACTATATTATATATATCAGCCTTTATGAGGACAGGTTGTTATAATTGTCTAAGTTGATTATAAAACTTAGTTATTTTAACTCTGAAATTTCTGTATTGCAGTAACTCTTTATGTTTTTCTTTTAACATTATTAATTACTGTTCCGCTAGTGAGATTCTAATATTGTGTTCCTTCTTCCTTGTTATATTTCATTTTCTTTTTATTTTAGCATAAAATTTCATCTTTCCAACACTTGCGTGTTCGGCAGGTATGTACTATGGATGTAATAGTGTCAACATTCAATGGTTGAAAAGGCATGTCGTTACATATCTCGTATCACTCTTTAGCCGATATTTTTCTCGAAATAATTCTTAAAATATCATTACCGATATGTCATATGATATTTAGTGCTATATCAATCTATTATTTAGCATTAAATAACGATAGTTTTTTAGAATATCAATCATTATTCTAAGTGCTGGAGGAAATAATTTTTCAAACAAACACCTTCACATTCCTAGTATCCGTTTTTATATTGCAAATAACAATATGTAGACCATATTAAGAATCCTAATGCACTAATTTTTTTAGTTTTAATCGTGCTTTTTTCACCCTTCTTTACAAGTCTTTCCATAAATGAAACTTTACATATTTCATTATTTTGTAGGTTTTATTTAATGTGAGCACTTTATCACCATAAAAATATTTTTTAAGAGTTGTTTTTTTAGTTATTTTTTTGTTCATTATACCTAATTGGCAAGCTACCTTGTAAAAATTCATTTTCTACTTATTACTATACATAACGAACTAATTTAAATTCAATTAAATATTCCAAAACAAACTTTAATGGCGCTCTCTCAATGTTCTTGTTCACAATTCTCTTCTTTCAATCAGAAAACGCACACTGATTTTCACAGTAATTCCTCTAATCGAATTTCATCCCCTTACTCGTACGCCCAAGTTGTCAAGAATTGGTTACCTCAGCAAACAAGGTCATTTAATCGCGTCTCCAATTCGAAGTGGATAGATTCTAGAAAAGGAAGGAAATATTGTTTTCGGTGTGGGGATTTTAATCATATTGCGAATCAGTGTAGAGATCCTATCAGATGCTTTGGTTGTGGATCATTTGGCCATAAAAGTTAAAAAATCAACGCGATCGAACATCTCAGTTTCCAGTCCCATATTAGTTAGCTTTCCAATTTGTCTTGAAATTTTTGCTGTTGAAGGGAATCTTGCTCGATGATCTATGAAACAAGAGAGAAGAAGGTATTATATATCTTAGAGAATTGTTCTATCGCTTTTATATTATTAATGCTTCGAACATTGGTAAAGGCTATAGAGATAGGTTCGGCGACCCAAAGGAGTTTTTTGGTTCTTTTGATTTAGATTCTTATGAGGAGAATTTCTTGATTCGAGTTTCTCTAAAAATTTCGATGTTGTTTTGAATGGTTCCAGTTTGGACTTTGATCCTATTCTTACTGATCCTGATGTTACAAAATATAAAGAAGATCATTCTTTCTTCTGCTTGGACCAATCTTCTGATATAGGAAAGATCAACGAAAAGCAAGATTAAAGTAATGGTTTTACTCTGGTTAAAAGAAAAGGTCAAAAATCAAAAGGTCATAAACTGGATAGATTCAGGACTGCAATCTCTAACAAATTCGGTTGTCTTTTTGAGTTGACAGGCTCTGAATTGATTGTTGAAAGTCCTAGGGTTGATAATGCATTAATTAATCTCTCTAATAACCCGCAACTGCCTGTTTCGAATGAAGGTTATTCAAATCCTATAATTCATAAAGGTGTAAATCATATTGACAACAGTTTTTCAAATGTTGTATTGATGGATTGGTCTGAAAAAATTGGAAATTTGGATTTTGAACTGCTGGAACAGGATGTTTATCGAAATAGGAAGAAATGGGTCAGAGAATTGTTTAGAATTTGGTAATAAGAATTTTCTTGCAAGCACAAAGATGAGGGAAGATTTTTGTTTGATTAAAGGGCTTGATCTCTCATTGGTGAATATCTCTCATGAGTTTATGAATTCAGAAATGAAAAATATGTTAAAATTGCTCTATGAGGAATCCTTCACGGTTAGTTGCTATGAAAAGGTTTAGTCTGTTTCTTTTGATAATAAACCGGATGGGGATTATATTTTGTCTAAATATAAAGTTAATACTGTTGAGGAAGAAGAATTTGTGGATTTTGATAAAATGTTGATTGTTGAGAACGAATCGAGTTTTTGTATGTACGATATATCTGAAATGCACACATCTTCATAAATGCTTGATTAGCCTTGTCCAACAGTGGTGATTTAGCTATGGTTGTTGCTTCCTATAGCGACAAACTGGAAGATGTAGTAGGTGGGTTTAATGAGAATACTGTTAAATTGAGATGTGGGGATAGGAATTGTAACAACCCGCATATTTGGAAATTTTATATTTAAAAATTTTATTTAAATATTTTATCAATACTCGGAATTTAATCCGAAAAGCTACTTTTTGCATACGGTCGAATTAGGACTCGAGACCACTCCCATTGAGTTTAAAATGCCGTTTGCGACCTTTTTGAGTATAAGCTTCGATATGTTTGGAGAAAGTTGATTTTTGCTACTTTTCACTTTGGGTTTGGTTTTGGGCTCAGCCCTATGTTAACTTATGCTCAAATCTGAGCCACTCTTCCCCACTCACCCTCATTCTCTTCTCTTTTCAGTTCTAAGGCATTAATGGTGGGTGAGATTGGAAATTAAAACTCCAAAACCCTAGTTCCTCTTGCAAATCCAATTCCTAGCTCCAAATTCAAGAGAACCCATTGGTAAGCATTCTCTTCTTCTTCTCCAACTTATTCTCTTACCAATTTCAGAAATTCCTAAACCTAATTTTGGGAATGTCCTTGTTTTGAGCATAGATTCAAGCTCGTTTGGGTTGTGTTGAAGAGAGGTTGATTCTCCATTTGCTTTCAAGCTTCTTCTTGTTTGATTTTGTGAAAAGGTGAGATTTTTAATCTCACATCTAAGTCTATGAATTATCTTCGATTGTTAGGTATAAATTCCTAACACTTATTCTTGTGCAATTGCTTTTGATTTGGATTGCTTTTGAGAATATTCTAATTTTAGTGTTTGAAAGCCAAATCCTTAAAAATCATAGCTTTGAGGTTCAAATGTGTTTTTGGTGATGCATCGAGGAGCCAATAGGGCCGGGTAGCCGTTAGGCATAATTCCCTAGCGTCCGTGCTCGTTCGGTTGCGAATTGGTGGAGGTTGCATATCAATTTATGGGCATCAATTTGTGGAGCATCAAGTTCGGCCGACCGACCCCCCTGGTCCGGTCGACCGACCTGCTAGTAAAAGTGCAGTTGCACTTCTCTGTTTCTGGTTCGGCCGACCGACCCCCCTGGTTCGGTCGACCGACCTGATGCCCGAGAAGTTTTCAAAACAGGGTTCGGTCGACCGAGCTCTGTAGCCGGCCGACCGACCTGATGCATTTTGCCTATTTTCGCCTAGTCGCGTGAATTTCCAATTTTGATCGATTCGAGTTGTTTCCTAGTTGTTGTTATCATCTATTATGACTTTGATGACTCTTTTTAGGGATTTTTGAATATCCACTTCGATGGATCCTTTATCGATTTCTTTGGATTTTATTCACGTCTTTGTATGTGAATTTTAGTGATTGATTGTTCTTACAATCTTCTTCGTGATTTGTCACTTTAAAAATATAAAGGTTTTCTATACCAGTAGTAAATATCAAAACTCTTTCCTCAAACGATTTCAATACTATTTTAATACCAAATCCGTTTATAAAACCGTTTTCCAATCTATTAGTATATACAAACCTTTACCTCACTCGTATGAGAAATCTAATTAAACGACATAGTAAAACAAGTGGTATGAAACGCTTGCGTTCACTTTGTTGGTTAATTCTTGGACTTGTTCGATTGAAACTCTTGTGACAATTTTCTAGTGGAGATTCGTAAATATTTAAGTTAAGCTAGTGGTTATGGGACATGATGCTAAGCTCATATATTTACTAGCTTACTATAATCGACACTTCTCGTTGATCATGACGATCATCTTTGTGATTTAGACTAGCAATGTGCGATGTCTCTTTGTATGCGAGGGAGACTAAACCCCGTTTTGTGGAGTTTCGACTCAATTTGGTAGGGTAGCAACCCATGGTCTTCGGGCCGTTTGTGGAGCTTCGGCTCAATTTGTGATGGTTAGCAACCATGGAATTAGCGTTCCGTTTGTGATACACGTGTTGGTGGGCTTTATGCTCCCATTTGTGATAGGCCTCCCCCCTTTGTGATTTCTGGATTTCTTGAGATGATTTCTAGAATTTGTGTTTCACCAATTTTCGTGATTTCCATCGGAGACTAAACCCCGTTTTGTGGAGTTTCGACTCAATTTGGTAGGGTAGCAACCCATGGTCTTCGGGCCGTTTGTGGAGCTTCGGCTCAATTTGTGATGGTTAGCAACCATGGAATTAGCGTTCCGTTTGTGATACACGTGTTGGTGGGCTTTATGCTCCCATTTGTGATAGGCCTCCCCCCTTTGTGATTTCTGGATTTCTTGAGATGATTTCTAGAATTTGTGTTTCACCAATTTTCGTGATTTCCATCGATAAGCTATATCGATATTTGTGTATTGGTGAATTTGTGCGTCATTGACTTTTGTGATTTCTGGATTTCTTGAGATGATTTCTAGAATTTGTGTTTCACCAATTTTCGTGATTTCCATCGATAAGCTATATCGATATTTGTGTATTGGTGAATTTGTGCGTCATTGACTTTTGTGATTTCTGGATTTCTTGAGATGATTTCTAGAATTTGTGTTTCACCAATTTTCGTGATTTCCATCGATAAGCTATATCGATATTTTTGTATTGGTGAATTTGTGTGTCATTGGCTTTTGTGATTGGCATTGATATAATACGTCATTTATTGTGGTTTGGTGAACGAAATGAGGAGTATGACATTTCTTTGATTCTTGTGTAGATTTGGTGATATTGATTAATCTCTCGTTGATTGTCAATTGCTTATATATATCACAGCTTGGCATTGTGATTATTATGTGTTTAGTCATATCTTTGATTCTATATCGTTTCATCTGATATTTATAGTTAGACTGATCCGTTTATTATTTTCTTATTAAATAATACTCAGGTCAGACCGAGATGTTACAGGTGCTTCTGCTTGACTTCTCTCCAAGGATCCATTACTCTGACCTTTTGCTTACTACTTAGATTAGTAGTTTTTGTTGTATACACTTGAGATATAGACTCATTGTTGTATTCTTTTGTATAGCATGTGTTGCTATTCTTTTGTATTATTTGTGGATCTTTTTGACCACTACTCTGATATACACTTCCATGTGTTAATTATATATTCATATCTTCTTCCGCCTTTGTGATATGAATTATCTGTGACTGATTTATGTTATGTTTATTTCTGTATTTGTTTTCGAAGATTAATATAGCCACTGTGTAGTAGCTTTGTGTTTGTATCGGTATGTCGGATTTCCTCTTGAAATAAAATGCATGTTATACTATCTGACATATCGGTGCTCGCGCAAAACAATTACATGGATGGTCGCTCCTCAACAGTCTTATTCTCCGTGCTAGTTGACAGCATTACACCGTAGTGTTCTTGGCTAGCGTGAGTATAGAGGTGCGGTGTCACAGCTTGGTATCAGAGCCAAACTTCGGAATAATATGGAATATTATAACAAGGATCATCGTCCTAAGTCCATCTTAGGAGTCGTGCTTTAGGATTTAATTCGAGTCTTCGTACCGATTCATCCTATTTTCCTTATGATTCCTTGTTTATCTATCAAGATTGCTTGATATTCAATTTGGTGAATAATCTTCTTCTTGCTCTTCTTTCTTTCTAAGGAAGAGAAATGTCTAGACCAGGCCGCCCCAGAGCCGTACCATCTAGTGTTCCACCCCAAGATGGAGTTTTTATGACTGCTCAACAGCTTCTTGATTTAGTGACAAATGCTCAAGCAGCTGGAGCTAACCCGGAACCTACTCACCCAAAGTCGGGATTTGCACGCTCGTGTAGCGATTACACTAATTTGGGTGGGGAGCCATTTAAAGGTTCCGAAACTGTTATTGAAGTACAGGCTTGGCTAAGGTCATGCGATCGAATCTTTTCTCGCATGAATCTTATTGACCTTCACTGAGTTCAGGTGGCCTCTACTATGCTCCGAGAAAGAGCATTGGACTGGTACGAGCTTCTTATTTCTGAGATTAATGAAGCGGATCTCACCAGGGAGCAATTCCGGGAACGCTTCGAGTTGAAATTCATACCAGAAGCTGAGAAGGTGACTTTGGCTCGCCGTTTTATAGACCTTGTTCAAGGTGAATCTTCCGTGGCAGATTATGTCGCGTCTTTTGAATCTCTCTCTAAATATGGGGTTGAATACATCAACACCCATTTAAAGAAGAACCAGAGATTCGTCTGTGGCTTAAACAAAAATCTCAAGAAGCCATTACTTCTAAAATTAGAAGTTTCTTTCGACCAACTCGTTGATATCGCTCTTCGTCTTGAAGAGGCGGATAAGGAGAATGATGTTGAAGTGGTGGGTTCCAAACCAAACTTCAACAACAAGAAGAGGCCAAACAACTTCAAAGGCCCCTATCCTAATAAGAAAGGTAAGCAAGCAACCTCCGTGGCAAACACTTCTTCCTTTGGTCGTGGGGAATGCTATAATTGTGGTTCAAAGGACCATTATGCGAACAAGTGCCCAAAGTCTCTCTCTTGTCGCTACTGCAAAGTTCCCGGTCATGTTATATTTTCATGCCCCAAACTTCAAGGCAAGAAGGAGGGAAAGTTAAATGTTGCTCAAGCCCCTGGCAACACACATCTCGTGGCCAAGGTATTTCTCATTCTATTCTGGATGGAATTATTTTATTTCGTGATCATCCTATTCGAGTTCTTTTTGATACGGGCGCGTCCCATTCTTTTATATCAAAAGAACTTGTTGATACTTTTTCTTTGGATGTTTTGTGTTTAATGACTTCTTTGAGAATTGCGAATCCGGTTGGTGGATCCGCAACAATCAGTTTATTGTGTAAAGTTGTCGAGATTATTTTGTGTGATTTTCCTTTCCTAGCCGATTTGCATGTCATGCGTTATTTAGGCTTTGGAATGATTTTAGGAATGGATTGGCTTAACTGTTATGAAGCTCATATCCTATGTCCTGAGCGGACTATTCATCTTCGACATCCTAAATCTGTTAAGCAGATTTCTATTAATCTTCAAGATTCAGTTTCCAGCTTGGTCGCATCTTTATATTCTTTAAATCCTCGTGATGATGATGATGACGATGAGGGCGATATTATTTCTCTTATTCACGTCGTTCGTGAATTTTCTGACATATTCGAACCCGTTTTAGGATTACCACCTAAGCGGGCAATTGAGTTCAGAATTAATCTTATTCCTGGAGCTCAACCTATCACTCGTCCTCCGTATCGTATGTCCAATAAAGAAAACGAGGAGATGCGTAAACAATTATCCGAGACGAAGCAATTTATTCGCTCTATTTCCTCGCCTTGGGGAGCTTCGGCTATTTTTGTGAAGAAATCCGATGGTACACTTAGGCTTTGCGTTGACTACCGCAAGCTTAATGATCTTACTATCAAAAATAAATATCCTTTACCTCGGATTGATGATCTATTCGATCAGCTTAGTGGTGCTAAGGTCTTTTCACAATTAGACTTAGCTACTGGATTTCATCAGCTTCGTATTGCAGAGGATAGTATTCCATTGACCTCGTTCCGTACTCGTTATGGATCTTATGAATGGCTTGTCATGCCATTTGGTTTGACGAATGCTCCGGCGTATTTCGTTGACCTTATGAATAGAGTTTTCAAAGACTTCCTCGACCGGTTTGTTCTTATCTTTATCGATGATATTCTTGTGTATTCTAAAAACGAGGAGGAGCATGAAAAACATCTTCGGATTGTGTTGGAAACTCTTAGGAGTAATCAATTAAGGGAAAAATTTTCTAAATGCCACTTTTTGCAATCTCGTGTGAATTTTCTCGGTCATATTATTTCCGAATCCGGAATTTCCGTGGATCCTTCAAAGATTGAAGCGATTCAAGATTGGAAGAGACCGGAGAGTGTGACAGAGATTCGTAGTTTTCTCGGATTGGCGGGCTATTACCGTCGTTTTATCAAAGACTTTTCTAAGATTGTCGTGCCTCTCACTAGCTTGACTAAGAAAGGTGTTAAATACATTTGGTCGGACAAATGTGAAGCTTCTTTTCAGAAATTAAAAGAACTCCTTTCTGATGCTCCTATTCTTGTTATTCCCGAGGGGAATCAAGATTTCGTTGTTTATACCGATGCTAGTCGCGTTGGTTTGGGTGCCATTCTTATGCAAAAAGAACGTGTTATTGCTTACGCTTCTAGGCAATTGAAGCCAGCTGAGACTAGACATGCCACTCATGATTTAGAACTCGCGGCTATTGTTTTCGCTCTTCGGATTTGGCGTCATTATCTTTTTAGGAGAGAAATTTGCTCTTTACACGGATCATAAGTCTTTGAAATATTTATTTTCTCAAAAGGAACTTAATTTGCGTCAACAACGTTGGCTCGAGTTCCTTGCTCCTTATGATCTTGATATTCTTTATACACCCGGTAAGGGTAATCGTGTCGCCGATGCTCTTAGCCGAAAACAACAAGCTGTTGTTTCTATGATGATATCCGAATGGAACGATCTCGAGATCTTATCCACTTGTGAGATTCGAGACCGCGTATCCGATTTATGCTCATCATTTGTTTTATGTAGCGTTGAGGCTCATCCTTCTCTTTTGGACCGCATTCTTGAAGCTCAAAGGCTAGATCCCGAATTGGCTCTTCTTGGCCAAAATATTAAGGATAAAATTGATATTGAAGGTTTGAAAGACTTTGATATCGATTCTCGTGGCGGACTTCGTAAAGATATTTTAGAAGATTCTCATCGTTCTAAATTTACCATTCATCCCGGAAGTAGTAAAATGTACGCAGATATGAAGCGACTTTATTATTGGGAGGGAATGAAACTTGACATCGCTAACTTCGTTAAGCGTTGCATGACTTGCCAACTCGTTAAGGTCGAACATCAAAGGCCCGGTGGGTTATTGCAACCTTTAGAAATTCCAATTTGGAAGTGGGACCAAATTTCCATGGATTTTATAGATGGCCTTCCCCGTTCTCGTTCGGGTCATGATAGCTTGTGGGTGATCGTTGATAGACTTACTAAATCCGCCCATTTTATTCTCGTTCGGTCTAACCGAACCGTTCCTCTTTTGGCCAAGCTCTTTGTTAAAGAGATTGTTAAATTGCATGGAGTTCCTACTTCTATTGTTAACGATCGTGATCCATTGTTTACTAGTGGATTTTAGAAGAGTCTTCAAAAAGCTTTGGGAACGAAGCTCAATTTTAGCACCGCTTATCATCCTCAGTCCGATGGACAAACTGAGCGTGTGAATCAAACTCTTGAAGATCTTCTTCGTGCATGTGTGCTTGATTTTGGGGGAAGTTGGGAAGATCATATTTCACTTGTTGAATTTTCCTATAATAACAGCTTCCAATCTAGTATTG
Organism: Allium cepa; assembly: GCA_030765085.1. Taxonomy (NCBI): domain Eukaryota; kingdom Viridiplantae; phylum Streptophyta; class Magnoliopsida; order Asparagales; family Amaryllidaceae; genus Allium; species Allium cepa. The sequence goes on along the minus strand of CM060937.1, from coordinate 868,746,298 downwards.
GTATGTCACCTTTCGAGGCACTCTATGGAAGGCCATGCCGATCTCCTTCTTGTTGGCTTGAGACCGGTGAGAAGCTGGTTTTAGGTCCAGATTTTATTCGTGATTCCACAGAAAAGATTGATCTTATTCGACGTAGGATGAAAGAAGCCCAGAGTAGACAAAAATCCTATGTCGATAACCGGAGAAGGAGGTTAGAATTTTCTGTGGGATATCTTGTGTTCATTCGTTTTTCACCTATGAAAGGTGTCGTACGCTTCAGTCGATCGGGAAAATTGGCGCCTCGATATATTGGGCCATTTCCTATCACTGAACGTATTGGTTCCATGGCTTATCGCCTTTTATTACCGGCTCAATTTTCTCTATCCATGACGTGTTTCACGTTTCTCAACTTCGGAAATGTCTTCGAGATTCCGATTCTATTCTTGAGCCCGGTGTTGTGAAGAGATTGAAGTTTCGCCTAATTTAACTTATGAGCAACATCCTATTCGTATCATTGCTTCGGAGGTCAAACGACTTCGAAATAAAGATGTTCCGCTTGTTAAAGTTCAATGGTCTTCAAATCCTAAGGATTATTCATGGGAATCTAGAGAGTACATCAAGCGAACACATCCGGACTTACTTTCTCATGCTCTTTGAGGTGAACTTCTTATTTCAAATTTCTTTTGTGTTGAATATGCTTTTATGGTTGTTACTACATATCTTCTTCTTAAATATTGCGAGGACGCAATTTCTTTAAGGAGGGGAGTCTGTAACAACCCGCATATTTGGAAATTTTATATTTAAATATTTTATTTAAATATTTTATCAATACTCAGAATTTAGTCCGAAAAGCTACTTTTTGCATACGGTCGAATTAGGACTCAGGACCACTCCCATTGAGTTTAAAATGCCGTTTGCAACCTTTTCGAGTATAGGCTTCGATATGTTTGGAGAAAGTTGATTTTTGCTACTTTTCACTTTGGGTTTGGTTTTGGGCTCAGCCCTATGTTAACTTATGCTCAAATCTGAGCCACTCTTCCCCACTCACCCTCATTCTCTTCTCTTTTCAGTTCTAAGGCATTAATGGTGGGTGAGATTGGAAATTAAAACTCCAAAACCCTAGTTCCTCTTGCAAATCCAATTCCTAGCTCCAAATTCAAGAGAACCCATTGGTAAGCATTCTCTTCTTCTTCTCCAACTTATTCTCTTACCAATTTCAGAAATTCCTAAACCTAATTTTGGGAATGTCCTTGTTTTGAGCATAGATTCAAGCTCATTTGAGTTGTGTTGAAGAGAGGTTGATTCTCCATTTGCTTTCAAGCTTCTTCTTGTTTGATTTTGTGAAAAGGTGAGATTTTTAATCTCACATCTAAGTCCATGAATTATCTTCGATTGTTAGGTATAAATTCCTAACACTTATTCTTGTGCAATTGCTTTTGATTTGGATTGCTTTTGAGAATATTCCAATTTTAGTGTTTGAAAGCCAAATCCTTAAAAATCATAGCTTTGAGGTTCAAATGTGTTTTTGGTGATGCATCGAGGAGCCAATAGGGCCGGGTAGCCGTTAGGCATAATTCCCTAGCGTCCGTGCTCGTTCGGTTGCGAATTGGTGGAGGTTGCATATCAATTTATGGGCATCAATTTGTGGAGCATCAAGTTCGGCCGACCGACCCCCCTGGTCCGGTCGACCGACCTGCTAGTAAAAGTGCAGTTGCACTTCTCTGTTTCTGGTTCGGCCGACCGACCCCCCTGGTTCGGTCGACCGACCTGATGCCCGAGAAGTTTTCAAAACAGGGTTCGGTCGACCGAGCTCTGTAGCCGGCCGACCGACCTGATGCATTTTGCCTATTTTCGCCTAGTCGCGTGAATTTCCAACTTTGATCGATTCGAGTTGTTTCCTAGTTGTTGTTATCATCTATTATGACTTTGATGACTCTTTTTAGGGATTTTTGAATATCCACTTCGATGGATCCTTTATCGATTTCTTTGGATTTTATTCACGTCTTCGTATGTGAATTTTAGTGATTGATTGTTCTTACAATCTTCTTCGTGATTTGTCACTTTAAAAATATAAAGGTTTTCTATACTAGTAGTAAATATCAAAACTCTTTCCTCAAACGATTTCAATACTATTTTAATACCAAATTCGTTTATAAAACTGTTTTTCAATCTATTAGTATATAAAACCTTTACCTCACTCGTATGAGAAATCTAATTAAACGACATAGTAAAACAAGTGGTATGAAACGCTTGCGTTCACTTTGTTGGTTAATTCTTGGACTTGTTCGATTGAAACTCTTGTGCAATTTTCTAGTGGAGATCTACAATTTGTTCGTAAATATTTAAGTTAAGCTAGTGGTTATGGGACATGATGCTAAGCTCATATATTTACTAGCTTACTGTAATCGACACTTCTCGTTGATCATGACGATCATCTTTGTGATTTAGACTAGCAATGTGCGATGTCTCTTTGTCTGCGAGGGAGACTAAACCCCGTTTTGTGGAGTTTCGACTCAATTTGGTGGGGTAGCAACCCATGGTCTTCGAGCCGTTTGTGGAGCTTCGGCTCAATTTGTGATGGTTAGCAACCATGGAATTAGCGTTCCGTTTGTGATACACGTGTTGGTGGGCTTTATGCTCTCGTTTGTGATAGGCCTCCCCCCTTTGTGATTTCTGGATTTCTTGAGATGATTTCTAGAATTTGTGTTTCACCAATATTCGTGATTTCCATCGATAAGCTATATCGATATTTGTGTATTGGTGAATTTGTGTGTCATTGACTTTTGTGATTTCTGGATTTCTTGAGATGATTTCTAGAATTTGTGTTTCACCAATTTTCGTGATTTCCATCGATAAGCTATATCGATATTTGTGTATTGGTGAATTTGTGCGTCATTGAATTTCGTGATTTCTGGATTTCTTGAGATGATTTCCAGAATTTGTGTTTCACCAATTTTCGTGATTTCCATCGATAAGCTATATCGATATTTGTGTATTGGTGAATTTGTGTGTCATTGACTTTTGTGATTGGCATTGATATAATACGTCATTTATTGTGGTTTGGTGAACGAACTGAGGAGTATGACATTTCTTTGATTCTTGTGTAGATTTGGTGATATTGATTAATCTCTCGTTGATTGTCAATTACTTATATATATCACAGCTTGGCATTGTGATTATTATGTGTTTAGTCATATCTCTGATTCTATATCGTTTCATCTGATATTTATAGTTAGACTGATCCGTTTATTATTTTCTTATTAAATAATACTCGGGTCAGACCGAGATGTTACAGGTGCTTCTGCTTGACTTCTCTCCAGGGATCCATTACTCTGACCTTTTGCTTACTACTTAGATTAGTAGTTTTTGTTGTATACACTTGAGATATAGGCTCATTGTTGTGTTCTTTTGTATAGCACGTGTTGCTATTCTTTTGTATTATTTGTGGATCTTTTTGACCACTACTCTGATATACACTTCCATGTGTTAATTATATATTCATATCTTCTTCCGCCTTTGTGATATGAATTATCTGTGACTGATTTATGTTATGTTTATTTCTGTATTTGTTTCCGAAGATTAATATAGCCACTGTGTAGTAGCTTTGTGTTTGTATCGGTATGTCGGATTTCCTCTTGAAATAAAATGCATGTTATACTATCTGACATATCGGTGCTCGCGCAAAACAATTACATGGATGGTCGCTCCTCAACAGCCTTATTCTCCGTGCTAGTTGACAGCATTACACCGTAGTGTTCTTGGCTAGCGTGGGTATAGATGTGGGGCGTCACAGGAATAACGAGTTGGAGATGATGTGTTCAGGTTCTAATCTGCTGAGCTGTTTGGGGGATAAGAATATAGTGGGATAGGTTGAGATAGGTGGTTTTTCTGATAAGCTTGCAAGCAAAGTCAGTTCGTCTACATTGATTGATTCTTTGAGTGTGGCAGCAGCTCCTATTGAGTGTTATGCTATAGATAATGCTTCAACATTTAGTTCTTGTCCTCTTCAAAATGCTGATGTTAGTAAGAGTGGCAGTGTTTTAGCATCTCGCACTTCTTCATCGAGGAGACGTAGGCATAGGATTTTAGTGAAGGTTAGTGGTTCAGTTCATCGAAGTGCCAGGATCCTAGGTTGTAGATCTCAGTCTTCCAGTGAGTTACCTGATTTGAGCACCATGAATGGGGCTACGAATTCAGTCTCAGTTTTGCTTTCTGATTTAGGTGGTGTTTATTCACCTTATGCTTTAGGTAGTTTGTCTTCCCCTTAGTTAAGCCAGTTGGCTAGAGATACTACTTTTATTTTCACCGATGTTGACAGTGATTTAGAGTACATTAGAGATAGGGAACTAGAGTGGGCTAGATCCATTGGTACATATGGATTATTAGTTGGAATATAAGAGGCTTAAATGATTTAAATAAATATGACAAAATTAGGGCTTTCTGTAAAGACCATTCTGTTGACATTGCACTACTTCAGGAAACTAAAATTGAATTTCTAGATAATCGTTTTCATAAAAGACTATGTGGCTTTCATTCTAGGAAATTAGCTTGTCTACCTTCAGTGAGTTCTTCTGGGGGTTTACTGATTGGTTGGTGTGATAATTATTTCGAAATGCTTCAATGTATTTCCAAGCATCATTCATTACATATTATATGTATAAATCTTAGCGACAATTCTTTTTTAAATATTTCTAATGTTTATGGCCTAATTTGAAAATAGAACATCGGACACTTTTGCAAGAATGTTTAGACTTTAGGTCATTAGCTCCAGGTTCTTGGATTTTGGACGGTGACTTTAAAGTTATGCATTTTTTAGGTGAGCGTTCGCCTCGTGAGGGTGATTTTTCGGCTGTGGAGGAATTTAACCAATTTATTATTAATTCTAAATTGATTGAAATTCCTCTATCTAACAGAGATTTTACTTGGTGTAATGCAAGAGAGTCTCCATCTATGGCTCTTCTTGATGGATTTTTCGTTAGTGATGAGATTGAAGATAAATTTCCAATCTGTAGAGTCACTGGTTTACCTTATACATAATGTGATCATTGTCCTATTATCCTCACTTGCGTGCATCATATAATTATTAATAATTTTAAATTTGTAAAGATGTGGCTTTTGGAGCCTAATTTCGTGAATTTAATTAATGGAAAAGGATTTCTTTGAGTAACATAATATTGGAAATAAGGAAAATTCTGTAAAATATTTTGTTTTAAAACTTAGGGATCTTAGGATTTTTCTTAAAAATTGGAACAAAAATGTTTTTGGCAATATAAAAATCGAAAAAGACAATATTCTTAATGAGATGCTTAAAATTAATAAAATAAAAGAATCTAGACATCTAAATTGAGGTGAACGTAATGTTCTTGCTAATTTAAAACATAAACTAAATTCTATTTTAGAAAAGGAGGAGGTCATGTGGAAATAGAGATCCAGAATCCATTGGATCAATGAAGGTGATAATTATACTAAATTCTTTCATAATATAGCTAATGGTAGAAAATGTAGTAACACAATTAACTCAATTATTGTTAATAATGTAGAGTTGGTTGACCAAAGAGATCTTAATAAGGCTTTTACAGACTATTATAAGGATATTTTTGGCACTAAAACCACACATAGAATCAATGTTAGTTGGAAAGAACTGTATCCGTCTGATTCTATTGTTGATTCATCCGAGCTAATTATCCTTTTACTGAAGAGGAAATTAGTAAAGCTATTAACGACATGCCAGGTGATAATTCCCTCGACCCCGATGGGTTTTCAATTTTATAAAAAAAAATTGGAACATTTTGAAAATTGATTAATTAATATGTCTAATGATTTTTATAATTGTAATTTGCAATTGGCGAGATTTAGTTATGCAAATGTTATTTTGTTACACAAAAAAGTAGGAGCTAAAAATTTAAAAGATTTTAGACCTATAACTTTGATTAACTGTTCAATTAAAATCATTTCTAAAGTTCTTGCTAATAGACTTAGTGCAAGAATGAATGATTTAATTGATTGTTAACAATCGGCTTTTACTAAAGGGAGAAATATCACCGATGAAGTGGCAGTTGTTCAAGAATTTATTAATCACTATTGTAAGAATAAGATAATTTGTGCGAGTTTAAAACTTGATTTTGCAAAAGCTTTTGATTCGGTTGATTGGGATTTTCTTATTGATATCTTTCATGCTAGAGGTTTTGGTCATCGGTGGATCAGTTGGATTATGAATTTGCTTAGAACTTGTAACTCTAGTATTATGGTTAACGGTATTTTAGGTAATAAAATTCAATCTAAGAGAGGTTTAAGGCAACGGGATCCTTTATTGTCTTTATTATTTAATCTTGTTACTGATGTTTTTGATAAGATTATTAAAAGAGCCGTGGATAATGGGTCGCTAGGATACGTAGGCAATGACATATCGTGTAATGGTATATCGGTTCTCCAATTTGTCGATGACACCTTGCTTTTTTCTTCCCATTCACCTTGACACATTATTACCCTTAAGTTTATCTTATAAAGTTTTGAACGCCTATCAGGTTTAAAGATAAATTTTTGACAAAAGTTCAATTTCAGTTTCAAATGATTTTGATAAAGTTGAAAACTTAGTTGCCAATCCTCTAAAATGCAAAAATATGAACTTTCCTTTTGACTATCTAGGTTTTGTGATTAGACCTACCAAACTTAAACTTGATGATTGACTTATAATCATTGATAAAATCAGAAATAAGATCTCTAACTGGAATGGGAGATTTTTATCTAGAGCAGGTAGACTAGTCTTAATAAATTCGATTTTATCATCCCTTCCGATTTATTGGATGTCCATGCAACTATTTCCAGATTGGGTTATTGACAAAATAGATAAAATCAGGAGAGACTTCTTATGGAGTGGGGAAAATCCTAGTAATAGTATTAAATGTTTACTAAATTGGAAAACCGTTTGTAAAGCCAAAAAGGTAGGTGGTTTAAGAGTTATTAATTTGCATAATATGAATTTATCCTTACTAGATAAATGGTTATGGAAGTTTAAGGATATAAATCATAACGGTATTTGGAAAGAGATCATTTCTAAATATTACTATAATGGTAAAAGCAATTTATATCAAAGTTCTCCTTTAGTCACTCAAAATATATACAATTTTTGGAGAAACATTTTAAAATGTCATGAGATTTTTAACTTAGGTATTAATACGATAGTCATTCTGGTAACTATACTTCTTTCTGGCACGTCCATTGGATTTCGGTCTTGCCTCTTAAGTTGCAATTTAAACAGCTTTATGAAATCTGTAACTTTAAGTTTGCTTTAATTAATGAAGTTTATCCTCCTGAAAACGATCCTCCTTGGAATTTTAGTTTTAACAGAATTTTAGTAGGTCCAACCCTTAGGCAACTTTCTTTGCTCTACGCCAGATTAAATCTTTATAATATTGATAATGATAATGATATTATTTGTTGGGAATGGGATAAGAGTAAGAAATATACTTCTAGTTCTTTTTACAGATTTATTAATTTTTCTGATACAATAAATAGCTCTTTTAAATATATTTGTAAATCTAATGCTCCTAAATCTAAAATTTACATTTGGTTAATACTGTATGGAAAACTTAATACAATAGAATTTTGAAGAGAAACAACATTCAAAATGATAATAAATGTCATTTTTGTAATCTGAATCTCGAAGATATTAAACATATAATCTATGATTGCACTGATACTTATTACATCCTAAATAATACTCTTAATTTTTTTAACTTTAATATAATAACTAAAATTTTGGATTACGATTTGTATTTGAATAATTTTAGATTTAGGTTCAAAAAGAATACTAGAATCTTATTTGACACTTTATTCATTATTATTTGTTGGTATATTTGGTTTGTAAGAAATCAAATTTTTTAAAAAAAATAATAGTCATTCTAACAAATTGATTTTTACTATTTCTTCATTTTGTTTTAATTAGATTTCTAATTCCAAATATAAATTAGCTAAAAATAACCTATTAAAGCGTATCTTAACAAGGTTAGTTATAATATTAACTCATTTAAACACAATAATAATATATTTAACATTCACAATAGTAGTATTAATATTTTTTTCAAATTTATATGATGATTTCTATGATAATCATAATTTACTTTTGATCAAAGGTCCGTAAGATTTTCTTAAGTTTTGTTTCAATTATTGTTCTAGGCATTGTCGGTATTAGTTTATAGGTATTTTAATTCTTAAGTACTTGTCCAGTTAGTCTTAGTTAGGTTTTTATTTCCTACCTCATTTATACATATATATGTATCATTCTTACTTATTTTCTTAGTCATCCTTCAGACACAGGTATGGGTGATAGTGTGTCAGGTTCACTTTGCAGGTTCTCATGTCTTCAGATCATAGGATTTTGGATTCTAGAGAGGTCATCGGAGCAGAGTCGTCCCTTTAGGATCACTAGCAGTTCCACCACAGATTCAACACATTTTCATCTCTATTGTGGCGTACTATTTTCAGTAGGATCTACTCTTTTGCTTGGCATGCCTTCCTTTTGTACAGAGTCTTCGTAGCAGATTTTCCATTCAGCATCATATTCAGATCCTTCTGAATTAAATGCATGGAGCTTCCTTTTTAGTCTGTGATGACATCCAGTACTTTAGGCTTTTCTTAGTTTTTAAGGCAATTTTAACACCTTAATATCGAGCGGTGGCCTTGCCGGAGCTCGATATAGGGGTGTGATGGATGGTGGCCTGGCCGGAACTCATCTTAGGGGTACCTGAGCTTTTTTGATACAAGTATCTAGTTTTGTTACCTGCCATGCACGTTTGCAGCCCTTTATTTTTGTGATATATATAGTTGCATGCGTGCTCTACTCTATTCATAGAGGATCACACATTTTCCTCAAAAAAAACTTTACATAACAAACTAAAGATAAAGAGCGTTAGAGTTATATATTCAACATATCAATAAAGAACTTGATAAAGGTAGTAATTAATATGATATCAACATACTTAATCGGTAATTTAGGTCAAATTGAAAACAAAGGAATGACACACACACACAAACGAGTACTTTGGCATGTGCGATGCACGAGTGCGTAAGGGATTAGTATTAAAAACATTCTTTGTAAGGTTACATCTAGACTATTTATATAGAAAACACCATGTAGGCTATTTATGCGATATTCAAAGTAAACGAGGTCAGTTGATCTCGTCCTTGGCACCAAAATCATTGTTAATCCTAGTAGCGGCAAAACCCTTAACTGAATAGAAATAAAGGCATAAACGTAATACTTGTCAATAGCTTGATGGTGTTAACTACATGGATAAATTTGATGATACCACAACTATTGTGGGCCATTAAATTAGACAACAGTCATACAATACACGGTAAGTCTATTACATTTTTAAGCTAATATATCCACAACCGTATATTCACACATTCAGGATCAACATAGTAAAATAGTTAATTAAAATTTATGAAGGAATAACTTTAATATAGAGTCAAATGTAATCTTATAAATTGGTTGAGTAAAAACATTCATAGTCCTAATACACAGACCATTATTTACATGTTAATAAACCATTACTTTATGGAGTTTAAATGTTAATAAATGCACATGACCACAATATTGGTAAGAATGCTTTTCTTTCTTAAATCAATGGTGATTCATTCTGAATTAATCAACTTTTAAAAGCAACATATACTAGCATACTAGAATAAAAGTGAAAGTGATATCAGTCATGCATGATAGATGCAATAGAGCCAAAGTGTAAGTCATTTCATAGTGTAAAGTTGACGGTAACCACATGATATCAATCATGCATGATATATATGTAACAGAACTAAAGTGTAATCCATTTCATAGCTTAAGGTAACAAATATATGTATTGTTCTATCTTTTTACAAATAAATTTTCTTACAATGAAAAACCACATTTTTACAGATTTTAAACAACAAAAGAAATAGACTAATTCCCTTATATAAATAAATAGCGTTCGGTTCTAATATATTCAGTTCCTTTGCTAGTACTATCAAAATCATCCAATCATTTATTATATTACATTGATTTTTCATAATTCGTAGTATTTTCATGTTCCTAGAAAGCAAATGTTTATGCAGGATTGTCATGTTCCTATCTGCAAAAAACCTCTACTGCATTAAAAATAACATATGCTGTTATTTTTCCTTAACCAAGCATGAAAATACATATATGGCCAAATCTAAACTTAGTTCTGATTCCAAGTTCAAGGTTCAATAAATATACACCATATAATACAAACCAAGCATGCATAAAGTGATGTTCATGAAACAACTGGGTCAAAAATTCAAATGTGGTAAAAATCCCTCAAACCGCCAGACTGTCAAGTTGAACATAAAAGTAACCTTTCATGAAAGCCAATGTCTTCACCCACATTTTACCTATCCATAACACTTGTTATAAGTTGCAAAAATACTAAGTTCGGGTATCTAAGTACTATTCATGCAAACTGTATCTTTAGAAGGTGAAGAACACGTACTCAAGATCAACTTATTGGTAACAAATAGAATTAAATGACAGTTCACCTTGTCTAAATATTCCAACTCCTCTTCCCTGTTAGCGCCTACTTGCTTACTCTTATTGATCTCAGAATCAAGAAGGAACTTTGATATAAACAAACATCACGATCAAAAACACAATTTAATCAAAAAAACCAAAACTTAAGTAAAAGTTTAGAAATAAAAGGTTGACTTAAAAAAAATTTAGCGTAATTTGTCTACTTCCAGACTTCTAAGTTGATCGACATTAGTAGGCTCCATGGTAGAAAATGATTTCGAAACGCAAAATTGTTTCATAGTGTATGCTATTATCCCACCTTTTGGCAACGTCGTGGTATAGAGGAATTGACTGGGAACCAAAGACCATTCATCTTGAATATCGATTGTATGTAAGTTCGTTATGGATGTTGATAAATTTTATCCGAGTTTGGATCAAGCTACAATTGATATGGTGAGACAAGCAAAGCCATGAAAGTTAAAGTTCTAAATTTCAAGTCAATCGATGTTCGTATGCTCAAGATATGATCGAAGCAAACTCAAACAATCATCTTATTCATATCCATTAAAAAACCAAAGAAAGTCTTCATTCGCATTCATCATGCAAAGAATCAGCTCTCTTGGCATCGGTTCTATTCGAATCCATCTGGAACTACACTATTCGTATCCATACAAAATGGGCCTTGTTCGTATCCAACGAGCGTCGGATGTTCGTATCTATCCACCAAGATCGACTTCGTATCCATCAAACCATTAATTTTTATTGATCCATTAACATACACCGCACTCGTATCGATTAGCCAGTGATCGGTGCGAACAGGGCAAGGTGAAACGTTACAAAATATACTAATAATCGATCGATGTGAATAGAGCCATAATCGACCGATACGAACAAAGCAATAATCGATCAATACGAATAGTACGAAATTCCCTTATAATTGATCAATGCGAATAGAGCTGCAGCAATCGATACGAACAAGATGCTACCGATCGATATGAACAAGGTGCCTACATAAGGAAGACTCGATCGTTCGGCATAAAAAGTGGATCGATCCGAGGAGTTAGCGCCACATTAACTTGTAGACACGTGCTCAAGAATGATTCAAACAAATCGATACGAAGTGTATCGATACAAAATAGACAGCCTAGAGAAAATGCAAGCTTGCATCGATCATAACATGCAATCTATAAGTCCAAATGCTATGAAATTTTTACAGGAGCTTAGGTACAACCTAAAGAATGTTTATGCTAAATTTTGACTCCACTGGGTAAAATATTGATCGATACGAAATTAGTTCATATCGATCACGGATAGAGTTCAAATCACATAGGATTGATCGCATGGGCCCGCCCACATGCCAGAAGAGGTCTCCCGTGATCTGAGTGAGATATTTGCAGCCTGCGCTTGTAAATTGCCTCTCAAAGCGTACCGAAAAGGAACTTTTGATTCTTCAATGTCCAGACTCTTCTAAAATCTTTATTGCACTCAAAACTACTATTGTATTCGAAAATTATTATTGTAATCCGCTATGACCAGCGAATAGAAGTTAATAAAGTCATTTAATCCATGGTGGACGTAGGAAATTCATCGAACCACTCTAAATCTTTGTGTCTTTGTGCATTTTTCTTATCCGTTTTTGGAGTATTTGTTAGGTAATCCTCTTTTTCCATTTATTTTCTTCGTTTTATCTCTTTAAATACTTCCGAAGAATGTTGTGTCCAATTTGTTACAAACACTTTGGTGGTTTCATCGAGAACAAAAAAACTAAGTTTTTTTCCTGCTCTTTGGATCTACTATCGATATTGGATTGCACAAATCTAAGAAGGTGATCCAGATCTCAAGTTCAAAGTTCTTCCATCCTGCTCAGATTTGCATCATGCCTAGGAAAGAGCTTTGATATTCACCATGGTTAATACAAGGACCACTTCTACCGCTGCAGATCCAGAAGGACATGACAAGCAGAATTCTACACAAACGCTTCCGACATATCAGAATGCTGCAGGGTCATCAAATCCATAAGGCCCTGTTACTAGGGAAGAGTTTCAGATGCTAATGCAATAGTTGACATAGGGCCGTCAGCAACTTACTCAACAACTGCATGATAATGAAGAATTGACCAATCAGTTGAATCACCAGAGGCGTTGGAGATCTGGGAGGGATCAGGCTTCCTATTCATTAACTGAAAGTTCAGCCCCATCGGACTATCACCACAGATCTGCACGCTCACGATTAGATAGGAGCTATACTCAAACTATAGGACATCAACATGCGCTTAGCCTTCGGCAACCAAGAGTTGGCCCGTCAACCAGCCATCAGACTAGACCCTCCTTCCAAGGAGGTACAATTCCATACCATGCTACAGACAACCGCACTACCACCACCGCTACTGAACTAGGAACCGATGGCCGAAACCGAACAAATCCGATCCCCTGTCGGCCCGACCATGCTCCAGAGCCTTATGTTCCTGAGAATGTAGAACCAAGGAGGCAAGATACTTGCCGTCGACAGCGATCGACCCCTACTCGTATTGTGGAACCCGACCATACCTTGGCCTAAATCCTCAAAATATCCAAATGCCGGACATCCCAACGATGATCTATCAGATGATTCGAGAAAGTCAAGGCCTCACTAACAACAATTGGGGAATCACCCAGAGTCATACTCCTTTTATTAATGACATACTTCATGTTGAACTACCTCGGCGATTCAAATGCCACCTCTACCTATGTATAAAGGGAACTTCGATCCCAACCAGCACATTTTGAAGTACGAATGGTGAATGAATGCTGCACGAGCTGATGATGCTGTTAAGTGTCGAAGTTTCCTAATTCTTTAGGTGGTATAGCAACTATGTGGTTTACTCGTTTACCACACCGTTCTATTTCATGTTTTGACCAATTAGCAACAAAGTTTGTCGCACAGTTCCACATGCATGTCATGAGGCCGAAAGATGTCAATACTTTGTCTAGTGTCACTCAAGCTTCGAGAGAAACACTTAGACATTATTTGGAGAGATTTCATGCTGCATGGGTGTAAATTAGCAATCCCAACGATAACTCAATTCTGATAGCACTAACTAAGGGGATTGATCCTGATTCAGAATTTGGCAACTAGTTGGTTGGAAAACCCTCTACATCATTGGACCGTTTATATTCCAAGGCCGCCCAATTCTTGAGAATAGAGGATGCGAAACAGTCTAGGAAAAAGGATAACGCAGGACTAAGTGTAGACGGAATTTAGAGTAATAAAGCTGTTAAACAAACCAGGGACAGTTCCAGAAAAGTGCAACTAAATATACAAAGTAAGCAGAATCAGCAAAGATGTAGTGGAAACCAGAACAAGAAACGAGATCAAAATCATGGTACATGATGTAGCACTCCAATGTTTGATAATTATACCTCTTTGAATACGTCATTAGAGAACGTGTACTTATAGACCTGTAATACCATTCAATACAAGAAACCTACCCCAAAACCATCGTCAGAAAAACAAATTCGGACAGGAAAGTTTTTTAGATTCCACGATAGCTATGGATAAAACACAAATGAGTGCCGACATTTACAGGATCTCATTACGGAGTTGATACGTGAAAGAAAGTTAGAACAGTTCGTGCGGACTCCATAGAATGGAGGAGTGGGCCCATCAAATTAGAACCGTGTACCTAATCAAGAAAGATAGGAGGAACCCACTCGTATTGACGGGAGGTTGGTGATAAACACAATTAGTAATGGTCCTCATTTAGCAGACCAAAGCTGGAATGAAATGGAATCATATGCCAGTTCCATTAGGCATGCGAGCTTTGAGTGTTGTAGAAGTCTGGAAGATGGGGCTCCAGCCAAGCAATAGAAAATGATGAATGACGACATCGTATTTCGAGATAGAGATGATGATAGGGTTAAAGCCCCAACTTTTGATCCACTTGTCATATCAGCTCAAGTAGATCCTGCTTGGATGAAGAGGATCTTAGTCAACAGTGGAAGTTCTATGAATATATTATTTAAGCGAGCATATGATCAAATGAAGATGGAAGCTAAAGATTTGAAGCCTTGTCAATTCCGTATTCACGGCTTCAATGAGAGTGTAAATATACCCGCTGGAATGGTGGAATTGCCAGTGGAGTTAGGAATTGGAGAGTGCTGGAGAGTCCAGATGTTGCAATTTGTAGTGTTGGATAAGGACTCGCCATATAGTGCTTTCTTGGGCCGACCGGCCCTAGCCGAGTTCAGGGCTGCTACCGCTCCATGGTGTTTAACTTTAAAATTCCCTACCTACAATGGATTTAGAGTTGTTCAGGGATATATGGCTGCTAAACGAGCATGTTATGTTGCTGAGTTGTGAGAGGCACAGCGAAAGGAAAAAAGAAAGGGCGTAGAGGAATCTCTTTACGTCTGGTTTAAAGAAGATTGAAAACTAACGCCTGGGCATAGGCCCGGGCACCCCAACCAATTCCAAAGGGATCTTGACCCAAGAGATACTGAAAGTGAAGACGAAATTAAAGAAAGTCAAGCATCCCTAGATGAACTAACGGTCGATGTCTCGATTAATGATAATGACGATTCTAAATTGATAAAAATTGGATCTCAGCTACGCCAGCAAATGCAAGACGAATTGATTGAATTTCTTCGAGCAAGCCTTGACATGTTTGCTTCAACACATTCTGACATGTGTGGGATATCCCCGGACGCCGCAAGCTACACATTGAATATTGATACGCAGCATGTCCTGGTCAAACGCAAATGGTGTGGCATGGATCTAGAGATATCTGCCGCCCTTAAAGAAGAGGTAGATAAGCTTAAATCGAACGGATTTATTCGAGATGCATTATATCCGTAATGGGTGTCTAATCCAGTGCTTGTCTGAAAGCCAAATGGGAAATGGAGAACATGTGTTGACTACTCAAACTTGAATAAAGCATGCCCCAAATATAACTTTCCAATTCCCTGAATTGATCGTCTCATAGACTCAACGGCTAGACATGAACTATTACCTTTTATGGATGCATACTCTGGCTACAATCAGATACTGATGCACTTACCTAAGAAGGAGCATACCAGTTTCGTTACCGATTTAAGATTTTATAGCTGCAAAGTCGCGCCTTACGGACTCAAAAATGCTTGAGCAACTTATCAACGATTAGTCAATCGAATGTTTGCTAATCAGATCGAAAAAACTATGGAGGTATATGTAGATGATATGATGGTATAGTCACAATTCTCCACTGATCATATCAAAGACCTAGAATTAATGTTTAGCATCCTTCGAGAATATAGAATGAAGCTCAACCCACTAAATGTCACTTTAGGGTCGCATCTAGAAAATTCCTTCGGTTCATCGTCAACGCTAGAGGAATCGAAGCCAATCCCGAAAAGATCTAGGCAATTAGAAATCTTGAGACTCCAAGAACTATAAAGCAAGTCTAGAGCCTCAGCGGGAAAGTAGCAGCACTAAGCATATTCATTTCAAAATGCACTGACAATTGCATTCCCTTCTTTGATTTGATCAGAAAAGGAAAGCAGAACTTTGAATGGACTACAGAACGTAGGGGCGCATTCCGAGCATTGGTTCAACATCTTTCTACACCACCCATTCCGTCAAAGCCTATTGATCATGAGAGATTCTACATCTGTTTGGTGGTTTTAAAAAATGCAATCAGTGCTTCCCTAATTCGAAAAGAAGACTGAATACAAAAACCAGTCTACTACATTAGCAAGCAACTGACTAGTGTCGAGAGAAACTATCCGAAATTAGAGAAGTTGTCTTATTGTCTTGTTATTACTTCAAGAAAGCTTCATCCATATTTCTAGGCCCATCCTATCACCGTTTACATAGACCAGCCGTTACTACATGTCCTGATGCGGCCTGAGACATCTGGAAGGTTACTCAAGTGGAATATTGAACTAAGTCAATTTGACATTACTTACACCCTAAGGCGAGCTATTCAAGGATAAGTCCTAGCAGATTTCATGGCCGAATTCACTATCCCAGAGGACTTTCCCAAAATTAGTGAATCTCCCAAGTATGTTTGGAAGCTATATACCGATGGCGCATCAATTGACCGTTGCTTGAGTGCTAGTGTTGCACTTGAAACTCCCGAAGGTCAATCCATATGTTGTGCTTTAAAGTTTAATTTTTGTGCGACCAACAAAGAAGCTAAATGTGAAGTCCTGCTTGCTGGATAAAGACTCACTAGAGATTTAAATATTATCGTTGTTGATATTTATTGTGATTCACAATTGGTTGTGTTTCACGTCCGGAGGGAATACCAGGCCAAAGACCGTAGACTAGATGCTTATCTAGCTCGGGTCCTGGTGACAATTTGATTATTATGCCATCTATTGCATCCTCCAAGAGCGCTATGAGAATGCTGATTCACTAGCTAAGTTAGCCAGTACATGAGAAGCTCAACAGATGGGACTTGCTCCCGTGGAAACGTTACTTTCTGTGAGCATCGACTAGGTGGAGACAGATTGGGTATCTGAAGTCATCCCCGAAATGGAGTCATGGATAACGCCATTCAAAAATTATCTTGAATATGGGATACTGCCAAAGCATAGGAGTGAAAAAACACAACTTCTTTGAAACATTTCACGTTTTACTGTTCAGAATGGAGTCATGTATAGAAAAGGATACTCTGTTCCTTTGCTTTGGTGTGTTGCTCACGATGAAATTAAACAAGCAATGCACAATGTACATGAAGGAGAATGTGGTGATCACACTGGAAGGGCAAGCTTTAGCTAAGAAAATACTCCGATATGGATACTATTGACCGACCGTGAATCGTGATGTATCAGACTATGCCACAAAATATGATAGATGTCAAAAACACGCCCGGATTCCATGAGCTCCTCCTACCGAACTAACTCGAATGGTCAGTCTATGACCGTTTGCAGTCTGGGGCATTGATATTATTGGTTCCCTACCTCAGGCCAAAGGTGGTGCGAAGTATGCCAACGCCGCGGTTGATTACTTTACCAAGTGGGAAAAAGCTGAACCCCTTGCTACACTCACAATGAAGAAAGTAATCAACTTTGTAGTATGCAACATTGTCTATCGATTTGGTCTCCTACATACCATGATCACTGATAACGGGACCTAAGTCAACAGAGTTGAGTTCAAGGATTTCTGCCAACAATTTCACATTCAAAAGAAATTCTCCGTAGTTGCACACACTCAAGCCAATGGACAAGTTGAAGCTGTTAATAAAGTTATCAAATCTATTTTGAAGAAATGACTAGAAAAGGGCTTCATGGACTTACCGAACAACCCCCAATTCAGCAACTGGCCTACTCCGTTTTATCTTTCTTATGGTTCACAAGCTGTTATTCCAGTCGAATTTGAAGTACCTCTTCATCTTGTGACATATTATGATCCGAAGACAAATGATATATGACTTATCGAATCCCTAGATTTTTAGATGAGAAGCATGAAGAGGCTGATTTGAGGGCAGCCGCATATCTGAGTCGAGTCGCTCGATTGTACAATGCCACGATCCGACCTCGAACCTTTGAACTCGATCTTGTTCACAAAAGTGTTTACCCGGTTCCTTCGCATGTCAAGCAACCATGGGAAGAACCGTATGTGATTGAACAAAAGATCAGAGATGGCACTTTTAAGTTATCGACCATTGACGCTCTTACTCTGCCAAGATCCTAGAACAACGAGAGTCTTTGTCGTTACTACACATGACAGGAATTATTTATTTAGTCTATTTTTCATTTACAATTTGTTTCTTCATTTCGAAATTTGAATTTGTAATAAGGCAAATGACTTTTCCATATTTTCTTATTTTAGCAATAAAATGTCACCTCTTCAAACCAAAGCTGTGATTTATTGAATATGTCATACAATCATCACAATGCACAAAGAGCTAAGTTGCATCATACGGTGGGATTTATTAAAATAGGGAGTGACTGTGATACGACTGGTCACTCACTAAGTGAAACCCAAGCTCAAAGGAAAGCCATCACACTAAAGACTAAAATGAATTAATACACAACAATCCACTAACTAACTCTAGATTCCCAGAGTGTGAACTGGAGTATAAATTTACAAATGCGGTTCTGAGGAGGATGGATCCGTCCATCCAACGAACTCACTTGTTAACTCAGGTTGGATGTGGATCGACCATCCATGAACCTAATAAATTAATCGTTCCCGAAGTGCGAAAGAAATTAAAATGCCTAAACATATGTGACTGACCGTCTATCTGCCAACTCCATTTTCCCACAGTGCGATTTGGAGTAAAAACATCAACTCCAAATTCGCAGAGTGTGAATTGGAGTATAAACATCACCTCCAAATTCGTAGAGTTCGAATTGGAGTATAAACTCTAAATCCAAGTTCCCAGAACGTAAATTAGAATATAAAACATCGAATAACTCTGAATCCGATATGAATCGATTATCAATAAAATAACTCTGAGTCCCCAGAGTGCGGTTAAAGTACAAAACCCGAATCGAGTGTGACCGACCACCCACAAATTAATTCAAAGTCCCTAGAGTGTGGACGCGGTTATAAATATTAAACAGGTGTGACCGACCGTCCGTGAAAATAACTTAAGTCCCCGGAGCGTGGACATGTCACTAAAACTTAAGCAGACATAATCGACCGCCGACAAATAGGTGCAATCCCCAGAGTGTGGATACAATTGCCAATTGATAAGCAAGTGCAGTGCGATTACTCAAATTCATCATGTCCCAACTTCGTCTCATAAAGATTGAAATCGATGTGTTAAAGGCGAACAACGACTGCTGGCCAATCCTTCAAATGTATCCAAGAATTTGGGGAAGGAAATTATGTGTCGACCACTGATTGAAACAGTGTGATATTGAAATTTTACACAACACTTCATTACAACCCAAAATCTTGGCTCCATGACTTAGCAACTGAATCTGGGTCCGAATTAAGGAGCTAAAACTTCACAAGTGTGTTGAACAGAAGTACAGGTACTGAAACACCTAAGTAAATTACCACAAGTTATACTGAAGACAAAATGAAATTTTATTTCAATCGTTCTTTGAAAGAAAAAGACTAAGTACAAAAGTATGCCAAAATTCCTACTAGCAGAGGCCGAACCGGCATCTATACACGGCTTACAATAGGAAAATAGAAGCACATTCCTACTTATCTACCAAACTTGCGCCGAAGCAGTGTGTTTACTCATTCTTCTTTCTTGGTTTCTTCTTCAGTGTAGACCTGCTTGAACTCCTACTGGGTTTCCTCTTAGAGCTTTTGCCTTTCGGTGGTCGATCTTTAGTAGGGGCATTATATCAACAACCTCTTTCGAACTTATGTGTATGGAAAAAATTTCAGCGGGCGGAGTCGGAGGAGTCGAGTCCACAACAGGAGGCGGAATAGACATGCTGGCAATCCTAACAGTACCACCAGGAGATGACATCTGTAGCAGGGCCGGACTGGGGCCACCAACCCACCTCCTAAGCTGCTAGCCCGAGCAGCTTCTTCCATTTCTGCATTAATCTCGGCTATAATTTCCTCCTCATGGAGTGTTTGTATGTCACTAGAAACGCTTGCGGTAAGGTCTGAGGAGCTGGTAGCAGTAGCGCTTTCACTCATAATGAACAACAATACGGTTGAAGGGTCACTGTGATGGTTGAGAATTTCCTTCATCGGTTGATCGTCAAATGAAAGTGTACTCCCCTATATATCATCTGTAGGTATAGTGGCCAATTTTATGGTCGCTGCCGTAACAATCACCTCCTACACATGATGCAATTCTTGAGTGGCAGGAGGCGTAACTGGTGTGTCTCCAATCACTGGAAAGAGACAAGTGAAAAACTGTTAGTGATCACGTCGAATAGAACTTACAATTTTGAGCAAAGAATGAGAAATGTTCAGAGTACCTTTCTCAGTTTAACTTGTGACAGGCGAAGCAGCTTCAAATACTTGTTCTTGGACTTGAGATAGTTGTGGTTTATAAGGATTGTATATAGGAATAGACTGAGGATCAACCGCAGGTATAGATTCAGGCTGGGTCAGTGTAGGAACTTCAAGACTTGTATCAAGGTGCTCGACACCAGAACTATCTTCAACCTCTGGGTAATGAACGCCCAGTCTCTTCTTTTCATATGAGATCGTTGTATCGTGGAGAGTTATCCGTTCATCTTCTTTCAATCCCCGGCTCTCCAACTCGAACTCGTCGACTAATTTGCCTTGGTGCACAGCCTTTTTATCCTTAACCAATCGGCTCCATACATTGTATAAATGCGATGAGTAGTTCTAGAGCCAGGCTAGATTCCTATGTTTTAGAATGTTGGCGTTATAAGTAATTAGCAGATCTTCAATATCTGCTTCTAGCTTGGACTCGACCGCCTTAACCTCCTCCTCGACCAAAGTCTCCACCTTATGGACCTTGGCCGTTGCTGTGTCCCGTTCAGCCCAAAACAATACGACCTATTCACATGCCTCTTGAGCTGCTCTATTTGCCTCATCCCTCTCCTTGGCGATTTTGGAAAATTTAGCCTTGAGCTGGTTAAGTTCTTTCAGAGCAGCGTACCGTTCGGTCGTGACAGTAGTGTTCCGATGGCCTATCTCCTCCACCAAGTTATAATGTGCCTGCTGCATCCTTTCAATTGCCAATTTTGCCTCATCGACCTTTTGAGTGGCCTCAATCTTGGATTTTCGAGAAGATTCAGATTCAACGTTGATTACTTGAATAATCCGGTCCTTTTGAGCGAGATCCTTTTCTAGTTTCTCGATGGTATTCGCCCCTTAAAGGTTATATTCGATGCTTTCTCTGCAGCTTTCACCTATTCCTTATATTGGGTGTAGATGTCACGAATATAATCATGCATGATGTTCTGTACCGTTGATGGAAATATCTTTAAGTGAGAGGGAAAGATGTGGCAACCGAAGCATATGTTTGGATAATCATTCTTCAGTTGAGAAATTTTAATAGCCCCTTCCCCGGTTTGCTTGGTGATAGCTTTTTCGGCAGCAATTGGAGGTTCATCCTCAGTTCTGTGACTTTGCGATTCTGGCTAAGACGTTTGAGCAGATGATTTTTGGCGAGGGGGCCCTATTGTTTACCATGGTCAGACTGTTGTGTAGGAGAACGGGGAGTAGAACGCGATCGAGATCAGTGTCTATAATCTCTATCTTGATCTCTATCCCTCTCATAACGCTCCTGAATGGAGTAACCGCGATCGCGGTATCTGTCATCCTCCCTCTAAACAGGACTCATAACATGAACTTGATGAATGACGTGCGGAGCGAAGGCTTCCAAGCATCGATCCTTTCTTAGTCATTGTATCTGTAAAAAAGAAAGAGAAACAGAGTTAGTAAATTGAGTGACTTGTGATTGGAAATCATGTAGTGCCGTGAAGTGTGTATGAATGTGCAACCCCCTAGACAACCGAAAATGTCGACCACACTTATAGGAAAGGAATCGCTTAGATTAAGTGTGCTTTAAAGCTCCACCAAACCGGTGTCGTGCTAAAGTGACACATAATCCAAAATCGAAATTTCAGCAAGCCCTTCGAAAGAATTTTTTTTGAGGGGGAGGAGTCACCGCGATTCTAGTACCAGAGACTGGCAATGACATGACAACCGATTTCCATCTTCGGGACTTATGGCGTTTAAAAGCAGCTTCCTTGCCTTTTCTTCTTCCTTCGGAATCCTGAAAGGTGTCAGAAGGCCCGACTACCGGTTCATCATCGGTGGGTGTTTTTTCTGAACCACCCTCTTTAGTTATTACGACCCCGAGCATTTTATGTTTCACTCGTCTCGTCGGGGCAGCCCTCTGAGTTCCTCCAAGTCTAATGCTTTGGTTCCACTCGATTAAACCAACGGTCCTCAAGTTTAGATCTGTTAGAACCGAAACAAAGTCCCTCATTTTACTTGGAATTTCTTGATGGACCCAGACTATTTCCTTAAAATGCATGCCCTTAGGTCATGGAATTATGGCTGTAAGGAAAAGAAGATGTTAGTTTTGACATCAGTTATGATTATCTTGTTGACTACCAGAAAAGATTGCAACTCTTATGTCTAACCAACCACCGACTGGCAAATCTTGGATGGCATCGAACATAGAACTAATCCATTTTAAAGTAGCTCAGCCTGGTCCAGGATCCCATTAAAACTTAACAATTCTTGACTGCTCCAGGAACGTAAAAGAAGGGCTATCTTCCCGACTCTTGGCATTGAATAGGTATCTAATCTCGATCGAGATCGATGGTTGGAAAAGATGCTCCATAAATACTATAAATAGGCTGCTCAGCAAAGCATATCCGTTCGGATGTAGTTGTCTTGGGGGCGATTCCAAAGAAAGATGACACTTCCCTACTGTAATGATTAAACGGTGGAAGTGTTCCTGCTATACACACATGGCGATTGAAGGCAATAAACCCCTCTGAGGGAGCATGCGATCTATCAATGGGATCCAACAATAATACGTCGTCCAACGACAATCCAAGCCTTGGGCATATCCTCCCCATTGTATCTTTGGAGACGTTGGACTATACAGAATCTTGGGGATTACCGATGAACGTAGCATTAGGTAGCTCGTCCGTAGCGGGGTCTATAACTATGGCTGCGATGGCCGACAACTCTATTATTGAAAGTGGTAAACTCTGAAGCTCCTGCTGCTGTGAACTTGAGGATTCCATAACTATAACCTCTCATTATACGATAATAAGCCTATGTGTTTCCCAATGTGAAGTGCTTGAATGCGTTGTATAGTGCAGTGGTACATATTACTTGAGAAATTCTACAGAGTTAAAGAAAACACTCAAACAACGAGACTTCGAAATTCAACTAGAGTGACCGTCATTGCTAACCGTCACAACCATGCCCTCCAAACTTTAGAGATTGAACCGGGTTATAATTTGTTAAAATTTTGTTAAGTTGTAGTTCCATTGACGAGCTTCAAAAGGTAGTCAAATATGCAGAGAAACGGTCAAGCCCAATTATGTCAAACTGAAGCTTGTTGGAGTTTAGTGTTCATTTTTCAAAATTTTCATATCCATCGAGGTCAAGATGTGGATCAGTCACCAAAAAGTTCAGTTTTGTATCGGGCAAGGTAAGATTGGGATTTTTGTCGATCTGAAACCCTCGGCTTCGCATCGATCATCGGTCTGAACTTCGTATGGATCACCAGGGGTGAGACTTCGCATCGATCACTGGCCTACTCTTATCGATCGCTGGAGTTTGAACTTCGTATCGATCACGCAGGCTTTGTCTTCGTATCGATCGTTCTAGATTGATATGAACTCCTCCATCCTCGATTGATACGAATCTCACCCTTCCTTTCAGCACTTCTAGGATCGATACGAACCCTAAGTTTTGGTAGGTCGACACGAGTTACTTCCCAATGTTAAAACATCTACCTCGTATTCATTAGTCGACCTTCATCCCCAAGCTACCTTAACTACATCTCCTCCTTCTTCAACCTAGCTCCGGCCCTATTCCGACATCAATGAAGCCAAAATCGACCAGGGCCTTGGATGGAATGGCGTCAAGTTTCAAGTCTCATCATTCTTAGAGGAGATTAATTAGTTAATTACCTAGTTCGAATGGATTGAATTAAGGGGACAAATGGTTTGGAGACGAAAGCATTTTTTGTTCTTGGCTTTGCAATCGATAAGAACGACAGGCAGAAAAATAAGAGCAAGTGAGACAAAAATGCTAAGTACAAATTCTTATATATGGAACCAAGAAGTGAAGGGAAACGATTCGTCTCCCAGCCATTGCAATCGATCCTAATCGGTTTTTAATTGCATCGATACGAAGTGTACTATTCGTTCCCATCGAATCGTATCTTACCGATATGAAACGCTTGTTCGTATCCACTATTTTCGACTCCATCTAAGACGCATCGATATGAATTGCACTGTTCATATCCATCAATACACAGCCCATAAAACTCGTATCCATTGATATGAATACTGCATGAAAAACCAACTGCTCTATTCATATCCTTCATAAGTCCATTGGTATGAAATCACAATTTCATACCCATTGCTACGAGGTTCACTGAAGCTCGTATCCATCGATGCGAAATGTTTATTTCATATCCATCAATGTGAATTGCACCGATATGAGAACAATCTTTCGAACTTTTACATCAATCCAGGAGAGGGTCGATACGAAGGGACATTCCAAAACAACCATCATGTGTTGTTACAATTCGGATTGTACATCGATTTAGGAGAGAGCCGGTACAGAATTCGATACGAGAAAGCTGACAACGACTTAGAATGCCCACCTGATGAACAATTACAACAACAAACAGCTAATCGTTATCATACAAAAATCAATTACAACAATACGTGGTACAACAGCTGGCAGTCAACAATTCATATTACATAAAAATCAATCAAATTTTATATCTTTCGATAAGAATACAACAACCGTTCAAAAAAATCAGATAAAGTTGTTCAGAATAAATATTACAACTTTTCAAAGCATGTCATGTTCACACAAGACGTACTTTGGGGACAAATATTACCCCGCCTGTTGGCAAGGCTGTGATATCGAGGAATTGACTAGGAACCAAAGACCATTCGTCCTGAATATTGATTGTACGCAGGTTCGCCATGGATGTTGATAAATTTTATCCGAGTCTGATCAAGCTACAATTGACATGGCGAGACTTGCAAAGTTATGAAAGCCAATGTTCTAAATTTCAAGCCAATCGGAGTTCATATGGTCAAGATATGATCGAAGCAAACTCAAACAATCACCTTGTTCATATCCATCAAACAACCAAAGAAAGTCTTCATTCGCATCGATCCTGCAGAGAATCGGCTCTCTTAGCATCGGTTCTGTTCGAATCCATCTGGAACTACACTATTCTTGTCCATCCGGAATGGGCCTTGTTCGTATACATGGCGCATCGGTTGTTCATATCTATCCATGAAGATCGACTTTGTATCCATCAAACCATTAATTCGTATTGATAAATTAACATACACTGCACTAGTATTGATCAACCAATGATCGATGTTAATAGAGCAGGGTGAAATGTTACAAAATATACTAATAATCGATCTCTACGAGTAGAGTCATAATCGACCAATACAAACAAAGCAATGATCGATTGATACGAACAGTACGAAATGCCCTTATAATTGATCGATATGAATAGAGCTGTAGCAATCGATACGAAAAAGATGCCATCGATCGATACGAACAAGGCGCATGCACAAGGAAGACTCGATCGTTCGACATAAAAAGTGGTTCGATCCGAGGAGTTAGCGCTATGTCAACTTGTAGAAACGTGCTCAAGAACGATTCGAACAGATCAACACGAAGTGTATCGACACGAACTAGAAAGCCTAGAGAAAACACATGCTTGCATCGATCACAACTCACAATCAACAAGTCCAAATGCTATGAAATTTTCACAGAAGCTTGCGTACAACCTAAAGAGTGTTCATGCTAAATTTTGACTCCATTGGGTAAAATCTTGATTGATACGAAATTGGTTATTATCGATCACGGACAGAGTGCAAATCACATGGGATCGATCGTGTGGGCCCGTCCATGTGCCAGAAGAAGTCTCCTGAGATCTAAGTGAGACATTTACAACCACGCCTATAAATAGCCTCTCAAAGGCTACAGAAAAGGGGCTTGATTCTCCTACGTCTAGACTCTTCCAAAATCATTATTATGCTCATAAACTACTGTTGTATTTGAAAATTATTGTTGTAATCCGCTATGACCAGTGAACAAAAGTTAATAAAGTCATTCAATCCATAGTGGACGTAAGCAATTCGCCGAACTACTCTAAATCTTTGTGTCTCTACTCATTTTTCTTATTCGTTTTTTGGAGTATTTGTTAGATAATCCTCCTTTTCCATTTATTTTCTTCATTTTATCTCTTCAAATACTTCCGAAGTGTGTTTTGTCCAATTTTGGTAAAAACATATGCCATCGCTAAAATGCTAAAATTATATGTACTATTTAGTGACAAATTCAAATCAAATATATTAATCCAATTTAAGATTGACTGCTATAGATCTCGTAATCGGAAGAAAAAATTTGTGGTTCCTTCTAATCGGTTGATAGGAATATGAATAAATGGTGTTTGTGTTTATGATAATGGGTGAAATCGCGGAAATATAATTCAACTTCTACTGTTGTATTCTAAAATGACCGAAATAGCCTAATTAAACTAATTGATAAGTTTTAGGAAGAAAGTTATTTTTGAGAACTCGAAAAGGCTTCATTTTGACTCATTTGACCGAGTATTTGCTTTATGCGTAAGATATATATATATATATATATATATATATATATATATCTGTGTGTGTGTGTGTGTGTGTGTGTTGTGTGTGAAAATAAATAAGAAGTTATAGAGAATATTAGATGACTGAAGAAATAATGAATCTACTATAAAAATGAAGAAAATGACAAAGATGCACATTATACTAATATCTTAGTTTCTTTGTGCTTTTTTATGATTTGTATTTAATAGAATATCTAAATAAAAAAATTGTAAGACCTGACTTTTCGGTCCTCATAGGTCGACACTAAATACATCCATGGTATTTGTGTGCCGAGCACCCAAGTGCCGGAAAGACAAAATGTTAAGGTAAAATTAAAAAAGAAGGATATAACAGAATAGGAGAACAGAAAATTGGAATCCCACAATGATACAATAATATATAATATCAAAGGAACATTACAAATGGTTAATCTGAATACAGAAATACTAGAGTTACTAAAACCTAAGTAATATCATCGACCCGAGCTGTTATAATTGCCTGTCCTCACAGTGATCATATATCAACTACTTAGTAGAAATAAGATACCATGAATGATAATCTCTTGATCTTCTTTATAACTCGAAGCGTTCAAAGTTAAATCTGAAAACGTACACGGGGTCGACATCAATCTTAACTCTCATAAATAGATTAGCCCTACTTTATCGGCATCTAGTATTATGCATACTTAATTAATTTTTGGACAAGTAATTAAATAATTAATCAATTAGCCACGAAGCAATTATTAACCCATTTTCGAAAACATTTATATATACTTTTGAAATACTTTAAAATACATATAATATGTTTTAAAACATTTATAATAAATATTACTTAAAAACAACAACTTTACAATTTTCCTTAAAATTTGAAAAGAACATGTTTTCTATATATTTTAATAGCATATAAATTCTTTAAAAACTCACAACTAATTCTTAAAAATTCATGAATAAGTTAAACCACTTTGAAATAGTCTAATACGAGTTAAAAAAAACTTGTAAAATGAATGAAACAAAAATAATTGAATTTAAATATCTTTTCAAACCTTTTAAAATCCAAAATCAAGGCTAAACAGGGCAGTTTTCACAATTGATGTTTTAGCAACTTTTCGGAATATTACTTAACATTTTAAAATTCAAGATTTTAATAGCAACATAATACATATAACACATTATAAATATGGTGAGAAACCTTTAAGGATCACACCAAAAAATTCTATAGAAATTTCCAAAAACAAGGCAATTTTGAACTGCATCTGTAGGGATTATTCCTATATGAGCACTTTCAAATCCGAGTCCGATCTAAACCTAAGTCCATCTATAACCAATGTTCATTATTTAAGGTATTTTCATATGTCATTCAAGTCCATTCCAGTCAATTCCATGTTTGTTCAAGTTCATATATATGGATCTCATGTGTCATTTACTTCCAAAGCAAGAATTTAAAACGATGTTTTGACATAAGTTAACAACAATTCAAACAACATAAACACCATTCGACATAAATATATATGTGTTATATTTTCATTCAAAGTTAAGTATTAACTCACCTTTAACCTCTTAAACAACCAAGATCCAAAGCACCGAAGCCTAGACCCAACCTTGCAAACACTTTTGCTCCTCTTTTCCTTTTTTCCACCTTACATTTTCCTTCCCAAACCACTTATTGCTCATGGCCTATCCCAATAAGTGGGAATGGATTTGCTTTTTCAAATTCTAACATAGTGGAAGGTGTTATAATACCCGCCAGGGCGTCGGTCCAAATTTAAGTTGATTTGGATTTGATTTGCAACAAAAAAATTAGAACATTGGAGAAAAAGAAGAAGAAGAAGAGGCCATTGATTTTTGAACTCTAAACTTTGTAACTTTATGATTCTAACTCTATGGTACGCCTTTACATATATAGACCAAAGAATTGAGCCTTTAAGTTTGCATTCGCCCTCCACCAGGCCACGGATGCTTCACCTCCCATTACTTCTCCTCTATGCTAATTGCCATTATATCCCTCTTATGATAATATATCATATCCTTTAGAATATTCTCGAACATTCCTAGCTTTATACAGAGGAGAATGTGCTATTTAATTGATAATGTGTTTATTTGATCGTTAAACAGGTGTACAATAGTTCAAACAACATATATCGATCGAAAAGTTGTTTACCAATAGACCGATTTTTGGTCACATTATCGATTATTCTTCGAAGACTATATTTTTGAAAACATACATTAAAAAAAAGTTTCTTACCATTATTCATTAATTAAATGATATCTAACAAGGTTATAATATCGTATTTATAACACTTAATTATATTTCAGAACATTTCGACATTTAAAGACAAAGTGTTCGAGTTTACGGACCGCTACATTCTCCTCCACTTAGAACATTTCATCATCTAAGTTTAACAAGAACGATGATCAAAGGGGATAGATGAAACAACATATATAGTACTGTAGAAACCATATACAAACTAAACTGCAAATTGAAATTCATACTAAGAAACTCGACTTCAAGCTGTGAGTACAGTACAATAGATATAAGACACTAAGATAAGGAGAAATCTATAGTCTAAAAGCAACTTTTCATCGATCTCCTTTAAAACGTCCTTTGTCTTCAATGTACCATCCTGAGCATCCTTTCTCCTTGACACTTCTAACCTTAATAAAGGAGCAAGCACACAAATACTCGAATAGCATTGCCAATCACTAGCAAAACAAATCTCTGGTTCAAAACTCTCCCATCGTCCAAGGACGATAAACAATTTACTAAGCAAACATTAGGCTCAACTACCTTAGGTGATCACTTAGATGATTATTCATGCTACCTCATAACAAATCAAAAAGTCATTTCCCCGAACACTTTATAAGTCAACATACATTGTAAAAGTGTACTAAAGCCCATACGATGTACATATATCATCCATATAAAATATCCAATCTAATCACTTGCTTGATCACGTCGATCTCACTTCCAAACTAGTGTAGACACTTGACCTCTCCAGTGTAGACTCTAATTCGACTCCTTGATTAGAAATATCTGTTCTCCTTGCATAGCTATATACTGACAACATCGGGATCGTATCATGAATACTTATCAAGTTCTCGCTACCAAGAATCGAATGAACAATTCTCATTCGGACCAGTGTAAACTATCTTGAAAAAGCATACTCAAATACTGGGTCAAGAATAGTCATGCGAATAAAACTATCAATGTACAACTTACGTATTTATCCTGATATTTTCTTAACTACACCAATTCCTTTTTAATCACATTCATTTATACAATCTGTATGTCATTCAATGCTAAAACCATTTATGTATTATTTCATGAAACATAACTTTAATTTTATCCATATTTCATGAACCTGATACTGTAGTTTTGACCTTGTTGAAAGTCGAATCCTTAGGCATCTTGTTAGGTTTTGGTTTCTTAAGGTTTAAGTGGATTGCGGTTGGGTTATGACCTCGTCGAATGCAGTAACCATTAATTGTCTAGGCTCGGGTTTGGAGTTAAAGGCCAAAGTGAGTTGTCTTGGGGTTTTGACCTGGTCGAAAGGAGAGGGCTTGAGAAAAGATGGCCCAGTACCAATAACTTGTGTTACTTGGAAATATATGGGTTTCAACCTAGTCATGAGAGACCCTTTGATTCAGTCGATACCTTTAACAAAAAGTTAAACCTGATAAAAGCTTGAGAAATATAAAAGTAATTAGAAAAATTAAAGACTCCCATTATCCACCCAAAAAATAATTTATTAATAAATTTCCCTAATTCGATTTACAAATTAGGGTTTTTTAGTTCTTCGTATTCTGAAAGTACAAGTTTAGAATGAATAAATTCTGATCCACCATACCAAACCCCTTGGGTCTTATTTGTAGATGCGGGTCAGCACCTTTCGACCCCAATGCTTGTGACCTGGTCAAAAGGTGGCTATCGTGTTAACTCTAGCATGCTTCCGCCTTGGTCAAAAGGAGCCGTTGCACTTTCCTTCTCTATGTTGCTTTGTAAGAGCTTTCTACTCTGTCGATAAGCTTCATCCAGTGGTTTCGAAGATGTTGAGTTGTTGATGGTTTCGATGCTATTGGTTGCTTCTGAACTCTTGTCTGTGACTTGTTGCTAAACCGCCCTGGACTATAATGACTTCGACCAGTTCGAAAGGCTTAATGTAGCTTTCAAAAGGATTGTTCAGACCAATACATGCTTTCGAGTGGTATAAATAAAGACAAAACCTTTGGTTTTGAAAGGTTTGACACATACTTGAAGAGTTGTCTCTCATTATCGTCGAAAAGTGTTGCCTAGACTCCTTCGAAAGATATTCATGCATATGGATTCACCTGCTTCTAAAGGTGGTCACTGAAGGCAAAAGGGCGCTTTCGATTCCTTTGACTCCTTAGAAAGGCTCTAAAGCTTTTGGACTTTGGTTGTAGCATCGCTTCGACTGCTTCGAAAGGTCTAGTTAGAGCTTTTTCCTCTTATTCTCCTTTTCCTTCTACTCAATCTTGTTTCGACTAAGTCGAAAGGAATTTTAGGTAGTACCAATACCTTTTACATATCAAATCATACTTTTGGGATTGAAATAAAAATCGATTTTACCAAAGCAACTTTGTAGCATCCTACACTTAGAAACCTAAAAATGAACACTGATGATGCTGTAGTCATCACTGAAATTATTTCCAAGAGGCTGAAGTGAGTTTACTACGGCCAAACCATACTCTTGGTATTAAACCAAATTCATTGCAAAGCGGTGTCAAATACTTTTTATTATTCCTAAACCAATTTCCTAAATATTTACTCTCAAATAATAATCAAAATCTTGGAAAACATTTTCAAAATACTGAGTTTTAAAGTTCTCGAATTCCCTGCTTAAATCCCTTTTGTTTACAAACCACATTTTATAAACCATACTTATACAAAATTATTTTTATATAAAAATTATCACTATTATTTATGTCAAAATATTACGTCGTTCCTGTTTATTTATATTAAACACTTTTGCTAAATTTTAAATTTTGACTCAACATTATTATCGAACGCCTTTAAGTCAAACCCTAAAATTTATGTCACAAGTATTCATTTCGATGTACCGATAATTTTTATACACCTAACCTAAGATTTAAAATGGTGAAAATGCTCATAAACTATTGAGCATAAATTCAAAACAAACAATACCTAATGTTCCTAAAATAATCGAGCATGATTCAAACAATCATCGAGATTTTGGGATATTAAACTACGAGAAGCACTAATATCAACCTAAACATGAATAGGTAAATTATAAGTAGATAGTATACCCTAAAGAATCTACTTCCCCTTCACAACTGCCGAAGTAGAAGGTACTGAAGCAAGTGCAAAAGCTTTAGGTTGTTGTCCTATATGAAGCATTGGACAACCTCCAACAAAATGACCATGCCAATGACAACTGTAGTAACTCATCGGTGCAAATTGTGCATCAAACTTCGATGCCTCTTCGATCAGTGCCCTCACCAAGAGTCCTCTCGCTCTCTATCTACATTATTTGAAAGTGTCCTTTCTTCCAATAATTGTAGCAATCAATGTGGACTTATTCTTTGAAGATTAAAGCTTATGCTTTTTATTTTTGACTAGCGTTGATGCAGATAGCTGTGGTGCCCAAACCTCATATCAAAAAGTTATACTTATAATATCCTTAAATACTCCCCTGATATGGTCAATCGTATCCTTACATAACCATGTTGCTTATATTAATCCAAGCCTGGTCTTTGATGAGATTCTCGATGCCACTGAACCTTTTCTACCCAGTATCTTAAAATCATGCCATATCAAAGCAAAGTCTTTCCATGGTTGAACCTGTACCAGTTCTTCTTCTGCATTTCCTTCAGCATTAGGATTCCTAGTATCCATAGTGCTATCTAGTCAAATAGAAATGGCTATAGGAAACTAAAGGATAGAGTTTTCAGGGGAAAGGTACTAAGAAAGGATTTCATAGAAGAAGATATTCCTAGGAATACTTTATAAGTCTTGTTTTCATAATACAAATACATCCCATATGTATAATACCCTCGACTCATTATAGGACGTTACTTACCCTATCTTTAATGACCCATACCCAACAAAAACCAAGGTGTTCGTCCAACCTCGAGCTCTGATACTAAATGTAACGACCCGAATTTTTGACCCACGAGTGTCGACACTAAATACATCCACGATATTCGTGTGTCAAGCTGAGACGACCCACCTTTCATTCCACAGAAAGATGCATCATCTTTAAGAATGAAAGAGGTAGAAATAGAATAGGCAGAAGAAAAGAACTCAACAAAATCAGAATCTCACAGCGGAACGAAACAAAATATAATATATAACATAACTATTACATAGTCAATTACATCAGAGTTACACAGATACAACAACACAAGATAGACAGTTATAAAAGTCTGTCTATTATACAACTCAAGTTCAACACATACATTACAGAGATACATCACAGTGGAAACACAATATGACTACAAACGCTGAAGCCTCATACTCCATAACTCCTTCAGAATTCGTCAAAGCAAACCTGAATCCCTTGGCTACTCGTAAAAATTTGAGTACCTAAGAGTTTAATAAAAACAGAACAAACTCCGGGTCAGACATGGGTCTGGTGTGAATAAACGGGTTAAAGTTGCTTAACTTTTAAAAACCTTTGAAAACAAAAGGTATCACGTAAGACTCACCACACATAAACATGGGTAAGTTTTTACCTTACACTAACCAAAACATTTGATAGGAAATCCAGTGATATTATAATAGTGTCTAGGGTTTTCAAGTAAATAGAAAATAGCTGAAATTGTTACATCTATTAAATTCCAGCTGCTAGCCACAAAATTGGGTAATACAATCAAAATCGTAGGGGCATGTAGGAAGAATGGGTTTCCATCAATGGCAGGGCTACTGAGGTACCGCCCATCACAGTACGTGGCCTAAATCACCGTACCAAGGATCACTCCTGACCCCCTGCAACACAAAGCCGGAACCATTCCTTACTGAACAGTCCCAAACAAGACCACCCCGGCGATTCTAGCTAGTAATCGCCCACACAGCCGAAATAAAAAGGGACATCTAGACAGGGGTAAATCTCATCCTACTTGGGCATGACCCACTTAGCCTTGTTGTACCTCCCCTGTTTTAGCCATTCCCAGTTGATGAGGCTTGAGGCTACGATTACCTTTATAGAACACATCTATCTTGGAATGCTCATCATCCACCTGACAATGTTCTGAAAGCATTCAATCCATACAAGTTCGTTCCGGGTTCGAACGAAACCGAAGGCATTATCTCGTTACACTCATTTTGGAATCACCCTCAGAGTTAACGACAATAACCCTTACACTCTGAAAACTCCCTCTCGAACCTGAAAGTACTATCTCCGTTATACTCGTATTGGAATCACCCTCAGAGTTTTTAACGCCAAATAGTTCTTACACTTTGATTCTTCAACTCGATCTTCACTTGAATTCACGACCTAACATTTAACTTGGATCGATGTGGTTTTTGGATAATCAAATTTGATACCCGATCCCGGTCTCATCGAACCAAACGTGTCTTAAAGGCCAAGTTGTTTAAAGGTTTAAACAATTCAATACAATTCAATGCTTTGAAATCACACATCATTGACATAGATAAATATCACACATTTATCATTGATATAACCAATATCATACCACAGAATGTCACAACACATGTCATCAATAGATATCAATCCAATAGATATCATCCAATTCACACATTCAACAACCAATCATCCATAAGCAAGCATTATCAATTCATATCATAATTAATTTAATTACTTAAATTAAATTAATTCCTTAAGAATTGATCACCTAATCTTGCTTATACAATCATCAATTAATTGCTAACCTTAATTAATTAATCACATCCTTGATTAACTCAGTTCACCAATTCCCTAATCCTAGATTAATTGTCCTTTAATCATCAATTAATAAACCTCAATTATTAATTAATCTCCTTTAATACAAAGTAATTAATCCTTAATTACTTTCATAATCAATTAATTAGCTTTTGATTAACTTATTAATTATTCATCAACTATCGATTAATAACCTTAATTATTAATCAATATCTCTTAATACACATTAATTAATCCATAATTAATTTTATAATTAATTAATTAATTATTAATTAACTAATTAATTATCTCATAGTTATTAATTAATAAACCTCATTATCAATTATTAATTAAGAACTTAACTACAGATTAATTATACCTCAATTACTAGTTGATTAATCATTTAATTAATCCTTAATTAACTGTTAACCCATCCTTAATTAACAGATAATCAATCCTTAGTTACCAAAAATGATCAATCCTTAATCACAATGATTAATCAATTAATCACCATTTAACAACTTCTTAATTAATCCTTAATTACGGATTAATTATTTTTTAATTATTAATTAATAAAACCTTAATTATTAATTAATAAAATTTAATTACAAGTTAAGCACTTCTTAATTTCTAATTAATCAACCTTTATTACTTAATTAACATCTTATTACTTAATTAATAAATCTTAACCATTTGATTAATTAAGTTTAATTACCCTTAATTACTTGATTAATGAATACCTAATCATTAATTAAAAATCTAGTTAATGATCTTTCAATTACAATTTAATTAATCTTAAATTAATTAACATTAATCCTTAACCATTTGTTAATCAAGTAAATTATTTCCCTTAATTAATTTCTTAATTAATCCTTTATATTTAAGCTAATTAATTAAACTTAATTTATTTAAATTAACTTAATCAAAATTAAAATATTAAAACCTTAATTAAGATAAAACATTTACCTTATAAATGCTTTAATTGCCTTAACGTATTTACAATCATTACTTTATAACTATCCTTACTTATTTAAATTATTAATTAAGTTTTAAGTTAAAACAATCATTTAGTTTGATAAATTAAAGTTATCAAAATACAACTTTAAATAACTTAAATATTTATCAATTTATGATTTTAAAAAGCTGGTTTTAATTTAAATTTAAAACTTGTCTTTTTATATAAACTTTTAAAATTTACTTTCAAAATTCGATTTTAAAATCACTTTAAATTTTCTTACAAAGTTTAAATTATCTAACTTCAAAACTTCTTAAAAATGTTTAAGAAAACATTGATTAAAACATCGAGTAATTTATATGAAAGTTTTAAACCAATTTAAATTCTTAAATTTCAAAATAACAAGTTTTTAAAACTTTTAAAATCTTTAAACTGCTTTACATTTTGCTGCTTCGGGTCAAACCCGATGCTTACTCGGGTCAAAACCCAAGTTCCCCTTCTTCCCATCTCTTTTTTTAAAACTTTGATTAAATTTTAAGTATTCAAAAACTACAGGTTGCCCAACCCAACATACTAGAGAACAACTCGAGTTTCCCATGCCAAAACACGAACGCGACTTCGAGACTTCCCACGAGCCAAAACTCTCTGACACGCATCCACCCTCACGTGCACATGCACGTCGCCGTTAGTTGCCTCCGACCAATGTCATCGCCTCCGGCAACTCATTCATCACCACAACAACCCAATTCGACCAGCCAAACATTCATACTCTCCACGAATCGAAATTGAGCATTACTGATGAACCCAAACCCAAAATGACCATCGGCCAATTGCCTTGCCCTCAAAGCTTCGACCACCAGAAGTCAGTCCTTTCCGATCACACCTTAACGAACCCCTGCTCCACTAATCCCCAAAGTTATACCACGCTCGATCACCCTGAGAAAAAGCACAGACCAGAACTCGAGCTCCAACTAAAACTAAGGCTTGGAAACAATTTCCGATCACCGCCATCGCCATCGCCACAGCCCTTTATAGCCTCAACCACCATTTTCCCTGAACCCCCATGGCCTCCCCCACCTCCAGTAACAACTCCGATCAACCCAGTTGCTCCATCTTCCAGAAATCACCCAAAATCAAATTTCCAGAAACACCCAAATTTCTCATTCAATTCAACATCTTAAATTAGAATTCTTGTTTTAAAAATCATAATCTTTAATGATGATTCAATACATATACATGAATCAATATAATTCAAAATTTTATTTATTACATTTTATAAGTTTTCAATGCATATTCTAGTTTACAGGTAATTTCCAAGCTTATATTGTTAAAACTTGTTTTCATAATCAAGATGGAGTTTAACCTCAACTAATTTGTTTGAAAATCCTAAGCTACAAAGTGTTTAGATGGAATGTTTGAATTTTGTTTATTAATAACACTCTGTAATCAAGTATGAACAGAGAAGCACAATTTCAAGAATGCAGATTCAAATGCATTCCTACTTCCCAGATTTATGTACAACTACATGCAGGCATCATCAAAAAAAATCTTCCTTTTTATTTTTTTCATATTTTTACAATTTAAGTCTTGTTTTTTTAAACAACCTTTGTTTGAACATCTAAACATGAAAACTAACCAGAGAAGTAACAAACTGGTTTTGAATTTGTTTTACACCCTGTAGTTTCAAAAACAGAAAGGAATTGACATGCACACATATTAACACATTCCTACACATATATGCAGTATTATCACAAACAAGATTCATTATCACAGGAATTACTCAAGCAAAAAAATTAACCTACTTAAAATTTAAATTAGTTGTTTACTCACCTTGAATTTGCACAGTTTTGGAAACTGGAATGGAAACTGAATCCCCTTTTAAAATTTGAAAACTATTGTTGCTAATTCCAGAAAACTTTAAATATTACTGATACTTGACTCTGCTATAAGACTTTGATATTTTGTTGGGTTGCCAGGTTGCATTTTGAAGCTTAAAGCTTGGAAAGCGCCAACAGGTTTTGAATATAAATTCTGGTTTTAGATTTTTGATAAAAGAAGATTTTCAGGCCTTTGAAAATGTTTGATCAAAACAGCAGCTTTGAAGATAATACTGGTTTCAGGCTTTTGATAAAAACATGATTTTTGTTGAAGATAAACTCTGGGTTGAAGATACACATGTCAGGCTAGATAAAAACAACATTACAAGGTTTGGTATTCTTGTTTGTAGTTTTGAAACATGCTACAGGCTTGATAAAAGTATTACAAAGTTTGGTATAAATGGTTACGGAGGAGATATACATTTCTGTTTTCAGGCTTAAGAAGGAATTTCAGGGTTTGGTATAAATGTTTACAGGATTTGGTAATGCTTGAGGTTACAGCATTGTAAAAAAGTTTTCAGTTTTGTGGCCATGGATTCTTGTTTGAATTCAAAGAAAATAAAGAAAGAAGAAGATAATGGGAGTTATATGATGAATTTCAAGGTTTAATAAAATTTAAAGCAAAAGGAAAATTTAAAAAAAACACTTGTTATCTTTTGTTACATTTGTCATAAACCAAAGCTTACTTCCTAACACATGTATTCAATGAAGTTTAAAAATGAACACGTCATTCTTATTTCTAAATTATTTTTAAATGATTTTAAAAACCCTTTATTATCAATTTTCTTAATATGTAAATACTTTACTAATTTATAAATGCTTTTATAAATTTATTAAATTATTTTTCTTTTCTTATAAAAATAAAACTTTCAAAAGAAAATAATATACAAACTAATTAGATTCCAAATAAAATAATATAGAATTATTTAATCCATTTTTACATGCCAATTTAAATGCTTTTTCATTTATTTACTATTAAATAAATATTCCAAATTTATATAAATAAAATTCTTTTGTTTGAAATTAATATAAAACAAATCTTATTTTTAAAATAAGAGCTTTATTCATAAATCTTTTATATACAAATGTATTTCAAGATATAAATTCTTTTTAAATTACAAATTTCCATTCAAATTTCAAATTTTAAATTCAAATTCAATTTAAACTTAAATTTAAAATCGAATCAAATATATCTATATTAGATTAAACAAACACACTATTAAATTTAGAAATATTAAATTCTAATTTTAAAGTTAATTTTTTAAATAAACATAATTTAAAAAATACTTATTAAATTAAAATGTTTAGCTTATCAAAAATCAAATTTATAAAATAAAAAAAATTAAATAATTATTCCATTTAAAATCAATTAATTTCTAAATTTAAAAACATCACATCAATTTTATTTTGGTTAGTTATATTTGAAGATAACAATTTTATCAATTTTAAATGTTTTAATTAAGAGATTATCTCCTTTAAAATTCTCTGAAATTCTAGGATATTATACAAGCACTAGAGCGTTGGAAAGACAAAAGGTCATGGTAAAATAAAAAAGAATATAATAGGAAAGGAAGAACACAATATTAGACCTCACAACAGAACGGTAATACGTAATGTCAAAGGAACAATACAAAGGGTTACTTTGAACATAGATATGCCAAAGTTACTAAATACTAAGTACTATCATCAACCTAGATAGTTATAACTGCCTGTCCTTATAAAGCTGATATATTATATAGTAAGGTAGGAAAAATAAGAATACTATGAAAGTTAAACATCCAGCTCTTCCCCATAAGCTCCAAGCATCTAAAGCTAAATCTAGAAACATACATGGGCTGATTCGAGCATTATAAGAAAATAACAACTGGATCAGTCTGGCAATCCAGCATGATAAAATCAAGAATATGCAATAAGTAATAGTAACCACTAAGAACCTACCGATTCATATATTGGTTCTCCCCTCAAGGAAACCAACTGTTAATTATGTTTTGATGATATGATAGACAATGTCTAGATTATAGCATATAAATCATATCAAATAGCAGCTATGTGAATGCCACAACATTAATAGGTATACAATCAATACCGCTAAGGCGCGTTTGTTCAGTGGATTTTCCATGGACATCTTCTCGAATCTAGTTGACTTTAGACTCCTGCACAAGGATCAAAGATATCCTTTCGAGCAACATACATCTCTAAGGAATGTACTATAGGAAATGCATAACTAGGCCATGCCCGGTAATCAATGCTATGAATGTATGCCCCCGCATGCATGTCTGTAAGTGATGCTAGAAGGAGTTTCCTACACCATTTGGATTGCTAAAATGCTACATTCCCTTTGGCTATGAATCCTATCTTCGGTTTTAGCCATTTCTGATGTCGAGGCTACGTTCGACATCACTTACTCGAGTCTTCGTCACTTAAATAGAACATGAATCCCCAAATGGATTCCTATATTTCAAAAAGATCATGAATCGCCACATGGATTTGAGAATGTTAAAAATATCTCCAATCTCCATAGAGATTCCTGCAAAAGTCATCCAATGAATGCTAGCGCTATCCTCACTCCTGGAATACACCTCAAGATAGACACTCCCATACGATAGCATCATTTAGAATGTTAGTACTGATCTCTCCTTTGGGCTTAGCTTTAGGATTGATAGTTTAACTTTATAACATATCACTTCACAACGACTTTAAAAGAATAGAACTCACGTACTAGTTTTGAAGCAGTATTCGATAAATAAAATACTTACCGATCCCGATCTCCTCAAAGCTAATTCGATGGATTTTCGACTAATATAATTACATTTCTTTCAAAAATAAGTGAAAGCTTCGGACGATTCGTACCAATGCTCATACTCGGGGGTTCTCATTGATATGAATTGGGAAGCTCTTCGATAACCTCTTAATTCACATATGGTCAAGTTTGATAATCGAATAATCGATTATCTTGTCAAAAAAATTCCTTATGCAAATCCTGATTCGTAAGCTTAGCTCATTTTCGACATTACAACTTAACGATTCTTCGTTCAAGAGTGAAGCCAAGTAAATTAGAGCATTGATTTCATCAAAGCCTTGCTTAGACACTTCGTTCTTTAATCTAACAAATAGAAAAGTTTACCTCATCGTCTTTTAGTGTTGAGTATAGTATTAATGATTTCCATAAACAAGAAGAAATCAACACGATTAATGGGAATCCGACATTTTACGACTTACGATTCACTAACCAAGATAGAAACTGAAAGCTTAGAGCTCTGTTACATCATCCCTACTCGACATCAATCTTAACTCTAACAAATAGATAAGCTTACCTTCGTCGGTGTTTAGTGTTAATCATAACTAATTTCATTTCAAACAAGATCAAATAACTAACCATTTAGCGACTAAAAATTCTTTACCCCTTTTGAAAAAAATGTGTGTACGATTTTAAAATACTTCAAAATACTTATAATAGGTTTTAAAATATTTATCCAAAATATTACATAAAAATGACAACTTTACAATTATATTTAAAACCTGAAAGAACATGTTTTCTATATATTTTAACAAAATATGACTTCTTTAAAAATTCAAAACTAATTCTTAAAAATTCATAAATATCTCAAATCACTTTTTAAATTCACAAATATGAGTTAGTAAAAACTTGTAAAATGAATGAAACAAAATACTTAACTTTAAATATCTTTTCAAACCTTTTAAAGTCCAAAATCAAGGCAAAATGGAGCAGTTTTGCACAAATGAACTTTTGGCCACTTGTCATAATATTACCTAACCTTTACTATTCAAGCTTTTAAAAGAAACAAACATATATATAAGACATTATAAATATGGAGAGAAACCCCTAAGGATCTCTCTACAAAGTTCCCTATAAATTGCCGAAAGCAAGGTAATTCTGAACTGCATCTTTAGCGACTATTACTATAAGTGCGCTTTCAAATCCGAGTCTAATAAAAAACAAAGTCTATCTATAACCTATTTTCTTTATTCAAGGTCTTATCGTATGTCATACGAGTCATTTCAAATCCATTCCAAGTTTGCTTAAGTCAATATAAATGGATCACATGTGTCACTTTCAAAGTAGGGATTCAAACCAATGTTTTACGTTAACACCAGTTGTGACGACCCGGAACTTTCGAGCATTTAAAATCAGAATACTTAATTGATTTTAAATATTCAATAGAGTAATTTTAACTTGAATTACGAATATCACTATTTATTTGATAATTAAATTATTGAATTAAATAAGTGAAGTTGGGTAAAACGTTGAATCTGGAATTTCGAAGCCTATTTAAATGATTTGAAGGCTTATAAAATTTATATTGATAACACTAAGGATGATAGAAGTTTCTAAATTGAATTTAACAGTGAATTGTTCAGTTTTGAAAATTTTATTTTTTAAATTGAATTTAAAAATAGCTTTCCAAGGCGCAGTCTCGGAATTTGACGAAACCAGTCTCATTGGATCCGTAATATTGAATTATTAACGAATTTCAAATTTCATAGTAATCAGAGTTGTTGTGTGATCGTACGAGATAAAAACGCTTAGACAAAAATTATCGATTTAAATTTAAATAATATATTCACATGTACCAATCATCTTTCAGCCGAATTTCTATTCACCGTCACTACAAACCCCTCAAATCTTGTCTCCCTTTCTCAGCTTTAAGTACGACAACATCTATTCGTGTTCCCTCCTTCCTTCTCCTGGAAGCCGAAATCGAGCCTTCAAATCAATTCGCGCACCCTTATTTTCATGAATTTGAACGCAAATCAGAAGAAAAAAATTTAATAATGGCCTTAATTTATTCCCAAAGCAGTCGCGCCTTCTTCCTTGTCTAATTGGGCCGCTTTCTCAAATAAAAAAAATGGCAGAAAAATTTTCGATCATCGATTTCGAAAAAAAAAATCAAAGCTGAGAATCGCATGCTACGGTGGAAGTGGGTCGAGCGAGTGGAGATACGGAGGACGATGGCGCGAAGGAGGAGCAGTCGCCGTTTAGTGTTTCGGATTCCGTTCGTCAACGACGGCGATTGAGGTATCAGCGCTTGTGTGTACTGCGCACGATGCTGGACGTAGAGGGCCGTGGGTGGGGCATTGCAAGCGTACGACAGTGAAGCATGCCGTGATTTTGGCTACGCTGAGGAGATTGCACCACGATTTTAGAGCTTCCAACGATGGTGGCCTTTCTTAGCATAGGTGGGTTCGACGAGGCAGCTCCAAAGGCGGTCCATGAAGCTAGGGTTCCGTTCAACTTCAAACTCAACAGTGAGGTATCATCAATTTAATTTAACTGAATGTTTTATACAGGTTAGAAAATGGGGATTAGGAAATTAACAGTCAAGTCTAAAAAAAAGTATATATATATATATATATATATGTATGTATGTATGTATGTATGTATACAAATACGGTAAAGTTAAGATTATTGATATTTGCAAAAAAGAAACAACTTTTTCCTGTTTATACACACATATTCATATACAGGACTTGGAAAACATAGGGATTTATATAAATTTGGTCTATACAGATTATCTTAGTTAAGTAGTTTCAAAGAAAATTAAATACAATAAATATTCATATATCTAAATATTTTACGTTACAAGTTGCATTTATAAATAATGCTATATGAAGATTAATTTGTTGGATGAACTTATTTAATTACTTCAGTCACTAAAAACATTCCATAAAAGGGGATTTGTTTAAAAATAAATAATTAGTTTAAACCCAATTGTTAGTTTAAAATAAATTTAGTGGTTGATTAAAGTTATAAAAGAGATAATAAATTGTCCGATTAGTTCAAATATTAATAAATTATAAAATGTTATACAAGGTCTAAAAATCGAGAAACAAGCTGGAATGGAGATGAATGGAAATAGACTGCAAATTAAAAGAAAAGGTGAGTTAATCTCACTCAGTGAATCTAAGTTTAAATTTAAATGATTAAATTTAAATAATTGTTTGAATGTTTGAATTGATTGATGTGTTATGGTATGGTATAATTTGAAGTTGGCATATTATGTGATGCTAACGTCCGTGGATGCAGGGAAAACAGGTTGGAGGGATCCAACTGGACCCCTCAACTTTTATTGAAATTATTTAATATTCTCTGTTCTGACTATTTGATATTCTATATTGAATTATGTGAAAGTATTGAATGCTATGGCTTGGTTGATATAATTATGTATAATGAATTATTAAAAATATAAATTTGATTTTGGAAATGAAAATAAAAGAAGTGAAATTGCAAGTAAAATAATTATAGAGTAAATTCAAGAATAACTTGAAAAAAAGAAAAAAAGTGATTTTAAATTTTAATAAATGAATCCTGAGAATGGAAAGGAAAATTTGAATAAACAGAAAATTAATGAAGTTTAAAATGCAGGATTATTAATTTAAAGGGATAAATATTTATTTAGAATTTAGGATTTGAATTGTGGAAAGAGTAAAGAAGAAATTGAATAATAATAATAATAAAGACCATAACTACGGAATATGGAAATGAACAGATAAATAAAGAATTTATTCCAAATAAAATAAATTGGAAATTAATTTGGGGAATTGATTTAAGTGATTGAAGTTGGAATTTTCTCTGGATGGCCAAGTACATGTTTTCCTTAAAGTAAATTTGCAATATATAAATTAAAAGTTTTAAAGTTGTTTTTTTTAAAAGGCGAGTTTTGTATAATTTATTATTTCTAATATTTCAAGTAAGTATTTTCTTTAATCTATTCTAGTAGTAATTAGTAAGAAGTAACTTAGTATTTTGGTTTGAAAAGTAGGAATCTAGTTTTACATTTTATTAAGTAACCTTATTTTCAAATGTTTATATAGTATGTATTTTAGTAAATTATTACAGTAGTCTTAACTTAAGTGTTTAAAGGTAAATTCCAAAGTAAGTATTTTTGTTTTATCTATTATCGTAATAATTATATAAAGAATGACTTGGTATTTTGTTTAAAGCATTATTTTAAATTAAGTACTAAAGAAAGATTTTCTAAATTAAATATTAACCATACTTTACAATTAAAGTGTTTTGAAATTATTTTAAAAATCTAAAATCTTGTGCTTGGTGATTCCAGTGGAAATGAAATACTCGGAATTTATTCTAAGAAAAAGGAGGGTAGTTTGAAAACTGTTTCCAAAAGGATTTGAAAGTGAGAATATACCTTGTAAAGATATTTTGAATAAATAATTTGGGAAATTATTGATTGGTTGGATGGTTGTTTGTGAATGTTAACTGATAGTTAAATCACCGACCATCAATATTGGACAAATGCGCTGATCGTTTCGAAGAGACCGGGATCGAGATTTATTTCTCGAAAACCACTTCGATCCAGTTTGTACATTTCGTGAAAATGATTTTGGATTCGAAGATGGATCAGTGAAGTGCAAGGGCCACTCACTACTAATCCTGAGGATATTTCCAAAATGGGTGTAGTAGGAATAGT
Organism: Allium cepa; assembly: GCA_030765085.1. Lineage (NCBI taxonomy): Eukaryota > Viridiplantae > Streptophyta > Magnoliopsida > Asparagales > Amaryllidaceae > Allium > Allium cepa. The sequence continues at coordinate 868,701,451 of CM060937.1, read as the reverse complement.
GCCTTCGGTTCCGTTCGTACCCGGGACGGACTTGTATGGATGAATGCTTTCGAAAACATCGTCAGGTGGACGATGGGCATTCTAAGGGATATGTTCTAAAAAGGTAACGCTTAGCCTCAAGCCTCATCAAATGGGAATGACTGAAAATCAGGGGTTATGCAGCAAGGCTAGGTGGGTAGCACCCAAGCAGGGTGAGGTCATTCCAGTCTAGATGTCCCTTATTATTTCGGCTCAGTGGGCGTTGCTGATCCCAACCGCGGGGTGATCTCACTCGGGATTATCCAGTAAGGGATAGTCCCGGCCTTGTGTTGCAGGGGAGCGGGCGTACTCCTCAGTACGATGATCTTGGCCCCGTACTGTGACAGGTGGTACCCCAGTGCCTAGTCATTAGTTGGAAATCCATTCTCCCTACGAGCCTTGTACGAGTTTTGTTTGTATTACCCACTCTGTGGCTAGTAGCTGGAATTTAATCATGTAACATTTTCAGCTATTTTATAATTATTTGTATATAGACCCTATTACAATATCAGATGATTTCTATAAAAAAAATGTTTTAAGGTAAAACCCCGACATATTTATTTGTGGCGTGGTCTTACGAGTTGCTTTGTTTTCAAAGGATTTTTGAAACTTTAATAATCAATTGGGTGTGGTTTTCTCACGCTGGTATTCCAGACTGACTCGGGTATTATTTAACTGTAATGCTAGGGTCAGACCGAGTATTACAGGATACATGATATGATGTTGTGGAGCTCAGGAGACGAGCTGAATGACGATACGTACTCCCGTACTTGTTATATACATTTATTCCGCTGTATTGAGTTGTTGTGTATCCATTTGTATGATATTGATGTTGAGCTGTATTGATGTACTCTGATTATGTAATATATTAACAGAGATATTTGATGTTTGAGTAAAGATTATTTATTATCTATTATATTTTATTCCGCTGCGATGGTAAGATTCTGTTGTTGATTTCTATTTTCTTCTTCTACCTCTTCTTCTTAAACCCAAATGGTTCGTATTTCTGTGCAACTTGAGTCGACTTAGGTAGAATAGTGTTGACTCAAGGAGTACGGATTTGTGGGCTGGTACAGTTGGTATCAGAGCTTAGGTTGGTGATAACCTTGGCTCTGGTAGGAATTACTCATTTAAATAGAGTCCATAGTACTCTATAATGAGTTTGAGCGTATTAATAGATATGAGTGCGTATTTGTTAATGAATGTAAATTGTTTTAATATTGTGTTGATTGGTTTATTGAGTGGCATATGAACCTTCGTCGGCACAGTCTGGACAATTTTATCGAAGGGGTTTCTAAACACTTGAAAAGAACAATTGACACGATATTGTTTTAAATGTGGGTGAATGCAATAATTTTACCCAAAATATATTTTTGATATAAAGAATAGTTTTTGTAAACTATTTTAGCTAATATATGATTGCTTGGATATTAGAAATGATGATATTAAATTATTATCATCGGTGTGTAAAAATTTAACCAGAAATTGAAATATAACCAAAGGTTAAGAGAATAAATTCATAGTTATAAATATGAATTATAAATGTAAATTGAAATATAATAAAATGAGAATTGGTATGAGCATAAGCCATGCAAATGAAGTATAGTCAAAATTGATTTAAGTAGGATTTGGAAATTTAAAATTCCGGAGATTTTGAAAGTGTTTATCGAAATGCTTTGGAGATAAATGATAGCATTATTGTTTTAAAGGTATTTCTGAAAGGAAATTGTTTTAAATGCAAATTTATCAAATTGAAACGAAATATGCTTGGTGAATCAATTCAAAAATTTGATAGAGTATGAATTGAAATAACGAAACTTGTATGTAAATCCTTTGTGTGAAATAAATGGAATTTGGCATTTGAAAAGGAACTTTGTACATGTTATAAAATATGGTTTACTTATGAACCCACGCAAATTGTTGATTGGATTATGAAATCGATATGTTTGGCTTAAATGTATATTGGGAATGTTGTTAAAATGTTCATACTATTGGAACTGATGTGTTTGTTGAGTATAGTACAGGTGCGGGAGGTGATTGATAGAGTGGAGTGCGTATATGCGATAATATTAGCCGATTGCTTAAAATGCTAAATAAGGTACGCCTACGCAATAAAAATAGGAAATATGAACTGTTTTTGGTTTTTCCGACCGTGTGGGTCGATGTATATATATTTATCTCTTTTGTCAAATTGCAAAAGCACCTCCGTACAAAGGGGACTCTGCCCAAATTTTTCAGAAATTTTGGGAGTTAGAATTTTTTTTCAAAATTTTGAAAATTTTTGTTAACGACAAAACGATTTCATATTGGAAATTGAAATAAGTTAGTAAATGAAACTAATTAAAATAATGACATGAATTAGTAATAAATGAAAAATAAAATTTATATATTCAGAGTTAAAGATGAATTGAATTCATATGTAAATGAAGGAATCAACTTGAATAGAATTAGATATAAACTGAAGTGGTAAGATGGAAATAAATATAAGAGGCGTATAAAATTCTTATGCAAACTTAAGTAAGAAGTGGTGCATACTCAATTGGAAATTGATATTACAAATATAATCTAAAATAATATTGGAATGAATAGATATTGATATTTTGTGAGAAAGTCGATAAAAAGTTTTTGAAAGTTGTGATTGGATATTAGTGCTAAGCAGGATATGCAGGTAATCTAAAGGGAAAAGAGATTTGGATTGATTTCAAAAGATAAAAATTTGAAATGCTCGACAAAAAGTTATGTATTTAAATTTGGTGTGAAATTTGATTGGGTTTTTGGATCGAGCCACTTGGATTTTTGTTTTCTTTTTGGATTTGGGATGCCATAGAGCCATTTTGTAGTCGTACCGAGCTAGCCGCGCAAAGGAGACGTTGGCAAAAATTTTTGGGAATTTAGGGAGTTAGAAAAATTTTGAGAAACTTTTTTTTTTCATAATTCAAAATTTGGTTTTAAATTGAAACTTGAATGGTTAAACCGATAGGATAGTTTGAAACTATGGGAAGTTGGGAAAGATTAGTAAGAATGGCAGTGGGTCTTTTATAAAAGATAGTTGGGAGAATGTTAAATTGTTGGTTTTTGAAGAAATAATAACGAGTATTGGACCGTTCTTCCTAACTAGTAATTTCGGGGACGAAATTCTTTTAAGGAAGGAGGAATGTGACGACCCGGAATTTTCGAGCATTTAAAATTAGAATATTTAATTGATTTTAAATATTCAATAGAGTAATTTTAACTTGAATTACGAATATCACTATTTATTTGATAATTAAATTATTGAATTAAATAAGTGAAGTTGGGTAAAACGTTGAATCTGGAATTTTGAAGCCTATTTAAATGATTTGAAGGCTTATAAAATTTATATTGATAATACTAAGGATGATAGAAGTTTTTAAATTGAATTTAACAGTGAAATGTTCAGTTTTGAAAATTTTATTTTTTAAATTGAATTTAAAAATAGCTTTCCAAGGCGCAGTCTCGGAATTTGACGAAACCAGTCTCATTGGATCCGTAATATTGAATTATTAACGAATTTCAAATTTCGTAGTAATCAGAGTTGTTGTGTGATCGTACAAGATAAAAACAATTAGACAAAAATTATCGATTTAAATTTAAATAATATATTCACATGTACCAATCATCTTTCAGCCGAATTTCTATTCACCATCACTGCAAACCCTCAAATCTTGTCTCCCTTTCTCAGCTTTAAGTACGACAACATCTATTCGTGTTCCCTCCTTCCTTCTCCTGGAAGCCGAAATCGAGCCTTCAAATCAATTCGCGCACTCTTATTTTCATGAATTTGAACGCAAATCAGAAGAAATTTTTTTTAATAATGGCCGCATTTTATTCCCAAAGCAGTCGCGCCTTCTTCCTTGTCTAATTGGGCTGCTTTCTCAAATAAAAAAAGAATGGCAGAAAAACTTTCGATCATCGATTTCGGAAAAAAAATTTGAAGTCGAGAATCGCATGCTACGGTGGAAGTGGGTCGACCGAGTGGAGATACGGAGGACGATGGCGCGAAGGAGGAGCAGTCGCCGTTTAGGGTTTCGGATTCCGTTCGTCAACGGCGGCGATTGAGGCGTCAGCGCTTGCGCGTGTTGCGCACGATGCTGGACGTAGAGGGTCGTGTGTAGGGCATTGCAAGCGTACGACAGTGAAGCATGCCGTGATTGTGGCTGCGATGAGGAAATTGCACCACGATTTTAGAGCTTCCAACGATGGTGGCCTTTCTTAGCGTGGGTGGGTTCGACGAGGCAGCTCCAAAGGCGGTCCATGAAGCTAGGGTTCCGTTCAACTTCAAACTCAACAGTGAGGTATCATCATTTTTAATTTAACTGAATGTTTTATACAGGTTAGAAAAAGGGGATTAGGAAATTAACAGTCAAGTCTAAAAAAAAGTGTGTATGTATATATATATATATATATATATATATATATATATATATATATATATGCATATGTATACAAATACGGTAAAGTTAAGATTATTGATATTTGCAGAAAAGAAACAACTTTTTCATGTTTATACACACATATTCATATACAGGACTTGGAAAACATAGGGATTTACATAAATTTGGTTTATACAGATTATCTTAGTTAAGCAGTTTCAAAGAAAATTAAATACAATAAATATTCATATATCTAAATATTTTACATTACGAGTTTCATTTATAAATAATGCTTTATGAAGATTAAGTTGTTGGATGAAATTATTTAATTACTTCAGTCACTAAAAACATTCCATAAAAGGGGATTTGTTTAAAAATAAATTATTAGTTTAAACCCAATTGTTAGTTTAAAATAAATTTAGTGGTTGATTAAAGTTATAAAAGAGATAATAAATTGTATGATTAGTTCAAATATTAATAAATTATAAAATGTTATACAAGGTCTAAAAATCAAGAAATAAGCTGGAATGGAGATGAGTGGAAATAGACTGCAAATTAAAAGAAAAGGTGAGTTAATCTCACTCAGTGAATCTAAGTTTAAATTTAAATGATTAAATTTAAATAATTGTTTGAATGTTTGAATTGATTGATGTGTTATGGTATGGTATAATTTGAAGTTGGCATATTATGTGATGCTAACGTCTGTAGATGCAGGGAAAACAGGTTGGAGGGATCCAACTGGACCCCTCAACTTTTATTGAAATTATTTAATATTCTCTGTTCTGACTATTTGATATTCTATATTGAATTATGTGAAAGTATTGAATGCTATGGCTTGGTTGATATAATTATGTATAATGAATTATTAAAAATATAAATTTGATTTTGGAAATGAAAATAAAAGAAGTGAAATTGCAAGTAAAATAATTATAGAGTAAATTCAAGAATAACTTGAAAAAAAGAAATAAAGTGATTTTAAATTTTAATAAATGAATCCTGAGAATGGAAAGGAAAATTTGAATAAACAGAAAATTAATGAAGTTTAAAATGCTGGATTATTAATTTAAAGGGATAAACATTTATTTAGAATTTAGGATTTGAATTGTGGAAAGAGTAAAGAAGAAATTGAATAATAATAATAATAAAGACCATAACTACTGAATATGGAAATGAACAGATAAATAAAGAATTTATTCCAAATAAAATAAATTGGAAATTAATTTGGGAAATTGATTTAAGTGATTGAAGTTGGAATTTTCTCTGGATGGCCAAGTACATGTTTTCCTTAAAGTAAATTTGCAATATATAAATTAAAAGTTTTAAAGTTGTTTTTTTTAAAAGGCGAGTTTTGTAAAATTTATTATTTCTAATATTTCAAGTAAGTATTTTCTTTAATCTATTCTAGTAGTAATTATTAAGAAGTAACTTAGTATTTTGGTTTGAAAAGTAGGAATCTAGTTTTACATTTTATTAAGTAACCTTATTTTCAAATGTTTATATAGTATGTATTTTAGTAAATTATTACAGTAGTCTTAACTTAAGTGTTTAAAGGTAAATTCCAAAGTAAGTATTTTTGTTTTATCTATTATCGTAATAATTATATAAAGAATGACTTGGTATTTTGTTTAAAGCATTATTTTAAATTAAGTACTAAAGAAAGATTTTCTAAATTAAATATTAACCATACTTTACAATTAAAGTGTTTTGAAATTATTTTAAAATTCTAAAATCTTGTGCTTGGTGATTCCAGTGGAAATGAAACACTCGGAATTTATTCTAAGAAAAAGGAGGATAGTTTGAAAACTGTTTTCAAAATGATTTGAAAGTGTGAATATACCTTGTAAAGATAATTTGAATAAATAATTTGGGAAATTATTGGTTGGTTGGTTGGTTGTTTGTGAATATTAATTGATAGTTAAATCACCGACTATCAATATTGGACAAATGCGCGGATCGTTTCGAAGAGACCGGGATCGAGATTTATTTCTCAAAGACCACTTCGATCCGGTTTGTACGTTTCGTGAAAACGATTTTGGATTCGAAGATGGAGCAGTGAAGTGCAAGGGCTATTCGCTACTAATCATGAGGATATTTCCAAAATGGATATAGTAGGAATAGTGCCTTCGGTTCCGTTCGATCCCGGGACGGACTTGTATGGATGAATGCTTGCGAAAACATCGTTAGGTGGACGATGGGCATTCTAAGGGATATGTTCTGAAAAGGTAACGCTTAGCCTCATGCCTCATCAAATGGGAATGACTGAAAATCAGGGGTTATGCAGCAAGGCTAGGTGGGTAGCTCCCAAGCGCGGTGAGGTCATTCCAGTCTAGATGTCCCTTATTATTTCGGCTTAGTGGGCGGTTGCTGATCCCAACCGCGGGGTGATCTCACTCGGGATTATCCAGTAAGGGATAGTCCCGGCCTTGTGTTGCAGGGGAGCGGGCGTACTCCTCGGTACGATGATCTAGGCCCCGTACTGTGACAGGTGGTACCCCAGTGCCTAGTTATTAGTTGGAAATCCATTCTCCCTACGAGCCTTGTACGAGTTTTGTTTGTATTACCCACTCTGTGGCTAGTAGCTGGAATTTAATCATGTAACAGTTTCGGCTATTTTATAATTATTTGTATATAGACCCTATTGTAATATCTGAGGATTTCTATCAAAAAGTGTTTTAGCTATCGTAAGGTAAAAACCCGACATGTTTATTTGTGGCGTGGTCTTACGAGTTGCTTTGTTTTCAAAGGATTTTTGAAACTTTAATAATCAATTGGGTGTGGTTTTCTCACGCTGGTATTCCAGACTGACTCGGGTATTATTTAACTGTAATGCTCGGGTCAGACCGAGTATTACAGGATATATGATATGATGCTGTGGAGCTCAGGAGATGAGCTGAATGACGATACGTACTCCCGTACTTGTTATATACATATATTCCGCTGTGTTGAGTTGTTGTGTATCCATTTGTATGATATTGATGTTGAGCTGTGATTGATGTACTTTGATGATGTAATATATTAATAGAGATATTTGATGATTGAGTAAAGATTATTTATTATCTATTATATTTTATTCCGCTGTGATGGTAAGATTCTGTTGTTGATTTATATTTTCTTCTTCTACCTCTTCTTCTTAAACCCAAATGGTTCGTATTTCTGTGCAACTTGAGTCGACTTATGTAGAATAGTGTTGACTCAAGGAGTACGGATTTGCGGGCTGTTACACCAGTTCAAACAACTTAAACGTCATTCAACACAAACATATATGTATTATATTTTCACTAAAACTGAGGTGGTAACTCACCTTTATGCTCTCAAACCCCATGGTCCAAGCACCCAAGCCTAAATCGAACCTTGCAACCACCTTTGCTTCCATCTTTCCTTGCTTTCCACCTTGCTTTTGACCTCCCAAACCCCTCCTTGCTCACGACCTATCCCAATAGAGGGAGCATGGCTTTGCTTTTTCAACTTATAGCTCAGTGGTATATGTTCTAACATTCCCAAAGTCTTCACTCCGAATTTGAGTTGATTTGGATTAGATTTGCAATAATTTCTTTAGAACATAAGAGAGAATGAAGAAGATGAAGCCATTGATTTTTCGACTATAAGCTTTGTGAATTTGTGATTCTAACTCTACGGCGTTATATAAGCAAAAAAATAGCGCCCTTTAAGCTTGCATTCACCCTGCCACCATGCCATGGATGCTTCACCTCACATCTCTTCTCATGTACATCACTTCTCCTTTATGTTAACTACCATTATACCCCTCTGATGATAATATCACTTATCCTTTAGGACATTGTAGAACCGTCAAAGATTTATAGGGAGCATAGTGTGTTAATTAGTTTATAATGTGTTTGTTTGATTCTTAGACAGGTGCATAAGAGTTTGAACATCTTATATTGAACGAAAAGCTGTTTACCGATGAGCCGATTTTTTTGTCACATTATCAATTTTTCTTCGAAGACTATATTTTTGTAAAATAATTTAAAAAACAAATTTCTTTTAATTATTCATTATATAATTGATGTCTAACAAGGTTTTAAAATCTTATTTACAACACTTAATCATATTTCAAAAAAAATTTATATTTCTAAGATGAATTGTTCGAGCTTCCGGATTCTATAATCTCCCCTACTTAGAACATTTCTTCCTCGAAATTCAAACAAGAACGACAATCAAAGGGGACAGATGAAACAATATATATAGTAATGTTGAAATTACATATAAATGAAACAGCAAATTGAAATGCATACTAAGCGACTCAACCTCAAGGGGTGAGTACACTACAAAAGATGTACGAAAATAAGATAAGAAGAAATCCCTAGTCTATAAGCAACTCTGAATCTATTTTCTTCAACTTTCCTCAGTCTTTCATGTACCATCCTGAGCATCCTTACTCGTTGGCACTTCTAATCTTAATAAAGGAAAAAGCACACAAATACAGAAATAGCATTCACAATAACTTGTAAACAAAGCTCATGGTTCACTCATGTTCAAAACTCTCCTATTGTCCAAGGACGATAAATATTGGACGATAAATAATTTACTAAGCATACCTTACGCTCAACTACCTCAGGTCATCACTTAGACGGTTATTCATGCTACCTCATACGAATTACAAAGTTATTTCCCTAAACTCTTTATATGTCAACATATATTGTAAAAGCGTACCGAAGCCCATGTGATGTACTTGTATCATCTGTATAAAATATCTAATCTAATCACTTACTTGATCACATAGATTTCACTTGCAAACTAGAGTAGATCACTTGACCTCTCCAGTGCAGACTCCAATTTGGCCCCTTAATTAGAAACATCTTTTCTCCTTGCATAGCCATATACAATGATAGACAACATCAGGATCGTACCATGAACCTTTATTAAGTGCTCGCTATCAAGAATCAAATGAAATATTCTTGTTCGGACTAGTGTATACCACACTTTGAAATAATATATACATATAACTTTTATATATCAAATCATACTTTTGGGATTTAAATCAAAATCCATTTGACTAAAGCAACTTTGTAACATCGAGTTTAGTATACCCAAACCATACTCTTGGTATTTAACCAAAATCATTACAAAGCAGTGTCAAATACTTTGTATTGTAATACAAAGTATCATGATCTCAATTTCCTAAACCAATTTTTTAAATACTTACTTTCAAATAATACTACTATTATTTTCTCCAAAATTTTGAAAAACATTTTCAAAGATACCGAGATTTAAGTTCTCAAATTCCCTGTTTAAATACTTTTTTTATAAACCACATTTTATAAACCATACTTAAACAAAGGTACTTTTTTATATAAATCTTTTCCCCATTTTTATTGTCAAAATACTCCATCTATCCTTTTTGTTTATAGAAACCATCTTTTACTAAATTTTAACTTCTAACCTAACATTATCACCAAACATCTTACAGTCAAACCATGAAAGTTAACTCATAGTTTGTTCATTTTCGTGTACCCACAATTACTATCCACCCAACCCATGATTTTGAAAGTGAAAGCTGCTCATAAACTGGTTGAGAATAAATCAATAACAAATAATACCTAATGTCCTTAAACGGACCAAGCATGATTCTATTAATCATCAAGTTTATGGGATATTAAACTATGAGAAACACAAACATCAACCTAAACACCAATAAGTAAACAATAAATATATACCAACAGCTTAAGAATCTGCTTCCCCTTCATAGCCGTCGAAGTGGAAGGTGGTGAAGCAATTGTAAAAGCTCTAGGATGCTATCCTATTTGAAGCATATTACAATCTCTAACAAAATTACAAAGCTAATGACAACTATAGCAACTCCTCAATGCATATTGTACATCAAACTTCGATGCCTCGTCAATCAACGCTCTCACTATAAGTCTTCCTCCTCCTGATCTACATATATTTGAAATGTGGCCTTTCTTCCCACATTCATGGAAATCAAGAGTGGGCCTATTTTTTGAAGACTGAAGCTTATGCTTTTTATTCCTGATTGATGCTAATACAGATGGCTCCGAAGCCAAACCCACATAATGAAAAGCCGTACTTATAATATACTTGAATGGCCCCTAGATACAATCCATCGTATCCTTACATACCGTCTTGCACAAATTAATCCAAGCCCTGACTTCAATGATAATCTCAGTGCCGTTGAACGTCTTTCTTCTCAATATCTCAAACTTGTGCAGCAAAGTGCTTCCGTGGTTGAACTTTCTCCACTTCTTCTTCTATATTTCCTTCAGCATTAGGATCCCTATTATCCATAGTTCTAACTAATCAAACCGAAAAAGCTTTAGGAAACCAAAGGATGGAGTTTTTAAGGGAAGTATACTAAGAAACGATTTTTTAGAAGGATATATTCCTAAGGAATAATTTTAAAAGTCTAGTTTTTAAAATAACACTTGGATTAGTCCAGTATATAAGCGCGATAAACTCCAGGAATATGCAACATGTACTATTAACCATTGAGACCCTATGGATTCCCATAACTATTTTCCCCTCAAAGAAAACAACAATAAATTAAGTTTAACATATTATGATATTATAGATATTGTTTACAGCATGGTACATTAATTATATCAAATAGTTTTTGTGTTAAGGCAATACCAATAATAGGTATACAATCAATACCGCTAGGGCATGTTCGTACAATGGATTTTCTATTAAGATCTCCTCCAATCTAGCCGAATCCGAACTCCTACACAAGGATCGGAGGTATCCTTCGAAGCAATGTACATCTCTAGGGAATGTACTATAGGAAATGCATTTCTTTCACATGCGCAGATAATCATGATTCCGAATGCATCGCTCCCGCATGCCTGTCCGTACGTAAAACTATATGGAGTCGTTTACACCCATGGGATTGCTAAAATGCTACATTTCCATTGGCTATGCATTCTATCTCTGGTTTTAGTCATTTCCAATGTAAAGACTATGTTTGGTATCTCTCACTCAAGTCTTCAACATTCAAACAGAACATGAATCCCCATATGGATTCTCACACCTTGAATAGATCATGAATCACTGCATAGATTTGAGCATCTCGAATAAATATATCTCCACATAATTCCCATATAATTCCTCCAAGAAATGCTAACGATGTACTCTTCTTGGAATACTTCTTAAGATAGACACTCCCATGCGATAGCATCATTTGAAATGTTAACACTGACCTCTTCTTTGGACTTAACCTTAGGATTTACAATTCAATTCTATAACATTTAACTTCACAACCGCTTTCAAAACATAGAATTCGTATACTAGTTTTGAAGTGGGATTCGATAAGCAAAACACTTACCAATCCCAGTCTCTTCAAAACTAATTCGATTAATTTCTAGCAAATTCAGTTCCATTTCTTTCTACACTAAGAAAAAGCTATAGACATTTCATACCAATGCTCCTCTCCTTGAGTTCTCATCAATATGAAATTGTGAAGCCTTTCGATAACTTCTTAAGTCATATTTGGTCAAGTTTGATGATCGACAAATCAATTGTCTAGTCAAATCAATTTCTTATACCAATTATGATTCGTACGATTAACTAGTTTCTGACATTCCAACTTAACCGTTCCTCATTCCAGATTGAAGACAGGTAAGTTGCAGCAGTGGTTGCTTGAAAGCCTTGCTTAAACATTTCATTCTTGATTCTCACAAATAGATAATTTTACCTTATTGGCATTTAGTGTTAAGAAAAGTATCAAGGATTTCGATAAACAAGAAGAAATGAATAATATTAACACATTTTCGACATTTTCTAACTAAGGATTCCTTGGACAAGAAGGAAGCTGATGGGTTAGAGGTCTATTGCTTCGTCCCTACTTGACATCAACCTTAACTCTCACAAATTGATAAGCCTTATTTCTTCCGCTTTTAGTGTTAAGAAAAGTTAATTACTTTTCAAACAAGTAATCAAATAAAGAACCATTTAGCCACTAAGTAATTCTTAACCCTTTTTCGAAAACATTTTATATGCTTTTAAATACATGCAAATACTTATAATAAGTTTTGAATCATGTATCAAAAATATTAGTTAAAATAACAACTGTACAATTTTCCTTAAAATTTGAAAAGAACACGTTTACTATATTTTTTAACTATCTCTTCTGCAAAAATTCATAACTACTTCCTAAAAATTCATAAATATCTCAAACCATTTTTGAGATTCTTTAATATAGTTAGTAAATATTTAAAAATAATAATAAAAAATACATAAACTAAATATCTTTTCAAATCTTTTAAAGTCCAAAATCAATGCTAAACAGGGCAATTTTGTACAAATGAAGTTTTGGCCACTTTTGATGAAGTTACTTAACTTTTTACTGTTCAAGCTTTTCACAGCAAAAAACATATACATATATATACACACACACACACACATAAATATGCATATATATATATATGCATATATATATAATTAAAAACAAGGCAAGAAAATGCTAAGGATCTCTCCATAAAGTTCCATACAAATCGCCAAAAATAAGGCAATTCTGAACTGCATCTATATCGGCTATTGCTATAAGTGCACCTTCATCTAAGTCTATTCTAAACCAAAGTCCATCTATAACCTATGTGATTTGCTTAAGGCCTTTTCATATGTCATAAAAGTCCATTCCAAGTTCGTTCAAGTCCATATAGATGGATCACATGTCTCACTACTTTCTAAGCAAGAATTCAAATCAGTGTTTCAACATAAGGTAACAATAATTCAGAAAACTTTATAACCATTCAACATAAACATATATTTATTATATTTTCATCTAAAATAAGGTGTTAACTCACCTTTAACCTTTCAAACAACCAAATCTCAAGCACTCAAGCCTTGAACAAACCTTGCAACCACTTTTGCTTCCTCATTTCCTAGCTTTCTACCTTTCTTTTTCCCTTCCAAACCCCTCCTTGCTCATAGCCTATCTTAGTAGGGGAAGCACAACTTTGCTTTTTCAACATCTAACTTAGTGGAAGGTTTTACAGTATCCCCATAAGGCTTCTCTCCAAATTGGACTTGATTTCCAATAATTTTCTTTAGAACATAAGAGCGAAAGAAGAAGAAGAAGCCATTGATTTTTTAACTCTAAGATTTATGAAATTTGTGATTCTTATTATATGTTATGCCTCCCTTTATATAGGCACAAAAATGGTGCCCTTTAAAATTGCACTCACCCCTCCACCATGCTATGGAAGATTCATCTCCAATCACTTCACCTTTAGATCACTTCTCCTTTATGCTAATTACAATTGTACCCCTTTAATGATAATATCTCTTATCCTTTATAACATTTTAGAACCTTCCAGAGGAGAATATGCTAATTGGTTGCTAATATATTTATTTGATAATTAGACAGGTGCACCATAGTTCGAACAACTTTTATCGATCGAAAAGATGCTTACCGATAAGTCGGTTTTCAGTCACATTATCAATTTTTCTTCCAATATTATAATTTTGTAAAAAAAAATTCAAAACAAGTTTCTTATCATTATTCGTTAATTAAATGACGTCTAACAAGGTTATGAAATCTAACACTTAATTATGTTGCAAAACATTTCAATATTCGAAGACGAATTGTTCATATTTCCGGGTAGCTACATGGGTTGTTTTATGTAAACTCTGCGCAATCAATCTTTAGTTGTATTTAATAGGATTGATCTCTACGTCAATGCCTCTTCTTTCACTGTGAAAAAATCCACTGATTATATGTTAGATCAATATCGTGTATTTTAGCATTTATCAACAAATTCAATAAGCAATCATTTTAATTTTTATAATTCATACAAGGATAACTGCACATTCCTAGGTCCTGTTGTGAATGACAGTTCATGTAATCCATAAGATATAGAACTCATTGCACATATTCAATAGCATTCCACTGTCGATTTCAAATCCACTCTCTTGTAGTAGGTTTTATCATTCGCAAGGGCTCTTACGTGCTCTTACTAGATGCAAATGTAAAATTAGTACAAAAAATAAAAGCAAGTTTCATTATATAAATCACATGTGTTAGGTATTTAATCTTCATGACGAATCATGAAATACTATGGACCCCATTATTAATGAAATATTTATTTCCTCCAAATGTGATTTTGTATCACAAATCATAACGTAAAGTAGTTGAGCTATATAATGTAAAAGACTGTTAATTGATTTCTCCGTGTTATCTGAAATGGATGAAAGAATTATAACTTGTTATTATGCAAGCAACTAGGATTTCTTCTTATTATTCTTGATTCTAATTTTTATATTTATGGTTAATCTAAAAATAAATAGACACAAAGAGGTAATCTAAATTCGTGACTAATTTCTAAAGAACCATCACAACTTCACATGAACCAATGATGATGTCGTGACTAATTAGAAACATTGAATCACAAACTCAATATCACTAAAATAAATCAAAAGAAATAAATATTTTCAAAATGAAAAATAATGAAAAAACAAAATACTTTTAAATGAAACAGAAAAAATAATAGTTAATATAAAACTTTCTAAATCAAAATATCCAAAAGTTCCTTTTAATGTAAAAAATAAAGAAATTTTAAATCTGTCAAAAAAGTCTTTAAAAAAATCATGCCTTTCCAAAATTGAATTTCCATAAACAATGTTTCTTATACATATCTATGACTTTCTTTATGATCAAAGCTAGTTATTAGTTATGTACCCACGTAGATTCTTGTAGAGTGAGAAGCCATTAGGCCCTCAAGATACTATTTAATCCATTACACTTTTGAGGCTTAACATGAACTTATAATTTACTAATTTTGAAGTCTGATTATATTTGTTATACATTGTAGCAATATAAATCTATAAGTTTTAGCATAGTAGGCAATTACCTTGCTTACCGAATAATGAAACCAGATATAAAAGTTATTCTTGATGTTAAAGTAAAAAAATAGTAGGAGAATATTCAATATTGTCAAAATGCAAATGCTAAAAGAATTTATATATGCCACTATGAATCATATATACAAAAAATAACACATCGAGAATATAAGCTCTATTATAATACATTTAACTTACAATTTATAGTAAGTATAAATTTTTATAACATTATAGTGATATCATGTAACGCATAAATTCAAATCGAGCCTAGGATACAACAATAATTGAGTGAGGACCGTGGTACTGTCTGAACTATTTATAATCTTTAAGGAAACAAATAAAATAAATATTTTATGTGCTATATGATATTTACCTAAAACAACCTATAAACAACAAATGTGACGTATGCAAACATATACCAATAAGAAAATCAACAATGGTTTAAATGACATTAAGCAAAGAAAGCCGAGAAAGTCCAATTGTGAATTAAGATTTGCTTTATATTAGATTGAATCCAAAAATTAAATTTGTTAAAGTTCAATTTTTGGATTGAATTTGAAAATAAATTACCCTAGAAGGCATAGCAGGTTGTGGTTGCAGTTGCAGTTGTGCAGTCGATGATTGAGGTTGTAGTGAAATTCCATAAAGTTGTATCATAAGAAGGGATGCTAAGGAGAGATGATACACTAGTAGAGGTTATGATTGTTGTAAAATTCTTTGAAGATGGAGCACTTGAAATCAACCTATTCGATTATAAAAAAAATTATTTAAAAGAAATTGTACCAGCAATTTGAAATCGAAATATGCGACATCAACTTGAACAATAAGAAGCATGAGAACGAGTATTGCATAACATAAAATATATAAATTTCAATTTTACCATCTTTACTTTAGTTTATTTAAAAATTATGAAAAAATTTCACACTCATATGTGATGCAAATTTGTAGTGAAAATAACCACTGGTAATTTATAATGATAATAATAACTGTCACTAGTAGCAAAAATCAAGTGTTACAAAATAACTTAACGAGCGTAGTGTTAAGTCAACTTAAACATTTAGTTTTCATTTTAAATAATTTTTCAACTTCTAAATAATAACCTAATGTCACTAAAATTTTATTAAAGCATTTCTAGTTAAGACTGATTGTATTAACACTATAAAAATGGCCTTATACACCCCATTTTAAAAATTAAACAATTTAAACAATTAAAATAAAAATTATAATCTTAAATAAAACATAATGAAATAAATTTATAAACTATAAATATATAAATTGAGAATTTCATAACATATTATCATTTGGATCTAAATTAAATTGGTTTATCAATGGCGATTTTAATTTTGAATCTATATCAAATATGAAAATCGAATACACTGCACTTATATTAGGAAAAACTTGGAAAACAAATAGCAAGTCCTCCATGTAACTTTTAGTTTTAATTAGAATGAAGTATGTTTTTTATTAACAAAATTTTATTGATTAGTAGAAAAAGAGAAAGTGGGAGAAGTTAAAAAAACATATTCCTAGATTAGGAAATAGAACATTAAAGGGAGAAGGGTATTTGTAAAATTATTGTGGAGTGAAAAGGAATTTGTGAGGTGTGAGTTTTTAGAAGAAAATGGCAGGGTGAGTAAGGCTTTTTGTAGACAGTTAGTATATGCTATCTTTATTTAAGGACGTTACTGTTTACACCCACCTAAACTCTTCTCTCACCACCTATCCTTTCACCTACTTATCCTCTTCATTCACCCACCTTTTCACATCCATTTTATTTTCTGAAAACAATAACTTAACTTCTCCTCTCAATCTTTCTTCAAACGACAAACTCAAAGTTCCTCCATCCACTTTCTCCATGGCAGATCTTTTTTAAATTTAACGCTTCATTGGGATATATAAATCCAACTAATTTTGTTATAGTTAAATTATTATTGATTTTAATTGTAAATAGAATTTTCATTTTTCTAAAGGTGTAACCCTAACTAAGATTAACATAGTAAAGAATAATTTATTTACAACAAAAATCAAGTGTTGCATATAACATATTTAAAACATTAATTACTATTTCGATCAGCAATATCCAATTATTATTGTTTTGTTGTCGGTCAAACAAAAAAAGGAAAAAACAATGAAACTAATTGTAGTAGACAATAATACAATATAGTCAAATATATTTATACGATAATCCATTCACTAGAAAATTATTAGGTGTAAAAAATACTGATTTTTATTCATATTCAACCTAGAATTAAATTTCTTAACTAGTCAACTTCTAATCTAAATTCATAAAAGATAACTTATTTACATTTTCATCTTATTTTCTTTTGTCATTATTGATTAACATGATTGAAATAATCATGTTTGAGCTTTAGATTTTATTAATTATACATTGTCTGATTATCGTTTATTTCCAAATCAAGTTATTTATGGTAGGTTTTTGAAGTAGATTTCATAATTTAATTTAATTAATGTTTAAGCGGAGTTAACAAGTGTTTAGGTTGGTGTAAATAATAACTCCTTTATTTAATTTTATTATTTATTTATAACATTTATAAATTAACCATACATTAGTCAAATTCAAAAATAACCAACAATTTTGTAACGTTGACACTATTGTTTGAACTTGATAATCAGTTAATGTTTAGAATTGTGACGACTCAGAAATTTTGAACATTTAAAATTGAAATATTTAATTGAATTTTAATATTTGAAAGTTAGTTCAACTTGAATTTCAAATATCAGAGTCTCTTTGGGAAATTAAATTATTGAATTTAGTAATTTGAAATTTGGTTAATATTGAATCTTGATTTTTAAGCTTGTTAAAAATATTTTGAAAGTTTGGAAAATTTATATTGATGATACTAAAGATAATGGAAGCTTTAGAATTAGATTTGGAAATGTTTTGTTCAGTTTTGAATTATATCGTTTAAATCGACATTTAAAATAACCTTTCGAGGCACAATCATGGAATTCGACGAAAATAGTTCCATTGGATGTGTAATATTGTATTATTATCGGATTTTCATTTTCGCAGTGTTTGGAGTGATCGTTTGGCCGTACTATAAGCAAACGCGCTGAAAATTATAAAGAAATTTAATTTAGTAATTAAGTTCAAAAAGAAATCTTCTCCATATGATTGAATTTGGCCTCGGAACCTTTTCCATTGAGTTCGGAATATGGGTATAACCTTATAAACGCCTAGCGGCACGCATCGATAGAAGGTCGAGATTTTAAGTTGCGTAATTGTGATGGATTGAATTTAAGTTTGAATCCAAATTTAAATTTGAATTATTAAGGAAACAATATTATTTAGAAATTATGGTTAAAGTTGGAAAGTTAGTTGAAG
This sequence comes from Allium cepa, assembly GCA_030765085.1. NCBI lineage: Eukaryota > Viridiplantae > Streptophyta > Magnoliopsida > Asparagales > Amaryllidaceae > Allium > Allium cepa. Next base: position 868,682,884 of record CM060937.1, on the reverse strand, counting down.
TAATAATATGTCTTTAATAAAAAGATTTGTTTTGGTAAGTTGATAAAATTATTTGGTTTGGGAAAAAAAGATAAACGGGTGATCATTCTTCTTAACTGGTAATTTCGAGATTGAATTCTTTTAAGGAGGGAAGAACGTGACGACCCAAAAATTTTGAACATTTAAAATTGAAATATTTAATTGAATTTCAGTGTTAGAACGTTAGTTCAACTTGAATTTCAAATATCTGAGTTTATTTGGGCAATTAAATTATTGAATTTAGTAATTTGAAATTGGGTTAAATATTAAATCTTGATTTTTAAGCATGTTAAAAGTATTTTAAAGGCTTGGAAAATTTATATTGATGATACTGAAGATAAGGAAGCTTCAGAACTGGATTTGGAAATGTTTTGTTCCGTTTTGAATTATATCGTTTAAATCGACATTTAAAATAGCCTTCCGAGGCACAGTCTTGGAATTCGACTAAATCAGTTCCATTGGAACCATAATATTGTATTATTATTGGATTTCAATATTCGTAGTGTTCGGAGTGATCGTTTGGCCATACGATAAGCGATCGCTCTGAAAATTATATCGAAATTTAATTTAATAATTGGGTTCAAAAAGCTATCTTCTCCAACGATCGAACTTGGCCTCAAAACCTTTTCCATTGCATTCCAAATAGGGGTATAACCTTATAAACACCTGGCGGCGCGCATCGACAGAAGATCGAGATTTTGAGTTGCGTAATTGTGATGGATTGAATTTAAATTTCAAATTCAAATTTAAATGAGATTGTTGCATTAAATTTTTGTGACAGGACCCCGCATAAACACGCATTAAAATTTCTAGCACATATCATTCATGGTTTAACACGCGTTCGGAAAAAAAATCATAAACGCGTATTCAAAAGAAAAAAATAAAAACAAACAAAACGCTTCTTTTGGTTCAAAAATCAAAATCAAATTCTCTGAACGAAAAATGGCCATAAGAAATCATCTCTATTCGATCAAACGTAATTCCAAAATAAAAAAAATCGATCGTCTCGTCCTCTTCAACACAGAACATTTTGAATCGAAAAATAAATTATCGAGCGCGTGAATCGATTCTCCTTCGATTCAATTCGAACATAGGGGATGTCGCGGTCAAGGCGCGACCTTGAAAAGCTTATTGGAGGCGATAGTGAACTGGTTCTCGAGATCGAACTTTGGCGACGTAGCAGGAAATCTGCAAGCTAGGGTTGCTCGTCTTCGTATGTGAGTCAGGTGGGGGTTCGATGGATGTATAGGCGAGTTTTGGGGACTTCGTGGTTTCACGGCTTTGGAAGTTTTAAGTGAGGCCTGGGGTTAAATGACTATCGCGTCCGTAGGCATGAGGTGACGGGAAGCTCGACGATGGTCGACGATGAAGGTGGGGCCTCGTGATATCGGCTAGGGCGGTGAAGGTATAATTTTTTTTTAATTTAAAAATATATGTATATAAAGATTGGGATTTTATATATAGGCAGAAAAAGAAATTCCAAAACCAAACTTTTGTTTTTAAAATATATGTATACGTATTGGGAATATAGTTTACATTATTGAAAAAATTGCATATATTAAGCAGTTTTTTTTTAAAATAATCCTAATTTCATTTAAATACATATAGGAATTTTAAATACTTAAAGTTATACAAAATTTGATTTTAGTGTATGTAGTTTCAAAAATGAAAGGAATTAGATTTGTAAACTTGCATAGCTTATTTTAAGTATATATTTCCAAATAAAATAAATATACGTATTTTAATTTGCTCATTATTTTAAATAATGCATTTTGGGGATTAATCTGTTAACAAACTTATTAAATTATTTTAATCGATAATTTAATAAGTTATAAAATAAATATTGGGTTAATATTAAATTACTGGATTAAATTAAATAAAATTGGTAAATGGTAATTTATTTTTCCATTGATTCAAATGTTAATAAAGCCATATAATTGTTTATACAAGGTCTAAAATCGTGGAGGATCAAGTTGGATTTGAAATGGGTTGCATGCATAGGCAAAGGTGAGATCATCTCACTCAATTAAAAAATTAGAATTTCAATTATTGATTGATTGTCTGGTTGTGATAGTATATATGATAATGTGTGTGTGTATTTGGAGTGATTGATTTCCCACATTATATAGCGGATTAGACCCTATGCACCGCATAATAGCGGATGATTAGATATAATCTCATATACCGTGACATTCAACCTCGAAGTGGAATTGGTATTTAATTATTGTGCAAACATCTGTGGATGGAGGGAAACAGGTTGGAGGGATCCTACTGGATTCCTAACATTGTTGAATTTATTTGTATATGTTGTGATACGATAATCTGTGAATGGTTATATTGGTCATATTATTGGTTGAAATTTATTGAAGGCTATAGTTTAGCCGAATATATTTTTGGTATCGTAGGATACCAGAAATATAAAATTGGATTTTCGGAAGTTAAAGTGGAAAATTTTAAGTAAATTCATTTTAGAGAATTGAATAAATTTAAAAGAAGGAATTTTAAAAAGGGCGAAGATTGATTTTTGAAATCCTGTCAAATAAATTTTAAGTATAGGAAAAAGATTTCTATAAATGAAAATGAATGGACTTTGACTAATATTGTTTAAAATTAAAGAACTTACTTTAAAATTCAAATTTTAAAATCTAAATGAAGGCATGAATATTGAATTAATGATTTTTGAAATAAATTTGGATAAATAAAGGAATAATTTATAAATGAAAATTAATTTTTGAAAATTAATTTTGAAATTGATTTGGTGTTTGAAAAAATAAATTTTTGGGAAATCAATTTAGAATTTGATTTTATGTTTGAAGGTTAATATTTGGAAATCGATTTGAAAACCGTATATTAGTGGATATTTGGAAATTTAAATTCACAATAGGAATTTATAAAAGAAAGGGAAATTTGTTTTAAAAATAAATATTGGTTTATTTTTAAAAGTGCGGAAAAGAAAATTAATGAATTTAGAATGTAAATTGAAATAAATCGAGAAGGGTTTATTAATTGATTTAAATGGACCATTTTGAAATGGAAAGTGTATTTTCCATGGAAAGCCGAATATGTTTTCAAAGTAGCTTTCAAATATAAATTAAAATTTCTAAAGTTGGTTTTAAAAAGAATGTTTTTGGAGAAATTATTTCTGTAAATTGTTTAAAGCAAATATTTATTAAGTGTATTCTACAAGTGATTATTTTAAAATTTAATTGATATTTGATTTAGAAAATGGTTATTTAAATAGTTATACTCTATCTAATAATTTTGTTTTTAAAATTTGTTTGGGCTTAAAGTTCATATGAGATACTAGTATAATAATTTCATAACTAATATTTAAATAAGTGTTTAAAATAGTTTTTCTTTTAAATGTTTCCAAGTATATATTTTTGGATAAGTGACTTAATTTTTTTTAAATATTCAGACTTGGCTAATTTTCAGTGGAAATAGACAATATTTGGAGATTTATTCTACACGATGAAAGTGATTTCAAATTTGTTTTCAAAGTGTTGAAGTGTTAAAATATATCTTGCGAAGATATTTTTAAAATAAATAATTTGGGATAAATTATTAAATCTGGTGATTGTTGTGAATGTCCTTTGATAGTTAAATAATCGACTACCAATATTGGACTTTAACCGGCATTTGAATTTAGATGCGACCGGGGGTCCGGTTCCAAATGGATATTCGATAACCACATAGAATCTTTGTGATGGATCTTTTGTTTAAAAGATCAATGTGGAAATTTGTTATGATCTACTCGAAATCTGAATGTACCCACTTATTTTTAAAATAAGCGCTCATTTTTTGATGTGCCGGGAGAGAACTTTGTGTAATAAAACCCATTTCGAATAATGATACAATGAAATGGGATTGCATTTGAAGACGGTGTGGAAGACCGAGTATTTTTGAAAACGAAAGTATTACCTATCGAATGTCTCTGCATTGAGTTGCTTCGCTATAGAGATTTTATCACCCTTTGTGATGGGGAGTCCAGACATGAATAATAATATCCTGATTTGCAAGGGCTTCTTTCCTAAATTGGAGGAAGTGCCTTCGGTTCCGTTCGAACCCGGAACGGATTTGTATGGATGTGTGTCTAATATTGCACTTTGAGTTATTAAGCTGATTTCTATCAAATACATTTCTGTTGGTGGCGGAGAATTTATTATCTTAGCTTAACACCCTTCTTCGAGACGTATGAGCTCAGAGGTTATGTAGTTGATGGTTACTAGTGATATATTCCCAAATTGGTAATGTGGCATGCTAAGTGTTGCCGGTCATTTGTTGACCGAAGCATGGCTTTTGTGAAAAGCGTAGCATTGTGGACGAGACTTTGTCGGACCTCACACCCCGAAAATGGTCAAAACAGGGTGGATGCAGCAAGTTTATGGGGGTCGCGCCCCTCAGGGTATGTTCATCTCCTTTTGGATAAAAAGTGGTATTTGGTATGGAGTCCAGATATTTAACTTATGTGGATTTAAAAGTGATCTGTTGGTATGGAGCCTAAATTATTTACTTAGTGGTTGTTGGTTGAGATGCGCCTCGGATAAAGATCGGTCTAGACTGAGGGGTGGCATACTCGTGAGAGTTAGTTACCTAGTTACAGAGGTAACCCGACCTTGTGTTGGCAGAGAGCTGATTAAGTTATTGGCGCGCTCCTCCAAAGGCATTCCCATTCGGTATAGGAAGTTCCTTAGCCTGACAATTTTTTGGAAATCCAAGAAAAAACAATATGAGCCCTGTACGATTTTAGTTGTATTACCTTCCATTTATTATGGTGGTGACATGCCGTTTAATTGGTAGTTATAGTAGGTGTACCATAATGTGGCATGTTGGTTAAGATTAATATTATACTTTCGAAATGTTTTTCACATTATGCACTAATAATAAAATCGAAAGAATTTTGCGTATCAAGCATGATTGACTATCATAAGGAGAAATCTCCTCCAATTGTGCGCTTTGCATTGTGTGTGTGCGTGGATGCCTTATGGTAGTTTCATTTTCCAAAAGCATAGCGGATTGATTTTCCTTTTCTTTGTGCAAATAACTGTTTTAAGATCTCACACCAGTCGCATGACTGATCTGTAGTTTATTATTCCCTTTCTAAACTCTGGGTACCCATACTTTTCCACACAGGTGGCCTAGAGTCAGGTTATCAGTTGTTCTGGAGCGAAGTCAGAAATGTATGCTGTGGAGATCTGGAGGCTAGCTGCATGTCGAGACATATCACTAGTATATGATATTATTTTCTGCTGTTTTATTGTTGTAAAACTCTGATGTCGTTATGTATAAACTGATATAGTCCTTTTGTTTAAAGATTATTCATTTATCTATTATATATTGTTCCGCTGCGAATGTGAGATTCTGATATTGTTTCTGTTTCTACTTCTATCTTCTTCTTCTTTAACCCTAACGGTTCGATTTTCTGGCATTCGATTGTTCGACATTTGATACAGTAGACGTATTGATGTCAACTTTCGGGTGTCGAAAAATTGGGTCGTTACAAGACCTATGTGATTAAAGCTTGATGGAGGTGTAAAAAGCTATAATGAATATAAATCGGGGATACATATATATATATATATATATATATATAGGAAAATAGCGGAAGTATAAAAATCTTTATTGGAGATAAAATAAAACATTCAGTATTGACTTATACTCATTCCCACACCATTTGCATAGAAAAAAGAATCATTATTCAATCATATACAATAAAACCAAATAATATTATGATCTATCCAGTTTATACTTGGTGGGTAGAATAGATTTCTAGTTTATGTTGAGCACTTAGGACTTGAACTTAGACCTATACTCAACATTCGTTGATTTTGTTTAGAAGAGAACTGGTCAAATTAATCATTTTACATAAATGTCACTAAAGAAGGTGCTAAGAATCCCTGATTTAGTGGGTTAGTGCAAGATAGTTTGGGTTTGAAAGGATCTACTATTTAAAAGCACTAATTTTAAAAAGTACATTAGTTGAAGTGCGCTAAGCGATTTAACATGGCATTAGCGAAGCTTTAGCAAGGCTTTAACTACATGGATTTAAACAATTTGAATATTGAGCCATGCACAAACTTTACTAAAGCATAGTATCAACAAGTTTAATGCACTTAGATTATTTAAAAGAAATCCAGTTTCTAAATCTACTCTAAGCTCACTTATTAAAGATAATTTGTACATGCATTATTTTAATCATCATTTTACCTGGCGTCTAGTCGAAGGCCAAAAACTCTATTAACATTTATATTCAGTTGCAAAGACTAAAATAAAGTCCTTGGTTCAATTCAATAAATTTTATTTATTAACTAATTTACTCTAGTGAGAGATTTTTTACTTTAGGTTAATTACCAATTATAGTGAAACTAACTTTATGTGATGAAGGAAATGAATCCTCTCTTGAATAGTAGTTCATTATGTACTTATTCATGGCCTTAACATTGTCATCATATCTTATGCTTGATCCTAATCAAAGTAAAGCCTACCCACTCTAGATGGACAAAGCTATAAAGTCTTAAGACTATTATATGTCATTGTGGTCTCATTTAGGACATTGTAATCTCAAGTTTGAAGTTTACCAAATTAAGCAAACAATGCTTGAGTTTGCGGAAATAAGCGATCTCATGCCAGGCATTATGGTCTCATTTTTTGCATGGTGGGATGGCCTTGATTGGTTTCATCAACTGTGATTTTGGGAAAACATGTTCAAGGAAGAGATGCTTTAGAGAAAGATCACTTGGAGGGCGTCGCTATACTGATTTTATGGTAGCACGACCAAGAAATTTTAATTGGAGCCTCAAATAAGTTTCTACTTTCAACAAGTAACAAATTTTTGCAATAGCTATACTTAGTTTATTTCTGTAACGGCCCTGAATTTTGAACAATTTAAACTGAAAATATTTAATTAATTTTAAATATTTGAATGATGGTTTGAATTGGATTTCAAATTATAAGGACGAAATTGGCGATTAAATTTTAGAATTTAATCTATTGGAAGTTGAATAAAAATTTGAATCTTCGATTTTAAGCTGATTAAAAGAAAAAAAATATTTTCGACTGTAACGATTTCGAATTTTGACTTATTTTAAATTGATAACTGATTTAACTCTTGATTTAAAATTGTGAGATTAATTGGTTAATCGATTTGAGTTTTTCCAAATTCAAATAAATTATGTTGTTTATTTATAAAGAGATAGTTTCTTTTATAAATTGTTTTGAGTTAATATCTAGATAATGAAGGAATGACAATTATAAATTGTGCCTAATTGCTGTTGGAATTTTAAACGGTTGAATTCCTCTAAAATTGAGTTATAATTCTTTAATAATTTGATTAAGGAATTAGGTGGGCTTTACAATTTTCTTAGCCCATGGTTTTGCTTAGTGCTGTAATATTATCTAAGGCTATACTCGACCCCCTCTCTATTTTCATTCGTAACACTAAATCTTAAACACACGAAAGAGAGAAAAATGGCGGCCACGATCGTTCGTTCGATTTTTGTTCGTCCTCTTTGCGAATTTAAGGCTCGTTCAATTCGAAGAAACCGACCCTAGAATGCTCGATTTGTCGATCGCGGGTGCTCGCTTCAACAATCAGCTCCTTTCTTCGATTCCACGGCTTCGACTCCAAATTTGTTCAATCTCCGGTCGTTAACGGCTGCCTCGTGTTGCAAAGATGAGTGATTATTTGTCACTCACATTTAATTCAGACTATATCGTTTTTACAACTTGTGAATTCGGGATTACTTGATCTTCGTTTGGATGTTTGAGATAATTATTGATTTCTTCAATTTCTGTATATTCGTTGTTTCTTTGGCTTTGAATGATTTTGTGATTGCCATGGTTTAACGTTTTACTGTTCGAATTACTTGGCCATCACAGTACTGTTCTTCGGGTGAACAATGTTGATTTCGTCCTCTGGTCTATTGCTCACTGACTTTGATTTGAACAACATATTTCTTCTTGATTTGTGACTTTGACTTCTGTCACTTGGAACTGCAGTTGTAAATTATTAATTACTGCTTTGATTGTATTTTATTGAAGTCACCCTGACTTGTACAGTTGAATTGTTTACATGTGTGTTCAAGTCTGCATTTTTTGATATTTATTTCTGTTGGGCTTCATGTAGCTATGTACTCCATTGTCCACTGATCATTTGTTATATATGCCATTCGCTGTTGCCTAGATTGAGTCTTGAATTGCAGACTTGAACCTGTTGTGCACTTCATATTGTGTAGCCACCTGATCATATATGTTAACTGTGTATGCTTGATGTGTACCTTTGATTCTCCTGACTTGAAACTTGATTAACTTAAATGCTTGTTGCCTTCTGCATATACTCTCTGATTTTGAACTGCCCATGCCTCTTTAGTTTTGTTGTATCTGGACTTAATTCATTTGTGATTCTACCATTGTTTCATTTTGGTTTTTCATTTATCGCAGTCTTGCATATAGTCCAACCATTGTTGTCTTGGTTTGAGTCTTGATGCACTTAGGGTCTGATGTACTTGATAGATTTGTATAGCTCCACTTGTAATTGCACTGCCTATGTTATCCTATTGTATTTGCACTTGTATTTAGGTCTGCATTGCTGTTACTGTTATGTTGAAGTCACCTCTGATATCTTGGCCATTCGAATTTGTCCTTCCTGTGATGATTTGGGGTTGTTCGTCATTGACTTCATTGAACAGTGGTTTGTTAATTGCTTTGAGCATTTGGGTCTGCATACATAAGCTTTGATGCTGCTTTGATTTGTATATGAGATGCCATGACACTGTATTATCACCATTATATTGATAATATCTCTGGCCATTTTATTTTGAAACTGCAGATGTTTGATTTCAAATATTTCGTTCTGAAAAAGCAGTATATTTTATTTGTTGCTCTTGCTCGATCCATTGCAGATACACTTGAGCATATTGTAGCTGGTCATTGCATTTGTTATCTTCACTATGACCTGTTTCACTGTCATGTTTGCATTTGAGCTCCTTGATGTTGCACTGCTTCATCATGGCACTTAACCTATTTCGATGTGGGCATTGTCTTGTTAATCATATCTGTACTCTCTTGAGTCTTTATTTGATAGTTGCTTGTAAATACACTAGACTCATTTTGATGGTTGCTGTGCCTTTGGATACCTGTGGTGGCTACATTTTTGTTGCAGTTTGCCCTTGAATCCAAGTAGTGGCCGCAGTTTCATTTTATATAAAATATTACACTTGTTAAAGTGTGCAGCCATGAGTTGTTTGGAAACTTGTTTCTTGAGTTTGCTTGAGTATATGCAAACTATTGCATTTCAACCTTGCCATGTTGCATTAGTTTTATTGCAGTTTTACAACTTTGTATACTTGTGGTGGCTGCAGATTTTTGGTTGCAGTTTTGCCCTTGAATACTTGTGTTGCTGGCTCTGGTCATATTTTTGGGTATACTTGTTTTGGGTTTCACTTGCATGCTCTAACTTGATGGATTATATGCCTATTTCCTGATCATTCATGATTAGTCTTGTTTACTTGATGGCACTTAGCTTGGTATGGTTTATACTTGTGACTTCACTTATAGTTCACTAAACTGCTGTAACAATTACTTATGTATTTATGTGCATTTTTCCTTAAGTGCTGTAGTGTGCGCCTGTACTTTTCTGTACATGTTTGCATAGTGATCACTTCACTTGAATCTGCACTAGCCTTTGAACGTGACTTTGTTGCACTGACTAGTACCATCATTACTTGCTCTTGTAACTTATCTGGGTTATTGAAATTCATTTTTTCCAGGACATGTTCACTACATTCAATTATGAACTGTATTAAGGATACTTTTGATGCTACTGATGTGTCTTGTCACTTCAGTTCGATTCACACAGGGGATCTAGTATCATTGATTTCGAATTATTTTTAGTTGTAACATTGTACCCTGTAACGTGATGGTTTAGGTGGCACCTCTTGCTGTCTTGTTGCAATTCATTTTCATGTGCGGTCATTGTTTCTTGGTAGTCATAATTGATATCACTTTATACTTTTACTATAACCCACTTTACAAAGTAGAAGTATATCACCTGCACATCCATGTGCCTCCTCTGTTGTGTTGTGTTTCCCCTGTGTTGCCATATCTTGGCTGCGTCTGGACTTACCTTTGGTTGATTGCATGTCCACTTCGTTGAAATACTTATTCCAGTGGGCCATGCCTTGTGCACTTGGTCATTTATTGTTGCCCAGATTTTTTCTTGGTTTTGTTGTTAACCTTGGTTTAGCTTCGCAGTTGTGTTGAGTCACTAACTTGACCTCTGCAGCTTCGATTTCTGTTAGTATTCACTGTAGTGATGATTTCACTTGCTGTTGTGGCGAGGCCGTACACGCGTGCGTGTACTGCAGCCACACAGTATTTATTTTAATTGATATTTCTTTTGCTTTTGATCCATTGATCCTTTGCGTATTTCATATGCCGTATTGGCGAGGCAGCGCACGCGTGCGTGTATTGCAGCCAATCAGTTTTGATGTTTTTAAGCAACTTCTCAGTTATTTGAATTGATTTGGTTTAAATTGATGATTTTGTTGTTAAATGCCGTTTAAGCAATTTTGATGTTTTTCTAAATTATCTTCGTAAATAATCCCTTCATCTATCTTCGTCGATAATTTGAAACTACTTATTTATTGTTTAACACTGATAAGTGTTATATTTACCGTTATCCGATTTCTTGTTAAAGGATCGGATAGGTAAATTTATCTTTGACTGTCGTCTAATTGCTATTTAATTATTATTGCTTCTATGCACTAATAACTGAGTTTGAAATAGACTGACCCGTGTATTATTTTCTTTTGAATGTAATACTCGGGTCAGACCGAGTATTTTTCAGCTTGAAGATTTTCAGGCAGCGAAGTTAGAGAGAGAGGGGAAACGCTTCACTTTAGCTTTTCGGAGATTTTTTTTTGTACTTTAAAGAAATATTCCGCTGTATAAAATTTAAATGCATTGTATAAACTCTGATATTTGTATAAAGAAAGAAATTCGTTTATGTGAAATATTATTATTATTCTGTGATTCTGTGGCTGATTCTGTTTAAACTCTATAAACTAAATAACAATCCGTCATTTTGAACGTTTCAAGTTGGTTTAATTACCGGCTGGAAGCGGTCAGAACGGGGGATCGTTACAGAGTGGTATCAGAGCTTTGGTTTATACAAAGCTTAGTTTATGGCGTTTAATATGAATAGTCACTAGAATCACTTTAAAGAAAGCGTTTTTCAAATCTAAAGAAGTATAAATTTGTTTTCTTTGAAAAATAAAAGGTATTTTGAAAATTCAAATCTTTTTCGGAAATTCCCCTCTCTAAATTTAGGTTTGCGATAGTTTCTATTCGGTAAGGTCTCCTTAGATTTGAGTCCCGATCATTCGAAAACCCATTATCGAATTGTTGAGATTTATGGAAAATAAAATATAAGTTAAGTGAATTAATGAATTGATTTAAATCAAATATTTCAAATATCTCCAAAAGTAATAATTGGGAAATAAAATGACATGTCACTTTAGTTATAGCCAAGTGGATCATTGAACTACAACTTGGGAATTTGATTCTGAATTCTTTTGAAAATTGATTTCAAATGTTTTGAAGAACGATTTAGTAAATAAATGGATTATAAGTACTTAACTTATAAATGGACTTTTGGTATATAATTGAGTTGTATAAATTGAATTGAATTAATAAAGGAGATCTATAAATTGAAGTTTTATAAATAGAAATGGAATTTGTAAAGATTGTTTATAAATTCGAAACCAATTGAATTTGATAAATGAAACATAGAAGTTATTAATTAAAGGAGATATATTCGTGATTTTGGACAGCGAATTATCCTTTAAGTTAAATATTGTGATAATAAGAGTTTGGTTAGGAATTATATCCACGATTTTGGACAGTGGATAATTCTGAATTAAATGCGTAGAATATTGAAATTGGTTAACGAAGTATATTCACAATTTTGGACAGTGAATATATTATTAAATAAAACGGATATGTTTTAGGGAAGTGATATTATGAAATGAAGTTAATGGTTTTAAAGATGTTTTAAAATGCATTAAGTATCGAATACATAGATTTCAACATTCATTGTTGAAATAGACGTTTTCGAGAGAAATAAAAGGAAATGGTGGACTATAACACTGTTGTTATAGTAAATGGTTTCCGAAAGAAATGTTTTGTATAGTATTGGGATTTATATATCTATCTTAAATTCAAATCCCTATACTAGTGATTTTGGGTCGTCGTAACAATGTTTTACGCAACATTCGTTTTGACTCAAATAAATGTGTTTAAAAGGACGCTTTCCTTAAAGAATGAAATATATATACTTGATTATGATTTAAGTATATTGAATGTTTTCCAAGTGTTGAAAATAAAATTGATTTGTGAATTACTTATTATTAAATAAGTATGGAAATGTTTTTCCAATATGAAGTGAATGTTTTGAGATTTTATCTTTTAAAGATAAATTGATAATGAATATTAGAAATCGATATGAAAATCGTATATTCATAGATATTTTGGAAATGTAAATTCACTATGGAATTTATAAAAGAAAGGGAAGTGTTTTCGTTTAAGGAAATTGCTTTGAAATTTGTTTTCAAAGATTGAAAGGTGAAAAATGATTTGAAATTTGTTTTCAAATGGTTAAGTGTGGAAAATTATATATATCTTGTAAAGATATTCTTGGGAAATTTGAACAATTAGTTCAACTTGAAATTTGGATGGTCGGTTTGGATTGTATGTCTAACATTGTGAAATGATGACATAGCAATTGATCTCTAATAAATATATATCGGTTTGGTGGCGGAGAATTTATTCTCTTAACTTAACACCCTTCTCTGAGACGTACGAGCTCAGAGGTTATATACCGGTAGACATCAATTATGTGTTGAGAATTGACAATGTAACATGAAATCCAAATCGAGTGTGAAGTCGAAAATATATTGAATTATGAATGTGAATTGGGTTTGAGATAACTTTAAAATTCCAAATCGACTTAGAGGAAAAATTTAAATCGGTAATGAGATGAAAAACTCATGAATCCTCTATTTGTTATGGGTATGAGATATTGAGGTTTTCGGAACTTATATATGAGAATGCAGTAAAATCGAAAACCATCAGTTTAGAAAGTAATTGTTATGGAAAACTTATGTAAGTTTACATAGGTATGATATGTACGAAATGTGAAATGAAGTACTATTTATATATGATATTATGTTTTCTAAACTGAGGATATGGAAAAGTACATTCCATTTGAAATTTGTGAAGGTTGTTGGAACTCGAGATGAGTGTCCATTTGAAAATCGTAGCTACGTAGAATTCCATTAGTTGGATTGACCTTTTGAATTCCATTAGTTGGATTTACCTTTTGAATTCCATTAGTTGGATTGGCCATTTGAATTCCATTAGTTGGAGTGGCCATTTGAATTCCATTAGTTGGAGTGACTAGCGTAATTTGAGGGGCGAGATGCCTACAGATACAAGCGGTTCCACTGGGATAGTGGCGCAACCGCCGTGTAAACTGCAATCTAGATGCCAAAGCGAAATTCGAGGGGCGAGATGCCTATGGTTACAAGCGATTCTACTGGGATAGTAGCGTAACCGCCATGTGGACTGCGATCTATGGCAACAACCATGGCGAAATTCAAGAGAGATGAGAAATCTACGGTTGCAAGCGATTCTACTGGGATAGTAGCGTAACCGCCAGGTAACTGTGATCCATGGGGGAACGTGCTTTCCATATCCATTTTTAAAAGAATTTTTAAAATATTTTCACTGGGAATTGAAGCAAGTATATTTAGTACTTGGAGATTTTTAGTCTTGCGCCTGGCCAGCGTATGCCTAATGTCTGTAAGAACGACAATAGACTTGTTAAATTTCGAGTTAGCAAGTATTTTCAAACTTTAAATAACAAATCAATAGTCTGAAATTAAAATTAGATAAGTCCAACCTAATAAACTAAGGAAGAGGATTTTTGAAACATTTTGAAAGTCCACAGCTTTGGAAAAGATATAATATGCAAATCTAGAAAATGAAGAATTTCAAGTTTAAATCTGAGTTTTGTAAGTCGAAAATTTTGGTAAAAGACTTTTGCGTCTTGGTTGTAGAAATTAATGAACGAAAAGAAATTAATGAACAAAGCTAGTGAGATAAAACAAATGGAATGAATCCAATACTTATTAATTTTTAATAAGATTCGAGCTTGGTAAAATTGTGCAGGGTATAAATATCGGTGAGATTTTAACAATCATTTTTCCTAACTTGTAATTTCGGGACGAAATTCTTTTAAGGAGGGGAGATTGTAAGGCCCTGAATTTTGAACAATTTAAATTGAAAATATTTAATTAATTTTAAATATTTGAATGATGCTTTGAATTGGATTTCAAATTATCAGGATGAAATTGGCGATTAGATTTTAGAATTTAATCTATTGGAAGTTGAATAAAAATTTGAATCTTCAATTTTAAGCTGATTAAAAGAAAAAGAAAAAATATTTTCGACTGTAACGATTCCGAATTTTAATTTATTTTAAATTGATAACTGATTTAACTCTTGATTTAAAATTGTGAGATTAATTGGTTAATCGATTTGAGTTTTTCCAAATTCAAATAAATTATGTTGTTTATTTATAAAGAGATAGTTTCTTTTATAAATTGTTTTGAGTTAATATCTAGATAATGAAGGAATGACAATTATAAATTGTGCCTAATTGCTGTTGGAATTTTAAACGGTTGAATTCCTCTAAAATTGAGTTATAATTCTTAATAATTTGATTAAGGAATTAGGTGGGCTTTACAATTTTCTTAGCCCATGGTTTTGCTTAGTGCTGTAATATTATCTAAGGCTATACTCGACCCCCTCTCTATTTTCATTCGTAACCCTAAATCTTAAACACACGAAAGAGAGAAAAATGGCGGCTACGATCGTTCATTCGATTTTCGTTCGTCCTCTTTGCGAACTTAGGGCTCGTTCAATTCGAAGAAACCGACCCTAGAATGCTCGATTTGTCGATCGCGTGTGCTCGCTTCAACAATCAGCTCCTTTCTTCGATTCCACGGCTTCGACTCCAAATTTGTTCGATCTCCAGTCGTTAACGGCTGCCTCGTGTTGCAAAGGTGAGTGATTATTTGTCACTCACATTTAATTCAGACTATATCGTTTTTACAACTTGTGAATTCGGGATTACTTGATCTTCGTTTGGATGTTTGAGATAATTATTGATTTCTTCAATTTCTGTATATTCGTTGTTTCTTTGGATTTGAATGATTTTGTGATTGCCACGGTTTAACGTTTTACTGCTCGAATTACTTGGCCATCACAGTACTGTTCTTCGGGTGAACAATGTTGATTTCGTCCTCTGGTCTATTGCTCACTGACTTTGATTTGAACAACATATTTCTTCTTGATTTGTGACTTTGACTTCGGTCACTTGGAACTGCAGTTGTAAATTATTAATTACTGCTTTGATTGTATTTTATTGAAGTCACCCTGACTTGTACAGTTGAATTGTTTACATGTGTGTTCAAGTCTGCATTTTTTGATATTTATTTCTGTTGGGCTTCACGTAGCTATGTACTCCATTGTCCACTGATCATTTGTTATATATGCCATTCACTGTTGCCTAGATTGAGTCTTGAATTGCAGAATCGAACCTGTTGTTCACTTTATATTGTGTAGCCACCTGATCATATATGTTAACTGTGTATGCTTGATGTGTACCTTTGATTCTCCTGACTTGAAACTTGATTAACTTATATGCTTGTTGCCTTCTGCATATACTCTCTGATTTTGAACTGCCCATGCCTCTTTAGTTTTGTTGTATCTGGACTTAATCCAGTTGTGATTCTACCATTGTTTCAGTTTGGTTTTTCATTTATCACAGTCTTGCATATATTCCAACCATTGTTGTCTTGGTTTGAGTCTTGATGCACTTAGGGTCTGATGTACTTGATAAATTTGTATAGCTCCACTTGTAATTGCACTGCCTATGTTATCCTATTGTATTTGCACTTGTAGTTAGGTCTGCATTGCTGTTACTGTTATGTTGAAGTCACCTCTGATATCTTGGCCATTCGAATTTGTCCTTCCTGTGATGATTTG
This sequence comes from Allium cepa, assembly GCA_030765085.1. Taxonomy (NCBI): domain Eukaryota; kingdom Viridiplantae; phylum Streptophyta; class Magnoliopsida; order Asparagales; family Amaryllidaceae; genus Allium; species Allium cepa. The sequence goes on along the minus strand of CM060937.1, from coordinate 868,666,756 downwards.
GGGTTGTTCGTCATTGACTTCATTGAACAGTGGTTTGTTAATTGCTTTGAGCATTTGGGTCTGCATATATAAGCTTTGATGCTGCTTTGATTTGTATATGGGATGCCATGACACTGTATTATCACCATTATATTGATAATATCTCTGGCCATTTTATTTTGAAACTGCAGATGTTTGATTTCAAATATTTCATTCTGAAAAAGCAGTATATTTTATTTGTTGCTCTTGCTCGATCCATTGCAGATACACTTGAGCATATTGTAGCTGGTCATTGCATTTGTTATCTGCACTATGACCTGTTTCACTGTCATGTTTGCATTTGAGCTCCTTGATGTTGCACTGCTTCATCATGGCACTTGACCTATTTCGATGTGGGCATTGTCTTGTTAATCATATCTGCACTCTCTTGAGTCTTTATTTGATAGTTGCTTGTAAATACACTAGACTCATTTTGATGGTTGCTGTGCCTTTGGATACCTGTGGTGGCTGCATTTTTGTTGCAGTTTGCCCTTGAATCCAAGTAGTGGCTGCAGTTTCATTTTATATAAAATATTACACTTGTTAAAGTGTGCAGCCATGAGTTGTTTGGAAACTTGTTTCTTGAGTTTGCTTGAGTATATGCAAACTGTTGCATTTCAACCTTGCCATGTTGCATCAGTTTTATTGCAGTTTTACAACTTTGTATACTTGTGGTGGCTGTAGATTTTTGGTTGCAGTTTTGCCCTTGAATACTTGTGTTGTTGGCTCTGGTCATATTTTTGGGTATACTTGTTTTAGGTTTCACTTGCATGCTCTAACTTGATGGATTATATGCCTATTTCCTGATCATTCATGATTAGTCTTGTTTACTTGATGCCACTTAGCTTGGTATGGTTTATACTTGTGACTTCACTTACAGTTCACTAAACTGCTGTATCAATTACTTTTGTATTTATGTGCATTTTTCCTTAAGTGCTGTAGTGTGTGCCTGTACTTTTCTGTACATGTTCGCATAGTGATCACTTCACCTGAATCTGCACTAGCCTTTGAACCTGACTTTGTTGCATTGACTAGTACCATCATTACTTGCTCTTGTAACTTGTCTGGTTTATTGAAATTCATTTTTTCCAGGACATGTTCACTACATTCAATTATGAACTATATTAAGGATACTTTTGATGCTACTGATGTGTTTTGTCACTTCGGTTCGATTCACTCAGGGGATCTAGTATCATTGATTTCGAATTATTTTGAGTTGTAACATTGAACCCTGTAACATGATGGTTTAGGTGGCACCTCTTGCTGTCTTGTTGCAATTCATTTTCATGTGCAGTCTTTGTTTCTTGGTAGTCATAATTGATATCACTTTATACTTTTACTATAACCCACTTTACAAAGTAGAAGTATATCACCTGCACATCCATGTGCCTCCTCTGTTGTGTTGTGTTTCCCCTGTGTTGCCATATCTTGGCTGCGTCTGGACTTACCTTTGGTTGATTGCATGTCCACTTCGTTGAAATACTTATTCCAGTGGGCCATGCCTTGTGCACTTGGTCATTTATTGTTGCCCAGATTTTTTCTTGGTTTTGCTGTTAACCTTGGTTTAGCTTCGCAGTTGTGTTGAGTCACTGACTTGACCTCTGCAGCTTCGATTTCTATTAGTATTCACTGTTGTGATGATTTCACATGCTGTTGTGGCGAGGCCGTACACGCGTGCGTGTACTGCAGCCACACAGTATTTATTTTAATTGATATTTCTTTTGCTTTTGATCCATTGATCCTTTGCGTATTTCACATGCCGTATTGGCGAGGCAGCGCACGCGTGCGTGTACTGCAGCCAATCAGTTTTGATGTTTTTAAGCAACTTCTCAATTATTTGAATTGATTTGGTTTAAATTGATGATTTTGTTGTTAAATGCCGTTTAGGCAATTTTGATGTTTTTCTAAATTATCTTCATAAATAATCCCTTCATCTATCTTCGTTGATAATTTGAAACTACTTATTTATTGTTTAACACTGATAAGTGTTATATTTACCGTTATCCGATTTCTTGTTAAAGGATCGGATAGGTAAATTTATCTTTGACTGTCGTCTAATTGCTATTTAATTATTATTGCTTCTATGCACTAATAACTGAGTTTGAATTAGACTGACCCGTGTATTATTTTCTTTTGAATGTAATACTCGGGTCAGACCGAGTATTTTCCAGCTTGAAGATTTTCAGGCAGCGAAGTTAGAGAGAGGGGGGAAACGCTTCACTTTAGCTTTTCGGAGATTTTTTTTTGTACTTTAAAGAAATATTCCGCTGTATAAAATTTATATGCATTGTATAAACTCTGATATTTGTATAAAAGAAAGAAATTAATTTATGTGAAATATTATTATTATTCTGTGATTCTGTGGCTGATTCTGTTTAAACTCTATAAACTAAATAACAATCCGTCATTTTGAACGTTTCAAGTTGGTTTAATTACTGGCTGGAGGCGGTCAAAACGGGGGATCATTGCAATTTCCTTACTTTTAATGTCCATTTCAAATACAAATACAAGTAGAGAAAATCTTTTTTTACAAAGAGTGCACCAAAGTCGGGATCAAACTAAAAGAGTGATTAATGTTGGTTTTTCCATTTTATTGAATGAATGATGAACACCTAATGGAATGTTGTTTCCTTAAGGACTTTAGTCCTTTATTTATAATATTTAAATAGTATTTAATTTTGAGGAAATTTGAAATTCAAGGACTAAAGAGTATAGTTTTGCTAACTTAATAGTTAAGATTGATCATAAAAATACACACTTAATATATTACTAAAATTGGCATGTATAATTGGTATGCTTGTTATACTAAATCAATTCTTTTTTTATTTTAATTGTTGATCTTCAACCATTAAATGTGGTAAAAAATCAACATTTGGGCACATAAATGTTGATATGGAATATGTTCTTGGCTATTCCAAAAGAGCCTTACGAAAGAGATTAAATAAAAAAATAAAATATTTAGGGCATTTAACTTACATGGAAAGTGTGCATGGATACCGGAGTGATTTTAAATTTGTTGAAGAACTAAATTGAAAATTATCACACTAATATATATATATATATATATATATATATATATATATATATATATATATATGGAGTTAGGGTCTCTAAATTGAAAAAATTCAATTTTTCTGCTAACCCTCTCTCTGAAAGGAAATACAAATGTAGACTTATAGTTTTTAGAAGATCAACTTCATCTCTTTTGGTCTATACCTATCTCTTCATCTTAGTTAATTCATGATTTTAGGTATGTTTCCATAAAATATATTTACTTCTCTTGTATTTTTATGGAAGAAATCAAATATGTTATTTTTTTAATCTAGGTTTTATAACTAATTGATTCAAAGTCCTTCATAATTTCTAACAAATGATACCACAACCACCTATTATTGATTTCATTGAGAATTCATTATTTTTTATTTGGAAATTTCTCTTTTAGTGATATTTGGCTCCCGATCTATTTTTAGCTAGAGATATGGGATTGTATGGATATTCAACTTCAAAACAATATTCTTTCTTGTTATTAATATTTGTAAATCGAGAGATCTAGGATTTGATGAATTTCTGCATCGTTTATGGAACATCTAGAGTAATGTTTATAAATATAAATCTGCGTATTTACTCAGGTTGATTAAGATTACTTTTTTTGATAATATACACAGGTCTTTGTCAGTTTATTGAATTGAAATATTTTATAAATTTGACCATCAATTAGTCTAATATATCGATAGAGATTTGTTTATTACATAAAGTGGATATATATTAGTATACAGTTTTTGTTTTATTATTTAGTTTTATTTGTTTCTTATTTTGGATGATTTGTTAGATATTTTTTAATCTAACCAATTTTTTCTATTTATTTTTTATCAATCCCAAGCGATTTAGATAACTATATGCCACTTTAATACAATTTGATTTAGGTTACATCCATTAACTATTAAAGCAAAGAATTTTATGACTATATTTGTGAAAATTAAAGTAATTTTGGATATGAGAAACAATTGATCTAATTTTAGCTACTAAAATAATAATGGTAGTTGACTACTAGAAACCAATTTTACTAAAGGTTGTGATTTTGGTTTTCTTGTAGAGATATTGATTTCGATCGGATACGCGTTTTGATTGTTTTAATTGACATGTCTATACAATTAGGAATAGAACATATTCATTAAATATTAATTTTAAAAGTTAATGCTTAGATAGGTATAGTGTGAGTTATGAAATAGCCTTTAAATGCATAAATATAGAAAATCAAATCAATATGAGGGATAAAGTAAAAATTGAGGGTTTTACGCTATGTGCATAATTCAATATTTGCAAATTTAAAAATTCAAAGTCAAGTCTTTGGAAAACCTATCACATAGGGTTAACCTTAATTTCTAGTATTAATTAACCTCTATTAGAATAATATCATTTCATCACCCACTATTAGACTCGTATATAATTTTGTTGTTGACTTTAACCATGAAATTTTGGTATGAATCATGTTTAATGTTTATTTATATATAGCTTATACATTGAGTTCTATACGAATATAGGCATGGGATGGATGACAAAGCTTTATGCGAGCTATATGTAGTGAGAGTCACACATATGGTAACAAGATGGTTCATGAATTTAAAATGAATTCAACCGTGAAATTGTTCTGATGTGATCAACTTTTCATAAGCATATTGAATAGCTATAGGCAAATGATTATATAGGGTATGGTAATTATGATACTTTAGCCACTATACCACATAGGCCATAGTGTTTTTCGAACATAGTTTATGAAATCGGTATGCAAATAATAAGAACTAGGAGAAACAAAATAAATACATTGTATAAAAATGAAGCACATACTTTTTTAAAGTACTAACATCATAAAATGAAAACATTTATTTTACAATTATAAAATTAAAACATTACAACGTTAAATACACATTATAATCACAACATAAAATAATACATCACTAGCATGTAAACATAGACATAAGACTAAATGTAATAATGATGGCAACGGTTTACCATTTTTGAATTATGTGTTCGATAGTTGGGATATAATGCATAATTTTTTTTTCATGTTTATTCAATAATATAACCTTGTGTATCAAAATAAATTCACCTATACATCTTCCTCTTCTTCCATCTCCATTTATTCTTCACCTACCTTCTTATATTCTTTTGCTTCTTCGTCTTCCATCTCCACATAATCTTTGGTATTGAAAAGATTATAAGTTAACAAAGTTAGGTTTCGGATTAGTTTTTGATATGACAATCGGGTCTACTTAGTTATTCAAAAGCAAAGTTCTAAATATTCCAAATCATTCTCCCTTGCCTCACTTGTTGTTTTTGAATTTGATTTAGTGAATCTGTTTTTTCATAAGCATATCAAACATACGCTTCATTGAATTCTACATTTTGTTAAGAGATTCGAACATCACAATTTAGATGGTGATTATAGGGAAGAAGATTCTTCCTTAGGCCTTTTGGAGTTACCTAGGTCCATTATAGTTGAGTTTTAGAGTTTTGTTCAAGAAGAATACTGGAATTATGACTCCATCCATGAATTTGTTAATTACTAAATAAAAAATTAAAGTGAAATGCAATTTTTCAACAATGTTCAGTATGTCTATATACTTTCTATGCATATGCCGACATACATCTCTTAAAAATGTCTATTTTGTAAAAAAATTATGTCTCTTTATATGTGTAAATATTGAAGTTCTTGTTTTAAATCTTCCTAAATAAGCATAGACTTAACTCTCTTCCTAATTTAGTAAATAAATTTTTTATTATGGTCATGATAAAATATCAACCACTTTAGTTTTGGTACTTGTACAATCTAAAGTTATGTTGCCTTTACTTATCTATTAAGAAAGGATATTTTATATCTATATATTTTTATTCCAGCATGATTTGTAAAAATTTTAAGATAAATTTATAGAACTTTTATTTTCACAATATGTTAGTAGTTGTTTAACAGTTAATCCATATATCTTTAGTTTTTTTTACACATATACTTTCAAGATCATTAAATGATATTAGTCGGTAAACTCAAGGTGTATTGTTGTTGAAGTAAATATTATTCAATTATTGCACATCAGTCCAACATTCAATTTTTTTTAAATAGTAAAGTATTGTCTTTTCACATGTTTAATAGCAGAGACACGTCATAAAGATGATGAAATGCAAAATGAAAAGAGTGAATTATCCATAAAGCAAAAACCCTAAGTTAAGAAGAAAAACTATGCAAGATAAATTTATCATCTTCACTTTTCATGTCCAAAATTAATTGCTTACATAGGTACAAAAGTTACTTTGTTATATTTTGTACTAACTATTTTGTGTTGTTAATATATCGTTATATTAGTACAAAAATTTGGCATCATTTGTGATTTTAGCATTTATTTCAATCCGTTTCATATAACCTAGCTATCAGCGATATAGTCAATTATTGCAACATACAGCTAATTTTGTGTAACGTCCTTCCATTTGTTTATTTTAATATGATTTTGGCTTTCCGTTTTAAAAATAAATGAAAGAATGGTTTTTGGCTTATTTTTAACCAATTTTGTTGAATATTTATTAGGATTCAATTTTTTTTGTATCAAAATTTGTGATAACCTGAATTTTCTGGACACCTGTAGTTGATAATATAATCGGGTTAATTAATAGAAATATTGAGTTATAGATTGAACAAATGAATATAATTAAGTAAATATTTATGTTTGTAATTGTGTTGTGTGTGTATATATATATACACATAAATTTTAAATAAAGTTAATATTTTTAAATTTAATTTTTGTTTGTTTAAAATTAATATATATATATATATATATATTTGAGTTGATTTTAAATTAGAATTATTATATAAAAATGGAATTTGAATTTGTAAAAATAGTATGTATTCATCAATTGGATTTTTAATTTTAATTTGAAAATTTAATTTGAATTTGAATATTTTAAATTGAAGTCAAGATATATATATATATATATATCTTAAATTTATATTTTGATTCTAAAATGTGTTTTATTTGATTTTATGGAAAACATAAATTGTTTGTATTATCTTCTTTTTAAAGAAATTTATTTATATAAATTAGAATATGTATATATAAATTAGAAAATTAGTTACAAAAGCATTTATTAAATTAGAACTGTATTAACTAATTAGGATATTTATATAAAAGCTTTTTTTTAAATCAATTTAAAAATAAATAAAAATATACAAATACATGTGTTATCATATAAATTTACTTGATAACAAGTGTTAAAGAAACTAAATGTGATAAGGGACAAGTGTCACCCCTTTAGTTTATTTTTCTTAATTTTTATAAAATCATAAATTAGATTATGTAAGTGTACATCTTTCATACTTATTTCTTTTTCTAATATTAATTCTATACTCAAGAAAAAAAATTCAACCTGATCTACCCTACAAGCCATAAAGAAAATCAGTAAGCAATCTTCTGCCTAAATTTCAAGCTGCCGCAAAACTAAATTCAAGCCAAAATCAAGTCCTGTAGCAAATCCTCAAGTAACCTGTAAATTTCTTCAACAAGATCAATCAAAGTTTCATTTTCAAATGCAACCTGACTCAAGACATCTCAGTTTCCAAGCTTTCCAGTGTTTAAATTGAAAGCCGTAACAAGTTTTACAAGTTTCAAAGGGGATCAATAATTCAGTTTTCAAGGAAATCAAGGCTCTGCGCAATTTTCTTTTAGGTGAGTAAACCTTTGAACTAAAATTTATGTATCAAATAGGAGTTGCATATGAATTACTGTGATTGATGATAGATCTGCATGGATGTTTATATGTGTGCTAATGTGTGTTTATAGGGTATGTTTATCTGTTGATTTTAAGGCATTTCTGTTCTCATCCTAAGTCTCTACTTTATAATCTGTAAAATGAATCACCTTCAGATGGATGCATGAGTTAATGGTTGAAGTAAAACTTTTGATCTATGATTAAAAAAGGGTTTGCATGATGGTTTTAGGATTTCAAATCATGTTTAAATGTATGTAGTTGCTGTGCATGTCTGAAAATTAGACAAAGGAAATTGTCGTTTTCTTTTTCTTTCAGAATTACAGGTTCTGATTTGTAGAAAAAAAAATCAATCATTTCCCAAATTCTCTAATTCATTTCAGACAATAGAATCTAACTAAAGATGTTAGTTTAATAAGATTCAAATTTTAAACTAATTCAAAGTTAAACAAAGGAAAATCTGGAGGAATTTAAATTGCAGTCAAATTTTAAAATATGTTGAAATTCAAACATTATTGTTTATGGTTTCCAGATTGTAACTTGAATCTATCTAGGAAGCCATGATTTTTAAAACAAAAATCAAAATTTTATATTAAGCATTTAGGTCGTATTTTGGGTTTTACTGGAAGTATTATTTGAGGTTACCACTGGCGATAGAGGGGTAAGGAGGTCTCGGGGTTTTTGTATAAAGCATAAAGACCATGAATGTTGGGAAAAATGGTGGCGGAGGCGATTATAAACTGCGCCGTCGGCGGGGTGACGTTTTTGGTTTTAACCCTAATTATTGTCGAGACTGCAAAAGTGGGAACTGCGTCATTCCTAAGGCATCGAGTCGCATGGATTTTGGGTGATGGTTGCATCGATGATGCGTGGAGCCAAGGCTAGAATCGTAGTAAATTCTGGTGAACGACGGCGTGGATTCGAGATCTTTTTCTGGTGATGTTGGTTCCCTGTTTTCATCTGCACTACTCGATTTTGTTCGAGGCTCGTGCTTACGTTTTGGTGATTGAAATGGGTTGCTTCGATGAAGTTGGACATGGAGGAAGGTTTATCGATGATCGGAGGAGGCGTTGGCATTGGTGTACTTGCACCAGTGAAATTAAGTCTGAATTGATGGTTGTTTGAGGAAGACGTTGTGTCCTCGAGTCTGCTTCGAGTAAGTCTGGGTTTTGCCTCGAAGTGGGAAGTTTCGCATGTGACTCGGACAAACTATGAAAGGACTCGGGTTTGGTTCCAAAGTGAACCCGAAGTAGGGCTTACAGTTTTTTTTAAGAATAGTTCAAATTTAAGTAATCAGGTTCTATGATTTTTTTTAAAAAAAGATTTATTACTTGGTGTAGTAGTGTTATTATTACTGGCTTTAGAAGTTGTATAATAGGTTTTACTTAAAATAAATTGATTCTTAAGTTTATTTAAAACTTAATTAAAGTATGTAATTAAGAAATAAATTTAAAAGATTAAGATATGTATTATCAAAGATTAAGTGATAAATTAGGACAAATGGGTCTTGTTTTGGTAAATCAAGGACTATGGTGATTAAAAATTAATAAAATTAAGAAAATTTAAAGAGAAATTAAGTTATTAATGATTAAGGATTTATAATTATGGGTTATAAATTAATTAATTTGAGATTAATTAATTGGTAATTAGTGATCAATCAATGTAAGTAATTATAGCTTAAATTCTTAAATAGTTAACTACTTAATGTAAGCAATTTAAGGATAATTTGATAGGAATTAACTAATTTAATTATGAATAAAAGGTTAAATTAATTAATGATTAGAGACTAATTAATTAAGAATTGACAACCAAAGGAATAATTACTAGATGAAAGTAATTTATTGAAATTTACTTAATGGAGGTAATTAAGGATTAAATACTTGGTGTAATTTATTATAGAATTGATTTATCAAGAATATATTAATTTCGGATTAATTAATTAAAGGATTGATTGATTTAGGAAATTAATTAAAGGTTAGATAATTGATGGGTATGATTAATTAAAGGATAGATAATCAATGTAGGTGATTATAAGATAATTAATTTGAGTAATTAACTAAGGATAATGTGATTAATGTGAATATGTGAGGATTAATTAATTTGCATTATTAATTAACGCTAATTACTTAATGTAATCAAAGGGGATAATAAGGGATGATTAATTAATGGTTTGTAATTAATGTTAAGTAAGCAGGACTAAATGATTTAAGGAATTTATTTAAATTAATTAGTATGATGTGGTTAATTAATCTCGCTTAAAGATAATTGAGTGATATTGAAATGCCTTGGGTTTGATACCTCTGATATGAGATGCTGTGTGATATGTTATGTTGGATTAAAACTGAGATGATATGGTTTGTCTATCCATGATGAACGACAATGTAAACATGTAATTCTGGATAAAAGAAATTGTTTAGACTTAAATAATTGTTAGGAATGACATTGAAATCGAAGAGACCGGGGTCGGGCATCAGTAAATACCCGAAACCACTTCGAATTGTAATCTAAATTGGGTCTTTATGAATGTGATTAAATTATTGGGATTAATAGACTGAAATGAAATAAATGATGTAAGCATGGTCATTTAATCTAAGTAGTGATGCATTGTTATGATTATAAGTTGTGATTGACTATGATAAGTAAGAACTTGTAAAGATACGAGTTACCCGGGTTTTAAATAAGTTTATTGCATTGGTATTTTCATGTTGGATGGGTTTACTCATGCTGGTTTCCAGCCTGACCCGGGTGTTACATTGATGTAATGCTCGGGTCAGACCGAGTATTACAGATTTGCAGGTAAGGACGTTCTGGAGCTCAGGAGGAGAGCTGAAGAACAGGAACGTATAGAGTATTTATCCGCTGTGATATATATTATTATTTATCTAGGAAATGTTGTTTAAAACTGTCCGGTGTTGTGAAATTGTTGTAACTATGATGTATAAATGTAAATGTACTGATACGGTTCTTCTTTGTAAACTGTTATTTTATTTGCTATTATATTCTATCCGCTACGAATGTGAGATTGTGTGTTTCTTTTCTGTTTATTTTTTTTCTCTCTTTCTTCTTTTCTCTAACTATCTGGAAATTTCGGGATCGAAAATTTCGGGTCGTTACAAAATTGTTAAGAGGTTGGGCTAAGCTTATGAAATTGACATATCAAAGAATTGAAATATTGATTTTCATATGATTTTTCGATATTGCGTTAACTTATCTCAAATATTTATTGCTATATATATATATATATATTACAACACTTAAAATTAAAATAATATTTTTTATTTATTAATGGTACTTAAATTGTTATTTGGTTTAAACTTTGTTATTGGTTTCCTTATTTCTAATCACACAATGACTCCCACTCAAAATACACTTCTCTGATCGGTTTAAGGAGAAAAATTCATTATGCCCTACAAAATTATATGCTCATTCAAAACAAATATATCATCACTGTAAGATAATTGTTTCTCAAATGATCAATGGTATAATAACTTCACAAATTTATTTGTTCATTCCTCTTTCAAAAAATATTCTATTTATGAAATTATATAAAGTCTATAGACACTGAATAGATTTATTCTACTCATTCAATTTTGAAGATTTTATAAGAATCAGTAATTTATTATAAAGTATGTTTTAATTTTTTTTTTCTATAAAACAAGATTGTATGAAGTGTCTATAGAACTTTAGTATAATAATGTTAGGTTGTTACTTTTATTTAATGAAGTTACATTTGTCTTTACTAGTTTAACTTAAACTATCACTATTGTGTGATGATTGTCTTCAATTATACTTTCAAGATTGAAAATTAAATGCATCAACGAGTTTATTTTTTGAAGTTATTGAAGTAAATATTGTTATCAAGCACTGATACTCTATCTAGTAGTTAAGAAATATCTTTTCTCTGTGTGAATACATCATAAAAATGATAAAATTCAACATGAACTAAGTTAATTGTTCGTAAAGCAACAACTTATAAGCTAATATGAGAAGCTATGCAATTTGGAAAAGGATAAATTTATCATCTTAACATTGGGTCCTAAAAATTAATCCCTGTGTAGGTGCGTAAAATAACTTTATTTTTCTTCATGCCCATTATTTTGTATTGTTAAATATTTGAAATCAATGGTGACTTTAGTATTTAAATTACTCCATTTCACACATCACTAATACAAATGATGTCATTGATGCCTATGCCATAACATTAATTTCACATAACTTCCAGCCAATTGTCTAGTTAAATTTTATTTGAACTTTCCATTCTAAAAAGATAAAGAGTGGTTTTAGGGTCACTGTCAACTCATGTTGTTTAATTCTTCGTATGGATTAACTATTTTGTTTCTGTTTAAAATTTTGTAGGTTTAGGATAGGTTAATGGAAACTAAAATTCATAGATTTAAAAGATTAATTTTCAAATGATTTTTCATTTTTGTGCTAACTTATCTCTATTTTTTATTACAACATATTATATTATAACACTGGAACAAATAAATATTATTGGCTTGTTTTTTGTTGAGGATTGACTTTATTATTTGTATATAAGTTGTTACAAGGTTAAAAATGTGGTCTCTTTATTTCTTATATATCAGTCACTCTAACTCAAAATACTCTTATCATATTAGTTTATAGGAAAATTCATTTAGTTCAATAAAATCAAATATGCTCATTTTGAACCAAATACATTTCCATTGTAAGATATCAGTTTCTCAAATGGGTACTAATAACTTCATAGTCTAATTTATTTTTTCCTCTTTTCCCAATATATTTTACTTATTATATTAATGTAAAAGATAATTTATGACCATTTCTACGCTTACTTCTTATTTGATCTGAAGTCATACACTCATTTGTTGCTTATTTGGAGAATTAATTTATAAATACCCCCTACATTTTTTCCGTAATATTGACATTCGAAGCCCTTTTGTTTGGTACTATTCAACATTTATCTTTTCATAATCATCTCCTTAATGTGCACTATTAAAGAAAACATAATTGATTAGTTGTCCATTGTTAATCATTTTTCACACCATGAAGAACCCTCTTTGTGTACCATACATATTTCATTCCTTAATTTTAAATGAAGATCATTTGCTTATGATTCTATATTTGTAATGCCTCTTGTATCTTAGATTCATTTCAACTACCACACTCTTTGCATCACTTCCTCAACCTACAACCAAGTAAATTTTATCCTAATTTTGCTGTCCTTATGGTCATCAAGCTAATTGAGCAAATATTTTGTAATTCGCTTGTTTATTGTAATCTTTAATCTTAAAGGATACTTGATTTAGTGGCTTTGCATCAACATTCCAAAAGTAATTACTTTCTAGTACACCTCTGCTCTTCTCATCGTTAGTGGTACAATTATTTTGATTTTTTGTTTGTTTCATTTTATTTTAATTTAAATGTGTATAGCTGCTAGATTATTCATTAGAATATGAAAATATTTTTTTTATCCTTAACTAAAGTTTGTATATTATATGTTTATTGGCTTTATTGTACCTTCATATTATGGAATTTGTTCATTTATTCCAAGTAGAAATTTTGCTTATTATCCTTTTCAATTTGGCTAATAGTTAGAATAAAGGACTTATTTATTCATAAAGCAAGATGCTTGGAGAAACCTTTTTATTGAAAAATAACTTCCATTTAAGTTTTTAGAGTACAAGTTTTTTGTTTTTTTCCATGCTCGTGCTTAAGAGTCAACCCACCACTCTTGGAGTTAATATTGTTTTTTTTCATTGCACTAATAGAGAGTTGGTATTTAATAGTCTCAACTTTTTCACTATTTATATAATCGATAATTAGGTTGCAACTGTTTCATGGTTCTTTATTAGATGGAGATATAAAAATTGTAGACGAACACATTTCTTACTTACTAGCTAGTTACCTTTAGTTCTTATTATGATCCTCTATAACATGGAATTCTTACAAAGTTACAAATGCATTGCATATGGTATTAAATAGACTGTTGCTCTCTCTAAATTTTTGTAAATTTAATAAAATTAATGATTGTAAAATGGCCTAATTAACAAATTTTTGTCATAAAAATGTCACTAATCTCTTGGGTTTGAGGTATAGTTTTAAAGAAGCATAGTCTTCTTTATTTACCAAAGACTACCTATAATTTACACCGATATAAGCATGCATTAATAGCACTCAAATGGTTCTCTAATAAATATTTCTGATGTACTTTTATTTACATAACAGGTAGTCTTTAGTTGAGAAAGAAGACCATGTATCTCAAATCTAAGAGATTTGAGATTTATAATTAAATTAGTTAGTCAAGCGTTTTTATAATCATTGGTCTTATTAAATATATTAATCAAATTTGTGGGAGAACAATAGTCTATGTAAAATCTTACATGAATACATTTGTAAATTTGTAGGAATATAGAATATGAAGAATCACAAATAAGAGCAAAGTGAACTAGCTGGTCGGGGGAAATGTTTCCATGTACAAGATTGATATCTACACTTAATAAAACCCAGGAAAAGGTTGCAACCCAATTGTTGATTATATGAGAAATGAAAAGGCAAAGACTGTTAAATGCCAACCCTCTAGTAGTACTATGGAAGAAAAAAATTAACGTTGATTCCAATAGTAGCAAGTTACTTCTTGAAATACAAGCATGGAAAAACATAAGGACTATACTCTATATATTACAAAGATAAGTAATTTACTAACTGTAGATATCTTACCATTTAACTTTTCAGTTGAACTACAAATGATGCCTTGGATCTATAAATAATATGCTTTGTTGCATTTTACTATATTCTATTTCACTTTGTGGCGTATAATAATGATCTCCCCCATTCAAGCAAAACAAATGGCATGCTAACTTATGTAATTTTTTACATAATGATATACTTTTATAGGTCAAAATAATATTGATTCTCTTCACAAAGGAGCGTTGGAATAAGTCAACATGATGAGGGCACATATATTAATATCTTATTATATGTGTTATGTTTATACTAAGTATAATTAAGTAGTAACAATTTGTAATTTCATATCAAAGGATTATAAAATATTACTTTCAAATTCAAATTGGATCATATGTTGTTACGGCTTTGGGATATGTTAAATATTGACATTTGGGATGCTTAGCAATTTTATCAGATGATATTGACCCTCGATACTTTTAAGACCTATAACTTTTGAAAGTAGCTAAATTACAATCATAAACCACATCCAAAGGTGAGATATGATGGTTTCTCTTAGACTTGAGTGGTTGCAATAGATTTTTGGCTATATAATTAATGAGATATAGCTATTTTAAGCTTTATAGTTTCTATACAAATTAACAAGTGATTAACTTAAGCCTAGATTAGACACATTAACCCATTTCAACATTTGTGCCTAATTAACTTGGTAGGACATCCCTTTATAATTATCGTACTTCCCGAGAAAACTGTTCTACACCTCGGGTAACTGTCTCCTTAATTAAAAACATCATAAATCCTTATTTAGCCAAATTGAGTGATTAAGATGGTAGCTAGTGAAGAAAACCATTGGGTCTTGGGGTTGTTGCTTTAGGATGTTTGCAAATCATTTTCTTGAATATTTCTACCTTGATTCTTGTGCAAGCAGTATTTTAGGTGAATGCTTTGTGTCTCTCACTATACTATGGCTGCTAATATAGTATTAAAATCTGTTCTTAGGATGCTTTCAAATGTTTAAACTTATTTTATTATCATTCTAAACCAACATTGACTTTCAAACGAATTTAAAAGATTAAGTGTTGATTTTATCTCTTATTGGGTGTTTGATCAAATCGATAACCGATTCTTAGATGGGTTGTTTTGGATTGTATATATATTTAATTCTTATCTTAATGATTGACATGCTATATGTAAGTCATTTAATGCTTGTAATGCCTTATTTTAATGCTCATTGATTCGTTTGAATGTTCGGAGTGCTAGATGTACACTATAGGAAACCAATCATTAGCGTTCAAAATTTGATGACTAGTGGAGGAAGGTTTGAGGTGATGGGGAGATGCTACAGTTTTGATCGCATGAAATGTAGATTCCACGAGACGAAGTTATGACCAAATGGAAAAGTAGTTGGTGGTGAAGTGGCGACCTTTGAATGGTTTTGGGGTGCAAGTGTTTGGATTTCAGGGTAGCACCGCTTCGGCTTTGTGATAAGGCATGGGAAACACCAGGATAGATTTAAAGAAATGTAAGGAGAAGGGAAATCTTAAATGGTTTGGTGCAACTGTCGAATAATTAGATGTTGACACTTGACTTCTGGGCTTAAGCATCATTTCATCGAGCTTGGAGGGATTTTGCATTGGGCATAGGTTTAATAATGAAAGCTTTTGGCCACTTAAACACTTAGCTAAATTTGGCCAACTATTGGCCATTTATTGTCGTTGTCGATCACGTGCGTTGTGATCGATATTGATCAATATGTTGTTGTGGATTTTTACATGATATTTGAGCAGCATGCAAGGGATGATTCACTAATGTTCTAGATGACTATTTTAATGCATATGACTGACAACGATCGAAAAGGAATGACATGAGTTTTGGATGAGAAAACTAAAGATGTAATTTTTGGATCAATGAAGGGTATTAGAGTGATGGCTTTGAAACTAGCATAGTGAGATTATATGGTTTTGAGATGTGTCTAGAGAATTTTAGGACTTTCACTTATCGATGAAGGAACTGCTTTGGTCTAGTACCTAGAGTGAGAAGTGTGTGTAAGACTTAGTGATGGTTCGAGGAAGCATGTCCGACAATGTGAAGTAATGGAGTAGAACGAGATATGTTCTACTATCGAGTCATGTGCTTAGAATTTTTTGATTATTCTTTATTTTTTTTTCATTTTATACTGTAAGGTTATGTTAGGACGTTGACCTGTATACCCTGGACCTTGGTGATGGTCTAGGCAACCTTGATGATGGCAGTAACTTAGTGATTATTTAGTTATATTATATTGTTGAAAGCACCTTAGTGACTACAGTACATTTGTTCTACTATCAAGATATGCTAGTTATATTATTGATTTTTTAATTATTTTGATGTTTTAGATATGATAGGCCTTGATTGGACTGTTTATTATTGATTATTTTATGTAATTCATGCTCAGAAAAAGTCAAGTCGATTATTGGATGTTTAGTTATAAAAATAATGAACTTGAATGGAATAAAAATAATTAATTAAAATAAAAGGGATGAAATTGTGTAATAATAGGAAAACTATAT
Organism: Allium cepa; assembly: GCA_030765085.1. Taxonomy (NCBI): domain Eukaryota; kingdom Viridiplantae; phylum Streptophyta; class Magnoliopsida; order Asparagales; family Amaryllidaceae; genus Allium; species Allium cepa. Next base: position 868,649,777 of record CM060937.1, on the reverse strand, counting down.
AAATAAATGAAAATGTGGTTATTTATTTATTTATTTTAGTATGATATTTATAGTGGTTTAATTAATTAAATGGAAAAAGTAAGATTTATTAAATAATAATAATATGACTTTATGTATTTTCTAGAGGAAATTATGATTATTACCAAATAACATTATTTAGTTGTAGTGGTTGGAATGATGTTATTGTTCTCATGTGCTTACAAGTTTTTTGATGTAGTGAAGAGAAGAAAAGAAAACTGCATGGGCCAGATCCCAAACGGGGTATGCAAACAGTCTTTTTCTATGCGATAGACATTGAATCCCCTCGGTTAAGCTGGGGTATATGGGAATTAGTACACTCAGAAAGCCCGTTGGACATTATTTTCCTCTGTGTATTTGTAAAGGCTATAGGTTGGAGTGAAGAATAAAGCAAGTTCAAGATTTAGGTCATATCTATAGGATGTTAAGTTGGTATTTTTCTTCTGCACCTTGAATAGATTCTTTATTTATCCAATGGTGTGATTAATATATTTTATTATATGTAATTTGATGTCTTATATCTTTAATGAAGTCAGGAATCTGATACACATAATTTCATTCCTCTGTGAGGTTTATCATTTTGCCCATATTTGCTTTGGATTTTAAAATTGTAAGAGTTATGGCCCATTGTTTTTAATGTATAATATTGGTGCACAAGCTTATTTTGATGGTGTTTCACAGTAATTTTAGATGTTAGAAACAGTGGATCTATAAACCTAGTACCAAAGCCTAGGATTAGTGATTCTTTGACCCTTGGGTGGTTTTGAACATTTAAGGTAGGATAATTTATACCTTAGGTTGGTTTAGAATAAAGGACGAGAGAGCGTTTTGATCGTTGATTATACGCTTTGTGTGTACCCGTTGTTTGTGTAACCACTATTACCTTACTGTATAACGGTGTCTATTTATTAAGCCCTATGTATGGAAGAGAAATACCATAAGGGTGGGGTAGGATGAACACTTCTAGGAGGAATTAAGGGATGGTTATAATTTAAATGATACACAAACGATGTTAAAATTATAATTGGAACCCAACCTCAACAAATGAGAATATGTTTTAGTTTTAAAGTTTAAAAATTTGTATTTTACCAAATAATTATAAATATACATTTTTTATTTAAAAGATATTTTATTGAAAAAATGTATATTTTTTAACACAAAGTGAGTGTTGAATATTTTACATGTATAAATGTAGAGTATTTAATATGAGGAATAAAATATATTATTTTTGTAGATGGATGTTCATTTTGAATATTTGAAATATGTATGTATATATTTTGGTGGAAATTATTTTCATGGAAATATTTTTGTTGAATTTATTTTGACTTAGAAACATCCATTGAAAAATTTAAATTATACACCCACACACACATATGAAGAGTTTTTTATAAAAGTATTATGATTTGAAATGCTTTATTAAAAAATATTTTAGAAATAGATGATTGTAAAAAAAATTTATTTGATGAGAGTGAAAAGTTTTTGTTGAAAATTAACTTAAAATAAAAATTGAAAGATTTGTCGAGTATTTATCTAAAAGTTGTGTGGTGGAAAGATTATTTTGATACAAGTATCATAGTTCGAAAATATTAGTTAAAAATACCTTATTGAGAATATTTGGTGAGTATTCTTATTTCAAAAAAGAGAAATGCCTTGATTAACGCATTATTTATGATAAACATTATATGATTTAAAGATGATTTATTTTAACTTTTGTTTTATAGTAAAGCTGATTTTTGGAAAGGTATTGATAATGGAAGTACATATTGAGGAGTTGTTTTATCGGTTGATGTCTTTAAAAATATTTTAATTGGAATATTTTGAGAAATACTTTTTTTAGTAAGGTGCATGAGAAACATCTTTATTTGAGTGAAATATTTATCCAAAGAGTCTTTGATCTTGAAAACTTCTATTTGAATGCTAATTTTTGGTGGTAGAAACCTTTATTTATAAGGTACACTTTGGTAAATGGTGCTCGAGAAGGTAACTTTTTGTTAAATGATTTGTTGTACAAACGGCTAATTCTAAAAATGTTTTATTATCATATGTTTGAAAATATATTATGGAGTAAAGATATAGTATAAAGCATCTAGTTTTGAAATACTTTAAGGAAATATTCTAAATGGATGAGAACAATTTGATTTAGAAGTAAATAGTTGAAAATGTAAACTGTTTAGTTTGGAAAAATAAATTTGGAAGGTTTTTATTGAAAGATGTTTTATTAGAAATATATAATCTGGAAAACTCTATTTGAAGACTTTAAGATTGGACACGGTGATAAAAGTGTGAGATGATGGAGCAAGATGAGTTTGAGTTTGCCCAACACCCATTAGGTTATCTTACGATTGCCATATGTGACTTTGATTTAGAAGTTTTAGGGATGTCTAGTGTAACGACCCGAAATTTTCGACCTCGAGAATTCGACACTAATAAGTTCATGGAAATTGTGCTGAGCAATCGAACGTGGGAAATTTCCGATTGTTAGAGAAAAGAAGAAGAAGGTAGAAGAATTAGAGAAAACAACAACATCTCACATTCGCCGTAGATTAAATATAATATCAAACAATAGCATTTATACAAAGAAAGCAGTAATTGTCAATTTTACATTCAACACATCAAAGTACAACATACACACATAAACTGGACAGTTCTAGTTAACTTTTCTCAGAAATAAAAACAATACATAGCAGAATAACTCCATACGTTCCTGCCTGCCTTCCTTCTCGCCACCTGAGCTCCAGAACGTTTCAACCTAAAAAGCTATAATACTCGGTCTGACCCGAGTATTACAATTAAGTAACACCCAGGTCAGGCTGGAAACTAGCATGAGTAAACTCAAATAATTTGAAATACTAAGCTATAAAACTTATATGAAACCAGGGTAAATCGTACTTCCCTACGAGTTCTTAACTTGTTATGGTCAATTGCTTATCTTACAAAACAATATCCAGTAAGATAAGTGATTGACCATAACAAGTTAAGAACTCCTAGAGAAGTATGAGTTACCCTGGTTTCATATAAGTTTTATAGCTTAGTATTTCAAATTATTTGAGTTTACCCACGCTGGTTTCCAGCCTGACCCGGGTGTTACGTGATTGTGATACTCGGGTTAGACCGAGTATTAAAGCTTTTCAGGTTCGAACGTTCTAGAGCTCAGGTGGCGAGATAGAAGGCGGGAACGTATGGATTTATTCTACTGTGTATTGTTTGTATTTGGGACAAGTTAATTATAACTGTCCAGTTTATGTCTGTATGATTGCACTCTGATGTATTGAATGTAAAATTGATAATTACTGCTTTCTTTGTATAAATGCTATTATTTGATATTATATTTAATCCGCTGCAAATGTGAGATGCCATTGTTTTATCTTGTTCTTCTACCTTCTTCTTCTTTTCTCTAACAATCTGAAATTTTTGACATTCGATTGCACAGCACTTTTTCCATGAACGTAAATAGTGTCGAATTCTCGAGGTCGTATATTTTAGATCGTTACATTTTGGTATCAGAGCAGAAGATTAAGCGAGAACCTTGGCTCTGGTGGGTTTACTCATTAAGGATAGGGTGGGTAGCACCCTAGAATGAGTTGAGTGTATGTATGTGTGTGTGTGTTTAAGAGCGTACTTGTTATTTTCTTATATAAAGATTTTAAAAATGGATGATTCTTATATAAGTTTATATTTTGATATGTAAAGAAATAATTTTTCTAATTGGTTGTTGAATTATTGAAATTAAATATAATAATAAGAATTAAATGGTAATAGAAATACAACCAAGCAAGAATTGGATAATATTAACAATACAAATAAGATAAGCTAGAAATGGATTTAAACCAGAGAATAAAATTCTGAAATTTGTAAGAGTGTTTTCAGAATGCTGAATTAAGTTACCCTGGTATTATATCCAATAAATTATGAGAGAATATATAGTGAATTGGTTTCCAGTTATGAAAACCTTGGTGATTATCCTAAAATGTTTGTTGTATCTTGATAATGGAATGTTTGATAATGATTAAACAGAATGAAATGTTTAAGGAAGTAACAATTTAGAAAAGTATGACCCGTAAATTTGAATACATTTGAATTGTGAAATTTTAAATCTAAGTCCAAAAAATTTAAATTGTTTTAAAAGTGGTAAAAGATATAATGAACAATAATTTAAAAGTAGAGATCTAATTTTAAAACAAGAGTTGTTTTAAAAAAAATTAAAAAGAATTTGTTTCGAAATTAAAAACCAAGAGTGGTTTAAAATTTAAAGTATGACTTGAAGTGCAAAAGAAATGAATATGTATATATGTGGGATATACATAATATCAAAGACGATTTGAAAGAAACTTTAAATGTTGAAGTTTTCCTTGGAATGTGATGTGAAAACCTAAAGTGAAATAAGTTTTTGAACTTATAAATGAGAAGGGATATTGATAAGAAGTTTAAAATTTGAAATGGAGAATTCAAATTTAGTAAGATTAACTGGATTAAACGTATTGAATTTAACTTAGGGGAAGATAAATAAGTTTAGAACAAACAACCTGAATTGGAAATTTTAAGATGAAATTTAAGATTTAACTTAGGAAGTTAAATGGGTTGGTTTGAAATGGGAGTTATGTGTGATCTCAAAACGGGTTTGAGATTTGGAAATGGGTAATGGATGATATGGATGGGTGTTTTGAAATAATTTGGATGTTTTTTTATTTTAACTTATCCTGATATCATCATGTTGTTATTTATAATCTATGAAACTGAAAACTAGATTATTTTAAATAAATTAAGAAATAAATTGGGGTAATATACATCCATTACTGAAATAAAATGGAAATCAAACTTTATTTTAGAACTATTTTGATTTTTTAAGTGAAATTGTAATTATGAAAAGGGAATCATTTTGAACTTAAGATTTAAATGTTTAAAAAATTGAACTTGCAAACTGAAATTGTTTAAGAAGTGGTTTCAAAGTTGGAAGATAAGGATAGGTGATAATTTGGATTTTTGAAGATCTAACTGTCTAAAAAGTTTTGAACTCTTATTTGAACTTTGAAATAAGTTAAGTAAAGGCAATTTAAAATGGAATTTTGAAATTTGGATTCAAAATTAAATGGTTTAAAGATTTAAGTGGTTAAATTATAAGTAAAGGTTTTAAAGAATTAAATCATCAATTAAGAATTTAACTCGAATTTATATAATTCGAGATGGTTTAAAGTTGAGATTGGAATTAAGATTAGTTTAAACTGAATTTGATTTGAATTGAATTAGTTCAAATTGAATTTGATTTGAATTAAATGGGAAATGTGATTGAAGTTGAATAAGTTTAAATTCAAATTGGAATTGATTTGAATTTGGGATAGGAATAGAAGATAATTCAAATTGAATTGGAATTGAATCAATTTAAATGGAAGTGGAAATTTAAATTGAAAGTGATTGAAATGAGAAATTGGGAAATTGAACAGTTTGACTCTAAAACTACTTTTCAAATTAATATAAACTATTTTAAATCTATTTTCCTAGCTATTTACTATACAACCTTTCTTTTTAAAACCCAATCTATCTTATTCTTATTTTACGACTATTTTGAAAACTAATTAATACATATGTTTTACAAACAAATCACTATTTTATAACTACACTTTAACTAATTACTATTTTACAATGATTTTGAAATTATCTAACTATTTTACAACTATGTTATAACTACTTAACTATTTTACATCTATTTACAACTAATGACTATTTTAAAACTACTTATCTATTTTAAACTTTTCAAGCTATTTTCTAAATTCAAGTGGTCAGAGTGCAAACTGTTTATAATTGAAGTGATAGCCTAAATTGGTACTAAAGCGAATTGTAAATGAGTGAATAGAACCATAATGAAGGTAAATAGAAAGAATATTGATTTAACTAATAATCAATGAAGATAAATACGTAGGATGTACGTCTATTCGAAGAATGATTTGATCCAGATTCGAGCATAGAATTTCGAGATAGTATATAGATCCGAGTAGCGGTTTTTCACTACATTTTCGACGGTGAACCCTGGATATGGATTTTTGATTGATTCTGGAAAATCCCTACCATAGTTAGGTTATGCAAGGAGAATGACGGTTTCTGATCAAGAAACCAGATCTGAGTCCGCACTAGGAAGTCGGGTGGACGATACTTGTTCGGAGTGAAACTATGTGATCGAGTGAGCGATTAGATTGATATAGCGTATGGATGATTATATATAAATGATTTTATGAGGATGATTTTGGAAAAGGTTTTGGAACCTATGAATTTTGGAAAGGTTTTTGATTTTTGGAAAAATCAATTTTGGGAATTTGAAAAGCCAAGTTTGGAACCATCGATTTGAAGTGTTGATTTTTTGTAAAGGAAATTTTTATGTGAATCATAAAGGGTATGATTTGAAAGATACTATAAGTGTACAGTATAAAATGTTTTGAGATTGGCTCTGCGGAAAAAGGTGCTCTCATTGAAATGAACTTCATAGGAGATTCCCGGGGTGGTTCTACCTTGAGCCCTAAGGGGGAGGCTTTAAATTGGATCCTGGGAAGAAGTCCGGACATACTGAAGCTCCTGAGGATTATGTGTGTGGGTAGCGAAAGTCAAGGGTGTTGGTGCCTATAGAGACATTTGGATTATGCTGCGACGATAGTGTAACTCAATGTGAGTGCGATCTACTGCGGACCATAGCGGAAGTCGTGTGGCCGTGAGTGCTAACGGTCTATGTTTGATTTTACCGTGATGGGAACGAAACAACGGTAGGCTATGATCTATGAAGACATAGCGAAAGTCGTGAGGCCGTGAGAGCCTGTAGGCTACAATGGGACTAGACCGATGTAGTCTGCAACCTATGTTGGAGTGTTGAAGTTTCATTTGGCAGCGAAACTCCAGGGCGCTGATGCCTACAGTTACATGGATTTTTGCCATGATGGCGACGTAACACTGGATGTAGCTGCGATATGTAGTGGGTTCCATGGCGCAATCGAGGGGCGTGGAGTGCCCATAGTTATCTATGGATTTTGCTTGGATGGCAACGTAACCATTGGATTAACTGCGACCATGGAGGGGGTAATGGTTTCCAGAGCATTCTCACCAAAGATGTTTCCTCTATTTTCAAAAATGTTTTCTATATTTTCAACAAAATGTTTTCCCAAGTATTTTCACTGGTGTTGAAAACGGGTTTACCAATACTTATAGATTTTCGGTCCTACGCCTGATCAACAAATGATCGAATTTCTGCGAGAATGAGGATGGACTTGTGGAGACATCGAGTTATAAAAGTATTTTTGTAAAAACTGTTTTGGTAATATTATGTAGATTTTAAAGTGTTTTAATTTTTTAAGTAAAAAAGAGTTTTTGGTTAAAATGTTCAAAGAGAAATTCATTTGATAATAAGTATTGAATAAATTCTAATTTTGTTCCTTTTCGAGGACGAAAAGGTTCAAAAAAGGAAGGAATGTGATAACCCATAATTTTTGGGTAATAATAATTTGATAACCTTCTTTAATAATTATTTAATATTATCTAAAATTTATTCTTTTTCAAAACTAATAAAATGTGTATTTGTTTGTGTAAATATACATAAGTAGCTTGTAAATAAAAATTTGAATTTAAAATTCAAATGTAATTATCTTAAAAATAAATTGGATTCAACTATATTTTAAAGCTAGTATATATATAACTATTTATTTGTGTATAATTGGATTTTTTTATCATTTTCGTTAAGATATATAAAAATAAATAACAACGTAAGTTTAAATATTAGACAAATAATATATAAATATAATACTAAATTGAAAATAATATAAAAATTATATAAAAACATATTAATACATGATAATTACAAATGTAAACATAAGTTCTTTTAATTTAACAAATGTGAATCAATTATAACATGCAAATGATATTTATAAGCAAATTTAACAAGTGTCATTATTTTCTTTTTATTTTTAAATAATAAATAAAAGATAAAAGAAGATATATACATCTCTACTCCTTTCTCTTTTATCTTCATTATCAAAGAAACAAGTAAAACAAACCTGTAAATAGAAAAAAAAAAGGAAATTCGAAACATTAATCAATTCTTCAAATTTTCAAACCTGAAACAATTCAAAACAAGGACCAGAACAGCAAGCACAGATCTCCAGTTTCAAGTTTTCGAAAGATAAAAGAAAATTCCAGTTTCAGAAAGAGCAATTTCCAGTTTCCTTTTCAAAGGGTTTCTCTGTTCTTCAACAAAATGTGAGTAAACTAACATTTTAAGGTTTAGATCTGTTTAACTTTGATTGCATGTGATAAATACTTAAAGTATGTTGGGGAAAAATGTTTGCATGAATATAAATCTGCTTGCGAATATATAAAAATGAATTTGATTCAGCACGAATGTTTGTAAATATATAAATATGCCACTGTTCTTATATCAACAGACTAAAAATCAATTCAAAAATCAATTACTTCCTTTCCAATCTCCTATAGGTTATGATCTTTAAAGAAAATTTGGTTGTGATAATTAAACTTGATTTTTAAAAATATTCTTAAGCTTAATTAACAAGTTATTTCACTGGATGGAGGGATTACGGTGAAAATCTTATTCGATTTTAAAAAAAAATCGATCATCTTGATTTCATATTTGGATTATATAAAGTAAATCGTATTGAAAAATGGTGAATTTTGATAAGCATATCATGATTTTTAGATTTATAATTGTTGTGGTTTCTCAAGTTGAATAGAGATTACACTTTAGTCGATTCTTGGCGATGGGGAGTAAGATGGTCGTCGTGTTCGAAGCTGGAGGTAGCTTTAAGGTAGACTTGCTCAGGAAAAATGGTCGGTGGGTTTATAACTCACCGAGGTGGCGCGGCGAGATGGTTGTAGCATTTTAAGCCCTGTTAGGTTCGTCAGCATGTTCGAATCGATTTCTCTGACGTGGGTTCTTCGGGCTTGATCGCAGGTGGTAGGATAGGTGCATGGGCCTTCGGAGAAGAGTTGGTCGGAGTATCGATGCTCTTGGCGGCTAGAGGTGGCAGCATGTGGAGGATTTTGGGTGATGGTTCATTCCGGTTTGGGTTTACAGGTCATTCTCGTTTTCGTGTTCGATTTGAAGCTCGGGGTTTTCGTTATCGAGTAGAGAGGTTAGGGTCGACTGCCCGACATTGACATCGATGGTTGAAGTGGCCGTATGCGTCTATGCACGTGCACGAGTAACCCTGTGTCGCTGGGTTGCTGTGACCTTTTGGGCATCTGGAAAAATGGAGGTTTGTTTCGACTCGAGCTCGAGCTTATCGAGTAGGAGGTGATGTGATTTGCTCAGGTTGGCATCGGGAAATTGAGGGCGTGGGTCGGGTTCTTTTGTAAATTAATTAAACTCAAGATAAAAGAAGATTAAAAGTTTCCAAAGAAGTATTAACCAAGTTCCATAGCAAAAGTAAAAGTAGCAACAATTTTCCAAAGCATTATTAAACAGGAATAAAATTTTAAAGTTTAATGTTCTAAATCTATTAATTAAACTTAAGGTCTTAAGTCAATTTATAGATTAATGAAAATTTAATTCTAAGATTTATTTAAAAAAAGAAAGATAATTAAGTAATTAATTAAGATCAATGGATTATCTTTCAATTAATTAAGGTTTCGAGTAATTTAAGGATTAATTTATTAATAAGAAACTAAGGGCTAATTAAGTAATAAGTATTAAGACTAATTATTGACTAATTAATAAGTAAAGGTTAATTAATTAATAACTAAAGGATTAATTAATAAATGTGATTAACTAATGGATAATTAATTAAGATTAATTAGTTAATGTAATTAAGTAGGGACAACTAATTTATATAACTAATTAAGGGATGATAAATTTGTTCATTAGTTAATATAAATAATAATGATTGATTTATAATAAATTAGCGTTAATCAAGTAGGATCCAAAGGTAGTTAATTAAATTTATTTAGTGATTTAATTTAATTAATTAGAGATGGCGATAAATTGATTTTGCTTTTAGATGATGAATTAATTAGAATGTTTGGATTGATTAATATTATGTTAATATGTGATGTGCAATACTTTAGGTATAGCTGTGATAATATAAGTTATTTATCTGTGATGCGGTTGCTATGTGAATACAATGTTTTGAATTGAATTAAATTGTTTAAACTTAAAAAACAACTTGGATTAAAGACGACATTGAATTCGAAGAACCCAAAACCACTTCGATGTGTAGTCTAAATTCCTTTTAGAATCAATAGGCTGGAATGTAATAAAGTAAGTAAACTAGACGGTACTTGGATATTGTTTTGTAAGATAAGTGATTGATTATAACAAGTTAAGAACTCGCAGAGAAGTACGAGTTACCCTGGTTTCATATATGTTTTATAGCTTAGTATTTCAAATTATTTGAGTTTACTCATGTTGGTTTCCAATCTGATACGGGTGTTACTTGATTGTAATACTCTGGTCAAACCGATTATTATAGCTTTTCAGGTGTGAACGTTCTGGAGCTCAGTTGGCGAGCTGGAAGGCAGGAACGTATGGATTTATTCTACCGTGTATTGTTTTTGTTTAGGACAAGTTAATTATAACTATCCAGTTTATGTCTGTATGATTGTACTTTGATGTATTGAATTTAAAATTGACAATTACCGATTTCTTTGTATAAATGCTCTTATTTAATATTATATTTAATCCACTACGAACATGAGATACTATTGTTTTCTCTTGTTCTTTTACCTTCTTCTTCTTTTCTCTAACAATCTGAAATTTTCGGCGTTCGATTGCTCGACACTTTTTCCGTGAACGTATTATTGTCGAATTTCGAGGTCGAAAATTTCGGATCGTTACATCTTGCCCTTCCATGAAGAATGTTGGGATGTGATGTATGGACTGCCCATTTTGTTGTGTTAAATGGTGACCTCTTACTTGTACAGGCTTGCTGTGGTTAAATTATCTATAATGATTAGTGGCTTATTGAGTTATTTTGTAATGTCTCATCTCTATAACTTTACCACCAAAGAGTATTACTGAGTAGCACTGTTTGGTAATATGGGTAATGAGTCTTGTGAGGAGTGACCACATACTGATATTCCCTCGGGCTAATACCATATGTATTCTTACCACAAAATATTACATAAATATACGTATCGACATCGACATAAAGCAATAAATATGTGTGCTTACTAGGATAGAACAATAAAGAAAATATGCAAATGAATATAGGGCCATAGATTACAGGAGGGAAAATATAATACATAAAATAATATTTACACAACAAAGTGGGTTTATAAAATAGAGTATTGACTCCCATCGACAATATACATTAAGTCAAGTATGAAACATACAACTCATAGACATTCCATCACATACAAAGGGCATCAAAGGAAAATATACATAGTAGACTTCTCAAAATACAATATGTCATATATGCTTATCTTCTAAAAAGCCCAACATCTAAAGTGGTTAATGTCCCTATACTTGAAAAGTCTTAGACTGTCCTGAGTATTATATAAATAATAAAAGGGTCGAACTATATCAAAATCCATTGGGTAAAAATATGATAATGATTCTCATAATAACATGCGAGATAGTCTAACATATTTTGAAACAAATTGACTACATAAGAGAGATAATCAACATATAAAGTAACATAGTCACCATGACATGTACAAGGTAACATACATGGAGTAAATAAGTCATGGTGATAAGCAATCAATAAAACATGAAACTAGTCGATAGGAAACACAAACAGAGTAGTCCATAAAATCAAAAGGACAAAAACATATTAAACCCTTACAATGGCGAGCCTCATGACTAGCGCTAATAAGGTGTAAATAAATAAAGAAACCAATTAAGTTGACGAGCACACAATAGGTCTAAAGGTGACAAGCACATAGGAAGTAGAAAATATGATGACCTGCCTTTTCGATCCCCAAGTATCTACACAATTACATCCATAGAATTCATATGTTAAACATCCAAATGCCGAAACAATAGATTATTAGGGTAAAATGATAAAGAATAAAGAAAAAGAACTAGAAGAGAACAAAACATTTGAATCTCACAAAGGAACGGTAACATATAATATCAAAAATAGTACAAAGTGCTTGTATAAGATACCTTGCATTTTAGAGTCGTAGTCCTAAGTACTATCATTTCCCTGGATAGTTATAATAGCATAACCTCATAAAGCTGATATATACATACTAGTTGTCCATCTGAAATAGAATACTACTGCAGGTGAAAGCATCTAGCTCGTCTTCTCAAGCTTGGAAGAATATCAATGAAAACCTACCATTCTTGAACTGCTCAAAAGTGCACTTGAGGAAACAAGGGAATAAGAAACTATGAGTTAGACATAAAGCTGAAGTGAGTAACTCAAGAAATATGTGTACATCATATAATAGTAACTTTTAAGACCGTTCTAATCACAGTAACAGTTTTCTTCTCAAAAGAACCGAATCATTTAACAAGTACATATGGCGATATACTAGATAATGCCAAGGGTGTAGAATATAAATCAGATAATAGTTATGCTACATGATCGACAAAATAATATTAAATATACGGTCAAAACCATTAATGTTCATTTGCATATTGATTTCAATTTTTTGTGCCCTCGATTTTCGAGAACGGGCCTCCTAAAAAGGGTCAAAGATATCTTTCTGAGCAACGTATATCTCTTGATAAAATATGCCATAGGATAAATATAGCTGGTTCATGCCTGTAACATGTGATACCAAATATCATTTCTCCCACTAGCAATTTGCAAGAATCACTACAATAGAGCTGATATATCCTTGGGCTTGCTAAATGCACTGACTATGCATTCTACTTTAGTTTCTGTCATTATCAATAGTGAAGTAATATTCAACATTTTAACACACTAGTCTTCATCACTTAAATAGATCTTGAACTCCTCCATGGATTTTAGCATTTGTAATAGATCTCGAATCTCAACATGAAATCCAGCATCTCGAACAGTTCATGATTATCTCCATAAATTCTAGCATAAGTCATTCGATGAGTGAAAAATCTACTCTTCCTCTTCGAATCATCCTCAAGGTAAACATTATGCTTGCCAACATCGTCTGAAATGTTAACTCTGACCTCTCCCTTGGTCTTAACCTTAGGATAAACAATTTGACTATAACACTTTACTCTATAACTACTTCAAAAACATAGAATTCATATATTTGTTTTTAAGTGGCTAGGTTTCGAGTCATCTCATATTAATACACTTCTCAGCTTGCCGAATGCCGTAAAACAAATCAATAGATTTCAAATTAACTTAATTTCATTTCTTTCAGAAATAAACAAACAACTTATAAGGGTGGAGATCATTGTCTATCTGGATGGATTTTCTTATCGCTTTTGCTACAGGAGCAAGCCGAGTTTAAATGTAGGTTATAGCATCACTAATGACAATCGTACCGTACAATTCTTGTGTTTCTTCTTGATATTTTGTAGGTTAATTTTGGTTAATTTCAATAATAATGAGAACTATCACATATGAAGACCAAGTCTTGCTGAAATGAACCGTCTTTCTTATTCCGAAAGATGAGCCATTAAGGGTAAAAGAAAGATAAGATAGAAGAGAAGAAACTAACAATGCATAATCTCATAACGTAATGAAATAATATATATCACTCAACATAATATACTACAAAGTCATTTCAAAAATATTACATCAGAGTCATTCTAATACAAATTCTAGCCTATGACAGTTATAATAGCCTGTCCCTACCTAACAGATACAACATACATATAATACAATGGAAAACAAGGAATTTTGGCAGTAACATTTTCCCACCCTTAGAAGGGATGCACATGACTTTCTAAATCAACTATGTTGAAAATTAGAAATTTCCCTCCTTTTGGCATTCCCTCGTAAATCTCGGTCATTTATTTAAATTTGATCTAACAGCTTGCCGCCTTCTCTGACTTTTCTTATAAATTACGCTTTCTTTTTCTTCCTCTTCACTTTTCTAAAATTAAACAAACTTCGAGAAAAAGTAAAGAGATTTTAAAATTTTTTCCTAAATCTCCTTTTCCTCAATCAAAGAAGAAATCAAATCCTATGTAAGTGAGTATTGTTTCGATCTATAAATTTCTTTCTCCTTTCTTTTTTATATTTCACGTTAGATTTTAACCTCTCAGATCTTATAATAGAGATCTCAATTTTCGATATGATTTACTGAGAATTGTATGAGTTTTAACATAACTGTAAGTGCTTTTTTATTTGATTTCATTGTTCAACTTGATTTTCTTCTTTTTGCTAATTTTTATTTGAACCCAATATTTGATTCTATAGTTCTTGCTGCTTTTTAGAAAACTTGAATTTTTATTTTAGTGATTTTGAAATTTAAAAGGTCAATTCATGTTTAAATATGTTAATTTAATGTGTTTGATTCATTTGTTTAGTTAGTTATTTTTTTAGAATTATTGTATTTGAAATATGGTTTGGGGAAGAAAGGGTTCCCTATTTTCTTCGCCCCAAAGCTTTGGAATTGTGTGAATTGTAAAATTGGCACCACAAATTTACTTTTCTACCTCTTCAAAAGGGTTTAAGGAGACAACATTTATTTTATTTTCTTAACCTCTTTCGATAGGATCGAAAGGTGTTGTGGCGCTAATTTGACTAACCATGTCGAAAGGCTATATAGTAAAGTTGCATGTTGCTAACCCTCTCGAAAGCAAAACATTTTGACCTAATCGAAACCTTTTGTGTTGATTGTAATCTATTCTTTCTTGTATGCTTTTCGAAACAGTGGTTTCCTTTTGACCATATCGAAACTTTATGTAACTTAATGAGTCGAAACCCTTTATAAACATCTTCCTCCAACATTCCCGAAATGTTCCAAATTCATATGACTCTAGCTTAGAACCTTTCAACTCAATGGGTTTATAAGGTTTCGATGGCATTCATGTTTCTCTTAGAAAACTTAAGCCATTGTTTTCAACAGTGTCGAAAGGTCTTGGTATATTAGTTAATGAATTTTTTGTAGTGTATATACTTATATTTGTTTTAATCATTTCCTTCTAGCAACATAGTTCTTGTTGAGCTTTCGGCATCGCTGAAGTGTACTGATTGGACATACATTTTAACCTTCCCTTTCGACCATGTCGAAAGCTCAAGGAATGTTCATATTTGAGATTTTGAATTTATGGAAAGGTGTCTGCTAAATGTTAATTTTTTAATCTCTTTTGACTCTGTCAAAAGCTCTTAATTTTTGATTTTCTTTAACTTTAACATTCTTCAAAGAATTTGAAGTTTCATGTTTAAGTTGCCATAGTAGTTTTTTTCCAAATTCTTGAAAGAATGTTAAGTACATAATAAACTAGAAATTTTAAATGAAATGTATTCACCTGGCAAAAGCATGAGCTCTTCGAAGAAAATCGAAGCCACTTCCAATCATTTTCTCATATCTACATAAGACGAAGTAGACGACATCCTTAATGACTATGGAATTAGTTATGTGGAAGGTATCCCTCGTAGGGACATCATGAGCAACCCGCTCGAAGGGTTCTTTGTTATACCACCATTCATATATGGCATGGATGCTTCCTTCCTTTTCCAAAGTTCCTATCAAAGTTCCTTTCTTATCTCGTAATTACACCAATCCAGTTATCCCTAAACATCTACACCTACCTTCTGTTTTTAGAGTTTATAGCATTGGAGTCTGGACTCCCTTCTTTAAATGCTGAAGTGTTGAACCACTTGGTCCGACTGGTCATGCTTAGCAATCTAAATAGCCACATCTTTAAGGAAAACCATATGGCAAAGCTGATACCAAAGGGGGTTAACAAGTATAGAGACTAGGAGAATCAGTTCTTCGTCAAGTGCTTCCAATATATCAGCGGTACTTTCACTATCCCTCGTAAGTTCAGATTTTCGTCATTTTCCTCCTATTCAGTGGTTTTTCTTGTCTAATCTTTCCTTCTGTTAGGTGCCCCTTCGTAAGTTCAGATAAGAGGATGGTAGATTCTTTGATCGTAGCATCAAGCAAGATCGGGAGTAGATTGATGATGTTCACTATGATAAATTTCAAAATCATTCTCTTTCGCAGGCAGGCAAAATGATCCTCGGCGATCCTCCTTCTTTCCAACATAGTTCTCAAAGCAAACGATTCCTTTCTCGAGGAGACCCACCAAACTTTTCTCCTATGTCACCCATCTATGCTGACCACTAAGTAAGTGATAAACGCTACGCTTGTTATGTATTGCTATGTTTTTTTTTCAAAATTTTCTACTGACTTATAATATGTCTGAATTCTTTTTAGTTGCTCCTCAAGTGGAAAAACCCAGCGGTGGTCCTACTCCTCCTTCCTTAATTTCACACGCGTCATCTTATTCCTATGCCATTGCCATGTCTAAGATGGCTACTAAAAGAAAGTTAATCAAAACATGTGCGATGTAGCCCCCTTTAAAAGAAATTTAAAATTGTTGAGGTGTCCGATTTTCCATCGTCGGTCGAAGTGGAGTCAGTTAATGTTAGGGAGCCTTTAAAGAGTCCATCTATCGAAGCTCCTTATGTCCTACCTAAGGAAACTCCCTTCAAAGTCGATCCTCTTTCATGCGCCATTGTCTCCAGCTCTCTAAGTGTTATTGAGAAGATGCAAAAGGCATTGGGGACTTCAAAACCTACTTAAGTTCTAAATCTTTCGGGACCATCAGCCTCCACGCCTCTAATTGATTTCGAAAAGATAGTCTGTTCTATTTAAAATTCTCCATCATTTACATTAATTCAACCGCCGTCCTCCGTTCCTGATTTGGATGGACACTACTGTTCCCTTCTAGAGCAACAACTCTTGGTATGTGTTACGTTACTTAACAATATTGTCTATATTTTTCTTTAAGCCTTTTAACATATGTTGTATTTTTCGATCAGATTTCCAAGAGTCGGCTAGTTTTGCACAAGCAAGCATCTAAGTCATCAGTTGAGTCCTCCAAGTTTTAGAAGGAGATTAATGCCTTAAAGAACCAAGTTTCTTCTTTATCTACGGCAAAAGATGAAGAAACCTCTAAACTGGAGCAATTGAGAACTTCTCTCACCCAATCAGAATCAGCTATTTTTGAAGAAAGAAAGGCTCTCCAACTCCTCAGTGATGAAAACTTGGTGATGCAATTAACCCTGAGAAAACCCGACGAGGCAAAGGCCAACATGGCAGCAAAGCATGCCACTTTAAAGAAAAAGTTGAAAAAGAACAAAACCTCCTTGAAACTGGATATTAGCACCATTTTGGATGCGAAGCAATGAGTATCGCAATTCCTTGACTCGTCTCTCAAAGACATCGTGATGAACTGCTTTGAAGAAGCCTTAACGCTCACTTATGTTGATATTATTAATAAGTGCCTGGATTTGAGCTTCCCCTCTCTCGATCTGCTCTCGTTGATAGGGTGATGGATAGAATAAAAAAGATGGAACAAAGATTGAATTTGCCGAGAAGGCGGAAATCGATGCCTCTAAACTTCTTTCTTTTGAAGTTCCTCCTTTTGAAGTTGAGTCCGACTCAGAGGATGAAGGCAACAAAGATGATGCTACCGAAGAGGAAGAAATAATAATGATGACAACGACGACGATGATAATGACGACGACGACGACGATCAATGGTAGCTAAGGTTTAGGTGGTGATGGAGAAGACCACACTAAGTCTTCTAACAATGATGGAGACGATAATTCAAGAGCCATTTCCTCACAATGCAGTCCCGCTTGAATTTATCGCCCCCTATGCTTATCAAGAAGACCCTGCTTCTATTAATGTCGAAGAACTGAGAGGAAAAGAGAAGGGTTCTCAGTATTCTATCTCGATATCTCAGGTATAGGATTATCTATGTGACGACCTAAAAATCCGTACCCCTTGAATCGACAATAATCCACACATGTTCGACCCAAAAAACATAGACTGACGGAAAAGTCAAGAGAAAGAAAAGAAGAGGCAAGAAGAGAAGTGAAGAAAGAGAGAAAATAGAACAAAACGTAACAATACAGAATCTCACATCGCAGCGGAAAATATATAATATCATATCAATGATCTTTACAAAACAGAAACATTATATATATACACATCAATCAGCCTAAAAATTATAATAACCAATCCTTAAAATGCTGATAATTTAAAACAACTAATCAGTGCAGTGGATAATCAAGAAAATACGGATGTACGAAAATGAAGATCTCCAGCTCTCTTGCTGAAACTCCAAAAGCATCAAATTTAGACCTGTAAAAATACTCGGTCTGACCGGAGCATTGAAAGGGAAGAACACCCAGATCAGTCTGGTAAACCAGCATGAGAAACACACTTAACTGAATTTATTAAATTACCAAACTTTTCCTTAGTTTTCAAAACAAAAGTATCTCGGAAGACAAGCCCACACATAAAAACGGACATATTTTTACCTTACGATAACTAAAACATCTCACATCAAACTCATGTGATATTATACTAGTGTCTAGTAAACAAATAATATTCAAAATTTCCGAAATTGTTACCATTATTAAATTCCATCATATAGCATAAAATGGGTAATACAATCAAAATGGAAGGTACGTAGTAGAGTTTGGATTTCCATAGAATGGCCAGGTGAAGGGACTACCTTCCGGCAGTACATCTCTAGATGAATGTACCGAGAAACCATCACAAAGTTTCTCTACCAACACAAGACCGGCCCACCTCTATAACTAGATGGTACCGAATATATCATCCTCCAGTCGTTATCGACCTTTAACGAGGGCCCTCTAGCGTATAAACCATAATAATTAGATACATGGCGTCGTAGCGTGTAAAGATATATCTAGAAGAGGATGATCATATCCTACTTGGGAATGACCCACTTAGCCCTGCTGCATCTAACCCTGTTTTGGTCATTTCCGGTTGATGAGGCCTTAAGAGGTAACGATTACCTTTCAAAATCACATATCACATCACTTTGAATGCCACATGGCAATTTCCTTTTGACTAATAATTGCCTTCCACAAAAATACAACCCTTAAGCTCATACGTCTCAAGGAGGGTGTTAAGCTAAGAGAAGTTTCCTTCTCTGCCACCACTGATGTACGCTTGGAAAAACCAATGTACGTAATCTTTAGAAATGTAATGTGAGACAAACATCCATCCAAGTTTTCCAGGAAAATGACAAACCGAATGTACTTTCCTACCACATCCTGTTCGAAAATCTCTAGGATTAGTAGCGAATAGTCCTTGCATTAGATATTTCATAACGAAGAGACCACTGATAGTGGATGTATATTGGGATTTTAACCCCAAACGATCAACAAGCAGTCCCCCACTATGAAACTCAAAAAATATCAGTATCATCAATAACCTATATGATCATCGCATATACATTGGTCCAAAGTGATTTTCAGATAAATCTGATCCCGGTCTCTTCGTACCAACAATACAAAAGCGTTTCTCAACTTCACACAGAAACTAAGTCCCATAGACTTATCATGTCTCCAACTTTTAACTAACTATCCATTGGACCAAGAAGGAAGCTCGATAGATTTGAGTAATACTCCGCACTATACGAATCAACATCCTCAACGCAAACGATAGTCAAGCCTACATAGAAGGCTACGTGCTAAATGTACGACTAAATAGTTCCCACATCAAGTTGGAGAACTAAAATTTGGCCAAGTTTGATAGTCAATTATTTAACTATCAAAACAAACTAACAAATATTTAGCATCATATATAATCATTGTTCCCTTTTAATAAATCTTTTATAGATTACATCACTTGCCAAATAGTCACTTCGATTTATCTTAAAAAAAGATATATTTCAAACCATTTTAACTTTTCAATATTGGAAAACATTTCCATATACTTATTTAATAACAAGTAATTCACAAATCAATTTATTTTCAACACTTAGAAAATATTATATATACTTAAATCATGATTACATATATTTTTATTCTTTAAGAAAACCATTCTCTTTAAACACATTTATTTAATCAAAACGAATGTTGTGTAAAACATCGTTACGACAACCCAAAATCACTAGCATAGGGATTCAAAAATTAGATAGATATATGAATCCCATATACTATACAAAATTCTTTCGAAAATCATTTACTATAACAAAAATGTTATAGTCCGTCATTTCCTCACTTCTCAAAAACGTCTATTTCAACATTGAATGTTGAAATCTATGGTTTCGATATTTAACACATTTTAAAACACCTTCAAACCATTTAACTCCATTTAAAAATATTCACTTTCCAAAATACTTATTAAAAGATTATTCACTGTCCAAAATTGTGAATATAGTTCTCTAACCAAATTCAATATTTCTACACATTTATCAAAGATAACCCACTGTGCAAAATCATGGATATATCTCCTTTAATAAACTTCTATACTTAACTTAACAAATTCAATTGATTTCGGATTTATAAAACAATGTTCATAAATTACATTTTTATTTTTATAAAAACTTCCACTTACAAAATCCTTTTATTAACCAATTCCATTATATCATTTATATGCCAAAAATCAAATTATAAGTCAATTACTTATAATTCTCTTTATTTCCAAAATCATTCTTTAATATAACTTTATAAATTTATAAATCTATAAATCTTATTTACCTATAAAATCCATTTATAACTTCATTTTAAACACTTATAAAACTTCTTTAAAATCCCATTATTTCGATTTATAAAAATTCAAATTTATAAATCTTCCATATGTCGTTTATAATAATTCAAAAATCTCAATTTAAATAAACCAATTCTTTTAATAGTTTACAAATCATTATTAAAACTTATATAACTCCAAAAATCATATTTAAGTGTATTTCACGAAAAATCATAATTTTATAACATAAAAATTATCACTTTTATTTATTCGAAATAAATTCCTTCCTTTATAAAAATTCAAAATGTATATTTTCAAATCACTTAAAAATCCTTTTTAATTTTGGATATCATCGCTTTAACATTTTTAAAATTCCAAAAATAGGCCCAGTGCTACAAAAGCACCAAATATATCAATCACAGCATCCAAAACATCATATACCATATGATAACAGAATATATAACAATATTTGTAAATAAAACCAATACTGGTGAGGAATCCAGTTGGATCCCTCCAACCTGTCACCAGCAATATATATATATATATATATGTATGTATAGATATATATATATGTATATATATATATGTATGTATATATATATATATATATGTATGTATATATATATATGTATGTATATATATATATGTATATATATATGTATATATATATATATATATATTAGAATATGTGTACAATGTCCGCTTCGATTTAGACGCGCGTACAAAGGGTCATCCGCTCATACACGGGATCGTATAGGGTCATCTGCTCCACTAGGCAGGTGTATATCCAAATAAAAATCAATTTATAAATAATATATCATATATCATCCAAATAATCATCATTCGTTATAAATAATATTTATAATCACTTATATA
The DNA here is from genome assembly GCA_030765085.1 of Allium cepa. Lineage (NCBI taxonomy): Eukaryota > Viridiplantae > Streptophyta > Magnoliopsida > Asparagales > Amaryllidaceae > Allium > Allium cepa. The sequence continues at coordinate 868,628,327 of CM060937.1, read as the reverse complement.
AAAATTTCAGCGAGTCAGAAAGAGTGAGTTATACCCTCATTGGTTCCGATAGCAGCTGTAGTGTTTTATTCCGAATAAAATTAAATGAGCGTTTAATTTTACCCAAAATTCACACTAGCTCCAATCAACTCCAAACCAGCTCTAAAATATAGTGCTCATCAATATGGACCTAACGCAATTTGTTACGTCAATTTTCGAACTCGTGTGACAAAGCTACGCTATTTTAAAGATTGTACAAATTATTATATAATTAATTTCATGATATATTTTCATACAATAAAACCTAACTCATCTGCACCATTCATTTTCCCTGATGAGATCATGGCCAATCGTCCTTCTTCCCTCTCCAGGTTTTATTTGCATGAAAACCCATATCGTCCGCCATCCTTTGCTTGAATTAACACGCCACATCGTTGATCTAAACGTTGATCGAGCTCCACCATGTTGGAGCCCATATTCTCGCGCACCATTGCCTAGCGACCGGCCAAGCTCGGCTATCCCTAAGCCATGAAAATCGAGCATGAACAGTGTGCCTTTGTATGCGATTTGCCAAACGATCTGCTTCGCTATATCAAATCATCACCATTGAAATCGAAGTACTCATCGTTCTCTACAAGTTTGTAGTTGAGGGTTTGTTTAATTTTCAATGGATTGGCCAGAAATTAAGGAAAAAGATCGTGAATTGCTGGCCCTTGGAAGGCTTAGTGGCGACTTGTGAAACCCTAGGGTTTGTTTGCAAATGACTGAAAATAACGTCCTTTTACATAAAATTCTAAATTACTATTCATCCGAAAAAAATTTGAACTCGTAACGAAGCATGCCACCTGGCGTTTATAATATTTTTCCCTTATTCCGAACGCAATGGAATATATATCGGAAGACAATTCAATCGTGTTTGAAAGATAGGTTTTTGAATCAACTATTTAAATTTAAAATTCACTTAAAAAAATTTCTACGCGTTTTAGCTTGCCGCGGACAAGCCGTAATCCGTTTGACGCGAAATTTGAAAACTTACGATAATATAACATTACGGATCCGATGAAACTAGTTTCGTCGAAATCCAAGACTATTTGAAAAATGACTATTTTTACTTGTCAATTAAATATTAAATATTCAATTTCTAGAATTTAACTTTAAATTCAATTTTAAAAGTTCTTTAACATCATTTTAATTCAAATACAATTTAATTTAATTTTATAAATCATTTTAATTCACATTAAATACAAATTCCAGTTATTTCTAAAATTTCAAATATTAAACTAATAATTTAATTATCCAATTAAATCGAGATATTCGAAATATAAGTTATTCGGTATATAAAATTTACATGTGAATATGTAAAATCAATTAAATATACGAATTTCAAATAACTAAAATTCTGGGTCGTTACATTCTCCCCTACTTAAAAAATTCCGTCCTCGAAATTACTAAGTAAAGAAAAGTTACAAAATCCATTAACTTTTCAAGACAACTCATTAAAACTAGATATCAAATCCAATTTAAACATTTTAACTTTTCCAAAATCCATTAGCTAAACTTCCTATAAAAAAAATTCTGAGTTTTGAAATCCATTTATAATTATCTTTTCAAAACCTACTAATATCATTTAACTATCAACATAAAATCAAAATTTTAGTTATAAATTTTTTTCCAAATTTTCCAAAAATTTCTAACGCCTCAAATTTTTTAAAAAAATCGCCAGCGTCTCCTTTACGCGTTTCGATCATAATAGGATCACAACATAAATATATATATCACAAATATGCATCTCGTCGTCAAGGATGAGGCATCTCATAGGGAAAAAAGTGTAAAAGTACGATATGTAATTCGAGATATGTAACTTATATATTATTAGCGAGCACATACGACTAATATAGTGCGAAAGCGAGCTCCAAATGCGAAGCAAGTAACGTACGCACCTACTAAACACTCAACAAACAATGAGAAACATGTATATATGAAAACAATATCAATATACAATATATACCAATATACAACAACTATATATGCTAATATAGCAAATTCAATCACCACAACAAATCCAACCATCAACCATCTATCATCCAACTAAGATCCATAACCAAATCAATACACTTTCACTTCTCATTAATATTTGCTCAATTTATTTTCAATTTAATCACATTTGGTTTATTAACATTGGATTTTGTTAACATTCAATTATTCATATTCAATTAGTTTATATTCACTAATTTACATTCAAGTTAGTTCACTTTCAAATCAAATCAATTTCATTTCTATTTATTCTTACTTCACTTTCAATTTGAATTCAACTATTTTAGTTTCAATTTCATTAATTCAATTCCATGTGAATTTTTATTCAATCAAATAGCATCCACCTAACAATCAGTGCATATCCAACATTACCAAATTAATTTACTTCACATTCATTCCATTTTGTTCAACACTTTTAATTTCAACCGATTGATATTCAATTTCTAATTCATTTAACTACTACATTTTCATTCGATAGATTAACATTCAATCCATACTTCATTCACTAATTCACTTTTACAATTAAAGTTGAATTTCATTTTATAACTCAAGTTTATATTCATTTTATTTCACTTTATTAATTTACTTTGATACTAAAATCAACTTCATTTAACATCACTTAAGTTATCTTTCATTTCAATTTCATTTACCATCACTTTCACTATACAACTTAAGTTCATCTCTAATTCATTTCAAATTCTATTTTATTTAACTTTTACTTAAGTCAAATTTCATTCTGCTATTCAAATTCAGATTTTGTTTTGCATAACTCTTTAACCATTTTAACAATTGGTTTTGCTTACCTTTTCTCATTTTATAAGTTATACTACTTATTTATTCATAATTCCGTGAACGTCTACCTAAGTTCACTTCCATTCACTAAACTCATTCTTTATAATTTCGAATCCAATTCACTTTATTAAATTTCCTTTAATTAAATTTCAAATCATATATTTATTATGCTAACTCACATTTATTTCAGCTTTACCAATGCTAAAATTTTATTATATCATATATTATAAGTCCAAAAATTATTTTACTTATATTTATCAATTACAGCTTGGATTTTAAATCCAACTTGTTTATCATAACAAAACTAAAATTTTTAATTTAATATTGGTAGCAAATCCATCACACGAAAACTAGAAAACGATACAGATGATGCTGCAGTCATCACCCTTATTATATTTCAGCAACAGTAGTGAATTCAGTGCTTTATATTCTTTTTTAAAATTCTTTTATTTATAAATCTTTAACGTATATAATTTTACTATTTTACTTTACTTACGTATGATCATTTCAAATTTATTTATCTTATTTAGATTTATAACAATATAACCTCTTTTACTTTTGAAAAATAACTTTCAAAATAAATGGGATTCAAATTTCACAAATTCTTAGCTTAAATCCATTTTTATTTACAACTCATATTTATAAATATATTCATATAGTTTCACTTCTTATATATAAGATTACTTCACAATTGTAAATTATATTAATTATAATTCCATGTTATAATCATTTGCTTAAATAATTTATTCTTTTACAATTGTTGTTTTTATTTAGATTATTCAAACAGCTTTTATTAACTTATATATATTTTTCATTTTCGAACAACTAAACAACTCATTTATATGCACTTTAATAATTTTGAAAAATTATTTCTTTTATATATAAAATATAATCGAGGTAAAATTATTTCACTTACCCAATTTAAAATAATACTATGTCGACTTGCCTCGTTTAAGTGTTTGGCAATCCCTATCAATAACATAGCGTCCCACATACCGACCAGAATTCACAAACTACTCAACTGATAAGCAAATCCAATATAAAATAATTTTTATTAACTAACAAATACGTGCTCATATATATAATACACTCAAACTCAATCTATGGTGCTACTATCCCTATCTATACCGAGTACACGTCAAAGCTTAGGAATATACAAATCTATGTTCTGATACCACGTATGATGTCCCAAAAATCCATAACCTTTAAATCAACAATAATAAACACATGTCCGACCCAAAAATCACAGACCAACGGAAAGTCAAGAGAAAGAAAAGAAGAGAGAAGAAGAGAAGTGAAGAAAGGGAGAAGATAGAACCAAACAGAACAATACAGAATCTCACATCGTAACGGAAAATATATGTATCATATCGATGTTGTTTACAAAATAGAAACTGAATATATATACACATCAATAAAAGTTCAACAATCAATTAATAGTTATCATCCTGAACATTTATAATAACCTTCCTTACCAATGCCGATAATTTAAAGCAACTAAGCAATGCAGCAGATAATCAAGCAAATACAGATGTACGAAAATGAAGGTCTCCAGCTCTCCTACTGAAGCTCCAACATCAAATCTAAACCTATAAATATACTCGGTCTGAACCGAGCATTAAAAGGAAAGAACGCCCGGATTAGTCTGATAAACCAACATGAGAAACACACTCAACTGAATTTATTAAATTACCAAACTTTTCCTTAGTTTTCAAAACAAAAGTATCTCGTAAGACAAGTCCGCACATAAACACGGACATGTTTTTACCTTACGATAACTAAAAAATCTCATATCAAACTCATGTGATATTATACTAGTGTCTAGTATACAAATAATATTCAAAATAGCCGAAATTGTTACCATTATTAAATTCCAGCAAATAGTCCAAAATGGGTAATATAATAAAAATGGCGGGTATGTAGTGGAGTTTGGATTTCCATACAAATGACCAGGCGAAGGGATTACCTTCCGGCAGTACATCTCTACAAGAATGTACCGAGAAACCATCATAAAGTTTCTCTACCAACACAAGACCGGCCCAACTCTATAACTAGATGGTACCGAATATATCATCCTCCGGTCGTTACCGACCTTTACCGAGGGCCCTCTAACATACAAACTACAATAATCAGATACACGACATCATGGCGTGTAAAGATATATCTAGAAGAGGTTGATCATATTGTCACGACCCGAACTCGATGTCTGACAAACAACATCAAATCCGTATCGCGGGAGCTTGCAACACCCATTAGATGATAAAATACACAACGGAATAAAAGATAATATCACTGATACAACATGAATACAATATCCGATACATCAATTTGATACAATGATAATCATCAACATCAGAGAATATACAATACATAATACAGTAGAACACGATACAATAAGAGATAAGTCTTCACAGAATCCATACTGCAACTCTGATCCAAAAGCTCCAAAACTTCAAGCTCGATCCTCTATCAAGATTGCACCAAGATAAGCAAGGTCAGTCGTCCTGGGACTAAACTAGCTCCAGATAATCTACTAGACCTGACAATCTGAAAACCAAATTTAGACTGCCTATGTGGAAAATTTGTGGGCACCTAGAGTTTAGGAATGGAGCAATAAACTCCGAGTCAGTCATGGGACTAGTGTGAGCGAACAAAAATGGTTTGTCTTTAAAAACAATCAAAAGACTTTAAATTTTAAAATCTGCAATGCTTTTTGAAAATGAAACTACAATAAGGCCTCTCGCCACACACACCATGCAAACGCAGAATTGGAGAAGATTTCTCCTTATGATAGTCAAACATGCTTGATACGTAAAAACCATTTTGATATTATTATTATTAGTGCATAGTGGAAAACATTTCAAAAGTATAATATTAATCTTAGCCAGCATAGACATTTCGAACTATACCTACTATAGCTACCATCTAGACAGTGGGGCGCCACCATAAGTAGATGGCAGGTAATACAGCTAAAACCGTAAAGGGCTCATATTGGATGAATGGATTTCCAACAAATGGTCAGGCTAAGAAACTTTCTGCTGCGACATGGGAACGCCTCTGGCGGGACGCCCTGAGAACCTACCCGGCTATCTGCCAACACAAGGTCGGGTTCCTCCCTGCTCGGGAGTAATACCTACAGATATGCCACCCCCGGTCCTTTGGAACCTTTATCCGAGAGCTCTCAACACCAAAAACATCACACAGTAATAAATATACTTTAGTGCCTACATGAGTAAGTATCTGGGCTCCATACCATGATACTACCCTTTTCCAGAAGGAACGGCCACACCTTAGGGGAGCTACCCCTGAAACCTTGTCGCATCATTCCTGTTTCGACCATTCCCGGTTTGTGGGGCTCGACGAGGTTTCGTCCACAAAGCTACGCTTTACGCTAAAGCTATGCTTTGATCACAAATGATCAACCAATAATCATCAACACACAGCAGCACTTAGCATGTCACACTACCAAATTAGGAGTATATCGCCGATAACCTTCAACTAAATAACCTCTGAGCTCATACGTCTCAGAGAAGGGTGTTAAGCTAAGAGAATAAATTTCCCGCCACCAACAGATATGTATTTGAAAGAATCTGCTTTATATCTCAAAGTGTAGTGTCAGACATACAACCATACAAGTCTGTTCCGGGTTCGAACAGAACCAAAGGCACTTCTAAAGAAGCCCTTGCAATCCGGGTATTCACAATCCCGATCGGACTTCCCATCACTTAGGAAATCTCTATACCTTGGCTACTCAGTGCAGAGACAATCGATAGGTCATCCTATCGTTCTCGCAAATACCCGGTCTTCACCACCGGTCTTCAAATGCTATCCATAACGACGTATCATTATTCGGAGTGGGTTATATGACACAAAGGTCGTCTCCTGGCTAAACCAAATAATGAGCGCAATATTTAAAAACATATGGATATGGGATTTCAACTAAGTCACAACTTAATAATTCCAACTTTCTTTCAAATGGTTTAAACCAATTACCATTTCAAATCTTTTAAACAAAAAGATTCATTTCACAAAGTTCACCCAGTTTCACAAAGATCCATTTACGGATTTCAAAAACAATTTCTGTTTAATTGGATAAATTCATTTAAATCTTTAAATCAAGATTTAACTTATAGCTTTCAAAACTCGTTTCAAAAGATTCATCCACAATTTGGAACTATCTCAATTCGAACTTGGAATTCCTTTGATATAAATTAGAAAGTTCATTACTCATATGAAAGCTTTTATTGTTTGAAAACAAACTGTTTTCATTTTGGAAAATCTGATTTCATTTATACAAGCTAAAATCTTCAAATTCTCAAAACAACATTTTAAAATGGTTTAAACCGATATAAGCTTATATACCCTTTTTAAATCATAAATACTGAATACAAAATTCAATTTCAGATATTGAATTCCAATTTAAATTGAATTATTCAAATTCCAAATCTCTATTAGTTATTTAAAATAACTTTCATTCTTAAAACACCTTTTCAAAAGCTTTTCACATCAAACTTAATTTTTTTTCCAAAACTATTTGAATTTAAAAATTCAAATTCAAAACTTATTTAAAAATCTGTGACTTAACCAATTTCCACGTGAAATCCATATTTGTGTGTGTATGAGCATGGTCTAGGGGTTTTACTCAATAGTGCACAACATCAATCATCACAGATATATCAATATCGATAAGCGGTATAATTCATAACGCTTATCTTTATTCATAGATTCATAGATAAAATAAATTTATCAATCACAAAGATTCGTCAATACGATTCGATGAGGGTTTCGGATAACTAACCGTAATCCGACTCCCTGTCGCATCGAAATTTAAATGCCGTTTTACGGACAAAGGGGTTTCACATATATGCAGAAACAAGTCACAATTCACAGTACAACATCAGTCAATTCACATCACACGGTATCACAATCACAAACAGAAATATCAATTCAGCATACAACATTTGACAATAGTCAATCATCTTTAATTCAAAGTGATGGTGATTTAAAAGAGTTAACTACATAACTATTATTATTTATCAATGATTAACTTTTCTTAATGATAAATTAATTAAATTCTAATTAACTATTCATTAAATCAATTATCTTAATTGACTACTAATTATAAACTAATTAACTTTAATCATCTAGTTTACAATTCTTAATTACAAACAAATTAAATACTTAATTTTAAATTAACCAAATCTTTAATTTCAAATTGACAAATCTCTAGTCACTTAGTTAATTACAATTTTAAATTTAATTGTCCATTCTTAATTACCCTTTTTAAACAATTAATGAATAATAATTTATCTTAATTAACAATTAAAAATCTTTTTTAAACTTTGAAAACAAATTATTATTAATTAGAAAAACTTAAAAGTTAATTAACTTTAACATTTAACTTAAATTATTTACTTAAGTAAAGCATTAATTAAGATTTTGAACATTCTAACGTATTCACTTGGTTAATTTAAATTTGAAACAAATTCTTAACCCAAAGTAATCAACATTTATTACCTTGTTAACACTAAAACTTGTTGAACATTTTTATCTTTAAATCTGTAAAGCTTAAACAGATTTACAAAAAACTCGAGATTTACCCGGTTCCACTCGAGGAACGCTTCAAGTTTTTCCTCCATCTTCAACGAGTCAACCCCCTCTCCCTCTTGCGTTCGTTCTTCTTCTTCCCCTACTGTTCTTTTTTTTCCAGCTAAGTTTAAATAAAATGCAAAAATCACGCAATTCATTCATGCACCCGGGCAACACAATGTCTTCCTCGAGGAAAATCTATTCTTACTCGAGAAACTCACAACCCCAAAACCCACTGACATGTACACGACCCAGCGTGTGCGTGTACTCACCCACGGTGATGCTCCGGCACCAGAGTCGATCACCCACAAGTCGTCCCTCGCCCTCTCTTGCGAACGCAACAACTCGGCACTCAAATCAATCACGAAAGCAAAGATTGATAAATCGAACTCCAGACGAAAAAAATCTTGACCATCAATCTCCTCGTCCAAGCAACGCTGACACCCATATGCCACCAAACTTCACCTGTGAGACCGTCGCAACCCAAGCTCTCGGTCCCCCTACGACCGATCTGTCCGTCAACGCTAAATTCGAACCTTAAACCCTAAAGCTGCCCCTCTCCAACATCTCCTTCAATAGAAAAATCACTTAACATTTTTCCTAATATAATTGATTACCAGACCTTGCTTCATACAAATTTCAACATCAAATAATTTTTCGATTGCTAGAAATTGGTAGGAAGGCATTTTCTGTTCAACTAGGAACTGCTCTTTAATCCTAACTCTAAAAATTATGGTTTTTGCTTTAAAAATCATGTTAAAGTATGCGAATTCAGGTTATATATATACCTGAATCCATGAATCAAGAGATTTCAATTTTCACTTATTTAAAGCTTTGCCAGTTTTCTTGATTTCCAGGAATGTTAACAAGTTGTTCGAACTTAAATAAATCTTAAATTTTGAGTATAGGCTATAACAAACAGTTTTTTTAAAAATTTAAGTCCAATCAGTAAATAGAACAAGTGGAAAGGATTTTTGAAATAAAAGTCTTGTGTATGAAAGTTTAAACAGAGGACATATATTAATATCATCCTACACACAAATACTTCCATCATTCAAATTCACTCAGTGAATCATTGTGTATACAAACTGTTATTCACAGATGTAAAAGCAACAAGTTCATACCTTAAAAATAAATGAAAATATATGTTACTCACCTTGGTTTAGAAATGAACAGAGCTGCTTCTTTTTGATCCAGACTTTGAAATTGCAAACTGAAGTCTTCTTTTTTTTCTTCTTTGATCTCTGGTTTGAATTGATTTAGTTTGTTGTTGTTTTAACTGAAGTTTTGTTTATGTTTGAAATGGTGTTTACTTCAGTTTTTTTTGTTTTGATGGACGAAATTGTGATGAGGAAGTTGATATATAAAAAGAGTTGTACAGGGTGATTATAATTTTATTTTGTACAACATAGATCAGAGATTATTTTTTTTAAATAAAGGCTGAAATGATATTAAGAAGTACATATGTTTCTTTCCTTTGTTTACTAATATGACTGTAACATATTTTCGGCTGAGAAGATAACCATGGGTGCTTGAGAAGATTGTATTTAATGCTTATCCTTATTTTTGTTTACAAGCCTATACTATTTATTTATGTATGTACAGGTTGTAGATATTATTTGTTTGTTTTAAAATTATCTCCTTTTGCAAGCTATTATTACTTATTGCTATTTTTTTTGCTACTTCACTGTGGAGTTGTCCTAGCTACCGTAAATCAAGATCCAAACTTTACTGATTGTTTCATACATTTGTGATATTTTATGTAATGGGTTTTCTATAACATTCATGTCAGTTTGAAACCCCGGCGGCTGCATTGGCAGTTACCGGAGAGAAATGGAGGAGACGATCTCTTGACTACAGCCATATCCAGTGGAATTATTGCTTTTTTTATTTATTTGTTATTCCAGTGAGCTGAACTTAATGATTCGTGTTTAATATTGTTCTGTTTACGGGCAAACAAATGGCTATTTTATCTAATAAAATTGCATCCTATTCTCACGAACTGAATTACAAGATGGATTTGCCACTGCGCCTTACATTGATTTATATTTTAAATAGATCTCAATTAAAATTTCAGTATATATACTTAAATAAATACAAGTTATATATATTCCCTTTTAAATATCTATAAATAAACATTATTTGCAAGGTGTATATTGTTTTCTAGCACAAGTATGGACGTGTTAAGGGGTTACTGTCAGTACAATACTCACGCATGAAACACGTACACACTAATTTTACAACAGCCCTGGCTTTACAACACACACGCATAACTATATTTATACTCAGAGGCACAAATACACCCGGGCAAGCATGAAAATGTGAACACGGATTGCACCAAAAGTAGGTACCCAATCAGAGAACAAAATAAAAAGTGCATCACATCAGCCAAGTATATATACCAGATTGCATAAATATGTAAGCGAAATTTGCTTACCTGGGTTGAGACAGAGAAAAACTGAGAACTGAAATTTTGAGTTTGCCCAGGCACTGTTTGATTTTTTTTTTGATTTGTTTGATCTAGAAGCCTGTATTTGCTTTGATTGTTGAATTTGGACTTTGATCTGCTGCTTCAGATCTTTCAGATTTTTGCTTTACTTACAGGTTTTATTTTTTTAAGCTGTCTTGTTTTACAGATTTTCCAGGTTGAGATATTTTGCAACAGGTTGTTGCTTTGTTTTGATGAACGAAATGAAACAAGAAGATTGATATATATAAAGAAGAAAGACTTTGCAAAGGGGAGGCTATAACTGGTACAACATTTTCTTTGGTCAGATTTTTCTTGCCTGCATCCTTCTTTGACTAAGCAGGACTTTTGTTTCAGCTGAAATGATTTTCATTTGTGCTGAGATGTATGGTATTAAATGCATGTTCCTTTACATGACTACATACTTATCTATTTGATTTTGTATGTACATTTTTTTTTGTTTTATCTTCAATATATGTAAATAAATATTTATGTTTTTTTACTAACTATACTTAGTTCAAGTATAGAATTTAAAAAATGAATATTGATCTCTTCTTACGTCTTATTTTGTACATTTTATAACCTTCTAAAGAAAATGAATGAAAACACAATTTATACATTTAGTAAATAATCATGCATATCATTTTGAATTTCCAAATCGAAATCTTATTTATAATCCAATTCAATATATTTTGAGTTTCAAATCCAAATTTATAAAATAAATAAGTATATACATCTTATTAAATTTGAAAAATTCAAATAAATGAATAATTTTACACAAAAATTTAATTTAATTCCAAATTTAAACTCGTCACATATCCTACTTGGGAATGACCCACTTAGCCCTGCTGCATCTAACCCTGTTTTGGTCATTTCCAGTTGATGAGGCCTGACAAGGTAACAATACCTTTCACAATCACATAACAGAGCACTTTGAATGCCACATGGCCATTTCCTTTTGACTACTAATTGCCTTCCACAATAATACAACCTTTTAGCTCATACGTCTCAAGGAGGGTGTTAAGCTAAGAGAAGTTGCCTTCTCCGCCACCACTGATGTACGTTTGTAAAAATCAATGTACGTACTCTTTAGAAATGCAATGTCAGACAAGCATCCATACAAGTTGTCCAGGAACAGGACAAATCAAAGGTACTTTCCTACCACATCCTGTCAAGAAATCCCTACGATTAGTGGCGAGTAGCCCTCGCATTAGAAATTTCATAATGAAGAGACCACTACTACTGGATGTATATTGGGATTTTAACCCTAAACAATCAACTTGCAGTCCCCCACTATGAAATTTCGAAAATATCAATACCATCAATAACCTGCACAATCGTCGCATATACGTTGGTCCAAAGTGGTTACCAGATAAATCTGATCCCGGTCTCTTCGCACCAACAACGCAAAAGCGTTTCTCAACATCACACAGAAACTACGTCTCATAGACTTAACATGTCTCTTACTTTCAACTTACTATCCTTCAGGCCAAGAAGGTAGCTCAATAGATTGGAGTAATACTCCGCACTATATGAATCAACATCCTCAACACAAACGATAATCAAGCCTACATAGAAGGCTATGTACTAAATGTACGACTAAATAGTTCCCACATCAAGTTGAGGAACTAAAATTTGGCCAAGTTTGATACTTGGTTATTTAAGTATCAAAACAAACAAACAAATATTTAGCATCATGTACAATCAATGGGCCCTTTAAATAAATCTTTTATAGATTAAATCACTTGCCAAATATTCACTTCAATTTATCTTAAAAAGAAGATATATTTCAAACCATTTCAACTTTTCAATATTGGAAAACATTTCCATATACTTATTTAATAATAAGTAATTCACAAATCAATTTATTTTCAACACTTAGAAAATATTATATATATATACTTAAATCATGATTAAGTATATATTTTATTCTTTAAGGAAACCGTTCACTTTAAACACATTTATTTGAGTTAAAATGAATGTTACATAAAACATTGTTACAAGAACCCAAAATCACTAGTATAGGGATTCAAAAATTAGATAGATATATGAATCTCATATACTATACAAAAACATTTTCTTTCAAAAATCATTTACTAAAACAACAGTGTTATAGTCCATCATTTCCTTACTTCTCGAAAACTTCTATTTCAACAATGAATGTTGAAATCCATGGTTTCCATACTTTACACATTTTAAAACATCTTCAAACCATCTAACTCCATTTAAAAATATTCACTTTCCAAAACATTTATTAAAAGATTATTCAATGTCCAAAATCATTAATATAGTTCTCTAACTAAATTCAATATTTCTATACATTTATCAAAGGATAATCCACCGTGCAAAATCATGGATATATCTCCTTTAATATACTTCTATATTTAACTTAACAAATTCAATTGACTTGGGATTTATAAAACAATGTGTAAAAATTCCATTTACATTTTCATAAAAACTTCCACTTATAAAATCCTTTTGTTAACTAATTCCATTATATCATTTATATGCCAAAAATCAAATTATAAGTCAATTATTTATAATTCCCTTTATTTCCAAAATCATTCTTTAATATAACTTCATAAAATTATAAATCTATAAATCTCATTTACCTATAAAATCCATTTATAACTTCATTTTAAACACTTATAAAACTTCTTTAAAATCCCATTATTTCGATTTATAAAAATTCAATTTTATAAATCTTCTATATACCGTTTATAATAATTACAAAATCTTAATTTAAATAAACCATTTCTTTTAATAATATACAAATTTTTATTAAAACTTGTATAACTCCAAAAATCATATTTAAGTGTATTTCACCAAAATCATAATTTTTATGACATAAAAATTATCACTTTTATTTATTTGAAATAAATTCCTTTCTTTGTAACAATTCAAAGTGTATATTTTCAAATCACTAAAAAATGCTTTTCAAATTTGGAAAACATCGCTTTAACATTTTTAAAATTCCAAAAATAGGCCCAATGCTGCAATAGCACCAAATACATCAATCGCAACATCCAAAACATCATATATCATATGATAATAGAATATATAACAATATCTGTAAAAAAAACCAATACTGGTGAGGAATCCAGTTGGATCCCTCCAACTTGTCACCTGCATAAAATATACATATTGGGATATGTGTACATTGTCCGCTTTGAGGCAGACGTGCGTACAAAGGGTCATCCGCTCATACACGGGAATGTATAGGGTCATCTGCTCCACTAGGCAGGTATATATCCAAATACCAATCAGTTTATAGATAATATATCATATATCATCCAAACGATCATCAACCATTATAAATATTATTTATTCTCACTTATATAAAAATATCAATGAGTCGGAAAGAGTGAGTTGTAATCACATTGGTTCCAATAGAAGTTGCAGTGTTCTATTTTGAATAAAATTAAACGAGCATTTAATTTTACCCAAAATTCACACTATCTCCAATCAATTCCAAACTAGCTCAAAAATATAGTGCTCGTCAATACGGACCCAATGCAATTCATTTCGTCAATTTTCGACATCGTATGACAAAGTTACGCTATTTTAAAGATTGTACAAATTATTATATAATTAATTTCACAATATTTTTTTATTATAAAACCCTAACTTATATACACTATTCATTTTCCATGATGAGATCATGGTCGATCGGCCTTCTTCCCTCTCCAAGTTTCATTTACGGGAAAACCCATATTGGCCGCCGTCCTTTGCTTGAATTAACACGCCACATCGTCGATCTAAACGTTGATTGAGCTCCACCATGTTGGTCCCACATTCTCGCGTACCACTGCCCTGCGACCGGCCAAGCTCGGCTATCCCTAAGCCATGAAAATCGAGCATGAACTGTGTGCCTTTGTATGTGATTTGCCAACAATCTGCTTCACTATATCAAATCATCACCGTTGAAATCGCAGTATTCATCGTTCTCTACAAGTTTGTAGTTGAGGTTTTTGTTTAATGATCAATGGATTGGCCAAAAATTGAGCAAGAAGATCGTGAATTGCCGTCCTTTGAAAAGCTTAGTGGCATCTTATGAAACCCTAGGGTTTTTTACAAATGAAAGAAAATAACGTCCTTTTGTAGAAAATTCTGAAACAGTATTCATCCGAAAAAAATTCGAACTCGAAACGAAGCATGCGGTCTGGCATTTATAATGTTTTACCCCTATTCCGAACGTAATGGAATATATATCGGGAGACAATTCGATTGTATTTGAAAGATAGGTTTTCGAATCGACTATTTACATTTAAAATTCACTTAAACAGATTTCAACGCGTTTTAGCTTGCCCCGGACAAACAGTAAATCCGATTGACACGAAATTTGAAATCTTACAACAATATAACATTATGGATCCGATGAAACTAGTTTCGTTGAAATCCAAGATTTTTTGAAAAATGGCTATTTTTACTTGTCAATTAAATATTAAAATATTCAATTTCTAGAATTTAACATTTAATTCGATTTGTAAAGTTCCATAACATCGTTCTAATTAAAATATATTAAATTCAATTTTATAAATCATTTTGATTCATATTAAATTCAATTTCCAATTATTTCTGAAATTTCAAATATTAAATTAACAATTTAATTATCCAATTAAATCGAGATATTCGAAATATAGGTTATTCAGTTTATAAAATTTACATGTGAATATTTAAAATCAATCAAATATGCGAATTTCAATTGACAAATTCTGTGTCGTTACACTCTATTTAAAAATCTTTCACTTCGAGGATAATAATAGTGTAAATCATTCAGTTTAGATAAGGAAGAAATCTGTCCTCCCCTATAAAACTAAAATCAAAAGAAAATAAGTATAGATAAACAGATTATATAGGGAGTTAAAAAAATAAGGGATCACAATGTACTTTCCAATAAATGTCATAGGCTTAATAAAAGTGCATTAGTGCCGGCGTCTTTTAGGCATCAAGATGTTGCCCCCTACTAAGGAGAGCATGCCTTCACTACTATGCTCTCTTAAAAGAAAACCTGGAGTAAGTCATCTTATTCTGGATGTTGATTGAAGAGAGGGACATTTTAGTTTATTTCTTATATAAGGCCTATTATAGACACCAAATTGTTGAATTTTCATATCTAGGTGAGTTAAATAAGGTTTTGCTTGGTAGCTTTCATAAGAAATACTTAGAAAACTTCGAATTTGATCTACATCATGGAGCTTGTTATTACTTACCCAGAGTCCGATCCATTCCCTAAGATCTCCCTCCCGATAAACTTAAGTAGTATAAGGATGAATTTATTTTTGAATTATTTACTAAGTCTATCTTGTATGAACCAAATGAATAATTGTAAACATGTAATAATAAATAATTTGTAAATATTTGACTCAGTTTTTCTTTTTATACTTTGCTTCATTTTATTATATTTTCATAGAGTGACTGTTTATTAGGCCAACTTGTTTCTAGAGTCCATTTAAGCCAATATGTTAATAATAAATTGTAAACATGTAAAAATAAATAATTTGTAAATATTTGACTAAGTTTTTCTTTTTATACTTAGCTTCATTTTATTATATTTTCTTAGAGTGGCTGTTTATTAGGCCAACTTGTTTCTAGAGTCCATTTAAGCCAATATGTTAAACTAAGATGAATTTATCTTAAAATGCATCAATGTTAAAATCTTCAAAATTAGCAAGATACTGATTTCTTAAAGATTTATAAAAACTTCACTTAGAACATTATCATCTCTGCATTGATTTCTTTGGCGATGAAAAAGAAAAGCTGCTTAAGGAAATCAGGACATTCCATACTAAGATAATTTATGGCCGTGATAGTCCTCAGTTCGGAAGTGGACTACAACAAATGTCCCCTGATTATAACTCTAGAAGGAGTCAATATTCCTTTTGATTCGACGGTTACTCTTTCCGCTAGTTCATTATATAAAGTTAGAAATGTAGATTTTCAACTTTAGATATAAAACAATTGTCAATTGTATCTTTTAGTTTTTGTTGTCATTCGAGTTGTAATCTTTTATCATGATAATAAAGAGATTTTTCATTTTGATTTTGAATGCATTTTTTTCTTTTTCTATTTAAATAGGAGCTACAATTATCAACAGCTCCTCTCTTACGCTTTACTAATCTTAGAGACAAGCTATTGACAGAATTTGAAAGGAGCAAACTTTTTGATGATACCTTACTCGAATGCTTTCATGGAAACGCTGAAGCTTTAAGATGGCATAAAAGATATTTACTTCAGAAACTATTGTTAGCGATCTTAAAGATCAAATCGCCAGCTTAGAGGCTAATATCAAAAATAAAGAAGATATGATTTCTGGACAAAGCGATAAGTAAAGTCAAACCCTTCAATTGACTCTGATCGCAAAATGTCAAAACTCTTTTAAAAAATTACCGATTTATAGTTGAAATTGAAGGATAGCCAAGCTTAGTGCGTATCACTGGAATATATTATGGTGGATTATATTCAGAGTATCGATTTATAGCTCCATTCTACTCCTTCTATTACAAGATATAAAAGGTCTAAATCCCTTGCTTTTCAGAAATTCCATATAACAATTAATCCCTTTTCTGGCTTGGATGAGAGGGAAGTGGATGACTGGTATAGGAAAGTCAAGTATGAAGTGGCAAAGTATTTTGATGAACAACAAAGGATTAAATATTCGCAAGGTATAAATGAGTATTCTACCAGAATTCGGAAACTTGAACGCGACAACTACTTCTTTCAGAAGCGCATCACAAAATTGGAAAGGTGAAATAATACCCATAGAGGCATGGATAGAGCTTTGAATCGTGTTCTACAGACTAACACCGATGCGATCGACAATGCAAATAGGATAAGGAAGAAAGAAAAGATGCTCAAAGAGCTCCTCTACATCGCAATTCGTCACATAACTGATCCTTCGATTGCTGAGAATCTGACAAGGCTACTCAAGATTTGCGATTGATTTGTGTTCATGAAATGTATATACTTGTCCTATATATTTATAAATAGTTTTCGTATATCATGTAAATAAAATAAACTTTGTAAATATCACCTGATTTGTGATTCTTTACTATAATGTCATTTCTGAAGCGCTTGTTTGACAACTCATACTATAATTTCTTTATTTGCTGAACTATTTTATTCTTCTTTGTTGTTTCGGTTTCCCTGAAAGGTATAAAGCAAAAAATATTTCCAATTGTTAGCTTGAAATTGACATATAAGTCTATGTTTGTCATTCATGTAGGTTAACAAATTATCATGTTAACCGCATGAAAAATATTTTGTATCAAATGTATAAATCCCATCTTTAACCATGATGGGAAATAATTAAGGATTTAACTCTAACCATTTTACTGGAATGTCCGATGTCTTTGATAGGAAACCCTCCTCTGAAGCAGGGATATAAATGTGAGAGAGTCATTTCTAAAGAGCTAAATATGGAACAATCCATAAATCATTATCAGAACAACTAAGAAATCATTAGCCAAATGTGGTAATGCAAAGAGTCATTTCTTAAGAATATTCTTTGACCCAGATTCAAGCATTTATGATAGAAATCCGTAATAGAAATTTCAAGCCCAGATTTGGCATTAATAAGTAATAATCTCGCAACCCAGATTTGGGTATAATAAAGATTGTAAGTGATAGATAAAGATTGGAAACCCAAATTCGGGTATTAATAGATGAAATTCAAAAATGAGGGTTTTGAAACCCAGATTCGCATATTAATAAGCGAAATTTAGAAATGGCAGTCCCGAAACCTAGATTCGAGTATTAATAAACGGAGTCTTGCTTCATAGATTCCGTCTTATTTGACATGATTGAACCCTTTAGGCCTTATACTATAGTAATCTGATTGGCTACTTCTCAAGCTTAGACATCTTAGTCCATATTCTGATTTACCACTTCTTAGGCCCAGACATCTTATTCTATTAGAGATATACCGCTTCTTAGATTCAAACATCTTAGTCCATTGTTTGGTGAGCCCTTTCTTTGGCTTGGATATCTTATTCCATTGTTTGTTTGAGCCTCTTCTTGGACTTCTTAGTCCATTGTTTTTTGATCCTCTTCTTGGGTTTGGACATCTTAGTCCATTTTTTATTGAGCCTCTTCTTGGACTTGGACATCTTAGTCCATTGTTGTCCAACGCTCTTGGTTAACTCATTTTAGAGGCTAGAACCAAAGACTTACTTAACCTCCCTCCAGGAGGCGCCCTGCCCTGGCCATAGTGTAGCACAGATAGTGGCTTGTTAGGTGCTCTAACCTAGCCATGGCGTAGCACAGATAAAGGCTTACTCTGTCCTCCCTTTAGGAGGTGCCTTACCCTAGCCATAGCATGGCACAGATAGGGGCTTGTTAGGTGCTTTAACATGGCCATAGTATGGTACACATAAAGGCTTACGTCGTCCTCCCTCCAAGAGGTGCCTTGACCTGACCAGAGGAGCGACCAAGGGCTTGTCTTGTGCTTCAACCTGGTCATAGCATGGCGCGGTTAAAGGTTTACTCCGCTTTCCCTCCAGGAGGTGTTCTGCCTTGACCAACTCGGCGCAGACAGAGGCTTTCTACTATCTAAGGTAGTATCCGAATGCAAGGAGTATTTCACTCTTAACCTTGTAGATCTTTCTAAGTAAAGTAACTCTTTATTGATTTTTCTCATGTTCTCTTTACAAATTCATTAATCTTTCCTTGATGGAAGAAAAAGATTATCATCCCCTCCAGGGCTCTTCAATGATTGGTCTCATGTTCTTTTGTCATCTGATGGTGATGGTAGGATCCGCTTAGATTCCTTTCATGTTTTGGTTTCTGTTTCTGTGATGGCCAGCAGTTAAGCTCGTCCTTGGTTAGCAAGTACACAGTCTATATTGATGTTGTCAAGTTGCATTCTTTAGGAAGTCTGGACTTGATTCTTGAGGTTGGCTTTTTGATTTTTTGCTCCTTGGACTTGAAGTTTCACACTCTTCGATCACTTTTCTTTTTGTCACCCTTTGTACACCTTCTGTTGGAAGCGTTCTTATTGTAGTTTGTTGCCATTTATGTGAAAAGGCATTTTAGCCAGCCGTTATCTCTTTTTCAAAGATTATGCCATTGGTATAATGTTGAATAGTTATCCTCATTTTACCTAATACATTATCACTTCCACTTTCCTTCTTCTTAAGGCAAAAATAGGGTTGGGGCCAATATGAAAGAGGTTAAAGCTCCATTTCTTAGGATCATTTGATTATGCTTTTTTCTTGCTTATAATTCTTAGAGCTTCTAGTCTTAAGCTTTGCTCTTCATTTTGGTTAGAATCCTTGATGATTTTTGAGGGGCATCCTACCCCATGTTTTTCGAAAGACCCTTTCTCAGATCTTTTGAGTCTTCTAGCCACGATAATGTTGGACTAAAGTAGATAATCTCGAAATTGGGTTAGGTTAGGTTAGAGAACAATGGTATTGGGTATTCAACCTAGTCGGAGGTTCAAGCCCTCCTTATAGCGCCAAAGTATTAACAAGAAATATTGTCAATAGCCCAAAGTAGAATTTAAGGGCGAGGTCAATTCCTTATGATTTATTTGGATGCTTTGAGGAGATTGGATTATGTATATTATCTTTGGAATCCTTTCGAACAAGCTATGGTGGTAAAGATTTACTTTGATCAACCTTTCGATTTGGTCGAAGCAGTTGGTTTTGTTCCTTATCAACCTTTCAATCTTGTTGAGATGATTGGTTTTCCCTTAAAAAACTCTCCTTTCGAAGTAGATGAAAAACCCAAATGGATAACATCAGGAATCACTGGGTGAAGACTGACTTAGTGGGTTTCCACCTTACGAAAGGATTAAGTCATTGAGTGGCTTGCGCTTCCATCAAGAATTTGAGGTAGAGGTTTCAACCCTTTCGAAAGTTGTAGAATTAAATGTCTTGGGTTTAGATTAGAAATCTCAAGTTAATGAAATTTGGAATTTGGTTTTCATCTTGTCAAAAGATGGATCCTTAGTCACCTTATGTTAGGTTTCGGTTTCAATGTTTCTAGTGTATTGAGTATAGGTTTTGACCTTATTGAAAGCGGAAGTCCGAAGGAAGTTAGCCTAAAGAATATAACCGAAGTCGCTTGAATAGACAGGTTTCGATTGGGTCAGTAAGGCCCTTTTGATACAGTGAATACCTGTAACAGAAGGTTAGATCTTATAAAAGTTTGAGAAATAATAAAGTAACTGAAAAATTGAGGACTTCCCTTTATTAGCTCAAAGAAGACTTTATTAATCAATTTCCCTAATTCGATTTATAAATTACGGTTTTACAGCTCTTTGAATTAAGAAAGTTCAAGTTTAGATTCAATGAATACGGATCACAAAATTAGACCCCTTGGGACTTATTTACATATACGGATCAGCACCTTTCGACCCCAATGCTTTCAACTTGGTCGAAAAGTGGCTGCCGTGTTTAAACTAGCATGCTTCTGCCTTTGTCGAAAGGATCGATTGCATTTTCTTCCTCTATGTTGCTTTGTAAGAGCTTTCGACTATGTTAATAGGCTTTATTCAGTGGTTTCGAAGACGTTGAGATGTTGATGATTGCTTCCCATCTCTTGCCTGTGACTTGTAGCAGAATCTCCTTGGACAATAATGGCTTCGATTGGTTCGAAAGGCTTGGTTTACCTTTCAAAAGAGTTGTTCAAGCCAATACATGCTTTCGAGTGGTTTGAGTGAAGGCGAAACCTTTTGTTTCAAAAGGTTTGGCACGTATTTGAAGTGTAGTCCTCCATTTTCTTTGAAAGGTGTTGCGTCAACTAATTCATAAGGTCTTCAATCTTATGGAATCACCTACTTCGAAAGGTGGTCACCGAAGGTGGAACGGTACTTCTAACTCCTTCTACCACTTCGAAAGGTAAAGAACCTTTTGGATTTTGACTGTAGCAATCCTTTCGACCTCTTTGAAAGGTTTTGAAGCTTTAGGACTTTGGCTATAGCATCCCTTCGACTCTTTCGAATGGTTTGGTTGGAGTCTTTTTCTCTTGTTCTTCTTTATCTTCTGCTTAAATAGTTTCGACTAAGTCGAAAGAAATTTTTGGTAACATGAGTATACTTAAAAAGTTGAGATAAGTATCTTAATATTCTTTAAGTATTGAAAAGAGTAATATGGTTTGTGAATAAATATTTTGAAAAGGTATTTTAATACAAGTAAATTCAAAGTGGTTTTAATTAACGACCATGTTAATCAAAGGGGATTAATGGTTGTTCATGTGCTTAATGATGCTTGGTTTCCATATGAAACTAAATCTCTAATTTGATTGTTTGTTTGATAATTAATTAACTGACTATAAAATTTTGGCCATTTTTAAACTATCAATTGTTGGTTCGGAGAGACAGGATCAGATATATTTTCTGACTTCGAACCGGCATAAGCGTTCGAATTGAATACATCTTGAAGATGATCAAAAATGAAATTCTTTGAAGTGTAAGGGCAACTTGATACTAATCCTGAGGGTGATGAAAAAGGATGTGGTAGAAGTGGTCCCTTCGGTTTGTTTATATCCTAAACAAATTGTATAGATGAATACTGGCATTGCATTGTTTCCTCGAGGGCAGTGTTAGAATTCCAAGTGGGATTTGCTAAAATGATAAAACATAGCATCGATCCTCACACCTGTTATTGACTAAAGCATGGAGGTGCTGGTCGGCTAATTGAGTTGCTCCATTAAGGTATGATCATTAACTAGATCGGTATTCATGGATTTATGCGTGCTAGTGTCTCGGTGCGGTTGTTGGCCAGCAACCAGGGGTTAATCATATTTGGCACTATCCAGAAGTGATAGTCCATTCTTAAGTAGCAGAGGTGCAAATGTTTTGCATCCTTGGTACATTTTCTCTAGATGTGTATTGTACGGAAGGTAGACCTTTACAATTTCATTGTATGGAATTCAGTCTCCAATACATGCTTTTCAGACTTAGTCGTTTGCTTAATATGCCGGAATGTGAGATGTAAGCATTCCAGTTATGTTATCTAATTTTTAAACCCTGGACAATATTATAATATCACTAAATTTTCTATCTTAAAGTTGTTTGGTTATTGTAAAGTAAAAATCCATTCATTTTTATGAGTGGCATGGTCATACAAGATACCTTTATTTTGAAAGTTTTTATGACATTAAAAGTCCATATGATTTGTGCTTCTCGTGTTGGTTTACCAGTCTGATTTGGGCATTATTTTCTTATAATGCTCAGGTCAACCCGATTATATTTTATATGTAGTTTTGGATGCTTTAGAGCTTCAAGAGATGAGCTGGATGCCACCAAGGTATATTCATGTATATTTTCTTTACACTGCTTTTGTTATTTTGTATTTATCAGCAATTGTGTGGACTTGTTATAACTGTCTAGGCTGATGGTAGGTTGGCAACTCTGATTTATGTATGTATATCATAGTTTTCTTTTGCAAAGATCATTGGAATATTATATATTACTTGTCACATTGTGAGATTCAGTTCTGCCTTTTCTTTTTCCTACCCTAACAATCTGTCTTTCTGTCAATTAGATGTGTGACATGTGAATACCGTGTATTTATTAGTGTCGACTTCTGAGGATAGAAACCGTGGGACATTAAATATATTTATCTCTAACTCGTTTATAAAGGTTATTAACATTATACTTAACATTAAAAGTAGAGGAGGTAGGTTTATATATTTGTTAGATTCTAGAATGAAGTGTCTAGGCCAGGCTCTGATGCAACCAGTGCTCTAACTCATCCGACATCAATCTTTCATGAGGAGTAGTTAAATTCGAGTATCAAAACTGAGTATAGCATACGAATCGTGATTTCTATAAGCGACCATTTTTAACAGGATAGTCGAACAGTTAACTATTGAACTTAACCAATTATTAACTTAGATCATGAAAAGAATGTTTTTAAAGATAATACAAGTATGGAATGATTTGGGTTTTGTAGTGACAATGTTTAAGTAGCATTAGTCTTAAACCTTTTAAATAGATTTGTGAAAGTTCTTAGATCCTTAAAAAGGATATTTTATAGGAAATTATAATTATGGATGAGGTATTGAAGGAGTATAAATGAACAATAGAGATTAATAAATAATATTTTTTTATATAAAGAAGTTTTACTAATAAACATGGTTTTAATTAATAAAATATTAATTAAACAAAAGGGGATTAGAAGTCGCTTATGTGACTTAATCATGCTTTATATGTTTACTAGTTTATAGAAAGCATTTAGTCATCTAATTAGCACTAAAAGCCGATGAAGTTGGCTGGTCTGTCTATGGGAGTTAAGACCGATGTTCGAGTGGGGATATGAGCAATAAAGCTTTAATCTGCCGGCTTCACTCTTGACTGAGGGATGGTGTGGGAATAAAATATTGAAAAAGTGATAAGTATATGAAACTTGGTTTCCATTTGCATCATTATTATTGAATGACCAAATTTGTCAGTTCAGTCTTGAAAGGACCGAGATAAGTAAGTATTTTATTCGTAGAAAGCCACATCAAGACTAAGAAACGTATTCTATCGTTTAGAAGTGGATCGGTTCGAAATGCCAGAATCCATGTGCGGTTTCAAGACCTATTCGAGATAAGGGAATCCAATTGGGGATTCGTGTTCTGTTCAAGTGATGAAGATTCGTATGAAAGATGCGAAATGTGACCTTAACATCGAAAATGCCTAAAATTAGAGTAGGCTTCACAATCTCGGGTTTAGCTGACTCATATGGTATATCAAATCCATATCTAGATTATGCGTATGATATATTGCGCATGGGAATTGTTGATACATGATTCAACATCATTTAAGAAAATGTTTAGGCGATGGGCCAGTTGTTTTTACCTTAATGGTGTATTTTACCTAGAGATGTACGATGCTTAGAAGGTGCTTTCTGACCCTTTTATAGAAGATTGGATTTTGGCTTGACCGAAGGGATCTCCATAAGAAATCCATTGTATGAATGTTCCTTAACGGTTTTGATTGTGCCCTCTAATATGTTATTGAATGTAACCAATGTTACCATTCCATCTGTGTTATATATTTATATTCTTCACGTTAGATATTATCTATTATATCACTTTATGTTTAGATGATGTTATTTTGAAGGAATAACTTTTATG
Organism: Allium cepa; assembly: GCA_030765085.1. NCBI lineage: Eukaryota > Viridiplantae > Streptophyta > Magnoliopsida > Asparagales > Amaryllidaceae > Allium > Allium cepa. The sequence goes on along the minus strand of CM060937.1, from coordinate 868,603,396 downwards.
GCATTCCATGCTATCTCAAAAGCACCGTTAAATGCTAGCTACATATCTCCTGAGTTTCTCATACCAGACTTATGTCTAATATTTGGTTTTTGTTTCCCTAAATTCCTCGCGTACTCTTTCGAGTGGTTTGAGAAAGACATTTTTTCATTGATATTCATTGGAACTCGAGGAGATGAGACTGATGTTTTACTTACCATAATATTCTTATTGCCACTACATTACTATATTATATATATCAGCATTTATGAGGACAGGTTGTTATAATTGTCTAAGTTGATTATAAAACTTAAGTATTGTATCTTTGAAATTTCTGTACTGCCGTAACCCTTTGTGCCGTTCTTTTAATTCTATCAGTTACCGTTCCACTAGTGAGATTTTGATATTATGTTACTTCTTCCTTGTTCTATTTCATTTTCTTTTTATTTTAGCCTAGCAATTAGTCTTTTTGGCACTTGAGTGTTCGACAGGTGTGTACCGTGTATGTATTAGTGTCGACATTCAGTGGTCGAAAAGGCATGTCGTTACATATCTCATATCACTCTTAACCGATATTTTTTTCAAAATAATTCTTAAAATATCATTACCGGTATGTCACATGATATTTAACGCTATATTAATCAATTATTTAGCATTAACTAATGATAGTTTTTAAGCATATCAATCATTATTTTAAGTGTTGGAGGAAATAATTTTTCGAACAAACATCTTCACATTCCCAATATCTGTTTTTAGTATATTGCAAACAATAATATGTATACCATATTAAGAATCCAAATGCACTAATTTTTTTAGTTTTAATCGTACTTTTTTCACCCTTCTTTACAAGTCTTTCAATAAATAAAACTTTATATATTTCATTATTTTGTTGGTTTTATTTTATGTGAGCACTTTATCAGCATAACAATATTTTTTAAGAGCTGTTTTTTAGTTATTTTTTTGTTTATTGTACCTAAATGGTAAGCTATCTTGTAAAAAAAAATTTCTACTTATTACAATACATAATGAACTAATTTAAATCCAATTAAGTATTTCAAAACAAACTTTAATGGCGCTCTCTCAATTTCTTGTTTGCAATTCTCTTCTTTCAAACAAAAATCCCTCACCGATTTTAACTGTAATCCCTCTAATCGAATTTCATTCCCTTACTCGTACACCTATGTTGTCAAGAATTGGTTACCTCGGCAAATAAGATCGTTTAATCGGTGGATAGATTGTAGAAAAGGAGGGAAATATTGTTTCCAATGGAGAGATTTTAGTCATATTGCTAATCAGTGTAGAGATCCTATCAGATGCTTCGGTTGTGGATCGTTTGGCCATAAAAGTAAAAAAATTCAACGCGATAGAATATCTCAGTTTCCAGTCCCATATTATTTAACTATGTCTTCCAATTTATCTTGATATTTTTGTTGTGGAAGGGAATCTTGCTCGATAATCTATGGAATGAGAGAGAATAAGGAATTAAATATCTTGAAGAATTTTTCTATCACTTTGATATTATTAATGCTTTTAACATTGGTAAAGGCTATAAAGACAGGTTCGGCGATCTAGAGGAGTTTTTTGGTTCTTCTGATTCAGATTCTTCTAAGGAGAATTTCTTTGATTTGAGTTTCTCTGAAAATTTCAATGTTGTTCTGAATGGTGCCAGTTTGGACTTTGATCCCATTCTTACCAATCCTGATGTTACTAAATGTAAAGAAGATCATTCATTCTTCTGCTTGGACCAATCTTCTGATATAGGAAAGGTAAAGAAAAGCAAAATTCTAGTAATGGTTTTATTCCGGTTAAAAGCAAAAGTCAGAAATCAAAAAGTTGTAAACTGGATAGATTCAAGACTACAATCTCTAACAAATTCGATTGTCTTTCTGAGTTGACATGCTCTAAATTTATTGTTGAAAGTCCTAGTGTTGATAGTGGATTGATTATTCTCTCTGATAACCCGCAACTGCCTGTATTGAATGATAGTAGTTCAAATTCTGTAATTCATAAAGGGGTAAATCATAACGACAATAGTTTTTCGAATGTTGTATTGATGGATTGGTCTGAAAAAATTGGAATTTGGATTTGTACTGCTGGAACAGGAGGTATCGAAATGGAAAGCAATGTGTCAGAGAATTGTTTAGAATTTGGTGTTAAGAATTTTGTTGCAAGCACAAAGATGAAGGAAGATTTTTGTTTGATTAAAGGGCTTGATCTCTCATCGATGAATATCTCTCATGAGTTTATGAATTTGGAAATGAAAAATAGGTCAAAATTGCTCTCTAGGGAATTCCTTACTGTTAGTTGCTATGAAAAGGATTAGTCTGTTTCATTTGATAATAAACTGGAATGGGATTATATTTGGTCTAAAGATGAAGTTAGTATTGTTGAGGAAGAAGCTTTTGTGGATTTTGATAAAATGTTGATTGTGGAGAATGAATCGAGTTTGTGCATGTATGATATATCTAACATGCACATATCTTCAAAAATGCTTGATTGGCCTTGTCCAACTGTGGTGATTCAGCTATGGTTGATGCTTCCTATAGTGATAAACTGGAAGATGTAGTAGGTGGGTTTAATGAGAATACTATTAAATTAAGTTGTAGGGATAGGAATGACGAGTTGGAAAAGAAGTGTTCAAGTTCTAATCCGCTGAACTATTTGGGGGATAATAATATAGTGGGACAGGTTGAGATAGGTGGTTTTTCTGATAAACTTGCAAATGAATTCAGTTCATCTACATTGATTGATTCTTTGAGTGTGACAGCTGCTCCTATTGAGTGCTATGTCATAGATAATGCTTCAACGGTTAGTTCTTATCCTCTTCAAAATGCTGATGTTAGTAAGAGTGGAAGTGTTTTTGCATCTCACACTTCTTCATCGAGGAGACGTAGGCATAGGACTTCAGTGAAGGATAGTGGTTCATTTCGTCGAAGTGCCAATATCCGTGGTTGTAGATCTCAGTCTTCAGGTGCTGATTCGAGTACCATGAGCGAGGCTACAAATTCAGGCTCAGGTTTGCTTTCTGATTTAGGTAGTGTTTATTCATCTTATGCTTTAGGTAGTTTGTCTTTCTCTCAGTTAGCCAGTTGGCTAGAGTCACTGCTTTTATTTTCACCGATGTTGACATTGACTTAGAGTACAATAGAGATAGGGAACTACAGAGGGCTAGATCTAATGGTACACGAGGATTATTAGTTGGAATATAAGAGGCTTAAATGGTTTAAATAAATGTGACATAATAAGGGCTTTCTTTAAAGACTATTCTATTGACATTGCACTACTTCAGAAAACTAAAATTGAATTTCTAGATAATCATTTTTATAGAAGATTAGGTGGCTTTCATTTTAGGAAATGGGCTTGTCTACCTTCAGTGGGTTCTGTGGGGGTTTACTGATTGGTTGGCACGACAATTATTTCAAAATGCCTCAATGTATTTCCAAGCATCATTCATTACATATTATATTTATAAACCTTAGCAATAATTCTTTTTTAAATATTTCTAATGTTTATGGTCCTAATTTAAAAATAGAGCATCAGATTCTTTGGCAAGCATGTTTAGACTTTAGATCGTTAGCTCCGGGTTCTTGGATTTTAGGGGGTGACATTAACGTTACGCGGTTTTTAGATGAGCGTTCGCCTTGTGAGGGTGATTTTTCAGCTATGGAGGAGTTTGACCAATTTATTATTAATTCTAATTTGATTAAAATTCCGCTTTCTAATAGATATTTTACTGGAGTCTTCATCTATGACTCTTCTCAATCGATTTTTCGTTAGTGATGAGATTGAAGATAAATTTCCAATCTGTAGAGTCATTGGTTTACCTTATACGTACTATGATTATTGTCCTATTACCCTCACTTACAAGCATCATAGAGTTATTATTAATAATTTTAAATTTGAAAAGATGTGGCTTCTAGAGCCTAACTTCATGAATTTAATTAATGGAAAATGGATTTCTTTGAGTTATCATAATATTAGAAATAAGGAAAATTCTGCAAAAATTTTTGTTTTAAAACTTAGGGATCTTAGGATTTTTCTTAAAAATTGGAATAAAAATGTTTTTGGCAACATAAAAAATCAAAAAAGACAATATTCTTAATGAGATGCTTAAAATTATTTAAATAGAAGAATATAGACGTCTAAATTTAGGTGAACGTAATGTTCTTGCTAATTTAAAAGATGAACTAAATTCTATTTTGGAAAAGGAGGATGTTATGTGGAAATAGAGATCCAGAATCCAATGGATCAATGAAGGTGATAATAGTACTAAATTCTTTCATAATATAGCTAATGGTAGTAAATGTAGTAACATAATTAACTCAATTATTGTTAATAATGTAGAATTAGTTGATCAAAGAGATCTTAATAAGGCTTTTACAGACTATTATAATGATATTTTTGGTACTATAATCAAACATAGAATTAATGTTTGATGGAAAGAACTGTATCCGTCTGATTCTACTGTTGATTTATCTGAGCTAGATGATCCTTCTACTGAACAGGAAATTAGAAAAGCTATTAATGACCGGCCAGTTGATAATTCCCCAGGCCCTGATGGGTTTCTAATTTTATTTTATAGAACTTTTTGGGACGTTTTAAAAATTGATTTAGTTAATATGTTTAATGATTTTTATAATTGTAATTTGCAATTAGGGAGATTTAATTATGCAAATGTTATTTTATTACACAAAAAAGTAGGAGCTAAAAATTTAAAAGATTTTAGACCTATATCTTTGATTAACTGTTCAGTTAAAAGTATTCCTAAAGTTTTTTCTAATAGACTTAGTGCAAGAATGAATGATTTAATTGATTATTCACAATCAACTTTTATTAAAGGGAGAAATATCACCGATGGATTGGCAGTTGTTCAAGAATATATTAATCACTGTTGTAAGATTAACATAACCTGTGCGATTTTAAAACTGGATTTTGCAAAAGCTTTTGATTCGGTTGATTGGGATTTTCTTGTAGATATCTTTCATGCTAGAGGTTTTGGTCATAGATGGATCAGTTGAATTATGAATTTTCTTAGAACTGGCAAATCTAGTATTATGGTTAACGATATTTTAGGTAATAAAATTTAATCTAAGAGAGGTTTAAGGCAAGGGGATCTTTCATCGCCTTTATTATTTAACCTAGCTATTGATGTTTTTGCTAAGATTATTAAAAGAGCTGTGGATAATGGGTCGCTAGATATGTAGGCAATGACATATCGCGTAATGGTATATCGGTTCTCCAATTTGCCAATGACACCTTGCATTTTTCTTCCCATTTACCTAGACACATTATTACCCTTAAGTTTATCATATACAGTTTTGAACTCCTATCAGGTATAAAAATAATTTTTTGACAAAAGTTCTATTTTAGTTTTAAATGATTTTGATAAAGTTGAAAACTTAGTTATTAATACTCTAAATTTCAAACTATGAACTTTCCTTTTGATTATCTAGGTTTTGTAATTAGACCTACCAAACTTAAACATGATGGTTAGCTTATAATCATTGATAAAATTAGAAATAAGATCTCTAAGTGGAATGGGAGATTTTTATCTAGAGCAGGTAGACTAGTCTTGATAAATTTGGTTTTATCAGCCCTTCAATTTATTGGATGTCCATGCAACTATTTCCAGATTGGGTTATTGACAAAATAGATAAAATCAGGAGAGACTTCTTATGGAGTGGGGAAAATCCTAATAATAGTATTAAATGTTTAGTAAATTAGGAAACTGTTTGCAAAGACAAAAAGGAAGGCGGTTTAGGAGTTATTAATTTGCGTAGTATGAATTTTTCCTTACTAGGTAAATGTTTATGGAAGTTTAAGGATATAAATGATAACACTATTTGGAAATAGATCATTTTCTAAATATTATTATAATGGTAATTGCAATTTATATCAAATTGCTTCTTCAGTCACTCGAAATATATCTAATTTTTGGAGAAACATAATAAAATGTCCTAAGATTTTTAACTTGGGTATTAATACGATAATTCATTCTGGTAACTATACTTCTTTCTGGCACGACCGTTGGATTTCGGCCTTGCCTCTTAAGTTGGAATTTAAAGAGCTTTACGAAATCTGTAACTTTAAGTTTTCTTTAATTAATGAAGTTTATTCTCCTAAAAACAATCCTTCTTGAAATTTTAGTTTTAACAGAATATTAGTAGGTCCAACCCCTTAGGCAACTTTCTTTGCTCTATGCTAGATTAAATCTTTATAATATTGATAACAATAATGATATTATTAGTTGGGAATGGGATAAGAGTAAGAAATATACTTCTAATTCCTTTTATAGATTTATTAATTTTTCCTGTACAATAAACAACACTTTTAAATATATTTGTAAATCTAATACTCCTCCTAAATCTAAAATTCACATGTGGTTAATACTGCATGGAAAACTTAATACAATAGAATTTTTAAAGACAAAAACATTCAAAATGATAATAAATATTTTTTTTTTATTCTGCATCTTGAAGATATTAAACATATATACTATGATTGCATGGATTCTTATTACATCCTAAATAACACTCCTAAATTTTTTAACTTTAATGTAATAATTAAAATTTCGGATTGCGACTTCTACTGGAATAATTTTAGATTTAGGTTCAAAAAGAATATTAGATTCTTATTTGGCATGTTATTCATTATTATTTGTTTGTATATTTGGTTTGTAAGAAATCAAATAATTTTTAAAAATAATAACAGTCATTCTAACAAATTGATTTTTACTATTTCTTCATTTTGTTTTAATTGGATTTCCAATTCCAAATATGAATTAGCTAATCATAACCAATTTAAAGGGTATCTTAACAAGGTTAGTTATAAAATTAACTAAGTTAAACACAATAATAATATATTTAACATTCACAATAGTAGTATTGATATTTTTTCAAATTTATACGACGATTTCTATGATAATCATAATTTACTTTTAATCAAAGGTCCATAAGATTTTCTTAAGTTTTGTTTCAATTATTATTCTAGTCATTGTTGGTATTAGCTTATAGGTATTTTAACTCTTAAGTACTTGTCCAGTTAGTCTTAATTAGGTTTTTATTTCCTACCTTATTATACGTATATATGTATATAATTTACATAAATATACGTATATATGTACCATTCTGACTTATTTTCTTAGTCATCCTTCAGACACATGTATGGTTGATAGTGTGTCAGGTTCACTTTGCAGGTTCTCATGTCTTCAGTTTGTAGAATTTTGGATTGTAGAGAGGTCATCAGAGCAGAGTCATCCCCTTAGGCTCACTAGCAGTTCCACCACAGATTCTGGACACTTTCATCTCCATTGTGGCGTACTATGTTCAGGAGGATCTACTCTTCTGCTTGGAACGCCTTCCTTTTGTACAGAGTCTTCAGAGCGGATTTTCCATTCAACATCATATTCAGATCCTTCCGAATTAGATGCATGGAGCTTCCTTTTTATTTAGTGATGACATCCAGTATTTTGGGCTTTTATTTAGTTTTTTAGGTACTTCTAACACCTTAATATCGGATGGTGGCCTTGACGGAGCTCGATATAGGGGTGTGATGGGTGGTCGCCTTGCCGGAGCTCATCTTAGGGGTACCTGAGCTTTTTTTATGCTTGTATCTAGTTTTGTTACCTGCCATGCATGTTGGTAGCCCTTTGTTTTTGTGATATATATAGTTGCATATGTGCTCTCCTCTATTCATAGAGGTTCACACATTTTTCAAAAAAAAAAAACTATACATAACGAACTAAAAATTAAGAGAATTAAAGTTATATATTCGACATATCAATAAAGAACTTGATAAAGGTAGCAATTAATATGATATCAACATTACTTATTCGATAATTTTGGTCAAATTGAAAACCAAGAGATGACACACACACACATGAGTACTTTGGCACGTGCGATGCACGAGTGCCTAGGGAATTAGTTTTAAAAAATGCTATTTGTAAGGTTACATCTAGACTTTTTATGTGGAAAACACCATGTAGGCTATTTTGTGATATTCAAAGTAACTGAGGTCAATTGATCTCGTCTTTGGCACCAAAATCATTGCTAATCCTAGTAGCACCAGTAACCTTAACTGAATAGAAATAAAGGCATAAGAGTAATACTTGTCTGTAGCTTGATGGTGTCAACTACATGGTTAAATTTGAGGATGACACAGCTATTGTGGTCCAATAAATTAGACAATAGTTATATAATACACGGTAAGTCTATTATATTTTAAAGCTAATATATCCACAACCATACACTCACATGTTCAGGATCAACATAGTAAAGCAGTAAATTAAAATTTCTGAAGAAATCACTTTAATATAGAGTTAAATGTAATCTTATGAATTGGTTCAGTAAAAAAAATTCACAGTCCTAATACACAGACCATTATTTACGTGTTAATAGACAATTACTTTGTGGAGTTTCAATGTTAATAAATGTACATGGCCATTATATTGGTAATGATGCTTTTCTATCTTAAATCAATGGTGATTCATACTGAATTAATCAACTCTTAATAGCAACATATTCTAGCATATTAGAATAAATAAGTGAAAGTGATATCAGTCATGCATGATAGATGCAATAGAGTCAAAGTATAAGTCATTTAGTAGTGTAAAGTTGATGTTAACCACATGACATCAATCATGCATGATATATATGTAATAGAACTAAAGTGTAATCCATTTCATAGTGTAAGATAACAAATATATGTATTTTTCTATCTTTTTACGAATAAATTTTCTTACAATGAGAACCCACATTTTTACATATTTTAAAAAACAAAAGAAAATAGACTGACTGCCTTATATAAATAAATAACATTCGGTTCTAATATATTCAGTTCCTTTGCTTATGCTATCAAAATCATCCAATCATTTATTGTATTACATTGATTATTCATAATTCTTAGTATTTCCATGTTCCTAGAAAGCAAATGTTTATTGAGGATTGTCATGTTCCTATCTACAAAAAACCTCCACTGCATCAAAAAAACATATACTGTTATTTTTCCCTAACCAAGCATGAAAATACATATATGGCCAAAATTAAACTTAGTTCTGATTCCAAGTTCAAGGTTCAATAAATACACACCATATAATACAAACCAAGCATGCTAAAGTGATGTTCATGAAACAACTGGGTCAAGAATTCAAATGTAGCAAAAATCTCCCTCAAACCAACAGATTTTCATGTTGAACATAAAAGTAACCTTTCGTGCGAGCCAATGCCTTCACCCACGTTTTAACTATCTGTAGCACTTGTTATAGGCCGCAAAAACATTAAGTACCAATCTAGTAAATTCATGTATCTAAGTACTATTCATCCAAACTACTTCCTTAGAAGGTGAAGAACATGTACTCAAGATCAACTTATCGGTAACAAATAGAATTAAATGACAGTTCACCTTGTCTAATCGTTCCAACACCTCTTCTCTGTTAGCATCCACTTTCTTACTCTTATTGATCTCAGAATCTAGAAGGAACTTTGATATAAACAAATATCATGATCAAAAATACAATTTAAAATATATAAAAAAACCCAAAACTTCAGTAAAACTATAGAAATAAAAGGTTGATTTAAAAAAAATTCAGCTTACTTCATCTAATTCCAGACTTCTAAGTTGATCGACATATGTGTGCTCCATAGTGGTGTTTGTGTATGCCATCGCTAAAAAGCTTAAATTATATGTACTGTATAGTCACAAATTCAAATCAAATATACCAATCCAATTAAAGATTGAACTCTACAGATCTCGTAATTGGAAGAAAAAAATTTGTGGTTCTTTCAAATCGGTTGATAGGAAGTTGAAGAAGTGGTGTTTGTGTTTATGGCAGTGGGTGAAATCATGGAAATACAATTCAACTTCCACCGTTTTTCTAAAATGACCAAAATAGTCTAATTAAACTAATTTATAAGTTTTGGGAAGAAGGTTATTTTTGAGAAGTCGAAAAAGGCTTCACCTTGACCTATTTGACCAAGTATTTTCTTTATGTATAAGATATGTATGTATGTATGTATGTATGTGTGAAAAGGATGAAAATTTATAGAGAATATTACACGACTGAAGAAATAATGAATATACTATAAAAATAAAGAAAATAACAAAGATGCACATTACATGAATATCTTAGCTTCTATGAGCTTTTTTATGATTTGTATTTTATAGAATATCTAAATAAACAGAATTCCAAAGACTCGACTTTTCAATCCTTATAGGCCAACATTAAATACGTCCATGCTATTTGCGTGCCACGCACCCAAGTGTCGGAAAGACAGAAAGTTAGGATAAAATAGAAAAAGAAGATATAACAGAATAGGAAGAATAGAATATTGGATTCTCACAACGAAACGATATTATATAATATCAAAGGAACAATACAAAGGGTTACTCCAAATATAGAAATATTAGAGGTACTAAAACCTAAGTACTATCATCAACCTAGGTTGTTATAACTGCATGTCCTCACAATGATGATATATCAAATACTTAGACAGTAGAAATAAGAATACCATAAATGATAATCTCTTGATCTTCTTTATAAACTCGAAGCATTCAAAACCAAATCTAAAAACATACACGGGGCCAACATCAATCTTAGCCCTCACAAATATATATGTCTTACTTCATCAGCTTTTAGTATTAAGCATGGTTAATTACTTTTCGAACAAGTAATCAAATTATTAACCATTTAGCCACTAAGAAATTATTATCCCATTTTCGAAAACATTTATATATACTTTTGAAATAGCTGAAAATACTTATAATATGCTTTAAAACATTTATCATAAATATTACTTGGAAACAACTTTACAATTTTCCTTAAAACTTGAAAAGAATATGTTTTTTATATATTTTAATAGCATATCTCTTCTTTAGAAACTCACAACTAATTCTTAAAATTTATAAATATCTCAAACCATTTTGAAATACTCTAATATGAGTTAGCAAAATCTTTTAAAAAGAATGAAACAAAATACTTGAATTTAAATATCTTTTCAAACCTTTTGAGGTCCAACATCAAGAAAAAACGGGGGAGTTTTGCACAATTAATGTTTTGGAAACTTTTCAAGATGTTACTTAACATTTTACAATTCAAGCTTTTAATAGAAACAAAATACATATAACACATTATAAGTATGGTGAGAAACCATTAAGGATCTGTAACAACCCGCATATTTTATGATTGTATATTTAAATATTTTATTTAAATATAGCATCGTTAGTCGGATTTTAGTCCAAAATGCTACTTTTTGCAAACAATCGAATTAGGACTCGGGACCACTACCATTGAGTTTAAAATAGTATTTGCAAACTTTTTGAGTATAAACTTCGATATGTTTGGAGCTAGCTAAAAACTTGACCTTTGCACTTTGGACTTTGAGTTTGGGTTAGCCTAAACTATTAACTCTAGCTCCACCCCCACTTCTCTTCACTTTCATTTCCTAATGCCTTCATGCTATAGATAAAAATAGGGGAAGAGAAAAAGAATTAGAACTCCTAAGCCCTAGTTCCATTGCAAATCCAAGCTCTAACTCTAAATTCAAAGAGAAGCTATTGGTAAGCATCCTCTTCTTCTCCAACTCATTCTACCTTCAATTTCTGAAATTCCTAAACCCTAACATAGGAAATGTTTTTCTTTTAAGCTTAGATTCAAGCTTCTTGGATTGGAATTGAAGAGCGATCGTTCTTGCCTTTCTCCGTAGCTTCTTCTTCCTTGTTTTTGTGCAAAAGGTGAAATTTCTATCTCACATCCATGTCTATATCTATCTTTGTAGTTAGGTACGAATTCCTAACTTCTATTTCGTATTCATGTTCTTTGGATTAAATTGGTTTTATGAATATTCCAATTTTGGTATTTTGAAGTTAAATCTTTAAAAATCATAGATTTGATGCTTGATCATGCTTTTGGTGGCGTACGGAGGAGCCTATAGTGCTGGGTTGTCGATTGGCATAAACCTCTAGTGCCCATTCCTCGTCCGGTCGCGAATTGGTTAAGTTTGCTCTTTATTTGTATAGGTAGGAAATACTGGGAAAAAGGCACCAGTCGACTGACCATCTGAGTCCAATCGACTTACCTGGAACCCGAGAGTTTTTCCAGGCATTGGCCAGTCGACTGTTCTCAAAGTGCCAGTCGACTTACCTACTCCTAATTTGCCTATTATGCCTATTTTGCTTGAGAATCCAATTTTTATCGATTCGTGATTATCCAATTCCTCGTTATCATTTATTATTGACTTTGATGACTTCTTTTCGGAATTTTTGAGAATATCCATTTGATGGATTCGATATGGATTTTTATGGTTTTGATTCAAGCCTTCGAATGTCAATCTTTGGCGATTGATTGTTTCTACAATCATTTCTGTGATTTGTCACTTTAAAAATATAAAGGTTTTCTATACTAGTAGTAAATATCAAAACTCTTTCATCAAAACGATTTCAACACTATTTTATTACAAAACTCGTCATTTAAAACCATTTTCCTACCTATTAGTATACACAAACCTTTACCTCACTCGTATAAGAAATCTAATTAAACGACTTAGTAAAACAAGTGGCATGAAACGCTTGCGTTTACTTCGTTGGTTAATTCTTGGACTTGTTCGATTGAAATTCTTGTGGCATCTTTCGAGTGGAGATCTACAATTTGTTCGTATATACTTAAGTTAAGCCAGTGGTTATGGGATATGAAGCTATACTCATCTATTTACTAGCTTAGTGTAATTGACACTTCTTGATGATCGATGATGATCATTTTGTGATTTAGACTAGCAATGTATGATGTCTCTTTGTCTGTGAGGGAGACTAAACCCCGTTTGCGTGGAGCTTTGGCTCAAAATTGGTGGGGTAGCGACCCATGGTCTTCAGGCCGTTTTGTGGAGCTTCGGCTCAAAAATTAATGGTTAGCAACCATGGAATAGCGTTCCGTTTTATGATACACGTGTTGGTGGGCGTTCATGCTCCCGTTTTGTGATAGGCCTCCCCCTTTTGTGATTTCTAGATTTCTATTGATGATTTCTAAAATTTGCGTTTCACCAATTTTCGTGATTTACTTTGATAAGCTTTATCAATATTTGTGCGTTGGTGAATTTTTGTCTCGCTAACTTTTTCGATTGGCATTGATATATTTATCAATATTTGTGGTTTGGTGTATATGGTGAAGAATATGACTTCCTTTTTGGTGCTTTTGAGATAACTGAGGTATTGTATGATTTTGCTGATTTTAAATGTATACTTTTCATAGTATGGCATTATTGTTATCATACATTTTGACATATCTCTTATTCCATCTTATTTTATCTGATATTTATAGCTAGACTGATGCGTTTATTATTTTCTTATTAAATAATACTCGGGTCAGGCCGAGATGTTACAGGTGCTTCTGCTTGACTCCTGATCTGGGATCATCATTACCTGACTTTTGTCTAACTACATTACATTGGTAGTTTTTGTTGTTATACATTTGAGATAGAGACTCCTTAATGTATACATATTCTTTATCTAGCACTTGTATCGATTATTTGTGTTATTGTGGATCTTTTTGACCACTACTTTGATGTACAATTTCATGTGTTACATTCATATCTATTTCCGCCTTTGTCATATGGATATCTGTGACTGATTTGTCTTATGTTTATTCCTATATTTGTTTTCGAAGATATCATAGCCACTGTGTAGTAGCTTTGAGTTTGTATCGGCATGTCGGATTTCCTCTTGAAATGAAATGCGTGTTATACTATCTGACATATCGGTGCTCGTACAAAGCAATTACATGGGTGGTCGCTCCTCAACAGCCTCATTCTTCGTGCAAGTTGACGGCATTACTCCGTAGTGTCCTTGGCTAGCGTGAGTATAGAGGTGGGGCATCACAGCTTGGTATCAGAGCCAAACTTCGGAACAATGTAGAATAATTTAACAAGGATCATCGTCCTAAGTCCTTCTTAGGAGTCGTGCCTTAGGATTTTATTCGAGTCATTGGACCCATTCTATTCTATTTTCTTTGTGATGCCTTTTTTTATCAATCATCATTGTTTGATATTCATTCTGAGAATAACCTTTTCTTCTTCTTTCTTTCTTTCTTAAAGAAGAGAAATTGTTAACATGGCCATCCCAGTGCCGGTCAATCTAGTGCTACTCCACATGATGGAGTATTTATATCTGCACAACAACTTCTAGATCTAGTAAAGAATGCTCAGGCCGCCGGACCCATTCCAGGGCCTACTCACCCAAAATCCAAATTTTCACGCCTATGCAGTGATTAAAAAAATTTGGGTGGAAAGCCATTCAGGGGTTCCGAGGGTGTTATTGAAGTCCAAGTGGCTTCTAGCATGCTCCAAGAAAGAGCATTAGATTGGTATGAGCGTTTTATTTCTGAAATTATTGAAGCGGATCTTACTTGGGGGCAATTCTGGGAAAGATTGAATCAAAGTTTGTGCCGGAAGCTGAAAAAGTGACTTTGGCCCGTCGTTTTATTGACCTTGTTCATGGTGAATCTTCTATGATGGAATATGTCGTATCTTTTGAATCTCTTTCTAAATACGGGGTTAAGTACATTAATACCCCATTGAAGAAGAATCAGAGATTTGCCTGTGGCTTGAATAAAAATCTCAAGAAGCTATTACTTTCGAAATTGGAAGTTTCTTTTGACCAACTTATTGATATCGCTCTTCGACTTGAAGAGGCAGATAAAGCGAGTGATGTTGAAGTTGTAGGTGCCAAACCGAACTTCAACAACAACAAGAAAAGGCCTATAAGTTCAAGGGTCCTTATCCCAACAAGAAAGGGAAGCAATCAACTCCGGTAGCAAAGACTCCTACCTCTAGTGGTGGGCAATGCTAGAATTGTGGTTCTAAGGACCATTATGCAAATAAGTGTTCGAAGCCCCTTGCTTGTCGCTATTGCAAAAGTTCGGGTCATTATATATCTACAAGTCCCAAACTTCAAAGCAAGAAGGAGGGAAAGCTTAATGTGGTGCAAGCTCCTTGTAACACTTCTCGTGGTTAAGCTACTTCTCATTCTATCCTTAATGGCATTATTATGTTTCGTGGTCATCCTATTCGAGTTCTTTTTGATACGGGCGCGTCCCATTCTTTTATATCAAAAGAACTTGTTGATACTTTTTCTTTAGGTGTTGTTGCTTTAATGACTTCTTTGAGAAATGCGAATCCGATTGGTGCGTCCGCAACACTCAATTTTCTTTGTAGTGATGTCGAGATTATTTTATGTGATTTTTCTTCCCGATTCGATTTGCATGTCATGCGTTACTTAGGCTTCGGAATGATTTTGGGAATGGATTGGCTTAACCATTATGAAGCCCATATCCTATGTCCTGGGCGGACTATTCATCTTCGACATCCTCTATCTGTTAAGTAGATTTCTATTGTTCTTAAAGATTCAGATTCCAACTTGGCAGCATCTTTATATTCTTTGAATCCTTATGATGACGATAATGATGATGAGGAAGATGTCATTTCTCTTATTCACTTGTTTGTGAATTATCCGACATATTTGAGCCCGTTTTAGGATTACCACCTAAGTAAGCAACTAAGTTCAGAATCAATCTTATCTCTAGAGCTCTACCTATCACTCGTCCTCCTTATCCTATGTCCAATAAAGAAAATGAGGAGATGCGTAAATAATTATCCAAAATGGAGATGAAGCAATTTATTCGTTCTAGTTCCTCTCCTTGGGGAGCTACAGCTATTTTTGTGAAGAAATCTAATGGTACACTTAAGCTTTGCGTTGACTACCGCAAGCTTAATGATCTTACTATCAAGAATAAATATCCTTGACCTCGGATTGATGATTTATTCAACCAACTTAGTGGTGCTAGAGTCTTTTCACAATTAGACTTAGCAACCGGTTTTCATCAGCTTAGTATTGCATAGGATAGCATTCCTTTGACATCATTCCATACTCGTTATGGATCATATGAATGACTTGTTATGCCACTTGGTTTAACGAATGCTCCGGATTATTTTGTTGACATTATGAATTGAGTTATTAAAGACTTCTTCGATCGATTTGTTCTCATCTTTATAGATGATATTCTTGTGTATTCTAAAACCAAGGAGGAGCATGAAAGGCATCTTCGGATTGTGTTGGAAACTCTTAGGAGCAATCAATCAAAAGAAAAAATTTCTAAATGCCACTTTAGCAATCTCGGGTGATGTTTCTCAGTCATATTATTTCTGAATCCGGAATTTCCATGGATCCTTCAAAGATTGAAGCGATTCAAATTTGGATGAGACCGGAGAGTGTGACGGAGATTCGTAGCTTTCTTGGATTGGCAGGTTATTACCGCCGGTTCATAAAGGACTTTCCTAAAATTGTCGTGCTTCTTACTAGCTTGACAACGAAGGCAGTTAAATACATTTTGTCGGATAAATTTGAAGTTTCTTTTTAGAAATTAAAAGAACTCCTTTCCGATGCTCCTATTCTTGTGATTCCCAAAGTGAACCAAGATTTTATTGTTTATACCGATGCTAGTTTGTTGGTTTGGGAGCCGTTCTTATGCAAAGAGAATGCATTATTGCTTATGCTTCTAGGCAATTAAAGCCAGTCGAGACTAGATATCCCACTCATGATTTAGAGCTCGCGGCTATTGTTTTCGCCCTTCGAATTTGGCGTCATTATCTTTTGGGAGAGAATTTTATTTTCTATACCGATCATAAATCTTTGAAGTATTTATTCTCTCAAAAGGAACTTAATTTGCGTCAACAATGTTAGCTCGAATTCCTTGCATCTTATGATCTTGATATTCTTTATACTCCCGGAAAGGGAAATCGTGTTGCCGATGCATTTAGCCGTAAGCAACAAGCTGTTGTTTCTATGATGATATCCGAATGGAACGATCTCGAGACTTTGTCCACTTGTGAGATTCGAGATCATGAATCTGATTTACGTGCATCTCTCGTTTTATGTAGTCTTGAGGCTTATCCTTCTCTTCTTGACCACATCCTTAAAGCCCAAAAGCTAGATCCTGAATTGGCTCTTCTTAGTCGAAGTTGTAGGGATAAAATTGATACTGAAGGTTTGAAAGACTTTGATATTGATGCTCGTGGTGGCATTCGAAAATTTGGCAGATTTGTCGTGCCAAATATTGATAATCTTCGTAAAGATATTTTAGAAGATTCACATCGTTCTAAATTTACCATTCATCCCGGTAGTAGAAAAATGTACGCGGATATGAAGCGACTTTATTACTGGGATGGAATGAAATCCGATATTGCTAACTTTGTTAAGCATTGCATGACTTGCCAACTTGTTAAAATCGAGCATCAAAGGCCAGATGGGTTATTGCAACCTTTGGACATTCCAATTTGGAAGTGGGACCAAATTTCCATGGATTTTATTGACGGACTTCCCCATTCTCATTCGGGTCATGATAGTCTTTGGGTGATAGTTGATAGACTTACGAAATCCGTCCATTTTATTCCCGTTCGGTCTAATCGGACCATACCTCTTTTGGCTAAATTTATTATAAAATAAATTATTAAATTACATGGAGTTTCTACTTCTATTGTTAGCGATCGTGATTCATTGTTTACTAGTGGATTTTGGAAGAGTCTTGAAAATGCTTTGGGAACGAAGCTTAATTTTAGCACCGCTTATCACCCTCAGTCCAATGGACAAACGAGGGTGTGAATCAAACTCTTGAAGATCTTCTTCGTGCATGTGTTCTTGATTTTGGTGGAAGTTGGGAAGATCATATTTCTCTTGTTGAGTTTTCCTATAATAATAGCTTCCAATCTAGTATTGGTATGGCACCTTTTGAGGCACTCTATGGAAGGCCATGCCGATCTCCTTCTTGTTGGCTTGAGGTAGGTAAAAAGCTGGTTTTAGGTCCAGACTTTATTCGTGATTCCATAGAAAAGATTGAGCTTATCCGCCATAGGATGAAAGAAGCTCAAAGTAGGCAAAAATCCTATGCTGATAACCGAAGAAGGAAATTGGAATTTTCTGTGGAAGATTTTGTGTTTATTTGTGTTTCACCTATGAAGGGAGTTGTGCGTTTCAGTCAATCGAGAAAATTAGCATCTCGATATATTGGTTCATTTCCCATCACCGAACGTATTGGTTCCGTGGCTTATCGCCTTTTATTACCGGCTCAGTTTTTTGCTATTCATGACGTATTTCACGTCTCCCAACTATGGAAATGACTTCGAGATTCCAGTTCTATTCTTGAGCCCGGTGTTGTGGAAGAAATTGAAGTTTCATCTAATTTGACTTATGAGCAGCAACCAATTCATATCATTGTATTGAAGGTAAAACGCCTTCGAAATAAAGATGTCCCTCTCGTGAATGTTAAATGGTCCTCAAATTCTAAAGATTATTCTTGGGAATCTAGAGAATTCATCGAGCGAACAAATCCGGACTCACTTCTCATGCTCTTTGAGGTGAACTTCTTATTTCAAATTTCTTTTGTGTTGATATGCTTTTATGGTTGTTACTTTTTATTTCCTTCTTAAATATTGCGAGGATGCAATTTCTTTAAGGAGGGGAGTCTGTAACAACCCGCATATTTTACGATTGTATATTTAAATATTTTATTTTAATATAGCATCGTTAGTCGGATTTTTGTCCAAAATGCTACTTTTGGCAAACGATCGAATTAGGACTCGGGACCACTTCCATTGAGTTCAAAATGGTGTTTGCGACCTTTTTGAGTATAAACTTCAATATGTTTGGAGCTAGCTAAAAATATGACCTTTGCACTTTGGACTTTGGGTTTGTGTTAGCCTAAACTATTAACTCTAGCTCCACCCCACTTCTCTTCACTTTCATTTCCTAATACCCTCAAGCTTTAGATAAAAATAGAGGAAGAGAAAAAGAATTAGAATTCCTAAGCCCTAGTTCCATTGCAAATCCAAGCTCTAACTCCAAATTCAAAGAGAAGTTATTGGTAAGCATCCTCTTCTTCTTCTCCAACTCATTCTACCTTCAATTTTTGAAATTCCTAAACCCTAACATAGGAAATGTTTTTCTTTTAGGCTTAGATTCAAGCTTCTTGAGTTGGAATTGAAGTGCGATTGTTCTTGCCTTTCTCTATAGCTTCTTCCTCCTTGTTTTTGTGCAAAAGGTGAAATTTCGATCTCACATCCATGTCTATATCTATCTTTGTAGTTAGGTATGAATTCCTAACTTCTATTCCATGTTCATTTGCTTTGGATTGAATTGGTTTTATGAATGTTCCAATTTTTGGTGTTTTGAAGTTAAATCTTTAAAAATCATAGCTTTGATGCTTGATCATGCTTTTGGTGGCGTACCGAGGAGCATATAGGGCTGGGTTATCGATTGGCATAAACCCCTAGCGTCCATTGCTCGTCCGATCGCGAATTGGTTAAGTTTGCTCTTCATTTGTATAGGTTGTAAATACTGGGAAACATGCACCAGTCGACTAACCCTCTGAGTCCAGTCGACTGACCTGGAACCCGAGAGTTTTTCCAAGCATTGGCCAGTCGACTGTTCTCAGAGTGCCAGTCGACTGACCTGCTCCTACTTTGCCTATTTTTCCTATTACGCCTATTTTGCTTGAGATTCCAATTTTTATCGATTCGTTATTATCTGATTCCTCGTTATCATTTATTATTGACTTTGATGACTTCTTTTCAAAAATTTTGAGAATATCCATTTGATGGGTTTGATATCGATTTTTATGGTTTTGAATCACGCCTTTGAATGTGATCTTTGGCGATTGATTGTTTCTACAATCATTTCTATGATTTGTCACTTAAAAAAATATAAAGATTTTCTATACTAGTAGTAAATATCAAAAATCTTTCATCAAAACGATTTCAACACTACTTTATTACAAAACTCGTTATTTAAAACCATTTTCCTACCTATTAGTATATACAAACCTTTACCTCACTCGTATGAGAAATCTAATTAAACGGCTTAGTAAAACAAATGGTATGAAAAGCTTGCGTTTACTTCGTCGGTTAATTCTTGGACTTGTTCGATTGAAACTCTTGTGGCAACTTTCGAGTGGAGATCTACAATTTGTTTGAAAATATTCAAGTTAAGCAGTGGTTGTGGGACATGAAGCTAAACTCATCTATTTCCTAGCTTAGTGTAATTGACACTTCTTAATGATCGATGATGATCATTTTGTGATTTAGACTAGCAATGTGCGATGTCTCTTTGTCTGCGAGGGAGACTAAACCCCATTTCTGTGGAGCTTCGACTCAAAATTGGTGGGGTAGCGACCCATGGTCTTCGGGCCATTTTGTGGAGCTTCGGCTCAAAAATTAATGATTAACAACCATGGAATAGCATTTCGTTTTGTGATACATGTGTTGGTGGGCTTTCATACTCTCGTTTTGTGATAGGCCTCCCCCTTTTGTGATTTCTGGATTTCTATTGATGATTTCTAGAATTTGTGTTTTGCCAATTTTTGTGATTTGCTTTGATAAGCTTTATCAATATTTGTGCATTAGTGAACTTGTGTCTCACTAACTTTTTCGATTGGCATTGATATATTTATCAATATTTGTGGTTTGGTGAATATGGTGAAGAATATGACTTCCTTTTTGTTGCTTTTGAGATAACTGAGGTATTGTATGATTTTGCTGATTTTAAATGTATACATTTCATAGTATGGCATTATTGTTATCATACGTTTTGACATATCTCTTATTTCATTTCATTTTATCTGATATTTATAGCTAGACTGATCCGTTTATTATTTTCTTATTAAATAATACTCGGGTCAGGCCGAGATGTTACAGGTGCTTCTGCTTGACACCTGATCTGGGATCATCATTGCCTGACTTTTGTCTAACTACATTAGATTGGTAGTTTTTGTTGTTATACATTTGAGATAGAGACTCCTTAATGTATGCATATTCTTTTGTCTAGCACTTGCATCCATTCTTTGTGTTATTGTGGATCTTTTTGACCACTACTCTGATGTACACTTTCATGTGTTATATTCATATCTATTTTCGTCTTTGTGATATGGATATCTATGACTGATTTGTGTTATGTTTATTCCTATATTTGTTTCCGAAGATATCATAGCCACTATGCAGTAGCTTTGATTTGTATCATCATGTCGGATTTCCTCTTGAAATGAAATGTATGTTATATTATCTGACATATCGGTGCTCAAATAAAGCAGTTACATGGATGATAGCTCCTCAACGGTCTTATTCTTCGTGCTAGTTGATGGCATTACTCCATAGTGTCCCTGGCTAGCGTGAGTATAGAGGTGGGGCGTCATAGGAACTCTCTACAAAATTCCATAGACGTTGCCAAAAACAAGGCAATTTCGAACTACATCTATGGGGGCTATCGCTATATGAGCACTTCCAAATCCAAGTCCAATCTAAATCTAAGTCCACATATAACCAATTTTCATAATTCAAGGTCTTATCATATATCATAAAAGTCCATTCCAATCCATTCCAAGTTTGTTCATGTTCATATATATGGATCACATGTGTCACTTACTTCCAAAGCGAGAATTCAAACCAATGTTTTGACATAAGTTAACAACAATTCAAACAACTTAAACACCATCTGACCCAAACATATATGCATTATATTTTCATTCAAAGTGAGGTATTAAATCACCCTTAACCTCTCAAACAACCAAGATCCCAAGCACCGAAGCCTAGACCCAACCATGCAAACACTTTTGCTTCCTCTTTTCCTTGTTTTCCACCTTACTTTTTCCCTCCCAAACCCCCCATTGCTCATTGCCTACCACAATAAAGGGGTCATGGCTTTGCTTTTTCAAATTCTAACTTACTGGAAGGTATTACAATACCCACCAAGGATTCGGTCCAAATTTGAGATGATTTGGATTTGATTTACAATAAAAAATTAGAACATCGAAGAGAAAAAAGAAGAAGAAGCCATTGAATTTTCAACTCTAAACTTTGTGACTTTATGATTCTAACTCTATGGTACGTCTCTACTTGTATATACCAAAGAATTGTGCCTTTAAGTTTTCATTCACCTCTCTACCATGACATGAAAGCTTTACCTCCCATTACTTCTCCTTTACATCCCTTCTCCTCTGTGTTAATTACCAATATATCACTCTTATGATAATATCTCTTATCCTTTAGAATATTCTAGAACATTCCCATCTTTATGGAGAGGAGAGTGTGCTATTTTGTTGCTAATGTGTTTATTTGATTTTTAAACTAGTGTATAATAGTTCAAGCAACTTATATTGATCAAAAAGCTGTTTACCAATAAACCGATTTGTGGTCACATAGTCGATTATTCTTCGAAGACTATATTTTTGTAAACAAACATTAAAAAAATTCCTTATCATTCTACATTAACTAAATGATGTCTAACATGGTTATAAAATCGTATTTATAATACTTAATTATATTTCAAAACATTTTGATATTTAAAGGCGAAGTGTTCGAATTTTTGGATCGCTGCATTCTCTTCCACTTAGAATATTTCGTCATCAAAGTTCTAACAAGAACGATAATCAAAGGGGATAGATGAAACAATATATATATATAGTACTATTGAAACCATATACAAACTAAACTGCAAATTGAAATGCATACTAAGAAAATCCACCTCAAGCCGTGGGTACACTACAAAGAGATATATGATACTAAGATAAATAGAAATCTATAGTCTAAATGAAACTTCTCATAGATCTCCTCTAAAATGTCCTTCTTCTTCCATGTACCATCCTGAGCATCCTTACTTCTTGACACTTCTAACCATAATAAAGGAACAAGCGCACAAATACTCAAATAGCATTGCCAATCACTAGCAAACAAATCTCAGGTTCAAAACTCACCTATCGTCCAAAGACGATAAACAATCTACTAAGCACACATTAGGCTCAACTACCTTTGGTCATCCCGATTATTCATGCTACGGCATAACAAATCATAAAGACATTTCCCTGAAGTCTTTGTAAGTCAACATACATTATAAAAGTGTATTGAAGCCCGTACGATGTACATATATCATCCGTCCAAAATATCCAATCTAATCACTTGCTTAATCACATAGATATCACTTCGAAACTAGTGTAGATCACCTGACCTCTCCAGTGTAGACTTTGATTTGGTTCCTTAATTAGAAACATCTGTTCTCTTTGCATATCCATATACTATGATAGACAACATTAGGATCGTATCACGAATATTTATCAATTGCTTGCTACCAAGAATCGAATGAAAAATTCTTATCCAGACCGGTGTAAATTACCTTGAAAACGCATACTCAAATACTGGGTCAACGGTCATGCGAATAAAACTATCAACGTATAACTTACATATTTATCTTGATGGTTTCTTAACTACACCAATTCCTTTTTAATCACATTCATTTATACAATTAGTGTGTCGTACAATGCTAAAACAACTTATGTATCATTTAATGAAACATAACTTCAATTTTATACACATTTTAAGAATATGAGACTCTAGTTTCGACCTTGTCAAAAGTTGAATCCTTAGGCACCTTGTTAGGTTTGGGTTTCTTAAGGTTTAAATGGATTGTGGTTGAGTTTTGACCTCGTCGAAAGTTGTAACCTTTAATTGTCTAGGCTTGGGTTTAGAGTTAAAGGCCAAAGTGAGTTAGCTTGGGGTTTCGACATGGTGGAAAGGAGAAGGCTTGAGAAAAAGTGGTCCGGTACCAATAACTTGTGTTACTTGGAAATATATGGGTTTCGACCTAGTCGTAAGAGACCCTTTGATTCAATCGATACGTTGAACAAAAATTTAAACCTGATAAAAGCTTAAGAAATAGAAAAGTAATTAGAAAAATTGAAGACTTCCATTTTTCCACCCAAAAAAAGACTTTATTAATAAATTTCCCTAACTCGATTTACAAATTAGGGTTTTTTAGCTCTTTGTATTCTGAAAGCAAAAGTTTAGAATGAATGATTTACGATCCACTAAACCTGACCCCTTGGGTCTTATTTATAGATGTGGGACAGCACCTTTCGATCCTAATGCTTCCGACATGGTCAGAAAGTGGCTGCCGTGTTGACGCTTGCATGCTTCCCCCTTAGTCGAAAGGAGTAGTTGCACTTTCCTTCTCTATGTTGCTATGTAAGAGCTTTCTACTCCATTGATAGACTTCATCCAGTGGTCTCGAAGATGTTGAGATGCTGATGGTTTTTATGGCGTCGGTTGCTTCTAAACTCTTGTTTGTGACTTGATGCGAAGCCTCCCTGGATTACAATAGCTTTGACCAGTTCGAAAGGCTTAATATAGCTTTCAATAGGATTGTTCAGACCAATGCATGATTTCGAGTGGTATGAGTTAAGGTGAAACCTTCGGTTTCGAAAGGTTTAGCACATACTTGAAGAATTGTCTCTCATTATCTTCAAAAGGTGTTGCCCTGGCTCCTTCAAAAGGTTTTAATGCATATGGATTTACCTACTTTGAAAGGTGGCCACTAATGGCGGAAGGGTGCTTTCGACCCCTTCGACTCCTTTGAAAGGCTCTGAAGCTTTTGGACTTTGGTTGTAGCATCCCTTTGACTCCTTCGACTCCTTTGAAAGGCTCTGAAGTTTTTGGACTTTGGTTGTAGCATCCCTTCGACTCCTTCGAAAGGTCTAGTTGGAGCCTTTTCCTCTTGTTCTCCTTTGCCTTCAGCTAAATCTAGTTTCGACTAAGTCGAAAGGACTTTTAGGTAGTAAAAACACCTTTTATGTGTTAAATCATACTTTTGGGATATAAATCAAAATTGATTTTACCAGTGCAACTTTGTAGCATCCTAAACTTAGAAAACTAAAAATGAACACTGATGATGCTGTAGTCATCATTGAAATTATTTTCAAACGACTGAAGTGAGTTTAGTACGCCCGAACCATACTCTTGGTATTTGGCCAAAATCATTACAAAGCTGTATCAAATACTTTGTATTATAATATAAGCATCATGGTCTTAATTTCCTAGATCAATTTCCCAAATATTCATATTCAAATAGACTCCTAGACCAATTTCCTTGACCAATTTCTCAAATATTCATATCAATAGACTCCTTTCTGGAATTTCACTAACAACAATCCTCACTTAACCCGGACGAACAGGTTTACAACACCTAAACAACAGAAGAGGATATCGATGTCTCAACAGCCGAAGAGGGCTTCACTTGCCTGAACAGCAGAACAAGACTTCAACTTATACAAAGAGTATTTGACACAGTGTGTTCTTGATAACACGGATTATCTCTTGATAGTACAACCTTCCTATAATCTTCTCCTTTTGATATATTTATATATGTGTATGTGAAGAATATGGAAGTAAATGAATGATTTTGTATGAACTTGAATGCACAAAAGTGTTAGAATCAAAGCAGTATAAGAATAGAAATAGTTAGATCAATTAGGTGAATAAAACTGATGATTCTAACATGTTTATATATAATACAAAAAGATGCAATTGTTCGTGAATAGTTATTATGAAAATATATGGACATATCTATTGACAAAAAGTTGTATCTCTTTATGGAAGAGAAATGTCTGTTCAAAAATATAGCAGTTGTAGGAATTCAAATGTCTGAAAAATAGAATTCAGACTTCTACAATTGTTAACATGCAAACCAGAAAGCAAATAGGTCATTTTTGACCTGATTCAGACGTCTAAAAATTCCAATTCAGACATCTGAATATTGTCTGATAAATCATTTTTGATTACAGATTTAGACATCTTAAATGGTCAATTCAGACGTTTGAATTTGACCTGAAAATATAAGTATGCTCTATGCATGTGTGTATGTGCACGTGTCGACATATATATCCAAAGGAGAGATTTTAAAATTATTTTAACTCTAGACAAAGACTCAATACAACATATATGTATAGTATGAATCCGGTCTATAGATATTCCTGCAAAAACAAGTTAGTATATAAAATTAATGTATATCGTTGTCATAGTCAAAATATCCTAAGTATGAAACGTCGTAGACGAGGTTTCAACATTCTCCCCCTTGTTGACGATGACAACTATATAATACAAGAAATACACACGCACGCACGCACACACGCACTCCCCCTATTTAAAAGCCCCCCTTGTCAAAAAGAAAGTGAGAATAAATAGACAATATCAACACCAGACAATATCAACACCTTCTCCCCCTTTGACATCGCAAAAAGGAAAATATGAATATATGAAAAAGCAAAGTGGAGTATTGAAAACATACTACAATACCAGCGAATAATAAAGGAGTTTATGACAGAAATAAAAATAAAAAACATCGAAGTAGTTCAAAACAAACTGATTAAAGTCAGAGGAATTAAAACCTAGGGCTTGAATCACTGCCTACATCATCATCATCATCATCATCATCATCTTCATCATCACGATTGTTGTTCCCCGAGCTTGATGACCAATGAAATGGAATGGGGTTGAAAACTTCGATAGATGAAGAGGTGGAGCATCCAATACGTTCCCAAATTTTGTTCAGAAAGCCACGAATGGAATTAAAACGTTTTTCAATTTTCATTTTGAGATTGACCATTCAAGTTCTAAGCTTTTTTTGGTTTTGGGAAAGAGTGACCAAAGCATTCCTTGAGCTAGAGTCGGGAGAAAGAATCACTATATCATCATTGTCTTCTTCTTCTGAGGGAGGAGCAATAGATTGAGCATGTTGAACATGTTAACGAGGTTGGGGTTGGTTTTGATCACGATTGGCAACCCATTCTTGAAATGAAATATATACTAGCTTCCCGGTCGTTTTGGCAACCCTATAAGACCCAATGTCTTTGACCCAAGCTCTTTGATCGTTGTGAATTCGGAATCAGGAAAAGGAATGTTAAAATTTTGGAGAATCTTCATTATATAAGCACTATAATGAAAGGTCTTATAGCACCTTCGACGATTAACATCCATGTATTCTTCCAAAATCACTTGAGCCCCATTGATTGGTTGACTGGAATAGATAGCATAAAGGGCTTGGAAGTTTCTTTTGTTAACAACTTCATAACTTCCTGTCTGTGCAATAACGGAGCAAATCAAAGCTCTGTGGAGGGTACGAGCTTGAGGGTGGAGTTGAAAGGAAGTAAGCCTAGTAATGTCATCATTCAAAAATTGATGTGAGACCTCGTCTTTATCATCCAAGTTTAAAGAAACATTAATTTCATCCAAATCAGTCCCCGTTGATGGACATTGAAGAATATCACCAAGTCTAGCAAGTGGTAGATAGATTTTAAATCCACAAACTAATATACAAATACAATCGTTGCGATTGTAAGGAGTACGATGGTCCAAATTCATATTAGCATAGAACAATTTAACCAAAAGATTATTGATTTTGGTATTATTTGCAGCATAAGAGATAAGAGATTCTAACCCATTTGATCTTACAATTTGTTGAATCTGATAAGCCTCGAATTCTTTAAATCTTATGAAAGCACCCGGAAAGAAATGAGATCTACTCATTTGTGCAAAATGTTGTCTTGCTTGCTCATTCGATGGCCATTGATCGATGTTTGGGGTAGATAATGAAGTAGATGGCCTTGATTTTTTTGTTTTGGAGCCATTAGTGAATATGAGGAAGAAAGATTTGATTTTTAATGGGGAAAGATTGAAAAAGAAGACGAAGAATAAGGATAGAAGAGAGGTAGGGGTTGAATAAAGGGTTAGTTACATAGAAAAACGTGCAAAAGCAATTTAATTTTGAAAAGCCAGAGGATTTCAGACATCTGAAATATCCAATTCAGACGTCTGTATTGAAGAAATTCGAGTCCGAAAGAAATTAGTTCAATTTAGGCTATATTCAGACATCTGGTTTTGGTGATTCAGACGTTTGAATCTAAAGAAAATTTTCTTCTTCAACAATATTAAGATGCCTGAAACATCTATTTCAGACGTTTGAAAAATGTATGAAAACATATTTCAGACCTTATAAAAAAATGTATGAAAACATATTTCAGACCTTATAAAAAAGTGAAGAAAATAAATAGATTATATTAGTATTTGAATGATATATAGTACACAATTATGATCATTAAAAAAACAAATATAGATAAATGAAATCATTAGTTCGAATCACTTGGAGTCTTGCAATCTTCCAGTTCAATCTTGGTTACCTCCATGTATGGTTGCAATGGCGATCAATAGGATTGACGTTCCCAAGAGTTTGGAGAAACCGGAGGACGCTGTGGACTAGGCTCTCATGGATTCGAAGTTGAAGGTTGAACTACATCTTTCTTTGGAGATGTACCATAGAATTTTACGCCACTTGTTCAATGAAATTAAGTCGCTTGGCATTAACTTTCTGTTTGTAATACATCTCTCGTTGCAAATCCAACTGTTCTTTCTAGTAATGATGAGTCTCGGCTATTTTTTCTTTGGTTGATGAGGAACCGAAGAAAAGAAATCATCGAGACTTCTTCCTTTCTGGAGTATAACCAGATGGTTCATATGAAGGTTGGGGTCTAGCCGGTTCACGTGGTGTTGGAGTAGCCAATATTTCTAAGGAAGATGTAGAATATGAAGAGGGTGAGTTGTCAGAGTTGTTGCAACTCAGAGTTGTTGTTGTTTGAAGCCATGGTGAGAAGGAGAAGAAATCATGTTGAAATCCATAGTAATAAGCCTTTGGTAAGAAGAAGAACAGAATTAGTTTATAAAAGAAAGTGAAAAGTTCAAAAATAGAATATTAGATAAAAAATGGTGGCTGAGATGTCTTAAAAAGTAATATACAGATATTTAAAAACAAAGAAAACAAGAGGTTGTAAATGAAAGTTAGTTTTAGATACTTAAGAGATAAGAGTTTTGATGTGTAAAGATAAGTAGAGACATCAATATCTCGTAGAAAGATATCATAAATTTTTAAGTGAGATGATACTAAGTTCTCGTCTGAGTTTGATAAAAACATTTTCTAAAAGAGGTTTTGTAAAAATGTCAGCCAACTGATTTTCAAAAGAAACAAAATCCAAATTTATTGTTCCTTTTTCAACATTATCATGATGAAAATGATGACGAATGTTAATATGTTTTGTTCGTGAATGATTGACAGGATTTTTAGACAAGTTAGTAGCACTAGAATTGTCACAATATATAGTTGCATTTGCAAAGTTTATATTGAAATCTCTAAGTGTCTTTTGCATATAAATTACTTGAGCACAAGCCAAAGTAGCAGAAATATATTCTGCTTCACATATAGAGAGAGAAACGCAGTTTTGTTTCTTACTAAACCAAGACACTAGTGATTTTCCAATAAAATGGCACGTACCACTTGTGCTTTTTTGATCTGTTCGAGATCCTCCGAAATCAGCATTACTGTATGAAACTAACTCGAATGGACATTCTTTTGGATAGAATAGACCAAAATCCTTGGTGTTAGTGAGATAACGTAATATACGTTTCACAGCTCTTAAATGTGATTCTGTGGGTTCGCCTGAAATCTAGCACACAAATAGAAACTCATCATTATGTCTGGTCGACTCGCCGTTAAATATAGTAATGATCCAATCATACTTCAATATAATTTTTGGTCAACACTTTTGCCACTTTCATCTTTTTCAAGATGTGTTGTTTTACTCATTGGAGTAGCTTTGATAGAAGTATTTTCCATTCCGAATCGTTTGATTAAATTATCACAATATTTTTCTTGATTAATGAAGATGCAATTTTGACGCTGTTTGATTTGTAAACCAAGAAAATAGGTTAGTTCTCCCATGTGAGGCATTTCAAATTCCTTGGTCATTATTTCGGTGAAATCCTGACACAAATTGTCATTGGTAGAAGCAAAAATTATATCATCGACATAAATTTGAACTATTAAAATATCCCTTCTCGAATGTTTAATGAAAAGTGTTTGATCAACTTTCCCAATTTGAAATCCCAAAGAAATTAGATATGTATTTAGTCGATCATACCAAGCATATAGTGCTTGTTTTAAACCATATAGAGCTTTCCTAAGTTTGTAAACATGATATGGAAATTTCTCATGAATAAATAAGGGAGGTTGTTCAACATACACATTTTCTTTTATATAACCATTCAGAAAAGCACTTTTAACGTCCATTTGATAAAATTTGAAATTGTGAAAACATGCATAGGCCATTAAGATCCGTATTGCTTCTAGTCTTACAACTAGAGCAAACGTTTCTTCATAGTCAATTCCTTCTTCTTGATTGTATCCTTGTGCAACTAAATTTGTTTTATTTTTGGTAATGTTGCCTTGTTCATCTAGTTTGTTCTTGTAGACCCACTTCGTTCCAATAACAGTTTGGTCACTTGGTCTAAGAACTAATTCCCAAACTTCATTGCGTTCAAACTGATTTAGCTCTTCTTGCATTGCAATTATCCAGTAGTCGTCTGTGGAAGCTTCTTTGGGATTCTTTGGTTCGATATTGGAAAGGAATGCTATGTGGCCCATTTGATTTAGTTTACTTCTAGTTCGTACGTCTGAATTAATTTCTCCGATAATATTTTGAACGGGATGATCCCGTAATATTTTTGGTGGAGATCTTAGTTCATCATTATTAATATAAACAATGTTTTTATCATTTTCTAGATTTGTAGTTTCCGTATTTGTGATGTTATCCGAAAAATCTTCATCATCTTCTATACTTGGTATTTGTTGAAAGTTTTCATCGAAAGGCACTTGTAAAGTTTCTTCAATAGTACTTGATCTTTTATTAAATACGCGATAAGCTTTGCTACGATCTGAATATAATAGAAAGATTCCTTCGTCGGATTTCGCACCGAATTTTTCAAGCTGATCTTTGGTATTTAATATAAAAAAAATTGAACCAAAAACTTTGAAATAAGATATCTTTGGTTTTCTTCCAATAAAAAGTTAATAAGAAGTGTTTTTTGTGAGAAGTCGAATAAACACAAGATTCAAAACATAACAGGCAGTTGCAACAGCTTCTGCCCAAAAATATTTTGGAAGAGTGCTTCCATTTAACAAAGTTCGTGCACATTCTTGTAAAGTTCTATTTTTACGTTCTACAACTCCATTTTGTTGTGGATTTCTAGGGAACCAAAAATTATGAAAAATTCCTTTCTTTTTACAAAAATGGTCAAAAACTTCTTTTTCAAATTCTCCTCCATGATCACTTCTTATGTTTTTTATTTTCAAACCTTTTAAATTTTGGATTCGTTTGACAAAAATTATGAAATGCTCAAACATATCACTTTTATTTTTCATAAAAATGGTCCAAATATATCTAGAAAAATCATCTGCTATTACAAACACATATCTATTGTGGTTTAAGGATTAAACTTAGGCTGGCCCAAATAGATCCATCTGTAGTAGTTCAAGTGGTTGTAATGTAGAAATAACTTTCTTGGATTTAAAAGATGATTTAGTTCATTTTCGTAATTGACATGCATCACAAATATGATAGACTTTAAAGTTCATTTTTGGTAAACCTCTGACTAAATTATTTTTAGAAAGCTTGTTTATAGTTTTGAAGTTGATATGACAGAATCTTTTGTGCCATAGCCAAGGATCATTTTCATTGGCCATTAAACACATATCTGAATTGTTATTGATTTTCACATTCAGAATATAGATATTTCTATCTCTGTTTCTTTCAAATATAAGATTTTGATTTTTATCCAAAATGCTACACTTATCTTCAGAAAAAGAGATTTTGAATCCTTTGTCACATAACTGGCTGATACTTAAAAGATTGTGTTTTAAATGTTTGACTAGTAAAACATTGGAAATAAGAGGCAAACTAGATGTACCGACATTGCTGACATCGCCTTATCCAATGATATATCCTTTGGAATTGTCTCCAAAAGTGACAGAGCCTCCATCAGAGTAAGTAATGTTTTATAGCATATTTTTGTCTCCATTCATATGTTTTGAGCAACCGCTGTCGAGTATCCATTTTCCTCTTTTTTTAAGTGGGTCCTCATTCTCTACAGCCATTAAACAAACATTTGCTTGTTCTTTTTCACTATCATTGTTGCTTTCTGAAGAAGAAACTGAGTCATCCCATGTTACTAAAAATGCTTTTCTTTTAAACTTGTCCTTTCGATTCTTATTGTGATATGTTTTCTTTTATTCTGGACAATCTTTTTGCATGTGCCCCTTCTTGTGGCAGTTAAAGCATTGTAGTATAGATGTAGATGGCTTATTTGTATTGTTGTTGAAGTTTCTTTTCCCATTGTTTCGATTTTCTTTTATGTACTTCAAAAAGCTTTTAAAGTTTTTAGCAATGAATACTAAGTCTTCTTCATCCAAGTTTGATTCTTCTTTTTCTGCATGAAATGCCATATTCTTTTTGTCTTGTGCTTGTACTCTTTTAGCTTGCAAATTTACTTCGTAGGACATTAGATTACCTATTAACTCTTCTGGTTTCATGGTAGAAAGATCATTAACTTCTTCAATAGCTAAGACTTTTCATTACCATTCGTCCATTAAAGAGTTAAGGATATTTGAAACAATGTTAAAATCGGAGTATACTTCTCCTAGTCCTAGTAAAGAACGATGAATATCTTGAAATCTGGAGTACATATCATTTATAGATTCATCCTGCTTCATACTAAAATTTTGAAATTGATTCTTAAGCACAGATATTTTACTTTGTTTAACCTTGTTAGTACCTTCATGAGTGACTTTTAGTGTTCTCCATATTTCATATGTAGTGTTACATATGCTAACTCGGTTAAATTCATTTTTTTTCTAATGCACAAAACAACGTATTCATTGCTTTAGCATTAGCAGAAGCATCTTGTTTTTATGCAGCTGCCCATGTAGTATATTCAGAAGTAGGTGCAGTATACTCTTGTAGTGTAATATTCCATGCATCAAAACTATGGGCTTGCATATAAATACGCATTCGTGTTGCCCAATAGTTGTAATTCATGCCATTGAATAGAGGAGGTCGTGCAGTAGATTGACCTTCAATAAAAATAGTGTTAGTGACAGTGTTAGTGGTAGTGCTGGTTTTATTTTCCATAATAGCAAGATATCAGATAACTGTGTAACGATTATAAGATGCCTTGCTCTGATACCAAATGAAAAGACGGTGTGGATCATGCTATATGGAATTATTCTAAACTAATGCGGAAATAAACTAATAAAATAAAAACAAGCACACCAGAGGTTTATATACAGGTTCGAACTTCCCGTTCTACGTCCAGTCCCAGACTCCTTTCTAGAATTCCACTAACAACAATCCCCACTTAACCCCGAGGAAGAGGTTTACAACACCTGAACAACAGAAAAGGATTTTGATGCCTCAACAGCCGAAGAGGACTTCACTTGCCTGAACAGTAGAACGGGACTTCAACTTATACAGAGTGTATTTGATATAGTGTGTTCTTGATAACAAGGATATATCTCTTAATAGTAAAACCTTCCTATAATCTTCTCCTTTTGATATATTTATATATGTGTATGTGACGAATATGGAAGTAAATGAATGATTCTGTATGAACTTGAATGCACAAGAGTGTTAGAATCAAAGTAGTATATGAATAGAAAGAGTTATATCGATTAGGTGGCTAAAAATGATGATTCTAACATGTTTATCTATAGTACAAAAAGATGCAATTGTTCGTGAATAGCTATTATGAAAATATATGGACATGTCTATTGATAAAAAGTCGTATCTCTTTATGAAAGAGAAATGTCTGTTCAAAAATATAGCCGTTGTAGGAATTCAGACGTCTGAAAAATAGAATTTAGACTTCTGAAATTGTTAATGTGCAAAGTAGAAAGCGAATAGGTCATTTTTGACCTGATTCAGACGTCTAAAAACTCCAATTCAGACGTCTGAATATTGTCTGATAAATCATTTTTGATTACAAATTCAAACGGCTGAAATGGTCAATTCAGACGTCTGAATTTGATCTAAAAATGTAAATATGCTCTATGCATGTGTGTATGTGCACGTGTCGACATATATATCCAAAGGAGAGATTTTAACATTAGTTTAACTCTAGAAAAAGACTCAATACAACATATATGTATATTATGAAATTCATGTGAATCCGGTCTATAGATAATCCTGCAAAAACAAGTTAGTATATAAAGTCAACGTATATAGTTGTCGTAGTCAAAATATCGTAAGTATGAAACGTCGTAGATGAGGTTTCAACGACTATTATTTATATTCAAAGTATTATGTCTTTCCTTTTCATTTATATTTAACAACTTTTGATAAATTTTAACTTCTGACTCAACATTATCATTGAACGCCTTTTAGTCAAACCCTGAAATTTAATTCTCAATGTATTCATTTCAATGTACCCACAATTTCTATACACCTAACCTATGATTTAAAATGGTAAAACTGCTCATAAACTATTGAGTAGAAATTAATGAAAAACAATACCCAATGTTCCTAAACTGACCGAGCATGATTCAAACAATCATCAAGATTTTGGGATGTTAAACTAAGAGAAGCACTAATATCAACCTAAACACGGATAGGTAAATTATAAGTAAATAGCATACCCTCAAGAATCTTCTTCCCCTTTGCAACCGCCGAAGTAGAAGGTACTGAAGCAAGTGCAAAAGCTTTAGGTTGTTGTCCTATCTGAAGCCTTGGACAATCTCCAACAAAATGACCGTGCCGATGACAACCCTAGCAACTCGTCGATGCAAACTGTGCATCAAACTTCGGCGCCTCTTCGATCAGTGCCCTCACCAAGTGTCCTCCCCCTCTCGATCTACAATTATTAGAAAAGTGTCCTTTCTTCCAATAATTATAGCAATTAATGTGGACTTATTCTTTGAAGATTGAAGCTTACACTTTTTATTCTTGATTAGCGCTGTAGATAGCTTTGGAGCCGAACCCTCATATCAAAAAGTCATACTTATAATATCCTTAAATACTCCTTTGATATGATCAGTCATTTCCTTGCATACCATGTTGCTTAAATTAATCCGAGCCTAGTCTTTGATGAGACTCTCGATGCCATTGAATCTTTTTCTACCCAATATGTTAAACTCATGCCATATCAAAGCAAAGTCTTTCCGTGGTTAAACCTTTACCACTTCTTCTTTTGCATTTCCTTTAGCATTAGGATCCGTAGTATCCATAGTTCTATCTAATCAAACCGAAATGGCTATGAGAAACTAAAGGATAGAGTTTTCAAGGGAAAGGTATCGAGAAAGGATTTCTTAGAAGGAGATATTCCTAAGGAATACTTTTATAAGTCTAGTTTTCATTATACAAATACGCTCCCATATTTATAATATCCTCGAATCATTGTAGGATGTCGTTTACCTTATCTCTACTGACCCATACCCAACCAAAAACAAGGTGTTCGTCCAACCTTGAGCTCTAATATTAAATGCAACATCCCAAATTTTTGACCCACGAGTGTCGACACTAACTGCATCCACGATATTTATGTGTTAAGAGCTGGAAAGACGGAAAGTTATGGTAAAATAAAAAAGAATATAACAGGAAAGGAAGAATACAACATTAGAACCCCACAACATAACAGTAATATATAATTTCAACGGTACAATACAAAGGGTTACTTTGACATAGAAATACCAAAGTTACTAAATAGTAAGCACCATCATCAACCAGGATAGTTATAACTACCTGTCCTCACAATGTTGATATATTATGTAGTAAGGCAGCAAAAATAAGAATACTATGAAAGTTAAGCATCTAGCTCTTCTCCATTAGCTCCAAGCATCTGAAGCTAAATCTAGAAAAATACATGGGGCCAATCCAAACATTGTAAGAAAATAACAACTGGATCAGTCTGGTAATCCAGAATGAGAAACTAAAGAATATGCAATAAGTAATAGTGACGACTACGACACTACAGATTCATATAATGGTTTCTCCCATTGAGGAAACCAACCATTAATCATTTGGTGATATGATAGACAATGTCTAGATTATAACATATAAATCATATCAAATAGTTGTTATGTGAATGCCACAACAATAATAGGTATACAATCAATACCGCTAAGGCGTGTTTACACAGTGGATTTTCCATAGAGATCTTCTCGAATCTAGCTGACCCTGAACTCCTACACAAGGATCAAAGATATCCTTTCGAGCAACATACATCTCAGGGAATGTATTATAGGAAAATCATAACTAGCCCATGCCCAGGAAATCATTATTCCGAATGCATGGTCCCACATGCATGTCTATAAGTAATACTAAATGGAGTTTCCTACACCATTTGGATTGCTAAAATGCTACGTTCCCTTTGGCTATGAATCATATCTTTGATTTTAGTGATTTCCGCTGTCGAGGCTACTTTCGACATCTCTTACTCAAGTCGTCATCACTCAAATTGAACACGAATCCCCAAATGGATTCCTATATTTCAAAAAGATCATGAATCACTACATGGATTAGAGCATGTCAAAATGATCTGTAATCTCCACATAGATTCCTGCATAGGTCATCCGATGAATGCTAATGCCATCCTCACTCCTTGAATACACCTCAAGATAGACACTCCTACATGATAGCATCATTTAAAATGTTTGTGTTGATTTCTCCTTTGGGCTTAACCTTAGGATTGATAGTTTAACTTTATAGCATATCACTTCACAACTGCTTCAAAAGAATAGAAATCACATAAAAAGTTTTGAAGTGGCATTCGATAAGTAAAACACTTACCGATCCCAGTCTCTTCAAAACTAATTCGATCAATTTCAAACTAATATAATTCCATTTCTTTCAAAACTAAGTGAAACTACAGACAGTTTGCGCCACTGCTCATCCTTAGGGGTTCTCATTGATACGAAATTGCAAAGCTTTTCAATAGCCTCTGAAGTCACATTTGGTCAAGTTCGATAATCGACTAATCGATTATCTAATCGAAAATAATTCCTTATGCGAATCCCGATTAGTAAGTTTAGCTCGTTTTTGACATTACAACTTAACTATATTCAAGAGTGAAGCCAGGTAAGTTAGAGTAATAGTTTCATCAAAGCCTTGCCTAGACACTTCGTTCTTGAATCTCACAAATAGAAAAGTCAACCTCATCGGCTTTTAGTGTTGAGTATAGTATTAATGATTTCCATAAACAAGAAGAAATCAACACGATTAATAGGAATCTGAAATTTTATGACTTACGATTCCCTAGCCAAAAGGGAAAACAATAGGTTAGAGCTTTATTATTTAATCCTTACTTGATATCAATCATAACTCTCACAAATAGATAAGCCTTATTTTGTCGATGCTTAGTGTTAATCATAATTAATTTCGTTTCAAACAAGTAATCAAATAATTAACCTTTAGCAACTAAAACCCATTTCAAAAACATTTGTATGTGCATTCAAAATACTTATAATAGGTTTTAAAACATTTATCCATAATATTACTTAAAAATAACAAATTTACAATTTTATTCAAAACTTGAAAGAACATGTTTTCTATATATTTTAACAAAATATGTCTTCTTTAAAAATTCACAACTAATTCTTAAAAATTGATAAAAATCTCAAACCATGTTTTAAATTCTCTAATATGAGTTAATAAACACTAGGAAAATGAATGAAACAAAATACATAACTTTAAATATCTTTTCAAACCTTTTAAAGTCCAAAATCAAGGCTAAATGGGGTAATTTTGCACAAGTGAACTTTTGGCCATTTGTCGTAATGTTACCTAACCTTTTACTATTCAAGCTTTTAAAATCAACAAACATATATATAATACATTATAATATGGAGAGAAGCCTGTAAGGATCTCTCTACAAAGATCCATAGAAATTGCCGATAACAGGGCAATTCCGAGCTACATCTTTAGCGACTATTGCTATGAGTGCACTTTCAAATCCAAGTCTGCTCTAAAACAAAGTCCATCTATAACCTTTTTGCTTTATTTAAGGTCTTGTCATTTGTCATATAAGTCCTTTCAAATCCATTCCAAGTTCGCTCAAGTCAATATAAATGGATCACATGTATCACTTGCTTTTATAGTAGGAATTTAAACCAATGTTTTATGTTAACAACAGTTCAAACAACTTAAATGCCATTCACACAAACATATATTTGTTATGTTTTCACTCAAGTGACGTGTTAACTCACCTTTATCCTCTCAAACACCATGGTCCAAGCACCCAAGCCTAAATCGAACCTTGCAACCACCTTGGCTTCGATCTTTCCTTGCTTTCCACTTTGTTTTTGACCTCCTAAACCCCTTCTTGCTCACGACCTATCCCAATAAAGGGAGAATGGCTTTGCTTTTTCCACTTATAACTTTGTAGAAAGTGTTCTAACATTCCCCAAGTATTCACTCCAAATTTGAGTTGATTTGGATTAGATTTGCAACAATTTCTTTAGAACATAAGAGAGAAAGAAGAAGAAGCAGCCATTGATTTTTCAAATCTAAGCTTTATGAATTTGTGATTCTAACTCTGTCGCCTTATATAAGAAAAAATGGTACCCTTTAAGCTTGCATTTTCCCTCCCATCATGCCATGGAAGCTTCACCTCCCATCACTTCTCATGTACATCACTTCTCCTTTATGTTAATTACCATCATACCTCTCTAATGATAATATCACTTATCTTTTAGAAAGTTGTAGAACCATCCAAGATTTACAGAGAGGAGTGTGCCTTAATTAGTTGATAATGTGTTTGTTTGATTCTTAGACAAGTGCATAAGAGCTTAAACATTTATATTGATTGAAAAGCTATTTAAAAATGAGCCGATTTTCTATCACATTATCAATTTTTCTTCAAAAACTTTATTTTGTAAACAAATATAAAAAACAAATTTCTCATAATTATTCATTAATTAAATGATGTCTAACAAGGCTACAAAATCTTATTTACAACTCTTAATCATATTTCAAAATATTTTGTATTCTAAGACGAAGTGTTCAAGCTTTCGGATTGCCACAATCTCCCCAACTTAGAACATTTCGTCCTCGAAATTCAAACAAGAACGACAATCAAAGGGGATAGATGAAACAATATACATAGTACTATTGAAACTGCACACAAATGAAACTACAAATCGAAATTCATACTATGCGACTCCACCTCAAGCAGTGAGTACACTACAATAGATATACGAAAATAAGATAGGAAGAAATCCCTAGTCTATAAGCAACTATAGATGTATTTTCTTCAAACTTTCCTCCGTCTTTCATTACAATCCTGAGCATCCTTGCTCGTTGACACTTCTAAGCTTAATAAAGGAAAAACACAAAAATACTGAAATAGCATTCATAATCACTAGCAAACAAAGCTCATGGCTCGCTCATGTTCAAAACTCTCATATCATCCAAGGACAATAAACAATCTACTAAGCATACCTTACGCTCAAATGCCTCATGTCATCACTTAGACAATTATTCATGCTACCACATACAAATAAAAAAAGTCATTTCCCTAAACTCTTTATAAGCCAACATACATTGTAAAAGTGTATCGAAGCCCGTAAAATGTACTTATATCATCTGTATAAATAATCCGATCTAATCACTGGCTTGATCACATAGGCTTCACTTCCAAACTAGTGTAGATCACTTGACCTCTCTAATGCAGACTCTAATTTGGCTCCTTAATTATAAACATCCTTTCTCCTTACATAGCCATATACTATGACAGACAACATTAGGATCGTGTCATAAATCCTTATTAAGTGCTTGCTATCAAGAATCAAATGAATCTTTTAGTTCGGACTAGTATAAACCACCTTTTCAAATAATATATACATATATATTTTATACATCAAATCATAATTTCGAGAATTAAATCAAAATCCATTTAACCAAAGCAACTTTGTAGCTTCGAGTTGGGTACACCCAAACCATACCCTTGGTATTTAACCAAAATCATTGCAAAGCGGTGTCAAATACTTTGTATTGTAATACAAAGTATCATGATCTCAATTTCCTAAACCAATTTTTTAAATATTTACTTTCAAATAATACTATTATTATTTTCTCTAAAATTT
This sequence comes from Allium cepa, assembly GCA_030765085.1. Classification (NCBI taxonomy): domain Eukaryota; kingdom Viridiplantae; phylum Streptophyta; class Magnoliopsida; order Asparagales; family Amaryllidaceae; genus Allium; species Allium cepa. Next base: position 868,563,613 of record CM060937.1, on the reverse strand, counting down.
TGACAAACATTTTCGAAGATACTGAGATTTAAGTTCTCAAATTCCCTATTTAAATACTTTTTGTTTATAAACCACATTTTATAAACCATACTTAAATAAAATTACTTTCTTATATAAATCTTTTCCCCATTTTTATTTTCAAAATACCCCATCTTTCCATTTTGTTTATAGAAACCATCTTTTACTAAATTTTAACTTCTAACTCAACATTATCACCAAACATCTTATAGTCAAACCATGAAACTAAACTCACAAAGTGTTCATTTCAGTGTACCTATAATTACTATCCACCCAACCCATGATTTCAAAAGTAAAAGCTGCTCATAAACTGGTTGAGAATAAATCAATAACAACTAATACCCAATGTTCCTAAACAGACCAAGCATGATTCAATTAATCATCAAGTTTACGGAATATTAAACTACGAGAAGCACTAATATCAACCTAAACATAAACAGTAAACAATAAATAGATACCAACCCCTCAAGAATCTGCTTCCCCTTAGTATCCGTCGAAGTGGTAGGTGGTGAAGTAAGTGTAAAAGCTCTAGGATGTTGTCCTATCTGAAGAATAGTACAATCTGTAATAAAACGACCATGCTAGTGACAACCATAGCAACACCTCAATGCATATTTTGCATCAAACTTCGATGCCTCTTCAATCAATGCTTTCACTATAAGTCTTCCTCCTCCCGATCTACACTTTGAAAAGTGGCCCTTCTTCTCACATTTGTATCAATCAAGAGTGGGCCTATTCTTCGACGACTGAAGCTTATGCTTTTTATTCCTGATTGGTGCTGATACAGATGGCTTCAAAGCCGAGCCCACATAACAAAAAAACGTACTAATGATATCCTTGGATGCTCCATAGGTACGATCCATCAAATCCTTACCTACCATCTTGCACAAACTTATCCAAGCCTTGACTTTGATGATAGTCTCGGTGTCATTTAACCTCTTTTTGCTCAATATATCAACTCGTGCAGCAAAGTGCTTCAGTGGTTGAACTTGCACCACTTCTACTTCTACATTTCCTTCAGCATTAGGATCCCTAGTATATATAGTTCACCTAATCAAACCAAAAAAGCTTTAGGAAAGTAAAGGATAGGGTTTTTAAGTGAAATATACTAAGAAAGGATTTTTTAGAAGGATATATTCCCAAGGAATAATTTTAAAAGTTTAGTTTTCAAAATAACACTTGGATTAGTCTAGTATACAAGCACGAGAAACTCAAGAAATATGCAACAAGTAATATTAATCAATGAGGCCGTATGGATTCCCTTAGCTGTTTTCCCCTCAAAGAAGCCAGCTATCGATTAATTTTAACATATTGTGATATGATAGATATTGTTTACAACACAACACATTAATCATATCAAATAGTTGTTGTGTTAAGGCAATACCAATAATAGTTATATAATCAATACCGCTAGGGCACGTTCGTATAATGGATTTTCTATGGAGATCTCCTCCAATCTACACGAATCTGAACTCCTACAAAAGGATCACAGGTATCCTTCGAAGCAATGTACATCTTTAGGGAATGTATTATAGGAAATGCATTACTTGCCCATGCCCAGACAATCATGGTTCCAAATTCATCACTCTCGCATGCATGCCCATAAGTAATATATATGGAGTCTCATACACCCATAGGATTACTAAAATGCTACATTTCCTTTAGCTATGCATTCTATCTCTGGTTTTAGTCATTTCCAATATCCAAGCTATATTTGGCATCTCTCACTCGAGTCTTCATCATTCAAACAGAACACGAATCCGCAAGTGGGAATCCACATCTCGAATAGATCACGAATTACTGCATAAATTCGAGCTTCTCAAATAGATCTCGAATCTCTACATAATCCTGCATAAGTCCTTCAACAAATGCTAACGATGTCCTCTTGCTTGGAATACGCCTCAAGATAGACACTCCCATGTGATAACATCATTTGAAATGTTAACGTTGTCCTCTACCTTGGACTTAACCTTAGGATTGACAATTCAGCTCTATAACATTTAACTTCAAAACTGCTTCGAGAGCATAGAATTCGTACACAAGTTTTGAAGTCGTATTCGATAAGTAAAACACTTACCAATACCGGTCTCTTCAAAACTAATTTGATGAATTTATAGAAAATTCAGTTCCATTTCTTTCTAAACTAAGCAAAAGCTAGAGACATTTCATATCAATGCTCCTCCCCAGGGGTTCTCATCAACATGAAACTGTGAAGCCTTTCGATAACTTCTTAAATCATATTTGGTCAAGTTTGATAATTGACTTATCAATTATCCAGTCACATCAATTTCTTATACAAATCATGATTCGCATGCTTAAATAGTTTCTGACATTCCAACTTAACCATTCCTCATTCAAGAGTGAATACAGGTAAGTTAGAGCAATGGCTGCTTGGAAGCCTGGCCTAAATAATTCATTCTTGAATCTCATAAATAGATAAGTATATCTTGTTGGCTTTTAGTGTTACATATAGTATTAAGGATTCGATAAACAAGAAGTAATCAATAATATTAACATATTTTCGACATTTTCTAACTAAGGATTCCCCAGCAAAGAAGGAAACTGGTAGATTAGAGGTCTATTTCTTCGTCCCTACTTGACATCAACCTTAACTCTCGCAAATTGATAAGCCTTACTTCGTCAGCTTTTAGTGTTAAGCATAATTAATTACTTTTCAAACAAGTAATCAAATAAAGAACCATTTAGCCACTAAGCAATTCTTAACCCCTTTTCGAAAACATTTTATGTGCTTTTAAATACATGAAACTACTTATAATAGGTTTTAAAACATTTATCCAACATATTAGTTTAAATAATAACTTTACAATTTTCTTAAAATTTGAAAAGAAACGTTTCCTATATATTTTAACAAAATATCTCTTCTATAAAAATTCATCACTAATTCCTAAAAATTCATAAATATCTCGAACCACTTTTGAGATTCTATGATATCAGTTAGTAAGCACTTAAAAAGAATACAACTAAATACATAGATTTAAATATCTTTCAAACCTTTTAAAGTCCAAAATGAATGCTAAATAAGGCAGTTTTGCACAAATGAAGTTTTGACCCCTTTTCATGATGTTACTTAACTTTTTACTGTTCAAGCTTTTAATAGAAAAATACACACACATGCACACACACACACACACACACATATATATAAGACATTATAAACATTATAAATAAGGCAAGAAACCCCTAAGGTTCTCTCTGTATAGTTCCATAGAAACTGTCGGAAAAAAGCCAATTATGAACTGCATCTATATCGGCTATCAGTATAAGTGCACCTTCATCTGAGTCCAATGTGAACCAAAGTCCATCTATAACCTATGTGATTTGTTTAAGACCTTTTCATATTTCATAAAAGTCCATTCAAGTCCATTCCAAGTTCGTCCAAGTCCATATACATGGATCACATGTGTCACTTACTTTCTAAGCAAGGATTCAAACCAATGTTTTAATATAAGTTAACAATAATTCAGATGACTTAAAAACCATTCAAAACAAACATATATGTATTATATTTTCATCTAAAATAAGGTTTTAACTCACCTTTAACCTCTCAAAAAACCAAATCTCAAGCACTCAAGCCTTGACCAAACCTTGCAATCACCTTTGCTTCCTCATTTCCTATCTTTCCAGCTTGCTTTCGCTCTCCCGAACACCTCGTTGCTCAAACCCTATCTTAGTAGAGACAGCACATCTTTTATTTTTCAACATCAAACTTAATGGAAGGTTTTACAATATCCCTCTAAGGTTTCTATCCAAGTTTGAATTGATTTGGATATGATTTCCAATAACTTTCTTTTGAACATAAGAGAGAAAGAAGAAGAAGAAGAAGAAGCCATTGATTTCTTAACTCTAAGCTTTATGAAATTTGTGATTCTAATTCTATGGTATGCCTCTCTTTATATAGGCACAATAATGGTTCCCTTTAAACTTGCATTCACCCCTCCACCATGCCATGGAAGATTCACCTCCCTTCACTTCTTCTTTACATCACTTCTCCTTTAATTACAATTATACCCCTCTCATGGTAATATCTCAACCTTCCAAGCTTTGTTGAGAGGAGACTAACAAGATTTCAAACAACTTGTATCTATCAAAAAGCTGGCTACTGATAAGTCAATTTTCGGTCACATTATAGATTTTCTTCCAAGATTATTTTTTTGTAAAAAAATTTGTAAAAAATGTTTCTTATCATTATTCATTAATTAAATGACGTATAAAAAAGGTTCTGAAATCATATTTTAATACTTAATTATATTTCAAAACATTTCTAAATTCGAAGACGAATTGTTCGAATTTCTGGGTAGCTACATGGATTGTATTATGTAAACTTTGTGCAATCAGCCATTTGTTGTATTTAATAGGATTGACCTCTACGTCAATGTAGCTTCTTTCATTGCAAAAAAAACCACTGGTTATATGTTAAATCGGTATCGCGTAATTTGGCATTTATCAACAAACTCAATAAGCAACCATTTGAATTTGTATAATTCATAAAAGGACAACTGCATATTCCAAGGTTGTGTTGTGAATGACAATTCATATAGTCCATAAAATATAGATCTCATTGTACATATTCAATAGTATTCCAGTGTCGATTCCTAATCCACTCTCTTGTAGTAGGTTTAATCATTCGCAAGGGCTCTTGCATATTCTTACTAGATGCAAATGCAAAATTAGTACAAGAAAATAAAATCAACTTTCATTTTATAAATCATATGTGATAGGTATTTAATCTTCGTGATGAATCATGAAATACTATGGATCCCAATTGTTAATCGAATATTTATTTCCGCTATATGTGATTTTGTATCACACACAACATAAAGCAATTGAGCTATATACTGTAAAAGACCGTTAACTGCTTTCTTCATGTAATGGTAAAAACTTGTGAAATGGATGATAGAATCATAACTTGTTATTGTATAAGCAACTAGGATTTCTTCTTATTATTTCTTGATTCTATTTTTGATATTTATAGTTAATCTAAAAATAAATAGACTCAAAGAGGTAATCTGAAATCATGATTAATTTCTAAAGAACCATCACAACTTTACATAAACCAGTGACGATATCGTGACTAATTAGGAATGTTGAGTAGCAAACTCGACATCACTAAAATAAATCGAAAGAAATAAATATTTTCAAAATGAAAAAAATAAAGAAAACTAAATACTTTCAAATGAAATAGAAAAAAATAATAGTGTATATTAAACTTTCTAAATCAAAATATCCAAAGTTCCTTTTAATGTAAAAAACATAGAAATTTTAAATCTATCTAAAAAGTCTTTAAAAAAAATCATGCCTTTCCAAAATTGAATTTCCACCAACTATATTTCTTATAGGGGAATTTCACTAGAAGGACAGACTTTACAGTCCAATTAGTTTCTAGGACACACGTCCACAGAAATTAATTTCAAGGCCAAAGGTAGTAGAATAATTACTTTTAAGGACAAAGTCAGTAGTCTAATTATTTCAAGGACATAATTTCCTAGGTTTTTAGGCCTTACAAACTAATTATTTTTCATTTTGTCCTTAAAAGTAATTATTTCAGTTGTGTGCCTTAGAAACTAATTGCACTTGCTAAAGAGACCCTTGTGGCTAATTTCCACTTTCTTATACATGTCCATGACTTTCTTTAAGATCAAAGCTAGTTTTTAGTTATGCACCCACATAGATACTTGTAGAATGATAAGCCATTAGCCCTCAAGACATACTACTTAATTTATTAAACTTTTTAAGCTTAACATGAACTTATAATTTACTAATTTTGAAGTCTGATTGTATTCGCTAAACATTGTAGCAATATAAATCTATAGGTTTTGGCATAGTAGGCCACTATGAATCATATTTACAAAAAATAACACATCAAGAACATAAGCTATATTATAATGCATTTAAAATACAATTTATAGTAATTATAAATTTTTATTACATTATAGTGATATCATGTAATGCATAAATTCAAACCGAGCCTAGGATATAATAATAATTGAGTGAGGACCGCGGTACGATCTGAATTATTTATTATATTTAAGGTAACAAATAAAATAGATATTTTATGTACTTCATGATATTTACCAAAAACCACCTATAAACAACAAATGCAACCTATGCAAACATAACACCAATAAGAAAATCAACAATGGTTTAAACGACACTAAGCATAGAAAGCAGAGAAAGTCAAATTGTGAAATAAGATCTACTTTATAGTAGATTGAATCCAAAAATTAAATTTATTAAAATTCAATTTTCGAATTGAATTTGAAAATTAATTACCCTAGGCAGCATAGCAGGTTGTGGTTGCAGTTGCATTTGTGCAGTCGATGATTGAGGTTGTGGTGGAATTCCACGAAGATGTATCATAAGAAGGGATGCTAAGGAGAGATGATGCGCTAGGAGAGGTTGTGATTGTGGTAAAATTCTGTGAAGATGGCGCACTTGAAATCAGCTTATTCGATTACAAAAAGTTTATTTAAAAGAAACCGTGCCAGCAATCTGAAATTGAAATACGCAACATCAACTCGAACAATAAGAAGCGTGAGAACGAATATTGCATAACATAAAATATATAAATTTCAATTTGCCATCTTTACATTGGTTTATTTAAAAATTACAAAAAAAATTCACACTCATATGTCATGCATATTTGTATTGAAAATAACCATTGGTAATTTATAATGATAATAATAACTATTACTAGTAGCAAAAATCAAGTGTTACAAAATAACTTTAAAGCGTAGTGTTCAGTCAACATAAAAATTTAGTTTTCATTTTAAATAATCTTTCAACTTCTAAATAAGTATCCTAATGTCACTAAAATTTTAAGAAAACATTTCTAGTTAAGGTAGGTTTCATGACACTTTAAAAATGGCCTTACACACCCCATTTTAAAAATTAAACAATTAAACTAAAAAATTTAATCTTAAATAGAACACAAGGAAATAAATTTATAAACTATAAATATATAAATCGGGAATATCATAACATATTTTCATTCGGATCTAAATTAAATTAGTCTATCAATGGCGGTTATAATTTGAATCTATAGCAAATATGAATATCGAATACACTACATTTATATTAGGACAAATTTGGAAAACAAATAGCAAGTCATCTAATTTCCATTTGGATTTCCTTTTCCTCCATATAACTTCTAGCTTTAATTAAAATAAAGTATGATTTTTTATTAACAAAATTTTATTGATTACTAAAAAAGAGATTGTGAGAGAAGTTAAAAGACATATTCCTAGATCTGGAAAAAGAATATTAGAGGGAGAAGGGTATTTGTAAAATTATTATGGAGTGAAAAGGAATTTGTAGGGTGTGCATTTTTTTAAGAAAATGGCAAGGTGAGTAAGGCTTTTTGTATATAGTTAATATATGCTGCCTTTACTTAAGGAAATTACTATTTACACCCACCTAAACTCTTCTCTCACCACATATTCTTTCATGCACTTATCCTCTTCATTCACCCACCTTTTGATAACCATTTTATTTTCTCAAAACAATAACTTAACTTCTCCTCTCAAAATTTCTTCAAATGATAAATTCAAAACCTTCCATCTAGTTTCTCCATGGCGGAACTTTTTTAAATTTAATGCTTCATCGAGATATATTAATCCAATTAATTTTGTTATAGTTGAATTATTATTGATTTTAATTGTTAGAATTTTCGTTTTCCTAACTGTTTAACCCTAACTAAGATTAGCATAGTAAAGAATAATTTATTTATAGGTCAAATCAGGTGTTACAATATAACATATTAAAAACATTAATTACTTCTTCGATCTGAAATCCAATTATTACTGTTTTGTTGTTGGTCGAACAACAAAAAAGGAAAAATAATAATGAAACTAATTATAGTAGAAAATAATATAATATAGTCAAATACGTTGGTGCGGGATTCCAAATGGAGACCACTCAAATCGAAACCCCACAAGCATAGCGGAAGATGGGATCATGGAAAGAAGTGTAAAAACAACCAATCAATGACTCAATTCTGATCTCAACCAATCCAAAATCAATCACAATCCCAAACAAGCAATATAGAAATCAAAACAATAACGAAAAATAAATCACATATAGATTTATAGTGGTTCCACTAGCGTTATGTTAGTGCACATCCACTTTTAAGAGAGTTATTAATATTGATAAGAAGAGTACAAGAGATTGTATACAATGATCAAAATTCTATTTAGAAATGATTTATGGAGAAGAGAATTGAAGAAAATTAGGTTTTTATATACCCTAATTTGGTGCAGGCTAATCTCTTGCAGTTGCTTTCATGTATCTAGATCTGAAACCTGAGGCTAGCTTACATAGGAGAATAGAAACCCTAGGCAACGTTCCAAAATTTCCCCTACAGGTATCACAAATTTTACCCAAGTCCGTACGAGGAAAAACAGACAAAAGTTGCTTCAGATGTCTGACCATAAGGTCAGACGTCTGGCTTAACTCACTGGAGCGACTTTGCTTCAGATCAGACGTCTGACCCATTCGTCAGACATCTAACAGAATGCTCTGGAAGCATTTCTGTCCCAAATCAGACCCATGAACCTTCTGGTCAAACGTTTGAAAGAAGTCTCTACCCCAACTCAGCCCACCTCGCATTTCTCTTATAACTTTCACCTCCGAACTCCGATTTACAAACTGTTTTCTCCGTTGCGTAGCTACTTTCGACCTTTACAAATCCCTATATTGTGTCGCCAAAACTTAACACTCCGCCTCGACATTATATCTATCTTCAATTCCAATGGTACCATACCATCAACTACAACCGATAGTGCCAACTATCACCTCTTCTACCTTCAACCAAACATGAATGCTTTCCCGATGAGCTCCGGCAAAGCCACTTCCCATTCCACTCCACCAACGAGCTCAGGCAAAGCCCCCGCCCCCTAATGAAATGTTGAAAGCAACCAAATCCTAAGCTACCTCATCAAAGACTAGCTGTAATGACCCACACATCCGTACCCCTTGAGTCGACACTATTCTACATCAATCAACTCAAGATGTACAGATATACGAACCATTAGGGTTAAAGAAGAAGAGGTAGAAGAAGAAAATAGAAAATAATATCAGAATGTAACCATCACAGCGGAATAAAATATAATAAATAATAAATTAACTTTACACAAAAATATATATATATCTGCTTATACATTACATTATCAGAGTACATCAATCACATAACACACAATTGGGCAGTAATCATAACCTGCCCTCATAAAACCGAGTACACAGCAAATCAACGCAGCGGAAAATATAAAACAAGTACGGAAGTATGTACCGTCATCCATCTCGTCTCCTGAGCTCCACAGCATCATATCCTGTATCCTATAATACTCGGTCTGACCCGAGCATTATAGTTAAATAACACCCGAGTCAGTCTCGAATACCAGCGTGAGAAAACAGACTCAAATTGATTACTAAAGTTTCAAAATCCTTTGAAAACAAAAGCATCTCGTAAGACCATGCAACAAATAAACATGTCAAGTTTTTATCTACGATAGCTAAAACACTTTCTTATTAAAATCCTCTGATATTATAATAGGGTCTATATACAAATACTTATTAAAATAGCCGAAATTGTTACACGATTAAATTCCAGTTACTAGCCACAGAGTGGGTAATACAAACAAAACTCATACAAGACTCATAGGGAGAATGGATTTCCAACTAATGACTAGGCACTAGGGTACCACCTGTCACAGTAAGTGGCCTAGATCACCATACCGAGGACCACTCCCGACCCCCAGCAACACAAGACCGAGACTACCCCTTACTGGATAATCCCGAGTGAGATCACCCCACGGTTGGGATCAGCAACCGCACCACTAAGACGAAATAAAAAGGGACATCTAGACAGGGATGACCTCATCCTGAATGGGTGCTATCCACCTAGCCTTGCTGCATAACCCCTTATTTTCAGTCATTCCCAGTTGATGAGGCTTGAGGCTAAGCATTACCTTTTTAGAACATATCTCTTAGAATGCCCATCGCCCACCTGACGATGTTCCAAAAGCATTCATCCATACAAGTCCATCCCGGGTTCGAATGGAACCGAATGCACTATTCCTACACATCCATTTTGGAAATATCCTCAGGATTAGTAGCGACTAGCCCTTGCACTTCACTGCTCCATCTTCGAATCCAAACTCGTTTTCCATGAAAACGTACAAACCGGATCGAAGTGGTTTTCGAGAAATAAATCCCGATCTCGGTCTCTTCGAAACGATTAACGCATTTGGCCAATATTGATAGTCGGTTATTTAACTACCAATTAATTTTCACAAACAACCATCAACCAATAAATGATTTCCCAAATTATTTATTAATCCCAAAAATATCTTCACAAGGTATATTTTCACTTTTCAAACCCTTTTGGAAACAGTTTTCAACTATCTTCCTTTCTCAGAATAAATTCCAAGTATTTTCTGTTTCCACTGAAATCACCAAGCAAAAACTTTAGATTTCAAAAATAATTTAAAACGCTTTACTTTGAAATATACTTTAAAACATTTATTTTAAAAACTACTTCAATAATTTATTTAACATACATACTATATGAATATTTGAAAATAAGGTTACTTTAAAATATAAAACTAGGTTTTCACCTTTTAAAATAAAATACTAAGTCACTTTTGAATAATTACTACAATGATAGATTTGAAAAAAATATTTACTTTAGAATTTAGATATTTAGAAATAATAAATTCCTAAAACATGCTTTTTAAAACAACATTAAAACTTTTTATCCCATATTTAAAAATTTACTTTGAACGTACTTGGCTATCCAGAGAAATATACTCCTCTTCACATTCTTCTTTAAATTTCCAATTGCAAACACTTGAATCAATTTCCAAATTGATTTCCAATTTACTCCCTTTTATTCCAAAATCCATTAATTTCAGATTTTATTCCTTAATTTTGATTTAGAATACTTTTAACTGAAAATACCAATTTTAGATTTCTCAAATTACTTCTTAATCCTTTTAAATAAATTTAAACTTTAAATTTTAAAATAATTCTTTATTCCTTTAAAATAATATCACTTAATTTTACGATTCATTAATTTCTCTTTATTCAAAATTGTTTTTCTTTTCATACTCAAAGTTATTTATTAGTTTTTTAATATCACTTCCATTTCTTTTCAATTCTTTCTTAATTTATTCAAATTTTCTATAATTATTTCGCTTAGTAATTCACTTCTTTTATTTTCTTTCCAAAATCCAATTTATATATTTTTGGTAGTTCATTATACCCAAATATATCCAATCAAACCATAGCATTCAATATTCTAATATAAATCATAATAGAATATCAAATAATCACAACAGAGAATATTAAATAATTTAAATAAATGTTGAGGGACCCAGTTGGATCCCTCCAACCTGTTTCCCTACATCCACAGACGTTAGCACAACATAAATACCAATTCCACTTCAAGGTGGAATATCGCGGTGTATGGAATTAACATAAATCATCCGTTATTATGTGGCGCATAGAGTCTCATCCGCTATATAATGCAGGAAATCAAACATTCCAAGTTATATTATATACTACTATACATAATATAACACACCAAAACCAATCAATTAATCAATTTTTAAATTTAACCATTTATATTTAAATTAAAAATTCAGCTGAGTGAGATAAACTCACCTTTGCCTCTTAAATTTGTACGTCTGCTTCATTCTCGATTTAAGTCCATGATTTCTCAACCTTGTATGACCATTTACAGTTTATTAATATTCCAAATAAATCAAAAATAAATTTCCATTTATTTATCTAAATTAAACTAAAATTTAATTTATCTAAATTAAAATTTAAGTTATCTAAACATTAAATTTAAACTAACTTTATATAGATACTTCAATGTCTAAACTCCTAAAAACCTTTTTCCCGATTTACATAAGTTTAACCCAACAACCTTATTTTATATAAATTCATTTTCTATTAAATTTAAAATACAATTTCAAATTAAATTAACAAAGTATAGGAAGACCTTGTAAAAACAACCCATGATTTATTAACATTTGAATTAATTATTATTTAACAAATTTAACTTACTAATAACTTAATTTAAATTAAGATTAACTTAATATTTTAGAAACCGTTTAACGGATAAATTTCCGTCTTTACTATATATATATATATATATATATATATATTAGCTTGAAGAACAAATAGTTTTGTATACTTTACTGTAATTCCCTTTTTTTTAACATAAGATCTGTAAAATTAGTGTAATTAGTAAATTAATATATGAATTTACCTTCTAGTAAACTGACGAACCCCGAGCTCAACTTCTGCTTCGAACGCACACCACTGCACCATAACACTGCCTCCCCCAAAACCATTCCCTCCTTGACAACCTGCACCTTACTCGCTTTCCTTCACAAATGCCTCCGACCTGACACATCGTCCCTAAATCGTGAATACCCTCCAGATAACCATCTCGAGATAAGCTCTAACCCTTCCCTTAATCGTGACCCACGTTCAAAGAAGCTGCCGCCACTCGAACCTCCATGTACTCGAGCTCGACGTCGAAGCCTCGGCCCTCTGCCCTAGTACGAATCCACTAGCGCGACTCTAATTTTACGTCGAATTGTTATGATTTTTAATATGATCGGCTATATCGGCCATCCAAGATTTGATATCGATCGGCTTCGATTTCCAATTGAATCTCGAACGATTTGATTTGGGTTTTTTTTCTCTTACACGAGTTCGATTGGAACTTCGTGAATAGAACTGAGGAATTGAGAGAGAGAGGGCTCGAGTTTAATTAAATTGAATTCGGCCATTTTCTTTCCTTTGAAGATTTTTTTTTTCTTTTTTTTCGTTGACTGTTTGTATCTTTCGACTAAGATTTGAGATAATGAAGGAAGTGTCGGCTATGTCATTTGATTGTAGACGAGAGAGCAGTCAATTTCTGGAGAGTAAGTAGCATATGGAAGAAGGAGTGAAATCAAGAAGTATTGACGTGATTTTAATTTGACCGGTTAACTAATATATTAATTTTATTTAAATTTAAATTTAAATCAAATCGAATTACCCAACCTAAAATCTCCACCTCCTATCGCGACGTGCCGCTAGGCGTTTATAATGTTAAAACCCTATTCCGGACATAATGGAAAAGGTTCGAGTCCTAATTCGATCATATGGAGAAGAAAGCTTTTTGAACCCAGTTACTATTTAATTTTCGATATAGATTTCAACGCGTTTATATATCATATGCTCACATAACAACTCCAAACACTACAGAAATTGAAATCTGATAATAATATAATATTACGGATCCAATGGAACTAGTTTCGTCCAATTCCAAGACTGTCCCTCGAAAGGCTATTTTTAAATTCAATTTAAAACAATAAAAATTTCAAAACCGAACAAATCACTGTTAATTTCAATTTTTACACTTCTATTATCTTCAGTGTTATCAATATAAATTTTACAAGCCTTCAAATTATTTTTTTAACAGGCTTAAAATTCCAGATTTCATATTTTACCCAACTTCAAATAATCTAATTCAATAATTTAATTACCAAATAAATAATATTTGAATTCAAGTTAAAAATTAACTTTTAAATATTTCAAATCAATTAAATATTCCAATTTAAGTTGCTTAAAAATTCTGGGTCATCACACTAGCACTTACCAAGAAGATAGAACCTCAGTCTCTCACTGATACTCTTCCTTATCTACCACCAAGCTCCTCCCTTAACCGTGCCACCCCGTGGCACCTAGCACTTCTTCAAGCGAATCAAGTTCGAGCAATGCTCTAACTTTCCAACCGGCAATGCCTTAGTGAACATATCCGCCGCGTTATCTTTTGTGTGCACTTTCCAAAGATATACTTGCTTATCTTCATTTGTGGCTACTTGAAATGACTCTCTCACCTCAATATGCTTAGTCCGTGAGCTAAACGTCAAATTCTCTACCAAGTGAATAGCACTCTGGCTATCACATCGAACATCAATACTATCATGCCAAATCCCAAGTCACACAACAATTGCTTCAAATAGAGTTCCTCCTTTGTCGCCTCCACCGCGACTATCAACTCCTCCTTTGTAGTGGATAAAGCAACTAAGGTATGCAATCTAGATCTCTAACTTATGGTTATACCCCCAAGTGTGAAGATCCTTCATTCCTTATCACCGACGTAGTTTGAATCACTATAACTAACCATCTTGCAATCCACCGCCTAACTACCACCAAAAACAAGACCATGAGATGATGTGTCTCTAAGGTATCTCAATATAAGCTTCATAGCCTCCTAATGCGATTTCCCCGGATTAGCCGTGTATCGACTAACCATCCCGATGGCATTTGCAATATCGGGCCTTGTGCATACCATAGCATACATCAGACTTCCAACCACGCTAGCATATGGCACCTTTGCCATATAAATCTTGTCTTCCTCCAAGATAGGTGATCCTTTATTCGAAAGCTTCATATGCAAAGGTAAAGGTGTATTTGAAGCCTTTGCATTCTCCATACTAAACCGACAAAGCACTTTCTCTATATACTCCTTTTCAGTTAGTTTCAACTCAAAATGCTTTCGATTCCTTACAATTTCCATGCCCAATATCCTTCTTGCTTCTCCAAGATCCTTCATTTCAAACTCCGATTTCAAACTCAGTTTTAGATTGTTAATCTCATTGTTATCCTTAGAAGAAATGAGCATGTCGTCCACATACAAGAGTAAATACACCCAACAATCATTTTTCAACTTCTTGAAATAAACACAAGCATCTTTGATGCTTCTCTCAAAATCATTTTCAAGCATAAAATTATTAAACCTCTTGTACCATTGTCTAGGTGATAGCTTTAAACCATATAGTAATTTCTTTGACCTGCAAACCAAATTTGACTTACCATTTACAATAAAACCTTCTGGTTGCTCCATGTTGATGTCTTCATCCACCCATGCAAGAAGGCGGTCTTCACATCAAGTTGCTCCAACTCTAAGTCGTGATAGCAACAATAGCAAGTAATATCCGGATAGAAGTATGGCACACAACCGGTGCGAATATCTCATCATACTCCTTTCCCTTCCTTTGTGCAAACCCCTTAGCCACTAGCCTAGCTTTGTATCTTCCATCATCCTTCACCTTGTATATCCATCTGCACCCAATATCGCGGTTTCCTTTAGGAAGTGGAACCAAATCCCAAGTTTGATTCTTCAACAATGCTTGTATCTCTTCCTTCATGGCACACATCCATTTCGAGCTATCACTCGAGTTCAAGACATCATCAAAGTCCATCGGCTCATCTTGGACTACATCAAGAGCATAGTCTAAATTATCACAAAAGCTAAGATAGTTCCAATCACCATATCTTGTAGTACGACGACCAACCCGAGTAGCAATACCATCAACCAAACTCCCTTCGGCTCCACCTTGTACCGAATCTTCTCTAGAATCATGTACATCACCTACACTACTAGAGGCTCCTTTGGACTATGTGATGTAACATTAATCGCTACTTCTTCACAAGCATCTCCAACTAATCTACTCTCTCTACTCCTTGGACAAAATGTGGAAATAAATTCCTTCTCCTTTGATTCACCATGAACCAAATCCGGAACATCCGATGAGCTCACATTCTACTTGAACATTGTCGACTCATCAAAAGTAACATGACGAGAATTCACTACCTTCTTCGTTTTCAGATTCCAAATCTGATAGCCTTCTACTCTTTAACAGCCCGCAAATTTGTACCTCTTGAGTTAACACTATTCTACCTAAATCAACTCAAGTTGTACAGAAATAGGAACCATTTGGGTTAAAGAAGAATAGGTAGAAGAAGAAAATAGAAAACAACAATAGAATCTAACCATCGCAGCGGAATTAAATATAATAGATATTAACATGTCTTTACACCAAAGCAAATAAATGAGTTTATATATTACATCATCAGAGTACATCAATCACAGTTCAACATCAATAACATACATCTGGATATAAAGCTAATCTACACAACGGAATATATATAAAACAAGTACAGAAGTACGTATCGTCATCCTGCTCGTCTCTTGAGCTCCACAACATCATATCCTGTATCCTATAATACTCGGTCTGACCCGAGCATTACAGTTAAATAACACACGAGTCAGTCTGGAATACCAGCGTGAGAAAATCACACCTAATTGATTATTAAAGTTTCAAAAATCCTTTGAAAAAAAAAGCATCTCGTAAGACCACGCCACAAATAAACATGTCGGGTTTTTACCTTACGATAGCTAAAACAATTTTTATAGAAATCCTCTGATATTATAATAGGGTCTATATACAAATACTTATAAAATAGCCGAAATTGTTACATCTATTAAATTCCAGCTACTAGCCACATAGTGGGTAATACAAAAAAAATCTGGTACAAGGCTCGTAGGGAGAATGGATTTCCAACTAATGACTAGGCACTGGGGTACCACCTGTCACGGTACGTGGCCTAGATCACAATACCGAGGAGTACGCCCGCTCCCCTACAACACAAGACCGGGACTACCCCTTACTGGATAATCCCGAGTGAGATCACCCCGCGGTTGGGATCGGTAACCGCCCACTAAGCCGAAATAAAAGGGACATCTAGATAGGAATGACCTCACCCTACTTGGGTGCTACCCACCTAGCCTTGCTGCATAACCCCTGATTTTCAGTCATTCCCATTTGATGAGGCTTGAGGCTAAGCGTTACTTTTTTAGAACATATCCCTTAGAATGCCCATCGTCCACCTGACGATGTTTCGAAAGCATGCAACCATACAAGTCCGTCTCGGGTTCGAACGGAACCGAAGGCACTACTCCTACTACATCCATTTTGGAAATATCCTCAGGATTAGTAGCGACTAGCTCTTGCACTTCACTACTCCATCTTCGAATCCACACTCGTTTCCATGAAATGTACAAACCGGATCGAAGTGGTTTTCGAGAAATAAATCTCGATCCCGGTCTCTTCAAACAACCAACGCATTTGTCCAATATTGATAGTCGGTGATTTAACTATCAATTAATATTTACAACACCCATCAAACAATAAAATAATCTCCCAAATTATTTATTTATCTCAAAAATATCTTCACAAGATATATTTTCACTTTCAAACCCTTTTGAAAACAGTTTTCAAACTATCTTCCTTTTCTCAGAATAAATTTCAAGTATTTCCATTTCCATTAGAATCACCAAGCACAAAACTTTAGATTTTTAAAATAATTTAAAAACACTTTATTGTAAAATATATTTAACATTTAATTTAGAAAAAATTACTTTAATACTTAATTTAAAATAATACTCTAGAAATAACTAAAATAAGGTTACCATGTAACTATTCATTAAATTTTCTTCTTTAAAATACCAAATCATTCTTTAAATACTTATTACGATAATAGATTAAAATAAAATACTTACTTTGGAATTTACTTTAGAACATTTAAGTTAAGACTACTTCAATAATTGGCTAAAAATATATACTATATGAATATTTAAAAATAAGGTTACTTTATAAAATATTAAACTAGGTTTTCACTCTTTAAAACAGAATTACTAAGTCACCTTTTAAATAACTACTACGATAATAGATTTGAAAGTTATCTACTTTATAATTTAAAAGATTAAAAATAATAAATTTTCTAAAACATGCTTTTTAAAACAACATTAAAGCTTTTAACTTATATTTAAAAATTTACATTGAACGTACTTGGCTATCCAGAGAAATATACTTCTCTTCACATTCTTCTTTAACTTTTCAATTCCAAACATTTGAATCAATTTCCAAATTGATTTCCAATTTACTCCCTTTTAATTCTAAATCTATTAATTTCATATTTTATTTCTTAATTACGATTTAAAATATTTTTAACTGAGAATACCAATTTTTGATTTGTCAAATTACTTCTTAATCCTTTTAAATAAATTTAAACTTTGAATTTTAAAATAATTCTTTATTCCTTTAATTGATATAACTTAAGTTTACAATTCATTAAATTTTGGTTTATTCAAAATTTCTTTCATACTCGAAGTAATTTATTATTATTTTCATATTACTTCTATTTCTTTTCAGTTCAATTCTTAATTTTATTCAAATTTCCTATAATTATTTTACTTACAAATTCATTTCTTTTATTTTCTTTCGAAAATCCAATTTATATATTTTTGGTAATTCATTATACCCAAATATATCCAATCAAACCATAACATTCAACATTCCAATATAACTCATCATAGAATATCAATATTCACAGTAGAGAATATTAAATAATTTAAATAAATGTTGAGGGGTCCAGTTGGATCCCTCCAACTTGTTTTCCCTACATCCACAGACGTTAGCACAATACAAAATACCAATTCCAAAATATACCATACTATAGCACATCAATCAATTCATCCATTCAACCAATTATTTAACTTTGATCATTTAAATTTAAATCTAAATTTAAATTCAACTGAGTGAGATTAACTCACCATTGCCTCTTAAATTTGCAATCCACTCGAGACCAGCTTATTTCTTTTCAGATTTCAAACCTTGAATAAATAATTATATGATTTAGTAATACTTTAGCTAATTGAACAATTAATTACCACTCACTTATTTAATTTTGAGCTAATAATTTAGTTTTTCACTAATAATTGAATTTCAAACTAATTCCAATAATAAATATTTCTTAGTAACTAAAATAATTAAATAAGTTTATTTACAAATTAATCACGTAAATAAATTATTTTACAATAATTTTGTAAAATAAAAATGTGTGTGTATATGCATTTTTATATTGATATATTTATATTAATATACATTATTTTCAAACCTTTATACTTTTAAAAATTTATTTATATGGATTCAAAGTCTATTTTCAAGGAAACTCTTCTATATTCAAAATCCTTATATTTTCCAAACCTTATCTATATACATATTTACTAACATACCTATATACAGATTTTTTTAAACTAAAATAGAATTGTTTTTATATACTTACTGTAATTATTTTTCTCTAGTTACAGTAAACAACAAAATAAATGGATACCTCACTGTAAATTTTGCTTTATTCCTACCCTACATCAAATTTGAATTAAAAGATAAATCTCTAATACCTTACTGCTCGATTGACGATTGCTCCTCTTCATAGATAAAGGCTACCTTCCTGACGCTCGATCGACACCGACGACGACGTTGAAACCCCCAACCGTTAATTGCGACCATCCTCTCGCGAGCAGCCAAGTCAAACGCGAAGCCCCAAACTGCGACTTAAAATGCGATGCCGACCACGAACTCCAGTACCCCCTCGCCGTTGCTTCCCAATCCAAACTCACGGCAGTTCCAACAGCAACTTCCAACCTTAAATCGAAACCCAGCCCCAACTTGTCGCGACGCTCCTCCATACCCTAAGCCACCAGTCGAAAGCTGCCGCACAACCCAAACTTAATTGTTGAGACACGCGATTGAAGAGAGAGCAGTACGATGAGTAAGGAGAAAGGAAGCAATACGCGACCCCCTTTTTTTTCGACCTTGAATTTAGATGAAGTGGAACGAGCGGCCATTACCCTATTTATTTTTTTCTGTTATTTGCTCGAATTCAAGAGAAGAAAAAGGGGTGCGAGGCTTTAATTAGAAGCTCGGCTTGGCTTTCAGAAGAAGGAACGTGAAGTGTGCGATGGAAGATAAGGGTAGCGTGTTAAAACGAATATGAGATGGCGTATACAAGAAGCTTGACCAATTAAATTAAATTTCATTAGATTATTATCAACTAAATTTTCAATGCGTTTATATATCGTACACTCACATACTAACCCCGATCATTACGAAATTCGGAATCCGGTAATAATTCAATATTACGGACTCAATGGAACTGGTTTCGTCGAATTCTAAGACTGTGCCTCGGAAGGCTATTTTTAAATTCAAATTAAACTATAAAATTTTAAAACTGAACAAACCACTGTTAATTTCAATTTTACAACTTCTATTATCCTTAGTACTATCAATATAAATTTTTCAAGCCTTCAAATTATTTTTAATAGGCTTAAAACTGCAGATTTAACATTTTATCCAACTTCAAATTATTTAACTTAATAATTTAATCATCAAATGAATTGTACTTTTTCATAATTCAAGTTAAAATTACTCTATTGAATATTTAAAATCAATTAAATATTCCGATTTTTAAATGGTCGAAATTTCCGGGTCGTCACATACTCCATCCGTATAGCCAAGCAAAATCCCCTTGAAAGCTCTAGGTCCAAGCTTATCATTTCCCGAATCATGCACATAAACCGGACAGCCAAACACACGAAGATAACTCAAGTCAATGCTCTCTCCTTTCCATACTTCCTCCAAAAAAATTTTACCAATAGCTGAGCAAGGAATTTGATTAATAATATGCACTGCGGTTGACAAAGCTCAGCCCAAAATCCCTTGGCCAAACCTGATGTCAATCTCAAGCATCGAGCTTTCTCAAGTAGAGTATGATTCATCTTCTCCGCAACATCATTCGACTGCGGATCTCTAGGTGTAGTGAAATGCCTCCAAATACCATGATGCTTGCAAAAATCCAAAAGTTCTCTGGAAACATACTCTCCGCCATTGTCAGACCTTAGAACCTTCAAAGACTTTCCACTCTCATTTTCAACAAGAGCCTTCCATGCTTTGAACTTTGCAAATGCCTTCGACTTGGCCTTCATTACATACACCCAAAATTTCCAAGAAAAGTCATTTATAAAGGAAATGTAATAGTGAGCTCCCCCTAAAGAAGTTACAGGTGTCGGTCCCCAAACATCCGTGTGAACATACTCAAGAACCCTTCCTGAATCATGCTTTCCCTCACCGAATAAAACTTTAGTTTGCTTCCCCATGATGCATTCTTCGCAAAACTCTAACTTGTTGAAACTTTCTCCATTGATCATCTCTCTCTTCCGAAGAACATCTAATCTCCTCTGCGAGACATGACCCAACCTCAAATGCCACAGCCTAGTCGCATCCAAGCCACGAGAATTATCAACTCCTATACAAGTTTCACCTTCTACAGTCACACCTTGAAGCAAATAAATACCATGAGTCCTTGCACCCTTCATCACCATAAGTTCACCCTTCGAAACCCGCAAGCTATCACTTTCAATAGTGATTTTACAACCTAAAGAATCCAGCTGCCCCAAAGAGATAAGAGACTTCCTAAGTCCCGGAACATAGCGCACATTAGTGAGAGTACGAACCACTCTATCGAACATCCGAATTTGCATGGAACCAATGCATTTCGATTTACAAATAGCACAATTTTCCATAACAATTGAATTTCCTTCTTTGTCGATGTAGGGAGAAAAACAATTTCTATTTGGCGTCATATGATAAGACGCTCCAGAATCGAGCATCTATTCGCTACCCGAAACATCCGATGGTACCGTCGACAAAACATCTACATCTCCCACACCAACTGCACTTTCCACCGCTACTGATGAAGATGCTACTTCCTTCTTTGCCTTCTCCTTGTCCGGACACTCATTCTAAAAATGACTGGGCTTCCTACAAATATAGCACTTGCCTTTTCTTTCCTTCGACTTTCCTCTCCAACCAGGGTTCCTTGATTTAGAACGCCCACGGTTCTCCTTCTTCACATACCTCTCCTTCTCCACAAATAAACCATGACCACTACTAGCACCACTACTTCCATCACCTAACTCCTTCATTTGATCCCACAACTTCTCGCTAAGAAGACCCGCCTTGACATCATCAAGAGATAATGTATCTCGGCTATAGATCAAACTATTTGAGAAACCTGTATAGCGATCTGGCAACGAGCACAACAATATCATAGCCTTTTGCTTTTCCCCAATCTTCAAATCTACCGCCTTCATCTTCATTAGCAAATCATCAAAAATGTTTAAGTGTGCCTTCAGCGAAGTACATTCCTTCATTTTATAGGTGAAGAACGTTCGTAATAAGATCAAACGATTTGTCAGTGACTTCTTCATATACAATTCCTCCAACTTGTCCCAAATACCCTTAGCGGTTGTCTTACCACTAATTTCAGATATAACATTCTCTCCAACAGCAATTTGAAGTGTAGTGAATGCCCACTCTTCCATCTCCTCTCTCTCATCATCTGAGATGTCTGCTGGCAACAAATGTGTGTCAAACACTACCCGATGCACTCGATTCCTCCTTAGAACCGCTTTCATCTTCCATTGCCATTTTTCAAAATCATTATCGCCATTCCACTTGTCTATTACCAACTGTGATCCTGAAGCTGTGTACGAGCCATGTACATACAGAGCTACACCACTTCGATTACCCATTGAGGAATTACTAAAGTTACTACTTAATTCAGGCATTTCTACCAACACCAATGTTCTGATATCAAATGTTGGTGCGGGATTCCAACTGGAGACCACTCAAAACGAAACCCCACATGTACAACGGACGACACGATCGTGGTAAGAAGTGTAAAAACAACAAATCAATGACTCAACTCCGATCTCAACCAATCCAAAAGCAATCACAATCCCAAACAAGCAATATAGAAATCAAAACAATAATGAAAAATAAATCACACAGAGATTTATAGTGGTTCCACTAACGTTGTGTTAGTGTACATCCACTTTTAAGAGAGAGACTTTATTAATATTGATGAGAAGAGTACAAGAGATTGTATGCAATGATCAAAATTCTATTTAGAAATGATTTGTGGAGAAGAGAATGAAGAAAATTAGGTTTTGATAACCCCTAATTTGGTGGAGGCTAATCTCTTGCAGTTGTTTTCATGCATCTAGATCTGAAACCTGAGGCAAGCTTATATGGGAGAATAGAAACCCTAGGCAATGTTCCAAAATTGCCCCGGCAGGTATCACAAATTTGCACCTAAGTCCCTATGAGGAAAAACAAACAGAAGTCGCTTCAAACGCCTGACCAAAAGGTCAAACGTCTGGCTTAACTCGCTAGAGCGACTTTGCTTCAGATCAGATGTCTGGCCCATTTGGTCAGACATCTGACAGAATGCTCTGGAAGCATTTCTGTCCCAAATCAGACGTCTGAACCTTCTGGTCAGACGTCTAAAAGAAGTCTCTATCCTAATTCATCCCACTTTGCCTTTTCTCTTATAACTTTCACCTTCAAACTTCGATTTACAAACTATTTTCTCCGTTACGAAGCTACTTCCGACCTCTACAAATCCACATATAGTGTCGCCAAAATTTAACAAAATATACATATATGATAATCCATTCACTCGAAAATTAATAGGTTTAAAAAATACTGATTTACGTTCATATTCTACCTAGAATTAAATTTCTTAACTGGTCAACTTATAATCTAAATTCATAAAAGATAACTTGTTTACATTTTCATCTTATTTTCTTTTTTCATTGTTGATTAACATGATTGAAATAATCATGTACAAGCTTTAGATTTTATTATTTATACATTGTCTGATTATCATTTATTTCCAAATCACGTTATTTATGGTTGGTTTTTGAAGTAGATTTCATAATTTAATTTAATTAACATTTAGGTGGCGTTAATAAGTGTTTAGGTTGGTGTAAACAGTAACTCCATTGTTTAATTTTATTATTTCTTTATAACATTTATAAATTAACCTTACATTAGCCCAATTTGAAAATAACCAATAATTTAGTAATGTTGACTCTCTTATTTGAACTTGGTCCTCAGTTAATGTTTAGACCTATGTGATTAAAGCCCGGTGGAGGTGTAAAAAGCTATAAAGAGTATAAAACTGGGGTATACACACACATATATATATATATATATATATATATATATATATATATATATATAGAGGAAGTATAAAAATCTTTATTAGGGATAAAATAAAACATTCAGTATTGACTTATACTCATTCTCACACCATTTGCATAGAAAAAAGAATCATTATTCACTCCTATATAATAAAACCAAATAATATTATGATCTATCTGGTTTATACTTAGTGAGTAGAATAGATTTCTAATTCATGTTGAGCGCTTAGGACTTAAACTTAGACCTATACACAACATTCTTTGATTTTTTTTAGAAGAGAACTGGTCAAATTAATCATTTTATATAAATGTAACTAAAGCAGGTGCATAGAATCCCTGATTTAGTGGGTGTAGCGCAAGATAGTTGGGAATTAAATGGATTTACTATTTAAAAGAACTAATTTTAAAAATTAAACTAGTTGAAGTATGCGCTTTAAAATGGCATTAGCGTAGGTTTAGCAAGGCTTTAAATACATGGATTTATACAATTTGAATATTGAGTCATGCACGAATTTTGCTAAAGCATAATATCGGCAACAAGTTCAATGCATGTAGATCATTTAAAAAAAAATCCAATTTCTAAATCTACTCTAAGATCACTTATTAAAGACAATTTGTATACTTACTATTATAGTCATCATTGTATCTGGCGTCTAGTCGAAGGTCAAAAACTCTATTAACATTTGTATTCATTTGCAAAGGCTAAAATAAAGTCCTTGGTTCAATTCAATAAATTTTATTGATTAAATAATTTACTCTAGTGAGAGATTTTTACTTTAGATTGATTACTAATTACGGTGATACTAACCTTATGCGATGAAGGAAATGAATCCTCTCTTGAGTAGTAGTTCATAATGTACTTAATCATGCCCTTAACATGGTCATCTTATCTTATGCTTGATCATAATCAAAGTAAAGCCTACCCACTCTAGACAGACAATGCTATAAAGTCTTAGGACTACTATACGTCGTTGTGGTCTCATTCAAGGCAATGTGATGTCAATTTTGAAGTCTACCAACTTAAGCAAACAATGCTAGAGGTTGCGGAAATGAGCGGTCTCGTACGAGGCATTATGTTCTTATTTTTTTGCATGGTGGTATGACCTTGATTGGATTCATCAACTCTGATTTACGACAACATGTTCAAGGAAGAGATAAAAGATTGTTTTGATTCGTTGCTTTAGAGAAAGATCTCTGGGAGGGTGTCTGTAACATCCCAGAAATTGTTAAATTAAAATTAGTGACTTAAATAAAACTTTTAAATTTAATTTGAGAATTTCAAAAGAAATAAAATATTGTTGATATTAATATTACACAGTTATATAGAATTAAATAAAAAGAAATTGATAGTTAAGTTTAAATAGATAATAATAATAATAAATAAATAAATAATACATTACAAAACAAGGATTAGTATTAAGCAATAAAATAAATATATATGATGAATTAAATATAAAAAACCTTTAATAGAACTAAAAAAATAAAATATATTGTAATAAAATTACCTAATATTAAATGTTAATAACTAAAACAACTTTTCCTATATTTAGCAAAGTAACTAAAATAAGTTTGCAAGAAAATATACAAACCAGGCCTATACTAATTGTCATATAAATAAGAAAATGAAACAAAACAACACTTAGCAAATGATCAAACAACAAGATAACAAAAGAGTATGAAAAGAAAAAATATAAACTGTAAAATAAACAAGACTTAGTCTTGCAACAAAAATAAAAAAACAGCCACCATTATGATTAAAATAAAGAAAAAAATGTACTTACAATAAAACATGCTGAAAGTATACAAAGAAACCATGCTTGCATTAAATGCATTTACTCCTCAGCCATAAACAATGAAAATAAACTGTAAAATTAACAAAAAAAAGTACATATCACAATCAAAGGGCATATGTTGTAAACAAATAAAGTAAGCAAGAGAGTAGGAATTATAAAATCAAAACAGCACTATGTTGTAAGTATACAAGATGGAAGCATCACAAAACGTACTTGCATTAAATGCAAGCCTCCACAAAGCATATCAGCCACCATTAAAACAATAAAAAAATTAAATAAAAATTGTATGTAAACAAAGAAGGAAGCAAAGTCATATAATACCATTTTCTTTAGTAACATATCAGCTGTAGATACATACTTTCATTAAATACTTTCAAACTTACCTTTACACAAGTACAACTAAAAAGAAAAAAAGTGTATTGCTGTAGCACAACAAAAGGAACCTGTACACAATCTCCTTTATATAAATGAGATTTGTTTCAGTTTTGTTTCGTTCAACAAATTTTTGCAAAGATCAGAAAAAAAAAAAAAAAACATCACTTTGATTCAAGCTTGAAAACAAAAATTTATTGAAAGGAAAAAGAGAGGAAGATCAAACAGCAGATTTCAAAACAAAACAAAAGTGTTCTCTGTTTTCAAATAATTCCAAGTGAGTAAACCTGTCCTTCTTAAAATGAAATCTAAGTATTTAGTTATGGGACTTGTGCTTTGCTATGTGAAGAAATAAAAATATATAGTTCTGTATGTTTTCTTTCTGTGATACTGGAAATTGATTTATCCCTTTAAACTTTGGTTTCAGAGCAAAAAGTTAATGAGAAGTATTTAATAAATCTTCATGCAAATGTTATAAATTTCATATTTTTAAATAAAACAAGTTGTTTAAACTTGAGTCACAGTTAAAATTTGTTTCAAGCTTGAACATTAAGTATTTGTCTCTGTAACTTGAGAATTTACAGTTAAAACAAAATCTTGTGATAAACTCAAGTATATTAAATCATTGTTTTGATTTTTTTTTAACCTGAATAAACACACAAGGAGATGATTTTTAAAGCAAATATGACGAATTTTCATTAAGTATTTCAAGTGCAATTCACGTTTGAAAAAAGTTGCATTTTTCTAAATTTGAGATGACCGAATCAACCTTAAATGCTAAGATTTGTTATTAAGCAAGGTTGGCAGTTACTAGCAATGGGAAAATTGTTGAAGAATTTTTCTATTGTGCGAATTTGAGGGTTGATGTCGAATTAGGGTTTTGCTTCGCGTTTTGAATAGGTCTGGAAACAAGGTGTGTACGCTACCTCTGACGCATCGAGTTTGAGGATTCTGTGGGTGATGATGGCTTGGGTGTTGACGTGCTATGGCCGAGGTCGTGAATTTTTTGGTGGCCGGTGACGCGATCGCGAGGAGGTTTTGTGGTCGAAGTTTTTTCCCAGATTTTCGAGCGAAGGGGTCGAAATTTGATTTGTTGTGGGATTTTTGATTTTGGGTTGGGGGAAAGATTGACGTGGTTGCGTGTGGTCGGTCGCCGTTAAGAAAATTGGTCGGAATCGTTTGGTTGGGTCGCGCACGTACACGCGTGTACATGGTGCACAGGAATGATGGGAGTAAGGTGGAAAGAAGGAGGGAGAGAGAGAAGAATGGTCGGGGCCTGAGTTCTTTTGTGGGCCGGTTTTGTTGATAGGCCGCAGTTTATAAAATTTAAGGATGTGGGTGTGTGATTTGGTACCAAATTTATTTAAAGTTTTTAAGGTTAAAGTAAATGATGTTAGCTATTTTTGAGCTAAGAAATTTGTTTTAAGTTAATCGACTAATTAAGTATATATCAACATTTTCTAAAACCTTAATTAAATATTTTAATTAAGTAATTAACTTAAGTTAAATATTAAATTTAATTACCATTATTTTTTTTATGTAATAAAAGATTGATTTTAGCTAAAGAAGATTTTTAAATGTTAATTGAGATAAATGACAAACTATTTTGGGAAAGCAATCAAAGATGATTAAATTAATAAATATGATTAACTAAGTAATTTAGGATTTATATTTTAATTAAAGATTGGTAGATAAGCAATTAGGTATTCAAATTAATTTGTAAATTAAGAATTTGCTATTTACATAAATTAAGATTGACTAATCAAGTTTAGCGGTGAATTAAAATAATAAATTAAGAAACAATTAATCGAGTTAACTAAGATTAAATTTATTCATCCAAATTAATCATTGATTTGTCACTACAAATAATTATGGGGTTAATCTATTTAAAATCACACTCGCATTAATTGGAAATAATTAACTATCGCTATGCACTTAATTGCTATTTCTGTTCTGATTTTGATGTTGTGTTATGTAGATTGCCATGTACTGCACTATGATTGTGGTTTGTTCTGTATTGATGTGAAAACCAGTTGCCCATAAAACGGCATTTAAACATCGATGCGACAGGGAATCGGATTTCAGTTTGTTATCCGAAACCCACATCGAACCTGTGAATTTTGGTGAATGACATATCCACATGTTTTAAAATTTACTTTCACTATTTGGTTTAGCCTGGAAAGGACCTTTGTGTCGTATAACCCATTCCGAATATGTGATGCGACGTTGTGGGTAGCATTTGAAGACCGTTGTTGAAGACCGGGTATTTGCGAGAGCGATAGGATGACCTATCGATTGTCTCTGCACCGAGTAGCTACGGTATGGAGATTCCTTAAGTGATTGGAAGTCAGATCGGGATTATGAATACCCGGATTACAAGGACTTCTTTGAAAGTGCCTTCGGTTCTGTTCGAACCCAGAACAGACTTGTATGGATTGTATGTTTGGCATTGCAAATTGAGATATAAAGCAGATTTCTTTCAAATACATTTCTGTTGGTGGCGGAGAATTTATTCTCTTAGCTTAACACCCTTCTCTGAGACGTACGAGCTCAGAGGTTATGTAGTTGAAGGTTATCAGCAATATATTCCCAATTTGGTAATGTGGCGTGCTGAGTGTTGTTGATCATTTGTAGATCGAAGCATGGCTTTGTGAGAAGCGTAGCTTTGTGGACGAGACTTCGTCGAGCCTCACACCTCGGAATGGTCGAAACAGGAAAGATGCGGCAAGATTATTGGGGGTAGCACTCCTTAGGGTATGTGCATTTCCTTCTGGATAGAAGTGCTATCATGGTATGGAGCCTAGATACTTAACTTATGTTGATATCGTAGATATATATATGTATGTATGTATGTATGTATGTATTATTTTGTGATTTGTTGCTGGGGCCCCGGTTAAAGGTTGGTTACAACCGAGAGATGGCATACTCGTGTCAGTAGTTACCCAGTTAGGGGTAACCCGGCCTTATGTTGGCAGAGATCCGGTTAGGTTCTCGGATCGTCCCTCCAGAGGCGTACACATGTGGCCCAGGAAGTTCCTTAGCCTGACCATTGTTGGAAATCCAAAGAAACAATACGAGCCTGTACGGTTTTAGTTGTAAAACCTGCCATGTAGCGTGGCGGTAACCTGCCACAAAACATGGTAGCTATAGTAGGCATACGATAATGGCCGTATGTTGGCTAAGATTAATATTCTATTTTCGAAATGATTTATATCACTATGCACTAGAAATAATATCAAAGAAATTTCCTCGTGCCAAGCATATTTAACTATCATTAGAAGAAATCTCCTCCAATTCTACGTTTGCATTGTGTGTCTGGTGGAAGGTCTTATGGTAGTTCCATTTTTAAAATCATACCGAAAATTCTTTTATAAATCTAGTTTCTTTAAAAGCAACTGTTTTTGTTTACTCATACCAGTCCCATGACTGATCCGGAGTTTATTGTTTTCTTTCCTAAACTCTGGGTGCCCATTATTTCTACACGGGCAGCCAAGTAGTAGGTTTCCGTATTTTGGAGTAAGCTGTATTTTGGAACTCTTGCTTTGGAGATATCTTAGGATCTTTTGGATATTTTAGGTGTTTAGCTTTTGGAAGTTCGTTATCACCTCTTTCTTTTGAGGACTTTTGGATATATGATCGCTGTTGTATTATCATGATGTTGTTTTTGGAGTTGTGGTGTATGTATTATATACTCTGATGTAGTATGGATATTATGTTGATGTTGTATCTGTGATGATATTTATAATATTCATTTTGTTCCGTTGTTTTATATTTATCTGATGTTGTTATAAGCTCCGACGATGCGAAATTGATGTCGTTGGTCGGACATCGAGTTCGGGTCATCATAGTGTCACTATATTGCTTTTCTTATAGCAAGGCAAAGAAATTTTAAATGGAGCCTCAAATAAGTTTCTAATTTCAACAAGTAAAAAATTCTTGCAATAGGTACGCTTAGTTTATTTCCTTATTTTTAATTTCTATTTCAACTACAAATACAGGTAGAAAAAAAAAAATTTTGACAAAGAGTGCATCAAAGTCGAGATCAAACTAAAAGAATGATTTATGTTATTTTTGCCGTTTTATTGAATGAATGATGAGTACCTAATAGAATGTGGTTTCCTTGAGGACTTTAATCCATTATTGATGAAATTTAAATAGTATTTAATTTTGTGGTAATTTGAAATTCAAGGACTATATAGTGTAGTTATGTTAACTTATTAGTTAAGATCGATCATCAAAATACGTACTCAATATATTACTAAAATTATCATGTATAATGGTATGCTTGTTATCCTAAATCAATTCTTTTTTTATTTTTATTATTGATCTTCAACGATTAAATGTGGTAAAAAATCAACATTTGGGAACATATATGTAGATATGGAATGTGTTTTTGGCTATTCCAAAAGAGCCTTACAAAAGAGGTTAAATAAGGAAATAAAATATTTAGGACATTTAACTTCCATGGAAAGAGTGCATGGATACTGGACTGATTTTAAATTTGTTGAAGGAAAAAATTGAAAAATATCACACTAATATATATATATATATATATATATATATATATATGGGGTTAGGGTCTCTAAATTGAACAAATTCAATTTTTCCCCTAGCCCACTTCTAAAAAGAAATATAAATGTAGACTTATAGTTTTTGGAAGATCAACTTCATCTCTTTTCGTCCATATCCATCTCTTCCACTTAGTAAATTCGTGAATTCAGGTATGTTTCCAAACAAAATATTTAATTCTCTTGTATTTCTATGGAAGAAATCAAATAGGTTATTTTTTAATCCAGGTTTTATAACTAACTGATTCAAAGTCCTTTATAATTTCAAAAAAATGGTATCACAACGACCTATAATTGATTTCATTGACAATTCTTTATTTTTTCATTTGGAAATTTCTCTTGTAGTGATGTTTGTCTCTCTTTAGCTGGAGATATGGGATTGTATGGATATTCAACTTCAAAACAATATTTTTTCGTGTTATTTATATTTATAAATCGAGAGATCTAGGATTTATTGAATTTCTGCATCATGTATGGAACATCTAGAGTAATGTTTATAAATATAAATCTGTGTATTTCATTCAGGTTATTTATGATTTCTTCTTTTTGATAATATACACAAGTCTTTGTCAATTTATTGATTTGAATTATTTTATAAATTTGGTCATCGATTAGTCTAATATATCGACAGAGATTTGTTTATTACATAATTTTAGATATATATTAGCATATAGTTGTTGTTTTATTAATTAGTTTTATTTGTTTATTATTTTGCATAATTTGATAGATATTTTTTAATCTAATTATTTTCTTTTATTTTTTTGTCAAGCCTACATGATTTAGTTAACTACATGCCACTTTAATACGATTATACTTGGGTTTCATCCATTAGCCTATTAAAGAAAAGAATTTTATAACTGTATTTGTGAAAATTATTTTAAGTAATTTTGGATCTATGAAACAATTGATCTAATTTTAGCTACTAAAATAGTAATGGTAGTTGACTACCAAAACCAATTTTACTAAAGGTTGTGATTTTGGTTTTCTAGTAGATATATTGATTTTGATAGGATACACGTTTTGATTGTTTTAATTAACATGTCTATACAATTAGGAATATGACATATTCATTAAATATTAATTTTAAGAGTTTATGCTTAGATGGGTATAGTGTGAGATATGAAATAGCCATTAAATGCATACATATAGAAAATCAAATAAATATTAGGGACATACTAAAAATTGAGAGTTTTATGCCATGTGCATAATTCTATATTTACAAATTAAAAAATTCAAAGTCAAGTCACTAGAAAACCTATCACTTAGGGTTAACCTTAATTTCTAGTATTAATTAACCTCTATTAGAGTAATATCACTTCATCAACCACCATTGGACTCATAGATAATTTGTTGTTGACTTTAACCATGAAATTTTGGTATGAATATTGATTAATGTATATTAATATAGCTTATATATTAAATTATGTATGGGAATGGGCATGGGATGGTTGACAAAGCTTTATGTGAACTATTTGTAGTGAGAGTCGCACATACGGTAACAAGATGGTTCACGAATTTAAAATGAATTCAAACGTGAAAATGTTCTGATGTGATCAACTTTTCATAAGCATATTGAATAGCTACAGGAAAATGATTTATATGGAGTATGGTAATTATGAAACTTTGGCCACTATACCATATAGGTCATAGCGTTTTTTGAACATGGTGTGAAATAATATGAACTAGGATAAAAACAAAATAAATACATTGTATAAAAATGGAACATATACCTTTTTAAAATAGTAAACATCATAAAATGAAAACATTTATTTTACTATTATAAAATGAAAAATTACAAAGTTAAATATACATTATAATCACAACATGAAATAATACGTCACTAGCATATAAACATAAACATAAGCCTAATTGTAATAATGATGACAACACTTTACCATTTTTGAATTATGTGTTCGATAGTTAGGATATAATGCATATTTTTTCTTCTTTATTCAATAATATGACCTTTTGTATCAAAGATAAATTCACCTATACATTGAACATCTTCCTCTTCTTATATTTTCATTTATTCTTCTCCCACCTTCTTATATTCTTTTTCTTCTATGTCTTCCATCTCCACATAATCTTTGGCACTCATAAGATTATAAGTTAACAAAGTTAGGTTCTGGATTATTTTTGATTTGACATCAGATCTGCTTGGTTATCCAAAAGAAAGTTCTAAATATTCGAAATCATTCTCCCTTGCCTCGCTTGTTGTTTTTGAATTTAATTTGGTGAACCTATATTTTCATAAGCGTATCGAACATATGCTTCATTGAATTCTACATTTTGTTAAGAGATTCGAAGATCATAATTTAGATGGAGATAGTGCGGAAGAAGATTCATCCCTAGGCCTTTTGGAGTAACCTGGATCCATTATAGTTTTTTTCAAGAAGAATACAAGAATTATGAATCCATCCATGAATTTGTCAATTACTAAATAAAAAATTGAAGTGAAATACAGTTTTTCAATAACTTCTAGTATGTCTATATACTTTCTATGTATATGTTGACATACATCTCTTAAAAATGCCTATTTTGTAAAAAAAGTTGTCTCTATGTATGTTTATATATTGAAGTACTTGTTTTAAATCTTCCTAAATGAGCATAGACCTAACACTCTTCCTAATTTCGTGAATAATTTTGTTATTACTGGTCATGTTAAAATATCAACCACTTTATTTTTGGTATGTGTACAATCTAAAGTTATGTTGCTTTTACTTATATATTAAGAAAGGATATTTTATATCTGTATATATCCTATTCTAGCATGATTTTAAAAAATTAAATATAAATTTATAGCACTTATATTTTCACAATATATTGGTAATTTTTTAACAATTAATCTATATATTTTTAGTATTTTTTACATATATACTTTCAAGATCATTAAATGATATTAGTCAGTAAACTCAAGGTCTAATGCTGTTGAAGTAAATATTATTCAATTATTGCATATCATTCAAACATCCAAAAAAATTTAAATAGTAAGTAATTATCTTTTCACATGTTTAATAGCATAGACATATCATAAAAATGATGAAGTGCAAAATAAAATGAGTGAATTATCCATAAAGCAACAACCCTTAAGTTAAGAAGAAAAACCATGCAAGATAAATTTATTATCTTCACTTTTCACGTCCAAAATTAATTGCTTGCATAGGTGCAAAAGCTACTTTGTTATATTTTGTAACAACTATTTTTTATTGTTAATACATCATTATAGCAATACAAAAAATTTGGCATCAATAGTTATTTTAATATTTATTTCACTCCGTTTCATATAATTGAGGTATTAGTGATATAGTCAATTATTGTAACATACAACTAATTTTGTGTAACTTCCTTCCATTTGTTTATTTTAACATGATTTTAGCTTTCCATTTTAAAAATAAATGAAAGAATGGTTTTTGGCTCATTTTCAACCAATTTTGTTGAATATTTATTTGGATTCAATTTTTTGTTTGTATCAAAATTGTTAAGAGGTTGGGCTAAGCTTATGAAATTGATATATCAAAGAATTAAAAGATTGATTTTCATACGATTTTTCGATATTGCGTTATCTTGTATCTAATTTTTATTACAATATATATAAATATATATATATATATATATATATATATTACAACACTAGATAATTCAAATAATATTTGCTTATTTCTCTACCGATGATTGATTTTATTAGTGGTACTTAAATTGTTATTTGGTTTAAACTAACTTTATTATTGGTTTCTTATTTCTAATCTCACAACTCCCGCTCTTAATACACTTCTTTGATCGGTTTAAGGAGAAAATTCGTTATGCCCTATAAAATTATATGATCATTCAAAACAAATATATCATTGTTGTAAGATAATTGTTCCTCGAATGGTTAATGGTATAGTAACTTCACAATTTCACTTATTTACTTCTCTTTTCAAAAATATTATATTTATGAAATTATTGTATAAAGTCTATAGACAATAAATTTAATCAACTCATTCAAATTTGAAGAATTTTTTTATAAAAAGAATCAATATTTTATTATAAAGTAGGCTTGAAAAATTCTTTTCTATAAGACAAGATTTTAGGAAGTGTATATAGAACTTTGGTAAATAATGTTAGGTTTTTACTTTTATTTTATGAAGGTAAGTCTATTTTTACTAGTTTAACTTATACTATCATTGTTGTGTGATGATTGTCTTCAATCATACTTTCACGGCAGAAAATTAAATGCATTATTGAGTTCATTTTTTGAAGTCACTGAAGTAAATATTACTATCTAGAAATGACACTCTATCCAGTGGTTAAGAAATATATTTTCTCATGTTTGAATAATAAATAATAAAAATGATTAAATTAAACATGGACTAAGTTAATTGTCCGTAAAGCAAAAACTTGTAATCTAATATGAGAAGCTATGTAATTTGAGAAAGGGTAAATTTATCATCTTAACTTTCGGTCCTCAAAATTAATTCCCTGCGTAGATGTAAAAAATAATTTTATTATTCTTCATTCCCATTATTTTGTATTGTTAAATATTTGAAATCAATGGTGATTTTAGTATTTTAATTACTCTATTTCATACCTCACAGATACAAATGATATCATCGATGCCTATACCATTACATTAATTTCACATAACTTCCTACCAATTTTCTATTTCAATTTTATTGAACTTTCCATTCTAAAAGGATAAAGGATGGTTTTAGGGTCATTGTCAACTCATGTTGTTTAATTCTTCGTTTGGAGTTAACTGTTTTGTTTCCATTTAAAATTTTATAGGTTTAAGCTAGGTTAATGGGACCTAAAATTCAAATATTTAAAAGATTAATTTTCAATTGATTTTTCATTTTGTGCTAACTTATCTCTACTTTTGTTACAACATATTTTATTATAATGTTGGAAAATATAAATATTATTGGCTTGTTTCTTTGTTGAGGATTGACTTTGTTATTTGTATATAAATTGTTGCAGGGTTAAAAATGCAGTCTCTTTATTTCTTATATCTCAGTCGCTCTAACTCAAAATACTCTTATCATATTAGTTTACAGGAAAATTCATTTAGTTCAATATAATCAAATATGCTCATTTTTAACCAAATATATTTCCATTGTAAGATATCAGTTTCTCAAATGGGTAATACTAACTTCATCGTCTAATTTATTTATCCCTCTTTTCCCAATATATTTTACTCATTATATTAATGTAGAAGATAATTTATGACCATTTTTATGCTTACTTCTTATTAGATTTGAAGTCATACACTCATTTGTCCCTTATTTGAAGAATTAATTTACGACTACCCCTTACATTTTTTCTGTAATATTGAATTTCATAGCCTTTTTATTTAGTACTATTGAGCATTTATCTTTTCACAATCATCTCCTTAATGTGCACTGTTAAAGAACACATAATTGATAAACTATCCATTATTAATAAATTCACATCTTAAATATCCTCTTTGTGTACCACACATATTTCATTCCCTAATTTTAAATGAAGAATCATTTTCTTATGATTTTATATTTGTAACGCCTCTTGTATCTTAGAATCATTTCAACTACCATACTCTTTTCCTCACTTCCTCAACCTACTACCATGTAAAGATTATCTTAATTTTGCTGTCCTTATGGTCGTAAAGCTAATTGAACAAATATTCAATATTTCGTTTGTTTATTGTAATCTTTAATCCTAAAGGATAGTTGATTTAGTGACTTTGCATCAACATTGAAAAAGTAATAACTTTCTAGTATACCTCTGCTCATCTCATCGTTAGTGGTACAATTATTTTGATTTCTTTTGTTTCATTTTATTTTAATTTAAATATGTATAACTATTTGATTATTCATTAGAATTTCAACATATATTTTATTCTTAACTAAAAAAGGTATATTTTATGTTTATTGGCTTTGTTGTACCTTCATATTATGGAATTTGTTCATTTTTTCCTAGTAGAAATTTTGTTTATTGTCGATTTCAATTTGGATAATGGTTTCGAATAAAGGACTTATTAATTCATCAAGCACGATGCATGGAGAAACATTTTTATTGAAATATAACCCCCATTTAAGTTTTTAGAGTACAAGTTTTATGTTTTTTTTCCTTGCTTGTGCTTCAAGAGTTAACCCACAGCTCTTGGAGCTAACAATTTTTTTCCCAGTGCTAATGAGGAGTTGGTATTTAATAGTCTCAATTTTTTCGCTATTTATATAATCGTTTATTTGGTTACAATTGTTTCGCGGTTCTTTATTAGATGGAGATATAAAAATTATAGGTGAATACATTTCTTGCTCACTAGCTAGTTACCTTTAGTTCTAATTACGATCCTCGATAACATGGAATTCCTACAAAGTTACAAATTAATTACATATGGTATTAAATAGACTGCCGCTCTTTCATAAATTTTAATAAATTTAATAAAATTAATGATTGCAAAATGGTCTAGTTAACAAATTTTTGTTATAAAAAAGTTTCTAATCTCTTAGGTTTGAGGTATAGTTTTAAAGAAGCATAGTGTTCTTTCTTTATCAAAGACCACCTGCAATTTACACCAATATAAGCACTCACTAATAGCACTTAAATGGTTCTCTAATAAATAAACATACCTTTCTGATATACTTTTATTTACATAACAGGTAGTCTTCAGTAGAGAAAGAAGACCATGATTTGCAAAAATTATATCTCAAATCAAAAAGGCTAAAGATTTATAATTAAATTAGTTAGTCAAGCCATTTTACAATCATTGATTTTTTTTAATATATTAGTCAAATTCATGGGAGAGCAATAGTCTATGTAATATCATACGTGAATACATTTGTAACTTTGTAGGAATATAGACTATGAAGAATCACAAATAAGAGCTAAAGTGAACTAGTTGGTCAGGGGAAATGTTTCCATATACAATTTTAGTATCTGCACTTAATAAAACCTAGGAAATAGTTGTAACACAATTGTTTATTATATAAGCAATGAAAAGGAAAAGACTGTTAAATGCCAATCCTTTAGTAGTGCTATGGAAAAAAAATTAATGTTGATCCAATAGTAGCGAGTTACTTCTTGAAATACAAGCATGGAGAAAACATAAGGACTGTGCTCTATAAATTACAAAGATAAGTAATTTACTAACTGTAGATATCTTACCGTTTAACATTTCAATTGAATTACAAATGATGCCTTGGATCTATAAATAATACGCCTTGTTGCATTTTAGTTTATTCTATTTCACTTAGTGATTATTTAGTTATATTATATTCTTGAAAGCACCTTCGTGACTACAGCACATTTGTTCTACTATCAAGGCATGCTAGTTATATTATTGACTTTTTAGTTATTATGATGTTTCTGATATGATATGCCTTGATTGGACTGTTTATTATTGATTATTTTATGCAATTCATGGTCAGAAAAAGTCAGCTCGATTATTGGATGTTTAGTAATAAAAATAATGAATTTGTATGGAATAAAAATAATTAATTAAAACAAAAGGGATGAAATAATGTAATAATAGGATAAATATATAAATAAATGAAAATGTGGTTATTTATTTATTTTAGTAAATATTTATAGTGGTTTAATTAATTAAATGGAAAAAGTTAGATTTACTAAACAATAATATGAGTTTACGTATTTTATAAAGGAAATTATGATTATTAATAAATAACATTATTTGGTCATTGTGGTTGGATTGATGTTATTGTTGTTATGTGCTAATATTTTTTGATGTAGGGAAGAGAAGAAAACAAAACTATACGGGCTAGATCCCAAATGGGGTATGCAGACAGTCTTTTTCTATGCAATAGACATTGAATCTCTTAGGTTAAGCTGGGGAGTATGGGAATCAGTGCATTCAAAAACATAGTTGTACATTATTTTCCTCTGTATATTTATGAAGCCTATGGGTTCGAGTGAAGAATGGAGCAAGGTCTAGATTTAGGTCGTATCCGTAGGATGTTAAGTCGGTAATTTTCTTCTGCATCTAGGATTGATTCTTTATTTATCTAATGGTGTGATTAATATATTTTATTAGATGTAATTTTATGTACTATAACTTTAATGATATCAAGAATGTGATACATATAATTTCATTCCTCTATGAGGTCTATCATTTTTCCCATATTTGCTTTAGATTTTTAAATTGTAAAAGTTACGGCGCACTATTTTTAATGTATAATGTTGGTGCACAAGCTTATTTTGATGGGGCTTCTCACTAATTTTAGGCGTTAGAAATAGGGATCAATAAAATCAAAGCCTAGGATTAGTGATTCTTTGACCCTTCGGTAGGTTTGAACATTTAAGGTAGGATAATTTAATACCTTAGGTTGGTTTAGAATAAAGGATGAGAGAGTGTTCTGATTGTTGATTATATGCTTTGTGTGTATCAGTTGATTGTTCAACCACTATTACCTCATCGTAAAATGATGTCTATTTATAAAGGCCTATATATGGAAGAGAAATACCATAGGGGTAGGGTAGATAAACACTTATAGAAGGGATTAAGAGTTGGTTATAACTTAAATGACACAGAAACAATGTTAAAATTATAATTGGAACCCAACCTCAATAAATGAGAATATTTTTAGTTTTAAAGTTTTACAAAATTGAATTTGACAAAATAATTATAATAAATATACATTTTTGATTCAAAAGATATTTATTGGAAAAATGTATATTTTTTAACACAAAGTGATTGTTGAAATTTTGCGTGGATAAAATGTAGAGTATTTACTATAAGGGATAAAATATATTATTTTTATAAATGGATGTTCAATTTTGAATATTTGAAATATATACGTATATATTTTGGCAGAAATTATTTTCATGGAAATATTTTTGTTAAATTTCTTTCGACTTAGAAACATCCATTGAAAATTATAAATTGTACATGCACACACACATACATATGAAGAGTTTTTTATAAAAGTATTATGATTTGAAATGCTCTGTTAAAAATAATTTGCTAATGGATGATTATACAAAAATAATATTTGACGAGTGGGAAATGTTGTCGTTGAAAATTGTCTTAAAATAAAAATTAATAAATTTATGGAGTGTTTATTTAGAAGTTGTTTGGTGGAAAGATTATTTTAATATAATTATCACAGTTTGAAAATATTAGTTAAAAAATACCTTATTGAGAATATTTGGTGAGTATTCTTATTTCAAAAATTAAAAATGGCTTGACTAATGCTTTATTTTTTATAAACATTATATGATTTATAGAAGATTTATTTTAACTTATGTTTTACAATATATCTGATTTTTGGAAAGATATTTGATTATGGAAGGAGATATTGAGGAGTTCTTTTATCGGTGGAAATCTTTAAAAATATATTAATGGGAATATTTTGAGGAGTAATTTTTTTGTAAGTTACATGAGAAACATCTTTATTTGAGAGTTATTTGATCCAAAGAGTATCTTTGATCTTGAAATCTCCTATTTGAAAGCTAATTTTTAGTGGTGGAAACCTTTATTCAGGAGGTATACTATGGTAAATGGTGCTCTAGAAGGAAACATATTTATAAATGATTTTGGTTGGACAAACAGCTAATTCGCAAAATGTTTTATTAAGTTTTGTTTGAAAATATATTATGGAGTAAAGATGTAGTATAAAATATCTAATTTTGAAATACTTTAAGAAAATATTTAAAAGGATGAGAACAATTTGATTTAAAGGTAAATAGTTGAAAATGTAAAATGTTTAATTTGGAAAAACAAACTTCGAAGGTGTTTATTGAAAGGTGTTTTATTACAAATATATTTAATTTGGAAAACTCTATGTGAAGACTTTAAGATTGGACTCGGTGATAAAAGGCCTGAGATGACAGGGCAAAATAAGTTTGAGTTTGCCCAACATCCATTATGTTATCTTACGATTGCCATGTGTTACTTTGACTTAGAAGTTTTAGGGATGTCCAGCCCTTCCACAGAGAGTATTGGGATGTGATGTATGGACTGCCCATTCGTTGTGTTAGATGGTGACCTCTTACTGTACTGGCTTGCTTGGTAAAATTATCTATAATTATTAGTGGCTTATTGAGTTATTTTGTAATGCCCCACCTTT
Source organism: Allium cepa (assembly GCA_030765085.1). NCBI lineage: Eukaryota > Viridiplantae > Streptophyta > Magnoliopsida > Asparagales > Amaryllidaceae > Allium > Allium cepa. Next base: position 868,523,067 of record CM060937.1, on the reverse strand, counting down.
ATACCTTTACTACCAATGAGTAGTACTGAGTAGCACTGTTTGGTAATATGGGTAATGAGCCTTGTGAGGAGTGACCACATACGAATATTCCCTCTGGTTAATATATACCTTATGTATCCTTACCCCAAAATATTGCATGAATATACATGTCGACATCGACATAAAGCTATAAAAACGTGGATTTACTAGGATAGAACTATATAGAAAATATATAAACGAATGCAGAGTCATAATGATAGCGGGGAAAATATAATACATAACATAATATATAAACAACAAAGTGGGTCTATAAAATAGAGTACTGACTCCCATCGACAATATACATTAAGTCAAGTATGAAACATACAACTCATAGCCATTCCATCACATACAAGGGGCATCAAAGGAAAATATACATAGTAGACTTCGCAAAATGTAGGATATAATACATACTTATCTCCTAAAAAGCCCAACATACAAAGTGGTTAACGTCCTTGTACTTGAAAAGTCTCACACAGTCGTGAGTATTATATAAATAATAAAAGGGTCAGACTATATCAAAATTCATTGGATAAAAATATGATAATGATTCTCATAATAACATGTGAGATAGTCTAGCATATTTTGAAAGAAATTGACTAATAAGAGAGACAATCAACATATAAATTAAGATAGTCACCACGACATGTAAAAGATAACATAAATGGAGTAAATAAGTCATGGTGAGAAGCAATCAATAAAACTTGAAACTAGTCGATACAAAACACACATAGAGTAAGTCCATAAAATCAACAAACACATATTAAACCCATATAGTGGCAAGCCTCATCAATAGCGCTGATAAAGTGTAAATAAATAAAGAAACCAATTAAATTGACGAGCACACAACATGTTTAAAGGTTACAAGCACATAGGAAGTCGAAAATATACGACTTGCCTTTTCAATCCCTAAATGTCTACACTATTACATCCATAGAATTCATGTGTTGAACATCCAAGAGTTGAAAAAATAGATTATTTAGGTAAAATGATAAAGAAGAAAGAAAAAGAAAAAGAAGAGAACAAAACATTTGAATCTCAAAGGGGAACAATAACATATAATATCAAAAATAGTACAAAGTGCTCATATAAGATACATTGCATTTCAAAGTCATAATCCTAAGTACTATCATTTTCCTGGATAGTTATAATAGCATATCCTCATAAAGCTGATATATACATACTAGTTGTGCATCTGAAATAAGAATACTACTGCAGGTGAAAGCATCTAGCTCGTCTTCATGAGATTCGAAGAATATCAATGCAAACCTACAATTCTCGAAGTGCTTAAAAGTGCACTTGAGGAATTAAGGCACCACGAGTTGGACGTAAGGCTGGAGTAAGTAACTCAAGAAATATGTGTACATCATATAACCGTAACTTTTATGACCATTCTAATCACCGTAACAATTTTCCCCTCAAAAGAACCAAATCATTAATAAGTATATATGGCGATATACTAAATATTGATTAGGGTGTAGAACATAAATCAGATAATAGTTATGCTACATGTTCAGCATAATAATATTAAGTATATAGTCTAAATTGTCAAGGTTCATTTGCATATAGATTTTTATTTTTGGTGCCCTCGGTACATCGAGAACGGGCCTCCTAAAAAGGGTCAAAGCTTTCTTTCCGAACAACATATATCTCTTGATAAAATATACCGTAGGGTAAACATAGCTGATTCATGCCTATAACACATAATACCAAATATCATTTCCCCTACTTGCAAATTGCAAGCATTACTACAATAGAGTTGATATATCCTAGGGTTTGCTAAATGCACTGACTATGCATTCTACTTTGGTTTCTGTCACTATAGATAGTGAACTCACGTTCAACATCTTAAAACACTAGTCTTCATCACTCAAATAGATCTTGAACCTCTTTATAGATTCTAACATCTCGAATAGATCTCGAATCTCAACATGAATTCCAACATCTCGAACAGTTCACAATTATCTCCATAGATTCCAGCATAAGTCATTCGACGAATGATAACTCTACTCTCCGTCTTCGAATCATCCTCAAGGTAAACATTATGCTCGCCAACATCGTCTGAAATGTTAACGCTAACCTCTCCCTTGGACTTAAACTTTGGATAACAGTTTGACTATAAAATTTTACTCTATAACTACTTCCAAAACATAGAATTTGTATATATCGGTTTGAAGTGGCTACGGTTTCGAGTCATCTCATATTAGTACAATCCCCTGCTTGTCGAATGCCTCAAAACCAATCGATAGATTTCAAATTAACTTAACTTCATTTCGTTCAAAAATTGACAAACAACATATAAGGGTAGAGATCGTTGTCTATTTGGATGGATTTTCTTATCTCTTTTCCTAGAAGAGAAAATTGAGTTTAAACCTAGGTTATAGCATCACTAATCATAAACGTACCATATAATTCTTGTTTTTCTTCTAGAAATTTCATAGGTTAATTTTGGTTAATTTCAATAACAATGAGAACTATCCCGTATGAAAGCAAAGTCTAGTTGTAATGAACCACCTTTCTTACTTCGAAAGACAATACACTAAGGGTAAAAGAAAAAGAAAGATAGGATAGAAGAGAAGAAACTAAAAACGCATAATCTTATAATGCAATGGAACAATATATATTACTCAACATAATATATTACAATGTCATTTCAAAAATATTACATCAGAGTCATTCTAATACAAATTCTAGTATAGGATAGTTAATAATAGCCTGTCCCTACCTAACAGACACAATATACATATAATACAGAGGACAACAGGTAATGACTAGCTATCAATGAAGCCGCCCGCTCTATGTTCCTCCAAGATGAATCCGTGGAAAAACTGAACTACTTGGCTGCCCATTCAAAGTTGAACACCTAAGAGTTTAGAAATGGGAAAATAAACCATGGATCAGACATGGGTCTGGTGTAAGTAAAGTAAACATTTTAACTTTATAAAAAATCTTAAAATTAAAGGCATCTTGTAAGATCATGCGGCACATAAACACTTATGGGTTCCTACCTTACGATAACCAAAACATTTTCGGTAGAAAATCCATTGATAAAATAGTACTATCTAGAGGTCAAAGTAAAATGTGAATATAGCTGAAATGCTTGCATTTCACATTTTAACATAGCCTTGCACAACTAAGTCCGTACGCTTGTTGGAGAATTGATTCCATACAATGACTGGGCTACCGGGGTACTGCCAATCACACTGCATGTCTAGATAAAATAATGCCGAGGACCTCGTTGGGAACCCCTGCCAACGTAAAACCGGCCTACCACTTGACTAGTAGTACCAAATATGATCACCTCTTAGTTAACGGGCCCAAAGCAATCAAGTAAGAGATAATATCGACTCTAGGTAGGGATGATCATACCCTAATGGGAGTGACCTATTTAGCCCAGTTGCATCACCCATGTTTTAGTCATTCTCAGTTGATAAGGCTTGAGGCTACGTGTAACGACCCGCTATTTTGAACCATTCAAATCGATAATAAACCTTACATGTTAGACTTGAATTTCTCACAACAACAGATTGTTATTTATATTTGACAAAACTTAGCATATATAGTAAATAAATCAATCGTAGAATCACAAACAAAGAGTAATACAACAATACACAGCGGAATAGATAAATATTAGTTCATGAAGCTACTACATAAACATCAGAGTCCAAAGGAAATTCAACGTAAGTCCCAATACAAACAAGTCTCTAATACATAAGCAAATGACAAGTCTGAACATAAATAACTGGAAATAACTGAAATAACTGAGATATAATAAAATAGATAAAAGATAGATCTCCAAGCAAAGATCCAAGCTCCAAAGGTGAGTCTCAAATGCTGCACTACTCATGCTGACCCGAGCATAAAGCAAAACACAAAACACTCGAATCAGGATTAACATTCTTATATAAGTAAATCAACTCAAGTGAAGTGTCCAAATGAAATGTAATATAAGTTAAGGGATTCTTGGGATTTCCATCTCTTAAGGGTCCGTGGAACTATCTACATAAATAATAGAGTATGCTACATAGATAATGTCTATAGCAAAAGTAAAATATTAAAGTAGAGTTAAGGCATTACCTAAATCCCCCTTAACACATCTTTATACATGTCATAGTCTATACAGTACTGTAAACTCCACCAAATCGATGGGCTATCAGGGAGCACCGCATAGGTACGACACAAACCAAAATCGTAGTGGGTGTGATCAGGATAAATATGACAAGGAATGTGTGGTAATGTCTAGGGTAGGATACTACCATTTTGCACTCCCGGACTGGTGGTAATGCATAGCAGCAACTACTGCCCACCTCGAGACACACTACCAAATCAAGGGTGTGCACACCAAAATCAAATCACAAAATTAATAGATATGGTTTTCAAGGAACATGCTTAATAAGGGGGAGTGACCCCACTTGGCCGGTATAGCTCTTGCTTTAGTCATTTTAATTATGACACGAAAGTCAAGGCTATCTAACATCGTTCTCTTAATTTATTCCAGCAGCGTTCGCCAAACCATCCTACTTCATTCTGGATTCTCCATCACGTGCACAGTTGTTAAAGTGGTTCTCGGTATTGGCAGAGAGTCTGACAATATCCGATCCCTAGTCTCTTTAACTGCCAAACACTTATTTCACACCATGGTCATTTTATAAAATCTCATTACAGATTAAAATTATTAAGTAAATATATAATTTCAACTATATTAAATTCTGAAAATATTTACTCAGTCACTTTAAATCAAATCAAATTATAAAATCATATCTTTAAAATCTCAAAATCCATAAGTTTCGAATCAATTCTTTTTTGAATTCAATTCTTAAAACCATTTAAATTATAACTTAATTCTAAATTACCTTTCCAAATCTCATTCATTAAAGTTATTATAAAAATCTATTTATTATATAATTTACATTTATTTAAATATTTTAAAACATAATATATATTTTTTATTTTATTTTTTAAATTAACTTTTATATGTTATACATTTTAAAAATAAGTTATAAGAAAAATCTTATAATTTACATTCTTAAAACTTGACTAATAATTTTTAAATTCCAAAAACATATACTTTAAAATCTAAATTACATATATATATTAAAATAAAATCTTTATACTAAATTTTAAAATCAATTTTTATTAAAACACGTATTTCTAAAATTTCAGAAATCACTTTAAAAACAAACCAACGGCATCCGTGTGTAGTTTTCTATCCTATGGTCAAGTGATACAGATATTTATCATTCCAATCCACAATAATTAAATTTACGGGTATATGTCATTTCAAAACGTAATCCTATTTTCAAAAATCAATAAATCTACTTGGGTTTGTCATTTCAACCCGTAACGATTTTCTTAATCTATAAGATCGTTCGGGTATGTATCATTTCAACCTACGGTGATTTCTTAAAGCTAAGGGAACTTGCAGCAAGAGTTTCATAAATAAAATAAAAACATAACACATAACTTGCATAACATATTACATAACATATTGCATAACATATCACATATTCATATTTAACAAAACATGTGACATATAAATGTCTTACCATAACATATATGTAACATTACAAATTCTAACATAACAATTAAGTGATTTACTATGTTAAAAGCACATCATTTTTCTTTCTCCTTTTCTTTTTCCTTTTAACCTTTTTCCCTTTTTTCCCAACCCATATTTTATTCGCATAACATAATAGTAACATAATTTAACATAACATTTGACAAAATTAAAATCAACATAACATTTTTTCACATAGCTTTTTCATATTAACATAATAAGACATATATCCTACACTTATGATCACATCAACTTTATAAGTGAACATCATATTATCAATAACCATATCATGTCAAAATCATAAGTGAACATAGATGAATACATATCATGTCAAAATCATATACAAACTATACGAAATCCTAACTACCACAATGTTCCATATGACATATCAAGTGATGTTTATTCACTTAACATAAATTCACTCAATCATGAGTGAATGGCTCACCTTTCGAGATAAGAGAATTTGACAACTAAAAAGCTATGAACTTGAATCACAATTCCAAAGCAAATCATAAACTAGAATTTGATGAATCACAAACTACAAATATATCACTTTTCTTTTTTAATAAAATAGAGGAGGAGAGGAGAGGCTAGGGGTTCGGCCTTGGATTTTTTGGGTCATGGTTTGGGTGCGACCAAGGAGGAGTTTGGGTCAGGTTTGGGTACTGCTAGGCTAGGGTGGAGGCTTAGGTTTGGATGGTGGTTGAATTGATGGAGTTTGGCGGTGATTGGGCTCGACTATGGCCTAGGGGAGGAGCTAGGATTCCGGCCTGAAAGGGTGGAGATGGTCGGAATTTGGATGGGAGGAGATGGTCGTGGATGGCAGTGGATGGTGGCAGCAAGAGGAGAGAGGTAGGCTAGGGTTTTGAGAGAGAGAATGGATAGAGTTTGTTGATTTGTATTTTGGAATTTCTATTGATAAAGGAAGAAGGAGAAGTGTATGCAAAAAGTTTCTCAATGATAAAAATCTGTAAGTACTTGGTTTAATCAGATAGGAAACCGAAGCTCAATGGGTGGGAAAAGGAAGGGTCCAATGTCTCTTAGGGTTCCTAGGGTCTCTTGGTTTACTAAGTCCATTAGACCAAACAAACCTAACAAGACTTAGCAGAAAAACACAAATATGCACTCCAAATTTATGTCGGTTTTTCACAGTAATTTATTTATTTAGACCAATAGGTATTAGATTTTTACGAAACGAAAAATGGTGTGGAGATTAGAATTCCGTCCAGTATCATGTATGAGGAATAAAATTTTAAAATACAAATTTAAATTTTCCAACCAAAAGTCAAAATCTAACAAAGTTTGACCAAAATTTGAAACTCCAATTTATTTTATTTTATTGAATTTTGGAAAGATATATTACACAAAATTCTAAAAATTGTTATTTAAAATTCTAATTTATTTAAATTTTACAAACGTTTAAGTCAAAATTTTCAATAAAATTCCTTTAAATTTGACAGAATTTACGGGTTATTACACTCTCCTCCACTCAAAATATTTCATCCTCAAAAAGGAACGAGATAGAAGAAAAGGAACAGCATAAAGGTAAGATAGATTCAAAATAGAAAGTACCTGATACAAACAATTCATGATTCGAAGTGCGCATGGATTCCTCAGTCTCCCATGTGCAATCCCAATCATCTATACTCCACTGTACTTTGACAAGACTGACATATTTCCTCCTCAGCTGCTTCATACCCCTATCAACAATATGAAGTGGCATCCTATCAATAATGAGATTTGGCTCGACATCCAAATTCAAGGATGGATTATGAAGAAATTTGCAAAGGTGAGATGCATGAAACACGTTGTGAACACCCGATAGCATCTCCGGCAAATCCACTCTATAAGCTAAAGGACCAACCCTTCCCAAGATGCAGAAAGGACCATTGAATCTAGGAGGAAGCTTCCCTCTTCGACCAAAATGAACCACATTCTTTAGTTGCAAGATCTTAAGAAAGACCTGATTACCCACTAAAAATTCCAAATCTCTTCTCCGCCTATCAAAATACTTCTGATGTATATCCTAAGCAATCCTTATCTTCCTCCTAATCTCCTTAACCTTCTTAGATGCTTCTAGAATCATATCAGGCCCAATAACTAAACGATCATCGGATTCAATCTAGCAAGATGGAGATTTGCAAGATCGTCCATAATGAGCGGCAAACGGAGACATCTCGATACTTGTTTGAATTCAAAAGGATGGGATTTGATTGATTTAAGCATAAGATGATTTAGATTTCAAAATAAAGTTGTATGTGATAGTTGTTATTATAAGTGAATTCAACGAGATGGAGATGATCTTCCCAAGATCCTCCATAACCTAGAATATAGGCACGAAGAAGATCTTCACAAATATGATTCACCCTTTCCATCCGACCATCAATTTGGGTAAGCTAAGTAGTACTAAGGTTCAAACGAGTACCTAAAGCTTCCTGGAAAGCTTTCCAAAATTTGCTGGTAAAGATAGGATCACGATCGTAAACAATGTAAGATGGAATGCCATGGAGTTGGCCAATCTCTCTTATATAAACCTCAGCTAAGCTCGAAGTGGTTCGATTCGACTTGACTGGAATAAAAGGAGAAGATTTGGTCAAACGATCGACAACTATCCAAATACTCTCATTACCCCTTCTAGTCCTCGGTAAACCATCGATAGAGTCCATAGAAACCTGATCCTACTTTCAAATGGGAATCTCAAGGGGTTGTAGCAATCCAGATGTCTTCTAGAGATCAGCCTTAACCTGTTGACAAGTGCCACAGCTACTAATAAAAATGGAGATATCTTGCTTCATACCACTCCAATAATATAACTTCTTTATATTCTGATGCATTTTGGTAACTCCAGGATGAATAGAGAGTCTAGACTGATGATTATCCTTAAGCACTTCCTGCCTTAATCCATCGACGTTCGAAACACAAATTTGATTATTATCTCAAGAATTCCATTATAATCAATTTATGCTCCTAATCCACTCTGGTTATCACCTTTCCTACTACGAATATTCTCCTTCATGAGCTTAAGCATATCATCTTCATCTTGCTTAGCAGCAATACGATTTATAAGAGACAAAGAAGCTACCATCTGACATAACATGGCTCTCTTATGACTTAAGGCATCGGCCACAACATTGGCTTTCCTAGGAGTGTAGTTAATGTGCAGGTCATAAGATGCTAAAAACTCAAGCGATCTAACCTGCCATTGGTACAAATCCTTTTGGGTGAAAGCATACTTAATAGAATGATGATCCGTAAAGTGCTCAAACTTAGTTCCTAAAAGATAGTGCCTCCATAACTTCAAAGCAAACACAACAGCAAGAAATTCCAAATCATGAACGGCATAGTTGGCTTCGTGAGGCTTCAACTGACGACTGACATAAACAATGACTTTTCCATCCTGCATTAAGACAGCACCTAAACCTTCTCGACTATCATCGGTAAAACTGATAATCCTTCACTTCCATTCGAAATGGAAAGAATAGGAGCAAAGGTAAGATTTTGCATCAACTGATTAAATGCTGCTTCATACTTATCACTCCAAACAAACTTAGCATTCTTACGAGTAAAAGCAGTATGAGGTGTAGCTATGCGGACAAAATTCTCGACGAATCTCCCATGATAACTGGCTAGCCCTAAAAAGCTACGAATATCGAAAGGAGTCTTAGGTATCTCCCAATCCTGGAATAGAATAAGATGAATGAGCTCAAAGGAAGATAAGATAATTAAATCTCAAAAGAAGAAAGGTAGGTAGACTTACGTTAATTGCGACGACCTTAACCGGGTCAACCGAGACTCCATTTTCTAAGACAATGTACCCAAGGAAATGGACTTTATCTTTCCAGAGTGACATTTAAAAATTTAGCTTTCAACTGTCTACTCCTAAGAGTTTCTAGAACATAGCCCTAATTTGACTTATGCTCCTTCTCTGACTTAGAAAAGATGAGAATATCATCAATGAAAACAAGGAAAAATTTGTTGAGAACATCGTGGAAAAAAATGATTCATAAGAACAACAAAGAAGGCAGGATCACTGATTAATCCAAAGGGCATGACTAACCACTCATAGAAACCATTCTTTATTCGTAAAGATGTCTTGGGGATGCTGTCGTCGGCTACACAATGCTGGTGGAAACCGGTAGCAAGATCAAGCTGAGAGAATACTTTAGCTCCATGAAGATGATTAAAAATAACTTTGATGTGAGTCATGGGATATTTGTTCTTCAATGTAAGGTTATTCAGCTTAATAAATTCTCATACATACTCAAGGAAACATCAGATTTATTGCCGAAGACCACAGCAGCTCCCTATTTTGAAAAAAAATCTACTTAATCAAACCCTTAGAGAATAAGTCTTCAATCTGCTTCTTTATCTCGACTTTCTCTCCAAGTGCCATCCGTCTAGAAGGAAGAACAACAGGTCAGGCTCCAGGAATAAGATCGATGCAGAATTCAATTTCCCGCTTAGGAGGTAGAGAAGTAACTTCACCAAAGACATCCAAAAAGAGTTGGACAACAGGGGTGGAGTCAAGATCACTAGGCTGAGAATCGTGTGAAAAGATAAAACTGGCTGCATAATCTTGAGACATTCGATCACAAGAGAATTACCCTAGTCGTCTACTAGAGAGACAGTTCAGGCTTTGCAAGAAATAACTGCATCATATCGCTTTAACCAATCACCCTAAGTAGATATCAAATGCATCAAAACTGAGGACATAGAAATCTCCGGTGAATCTGTGCAAATTTTAATGGTGTCTCACCCCTTTACAAATCATACTAAGGTTGGCGGGACTGCTGATGGGATTAGTTACACATAAGGATGAAATTACCAACTGAGGTTGCAAGATGTGCTTAAATTTATCACAAAGATCAACAAAAATAAAGCTATGGGATGCACCAGTATTAAAAAGAACATGAACAGCAGAATCATACTAAGTAAAGATGCCCTGAGGAGTAACTTGCACTGACAGAAAGAGGACTGGAAGAGGTCAAGGAAAAGCCTCCATATGTCTTTCCTCTCTACTAAGTTGGACAATCCTTTTTGAAGTGGCCTGGCTGCAAACAAATGTGGCAAAGGTTGTTCATGGTCATCTAGGCTGGAGGAGTAGCAGCTCCGGCAAAAGATGGACAGCTATTGGCTTAATGACCCTTTTGGTCGCACTTGAAACAAGTGATGGAAGATAAGTCAAGTAGTTGAATTTGAGAAGAATAACCAACACCCTGAGAATTCTACCAACTCATCTTCTACGGCTGAAAGTTAGGCTTCTCTTCTTCGAACTCTTGGAATTTCCCTGAGATGCTGACACGTCCTACTTTCTGTTGGAATTTGGGTTCTCAAATCTAGTGGCCATATCCATAAGAAAAGTGAAGGTGCCGTGAACATGAGTGATCAAGCGATCATAATACTACGGGCGAGCACCATGAATAAACTTCTCATTCTTCTTGAGCGGGGTGTCAACCAAACTGGGCCCAAACTTAGATAACTCATTAAACTTCGTTTCATACTCTGCAAAATTCATATCCTCTTGCTCAAGATCCATAAACGCCCTATATAACTAAGACTTCCCAGCTTCGGGCATCCACTTAGCCATAAAAGCATCCTTGAAAAATATGGATCGAAGATATAAATAAAGTCCAAGGAGATAAATTTCAAAGAGATAACTTAGCAAAAGGATAACTAAAGATCTCACCTAAACTGCACCTAAGTGATCTTTGCCTCGATAGTCTGAGTAGTAACTGATTCCCACAAATCCATGGCAGACACCTACAACGACCAAGTAACTAACTGACGCATCTGAGCATCAGTGATCTTAATTCTGGTAAAAATCCTCTCTAAACTCTTCATCCACTGTTGATCCTCAATAGTACACTCTGCTCTAGTGAACTTGGTACCTCTAAGCCGAGAGTACTCCTTACAAGCTGAGTGAACATAACAGGCTTAACTGGTGGAACAGGTGCAACAAATGGTAGTGCAAGGGCATTTCCACGACCCCTACCTCGAATGTTCCTATGGTTACTCATCTAGAAAAGACAATAATGGATTTTAGAACAAAGGTAAAGATCAAATTCAAAAGTAATCCTAATCAAAGAGAATTCTTTCTAAGATTTACAAGCACCAGAGAAGATGATTTTATGATTAAGTCTACTCATTCTAGGGTATTGCTACCCTACCTCTAATGAGTCTTTACTCAATAAGTTAAGTTTGCCTAAACCTCGCTTTAATACCAAATGTAACTGGACAACAACTAGTGGGGTAATGCTCATTGTAGCATACATCGGTACCTGTGTACCACTTTTATGGTCAGCCTCTCGACTATGCCAACCCATGGGATTTATAGAAGTAAGATTCATCTGTTTGCCACCAAACCCAGAAAGAGAGAACCCCTTATCATGATGTACCCTCCGAGTGCCAAAGAAGACACACATGTCAGACTTGAATTGCTTAAAACAACATATTGTTATTTATATTTGAACAACCTTAGCATATACAGTAAATGAATCAATCAAAGAATTACAAATACATAGTAATACAACGATACACAACGTAAAACATAAATATACTTCATAAAGCTACTACATAAACATCAGAGTCCAAAGCAAATACAACATAAGTCCAAATACAAATAAGTCTCTAATACATAAGCAAATGATAAGTCTGAACATAAATAACTGGAAATAACTGAAATAACCCAGATAACTTAAAAGAAGAATAGATAAAAGATAGATCTCCGAGCAAAGCTCCAAGCCCCAAAGGTGAGTCTCAAATGTTGTTCCACTCAGGCTGACCCGAGCATAAACCAAAACACAAAACACTTGAGTCGGGATTAACATTCTTATATAAGTAAATAAACTCAAGTGAAATGTCCAAATGAAATGCAATATAACTTAAAGGATGCTTAGAATTTCCATCCCTTAAGGATGCGTGAACTATCAACATACATAATAGAGTATGCTACATAGATAATGTCTACAGTAAAGTAAAATATTAAAGTAGCGTTAAGGCATGACCCATATCCCCTTAACACATTTTTATAAACGTCGTAGTCTATACGGTATCGTAAATTCCACCAAACTGGTGGGCTATCAGGGAGCGCTCCATAGGTACGATACAAACCAAACTCGTAATGGGCGCGATCAGGATAATTATGACAACGCAGGTGAGGCAATGCCCAATGTAGGATTCTACCGTTTTACACTCCCGAACTAGTGGTAACGCATAGCAGCAACTACCGCCCACCTAGAGACACACTCCAAAATCAAGGGTGTGAACAGCAAAATCAAATCAAAAAAGTAACAGCTATGGTTTCGTTGAAGCATGCTCGATAGGGGGAGAGACCCCACTTGGCCCGTTATAGCTTTTGTTTTAGTTATTTTAATTATGACCCGAAAGTCAAGGCTATCCATCATCATTCTCTTACTTCATTCCAGCAGCGTTCGCCAAACCATCTTACTTCATTCTGGATTCTCCATGACGTGCATAGTTTATAAAGTGGTTTTCAGTATTGGTAGAGAGTACGACAATATCCGATCCCGATTTCTTTAGCAACCAAATGCTTATTTCACACTGTGGCCATTTTACAAAATAACTTTTACAAAATCTCAAATTACAAATTAAAATCAATAATTAAGTCTCTAACTTCAACTAGGTTAAATTCTGAAAATATTTATTAATCACTTTATAGCAAATCAAATTATAAAATCATGTCTTTAAAATATCAAAATCCATATGTTTCAAATCAATTATTATTTGAATTCAGTTCTTAAAACAACTTATATTACAACTTAATTTTAACTTACCTTTCCAAACCTCATTTATTAAAGTTATTACAAAAGATGTTTATTATATCAATTTAAATTTGTTTAAATATTTTAAAACATAATATATATCTATATATATATTAGATTAACTTTTATATATTATGTATTTTAAAAATAAAATTTTAAGAAAAATCTTAAAATTTACATTCTTAAAACTTAACTTATAATTTTTAAATTCCCAAAAATATAATTTAAAATCTAAATTTTACACACACACACACACACACACACACACATATATATATATATGTATATGTATAAATCTTTATATTAAATTTTACAATCAATTTTTATTAAAACACATATTTCCAAAATTTCAGAAAGCACTTTTAAAGTTGATCAATGGCGTCCATATGTAGTTTTCTATCGTATGATCAAGTGATACAGATATTTATCATTTCTATCTACAATAATTAAATTTACGGATATATATCATTTCAACCCATAATACCAAATTTCATAAATCAATAAAATCGCTTGGTTTTATCATTTCAACCCATTAACAATTTTCGCTAATCTATAAGATCGTTCGGATATGTATCATTTCAACCCATAGCGATTTCCTAAAGCTATGGGAACTTGCAACATGAGTTGCATAAATAAAATAAAAAACACATAATTTGCATAACATATTACATAACATAGCATATAACTTATATAACATATTACATAACATAGCACATATTCATATTTAATAAAACACATGACACAAAAATGTCCCACCATAACATATATGTAACATGACAAATTCTAACATAACACTTAGGTAATTTACTATGTTAAAAGCATATCATTTTTCTTTCTCTTTTTCATTTTCTTTTCCTCCTTTTTTCCCTTTTTTCTTTATTTCTTCTAACACATGTTTTGTTCACATAACACAATAGTAACATGATTTAATATAGCATGTGTGACAAAATTTAAATCAAGATAACAATTTTTTTGACATAGCATTTTCGTATTAACATCGTGAGACATATATCCTACGCATATAATCACATCCATTTTATAAGTGAACATCATATTATCAATAACCATATTGTGCCAAAATCATAAGTGAACATTAGTGAATATATATCATGTCAAAATCGTATACAAACTATACAAAATCGTAACTATCACAACATTCCATGTGACATACCAAGTGATGTTTATTCCCTTAACATAAGATTGTCACTCATGAGTGAATGGCACACCTTCCGAGGTTAGAGAATTTGACAGCACAAAAGCTATGAACTTGACTCACAATTCTAAAGAAAACCACAAACTAGAATTTGATGAATCACAAAATATAAATATATCACTTTTGTTTTTTTTAAATAGAGGATGGGAGGAGAGGCTAGATCTTCGGCCTTAAAGTTTTTGGGTCAGGTTTGGGTGCAACCAAGGAGGAATTTTGGTCGGGTTTGGTTGCGGCTAGGCTAGGGTAGAGGCATGGGTCTGTATGGTGGTCGTATTGATGCAGTTTGGTGGTGATTGGGTTCGGCTATGGCCTAAGGGAGGGGATAGGATTTTGGCCTTGGAGAGGGTAGAGATGGCCGTAGTTTGAAGGGGAGAAAATGGCCGTGGATGTTGGTGGAAGGATGTAGCAAGAGGAGAGAGGTAGGCTAGGTTTTGAGAGAGAGAATGGATGGAGTTTGTGGATTTGGAATTTGGAGTTTTGAGTTTCTGAAGATAGGGAAAGAAGGAGAAGTGTACGTAGAAAGTTTCTCGGTGAGAAATATCTGTACGTACTTGGTTTAATCTGATACAAAACATAAGATCAATGGGCCGGAAAAGGTAGGGACCAATGTCTACTTGGGTTCCTAGGGTCTTTTGGTGTAGCAGCCCGCAAATTCGTACCACTTTGAGTCGATAATACTGCCCATCTGTTCAAATCAAAGCGGACGAAAATACAAACCGCTAGGGAAAACGAAGGAGGTAGAAGAAGAGAAAACAAAAGAACATCAGAATCTCACAATCGCAGTGGAACATTACATAATAGATAATGGCTGATCTTTATACAAAAAGAACTATATCTGTTTTATACATTACATCATCAGAGTACAACCCAATCAATAGCAAAACACTGGATAGTTATATTAACTTGTCCTCACAAAAGCTGACTATGCAGCATACCATACAGAGCGGACTATGAATCAAATACGTGTGATACGTCTCGCCATCCAACTCATCTCCTGAGCTTCACAGCATATTGTCCTATATTTATAATACTCGGTCTAACCCGAGCATTATAATAAAATAACACCCGAGTCGGTTTGGAAAACCAACGTTAGAAAACACACTCAATTAAATTAATAAAGTTTTCAAAATCCTTTGAAATCAAAGGTATCTCGTAAGACCACACCACAAATAAACATATCGGGTTTTTACCTTACGATAACCAAAGCATTTTACCAAATTCGCCTGATATTATAATAGTGTCTATAGAAAGTAAAACAAAATATAGCTGAAATGCTTGCATCTCACGTTCTAGCATAGTTGGGCACAATTAAAACCGTACAGGCGCTTATTGGAGATTGGATTCCATACAATGGCTGGGCTACTGGGGTACCGTCCGTCATAGTACTTGGCCAAGATCAGAGTATCGAGGACCCCTCCCGATCCCCTGCAACACAAGATCATAACTACCCCTTACTGGATAGTCCAAATAAGATCACCCTACGGTTGGGATCAGCAACCGCCCACACAACTAAAATCAAAAAGGGACATCTAAAGAGGGATGACCTTATCCTAATTGGATGCTACCCACTTAACCTTGTTGCACGCCCCCTGTTTAGCCATTCCTGGTTGATGAGGCTATGCATTACCTTTTTAGCACACATTCACTTAGAATGCTCATCACCCTCCTGACGATTTTTTGACATTATTCGTCCATAAAAGTTGCACTGGGTCTGGACAAACAGAATCCCCATCTTCGTCATCTTCACGGTCTTCATTCGCAAACATTCAAACCGAATCGAAGTGGTTTTCGGATAATTAAACACGATCTCGGCCTCTTCTAAATGATTAGCGCATTAGCCAATATTGATAGTCGGTTCTTTAACTATCAAATTAAAATAATCATCCAACCAATTGTTTTATTTCCTTTGAAAACTCCAAGCCTAAAAAATGTAGATTTTATATAAATTAAATCACCTTATCCGAAATTTACTCTTAAAACATTTAAAATAAAACTACTTAAAAGACTTTATTCAAAATAAAAGTTATGAAATTGTATACTAATTTCTCAAATAAAAACTTTAGCCAAACTACTTTTAAAATAAAGCTATTTTATACAATAAAAATATTTAATAGTTATCTTTTAAATCATAATACCAATTTGACCTTTAAAATAATTACTACTATAACTAACTTAATAAATATTTATCTTTAAAATTTTAAACTAGTTAAATGATAAATTTCTCAAAAAAACATTCTTTTAAAACAACTTTAAAACTTTTAACTTATAGTTAAAAATCTTCTTTGAAAACATACTTGGCTTTTTCGGAAAATACACTTTCCATTCCAATATAGTCCATTTAATCAATTATAAATCCTGCTTGATTTATCCCAATTTAATTTACGTCCCAAACCCGTAAATTTACCTTTCCACACTTTTTAAAAATAAACCACTGTTTATTTTTAGAACAAATCACCTTTTCCTTTTAAATTCCCAGAGTGAATTTATACTTCAAATTATCCGCTAATAAATATTCACTTTATCTATAAACCCAGTTTATAAGTTTCATAATCTCATTCTCTTTTTAATTACTGTTTCAAATCATTTAATCAATTTAAAAATTGGTTCTCTAAATTAAATTCCCTATAGAATTTATTTCTCAATTTATTCAAAGTTTATTTCAAAATCCATTAATTCCATATTCACTTCTTAATTATTATTTAAAATCTTACTTAGAACTGAAAATATCAATTTCATATTTTATTTCAAAATTCCCCTTTTATTTCTTCCTAATATTTTAAATCTTGAATTTGAAATAATTTCTTAAATTCTTAACAACATAACTTAAGTCCTCAAATTCATTTATCCCCATTTATTAAAAAATCTCTTTTCCCATACTTGGAATTTATTCGATAGGATTTTAAAATCAAACTTTTTATTCTTTTCCAAATTCATTCTTTTGATTTATCTAAAGTTATTTTACTTAAAATTGCTCTCTTTATATCTCTTTCAAAATCAACTCTTTTATATTTTTTATATCTTCAAATACCTAAATTATATTCAGCAAAACCCATAGCATTCATCACTTTCAATTTCCAATATAATCTATCACAAATAATCAATCAATCATATCACAGATTATGAAAACAAATTTCAATATTTTGAGGAATCCATTTGGATCCCTCCAACCTGTTTTTTTTTCCTGCATCCACTGATGTTAGTCAACTAATAAAATACCAAATCCCACTTCAAGGGGGACATCGTAGTATAAGGGATCATCCGCTATTATGCGGGGCACATAGGGTCTCATGCGCTATATAATGCGGGAAATATCATTCCCTCCACTATATATATATATATAAGACTGATAATAAATCATCAATTCAGGCAATCAATCCAATAATTTAAATTTAAATTATTTAAATTAACGGTAATCCAAATGTGTGAGATTAACTCACCTTTAATTCTATTTGCAGTCCTTCTAAATCTTGTCTGGTTTCACGATTTTTGACCTTGTATAAACCATTTACGATTTATTAGCATATAAATTAATGGTAACGATCCTGTTTTTAAACCAAATTTAATTTAAAAATTAATAAAAAAAATTGGATTAATTTGTGAATTAAATTGAATTTTTCCCAAAACAAGATAAAATATGTGTTTGTATACAAATAAATATATGTATATATATGTGTGTGTGTGTGTGTTAGATTGTAAATAGAATTTTGATTTGAAATTAAAAATTAAAAATCTTATAAATAAATTGGTTTTAAAACTTTATATTTTATAAACTAATAAAAAAAATTGTTTTCTAATTTTATATTGTAATTTGAAATTTTATTTTGAATTCAGTATAATAAATTTTCAAAAGTTATTTAAAGTTAAGTTCTATATTTAAATAAAATACTTATATATATTATATATGTGTGTGATTATTTATTAATGTATAATTAAATTTTAAATCATTTTCTTTAAGATTATGAAAATATAAACCATAAGTATAAGTAATAGAAAATGAATTAATTAAAAATATAATATGTAAAATTATAAGTGTAACATTTTAAAGATGAAATTTAACATGTGTGAGTATTTTAACAAGAAGATTAACAAGTGTTAACAATTATATCATGCAAATAGAACAAGTGTCATCTTTTTTTAAAAAAAAAATTAATAATAAAAAGGAAATCAAGGTTATATATATCACTAACTCCCTCTTCTCTCATTTTGTTCAAAACTAAATAAAATTCAAAGCAAAATAAAATCCTGGAAACTAAAACTCAAACCAGAAAGAAAATGAAAAACAAAAAATCAAGCATGCAAATTCATGTCAACAAACTTCAACCTAAGGCTTAGCGTTATTGA
Organism: Allium cepa; assembly: GCA_030765085.1. Lineage (NCBI taxonomy): Eukaryota > Viridiplantae > Streptophyta > Magnoliopsida > Asparagales > Amaryllidaceae > Allium > Allium cepa. Next base: position 868,504,157 of record CM060937.1, on the reverse strand, counting down.
AGATCAAAACAATTACAGTATTTTCAAGGATCACGCAAATTCAAGTTGCAATTCATATTCAACTCAGTTTAAATTCAGATCATCTCAAGCATCAAGTTTCAAGATCTAAACTCAAATCACTTTTGGGTTTTCCAATTTCATTTCCAGGTTCTGTTTTTATATCCAGGTGAGTAAACTACCTTTATAGAAGCTTAAATATGTTAAATCTTGATTGTAAGTGATCGGTACTTAAAGTATGTTGTGGAAAAATGTTTGTATGGATGAGAGATATGCCTGCATGTCTGTACATTGTATATTGTGTGCATACCAGTATACTTGCTCTGTTCTTAGCTCTAGAGGGTTTAAATTAGTTCAAAAATCAATTTCTTTCTCTCTAGTCTCTTATAGCTTATGATCTTTGAAGGGAATTTATTTTTATTTACCAGACTTAACATTTAAAAATATTATAAAAGGATAGTTGGGAAGAAATATTACTGGAATGGAAAATAACAGAGATGATCAAACATAGGTCAGATATCGAATGTCTGGAAATCAAGTTTTGATTTTACAATTCGATCCGTATTGGAAAACAATGATTTTTGATTATGATTTCTTGATGTTTATAATTGTCAAAATATCTTGAGTTTATCAACTTTAGGTTTTTCGTCGTTTTTTCGTCGATTTCCTACGAACGACGAAGGTAGGTGGGTCATGATTGATGTTGGAGGTGGCTTGGAGGTTGAGTCACTCAGTAAAAATGAAGGATGAATTTTTAGATAGCCGTGGTGTCATATCCACGATGAATTATGGTTTTTCGAGTGGGTCTGGTCGATGATGATTCTCGACCTCGTATGACATTGATGGTGCATCGGAATCATCCGGACCAGTGGGATTAGGAGTGTCGTGTCATGGCGCAGCTTTGGATGGGGTTGCATGGTCTCAAGTGGTCAGGATCGTCGGCGGTTGGTGGTATGGTCGACCAGGTTGGGTTTCGGTGTACATTGGTTTGCTCGATTTCGATTTCCTATATGTATCGATTATCTGGGTGTTCATGACAAATAAGGGTGTCGTCGTCGACATGTAGATGATGGCAAGGTCGATCGGAGTTGGTCGGAACTCTCGTGCACATGCACGCATGTGTTCAAGTCTGGGTTTTTGTGTTGTTTTGGGAAGATGAGGTTTTCTCAGGATTGACTCGAAGTTGATGGTGGTTTGTCTCGAGGAAGAGAGGAGAGTGGGAGACTCGGGAATCAGCTCGGGGAATCTGGTGATGGCTCGAGTTTTCTTTTATTTAACGCGGGTTGTTTGAGCATAATAGGTTTTAAAATTTTGTAAGTAAATTTAACAAACCGCATATTTTACGATTGTATATTTAAATATTTTATTTAAATATAGCATCGTTAGTCGGATTTAAGTCCAAAAGGTTACCTTTTGCAAACAGTCAAATTTGGACTGGAGACCACTTCCAATGAATTCAAAATGACTTTTGCGATCTTTTTGGGTATAAACATTGATATGTTTGGAGTTAGCTAGAATTTCGACCTTTTCACTTAGAGCTTTGGGTTTGGGTTTCAGCCCATTTACCCCAACTTAAGACCTTAGCTCCACCCCCTCTCCTCTTCATCCTTTCATTTCTATTTCCTAACACTTCAAGCTTTAGGAACAATAGGGGAAGAGATTGGAAATTAAAATTCCTAAGCCCTAGCTTCTTCGTAAATTCAAGTTCTAACTCCAAAATCCAAGAGAAGCTTAGGTAAGCATCTCCTTCTTCTTCTCCATCTCAATCTCTCTCCAATTTCAGAAATTCCCTATAACCTAATTTGGGAAACTTTGGCTTATGATCTTAGATTGGAGCTTTTAGAGTTGGGATTGAAGAGTGGTTGATCCTTCTTTGTTTTCAAGCTTCTCCTTCATTGTTTTCGATAAAAGGTGAGATTTTTATCTCACATCTATGTCTATAACTATCATTATTGTTAGGTATGAATTCCTAACATCTATTCATGTTCATTTGCTTTTGATTTGAATTGATTTGGTGAAAATTTCAATTTTCTGTGTTTTGAAGTTAAATCTTTAAAAATCCTAACTTTGATGCTTGAACATGTCTTTGGGGTGAGTCGAAGAGCCTATAGGACTGGGTTGTCGCGTGACACAAATCCCTAGTTGTAATTGCTCGATCGATCGGCTCCATTTTGATTCATGCCCCTTTGGGGAGTAGACTGGAAATACTGGAAAACTGGTTCCAGTCGAATGGCTCTCTGAGTTCAGTCAATTGACCTGGAACCCGAGAGTTTTCCAAGCGTTGGGCCAATCGACTGAACTCAATGTCCCATCGACTGACCAGCTTGCTTCAGCCCAATTTGCCTATTTTGCTTGAGATTTCGATTTTTATCGATTCGTGGTTATCCGATTTGTTGTTGTCATTTATTATCGACTTTGATGACTTCTACTTCGGAATTTTTGGGAATATACATTTTGATGACTTCGATATCAATATCTTTAGATTGGATTCGCGCCTTTGTATGTGAATTTTTGGTGATTAATTGTTTTTACAGTAAATTTTGTGATTTGTCACTTTAAAATACAAAGGTTTCTATACTAGTAGTAAATATTCGAACTCCTTTACAAAGATGATTACAACTCTATTTTCAATATCAAACTCATTTATAAAACCATTTTCCAATCTATTAGTATATACAAACCTTTACCTCATTTGTTCGAGAAATCCAATTAAAGGACTTAGCAAAACAAGTGGAATGAAACGCTTGCGTTTACTTTGTCGGTTAATTCTTAGACTCGTTCGATTGAAAATCTTTTGACAATTTTCGAGTGGAGATTTACAGTTTGTTCGTAAATATTTAAGTTAAGCCAATGGTTATGGGACATGAAGCTAAACTCATCTATTTACAAGCTTAGTGTAATTAATACTTCTTGATGATCGATGATGATCATTTTTTGGTTTAGACTAGAAATGCACGATGTCTCTTTGTCTGTGAGGGAGACTAAACCCCATTTCTATGGTGCTTCGGCTCATTTTTGCGGGGTAGCGACCCATGATCTTGGGACCATTTCGTGGAGCTTCAGCTCAAAGATCTTTGGGCTGTTTTGTGGAGCTTCGGCTCAAAATTGATGGTTAGCGACCATGGAATAGCGTTCCGTTTTGTGATACACGTGTTAGTGAGTTTTCATGCTCCTGTTTTGTGATTATCCTCCCCCTTTTGTGATTTTTGGATTTCTAATTGATGATTTCTAGAATTCGTATTTCACCAGTTTTTATGATTGGCATTGATATGTTAGCCGATATTTGTGGTTTGGTGAATATGGTAAAGAATATGACATTCTTTTTGATGTTATGAGATTTTTGAGATAATGTATGATTTTTGTTGTTAAATGTATACTTTTCATAGTATGGCATTATTGTTATCATATGTTTTTGTCATATCTCTTATTTTATCTCATTTTATCTGATATTTATAGCTAGACTGATCCTTTTATTATTTTCTTATTAAATAATACTAGGGTCGGACCGAGATGTTACAGCTGCTTCTGGTTGACTCCTTATCAGGGATCATCATCTGACTTTTGTCTAACTACATTAGGTTGGTAGTTTTTGTTGTTATACATTTGAGATAGAGATTCGTTGATGTATACATGTTCTTTTGTCTAGCTCTTGTATCTGTTCTTTTGTGATATTGTGGACCTTGTTTGACCACTACTCTGATATACATTTCTATGTGTTATATTCATATCTATTTCCGCCTCTGTGATATGGATATCTATGACTGATTTGTGTTATGTTTATTTCTATATTTGTTTCCAAAGACCACATAGCCACTGTGTAGAAGCTTTGAGTTTGTATCGGCATGTCGGATTTCCTCTTGAAATGAAATGCATGTTATACTATCTAACATATCGGTGCTCGCCCAAAGCAATTACATGGATGGTCGCTCCTCAATAGCCTTGTTCTTCGTGCTAGTCGACAGCATTACTCCATAGTGTCCTTGGCTAGCGTGAGTATAAAGGTGGGGCTTCACATCATGGTATCCGAGTCAAACTTTGGAACAATGTAGAATAATCAAGCAAGGATCATTGTCCCAAGTCCTTCTTAGGAATCGTGCCTTAGGATATATCCGAGTCTTAGGACCCGTTCTATCCTATTTTCTTTTAGGATGCCTTGTTTTATCAATCATGATTGTTTGATATTCATTTTGAGAATAACCATTTTCTTCTTTCTTTCTTTCTTAAAGAAGAGAAATGGTTAGATCTAACTGACCCAGCGCTAGTCAATCTAGTGCTTCTCCCTAGGATGGAGTATTTATGTCTGCCCAGCAACTTTTGGATCTTGTAAAGAATCAAAGGTTTATCTCTGCTTTGAGTATGAACCCCACAAAGGTTTTACCTCTAAAACTGGAAGTTCCTTTCGATCAGCTTGTAGGTATCACTCTTCGACTTGAAGAGTCCGATAAAGGAAGTGATAGTGATGTTGGAGGTTCCAAAGAGAGCCCTAACAACAACAAGAAGAGGCATATTAAGTTCAAAATCCCTAATCCCTACAAGAAAGGGAGACAGGAAACACCGGTAGCAAAGACTCCTCCCTCAAGTCATGGACAATGCTACAATTGTGGTTCCATAGACCATTATGCTAATAGGTGTCTGAAACCTCTCTTTTGTGGTTATTGCAAAAGTTCGGGTCATCTTTTATCTTCATGTCCCAAACTTCCAAGCAAGAGGATGGGAAAGCTAAATGTTGTGCAAGTGCCTAGTAGCACTTCTCTTGGTCAAGGTATTTCTCATTCGGTCCTTGATGACATTTGTTTTGTGATTATCCTATTCGAGTTCTTGTTAACATGGTTTGATCTCATTATATTTATATCGAAAGAACTTATTGATTTCTTCTCTTTAAATATTTTAGGCTCGATGACTTAGCAGAGAATTGCTATCCGGATAGTGGATTCGCAACGCTCAGTTTATTTTGAAAAGATATCGAAATTATTTTATGTGATTATTCTTTTCGGGCTGATTTGCATGTTATGCGTTACTTAAGCTTCGGAATTGATTTTGTGAAAGGATTGGCTTAATCATTATGATGCCATGTCCTATATCCCGAATGGACTATCCATATTCGACATTTTCGATATGTTAAGAAGATTTCTATTTTTCTAAAATGATTTTGATTCCAATTTGGTGGCATCGTTTTATTTTCTAGACCCACTTGTTGAAGAAAATGTTATTTCTCTCATTCGAGTAGTTTATGAAATTTTCCGGTATCTTTGAGCTTGTCTTAAGGTTAACACCTAAGCAATCTTTTGAGTGATGCTAAGGTCTTTTCAGTTTGACTTCACCACCAGTTTTCATTAGCTATGAGTTACGGACGATAGCGTTCCACTGACCGCATTCTGCACTCATTATGGTTCTTATGAATGACACGTGATGTCATTCGAGTTGCCCAGCTTATTTCATCCATCTTATTAATCGAGAATTCAAAAAATATCTCGTTGATTCCGTTTTTGAATTTATTAATTATAGATGAAAACAGCAATTTAAAATTTGCAAATCTTTTTCATATGATTTATTTCTAAATATAATTGGATTTTGTTCTTAAAATGAGCAAAAAGTATTCGTGAAATTTTTAAGAGATATTTCTATCATATAGAAGATGATTTTGGGTTGTTTTGCCCATTGAGTGCTTTAAGAATTCTGGTCGATGCGCCTGATCAACATTGTCGATGAAATCTCCTAAATGCTTTGATGAGACAATCGGACATAGTAAATTGATTTGGAATAAGTAAATTTTTCTAGAAAAATGATTACATATAGTTAATTTTAATTTTGAAAGTTTTAGCTTTCCGGGAAAGATGATCAATTAAAAGAACTCTTCCTTTTCGATACGCCTATTCTTGTGATTCCCGAAGGGAACCAAGATTTCGCTATTTGTACCAATGCTAGTCGTTTTGGTTTGGGTGCCATTCTCTTGAAAAAGGGAACGTGCTATCACTTATGCTTCTATACAATTAAAGCCTATCAAGACTAGATATGCCACTCATGATTTAGAGCTCGCGGCTATTATTTTCGCCCTCGGAATTTGGCGCCGTTATCTTTTGGAAGAAAAATTTATTCTCTACCCCGATCATAAATCTTTGAAGTATTTATTTTCTCAAAAGGAAATTAATTTGCATCATCGAGTTTCTTGCATCTTATGATCTTGATATTCTTTACAATCCTAGAAAGGGGAATCGTGTTGCCGATGCCCTTACTCATAAGCAACAAGCGGTTGTTTCTATGATGATATCCGAATGGAATGATCTCGGGATTTTGTCCACTTGCGAGATTCGAGATCGTGAATCCGATTTATGTTCATCTCTTGTTTTACGTAGCCTTGAGGCTCATCCTTCTCTTTTAGACCGCATTCTTGAAGCTCAAAAGCTAGATTCCAAATTGGCTCTTCATAGCCAAAATTGTAGGAATAAAATTAATATTGAAGATTTAAAAGACTTTGATATTGATGCTCATGGCGACATTTGAAAATTTGGCAGACTTATCGCGCCAAATATTAGTGATCTTCGTAAAGACATTTTAGAAGATTCTCATCATTCTAAATTTACCACACATCCCAGTAGTATTAAAATGTACGCGGATATGAAGCGGCTTTATTATTGGGATGGAATGAAATCCGATATTGCTAACTTTGTTAAGCGTTGCATGACTTGCCAACTCGTTAAGGCCAAGCATCAAACGCCCGGTGGGTTATTGTAACCTTTGGACATTCAAATTTGGAAGTGGGACCAAATTTCCATAGATTTTATTGACGATCTTCCCCATTCTCATTCGGATCATGGTCCCTACTTCTATTGTTAGCAATCAAGATCCACTGTTTGCTAATGGATTTTGGAAGAGTCTTCAAAAAGATTTGGGAACAAAGCTTAATTTTAGCACCGCCTATCACCCTCAGTCCTTTGGACAAACCGAGCGTGCGAATCAAACTCTTAAAGATCTTCTTCGTGCATGTGTTCTTGATTTTGGTGGAAGTTGGGAGGATCATATTTCTCTTGTTGATTTTTCCTATAATAATTGCTTCCAATCTAGTATTGTTATGGCACTTTTTGAGGCACACTATGGAAGGCCTTGCCGATCTCCTTCTTGTTGGCTTGAGGTAGGTGAGAAGCTGGTTTTAGGTCCAGACTTTATTTGTGATTCCATAGAAAAGATTAACCTTATTTGCCATAGGATGAAAGAAGCTCAAAGTAGGCAAAAATCCTATGCCGATAACCGAAGAAGGAAACTAGAATTTTCTGTGGGAGATTTTGTGTTTATTCGTGTTTCACCTACGAAGGGTGTTGTGCATTTCAGTCGATCAGGAAAATTAGCACCTCGATATAGTGGTTCATTACCCATCACCGAACGTATTGGTTCCGTAGCTTATCACCTTTTATTACCGACTCAGTTTTCTGCTATTCATGACGTGTTTCATGTTTCTCAACTACGGAATGTCTTAGGGATTCCGATTCTATTCTTGAGCCTAGTGTTGTGGAAGAAATTGAAGTTTCGCCTAATTTGACTTATGAGCAGCATCCTATTCGTATCATTGCATCGGAAGTAAAGCACCTTCGAAATAAAGATGTCCCTCTTGTGAAAGTTCAATGGTACTCAAATCCTAAGGATTGTTCTTGGGAATCTAGAGAATTCATCGAGCGAAAACATCTAGACTTACCCTCTCGTGCTCTTTGAGGTGAATTTCTTATTTCAAATTTCTTTTGTGTTGATATGCTTTTGTGGTTGTTACTTTTTCTATTTTCTTCTTAAGTATTGTGAGGACGCAATTTCTTTAAGGAAGGGAGTTTATAACAACCCGCATATTTTACGATTGTATATTTAAATTTTTTATTTAAATATAGCATCGTTAGTCGGATTTAAGCCTGAAAGGTTACTTTTTGCAAACGGTCAAATTAGGGCTCAAGACCACTTTCATTGAATTTAAAATGACATTTGCGATCTATTTTAGTATAAACAATGATATGTTTGGAGTTAGGTAGAATTTCGACCTTCAATTAGGGCTTTGGGTTTGAGTTTCAGCCCATTTACCCCAACTTAAGACCCTAGCTCCACCCCCTCTCCTCTTCATCCTTTCATTTCTATTTCCTAACACTTCAAGCTTTGGGAACAATGGGGGAAGAGATTGGAAATTAAAATTCCTAAGCCCTAGCTCCTTCGTAAATTCAAGTTCTAACTCCAAAATCCAAGAGAAGCTTAGGTAAGCATCTATTCATGTTCATTTGCTTTTGATTTGAATTTATTTGGTGAACATTTCAATTTTTGGTTTTTTGAAGTTAAATCTTTAAAATCCTAGGTTTGATGCTTGAACATGTCTTTTGGGTGAGCCAAAGAGCCTATAGGACTGGGTTGTCATGTGGCATAAATCCCTAGTTGCAATTGCTCGATCGATCGGCTCCGTTTGGATTCCTTCCCCTTTGGGGACTAGGCTGGAAATACTGGAAAACAAGTTCCAATCGATTGGCTCTCTGAGTTCAGTCGACTGACCTGGAACCCGAGAGTTTTCCAGGCATTGGGCCAATCGACTGAACTTAGTGTCCAGTCGACTGACCTGCTTGCTTCAGCCCAATTTGGCTATTTTGCTTGAGATTCCAATTTTTATCGATTCGTGGTTATCTGATTTTTTGTTATCATTTATTATCGACTTTGATGACTTCTACTTCGGAATTTTTGGGAATATACATTTTGATGACTTCGATATCGATTTCTTTGAATTGGATTCACGTTTTTGTATGTGAATTTTTGGTGATTGATTGTTTTTACAATCAATTTTGTGATTTGTCACTTTAAAATACAAAGGTTTCTATACTTGTAGTAAATATTCAAACTCCTTTACAAAGATGATTACAACTCTATTTTCAATATCAAACTCATTTACAAAACCGTTTTCCAATCTATTAGTATATACAAACCTTTACCTCATTTATTCGAGAAATCCAATTAAACGACTTAACAAAACAAGTGGAATGAAACGCTTGCATTTACTTTGTCGGTTAATTCTTAGACTCGTTCGATTGAAACTTTTATGACAACTTTCGAGTGGAGATTTACAGTTTGTTCGCAAATATTTAAGTTAAGCCAGTGGTTCTGGGACATGAAGCTAAACTCATCTATTTTCTAGCTTAGTGTAATTGACACTTCTTGATGATCGATGATGATCATTTTTTGATTTAGACTAGCAATGTGCGATGTCTCTTTGTCTGCGAGGGAGACTAAACCTTGTTTCTGTGGAGCTTCGGCTAAATTTTGTAGGGCAGCGACCCATTGTCTTTGGACCGTTTTGTGGAGCTTCGGTTCAAAGGTCTTCGGGCCGTTTTGTGGAGCTTCGGCTCAAAATTGATGGTTGACAACCATGGAATAGCGTTCCATTTTATGATACACGTGTTGGTGAGTTTTCATGCTCCCGTTTTGTGATAGGCCTCCCTCTTTTGTGATTTCTGGATTTCTGATTGATGATTTCTAGAATTCGTGTTTCACCAAATTTTATGATTGGCGTTGATATGTTAGCCAATATTTGTGGTTTGGTGAATATGGCAAATAATATGACATTCTTTTTTATGTTATGAGATTTTTGAGATATTGTATGATTTTTGTTGTTGTTAAATGTATACTTTTCATTGTATGGCATTATTGTTATCAAACGTTTTCTTCATATCTCTTATTTTATCTAATTTTATCTGATATTTGTAGCTAGAATGATCCGTTTATTATTTTCTTATTAAATAATAGTTGGGTCAGACCGAGATGTTACAGGTGCTTCTGCTTGACTCGTTATTAGGGATCATCTTCTGACTTTTGTCTTACTACATTAGATTGGTAGTTTTTGTTGTTATACATTTGAGATAGAGACTCTTTGACGTATACATATTCTTTTGTCTAGCACTTGTATCTATTCTTTTGTGATATTGTGGATCTTGTTTTACCACTACTCTGATATATACTTCTATGTGTTATATTCATATCTATTTCTGCCCTTGCGATATGGATATCCGTGACTGATTTATGTTATGTTTATTTCTATATTTGTTTCTGAAAACCACATAGCCACTGTGTAGTAGCTTTGAGTTTGTATCTGCATGTCAGATTTCCTCTTGCAATGAAATGCATGTTATACCATCTGACATATCGGTGCTCGCCCAAAGCAATTACACGGATGGTCGCTCCTCAACAGCCTTATTCTTTGTGCTAGTTGACGGCATTACTCTGTAGTGTCCTTGGCTAGCGTGAGTATAGAGGTGGGGAGTCACAGTAATTTTGTACCTGGTTTAAAAAGTAACAAGAGATTCAAGTTTGGAAGCTAAATTTTATACAAAGTTTTTCAAAGCTAAATGAAACAAACAAGTTTCAATGCTTTAACATGATAAAACTTAAATGTTTTAAAAAAAATTGTTTGGATCAAAAATAATTATATGTTAGGCTAATTAATTAATTTAAACCTCTATTTATGTTCAAAATAAAAGGATAATTACTCAAGGTAATTAATTATAGAATAATTACTTAATGTGATTAATTAAGGACATTAATTAATGTAATTAATTCTAGTATAATTAATGAATGTGAGTAATTAATTAAAGGTTGAATAATTTATGATTTAAAGGATAATTAATTTTTTAAAGGTTAATTAATTTATGAAAGTAATTAAGGGATAATTACTTAATGGAAGTAATTAAAGGATAGTTAATTACTTAATGTCATTAATCAAGGTGATAATTAATGGATAATTACTTAATGTGATTAACGAAAGGTTAATTATTTAATAATTAAAGGACAATTTATTTAAAGGTGAATTGATTATTAATTAAAGGTTAATTAATTAATAAAAGGTCAATTAATGTCTAATTAAGGGTTAATTAATGAATGTAATTAAAGGTTAATTAATTTATGTAATTAATTAAAGGATAATTAATTAATGTAAGTAATTAAGGGATAACTAATTAATTGAGGATAATTAATTAAGATGGATAATTAAGGATGATTAATTAATTTCAATAATTAATTAAATTAATAACCAATGGTTTGTAATTAATTAATTAAGCAGGGTTAGGTAATTAATTCATAATAATTAATTTATTTAGTTTAAAATAAATTCTAAACTGTGTGATTAATTTATCTTGCTTATGGATGATTGGATTATATTGAATGCCTTGAGTTTTTTGTTATCTCCGATACGTAATGTTCTGTGATATGAATTGTTTAGGATTAAGCTGTGAACTGTGATTTATTTATCTATGATGAATGTACTTATTTATCTGTGAATGAAAGATAAGAGTTATAGGATTATACCGCTTGTTGATATTGTTGTGCTTGGATTTATGATGGTTGTTTATTGTTGTATGCAAAACCCCTAGACAACACACACACTCGAATATGGATTTCACAGGAAATTGGTTAAGTCATGGGTATTTTGAATTTAATGTTATTCAAAATGGAGAAAGAATTTCAAAATTGAATTTTTAATCCAAAATGGTTTGGAAGACGAATTGGGTAAAATAGGAAAAACTTTTGAAAAGGAAGTTTTGAAAAGAAAAATTATTTTGAATATAATATGGCTTGTTAAAGTTTTGAAGTTTTGGAAACTATGATTTAAAAAGGATTATACAGGCTATATATATGGATTTTAAACCATTTCTAAAGTATTTTAATTGAATTATTTTGGGAATTTAAATTTAATCCAAATAGAACTTGCCGAGGATACGATATTTCGCTAATTTTTTGATTTATACTTTAAAAGGTTATACTTGATCAAACTTAATCGGATTGTCCAAAAACGAATAAACCTTTGTTTTGAAATGATAACGGCTTTATATAAAGAAAGAATTTCTAGTTTTTTTGTTAAAAGGTTTTCGAGTTGTGGGTAAATCAAATTTGAAATGGAAATCGTTTTGAAAGCTACGAATGAATCTTTGTTAAAGATTTGATTAAACTTGTTTGAAATTTAAGAGGATCTTAAAGGTGGATCTTTTGTTTAAAAGATTAAAAATGGAAATTTGTTTAAACCATTCAAAAGGAAAGGTTTTTGGAAATAAAGGCTAAAATTTGTGACTTAACTAAGATCTGAATGTGTCCATATGTTTTTAAAATAAGCACGCATTATTCGGTTTAGCCGGGAGAGGACATTATGTCATAAAACCCATTTCGAATAATGATAGGACGAAATGGATTGCATTCGAAGTGAAGACGGGTATTTTTGAAAACGAAAGGATGCCTGTTAATTGTCTCTACATTGAGTTGCTCTAGTATAGAGATTACCCTAAGTGATGCGGAGTCCGGATGTGATTAGAGGATATCCGGATTTGCAAGGGATTCTTTCCTTAATTGGAGGAAGTGCCTTCGGTTCCATTCAGACCCAGGATGGACTTATATGGATGTATATCTGACGTTACACTTTGAGATGTAAAGCTCGTTTCTATCAAAAACATTTATGTTTGGTGCTGGAGAATTTATTCTCTTAGCTTAACACCCTTCTCTGAGATGTATGAGCTCAGAGGTTATGTAGTTGATATTTACTAGTGATAAATTCCCAATTTGGAAATGTGTCATGCTAAGTGCTGATAATTGGTTGATCAAAGCATGGCTTTTGTGAAAAGCTTAGCTTTGTAGGACGAGACTTCATCGAACCTCACACCTCGGAAATGGTTGAAACGGGAAGGATGCGGCAAGGTTACGGGGGTCGTGCCACCTTAGGGTATGTGCATTTCCTTCTAGATAAAAAGTGGTATCATGGTATGGATCCTAGATATTTAACTTATGTGGTTGTTGGAATTTGTTGGTGATGCCTCGGTAAAGGTATTGAATGCCTTGAGTTTTTGTTATCTCTGATATGTAATGTTCTGTGACATTAATTGTTTATGATTAAGCTGTGAACTGTGATTTATTTATCTGTGATGAATTTACTTGTTTATCTTTAAATGAAAGATAAGCATTATAGGATTACCGCTTATTGATATTGTTGTGCTTGGACTTATGATGGTTGTTTATTGTTATATGCGAAACCCCTAGACAACACACACACACAAATATGGATTTCACGGGAAATTGGTTAAGTTATGGGTATTTTGAATTTAATGTTATTCAAAATGTAGAAAGAATTTCGAAATTGAATTTTTGATCCATAATGGTTTGGAAGAGGAATTAGGTTAAATAGAAAAAAAATTTGAAAAGGAAGTTTTGAAAGAAAAATTATTTTGAATATAGTATAGCTTGTTAAAGTTTTGAAGTTTTGGAAACTATGGTTTAAAATGGAATATACAGGTCATGTATATGGATTTTTAACCATTTTTAAAGTATTTAATTGAATTATTTTGGAAATTTAAATTTAACCCAAATAGAACTTGCCGAGGATACGGCAGTTCGCTGATTTTTCGATTTATACTTTAAAAGGTTATAACTTAAGGAAATTTAATCGGATTGTCTAAAAATGAAAAAACCTATGTTATCAAATGATAACAGCTTTCATATAAAGAAAGAATTTCCAGTTTTTTTGTTAAAAGATTTTCGAGTTGTGGGTAAATCAAATTTGAAATGGAAATTGTTTTAAAAGCTATGAATGAATCTTTATTAAAGATTTGATAATCCTTGTTTTAAATTGAAGAGGATCTAAAAGGTGGACTTTTTTTTAAAAGATTAAAAATGAAAATTTGTTTAAACCACCCAAAAGGAAAGGATTTGGTAAATAAAGGCTAAAAGTTGTGATTTAACTAAGATCCGAACGTATCCATATGTTTTTAGAATAAGCGCTCATTATTCGGTTTAGCCGGGAGAGGACGTTATGTCATAAAACCCATTCCGAATAATGATACGATGAAATGGATTGTATTTGAAGATGGTGGTGAAGACCAAGTATTTTTGAACACGAAAGGATGAACTGTTGATTGTCTCTGCACTTAGTTGCTCCGATATAGAGATTACCCTAAGTGATGGGGAGTTCAGACGTGATAAAAGGATATACGGATTTGCAAGGGCTTCTTTCCTTAATTGGAGGAAGTGCCTTTGGTTTCATTCAGACCCAGGATGGACTTATATGGATGTATGTCTGACGTTACACTTTGAGATGTAAAGCTGGTTTCTATCAAATACATTTCTATTTGGCGGCGGAGAATTTATTCTCTTAGCTCAACACCCTTCTTTGAGACATACGAGATCAAAGGTTATGTAGTTGATATTTACTAGCGATATATTCTCAATTTGGTAATGTGGCATGCTAAGTGCTGATTATTGGTTGATAGAAGCATGGCTTTTGTGAAAAGCTTAGCTTCGTAGAATGAGACTTTATTGAACCTTACACCCCGGAAATGGTCGAAATAGGAAGGATGCGGCAAGGTTACGGAGGTCGCTCCCCTTAGGGTATGTGCATTTTCTTTTGGATAAAAAGTAGTATCATGGTATGGAGCCCAGATATTTAACTTATGTAGTTGTTGGAATTTGTTGTTGAGGCCTCGGTAAGGTCGGTGACGAACGAAGGATGGCATACTCATGACAGTTAGTTACCTAGTTACAGAGGTAACCCGGCCTTGTGTTGGCCGAGATCCATTTAGATTCTCGGGGCATCCCTCCAGAGGCGTACCCATTCGGAAAGGAAGTTCCTTAGCCTTGACCATTTGTTGGAAATCCAATCACCCAATACGAGCCCTGTATGGTTTTTAGTTGTATAACCTGCCACCTTAGGTGGTAGCTATAGTAGGCATAATATAATGGTACCTGTGTTGGTTAAGGTTAATATTATACTTTTGAAATGTTTTCTACACTATGCACTAATGATAATATCAAAAAGATTTTCGTGTATCAAGCATGTTTGACTATCATAAGGAGAAATCTCCTCCAAGTGTGCGATTGCATTGATTGAGTGCCGGGAGGCCTTACGGTAGTTTTATTTTCCAAAAAAAGCATAGTGGATTTCTTTTTATTTCTGTTTGTTATTTCTTTTTGTACAAATAACTGTTTTTGTTTGCTCACACCAGTCCTATGACTGACTTGGAGTTTATTGTTCCCTTTCTAAACTCTGGGTGCCTTTAATTTTTCCACACTGGCAGCCTAGAGTCAGGTTATTCGGTAAGGTTCAAAAGTTAATTCAGATATAGATTTTTGCAGTCTTTGAAGTCCCTGGATTGGGGACCGCATTGGTTATATTGTAGCATGATTGTGGTTACAGCTTTTGGTTTGAGTTCTGGAGCTTTGGCAATGATGATATTATCTTTCCGCTGTCATTGCTCTTGTTTTTCGTTGCTATGTTTTTCCGCTGTTGTATGTATCTCTTATAATGTTGATCACTTCATACTGTATCAATTTTTGTGTATCAATAAAATTCTTTCTATTTCCGCTGTGTCGTTTTCACCTAATGTGTTATAAGCTTCGACGAACCGGACTCCAGCGTTTGAATCTCCAGCGTTCGAATAAGGGTGATGTATTAGATGCCGGTTTTCGAAGGTCAAGTGAGGGTCATCACATTAATTAAAAAATTTATTTACTTTTTATTAAATTTAATTAGCTAATGATTGATTTAACTAATAATTTAAATTTAAATTATTGGATTGATTGCTTGAATTGATGATTTGTTATCAGTCTGGATGTGATATTATATATATTGGAGTGATTGATATTTTCCGCATTATATAGTGGATGAGACCTTATGCACCCCGCATAATAGCAGATGAACCTTTATACCGCGATGCTCCCCTCGAAGTAGGATTTGGTATTTTATTTGTTGACTAACATCTGTGGATGCAGGAAAAAAATAGGTTGGACGGATCCAGCTGGATTTCTCAAAATACTAAAATTTATTATCATAATCTGCGATATTATTAATTGATTATCTGTGATAGATTATATTGGAAATCGAAAGTAATGAATGCCATGGGTTTTGCTGAACATATTTTGGGTATTTGAACATATCAAAAAATACAAAGAGTTGATTATGAAAGAGATATAAAGAGAGAAATTTTAGTAAAATAATTTTAGATAAATTAAAACAATGAATTTGGAAAAGAATAAAAAGTTTGATTTTAAAATCCTATCAAATAAATTCCGAGTATGGGAAAAGAGATTTTTGAATAAATAAGGATAAATGAATTTGAGGACTTAAGTTTTATTGTTAAGAATTTAAGAAATTATTATAAATTCAAGATTTAAAATATTAGGAAGAAATAAAAGGAAAATTTTGAAATAAAATATAAAATTGATATTTTCAGTTTTAAATAAGATTTAAATCATAAATAAGAAGTGAATCTTGAATTAATGGATTTTGAAATAAACTTTGAATAAATCGAGAAATAAATTCGACGGGGAATTTAAATTAAAGAATCGATTTTTAAATCGATTAAGTGATTTGAAACGGTAATTAAAAAGAGAATGATATTATGGAACTTATAAATAGGGTTTATAGATAAATTGATATTTATCAGTGGATAATTTGAAAGTATAAATTCACATGGGAATTTAAAAGAAAAGGGTGATTTGTTTTAAAAATAAATATTAGTTTATTTTTAAAAAGTGTGGAAAAGTAAATTTACGGGTTTAGAACATAAATTAAATTAGGATAAATCAAGAAGGATTTATAACTGATTAAATGGACTATATTGGAATGGAAAGTGTATTTTCCTGAAAAAGCCAAGTATGTTTTCAAAATAGAGTTTTAAGTATAAGTTAAAAGTTTTAAAGTGTTTTAAAAGAATGTTTTTGAGAAATTTATTATTTAAGTTGTTTAAAATTTCAAAGGTAAATATTTATTAAGTTAGTTATAGTAATAATTATTTTATAGATTAAATTGTTATTATGATTTAAAAGATAATTATTAAATTTTTATATTGTATAAAGTATCTTTATTTTAAAAGTAGTTTGGCTAAAGTTTTCATTTGAGAAATTAGTATAAAATTTCAAAACTTTTATTTGAATAAAGTCTTTTAAGTAGTTTTATTTTAAATGTTCTTAGAGTATATTTTGGATAAAGTGACTTAAATTATTTAAAATCTAAATTTTTAGGCTTGGAGTTTTCAAAGGAAATAAAACAATTGGTTGGATGATTGTTTTAATTTGATAGCTAAATAACCGATTACCAATATTGGCCAATGCGCTAATCGTTTTGAAGAGACCGGGATAGGATTTAATTATTCGAAAACCACTTCGATCCGGTTTGAAAGTTTGTGAATGAAGACCGTGAAGATGTGAAGACGGTGATTCGATTTGTCCAGACCGAAGGCAAATTGTATGGACGAATGCTGTCAGAACTTCGTCAGGAGGATGATGAGCATTCTAAATAAATGTGTGCTATAAAGGTAACGCATAGTCTTAAGTCTCATCGACCGGGAGTGGCCAAAACATGGAAGGTGCAGCATGGCTAAATGGGTAGCACCCAATTATGGTAAGGTCATCCCTGTCTAGATGTCCCTTTTTGATTTGGCTGTGTGGGATGTTGCTGATCCCAACCATAGGGTGATCTTGTTCGGACTATCCAGTAAGGGGTAGCCCCGGTCGTGTGTTGTAGGGGATCGCGAGCGGTCCTCGGTACTCTGATCTAGGCCAGGTATTGTGACGGGTGGTACCCTAGTAGCCCTGCCATTATATGGAATCCAATCTCCAATAAGCGCCTGTACGGTTTTGATTCTGTCCAACTATGCTGGAACGTGAGATGCAAGCATTTCAGCTATATTCTATTTTACTTTCTATAGACACTATTATAATATCAGACGAATTTGATAAAAATATTTTGGTTATCATAAGGTAAAAACGCGACATGTTTATTTGTGGCATGGTCTTACGAGATACCTTTGATTTTAAAGGATTTTGAAAACTTTATTAATTTAATTGAGTGTGTTTTCTCACGCTGGTTTTCTGGACTAACTCGGTTGTTATTTTATTATAATGCTCGGGCCAGATCGAGTATTATAAATGCATGACAGGATGATATGAAGCTCAAGAGATGAGTTGGATGGCGAGACGCATCACACGTATTTGGTGCATATTCCGCTGTGTATGGTATCCTGCATAGTCAACCTTTGTGAGGACAAGTTAATATAACGGTTGAGTATTTTGCTATTGATTGGGTTGTACTCTAATGATGTAATGTATAAAACAGATATATTTCTTTGTATAAATATCAGCCATTATCTATTATATATTATTCCGCTATGATTGCGAGATTCTGATGTTGTTTTGTTTTCTCTTCTTTTACCACCTTTTTTCCTAGCGGTTCGTATTTCCGTCCATTTTGAGCTGAACTGATGGGCAATATTGTCGACTCAAAGGGATACGGATTTGCGGGCTGTTACACTTGGTTTACTAAGGAGCCCATTAGACCATACAGACCCAATAAGACCTAGCCAAAAAAACAAAAATATATACTGCAAATTTATGTTAATTTTTCACAGTAATTTATATTTTTAGAGCAATAGGAATTTGATTTTTACGAACAAAAAGTGGAGAGGAGATAAGAATTCTATCTAGTAACATACAGAAAGAATAAAATTTTAAAATTCAAATTTAAAATTTCCAACCAAAAGTCAAACTTTGAGAAAGTTTGACCAAAATTTGAAATTCTATAAAATTTTCTATTTTATTGAATTTTGAAAGATATATTACTGAAAATTCCAAAAATTGTTATTTGAAATTTATTTGAAATTTAAAAACATTTAATTCAAAATTTTCGAATAAAATTCCTTCAAAGTTTGACTGAATTTACGGGTCATTACACTACGCTTTACCTTTTATATAGTACATCCTACTTGGAATGCTAACACTGCCCTCCAAGCAACAATGCTATATCAGCATTCATATATATAAGTTTTTTAGGACATGAATAAACCGAAGGCACTGATTCTACTACATTCATTTTGGAATCACCCTCGGGATTAGTAGCGAGCAGCCCTTGCACTTCAAAGAGCTTCGCCTTTAATTCCTTCACCTTCTCATAATTAACTACCTTCTTTGAGATGTACGAGCATGGATGTTGTACTTTTATGGAAATCAATAGCGTTTGTTAGAAATGGCAATGTGGCATTTAAATTAAAATGTTCAAAGAAAGGTAAACTTACCTCTAGCCTCATACCTGGGGATTACGAAATTGGGGTTTCTTTAAGGCCAAGTGGATTGCAACCATTAGGGTATTATATCACCCTTCTAGATTTATTTTGCACCCACCATAACGTTGGGTAATATATGTCGTATGGTATGAGAGCTCTCAAATAGGTCAGAAATAGCCTGGATGATATCATATTCGGTTGTAGTTGCCACCAGATGTCTGTGCGGGTAGGTTGGTCTTAATTCACAGAGGTTTTGAAGATTTTAATGATTGGTGCATCCCTCTAGATATTCATTGTATGTGAGGTAGTCCCTTGCCAAATTATTCATTAGAAATCCAAATCTGCAATAAATACTTCAAACGTAGTTGTAAATCCATTATCCTATCAAATTTAACCAATGTAACAATTTTGGCTATTTGAATATGTTTAATTGAAAGGTTTTCAAAAGAAGTTAGTAAAACTAATACCATTGGATTTCATATAGAATAATTTGGTTATCATACAGTAAAAACATGTTTCATGTTTATATGCAGCATGGTCTTATGAGATACCCTTTTTTCCAAATACTTGTATTTTGAGTTTCTCACACTAGTCCCATAACTGACCATTCTTCTATGGAACTCCAAACGTATTTTCCCAAATGCGCATCCCATGACTTGAACAAGAGCAATAAAGACAGTAATGTCGTATGGGAGATGCACGTTGACCATATTATTTGGCATGAGGAGTCGTCAGATTCCCTCATCCATTAGGATGACATGGAGGACGAAGAGGAAGAATTTATGGATCCCAAGGAAGAAGAAGTTCAAGGTTTAGAAGAACTAGAAGAAAGAGATGTTATACAAGAAATGCTAGTCGGACTGGGGAGTGTTCCAAGGAATTGCCATATGATGTGGTTGTGACACCACAAACTGAGGAAAGAAACGAAGCTGATAATGAAAAAGATGACAGCGATGACGATGGAGATGTCTTGTTTTATTTTGAATACAAAAGTGGACTGTTAATGTTGGACTCAGAGGAGTGATTATGATGTGAGATTGAAGATTTGGAAGTACCTAACTCGTATTAATATTATGTATTTGCATATAGATGTATGGCTTGTAAGGTAGTTATGTTTGTATCAGTATTATGAAAACCCAATTACGTTTAGAAGGACTTAAGAATGGTTTAAGTATGTAAGGAGAAAGGATGTGTCTATGATACGGATGAATGTGAAATATTAAGCATGTATAACAAAATTATGTCATTTGTTTATGACTTTATTCAAATGTTAATACACAAACCAATTGAGAAAATTTCATAAGAATAAAACTATCTCTATGAAATATTTGGAAACTTAAACAAAGATTTTCTAAATATTTTGTAAAAGATAAAAGGTATATGCATTTTACACGAATTATTTTGTAATACAATTTAGCCTAAAAATTGGAATATAGGATTTTGATATCCAAAAAGGATTTACACTTGATGCTTTAGGGAAAACATTGATAATGATGTGTAGTTGGTGCCTTACATTATCTATCATAGTTGAGAGCTATGCAAGGAAAATAGAAGTATCTGAGCCTAATCAGAGTCCACACTAGAGAATCGAAGGATCAATACTAATTCAAAAGTGAAGTAGTGGATTCAAACATTAAAATTGAATCAAATATTTCGTATGGATGATTTGTATACATTGTATAAGAGTAAGTCTAAAAATAAATATTTTAGGCAAACTCCTTTGGGTTTTGCATTGTAATTTCGAGGAGAAATTTTTTTAAGGAGGGGAGTCTATAACAACTCTCAAATTTATCACTTTGATAAATTATATTTATATTTATAAATATTCAAATATAAGCTTTTCAACATAGACTACGATATTTTGAACAATAAATAGTAATTTTATTTTGAATAAGTATTTATGAAATATAAACCTTGGGAAGATATCGATAAAATGGCCAAAAACTGTTTTATAAATAAAAAGCTCTATAATTATTAGAAGTCATGCATGGACCTGGATACGTACACATTATTTATATGTCTAAACAAGAACATGAAAAATAATTATTAATTTATTTTTTGTAATAAAGTGTATTTATGACATCATCACGGCATCATAGGTAATAATTTATTTATGAATACGAATTGAGATTAATGATTTAATAATTATTATAATTTCTCACATAATTGTTTTTAAATGATAATAATTCATTTTAATTAGATATGAAGTGATAATAAGCCATTTATAATAGTTTTATAAAGATATATACTTGATTTGAAAATATAAGAAAATTCGTATCACTTTATCTATATAACGACACTTTTTGTAGATAATTATTTAATATTAATTTATATGGTCTTATAATTCTAATGTGATCATTTTAATTAGTTAAAACTGATAAGAAAATAATTTTTGAATTTTTTCTACATTTATATATAAATCAATTTATAAGTGAGAATGTGACTAGGAATTGGCTTCCCGATTTTCAACAATTTAACGAACATAAGTTGTTCGAAGTTGTTGCAACCTTGTTTATATGTCTTGTGCACATATATAACGCACGCAAATACACCCTCACATATACATGAATATAAATACATAAAAACATACTTACCATTTACATCAGAATTTACATATAGTAGAAAGTATAAATATCTAAGATATTTTCTACCCTAAAAAGAAAACATCAACTCACATGCACAACATCATCATCACACACAGGGAAGAACAAGGGAGGTGGCCTTGTCGTGCGTCTTGAGGTGAAGGAGGTGGTATGGGGAAGGGGCAAAAGAATAATTATGCATTTGGATATTTATTTCCAAAGTTTTCTTATAAATGCCTACCATTCTCTTCATAATTTTGCATACTATTCCACTTCATCTTCTTTCACATTCTTACCTTACAGAAATTATGAATGAAAATATCGCAAGGAGAAATTAAATTTATATGATTATATATACTTAATAAATCCACTTTAAAACAAAGGCAAATCACCTCCTTTCCTCCCTCATATCCCAAGGCGACTACCCTCCATCACCAAGGCCGAGCACTCCACCTTTTTCCAAGCTAGGCCACGCCCATTCAAATATCCAAGGGTCGATTCCGTAGGCTCTGATTCGATCGTAGAAAAGCTATAGTGGATTTTCAAGAAGTTAGA
Source organism: Allium cepa (assembly GCA_030765085.1). Lineage (NCBI taxonomy): Eukaryota > Viridiplantae > Streptophyta > Magnoliopsida > Asparagales > Amaryllidaceae > Allium > Allium cepa. The sequence continues at coordinate 868,481,986 of CM060937.1, read as the reverse complement.
AACCAATAAAGGAAAGAAACTATGATTGATATGAATGTTTACTATGTTCGATCATCAAGTATTGTTTTACTATAGTTGTTTAATTGTGTAAACAAGTCACATTAAATGAACGTCAATATTACATAAGGAAATCATTTTCCAAGTCAAGTTATGGAAGTGATTGGAATAATTAAACCCCTTTAAAATGGTTTACAAATGCTTCGTAAACACTAAAATCCAATTTGGTGAAGTTTGGACAAGTTATGAAACTTGATTAAAAAAAAGACACGACGCGCAACGGCGGTTCGTGGTTACACGTCGTAGAAAGTTGAATCCATTTATACGATGGAATCTGAGTCAGATTTCTTCTAATGATAATTTTTCTAACTCTTAACTCATAATTTTCAAACAAAATAAAAGGATTGAGATTTCGTTTAGTATATTTTGAAATATGATAAAAACAAGTTTTGAAAATAGACGTGGTTTGGCAGTCGAAAACCATGGCAACAGATTCTTTAAAAGCAAAAATTTTAATTCTTTAAATAAATGGAATAAATTGTATAAATATATTAGAATGTTTTAAAAGTGATTTGACATATAAAAATGAATTTCTAAATGATAGAAAGGTTGTTATGATCAAATAAGCCTAAAGAGCACTATTCGCAACACTATTTGCGGCACTTTCAATAACTTTTAAAAATATGGCTTTAAACTTAAGTATTATTTACCAAATATTTTATAATTGTTTTCAAGTAAATAATTAAGTATTTTAAATATGATTTGAAGTTTTTAAAATTTATTTTAAAAAGTTTAAATAAATGATTTATAATTAAGTGATTTAATCGTGGCTCTAAAAGCTAATGAGTAAAATGGATTTTTCTATTCTGAGATCCAGATTGAAGTGCTTAAACTAAGGAGATGTTCAGGAGCAGTGCTCTGGCTCACATGGCCTCTTTCTTGGAAGATGGATAGATAAGGTCGACATACCAGAAACGTGACAAGTATAAAAATTTAATTTTTAAAATTAATTAATTGCAACTTGGATTGAATATAGTTAATCTTATTATACTTGGTGTTAAAATTCAAGAGGGAACCCATATTATCCGTGTAAATTTTAAAGGTGATTTCGTAGCTATTCGTTGGATAGTAAAGGTTGAAAATTGAAATTGATGTCGAGTAGAATTAGTATAATTTCTATGGATCCATTTTACTTGAATACTAACCAATTTGGATTTGCCATCTTAAATAACATGTTTTCAACCTATTAAAAAGATATGTGTTAGAAATAAGAAATCCTTTGTCAAAATTTAAATAAATGATTTGGAATTAATTTAATTTAATATAAATTAATTATTTTAGATTTACAGTGAATGATGTCTTAAATAACATTGTTTTTTACCTGTTTAAAAGTTATAATTTGGAAATCTTTATTAAGATTTAAATAAATGATTTGGAGATATTTTCCTAAGTAAAAGATGAAATGATTTGGAATTATTCCAAGATTTAAAAAGGTTTTAATTAAACACAAATTTGAGAAAGGAAGTTTAAAGTTCCATATATATTGGAAAGAAAGGCTTTAAACGATATATATCTCCAAATATATTTTTGATAAAGAGAAAGTAATTAATCAAATGTTGAGCACCTATTTACTTAACATCTTTTTATCGATGATTGGTTCGAAGAAACCAGGGTCGTATTTAGGGCAAACCCTATCCAAAAACCACTTCCAACTAAATTATGAGTTTGAAAGTGAAGATATGTTAAAGACAATGAAGTAGAAGGCGGGGATCTTCATAATGAAAGGACCGCTTGTTGATAATTTCGGAGTAGCTCCGACGATAAATAAATAATAGTCGTCCCTTCATTCTGGGATCCTCATATGAAAGGACTACTTGCTACTGATCTTAGGAGTAATTCTTGACAAGATGCGGTAGGAGAGTGCCTTCGGTTTATTCTTCTCCTACACAAATTGTATGGATAGATGTTCAACATTGCTTTTCTAAGTTCATAATGCATTGAACACTACAAATGAATATCTATTTGATGTTCTAATAGGTAATCCCTCTTATACTTAATATCGTTCACCAAGACATACGAGCTCAGAGGTTGTACTTTTGTGGAAATCTATAGTGTCTTGTTGGAAATGGTAGTGCGATATCTTAAGTGAAAATGTTCTAAGAAAGGTAATTGTTAACTCTAGATGAATTATGAAATATGGGTTTCTTTAAGGCCCATTGGATCGCAACTATTAAGGTATGATATCAGCGTTCTAGATTCATTTTGCGCTGGCTATGATGTCAGGTAAAAATATATGCAGCGTATGGTATGAGAGCTCTCAAATGGGTCGGTAATGACCGGGGTGATATCATATTTGGTTCTATCCACCACCAACTGGGTTGCGATAGGCCGATCTTAATTCATAGAGGTTTCGAAGATGTCGATCCTCAGTGTATCCCTCTAGAGATGCACTGTACGGGTGGTAGTCTCTTAACTCGCTATTTATTAGCAATCCAAATCTCTAGTAAGTTCCTTCAAACTTAGTTGTAATCATATTATCCCATCAAATTTAACAAATGTAACAATTTTTTCTCTTTAATATGTTTATTTGAAAGGTTTTAAAAAGAATGACATAAAAATATAATATTACTTGATTTCGCATAGAATGAGTTGGTTATCATAAGAAAAAAAAACTTTTCCATGTTTATATGTGGCATGGCCCAATGAGATACCCTTTGTTTTCCAAACATTTGTATTTTGAGTTTCTCACACCAGTCCCATGACTGACCCAAAGTTTATTTTCTTTCCTTTAAACATTGGGTGCGCTATGTTTTTAGGTAGCTTAGTAGCCAGGTTTTTCTAGATCATTTCGGAAGAGCTTGGAGCATGGAGTTAGAAGATTCTTTTGAAGATTGTTATTCATTTCAACCACACTCATGTACTATTATATTCCACCTTTATAGGGACTGATATTTATAAATGTCCACGTTAATGTTAAGCTGAACTCTAAAAAATGTATTTAAAATTTTCCGCTGTAAATATTATAAGTTGAAATAATATAGGTTATTCCATTCATGTAAGATTATGTTTTGTCATTAATTTCTTTATACCCTTAGTGGTCAGGTTTTGCGACAATTGAATTTACAACACGTGGATATATAGGATATATTAGTGTCAACTTCAAGGTTGAAAATCCCTTCATCACATTAAAAATATACAATTTTGTGATATATTTACAAATAACCATTTCAAGGAGTTAAAACACAAGGGATTTAGAGTGAACTTATAACGACCTTTCCCTACAAACTTCCATTCACAAACAGTCACACCAAACATGTAAATAAAAAGTCTAGGCTAGGATACACGTCTTAGAGGGTACTAGAACTGATTACACTACATATGAAGTTATTACTTGCTTTCTAAAGCAAGGGGGTCTAAAAGTGATAACTTGCATTAGTTCATTACTTTAACTTTATATTAAAGAAGACTACATTTACGCACACATTATATACTATTTAATGAAATAAACTCATGTTTAAAGATTGGTAACAACCAAGGACAAGCGCTAGAAAACTAGAGCTACTTCCTTCCATCACCAAACAACCAAAGGTCCAAATTTTAACCTATATGCTCTTGACCACATGCCTTTTCACTTTATTGCTCACAGCTTAGCTTAGGCACCAGTTTTTTTAACTTCTTTCAATATTCTTTTCCATGTTGGCATGATGGTCTAAGGTGTTTACTAAAGTTTGGCAGGATTTAGAGTTCATTTAATATGATTTGAGAAAGTTAAAGTGAAGAGGATAAAGACATTTTTGTTCATTACTCAATAGGTAAATTTTGTGACCCTTTAGAGTGATTAAATAAATTTTATAAGAGGAAGCTGTCACCTCCTAAACCTTCTTGGCCAGCCGTAAATGATGCTCCCCTTCACATTGCCTACTTTCCGCCTTATACACGAAAACAAGTGCCCTGTTCACCAAAATATCTTCTCCTCTAACCCACTTGTTAATTTTCACTAATCGCCATTGGTTAACCGTAAGATACAAAATATTTTTAGTTTCTAGTTAATAACACATTAATATTCTAAGGAGGCATAACAAGTTCAAACAAATTCTATCAAGTAAAAGTTCATTTATCCGTAAAATGAGTTTTGTTACATTATTGATATTTCTTCGAAATAATTATTTTCGTAAACATTTTTCAAAACAAGTTTACCTTTATTAGTTATTAATAAAAGGGGGACTAACAAGATTATAAGATCATTTTGCTCACATTAGATCTAAAGAATTTTTTTTAATAATTTAGATATTTAAGTACAAAGTGTTAGAAATTCCAGGTCATTACGCAAGCATATAGCAATTTGAATGGAAAAACCGCATAGCAAAGTCCGATTAAGTGACAAGCACACAAGTCTGGTCAGACTAGAACATAGTTGGTCCTATAGTTTCTTTTTAAGGGATTTTGAGGTGTTACTATTATTTTCCATGCAGAGAATGATAAGAAAATAGTACTGCTCTAGGAGATTGACAAACATACATTAATGCTCCTACATTTTATTTGGTACTCGATCTTTATAACATTATGTCCCTATAACTTGCACCGATACATAATGACCTTAACGGATCATGGTGTAATATGATGACTGTTCCTATTTTACTAGACTAGTAGACCTATGGCATCTGAAGCAGTATAAACACATAGTAAGAATTTTAAACTAAAGATGTCAAACATTGATAAGACAGTTAAGAACAGAACAAGAAGGTGATGTTATGACTTGAGGCACGACCTCCGTAGTTAAGCCGTTATGCTGGACAACTAACCTTATGGTCACATAGCATATAGTCCTCAAGTATATAACAAAATAGTAAGCACACAACAAATTGACCCCTTGGCTCTATGATATAAGAGTGTTATGTACTTTCAAATTATAACCAAACGAATATCATACGAGTGTCCTGTACCCTTCAATATTACTCAAGTATTTACTAGTTTTATTAAACTCTGCTCAAAAAAATATGTTCTATATAAAGTGCCATAGGAGAAAATGACAAAGTGTTAGTGAAATTGTAACAATCCACCCATTGTAATACCTTGAATCAACATCGAATCACAATGTCCGACTCCCGAATACCACAAAAGATAGTTTGTTAGGATAAAATTAAAATAAAACGTCATAACAAGGCATATCAATAGAATCTCATAGTGGAATGATAACATATAATATACCGAATATACATGAATAGAACTGGATAAAATATGTAAAGACCTATTTTTCTGTACCCTTTGAATCAACAATAAACCATATATGTCTAACTTAAATTGCACGAAACGACGGATCGTTAAGGGTAGAAAGGAAAATAAAGATAGAACGAAACATAAAATAGAATCTTACATGAATGGAATAACATATATTATTCAACAATAATCTTTACAACGGAAAATTAAAAAAGAACATATATCAGAGTCTAACCTAGATTCAACCTAGGAAGTTATAAACATCTATCCTTACAAATGCTGACAAACAACAAACAAAAATAAAATATGTAGCAGATAACAAAATACCTCCATACGATGATGAATATCTCTAGCTCTCCTTTGGAAACACCAACCGTCTTCAACTAAACCTGAAACTACTTGGATCTGACCAGAGTATTAAAAATACCCGAATCAGGCTTAATAAATCAGAGTGAGATACTTGAAATTTTAAATGTATAGCTCATGATGATGTTATCAAAACCTTCGAAAAGAAGGGTGTTTCATAAGACCATGCCCACACATAAATACGGACGGTTTTGATAATCAAAACACTTTTATTTCAAAAATAATTTGATATTATCTTTAATGACATTCTTTTGGAAAACATCTTTCAAATAAACTTATTCAAATAGGGTATCAATATCCGAACTAAGTCTAAGGGAATATATCCGGACTAGGTCAAATGGAATATACCGAACGGAATATATGATACCAAAAGAGGTAGTTGAAATGTTTGCAAGTCATTATAGCTATTTTAGGACTACAATCAAAACCATAAATCTTGTATTGGAGTTCGATTTCCAACATGATAGGGAACTAGTGGCATTTCTCTAATCTAACAACAATAGTCCCTGGTAACCATTACGCTTTTCTTAAGCAAGCTACTTGGAACTATACTTGCTATACTATTACTAATAACCGGTAGTTCCCTACTTTTCTCAAGCTAACAATGTAACGACCCGGATTTTTTGAGCATTTGAAATTGGAATATTCAATTGATTTTAAATATTTCAAAGTTAAGTTTTAACTTGAATTCAAATATCACCATTTATTGGATAATTTAATGATTAAATTAAATAATTTAAAGTTGGGTAAAATGTTGAATCTTCAGTTTTAAGCTTGTTAAAATAATTTGAAGGCTTGTACATTTTATATTTATAGTTCTGAAGATAATAAAAGCTTTTAATTTGAAATTGGAAGTGATTCGTTCGGTTTTAAAAATATATCGTTTAAATTGATATTTAAAAATAGCCTTCCGAGGCACAGTCTCGGAATTCGACGAAACCAGTTCCATTAGATCCAGAATAGTGTATTATTATCGAATTTCAATTTTTATAGTGTTTGGAGTTATTGTGTGAGTGTACGACATATAAACGCCCCGAAATTTATATCGAAAATTTACTTTAATAACTGGTTCAAAAAGCTATCTTCTCCATACGATCGAATTAGGACACGAAACCTTTTCCATTGTGTTCGGAATAGTGGTATACATTTTAATTGCCCAGTGGCATGTCAAGATAGGAGACCAAAATTCTAAGTTGCTAGAACGAGATATTTTGAGAATTAAATAAAATGTTATTTAATTAAATCAAGGTCAAATTAAAATCAGGTCAAGCCGTAATATGTCTCGTTCCCTTCTTAAACACGCTTCCCCTCTTTAATATTTACAGCCGAACCCTTCTCCTTTTCAAATCAGAATCTAAAAAAAATGGCCGAGCATTCAAATAGAATCGAGGCCGAGTTTTTAATAATCATGCTAAATTCGTTCGTAATCGAAATCAAGGAAGGGGGAACTCGCGATGGAGATGGCGGCCGTAGCTGAGTGTAGGTCTCGTGCTCGAGACGAAGGGGCGTTGGTTCGATTTTTAGAGTACGGCGATGCTGAGGCTTCGACGGAGAAGTGCGAACGAGCTCGTGCGCGTGGGAGATTTTGGCATCGTGTCGAGGAGGTTAAGGTGAAGTCGCGGCGGTGGTGACTGTGAAGACAGAGGAATCGTGAGCCCTAATCGCATTTCCCTATGCCTAGTTCAAACGCGAGGCGCACTGAGATGGAGTCTACTGTGTCGACGGCTAGGGTTTGTTCGATTTGGTCAGTGAGGTCTAGAATCATGAAAAAAAAGTCAAGATGGGATGGATTGCATAACAAAAATCAAACGTGAGTTAATCTCACTCATCTGGTTTAATTTAAATTTAAATGGTTAAATTTAAATAATTGGTTGAATGGTTGAATTGATTGATGTGCTATATTTTAGTATATAATACATCTTGGTTTGATTGATTTCCCGCATTACATAGCGGATGAGACCCTATGCGCCGCATAATAGCAGATGATGCTATATTAATACCATATACCGCGATATTCCACCTCGAAGTGGAATTGGTATTTTATATTGTGCTAACATCTGTGGATGCAGGGAAATAGGTTGGAGAGATCCAACTAGATTCCTCAAAATTATCTAGATTATTCTAATAATCCTATGTTATGATTATTTTCTATTCTAGGTTGAATTATATTGATAATTGAAAATGTTGGATGTTATGGGTTGATTTAATATATTTCGGTACTAAGTTATCAAAATATATAGAATTGGATTTTTGGAAAGAAAATAAAGAAGAGAATTTATAAGTAAAAATAATTATAGAGAAGTTGACTGAATTTAAGAAAGAATTGGAAAAGAATAAAGGTGATTTTAAAATTCTAATAAATAAATTTCGAGTATGGAATGGGGATTTTGAATAAACAGAGAAAAAAAAGAATTTTTAACCTTAAGTGACATTATTTAAAGGAATAAAGAATTTATTTTAAAATCCAAGTTTTAAATTTATTGAAATAGATAAAGAAGTATTTTTGTTCCAAATGAAGTAAATTGGAAATCAATTTGGAGATTGATTTAATTGTGTAAAACCGAGATTATTAAATGAGAAAATCTGTTTAAAAATAAATAGTGATTTATTTTTAAAGGATGCGAAGAGAAGTATATTTCCCTGGATAGCCAAGTACGTTTTCAAAGTAATTTTTTTAAATATAAGTTAAAGCTTTAATGTTGTTTTAAAAAGCATGTTCTAGAAAATTTATTATTTCTAAATGTTTAATTTCTAAAAATAGGTATTTTTTAAATCTATTATCGTAGTAATTATTTAAGGTGGCTTGGTATTTTGTTTTTAAAAGAGAAAATCTAGTTTTATATTTTATAAAGTAACCTTATTTTAAATATTCCTAAAGTATTTATATATATATATATTTAATAAAGTATTGAAGTAGTTTTCAATTTAAATGTTGAAGTATATTTTATAAATAAGTGTTTTAAATTATTTTAAAATCTAATGCTTTGTACTTGGTATTTCAGTGGAAATAAATATTTGGGAATTTGTTCGTTAAGAAAATGTGATTTGGAAACTGTTTTCAAAGGATTGAAAAAAGAAATGTATCTTGTGAAGATATTTTGAGATTTATAAATAATTTGGAGAAATTATGTATGTTGATGGATGTTTGTGAATGTTATTTGATAGTTACATAGCCGACTATCAATATTGGCCAATGCGCTGATCGCTTCGAAGAGACCGGGATCAGGATTAATTTCTCGAAAGCCACTTCGATCAGGTTTGTACGTTTTCATGGAAAAATGAGTTCGGAAGTCGAAGATGGAGCAGTGAAGTGCAAGGGCTAGTCGCTACTAATCCTGAGGATATTTCCAAAATGGATGTAGTAGGAGTAGTGCCTTCGGTTTCGTTCGAACCCGGGACGGACTTGTATGGATGAATGCTTTCAGGACATCGTCAGGTAGACGATGAGCATTCTAAGTAAAACATCCTAAAAGGTAATGCTTAGCCTCAAGCCTCATCAACCGAGAATGACTGAAAATCAGGGGTTATGCAGCAAGGCTAGGTGGGTAGCACCCACTTCAGGGTGAGGTCATCCCTGTCTAGATGTCCCTTTTTATTCGGGCTTAGTGGTGCGGTTGCTGATCCCAACCATGTGGTGATCTTACTCAGGATTATCCAGTAAGGGATAGTCCTGGCCTTGTGTTGCAGGGGATTGGGGGTAATCCGCGGTATGCTGATCTAGACCAGGTACCGTGATAGGTGGTACCCCAGTGCCTAGTCATTAGTTGGAAATCCATTCTCCCTACGTGCCTTTTACGAGTTTTGTTTGTATTACCCACTTTGTGGCTAGTAGCTGGAATTTAAAAGATGTAACAATTTCAGCTATTTTAATAAGTATTTCTAAATAGACCATATTATAATATCAGAGGATTTTAATAAAAAGTGTTTTAGCTATCGTAAGGTAAAAACCCGACATGTTTATTTGTGGCGTGGTCTTACGAGATGCTTTTGATTTTCAAAGGATTTTTGAAACTTTAATAATAAATTTGGGTGTGATTTACTCACGCTGGTATTCCAGACTGACTTGGGTGTTATTTAACTGTAATGCTCGGGTTAGCCCGAGTATTATAGAATACAGGATATGATGTTGTGGAGCTCAGGAGACGAGTTGGATGACGGTACGTACTTCCGTACTTGTTTTACATATTCCGCTATGTTGTCTGGCTGTTTACTCAGTTGTGTGAGGACAGGTTATGATTACTGTCTAATTGTGTGTTATGTGATTGATGTACTCTGATGATGTAATGTATAAACAGATATATTTGTTTTTGTGTAAAGATCATTTATTATCTATTATATTTTATTCCGCTGCGATGGTTAGATTCTGACGTTGTTTTCTATTTTTCTTCTTCTACCTCTTCTTCTTTAACCCAAATGGTGTGATTGATGTAGAATAGTGTTGACTCAAGGGGTACAGATTTGTGGGTCGTTACATTTGGTATCAGAGCATAGGTTGGTGATAACCTTGGCTCTGGTGGGAATTACTCGTTAAATAGAGTCTGTAGTATTGAGTTCGAGTGTATTAATAGAGATGAGCACGTATTTGTTAGTGAATAAAAATTTGTTTTATATTGTGTTGATTTGTCAATTGAGTGTTTATGGATTATGGTCGATATGTGGGACGCCATGTTATCGATAGGCATTTCTAAACTCTTAAACAAGATAAACCGACACAGTATTGTTTTGAATAGGGTAAATGAAATAATTTTACCCAAAATTATTTTTGTACATAAAGGAAATGATTTTTCATAAATTGTTATAGTTATATATGGATGCTCGGTTGTAGAAAGTGATAATATTGAATTATTATCATTGTATGAGAATTGAATAAAAAATTGGAATAGTAACCAAAAATGAAGGAATAAATTAATAACAAATGGAATTTGTAAATGTGATTTATAATTGATTAAGATATTGAAACCATAATTAAAAACTAAGAAATAAATTCATATACAAATGAGATTTCTCAATGTGAACTATAAATGTGAATTATAGTGTGATTAATAATTAAAATAAGATAAACTTCCAAAGTAATGTTGGAATATAAATTTAAAGGATTTGGAATTTGAAGATTTGAAAATTTAAATTCCCTTGAATTTGAAAATGATTCCCAAAAAGTTGGGAAAAATAATATATATATGATAAATATTTTTGAATCAGATTTGAAATCTAGAGAGATTTGGAATCTAAAAATATTTGAAGGGTTTTAAAAGAGATAAAAGCATTGAACTCTTTTCGGTCGCTGGAAAATAATTTCGATGATGATCGCGACATCATCGGTGTTCATTTTCGAGTTTCCAAGAGGGGGATTGCTACTGGATGTTTTGGATTAATGTTTGTTTGTGAAATTTGGTTTGATTTTGAAATTACAAAAGAATAGTTTGGCTTAGATATATATGTTTTCAAATTTGAATTTGTAACCTTTTTAGTAATGAGTTTAAACGTGTAAGAAAAAGGGAATTGAAACTGAATATTGAACTTAAGTTTGAATGAAAAAAAAATAGTCAAGTTGGACTAAATAAAACAAAGTTTTGAGATTAAAATTAGTAAGTAACTGATTGATTTATATGGCATGCAAATGACATGAAGTTTGAATATTGGATGATATTTGATTTAAAATTATGTAAAATTAAGTGCAGACTTAGTTCAAATGGACTAAAAATAATTAATGTTTAGAAATTAAATTTATTAGTTGAAAATGAACGAATATTAGTAAGTGAGAAGCTTATAAAAATTTAAAAGGGGAATAAAAAATCCGGAATAAAAGTATTGGTATATAGACTAAAATTATGTGTCAAGAAGACATGTTGTATTATTACTTAAATATAAACCATGAGTGAACCACAAGAATTGCAATAATTTATAAGTATAAAGCGGCTAGGTTCGATTTTCTTACAAGAGTTTCAAACAAAAACGGTAAAAAAAATAAACTACATTTATACAGAAACCATAAAAGAAATAATTAGGTAATAAATATATTATTTTATTTTGAAGTATATTTTCTAATAATAAGTGAGTGTCCTTTCAAAAAAAAATATGATCTGAAGTGTGTTTTTATTTTATTGCTTATGTTTTCATGTGAATCTCTCTTCCTCTTTTATAGATATTCCAACATGGATTCAGTCATTTGATAAAATTGATTTACGTTGAACATGCTTTTTTCCATAAAACTGAATCTGAGTTAACTGAAATAAGAATCTATTTTGCATTTAGTTTCTGTATCCAAGATTCAATTATTGGGCAACATTCACAGTTATTAATATAAATTTTTTTTGTTTTTTTGGTAAAAACATGATTTTATCATTTTTCTAACTAAACCGGAATTTCATTTAAATTATGTTTTGATCCCCATGGAAATCAGGACAGGGTCATCAAAATTCTGATGTAATGGACGGATTTTGAGCCATAGTCTCTAGTATACTCCAAAAGTAAAACATGGATAGCTTAATAGAAGTTAACGTTGACCCTATACACGCTTATCATTTTCTAGGTTGTTTCTCTGCCTTCTTTCTGAAATTTAAAAAAAAATGCACGATCTCACATTATCTAGGGCTCATTTCTACTCAAGGAGTGATTCAGTAAATGATTGGAATAATTTTTATTTAGTTTCCATAATAATAAAATAAGGGTGTTTGTGCTACAAAATTTTAAGTTCTGTGGCTGAGAACCTAACTTACTTCAACGTGTAGTCAGATTATATGTTGAGTTGAAAGATGCTCAACTACTTACACTCTAATTCAAAGTATAGCACAGTGTAAACATTTTGAATCAATTTAAATGGTTATAAAGCTTAAGTAATTATTTATTCACATTAATATTGTAGAATTTCATAAGAAAATGGGTCGTTCAATGTAAACGGGATTAGATAAAATCCTATGAATTATTAGAAGTGAAATAGGATGATTTTGAAATCAGTTGGAATGAATATGAGTTTGTTTTGCTTAGAATGAATTAGATATAAGCGTGTAAGTTGTGAATCACTTAAACTGAATGGAATGGTTTGTAAGCAATTGTAATAAGTGTCGGAACCTTATATGAGCTTATGGAAATTATATAACGTGCATTATATGTGAAATTTATGTGTTAGCTATTGAAAGTAAGTGAAATGTTAATAAATTGCATATATTTAGTACTTACATGTTTGAATTGAGTAAGTACAGGTGTTGGGAAGCCGTTTGGCTGGATTTGATCGCGTAGAATGCTAAAATAATAAGCCGCTTTCTTAAAAATGCTAAATAATGGTACGCCTATGCAATAAAAATAGGAAATATGAACTGTTTTTGTTTTTCCGACCGGGAGGGTCGATGTATATATATTTATATCTTTTGTCAAATTGCAAAAGCTCCTCCGTACAAAGGAGACTCTGCCAAAAATTTTCGAAAATTTTAGGTGTTAGAAAAAGTTTTGTTAGCGAAAAAACGATTTCAAATTGGAAATTGAAATAAATTAGTGGATGAAACTAATTTAAAATAATGATATGAATCAGTTATAAATGGAAGATAAAATTCAATATTCAGTGTTGAAGATAAAATTGAATTCATATGGAAATGGGAGAACCGATTTGAATAGAAGTATATATAAACTAAAATGGTGTGGTGAAAATAAATAAAGAAGCATATTAAATGCTAATACTAAACTTAAGAAAGGAATGGTGAATTCTTAATTGGAAATTGATATTACAAATATATTCTAAGTTAATATTTGAATGAATAAATATTGACATTTTGTAAGGAAGTCGATAAAATGTTTTGAATGTTGTGATTGGATATTATTGCTATGTTGGATATACAGGTATTATGAGGGAAAAGAAAAATGGGTTTTGATTTCAGAAGATAAATTTGAATTGCTCGACAAAAAGGTATGTGTTTAAATTTCTGTATGAAATTTGATTGGGTTTTGATCTAGCCCCTTGGCTTTTGTTTTCTTTTGAAATTTGGGAGCCCGTAGAGGCATTTTGTAGTTGTACCGAGCTAGCCGCGCAAAGGAGCCGCTGGCGAAATTTTTCGAAAATTTAGGGAGTTTGAAAAATTTTGAGAAAATTTTGATAAATCAAAAAATTGGTTTTAAATTAAGATTTGAATGATTTTGCAAATAGTATTGTCTGAAACTATGGGAGAGTTTAGGAAGTTAGTAAGAATGATAATGGGTCTTTCAAAAAAAGATAGTTGGTAGGATGTTGAATTGTTGGTTTTGGGAAAAAGGTAAACGGGTATTGGACCATTCTTCCTAACTGGTAATTTCGGAGACGAAATTCTTTTAAGGGGGAAGGAATGTGACGACCCAGAATTTTTGAGCATTTGAAATTGGAATATTTAATTGATTTTAAATATTTCAAAGTTAATTTTTAACTTGAATTCAAACATTACCATTTATTGGGTAATTTAATGATTAAATTAAATAATTTAAAGTTGGGTAAAATGTTGAATCTTCAGTTTTAAGCTTGTTAAAATAATTTGAAGGCTTGTACATTTTATATTGATAGTTCTGAAGATAATAAATGTTTTAAATTGAAATTGAAGTGATTCGTTCGGTTTTATAAATATATCGTTTAAATTGATATTTAAAAATAGCCTTCCGAGGCATAGTCTTGGAATTCGACGAAACCAGTTCCATTAGATCCGGAATAGTGTATTATTATCGGATTTCAATTTTTGTAGTGTTTGGAGTTGTTGTATGAGCGTACGACATATAAATGCGTCGAAATTTATATCAAAAATTTACTTTAATAACTGGTTAAAAAACCTATCTTCTCCATAAGATCGAATTAGGATACGAAACCTTTTCCATTGTATTCGGAATAGGGGTATAACATTTTAAACGCCTAGTGGCATGTCAAGAAAGGAGACCAAAATTCTAAGTTGCTAGAATGGGATATTTTGAGAATTAAATAAAAAATTATTTAATCAAATCAAGGTCAAATTAAAATCAGGTAAAGCCATAATATGTCTCGTTCCCTTCTTAAACACGCTTCCCCTCTTTATATTTACAGCCGAACCCTTCTCCTTTTCAAATCAGAATCTAAAAAGAATAAATGGCCGAGCATTCAAATAGAATCGAGGTCGAGTTTTTAAAAATCATGCTAAATTCGTTCGTAATCGAAAACGAGGAAGGGGAAATCGCAATGGTGATGGTGGCCGTAGTTGAGTGTAGGTCTCGTGCTCGAGACGAAGGGGTGTTGGTTCGATTTTCAGAGTATGGCGATGTTGAGGCTTCGGCGGTGAAGCATGAACGAGCTCGCGCGCGTGGGAGATTTCGGCATCGCGTCGAGGAGGTTAAAGTGAAGTCGCGGCGGTGGTGACTACGAAGACAGAGGAATCGTGAGCCCTAATCACGTTTGCCTGTGCCTAGTTCGATCGCGAGGCGCACTGAGATGGAGTCTATCGTGTCGACGGCTAGGGTTTGTTCGATTTGGTCAATGAGGTCTAGAATCATGGAAAACAAGTCGAGATGGGATGGATTGCAAAACAAAAATCAAAGATGAGTTAATCTCACTCATCTGGTTTAATTTAAATTTAAATGGTTAAATTTAAATAATTGGTTGAATGGTTGAATTGATTGATGTGCTATATGTTAGTATATAATGCATCTTGGAATGATTGATTTCCCGCATTATATAGCGGATGAGACATTATGCGTTGCATAATAGCGGATGATGCTATATTAATCCTATATACCGCGATATTCCACCTCGAAGTGGAATTGGTATTTTATATTGTGCTAACGTCTGTGGATGCAGGGAAACAGGTTGGAGGGATCCAACTGGATTCTTCAAAATTATCTACATTATTCTAATAATCCTATGTTATGATTATTTGCTATTCTGGGTTGAATTATGTTGATAATTGAAAATGTTGGATGATATGGATTGATTTAATATATTTCGGTACTAAATTATCAAAATATATAGAATCTGATTTTTGGAAAGAAAACAAAGAAGAGAATTTATAAGTAAAAATAATTATAGAGAAGTTGACTGAATTTAAGAATGAATTGGAAAAGAATAAAAGTGATTTTAAAATTCTAATAAATAAATTTCGAGTATGGAAAGGGAATTTTGAATAAACAGAGAAATAAAGAATTTTAAACCTTAAGTGACATTATTTAAAGGAATAAAGAATCTATTTTAAAATCCAAGTTTTAAATTTATTGAAATAGATAAAGAAGGAATTTATTTCCAAATGAAGTAAATTGGAAATCAATTTGGAGATTGATTCAATTGTGTAAAACCGAGATTATTAAATGAGAAAATTGGTTTAAAAATAAACATTGATTTATTTTTAAAGGATGCGAAGAGAAGTATATTTCCCTGGATAGCCAAGTACGTTTTCAAAGTAAATTTTTTAAATATAAGTTAAAGCTTTAATGTTGTTTTAAAAAGCATGTTCTAGAAAATTTATTATTTCTAAATGTTTAAATTCTAAAAATAGGTATTCTTCAAATCTATTATCGTAGTAATTATTTGAGGTGGCTTGGTATTTTGTTTTTAAAAGAGAAAATCTAGTTTTATATTTTATAAAGTAACCTTATTTTAAATATTCCTAAAGTATTTATATATATATTTAATAAAGTATTGAAGTAGTTTTCATTTTAAATGTTGAAGTATATTTTATAAATAAGTGTTTTAAATTATTTTAAAATCTAATGCTTTGTACTTGGTATTTCAGTGGAAATAAATATTTGGGAATTTGTTCCATAAGAAAATGTGATTTGGAAACTATTGTCAAAGGATTGAAAAAAGAAATGTATCTTGTGAAGATATTTTGAGATTTATAAATAATTTGGAGAAATTATGTATGTTGATGGATGTTTGTGAATGTTATTTGATAGTTACATAGCCGACTATCAATATTGGCCAATGCGCTGATCGCTTCGAAGAGACCGGGATCAGGATTAATTTCTCGAAAGCCACTTCGATCAGGTTTGTACATTTTCGTGGAAAAATGAGTTCGGAAGTCGAAGATGGAGTAGTAAAGTGAAAGGACTAGTCGCTACTAATCATGAGGATGTTTCCAAAATGGATGTAAGAGGAGTAGTGCCTTCGGTTCCGTTCGAACCTGGGACGGACTTGTATGGATGAATGCTTTCAAGACATCGTCAGGTGGACGATGAGCATTCTAAGTGAAACGTTCTAAAAGGTAACGCTTAGCCTCAAGCCTCATCAACCGGGAATGACTGAAAATTAGGGGTTATGCAGCAAGGCTAGGTGGGTAGCACCCACTTCAGGGTGAGGTCATCCCTGTCTAGATGCCCTTTTTATTTCGGCTTATTGGTGCGGTTGGTGATCCCAACGGTGGGGTGATCTTACTCGGGATTATCAAGTAAGGGATAGTCCCGACCTTGTGTTGCAGGGGATTGGGAGTAATCCTCGGTATGCTGATCTAGACCTGGTACCATGATAGGTGGTACCCCAGTGCCTAGTCATTAGTTGGAAATCCATTCTCCCTACGTGCCTTTTACGAGTTTTGTTTGTATTACCCACTTTGTGGCTAGTAGTTGGAATTTAATAGATGTAAGAATTTCGGCTATTTTAATAAGTATTTGTAAATAGACCCTATTATAATATCAGAGGATTTTAATAAAAAGTGTTTTAGCTATCGTAAGGTAAAAACCCGACATGTTTACTTGTGGCGTGGTCTTACGAGATGCTTTTGATTTTCAAAGGATTTTTGAAACTTTAGTAATCAATTTGGGTGTGGTTTTCTCACGCTGGTATTCCAGACTGACTCGGGTGTTATTTAATTGCAATGCTCGGGTCAGACCGAGTATTATAGAATACAGGATATGAAGCTGTGGAGCTCAGGAGACGAGCTGGATGACGATACGTACTTCCGTACTTCTTTTATATATTCCGCTGTGTTGGTTAGCTGTGTACTCAGTTGTGTAAGGACAAGTTATGATTACTGTCTAATTGTGTGTTATGTGATTGATGTACTCTGATGATGTAATGTATAAACAGATATATTTGTTTTTGTGTAAAGTTCATTTATTATTTATTATATTTTATTCCGCTGTGATGGTTAGATTCTGATGTTTTTTTCTATTTTTCTTCTTCTACCTCTTCTTCTTTAACCCAAATGGTTCGTATTTTCGTTCATCTTTGGTTGGTTGTTGTAGAATAGTGTTGACTCAAGGGGTATGGATTTGCGGGTCGTTACAAACAACTTCATCACAATAAATGGGGTAATAAATTCCTTGAGGGTCACTTCTCCCCAATAGGTCTAAAGTATTGGGCACCACCATACATACTTACTTATCCCGAATTTGTGTCCGTCGAACCACAAAGTATCCCATATCATCATTAGGATGTGAGGCTAGTGGGGCTATGCACATACTATCCACAAAGCCACGCTTTTCTTTTCCCAAACCCACGCTTTACTTTTCACAAAGCACAATCCACTTAGAATGCCACATTGTCATTCCTTCGATCAACATTTGACTTTTACAAACATACAACCTCTGAGTTCATATGCCTCTGAGAAAGGTGTTAAGCTAAGAGAAGTTGCCTTCTCCGACACCACAGAGGTATGTTGGTAAAAGTTAACGTTTGTGATCTTAGCAACACAATGAAAAATATTCATCCAAACAAGTTCATTCTGGGACTGAATGAAACGAAGGCACTTTCCATGGCCATTATTAGGCGGGAAGCCCTTGCAATCCGAAGATTTCAATCATGACAGGACCACCGCTGTAATAAATGTCTCTATATTGGGAGCTACCCAGAGAATGTCAACAAGTTGTCCTCTATTATGAAGATCTTCGGTCTTCAATAATCGTTATCTTCAATATTTCTTCACTTTCGAACGTACACATTGGTTTAAAGTGGTTTTTGGATAGGAATCACCCAAGTCAGACCCGGTTCATTCGAATCCAATCATTAATAAAAAGATGTCAAGTTCATATGTGATTATCAATCATCAATCAATTACTTGATCTTTTGTTAAATCCAGTATCTTTCTTAGATATAATCTTTTCAATTTATCCCATTTTCTTTCCAAGAGCATATGGAATTATTAAGCCCCATTTATCAAATTATTTGGTCGATTTATACCTCGCTTTTTAACTTGGAATAATTCCAAATCATTTCATCTTTTTCTTACGAAAACATTTCCAACTTATTTATTAAATCTTAATCAAAGATTTCTTTCTTAACTCCAAATCATATTCTTGCAAATTGATGATTTTCATAATAGAGCACTACTACCACCCTGGATATGATGAATTTTACCTCGAGGGACTAGTGGTAAGTAGTCCTATATCATGAAGATCTTTTATCTTCAATAGGTTTTATTTCAAAAAAAATAGTTTTAAGGGTTTTAAATCTTTCATGTAACACTTCCTCTTTAGTCTTAGGAAATACCGAGTCATCTTATCTAAATCTTTGTTTAAACCTTTAGTAAAGATTTTCTATTTCCAATTCCTAATTTAAATGGGTTAAAATGATGTTATGCAAAACATCATTACAATAAACCCAAAACCCTCTTATTTAAATTCTTGTTTAACTTATGGAAAACTCTTTACTTTTTTACTTTGATAAAATCTTAATATGATCTATTAGAGCATCCAAGATTCCTTTAAATCTGTTCCACACCTTTTCTAAAAGTTAAAACGAAGGCTAGGTTAGTTAGGCGTACTGGTTGCTCCATCCTTAACCTTAGTCTCACACCTTGTTTTACTGTTTAGATCTCACAAGTGGAACAAATGCACTAGTCATTTTTGCATACTCAGTTATTAATCTTTATTTTAGAAATGATTCATTAAACTTCCAAATCATTATTTAAAACACTTAATTATTCTTTTAAAATATCTATAAAAGATATGAAGAAGGATTGTCAAGTATAAATCCATAATTCATTAGTTATTAAAAAGCGTTGCAAAAAGCTGTATTCTTCAAAACGACTTTTATATCATTTAGAAATCCATCCTTTCTACTTAAATTACCTTTAAAATATTTTAATTTTTTTATAATAACTTCGTATTTTTAAAATATTTAAAATATGGTCACTTTCCTGCAAAAGCGCGATTTTTTTGGAAAATTGTTTTGGACATATTTTAAAATCTACAGGATGAAATCTTGATTTTCTTTCTTTATTGGAAAAATATGGATAAAATAGTCCAGAAAATTCTTATCCTGACGGACTCCGAGCTATACTTCACTTTGTACATTTATTAAAAAAATTCGGCATGAAATCGTGAATTACAGTTTCGCGAAGCGCCTAGTTTTGACTTATTTTTTCAATTTCTTTCCAAACTTCATTGAAACACTTTTAAATATTTATAAAACATTTAAAAATCATTTTAAATAATATTTCCATTTTTCAAACTCATTTTTCATTTCAATTCATGTTATAATACTGTATTATTATTATATCATTTTCGACCTTTTTTAAATCATTTAAAGGCTAAATCACTCCATACACATAGTGTTATGGATTTAATTTCACTTAAATTAAATTTGGTTAATTAATAACCATTTCTCTTATTATTATCAAACCAAGTTATCAACCATTTCACAACCATATAACCAACCATGTTATCGTCCAATATCAACCAATATTCAACATATTAATTTCTAATTTAACATGTGTATTACCAATTTAACCTTTATTAAAATAATAAGATTTAAGTACTCCCGATTACTTCCAGTCCACCAAACTTTTTTGTAGATTCCTGAGTCGATTCCGGCATCACTTCTTCTCTTTTTCTCACTCCGGAGCTTCCGATCTCCTGCATTTCTTACTTAGTGTGCTGGACCTTGCTTATGGAGGGAAGAGGCTTGGTTAGGGGTGGTGATGGAGGGGGAGGCCATGAGTTTTAGAGTGTAAGAGAGGTGGTTTGCGCTTGATTTT
The DNA here is from genome assembly GCA_030765085.1 of Allium cepa. NCBI lineage: Eukaryota > Viridiplantae > Streptophyta > Magnoliopsida > Asparagales > Amaryllidaceae > Allium > Allium cepa. The sequence continues at coordinate 868,461,521 of CM060937.1, read as the reverse complement.
GAAGTGGATTGATATCCTATATTTTCTTAAATAATCTTTCTCTTCTACTTTTAATATTTTTCCATTAATTCGTATGATAAGAAGCCATTAGAGAATCTTTCTCTTCGACCTTTTTAAAATCATTTACCGACTAAATCACTCTATACACATATTATTATGGATTTAATTTCCATTAAATTTAATTTGGTTAATTACTAACCATTTCTCTTATTATTCATCAAACCAAGTTATCAACCATTTCACAACCATATAATCAACCATAATATCAACCAAGTTATCATCCAAAATCAACCAATATTTAATATATTAATTTCTAATTTAACATCTATATTATCAATTTAAGTTTTATTAAAATAAAACTATGATTTGAGTACTCACGATTAGTTCCACCCCACCGAGCTTTTTTGTAGATTCTCGAACCAATTCCGGCAGCACTTCCTTCTCTTTTTCTCGCTCTTGAGCATCCAATCTCCTTCCTTTCTTCCTTAGTGCTCTCGGCCTTGCCTATGGAGGGAAGAGGCTCGGCTAGTGTGGTGATGGAGGGGGAGGCCGTGAATTGTAGGGAGGAAGAGAGGTGGTTTGCACTTGATTTTGAAGTGGATTGATGTCCTATACTTGCTTAAATAATTTTTCTTTTCTACTCTTAGTATTTCGCCATTATTTCATTTGGTGAGAAGCCATTAGAGAAGTTTTAAGAAAGGAAGAAGAAGAGAGATTTTGATGTGAGAAAGTGTAGAGCATAAGGTGGCATTTATACATGATATTTTAATTGAATTTAACTTTTTAACCTTAAGCACTTAATTTTGAGTCACAAATTTGCATTACCTTTCCAAGGCTTGATTTAGATCCTTAAGTAATGTAATTAAAGTAGAAAAATGGACAAGATATGGAGATCTGAATTTTTTACCAGACTAAAATAATTTCACTTTTTTATTTTATAAAAATGCATTAAAAATAAACTTTCTCCTTTTCCATGCATGATTTGATGGCTAAGAACATTAGCATTAATGAAGAAGAGATGTATGCTTTGATTTATGTGAGATTTTATTTAATTTTGTAAAAGTAAACTTACTTTGCCATTTTGTGCTCTATTTAACTTTAAATAATAATTAAGTTAATTAACCCTTGATTAATGTAAGAGAGATGTTTATTTCTTTGTTAATGCGTTCATAAACACTATTTATGTTGCAAAACTTTTTCACAACTTATATTGGTCAAAACGTTGATTTTCACAACTTATTTCTTTGGGTCATATTTTGACGTTTTTATTAAACTATTTATTTATGTAAACAAAACTTTAAAATAAGTTTGTTATCATATTTAATTAATTAAAACAAGTATATTTGACTTATAATATAATATAAAACAATATCAAAAGTTAACTTGCAAATATACAAAATTAATTGTTATTAATATGCGATGAAATTTGTCAATCTCTATAACATAAATATATATACAGTAATCAAACTTTTAACAACTAATTTTTTTATCATTATATAATGATTCTAAAAGCAATTATTTATCCTTTTAAACAATTATTGTATATCCAATTTTATCGGAAAATGGCTTTTGTCAATTTTGTCGATGTTGTCATAGAAGTCAAAAATCATTACTCAATTCAAAAAAAAAGTTTACCATTCGTATTTATCTTATGAAATATGATTATTTAAGTTTAAAGATTCTATATTGGAATAATTTAAATCAATTAAGTATCCAATTTCCAAAGTTGTAAAATTACAGGTCATTACGTACTTCCCCTCTTAAAAGAATTTCGTCCCCAAAATTACACCAAAACAGAAGTTTTCCTGAAACATTTATCTTTAATCTTGATTCTATAGGATATACACAGATCGTCTGTATACATTATATGATTCGATCTCCTATTCGAATTCACAACTTCTTTTCCAAACTACAATCGACCCCTCGACCTTCTAGTGTGTACTATAATCAGGCTTCTAGATCAGAAACCTTTGCTTTCCTTGCATAGCTCTCAACTGTGATAGAAAACTCAAGTTCCTAACCATAAATCCTTATCAATGTTGCCACCAAGAATCCAGTGATAAATTCATTTTCGGACCGGTGCAAACACCTCCAAGTTCCGTAAATTTTAGATACAAATTATGTGATGAAATGATCTACGTATCTTATACGTACTTATTAATATTTTCCAAAAATCTTTCCGGAAATATTTCATAAACTTCCAAATATTTTAAAAGTGAACACTTCATTCCAAAAGAAAATTATCTTTTTAAAAAAAACCATTTCTTTATTATATTCCTTTAAAATTTTTATTTCCAAATATCTTATTAAATTTGATTGGAGATAAGATAGAGAAAGTGCATCAAGAGGATATTCAAAAATGTAGTTTATAACATCATATTCATACATTCATTCCTAACCTTAGGCTGTATTACAAACTTTTTATAGATAACTACCTAGGGAATACAGCCTATCACATACTACCATCATATAGATGCTTGAACTATGATATGTACTATTTCTGGATTCCTTTTGAGGTAGACGGCGTTTTATTTTGGAGGCCTAAGTTAACCACTTTCATTTTTGGACAGTCCTTCATTAAGTGTTTCCCTTGGAAGCACCAAATACAAGTTCATTGGTGATAATCTTTGACTTCATTTCTTAGGTTCTTGCATCGGTAGTAGTCCATTGTCTTTTTTTAATCCATGTTTCCTCTTGGTTTTAGGACATTTATGTAAAAAATGTCCCGTCTCTTTATACTTAAAATAGGCTATATTTTCTCGATTAGAATTTTTGTTTTCCCTTCTCTGCTTCTTACTTTTCTTAATTTCACATATAACTACATTCTTACCGCAATAGTAATAGTTGATGTAAGTAAAGGGTGTAACGACCCGAAAATTCCGATCTCGAAAATTCCAGATAGTTTGAAAAGAAAAGAAAAGAAAGAGAAAGAAGAAAAAACAGAAACAAGACACAGAAACCTCACATTCGCAGCGGATCAAAATATAATATCACATAATAACAGTTTACAAAAGAAGAACTGTATCAATACACTTATATTTATACATCAGAGTTACAACCATTAATATTCATAGGACAGTTTTAACAACATGTCCTAATTATACAATAATATATCACAGTGGTAAATACTTCATACGTTCCAGCCATCCAGCTCGCCTCCTGAGCTTCAGAACGTCCTTACCTGAAAATCTGTAATACTCGGTCTGACCCGAGCATTACATCAAAGTAACACCCGGGTCAGACTGGAAACCAGCGTGAGTAGACCCATCTAATATGGAATAAAAAAGCATACAACTTATATAAACCCGGGGTAACTCGTATTAATTTACAACTTCACAAGTCGTTATGGACATCACTTCCATCACACATCAATTTCAAAGTACCAAAACTTAGATTAAATGGTCCAATTCATCTAAATCATTCCATTCCAGCTTATTGATTTCACATATCAATTTATAAAGAATCGAAGTGGTTTCGGGCATTTACTAGTACCCGACCCCGGTCTCTTCGAATTCAATACCATCTTAGCCCAAGTTATTCAAGTGAAATACAATTTAACCTTTAACAATACATGATGTCACTTTCTTTTGTACAGCACTTCATCATCGACCGATAACCACAAAATCAATGATTAAGACAAACATATCATATCACTAACATTTCATATCAGAAATGTAAAGCAGTCCTCATAAGAAAGTTAAATTAGTCGCCCATTACTAATTAATTCAATTTTAGTTACTTTAGTCATTTGTAATCTTGCTTTCTTAACAATAATTAATTACACATCATTAATTAATCACCTCCCCTAGTTATCCTCTCTAATTACATTCAGTAATTAGCATTTAACTAATTTACCTTCTTCATCAATCAATCTTGATTAAACACATCATTAATTAATTATTCTTAATCACCTACCTTAATAAATTAACCAATTAATTATCTTAAATTAATCACATTAATATATCTTTTTCACAATCCCTAGTTAATGATCTTCATTAAGTATTTGCAATTCTCTAATTTCTTCTCTAAGAAATTAAATTTTAAATTAACCATTATTAATTTCAAAGTAAATAAATTCTTAATTTCCAATCAATTCATCTCTAATTACTTAATTAATTAATTCTTAATTACACTTGATTGCTTAATTTATCAATCTCTAATCATTAATTAATAGCGTTGATTTTCTAATTAATGATCTTAATTTCAAATTAATTAATGCTTAAAATAATTAACTTTTAATCCTTAATCATTTATAAATCAAGTAAATTAATTACCCTTAATTAATTTCTTAATCTATCCTTTAAAATTAGTTGAATGAATTTTACTTAATTTTCTTAAATTAATCAAATTTCATTTATCAAGTTTATTTAAAATAAACTCTTTTAAAGTTTATAAATATTGAAATCCCTTTAAACCCAAAAATAATTCTGTTCTTAAATCTTAAATAAATTTTCAACTCGAAATACCCTTTGATTATTTTAGATTGAAAAGGGTTGATAAATTGTTACTACTAGATCAAATTTGAACTAAAAATTTGACTCGTAAAATCCTTCTTCAATTTTTATCAACAATACAGACGTAGCTCCTCTCGCGTGCACGATGTACTACCCAGCTCCGAGACAGGCATCCCACTGCTTCGAACATAACCCGAAGAAAACCCTATTCCTTCATCAGCAATGCCCTGAATCACAAGCACAAAGGTCTCGTGCATGTGCACGAGACGTTCACGAACTTCTGACCACCATCGACCCTACCTCTTGATCGTCGTCGACCTCCTAAATCCTCCTTACCCAATAAAGAAGACTCATCGACGCTTAAACCCAAAAACGATATTCGTCCACCACCAGAAAAGAATACCCTTCCAAGCATCGTGTCGTACTGCCACCATCGGTCACTAGCTACCACGCGCCGTTGCCAGAAACATTGCTCCGCACCCCACTACCTTATCCCCTTCCTCTGGCATCACTCAATGCAAGTTCAAAGACACGGTCACCCCACAATCAACCCAAACCAATTTACACCTTAAAACCCTAAAATCACCTCGTCGAGCCGCCTCGGCAAAAGGTAACACCTCCTCCTATTTTTCCCCCAATCACCGAACATCAATCCAACTCTAGTCCCAACCCCGTCATCCCATCAACCAATCCACCAGAAAAAGTCAAAAATACAAATTCCGTTCAACAGTCAAAATCGCGCGATTCACAAACCTAAAATTCACGATTTTATTTTTAAAAATCACTATATTAGATAGCACATCAGATTGTATACTCGAACACAATTTTTTTCGGATCGAGATTTTGATAAAATCGTGCATCTTACTGAAATTCTCATTTTCCTTAAAATATTTACCTGATATTCTTCTTGAAACTATTTTTAACACCAATACTTTGTTAATTCAAGCCTTTCTTATTCATACATTAATGCCTATACAAGATTATAAGATGAGATTATGATTTTTGTTCTGTTTTCCTGTCTGCAAGCATAAAAACAGGGATACATGTCTGGCATACATGTCTAAACTCGCACATACATAGGATATATGTAAATATATAAACATGCAGATGTAAACTTCAACATTCTCTCAACGGCTATAGATATCCAAACGTGTCACAGATTGTGATATCCCAGAAATTTTGACAATATCAATTTAATAATCTTTATATAAAATTAAATTAACATTGACAATATTGATTAATAAAATATGATTTGGTTTAATAATCAGATTAAATAAATATTTAACTTGTGATGTTTATCTTTTAAAAGCTAAAATAAATGTTTTAAATTATAATGTATATATATTTGTATATTTATTATAGTTTATCTTTGTTTTAAAATTTAATAAATAAATAAAGTTTTGTTTTTAAATCCTAATAAAATATTGAGCAATTAGGAAATTATGTTTTAAATTAATAATAAGCTTTTAAAAATCTATTTAAAAACTAGTAATTATGTGGATTGATAATATTTAAAATAAATGTAATTGTTCAAAAAAATTCCTAGCTAAATTTTTCTTTTAAATTTAAATAAAAGTTGATTTTATATCTTTTTAAATATTATTTTTTATATATGATTTAGAAATATTTTATATAAGTCTAATATATAAGATAGCATATGGCTTAAATTCATTTGATAATAAGAGTGATTTATAATCTTTTTATAAATCATAAAAAATTTCTTAAATTGTTATTTTTAAGCCATATTAGTAAATGTACTATTTTTCATAAATATAAAAGAAATTAAAATAAGTAAATAGAATCTTAATTTAAATTGAATAAATTGATTTAATTTTGATTTCAAAAGTTTAATTTGATTTGGAATTTTATTTTGACTTTCAAATTAATTGATTCTTTAAAATATTTGTATAAGTTTTAATTTATAATTTGTTATAATTACTTTTTCTTTAAATAAGTAATTCACATGTATATTTACATAAATATAAATAAACTAAGTTTAAAGCTTTATCAAACATTTAAATAAAAAGAAAATATAATTAAATTAATTAAACGACAAGTGTTAACTTATTAAGTAATCTAAACTACATGTGTTAAGTATTTAATAACTCTAATGACAAGTGTCATATAATTTCTATTTTCTTTTATTTATTTTGTTAAATTTATTTCAGCCCTCTTTTATAACATTTTCATTTCTTCCCTCGTTCTCTTTTCAAAACAAAAGATAAATGAATCAAAGATATCAAAAACCTGAAAACTTAAAACGCCTCAAAACCAAAATTTATAATAAGAATTTCAAACATGCAATTTCAAATTCTTGCATAAAAATCAAATTTTCATTCTTTACAAACCTGCATAACAAATTCATTTGCAAAAGAAAGAAATCATGGATCTGCATGCAACTACATTTCATCTCTGGAAGATCATCAGCTTAGCTAATCATAAAGGGATGCATGCATCTAATTTTGGTTAAAGTTTCAAATGCAAGCAATTTCAAGTCTGCATCTTTATCAAGAATTTAAGAATCATACCCCTGCAACATTTAAAATCAGTTGACAAACTACTCCAAGCTTTAAAGTTTGAATGCTCTGTTCTTTAGATTTAAGGTGAGTAACTTCACGTTTTAAAAACTTAAGCAGGTGAACTTGGTTGCATACTAACTAATCTGAAATGAATGTGAATCATATGACATCTGCTGTGTATATATTTTTGTATAGTATGTCTGTTGTTCCTTCAGAGTATCCTCTGCTTATACCTTCCAGTACTCAAGTTTTGGTTTAAAAATTTAAATCTTGTTATCTTGTCTCTGTTTAAATTTAAGTTTCATATGAAACTGGTCTGCTTATCATAAACTTTAGTTTTAACTTACACTTGAGTTGAAATAATATGTAAATATTTCTGGATTTTTTTTCAACAGATGAATCAACTTTGAAATAGTGAAAATTTAAACTTCATAAATTTTTATTTCAGAGTTAAGATCTGAAACAACATTTAAAAACATGAATCTCAAAATAAAAATTAAGATTTTTAGAAATAGGGGTATAGTGCAGTTTTAAAATGAACTGTAATAGCAAATTTGGGATTTTTGGGTGATCACTGTTATCTGGGTGGTCGGGCTTACTCGTGGCGATCGAGGAGGCTAAGGTGGTGATGGGAAAAATTTTTGGTGGTTGGTCTGAGCACGGTGGCGAAGGTGGCAATCGTTTGAAGTATGTAAACCTAGTTTGAACAGGTTGTACTCTTTGAACCATGGCGTCGGCGCTGGTTGATCGAGCGTGACCAAACTCGAGGGGATGGAAGTAGGGAGGTAGGAGATAGTGTGGCCGGAATCGCGGAGGTTCAGATGATCGAAAGCTCGTAAACGAGGTGGTTCCAGGTTTTGGGTGATAGGCCATGTCGAGTTTCCAGGTTTGAGAAGATGAGCTCGATTTTGATTCGAGCGAGTGGGTGGCTTCGGGGGGGGTCGTGATCATGTCTGGTGATGGTCGGTGTCTTGTTGAAGTTCTGGTGGGTGGCCGGAGGTGGCCAGAGCCACGGTGCACGTGCACCGTGCCCATTGTAGTGCTGAGGAATTTTTGTTGGGTGCAGGGTATTTTGACTCGGGAAATACTCGGGTCACTCGAGTATGTGACTCGAAGCAGAGAGGCAAAGACTCGAAGCAAGTCTGGGTACACTCGAGACAGCAGTGGTTGTAACGACCCAGGATTTTTATTAATTAAAATTTGGATATTTAATTAATTTTAAATATTAATAAGTGAAATTATAAGTCAAATAAATTTTATTTCGAATAATTGGATTTAATTGAATAATTAAATCTATAATTTAATATGTTAAATTATGGAAATAATTGAAAATTGGGTTAAATATGATTGAAAATGATTTGTAAAATTTTATTTTATCATGTTGGAGTTAGAACGATATTTTAGAACCTTTAAAATCGAATTAAAAGTTTATTTGTGAAAATTGAATATTTTAATATTAAAAATCGACTAGTGAAAATAGTAAATTTTTGAACAGTCTCAGAATTGAACGAAACCAGTTCCATTAGATCCGTAATAGTTAGTTAATACCGGATTTCAATTTTCGTAGCAATCGGAGATATCGTTTGATCGTAGCAGCTCGAAACGCATCGAATTATTTTTAATTTTTATTTGGCGAGCTAAAATAGCCATTTTTCAAAAAGTCTCGGATTTCGACGAAACCAGTTTCATCGGATCCGTAATGTGATATTATTGTAAGGTTTCAAATTTCGTGTCAATTGGATTTACCGTTTGTCCGGTACAAATTAAAACACCTAGAAAATCGTTTAAATCGGTTTAATTTAAATTGAACGTTTATAGCCATAACTCGCACAGATGTCCGAATTAGCTTTCGAAACCTATTCCATTGTGTCTGGAACACGGGGTAAACCCTAGAAACGCTGGTTACGGCGCGTGAATCGGAGTTCGGAATTCCCGGATGAATAGTGTTCGTTTTTTCTCTATAAATAGCCCCTTCACTCAAGAAAAAAAAAACCCTAATTCTAAATGGCCGGCCGCCACCCTAACATTCAAAGGCCAGAAACGTCCCAACTTCCCCTCCAATTATCTCTCGATCCGTAAGTCATTTGCAAAAACTTCAAACTACAAAGATGTCAGGCTCGTCGAGTTCCACGAGATCAACGGTTGTGATGTAAAACGAAGCAACGTAGAGGGAGTTATGGGGCCGCATTCTCTTGGAAGTTGCGCACAAAATACGAGAGAGAGGGGGGACCGAGCTCTATGATGTTGGGGGCAAAGGTGGCTCTTGGTCGTGGCTACGAAATGGTGTATCCTGATCATGCTAGAACGCGGCGTGGAGGAGGCAAAATTAAACCCTAATTTGATCAAATGGGTTCGGCCGTGTATCGTGTTTACTGGAGATATGCGTGAGTTTGGGGGAGGAGATGATATGCGGCCTGGATGAAGCAGGGGGGTGATGGATGGTAGTGATTAGATTAGGTTTAAAAATTTAATTTTGTTGTAAATATTGTTTTATAAAAAATCGTGTAACTTCATATTATCATAACTTTTTCATACGAGGTCGAAAACGCGCGAAACCAGTTGCGTTGGAATCGTATGGACGAGCACTACGCGATGGAGTTGGATTGGAGTCGTTTGGAGTTAGTGAGAATTCGGGTAAAATTAAACGTCCGTTTAATTTTATTCGAAATAAATCGCTAAAACGAAATTGAAATCAAGGTGAGAACTTCTCACTCAATCGAATCAGTTTCGATTTTATTTTAAATAGTTAGATTTAAAATATTTGAATGCATGTTTGAATGATGATTGTTATCTATTGATTGTTAAATTAGACATTATGCGCCGTTAGTAAGCGGATGTTATTTATTAAAAACATATACCGCGAATATTTCATAAACAGTGAAATTGGTATTATATATAATAGCAATATATATATATATATTGGCATATGTATATATTGGAGTTATTGATTTCCCGCATTTGTATAGCGGATGAGACCCTATTGCTCCGTCTATTAAGCGGATAATATTTAAATCCCATATACCGCGATAATTTCGTACTGGAGCGAAATTGGTATTGTGCTAATGTTTGTGGATGCAGAAAAACAGGTTGGAGGGATCCAACTGGATTCCTCAACAGTTTTTATTTAAATTCAGATATTTTAATATTTGATGGATTATCATATCGATATATGATATCGTTGTAGTCGTGATTGACTATTTGGTGTGTAGCATCATTGAACCAAATTTTGGGATTTTAAAATGTTTTTAAAGTGATTTTTGAAAGTATACGTTTATAAAATATTTTTGGAATTGATCCATTTTAAATAAATAAACGTTATAATTTTTAAAGTTATAAAAAATTATGATTTTGAAAAATACGGTTAAAGATTGATTTTTGAGAAAATATGGGTTGGTGATTTTATAAAAATAGTTAATCGAGATTTCTGAATTTATTATAAAAAGTGGAAAATATAGGATTTATAAAACTTGATTATTTTATAAATCAAAATGATAAAATTTATAAAGGAGATTAAAGATGTTTTAAAATAATAGTATAAACAAAATTATGGTGTTGGTAGGGGGATGGCATATTCGGTCAATTGTTACTCAGTTAGGGGTAACCCGGCCTTGTGTTGGTAGAGATCCGGTTTGGTTCTCGGGGATGTCCATCCAGAGGCATTCTCATGTGGCAATGGGAAGTTCCTTGGCCTGATCATTCGTTGGAAATCCAAAGAAACAATACGATCTTGTACGGTATTAGTTGTAGAGCCTATCATTCACTTATGGTGGCGCCCCACTGTTTGGATGGTAGCTATAGTAGGCATACGATGGTGGTCGTATGTTGGCTAAGATTTATATTCTACTTTCGAAATGAATTTTCTCTACACTATGCACTAGTAATAATATCAAATGTTCTTTTTAATACGTATCAAGCATCTTTGACTATCATAAGGAGAAATCTCCTCCGATTCTGCGTTTGCATTGTGTGTGTATGCGGGAGGCCTTATGGTAGTCTCATTTTTAAAAGCATTGTGAATTGACTTTAAAAATATTCTTCTATTTTTATTTTAAAGATAAATAAACTGTTTTGAGTTCTCACACCAGTCACATGACTGACTCAGAGTTTATTGTTTTCCTTCCTAAACTCTGGGTGCCCACCAATTTCCACACGGGCAGTTAAGAGTTAGGTTTATCAGGATATTCTGGATATTCTGGAGTTGCTGGAGGCAAGCTGAATGGCATGGCGTATTACTACTATATAGTATTTCTCTTTTTCCGCTGCACTGTTTGTTGTTGTATGTTGTTGTACACTCTGATGATGATGTAATGAAATGTATAAAATGTAATGACTGATATAGTTCTTTGTTTAAAGATTATTCATTTATCTATTATATGTTGTTCCGCTGCGATTGTGAGATTCTGATGTTGTTCTATTGTTTTGTTCTGTTCCGTTCTATTTTCTATTCTCTTTTCTCTCTATTTTTCTATCTTATTTTCTATCTTTCCTATCTTCTTCTCCCTTTTTCTTTTTCTTAAAACCCTAAGTGTTCGGTTTTCCGGCGTTCGATTACTCGGCAGTCGATATAGTGAGTATCGATGTTGAATTTTCGAAAGACGAAGAATCGGGTCCTTACAGTGGTTCCAGGTTTTGTCTCTGAAACTTGACTGTTTCAGGTTTCTGCAAAATTTAAACAAAATTTAAATCAAAGGGAAGCAAGGTTTGAACTGGAGTTGAATGAAGTTTAAATATGAATTCAAAATGAAATTTAAATTCTTGTTTCAAAATAAATAAATTGCATAAAATGAAATGTTTTACAACTGGAACTTGTTTACAGTTTTTATTTTAGGTTTTAAAATCTGGAAATAAGATTTTAAAACAAGATTTAAAATTTAAGTTAAGATTTGGATTTGAAATCCTGAATTCAAATTTGAATTTGAATGTGAAGTTTTCAAAATAAAATAAGTTACAAATTCTGATGTTATAATTAAGTTAGAATATTATAATTTTATAACATGTGTTTTTATAAATCTGAAAAGAGATTTTAAAACAGGATTTTAAATTTAAATTTTTAAATCTGAAAATTGAAACAAATTTGAATTCTGGCTTGAAATGAAATAAGTTTTGAAGTTAAATGTTTCAAAAATAACTTGAATATAATTAGAGTATAATTTAAATTTATTTAAATTGATTACGGGTTAAACTATTTATAAAATACCTTAAGTAATTCTTTAATATAAAATAAAAAGGTTTTAAATAATTAAATCTTGTTTAAGTTTAAATTTAATTTCATTTTAATTTTAATTTAAAATGAAATTTAGAGAAATTTAAAAGCAATTTGTTTTTAAATTACTTTGATAATGATATTTAAATCAATAATGAGATTAATGATTTTCATTAAATTATTTTGAACTTAATAATCTATTATTTGATTAAGGTAATTAAGATTTTAATTTATTAATTTAATTAATTAATAATTAGGTTAGTTAATTAAATAAAAAGGGTTTTATTTAATTAATTAAAGGATTTAGTAAGTTAATTAAGATTGATTAAATTGTAATTAAGAAATCATTCATTTAAATAGGATTTGATTTAATTTAATTAACGAATGGAATTTATTAATCAAGTAATTAATAATTAATTAATTTTTTAATTATCACTTGATTAATTAAATAGTTAGAAATAAATTAACGAGTTTTATAAATAAATTAAGAATTAATATTGATTAATTCAGTTAACTTCTTTAGAAAAGTAATTAAAGTTTTGTTATTGATTAATGAGGGTCATTAATTTAATATTATTTTATAATTAATTAGTGTAATTAATTTTAATCATTAATTATATTAATTAGTTTAAAAATAATCATTGGAGAATTATTTAAGTGTAATTATTTAATGAAAGTAATTAAGAAAATTAATTACTGATTATAATTAATTAAGTTGTTTGATTAATTAAGTTAATTAATTAAGTTTAATTAATTTAAATTAATCACTGGTTGATTTGAGAGCTAATTACAAATGTAATTAAAAGTGAATAATTACTTAGAAGAGTAATTAAGAAGATAATTACTTCATATAATTTAATTGAAAGATACTTGTATGATGAAGGAGTTTTGGAATTAATTACTTTGTGTAATTAATATGTAATTAGTATACAGAATAATTACTTAAGTAAGTAATTAATAATTAATTACGTAGTGTAATTAATTTTGGGTTTTGATAATTAAATTATTTAAAGATAATTAAAGATGAAATTGATATAGTTAATTACTTAATGTGATTGATTAAGAGTGATTAATCAGTGTGGATAATTGATAATTAATTTAATAAGGTAATTATAAATAAAATAATTTAGGATCACTAATTTAAATAATTAATGATATAATTAAGGATTTATTAATAAGAACAATTAATCAATGAAGAAATTAATTAATGTAATTAATTAAGGATTTATGTAATTAATTATAATAAATTAATTAATGAATTAATTAGAGGTTAATTACTGAATTTGGTTTGGGATAATTAATTTGTGAAATTAATTGGAAGTTAATTACTTGAACGTAATTAAAGGATAATTAATCAAGATGATTAATTTGGCAAATTTGTTGAGAATAATTAATTGATTGATTTATAATTAATTAAGGAATATGTAAGCAAGATTTATATGGATGAGTAATTAATTTAATTTATTTTAAATTAATTAAGGAAGAAGTAATTAATTTAATTCATTTTTAAATTAATTATAGAATGGATTGATAAGTCATTGCTTATGAATGTTGATTGATTCTGGTTAACCTGAATGGTTGAAATCTCAGTTATGAGATAAGTGATATTATGTGATTTGGATGCTATGGTTGCATTGACTTGATGATATGAATTATCTGTTTGGAATGACAATATTGATTATCTATTATGATGTTGTGAATTATCTATCTGTGTGTATATTGATAATATTAAATTGAATTGTTTTAAACATTTAAAACAACTCGGACTTAAAAGACACGTTTTGGATTTCGATGAGACCGGGATCGGGTTTCCATATTTGGATATCCGAAAACCACATCGATCCAAATTAACGATAGGTCATGAATCTCAAGTGAAGGTGAAGATTCACAGTCCAAGGGTTATCCTCGTTAACTCTGAGGGTGATTCCAAAATGAGTATAACGAGATAATGCCTTCGGTTTCGTTCAAACCCGAAACTAACTTGTATGGATTGAATGCTTTCAGAACATTGTCAGGTGGACGATGAGCATTCTAAGAGATGTGTTCTCTAAAGGTAATCGTAGCCTCAAGCCTTATCAACCGGGAATGGCTAAAACAGGGGAGGTGCAGCAAGGCTTCCTGGGTAGCTCCCACTAGAGAGCGAGATTTACCCCTGTCTAGGAGTCCCTTTATATTCGGCTGTGTGGGCAGTTGATTGCAACAAATGTCGGGGTTGTCTTGTTCGGAACTGTTTAGTAAGGAATGGTTCCGGCCTTGTAATGCAGGGGAGCAGGCATACTCCTCGGTACGGTGATCTAGGCCACGTACTGTGACGGGTGGTACCCTAGTAGCCCTGCCATTGTATGGAATCCACAATCCAATAAGTGCTAACGGTTTTGATTGTATTACCCACTTTTGTAGCTAGTAGCTGGAATTTAATGAATGTAACAATTTCGGCTATTTCTTATTTACTTGAAAACCCTAGACACTATTATAATATCATTGGATTTCCTATCAAATGTTTTGGTTAGCGTAAGGTAAAAACTTTTCCGTGTTTATGTGTGGGAAGTCTTACGTGATACCTTTCTTTTCAAAGGTTTTTTAAAGTTAAGCAACCTTAACCTGTTACTCACACTAGACCCATGTCTGACCCGGAGTTTATCTTTGTTTTCTTAAACTCTTGGGTGCTCAAATTTTTACGAGTAGCCAAGGGATTTAGGTTAGCTTTGACGAATAATGGAGGAGCAGTGGAGTAGGAGGCTTCTGCGTTGTAGATATATAGTTTCCGCTGTGTGTTCTCTGTGTTGTGTTTGTATTAAGTTGTAAATACTAGACAGGTGTTTATAACTGTCTAGCATACGTGATGTGTATGCTGAGTATCACTGATTATTGTTGTATATTATGTAAATACTTATTTATTTATATAATTTATTCGTTCCGCTGTTGAGATTCTAGTGTTGTTTCTTCTTTCTCTACTTTCTTTTCTTCTTCTATCCCTATCTTTCTTAATAGATGACGCGATTTTCTGGGAGTAGAAAGTAGGGTCGTCACAGTTGGTATCAGAGCATTAGGTTGATTTAATACCTAGGCTCTGTAGTGGTGTCTATCTTGAGAGAGCGTATTTGTAATTTTTATTATATTCATATATATTTATTCTACCTATCTGTTGGGTTACCTGTTCGGGTTTTCCAATATGGGTTATAAAGTAGATTGGGGTAGTGGTGTGTATAACACGACTGCCATTGGTTGGAGTTTGAATGTTTGAGGTTGGAAGTGTATCTGTCGAGACTGTAGACCGAATACCATCTCGAGTGAGTTTTGCTTGGTGTAAGGACTTCATTGATCTCTGAAGATAACCTGTTAAGGTTCGGAGTTCATCTTTGAAGTTGAATGAGTAGAGTTTGGATCTGTTGGCTGAGCAGAAGCGAGTGATGGTATCTTGATACCTCAGGAAGTAGTAGCTGCGTGATGAGGTGCAGTGACTATGCACGTTTCCGAAGATAATTTCTTTGGAACAAGTTAAGGAAGTAGGTCTGCTTTGGTGTTGTGGCTGAGTTCAACCAGGTGTTTCTGTTTGGTTTGAAGTCCGAGTTTCACAAAGAGCTTTGAATTGAAAATTCTTTGGCATTGGTGTCAGCAGTGCAGCTCGAAGTGTTCAGGGTGTCGGCTGAGTTTTTTGGCTTAGAAGTTTTCTGAAGGTGGAGTTCAGAAGCAGTTGAGTGAATCCATTTCTTCGATGGATTGACATGACCAGCATAAACTGTTCTGATTGGTAAAGAGAGAACAGTTTTCTTTGGATTTTAGTTTGGATTGATCGCAAAAGTGACTTGCAATGATTGAGTATTCTCTTGGATTGTTGGAGATTTTTCTGGATGTTTTCTGGAAGTCGGGAGTTATCCTCATCTAGAGATTCAGTGTTCTTAATGTGGTACCGGTGGTTCAACTAGTTGAAGGTTGGTTCTTTAAGATGGAGTTTGTTGAAGCAACTCAGGATTGGAGGAACTTCTGTGTTTTCTCTTGGTTATCTAAGATCTTCTTGGTTTTGGTTGTCCAGTTGTGCTTGTGTTCTTCATCAGCATTCTTTTGTACTCCAGATCAGAGTTGTGCAGCGGAAGCAGTTTGGTAGTGCATCTGCTTTTCTTTTCCGGATAGGAGAAGTTTGTTTCCTTCTGATGAAGGTGAATGGAGTTGTTCTTGATCTTGGTTGATCGTGGAGGATCATTTTGGTGGATTGGGTTTGGTCTAGTTTGTTTCTTGAGACAACGACAAGGATTTAGCTGATCAGGTAAGAGATAGGCGGTCGAAGATCTGATTTTGGATAAGTTTCTCAGTTTTAGAAGCTATAAATTTGGGTAAGGTTGGGTAAGCTAGCTCCGTGATATTTTGGATTTCTTCTGTGTTCTGTTTTGGGGTAAGTGTTTGATTTTCTGAATTGAATTGCCAGTTCGGACAACTGGAATTCGATGTGTTTTACGTATCTCTGAGGGAGTACGTGTATGATTTATTTCTGGTTTTGGAATCAGTTGGTCTGGGAGATTTGGTGGTTGAGTCAGACTTGTCTATAGTCTGATGTCTTGTTCAGTTGTAGATCTAGATGAGTAGGAGTTATGTAGCTCAGTAGTGTTGATTGTTTGGGTTTTATAGAGCAAGTAACTCGGTGTTTACTTGGGAAACTCGAGAAAACTCTATCCAGAATTTTATCTGGATAGTTAATTTTGTTTGATTGGATGAATTGATTGCTAGGGTTGTTAGCATATGTTTGATATATGCTTGTGTTAAAAAAAATTAAAATCTTAAATAGGTTATCAAATTACCTTTGTTTTAAATTTCGGGGACGAAATTCTTTTTTAGGGGGAAGGAATGTGATATCCCAAAAATTTTGACAATATCAATTTAATAATCTTTATATAAAATTAAATTGATATTGACAATATTGATTAATAAAATATGATTTGGTTTAATAATCAGATTAAATAAATATTTAATTTGTGATTTTTATCATTTAAAAGCTAAAATAAGTGTTTTAAATTATAATGTATATATATTTGTATATTTATTATAGTTTATCTTTGTTTTGAAATTTAATAAATAAATAAAGTTTTGTTTTTAAATTCTAATAAAATTTTGAGCAATTAGGAAATTATGTTTAAATTAATATTAGGCTTTTAAAAATCTATTTAAAAACTAGTAATTATATGGTTTGATAATATTTAAAATAAATGTAATTGTTTGAAATTTGTCCTAGCTTAATTTTCGTTTTAAATTTAAATAAAAGTTGATTTTATTTTTTTTAAATATTATTTTATATATATGATTTTGAAATATTTTATATAAGTCTAAAATATAAGATAGCATATGGTTTAAATTCATTTGATAATAAGAGTGATTTATAATCTTTTTATAAATCATATAAAATTTGTTAAATTGTTATTTTTAAGCCATATTAATAAATGTACTATTTTTCATAAATATAAAAGGAATTAAAATAAGGAAATAGAATCTTCATTTTAAATTGAATAAATTGATTTTAATTTTGATTTCAAAAGTTTAATTTGATTTGGAATTTTATTTTGAAATTCAAATTAATTGATTCTTTAAAATATTTGTATAAGTTTTAATTTATAATTTGTTATAATTACTTTTTCATTAAATAAGTAATTCACATGTATATTTACATAAATATAAATAAATTAAGTTTAAAGCTTTATCAAACATTTAAATAAAAAGAAAATATAATTAAATTGATTAAAAGACAAGTGTTAACTTATTAAGTAATCTAAGCTACATGTGTTAAGTTGTTAATAATTCTAATGACAAGTGTCATTTAATTTCTATTTTCTTTTATTTATTTTGTTAAATTTATTTCAGCCCTCTTTTAAAACATTTTCATTTCTCCCCTCATTCTCTTTTCAAAACAAAAGATAAATGAATCAAAGAAATCAAAAACCTGAAAACTCAAAACCCTCAAAACCAAAACTTCTAACAAGAATTTCAAACATGCAATTTCAAATTCTTGCATAAAAATCAAATTTGCATTCTTTACAAACCCAGAATAATAAATTCATTTGCAAAAGAAAGAAATCATGGATCTGCATGCAACTACATTTCATCTCTGGAAGATCATCAGCTTAGCAAATCATAATGGGCTGCATGCATCTAATTTTGGTTAAAGTTCAAATGCAAGCAGTTTCAAGTCTGCATCTTTATCAAGAATTTAAGAATCATACCCCTGCAACATTTAAAATCAGTTGACAAACTACTCCAAACTTTAAAGTTTGAATGCTTTGTTCTCAGATTTAAGGTGAGTAACTTCACTTTTTAAAAACTTAAGCAGGTGAACTTAGTTGCATACTAACTAATCTGAAATGAATGTGAATCATATGACATTTGCTGTGTATATATTTTTGTATAGTATGTTTGTTGTTCCTTCAGAGTATCCTCTGCTTATACCTTCCAGTACTCAAGTTTTGGTTTAAAAATTTAAATCTTGTTATCTTGTCTCTGTTTAAATTTAAGTTTCATATGAAACTGGTATGCTTATCATAAACTTTAGTTTTAACTTATACTTGAGTTGAAATAATATGTAAATATCTCTGGATTTTTTTTTTAAAGAGATGAATCAACTTTGAAATAGTGAAAATTTAAACTTCATAAATTTTTGTTTCAGAGTTAAGATCTGAAACAACATTTAAAAACATGAATTTTAAAATAAAAATTAAGATATTTAGAAATAGGGGTATAGTGCAGTTTTGAAATGAACTGTAAAAGCAAATTTGGTATTTTTGGGTGATCACTGTTATTTGGGTGGTCAGGCTTGCTCGTGGCGATCGAGGAGGCTAAGGTGGTGATGGAAAAAATGTCTAGTGGTTGGTCTGACCACGGTGGCGACGGTGGCAATCGTTTGAAGTATGTAAACCTAGTTTGAGAAGGTTGTACTCTTTGAATCATGGCGTCGACGCTGGTTGATCGAGCGTGACCAAACTCGAGGGGATGGAAGTAGGGAGGTAGGATATGGTGTGGCCTGAACCGCGGAGGTTCATATGATCGGAAGCTCGTAAACGAGGTGGTTCCAGGTTTTGGGTGATAGGCCATGTCGAGTTTCCAGGTTTGAGAAGATGAGCTCGATTTTGATTCGAGCAAGTGGGTGGCTTCGGGGGGGGTCATGATCATGTCTGGTGATGGTCGGTGTCGTGTTGAAGTTCTGGTGGGTGGCCGGAGGTGGCCGGAGCCACGATGCACGTGCACCGTGCTTATTGTAGTGCTGAGGAATTTTTGTTGGGTGCAGGGTATTTTGACTCGGGAAATACTCGGGTCACTCGAGTATGTGACTCGAAGCAGAGAGAGCGAAGACTCGAAGCAAGTCTAGGTACACTCGAGACAGCGGTGGTTCCAGGTTTTGTCTCTGAAACTTGACTGTTTCAGGTTTCTGCAAAATTTAAACAGAATTTAAATTAAAGGGAAGCAAGATTTGAACTGGAGTTGAATGAAGTTTAAATATGAATTCAAAATGAAATTTAAATTCTTATTTCAAAATAAATAAATTTTATAAAATGAAATGTTTTACAACTGGAACTTGTTTTCAATTTTTTTTTAGGTTTTAAAATCTGGAAATAAGATTTTAAAACAAGATTTAAAATTTAAGTTAGGATCTGGATTTGAAATCCTGAATTCGAATTTGAATTTGAATCTGAAGTTTTCAAAGGAAAATAAGTTACAAATTCTGATGTTATAATTAAGCTAGAATATTATAATTTTATAACATGTGTTTTTATAAATCTGAAAAGAGATTTTCAAATAGGATTTTAAATTTAAATTTTTAAATCTGGAAATTGAAACAAATTTGAATTTTGGTTTGAAATGAAATAAGCTTTGAAGTTAAATGTTTCAAAAATCACTTGAATAAATTTAAAGTATAATTTAAATTTATTTAAATTGATTATGGGTTAAACTATTTATAAAATACCTTAAGTAATTCTTTAATATGAAATAAAAAGGTTTTAAATAATTAAATCTTGTTTAAGTTTAAATTTAATTTCATTTTAATTTTAATTTAAAATGGAAATTAGAGAAATTTAAAAGCAATTTGTTTTTAAATTACTTTGATAATGATATTTAAATCAACAATGAGATTAATGAATTTCATTAAATTGTTTTGAACTTAATAATCTATTATTTGAATAAGGTAATTAAGATTTTAGCTTATTAATTTAATTAATCAATAATTAGGTTACTTAATTAAATAGTTAAGGGTTTTATTTAATTAATTAAAGGATTTAGTAAGTTAATTAAGATTGATTAAATTGTAATTAAGAAATCATTAATTTAAATAGGATTTGATTTAATTTAATTAACGAATGGAATTTATTAATCAAGTAATTAATAATTAATTAAGTTTTTAATTATCACTTGATTAATTAAATAATTAGAAATAAATTAATGAGTTTTATAAATAAATTAAGAATTAATATTGATTAATTCAGTTAATTTCTTTAGAGAAGTAATTAAAGTTTTGCTATTGATTAATGAGGGTCATTAATTTAATATAATTTTATAATTAATTAATGTAATTAATTTTAATGATTAATTATATTAATTAGTTTGAAAATAATCATTGGAGAATTATTTAAGTGTAATTACTTAATGAAAGTAATTAAGAAAATTAATTATTGATTGTCAATAATTAAGTTGTTTATTAATTAAGTTAATTAATTAAGTTTAATTAATTTGAATTAATCACTGGTTGATTTGAGCGGTAATTACAAATGTAATTAAAAGTGAATAATTACTTAGAAGAGTAATTAAGAAGATAATTACTAGATATAATTTAATTGAAAGACACTTGTATGATGGAGAAGTTTTGGAATTAATTACTTTGTGTAATTAATATGTAATTAGTATACAGAATAATTACTTAAGTAAGTAATTAATAATTAATTACTTAGTGTAATTAATTTTGGGTTTTGATAATTTAGTTATTTAAAGATAATTAAAATGAAATTGATGTAGTTAATTACTTAATGTGATTGATTAAGAGTGATTAATCAATGTGGATAATTGATAATTAATTTAATAAGGTAATTATAAATAAAATGATTTGGGATCATTAATTTAAATAATTAATGATATAATTAAGGATTGATTAATAAGAACAATTAATCAATGAAGAAATTAATTAATGTAATTAATTAAGGATTTATGTAATTAATTATAATTAATTAATTAATTAATTAATTAATTAATTACAGGTTAATTACTGAATTTGGTTCGGGATAATTAATTTGTGAAATTAATTGGAAGTTAATTACTTGAACGTAATTAAAGGATAATTAATCAAGATGATTAATTAGGGAAATTTGTTGAGAATAATTAATTGATTGATTTATAATTAATTAAGGAATATGTAAGCAAGATTTATATGGATGAGTAATTAATTTAATTTATTTTAAATTAAATAAGGAAGAAGTAATTAATTTAATTAATTTTTAAATTAATTATAGAATGGATAAATAAGTCATTGCTTATGAATGTTGATTGATTCTGGTTACCCTGAATGGTTGAAATCTCGGCTATGAGATAAGTGATATTGTGTGATTTGGATGTTATGGTTGCATTGAGTTGATGATATGAATTATCTGTTTGGAATGATAATATTGATTATCTATTATGATGTTGTGAATTATCTATCTGTGTGTATATTGATAATATTAAATTGAATTGTTATAAACATTTAAAACAACTTGGACCTAAAAGACACGTTTTGGATTTCGATGAGACCGGGATCGGGTTTCCATATTTGGATATCCGAAAACCACATCGATCTAAATTAACGATAGGTCGTGAATCTCAAGTGAAGGTGAAGATTCAGAGTGCAAGGGCTATCGTCATTAACTCTGAGGGCGATTCCAAAATGAGTATAACGAGATAATGCCTTCGATTTCGTTCGAACCCGGAATGAACTTGTATGGATGCTTTCAGAACATCGTCAGGTGGACGATGAGCATTCTAAGAGATGTGTTCTCTAAAGGTAATCGTAGCCTCAAGCCTCATCAACCCGGAATGGCTAAAATAGGGGAGGTGCAGCAAGGCTTCGTGGGTAACTCCCACTGAAGAGCGAGATTTACCCCTGTCTAGAAGTCCCTTTATATTCGGCTGTGTGGGCAGTTGATTGTAACAACTGCCGGGGTTGTCTTGTTCGGAACTGTTCAGTAAGGAATGGTTCCGGCCTTGTGTTGCAGGGGAGCGGGCGTACTCCTCGGTATGATGATCTAGGCCACGTACTATGACGGGTGGTACCTCAGTAGCCCTGCCATTGTATGGAATCCACAATCCAATAAGTGCCAACGGTTTTGATTGTATTACCCACTTTTGTGGCTAGTAGCTGGAATTTAATGAATATAAGAATTTCGGTTATTTCTTATTTACTTGAAAACCCTAGACACTATTATTATATCATCGGATTTCCTATCAAATGTTTTGGTTAGCGTAAGGTAAAAACTTTTCCATGTTTATGTGTGGGAAGTCTTACGTGATACCTTTCTTTTCAAAGGTTTTTTAAAGTTAAGCAACCTTAACTTGTTACTCACACTAGACTCATGTCTGACCCGGAGTTTATCTTTGTTTTCTTAAACTCTTGGGTACTCAAATTTTTACGAGTAGCCAAGGGATTTAGGTTATCTTTGATGAATAATGGAGGAGCAGTGGAGTAGGAGGCTTCTGCGTTGTAGATATATAGTTTCCGCTGTGTGTTCTCTATGTTGTGTTTGTATTAAGTTGTAAATACTAGACAGGTGTTTATAACTGTCTAGCATACGTGATGTGTATGCTGAGTATCACTGATTATTGTTGTATATTATGTAAATACTTATTTATTAATATGATTTATTCGTTCCGCTGTTGAGATTCTAGTGTTGTTTCTTCTTTCTCTACTTTCTTTTCTTCTTCTATCCCTTCCTTTCTTAATAGATGATGCGATTTTCTGGGAGTAGAAAGTCGGGTCGTCACAGTTGGTATCAGAGCATTAGGTTGAGTGAATACCTAGTCTCTATAGTTGTGTCTATCTTGAGAGAGCGTATTTGTAATTTTTATTACATTTATATATATTTATTCTACCTATCTGTTGGGTACCTGTTCGGGTTTTCCATATGGGTTATAAGGTAGATTGGGGTAGTGGTGTATATAACACGACTGCCATTGGTTGGAGTTTGAATGTTTGAGGTTGGAAGTATATCTGTTGAGACTGTATCTGTCGAGGCTGTAGACCGAATACCGTCCCGACTGAGTTTTGCTAGGTGTAAGGGCTTCATTGATCTCTGAAGATAACCTGTTAAGGTTCTGAGTTCATCTTCGAAGTTGGATGAGTGGAGTTTGGATCTGTTGGCTGAGCAGAAGCGAGTGATGGTATCTTGATACCTCAGGAAGTAGTAGCTGCGTGATGAGGTGCAGTGACTATGGACGTTTCCGATGATAATTTCTTTGGAACAAGTTAAGGAAATAGGTCTGCTTTGGTGTTGGCTAAGTTCAGCAGGTGTTTCTGTTTGGTTTGAAGTCCGAGTTTCTCGAAGAGATTTGAATTGAAAATTCTTTGGCATTGGAGTCAATAGTGCAGCTCGGAGTGTTCAAGGTGTCGGCTGAGTTTTCTGGCTTAGCAGTTTTCTTGAGGTGGAGCTCAGAAGCAGTTGAGTGAATCCATTTCTTCGATGGATTGGCAAGACCATCATAAACTGTTCTGATTTGTAAAGAGAGAACAGTTTTCTTTGGATTTTAGTTTGGATTGATCGCAAAAGTGACTTGCGATGATTGAGTATGTTCTTGGATTGTTGGAGATTTTTCTGGATGTTTTCTGGAAGTCAGGAGTTATCCTCATCTAGAGATTCAGTCTTCTTAATGTGGTACCGATGGTTCAACTAGTTGAATGTTGGTTCCTTAAGATGGAGTTTGTTGAAGCAACTCAGGATTGGAGGAACTTCTGAGTTTTCTCTTGGTTATCTGAGATCTTCTTGGTTTTGGTTTTCCAGTTGTGCTTGTGTTCTTCATCAGCATTCTTTTCTACTCCACATCAGAGTTGTGCAGCGGAAGCAGTTTGGGAGTGCATCTGCTTTTCTTTTCCGGTTAGGAGAAGTTTGTTTCCTTTTGATGAAGGTGAGTGGAGTTGTTCTTGATCTTGGTTGATCGTGGAGGATCATTCTGGTGGATTGGGTTGGGTCTAGTTTGTTTCTTGAGACATCAGCAAGGATTGAGCTGATCAGGTAAGAGATAGGCAATCGAAGATCTGATTTTGGATAAGTTTCTCAGTTTTAGAAGCTATAAATTTTGGTAAGGTCGGGTCGTCACACAGATTCAAAAATCAAGTGGGTAGGATTATTCACAATATTTGCAAAACAGAGGTAAGCTCTTAGATATGAAACTACTGCTGATTTCGAACTGTTTAAAAAGAAAGATTTACTCACATATGTATTAATCAGAGAACAATTTCTTCCATTAAATCTGGAAATTCGTTTTTGATGATCTGCATTTTGAATTTGATTGGTCATGCCCTGGGTTAGAACTGAAACTTCAATCTGATCTTGTTGAGATGAGCTTTGCTTCAAGATTTAGTTGTTGGATTTGGCTTTTAATTAAAAAAAAGTTTAAAGAATGAAAGAAGATGAATATGCTTCTGATTTCATAAAAACCTGATCGAATTTTTCTCAGTTCTAATTTCATCAAAATTTAAAAAAACAAGAGTGCCACATGTATTTCTTTTCATAAATCAACTAACACTTGTAATTATAAGATTTACACTTGTCATTGTTGTTTTATATATTGTTTACATTTGTAATTAAAATGTACTTAATATGTTTTATGTATTTATTAATTCCTTAAACCTATATAATACCTTTATCCATGTATATTTTAACCTTACATATTTATATTATAAATTTTCAATTTACTTTAGTTAATGTCTTATGTGTTTATATTTAAAATTGTTTGAAAATAATAATTTATCTTATTTTAAATAATGTATAAAAGAATTCATCACATTATTATTTATTTTAAAATAAAATTTACAAATTAAATATTATTGTCTTTTGAAAAGATAAATTTAGCCAAATTAAGTATTTATAAAAGAAAAACATTAAACTAATATAGTCAAATCTAATAATTATCAGGAGGTTATCAAATAAAAATCTATCCAAATGTTTTAAAATTTAGTATTTATTATAGTTCAATCCATCTGTATACAATTTTCATATATAGAATTTCATTTGTTCAAACTACAAATGAGTATTTTAACAAATCTAATCCTGTTAATTTCAAATTAGCAGATGCCCAAAAATTTGGGTTATCACATTCTTCCCCCCTTTGAATCTTTTCGTCCTCGAAAAGGAACGAAGTCAAAATTTATTTAATACTTAAAACCATATAAATTTCTTTAATCATCTTTAAAACACTTTTAAAGTCTATATAATATTACAAATCAGTTTTATAAAAATATTTTTTATAACTCGATGTCTCCATCAGTCCATCTTTGTTCTTACAGAAATTCGGTCATACGTTGATCAGGCGTAAGACTGAAAATCTACAAGTGCTTGGCAAACCCGTTTTCAACATCCAGTGAAAATACTTTTGAAAATAATTTTATTGAAAATATAGAAATTATTTTGAAATAGAGGAAATATCTTTGGTGAGAATGCTCTGGAAATCATTACCCCCATCCATGGTCGCAATTACATTCCAAGGTTACGTTGCTATCGCAGCAAAAGTCCATGTAACTGCAGGCTCTCTGTGGCCTCTCGATTACGCCATGGAACCCACAACAGATCGCAGTTACATTCCAAGGTTACGTTGTCATCGCAGCAAAAGTCCATATAACTGCAGGCTCTCTGCGGCCTCTGATTTTCGCTGTTGAAATGAAACTTCTCCACTCCTACATAGGTTGCAGTCTACAGATATAAAATCAAACGCAGACTGTTGGCTCTCAACGGCACACACGACTTTCGCTATGTTACTATAGGTCGCAGTCTACCGATATAAAATCAAACGCAGACTGTTGGCTCTCAGCGGCACACATGACTTTCGCTATGGTATACTCTACTCATAATCCCCAGGAACTAGTTTTGACCGGACTCCTCATAGGATCAACTTTAGAACCCCCCTTGGGGCTCAAGGCAGCACCACCCGGTGGCACTCCTAAGAAGTTCATTTCAAGGGAGCGGCTTTTTTCCCAGAGCCATCATCAAAACATTTTATACTATACACATATAGCATCTTCAAATCATACTCCTAGTATGATCTCATACAAAGCTCCTTTACATAAAATCGATTATTCCAAAATCGATAAATTTCAAACTAGGCTTTCCAAATTTCAATATTGATTTTACCCAAAAATCAAAAGCCTTTCCAAATCCAAAGGTTCCTAAAACCTTTTCTAAAATCCTCATAAGATCCTTTGTATATATATACGGATATATATAATCTTTAAAACTTTGGATCACTTCAAACTTGTATAAATCTCCTTTTATACGTCAAAACACCTTCAAAATCCTTTTCTTCTGGCAAAAGATTCAACAAGGGGAGTTTCATTTTTATAAAACAAAGATAATCAACTTTGTTTACTCAAAATCAAATATTCAAATTTGATTACTCTTTTCAATATCATTTTCATTCAAATCTGTATGATGTACACATATCATCCGTACGCTATACCAATCTGATCGCTCACTTGACCTCACAATTTCACTTTCGAACTAGTATCGTCCACCCGACTTCCTAGTGCGGACACAGATCTGGTTTCTTGATCAGAAATCGACATTCTCCTTGCATATTCAGAACTATGATAGAGAATATCTAGAACCAATCAACAATCCATATCCAGGTTCGCCATCGAAAATCGAGCGAAAAAAATCCCAACTCGGATCGACATATTATCTCGAAATTATGTGCTCGAATCTGGATCAAATCATTATGCGAATAAAATAACATACGTACACCCTACGTATTTATCTTTATTGATTATTAGCCAAATCAATCCCATTTCTATTCACATTCACTTTGATTTTCATTCACTTACTCACAATTGCTTCAATCCATTTGGATTATCACCTCTATTCTTATCTTGATTGGGTATTTAACCAATAACAGTTTAAACTCTGTCCAGTTTAAATTTATAAAATAGCTTGAAAAGTTAAAAGTAGATAAGTAGTTGGAAAATAATTAATAGTTTGTAAAATAGATGTAATATAGTTAGAAAATAGTTAAAATAATTATAGAAATTTTAGATAGTTGCAAAATAATAGAGATAATAATTAGTTCTGTAAAATAGTTGGAATATGATAATTAGTTTATAAAACAGTTGGAAAATCGTTAAACAGTTTCAAAAATAATTGTAAAACAAGTATAAGATAGTTTGGCCTTTAAAAGAAAGGTTGTATATATAATGAATAGCTTGGAAAAAGAGGTTTATATTAAAATAATTTATATTAAAAATAGTACAGAGTCAAAACTGCTCAATTCCCAACCTCCATTACCAATCAATTTGAATTTCCACTTCCATTTAAATTGACCAATCAATTTGAATTTCCACTTCCATTTAAATTGACCAATTCCAATTTTAAATGACTTCAATTTCCATTGAAATTGATTCAAACCAATTCAAGTTGAATTAACCTTAGTTTCTTTCCAAATTTATTCTTTGTTCAACCTTGATCTCAAATTCTACTAATTCAAATAAATTTCAAGTGAACTAGTTCCAATTTCAATTCATTTCAACTCCAGTTTGAATTAATCCCAATTTCAAACTCCATTTCCAAATCATGTTGAATTATTCTTAATTTCCTCCCAAATTCAATTCAAATTCCATTTGAATTTAAAACTATTCAACTTTAATTACAATTCCAAATTAATCAAATCAATCCAATTCAAATTTTCCATTTGAATCTTATACTCATACATCTTCAATCACAATTTCAATTTATTTAAATCAAATTCAATTTGGACTAATTCAAATTTCAAATTTAAACAATCTCGAATTATATAAATTCGAGTTAATACTTCAAATGCTGATTTAATTTCTTTATATCAATTTTCCTCTAAAGTTTTTTTTAAACAATTCAATTCTGAGTCCAAATTTCAAAATTCCGTTTTAAATTATCTTTACTTAACTCATTACAAAGTTCAAGTAAGAGTTTCAAACAAATTTAATTTACAAATTTATTTCTTAACATTCAAATCTTAAGTTCAAAGGAATTCCATATCTTAATTTTAAATTTAAGTTAAATTTTATTTATCTCTATAATGGATATATTACCACACTTCATTTCTCATTTATTTAAACAAATCAAATTTCAGCTTAACGATCATTTATAACAACGGGATGGTATCATTCAAATTATTTTAAAACATCCATCCATTTCCAATTTCCAGATCTCAAACCCATTTTGAGATCACACAAACTCCCAATTCAGATTAACCATTTAACTTCCCAAGTTAAATCCCAATTTCTTCTTGAAATTTCCAAATCAGGTTGATCATTCCAACTTATTTAACTTTTTCCCAAGTTAAACTCAATTCACTTAATCCAGTCAACCTTACCCAATTTGAATTTCCATTTCAAATTTTAAACTTCTCATAAATAAATCTTCCCACTTATTAAGTTCAAAAACTTATCACTTTGGGTATCATATCTCCTTCCCAATTTAAAACTCAATATTTAGAGTTTATTTCAAACCATCTTTGATATTATGTATATCCACACATATATATATATATATATATATATATATATATATATTTACTTCTTGGCCCACCAAGCCAAATTTAAAAATTTAAACCATCCTTGGTTTTTAATTTAAACAAATTCTTTTACAACTTACAAACAACTTCTTATTCTAGAATAAGATTACATTCAAAATAGTTTGAATAATAAAATTTTGAAACCAATTCAAATGTTTAAATTTAGATTTCAGAACTTAACAATTTGAAACCCACTTTAATTTGCATCCTTTCAAATTTACAAGTTACTCTCTTTAAATGGTTACTTTCCTTAAAACATTTTATTATTAATTGGAAAATAATCATCCCATTATTAAACACAACAACCATTCTATTTCTCTAGTTTGAAACCAATTCTAATTCATTTTATTTTAAAATACTTCTCCAATTCAAGATTTCAAATTTAGTTTGAATCCATTTCAAACTTATCTTTATTT
The DNA here is from genome assembly GCA_030765085.1 of Allium cepa. Taxonomy (NCBI): domain Eukaryota; kingdom Viridiplantae; phylum Streptophyta; class Magnoliopsida; order Asparagales; family Amaryllidaceae; genus Allium; species Allium cepa. The sequence goes on along the minus strand of CM060937.1, from coordinate 868,432,180 downwards.
AATTTCAATTTGGTTGTATTTCTATTGACATTTAATTTAATTCCAATAATTAAATAACCAATTACCCTAATATTTATTAGAAAGAAATATTGCTTTATGTATCAAAAATGTAATCTTATATAAAATCATTTAAAACCCTTATATAAGAAAATAACAAGTACGCTCTCATATATATATATATATATATATATATATACATACTCAACTCATCCTAGGGTACCGCTTACCCTATCCTTAATGAGTAATCCCACCAGAGCCAAGTTTCTCGCTTAATCTTCAGCTCTGATACCAAATGTAACGACCCGGAAATTTCGATCCCAAAAATTTCGGATAGTTAGAAAAGAAAAGAAAGAGAAAGAAGAAGAAACAGAAACAAGACACAAAAACCTCACATTCGCAGCAGATCAAAATATAATATCACATAATAACAGTTTACAAAAGAAGTACTGTATCAATACACTTATATTTATACATCAGAGTTACAACCATTACTATTCACAGGACAGTTTTAAACAACATGTCCTAATTATACAATAATATATCATAGTGGTAAATACTCCATACGTTCCAGCCATCCAGCTCGCCTCCTCAGCTTTAGAACATCATTACCAGAAAATCTGTAATACTCGGTCTGACCCGAGCATTACATCAAAGTAACACCCGAGTCAGGCTGGAAACCAGCGTGAGTAAACCCGTCTAATATGGAATACAAAAGCATACAACTTATATAAACTCGGGGTAACTCGTATTAATTTACAACTTCACAAGTCGTTATAGACATCACTTCCATCACACATCAATTTCTAAGTACCAAAACTTAGATTAAATGGTCCAATTCATCTAAATCATTCCATTCCAGCTTATTGATTTCACATATCAATTTATAAAGAATCGAAGTGGTTTCGGGTATTTACTAGTACCCGACCCCGGCCTCTTCGAATTCAATACCATCTTAACCCAAGTTATTCAAGTGAAATACAATTTAACCTTTAGCAATACACGATGTCACTTTCTTTTGTACAGCACTTCATCATCGACCGATAACCACAAAATCACCGATTAAAACAAGCATATCATATCACTGACATTTCATATCAGAAATGTCAAGCAGTCCACATAAGCAAGTTAAATTAGTCGCCCATTACTAACTCAATCAATTTTAGTTACTTTAATCATTTACAATCTTGCTTTCTTAACAATAATTAATTACAAATCATTAATTAATCACCTCCCCTAATTATCCTCTCTAATTACATTCAGTAATTAGCATTTAATTAATTTACCTTCTTCACTAATCAATCTTGATTAATCACGTCAGTAATTAATTATTCTTAATCACCTACCTTAATAAATTAACCAATTAATTATCTTAAATTAATCACATTAATATATCTTTTTCACAATCCCTAGTTAATGATCTTCATTAACTATTTGCAATTCTCTAATTTCTTCTCTAAGAAATTAAATTTTAAATTAACCGTTATTAATTTCAAAGTAAATAAATTCTTAATTTCCAATCAATTCATCTCTAATTACTTAATTAATTAATTCTTAATTACACTTGATTGCTTAATTTATCAATCTCTAATCATTAATTAATTGCCTTCATTTTCTAATTAATGATCTTAATTTCAAATTAATTAACCCTTAAAATAATTAACTTTTAATCCTTAATCATTTATAAATCAAGTAAATTAATTACCCTTAATTAATTTCTTAATCTATCCTTTAAAACTAGTTAAATTAATTTTACGTAATTTTCTTAAATTAATCAAATTTCATTTATCAAGTTTATTTAAAATAAACTCTTTTAATGGTTATAAATATTGAAATCCCTTTAAACCCAAAAATAATTCTGTTCTTAAATCTTAAATAAATTTTCAACTCGAAATACCCTTTGATTATTTGAAATTGAAAAGGGTTGATAAATTGTTACTACTTTATCAAATTTGAACTCGAAATTTGACTCGTAAGATCCTTCTTCAATTTTTAGCAATAATACAGATGTATCTCCTCTCGCGTGCACGATGCACTACCCAGCTCCGAGACAGGCATCCCACTGCTTCGAACATAACCCGAAGAAAACTCTATTCCTTCATCAGCAACGCCCTGAAACATAAGCACAAAGGTCTCGTGCACGTGCACGAGATGTTGACAAACTTCCGACCACCATCGACCCTACCTCTTGATCACCGCCAACCTCCTAAATCCTCCTTACCCAATAAAGAAGACTCACCGACGCTTAAACCCAAAAACGATATTCATCCACCACCAGAAAAGAATAACCTTCCAGGCATCGTCTCGTACTGCCACCATCGGTCACCAGCTACCACGCGCCGTTGCTAGAAACATTGCTCCATACCCCACTATCTTATCCCCTTCCTCCGGCATCACTCGATGCAAGTTCGAAGACACGATCACCCCACAATCATCCCAAACCCATTTACACCTTAAAACCCTAAAATCACCTTGCCAAGCCGCCTCGGCAAAAGGTAACACCTCCTGCTATTTTTCCCCCAATCACCGAACATCAATCCAACTCCAGTCCCAACCCCGTCATTCCCAATCAACCAATCCACTAGAAAAGGTCGAAAATACAAATTCGGTTCAACAGTCAAAATCACGTGATTCACAAACCTAAAATTCACGATTTTATTTTTAAAAATCACTATATCAGATAGCACATCAGATTATATACTCGAATATAGTTTTTTTCAGATCGAGATTTTGATAAAATCGTGCATCTTACTGAAATTCTCATTTTCCTTAAAATATTTACCTGATATATTTCTTGAAACTATTTTTAACACCAATACTTTGTTAATTCAAGCCTTTCTTATTCATACATTAATGCCTATACAAGATTATAAGATGAGATTATGGTTTTTGTTATGTTTTCCTGTCTGTAAGCATAAAAACAGGGATACATGTCTGGCATACATGTCTAAACTCTCACATACATAAGATATATGTAAATATATAAACATGCAGATGTAAACTTCAACATTCTCTCAACAACTATAGATATCCAAATGTGTTGGCATACATGTCTAAACTCTCACATACATAAGATATATGTAAATATATAAACATGCAGATGTAAACTTCAACATTCTCACAACAACTATAGATATCCAAATGTGTCACGGATTCAAAAATCAAGTGGGTAGGATTACTCAAAATATTTGCAAAACAGAGGTAAGCTCTTAGATCTGAAACTACTACTGATTTCAAACTGTTTAAAAAGAAAGATTTGCTCACATATGTATGAATCAAAGAACTATTTCTTCTATTAAGTCTGGAAATTCGTTTTTGATGATCTGCATTTTGAATTTGATTTGTACTGCCCTGGGTTAGAACTGAAACTTCAATCTGATCTTGTTGAGATGAGCTTTGCTTTAAGATTGAGTTGTTGGATTTGGCTTTTAATTAAAAAAAATTTAAAGAATGAAAGAAGATGAATATGCTTTTGATTTCATAAAAACCTGATTGAATTTTTCCCATATCTATTTTCATCAAAATTTAAAAAAAAACAAGAGTGCCACATGTATTTCTTTTAATAAATCAACTAACACTTGTAATTGTAAGATTTACACTTGTCATTGTTGTTTTATATATTGTTTACATTTGTAATTAAAATGTACTTAATATGTTTTATGTATTTATTAATTCCTTAAACCTATATGATACCTTTATCCATGTATATTTTAACCTTATATATTTATATTATAAATTTTCAATTTACTTTAGTTAATGTCTTATGTGTTTATATTTAAATTTGTTTGAGAATAATAATTTAGCTTATTTTAAATAATGTATAAATGAATTCATCACATTATTATTTGTTATAAGATAAAATTTACAAACTAAATATTATTGTCTTTTGAAAAGATAGATTTAGCCAAATTAAGTACTTATAAAAGAAAAACATTAAACTAATATAGTCAAATTTTATAATTATCAGGAGGTTATCAAATACAAATCTATCCAAATGTTTTAAAATTTAGTATTTATTATAGTTCAATCCATCTATATACAATTTTCAGGTATAGAATTTCATTTGTTCAAACTACAAATGAGTATTTTAACAAATCTAATCCTGTTAATTTCAAATTAGCAGATGCCCAAAAAATTAGGTAATCACAAAGGGTCTAATTTTTCTTTTTCTTCTGCTTCTTGTTGTGCAAGTGCTCTTCGAGATCTCTTTGGAGTTATCCAAATCTAATCACTCGACATATAATAAGCCATTCTGTCCCTAAGCGATATTTCGAGATATCATTAGAAGGTTTATACCATTTCCAACCTATCTTATTCAAACATCTATCATCCAAATACTTAATTCAACTTGCTTGGATTTGAACTTACCTTCATCTTCTAATGATAAGAAGAATAATTTACTAAGTATTCAATACCGTTTTTCCCAAGCCAAAATATGATTAATACTTAGAAGGTTATTTTAACCATTACTGGACTGATCAAAACATTATCCATGGGACTTTCCTAAGAGAAGTTATCTTATAAATTTCCCTATCTACACAAAATTTTGTATCTTTTGAAAGACATTCCTTTATAAATAAAATATAATCTTTCCAAAACAGTGTATCCATATGCCTTGTTAAGAGTTTAGAAACACCTGTCGATATAATGGTACTTCTCATATCGACCAAAATTTATAAAACGCTCAGCCGATAAATCAACACAAAACATTTTTATATCCAATAACAAATATGCACTCATATATAATGCACTCAAACTCATTCTAGAATGTTGCTAGCCCTATCTCTAATGAGTGATTTATACTAGAGTATTACTAAACCTATCTCTGATGAGTCTTTTACCCCAACAAAGCATAGGTGTTTGCTCAACCTAAGCTCTGATACCAAATGTAACGATCTAGACTTTTCAACCATTGATAGCGACGACAGATAGACTTTTCAACCATCCCGGCACCACCGTTTCATACATTAGTACCTCGAATTTGATTTTACGGCTAGCCTCGTGACTAACAACTAACCTTTGTGCATCTAGGGACATGTAAGGGTATGAGTCTCTTACTCGGGATCAAACAGAAAGCGAGAACCCCTATCATGTTACATACTCCAACAGATGGAGCATACCCCAACAATAGGGGTAAGGGCCAGATCAAATCCAATCATGGTTCTTTCACAGCCAATCGTCGATAAAAAGATGTTAAGTTCATAGGTGATTATCAATCATCGGTCGATTACTTTATCTTTAATTTAAATCACATATCTTTCTTAGAGAAATTCTTTTCAATTTATCCCATTTTCTTTCCAAGAGTATATGGAATCATTAAGCCTCATTTATCAAATTATTTGGTTGATTTAGAAATCATCTTTTTAACTTGGAATAATTCCAAATCATTTCATCTTTTTCTTAGGAAAACATTTCTAAATTATTCATTAAATCTTAATCAAAGATTCATTTCTTAACTTCAAATCATATTCTACGAATTCGAAGATTTTCATAACAGAGCACTACTACTACCCTAGGTATGGAAAGTTTCACCTCGATGGACTAGTGCTAAGTATTCTTTCGTCATGAAGATCTTTTGTCTTCAATATGTTTTATTTCAAAAAAAATTAGTTTGAAGGGTTTTAAATCTTTCATTTAACATTTCCTCTTTAGTCTTAGGAAATACCAAGTCATGTTATCTAAATCTTTGTTTAAACCTTTGATAAAGACTTTCTATTTCCAAGTCCTCATTTAAATGGGTTAAAATGATGTTATGTAAATAATCATTACACTAAACCTAAAACCCTTTTATTTAAATCCTTGTTTAACTTTAGGGAAACTCTTTACTTTTTACTTTAGGAAAATCTTAATATGGTCTTTTAGAGCATCCGGGTTTTTCTTTCGATCTGTTCCACCCCTCAACTAAAAGATAAAATGAAGGCATGGTAAATTCAGGGCACTAGTTGCTCTATCTCAAACCTTAGTTACACACCTTGTTTTACAGTTTAGATCTCACGCATGGGACAAATGTATTAGTCGTTTCTACATACTCAGTTATTAATCTTCATTTTCGAAATGATTAATAAAATTTCAAATTATTATTTCAAATACTTAATTATTCTTTTAGAAATATATATAAAAGATTTGAAGAAGGATTGTTGAGTTTAAATCCATAATTCGTAAGTTATTACAAAAGCGTTGCAAAAAGCCATATTCTTCAAAACAACTTTTATATCATTTTGAAATCCATCATTCAAACTTAAATTACTTTTAAAAAATTTAAAAAGATTTTAGAATTTATTTTATATTTTTAAAACGTTTTAAATATCAATTTTAAACTATGGTCACTTTATTGCAAAAGCCCGTTTTTCTGCTAAATTATTCTGGACATATTTTAAAATCTACAAAATGAAAATTTAATTTTCTTACTTTGTTGGAAAGATAGGGACATAATTGTCTGAAAAATTCTTATCTTAAAGGATTCCGAGATATACCACTTTGTGTACTTATTTAACTTTTTCGGTGCGAAATCATGAACCACCATTACACAACGCGCCTAGTTTTGACTTGTTTTTTCAATTTCTTTCCAAACTTCATTGAAACGCATTTAAATGTCTATAAAACATTTCTAAATCATTTCAAAATCAATTTAAACAATATTTCCATATCTCGAACTCACTTTCCATTTCATTTCATATTATATTATTATAATATCATTTTCGACCTTTTTAAAATCATTTACAGGCTAATCACTCTATAGATATATTTTTATGGATTTAATTTCCATTAAATTTAATTTAGTTACATACTAATCATTTCTTTTATTATTTATCAAACTAAGTTATCAACCATTTCACAATCATATAATCGACCATAATATCAACCAAGTTAGCATCCAAAATCAACCAATATTCAACATAGTAATTTCTATTTTAACATCTATATTATCAGTTTAAGTTTTATTAAAATAAAACTAAGATTTGAGTACTTACGATTAGTCCCACTCCATCAAATTTTTTGTAGATTCCCGAACCGATTCCGACAGCACTTCCTTCTCTTTTTCTCACTCTGGAGCATCAAATCTCCTTCCTTTCTTCCTTGGTGCTCTCGGCCTTGCTTATGGAGGGGAGAGGCTCGGCTAGGGTGGTGATGGAGGGAGAAACCGTGAATTGTTGTGAGGAAGAGAGGTGGTTTTCACTTGATTTTGAAGTGGATTGATATCCTATACTTGCTTAAGCAATTTTTCTCTTCTACTCTTAGTATTTCGCCATTAATTTCTTATGGTAAGAAGCCATTAGAGAAGCTTAAAGAAAGGAAGAAGAATAGAAATTTTGATGTGAGAAAGTGTAGAGCTTAAGGTGGTATTTATACATGAAGTTCTTAAGTGAATTTACCTTTTTAACCTTAAGTTACTTTAATTTTTAGGCACAAATTTGCATTACCTTTCCAAGGTATGATTTAGACTCTTAAGTATATGTATTTAATGTAGAAAAGATGGATAACATATGGAGATTTGAATTTCGTACCAAAATGAAATGATTTAAGTTTTTCAACTTTATAAAAATAAATTAAAAATAAACTTGCTCCTTTTTCATGCATGATTTGATAAGTACATTAGCGTTAATGAAGAAGAGATGTATGCTCTGATTTGTGTGAGATTTTATTTGATTTTTTAAAAGTAAACTTACTTTGTCATTTTGTGCTTTATTTAACTTTAAATATATGCTTAAGTTAATTAATTCTTGATTAATACAAGAGAGACATTTATTTCTTTGTTAATATGTTTATAAAATACAATTCAAGATGCAAAACGTTTGCACAAATTATATCGATCAAAAGTTGATTTTCGATAAAATATTTTACGGTCACATTTTGGCCTTTTTATTAAACTATTTATGTATGTATATCAAACTTGAAAATAAGTTTGTTATCATATTTAATTAATTAAAATAAGTGTATTTGACTTATAAAATAATGTAAAACAATATCAAAAATTAATTTGCAAACATACGATATTGATTTTCTTAATGTGTGACGAAATTTGTCAATCTCTATAACATAAGTATATATACAGTTATCAAACTTTTATCAATAAATTTTTTTATCATTATATAATCATTTTTAAAGCAATTATCTATCCTTTAAAACAATTGTGATATATCCAATTTTATCAAAAACCGACTTTTGTCATTTTTGTCAATGTTATGGTAAAAGTCAAAAATCTTTATTCAACTCAAAAAAAGTTTATCATTCTTATTTATCACATGAAATATGATTATTTGAGTTTAAAATTATATATTGGATTATTTAAAATCAATTTAATATCTAATTTCCAAAGTGGTAAAAATATGGGTCATTACAAAATATATATATAAGAGACTATATTATTGGAAGCAACTAATAAATAAATACCAATACAGAATGTTTGAATACATCAACTCCACACATACAGAGTCATGAATAATACCTGATATCAAAAATATCGACATCACACCACCAAAATGCTCCAGCTATGCCACTCTGATAGCGTATCCCTAAAAGCATATGACTCCTAAACTACTCAGTCGAGTACTTGAGAGTTTTCATGACATAAATAAATAAAGACAACTCCCAAGTCATAAGTTAAGCCTAGTGTAAGGGAAATTATAAACTAATACAAATAAAATAGGAAATTACTATGGCATTGCTAATCCTGTAATGACTCAGAATTTTAGTCATTCGAAATTGGGATATTTAATTTATTTTTAATATTCACAAGTTAGTTTTATAAGCTGAATAACTTATATTTCGAATAACTTGATTTAACTGGATAATTTAATTATATTAATTTAATATTTGAAATTGCAGAAATAATTGGAATTTGAATTTAATGAGAATGAAAATGATTTATAAAGTTGACATGAATTCTATTTTAATGAGAATGATGTTAGAGAACTATTAAAAGTATATTTGTAGAAATTGAATATTTTAATATTTAATTAAGATGTAAACATAGTCATTTTTCACACTATCTCGGATTTCGACGAAACTAGTTTCACTGGATCCATAATGATATATTATTGTAGAACTTCAAATTTTATGTCAATCGGACTTACAGTTTAGTCGTGGCAAGCTGAAATACGTAGAAATATATTTAAGTAAATTTTAATTTAAAATAAGTCGATTTGAAAACCTTTCTTCCAAATACGATGGAATTGGCTCCCGATATATATATTCCATTATGTTCAGAATAAGGGTAAAACATTATAAACGCTGGATGGCACGCTTCATTTGGACTTTGAAATTTTTTCGGATGAATAGTGCGCAAAAAAATTCTATTAAAGGCCACAAATTTTCTTATTATCACAAAACTAAGTTAGGAACCCTAGCCTCCACATACCATTTCAACGGCCGAAATCTTGCAATCTTCTTTCCCCAAAATCTCTCAATCCATCTACTTATAGCAAAAACTATCAACTACAAAAATTTCGAGTGTGATGAGATCCATATTTTCAATGGTTATGATCGAGAATGGAGTGGTGGATCATCAGGTCCGTATTGTCGAACTCTATGCATTGGAGCTGGATTGGAGTTGATTGAAGCTAGTGAAAATTTTGGGCAAAATTAAATGCCTGTTTAATTTTGTTTGGAATAAAACGCCACAATGTCTGTTGGAACCAAAGTGACTACAACTCACTCTTTCTGACTCACTGATATTTTTATATAAATGAGAATAAATTTATTAATGTTGATTCACGATGGTTTGGATGATATATGATATAATATATATATATATATATATATATATATTAATTGGTATTTGGATATATTTCTGCCTATTGGAGCTGATGAGACCCTATACGTTCCCATGTATGAATGGATGACCTTTCATATGCGTGTCTGCCTCGAAGCGGACATTATACACAAACTCTAATATGTATATTTGTTGTAGGTGATAGGCTAGATGGATCCAACTAGATTCCTCACATGTATTGGTTTTATTTACAAATATTGTGATATATGTTGTTACCATATGATATATGATGTTTGGATGATATGATTGACGTGAATCACCTTGTTTAGCATTTTTGCAGCATTGGGCCTATCTTCGGAATTTTAAAAATGTTAAAACAATGATTTTTAATTTAAACGGGCTGATAACTAGTGATTGATTGTTGAACACTGATTGATTTATGCATATATAGTTTTTGTTTCGTAAAGATCATTGATATGATATTATATATTATTCCGTTGCGATGTGAGATTTTGTATTGTTCTATTTGGTTCTCTCTTTCTCCTCTTCTCTTCTTTTCACTTCTTTTTACCCATGAATTTCCGTTAGTCTGTGCTTTCTGGGTCGAACGTGTGTGGTTTATTTCCGATTCAAAGGTACGAATTTGTGGGTCGTCACACTTGGTATCAGAGCTTAGATTTTGTGTATTCCTAGGTTTTGATGTGTACTCAGCATAAATAGGGACAATAACACCCTAGATTGAGTTTGAATGTATTATATATATGAGCGCGTATTTGTTAGTGATATAAAAATGTTTTATATTATGTTTACTTATCCGTTGAGTTGTTTGTGAATTCTGGTCGGCATGTGGGACTCCATGTTATCGATAGGGATTTCTAAATAATTAAACGAGGTATGTCAACATAGTATTATTTTTTAAATGGGCAAATGAAATAATTTTACCTCAATTACATTTTATATATAAACAGAATTTTTTAGAGGAATTATTAAAGTATATATAAAATAATTGTTTGGTTTCTTTGAAAATGTAAATATATATAAGTTAATTAAAGCTATTTGAATAATCTAAATAAAAACAACAATTATATAAGAATAAATTATATAAGTAAATGAATTATAATATATGGAATTATAGTTAATATGGTATACAATTGAAATAATCTTATACATAAGAAATGAACAACATTAAATATGAGTTATAAACAAAAATGGATTTAAATTGAGAATTTGAAAATTTGAATACTGTTAATTTTGAAAGTTGGTTTTCAAATTTAAAGAGGTTATATTAATATAAATATGAATAAGATAAATGAATTTGGAATGAATCTTATATAAGTTAAGTGGAATAGTGAAATTATATGAGTAAAAGATTTATAAATATAAAAAGTATTTTTAAAAGAATATAGAGCACTAAATTCGCTACTATCACTGGAAAATAATAAGGATGATGATTGCAGCATCATCAGTATCATTTTCGAGTTTCTGTGTGATTTTTGCACCAATAGTAAATTGAAATTGAATTTTTGATGTGATAAAAAAATTTAAATTTGAAATCGAAGTTGAAATTAATAAATATAAGTAGAACGAGTTTTGGACTTATAATATGAAATAAAAATTTAACATTAGTATAGTTAAATAAATTGAATCTGAACTGGATTAGATAAATTATTGAAATGGAAATTAAATTAAGTGGTAAAGTGATTATATAATGCAAATTTGAAAGATTAAATAATTATAAAGTGGGAAAAGGTAAGTAAAACCAAATATTAAAATGGTTAAACAATTTTGTTACGTAAAACGAAATCTGAATTTGAATAGTGATATGAAATTTGACTTAAGTAAAAGTTAAATAAAATGGAATTTGAATTAAGTCAAAAGTGAACTCAAGTGGTATAGTGGAAGTAAATGAAAGTGAGTATCAGATGAAACATAACTTAAGTGATGTTGAATTTGATATCAAAATGAATTAATAAAGTGAATTAATGAAATGAAATCATTAAAGGAATACAAATTTGAGTTATGTAAATGAAATTCAATTTTAGTTGTCAAATGAATTAGAAATTGAATGAATGAATTGGATTGAACTAATGAAATAAATTATTAAGTAAAATATGGATTGAATGTTAATCAATCGAATGTAAATAAACTGATATGGAATAGTGGATGTCAGTGCTAATTCATTAAAAGCTAATTAAATTGAGAAATGAATAATTGAATGAAAGTCATTTAGATATTAAACCAAATTGAATGTAAATGAATTAAATATAAATGTTTGAGTGTAAACAAAATAAAGTTGGTAATGTAGGATATACATTGGTTGTTAGATGGATGTTAGATGATTGTACAGAAATTCATTAAATATTAATGGAATTGAGTTAATCAAAATTGGAAGCTAAGTAATTGAATTTAGTGTGGAAGTAAGTAAATCTAAATAGAATTGAATTTGATTTGAATTGGAAGTGAACTAGCTTGAATGTGAATTAATGAATGTAAACTTATTGAATATGAATAAATGAATGTTAGTAAAATGTAATGTTAATGAAACAAATTCGATTAAATTGAAAAACAATTTAATGAATATTAACGATAAGTGAATTTATATTGATTTGATTATGGATTGATGGGATAGATATTGGTTTGTTGGATGTTAATTGGATGATAGTTGTTTGATAGCCGAATTTGTTGCTTTTGATTGCATTTGCTATATTGGCATAAATAGTTGTTGTATTAGTACATGTTGTATATTGATATTACTTTCCATATATACATGTTTCTCATTGTTTGTTGAGTATTTAGTAGGTGCGGATGGCATATGCTTCGCATTTGAAGCTCGCTTTCGCATTATATTAGCCATATATGCTCGCAAATAATATATAAGGTACAGATCTCGAATTACATATCATACTTTTATATTATTATTATTACTTTCCCTACGGGATGCCTCATCCTCAAAGATGGGATGTTTATTTGTGATATATATATATATATACACTGTCATTTTTTCAGATCGAACCACGTAAAGGAGGCTATGGCAAAAAAATTTGAAAATTTAAGGCGTTGGAAAGACAGAGAAATTTCGAAAAAAAATTGATAACTAAAAATTTTGGATTTTGAGTTAAAAGGTTAAATGTTATTAGTTAGTTTTGAAAAGATAACTATAAATGGATTTGAAAAAAGGAGAAATGTCTTTATAAGAAGCTTAAGTAATGATTTCGATAAGTTAAAATGTTTAAATGATTTTGGTAATCTAGTTTGAACGAATTGTTCTGAAAAGTTAATTGATTTTGTGACTTTTTCTTACTTGGTAATTTCGAGGACGAAATTCTTTTAAGTAGGGAAGAAAGTAACGAACCAGAATTTTAGTCATTTGAAATTAGGATATTTAGTTTATTTAAAATATTCACAAGTTAATTTTATAAGCTGAATAAATTATATTTTAAATATCTTGATTTAACTGGATAATTAAATTGTTAATTTAATATTTGAAATTGCAGGAATAATTGGAATTTGAATTCAATGATAATGAAAATGATTTATAAAGTTGATAAAATCTATTTGAAATAGAATGGTGTTAGAGAACTTTTAAAATTGAATTAAAAGTTAATTTGTAGAAATTAAATATTTTAATATTTCATTAATGTGTAAAAATAGTCATTTTTCACACTGTCTCGGATTTTGACGAAACTAGTTTCGTTGGATCTGTAATGTTGTATTATTGTAGGATTTCAAATTTCGTGTCAATCATACTTAGGGTTTAGTCGTGGCAAGCTGAAATGCCTAGAAATTTATTTAAGCAAATTTTAATTTAAAATAAGTCGACTCGAAAACCTATCTTCTAAATATGATGAAATTGCCTCCTAATATACATTCCATTATGTTCGAAATACGGGTAAAATATTTTAAACACCAGGCGGCATGCTTTTTTGGAGTTCAAAAATTTTTGGGATGAATAGTGCGTGAAATTTTTCTATAAAGGCCACATTTTTTTCTTATTTTCACAAAACCGAGGTTAGAAGCCCTAGCCGCCACATACCATTTCAACGGACGAAATCTTCCAATCTTCTTTCCTCAAAATCTCTCAATCTGTCCACTTATAGAAAAACTATCAACTACAAAAATGTCAAGCGTGATGAGATCTATGTTTTCAACGGTTACGATCGAGAATGATGTGGTGGATAGTCGGCAAAATAGTAGCGTTTATCCAACGTTCGTGTGCATTTTTTGAGGCAATGGGGGGACGAGTGTGACGGCGTTTAAGGTGGTGATCTGCATGGCGTTGGGCTTCGATGTGGAGGTCCCTGATCGTCGAATAGTTGGTCGTAGGGGTCGCGATAATTGGTGGAAGGAGGCGACCATATGGGTTTAATCAAACATGATGAACCTAGGGAGGTTGAAGGGAAGACGCCGCCATGATCTATTCTCCTAGAATCAACGACTGTGCTTCAATGTAGGGTTTAAAAATAAAAAAGAAATTGTAAACTAATTTATATAAGTTTGTATAAACTTTAAAATATCATAACTTCTTCTTACGAGGTCGAAATTGGATGAAACAAGTTGTGTTAGGTCCATATTGTCGAACTCTATTCGATGGAGCTAGATTGGAGTTGATTGGAGCTAGTGAAATTTTGGGTAAATTAAACGCCTATTTAATTTTATTTAGAATAAAACGCCGCAACTTCTATTGGAACCAAAGTGAGTACAACTCACTCTTTCTGACTCAATGATATTTTTATATAGGTGAGAATAAAATAATTTTCATCTTAATGATTGTTTGGATATATTCCTGCCTATCAGAGCAGATGTCACCCTATACGTTCCTGTACATGAGCGGATGACCTTTTGTGTGCGTGTTTGCTCAAAGCGGACATTATACACATATTATAATATGTATATTTGTTGCAGGTGATAGGTTGGAGAGATCCAACCGGATTCCTCACCAGTATGGCTTTTATTTATAGATATTGTGATGTATGTTGTTATCATATGATATATGAAGTTTGGATGATATGATTGATGTGAATCACCTTGTTTAGCATTTTTGCAGCATTAAGCCTATTTTTGGAATTTTAAAAATGTTAAAACAATGATTTTTAATTTAAAAAAGCTGATAACTAGTGATTGATTGTTGAACCTGATTAGTGTATGTGTATATAGTTTTTGGTTTGTAAAGATCATTGATACGATATTATATGTTTTTCCACTGCGATGCGAGATTTTGTAATTTTATATTTGGTTCTCTTTTCTCTCTTTTTTCTCTTCTCTTCTTCTCTTCTCTTCTTCCACTTCTTTTCTTTCTCATGGCTTTCCATCTGTCTATGCTTTCTAGGTCGGACATGTGTGGTTTATTGTCGATTCAAAGGGTACAGATTTGCAGGTCATCATAATCCTCTCCACAAATGTGGCTTAGGGGTAAACAACTTCCCATAAATAAGTAAAACACGCCTATCCAAAAAGATAAGGAACCATACCTCGGCTTGCTCAACTCCTATAATCAACGAGTCATCACAACTAATATAATGTGACTGCTACGTAAAAGTATACTATGATAAATATGACCCAATATACAA
Organism: Allium cepa; assembly: GCA_030765085.1. Taxonomy (NCBI): domain Eukaryota; kingdom Viridiplantae; phylum Streptophyta; class Magnoliopsida; order Asparagales; family Amaryllidaceae; genus Allium; species Allium cepa. The sequence continues at coordinate 868,416,904 of CM060937.1, read as the reverse complement.
ATGCAGGGTAACATAAATATCCTGATATAAGTCTATCAAAAAATACGCAATAGTAATTTCAAACAACTAATGTACCATATGCACAGTATAAAGAAATACAATAAATAGAGAATATGAATAAATACTCAGCGTCTTTGATGTGTGGAGTCTAAGTTGGACTTGTGTAGAAAATTAATCGACTCAGCACCTAACTATACCATTGACCCTAAGCTGCATCTAATATAATGTAACTCATGTATGTCTCACTATACCTCATATCAAGCATAAGTGATACATGACCTGCTCTAGATATTTAAAACCTAAGCTCGTAGTGGACATCCATCATAATCCAGTGTTTGAACCGACTAATTTCTTATTGAGTTAGAAAATAGACGATCGAATTTAAATTAAAAATCACCGCAATCGCATGGCATACAGTTCGAGTACATGGCGAGTATGGGTTGATCCATAGGGAATTGTTTAGATTTTAAAATTTCTATTCAATCAAATTAAACCAAGATTTGAGAGTGTTTAAATCTAAAAATGTAAAAACCAAAAAAAAGCTACAATTGATAAAAATATGAGAGTTTGAAGGCAATTTAGAGGCAAATCCACCATCCTAATCATGTAAATCAACAAAACTTGAAATTATGATCTCCTTTTTTGTCATTAGTGAATTTAACTGATGCGTTTATCAGGAGTATGGAATATTTGTTCTAATAATTAGCCAAATATAAACCATCAAACTATAACACACCTGTAACGACCCGGAATTTGTGACATTTCGAGTTATGAATATTAATCTTTAATATTTAATAATATGGCATTTTTATCAGCAAAATCCCCCGTAATCAACAAATTGATAATAACATACAATTTTTTCAAAACCAATATAATTTGAATTTCCATATTAATTATAAGATAGGAGATTGAATAAATGGAAATTTCTTATATATGTATATTTTATAATAATAAAATAGATAGTTGATTTGATTGGAAATTTCTTATGTATACATTTTTACATATAAGAACAAATGAAACTATATGTATACATAATTTGGGGAAAAAATTCATAGCAAATGTGTATAGATGAAAAAGAAAAGGAAAAATATTTTTAAATAGCATGATTTTGAGCAATATAGTATATTTAAGTAAGAGAATTTAAAATTGGATTTTTCTAAATAAATATATGTACACAGTCGATAAGGAAGGTATATATACATATAGAGATAAGTTCAAATGAAGAATTTATAGTATTTAATAATAAATAAAAGTGTTATGCTACAAACTAAAATGGTGTGTATAAGAATCATATAAGTGATGGTAGGAAAAACCATATGTATATATCAAATGAATTTAGTTTATTAAAAAGTAATATATTTCTACATTAAAAAATAAAGAAATAAATAGGAAAGAAGTGTATATATAAGGACACATATACGTTAAGGCTTAAAAGTTATTTTTAGAAACCACTTTATAGTCCTTGTTTTAAACTACACATATATGAAGACATGTTGACTAAGAAATGTGTTATTTTATATCCTTAAAATTTAAATAACAAAATTCTTTTTGTTTAAATTTTTTTAAAATAAGTAGGGATAAAATGCAAACATTTATCTTATCAAAGCAATAACAATTCTAGGTTGTTCAACATCATAAGTATGCATATATATACTTTAAGTATTATACGTTTTAAAAAAAGAAGAGAAAGATTTAAAGTCAAGTGTAAACTGGTAGATAAAGCAGTAAAACAAAATAGGTAAAATAAACTTGGTTTGGTCAAGCAAATAAAGGTAAGTAAAAGATTTCAGATCAGTAAGTAAACAAACATTTGGCAGTAATTTCCTGACCAAATAAAGTAATGATCATCTATTTTCTTTTCAATTTCTCTCATCAAAAACAAACATCTACTTCAGCCACCAAGGGATCATTTCAATCCATCACCTAGATATTGTGTGTATACAAAAGTGTATGTATATATAGGTATTTATGGGTCTATGTTGGTTTTAGTTCAAGCCTGTAAATAAAGAAAAGAAAAGAAAAACCTATAAAGAAAAATAGAAGTGAAAGAAAACATCATCTATTCAAAACCTAAACTCAAACAAAAAAGCAAGAATTTAAGCAAGATTTCAAGGCAACGGGATTCAGATTGAAGATTTTAAATTCCAACTTAAAGCTTCGAGAATCAAACATATGGAAGGTGAGAAACCTTAAAATCAAAACATGGAAATAATTAACATGTTGCTCTGTTAACAATAAAGCATTTATACCTATCCCATTTTCAAAGATCTATGCCTCAAATTCTAATTCTAATTGGTTGATGCTGTAAACTAAGAAAATGTTTATTTATTGCATAGTTTTGGCTAAAAATAGTTTGAAAATGGTATGTGCTATGTAATTATCAAATGCTAAGTTTTGCAATAAGTAACCGAGTTTAGTGAAAAGTCAACATTTTTAAAACAGGAATTCGATCCTACAAACCGGACCATTATACGGAAATAGGATTTTTAGAGGAAAAATAAAGATTATTAGTAGCCTATAATGTGGGGAATTTAAAGATGACCAGTTTTTGTTAAAAAATAAATTTTGACATTTGGGTGATCTAGAGGCGATATGGTCTAGCCTAGGGTAGTGTGACGATGGGGGAAAGGGATCTGCCATGGCAAAATTTTGAATTATGTTTTGAATTTGGGTATGGTGAGTTTTTAGGGTTTAAAGCCTTCATTTTCTTTCGGTTAGTAGAATCGCTAATGATGACAGCGTCGTTCATTGAGTGGTGCCGCAATGGGCTGGGAAGCTGCAGGTAACACTGGGATCACAATGGTGGTGGTGGCAGGCTTTGTAGCGGCGTGAAGGGGTCAGGGAAGCTCCATTTTAAGGTCGTGATCGGTGGTGTTGTTGCGTGTTTCGCCTGGGCATAGTCTTTTGTTATGTAGGGTGATCGGGGGGATGTCAAGGTGGAGGTGGTCGGGTTTTTAGTTGGTGGGTGAGTGAGTGGTCTCAGTTGGTCGAGAGTAGGTCGGGTCTGCTCGTGTATGTGCAAGTGGTGCATGGCGTGTCTCGGTGGTTCCGCTCGAGGTTCCAGGTGAAGGAAGGACGTAGGATCGGAATAGGCAGGGATGGGATGAGTTCGTGTGGAGTCAGACCAGTTGGGTTGGTTCGAGCTAGAAGAGTAAATATGGGTATTGTTTAGAAGAGGGGATAAGCTAGAACTAAGAGAAAGAAAAGGGGAGGAGGGAAGAAGGGTAGAGCGGGTTGTTTCTTTGGTTGTTGAAGTGTTGGGCTTCGGCCCATTTGAAATAAAAAATTAAAGAAACAAAATAAATAATGAAAGAAGAGTGGCTGGGCTCGGTTCAGTGGGAAGGGTGAAGAATAATTCGTGTATGTAAAATTTATATATTTCTAAGATAAAATGATTGGGAAAGAATATGTATATAATAAACAAAATAATTTAAAATGTTTAAAGAAAGGTACTTTGTAAAGTTCAAATGTTAAATTATATTTGGAAATTATATATACTTTGGATAATTTTAAACGCGGGAACTAATGTTACGAAACCGATTTACATGCAGTAGTTGCGATGGGTTCGTATCGACGGATATTACGACGTCGTACGATCCGTTGTCGAGTCGAAACAAGTGGGATTTTATAGCAGTTTGAAACGGACAGGAAATAAAGTGATTAATTTAAAAGCAATATCGTCGTATGAATGTGAAGTGTTTGCCTGAGAAATAACAACGAGTTAAATTGGTTTAAATGCCACATTTTAACATCTGGCTGGCGGAATAAAACACAGTTCCGTTAATTACTTTTAGATTGAACCCCTATTAGCAGAATAAATCACAGCTCTACCATTATTAATGAATATATCTATTTGTACATTCACTACCAAAAGTAAAGAACCCTGTCATGTTATTACATTCGTATGGAAATCTATTTATTTTACAGGAAAACCCAATGTTAAATTAATTGACGAAAGTTGATTAATATGAATATCTGTATTTGTTATGGTGGACTGTGATTGAAATTGAGTGGTATTTTGATTAAGTACATTTGGGACGGTTAAGCCTTCTTTTCTAAATTGACTTTGAACCAGAATTGGTTTAAAGATGATTTTTATTTTTAAATGACGTTTTAAAGAACCGGTAAATATTTTGGAAATAACTAGGGTAGTTAATTTTTCATTCTTGAAAACCTTTATAAAAGTATAAGCTTCTATTTTAAGTTACGAATTATTTAAATTATTTCAAGTACAAAACTATTTTGTAATGATCATTTAAAAGTTAATTTTATTTTATTTAGAGTAATTAGTATTTAAGTTCATTTATTTTAAGATAAATCTATTAAATATTGATGATGTTTTAAAATGATATTTTATGTAGTAAACCATTACAAAAAGTATTTTGCTTGGAAATTTATATTGAAACTTTCTAAGTATCATTTTGAAAAGAATGGTTTCATGAATATACTTATCCGGTAGGATAAGCATGTCTTATTTGATTAAGTAAATTTTAACCTATTGGGATTTTCAATTGAATAAGGCTTAATGGTTGCAATGGGAAAAGAAACTTTGGTTGAGTTGATTGTGTATTTGATAGTTAAATAACCGACTATCAAATCTGGACCAAATATAACTTTGGGAATATCTAGAGAAAACTCGGGAATTATATGGTAGAGTTACCATTCGAGGTGCTATACTGTATGTATGAACTCGTTCGTTCTCTAGGACGATTATAAGGAAATTCGTCCACTAAGCTTTAGGAGGTGAACTCTAATCTTATTTTCTTCTGTTTATTTCCTAAAGAACCAAAGTCGAGTTTTCGAGAAATTGCGAACGTTGTTTCAAAGAGACCGGGATCGGATTGTGATTCGAAAACCACTTCGATCCAATGAGTACGTTTTCGGAAGGAAGATAAGAACTTGGAGTCGAAAATGGAGCAGTGAAGTGATCGGCTAATCGCTACTAATCCTGAGGGTGATTCCAAAATGGATGTAGTAGGAATAGTGCCTTCGGTTCCATTCAGCCCCGGAACGGACTTGTATGGATGAATGCTTTCAGAACATCGTCAGGAGGACATTGAGCATTCTAAGTGAATGTGTTTCCAAAAAGGTAACACTTATCCTCGAGCATCATCAATCGGGAATGACTGAAATTCAGGGGATATGCAGCAAGGCTAAGTGGGTAGCACCCAATTAGGGTAAGGTCATCCCTATCTAGATGTCCCTTTTTATTCGGCTGTGTGGGCGGCTGCTGATCCCAACCGTGGGGTGATCTTATTTGGGCTATCTAGTAAGGGGTAGCTCTGGTCTTTTGCTGCAGAGGATCGGGCGGGGTCCTCGGTACGCTGATTTAGACCAAGTACCGTGATAGGTAGTACCCCAGTGCATAGTCATTAGTTGGAAATCCATTCTCCCTACGTGCCTTTACGGTTTTGATTGTAGAGCCTAGTATTGCTGGAATTTAATGAATGTAACAATTTCGGCTATTTGAATAAGTATTTGTACATAGACACTGTTATAATATCAAAGGAAGTTGGTATAAAATGTTTTGGTTATCGTAAGGTAAGAACCCGGCATGTTTATTTGTGACGTGTCATACGAGATACCTTTGATTTAAAAAGATTTTGAAACTTTAACAATTCAAGTTGAGTGTGTTCCTCATGATGGTTTACCAAACTGACCTTGGCGTGGTGTTTTTCCTATATGCTCGAGTTAGACCGAGCATATTTCCAGGTGTAGTTGGAAGACTGGAAGCTTCATGAGAGGAGCCGAAAACAGTAGATGTATTCATATAGTTAATTATATACCGTTGCCATTGGTAGTTTTTATTAGCAAGTTGTAAGGGCATATTGTTATAACTGTTCATTCTGAATGGATGTATACCCTGATTTAAGTCTGTATATGTTATTAAAGCTACAGTTTTGTTTCATGTAAAGACATGTTTATATTATAGATTATTCGTTCCTCTGTGAGAATCTATGTTGTTCTATTTTCATTCCATCTTCTTTCTTCTACCTACTTTTTTCTTTCGCTATCTACCTTGCCGTGCAAATTAGGCTGACAAGTGTGTTTAAAGGTCATTTTAAATCTATACGAAAAGGTGGGATGTGACATTGCGATGTCAGAGCCTAGGTTGAGCGAATACCTAGGCTTTGGGTGGGTTACTCATTAGAGATAGGGTTAGTAGCACCCTGAAATGAGTCTGAGTGTGTGTGTGTGTGTGAGAGAGAGAGAGAGAGCTCGTATTTGTTAGTTATATAAAAATGGTTTTTATATATTGTGCTAATTGAACGGTTGAGTGGTATATGAATTCTGTTCAATACGAGTAGCTAATGATATTGATAGGAATCTCTAAACACTGGAACAATGCCAACGGACATAATATTTTTTTTAAATGGGTAGATAAAATAATTTACCTAGAATATATTTTTCTATATAAAAGGTATGATTCTTAAATATATGGTATTTAAAATTATTGGTTGTAATGATACTAATTTCTCAACTAGGATTTGTGTGGTCTTAGCTGTCAACCTTGAGTATTTTTCATTTGTTGTCCTTTTTGACTTGGGTATGCCCTTAGAGATCTGAACCCTTTAGGATATGAACTTGGGAACGTGGATTTTTACTGAATTTTATTTACTAAAGGAATTTGGAAAATTTTTGAACTAATATTTTAGGAAGATTTTCCACCATTAAAGATAAATTTTATAATAATTTATTTATAAAAGGATATTCGAGGATTTAACACCTCCAATAACTTTGAAAAAAAAGGTGTTTTGAACAAAATTTTAAGTGAAGAATTTCTTTGTACAAGTTTTGAGTAATAGAAAATTTAAAAAAGGGGAAGATATTTGAAGTATAAACCTAGATATGTACTCTTTAGCCTGTAGAATTCTGAAACCTTAGGATGTCACTTTTGATTTTGGTAATTGATTGTAGAGAACCCGTAGCATCAGCCGAGGTGGAGCACTGGCTAGGGCTAGAAGGGATGGCGACTATGACTTAGTCAGGAGGATTCGGGTGGATCTTAACAAGCCATCATTATATGAGTAAAAGCCAAAGGAGCCAATAGAGCCTATCGATCAGCCACAGTCTCAGGAAGAAGAACCTACGAAGGAAGCAGACGAGGAACCTAGGGAAGAGGTCGAGGAGGACCACGAGGAGGAATTCGACAATGAAGAAGAGTTTGAAGTCGAGGGTGAAGAGGAGGAGTTTGATAATGAGGAGGAGTTTGATACCGAGGAAGAGTTTGAAGTAGAGGAAGACCTTGAATCGGAGAATGACGACGCAGTCGTTTGGGAGATAGGTGAAGTTATAGGAGTGCCAGTTGCTGATGGGAACCACCGCCAGAGGGAACCTAGACCGAGGATCGCGCCGATTCCGGACAATGATGTGGAGTGTATGGAAATGAAGGGGCTCGAGGAGGAGGATTCGGATGATGAGAATTCATAGTGAGTGTTGGTTTGCGTCTCTAGGAAGTATATGCCAATTAATATGGGTCAGTGACCCTTGGACGTCATGGTTGTTAAATGTAATTCTATAAAGCGTTTTATTAAATGTTTGGTAGGACTGTATATATATGTATATATGTGTGTATTTGTAGATGATGGTGGTACTTGTAGGAATGGTCTAGCTGGTACTAGATGTAATGGATATTGTTAATTTATATGAAGTATATGTATTGACTGGTTTAGTATGGGTGGTTATTAATCAATTATAAATAAAGATATGGATAGTTTTACTAACTTAGTCATGGAATTTCGGGGACGAAAATCTTTTAAGGGGGAAGGAATGTAACGACCCAGAATTTGTGACATTCCGAGTTTTGAATATTAATCTTTAATATTCAATAATATGGCATTTTTATCAAAAAAATCCCCGTTAATCAACAAACTGATAATAACATACAGTTTTTCCAAAACCAATATAATTTGAATTTCCAAATTAATTATAAAATAGGAGATTGATTAAATGGAAATTTCTTATATATGTATATTTATAAAAATAAAATAGAGAGTTGATTTGATTGGAAATTTCTTATGTATACATTTTTACGTATAAGAATAATAGAAATGATATATATACATAATTTGGGAAAAAAATCATAGAAAATGTATATAGATGAAAAAACAAAGGAAAAATATTTTTAAATAGCATAATTTTGAGCGATATAGTATATCTTAAATAAGAGAATTTAAAATTGGATTTTTCTAAAATAAATATATACACATAGTGGATAAGGAAGGTATATATATATGTAGCGATAAGTTCAAAGGAAGAATTATAGTATTTATGAATAAATAAAAGTGTTATGTGACAGACTAAAATGGTGTGTATAAGAATCATATAAGTGATGATAGGAAAAACCATATGTATATATCAAATGAATTTAGTTTATTAAAAGTAATATATTTCTATATTAATAAATAAAGAAATAAATAGGAAAGAAGTGTATATATGTAAGGACATATATGCATGAAGGATTAAAAGTTTTTTTAAAAACCACTTTATAGTCCTTGTTACTACACATATATGAAGACATGTTGACTAAAAAATGTGTTATTTTATATCCATAAAATTTAAATAACAAAGTTTTAATATGTAGGAATAAAATGCAAACATTTATCTTGTCAAAGCAGCAACAATTCTAGTTTGTCCAACATCATAAGTATGCATATATATACTTTAAGTACTATACGTTTTAAAAATAAAAGAGAACGATCTCAAGTCAAGTGTAAACTGGTAGATAAAGCAGTAAAAGAAAGTAGGTAAAATAAACTTGGTTTGATCAAGCAAATAAAGGTAAGTAAAAGATTTCTAATCAGTAAGTAAACAAACATTTGGCGGTAATTGCCTGGCCAAATAAAGTAACGATCGTCTATTTTCTTTTCAATTTCTCTCATCAAAAAGCAAACATCCACTTCAGCCACCAAGGGATCATTTCAATCCATCGCCTACATATTGTGTGTATACAAAAGAGCATGTTTATATAGGTACTTAAGTGTCTGTGTTGGTTTTAATTCAAGCCTGTAAATAAATAAAAGAAAAGAAAAACCTTTAAGGCAAAATATAAGGGGAAGAAAACATCCTCTGTTCAAAAACCCAAACTTAAATAGAAAATTAAGAATTTAAGCAAGATTTCAAGGCAAGGAGATTCAGATTGAAGATCAAACATATGGAAGGTGAGAAACCTTAAATTCAAAACCTGGAAATAATTAACATGCTGCTATGTTAATAGTAAAGCATTTATACCTATCCCATTTTCTTTGATTTATATCTCAAATTCTATTTCAAATTGTAGATGTTGTAAACTAAGAAAATGTTTATTTTTGCATACAGTTTTGGCTAAAAATAGTTTGAAAGTGGTCTATGCTATGTAATTATCAAATGCTAAGTTTTACAGTAAGTAACTGAATTTAGTGAAAATTCAACATTTTTAAAACAGGAATTCGAGCATACAATCGGGACCGTTATATGGAAATATGATTTTTAGAGGAAAAATAATGATTTTTAGTAGCCTACAACATAGGGAATTTGGAGATGACCAATTTTTGTTAAAAAAATAAATTCCAACATTTGGGTGGTCGAGAAGCGATATCGTCTGGTCTAGGGTAGCTTGACGATGGGGGAAAGGGATCTATCGTGGAAAATTTTTGAATTGTGCTTTGAATTCGGGTGTGGCGAGTTTTTAGGATTTAAAGCCTTCATTTTCTTTCGGTGGGTAGAATCGCTTCTGGTGACAGCATCGTTGATCGAGTGGTGCCGCATTGGGTTGGTAAGCAGTGGGTGACATGAGGATCACAATGGTGGTGGTGGTGGCAGGCTTTGTAGCGATGTGAAGGGGTCGAGGAAGCTCCATTTTCCGATCGTGATCGGTGGCGCCGTTGCATGTTTCGCTTGGGCTTAGTCTTTTGTTGTCCAGGGTATCGACAGGGTTATCAGGGGTGGAGGTGGTTAGATTTTTAGCAGGTGGGTGAGTGAGTGGTCTCGGTTGGTCGAGAGTAGGTCGGATCTGCTCGTGCACGTGCACGTGGTGCACGACATGTCTCGGTGGTTTTGCTCGAGATTCTAGGTGAAGGAAGTTCGTAGGATCGGAATAGGCAAGGACTGGATGAGTTCGTGTGGAGTTGATCGGACCAGTTGGGCTGGTTCGAGCAAGAGGAGTAAAGATGGGTATTGTTTAGAAGAGGGGATAAGCTAGAACTAAGAGAAAGTAAAGGGGAGAAGGGTAGAAGGGTAGAGCGGGTTGTTTCTTTTGTTGTTGAAGTGTTGGGCTTCGGCCCGTTTGAACAAAATAAAATAAAATAAAGAAACAAAATAAATAATGAAAGAAGAGTGGCTGGGCTCGGTTTAGTGGGAAGGGTAAAGAATAATTCGTGTATGCAAAATTTTATATATTGGTAATATTAAATGAATGGGAAAGAATATGTATTTAATTACAAATAATTTAAAATGTTTAAAGAAAGGGTCCTGTGTAAAGTTTAAATGTTAAATTTTATTTAGAAACTATATATACTTTGGATAATTTTAAACGCGGTAATTAATGTTATGAAACCGATTTACATGCAACAGTTGCGATGGGTTCGTATTGACGGATATTACGCCGTCATATGATCCATTGTAGAGTCGAAACAAGTGCAATTTTACAGCAATTTGAAACAGACGGGAAATAAAGTAATTAATTTAAAAGCAATATCGTCATCTGAATGTGAAGTGTTTTCTTGATAAATAATAACGAGTTAAATTGGTTTAAGTGCGACATTTTAACATCTGGCCAGCGGAATAAAACACCATTCCGCTAATTACTTTTAGATTGAACTGCTGTTGGCAAAATAAATCGCAGTTCTACCATTATTACCGAATACGTCTATTTGGACATTCACTAACAGAAGTAAAGAATCCTGTCATGTTATTACATTCATATGGATATCTATTTATTTTATAGGAAAACCTGATGATAAATTAATTAATGAAAGCTGATTAATATGAATATATGTATTTGTTGTGCTGGACTGTGATTGAAAATGAAGAGTAGTTTGATTAAGTGCCATTGGGACGGTTAAGCCTTCTTTTCTAAATTGGGTTAACTTTGAAGCAGAATTGGTTTAAATATGATTTTTTATTTTTAAATGACGTTTTAAAGAACCGGCAAATATTTTGGAAATAACTAGGGTAGTTAATTTATTATTCTTGAAAATCTTTACAAAAGCATAAACTTCTATTTTAAGTTATGAATTATTTAAATTATTTCAAGTATAAAACTACTTTGTAGTGATCATTTAAAAGTTAATTTTTATTTTATTTAGAGCAATTAGTATTTAAGTACATTATTTCAAGATAAATCTATTAAATATTGATGACGTTTTAAAATGATATTTTATATGGTAAACCTTTATAAAAAGTATTTTACCTGGAAATTTATATTGAAACTTTCTAAGTATCATTTTGGAAAGAATGGATCAGTGAATATACTTATCTGGTAGGATAAGCATGTGTTATTTGATTAACTAAATTTTAATCTACTGGGATTTTCATTTGAATAAGGCTTAATGGTTGCAATGGTAAAAGAAACTTTGGTTGAATTGATGGTGTATTTGATAGTTAAATAACCGACTATCAAATCTGGACCAAATATAACTTTGGGAATATCTAGAGAAAACTCAGGAATTGTATGGTACATTTATCATTCGAGGTGCTATACTGTACGTATAAACTCGTTCGTTCTCTAAGACGGTTATAAGGATATCCGTCCACTAACGGTTAGGAGGTGAACTCCGATCTCATTTTCGTCTGTTTATTTCCAAAAGAACCGGAGTTGAGTTTTCGAGAAATAGCGAACGTTGTTTCGAAGAGACCGGGATCGGATTGTGATCTGAAAACCACTTCGATCCAATGAGTACATTTTCGGAGGGAAGACAAGAACTTGGAATCGAAATTGGAGCAGTGAAGTGCAAGGGCTAATCGCTACCAATCCTAAGGGTGATTCCAAAATGGATGTGTATGAATAGTGCCTTCTGTTCCATTCAGACCCGAAACAAACTTGTATGGATGAATGCTTTCAAAACACCGTTTGGAGGACGGTAAGCATTCTAAGTGAATGTGTTTCTAAAAAGGTAACGCTCAGCCTCGAGCCTCATCAACCGAGAATGACTAAAAATCAGGGGTATGTAGCAAGTCTAAGTAAGTAGCACCCAACTAGGGTAAGGTCATCCCTGTCTAGATGACCCTTTTTATTTGGCTGTGTGGGGCAGTTGCTGATCTCAACCACGGAGTGATCTCATTCGGACTATCTAGTAAGGGGTGGCTCCGGTCTTGTTGTAGAGGATCGAGAGGGGTCCTTGGTATGCTGATATAGACCAGGTACCGTGACAGGTGGTGCCCCAGTACCTAGTCATTAGTTGGAAATCCATTCTCCCTACATACCATTATGGTTTTGATTGTAGACCCTAGTATTGCTGGAATTTAATGAATGTAATAATTTCGGCTATTTGAATAAGAATTTGTACATAGACACTATTATAATTTCAGAGGAAGTTGATATAAAATGTTTTGGTTATCGTAAGGTAAAAACCCAGCATGTTTATTTGTGACATGGTCTTACGAGATACTCTTGATTTAAAAAGAATTTGAAACTTTAACAATTCAAGTTGAGTGTGTTTCCCACGCTGGTTTACCAGACTGACCTAGGTGTGGTGTTTTTCCTATATGCTTGGGTCAAACCGAGCATATTTTTAGGTTTAGTTGGAAGACTGGAAGCTTCAGGAGAGGAGCTGGAAATAGAAGACATATTCACGTAGTTGATTATATTCTGTTGCTTTTAGTAGTGTTTATCAGCAAGTTATAAGGGCAGATTGTTTTAACTGCCCTGCTGAATGGATGTATACCCTAATTTAAGTTTGCGTGTGTTATTAAAGCTACAGTTTTGTTTCATGTAAACACATGTTCATATTATCAATTATTCATTCCGCTGCGAGATTCTTTTTTGTTCTATTTTCTTTCTATCTTCTTTCAATCTTCTACGTACTTTCTTTCTATCGCTATCCACCTTCCCGTGCAAATTTGGCTGACAAGTGTGTTTAAAGGTCAGTTTAAATCTGTATGGAAAGTGGGATGTGACAACATGTAACAACCCACATATTTAACGATTTTATATTTAAATGTTTTATTTAAATATAACGTCGTTAGTCGGATTTTTGGGGTCCGAAATGTTACTTTTTGCAAACGGCCGAATTGGAGCTTGAAACTACCTCCATTGGTTCCGAAATGGCGTTTGCGATCTTTTTGAGTATAATCTTTGATATGTTTGGAGTTTGTGAAATTTTGACCCTTTTTCTATTGGGTTTAGGGTTTGGGTTCAGCCCCAATCTCCACTTAACCATCTTACTCAGCCCCTTCTCTTCATTCATCTTCATTTCATTTTCATTTCTTAAGCTAAAAACTGAAAATGGTGGAAGGGAAGAGGAAATAGAAATTGTAAGCCCTAATTCCATTTGCAAACTCCAAATTCTTGCTTGAAAATCAAAGAGAAGCCATTGGTAAGTCCTTCTTCATCTTCTCCTCTTCAATTTCAGAATGTTTCCTAAACCTAATTTGGGAAATATGTGTTTTATTCTTAAATTGAAGCTTGTAGAGTTGAAGTGAAGAATAGTTAGTCTCCTTCTTGTGTTTGAGCTTCTTCTTCGTTGTTTTATGATAAAAGGTGAGTTTTGAACTCACATCTACTTCTCTTGATTTCATTGATGTTGGGTATGAATTCCTAACACCTTGTTCATATGCACTTGCTTTTGGTTTGGATTGAATTGGTGAATATCCAAATTTTTAGTGTTGGGTTCAATTCTTTAAAGATCCTAACTTTGATATTGGAACATGTTTTTGGTAGCAAATTGGAGAGTTAATGGAGCTGGGGTATCTATTGGCTAAGGCTCCTTAACTCCATTGCTCGAACGGTCGCGTTTTGGAAGAACTTGCATTTCATTGAAAAAGGGAAGGAACTGCAAATCATCAGGTTCGGCCGACCGAGCCCTGTAGCCGGTCGACCGACCTGCTATCCCGAGTTTTTTTATTTCCTGCATCTGGCCAGCCGACCGAGCCCTGTATCCGGTCGACCGACCTGCTCCTGTTTTGCCTGTTTTGCCTATTTTTGCATATTTTGATTGGTTTTCCAAATTTTATCGATTCAAGTTGGTTTTTAGTTCTTGTTATTGCATCTTTGGTTTTGATAACTTATTCTTGACTTCATCCACGGGTTTTTATAAAATAATCTCTCGAATCACATTTAAAAGCTCGTTTCTCTAATTTATAAATTCTATTTTAAAACACACACTGTTTCGCACTTCGAGCGAAGTGGAAGGGTGATTAAATGGTTAGGAAAAACACGGACCATGAATCCATGCGTTTATCCTTCCGATTAATCCCCGACCTATTCAATTGATCGTTTTGACCTTTGTGTTTGGTTTACCGATGATATGAGGTAAACTTTGTACTGCTTTGAGTGTGAAAGTGACTGACGGATAGTAAACCGTTTAGTGCGAACGAGTGGTTATGGGACATACGTTAACACTTTTCGGATTCCTTTTCGAGAGTTGTGACACATTCCGCCAGTTAGTGGTGTCCAGTACTGGGTCTTCGACCTTCACCACTACGATTTGTTGCCTTCGGGTATGATGCCTTCGGGTATGTTGCCTTCGGGTTTGTTGCCCTTTAGTATCGCTTCCGATGTTGGTCGTTATGAGCCGCATGGGTGATATTGGGTTTGGAGTCTTCGGGCTCATGGATCCTTGTTTATACAGTACTGAGCTCGAGCAATTTTTCTGATGTTTCATTTATATGTATATTCCTTAGGTATCGCCCTTCGATGTTGGTCATTATGAGCCGCATGATGCGTAGCGTTTACCTTGCTGAACTTGTATACCTTATTGGTATTTGTTATTTGCCTTTTTGGCTTGATTTGGGATATTTGTACATTTGTTTCTAGATGTTGCCGATGATATGAGGCTTGTTATCATATGATTCATCTTTTGTTAGATGATTATGTTATCTCTTTTAGAGACATTTATTATGCTTTGTAACCTTGTATGTTTATTGTTGTTCAGTTTATCTAACTGATTTGTTTAGCTGGACTGACCCATGTATTTTATACTCGAGTCAGACCGAGATGTTTCAGGTTAGATGCTTTTGGACTTAGCCTATTTTGCTTCCGCATGGACAATTCAGCTTGTTCCCTTTTGTCTTAGCTTTTTGTGTAGTCCTATTTTTTTGTAGTAACTCTGATATGTATTCTATTGACTCGTCTGTATGTTGTGGTTTGCTGTACCACTTGACATGTATTATTTTGTATACTCTGTTATGTATCAGTGTATGTGTATATGATGGTTTACTGTTCTGTGATGTATATTACATTTGAGTTATCATATTCTGTTCTAATAGATCCTCCAACCACCTATGGTTTTGTTTTAAGTATTCATTGGATATGTCGATCTTCTTGGTATGATTATTGTCGATGTATTCAATAGATAGTAAGAGCAAGGCTATAGATGATCGCTCCCAGCCAGCCTTATTCTCCGTGTTAGTTGACGGCACTACCCTGTAGTGTCCTTGGCTAGCGTGGGTATAGAGGTGGGGCATCACACAACACCCCTTAAACAACTCTTAACTCACATGAAAATTGTAATGAAATTGAAAATAAAATCTATTCTAAGCATAATCCATTAAATATTGATTAGAAATATAGACCATCAAATTTCAAATTTAACATTCACTTCATTACCATAATCGTATGTAGATAAAGAGGAAATTCGTGTTTGTGGTTGTTTAAGCATAGCCTATTTAGTGTCAACAACATAGGCTGTAAAATTCAAAGCTAGAACCAAAAAATTTAACCAAATCAAACATTGTCATTAAGCACGAAAGGAGATCAAAGGTATCAAATTATGTTGAATCTACATAATTAGAGAGCTTCATTACCCATAAATTGAAGGGGTTAAGCCTCTCTTATTTGTTATAATTTCAAAAAATATAGCATTCAGGATGAAACAAAAAGAAAATGCAAGCTAATTACAAAAGGTGAGCTAATTAAAATAAAATAAAAATTAATCTACTTGCATAAATAAAAAGCTATACACTGCTAACATTAAAAGAAAGAGAGCATGTAAATGGAAAAGAACATTAATTGAAAAATACATTAATGAAAATGGCTAAGTAGCCATGAAAAATAAGAGAGAATTTTTTATTTTATTTTTGATCTTAAACTAATCCAACTAAAGAAAAGGCTCAATGGAGGCTAAGAGAAGAGGATGGGAGAGTTACATGAAACATATGGGCTATTTATATAAGTTTGAACCCTAATCCAATTTTTTAAGAACTACCCAAACTACCCTTGAGAAAGTGTGACCACCAAGTTATCATTAGCATTTGTTAATCCTTTACTTATATGTGCACGTAACTTTAATCATCAATATATCGTGCATTGGCTTCTAAGTGTACATCATGGTAAGTGGGTAGGTGAGTTCCTCTATGATTCATGAAATGAATTATTTCCATTCATTTCCTTGTATTCTCTTATGCATGCATGTTTTTCATGAAACCTTTTGTAATTTTCGTCCAATTTTCCTACAAATAAAAAAAATGTAAAAATAAATATTCGCAATTAATATATGCACAAAAATGAACATTTTGTCTCTACTTGAAGATGAATAAACGATGATTAGAAAATAATTGAAATATTGGTTTAAACATGCTAAAGTATCTCATTTATTTAATTAAATTAGATTAAACATGGAATGAAAATTATGCACATTTACGTGCACATCAAATACCTCCATACTTATCTTTTTATTTGCCCTCGAATAAACTAAAAACTTAGATAAATCTGTTTCCGTAGGGAGCACTATCGCATTGAGTATATGCAACAAGCTGTTAAACTTCTAGCTGTCCCTAATAGGACGAGTATTGTCTCGTGAGGGTTTTTAGCGGATACTACCCACAAAATCCAAGTGCGAAATGTAAACATTCCTAAACGCAAGATTTATTTACAAAGACATGGATGCAAGTCTTTGAAAATATTTACAAGTTAAGACTTTACTTTTAAATCGATATGAATAAGGTAAATATACGTTTTGGTCATTATAAAGAAATTCATGTCTATTTATTTATCAAAATTTCCAACAAAAATTAAGTTATCATAACAATTGGAATTAGTTTGGCTAGTTGTTTCGGTTGATAACATAGTGTAACTATGAAATGGATCCTTAGTTGATTATCAAAGTGGTATTTTCATTTCTTTAAATAACAAGTTAAATCAAATAAGTAAAAATACAGCTTAGATTTTAATTGCTTACTCTCTCTTATTTGAAAATTTTATTGATATTAACAACATTTACATATGCCTAGCTTAAGAAAACTAAGGCCAGATATATTACCTATGTTCTACATTTCGGGCTTCCGGGATGGGGAATACAGAGCATGGTGAGTAAACACGTAAGTGTGAACACCCATCAACTATAGGCGTTATTATTGAAAGATTTTTTTTTTAAATAAATACACCTAACTAAGATAAACCTAGGCCGGATATATCAATCGTGCACTACTTTTCGGGCTTACGTGAGAAGGGTACAGAGCATGGCAAGTGAACACAGTTGCGTGTAAACATATGACTCTAGATGTTTATTGTTTTCACAAAAACTATTATTTTTATGTTTTATATATAAACGTATTATATATATATATATATATATATATATATATATATATATATTTCTTTGTTTTTCCATTTTTAGAGAGAGTGTTGCAAAATCATCTTAGCACCGTTTAACTTAAAAGATCAAAATTTTTACAGCATTTATTTTAAATCCACCACTTTTTTTAAACAATGATTTTCATTTAGGATGTACTTCATAATTATCACTATGAATCTTCCTATATACTAGCTAAACCATAGTTTCTTGTAATCAAATTTCATTTTTATTTTTGTTAAGACAAATAAATTTTCAAAAATTTTAATTTAATAACAAAAATCTTATACTTATCCTGTAGTGTTCGTTTAAAGTAAATCAAAATGCTAGAATGAAAATTTGTTTGGAATTTTTTTTTTTAATTTTTTAAATATCTTTTAAGTTTTGGACAGTAAATGCAAAAAAAAAATATGCAAAATAAAAAAATGAAGATGAGACTCCCCCTACACTTAATTTTGACTGTGTCCCTATAGTCAACCAAAGTGAAAGGAGAAAAATAAAATAAAATTTTCAAAAGATCAATTAATTTGTCTCGTCAAGTATGAGAGACACAGCTTAAGCATAGAAAACCAAATCATAAATGATTTCAAAGTTGAATGTTGATTTGGAAAAATGAATGTTGTTTTATTAAAAATCGTGTGAGTTGTTTTATTTTCGATGATTTCTAGGGTAGATAGAAAAATTGATTGAAGTTCAACCTTATTTTCACCAAATTGAAAGTCAAGTTAATCATTAATAAATTCTTTAAAATTATTGATTTCAAAATCAAAATAATGATTTAAATCTTCCCCCTTAGAATTTAACAACTCATCTCCGAAAAGTAGAAAAAATTTGTGTTCACTAAATTCGTCTTCCTTTGTTAGATTATCAACAACTTCATTGCATATATCAAGTTCAAAATCTAAAGTTGTTCTATTAAAATTTTCAAATTCAGAAAAAGGAAGATCGAGATTTAAATTTGGTTTCACATTTTCGAAAGAACTAAAATCCAACACAATTACCATTTTTTCAACAACTTCATTAAGATTGTCGTTTTTTCAAAAGTTGTTATTTAAAAATCGCCAAATTTGATAAAAGATGGATTATTATTTGACTCGTCCCATGTTGGGATTTGATTTTGTTTCTCACGTTGTTTCATATATGTTTTAAACAACAAATCGGTGTGATCATTGTAAATTTCATCCATTTGCTCAAGTGAAATCAAATTTGTAATTATTAACTTGAAAATTTTCAGTATGAACTTGTTGAGATTGAAAATTGTCCATTGCATCGTAATTGACATTATTCTCATTGCCAAAATTATTTAAACAATTGTTTCCATTTTGGTTTTGAATTTCATTTTGGAGTTCGAAATTCAATTGGGATGGATTATGCTCGAAATCATTTGAATTTTGAAGCGAATTCAAATTTTGATTGTTTTGAAATCCTTGAATTGAGTGACTACATAAATATGAATCGCACAAATTATCTATCATTTGATCATTTTGTGTAGAGAGTTCATGTAAAGACGAAATCGTTTCCATGCTTTTTTCAAGAGTCGAGGGTTAGTCCTCATTTTGAAAATTTTGTTGTTTGAAATTCGAATTGTATGTGCAATAGTTGTCGTTAAAATATCTATGAGAATTTGGCGTGAAATTATATGAAGTATATTGATTTTCATAACTATTGTAAAATTCACGTGAGTAGGGAAACTTGAACATTTTCAAAAATGTTTTTTTTTTCAATTTTTTTGTAAAGTAAAACTATTTACCAAAAACGAATTTGTTTTCTTAAAAGGGAAATTGACTTTCCTTTGGTTTTTGGAATTTTTTTTAATTTTTTTTTGGAAAGGTTATATAATTTTTTTTTGGATATTTGCTTCGCTAAAAAAAACTAACTTAATTTTTTTAATTTCTAATTTTGATTTTTAAATTTTTTAAAGGAAAAGCTAAGTTAAGAAATATTTATAATTTTAGTTTTGGATTTTGATTTTTTTTTAAAAATATGCTTGAATTAATGCAACTAAATGAATGCAAATGTTTAATTACCAATTTTTCTTTCCTAAGTAACTCCTAACCCAAAATTGTATAATCACACTTTTTCTTAATTCTAAAAGATAGTTCTCAGCTATGTAACGAACAGGATTTATCGACGCACCACGAATCACCGTAGCAATGCAACCGAAGGTTTAAGTACCTTTAGAGAAATAACCAATATAATATTTATGAATCACCGTAATATTTATAAATGGTTATTGCTCTTCCGTAGCCTAGACACTAAAAAAATAAATTATTCAAAGAATACAACTTGTCAATATACAACTAAGCCCGAGATGAGCTCGTGACACCTTTAAGTTCAATGTCTGACCGTGATTATTAATCAAAATTCTAAGTTGAATGAAAAAACTGAAATTAGACGTCTATTAACAATGCAACTACGAATGTAATTTGATTTTGTTTTTGAATTTTTTGAATTTTTGAATTTTTTTTAATATATAAATGCAAATGCAAGCAACCAACAATGCAAAACAAATAAAACAAGGGATAATGACACGATAATAGAGCGTACAGAATTATTAACAAATTATTTATTTTTCAAGGCAGCAAGAAAAATTTATACAAGCAAGCAAAACAATTTATTTTTTTGCAAGCATTGCGAAGCAAGCAATTCCTCTTAATTTCTTGCAATTGCAACCTTATACTCTAAAACAATATATGTACAATTTTTCTTTATATTTCAAAGAAGAAAGTAAAAAAAATAAAAAACATAACAATAAAACTAAAACAAATAAAACACTTTTTGCTTTATATATAGACTTGAAGAGAGAACAAACAAAACAAACTCTTTTATTTTATTTTATTTTAAACAAAAGATGGAAACACAAAAAAAGAAAATAGACTAGAAAAAAGAAAAAAATGGAAACCAAACGCAACAAAATAATAAACTTAAACCACTTTTGAACTGTCACTGAAACTACCTGGCCCAAACTAGCAGAAGAGAAAAACAATACTAAATGCTATGCCAAATCTTCATTCCCAGAACAAAAAAAAAACGAGGAAGAAAAATCACTCGTTCAATTCCACGTTCCCAAAAATGAAAAATTTCTCGTTCAATTCCTCATTCAAATGCGAATTGAATGTTGATTTGGGTTACGAATTCGAGGGGTGAGGCATTGTAATTGAAGGTCGTGGTGATGGGTAAATTGGTGGTTCGAGATCGAGGGGATAGATTCGTAGATTGGGGATTTTGTACGCGATTTGAGGAATTTGGGATGGTTTGCAAGTTCGTCGATTTGGTTTCGATGGCTGTAAATAGATTAGGAGAGGGATGATGTTGTGCAGTGTTAGTTGTATGATGTGGTTTTGAGGAGTGATTGGCGGACAGGAGATGGCAGAGGGTATGAAGTTGGGGACTGTTATGGGCAGTGGTTGGATATGTGCAGTTCTGGGTATGGGTGTTGCAAGCAGTTATGATATGGTGGATGGAGATGTAAGAGGAAGTGCAGAAGTTTGGTGGTGAAGATGGTGTAAGTTTGGACAGAGGCTCAAGGAGGATGTTGTTGTTTTGATGTAGTATGGACAATGAACAATGGAGTCTACTGATGGCAGGTTGTTTCGGTGTGGTCAGGGGATGTTGCATTGATTGTATTGTCTGCAGATTGGAAGTGGTTGTTATATTGATAGTTTTGTAGAGTGGATGTGGGATGTTTCATGGGAGGTGAAGGCAGGTGAAGGTCAGGTAATACGTAGGGGATATACACTGTGACCGTGGATGATGTTAATGCAGGAAGGTGTGGAAATTGGCTGGAGAGGGCACTTGTTGCGAGTGAGTGATGATCAGAGATGGTGTGTTTTGTGCTTGATATCAGAAGTATGGTTGTATACTTGGTGCAGAGGTCATAAGCTTTTGTTGGTTTATGTGTTGAGGCGGTTTTGTGGTTTGTGGTTGATGTCTGTGATTGGAAGATGGTCAGAAGCAGCTAAATGTTGGTAGTGCAGGCTATAGGAAGAAGTTTGTACATGCAGTAAGGCAGCACTGTGGATGGTGTATGTGGTTGGCAAGGCACACTGTGCAGGGCACCAGAAGGCAGCAGAAGATAGAGATTCAGGCAGCAGCAGATATGATTGGTAACGGTAAGGAGCAGGGGGCTGTGTCAGGCAGAAATGGGATGGGCAGAGAGATATGATCAGTGTTAGTAGTGTGATATGGCAGAAATGAAAGGAAGTGGATAGAAGTAGACAGAAGTAATGAGAGACGACAGTAGTGAGCATGTATTGGTCAGGGAATTGAAGTGATCAAGTGGCAGTTGAAACTGTCATATTGGCAGTGAAATAGTGAAGCAATGTTGCAATATGAAGGTTGTATTGGTGGAAGAATGGTGCAGTAGCAGAAGTGCACAGGCTTGGTTGTGGTAATGGTTATGTGACTGTTTGGGGATTGTCTGTAGTGATTTCGGCAGAGAGGAGTAGGTAAGGGACGTAGTAAGACAGTGTGCTGTTGATCAGTGAGGCGGAGGGTGGGCACAACAGTAAAGACAGTTTGGTGAACTGTGAAGGGTTGTGAAGGTGAGATGATGCTGTATGGCAGTGTGGCGATGCAAATGGTGATGACAGAGTAGTTTGAATGCAAGTGAAGTAATAGGAAGCAGTTTGAATGCAAGTGCTTTTGAATGTTGTAGGCAAGTGGGAGGGTTGGTTAGAAAGTTTGATGTGGTCAGAGGATTGTAATTGTAAGGTGTAGGCAGCAGTACTTATGGGTGAAGGCGAGGCTTGAAGCAGCAATGTTGGAGATGTTGTAATGGTTGTTTGAACTGAAATGGGATGAAGTTTGGTAGAGGAACAGAATGGTAGCAAAGAATTGCAAAGAAAGAAGCAATGTAAATTGAAGATGAAAATGCAAAAATATATAAATGTAAATGTAAATGAAATGAAATAAAATATTTTTTTTTTCAAATGAAACTGTGTATATTTTTGTTTTTTTAATAGAAATGCAAATGCAATGCAAATAGAAAACAACAATCACACAAATCAAAACAAAAGCAAAATAAACACAACAAACACACAATAACAACAATTTTTTTTAAATGGAAGTTAAAACACACAACAAACACACAATAAAATCAAACAAAAATAATTCGAAGGATATAAAATCAAATCAAATCAATTCTCTGGTAATGACGCCAAAAACTTATTTAACGACTAATTTTCTACCGGATTAGAAAATAGCCGAAATTTTTTAAATAAAAATTAACGGCAAGCACACGACGTACAAATTAAGTATGTGGTGAGTACGGGTCGATCCTCAGAAAATTGTTTAGATTTAAAATTATACTCAATCAAAATAACCAAAATTGAGAGCGTTGTTAATCTAGAAATGAAAATGTAAATAAACTAACAAAATAAAATGGAAAAAATATAAGAGTAGAAGATAATTTAGAGGTAATTTCCTTCTCATAATCACATAAATCGACAAAATGAAATTATGATATCTCTTTTGGTCATTAGTGAATTTAGTTGATGTGTTTATCATAAGTATAAAACATTTGTGCTATTAATTAGTCCAATGTAAACCATCAAACTATAACACAACCACTAAACTACTTTTTAACTCTAATGAAAATGGCAATGAACTTGAAAATAAAATATGTTCTAAGCATGATCAATTAACTATTGGTTAAAAACATAGACCATCAAATCTTGAATTTAACATTCAATTCATTACCATAATCATTTGTGGATGAAGGGATAATATGTGTTTTTATTTGTTTAAGCATGACCTATTTGATGTTAACAATATAGGTTATCAAATGCAAAGCTAAAACAACAAAGTTTAGCCACATCAATCATTTCCATCAAGCACAAAAAGAGATAAAAAAAACTATCAAATTAATGTTGAATCTGCATGATTAAGAGAGCTTTATTAAAATGAAGGGATTTAGACCCTCATATTTGTTATCATTTCAACAAATGTAGCGTTCAACATGAAACAACAACAAGAAGAAAATGCAAGCTAATTAAAAAGAGAGCTAACTAAAATGAAATAAAAACTAATCTACCTGCATAAATAACAAGATCTACACTACTAACATTAAAAGAAAGAGAGCATCTAAATAGAAAAGTGCATTAATTAATATTGCATAAAAGAAAAATACATTAAAAAATTTGTTAAGTAGCCATAAAAAAAAAGAATTTTTTTTGTTTATTTTTGAGCCTAAACTAAACTAAATAAAGAGAAGGCTCAATGTTGGTTAAGAGAAGAGGAGGGGAGAGTTACATGAAACATAAAGGATATTTATACAAGTTTGAAACCTTAATCCAATTTTTTGGGAAGTAACCAAACTACCCTTGAGGAAGTCTGACCACCAAGTTATCGTTAGCTTCTGTTAATCCTCCACTTAAATATGCATGTAATTTTAATCTTCATTCGCATATGCATTGGCTTCTAAGTGTACATCATAATAAGTGGGTAGGTGGAGTCCTCCATGATTCATGAAATGAATTATTTCCATCTTAATTTGCTTGTATTCTCTTGTGCATGCATACTTTCCATGAAACCTTTTGTAATTTCCATCCAGTTTCCCTAAAAAAAAACACAATGTGGAAATAAATATTCTCATTTAATATATGCACAAAAATGACTATTTTGCCCCTACATGAAGATGAATAAATGATGATTTGAAAATAATTGAAATATTGGTTTAAACATGTTAAAATATCTATATGCTCATTTATTTAATTAATTTGGATTAAATATGAAAGTAAAAATATGCACATTTATGTGCACATCATCCAGTAAATCATATCGGAGGTCCGAAATAAACAGAGTTAGTACAAATTCTACAATAAACCTTTAGTCACATCCAAATGTGATCAAACACTATAGATCTCGCCATAGCCAGTAACAAGCATAAGTAATATATGATGTACTCTAGATATTAGAAACTTATGTGGATCTCCCTGTGACTTATATCTAGCATAAGTGATATATGACCCTCTCTTAGATGATCGTCGTCATCAACCCTTCCTACTCATCATGGATTTATCAAAAAAAAATTATGCCTATACAAAAGAGAACAATGGCCGTCTCCTATTTAATACACTAATAGGGCCCCAAAGGAATGTCAATACCATATATATTGAATATAATCTAAAGTAATAATGTATGCATATCACAAATGAATAATAATGTCTTACCATCATCTATCTATACGTATGGTCACTAGTATAAGACCAAAATGATGTATGGCCACCACTATAAGACATGAACTATTGATTAAAATATATTTAATTTAAGGTCGAAACCAAAAAGTTCGGACTTGCTCCATGATTCGCTTTGCATTCTACTTTCCCAAGTAGCCCAATGTCTCCTCGAAGTCATCTAGAGCTTCATGTTGAACATGCCCAAAGCCAAGAGAAACCCAACCCCTGTTAGAGCTCCCTACCTAGGCTCACTACCAAGGCTAGGCTCTTATCGAT
Organism: Allium cepa; assembly: GCA_030765085.1. Taxonomy (NCBI): domain Eukaryota; kingdom Viridiplantae; phylum Streptophyta; class Magnoliopsida; order Asparagales; family Amaryllidaceae; genus Allium; species Allium cepa. The sequence continues at coordinate 868,391,742 of CM060937.1, read as the reverse complement.
GGACCAATCATACCACCACCAATGAACCGGCGGTAACATGCACTAGCTAATGTGCCTAGTTAGCAAGTAGCACAAAGTACATATATGTAAAAGGCAAAACAAGCAACGATGTCAGAAGAGATGAACGAAGAAGTGTTTAAACTGACTTGAATTTGCCTTGATGGGTGTAGTGTCAATGATCGCATGTATAGCATAACATTGATGGTTGATTGAGACGAGCTAGTTTGGTAGGGAAATGGGGGTGGTCTTTAAAATTCACTTATAGATAGTGGCTACATTGATGAAGAATGGTTGAAAACTTCAAAGATGAAAATGCACAGTGGCACTCAGGAGATTTTGAATTACTTGATTTTTTGAAGGCTCGTATTATTATTGATGCAAATATGAATATAAAATTCATTTTTCCATGCATAATGTACAACACGTTGAAATGCTTCTGCTTAAAATATTTAGTGGCTGCCTTGCTCTTAAATTTGTTTAACAAATTTTTTGTATTGATGATGTGATCCCTTTTATTAAAAAATGCAACGACCTGCCTTTTTGACCATTGAAAGTCGACAATGAACACTACCTTGTTCTTAAATGTCACGGATTCAATTGACAAAAGGGCAGATTGTTAGGGTAAATAAAAAGAAAAGAACAGAGAATAGATAAAATCAGACATAGTAGAATCGACATTATATTATATAATAAGGACAGTAAAACCATCCCTCTAAAAATATAGAATATATTAGAGGTAAAAACAATCCTTATAAGCTAAACAATTATAATATCTTAACCTTACAATTTGCTGATATGGATACTATATGATATGGAAGAAAATAAAATCCTACAATAGATGAATCTCTAGCTCTTCTTCAAATCTCTATAACGCCAAAGACAACTCAGGAAAAATACTCAGTTTGTTCCGAGCATTATAATAAACAATACCCGAATCAATCTGGAAATACCAACGTGAGCTAAAATAAATAATGTGGAACATATAAAGTTCTATGAGACTACACCGCCAATGTGGAATAGGTTTTACCTCACAAGAATAACATTTATAAAGACAAGAGCAGAAATAAACATCAGGAAAACAATTCTAAAAAAGCATGGGCATAAATAATATTAAAACTGGACTTGAAAGAGTGAAAATGACCCGAATAAAATCCAAACTGGATAGTATGGATAAAACATAGAAAAAAAACCAAATTCGACTGAATGGACAAAATAAGGTAATCCAAACTTGATTGGATGGACAAAATGAATGCTTAAACTCCATGAAGAGTGGTTGACTCTTCTCGTGGAAATTTAAAGATAAAAAGTTTCAAGAGTTCGAATTAAACAAAGAAAGGGAAATTTCTAACAAATGACTAGAATGGTGCACCTCTCTTAAAGTATACCTCTAGTAATATATTTATGCGATGCTCATATACTCCGTGACACTTCCTGAGACCTTCTAAATCAGACCCCACCAAACCTTATCAAGAATTCGAATATTTTCACATCTAAGTCTTAATCGTTTGAAGGCGACGACACACCAAATCTAGATGAGATGTGAAAATACCCTAATGGGAGCAACCCCACATAACTTGGCCCCCTTTCGTGATTTTTTGTTTAGTTATTTTCGATAAAGGATGACAAAGCTCAAAGAGCAGCAAATCATTCTTATGGTGACGATACACCATAAAGAAAGCCGCATACAATAATTAATAAATCAACTACCAAGGATAATTAAAATGATCGTATACGGAAGTTAAATGTCATATATTTACCACTTCTCATTGATTCCACACAAGTGCTATCTCTCGGTTGAAAACGATGTCGGACAAGTTGAGGTAGTGTTACCTCTAAGCATCGCCTTGATGAAATTTTCAACCTTCGAGATAGAAATGAGTCCAAGTCTCAATGTTTAGCGTTAAAAGTATGACAAGATCGTTTCCATATAAGCGATATCGATAATGGAACTACTTTTCCATAACTGAACTTTAACTTTTAAAAAAAAAATGAACTTTTGCTTGATTTCCATATTTCAGTATTGGTAAAACCTTTTTAGAAATACTTTTTCAAAATGTTATTTTATAAGACAAAAATTTACAATACTAAGTGTATTAAAACAAGGGTCAAAAAAAATGTCATTAAAACATTGTTTACCATAAACCCAAAAAATTTACCCTTAGTTTTATGTATAAATAATTCCTTTTAAATGAGTTTCTCATTTATAAATCACTATTTTTAAATTTAGAACAATTTTATTATCCCAAAAGATAATAAAGCAATTTAAATACCTTTATAAATTGAAAAGATCTTAATTATCTCAAAAGATAACTAATCACATTTATTATCTCTTTTATGTAAACAAATCCATTATCTTTAGTAAAATAGTTAATTATTTCCAAACACTTTTATATCATAAGTAAGTTAACTATAAGACTACTTTAAAACTACTTTAAAAGATTTATTCAATTCAAATAATCATTAGTTAAAATGAATAGTTCATCTCAAACATCATTAATTAAAATGATATGTAAATTTTAAATACCATTCATTAAAACAACGAATTAAGTTCAAGTAATCATAAATTAATTTGATTGATTAAGTTCAACCTCATTAGTGAAAATGATTAATTAAAACATCATGTGACATCAAGTATTTTTGACCCTCGAAAACCGACACTAATACTTCCTCGGTATTCATGTGCCGCAAATCCAAGTGCCGGAAAGCCCGATTGTTATGGAAAAAGAAAATAATGATAGAACAGAATCTCACATGAATGGAATAACATATATTATTTTAACAATAATCTTTACAGCCAAAAGATTTGAATAAAATATCAGAGGCTCACCTGGATTCATCCTAGACAGTTATAAACCCTCTATCCTTACAATTGCCGAAAAATAAAAACAAATGCAGTGGATGAAGAATATAATAGAATACGTCCTTACATTGTGAAGATATTCTGCTCTCCATCGGGAAGTGTAAGTGTCTTCAACTAAATCTGAAACGACTCGAATCTGAACCGAGTATTAAAAATACACAGATCAGGCTTGATATACCAGCCTGAGATGCTTGATATTTTTTTATTTATGCTATTTTAAAACCTTTGAAAAGAATGGTATCTCATATGACCACGTCCGCACACAAATACGAATGGGTTTTTACCTTTGATTACCAAACACTTTTGTACCAAAATAATTTGGTATAATTTCTAGTGACAATCCTTTGAAAAAACTTTTAAAATAATATATCAAATAACCAAAATTGTTACATTGATTAAATTTATGGCTTACTAGATTTTTTTTAATGTAGGTTCTATTGTCAAAACCGTGAAGGCAACGTATTGGAATTGGATTTCCAACATGATTGGGAACTAGCGACCATTCAAAAATGAAAATCCACGTAAAACACGTAGTTTCTGCATGGCTTTACACGGTCTCAGTCTACTTTCAAACTACGCAGTTATACTACTATGGAACAAAGTATTACTCGGCTAGGATTTACACTATCTCTACCAGCCTCCAATATTTATCCATTCATATAATATGGCCCCTACAGGGATATCTTCCCTCAATAATTGCCCAAAAATATGTCCTTCACACCACATAGTATCCCATACCATTCCTGGGATGTGAGGCTCATAAGGCAATTTCCCATAAAGCCATGCTTTGCTGTCGCAAAGCCACATTTTGATCATCACAGATTCCACTTTGAATGTCACATTGCCATTGCTTCAATCACTATTCACTTTTACGAATATATAACCTTTGAGCTCGTGCGTCTCAAAGAAGGGTGTTAAGCTAAGAGAAGTTTTCTTCTCTACCACCAAATAGATATACGTTTGTAAAGTCAATGTCAGATATTCATCCATAAAATTTTGTTCTGGCAAATCCTCCTACCACATCCTATCGGGAACCATCCATATGATTAGTAGCGATTAGCCTTGTAACCGAAGATTTTCATAGCGAAGCGCTACTGCCACCATAAATATATAATATGGTAAATTTCACCTTGAGGGGCTAGCGAAAAGCAACCCTTCATCATGAAGATCCCCATCTTCAAAAATCATCGTCATCATCATGTCTTCATTTCCGAACTTATACGTTGGTTCAGAGTGGTTTCTAATAGTAGTTACCGAAATCCGACCACGGTTCCTCTGAACCAATCATCGATTAAAAAGATATTAAGTTCTTGTATGATTGTCAATCATCGTTCAATTCCTTTTATTCATTCATAAATATCTTAGAGAGATATATTATTTTAACTTATTCCATTTATTTTCTTAATAGTATATGAAATAATTAACCCCACTTATCAAATCCTTTTTAGTTAATTAAACTTTTTTGAATCTTGGAATAATTCTAAACCAATACATTTTTCACTAGGAAAATATTTCCAAATCATTTCATTGAAATATTAACAAATATTTCTTAATTCAAAACTTGAAATTTTGATTTAGTTAAAACTATATTTTTAAGGATATTAATTCGAAACCAGTAAAAATTAAGTGTGTAGAATCTATAGAAATCATCTAATTCTACTCGATGTCAATTCTCATTTCAACATGTAATACGGATGGAATAATGTTGAAATCACCTTTTAAATTCCATGAATAGTATGAATTCCCGTTTTGGGATTCAATGCCAAGTATAAGAAGATTATCTCTATAAAATCCAAGTTGTTTAAATTTGGAAAATTATATCCTTTATACTCTGGAAATTTTTTATCGAAGTAAATCAAATATACTACCCCCTCCGTTAAGAAAGTCTGGATAGCCAGGAAGAGTAGGAAACCATTTTTCCAAACTCAAGCCCACACACTATCTCTCTGCCACCCATAAGGCGGTCAAGTTATTTGATCAACTCTAAAATATTTAACATATTCTATAACTTTTAGTCATTTACTTAAACATTTCAGAAATCCTTCAAATCACCTTTAAAATACCTTCCTAATCATTTAAGAACCATTACAAAATATTTGTAAAAAAAAGGTTGCGTTTAAAACTATAATTAAAAAGTTATAGAAAAGTGCTATGGAAAGTGCTTTTCAAGAGGTATTGATCAAAATGACTTTTCGATCATTTGGAAATTAATTTTTATGACACAAATCACTTTTAATGTTTTATTAGGTTTTTAGAATTTATTTTTTATTTTAAACAATTATAAAATATCATTTTCAAATAAATTCTTTTACGACTTTCGAACTACAAAACCGCGATTTTTCCAAAAACTTTTTTTACTCGCATTTCCAAATTTACTTGTCGAAATCTCAATTTTTTTTCTTTGTTTGAAAACTATGGATATAATAGTTTAGAGTCTTTCTACTGTAAAGACATCTGACTACATTTCGATCCTATAGAAGGAATTAACTTTTACGGGGCGAAATAACGAACTCCCGTTACGCGACACACCTATTTTTGACTTCAAATTCATTATCTGTCAAAACTTCTCCAAATTGAATTTTAATGTTTATAAAACATTTATAAACCATTTTCAAACAATTTAACCCATATTTTTCACAGAAATCTCTTTTTCACTTTTAAATCATTTCATAATATTATATTATTATATTCATTTTCAACCTTCTTATATTTTTAAAACCATTAGGATTCTAAATAAACTCCATACACATATTATATGAATTCAATTTCAATTAATTAGCCATGTTTATTACGATTTCTCATAATTTATCACAACTAAGTTATCAACCATATCAACATCCATATAATCAACCATATAATCTATCAATATATCAAACATTCATATAAATCATTAAGAGATTAAATGGTCATATTACCATACTTTTATAATTTTATAAGCATTGAGTACTCACTATTTTTATCCACTTCACCAAAAAAATTCATAGCTTCCCATATCGATTTCGGCAGCACTCCGGCCACACTTCCACCTCTTTTCCTTGCTCCGGAGCTTCCCGACTCGCTTCCTTCTACTTTGATCCTCTCCGCCTTGACCTTGGATAAGTGGAGCTCGGCCTTATCTTGGGGTATAGGGGTGGCATGAGTTGTAGAGAGGATAGCGATGTGTTTGCATTAGCTTTTGAGGTCGAACAGTAATATATATGTGTGTGTATATTTTTATTTTCTCTTTGGTATTATTTCTTCATAATTTTCCTAGGGTGAACGAAATTAAAGAAGATCTCTTAGATCTTTAAGAAGAAGGAGGAGGAAGAAGAGAATGGTGTGAATGAATGTGTGAATGTAATTGGGTATTTATAGGAAAAGTTTGTGTAAAAATATCTAAATGCGTAATTACATTTCTACTCCTTGCCCGCACCACCCATCCCATCATTCTACACATTAGCCCCTCCTCCCCATATACCAACATCACATCATTCACTTCCTAGCATGTGCATTTGAATTTTGGATAATTATTGAGTAAGTAAATGGAAAATATATTAGATATTTTTAACTTCATATGTATATATGAATGTATAAATGTGTTATGTGTATGTGTATATGTATGTATGTAAGTATGTATGTATGCATACGTTAAAGTGAGTGTTACTATGTGAATACACGTGAAAATGACATACAAACAATGTTAGATTGAATTTAAACAACTTCCGTTTGTCAAACCATTGAAAATTGGGAAACCGATTACAGATCACATTTTCACTTATAACTTAAATTACATATATATGTAAACAAAACTTAAAAATAAATTTTTAATCATTTTTAGTTAACAAAAATGGTATCATTTGAATTGTAGAATCGTATTAATCGATATTAATAATTATCTACAAAAATTGCTATTATAAGGTTAAAGCGATATCGATTTTCATATTTTTTTTAATTTAACATGTATATCTTAATAAAACTACTATAAATCATTTATTATCACTTTATAACTATTTAAATGAATTATTATCATTTAAAATCAATTATTTGAGTAATTATGATAGTTATCAAATCATTAAATCTCAATTTAAAATCATAAATCAATTATTAAATATAAGGGCATTACCAATGATGTCATAAGTACTTATATTTTTTTGCGGAAATAAAATGAATTATTTTGATTCATATTCTAGTTCAAAATTAGAAATAAATATAAATATCCAACTCAATGATTGACTTTTTACGATTTTAGTGTTGTGTATTGGTAAAATGGTTTCCGGACATTTTATCGCTATTTTTCCAAAGTATATATTTTTATAAATACTTATACAATTATTTTTTATTATTTTAAAGAATAATAATCTATGTTAACAAATCTTATATTTGAATATTTTAAAAATAAATATAATTTATAAAATTGGTAAATTTGTAGGTCATTACTCCCCCTCAAAAGAATTTCGTCCTCGATATTAGATCAAAGCAAAACCCGAAGATATTTACCCAAAATATTTATTTTTAAACTTACATTCATACGATGTGTATAAATCATTAAATTTGATTGACTATTAGAATCTACAACTTTTCTTCCAAACTACTATTAATCCCCTGATCCTTTAGTGCGGACTCTGATTAGGCTTTCCAATTTGAACTTTTAGTTTTCCTTGCATGGCTCTCAACTATGAAAGAAAACACAACTATCCAAACACAAATTCTCATCAATGTTCATCATCAAGAATTGAGTGATAGATCCTTTTTCGGACTAGTGTAAACACCTCCAAGTTCCATACTCGAATCATAGATCAGAATCGTGTGACGAAATGGTCTACTTATAACTTATTTAACTTTTCCTAATTTTTATAAAAAAATCTCTTAAAACTTTTAGTTTTCATTTAAATACCTTTATAAACCCTTTCTTCAAAATATTTAATCCAAAAATATTTCTATCTCTTTTCTAAAAGAAATTGATTATCCTTTATTTGGATTAATACCATTATAATTATTATTTCAAAATTCCATCGAAATTTCTTTGCTAATAAATCTCATTAGAAATTTAATTCCAAAATTATTTTCTATTACAGAATTGTTAACTTCACTTTTTCATGACTCAACGACCTAATGTGCTACAGGTATCAGCGACCTAAATGACCAAGCGGGTTAAGAAGTTCAACGACCTAATGATCCAAAGCCTCCAGCGAGTTAATATGGTAACAGCTAGCGACTTAGCGACCTAAAGTTCAAGCGACCTAGCAACCTAAACTTGTAACGAGTTAACGACCTAAGCTACTCAATGAGCTAACGACCTGATGACTTAATGGAAAGCAGCGACCTAACGACCTAAAAGGGGGAGCGACCTAACGACCAAAAAGGGGGCAGCGACCTAACGAGTTAGAATAGAATAAAGCCGCTTGCATATAGGTCGCTCCCAACCTTAAGTCGCTACCTCTTCTAAGTCGCTCCATATAAGTCGCTTTCTACTCTCATAGGTTGCTACGACCTACCAACCAAAGCAGTTGATCAAGCGTAAGCCTTAACCCATATCCCTTAGGTCGCTCACGACCTATGACCTAACCCCTAGGTCGCCTATGACCTACGACCTAACTCTACAAATTCCCTATAAATACCTTTCCTACTCCACCGAAGAGAGGACTTTTGGCTCATTTCTGGAACGCCTATACTCTGCTGTTTTCTCTACTCATCTGACACTTCAAACACCGAAGACACTTCATCGAACTTTAGGTAGAGATCTAGCACATTCAACATGAATTCGAAGAGCTCTTATACATTGAAGTTCTAGCTACTTGTCTTAGTTGTGTTGTAATCAAAGATCATTGTAAAAGTTGTAATCGAATCAGTAATAAAAAGGATTAAAGTGGACGTAGGCTTGAGATTAAGCTGAACCACTATAAAAACTGTTGTCTCTTTACTTGACTTTCTGTTATCTTCTGCTTATCTCTAGTTCCTATACCAACGGGTGGTGCTTTCACATTTTTACTACTTACATTGAGCTGTTAGCGTCCAATTTTAGCGTTAACATTTTTAGTGCTTTCATTGAGAGTTGAACTCAGGAAACTCTCATCATTGCTCTGCATAGATTTGTTGAAAGACTTTCTTTAAGAACCAAAAGTTTATTTGAGCTCATGGCTCCGGGAAGAAAAGGTAAATCTGCTAGATCTGGAAGCGCTTATGACAACACTGCTACTTCTCCCGCATTGAACGAAGCGGCTCCGAGTGTTGGAATCACAAGGGCAGAGTTGGATGTCGCAGTTTCTGGGTTGTATCAACAGATGGAAGCCCAGAACACTTTAATGTTGGACAGGATAAATGCTTTACTTGGAGTTAACCAACAACCAAGAAATAATGAAGAAACCTTTGCGGAAGATGCTCATGATTCCCAAGGGAAAAGTGTTCCTCAAAGGCAGCTGGCACAGCCGAAGGGTCACCTCCCCAAGCTGGAGGTTCAAGGCCGCGCCAATTTTTCGTGAACATTTGCCCAGGCAAACTTCCGAGAAAGTAGCCGACGCCAGTCCCGTGGGGCCTCTGAATGATGAGGAATACCTCTCGGGAATGATTCAACAAATTATGAGAGAAAGCATGCAAAGTGAAGAAGACGAGAATGTATGGGGGTTTGCTCCAAGCAAGACTCCTTTCACGGAAAGGATCCTGAAGGCCAAATTTCCAAAGAAGTTTGTTCCTCCCACTATTCTAGCTTATCGGGGAACAAGCGATCCTAACCAATTCTTATACAAGTACGACTGGCATATGACTGGTGCCAGAGCATCGGATGAAATCAAGTGCAGGTTTTTCGGTGTATTTGGAAGGAGTGGCTCTGCTTTGGTTCACGAAGCTGCCAGTTCGTTCCGTGGATCAATTTTCTGACTTAACTCGGAAATTCAAAGATCAATTTAGGTTATATGTTGCGAAGGCCAAGGATATAATGTCACTATCCAGCCTCGAACAAAACCCCAAAGTGCCTCTCAAATCTTTTTTAAACCGCTTCAATATAGCCTTAGCCGAAGTTGACAATGCGGAGCCTCGAATGATTCTCACTTACTTGATGTGAGCCATCGAAAAATCTAGTGAATTCGGGAAGTGGCTAAAGATGAAAGAGCCAAATTTCGCTTGAGAAATTCTACAAGAAGGCCGATGAATTTATGCGCTTAGAGAGCCTTCCTGTGCCGGTAAAAGTGATCGTGAAAGAAGTTGAAAATAACAGCGTTGCCTCTAACAAAAAGGAATCTGGTGGTCAGAAAAGGAAAAATGACAATGGGAAAAAGCAAAAAGATGCAAAGAAGACTCCCTTCTCTAAATTTTCCAATTTTACCCCTTTAACTGATACTCCAAAGAATATCTTTTTCGCAACTAAGGATGTTGTCGAATACCCTAAACCACCTAAGTTGAGGCTTGGGAAAAATGTTGCACATAATGGAAGATTCTGTCGATTCCACAATCAACCCGGACATGACACTAATGAATGTCGCCATCTAAAGAGTTTGATTGAGGAGCTGTTGAGCCAGAATAAACTTCAACAATATGTGAAGAGAAACAGGAACGACCCGACCTCATATACTCAGGAACAACAAGTTTCCGTTTATCAATCTGGCTCAGTGAGAGAGCTGCAGCGCAGGAGTCCGAGAGGCCTATCATTAATGTTATCACGGGGGGTCCTCACCGAAGGGGCAGAAGTTGGGGTGAGATGGAAAGATATGTTCGTGCCTTGAGATATACCCCGGCTTGTTTTACGCCAAGTCAAGAAAGAATTTCAGACTAAAGGAAGAAATCTGCCTGTTTACTTGTCAAAGGCCTGGGGGCTTCTTGATGATTTTAATCATTATACAATAAGCCATATATCCCGGGTAGAGAACATAAAGGCGGATTCTCTCGCAAAGTATTGAAGCTCTAGTAAAGCTCAATTATTGGATTTGGTCCCTGTGAAAGTCTTGTCAGCAAGTACTAATGAGACCCAATTCCGAGAGCCTGGAACAGCGAGCACTTGCATCCATAATTTACTTAAAAGCAATGCTTAAATTTGTAAAATGATTATGGATGTATCATTTTTGTATTGATTCACACTGATTTTATTATAAATCTTGTGTTCTCTGCTATTATAAAATGCCTGTCTCATTTCGATGTGCATATATCTTAAAATATATTGCTAAAATGTCGATTTAACATTGCAGGCCATTAAAGCAAAGCTTACCTATTCAACACATCACAAGGCCAAGCGATTCCTACAAATCACCAACAATTAAATGTCAAGCCACAAAAAATTCCACATTCAATTCCTGCATCAGAAGTTCTTCTCACAAATACTTGGTGATTCCACCGGAGGGGCACCTTCCCAAAGTGAAGGTTACAGGCCCTTGCTAACTGATTGTGATCGTCTGTGCAAACGGACATCTGGTCAGGTAGCTTGCATCTACCCCGTGGATTCATTTAATAATGAAATGCGCTTCTCTGGAAAAAAGAAAACAAGTTGCAAAGGAAAACAACATGTGCTTGAACACGATAGCAAGGAATTGCTGAAAGGCAGATGGTGCAAAGACATGGGCAAGCAGACAAAGAACAGCCAAAATGGAATCTTGCACTTCAACCAAAAAAGTTGGTGGAACCACCGAAGGGGCACCTTCTCAAAGTGAAGGTTCCAGACCCTTTCTAGTCAATTGCGATCGTTTGTGCAAACAAACATCCAGTTAGGCAGCTTGCGTCTGCTCCGTGGATCCACTTAACTGTGAGAAGCAACCCTCTTGGCGAACAACAAAGCCCTCTTCGGAGGCCTTCTTCTCCTCACAAGGGGGAAGAGCCAAAAGAACTCTTCGGAGGCCCTCTTCTCCTCACAAGGAGGAAGAGCCAAAATCCTCTTTGGAGGCCATCTTTTCCTTACAAAGGGGAAGAGCCAAAAGCCCTCATCGGAGGCCCACTTCACCAGAGTTGAAGTGCCAAAGCCCTCTTCGGAGGCCCACTTTACTAGAGTTGAAGTTCCAAAGCCCTCTTCGAAGGCCCACTTCACCAGAGTTGAAGTTCCAAAGCCCTCTTTGGAGGCCCACTTCACCAGAGTTGAAGTGCCAAAGCCCTCTTCGGAGGCACGCCTCCCCGCGTACAGGGAAAAAACAAAAAGACCTCTCTCCAGAGGCACAAACAAAAGACCTCTCTCCAAAGGCACAAACAAAAGCCCTCTCTCCAGATGCACAAACAAAAGACCTCTCTCCAGAGGCACAAACAAAAGACCTCTCTCCCGAGGCACAAACAAAAGCCCTCTTCGGAGGCACAAACAGATCAAAGCCCTTTTCGGAAGGCCCACTTTATCGCGTAGGGGAATCCACCCGCCAAAAATAAAAGTGACTATCTTAGAGAGTGAAGTGTAAAAACTTCTTCAAACAAAAGAGAGAGAAGACTTCTCCAATACAAGGCACACTCTACTAAAGCAGAGTAATATTTCCCCAAAAATGGAAAAATTATTCTCTAAAGTAACAGTGCAAGCCTTCTCAAAATGGAAGAATTGTTTTCCAACTCAAGAGTACAAGTCTTTTCGAAACAGAAGAGTTGTTCTCCAAAGCCTTATCAAATGAATGAAATTGTAGTAAGCCGTGGTATGGGGGCAATACAATATAGCTACATTAGTAAAAGCAACGCTCAAGCAACATACCACAAACTTATTGCAATATCACACAAAGAAAATGAAGAAACTTGTGCGAAAATAAGGAATAAATGCATTCACAAATACAGTCAAAAGATTGTACAAGTAAAAAGAATCATTTTATTCCATACTATAAAAATTCTTTACATGTGCAGGCTTCAAAAAGCAGGGACCGGTACCCGCACAATCTTCGGTTAATACAAGCCTTTATATACAAGCAAAAAGCAAAACAAGAAGGGTAAAGCGAGACTCGTTATTTCTTCTTCCCGCCATCTTTAGAGCCCTCGCCCGGCCTAATGGTTAACTTTGGGAGCCGGCTTGAACGAGTCGGGGAAGAAGGAGATAGAGGTACAACTGGGTGTACTTCCGCCTTCTCTTCACTAACAGAAGTGCTTTTTCTTTTTTTCTCTGAAGTTACATGCTTCCCCTTCTTCCTTGAAGAAGACTCGCTGCCTGGAGTTTTAAGTTCAGACAGCTTTGTGTCATCATGAAATTTCTCCGAAGTCCTTTCACCTTCTTCAAGTTCTTCAGCCTTCTGCTCTTGTGAAGAGGCCGGGTCATCCAAGCCTTGAAGAGCTTCTATTAATTCTTCTTGCGACCCTGATTGAGAAGCAGAAAGAGGCGAAATTTGAAGAGATGGAGGTGGAACAGTTGGAAGAGGAGAAGTCTGTGCAGCACTTGGCGTTTTCACTACAGAAGAAGATAAGTTAAAATCAGTATTCCTCGCAAAGAGGGGAGATAGTGGCTCATCAAGGCTTAAGTAATAATCAAAAAGTTCATCAGCTCATGTGAAGCGAACAAGTAGTCCACTTGAGCTAAATCAACGTTGAAGTTACCTAGAGAAGTTGGCTTTATCACGTCAACTTCAAAGCCTTGTGCTTGAGCGCTTTCTTGAGCCTCATCTCCAGTTTGAGCAGTTACAATTTCAATGTCAGCTTTGGCAGGAGGCGAAGAATGGGAACTGGAGCCAATGATATCAATGTCGGCCGAAACCGAGGGAAGAGTCGGGTCGGTCAAATGTGCCTTCCCTAAATGTTCTCCTTCCGCCGTTTCGGCTCGATCTTTAGCAAGTTGCTCCTTTCCCCTGGCAAGGGCGGCATGTGCCTCATCATCCAGATAGTGCGCCTCAAGATCTGCCTCAGTATAGCCAGCACCTCCAAGCATATCAATTGTGGCCTCCCACACTTCGGCCAAGGTAATCTCATACTTCGGGCCCAAAAACGAAAGGCTACCGCACCCCAGGACACTGTGCAAATAAAACCCGAATAAGGTAGAACTGATGTTAGCTTTGGTTGCCTCATGAGATTCTTCGGCTGCTGTTTTGTCGGCGATAGCTTCATCACGCTCTTTTTCAACTTTAGAAACCCGAGCTTTTAACATTTCAATCTCCATCCCCTGAGAGCTAGTTTTTTCCCACAACTGAGCAATATCAGCACGGTAGCTTTCTACAATTTGCTGCTGTGCCTCAAATCTAGCCTCAGCATCTCTTTGACTGGCATGAGCGTCTCTCACTTGTTTTTGAAGCACTTCTTCCTTTTGAGTATAGGAAGTGGAAGAAGTGGCAAGCTCTTCTTTGAGTTTTTCAATTTATGCTTCAAGCTTCTCATTGTAAGCGGTGATGTTCTTCATCTCTGCATCGTGCTAGTTGAGAGATTTCTGCCATTCGGACTTATCGCTCTCCATGGTTAACATAGCCTCGAGAGTCAAGCGATTCACCCGTTGAAGCTCATTAACTAGCTTTTTCCATCCAGACATTCTCTCAATGTCAAGTTTAACAGCGTCTAGATTCCTTAGCATGGCCTGCTTGTCAATGGGAATCAAGTCCAAGTCGAAGCGTACTCCTTTTAAACACCAGTTTGGAAACTGGCTTTGGAGTGCAGGCGGGGCATTCTCAATTTGATACAGAGGCCTGTTGATGATCGTTTGAATATCAGCTCTCTGAAGGGCGGGAGAGCTAGAGGGGATTTCCAAAGGGATGGGGGCAACAGGCTTTTCAAAAATTGCAGACGTTGGCCTTTCGCTTAGCTTGGCCCGCTTGCTTGGATCTTCAGCGAAATGACCTTTCCCTTTGTCATCATGAGATTTTCTTTTGTGGGAATCATCACCTCTCTGGGAATAATCATGTCGTTCATCCCTTCTCCTATAGCGCTCCTCATAAGCCCGCCTCTCGCGAGCTTTTCTTGCGGCTTTTTCTTCATCAGTTTCCCTCGTGGCAGGAAGATACCGCTTGGGATCATAAGAGTCGCGTCTTCCATAGCACTGAAAATCATCATAGTATGAGCCGCTACGTCTCATTGGAGAACCTGAAAGTGAAAAAGAGACAAGTTTAAAAATCTTCGAAATAAAGAAGCTAAGTGCACAAAGTTGCCAAAATCCTAAGTGTGTGTGATGTGCAAACTACGCGCGTCAAACTACAAACCACTCTTCGGTTGGGGAGTAATGACGGATTTTGCAGCGGATGTCAATTTTTGGACTGACGAAATTTATTGCAAGGCTGATGTCGCCTCAACTGTTGGGGAAATAACTTTAGTGATGGTAGTGTCATCTTTAAAGAGCTCATGTGAAGTAACCACCAGGTCGTTCAATCCCTCAAAAATGTCGTCACCGTCATGCCTAGCGGGACTCTTTCTCTCAGCTCCTTCATCAGCAGCCTTCCCGGAGTGTTGAGGAGGTTCTCTTCTTCGATAACCAGGGGAAGTGCAAATTTGTCGGATGACCCTGCAACGTCAACGGAAGCAGAACATTTCACCAATGAAGCCTCGGCAGTAGGTTCTTTCGGTGTAAGTTCTTCGATGGAAACTGGGGCATCTGTAGTCTCTGCTTGAGAACCAGGGGCATCATGAAGCTGAGCAGATCGGGAAGAATGCAAAAGTCTGAATTGATGCAAAAATTCGTCCTTCAGCAAAAATTTAACACTTCTCTCCTCAACCGCCACAGCACTTAGTCTTTCAAAAGTTGGCTTATGGCTGGAATCTTTAGAAAGAGGAGGAAGTGCTGTAAAAGTAAAGAATGAAGTTAGCACTTAACAACTTGGATTTTGAAAAGTTCAGAAACGAAAAGAACGGAGATAGGCAAGCTTACTTCCTACTCTCCAAATGCTACAGAATACTGGGGGGCAACGGACGAAGAAAAATTGGTTCAAAAACCTGTGGGCGCTTTCAGGAAGACCAGTGATCAATTTACGGTTCCTTGCGCTTCTCACAAGTATTATAGAAGGACGATCTTTGTTCTTCGCAAATGTGCATAAGTAACAAATTTCTTCAAATCTTGGAAGACGGTCAAGTGTCCTCCTGAATAGTACACACAGTCCCATCAAGATGGCATAGCCATTGGGGTGCAACTGGAAGGGAGAGGTAGTTAATCGGAGAAGGAGCTGTCGAAGAAAATCGTTAAAGGGAGGAATAGCTCCACTTAAGCACATCTAACGATTAACTGCGATGAAACCAAGAGGTGGCCTGTCAGCAGTATCTTTACCCCAGGAAGCAAAGCGTCCGCCTCAGCAATGCCGAACCGAATACATAATTGATTGAACACCCGTTGATTCAGAGTAGTTAGAGTTCTTTCCGGGGGACTATCCAAGGGGTTAGCTATTGGGAAGACTTCTTCAGCTTGTCCTATTATCTCTTCTTGTTGAGAAGTCATTCTACACAAGAAACTGGATATTCAAATATGAAGGTGCACATTTCCTAAATGTGTGGAGTGTTGTGCAAAACTAATAAAATGACAAGCAAATATAACTGGAATTAAACTAATAGGCATTTATCGATTATAAAGTTTCAGGGCTTGTTATTTTAGGTCCATGTACAAGTCCAGTGTTGATGCAAACATATCAGCTTTAGTTGATTAATTTTGCTTTGCTTTAATACTTCACTTGAATTTGTTGATTCATAGCACTTCATTCGTATAATTTCTTTAAGTTGATTATTCTTTATCGACTAATCTGTCATTCAATGTGGGCAGTCAGTGGCAGTATATTCGTCCTAGTTTTCTGCAAATGTTGTATTTAACAGGTTGTTAGCTTCAAAAGTTAATATAATCTATGAAAAAGTGCAACAAGTTCAAGCAGTTCATTCCAGCTGTTCAAGTTGGAAATTCAATCAAGTTCTGTCAAATTTTACAAGTGTTCAAGTTCTGTTCACTTCTTAGGTCGCAGGAACGACTTAAGTTAACGCGGGGTTCTTTAGGTCGTCCAGATTGTCCTCGAGCGACTTAACATAGGTCGGGCTTTCTTTAAGTCATTCTGTTAGAATTCATATGCTGTTCTGGCAAAATTAAGTCACTACAAGGCAAATTTGCTTAAGTGTTAGCTCACCCAAATCATAATGCGACCTAAAGGTAGGTCATTAAAAGGGTTAACTCATCTGAAGCAACATGCCGTACATCTTAAGTCATAAAGTTCTTAGGTCGTTAAGATGGGTCGTTCAGATTTCCTTAAGTCGCAAAGTCCATAGGTCGTTAAGTGCGGTAAGGCACTCTACATGGTTAACTCGCTTCGTGCCTTAGGTCACTCCAAGAGTAGTTCAGAAATGCCGAGCTTTCTTCCGTCAAGAAATCCTAAGTCCTACTCTCCACTCACACGTTGCCACGTGTCCATCTCCCTTGCCTCACCAAAAACGCCATGACATAACCTAAAATCCAATAACCCGTTAACCAAGTGCCTCTTCGCCTCCTCCAAACACCTAAAACCTCATCATCTCCTCCAAATTTCCAGAAACCTTTATTAAACTCCTCAAATCAAGGCACTCGCTAAGCAGCTCTATAAAATCTTAGGCCAATCCATCTTCAAGGCAATCGCTAGCGATTCGACAAAGATCGAAGGGAAAATCTGAATGTAATTTTGCAAAATGACAACAAAAAGTGTATGGAGATGATTATGGGAGAATCGGTGGCAAATGCGGCGAATAAATGCTCGAAATTACCTAAATTCACTGATGGAATTAACGATTGGAGATGAAAAAGGAGAAATTTCGTGTTAGTCTCTGAGCTCTGGTGTAGCAATGGCGGCAAAGTATACACGATAAAGTGAGGAGGATGAAGCGAGCTAACGGCTTATATAGGGGAAAGAGGAAAGGATGCATCGGCACGCGAGTTAACGAGCTATTTAGGTCGCTAACGACCTAGCGGAGTTAACTCGAAGCATACGACCTATAACCTAGGCATATGCTTCGAGGGGCAAGTGTTAACTCCACTTTTTCACGACTCAATGACCTTATGTGCTACAGGGATCAGCGACCTAAATGACCAAGCGGGTTAAGAAGTTCAACGACCTAATGATCAAAAGCCTCCAGTGAGTTAACATGGTAACAGCTAGCGACTTAGCGACCTAAAGTTCAAGCGACCTAGCAACCTAAACTTATAACAAGTTAACGACCTAAGCTACTCAACGAGTTAACGACCTGATGACTCAATGGAAAGCAGCGACCTAACGACCTAAAAAGGGGAGCGACCTAACGACCTAAAAGGGGGCAGCGACCTAACGAGTTAGAATAGAATAAAGCCGCTTTCATATAGGTCATTCCCAACCTTAAGTCGCTACCTCTTCTAAGTCGTTCCATATAAGTCGCTTTCTACTCTCATAGGTCACTACGACCTACCAACCAAAGCAGTTGATCAAGCGTAAGCCTTAAGCCGTATCCCTTAGGTCGCTCACGACCTACGACCTAACCCTTAGGTCGCTTACGACCTACGACCTACGACCTAACTCCAGAAATTCCCTATAAATACCTTGCCTACTCCACCGAAGAGAGGACTTTTGGTTCATTTCTGGAATGCCTATGCTCTGCTTTTTTCTCGACTCATCTGACACTTCAAACACCGAAGACACTTCATCGAACTTTAGGAAGAGATCTAGCACATTCGACATGAATTCGAAGAGCTCTTCTACATTGAAGTTCTAGCTACTTGTCTTAGTTGTGTTGTAATCACAGATCATTATAAAAGTTGTAATTGAATCAGCAATAGAAAGGATTAAAGTGGACGTAGGCTTGACATTGATCCGAACCACTATAAAAACTATTGTCTCTTTACTTGACTTTTTGTTATCTTCTGCTTATCTCTAGTTCCCATACCAATGGGTGGTGCTTTCACATTTTTACTACTTACACCGGGGTGTTAGCGTCCAATTTTAGCGTTAACAATAATTTTCCCTTTTATACCTTTTCAAAACATTAGGATATGAATTATCAAATTCATCTTTCTCAGACATTACTTTATTTTTTCTAATTACACTTTATTTTATAAAATGTAATTTTATAAAATATATTCATGAATAATTTCTTGATTTAAACATTTTTTATAAAGACACATCTTCATATTATATAATCTTTTTATTTCATAATATCTTGTTAAATTTGATGGGATATAAGATTGAAGAAGTGCTCCATGGGGATAATCTAAAGAGAAGTTTATTAATTAACATCATATTTATACATCCATTCCTAGTTTTAGTACAAACTTTTAGCGATAACTTGCTAGGAAATACAGCCTATTACACACCACCATCATATACAGATACTTGTACTGCTATAGATACTATTCTTAGATCCCATTTGAGGTAGACGGTACTTTATCTTCGGGGAACTAAGTCAGCCACCTTCATCTTTGGATAATTCTTCATTAAATGTTTACCCTAGAAGAACCAAATGCAAGTCCGGGGACATTCTTTGGCCATATATCCTAGTCCCTTGCAATATAGCAACCCATTACCTTTCATGATCCAATTTTGGGTTTCTTCTTGGTTTTAGGGCACCCACGTAGAAAATTTCCTTGCCTTTTACACTTGTAATAGAATATATCAACCCTAAAAGACTTTTTTTCCTTTTCTCTGCTTTCCTTTTCTTTCCTATCCTTACACGAAACTACATAACACCCTTCTTTACTAGATCTGTTATAGAAGATGCCTACATGAGGTCCTAGTTTTAATTTCTCTTATGCTTCTATTGCTATACATGATCTTCGTGCCTGTTTCGTAGTCATCCGAAAGTCATTCCCCTGAAAATAAGAAATCTTGACCTAAGTGATATACCAAGATATCATTAGAAGGTTTATGCCATTTATTTCTTGTATTAAACCTTTTATCCAAATAACTTAATTTAACTTGTTCAGATTTGAACTTGCTTTGATTATATAATGACAAGGAGAATAATTTGTCAAGTGTTCGACACCGTTCGCCCAAGCCAACATATCATCAATACTTGGAAAATTATTCCAATCATCACAAAATAGATTAAGACCTTATTCATTGAACTTTTCAAAAGGATATCATTTTCTAAATTTTATAAATCACACAAATATTTATTCATTTGAATATATAAAATGTACTCCTTTTAATATAGTGTGTCGATTTGCCTTGTTTAAGTGTTTAGGATTCCCTATCGATTAAATGGATCTCTTCATGTACCGACTAGAATTCATAAATCACCCAACAGATTAATTACCAGAAAACATTTTTATGCCAGATAAAAAATACTCACTAATATATATAATACTCTTAAAACTCATTTTAGGATATTACTAACCCTGTCTCCAATGAGTCACTCATTCTAGGGTATTACCAACTCTATCTAAAATGAGTTTTACCACACCAAAGCCTAGGTGTTCCATCGAATATATCAATGTAATAGATTCATTTTACAAAAATGAATTATATAATATTTAAAAATATATCTAGTGAAGATCTCAAGTCTCCTACGAAAACTCAAACTGTCTTCAACTAAACTTGAACTACTCTGGTCTGAATCGAGTATTAAAATACCCAGATCAGGCTTGATAAATCAGCATATGATACTCAATTTATAAATTGACGCTAGTATAAGGAAAAGAAGCGTATCTCATAAAACCACTCCAACGCAAAAATACAGATGGGTTTTACCTTCTTATAACCAAACACTTTTTTACGAAAAATTTGATATTATTTATAATGATATTCCTTTGAAAACATTTTCCAAATAATATATCGAAGATAGCCGAAATTGTTACACTGACTAAATTTAACGGCTTACTAGCTACTTTTTAAAAGTAGGTTCTACAATCAAAACCATAAAGGCGACGTATTGGAATTGGACTTCCAACATGATAGGTAACTAGTGACTATTCAGACCAAAAAATCCATGTATAACAAATGGTTTTTGCATGGCTTTACATGATCTCCGTCAACCTCCAAACTACACTGTTATACTACTATGGAACATAGTATTACTCAGCTAGGCTTTACACGATCTCCGTCAGCCTCCAATATCTGTTGTAACAACCCTGTTGTTAGTGACATAATTAATTAATGATTAATTATGGTTAATTAATGTTAAACAAAGATTTAAGATTTAATGGAAAAAATAATAAGTGTTTTTCTGATAATTGGCTAAATCGAATAAAAGAAATGGGATATCATTTCTTATATGTGAATTTTAACTTATTTTGGAATAGTATTATATCTCAAAGGATTTTTACTTATTGATTTGATAATAAATTGATGTGATTTAGTAATGAATTATTTTTAAATAATAAAGGGAAATGAGTAATTGTTTATTAAAAAATGGAGTTGTTGTTAAATTATTAGTTATATCAATATTTAGTAAAATTAGGACAAGGAATAAAATAATAAGTGATAATTAGTGTTTTAATTTGAATGTAAATAATAATATTTATTTATTTAGTGGTTGATTAGGAAAAGAGGATAAACTAATTGTAAAAAATGATCTAATCATTTTATTAGGCTAAGTAAAGAGGCGAGATAGAGTTTTAATTCTTTTTATTAGAACTTGGGTTTGGGTTTAACAAAATTTAGCCCATTAGTGAAAATAAAGGAGAATTCTTATTTCCTTTGTATTTCAAAATAAACTACACATTCATTTTAAATTAGGCAAAAAACAAAAACTAGGTTTTTCAAAACTAAGAAACTCATAAACCTAGCTCTTCAGATAATCACTAGAAATTAAGAAAAAATCAAGAAAATAAAAGCAGATACGAGTAAGTCTCCAAATCCTCTTCTCTATTTAAATCAAAATTTTTCTTTTAGTTTTATTTGATTTCTATTTCTAAAATTTTTGGATGAGAGGGATTTTGGGTGATTCTTGTGGCATGTTGATAGCATAGAAGTTGTAGAAGAAGAGGAGTGCATATATGTTGTTCTAGGCATTGCATCCTTGTCAAATTAGAGTAAAAGTTGAGTTGCATACTTAGCCTACTATCTCTAATACATATGTATGATTGTTAATTGCTGTGTTGGATTGAGTGAATTGATTTTATGACTGAATGGTATGCAAGTTGGTTGAAAACTTAGACGATTGTTGTTTGTTGAAAATATAGTACGAAAATTCACTGCAGTAAAACAGTGATATTTCAGTGTGAAATAAAGCAAAATGACCCATTCTTTTTCTGGTAGAAAGGTAATTTAATAAGCATTAGCTTCTCTTTTAATCGCTTGTCGACATTATGTAGTTTATGTGGCCAAAATTGAATTTGAAACTGACGGTGTTGCACTACCTTATGTAATTGGTTGAGTTTAAACCTGAAATTAAATTGCCAATAATTTTTTCAATACTTACCGAAATTCGATGATTCTTAATGTTTGGAAATTTTGGAATATTTGCTACAACTTTCTTGTTTAGAGTTTTGTGATATTTTGTAGTCTACATGATCGAAAATATGTTTTAGTATGTTTGTCCCAAGAATAAACGACAACGGTAACGAAGTTTAAAATTTGAGAATTGTTTTAGTCGTAACTTTTTCATTGCTTATCGGAATTCGATAAATCTTAATATTCTGGAAAGCAAAGATTATCTTTTAAATTTTTATGTTTTGACTTTTACATAATTTTGAAGTTTATATGGTCAAAAATTCATTTCTTTGTCGTTGTCCTATCAATAAAAGACATTGTTAATAAATTTTAATCTAAAAATAATTTCGGTCATAACTTTTAGACCGTAAATCCAAATAAGATAATCTTTTTCTTGTTTGAAAGCTGGGACTTTTACAACATTCATGTTTTAAGTTTTGTAAAATTTTGAGATATAGGTGGTCGAAATTGTTGATTTTTAAGTCATAATTTTGAGGTAAATGAAATAATTAGATAAGCTTCGTATATAAGTAATTTTATGAAAGAGAATTATTTATATTTATAAATTTTAGAATTATTTCTAAATTAAGTTAATAAATATTAAAAATGCTTTCTCTAGCAAGTTATTTTATATATTAAGCATGTTTAGTAAAATATTTATGGATTTGGAAATACGACTTTGAAAATACAAAATCTATTTTATTTTTTTCATGAACTTGATTATGGATTTTGGAATACAAGTATTACGATTTTATCAAATAAATAGTATAGGATTCATGGAATTTAGAAATACAGTATTAAAAAGTATAAACTTAATTACATTTTAAATAAAATATTTATATTTTAATATGGATTTACAGGAGTAATTAAATATGGTTTTAAAGTATAGTTTTGTGAATAGTACAACCATATAGGAATTTGATACAACTTTGTATATATAAATAAAATCTTGGAACAATTCAGAGTTATGGAATATTTTAGCAAATCTGTGAATTTTTTTACAAAGTTAAATAATAAATGGATTTATGGAAATTATAATAAGTGTTTTAAATAATAAGCTCATGAGAGAAAAATGTTTTGAGAACCTTAATTCTATAATTTGATGAATATTAATAATTGACTTAGTGTCATCGATTGGTTTAAATGCTTTCGAATAAGAATTCGTTTAATATGGTATATGGGATGACAAGGATTTTCTAACGTTTGTTATTGGGTAATTAACTGTTTTATATTATTGAAAATATTGATTTTATAAGTCAAACAAATAAATTCCTGATAATTAAAATATCTAGATATATATAAATGGATTAAACTATATTCAAATTTATATTTTAACTTTCTAGACATAACAAATATTGTATGTATATATAAACTCCACCATTTAAAATTAGGATTAAATATCCAAAATTATATATAAGTTTATACAAACTTTATGATATTTGATAATGTATATAAGTATATAAATGTATGTATATGTTTATATGCCCATATGAAGTAAAATAGTGGAAAGTTTATGTAAATATAAAAAAAAATATGTAATATCAAAATACACATACACATTTGTAAACATGTAAGGAGACAACATTATGAATACATGTCATTTCAAGCATATGAAACCTAAAATCAATGTCAAAAAAAATTAAGTCAAGCTTGAATTAAGGAAATCAAATCACATGAAAAAAATTCCAAATTATCTCAACAATTTCAAATCGGGTGTGCATATTTCAAATAAAAATAAAAATAAAAATAAAAATAAAAGTAAGCAAAAAACTTACTGTACATAGCTACAACTATTCCCATTATATTATAAATAACACTACCTTGTTCATCTTTATTCATTCGAACAACAAACAACTTGAAGAAGTAAAAAAAAACTCAACTATATAGAGAGGATCAAAGGAAAATAGCCCATTTTCAAAAATACTGCTCTGTTCAAAAGAAAGAATGTTAGTAATACAAATTTTTGCTTACTATGGTTCTTGTATACACCTATATACTTTTGGATTTGAAGGAAATGATGCATTTTGACAAATATACCTAGGTAAATTAGTTTCTATGCGGTGTATATATGGGTTAAATCATGATTTGAATTCTCAGTGACAGGTTTAACTCCTCTGTTCTTTGAAAATGAGGATATTTCGCCACCTTTAAAAAAATTATTATTCCTTTATTCATCAGATTTTGGACTATGGTGTCAACAGTAAACATTTTTGAATTCGAGTAAAGTTTTTTGTAAAATTGGTTTCGTTAAGTACAATCGTCAAGAGGGAAACAGCCCGGATCACCAGCTAAAGCCCCTAAATGACCGCTCAGTGATAAAAGAGGTACATGAAGCCGAAATCGCTAGTAACCGCCGGTCAGCCATACGACAGTGAATTCGTTCTCGGGCCGTGTACACACCGCCCGTCACACTATGGGTAATGGCCATGCCCGAAGTCGTTACCTTAACCGCAAGGAAGGGGATGCCGAAGGCGGGGCAAATTTTGTTGGCCCCAAGGGCTCGACCCATTCTCCAGTCTCCCGCACTACTCAAGTGTGCGACTTCGTTTGAGGACCTCCTTCCCATTCTACCCACTCTCTGTTCACACGGTTCTCAAAGTGGAGGAAGGGTGGGCAGCAAAAGAATTATAAAAGGAGGAAAGTGGAAATTACAGTTGACAACCATAAGATGGTTAAGAAATCGAATATCAAGATTGCATGGCTGGATTATATGACATTGTTCATTGTTTAAAATCATGAATTTTAGGCTTTATTTGGTATTTTTAGTGTTGTGCAAAGGGAGGAAAGCCGAGTTGAACGAAATTGGGAGTTTGCAAAATTCCAACGACCAAGGCTATTATGTGACATGGGGTTCGGTGATGAGGAGCGTGGGGAAGTGGCACACCCAGGAAAAATGGCATTCGATTTTTCTAACTGGTGGGTTGTCTGGTCGAGGTGGATTTAGGGTTAGAAATGGGTTAAGGTATGGCCACAGGTTTTGAGGAGATAGCAAAGAAAAGAAGGAAAACGGGGGCTATGCACCTGAGGAAAAGGGAAGAGGGTGATGTGGCACTCGTTTTGGTGAGGTTCGAAGGTTGATGGTGGTGGTGGCAAGCGAGGCGAGGTGTTGGAAGAGTGGTCCGTTTTTTTCTAGGTTTGGGATGGTGGTCGTTTTCGTGAACTAGTGGGTTGCCGTGAATCCAGGGGTTGGCATGGGGTGTTAGGGTCTTACATGACTGGCGTAAGTGACCGACGACGAGGATAATTGGTCGGAGGAGGTGTGTACGTGCACACGTACATGCACGGGAGGGAGGTTCGAAGAAAAAGAAAGGGAGGAAAGAACAGGTAAAAGAGGAAAGAAAAGAGGAAAAGGGAGAAAAGGAATAGGGCCGAGGAAGGAAGAATTGGGCCGGTTGGGTTGAAGGATAGGCAAAAAATAAAAGGAAAGGAAAAAAAATTAAAGAAAAGAAAAGAAGAAAAAAGAAAGAAAAGTAAAAGATAAAGAAAAAGGGAAAAGAAAAGGAAATAGGATTGAAAAAAATAAAGGGAAGAAGAAATAAAAGGATAAGAAAAAATAATAAGGAAAAAGAAGAGAAGGAATAAATTTTTATATATATATATACATATGATAATTTATATTTTCTTTCTTTCAACTAAAATCTATTTTTGTTTTATTTTAAACCCGTAATCTAAAATTTAATGATATTTATAATGGCAATAAATTTGTTAATTGACGTAGACTTATGGGTAATTGATGGTATTTTATAATTTATTATTAGCTAGTAAATTGTTTAATTTGAACTTAACTTGGAATAAAAATGTAAATGAGATCGGCTAAATAAAGTTAATAAAGTCCTAAGGAGTGAATCGCCTTGATATTTGTTATTGATAGTTAAATTTGTAACAATCTATATCCCTGCTCAAATCTACTGGACAATTATTCCTATTATACTTGTATGGGCCATCAAGTGTTCATGCGAGTAAAAATAAGTAGATTAAAATGATAATACGATTAGTTTGAATTAAGAATCCGTAATAAATTCCCATATTTGAATATTGTCACCCTAATTAATAAACTGTTTATTTTAAACAATTAGCTGCTTTTATCTATTACTTGGATTCGTAGAGACCAGAACCAGATATCCGTGTTATCCGTAGCTGCCTAAATTTAATAATCACTCTAAACTTTATTGGGTTGATTATAAAGCTTATAGGCTGGAACTGGGTTAACTTACAAATTCAACTTTTTTAAATAATTAACTGTGCTTAGTCCTCACTATGATATTAATGAATTTCTGTTACAAGCATTTGGTTATGATCAGTTAAAAACATGTCGTGTTGTACAAGTTACCTTATTTCCAAAGTATTTTTCAGAACCTAAGTATTTCATTTTAAGTGGGTTTACTCACGCTGGTTTCATCCTGACTCGGGTGTTACTTTATTCTAATGCTCAGGTCGGGCAGAGTATTATAGTTTTCAGGTTAGGATGCTTTAGAGCCTGGAGACGAGCTGGATGGTAGAGACGTATTGCACGTATTGACTATATTCCGCTGTGTATTATATGCTGTATGGACAGTAGTCAAGGACAAGTTATTTTAACTATCCAGATTTGTTGTACTCTGATATCTTGTATGTATATTGACAGTTACAGCTTTTTTTTGTATAAAATGCTGCTATTGTATATTATATTTTGTTCCGCTGCAATTATGAGACTCTATGCTGTTGTTTCTGTTTCTTATTCTATTTCTTTTTCTTCTAAACCCTAACAGGCTGGTATTTCCGGCGCTCGATTGCTCGGCACTCTATACAGTGAACGTATAGTGCCGATCTTCGGGGTCAAAAAATCTCCCTGCCGTTACATGTGGTATCAGAGCTGAAGGTTAAGCGAGAACCTTGGCTCTAGTGGGGATTACTCATTAGAGATAGGGTCAGTCGTACCCTAGAATGAGTTGAAAGTATTATATGAGGGCGTACTTGTTATTTTCATATATAATGATTTTAAAAACGGAAAAAAATGATTTTTAAATAATTTTGATATATAAAAGAAATAATTTTGTAGATTATTATAGTATATTATGTTGATTGGTTGTTATTATGTATCAAATAAAATTACAAAATTTAAGTGGTAATTTATACAGCCAAATAGAAATTTGGGTAAGGATTAACTATACAAGTAGGTTAAGTTAAAAATGGATTGAAACCTGAATTTAAATCTTGGAAAATTCAAAAGAATTTTCAAATTATTTGAAATAAGTTACCCTGAATGTATTTTTCCAGTAAATTATGATGGAATATATGTTGTGTTTGATTTCTAGATATGATAATTATCATAGATTGGGTATTATGTCTTAATAAATGATGTCTATTGTAGAATAAACAATGATGAAACAGAGTGAAATGTTTTAAAGAAATAAGAATTTATATAAGTGTGACTTATAAAATTAAAATGAAATTAAAAACGAATTTACATTATGAAGTTTTAAATCTAATTCTAGAAAAATGTTGAATTTTTTTTTAAAAGTGTTAAGGAAATAATGAGTAATATTTTTAGAGTATTTTGAAATACAGAAATCTTGTTTTAAGACATGAGTTGTTTGAAGATAGATATGTTTTGGATAAAATCAAGGATGGTTTGAAAATTTAAAATTGTGACTTGAAGGGATAAATATGTGTACATGTTGGTATATATGATTTCAAAGTTGATTTGAGATAAATACTGGTGTTTGAATATTGGAATCCCCCTGAGAATGTGAAGTAAAGCCAGAATGGAGGATAATTTTTTGAACTTACTAGTGGGAAATGATATTAATAAGAACTGGATTTGGAATGCAAAGTGTAAAATTGAGTAAGGTTAATGGATTGAACGAATGAGGAATTTAACTCGAGCCAAGTTAAATAAGTTTTGAACTTATGATCTAAAATTGGAAAATTTCAATGTGAAATTGAAAATATAACTTAGGGAAGTTAAATGGATTAAATTGAAAACAAACGTATGGATTTGATAAGAGGTTATGTATGAATAATTTCAAATAGTTTTTGAAATAAAAACGGGTTTCAAGTTCTAGAAATTTGTGATGGATACTATTGATTGGTGTTGTAGATAATTTAGATGTTTATTTACTTTGACATATCCTGCTATCATTGTGTTTGTTATTAACAGTACATATGAAACTGCAAATTGGATTATTACGATTAAATTGAGAAGTGGAGTGAAATGATATATATCCATTCCTCAAATTAAATAGAAGTAAAACTTTATCTCAAAATTTATTTCAATGATTTTGATTCTTAGAAATAAAATTGAACTTATGGGAATGGAATCATTTTGAACTTAAGTTTGAAATGGTAAAATGAACCTGTCAACCGAAATTATTTAAGAATTGGGTTTCAAAGTTTGAAGTTACAATTGGGTAATAAATTGAGTTTCGAAAATTGATTTGTTTGAAAAAGATTTAAACTCTCACTAGAACCTTGAAATAAGTTTACGTAAAGGAAATTTAAATGAATATTTGAAATTTGGGCTCATGATTTACTTATAAGAGATCTAAATTGTTAAATTAAATATTAAGGGTTACTTTGGTTAAGTGATTAAGTTAATATTTTGAAAACCGAACTTGAATTTATGTAAACCGAAAGGATTAAAATTTGGGGATGGAATTGAAATTAATTCAAATTGAATTAATTGGTATTGTAATCGAAGTTGAATTAGTTCGAATTCAAATTGGGAATTGATTTGAATTGGAATGGGAATCGAAGTTAATTGGGACTGAAATCTGGATTGAATCAATGGAAGTGGAAATTAAAAAATGAATTGAATTAGAGATTGGAAACTGAATCAGTTTGACCTTGAGATTATTTTCAAATAAACTATTTTAATATAAATTTTTTAAATCTATCTTCTTAAATATTCAAATTATTTTGGATTGTCCAAGCAATTTACTATACAAACCTTTCTTTTTAAAACCCAAACTGTCTTATATTAACTATTTAACCATTCTACAACAATTCAAGCCATTTTCTAAAATTTAAACTGGTCAGAGTGGAAATTGTTTATATTTAAATCATGGATTTGAATACAAGTAGGGGTAAATTAAAGTATTAACCCAAATGGAAAATTAAAGCAGTTCTGGGAATCGAGATATTAAGGAAAAAATGATTTTGAAGAGAAAGAGTATATTTTGAGTAAATATGTTGTTTTAAAATAAAGATTGGATAGTACTATAATTGAAGCTTACTTTATAAGAAGTAACAAATAACTTTGTAAAGGAATCGAACTTGAAAATCTGATTTGGCATTAAAGAGTATATAAATGTTAGTTGTATATTCAAACTTTCTCTTGTTGAATTTGTAATCAAAAGGAAATGATCTTTGAAAGATATTTGAAATACAAAGTGGAATTTATATAAGTATGAGGTGGACCCAGAAATTGTTGATCCCAAAATAATTCAAGTTAAAAGAATGATTTTATACGTGATGAGAATGAACTGAAAAGGTTTTGGGACCCATTGGTTTTGAAAGGCTTTTGATTTGGCAAAATGTAAATTTGGGAAATTTGGTCAACCAAATTTGGGAATTATCAATTTTGAAGATATCGATTTTGTGTAAATGGGATTTATACGTGATACATATAAAGAGTATGATTTGAAAGGTATTATGTATGTTTGTAGTATGATACGTTTCGAGAATGGTATGGAAAAGAAGGCACCCCCATTAAGAGTTGAAACTTATAGTAGGAGATCCACTAGGTGGTTTTACCTAGAACCCTAAGGGGTTCAAAATTTGGATCCCAGAGGACGTCCGGACAAAACTTGAGTTTCCGAGGATTGTGTTTAGTGTAGCTTAATTCGTGTAGCACTGATGCTTACAATTACATTGGGATTATGCTGTGACAACAATGTAACCCTTTTGTAAATGTGATCAACCGTGATCCATAATGTAACTCGAGTGGCAATGATTGCCTACAATCTATGTTTGATTTTGCTGGGAGAGCGACGTAACATCGGTAGATTGCGATCTATGCAGTCCACTGTGAAATTCGTGTGGCAGTGAGTGCCTACAGGCTACTTTGAGACTCGACTGGTGTAGTCTACGATCTATGTGGGGAAATTTCATTTGGCAGCGTAATTCAAGTGGCGCTGATGCCCACAGTTACACGGGTTTTGCTGTGATGGCAACGCAACCCTAGGTGTATCTGCAATCTGTTGCAGTTCCCATGGTGAAGTCGAGAGGTGTGGATGCCTGTAGTTTTCTTATGGATTTCGTCGAGGTGACGACGCAATCATCATGCTAACTACGATCCATTGTGGGGTGATGATTTCCATAACGTTTTTGAAAAGGTTTTTCAAGTATTTTCACTGGGTGTTGAAAACGGGTCTACTAAGTACTTATAGATTTTCAGTCCTACGCCTGATCAACATATGATTGAATTTCTATGAGAACGAGGATGGACTTGTTTAAACGTCGAGTCATAAAGTGTATTTTTATAAAAAAAACTAGTTTGGTAATTCTACATAATTTAAAGTGTTTTAAATTGTATAATAAAAGAGTAAGGTATTAAAACGTTTAAAGATGATAAATTTAATAATAAACATCAAAAATATTAAAATTCTCGCTTTGGTCCTTTTCGTGGATGAAAATTTCTGGGGGAGGAATGTGACGACTGGATTTTCTGACGTTTATTATTGGGTAACTAACTGTTTTCAATTATTGAAAATATTGATTTTATAATTCGAACAAATAAATTTTTGCTAATTAAAAATCTTGATATATATAAATCGATTAAAAACTATTTTCAAATTTATATTATAACTTTCTGGACATGACAAATATTGTATGCGTATATAAACTACACCATTTAAAATTAGGATAAAATATCCAAAAATATTTATATACAAGTTTATACAAACTTTATGATATTCGATAATGTATATAACTATATAAATGTATACATATATATATGACCATACGAAGTAAAATAGAGGAAAGTTTGTATAAATATGAATAAAAATATATGTAATATCAAAATATACAAAGCAATGTATATGAGAATATGTAAGTGAAAATATATGTATGTATGTTATGTAGATAATGTGTGTATATATACATATATACACATGTGTATATATATACACACACACACATGTACACATGCAAGGAGACAAAATTATGGACACATGTCATTTCAGTCATACAAAACTTAAAATCAATATCAAACAAAATCAAGTCAAGCTTGAATTAAGAAAATCAAACCACATGAACAAAAATTCCAAATCAGCTCAACAATTTCAAATCGTGTGACGCCCCACCTCTATGCTCACAATAACAAAGAGTATTAAAAGAAATACTGTCTGTTATTACGAAGAATAAGGATGGATAGGAGCGGCCATCCGTAGTTGGGCCTTACACTAGTATTGGTTACCTCGATAGGAGTGGTATATATTTTTATTTTTCATCTTCTTATTTATTTACTCCCATCGACATACCCAATTCCAGTATAAAACGAACTATGATGGTTCATAATAGTTTAGGACAATAGATATAACTATAACACAGATAAGCTAAATGCGGAACACAGATAATAAAAAGTCTCATATATATATATATATATATATAACTGATGTTAGTTACAATACATGTAATACAATACATATGATACAACTACAACTGTCGGCTCAGGAAGTTACATATACAAGTACATTATTGACAATAATATACATGAATACATATCATCCTATAATATGACAACAACTACTCCCAAAGATATGAAAAGACTTCATAGCTCAATCAGCAACCCAAAGAAAGATATCTACAACCTGTAATTACTCGGTCTGACCCGAGTATTACATTCAAAAGAAAATAATACACGGGTCAGTCTAATTCAAATCAGTTATTAATGCACAGAAGCAATAATAATTAAATAACAAATAGATGACAGTCAAAGTATATCTCGTCTATCCAATCCTTTAATAAGAAATCGGATAACGGTAAATATAATGCATAACAGCATTAATAACGAACCAGCAAATTCAAATCATCAACAAAGGTGAATAAAAGAATTATCAATGCAGATAATTTAGAAAACAACAGAACTACCTAAACGGCAATTAACAACAAAATCTAATTATTAAATAAATAATTAGAAACTCATAATCTAATTATCAAATAGATAATTAGACAACAACAAATATGATGTGAAGTTGATTGCTTGTTTGAATACAAAGAAGATAGATGGTGACTGTATAAATATGTTCTGTTATTTATAGTTTTAATCATTCAATTAAATCAAATCTTCAACTAACATCATCATTTGACATTGATGATTGAATAAAAGTTGTTTGTTATTGTTTGTTGGTAATATTAAAAATAGTTTCTGTAAGTTTAAATTTACAAATAATTTTCAAAATGAAAATTACAGTGAAATCTTAATTCATGTCGAAAAATTGTTATCTTTAATTCTTGCTTTGGATTATATAGTTGGATTTGTAGTGGAAAATGATGATTTTTAACATGCAAATCATAATTTTTAAGTCAATGTTCGTTATGATTTTCTGTAGTGATCGGAATTTGAACTTGCGCCAAATTCCGATGATCGAACAAGTGATGGGCCTTGGGCTTAGGTCTGGAGAAGGAGGGTTGAACGGCGGTCAGAGGAAAAATTGTCGCATGATTTATCATGCGACGAGGTGATAGGAATTTGGGATATTAGTGTTCAGTGATAGTTTGTTAGCTGGGTGTTTTGCGGGGCATTTGGGTTGGCTATGGAGGATCGGAATGTTAAGCGAGATGGGGGATGGGAGCGCGGAGGTACGGTGGTGCTTTGGGAAGGTCGCTGGAGCTTTCGGTGGTGGAGATCATCGGTGGTGTTTGGATTTGGGGGTTGAGTTATTTTAGATTTTCGAGCAATAGGTTCGAATTTTGATTCGAATGTGATTTGTTCGATCTGGGTTTGGTTTTATGCTCGGTGTGTTAGTGTGACCGTCGACGATGGTCGCGACGACCTAGGTTGGCCGGAGGTGATGGGGGCATGTGCATGTGTATTTGCTATGTGCACTGGAATGTTTGTGATTGGGGAAGACGAGGTCGTCCTGGAGTGGAGATCGCGTTTTCATCGTGATCGACTCGAAGTAGGGGTGGTAGCTGGTTTTGCTTTGGGGAAAGCTCGAGTTGTTGAAGTGCTTAACTCGATTTTAAGTGGTGCTTTCGGTTAAGTGCTATTAAGAAGCTAAGTTTACAAGATTAAACTTGTTATTTTTAATAAATAAATTCAAGGTTTAAGTTTTACAAGAGAAAATAAGTTTACAAGTTAAAGTTTATTGTTTAGAAATAAAGTTAATCAAACTTTAAAAAAATACTAATTGAATTTATTTTAAATTTAAATTGTTAAGAAGTTTGATTTTGAAAGTAATTATCTAAGTAAATTTTGAATTTCAATTTTAAAGAAGCATTTCGAATTTTAATTCACAGGGAATGTTTTCATTTTAAAATATTGAACCAAAGTTTTAAGTATATTTTAAAGTAATGTTTTTAATAACTAAGTCTCAAATTTATATTGAAATAAACAAGTTTAAATTAGATAATTAAAGCGTTTTACGTTTTAAAATTGATTTCCAAATGTTATTTTTTTATTAAGGTTATTGTTATAATTTTTTAAACCAATAAAATAATTTGTCTATGAGTTATTAAGATTGGATTAATTTTAAATAATTAATTTGTGGGAAATAATAAGGTTAATTTATTATTGCTTTAAATTTAAAAATACTTAATTACTATGATTTGTTAATAAGCAAAGAGTTTAATTAAGATGAATGATTTTCTTAATTAATTAAAGATTTTAAAATATAAGAAGTTAATTAATTATTTAATTAATTTTAAATAATTAGTTAATTATTTATTTAATTTTAAATAATCACTTAATCATGAATTAATTAAGTGTAATAACTTAATGAAGCAATTAATGGTTAATTATTGAATGTAATTAAGGAAAGAGAAAATGACTCATGTGAGTAATTAAATGGAAGTGATTAATGGATAATCACTTGATGTTATTAATCTAAGGATTAATTAATATAATTGTTTTGAAGTTAATTAATTATGGAGAAATTAATTAATTAATTAAAGAATTAAGGATTATTTAATGATGGAGTTAATTATTTATTAAGTAATTAATTAAGAAAGTAATCATCTAATGGAAGTAATTAGAAGATAATTTACAAATGTGAGGGTTAATTACTTAGTTATTTTAGCTAATTAATTAATGTGATTAATTAATTAATGAATATGATTAATTTTAAGTTTAATTACTAAGGGTAATTAATTGAAAATGTAATTAATTAATAAAGTAATTAATTAGGGATTATTAATTAATTAATTAATTACTTAATGAAGTTATTAAAGATTAATTAATTAGATTAATTAATCAAAGGGTTAATATAATTAATTAAGAAGTTAGTTAATTAAGATAAGTAATTACAAGTTGTTAATTACTGTTTATGATTAATAAGATGGTTAATTACAAGTTAATTATTTATTAAAGGAATTATTAATTAATATGGATCATTAGTTAATATAATTAATGAATTAATCAAGGTTGATTAAAAAAGTAATTAATTTAAGTATGATTAATTAATTATAATTAATTAAGGATTAATGCAATTAACCATAGTTGATTAATAAATGGAAGTAAATGAAGGATCATTAATTAATGTAATTAATGATAGTAATTAAAGGTTAATTACTGCTTATGGTTGAGGTTAATTACTTGAATGTAATTAAAAGATGATTAATCTAGGAAGATTAATTAAGGAATATCATTAAGAGATGATTAAATCATTTATTTGGAATAAATTAATGATGAAGGATTTTGGTAATCCAATTGATTTAAAGTTAATCAATTCTATTTATGGATGATTGATTGATATTGATTGATTATTATTGATTGGTTGACATTGGGTGATTGGTTGATACTGGATGATTTGGATATCTATGATATGTGATATGCTGCTTTGTGAGATGAATGTTTGATATGAATTATCTATCGTGATAATGTGATTCATCTATCTGTTTATATCATCCTGAATATTAGTTTAATTGTTTAAACCCTTAAACAACTTGGACATTAAAATGGCATTTGGTTTTGATGAGACCGGGATCGGGTTTCCATATTTAGATAATCCGAAAACCACATCGATCCAAATTAAACGTTAGGTCGTGAATCCAAGTGGAGCTTAGTGAAGACTCGAGGTGTAAGAACTATTCGTTAGTATAACTCTGAGGGTGATTCTGTGATGATTTTGACGGAAATAGTACTTATAGGTTCGAGAAGATGATTTAGAGTGCAAGGGCTATGGTCGCTGACTCTGGGGTGATTCGAAAATGAGCGCAACGAGATAGTGCCTTCGGTTTCATTCGAACCCGGAACGAACTTGTATGGATTGAATGCTTTCAGAACATCGTCAGGTGGACGTTGAACATTCTAAGATAGATGAGTTATGTAAAGGTAATCGCAGCCTCAAGCCTCATCAACCGGGAATGGCTAAAATAGGGGAGGTGCAGCAAGGCTAGGTGAGTTGCACCCATTTCAGGGTGAGGTCATTCCTGTCCAGATGTCCCTTTTTATTTCGGTTTAGTGGGTGGTTGGTCGCGCCAATCACGGGGTGATCTTACTCGAGACTGTTCAGTAAGGAGTGGTCTCGGCTTTGTGATGCAGGGGATTGAGAGTAATCCTCGGTACTGTGATCTAGGCCACGTACTGTGACGGGCGCCAATTACGGTGACGCTATTTTCTTAAGAGGGGGAGTCTATAACAACCCTATTGTTAGTGACATAATTAATTAATGATTAATTATGGTTAATTAATGTTAATTGAAGATTTTAAGATTTAATGGAAAAAATAATAAGATTTTTGTATACTTGGTGTAATCCAATAAAAGAAATGAGATATCATTTTTTGTAATTACTGTTTTAATATGAATGTAGTTAATAATATTTATTAACTTAGTGGTTGATTAGGAAAAGAGGATAAACTAATTATAGAAAATGATCTAGTCATTTTATTAGGCTAAGTGAAGATGTAAGATAGAGTTTTAATTCTTTTGATTAAAACTTAGGTTCGGGCTTAACAAAATTCAGCCCATTAGTACAAATAAAGTATCTCCTTTGTATTTCAGAATAAACTGCATGTTTATTTTAACCTAGGCAGAAAATAAAAACTATGTTTTCTAGAACTAAGAAACTCATAAGCTCTTTGGAAAATCAATAGAAATCAAGAAAAAATCTAGAAAATAAAAGAAGATACGGTTAAGTCCCAAATCCACTTCTCTGTCTGAATCTAGCATTTAATTTCAGTTTTATTTGATTTCTAATTTCTGAAATTTTTGGATGATAGGGCTTTTGGGTGATTCTTCTGGCTCATCGATAACATAAGAGTTGTAGAAGAAGAGGAGTGCATATATGTTGTTCTAGGCATTGTAGCCTTGTCAAACTGGAGTAAAAGGTGAGTTGAACACTCATCCTACTATCTCTAATACATATGTATAATTATTATTTACTGTTTGGATTGAGTGAATTAATTTTATGATTGAATCGTATGCAACTTTGTTGAAAACTTGGAAGATTGTTGTTTTGTTGTTTGGTGAAATTTAGTATGAAAATTCACTGCAGTATAACAGTAATATTTCAGTGTAAAATAAAGCAAAATGACCCACTCTATTTACGGTAGAAAAGTCATTAAGTAAGCAACAACTTCTTTTTTAATCACTTGTCGAAATTCTACGGTTTATATGGTTGAAATTGAGTTTGAAACTAATGGTGTTGCACTGCCCTGTGTAATTGGCAGAGTTTTAACCTGAAACTAAATTGCCTATAACCCTTTCGTTTCTTATCAAAATTCAATGACACTTAATGCTCTAGGAAGCTCAAGCTATCTGCTACAACTTTCTTGTTTTAGTTTTGTGATATATTATAGTTCCATGATTGAAAATACGTTTTAGTGTCGCTATCTTGAGAATAAACGGCAGCGCTGATGAAGTTTATAACCTGAGAATTTTTTAGTCGTAACTTTTTCAATGCTTATCAGAATTCAATAATTCTAAATGTTCCCGAAACATAGATTATCTTCTAAAATTTTTATCTTTTGAGTCTTGCATAATTTTGAAGTTTAAATTGTCAAAGTTCATTCCTTTGTCGCTGCCCTGTCAATGAAAGATAGTTAATAAATTTAAATTTGAAAATTATTTTGGTCATAACTTTTAAGCCGTAAATCCAAATTAGATGATCTTTTTCTTTTTTGAAAGTTAAGACTTTTATTTACAAATTTCATCTTTTATGGTTTGTAAAATTATAAAATATAGGTAGTCAAAAGTACATATATTTAAATCATAAATTTGAGTTAAATGGAATAATTTGATAAGCTTCGTATATAAGTAATTTTAGGAAAGAGAACTATTTATATTTATAGATTTTAGAATTATTTCTAAATTAATTTAATAGATATTAAAAATGTTTTCTCTAGCAAGTTATTTTGTACATTAAGCATGTTTAGTAAAATATTCATGGATTTGGAAATATGACTTTGGAAATATAAAATCTAGTATTTTTTTTTCATAAAAGTGATTATGGATTTTTGAATATAAGTATTACGATTTTATTAAATAAATAATATAGGATCCATGGAATTTAGAAATATATTATTAAAAACTATAAACTTAATTTATTTTTAAATAAAATGGTTATATTTAATATGTATTTAAAAGAGTAATTATATATGGTTTTGAAGCATAGTTTTTTGAATAATACAACCATAAGGGAATTTGAGACAACTTTGTGTATATAAGTAAAATCTTGGAACAATTTAGAGTTATGGAATATTTTAGCAAATCTACGAATATTTTTATAAAGTTAAATAATAAATGGATATATGGAATTTATAATAAGTGTCTTAAATAATAAACTCAAAAGAGAAAAATATTTCTAGAACCTTAATTCTTTAATTTGAGGAGTACTAACAATCGACTTAGTGTCGTCTATTGGTTTTATTGCTTTCGAATAAGACTTCGTCAAATATGGTATAAATCAACTAGTAGAATGTTTGAGTGGAACTTACTAGCCCATTAGTGAATCTTGATTTTCTCCAGGCAATATTGGATGCCCTGGTTAAATTCGTGTGATTGCTATTAAGAAGTATTTTACACTTCACCGTCAAATATGGTATAAATCAATTAGTAGAATGTTCGAGTGGAACTTACTAGCCCATTAGTGAATATTGATTTTCTCCAGGCAATATTGGATGCCTTGGTTAAATTCGTGTGATTGCTATTAAGAAGTATTTTACACTTTAGAGTTGTATTCTCTTTTGGTATGCGACAAGTGGTTGCTAGATCCTTAAGAGAACGGGGTTCAGGTTTTCCAATGGTATCCGCAATAAGTGATATTTGCTAGCTTTTAGCAAATATTTGGATTTCATAATACGGTATGGGACGTATTGATTAAATTCTAGTTATTACTGAAGGTGATACTATTTGGCAATTTAGAGTTTATTCTCTTTTGGTGTGCAGCAAGTGGCTGCTAGATCCTTAAGAAGTTTATTACTAGAGTTCTTTTAGAACATAATAATTAATTAAATGTCTATTTATCAAGTCGTTGTTTCTACGATCACGGTGATCGGTATGGACTATCCTTGAGATCATCTTGTGGTTCTGTGTTCCCGGTTTGAGTATGATCCTTGATATCAGATCGGTTCGAGTGATACCAATTTGTTTGTTTGTTTACCACAGGTTTTGAGTACAATTAATTATATTATTTTGGACGATCATTACGATTGGTTTGGATTAAGGTCTCTTGGATTCTGGATATTTGGAATTTATGACTATCTTGTGTTAATGGAAAAAATATATTCTTGTGTCTTGTGTTAGTGATATAAACATATATTCTTATGTCTTGTGTTAGTGAAATAAATATATATTCTTTTGTCTTATGTTAGTGAAATAAATATGTGATGATCCGCACTCAGTACCCTTTGAATCCGACATCAGACCACACGTGTCCGACCTAG
The DNA here is from genome assembly GCA_030765085.1 of Allium cepa. Taxonomy (NCBI): domain Eukaryota; kingdom Viridiplantae; phylum Streptophyta; class Magnoliopsida; order Asparagales; family Amaryllidaceae; genus Allium; species Allium cepa. Next base: position 868,352,693 of record CM060937.1, on the reverse strand, counting down.
AGTGCACTGATTGCAGGTAATTATGAGAAAGAAAAGAGAGGGTGAGAAGAAAGAGAGAAGAAGAAGAGAGAAGTAGAACCAAAACAACACAGAATCTCACATCGCAATGGAACAACATATAATATAGATTAAATAATCTTTACAAAGAGAAACCATAATATACATGAATCAATATCAGAGTACACAATAAGCAATCATCAGCTTAGATAGTTATAGCGACATGCCCTCACAAATGCTGATAATTTACAACAACAACGACAATGCAAAGCAATGGAATAATAAACAGATATGTGTATATGACGTGAAGATCTCTAGCTCACCTACTGAAGTTCCAAAAGCAACAAATCTGAACCAGTAAATATACTTTGTCTGACCCAAGCATTGAAAGGGAAGAACATCTGGACCAGTCTGGTAAACGCGCATGAGAAAAACATACCTCAACTGAAATTTAAAGTTATCTAAACTTTCCTTTATCAAAACAAAAGGTATCTCGTAAGACCAAGTCACAAATAAATAACGACAAGGATTTTACCTTACGATAACCAAAACATTTCATATCAAATTCTCTTATATTATAATACTTTCTATTGCACACATAATAAATTAAATAGGTGAAACTGTTACATTATTAAATTCCAGCGTACACCTTGTATTACAAGGCTTTCTACAATAGAAAATGACTGGCACGTATTGGATTTTGGATTTTCATACAAATGACTAGGTAAAGGGACTACCTTTTCAAAACTCTGAACACCTCTAGAGGGATGTACCCAGGGTTCTGTTACTGGGTTCCTAAAGCAACACAAGTCCGACCTACCCCTCACGCTGGATAGTGCCGAACATGTCATCATTCCGGTCGTTATTGACCTATAATTCATGGCCACAAGCATACATCAACAATAATCAGATACACGACGTCATAGCGTGTAAAGATATATCTAGAAGAGTGATGACATCTCCTAATAGGAGCGGCCCATTTTAGCCTTACTGCTTCTATCCCTTATTTCATTCATTTTCTAAGGAGTGAGGCCAAATAAGGTAACGATTACCTTTCACCTATCACATATCACATCATCTCCTAATGGGAGCAACCCATTTTAGCAATTCCCGTTGACTACTAATTGCCTTCCATAAAAATACAACCCTTGAGCTCATACGACTCAAGGAAAGGTGTTAAGCTAAGAGAAGCTGCCTTCTCCGCCACCAAACAGATGTACGTTTGAAAATGCCAATGTACGTAATCATTAGAAATGCAATGTCAAACACTCGTCCATGCAAGTTGTCCAGGAACAGGACAAACCGAAGGCACTTTCCTACCTCATCCTGTAGGACTGGTAGCGACAGCCCTTGCAATGGATATTTCATAACGAAGATACTACTAATACTATATGTATATTGGGATTTTAACCCCAAATGATCAACAAGCAGTCCTTTACCATGAAAACACTAAATCTTAATATCATCGACGAACCTGCACAATCGTCGCATAAATATTGGTACGAAGAGGTTTTTAGATAAATCTGATCCTAGTCTCTTTGCATCAACAATGCAAAGGCGTTTCTCAACCACATATAGAAACCAAGTCTCGTGGAATTACCATGTTTTCAACTTTCAACTTGCTATCCTTCAGCCAAGAAGGAAGCTCAATAAATTGGAGTAATCACTCTATACTCACGAATCAACATTCTCAACATGAACAATAATCAAGCATATACAGTTGGTTACGTACTATATGTACGACAAATTAGTTTCCACATCAAGTTGAGGAACTAAAATGGCCAAATTTGATAGTAGGTTATTTAATTATGAAAGCAACAAGCAAAATCTAGCACATAAATAGTCATTGGGCTTGATTTCATTAATCGTTTATAATTCAAAACACTTTCCAATTATTCACTTTAAAATATCATTTAAAAAGATAATACTCAAAACCATTTCACTTATTGGATATTTGGAAAACATTTCTATATGATTATTTTAATAAAAAGTAAGTTTACAACTTATTTTATAATCAAACCATTTAAACTCCATTTTTATAATATCACTTTCAAAAACATTCATTTTTTAGGATTATTCTGCTGTCCAAAACGGTGAATATTATTCCTTTACCAAATTCATTACTTTTACACATTTAATTTAAAGGATTATCCACTGTCCAAAATCGTGAATATAATTCCTTTACCAAACTTTCAAATTTTAACTTATCAAATTAAATTAGTTTTAGATTTATAAAGCAATGTTTATAAATTCGATTTATATTTTATTTACGTCTGTAACAATCTGCATATTTTACGATTGAGTATTTAAATATTTCATCGTTAGTCGGATTTTTGTCCGAAAAAACTACTTTTTGCAAACAGTCGAATTGGGACTCGAGACCCCTTCCATTGAGTTCAAAATGCCGTCTGCAACCTTTTTGAGTATAAACATTGATATGTTTGGAGCTAGAAAAAATTTGACCATTTTCACTTTGGGTTTGGGTTTGGGTTCAGCCCAATGTTCTAACTTAATGCCCCAAAACTAAAACCCCTCTTCATTCACTCCCTCTTCCTCCTCTTTTCAGTTCTAAAGCAAAAATGGTGGAAGAGAATGGGAAATAGAAATCCAAAACCCTAGTTCATTTGCAAAATCCAAGATCTAGCTCCAAATTCTAAGACAAACCATTGGTAAGCATCCTCTTCATCTTCTCCAACTCTTTCTCCATTCCATTTCAAAAATTCCTAAACCTAACATAGGAAATATTTTACTTGTAAGCTTAGATTGAAGCTTCTTGAGTTGTTATTGAAGAGGACTTGATCTTAGCTTGTTTTAAAAGCTTCTCCTTCATTGATTTGGGTTCAAAGGTGAGATTTTTATCTCACATCTATGACTATAATTATCTTTGGTGGCTAGGTATGAATTCCTAACACCTCTTCATGTGAATTTGCTTTTGATTTGGATTGATTTTGTGAATATTCCAATTTTTGGGTTTTTAAGTCAAATTTGTGTGAAAATCCTTTTATGGATGTTTGATCATGCTTTGGATGATGCATCGAGGAGCATATAGGGCCGGGTTGCCGATTGGCATAAACCCTTAGAGCCAATGTTCGTCCGGTTGCATTTTGGAAGAGTTTTCTCTTCATTTAGATAGGCTGAAAAACAGCCCAGGCAAGATTTAGTCGACTGAAAAGTCTGTTCCGTCGACTGAACCGGGAACCCGAAAGTTTCCAGGCATGATTCAGTCGATTGAATCCTATGTTCAATCGACTGAACCTGGAAACAGAAAGTTTCCTGAACCTGGAAAATTTCCAGGTACAGGGTCAGTCGACTAAAAACTCTGTTCAGTCGACTGAACCTGCTATTTCAGTCCAGTTTGCCTTTTTAGATTGAATTTCCAATTTAAATCGTTTCATGATGATCCTATTTGTTGTTATCATTTATTATCGAGGTCGCTCGATCCTATCCTCCCTTAGGTCTTCACTAGGTCGTACCGTTTTGGACGGGGTGCTGCCCCGCAACCCGCCGGGGGTGTTGCCCCGTGGACCCCCCTCCGTAGGGGATCTTATATGAAAAACATTCAACAGAACTTGCTTTGTTGAGATGCTGAGTTGACCATTCGTCGAGACAAACTATCTTGGGCTTCTCGGTCGATTTTATGGATTTTTGAATATCTATTTCGATGGATTCTTTATCGGTTTCATTGGATTTTATTCACGTCTTCGTATGTGAATTTTTATGATTGATTGTTTCTACAATCACTTCTATGATTTGTCACTTTAAAATATAGAGGTTTTCTATACTAGTAGTAAATATCAAAACTCTTTCTTCAAATGATTTCAACACTATTTTATAACAGAGCTCGTTTTCTCAAACCGATTTCCAATCTATTAGTATATACAAACCTTTACCTCACTCGAATGAGAAATCTAATTAAACGGCTTAGTAAAACAAGTGGTATGAAATGCTTGCGTTCACTTCATCGGTTAATTCTTGGACTTGTTCGATTGAACCTCTTGTGACAATTTTCTAGTGAAGATTTACAGTTTGTTCGTAAATATTTAAGTTGAGCAAGTGGTTATGGGACACGAAGCTAAACTTTTATATTTACTAGCTTAGTGTAATTGACACTTCTCGTTGATCATGACGATCATTTTATGATTTAGACTAGCAATTGTGCGATGTCTCTTTGTTCGCAAGGTTAGACTAGACCTCATTGGTGTGATTCCGACTCACACATATCTCTTTGTCCGCAAGGTTAGTCTAGACACCATTTGTGTGATTCCACTCACACATACCTTTTTTTTGCGAGGTTAGGCTAGACACCATTTGTGTGATTCACTCACACATACCTTTTTGCTTTTTGGTTAGCCTAGACCTCATCTGGGTGATTCCGACTCACCCATATGGGGCAGCTCCCCATGGTCTTCGGACCGTCATGTGATAGACCTCTTTCCCTTTTTCTGTGATTTCTGGATTTCTTGTGTTGATTTCTGGAATTTATGTCATTGACTTGTTATGAGTACAATTTTAGGGTATGATGCCCTCTTTGGATCTTTGAGAAGATTCTTGTGATATTGATTTATCTCTTATTGATTGATTTTCTGTTGATCATCATTTGCATACTTATAGTAGTATGTCAGTATGGATATTTTATGTTTATGCCATATCTTTTATTTTATACATGTCATCTGATATTTATAGCTAGACTGATCCGTTTATTATTTTCTTAAATAATACTCGGGTCAGACCGAGATATTACAGGTGCTTCTGCTTGACTTCTTCCCGGGATTTACTACTCTGACTTTTGGCTAACTATTTAGATTAGCAGTTTTTGTTGTATACACTTGAGATATAGACTCATAGTTGTATTCTTTTGTATAGCACGTGTTGCTATTCTTTTGTATTATTGTGGATCTTTTTGACCACTACTTTGATGTACACTTTCATATGTTAGTTATATGTTCATATCTTCTTCCGCCTTTGTGATATGGATGTCTGTGACTGATTTGTGTTATGCTTATTTCAATGTTTGTTTCCGAAGATTATTTATAGCCACCGTGTGATAGGCAATCACATGGATGGTCGCTCCTCAACGGCCTTATTCTCCGTGCTAGTTGACAGCACTACATCGTAGTGTTCTTGGCTTGCGTGGGTATAGAGGTAGGGCGTTACAACTTCCATATACAAAATTCCTTTACTAACAAATTCCATTTTTGTCTCATTTATACGTCAAAATCCAATTATAAGTTAATTTACTTATAAATCCCATATTTATAAATTCATTCTTTTATTATCTATTTACATACCCGTTATAAATCCATTTCTAAGTTTTACTTGCAAATCCGTTCACAAATTTGATTACAATGCTATTTCTATTATTTATAAAACACCACTTATGAAATTTATTTCATTAAACTATTTACTAATAGCATTCCTTACTTTGTACATTATATTTAAACACTTATAAAACTCGTTTACAATTCTATTACTTTTATTAATAAAATATCAATTTTATAAATGTTATATATAAATCATTTATAATAAGTTCAAAATATCCGTTTAACTTAATTTAACAATTAGTTAAATTCACATTTCCAAAGTCCTATTTTGATTATATTTCTCAAGAGCCATAATTTTTATAACATAAAGCTTATAACTTTTTATTTATTTAAAACAAATCCACTTCTTTAACAATTCAAAGATTATTAAGACATATATATTTTCAAAATCACTTTAAAAACCTTTTTTAATTTTTCATTATTTTAATATATTTTAAATTCCAAAATATGGTCCAATGCTGCGACTGTACTAAATAAGGGCATTCACATCAATCATATCAATCATGGCATCCAAACGTCATATATCACATCATAATAGCATATATAACAATATCTGTAAATAAATCAACACTGGTGAGGAATCCAGTTGGATCCCCCCCAACCTGTCACTTGCAATAAATATACAAATGAGAAAATATGTACAATGTCTGCTTCGAAGTAGACGCGCATACAAAGGGTCATTCGCTCATACACGGGAATGTATAGGGTTTTATCCGCTAAAATATGCTGGAATATATCCAAACCAATCAATATATATATATATATATATATATATATATATATATATATATATATAATATCATATATCACCCAAACAACCATCATAAATACATTTATTCTCACTTATATAAAAATATAAGCGAGCCAGTAAGAGTGAGTTGTACTCACTTTGCTTGCAGTTGCCGCGACAGCGATTTATTCCAATTAAAATTAAACGAGCATTTAATTTTAATCAAAATTTTCATTAGCTCCAATCAACTCCAATCTAGCTCTAAAATTTAGTGCTTGTCAATATGAATGCAACGTAATTCGTTTCGTGCAATTTCGACCTCTTATGAAGAAGTTATGATATTTGTAATATTACCAATTTTAAATATATAGTTTACAACTTTTTATTTTATTTTAAACCTTCGCAAATCCTGGGCGATGATTTTGAGAAACCTAGATCGTGGCCGCATGTGTTTCTTCCCCCTTATGTATTTTTTCCCCATCTTCGTACGCTTGAAAACCCATACGTACTCACAAAATCTTGATTTTCGCGCCTCCTACCGATGGTCGGAAGTCGATCCAACACCGCTACATGAAAGCCCATCCCCGACTGCTCCTATGTCCAGAGGCCAGCCTCCCCTCGAATCACCTATTTCCAGAAAATCCCTTCCGACCTGTAGATGTTCAAGCTCATCCCGAGGCAGCCGTGATTCACCAAACACGATCTTAACCACTGATATTATATAGCCCGACATGCTCTTCGGCTTCGTTAAAGCCGAGGTCAAATTTTGGATGGATAAGGAGATCAGAGGGAGGGAAATTTGAAGATTTTCGGCCATTTGTTTCTAAAAGGCAACTAGGGCAGGAAACCCTAGGGGTTGTGTAATTTCCAAAAAATGATGTTCTTTTATAGAAAATTTTCACGCACCATTCATCCGTGAAATTTTCGAACTCCAATCGAAGCATGCCGCCGAACGTTTATAATGTTTTAACCCTAGTTTGAACACAATGGAATATATATTAGAGGCCTGTTCCATCATATTTGGAAGATAGGTTTTTGAATCGTATTATTTTAATTTATATTTACATAAATAAATTTCTATGAGTTTCAGCTGCGGACGACCAAACTATAAGCTTGGTTTAAGCGAAATTTGAAATCCTATAATAAGTCACTATTATGGATCCAATGAAACTAGTTTCGTCGAAATTCAAGATAGTGTCAAAAATGTCCATTTTTACATGTTAATTAAATATTTAAATTTTTGATTTCTATAATTTAACTTTTAATTCAATTTTAGAAGTTTACTAGCTCAATTCAAATTTAAACAGGATTTATATCAACTTTATAAATCATTTTTCATTCACACTAAATTCAAAATTCAGTTATTTTCAAAATCTCAAATATTAAATTAACAATTTAATTATCCCAGTAAATTATTATATTTGAAATATAAGTTATTTACCTTGCAAAATTTACTTTGAATGTTTAAAATCAATTAAAATTCCAAATTTGAACGATTGAAAAACTAGGTCATTGCATTCTTCCCCTCTTAAAACAATTTCGTCCCCCAAATTACTGAGTAAGAAAAATGCCACGACTCCATTAACTTTACAAAACAATTTAGTTAAAATAGATTATCAATTCTTTTAAATGCTTGGCTTTCACAAAATCTATTAGTAGCACTTTTATAAAAACTTCTCTTAGTTTACAAATTCATTTTTAGTTATTAACTAATACCATTTCAAAAGTCAACTAATATTTTTCCAATTTATAACTCAAAAATCAAAATTTTAGTTATCAATTTCTTTTCTAATTTTTTTCAAAAATTTTCTAACGCTTTAAATTTTCCAAAAATTTCACCATAGCCTCCTTTGTATGGTTCGATCAGAAAAAATCACAAAATATATATCACAAATATACATCTCATTTTCGAGGATGAGGCATCCCGTAGGGAAAAAGTGTAAAAGTACGATATGTAATCTGAAATATGTACCTTATATGTGATGATCCGCCCTTTTGACTCTCGAAATTCGACATAAATACGCTCGTTGTATAACATGCCGAACGATCGAGTGCCGGAAAGATAGATTATTGAGGGAAAAGAAAGTAGGCAGGAGAAAGAAGAAACTAAACAAAATAGGTTCTCACATCGGACTGAATAACATATAATATAAATAGCTCTTTACACAAATCAAAACTGTAGTATACATATCTCACATTAGAGTACAGAAATCAATAATTACCAACCTGGATAGTTATAACAACCTTCCATCATAATTGCTGGTAATTGCAACGAAACACTACAGGAACAATAAACAATTACGAGAAAATGTCTCGGTCTTTAGCTCGTCTCCTGAGCTCCACAACATCCTAACCTAAACCTGTAATACTCGGTCTGACCTAAGAATTATAATAAAATAAAATCCTAGTCAGTTTGGAAAACCAGCATGAGAAAACAACTCAATTTGAATTATTAAGGATTCAAAAATCCATTCAAATCAAAGGTGTCTCGTAAGACCACGCCACGCATAAACACGATGGGTTTTTACATTACATAACCAAAACATACATATCAAATCCTCTGATATTGTGATAACCCGAATTTTTGGGCATTTGTTAATTGGTAATTAACTGATTTTAAATATGAAAAAAAATCTGTTATAAATGTAAATTGGGTTAAAACTATAATAAATGTTGAATTTTAAAATCTCTGGAGATGATAAATCTTGTAGTAAATAATATATTTCACCATTTGAATTCAAGAATAAAATATCCATAAGTATATAAATGGATATATACAAGCTATATAGTACATATATAAGCATATAAATGTGCACGTATGTATTTAAGCCCATATGGGATAAATAGAAGGTATAAAATGTATAAATGTATATATTTAGAATCAAAGATATGCAAGCTTATGATGTACAACATATATATAAATATATATAGATGGTGAAAAGGAACTATGATTTGAAATTCAAATAAATATCTCAAAAAGTAATCTAGAAATAAACTCCACATTTTATAACACAAGTGTATACAGTTATTAATTTATGTATACATGGCATGTACTTAAATAAGAATAGGTAAAGAGTTTTATAATATCAAGTTACATGGTAAATAGAAATATAAATATGAATAAAAAGAAAATATAAAATATAATATAAGAAAAACAAAAATAAATATAAATACATGTAATAGACAAATGTAAGCTAGGTATGACATGCAAATAACAAGTGCCATATTTCTTTTTCTTTAAAATTTAATATAAATAATAAAAGGAAAAAGAAGGTTGTTCAAAACATGTTCATTTTTATTTCTCACTCTCTTTTTCTTTCATATTTCACTTTCAAAAATTTTCCAAACTAAATCCGAGAAGGCCAAATCAGAGAAAAAGTATAAAACAACTAAATCAAGTTTCTAGATCAATTCGGGCTTAACCAAAACAAAGAAGTTCAAGGTCAAAATTCACTTGCAGTTTCAAAAAAACTGTGGGTTGCTTTGTTCATAAACATTTATAAGCGAGTAAAACAATTTTCATTTTGCTTCTCTGATCACATATCTGCATATATAACTATTGCTTGGGTAAAGAATTAGGCTTATTTAAATGAATGGGTACCTAGTAATTGTGCATGAGAGAGTCATTTAAGCTTCGATATCAGAAGTAGATAAACATTCCTCCTGTACATCAAAGAAATGATGTTCTTTCTTAGGAAAATCTCTGTTTTTCTCTACAGTTAACTCTCAACTTCAAAAATCAATTTCTCATTTCTGTAAGAAATTTAAACTCGATTTCAAACGAAAGTTATTTGTATAAGAATAAAAAATAACTTAAATTTGGTTTCATAGATTTCATTAGGCATAGAGTAGGAAAAACCAACTTTTACAGGAGTTGATTAAAAACGGTCAAATTTTGATCATCCCGATCACCCCGATTTAATATTTGGTTTATGTATACTTGTTCACGTTTGGCAAATGTGAATTTTAGGCTTGGTTTGGTAATTTTTAACATCATGGAAAGAAAGAAAGGCCGGGTCTAACTGGATTGGGAAATGGGTCGATTGCCGGTGATGGGTTCAATGTCGGGGTCGGGGCTTTATCGTAGAGGAGCATGGGATGATGGCACGATTACTAAAAATGGTGCAGTGGTTTATAGGGTAGGGGTTTGGCATGTCAAATTCTATTTAGGGTTTAAGCTCATGGTTGGTCGAGGTTGGCTTCTCTGGCGATTTCGGCGTTGTTGTGGAAGAAGAGGGCTATGGTATGGGAAAGTAAAGAAAAGGAGGCCATGGCGGGTCAATGAGTGAGTTTTGGGAAAAATCCGTTAGGGGAAGATGGCCGGACGAGGCGAAAGAGGGGGGACGAGTTCGTTTTCTGGTAGGGATAAAGGGTGATGTTTCGACTTAGAGATTATCGCGAGAAGGTTGGGTGGCCAGTGGGTTTCAGGAGTCAAAGCTGATGTGGGGAGTTCGTCGGGTGTGGATGGTGACGTTTCGTCGACGCGTGCACGTGCAGAATGTGTTTCCGGTGCAAGTTGAACAGGGTGACCGGGGAAAGAATTTTGGAAAGAAAGAAGGAAAGAAGAGAAAAGGAGGATAGGGTTTTGGGACAAAGTATCTGGGCCAATCCATAGTAAATAAAGGAAAGGAATAGGAAAAATATAGGAAAAGAAATAAAAGAAAGGAAATAAAAAGGATAAAAGGGAACGAAAGTAAAGAAAAAATATATATATATCAACGGAGTTTTTATAAGGAAGATTTTAAACAAATTTCTAAGCAAAGTTTCCAACCAATTCTTTTAAATTTTGAATGGTTACTTAGTTGTTAGTTAAGGTTATATAATAATCTATTTTAACGTAATTAAGTTTAAGATATTTTATTATATGTCCTTTATTTTATTTTATTCCTAAGTTTATTTAGGTGAAATTAAATAGTGCAATTAAGTAATTAATTAAAGAAGGTGAAATGTTTTTAACTATTAATTAACTTAAAGGTCTTAGTTATTTCATATATTAATAATGAATTAATTCCAAACATTTAATTTAACGAAATTTAAATGATAATTGAGTAAAGATTAAGATAAATGGTTTGAACTTTTTAATTAATTAAGGTCTTAAGTAATTAAAAGATAATTAATAAATTCCAATAATTAATTAAAATAAAATAAAATGGCTTGTAATTAATCAATGATAATTAAGCATGATTATACGTAATTAATTCATAAATGATTAATTTATTTTGTGTTATGTGATATAATTAATCTTGCTTAGGGACGATTAATCATATTGAATGTTTGATTTGATTAGTATCTATAGTCTATTAATCTGTGATGTTCTGCAATATGAAATGCTTTGGATTAAGCAGTTGATAAATGTGATACATTTGTTTAAATAGATATATATGATTGAAATTTCTGTGTGAGCATGACATTCTGAATTTAAATTGAATTGTTTTCCTTAAACAACATGGTTTAGAGATGGCATTGAATTCGAAGAGATCGGGGTCGGATATCAGCAATATCCAGAACCAATTCGATTAGTAACTATCTATAATTCTTTAAAGATTTGATTATATAATCAAATAGGCCGAAATGGCATAAATTAGGTAAACTTGGCCATTTAAATTGAGTGGTGATACTTAGATATTTTGTGGAATAAATGTGTTAACTATAACAAGATAAGAAATCGTAGTGAGGTACGAGTTACCCTGGTTTTCAAAGAAATTTTATAACTTAGTATTTCATATTAGATGGGTTTACTCATGTTGGTTTCCATCCTGACTCGGGTGTTACTTTATTGTAATGCTCGAGTCAGACCAAGTATTACAGATTTTCAGGTTAGGACGTTCTTGAGCTCAGGAGGCGAGCTGGATGGCAGAAACGTATGGAGTATATTCCATTGTGTATTGGTTTTGTTTTGATAGTGGTCTTGGACAAATTATTACAACTGTCTAGTTTATCTGTAAATGATTTGTACTTTGATATATTGTATGTAAACAGACAGTTACAACTTTCTTTTGTATAAACGCTATTATTTCATATTATATTTTAATCCGCTGCGAATGTGAGACTTTGTTCTGTTTTTTTTCTGTTTCTTCTTCTAATTCTTTTCTTCTTTACCCTAACAATCTGGAATTTCTGACGTTCGATTGCTCGACACTTATACAATGATCGTATTAGTGTTAAATTTTCGAGGTCGAAAATTTCAAGTTGTTAAAGATATTATAAAAGTGCCTAAATACAGATACTTATTCAAATAGCTTATATTATTACATTAATTAAATTCTATCATACTAGGCTCTACAATCAAAACCGCAAAGACGCGTATTGGAGAATGGGTTCTATACGAATGACTAGGCCTTGGGGTACCACCTGTCGCAGCACACGTATAAAAATATCGTACCAAGGACCAAGTGGGGATCCCCTGCTACCCCAGACCGGACTATCCCTAACCTGGATAGAACAAATATGCTATCACCTTAGGTGTTCCCACCCTCTTTCGAGCCCCTTCCATACATCGTAGTAATAAAATTATATCCATGGGTATCTAAAAAGGTGATAAACATACACTAATTGGGTGCTACCCACTTGGCCTTGCCACATCTTCCTTGATTTTCTATCATTCCCAATTGATGAGGCTAGTGGCTATGATTACCTTTTAAGGAAATTTCACTTAGAATGCTCATTGTCCTCTACTGACATTGTTTTGATAACACTCATCCATACAAGTCCGTTCTAGGTCCAAACGGAACCGAAGGCACTTTTCCTAATATATCCATTTTTGAATCACCATCACAATTAGTAGCAATTAGCCCTTGCACTTCACCGCTCCATCTTCGACTACATGCTCTTGTTTCCATATTAAAAATGTACTCGTTGGATCGAAGTGGTTTTCGGATAACTTGCCTATCCTGGTTTCTTCGAAAAAACGTTCGATATTTCCGCTAAACTCAACTACGGTTCTTTAGGAAATAAACATATGAAAATAAAATCAAAGATCACCTCCTAACCGTTTGTGGACAAATTTCCTTATAAACACCCAAGAAGAACGAAACGAGTTTACACGTATAGTATAGCATCTCGAACCATAACTGTACCATATAATTCCGTGCTTCTTCTAGATATTTCCAATGTTATACTTAGGTCCAGATTTGACAGTCGGTTATTTAACTATCAAGTAATAATCATTCAACCAAATATTCCATTTTCCATTGAAAAACTCGAAGTCTTATTTAGTGTAAATTTTAAATAAACTAAATCTCTTTATCCAAAAGTATGTACTTATCTTATCGAATTCAGTATATTCACAAACTATCCCTTTTCAAAAATATTTGAAAACCACTTTAACATGAAATGGAATGTACCACTGCAATATCAAACCATGGATTAACAACTCAATGTATATGTCTCTATCCTAGAGGAATCCAAAACTTAACCGCATGTACTCATTGCTTCCGATTACGCCATGCGAGCATACCATTACTTCTCGAAACTTTATTCATTTTTTTCCAAAATAATACGTAAGAAAATTTCTATGATTATTTTCCAAGTTAAACTTTAGGCAAACACTCTTTAATAAAAGTACTATATAAAATATTAATGTTGAATAATTTATCTTCTTAAAATAATAATACTGGTTAAATATTTAAAAATAATTGACTTAATATGAAATTGACTTAATTCATAATTAAATATATTTTAAACAATTCAAAATAATTAAATAACTAATTTCTGGAATGTTTTCAACACTTTTAAAATTTACTAGTTAATAATTAAAAATCCTCTTTTTAAAACAAGCCCAATTTCTCGATTTTTAACTTCATACCATAATTTGGAAATCTTACTTGATTTCCCGTATAACCAGATTTATACTTATTCCTAAATTCACTTCTATCCTTGCAACCTATTAAAAACCCCGATTTTTAAACCTTTTATATTTAAACAGTTACCACTTAAGAATTTATTATTTAAAATCCTTTTGTATACATTTATCCCGAAATCTCTATTTACAACATCCCGAATTAGTTAAGTACAAATTCCAAAATCATTTATTTTTTCCAATTAATTAGCCCAAAATACTTTATAAATATTTACTTCAAAAATCCCTTTTTAAATTCTTTTCAAATTCAAACCATATATCATTGCTATTTAAAAATACCCAAAATCGAGGCTAAGATTGCCATTGCATCAAATCACACAATAGTCCATCCTAAATTATTCCATCAAAACATATATCACTATATATGAAATTAAATTGAACATTTTTAGGAATCTAGTTAGGTCCCTCCAACCAGTTTTCCCTGCATCCACAGATGTTAATACAACCTAAATTACCAACTGCGCTTCGAGGCGGAATATTGCGATATATAGGGTCATTCGCTATTATACGGGGAGCTTAGAGTCTCATCAACTATATATATATATATATATATATATATATATATATATATATATGCGGGGATATTAATCACTCCAGTATATATATACTACTATATATAATACCACATTCAACTGACAATAATTTATCAATTCTACCATTGACCTGTTAATTAATTTTAACTACTTAAAATTAATACCAGCGGTCCAAAATTGAGTGAGATTAACTCATCTTGAGTTTTAAATTCGCCAAACGTTCTAATTGTAAATTAAATCGAACACATTCAGTTTAACCTAAAATTTTAGCTAGCTCTGATCATCTCCAAGCTCTGTTCCAGCATATAGTGCTCATCCCCACGATTCCGTCGCCACTTATTTCGTCCGACTTTGACCTCGTATGAAATATGATAATTTTTACAATTTGTAATATAAATTTATTTACATTTCTTTTTTCAAACTGAGATAATCAAGGCTGCATTTCCAGATCCAAGCATCCACGTTCTTCTTTAAGTTCGTTCGTCATCCAAGCCTTCATGCATAAAGAACCTAACGTCGCAAATCATCCATCAATGTGCCGCCGCCACTATCGATCATCAGACGATGATCGACGGTCATCACCCTGCAGCCCAACGTCGATTCCACCTTCGAACAGAAAACAAACAAACTCGGCGATCCTATCTCTCGAGTTTTGCAAACAAACAGCGCCCGTTCTTGATCGGTTTTTGGCCGCCACGTCGAACGATAAAAGATCGTGACCATTGGATGAGAATCCCTCGTCTCCCTCTATGACTTTCTAATTGGTGATCTTTGCTAATTGTCAAAGGATCATGAGATAATCGAGGAAGAAAGCAGGCCATTTCGGTCATTGAACCTTAAAGGAGGCGGTTGCATGAATGGAAGCTTGGGTTTGTCGTTTGCAAGGCTATATAGGCGTATACAAATTATTTTAATATTATTTTCACAATTTACATGCTTTTCCGAACAAACTCTAATCGAGGCATGCCGCCTAGCATTTATAATGTTTTACCTCTATTTCGAACACAATGGAACATGTTTCGAGGCCTAATTCAATCATATGTGGAAGACAGCTTTTCGTATCGAATTAAAGTATTAAATTTTTGATATTAATTTCAATGCATTTCTATCCCGTACGACCAAACGGTGACTTCTAATGCTACGAAATTTGAAACCCGATAATAACACGCTATTTCAGATTGAATGGAATCAGTTTCATCGAATTCCGAGACTGTGCCCCAGAAGGCTATTTATGCGTCGATTGAATCGAGCGATTTTCAAAATCGACAGAATTTTTTTAATTTTTAATTTTAAAAACTTATTAGCTCTTTTATAAGTCAAATAGACTTTATATTCATATAAAAAATCATTTAAAATCATATTAAATCAAAATTTAATTATTTACACTATTAGTATATATTATATTCCATTATTAAATTAATAAATAAATTCCAAATTTTACTTATCGATTTTTAAGCCCATTCAAAAATCCACTATCATCACTCTAATTGGAACAAAGTTTAAAATCAACTTATAATCCATTTCCATTCCCATTTAACTCCAGACTCCCATATTTACCTAATTCAAATATTAAATTGCCATTTACTGAATCCATTAATCGCTATATTTGAATTCTAAACTATTTCACTGATTCTTCCATATTCAAAATCAATTAATAATTAAAGTTCAACATTTAAAAATAAATTAAATGTTCAAAACTGAATGATCAAAATTCCGGATCGTTACATTGTATATATTTAGCAAAGCATATATGGCTAATATAGCGCAAAAGCGAGCTCCAAATACGAATCATATGCCATCTGCACCTACTAAACACTCAATAAACAAAAAGTACATGTATATATGAAAAATAATATCAATATACAACACATACTATACAACAACTATATGCAAGGGAAACACATGCAAAAAAAGAAACCATTAATAACTATCATCCATCCAATATAACCAAATTAATTATACATTCAATTCTTATTACACTACTTGAATTGGTTTTCAATTACATTCAATTGATTTACCCATTCAATTAGCTTACATTCACTTGTTTACATTCAAGTTAGCTTACTTCCCGTTCATGTTCGACAACATCTCATTATCCACTTAGTTTATCTTCATTTAAATGCTAATATCATTTAGAAACCATTTCAAAAGTTTATAAACATCTTATTCCACTCTTCTTATGTTTATTTTACTTTGAAACATAAGTTAGTTTCTATTTCCTAGTTCCATTACAATTTACGTAAGCTAGCTTAACTTTTATTTAACACTACTTATATTTATTTTCAATTCAAATTTTAAGTTTATTTTCAATTTTATTAAACAACATTTCAATTTATGTCCAATTCATATATGTACCTAAGTTGAATTTCATTTATTAACTCAAGTTCATATTCATTTCAATTTCTTCACTTAGCTTATTTAATTCATTTAACTTAAGATTATCTTTATTTGTTTAATTCATAACTTAAGTTACATTCTATTACTTCAATTCATTCATTTACTCTCGATATCAAATTTCAATTTCATTCTACATTGCTTAAGTTATAAGATTTCAGTCCAAACTTCATTTTATATTACTTTAGTTTCGTCTTACAATTCATGGTTATATAATCACTCACCACTCAAGTTTACATTTAATTTTATTTGACTTATTTCAAATATCTATCTTATCCATTCCAAATCCAATTCAATTTTATTTAACTTTCCTTTAATTAAACTTCAATTCATATAATTCATTTTGCTAACTCAATTTTTTTCAAAAACATTTAACTAAGTTAAATTTTAATTTCATATTATAAGTCCAAAACCTATGTCTCTTATAAATCAGACCATACTTGAATTTTTAATTTCCAAATCTGGTGTACCAAAACAAAGCTTCAATTTCAAATTATAATGGTAGCAAATCAATCATATAGAAACTCGAAAATGATACCGATGATGTTGCAGTCAATATCCATATTATTTTCCAACAACGATAGTGAATTCGGTGCTTTATATTCTTTTAAATTATTTTATTTATAAACCACATTTATAAATTTTTACTTATATAGTTTCACTTCTTATTTCACTTCAAATATATAAAATTGTTCCAATTTTGTTTATCTTTGTTTAGATTTATAATAATAACAACTTCTATTAAACAAAACAACTAATAACAAATGATAACAATTAAATATTACCATTCATTAACCAATCAAACAACTTATATACTACTATGTAAATATAATTAAGGTAAAATTAGTTTATTTACCTAATTTTGAAAACAATATTGTGTCCAATCATATGTTCAAGTGTTTGGAGATCCCTATCAATAACGTTAGCTAGACACAACGATCAGAACCCATAAGCCGCACAACAGCTTAATCAACACAATATAAAAAAATTTATATTCACTAGCAAATATGCACTCATATATATAATACGCTCAAACTCAATCTAGAGTGCTATTGACCCTATCTATTTTGAGTATACATCAAAGCCTAGGAATATACTAAACTTATGCTCTAATACCACGCTGTGACGACCCACACTAAGCACCCTCTGAATTCGACACCAAACCACACATGTTTGACCCAAAGTGCATCAAATGCAGATAATCATGGGAAAGAAAAGAGGGGGTGAGAAGAAAGAGGAAGAAAGAAGAAGAGAATAGAAGAAGAAGAAGAGAGAAGCAGAACCAAAACATTATAGAATCTCATATCGTTGTGGAATAACATATAACATAGATTAAATAACCTTTACAAAGAGAAACTATAATATACATCAATCAATATCAGATTACACAATAAGTAATCATCAACTTGAAAAGTTATGAAAACCTGTCCTCACAAATGCTAATAATTTACAACAACAGCAGCAATGTAATGCAATGGAACAATAAACAGATACATGTATATGACGTGAAGATCTCCAGCTCGTCTATGGAAGCTCCAAAAACACCAAATTTGTAATATACTTGGTCTGACCCGAGCATTGATGCGGAAGATCTCCCGGATCAGTCTTGTGAAGCAACATGAGAAAAGCACACCTCAACTGAATTTTAAAGTTATCAAAATTTTTCCTTTATCAAAAAAAAAGGTATCCCGTAAGACCAAGTCGCAAGTAAATACCGACAAGGTTTTACCTTACCATAACCAAAACATTTCATATCATATCTGTCTTATACTATAATAGTTTGATGACCGAATTTTCGCGTTCGAAAATCGACATTCATACTTCACTCATATTCGAATGACGCATATTCAAACGTTTGAATCCGATTCGTCGGAGCTTATGGCACATTAAGCACAACAACACAGCGAAATAAAATCAATGAATATATCATTGATACAATAATGAATACAATATCCATTACAATAAGATATAACAGATTCATAAATGTCAGAGATATGATACTATAAATCACAGCGGAAGATATAACAACACCAGTAGTGGAACAATATCATGGACTTGAACTCCTTAGAGGGAACTCCAATTTCAGCAATCTCCAATCTAGAAATAGCTCGAACTCCCATCAAATTGTATTAAGCAAGGCCGGTCCCGAATGTTGAAGAGAAACACAAAGCGATAGCCAAAATACAAAGACTTCGAAGGCTATCGAATCTACACCTACTATTTGATTATTTGAAAAACCCAACCTTAGCCTGCCCGTGAGGGAAATTGTAGGCACCCATAGTTTAGGAAGGGAACAATAAACTTCAAGTCAGTCATGGGACTGGTATGAGCAAAAAAAAAACAGTTTATTTTATCAAAAACAAAACAAAAGATTTTCAAAGAAATCCGCAATGCTTTTTTTGGAAAATGAAACTACCGTATGGCCTTCCGGCACACACACAATGCAATCGCACACTTGGTGGAGATTTCTCCTTATGATAGTCAAACATGCTTAATACGCAAAATTCTTTTGATATTATTATTAGTGCATAGTGCAGAAAACCTTTCGAAAGTATAATATTAATCTTAGCCAGCATACGTACCATTATAGTATGCCTACTATAGCTACCATGTTAAATGGCAGGTTCTACAACTAATACCGTACAAGGTGCGTATTGAAGATTGGATTTCCAACAAATGGTCAGGCTAAGGAACTTCCTATTGCCACATGGGTACGCCTCTCGAGGGACACCCCAAGAACCTAACCGGATCTCTGCCAACACAAGGCCGGGTTGCCTCTGTAACTAGGTAACTACTGACACGAGTATGCCATCCCTCGATCGTAACCAACCTTTATCTGAGTGCTCGACACCAACAACCACAAAGCAATGTATTTGCAATAACCACATAGGTTAAATATCTGGACTCCATACCATGATACCACCTCTATCCAGAAGGAAATGGGCAAACTCTATGCGACGACCCGAAATTTTCGAGCACTTAAAATCGGGATAATTATTGATTTTAAGTATTCAATAGAGTAGTTTTAACTTAAATTAAGAATATCACTAATTATTTGATAATTAAATTTTTGAATTAAATAATTTGAAGTTGAACATATTGAATCTGGAATTTTAAGCTTGTTAAAAATGATTTGAAGACTTATAAAATTTATATTGATAATACTGAAGATAGTAAAAGTCTCAAAATTGAACCAAACAGTGATTTGTTCAGTTTTGAAATTTATATCGCTTAATTTGGATTTAAAAATAGCCTTCTGAGACAAAGTCTCGGAATTTTACGAAACCAGTTCCATTTGATCTGTAAAAGCGTATTATTATCGGATTTCAATTTTCGTAGTGATTGGAGTTGTTGAGTGAGCGTACGATTTATAAACGCATTAAAAATTTTATTGAGACGACTTGAATTTAATTGTTTATATTTATACTTGTCGGTTTCAGTTGAAATTATATCAATGCCAGATCTTTTACTTTCTTTTCACATCACTGTAGCTGGCAAAGCCTTCTTGAACACACTTTCCTTTAAAAACAAATATTTCGAGCCATCCTCCTTTATATCACGCAATTTTCTTCTCCTTCCATTAGTAAATTTAAAAAAAGTGCAAATCAAAGCTGTTCAAAAAAAATATTACATCCTACGATGTAAATCGCGATTGCCGTCACGATGTTCTGGCAAAATTATAGGTGATGGAAGATAAGGGCTCGAGTGGATCTCGATCAAACGAGCGAGGCGCCGCTGGAAAAAGGGTCGACAGTGTTCTAGGTTTGAAGATAGTCGAAGCTAGGGCTCACAAAATCGCACTGGTGATGGGGAGGCGCTCACGAGCGCTGGGCTGTGGCAAAGGCACGATTTCTGAGGCGAGGCAGTGGGTGCGTCAGCGACGACGGGAGGGCGAACTATGCTCGCGTTTGCCGCATGTGGCATTTTGCATCATGGAGATTCATCTGCAACTCTAGTTGGAGAAGCGATGTGAAATAGCTATGAGCTGAAGCAGGTAGGCTCGTGATGTAGAGATGCAGTGATGTTCGTCTATAGGATGGCCATGACTTCGTTTTGTGACGGGCCAGGCTGTGGCGGCTCAGTAGCCTGATGGTAAGCGAGGGGGTGATGACGATTTTGAGGGGCAATGAAACAACATTTTGGATATGGCAATGCTTGTAGGGAAGGGGTTGTAAGTGCTGCCTGAGGCATCTAGGAAGGATGACCTATACATTTAGGGGAGGAGACAAAGTCGCGGCGATGCTTGGAGTCGCGTGTAAGTGGGACCAGTGGCAGTAGGTGACCTCGTATGACTCGATTTGAAGGGTCGATGGCGTTCTGGCCTAAGACAGTAAGGTACAAACTTAAAAATTTATATACTATAAATCTGAGAATTTGTTAACTATAGGAATAGAGGTAATATAAGTATAGATACATATATGCTTCTGTTTAAAAATATAAACAAGAATATATTTAATTTTAAATGGGTATTGATTTTTTTGTAACCAGTTGAAAATGTAATATAAAGTAAATATACCTATTCATATTCCATTTGCGTATGGTGATGACTTATTTGTTTAATTAAATCTAAACAATTTTAATTAATAAGGGTAATTTATTTAAACGGAAATTAGTTGGATTTAAATTTTTGGTTAATTAAATTTATTTAAAATATAAATCTAAAGTTCGATTTATTCAAATAATTAATATACTGTGTATAATATTTATATAAGGTCTGAATTAGTGAAGAAACAAGTCGGGTTTTGAATCGGGATGCAAATCAAAGAGCAAAGGTGAGTTAATCTCACTCAGCTGATATTTGATATTTAAATTATTTAATATTCTCTGTTGCGATTATTTGATATTCTATGATGAATTATATTGGATTATTCAATGCTATGGTTCGATTGGATATAATTGAGTATAATGAATTTCCAAAAATATATAAATTGGATTTTTGAAAGAAAATGAAAGAAGTGAATTTGTAAGTAAAATAATTATGGAAATTTGAATAAATATAAGAATGAATGGGAAAATAAATAAAGTGGCTTAAAAAAATTTCTAATAAATAAATCTGGAGTACAGAAAGGGTAATTTTGAATAAACAGAAGATTAATGAATTTTAAACTTCAGTATGATCAATTTAAAAGAACAGAACATTTATTTAAAATTTAAGATTTAAATTATTGAAAGGAATAAAGAAGAAACTGGGAAAAGCTGAAACTCGTACATTTCAGTTAAAAAGGTTTAAAATCAAATGGAAAATAATAATAATAAAGTCCATGATTAACGAACTTTGAAAATGAATTAAGAAAGTAAAGATATTTATTTCAAATGGAGTAAATTGGAAATCAATTTGGGAAATTGATTTAAGTGATTGAAATTGGAAATTCTCCATGGATAACCAAGTACGTTTTTAAAGTAAATTTTTAAATATTAGTTAAAAGTTTAAAGTTGTTTTAAAAAAGCAAGTTTTGAAAAATTTATTATTTATAATATTTAAATTCTAAAGTATGTATTTTCTCAAATCTATTATAGCAGTAATTATTTAAAGAGTGACTTTGTATTTTGTTTTTAAAAGTGTAAATCTAGTTTTGTATTTTATTAAGTAACTTTTTTTTAAAATATCCATATATTATGTATTTTAACAAATTATTGAAGTAGTTTTACCTTAAATGTTTTAAAATATATTTCAAACTAAAGCATTTTAAACTATTTTAAAAAGCTAGTTCTGTGCTTGGTGATTTCAGTGGAGATAGAAAATATTTGTGGAAGTTTATTCTGAAAAGAAAGATGATTTGAAACTATTTTCAAATGGTTGAAAATAGAAACATATCTTATGAAGATATTTTGAGGTTAATAAATAATTTTGAAAATTATTTATTGTTGGATGGTTGTTTGTGAATATTAATTGATAGTTAAATAACCGACTATCAATATTGGCCAACTGCGTTGATCGTTTCGAAGAGACCGGGATCGAGATTTATTTCTCGAAAACCACTTCGATCCGGTTTGTACGTTTCTGTGGAAACGAGTTTGGATTCGAAGATGGAGCAGTGAAGTGCAAGGGCTAGTCGCTACTAATCCTAAGGATATCTCCGAAATGGATGTAGTAGGAGCAGTGCCTTCGGTTCCGTTCGAACACGGGACGGACTTGTATGGATGAATGCTTTCGGAACATCGTCAGGTAGACGATGGGCATTCTAAGGGGTATGTTCTAAAAAGGTAACGCTTAGCCTCAAGCCGCATCAACAGGGAATGACTGAAAATCTGGGGTTATGCAGCAAGACTAGGTGGATAGCACCCAAGCAGGGTGAGGTCATCCCTGTCTAGATGTCCCTTTTTATTTCGGCTTAGTGGGCGGTTGCTGATCCCAACCGCGGGGTGATCTCACTCGGGATTATCCAGTAAGGGGTAGTCTTGGTCTTGGGTTTCAGGGGACCGAGCGTACTCCTCGGTACTATGATCTAGGCCACGTACTGTGACAGGTGGTACACCAGTGCCTAGTCAGTAGCTGGAAATCCATTCTCCCTACGAGCCTTGTATGAGTTTTGTTTGTATTACCCACTCTGTGGCTAGTAGCTGGAATTTAATAGATGTAACAATTTTGGCTATTTTATAAGTATTTGTATATAGACCCTATTATAATAACAGAGGATTTCTATAAAAATTGTTTTAGCTATCGTAAGGTGAAAACCCGACATGTTTATTTGTCGCGTGGTCTTACGAGATGCTTTTGTTTTCAAAGGATTTTTGAAACTTTAATAATCAATTGAGTGTGATTTTCTCACGCTGGTATTCCAGACTGACTCGGGTGTTATTTAACTGTAATGCTCGGGTCAGACCGAGTATTATAGTATACAGGATATGATGTTGTGGAGCTCAGGAGACGAGCTGGATGACGATACGTACTCTCGTACTTGGTTATATATATTCCGCTGTGTTGTATAGTTGTGTATCCAGTTGTATGATATTGATGTTGGGTTGTGATTGATGTACGCTGATGATGTAATATATAAACAGAGATATTTGATTTTTGAGTAAAAGTTATTTATTATCTATTATATTTTATTCCACTGCGATGGTTAGATTCTGTTGTTGATTTCTATTTTCTTCTTCTACCTCTTCTTCTTTAACCGAAATGGTTCGTATTTTTGTACCACTTGAGTTGATTTATGTAGAATAGTGTTGACTCAAGGGGTATGGATTTGCGGGTCGTTACACTTGGTATCAGAGCCAGGTTGGTGATAACCTTGGATCTGGTGGGAATTACTCAAATAGAGTCCGTTGTACTCTAGAATGAGTTTGAGCATATTAATAGATATGAGCACATATTTGTTAGTGAATATAAATTATTTTAATATTGCGTTGATTGGTTTATTGAGTGGCATATGAACCTTCGTCGGCACAGTCTGGACAACTGTATCGAAGAGGTTTCTAAACACTTGAATAGAATAGTTTGACACGGTATTGTTTTAAATGTGGGTGGATGAAATAATTTTACCAAAAAATATATTTTGATGTAAAGAAAAGTTTTTGTAAACTATTTTAGCTAATATATGGTTGCTTGGATGTTAGGAAGAATAATATTAAATTATTATCATTGTTGACTAGAAATTTAACTAGAAATTTAAAATATAACCAAAGATTGAGGGAATAAATTCATTATAAAATGAAATTTATAAGTATGAATTATAAATTTAAATTATAAATTGAAATATAATCAAATGGAGATTTGTATAAGCATAAACTATACGAATGAATTATAGTTAAAATTGATTTAAGCAGGATTTGGAAATTTAAAACCCCGGAGATTTTGAAAGTATTTGAAAATAAATAGTAGCATTGTTGTTTTTGGGGGTATTTCTGAAAGGAAATCGTTTCAAATAAATTTTGGGAAGGGATATAGCATTGAACTCACTTCAGTCGCTGGAAAATAACTTCGGTAATGACTGCAGCATCATAGATGTTCATTTTCGAGTTTCTAAGTAACAGATTGCTGCCAAATTGATTTGTTCGGAAAGCTAGTTGTTTTTGAAAATTTCAAAGGAAATTTGTCGAAAATAGAAACCAGGACTGGTTTAAATTTTTGAGAAGTGTGATTTGAGATGGTGGACATTTCAAAATGATTTGAAACCAAAAGCCGGGTGTTTGAAAATCCTAGGGAGATAGGTGATAAGCTTATAAATTGAGATGATTTTTAAATCAGGAAGGAAATATAAGCTTTGAATAATGGAATGTAAATTTTAAAGTGAAAAGTTAAAAATGAAATCAACTTGGATTGGGGAATAAAATTTAACTGGATTGTAATTAATTGAATAGGCTGAAAATAATATCCAGTTGTATTCGAATTAAGTTGAAACCGAATTGAGTTAAATAAATCTGAGTCAAAATAAAATTGAATTGGAATAAGAATTCAATTGAGTTATTGAATGGAATGAATTGGAATAACTTATAAAAGAATAAAAAATCAATGGAAATAAAAAAATATGCTTGGTTATAAATAAGCATAAGGCTTGAGTTAAAAATAAAGGAAGAATATATTCAAGCCTATAATGAATGGAATTGTGTAAATAATAAGTTGTGACTTACAAAAATTGGAAAGTGGAATAGAAAACCCAAATTAAATATTGTTTGATGAATGGGAAAATAAAACAAAAATCCAAACTTGAATTATAAAATAAATTGAACTTAAGAAAATTTAACGAAGAGATTTTGAGATTTAAAATCAAGTTCTGGATTATAAATTGGGAATGACTATTTAGATAATAAATTAGATAATGAAATATGTAATGAGAACCCAATGCAGTTAAGTAAAAGCTGAATTGTGAGATAATAATGAAGTTTGAAGATAAAACTCAGGTTATAAATCAAATTCGACCTGGATTGTTAGTGAAGTAAATGAGATTGAATTGTGAGTTCATAAAAGTGAATGGTAAATTGAAAATGGATAGTGATTCAGAACTTGAGTTATAAATTAAAATTTAACTGGAAGTGTTAATAAATTAAATATAATTGGAAATGTATTGAATAAAAATGAAACTGTATTAAAATAGTAATGGTTTGTATTGCGAATAAAATCCAAATAAGTAGAAATAAATTGGAAATGGCCATGTAATCAATTGAATGAGTTAAGTCTGAAAAGTTAAATTTTATGATAACTAATCAAATGAAACTGAAGATTTAAAATGAGGTTTAATTGAGATAGAATTAAGTTAAATAGAAAAGAAAATTTACTTGTAAAATGAAAATGAGCTTAAGATAAAATTTGAATAAATTGAAGTAAATTAACTTAAAGCTAAATAGATGGAAGAGAATTGAATTGAATTCAACTTAAAACTAAGTTTAATGATATTGGGTTGGATTTAAATCAAGTGAAAATAAAATTTAATCGAAATAAAATTCGGTGAGTTATAGATAATATTTAATGGAATGAAATGCTTAAATAAATAATTGTAAACCATTTAAATTGTTAAGGAATTGAAATAACTAGAGACAATAAGGAAAATAGAATGTTTTCAAGTTAATAGAATGGTTTTAAATGAATGGGGATAAGAAATGAATCGCAAATGAATAGATCGTAAATAAAATTGAAATGATTATTAAGTGAAATAGCCTGGAATGTCTTCGAGCTAAATAAAATAGTTTGGAATAAAAAAATATGGAATGAAATGTGAATGAATGTATTGTGAATGAAATTTAAACAGAATGTGTCAAGCTAGATCAAATGTTTTTTTTAGTGGAACCTGTTTGAATAATGAAGTGAATAGATTCAAATTTGAACTGCAATGAAAATGAGAATATATGGATTGTGAATTAATTTAAAAATGGAATAGAATTAAGTATAAATTGAGTTGAAATCAATTTAAATTGGTTACAAAACATAAGTACTTATTTATTCACATAGATCTCGTCAAATTGCATAGGATAAATTGTCATTTGATGTAAATGGAAGTAATTAAAATTCTATGAATTGATAGGAGTAAGATAAATTGATTTTGGGATCAATTGAATTAAATATGAGTTCGTTTTTCTTAAAAATAAATTAATGTAAGCTTATGAGTTGTTAACCATTCAGATTAAGTGAAACGAAATGTGATTGGTTGTAAGCAATTAAAATTAATGTTGGAATATTTAAATTGCTTATAAAAAGTGTTTAATGTGCATTTCTTTTTGAATTCATGTGTTTAACTATTGCAAATAAGTGAAATGCTGTTAAACTTCATATATATGGCACTTACATGTTTAAATCGAGTAAGTACAGGTACCTGGGAGCCGTGTGGCTGGATTTGGTTGCGCTAGTTGCTAAAAATTATAAGCCGCTTGCTTAAAATGCTAATAGGGTATGCCTACGCAATAAAAATAGGATATATAAACTGTTTTTGGTTTTCCGACCGGGTGGGTCGATGTATATATATTTATATATTTTGTCAAATTGCAAAAGCTTCTCCATACAAAGGAGACTCTGCCAAAAAAATTCAGAAAATTTTTGGAGTTAGAAATTTTTTTATTTTTTTTGGAAAATTGTTAACAACAAAACAATTTCAAACTGAAAATTGAAATATATTAGTAAATGAAACTAATTTAAAATAATGACCTGAATTAGTTATAAATAGAAAATAAAATTCAAATATTCAGAGTTGAAGATAAATTGAATTCATATGGAAATGAAAGAATCAATTTGAATAGAAATTGATATATACTAAAGCGGTAAAGTGAAAACAAACAAAGAAGCATATAGAATGCTTATACTAAACTTAAGTAAGGAATGGTAAATTCTTAATTGGAAATTGATATTACAAATATACTCCAAGTTAATATTTGAATGAATAAATATTGACATTGTAAGGAAGTCGATAAAATGTTTTTGGAATATTGTGTTTCGATATTATTGTTATGAAGGATATGCAGGTATGAAAAGGGGAAGGAAAATTGATTTTGATTTCAAAAGATAAATTTGAATTGCTCAACAAAAAGGTATGTGTTTAAATTTCTGTGAAATTTGATTGGGTTTTTGGATCGAGCCACTTGGCGTTTTGTTTTCTTTTGTAATTTGGGAGCCCGTAGAGGCCTTTGTAGTTGTACCGAGCTAGCCGCGCAAAGGAGACGCTGGCAAAAAATTTTGAAAATTTAGGGAGTTAGAAAAAATTTTGAAAAATTTTAATAATTCAAAATTTGGTTTCAAATTGAAATTTGAATGATTGAGCAAGTAATAATATTTGAAAACTATGGGAGAGTTGAGAAGTTAATAAGAATGATAATGGGTCTTTTATAAAAGAAAACGTGGGTTAGATGTTAAACTGTTTGGATTTGGGAAAAAGGAATAAACGGGTATTGGACCATTCTTCCTAATTAGTAATTTCGGGGACGAAATTCTTTTAAGGAGGGAAGGAATGTGACGACCCGGAATTTTCGAGCACTTAAAATCGGGATAATTAATTGATCTTAAGTATTCAGTAGAGTAGTTTTAACTTGAATTAAGAATATCACTAATTAATTGATAATTAAAATTTTGAATTAAATAATTTGAAGTTGAGTAACATATTGAATCTGGAATTTTAAGCTTGTTAAAAATGATTTGAAGGCTTATAAAATTTATATTGTTAATACTAAAGATAGTAAAAGTCTTAAAATTGAATCTAACAGTGATTTGTTCAGTTTTGAAATTTATATCGCTTAAATTGGATTTAAAAATAGCCTTCCGAGGCACAGTCTCGAAATTTGACGAAACCAGTTCCATTGGATCCGTAATATGTATTATTATCGGATTTCAATTTTCGTAGTGATTGGAGTTGTTGAGTGACGTACGATATATAAACGCATTAAAATTTTTATTGAGACGATTTGAATTTAATTGTATCTATTTATACTTGTCGGTTTCAGTTGAAATTATATCAATGCCAGATCTTTTACTTTCTTTTCACATCACTGTAGCTGGCAAAGCCTTCTCGAACACACTTTCCTTTAAAAACAAATATCCCGAGCCATCCTCCTTTGTATCACGCAACTTTCTTGTCCGTCCATCAGTAAATTAAAAAAAAGTGCAAATCAAAGCTGTTCAAAAAAATATTACATCCTACGATGTAAATCGCGATCGCCATCACGATGCCCTGGCAAAATTATAGCTCGTGGAAGATAAGGGCTCGAGTGGATCTCGATCGAACGAGCGAGGAGCCGTTGGAAAAAGGGTCGACAGTGTTCTAGGGTTGAAGGTAGTCGAAGCTAGGGCGTACAAAATCGCACTAGTGATGGGGAGGCGCTCACGAGCGCAGGGCTGTGGGAAAGGCACAATTTCGGAGGCGAGGTAGTGGGTGTGTCAGCGACGACGGGAGGGTGAACTATGCTCGCGTGGGTTTCATTTGCCGCCTGTGGCATTTTGCATCATGGAGATTCGTCTGCAGCTCTGGTTGGAGAAGCGATGTGAAATAACTATGAGCTGGAGCAGGTAGGCTCGCGATGTAGAGATGCAGTGATGTTCGTCTGTAGGATAGCCATGACTTCGTTTTGTGATGGGACAGGCTGGGGCGGCTTAGTAGCCTGATGGTAAGCGAGGGGGTGATGACGATTTTGAGGGGCGATGAAACAACATTTTGGATATGGCAATGCTTGTAGGGAAGGGGTTGTAAGTGCTGCCTGAGGCATCTAGGAAGGATGACATGTACATTTGGGGGAGGAGACGAAGTCGCGGCGATGCTTGGAGTCGCGTGTAAGTGGGACCAGTGGCAGTAGGCGACCTCAAGTGACTCGATTTTAAGGGTCAATGGCGTTTTGGCCTGAGACAGTAAGGTGCAAACTTAAAAATTTATATACTATAAATGTGAGAATTTGTTAACTATAGGAATAAAGGTAATATAAGTATAGATACATATATGTTTCTATTTAAAAATATAAATAAGAATATATTTAATTTAAAAGGGTATTGATTATTTTTGTAACCAGTTGAAAATGTAATTTAAAGTAAATATACCAATTCATATTCCATTAGCATATGGTGATGAATCATTTGTTTAATTAAACCTAATTATTTTAATTACTAAGGGTAATTTATTTAAAGGAAACTTAGTTGGATTTAAATTTCTGGTTAATTAAATTTGTTTAAAATATAACTTTACTGTTCGATTTATTCAAATAATTAATGGACTGTATAATATTTATACAAGGTCTGAATTAGTGAAGAAACAAGTCGGGTTTTGAATCGTGTTGCAAATCAAAAGAGCAAAGGTGAGTTAATCTCACTCTGCTGAATTTAAATTTAAATTTAAATGATTAAATTTAGATAATTATTTGAATGGTTGGATTGATTGATGTGCTATAGTATGGTATATTTTGGAATTGGCATTTTATATTGTGCTAATGTCTGTGGATGCAGGGAAAACAGGTTGGAGGGATCCAACTGGATCCCTCAACATTTATTTAAATTATTTAATGTTCTCTGTTGCGGTTATTTGATATTCTATGATGAATTATATTAGATTATTCAATGCTGTGGTTCGACTGGATATAATTGAGTATAATGAATTTCCAAAAATATATAAATTGGATTTTTGAAAGAAAATGAAAGAAGTGAATTCGTAAGTAAAATAATTACGGAAATTTGAATAAATTTAAGAATGAATGGAAAAAGAAATAAAGTGGCTTAAAAAAATTTCTAATAAATAAAACTTGAGTATAGAAAGGGTAATTTTGAATATACAGAAGATTAACGAATTTTAAACTTCAGTATGATCATTTTAAAAGAACAAAGAATTTATTTAAAATTTAAGATTTAAATTATTGAAAAGAATAAAGAAGTAACTGGGAAAAGCTGAAATACGTATATTTTAGTTAAAAAGGTTTAAAATCAAACGGGAAATAATAATAATAATAAAGTCCATGATTAACGAACTTTGAAAATGAATTAAGAAAGTAAATATATTTATTTCAAATGGAGTAAATTGGAAATCAATTTGGAAAATTGATTTAAGTGATTGAAATTGGAAATTCTCCCTGAATAACCAAGTACGTTTTTAAAGTAAATTTTTAACTATAAGTTAAAAGTTTAAAATTGTTTTAAAAAAGCAAGTTTTGGAAAATTTATTATTTATAATATTTAAATTCTAAAGTAAGTATTTTCTTAAATCTATTATAGCAGTAATTATTTCAAGAGTGACTTAGTATTTTGTTTTTAAAAGTGTAAATCTAGTTTTATATTTTATTATAACTTTATTTTCAAATATACATATAGTATATATTTTAACAAATTATTGAAGTAGTTTTACCTTAAATGTTTTAAAATATATTTCAAAGTAAAGCTTTTTAAATTATTTTAAAAAGCTAGTTTTGTGCTGGGTGATTTCAGTGGAGAGAAAATATTTGGGGAAGTTTATTTTGAAAAGAAAGATGATTTGAAACTATTTTAAAAGGGTTGAAAATAGAAATACATCTTGTGAAGATATTTTGAGGTTAATAAATAATTTGGGAAATTATTCATTATTGGATGGTTGTTTGTGAATATTAATTGATAGTTAAATAACCGACTATCAATATTGGCCAACTGCATTGATCGTTTCGAAGAGACCGGGATCGAGATTTATTTCTCAAAAACCACTTCGATCCGGTTTGTACGTTTTCGTGGAAACGAGTATGGATTCGAAGATGGAGCAGTGAAGTGCAAGGGCTAGTCGCTACTAATCCTGAGGATATTTCCGAAATGGATATAGTAGGAGTAGTGCCTTCGGTTCCGTTCGAACCCGGGACGGACTTGTATGGATGAATGCTTTCGGAACATCGTCAGGTGGACGATGGGCATTCTAAGGGATATGTTCTAAAAAGGTAACGCTTAGCCTCAAGCCGCATCAATAGGGAATGACTGAAAATCTGGGGTTATGCAGCAAGACTGGGTGGGTAGCACCCAAGCAGGGTGAGGTCATCCCTGTCTAGATGTCCCTTTTTATTTCGACTTAGTGGGCGGTTGCTGATCCCAACCGCGGGGTGATCTCACTCGGGATTATCCAGTAAGGGGTAGTCTTGGTCTTGGGTAGCAGGGGACCGAGCGTACTCCTCGGTATTATGATCTAGGCCACGTACTGTGATAGGTGGTACCCCAGTGCCTACTCATTAGTTGGAAATCCATTCTCCCTACGAGCCTTGTACGAGTTTTGTTTGTATTACCCACTCTATGGCTAGTAGCTAGAATTTAAGAGATGTAACAATTTTGGCTATTTTATAAGTATTTGTATATAGACCCTATTATAATATCAGAGGATTTCTATAAAAATTGTTTTAGCTATCGTAAGGTAAAAACCCGACATGTTTATTTGTTGCATGATCTTACGAGATGCTTTTGTTTTCAAAGGATTTTTGAAACTTTAATAATCAACTGAGTGTGATTTTCTCACGCTGGTAATCCAGACTGACTCAGGTGTTATTTAACTGTAATGCTCGGGTCAGACCGAGTATTATAGGATACAGGATATGATGCTGTGGAGCCCAGGAGACGAGCTGGATGACGATACGTACTCCCGTACTTGGTTATATATACATATATTCCGCTGTGTTGTATAGTTGTGTATCCAGTTGTATGATATTGATGTTGGGTTGTGATTGATGTACTCTGATGATGTAATATATACACAGAGATATTTGATTTTTGAGTAAAGATTATTTATTATCTATTATATTTTATTCCGCTGCGATGGTTAGATTCTGTTGTTGATTTCTATTTTCTTCTTCTACCTCTTCTTCTTTAACCGAAATGGTTCGTATTTCTGTACCACTTGAGTTGATTTAGGTAGAATAGTGTTGACTCAAGGGGTATGGATTTGCGAGTCGTTACACTCTAAGGGGGCGCTACCCTCAAATAACCTTGTTGCACCCTTCTTGTTTCGACCATTCCAGGTTGTAAGGCTCGACGGGGTCTCGTCCATAAAGCTACGCTTTACACAAAAGCCATGCTTTGATCAACAAATGATCTGCAACACTTCGTATGCCACATTACCAAATTAGGAATGTATCTGTGACGCCCCACCTCTATACCTACGCTAGCCAAGGACACCACCTCTATACCCACGCTAGCCAAGGACACTACGGGGTAATGCCGTCAACTAGCACGGAGAATAAGGCTGTTGAGGAGCGACCATCCGTGTAATTGCTTTGTGCGAGCACCGATATGCCAGATAAAATATAACATGCATTTCATCTCAAAAGGAGGAAATCCGACATACCGATACAAACTCAAAGCTACTACACAGTGGCCATAATAATCTTCGGAAACAAATATAAAAACAAACATAACATAAATCAGTCACAGATAATTCATATCACAAAGGCGGAAGAAGATATGAATATATAACTAACACATGAAAGTGTATAACAGAGTAGTGGTCAAAAAGATCCATAATAATACAAAAGAATAGCAACACGTGCTATACAAAAGAATACAACCGTGAGTCTATATCTCAAGTGTATACAACAAAAATTGCTAATCTAAATAGTTAGCCAAAAGTCAGAGTAGCAAATCCCAGCAGAGAAGTCAAACAGAAGCACCTGTAACATCTCGGTCTGACCCGAGTATTATTTATAAGAAAATAATAAACGGATCAGTCTATCTATAAATATCAGATGACATGATATAAAGTAAAAGATATGGCATAAACATATAACATCCATAATGGCATACGACTATAAGCATGCAAATGATGATCAACAAAAGATCGTTCAATGCCATAAGAATCTTCACAAAGATCCAAAAAGGGTTTCATACCCAAAACTTGTATTCACCACAAGTCAATGACACACGAATTCACCAATACACAAAAATTGATAAATCATATCAATGAAAATCACTAAAATTGGTGAAGCATAAATTCCAGAATTCAACACACGAAATCCAGAAATCATAAAAAGGGCGAGGCCTATCACACGAACGGGAGCATGAAAACTCACCAACATATGTATCACACAAACGAGACGCTATCTCATGGTAGCTAGCCATTAATTTTTGACACACGAACGGCCCGAAGACCATGGGGCGCTAACCCCCATGTGTGAGTCGAAATCACACAGAAACGGGGTCTAGTCTCCCTCGCAGACAAAGAGACATCGCACAATTGCTAGTCTAAATCAAAAAAATGACCGTCAAGGATCATCAAGAAGTGTCAATTACACTAAGTTAGTAAATATAAAAGTTTAGCTTCATGTCCCATAACCACTTGCTTAACTTAAATATTTACGAACCAACTGTAAATCTTCACTAGAAAATTGTCACGAAAGATTCAATCGAACAAGTCCAAGAATTAACCAATGAAGTAAACGCAAGCGTTTCATACCACTCGTTTTACTAAGCCGTTTAATTAGATTTCTCATACGAGTGAGGTAAAGGCTTGTATATACTAATAGGTAGGAAAACGGTTTTAGATAACGAGCTTTGTAATTGAAAATATAGTTGAAATCGTTTTAATGAAAGGGTTTTGATATTTACTACTAGTATAGAAAACCTTTATATTTTAAAGTGACAAATCATAGAAGTGATTGTAGAAACAATCAACCATAAGAATTCACATTCGAAGACGTGAATAAAATCCAAAAAAATCGACAACAAATCCATCAAAGTGGATATTTCCAAAAATTCCAAATTCGAAGTCATCAAAGTCGAATAATTGATAACAACAACTAGAAATCAAAACGAGTCGGTAAAAATTGGAAACCAAGCAAAACAAGGCTCACATAGGCAAATATGAGCAGGTCAGTCGACTGACTCACTGAGTTCAGTCGATTGATCACAGTCCCAAAAAACTCTCGGGATGCAGGTCAATCGACTGAACTCAGTGAGTCAGTCGACTGACTGCAGTAAACAGAGCCCCCAAGGCTCTGCAGGAAGCCTTCACCCTGCTTATTAGCTTCAGCCAGTCGACTGACCAAGAAGTCCAGTCGACTGACTGGAGCTAAGGCAGTTTTCCCTGCCTATCAACGGAAGAAGAAACCCATCCCATTTCGCAACCGGACGAGCCTCGGGCACTAAGGGATTACGCCGATCGGCAACCCAGCCCTATAGGCTCTTCGATGCATCACCAAAAACTTA
Source organism: Allium cepa (assembly GCA_030765085.1). Taxonomy (NCBI): domain Eukaryota; kingdom Viridiplantae; phylum Streptophyta; class Magnoliopsida; order Asparagales; family Amaryllidaceae; genus Allium; species Allium cepa. The sequence goes on along the minus strand of CM060937.1, from coordinate 868,317,823 downwards.
TTCAAATATCCATAGAAGGATTTCCATAGAATTTGCTTTCAAAACAACAAAAGTTGGGATATAAACCAAATTAATCCAAACTAAAAGCAAATGCACATGAATAATTGTTAGGAATTCATACCCAACGTTCAAAGATAGTTATAGACCTAGATGTGAGATAAAAATCTCACCTTTTTACAAAATCAATGTAGAAGAGGCTTGAAAACAAAGGGAGAATCAACCACTCTTCAACACAACCCAAATGAGCTTGAATCTATGCTCAAAAGAAGAACATTCCCAAAGTTAGGTTTAGGAATTTCTGAAATTCAAGAGAGAAGGAGTTGGAGAAGGTGAAGAGAAGGCTTACCAACGGGTTCTCTTGAATTTGGAGCTAGAAGTTGATTTGCAAATAGAAAACTAGGGCTTGAGTTTTAATTTCCCATTCCACTCACCATTAATCTCTTTAGAACTGAAAAGTAGAGGAAGAGAGAGTGAATGAAGAGGGCGTTTCGGTTTGGGGTATTAAGTTAGAACATTGGGCTGAACCTAAACCCAAACCCGAAGTGAAAAAGGTCAAATTTTTAGCTAGCGCCAAACATATCAATGTTTATACTTAAAAAAATCGCAAACGTCATTTTGAACTCAATGGAAGTGATCTCAAGTCCTAATTCGACCGTATGCAAAAAGTAACTTTTCGGACTATAATCCGACTAACGATAAAATATTTAAATAAAATATTTAAATACTCAATCGTAAAATATGCGGGTTGTTACAGACTCCCCTACTTAAAGAAATTGCGTCCTCGCAATATTTAAGAAGAAAATATATAGCAACAACCATGAAAGCATATTCAACACAAAAGAAATTTGAAATAAGAAGTTCACCTCAAAGAGCACGCGAAAGTAAGTCCGGATGTGTTCGCTCGATGAATTCTCTAGATTCCTAAGAGCAATCCTTAGGATTTGAGGACCATTGAATTTTAACAAGTGGAACATCTTTATTCCGAAGGCGCTTGACCTCTGAAGCAATAATACGAATAGGATGTTGCTCGTAAGTTAAATTAGGCGAAACTTCAATTTCTTCCACAACACCGGGCTCAAGAATAGAATCGAAATCTCAAAGGCATTTTCGTAATTGAGAAACGTGAAACACGTCATGAATAGCAGAAAATTGAGCCGGTAATAAGAGGCGATAAGCCACGGAACCAATACGTTCGGTGATAGGAAATGGCCCAATATATCGAGGTGCTAATTTTCCCGATCGATTGAAATGTACAACACCTTTCATAGGTGAAACACGAATAAACACAAAATCTCCCACAGAAAATTCTAATTTCCTTCTTTGGTTATTGGCATAGGATTTTTGTCTACTTTGGGCTTCTTTCATCCTATGACGAATAAGATCAATCTTTTCTGTGGAATCACGAATCTGGACCTAAAACCAGCTTCTCACCGGCCTCAAGCCAACAAGAAGGAGATCGACATGGCCTTCAGTAGAGTGCCTCGAAAGGTGCCATACCAATACTAGATTGGAAGCTATTATTATAGGAAAATTCAACAAGTGAAATATGATCTTCCCAACTTCCACCAAAATAAAGAACACATGCACGAAGAAGATCTTCAAGAGTTTGATTCACACGCTCGGTTTGTCCATCGGACTGGGGATGATATGCGGTGCTAAAATTAAGCTTCGTTCCCAAAGTTTTTTGAAGACTCTTCCAAAATCCACTAGTAAACAATGGATCGCGATCACTAACAATAGAAGTAGGAACTCCATGCAATTTAATAATTTCTTTGATAAAAAGTTTGGCCAAGAGAGGAACGGTTCGATTGGACCGAACGGGAATGAAATGGGCGGATTTAGTGAGTCTATCAACTATCACCCATAAGCTATCATGACCCAAACGAGAACGGGGAAGGCCGTCAACAAAATCCATGGAAATTTGATCCCACTTCCAAATTGGAACGTCTAAAGGTTGCAATAACCCATCGGGCCTTTGATGTTTAGCCTTGACAAGTTGGCAAGTCATGCAACACTTAACAAAGTTAGAAATATTAGATTTCATTCCCTCATAATAATAAAGCCGCTTCATATCCGCGTACATTTTACTACTACCGGGATGAATGGTAAATTTAGAACGATGAGAATCTTCTAAAATATCTTTACGAAGATCACTAATATTTGGCATGATAAGTCTACCAAATTTTCGAATGCCGCCACGAGAATCGATATCAAAGTCTTTCAAACCTTCAATATCAATTTTATCCTTAATATTTTGGCCAAGAAGAGCCAATTCAGGATCTAGCCCTTGAGCTTCAAGAATGCGGTCTAAAAGAGAAGGATGAGCCTCAAGGCTGCACAAAACAAGAGATGAACACAAGTCGAAAACACGACCTCGAATTTCACAAGTGGACAAAACCTCGAGATCATTCCATTCGGATATCATCATGGAAACAACCGCTTGTTGCTTGCGACTAAGTGCATCGGCAACTCGATTTCCCTTTCGAGGAGTATAAAGAATATCAAGATAATAAGGTGCAAGAAATTCGAGTCAACGCTGTTGACGCAAATTAAGTTCTTTTTGAGAAAATAGATATTTCAAAGATTTATGGTTGGTATAAAGAATAAACTTTTCTCCCAAAAGATAATGACGCCAAATACGAAGGGCGAAAACAATAGCCGCGAGCTCTAAATCATGAGTGGCATATCTAGTCCCAGCAGGCTTCAATTGCCTAGAAGCATGACCAATAACACGTTCTCTTTGCGTAAGAACGACACCCAAACCAACGCGACTAGCATCAGTATAAACAACGAAATCTTGGTTCCCCTCGGGAATAACAAGAATAGGAGCATCAGAAAGGAGTTCTTTTAGTTTCTAAAAAGAAGTCTCACATTTGTCCGACCAAATGTATTTAACACCTTTCTTCGTTAAGCTAGTGAGAGGCACGACAATCTTAGAAAAGTCTTTGACAAAACGACGGTAATAACCCGCCAATCCAAGGAAACTACGAATTTCCGTTACACTCTCCGGTCTCTTCCAACTTTGAATTGCTTCAATTTTTGAACGATCCACTGATATTCCGGATTCAGAAATAATATGACCGAGAAACTTCACACGAGATGGCCAAAAGTGGCATTTAGAAAATTTTGCTTTCAATTGATTACTCCTAAGAGTTTCCAACACAACCCGAAGATGCTTTTCATGCTCCTCCTCGGTTTTAGAATACACAAGAATATCATCAATAAAGATGAGAACAAATCGATCGAGGAAGTCTTTGAAAACTCGATTCATTAGGTCAACGAAATAAGCCGGAGCATTCGTTAAACCGAATGGCATAACAAGCCATTCATAAGATCCATATCGAGTATGGAACGATGTCAAAGTAATGCTATCCTATGCAATACGAAGCTGATGAAAACCGGTTGCCAATTCCAATTGTGAAAAAACTTTAGCACCACTAAGTTGATCGAATAGATCATCAATCCAAGGTAAAGGATATTTGTACTTGATAGTAAGATCATTAAGCTTGCGGTAGTCAACGCAAAGCCTAAGTGTGCCATCAGATTTCTTTACAAAAATAGCGGAAGCTCCCCAAGGCGAGGAACTAGAGCGAATAAATTGCTTCATTTCCAAATCGGATAATTGTATGCGCATCTCCTCATTTTCTTTATTGGATAAACGATAAGGAGGAAGAGTAATAGGTTGAGCTCCAGGGGTAAGATTAATTCTGAACTCAATTGCTCGCTTAGGTGGTAATCCTAAAACGGGCTCAAATATGTCGGAAAATTCACGAACAACGTGAATAAGAGAAATGACATTTTCCTCATCATCATTATCATCATCACGAGGATTTAAAGAATATAAAGATGCAGATAAAGTGGAATCCAAATCTCTGAGAGTAATAGAAATCTGCTTAACAGATTGAGGATGTCAAAGATGGATAGTCCGCTCAGGACATAGGATATGAGCTTCATAACGGTTAAGCCAATCCATTCCCAAAATCATTCCAAAGCCTAAATAACGCATGACATGCAAATCGGCTAGGAAGGAAAAATCGCATAACATAATCTCCACATCTTTACAAAGCAAGCTAAGAGTTGCGGATCCACCAACCGGATTCACAATTCTTAAAGAAGTCATTAAAGCAACAACACTTAAAGAAAAGGTATCAACAAGTTCCTTTGATATAAAAGAGTGGGATGCACCCGTGTCAAAGAGAACTCGAATAGGTTGATCACGAAATATAATAATACCATCAAGGACAGAATTAGATATACCATGACCACGAGATGTGTTGCCAGGGGCCTGAGCAACATTTAACTTTCCCTCCTTCCTATTTTGAAGTTTGGGACATACATGCATAAAATGGTCCGGGCTCTTACAATAGCGACAACAACGTGGTTTTGAACACTTTTTCGCAAAATGGTCTCTGGAACTACAGTTAAAGCATTTCCCTTCAGTAGAGGAAAAAGTCTTCGCAGTTGGAGTTTCCTGTTTACCCTTTTTACTGGGATAAGTACCTTTGAATTTGTTTGGCCTCTTCTTGTTGTTGAAGTTTGTTTGGAACCCACCACTTCAACATCACTTTCCCTATCCGCATCTTCAAGACGAAGAGCGATATCAATGAGTTGGTCGAAGGGGACTTCTAATTTTAGAAGTAATGGCTTCTTGAGATTTTTGTTTAAGCCATAGACAAATCTTTGGTTCTTCTTCAATGGGGTGTTGATGTATTCAACCCTATATTTGGAAAGTGACTCGAAGGATGCAACATAATCAGTCACGGAGGCTTCACCCTGAACAAGGTCTACGAAACGTCGAGCTAATGTCACTTTCTCTGCTTCTGGCACGAATTTTAATTCGAAGCGTTCCCGAAATTGCTCCCAGGTGAGATCCGCTTCATTAGTCTTAGAAATAAGAAGTTCGTACCAGTCCAATGCTCTCTCTTGGAGCATACTGGAAGCCACCTGAACACGGTGAAGATCGATGAGATTCATGCGAATGAAGATTCGTTCGCAGGTCCTCAACCAAGCCTGGACCTCGATGATAGTTTCAGAACCTTTAAATGGCTTCCCACCCAGGTTGGTGTAATCATTGAACAAATGTGCAAACCCAGATTTAGGGTGAGTAGGTTCCGGATTAGAACCAGTTGCTTGAGCATTCGTGACAAGGTCAAGAAATTGCTGGGTAGTCATAAAAACTCCATCTTGGGGTGGAGCACTAGATGGTCCAGCTCTGGGATGACCAGGTCTAACCATTTCTCTTCCTTAAGAAAGAAAGAAGAGAAAGAAGAAGATTATTCACTAATGAATATCAAGCAATCTTGCTAGATAAAACAAGGAATCATAAACGATACAGGATGAATCGGTGCGACGACTCAAATTAATCCTAAGACATAACTCCTAAGGTGGACTTAGGACAATGATCCTTGTTAAGTTATTCTACATTGTTCCAAAGTTTGGCTCCGATACCAAGCCTGTGACGCCCCACCTCTATAACCACGCTAGCCAAGGACACTACGGGGTAATGCCGTCAACTAGCATGGAGAATAAGGCTGTTGAGGAGCGACCATCCGTGTAATTGCTTTGTGCGAGCACCGATATGCCAGATAAAATATAACATGCATTTCATCTCAAAAGGAGGAAATCCGACATACCGATACAAACTCAAAGCTACTACACAGTGGCTATAATAATCTTCGGAAACAAATATAGAAACAAGCATAACATAAATCAGTCACAGATAATTCATATCACAAAGGCAGAAGAAGATATGAATATATAACTAACACATGAAAGTGTATATCAGAGTAGTGGTCAAAAAGATCCACAATAATACAAAAGAATAGCAACACGTGCTATACAAAAGAATACAACTGTGAGTCTATATCTCAAGTGTATACAACAAAAATTGCTAATCTAAATAGTTAGCCAAAAGTCAGAGTAGCAAATCCCAGCAGAGAAGTCAAATAGAAGCACCTGTAACATCTCGGTCTGACCCGAGTATTATTTATAAGAAAATAATAAACGGATCAGTCTATCTATAAATATCAGATGACATGATATAAAGTAAAAGATATGGCATAAACATATAACATCCATAATGCCATACGACTATAAGCATGCAAATGATGATCAACAAAAGTTCGTTCAATGCCACAAGAATCTTCACAAAGATCCAAAAAGGGTTTCATACCCAAAATTTGTATTCACCACAAGTCAATGACACACGAATTCACCAATACACAAAAATTGATAAATCATATCAATGAAAATCACTAAAATTGGTGAAGTATAAATTCCAGAATTCAACACACGAAATCCAGAAATCATAAAAAGGGGGAGGCCTATCACACGAACGGGAGCATGAAAACTCACCAACATATGTATCACAAGAACGAGATGCTATCTCATGGTAGCTAGCCATTAATTTTTGACACACGAACGGCCCGAAGACCATGGGGTGCTAACCCCCATGTGTGAGTCGAAATCACACAGAAACGGGGTCTAGTCTCCCTCGCCGACAAAGAGACATCGCACAATTGCTAGTCTAAATCACAAAAATGACCGTCAAGGATCATCAAGAAGTGTCAATTACACTAAGTTAGTAAATATAAAAGTTTAGCTTCATGTCCCATAACCACTTGCTTAACTTAAATATTTATGAACCAACTGTAAATCTTCACTAGAAAATTGTCACGAAAGATTCAATCGAACAAGTCCAAGAATTAACCAACGAAGTAAACGCAAGTGTTTCATACCACTCGTTTTACTAAGCCGTTTAATTAGATTTCTCATACGAGTGAGGTAAAGGCTTGTATATACTAATAGGTAGGAAAACGGTTTCAGATAACGAGCTTTGTAATTGAAAATAGAGTTGAAATCGTTTTAATGAAAGGGTTTTGATATTTACTACTAGTATAGAAAACCTTTATATTTTAAAGTGACAAATCATAGAAGTGATTGTAGAAACAATCAACCATAAGAATTCACATTAGAAGACGTGAATAAAATCCAAAGAAATCGACAACAAATCCATCAAAGTGGATATTTCCAAAAATTCCAAATTCGAAGTCATCAAAGTCGAATAATTGATAACAACAACTAGAAATCAAAATGAGTCGGTAAAAATTGGAAACCAAGCAAAACAAGGCTCACATAGGCAAATATGAGCAGGTCAGTCGACTGACTCACTGAGTTCAGTCGATTGATCATAGTCCCAAAAAACTCTCGGGATGCAGGTCAGTCGACTGAACTCAGTGAGTCAGTCGACTGACTGCAGTAAATAGAGCCCCCAAGGCTCTGCAGGAAGCCTTCACCCTGCTTATTTGCTTCAGCCAGTCGACTGACCAAGAAGTCCAGTCGACTGACTGGAGCTAAGGCAGTTTTCCCTGCCGATCAACGGAAGAAGAAACCCTTCCCATTTCGCAACCGGACGAGCCTCGGGCACTAAGGGATTACGCCGATCGGCAACCCAGCCCTATAGGCTCTTCGATGCATCACCAAAAACTTGTTCAAATATCCATAGAAGGATTTCCATAGAATTTGCTTTCAAAACACCAAAAGTTGGGATATAAACCAAATTAATCCAAACTAAAAGCAAATGCACATGAATAATTGTTAGGAATTCATACCCAACGTTCAAAAATAGTTATAGACCTAGATGTGAGATAAAAATCTCACCTTTTCACAAAATCAATGTAGAAGAGGCTTGAAAACAAAGGGAGAATCAACCACTCTTCAACACAACCCAAATGAGCTTGAATCTATGCTTAAAAGAAGAACATTCCCAAAGTTAGGTTTAGGAATTCTAAAATTCAAGAGAGAAGGAGTTGGAGAAGGTGAAGAGAAGGCTTACCAACGGGTTCTCTTGAATTTGGAGCTAGAAGTTGATTTGCAAATGGAAAACTAGGGCTTGAGTTTTAATTTCCCATTCCACTCACCATTAATCTCTTTAGAACTGAAAAGTAGAGGAAGAGAGAGTGAATGAAGAGGGGGTTTCAATTTGGGGTATTAAGTTAGAACATTGGGCTGAACCCAAACCCAAACCCGAAGTGAAAAAGGTCAAATTTTTAGCTAGCTCCAAACATATCAATGTTTATACTTAAAAAGATCGCAAACGTCATTTTGAACTCAATGGAAGTGGTCTCAAGTCCTAATTCAACCGTATGCAAAAAGTAACTTTTCGGACTATAATCTGACTAACGATAAAATATTTAAATACTCAGTCGTAAAATATGCGGGTTGTTACAGTATCACTTGTAACCATCAACTACATAACCTTTGAGCTCATATGTCTCAGAGAAGGATGTTAAGCAAGAGAATAAATCTCCTCCACCAAACAGAAATGTATTTGATAGAAACCAGCTTTACATCTCAAATTGTAACGTCAGACACACATCCATACAATTCTGTTTTGGGTTCAAACAGAACCGAAGGCACTTCAAAAGAAGCCCTTGCAATGCGGATAATCCCAAATCACGTCCAAACTCCCCATCACAAAGAATGATCAAATCTCTATACCAGGACCAGTCGGTGTAAAGACATTCAGTGGTTTATCCTTTTGCTTTCGAAAATATCCGGTCTTCACCACTGGTCTTCAATTGCAATCCATAACGTCATATCACTATTCGCAATGGGTTTTATGACACAAAGGTCCTCTCCTGGCAAAAGCGAACAACGTGCGCATAATTTTAAAAACATATGGATAATGGGATCTTAATTAAGTCACAACTTATTATCAAAAACTTTTCTTCCAAATGGTTTAAACAAATTACCATTTCAAATCTTTTCAAACAAAAAGATTCACTTCACACAGTTCACCAATCTTTCAAAAAGATTCATTCACGGCTTCTCAAAACAATTTCCTTTTCAAATTGGATTAATTCATCTAATCATTAAATCAAAGACTCAATTTATAGCTTTCAAAACCATTTTCAAAGATTCATTCATAATTTTCAAAACAATTCCCATTTCAAATATTTTATGTATGAAAGATGCACCATTTAATAGCCTCTTCAATTTCAAAACAAGGTCCAACCATCTTTCACAAAGATTCATTCATAGCTCTCAAAACTATTTCAATTCCATTTCAAACTTGAAACCTTTCAATACAAATTGGAAATCCCTTCTTTACATGAAAGCCGGCCACAATTATTGAAAACAAATAGTTTCCGTTTCAGAAAAATCCGATTACACTTGCACAAGTTAAAGCCCTTTAAGTATAAAACCGGGTTAAATTCAAATTCTCAAAATAACACTTTTAGAATGGTTCAAAACCCATATAAACACATTTATAACTTGTATAACCTTTTTAAACCATAATTTCCTAATATAGAATTCAATTTCAAATCTTGAATTCAAATTTAAATCAAAGTATTTAAATTTCAAAAGCACATGGTATATAATATTTTTTATTATATTACCTATTTACACATCAGTATTTAGAAATATATACAATTAATTGTTTATATTTCTAAATACTGATGTGTAAATAGGTAATATAATAAAAAATATTATATACCATGTGCTCTATCAAGTTATTCAAAATAACTTTTATCTTCAAAACTCCTTTTCAAAAGCTTTTCATGTTTAACCCAATTCCATTTCCAAAACCATTTGGATTCAAAATTTAAAACCATTTCAAAAATCTGTGACTTAACTAAATTCCTCGTGCAATCCATATGTTTATGTGTATATTTTAGTCTAGGGATTTTACACAATAGTGCAACATCATCAATCATCAAAGATTCAAGCATATCAATATCGATAAGCGGTATAATCTATAACGCTTATCTTCCATTCACAGATTCACAAACAAATAAATACATTCATCATAGATAAAATAAATTGCATTCATCACAGCTCGAATAAAAATAATTCATAACACAAAACATTACACATAGAGATATCATACAATTCAAAGCATTTTATATAATTCAAACATCCATAAGTAAGATTAATTATTCATCTGATTTAGTTAAATCACATTAATCATTTATGATTAAATTATTAATCCTCGTTACTTAATATTAATCAATTACAAACTATCTTAATTAATTAACCTTTGATCATTCATTAATTAACCTTTAAAATGAATCACTCAACTTTTAATTATTAATTCATCAACCTTTATTCATTAAATGATTATCCTTTAATTAATTTATTATCCTTTAATTTATTATTCTTAATTAATTCCACTAATTAATTACTCCTCAATTAATTATCATTCCTTAATCGCCTTTATAAATTAATTAACCTTTAATTAATTAATTATCCTTAATTAATCCCATAATCACTTAATTAATTAATGATCTTTATTAACAAATCATTCCTTAAATACTTTCATTAACAAATGAATCTTTAAATCATTATTTAATCAATCTTAATTTCTTTATTAATTCATCTCAAATCATTAATTAATCAATCTCTAAGTACTAAATTAACCAAATTAATTAATTACTCATAATTAATTACTTAATTAATCCTTTATCATTAATTAATTAAATTAATTAATTATACTTAATTTTTTAATTAATTAATATCAAGACATTAAAATCCCAATTATCTTAAGATAAATCATTATCTTATTAATACCTTTATTAACATTAACATATTTAAACCATTATATCTTTATAATTATCTTTGCTTAATTAAATCAATAATTAAGTTTTGAAATAAAATAATCATTTAATTTGATAAATTAAAGTTAACAAAACTTCCTTTAAATACTTTAAACATTAACAAGTAGTAGTTCTAGAAACAAATTTCAATTTGAATTTTAAAACTTGCTTTTATAAAAATCTTAAGAATTAATTTCTATATTAAGTTTTAAAATCACTTTAAATTTCACAAAATTTAAATTAAACAAACTTTCAAAATTATTAATCAATTGTTAATTTTTTATTAAAAGAGTAAGTTTAAATAAGAAAGTTTGAACTAGATTTTAATTTTTAAATTTCAAAAACATTGATTTTAAATTTTTTTTAAAACTGTTTAACCCTGTTGCTTCGGGTCAAGCCCGAAGAACACTCGGATCTACCCCGAGTTTCCTCTGCTACTTCTATTTTTTTTCAAAAATTAGATTTTATTTTAAGTTAAGACCCTGTAGGCCTACACGCTCAAATTCTGCTCGAGTTTACACTCAAGCTACAAACCTAAAACTCGATCTCTCCTTCAAGTCAACCAGACCCAGATCACAACAAAAACCACTGACACAAATCGACGCCACCGTGCACATGCACCAAACATCGGCGATGATCCAGCCACCAAGATCACCTCCGACACGTCGCCCTCTACCCACACTTGCCACTTGACCACCCAGAAATGCAAATCCACCTCGAAGACGAAATCGAGCTACCTCGATCAAATAGGTTCAGCAGCCATTGCCAGGAAAATTGTCTCGAACTCCTAATGCCGACCACCGGCATCCCTACAACTCTGGCCATACCTCCATGAACCTTCCACGCAGCCATCACCAGAGCCCGATGCTACTCAATCAACCAAAGAACTCGCATTGTTCCCATTACCAGACTTGACTAAAATTAGGCTTTAAAACCTAAATCAACTCATCGCCGATGCCACGACGATCAAGAACCCCACTAGTCACTTTTCCTAAGTTCGCCGTACATCCTTCCACCTCTAAACAAAACCCCGACCACCCCGAACATCTAGATCACCAGAAAAACTCAAAAATCCAAATTCCATTCAACTTAAAATTTCTCACCCATTACAACATTAAAAATTATGATTTTCTTTTTAAAAATCATATCTTCCAGAGACAATTCAAGATATATACTTGAATCAACACATTTCAACACTTGATTTTATCATGTTAATAAGATTGCTACTGTTATTTCCAGATGCTAGCATAATTTCAAGCTTAAAATATTTGTACATATTTTTAAATCCTAGCTTATGCTTAAACTTAGTTAATTTGTTTGAAATCCAAAGTTTAATAATGAACAGATTAAAAATATTGGAATTTTAACCTAGATTCTAAACCCTGTATCAAGAACAGGGAAGAACAAAACATACTCAGACATGCATACCTGCATCTTAACCATATAATTTCAATTTACATACAAAAATACCACTTAAATATTCACAAGAAAGCATCAATTATCTTAGAAATTTTCACAAGCAAAAAACTATAATTTACTTAAGTTTTAAGTAGATGTTTACTCACAAGATTAAAGAGGCAAGGGGCTTGAACTGGATTGAAAACTTGAATTGCTGAAGCCTGATTGGTATGTTTTAACTAGAAGACTTGATCTTGTTTTACTGGAATCTTTGAGTGCTTTAAGACTTTGATTTCAGGTTGCATTTGAAACTTGGTTGATAATTTGCTATAGGTTTTGATATGAGAAGATTAGGAATTGAGGTGAATTTTGGTTTGAGGAATTTGTTATAGACTTGTTTACAGGTTTTGAACTTCTTTGTTTTAGTTTTGAGAATTGTTACAGGGTTAAGTTTTTTTTTTATTTTCTCTGGTTTGAAATGTTTACAAGTTGAGTTTCTTGCTAGCTTTTGAAAAGAAAAGATAACAAAAGAATTTAAGAAGGAAGGTGGAAGTTTATATAGCGTAAATTAGAATTTACTAAAATTAAAAGTAAAAAATAAAAGAATGACACTTGCCCAAATTGTTTAAATTTGTCAATTTAAATGCTAATTATCTTACATATGTATTCAACATGGTTTTAAAGGTTACACTTGTAATAATGTATGTCTTATAAACTTTTTAAAAATGATTCTCAAGTTTTTACATTAAATTTCCTAATTAATAAATGCATTTCTAAATTAATAAATGTTTTCTTAATTTTATATAAATAAACCTTTAAAAAAATAAAATAAAAAGCAATTATATTCTAAATAAAATCATATATATATATATATATATTAAATTTATTTTAAAATGTTAATATAAAACTTTTGTATTTATTTTGCAATTTAATAAACAGTATCTTAATTTATATAAATAAATTCTTTGAAGGAAAACAAATCTTATTTTAAATAAAAGCTTTATTCATATATTTTTATTCCCAAAATATATTTATCTTTTAAAATTCAAATTTAAACCCAAATTCAAATTTTAAAATCCAATTTATTTTTCAAATATATTTGAATTTCAAATCAAAATTCTATTTAAAATCAATTTATATACATATATTTAAATAAAAAACAAATATCTTATTTTGTTTGAAAATTTTAAATAAATTCACCAATTAAATCCAAAAATTTATATAAATTATCAATTTAAGTTTTTCTTAAAAAATCGAGATCGTTACAGATTCCCTCTTAAGAAAATTTCATCCTCGAAATTTGCTAGACAGGGAGACAACAAAGAACAGATGAACACACAGAGGAATGGTTCACCAGATCAAACTGAATATTTATTCTGCATTTGGCTTACCAAATCAGAATATCACCAATAAATATGAGAACGAACTCCTTCAATATTTCACAAAATACTCGAGTCACTAGATCTACGAAATGCCGGGCATTGGTTAATGCGTAGGAATAACTAACTATTCATAAAATGAATCTGGACCCCAAAGAATAGACTAATGGATACAATCCAATTCAGGTTGGAATATGCCAAAGTATTCACTAGCTTTTCCCTCTTCGGACTTTGATCTTCACAAGAAATCACAACAAAATTTCAAATTTTGTTTTTAACCCAAATCGTTTTATCAATACGGTCAAATTTAGTTCCATATTTTATTAACCAATTTATTTCAAATAAATTTTCAAATTTATTAAAGTTGAAACAGAAAGCTGAGGGAACCTGATGATTAGAATACAAAATAGGAACTTATCTACACGATTCGCATGGCCACCACCACACTAAAGCTTCTTCCTTGAGCTGCCACGAAGTCAACAAAGAATTTGAAATCGGATGATGATCAAAGAGATTGATAGAGAAAGTTGTTTCCGTTTGTCCTATTAGGGTATTGACCACTTGTAGGTGTATTTCCCATATCCCCTATCTCGTCCTCTTCTTGCACTCATACTCACTATCAACGGATAGTAAGGGAATTTACTGAGGCACACTGACGGATATCTAAGTGATATACGCATTCTAAGGTATACTTCACCCTGTCTCTAATGAGACACCTAATGTGTTACACTCCTGAGCTAAGGTTTAACCTTCAGCTCTGATACTAAATGTGACGACCTGATTTTTCGTGTTCAAAAATCAACATCCACACTTCACTCGCTTTCGAATGCGGCAGATTCAAACGTTCGATCCAATTCGCCGGAGCTTATAACACATTAAGTACAACGACACAGCGGAAAAAAACAATGAATATATCATTGATACAATAATGAATACAATATCCGATACAATAAGATATAACAGATTCATAAATATTAGGGATATGATACTACAAATCACAGCGGAAGGTATAACAACACTAGCAATGGAGCAATATCATAGACTTGAACTCCTTAGAAGGAACTCCAATATCAGCAATCTCCAATTCAAAAATAGCTCGTACTCCCATCAAGTTGTATTAAGCAAGATCGGACCCGAATGTTGAAGAGAAGCACAAAGCGATAGCCAAAATCCAAAGACTTCGAAGGCTATCGAATCAACACCTACTATTTGACTATCTGAAAAACCCAACTCTAGATTGCCCGTGTGGGAAATTGTGGGCACCTAGGATGGGAACAATAAACTCCAGGTTAGTCATGGGACTGGTATAAGCAAACAAAAACAGTTTATTTTTATCAAAAACAAAACAAAAGATTTTCAAAGAAATCTGCAATGCTTTTTTTTTGGAAAATGAAACTACCATAAGGTCTCTTGGAAAACATACAATACAATCACACACTTGGGGATCTCCTTATGATTGTCAAAAATGCTTAATACGCAAAATTCTTTTGATATTGTTATTAGTGCATAGTGCAGAAAAACTATCGAAAGTATAATATTAATCTTACCGAACATACGTACCATTATAGTATGCCAACTATAACTATCCTGTTAAATGGCAGGTTCCACAACTAAAACTGTACAAGACACGTATTGGAGATTGGATTTCCAACAAACGGTCCGGCTAAGGAACTTCCTATTGCCACATGTGTACGCCTATGGAGGGACGCCCCGAGAACCTATCCGAATCTCTACCAACACAAGGCCGGTTGCCTCTGTAACTAGGTAACTACCGACACGAGTATGCCATCCCCTGGTCGTAACCAACCTTTATCCAAGCGCTCGACACCAACAACCACAAAGCAATGTATTTGTAGTAACCACATAGGTCAAATATCTGGGCTCCATACCATGATACCACCTTTATCCAGAAGGAAATGGACATACCCTCAGGGGGCACTACCCCCAAATAATCATGCCGCATCTTTCCTATTTCGACCATTCTGGGTTGTGTGGCTCGACGAGGTCTCATCCACAAAGCTAAGCTTTACGCAAAAGCCATGCTTCGAACAACAAATGATCAGCAACACTTCGTATGCCACATTACCAAATTGGGAAGGTATCACTAGTAACCATCAACTACATAACCTCTGAGCTCATACGTTTCAGAGAAGGGTGTTAAGATAGGAGAATAAATCCCCGCCACCAAACATAAATGTATTTGATAGAAACCAGCTTTACATCTCAAAGTGTAACGTCAGACACACGTCCATACAAGTTTGTTATGTGTTCGAACAGAACCGAAGGCACTTCAAAAGAAGCCCTTGCAATCCGAATAATCCCTAATCACGTTTAGACTCCCCATCACAAAGGCTGATCAAATCTCTATACTGGCGACTAGTCGGTGTAGAGACATTTGACGGGTTATCCTTTCGCTTTAGAAAAAATCCGGTCTTCATCACCGGTCTTCAATTGCAATCCATAACGTCGTATCACTATTCAGAATGGGTTTTATGACACGAAGGTCCTCTCCCGGCTAAACCGAATAACGCGCGCATAATTTTCAAAGCATATGGATAATGGGATCTCAATTAAGTCATAACTTATTGTCAAAAACTTTCCTTTCAAATGGTTTAGACAAACTACCATTTCAAATCTTTTTAAACAAAAAGATTCACTTCACAAAGATCACCAATTTTTCACAAAGATTCATTCACGTCTTCTGAAAACAATTTCCTTTTCAAATTGGATTAACTCATCCAATCATTAAATCTAAGACTCAATTTATAGCTTTCAAAACCATTTTCAAAGATTCATTCATAATTATCAAAACAATTCCCATTTCAAATCTTTTATAGAAAAGTTGCATCATTTAAAAGCCTCATCAATTTCAAAACAAGGTCCAACCATCTTTCACAAAGTTTCATTCATAGCTTTCAAAACTATTTCAATTCCATTTCAAATCTTAAATCTTTCAACACAAATTGGAAATCCCTTCTTTAAATGAAAGCCATTATTATTTGAAAACAAATAGTTTCCGTTTCGGAAAAATCCAATTACATTTGCACAAGTTAAAACACTTTAAGTATAAAACAGGGGTTAAATTCAAATTCTCAAAATGTTACTGTTAAAATGGTTTAAAACCCATGTAAAAACATTTATGACTTGTATAACCTTTTTAAAGTACAATTTCCAAATATATAATTCAATTTCAAATCTTGAATTCAAATTAAATCAAAGTATTTAAAATTTCAAAACTTTATCAAGTTATTCAAAATAACTTTTATCTTCAAAACTCCTTTTCAAAAGCTTTACATATTTAACTCAATTCCATTTCCAAAACCATTTGGATTCAAAATTTAAAACCATTTCAATAATTTGTGACTTAACTATATTTCTCGTGCAATCCATATTTGTGTGTGTATAGTGTAGTCTAGGGATTTCACACAATAGTGCAACATCATCAGTCATCAAGATTCAAGCATATCAATATCGATAAGCGGTATAATCTATAATGCTAATATTCCATTCATAGATTCACAAATAAATAATATACACTCATAACAGATAAAATAAATTACATTCATCATAGCTCGAAATAAAATAATTCATAACACAAAACATTACATACAGAGATATCAAACAATTCAACAAATTTCATACAATTCTAACATCCATAAGTAAGATTAATTATTCATCTGATTTAGTTTAAATCAGATTAATCATTTATTATTAAATTATTAATCCTGGTTAATTAATATTAATTAATTACTAACCATCTCAATTAATTAACCTTTGATCATTCATAAATTAACCTTTAAAATGAATCAATCAAATTTTGATTCCTAATTAATCAACCTTTAATCACTAAATGATTATCCTTTAATTTATTTATTATCCTTTAATTAATTATTCTTAATTAATTCCATTAATTAATTACTCCTCAATTAATTATCATTCCTTAATCACCTTTATTAATCAATTAAACTTTAATTAATTAATTATCCTTAATTAATCCATTAATTACTTAATTAATTAATGATTTTTATTAATAAATCATTCCTTAAATATTTTCATTAATAAATTAATCTTAAAATCACTATTTAATTAATCTTAATTTCTTTATTAATTCATCTCAAATCATTAATTAATCAATCTCTAATTACAAAATTAATAAAATTAATTAATTACTCGTAATTAATTACTTTATTAATCCTTTATAATTAATTAATTAAATTAATTAATTATACGTAATTTTTTTAATTAATTAATATCAAGACATTAAAATCCTAATTATCTTAAGATAAAACATTATCTTATTAATGCCTTTATTAACATTAACATATTTAAACCATTATATCTTTATAATTATCTTTACTAAATTAAATCAATAATTAAGTTTTAGAATAAAATAATCATTTAACTTGATAAATTAAAGTTAACAAAACTTCCTTTAAAAACTTTAAACATTGTCAAGTAGTAGTTTTAAAAACAAATTTCAATTTCAATTTTAAAACTTTCTTTTATAATAATCTTGGGATTTCATTTCTATCTTAAGTTTTAAAATCACTTTAAATTTTTACAAAATTAAATTAAACAAACTTTCAAAACTTCTTAATCAATTGTTAATTTTTTACAAAAAGAGTAAGTTTAAACAAGAAAGTTTGAACTAGATTTTAATTTGTTTTTAAAAACTATTCAACCCTGTTGCTTCGGGTCAAGCTCGAAGACCACTCCGATCTATCCTCGAGTTTCCTCTGCTACTTCTATTTTTTTTTCTAAACTTAGATTTTATTTAGGTTAAAACCCTGTAGACCTACACACTTAAATCCTACTCGAGTTTATACTCGAGCCACAAACCCAAAAACTCGATTTCCCCTTCGAGTCAACCAGACCCAGATCACAACAAAAACCACTAACACCAATCGACGCCACTACGCAAATGCACCAGTCATCGGCGACGATCCAGCCTCCAAGATTACCTCCGACACGTCGCCTTCTACTCACACTTGCCACCTGACCACCTAGAAATGCAAATCCACCTCAAAGACGAAATCGAGCTACCTCGATCAAATAGGTTCAGCAGCCACTTCCAGGAAAATCGCCTCGAACTCCCAATGCCGACCACCAGCATCCCTACAACTCCGGCCATTCCTCCACGAACCTTCCACGCAACCATCGCCAGAGCCCGATGCTACTCGAACAACCAGAGAACTCACATTGCTCCTGTTACCAGACTCGACCAAAATTAGGTTTTAAAACCTAAATCAACTCGCCGTCAACGCCACGATGATCAGGAACCCCACCAGTCATTTTTCCTAAGCTCGCCATACATCCTTCCACCTCCAGACAAACCCCGACCACCCCGAACATCTAGATCACCAGAAAAACTCAAAAACCTAATTTCCAGTCAACTTAAAATTTCTTACCCATTACAACACTAAAAATTATGATTTTCTTTTTTACAAATCATATCTTCCAGAGACAATTCAAGATATATACTTGAATCAACACATTTCAACACTTGATTTTATCATGTTAATAAGATTGCTACTATTATTTCCAGATGCTAGCATATTTTCAAGCTTAAAATATTTGTACATATTTTTAAATCCTAGGTTATGTTTAAACTTATCTAATTTGTCTGAAATCCAAAGTTTAACAATGAACAAATTAAAAAAATTGGAATTTTGACCATGATTTCAAACCCTGTATCAAAACAGGGAAGAACAAAACATACTCAGACATGCATACCTGTATCTTAACCATATACTTTCGATTTACATATAGAAATACCACTTAAATATTCACAAGCAAGCATCAATTATCTCCGAAATTTTCACAAGCAACAGACTATAATTTACTTAAGTTTTAAGTAGATGAACTCACAAGGTTAAAGAGGCAGAGGGATTGAACTGGATTGAAAATTTGAATTGCTGAAGCTTGATTGGTTTTTTTTAACTGGAAGACTTGATCTTGCTTTACTGGAATCTTTGAATGCTTTAAGACTTTGATTTCAGGTTGCATTTGAAACTTGTTTGATAATTTGTTACAGGTTTTGATATGAGAAGATTTGGAATAGAGGTGAATTTTGGTTTGAGGAATTTGTTACATACTTGTTTATAGGTTTTGAACTTCTTTGTTTTGGTTTTGAGAATTGTTACAGGGTTAAGTTTTTTTTTTGATTTTCTCTGGTTTGAAATGTTTACAGGTTGAGTTTCTTGCTAGCTTTTGAAAAGAAAAGCTAAGAAAAGAATTTAAGAAGGAAGGTGGAAGTTTATATAGAGTAAATTAGAATTTATTAAAATTAAAGAAAAAGAAAATAAAAGAATGACACTTGCCCAAATTGTTTACGTTTGTCAATTTAAATGCTAATTATCTTACACATGTATTTAACATGGTTTTAAAGGTTACACTTGTGATAATGTATGTTTTATAAACTTTTTAAAAATGGTTCTCAAGTTTTTAAATAAAATTTCCTAACTAATAAATACATTTCTAAATTAATAAACGTTTTCTTAATTTCGTATAAATAAAACCTTTAAAACAAAATAAAATAAAAACCAATCATATTCTAAATAAAATCGTATATATATATTAAATTTATTTTAAAATGTTAAAATAAAACTTTTGTATTTATTTTACAATTTAATAAACAATATCTTAATTTATATAAATAAATTATTTTAAGGAAAACAAATCTTAATTTAAATGAAAACTTTATTCATATATTTTTATGCCCAAAGTATATTTTAAAATATTTATCTTTTAAAATTCAAATTTAAACCCAATTCAAATTCAAATTCCAATTCAAATTTTAAAATCCAATTTTATATTTGAATTTCAAATCAAAATTCTATTTAAAATCAATTTATATACATATATTTAAATAACAAACAAATATCTTATTTTATTTGGAAATTTTAAATAAATTCACCAATTAATTCCAAAAATTTATATAAATTATCAATTTAAGTTTTTCTCAAAAATGAGGATCGTTACAAATAGTCTCTATTGCACACATAATAAATTAAATAGCTAAAATTGTTACATTATTGAATTCCAGCATGCACCTTGTAACATAAGGCTTTCTATAATAGAAAATGGCAGGAATGTATTGGATTTTGGATTTCCATACAAATGACTTGGTAAATAGCTACCTTTTCGAAACTTAGTACACCTCTAGAGAGATGTACCTAGGGTCCAGATTCTGGGTGCCTAATCCAACACAAGACCGGCCTACCCCTCATGTTGGATAGTACCGAACATGTCATCACTTCGGTCTTTACCGACCTATAATTCATGGCTACAAGCACACATCAGAAATAATCAAATACACGATGTCATAACATGTAAATATATATCTACAAGAGTGATGACCTCTCCTAATGGGAGCGACCGATTTTAGCCTTGCTTCTTCTATCCCTTATTTCAGTCATTTTCTTGGTGTGAGGCCGAAAGAGGTATCGATTACCTTTCACATAACACATATCACATCATCTTTTGAATGCCGCGTAGCCATTTCCATTGACTACTAATCTCCTTCCACAAAAATTTAACCCTCGAACTTACACGTCACAAGGAAGAGTGTTAAGCTAAGAGAAGTTGCTTTCTCCGCCATCAAATTGATATACGTTTGTAAAAGCCAATGTACGTAATCATTCGAAATGCAATGTCAAACACT
Organism: Allium cepa; assembly: GCA_030765085.1. Lineage (NCBI taxonomy): Eukaryota > Viridiplantae > Streptophyta > Magnoliopsida > Asparagales > Amaryllidaceae > Allium > Allium cepa. Next base: position 868,296,785 of record CM060937.1, on the reverse strand, counting down.
CTCCCATACAAGTTATCCAGGGATAGAACAAACCAAAGGTACTGCTATATATTGGGATTTTAACCCCAGATGATCAACAAGCAGTCCTTTACCATGAAAGTCCTAAATCTCAATATCACCGACCAACCTGCACAATCGTCGCATATATGTTGGTCCGAAGTGGTTTTCAGATAAATCTGATCCCGGTCTCTTTGCATCAGCAACGCAAATGTGTTTCTCAACCTCATATAGAAACTTATTCTCGTAGACTTATCACGTTTTCAACTTTCAACTTGTTATCCTTCGGCTAAGATGGAAGCTTGATAGATTGGATTAATCACTTCGCACTACATGAATCAACATTCTCAACACGAACGATAATCATGCCTATACAGTCAATTACGTACTAAGTGTATGACTAATTAATTTCCACATCAAGTTGAGGAACTAAAAATGGCTAAATTTGATAGTCGAACATTTATCTATCAAAACAACAAACAAAATCTAGCACATAAATAGTCATTGTGCGTGATTTCATTAATCGTTTATAACTCAGAACATGTCCCAATTATTCACTTCAAAATATCTTTTAAAAAGATAGTATTCAAAACCATTTCACTTATTGGATATTTGGAAAACATTTTCATATACTTATTTTAATAATAAGTAAGTTCACAACTAATTTTATAATCAAACCATTTAAACTCCATTTTTATAATATCACTTTATAAAACATTCTTTTTTTAGGATTATTCACTATCCAAAATTGTGAATATAATTCTTTTACCAAATTCATTACTTCTACACATTTAATTTAAATGATTATAAACTGTCCAAAATCACGAATATAATTTCTTTACCAAACTTCATATTTAACTTATCAAATTAAATTGATTTCAAATTTATAAAAAAATGTTTATAAATTCCATTTATATTTTATTTACTTCCATATGCAAAATTCCTTTACTAAAAAATTCCATTTTTGTCTCATTTATATGTTAAAATCCAATTATATGTTAGTTTATTCGTAAATCCCTTATTTACAAATTCATTCTTTTGTAATCTATTTATAAAGCACATTATAAATTCATTTCTAAATTTTACTTGCAAATCCATTTACAAATTTGAATACAGCCCCATTTTTAATATTTATAAAACATTGCTTACAAAATTTATTTCTTTTTTTTTTGGCAAGGCCAACTGGTTTTATAGTGGACCGTCCACTTATTATTACAAACATAATAAAAATTTGAAGTACAGGAGTAAGGTAGAGACACCTTAACTACTAAAATGAAGAAAAAAATACAGCACAGGAGTGTGACAGCAAGTCAAAACTACTAATAATATCTAACAAGACTAGGTCTCCTCTGAAGAGGAAGAATCACCAGCGACAACATCTACCTGGGAAGAAACCAAAGAGACATTCCCAAGAAGACCAAAATAGAGGCGAAACAGCACAGCAAGAGAAGGATCATAAATCACAGCATCAGAAGAGTAAATAAAAGATTGATCCCAGGAAGTATCAGCTAGCATGACATAATTAAACCCAGCATACGAACCGTCTAAGTTAAGGACCAAGGAGTCACCAGATGGTCTATAATAAAGGCATCGAAGGTCTAATAGATTATCGAAAACAAATCTAAAATAGGAATTATCCACCGGGTTGAATCGCATATCAGAACAGCGATCAACCCAACAACGTTCAGACTCTGCCCAAACTACAAGCAATTGAGGCAAAGCAAGATTCGAAACATCAAGGGCAACCTCAGAACTATCACCAGGGACAATGGATGATGGTCGAGCAAAAGAAAGCGGTAGACCAGGGTCAGATAAAGGATCTGTAGGTGGAGGAGCAACCTGAGATTTGGGAACCCTTTTCCTAAGCGGAGACCGAGGCAGAGGGATCTTAAGTGCAGCAGAGGTACCAGCAGAATGCAAGCAAGTGGAATCTAAGTGGCCAATGGAGTGACAGGTGGAACAAATGACAGGGACCCGTCCGTAGCGAACACGGACCTCCACCATGTGGCCAACAGCTAGCTGAACCGGAATTGCGGATGGAAGAGGCATAAAGGGAGAAATCTCAATGAGGGCCTTAGCGTAAACCATCTTTTCATGCGCAACGGTATTAGTATCAAAACATTTCAATTTACCAACGTTGCAAGCGAGCCAATTCAAACCAAGCAGCGGTTGAAGAGCGGAAGGAATTTGAGAAAAATATACCCAAACGGGGTTAGATAGAACTTGTTCACGGGCACTTGCTACCGTTGGAGACCAGGAAGTAATAATAAATGGTTTCCCATCAACAAAGAAAGGCTCAGCCTCTAGAACATGACTGCGTTCCTCAAGGGAGGAAAACAACATAAAGTACATAGAGTCAACCAACTTAACACGAAGATTACCGCGAAGCCGCCAATCCCTAAGACAAACAACAGACGCGTCAAGAAGGCGATGCTTTGGGTCCTAAAAGAAACCAACCAAATATTCAGACCAAAAGTCCATACTAGCTTGCATAGCATTTGGAGGATGGATCATCACTCCATTTTCCTCAACGATATCAAACTCAATTGGTTCATAAACACCAGCGTTATGGGGCAGAGATGTAAAAAGAGAAGGCCTAGATTTGGGACCAGTTGGGGCAGCAGGATGACATTCCTCAACACCATCAGAAGCCGCGAGAATGGGACCAGCAGAGGGAGTGGCTGCAAGCAACGAACCACCAGAACTCAAATCACTGATATTGGGAACAACGTTCTCAAGTGCAATTGGTCGAACATCTGTTGTGCAACGAGCACAACACAAATTTTCAGTAGCAACTTGACGCATTAACTCACTACCCGACACAACAGAATCACCACCAAGTGCAACAAAATCAACACTTAAGACAACACCATTAGCTTCTCTAACTGCAGCAACATAAAACACACGCGAAGGCGCTGGACCACAAGAATCAACAACCAACCGAAGTTATCAACAAAACAGGTCGCGAGTTAGGGCATACGACAGAAGCATGTTTCGAATTCTTAACAGAAGGCAAAGGGGAAAACTCGGCAGTAGAAAGCGAGGGAGGCATCTTACACGAGGACACAGATTGCTTGAAAATCCTTCCGGATCTAGTAGAAGAGGGAGAAGAGGAAGGAGCATCGAGGAGCAGGGGAAGTAGAGGGGGAGGGCTAGGCATAGGAAAAAAGGAAGCGGGAGGAGAACAAGGATGGAAGAGACGAACGTGGAAGGAGAGAAACTACCGAGATTTGGAACAAGGAAACGTACAGCGGAACGCCATTAATTAACATATGATGATGTGTTAACACTTATAGAACACTTACAAAATTTATTTCATTAAATCAATTTACTAATAGCATTCCTTACTTTGTACATCTTATTTAAACACTTATAAAACTAATTTACAGTTCCATTACTTTTATTTACGAAATATCAATTTTATAAATCTTGTATATAAATCATTTATAATAAGTTCAAATTCTCAATTTAACTTAATTTAATAATTAGTTAACTTCATATTTCCAAAATCATATTTTGATTATATTTCTCAAGGGCCATAATTTTTATAATTTTTATAACATAAAAATTAAAACTTTATTTATTTAAAATAAATCCATTTCTTTAATAATTCAAAAATTATCAAGACATATATATTTTCAAAATCACTTTGAAATCCATTTTAAATTGTAATCATCAATTTAATATTTTAAATTCCAAAATAAGGCCAAATGCTGCAACAGTACTAAATAAGGGCATTTACCTCAATCATATCAATCATGGCCTCCAAAAATCATATATAACATCATAATAGCATATATAACAATATCGGTAAATAAAAATCAACACTGGCGAGGAATAAAGTTGAATCCCACTAACTTGTCACATGCAACAAATATACATATGAGAAAATATGTACAATGTCTGCTATGAAGCAGACGTGCATACAAAGGTCATCCACTAATATATGGAAACGTATAGGGTCTCATCCACTAAAATATGCGAGAATATATCGAAACCAATCAATATATATAATATATCATATCATATCATACAAACAATCATCAATCATCATAAATGAATTTATTTCACTTATATAAAAATATAAGCAAGTCAGAAAGAGTGAGTTGTACTCACTTTGCTTGCAGTCGTTGTGATAGCAATTTATTTCGATTAAAATTGAAGGAGCGTTTAATTTTAACCAAATTTTTCTTTGCTCCAATCAAATCCAATCAAGCTTTAAAATGTAGTGCTTGTCAATACGAACCCAATGCAATTCGTTTTATGCAATTTCGATCTCGTTTGAAGAAGTTATGATATTTATAAGACTAATACTTTTAGATATATAATTTACAGCCGTTTTTATTTTATTTTAAACCTTCGCAAATCCTGGCCAATGATTTTAAGGAATCCAGAACATGGCTGCATGCATTTCTTCCTCCTCATGCATTTTTATTCTTCATCTTCGTACGCTTGAAAACCCATATGCATGCACAAAATCTAGATGGCCGCGCCTTTTATCGACGATCGGAAGTCGATCTAATGCCACCACATGAAAGCCCATCCCCTACTACTCCTACGTCAAGAGGTCGGCTTCCCCTCGACTATCCTATTGGCAGAAAATTCCCTTTGAAATGCACGCGTTCAAGCTCACCTCCGGGCTGCCATGGTTCACCAAACATGATGTCAACCGTTGATATTATAAAGCCCGACGTGCTCTTCAACTTTTCTGTTGAAGCCGAGGTCTAATTATGGATGGATGAGGAGATCAGAGGGAGGGAAATTGGAAGAATTTCGGCCATTGGTTTCTAAATGGCGGGTAGGGCAGGAAACCCTAGAGGTCTTGTAATTCAAGAAAATGATATCCTTCTATAGAAAATTTTAACGTACTATTCATCCGGGAAATTTTCGAACTCCAATCGAAGCGTGCCGCCAAGCGTTTATAATGTTTTACCCTTATTCCGAACACAATGGAATATATATATATATATATATATATATATGCATGTATGTATATCAAAGGCCAACTACATCATATCCGGGAGATAGATTTTTGAATCGAATTACTTTAATTTAAATTTACTTAAATAAATTTTTATGCGTTTCAGCTTTGCACAACCAAACCGTAAGTTTGATTGACACAAAAGTTGAAATCCCATAATAATTCACTGTTACAGATCCAACGAAATTAGTTTCGTTGAAATGAATTTCTACGCATTTCATCTTTGCACGACCAAACCGTAAGTCTGATTGACACAAAAGTTGAAATCCCATAATAATTCACTATTACAGATCTAATGAAATTAGTTTCGTTGAAATTTGAGAATGTAAAAAATGAATATTTTTGCACGTTAATTAAATATTAAAATTTTCGATTCTTTAATTTAACTTTTAATTCAGTTTTAAAAGTTTACTAACTCCATTCAATTCAAATAGGATTTATATCAACTTTGTAAATCATTTTCATTCACGTTAAATTTAAAATTCAATTATTGCCACAATTTCAAATATTAAATTAAAATTTTAATTATCCCAATAAATTATTATATTTGAAATATAAGTTATTTAACTTGCAAAATTTACCTTTTAATGTTTAAAATAAATTAAATATTCTAAATTCGAACGATTGAAAAATTAGGTCATTACAAAATACATGTTCTTGTGTCTTATGATGGGTATTAAGTTAATTCTTTTATTTTGTGTTTAGTTACCAATATGTGTTGGTGACTTGTATAACCATGTTCCTTGTGAGGAACTCTAAGTTAATTAATTCCCATGACTCGTTAATTCATGGACATCTGTATTTACTTATATGTATTCTGTTCTTGTGTTATATATTGTTCTCACTCTATTGGATATTTAGAGATAGTCTGACCCATGTGTTATTTTACTCGGGTTGGGCCGAGACTTTTCAGGTTACAGAATAGGCTAACCTTTGAATGGTTATGCTAGCAAGGAGATAAATATTTGGACTTTTAGTTTATCCTATTTAGGAATTTGGACCTTGTATATAAAATGTATAATTGAGGTTAGAGAATTGTAAAATTTGTATATTATGCGAATTTAGCGTTTTATTTTATAGACTCGCAATTTGTATATGTGTAAGTTGAGATTTGTCCGTTGTGATCTGTGACGATTATTTATATGATATACTTTAATGATTATGAGAAATCGTTGTGTTTATTACTTTGATTAATACCCTACATGTCAAATTCAGTTCAAATATTAAGTGAAAAAGTATAAATGATGTGCTAGTGTTAATATAAAGTTATATTCATATTTGATCGCCCTTAGCAAGCCTTATTCCCCGGATTAGCAGATGACATTACTTATAATATTCTTTGCTAATTTGGGCATTGCGGTGGGATCGTTACATCTGTCCATTCATACAATCTAGGACTAAGTGCCGATAGGGACATCTTCCCCTCAATAATAGCCTTAAAATATATACATTAGACCACATAGAACCCTGTACCATTCTTGGGATGTGGGGCTCATAAGGCTACGCCCCACAAACACATGATTAGCTTTTCGGAAGGCTATGCTTTGATCGTCATTGTTTCCACTTTGAATACCACATTGTCATTCCTTCAATCACTATTGACTCTGATGAACATATTACCTCTGAGCTCGTGCATCTTAGAGAAGGATGTTGAGCTAAGAGAAGTTGCATTCTCTACCATCAAACGGATGTATGATTGTAAAAGCCAATGTTGTGATCTCAGAAATGCCATGTCAGATATTCAATTATACAAATTCGTTCTTGGACTTAATAACACCAAAGACACTCCTCCTAACATACCTTGTCGGGAATTATCCCTAGGATTAGAAGCGATTAGTCCTTATAATTGAAGATTTTCATAATAGGGCACTGTTGCGACCAATGGTAAATTTCACATCAAGGGACTAGTTGCAAGCAACCCTTCATCATGAAGATCCTCGTCGTCAAAATAATCATCATCATCATGTCTTCACTTATGAACGTGTTTATTAGTTCATAGTGGTTTGGAATAGGAGTTATCCAAACCCAACCCCATATCCTTCGAACCAATCATCAATTAAAATGATGTTCAGTTCATATGTGATTAGTAATCATCATTCAGTTCATATTTTTACTTATTCATAAATATCTCAAAGAGACATATTATTTTAAATTATTCCATTTATCTTCTTAGTAGTACGTGGAATCATTAAGCGTCACTTATCAATTCTTTTTTAGTCAACTAAACCTTTTTGAATCTTGGAAATTTTTATTTAATTTCATTTTTCATCTAGGAAAATATTTGCAAATCATTTCATTTAAATCATAACAAATGTTTCTTAATTCACAACTTGAAATTTTGATTGAGTTAAAAATATGTTATCTAGGATGTTAATTCTAAAACATTATATATTTAGTGAGTAGAATATATAGAAATCATCTAATCTTACTCAATATTAATTCCCGTAATCAACTAGTAATGGCCAGAATAACACCTGAAATCACCTTTTAAATTCCACAAATAGAACGAGTTCCCTCTTTGGGATTTAACACCAAGTATAAGAAGATTATCTCTATAAAATCTAGGTTATTTAAATTTGGGAAATTATATCCTTTATACTTTGAAAATTCTCAATCCGAGTAAATCAAAATTACTATAACCTCTATTAAGGCATTCCGATAGCCAGGGAGAGAGGGAAACTATTTTTTCCAACTCAAGCCTAGATACTATCCCTCTGTCACCTATAAGGCGGTCATGTTATCTGATCGACTCTAAATCATTTAACATAATCTACAAACTATTAGTCATTTATTTAACCATTACGTAAATCTTCAAATCACCTTTAAAATAATTTACTAATCATTTAAGAACTATTACAAAAGATATGGAAAAGAATGGTTGTTTTTAAAACTATATTTGAGAAGTTATGGAAAAGTGCTGTGAAAAAGTGCTACGGAAAATGCTTTTTAAGCTATATTGATCAAAACGACTTTTCTATAATTTGTAAATTTATCTTTATAACTCAAATCACTTTCAAAATATTTAAAGAATTTTAGAATTTATTTTATATTTTAAAACTAATTTAAATTATCATTTTCAAAGAAATCCTTTTATGGATTCCAAACTGCAAAACCGCGATTTTCCTAAAAACTTGTTTTACTCATATTTCAAAATTTGCTTATCGAAATCCCAATTTTATTTCCTTTTTTTTAAAATATGGATATATTTAAGTTTGGAAAATTCTTGTTGCAAAGAAATCCGACTCCAATTCCATCCTATAGAAGGATTTAACTATTTAGCGTGGAATCGCGAACTGCCGTTACGCGATGTGCCTATTTTTGACTCCAAATTCATTGTTTGTCAAAACTTCTCCAAATTGAAATTTGATGTTTATAAAAAATTTATAAACCATTTTCATAATTGAAACCAATATTTTCCATATTAAATCTCTTTTTCACTTCTAAATCATTTCATAATGTTATATTATTATAATATTCATTTTCGACCTTCTTATACTCTTGAAACCATTAAGAGGCTCAATAAACCCATACAAATATTATATCAATTCATTTTATATCAATTAGCCAATTTTATTATGATTTCATAATTTATTATGAAAAAATAATCAACCATATCAACATCCATATAATCAACCATATAATCAACAATGTTATCAAACATTCATATAAATCATTAAGAAATTAAATGGTCATATTATGAAACTTAAAAATAGTTATAGAGATTATTTATTATTTAATAAGCATTGCATACTCACTATTTTTTTCCACTCATGAAACTGTTCCGTAGTTTCACGAATCCATTCCGACAATACTTCCACCTCTTTTCCTTGCTTCGGAGCTCCCTGGCTTGTGTCCTTCTCTTTTGGTGCTCTCGGCCTCAACCTTGAATGAGTGGTGCTTGGACCTAGCTTGGATATAGGGGTGGCGTGAGTTATAAAGGGGGTAGGTAGGTGTTTGAACTAGCTTTTGAGGTCGAATGAAAACATATATATGTGTGTATATTTTTATTTTCTCATTGACATTATCTCTACATAATTTTCCTAAGGTTGAAGCCATTATGAAGGAGGAGGAAGAAGAGAATGGTGTGAATGAATGTGTAAATGTAGGTGGGTATTTATAACAAAATATTTGTCTAAAAATATCTAAATGTGTAATTACATTTCTACTCCTTGCTCGCACCTCCGGTCCCATCGTTTTACAAGTTAACCCCTCCTCTCCATGTGAGTCCATCACTTCATTCACTTCCTAGCATGTGCATTTTAATTTTAAATACTTAAAGAGTAAGTAAATGGAAAATATCTTAGATATTTTTAACTTGATGTACATATAAATTTATAAATGTGTTATGTATGTGTGTGTGTGTGTGTGTGTGTGTATTTATGTATTAGGGTGTGTGTTACTATATTATATATGTGCCAGTGACATACAAACAATGTTGCATTGACTTTGAGCAACTTTCTTTTGTCAAACCGTTGAAAATAGGAAAACCGATTACTAGTCATTTTCACATATAATTTAAACAACATATATATGTAAATAAAATTTTAAAATAAATTTATAATCATTTTTAATTAACAAAACTAATCTCATTTGAATTATAAAATCATATAAATCAGTATTAACAATTATTTACAAATATTGCTATTATACCGATAAAGCGATATCGATTTTCTCATATTTTTCAAATCAACATTTATATCTTTATAAAATTATTATAAATCATTCATTATCACTTTATAACTATTTAAAAGCATTATTAACATTTAAAATTAATTATTTGAATAATTATAATAATTATTAAATCATAAAATTTAAATCATAAATCAATTATTAAATATAAGCGCATCACTAATGAAGTCATAAATACTTTTAGAGATGTTTATCGATAAGTATATGTATCCAGCTCCATGTATGACAGTTTACGATTTTAGAGCTGTTTATCGATAAAATGATTTTCGTTCATTTTATCGTTATTTTTCCAAAGTATATATTTTTATAAATACTTATGCAATTATAATTTATTTTTTCAAAGCATCACAATCTATGCTTAAAAAAATCTTAAATTTGGATATTCCAGAAACAAATATAATTTACCAAAGTGATAAATTTGTGGATTGTTACTCATCATTTGTGAAAATGGTTTACTTAACTATATAAAACAATCATTAATTAAAATGACTAATAAAAGGTTAGAATCATTATTTAAAATGATTTAATTAAATTCAAATCTTGTAAATCAAACAGATTAAAGATTTCAAAACATCATTAACTAAAAATAAGAAATTAAAACCAAATATCATTACCTAAAATGATTAATTACTTTTAAATACTAGTAATTAAAAATGACTATTAATTTTAGATGCCATTAATTAAATTGATTATCGAACCTCCTATTTCAATAACACTAAAATAATAATTAACTAACTAATTAATTAAATCCTATCCCATTTAAACCAAAGATAAGCCAGATTTCAAATCAATTATTAAATTGGTTAATTAATTTTCAAAATCATTAATTGACTTAAATCATCATTAACCAAAATGATCAATGAATTTTAACATTCTATTTAGTGAAAACACAAGCTCAAGTTCAAAACTAACGGTAGGGTTTTGGGAATGAAAATTAATAAATGACGATATAGGGAAATCACCGTAACGACACTTAATAAGTTAAACGGAATATCATGTATTTCAACTAGGCATCAATATAACAACATAGGGATGTAAATAATAATTATTGTTGAGAAACCCCTCAAGGTATCTTTATAGATTATTCCCTACAAAACAATGGTTATGGACATAATATGTATGTATATGTATGTATGTATGTATGTATGTATGTATGTATATATATATGTGTGTGTATATATATATATATATATATATATATATATATATATAATCATATGGGTTCGTAACGGTCAAATTAATATGTAATCTATTTTCCAAAAAAAATTCAACCAAACAATCAATCAAGAAATTAAACTAACATCTAAGCAATCAATAATCGTTTATAACATCATAGATACGATATAGTAAAATTGAATGTGAGTTACACTCATATTGTTTTTCGTTTGGCCAAAACGTTCCGATTTTGGATTAAAGCCGAGCGGTCGTTCGATTTTAGCATAAATTATGATAGGCTTAAAACCTAACAAAACCAATTCCATAGTGAGGACAATGTCCATACGAGTGAATTGCAAAAGACGACGTTCGAATCCGACCTTGTACAAGAGAGTTATTCAATTTTTAGTTCATCGATTTAAATAAAGAATCTAATATACTCAATTAAAAAACAATTACAAAATTAATGTTAATCACCTTCATTAACTAACAAATCCATCCTACTAACCTTCATTCTTAGAAAACTGTGGATTCCAATTATGATTATCATCGCTACCCGACCTGCCACCTCCGCCAGGACACAACCTCGACCACTATGGTTCGATCGACACCCTCCTCTCCTCCTTCGATCAACCATAACCACCACGAGAATGCATAAAGTGCCGCGCATTCAACTCAAAAATTTCACCTCCTCGCCATATTGCAGCCCAATCACGTCGTCCTTCGCCACCTCAAGACGCATGACACTGATATTGGAGCCTTCAACAATCTCAGCCTTTTGCGGTTCAAATCGATAGTAACCGTTGAATTGGCCATGGATTTTAAAAAATGAAAAAGGCGAATTGCATTTTCTCTAAAACATATGGATTTAAATGGGAATGGAGGTATGGGTAGGATGTGCTTGGGTACGGCCATGGGTTTGGGCAAGACACGCTTGGCATGGTGAATATATATATTATTTAGTTTCAAAATGTTCATCTTTAAATGTCCGAAAATGTCGAACTCCAAACGATATGTTCCCCTAGAATTCTGTATGTTTTACCCTTATTCCAAATGCAATGGAACAATTATAGAGACCTAATTCAATCGTATATAAAAAGTAGCTTTTAAAATCCAATTAAAATATAAAATTTCAAAATTAGTTTCCATATGTTTCGATCTCGCATGACCAGACGATATGTCTGATCGCTATGAAATTCAATGGCGTGCTATATTTCGTTATTTCGGTTCTACTGAAACTAGTTTCGTTGAAATCTGAGACACTGCCCATAATGAAAATTTCATAGATTTAAATATCATTCTATATTTTTAATCCAATTATCAATATTTATCCGATCTATTCATATTTGTAAATAAATTTGCACACTGAATTCATTAAAATCAATTATAAAAGAACATTAGTTAAATGGAATGATTAAATCCATTTAATTAACATTTAATTTCCCAATTCAAATATTCAATCATTCTCTATATTTGAATTATAAGTTATTAATTTCTAAAATCCAATTACTTAAATATTTAGTACTAATTAAATATATAAAATCAACTGACTAAAATTTTGGGTTTTTACATTCCCTCCAAATGAAGTTCATCCTTGAAATTTCTTAGGAAAAAAAACGTTTCCAAATTTTTTATTTTAAATATATTAATTTAAAATGAGTTATTAAACCTATTTTCAAAACCAATTAGCTGGAATATAATTTAAATTTTCAAGTCTTTTAAATTTGCCCACTTATTCCAACTAATACCCCTTTCATTCATTCATCCCTAGTAATAACTCAAAAATCAAATTTTAGTTGTCAGAGTTTTTCTAAATTATCATCAATTTTCTAACTCTTAAATTTACATAAATTTTTTCCAACATCTCCTTTGCATGGCTCGATAGGAACAATTAAAATTGCCTCTATGAGCTTTAAACAGACCAAAGAAAACAAAAGCCAAGTGGCCTCCCATATTAGGGGCATAAAATCATTAACCAATTTAAATTTTATAGATTAATTACATACCTTTTTGCGTTTGATTTATAATTTAGCACATAATTTATTATCTCTATGCAGATGTAGGTGCATAAGAAGTCAAGTGTAAATTTCTTGCTTCTATGTACTTACACAATATAAAAGAGAATTAGATTGATAAAAGTAATGTGATGTAACTCTATATTCAAAAGCTAGTCTGATATAAACCTACATGCAACTAACAACTACATCTCAATCGTATGTGACAAAACACAGTTAATATATTATGATAGATGATATGCATCAAAAAAATTCAAATTAATAAATTTAGATCTAGATGCCTAAATTTTTTAATTAAAAACATTTATTTTCAAGTTTCTCAAACGGAAATTAAATCAGAGATCAACACTTAAAGTGACAAAGAGTGGATTCCTCCTAATAAAGTATGATGAAACTCTAGAACCAAAACAACATGAAGCGACCAATGGTATTTCGATTCCTCCAAAAACAACATCTAGAGTGAATAAACATCATTCCTTTCCCAAAATCTTCAAAAATCTCCTTTTCAAAATCGCCAGGATTTAGGTCCTAATAACAACAATTTAAAATACTTTTTCTATAGATTTAAACTTTATAAACAATGGTATATAAAATCACACAACCAATCAATTCAATCTAATCAAATCAGTCAAATCCGGTGAAGGATTAAACTAACATTAATAGCCAATCAAATTTCATAAGGGAAAACTTATCATTTAACATTGTTTTAAAATGTCAAATGACTAACACACAAATCTCAACTTAGGTTCAAAACTTTCTTGATTGTCCAAGAATATAGATAATTATCTAAACGTACCATTTTGCTCATTAGCCTTTGGTTATTACTCAAAAGACTATCTAATCTCACTCGGACAAATTGGAAAGTTACATTCAAATTCATTAGTTTCTTATCTATATGAATTTTCCTGAATTGCTTAATTTTTTAGTTAGTATTTTATTCAATATTAAAATTATTTATGAATTATTTAATTGACTCTCACCCAAGTTTAAAATAATTTTATAAAGTCATTTCTTTATAAAACATCAAATAATAACATATTTCTACTATATTTACTTGCATAATACTCTTCTATATCCTAAGAGCACATAAAAAATGTATTTTACTTTCTCAATTTAGGTAGAGATCAAATCAAAATTTGGGTCTTTTAAAAATGAATCAACCTCTCAACCTCTTAAGCTAAGAGTGTTTAAATGGAAGACATTTATGGGTTGACCCGATTAGAAAATAGTTTACACTACTCAGATGTCTGTAAATAAAAGTTATGGTTTTAATAAAACAATGTTTATCAAAACTTTCTTATCCAATTTAACTCAATTTCTCTATGTTAAATTATCTATATCTTATCTGAGGGAATAATCTTATTTATCAAAACAATCTCTTGTATATCCATTTTTTGGAAAGCAGTTCCCCTTTAACGGAACTCAAAAATTAGATGCCCAATTTTAATTTTGAAAAACTCAATTTTGAAAGCATGCTATATATATTTTGATATAAAATAATTTCAAATGATTTACGTATTAAAACCCACATTGGGTGCATTTAGATTTTGAACTCATTTCGATCGCCCAATGATAAAGAGAATAATTTACTAAGTACTCTACAATGTTCACCTAATCAAACATTTAATCGTCACATAGAAGATTATACAGATTACCACAAAAATAATTGAAATCATTTCCTCCTAATTATCCCAAAGAAACTGCATTCTGTTTAAAATTTTACTTCCATAAATATTTTTACTTTCAATTACTTCTAAAATACTACTATTTCATTTATCAAAATCTTTTAAATTATTTTCTAAAATTTCAGGATTTAGATTCAAAAATACATTTTGAACACCTTCTACAAACTAAATTTAATGTAAATTTTCCATTATATAAAAATCATTTCATATTATAATAATTCATCTTTATTATAAAAGAGTTATCTCGAATATTTATTCTCTAAACTCTTATCCCGTTATTTTGATTATATTAGCAACTCTTTATTAAAGTTTAATCCTTAACCCAAACATTATCAAAAGGTGAATTTATAACTTAACATATTCTCCAAATGCCTTACAGGCAAATTGTGAAAATTAATTCATAAAGGCTCATTTTGAAATCAAAGAGATAAATGCTCCAAAATAAAATATCATAATTTAACAACTATAAAAAAAATCAATGCTTCTAATTTAATTAAGTACAACCATACAAATAATAGTGATAATAAATAAATATTGTCACATTCAAACAAAACACTTTATAACTATATAATATTTTGAAAATTATCCCTTTATATTGATAAAATATAATCCTAGGACAAATATTTCGTTTGCCAATTTATACAAAATTCAATATCATGTTAGTTGGCCTTGTTCGAATGTCTATAAATATGACGACCCACATCCTCGAACCTTAGAGATTGATACAAATACATCCTCGGTATTCACGTGCCGCAAATTCAAGTGCCGAAGAGGCATATTATCAAGGGGTAAAACAAAATAAAGACAAAAGACAAAACAATAACATAATCTCACAATGTATTTAAAAAGTGGTAACCATAAAGGTGTACATATGATCAGTCTCAAAGTGAGATATCAGAGTTATGATAAGTACTAACGCAGCTGGGATAGTTATAACACCCTATCCCAATAGGTGGTTGTAGATACATAATATAAACACTGTAGAAAGTGGTGGTAATAACAAAAGAAATCCAAATTGCTTTATGCTTTAGACCTCATGTTCCATATGTTCTAGATACTCCAAAATGCTCAAAAGTGCTCATAATTAGCAACTACTAGACTGCACGGGGAAATTTAAGGCACCTAGAGTTTAAGGGAAAAGGAAAATAGATGTCGGATTAGTCATGTAACTAGTTGACGCAGCGGATAATTCAAAACAAACTTCAATCGATGGAATGTAGCAATCGGTGAGTTGAGAATACTGCAAGGCCCAAATCCGT
The DNA here is from genome assembly GCA_030765085.1 of Allium cepa. Taxonomy (NCBI): domain Eukaryota; kingdom Viridiplantae; phylum Streptophyta; class Magnoliopsida; order Asparagales; family Amaryllidaceae; genus Allium; species Allium cepa. Next base: position 868,281,004 of record CM060937.1, on the reverse strand, counting down.
TGATCCAAAGATACCGGATTCTAGCTATCTTCGTCTCGTTGATCGCGCACGATGCCGAGAAAGAAGATCTACGATTCTTCGTACGTTGATCTAGCGCACTAGATACCGTGAATCGGCTTCTACGATCGTTGAATCGAGCGCACTCGATTAACCGAAAGAGGAGATAGGAGATCACACTCAACTACCAATTTGTATGAAAGCACAAAGCTAACAAAAGGGAATTTTATTCAAAAATGTTCAACCCCTAAATGTACAACACACACCCCTATTTATAGTGTTTACAACCAAGCCCTAAGTCATACATGGTCTACGACTCAATATAAGTCGCGCCTACCCAATGCACACGGATCACACTTACAACACAATGCCGACTCAATGACTCACGACTCATCATAAGTCGTTACCGACTCAGCAACACAACAGACCGAAGTACATCACACGACTCAAGAGCAAACGACTCAAAAACAACGACTTACGACTCAAGGCTTCACCGACTCATGGTCTTCACCGACTCATAGCTTCCCTGCGGCACATCCCTTCAAGCGAGTCATCTCCGAACGACTCATCTACTTCCACTTCTCTGCTCTTGTTAACTCGTACACGACTTATGGATGAGTCGTTGAGACGTGTATGACTTATCACCAGAAGCGGTGTCTCATTAGGTCGGTCCACATCTTCCTTCGTAGGTCGTTGCCGACCTAGACCTTCTTTGTTGAGTCGGAAACGACTCAAAGCCGCTTCATTAGCTTGCAACTTCCCTTCTCGTGACTCCTTAGGTCGTGGACGACTCAAATCTACTCTCCTACGACTCATGCTGCCTTCACTAAGTCGTGTACGACTCATCACACTACACCACAAACTCATGTTTTCAGGAATTAAAGATTGCTCAACTTCTTCTCTGGCCTTAGCTGCATCATCCTCCCCTGGTTGAGAAAAATTCGTCCTCGAATTTGTACATTCTTCTTCATCTGATTGTTTACCTCCGTAATATGGAACAAGATGTTTAACATTGAACACGTCAGACGTGTAAACATATTCCGGCAGTTTCAACTTATAAGCATTTTCATTGATTTTCTTCACAATTTCAATTGGACCAATTTTCCGCGCCTTCAATTTATTGTATGTTCCTACCGGAAAACGGTCTTTTGTCAACACTGCATAAACCAAATCGCCTTCGTTAAATTCAACATTTCGTCGTTTCAAATCTGCAGATTTCTTATATTTCTCATTCAATTTCTCCAATCGTTCCTGAACGATTCTATGACATTCCGTCAATCCTTCAACAAAATCAACAGCCCGTTTAACTGTTCCCTTCGATTGTGGTACCACCGCTAAATCCAACGGTCCCCTGGGTAAATTTGAATATACAATCTGAAATGGACTGAATCCCATGCTACGATTCACTGCATGATTATGTGCAAACTCGGCTTGGCATAACTTCATGTCCCAGCTTTTCAAATTATCCTGTACAAGACATCGCAACAAATTTCCCAATGACCTGTTTACAACTTCTGTTTGTCCATCAGTTTGCGGATGATAAGCACTACTAAATTTCAGCTTCGTTCCCACCATCTTCCACAAACTCAACCAAAAGTGACTCAGAAAACGAGTATCCCGATCAGAAACAATAGATTCTGGTAAACCATGCAATCGATACACCTCCTTAAAGAATAATTGTGCCACTCGAACTGCATCCGTTGTCTTCTTGCAGGTAATAAAATGTGCCATTTTAGAAAATCTGTCAACTACTACATATATAGAATCATTACCACGCTGCGTTCTCGGCAACCCTAAGACAAAGTCCATACTCACATCAACCCATGGTCTAGCTGGTACTGGTAATGGCATATACAATCCAGCATTGGTCGCAGTTCCTTTCGAAACTTGACAAATATGACAGCGCTCTACAAACCTGCCCACTTCTTTCGTCATCGACGGCCAAAAGTAAGTCTGTGAAATCAGTTGCAAAGTACGATCACGGCCCACATGCCCTTCTTCGTGTAACTCCTTCACAATCTTCATTCTCAGACTACAATCCGGAATACATAAGCGATTTCCTTTAAACAGAAAACCATCCACCAATACGAATTCATCAGTATTTCCTTCCTTAACTTTCTCGACAAACTTTGCAAAGTAAGGATCCTCTTCCATCAGTTCTGGCAATAATTCAAAACCTGTCACCTCCACTTTCATTGTCGTCAACAGATGATTCCTTCTACTCAATGCATCAGCTACTCGATTCGACACCCCAGATTTGTGCTTGACAACAAAAGTAAATTGCTGCAAATAGGCAATCCATGATGCATGTCTCGCAGAAATCTTGTCTTGTCCCTGTAAATGCTTCAACGCCTCATGATCAGTATATAAAACAAATTCCTTCTGAAATAGATAATGCCTCCAGTGTTTAACAGCTTGTACAACCGCATAGAATTCAACGTCATACGTACTGTATCTCATCTTTGCCCCTGACAACTTCTCACTGAAATAAGCAACTGGCTTCCCATTCTGACTCAGAACTCCTCCAATTCCAACCTTCGAAGCATCAGTGTGTAATTCAAACAACAACTGAAAATTCGGTAGAACAAGAATCGGTGCTGATGTCAACAATGTCTTAATCTCCTCAAAAGCTACTCCCGCTTCCTCTGACCAAGAAAATTGTTTCCCCTTCATGCAATCAGTCACTGGAGCCATCACGCTACTGAAGTGTGGAATGAACCTTCGGTAGAATGATGCTAGCCCATGGAAACTTCTTACTTCTGTAATTGTCCTCGGCTGTGGCCAATTCCTGACTGCTCCCACTTTATTCTGGTCAACTTGAATACCTTCTCCTGAAACAATATAACCCAGGAATAAAACACGCCTTGTCATAAACACACATTTCTTTGTAGCAGCATAAAACTGTTCTTCACGAAGAATAATCAACACTTCCCTTAAATGTAGAACATGCTCCTCCATACTCCTGCTATATATCAGAATATCGTCAAAATAGACCACCACAAACTTCCCGATGAATGGTCTGAAGATTTGGTTCATCACTCGCATGAATGTACTCGGTGCATTTGACAAACCAAATGGCATAACCAACCATTCGTACAACCCCTCTCTCGTTTTGAAAGCTGTCTTCCATTCATCTCCGGGTCTGATCCGAATTTGGTGATAACCACTTTTCAAGTCAATCTTTGAAAAGATAGTTGCCCCACTCAACTGATCTAGCAAATCATCCAACCTTGGCATAGGAAATCTGTAACGAACAGTAATCTTGTTCAAAGCTCTACTATCGATACACATTCTCCATGTTCCATCCTTCTTCGGCACCAACAAGGCTGGTACTGCACAAGGACTCAAGCTTTCCTGAACACGTCCCTGCTCAAGTAACTCTTCCACCTGCCTTCGTAATTCCTCATGTTCCTTCGGACTCATTCGGTAATGTGGTCGATGTGGTAACACTGCTCCTGGAACAAGATCAATTTGATGTTGAATGTCTCTCAATGGTGGTAACTCCCTAGGCAACTCCTCTGGAAATACATCTTCAAACTCTTTCAAAACTGGCTTTGCTTCTTCAGGAATTTCAACCTCTTCACTGCACTCTCGCCCAATCAATAAAAATACTTCAGGTTCCTCTTCAACTTCTTTCACAAACTCCTTCAAAGACAATAAAGTTTTCAACTCTTCAATCTCCTCTAGCTTGCTCTCCTTCTGCTGTTGCTTCTTGGGAACCAAAGTGATTTTAGTACCCTCGAACATGAAACTATAGCTATTGGCCCGACCATCATGCTGAACTGCTCTATCAAACTGCCACGGTCTGCCCAACAACAGATGACACACGTCCATGTCCACTACATCACACCAAATTTCATCTTTGTACTTCTTCCCAATAGAAAAATTAACACAAGCCCTTCGACACACCTTCACTTCACCTCCCTTTCTCAACCAAGCCAACTTGTATGGTTTCGGATGTTTCTCAGTCTTCAATAATAACTTCCTTACAGCCTCTGTGGAAATAATGTTATCACAACTTCCAGCATCAATGACAAACTTGCAAACTTTTCCCAGAATAGTACACGTCGACTGAAATATGTTACTCCTCAACCAACTACAGTCCTCCTCTTGCTTTGGTGTCAAACAACTTCTTCTCAGCATAAGATTACAACCTTCATCTCCAAACAATTCTTCTTCCTCCACAACATAAGGTGCATTTGAATACTCTGCCTCCTCACCATCATCCTCCTCCACTTCTGCAACCATTGCTCTCTTCTTTAGCTTCGGACATTCATTGCTTTTATGACCCAACTCCTGACAATTATAACATTTGAAACCACTGCTAACTTTCGCCTTCTCAGCCTCTTTCACCACTGACTTACTGACAGGTTTAGGAACATTAGAACTTCCAACAACACCCCTCACTTGATTATTGGAATTAGTAAACACACCACCTCCACGCCTTCCCTGCTTTTCCCAAGCCAACGCTTTCTGATGTGCCTCTGCCACTGATCTAGGATCAAACATATTAACCATATCCTGGATCTGCATTCTCAATCCCCCAATGAATCTAGCAGTTAGCTGTTCTTCCGTTTCCATAATATCATTCCTGGCAATGAGTTGGTAAAATTCATCAGCATAATCGCTAACAGACTTCGTCCCTTGCCTCAGATTCTGCAACCTTTGATACATAAGTGATTGATAGTTATAAGGTAAGAAAGTAGATCTCATCAACTTCTTCATCTTATCCCACGAATCTATCTTTGACTTCCCCATTCTCTCCCTGGTAAGTTTAGTTTGCTGTCACCACGCCAAAGCTCTTCCCCTCAACCTAGTAGCAACTAACTTTACTCTCCTATGCTCAGGAACCTCCTTGAAATCAAAGATCTCTTCAACATTTGATACCAATCAAGAAATTCTTCTGCTACCATCCCTCCTTTAAATTCTGGAATTTCCATCTTCATACCCGATTCCCATCGACGATCATCTTCAGCATCCCGATAAGAATTTCGAACTTGGTCTCGATCTCGATAATGAATACTAGCTCTATCACCCTCTTCATCAAAATCAAAAGTACGCCTACATCGATCTCGACCATTATCATCTCTTCGTTCATGCATGCTTCTTTGACTATGTCTCTCTTCCTCTCTATATGCTTCATTGTCAAATTCACGTCGACTTCTTCTCTCTTCATGTGCATAGTCATGATGATCTCTTCGTGATGAAATTGATGTTTCTCTTCTATCTCTACAAGAATGTGGTGATACCCTCCTCGCTTCCGTAACCGATGGCGAAACTCGGTTTCCTCCATGGTTCGAGTTTGGTGATCTCCTCCGTTGATTCAAATCATTCATCAATTTCTCCAACTTCCCAATGCCTTCATCAAATTTCTCATTAATACGTTGTTCCATAAGCTCAGCTTCTTCTCTACGATACAAAGCTTCAACGTTTTGATGACGATTGGCTCTCCTTGGTGGCATGATTGAAAAACTTCACAAACACTTCAACAATTTGAACACAAGACTTCAAAGCTTTAACAAAACAACAAGTCACAGCTTCCCTTGACTCGGCTTGCTCTAGCTCGGCAATAAGGAACGACTCAGAGTAAGGTCAGCTCCTACTCAAGCACAAGGTACGGCTCAAACCCTTTACAAGGCTCGGCTACTTCCCATAAGTATACACGGCCTTCAATTTCAAACACCTTCAACACTTTGATCCGAAATGGAATGGATCGAAAGTTCTCCCTCTTGTTGCAACTTCAATATGAACACGATGAACACAACTTCAAAAATTGGCTCCAAGAATCAACTTAGCTATGATTGGCTAAGTATGGCTCTGATACCAAAAACTGACGCAGCGGATAATTCAAAACAAACTTCAATCGATGGAATGTAGCAATCGGTGAGTTGAGAATACTGCAAGGCCCAAATCCGTTGATCCAAAGATACCGGATTCTAGCTATCTTCGTCTCGTTGATCGCGCACGATGCCGAGAAAGAAGATCTACGATTCTTCGTACGTTGATCTAGCGCACTAGATACCGTGAATCGGCTTCTACGATCGTTGAATCGAGCGCACTCGATTAACCGAAAGAGGAGATAGGAGATCACACTCAACTACCAATTTGTATGAAAGCACAAAGCTAACAAAAGAGAATTTTATTCAAAAATGTTCAACCCCTAAATGTACAACACACACCCCTATTTATAGTGTTTACAACCAAGCCCTAAGTCATACACGGTCTACGACTCAATATAAGTCGCGCCTACCTAATGCACACGGATCACACTTACAACACAATGCCGACTCAATGACTCACGACTCATCATAAGTCGTTACCGACTCAGCAACACAACAGACCGAAGTACATCACACGACTCAAGAGCAAACGACTCAAAAACAACGACTTACGACTCAAGGCTTCACCGACTCATGGTCTTCACCGACTCATAGCTTCCCTGCGGCACATCCCTTCAAGCGAGTCATCTCCGAACGACTCATCTACTTCCACTTCTCTGCTCTTGTTAACTCGTACACGACTTATGGATGAATCGTTGAGACGTGTATGACTTATCACCAGAAGCGGTGTCTCATTAGGTCGGTCCACATCTTCCTTCGTAGGTCGTTGCCGACCTAGACCTTCTTTGTTGAGTCGGAAACGACTCAAAGCCACTTCATTAGCTTGCAACGTCCCTTCTCGTGACTCCTTAGGTCGTGGACGACTCAAATCTACTCTCCTACGACTCATGCTGCCTTCACTAAGTCGTGTACGACTCATCACACTACACCACAAACTCATGTTTTCAGGAATTAAAGATTGCACAACTTCTTCTCTGGCCTTAGCTGCATCACTAGTATAGGAAACTCAAAATGTGCATTTTAAAACAAAAGGTATCTCGTAAGACCATGCCACGCCGCACATAAACATGGATAGAGCCGAATATCACATTACTTTGGTCGTAACTGACCTATCCGGGATCCCATAGCATACACCACATACTTGACATAGGGAGAGAAATCTAGAAAGGTGATGACCATATCCTACTGGTTGCGAACCACATAGCCTTGTGGCATAATCTGTTTAGGCCATTACTAGGTGATGAGGCTTGAGAGAGGCTTACCTTTCACGTAGCACATTCCGCTTTGAATGCCACATTGCCAACCCATAGTCACACAGCTGATTTCTATAACGTATAAATTTTGAGCTCATACTCTGAAGAAAGGGTGTTAAGCAAAGATAAATTGTCTTCTCCACAACCAAACAGATGATATGTTCATAGAGATAAATTTATCTAACTAGAAATGCAATGTCTGACATTTATCCATACAAGTTGCCCAGAAATAGGACAAACGATGTCACTCTCCTACTATCGAGAGTTACCCCTAGGATTAGTAGTGAGAAGTCCTTGCATCAAAGATCTTAAATGATGAACTACTGATACATAATATGATATGGGAAATTAGCCCCGAGGGTAAGTGACAAGCAGCCCTGCATTCCATCTTCAAAATCATATCCATGTCTTCACATCGAATACGTAAATTGGTTCGAAGTAGTTTTTGGATAGGAATCATCCAAATCTAACACCGGTTCGTTAGAACTAATCATCGATAAAAGAGGTCAAGTAAATAAGTGAATATTATTTGATTAATTCATTCTTTTTATTGAAATTATCTTTTAGAGATATAAAATTTTAAAATGTTTCTTTCCAGTATATACGAAATCATTAAACCTATCTTATCATATAATTTGATTTTCATAAAACCATTTTAAACTTGGAACAATTCAAAATCATTTCCTTTTTCACTTAAGGAAATAGTTACTAATTATTTCATTTAAGTCTTATTATAAATTTCTTAATGCAAAACTCAAATTTTTATTGAGTTAAAACCATGTTATATAGGATGTTAATCCAAAACCAATAAATATAAAGTGAGCGTACTCTATAGAAATTATCTAATTCTACTCTATATCAATTCCTGTATTCAACAAATACTATGGGTAGAATAACGGTAAACTCACCTTTCAAATTCCACGAATAATACGAGTTCTCTCTTTGGGCTTTAACATCAAGTACAAGAAGATATCTCCATAAAATCCAAGTTATTTATATTTGGGAAAATCATATCTTTTCTATTTTGAAATTTTTTTATCCCAGTGTATCTGACTCTACTCAATATCAATTCATATATTCAACAAATACTAAGGGTGGAACAATGGTGAAATCACCTTTCAAATTCCACGAATAATACGAGTTCTCTCTTTAGGCTTTAACATCGAGTACATAACAAGTTATTTATATTTGGCAAAACCATATCTTTTCTATTTTGGAAAATTTTGATTCGAGTACACCAAATTAACTATCCCACCCGTCAAGCCTATCCAGATAGTCAAGGAGAGCAGGAAACCGGTTTTCGAAACTTAAGCCTAGACATTATCACTTTGACACCCATAAGGTAATCAATTTATTTGATCAACTCTAAATCATTTAACATTTACCCATTCCATAAATCTTTCAAACATCTTTAAAATACTTTCTAAATCAGTTGGAACTATTTTCAAAAATATTTGGAAAAGAACGATATCGTCTAAAACTATATTTCAAAAGTAATGGAAAAATGCTGGAAAAAGTGCTACGGCAAGTGCTTTTTTAAGCTATATTGATCAAAAATTACTTTTTATCATTTGGAAATTTATTTTTATAACTCAAATCAATTTAAAAAAAATTTGTAAGATTTTTAGAATTTATTTATATTTTTAAACAATTTTAATATATCATGTTTAAAGAAATCGTGTTATGGATTCCAAACTGCAAAACCTCGATTTTTCCAAAAACTTCTTTTGCTCATAATTCAAAATCTACTTATCGAAATCTCTATTTTCTTTCTTTGTTTGAAAACGATGGACATAATAGTGTAGAAAATTCTTATCTCGAAGAATTCCAAGCTATATTCCATACTTTATACTCATTTGACATTTAGGGCTTGAAATCGCGAACTGCCATTATGGAACGCGCCTAATTTTGACTAAATTTTCGATTACCACTCAAACTTCACCAAAACACTTTTATATGTTTATAAAACATTTCAAATTCCTTTTTAAACCTTTTAAAGAGTTTTAAAATTCCATATGCACAAATTTGTTCAATAAAGAAAAGTGATTTCCTTTATGCTTATCGACATGTATTTCCATGACTTGCATATATATTCAAAATTTATATTAAACAACCATCATCAAAAATCATAATCCAACAAATATCACGTCCAGTAGCATATTATATTAGAGTTTAGGAGTTTCTCACCTTGGGTTAAATGTTTAACTAAAAATATGTTATAGCTCCGCTATTTGGATTTTAAAACTCGCGGTCACTTGGTGTCTTGACATTGAAGGGCTTGGCCTTAACTACAAGGCTCGGGCATAGGGTTGGAGAAGAGGTGGACTCTCCCTTTTGATGGAAGAAGAGAGGCCATGGAGAGTAGAGAGGAAAAGTGGAGTTTTAGAATAGTTTTGAGTTTCTTAATTGTATACATGTTATAATTAAATTTCTTTTGAGAAATATTTTGGAATTATTTTGTCAACGTGAGAAGCCATGTAAGAGAAGAGTAAAGCTTAGAAAATGAGGAAGAAAGCATGTGAAAATGAAGAGGGGAAATGGGCATTTACATGTAAAGGAGAGGACTTAATGTATCATGATATTTGTATCATCTTTCACACCAACTTTGCCACTCCTCCTTCCATCACATGGGTGAAAAGACCCCCCTCCAATGTGCTCTTATGATGGTTTGTCCTTGGTGGACTTTTGAGAAGGATCAAGGAGTAAGAAATTTGCAAATATCTTGGATATTTTTATCATATTTATGTATAAATGTATATATGTTATATGTATGTATATATATGTTCATGTATATGTGTGTGGATGCATCTGTATGTTATATATGTGTACATGATATATGCATAAAGTTGCAACGACTTTCGAACAACTTCCATTCGTTACATTGCTGAAAATCGGGAAATCGATCTCCAGTCATATTTTCACATATAATTTAAATTACATATATATGAAAAATAATAGAAAATAATTTTATAATCATTTTTAATTAATAAAAATGATCTCATTTGAATTATAAAATCATATAAATCAATATTAACTATTATTTACGAAAATTGCTACTATACCAATAAAGTGAAACGAATTCTTTTTTCTGCCTTTTTTTTCTTTTCTTATGATTTCAAATAAAGTATATATATTTATAAAAGTAATGATAAATTATTACCTTATAGCTATTTGAAACGAGTTATCAAAATTATTAAAGCAATTATTAATCTTTTTAATCTCCAATAAATTTATTAAGGTGATATCTTTGTGGGTCATTACGGACTTCCCTCCTCAAATGAATTTCATCCTCGAAATTAAGGATTAAAAGAAGATAACAAGAATATATATATAATGAAGTGATATATATGTATAAGATATAGCAAGTGACATCACCACAAGCCGGTGAGTACACTATACAACATACTACTATGTATCCATTCTAAACTCAGTATATGCTTTATGCATTCTCCCTTATATCTCCCATGTATAGTCTGCTATGTCACCGCTCTGTTGGACTTTAACTAATCAAGCAATTTTCCTCCTTAATCACTTCTCATCGCGATCCACAATTTTCATAGGTTGTCTGATAACGGCCAAATTAGGCTCGACTTCCAAATCCCCTTAGGCGGCTGTTTCTATAATCTGCTCTGGATCATGCACATATTTTCGTATTGTGAACACTTGAGAATCTTTTGGGCTATTCTACACGAGAGGCCAATCGTCCAATTTGTTTGTGAATGGGAAAAGGTCCAATATATCGAAGGGCTAATTTTCCAATTCTCCCAAATCTCACCACTCCTCTCATTGGGGAAACCTTTAGGAATACATAATCTCCTACTTAGAATTTCAAATTTCTACAACTCTTGTCTGCATAACTCTTTTGCCTATTCTAGGCTTCTCTCATCTTTTTCCAGATTAGGTCAACCTTTTTCGAAACTTTTCTAATAATGACAGGGCCTAGTATCAACCAATCTCCAGTCTTAATCCAACATAATGGGTATCTACATGGACGAAAGCTTTGTATGGGGCCATGCTGATACTTGCTTGAGAACTATTATGGTAAGAGAATTCTATCAGATGATGGTAGCTTTTCCACGAACCTCCAAAATCTAAGATGCAATCTCTTAGAAGATCCTCCAACACCCAAATTACCCTTTCTATTTGTCCGTTGGCCTGGGGGTGATATGTTGCAGTGTGTTTAGCTTTGTTCCCAAAGCTATCTGCAATGCCTCCTAAAAGTTACCAGTAAAGATAGGGTCTCGATCACTGATTATGCTGCTTGAGACACCATGTAATCGAAATATTTCTCTCATGTATATTTTCGCAAGCCAAGTAGTAATTCGTGTTGACTTTACATGGATGAAGTGCACGCTTTGGGTTAGTCGATCTATGAAGACCCAAATGCCTTCATTGCTTTTTCTTGATCGAGGCAAACAATCGATGAAATCCATCGACATTTGGTCCCATTTCCAAGTTGGAATTTCAAGAGGTTGGAGTGGTCCCGTAGTCTTTTGTCGATCACTCTTTATTTGTTGACAATCCGCGCACCTGCTAACATGGATGGAGATATCCCTCTTCATAGTCTTCCACCAAAATGTCTTTTTTACATCCTTGTACATTTTGTTGACGCCTGGGTGGATATTAAGTTTAAATTGATGGCATTTTGTAAATACTTCTTCCCTTAAGTATTCAACCTCTAGGACACAAATTCTCCCCTTTAACAGTAATATCCCACAGTTGTCAATTTCAAAGCTTGAATTCTACCCTTTGCACACTCTTTTAAAATCCTCCTTAGCCATTGATATTCATTTTTCTTGTTGGCAAATTTCTATAGAATGGTCAGGGTAACTACAAGGTAAGCTATAATGGCAGGCTTACTACTCGATGCACATGCTACAACGTTGGCCTTCCCTATTGTATATCAGATATCAAGATCGTATAAAGCGAGAAATTCGAACCAACATTGTTGAGTCATACTTAAGTTCTAATGAGTGAAAAGATAATTTAAAGATTTGTGGTCTATGAAGAGCTCAAACTTTTCACCTATTTAAAGAAGGAATATTATTTACTAGGGTCAATTAAAGTTTATTTAAAATAAACTATAATAAATTCTACCCCACTAGATAATTTCTTCACATTTTTAATGCAAACACAATGGCTAATAATTCCAAGTCGGGTGTTGCATAATTTCTCTCATGGATCTTCAGTTGTCTACTTGCATAAGAAATTACCATCCCATGATACATTAAAACAGCACCTACTCCTTCCCTACATGCATTTGTATATACAGTAAATCCACCGTTTTAATCTGCTACTGCTAATATAGGAGTAGTGGTTAATATTTTCTTAAGCTCTTGAAAAGCTTCTTAACTTTTTGTGTCTACTCAAACTTCACATATTTCATGGTCTGCTTTAAGTGAGAGGAAATCTTGGAGAAGTGTTGAATAAATCTCGATAGTACCGTGCTATTCCCAAGAAACTGTAAACATACTTGGAAGTTTGGAGTTGTTCTAGTCTAGAATAGTCGTAATCTTTGTTGGGTCAACTGCAATTACCTCTCCTAACACCATATATCCAGGGAATCTTACTTCTTTTGCCCAAAAGCGCTATTTTAAGAATTTAACTTTCTTCACATTTCTCATCGGTATTTCTAATGTGTTTTCAAGACGCAGTTCAAGTTCTTCCTCGTTCTTCGAATATATTAAAATGTCATCGACAAAGACTAATATGAATTTATTGAGTACTTTTCTAAATGCCTATTCATAAGTTAAGGAAGTAGGTAGGAGCATTTGTTAGCCCAAAGGGCATAACCAGCCATTTATAGTCGTCATTAGAGCTTCCAAATGCGGTTAAAGGAATGCAATCTTATACTATCCTTAGCTTATGGAATCCAATGGCTAAGTCCATTTTTGAGAATACCTATGCTCATGTAATTGGTCAAACATACCATCTATGCGGGTAAGATGATACTTGTTTTTTATTTTTCATTTTTATAATCTTTATAGTCCATACACAACCTTAACAAGCCATCTAACTTTGCAACAAAGACCACTGCTGCCTCCCTCCCACTTGAGCGACCAGGTCTTATCAATCCCATCTTCAAAAGCTCATCAGTTTCTTTTCTAAATTCTTCCTTCTCTTTAGGAGCCATCATTCGAATTAGGAGAACAATTGGACTTGTGTTGGTAAGTAAATCTATTCGAAATTAAATTTCTTGGTGGGGTGTTAGTCTTTTTACTTCATTGAAAACATCGAAAAATTCTCTTACTGTGAGTACTTTTCTAGATGTTTTTGGAATAAGTTAAGTGCAAATATGTAATTCTTCTTTACTGGACTAGGGTTCTTGCATTACATCATCGAAAGTTCCACCCCTTCTATTTTGTAATAGTATTGTATTTTTATTACAATAAAGAATAGCTTTATATTTGGACAGCCAATCGATATGAAGTAAAATTTCAAATTCATCAAAGTTAAGGACTAATGGATTGAATGGAAAAATCTAGGATATGTAAGTAATTTGGATTCCATCACAAATCATAAAGCAATTAGCCGTTTTGCCTATTGGGTTAGGGATATATGGTAGTATCTAATATTTTTTCTTTAGGTTTAAATCTATCAACTGGTTTCTTAGAAATAAAGCTGCAGGAAGCCCCGATATCAAACAATACTCTAACCAATATGTTATTAATACCAATTTAACCTTCCATTACTCCCTTTCCCTTTTTCATCTGTTGAGGTTGAAGGTTTGTCTTTAATAGCAAACACTCTCGCTTGCTCTCCTTTCTTTATTAAAGGACATTCTGTTATCATGTGTCCTAGCTTATATCAGTTGTAGCAGGTTCTCCTTTGTCTCTTAGGATTTTTGATGTAACCCAAGCTAGAAGGATGAGTCGTATACGAGATAAGGGCAAGTATTTAAGTCGTTCACGACTTAGGAGGGTAGAATTAAGTCGATTCCGACTTAAGGAATCACGTGGGAAAGGAATACGAGTTAATGAAGAGGATTTAAGTCGTTTGCGACTTAATAAAGCTCAGGGAATGAATCGTACACAAGTTAAGGGAGCTTGGGGTTTAAGCCTTAAGTCGTTCACGAGTCAACCAGGGAAGGCGCGACCTAAGGAAGGACTTTTGGGTCGCCCACGACTCAATGAGATACAGGAAGAGAAGCTGCGAGCTAACAAGGAGATGAGTCGTTCGGAGTTAAGTTGTCTGGGAAGATAAGTCGCTCTAGTTTAGGTCGTTGGACCTTGGGTGGTGATGCATATGAGATGAGTCGCTTGATCCAGGGTTAAGTCGTGACTATGTTAAGTCGTATCGTTTAAGTCGTTGTGTCTTGAGTCCCTATGATGTACAGAGTGTTGTAATTTGTTAGATCGTTAACGACTTAAGTCATAAGTCGTAGGTCGCGAGTCAGTCTTGTTTATACTATGTCATGAGTCGTGTAACCTGTGTGGTTTGTTGAGTCGTATCTCTTGAGTCGTCTGCACATGTTTGTGTTAGGTCGTTGCTGACATATATCGAGTCGCATGATGATTGAGTCGCTGCCAACCTATGAGTCGTGGGTAGTGTGTACGTTGAGTCGCTAACGACTTATGATGAGTCGCAAGTCATGAGTCGGCAACGACTTATGGAGCCGGTTGTAAAAGGGCTATAAATAGGGGGTGAGTTGTACATTTTTGGGGGTTGATTTTTGAATAAAATTTCTTGTCGATTGCTGTGTGCTTTCATATTAAATTGGTAGTTGAGTGTAATCTCCTATCTCCACTTTTGGTTATTCGAGTGCGCTCAAATCAACGATTGTTGAAGCCGATTCGCGGAATCAAGTGCGCTTGATCAACGCTTGAAGAATTGAAGATCTTCTTTCACGGTATCGTGCGCGATCAACGTGTTAGAGATAGCTAGAATTCGGTATCTTCGGATCAACGAATTTGGGCATTTTGGTATTCATCAATCCACCGATTGCTACTTTCACCGATTGAAGTTTATTTTTGATTAATCCGCTGCGTCAGTTTTTTGGTATTAGAGCTAGACTTAGCCAATCATAGCTAAGCCGAGACTTGGAGCCAATTTTTGAAGTTGAAGTTTGAAGTTGTTGTTCATCGTGTTCATTTTGAAGTTGCGACAAGTTTGAAGATTTTGATCCATTTCATTTTGGATCTAAAGTTGGAAAAAGTGTTTGTATTTTGGCCGTGAGATTTTTGCGCGCCAAAGTTGAAGGAGAAGTGTTGAGGCCGAGCTAGTAATTAGAGCCGTGCCTTGTTATTCGAATTGAAGGGTTGGAGTAGGTGGCCGAACCAAGTGGAGTGTTAAGCCGACCTATCCTTGAGTCATTGCTTATTGCCGAGCCGAGTCAAGTGATAGTTGAGCCGAGTTAAGGTTGAGGCCGTGACTTGTTGGTTTTGAAGTATTTGTTGAAGTTTTTGAGAAGTTTTCAGTCATGCCGCCAAGAAGAGCTAATCATCATCAAAATATTGAAGCGTTGTATCGAAGAGAAGAAGCCGAGCTTATGGAGCAACGTATTAATGAGAAATTTGATGAAGGCATTGGAAAGTTAGAGAAGTTGATGAATGATTTGAATCAATCTCAAAGGAGGAGATCACCAAACTCGAACCATGGAGGAAACCGAGTTTCGCCATCGGTTACGGAAGCGAGGAGGGTATCACCGCATTCTTTTAGAGATAGAAGAGAAACATCAATTTCATCAAGGAGAGATCATCATGACTATGGACATGAAGAGAGAAGAAGTCAACGTGAATTTGAGAATGAGGCATATAGAGATGAAGAGAGACAAAGTCGAAGAAGCATGCATGAACGAAGGGATGATAATGGTCGAGATCGATGTAGGCATACTTTTGATTTTGATGAAGAGGGTGATAGAGCTAGCACTCATTATCGAGATCGAGACCAAGTTCGAAATTCTTGTCGAAATGTTGAAGATGATAGTCTATGGGAATCAGTTATGAAGATGGAAATTCCTGAATTTAAGGGTGAAATGGTAGCAGAAGAATTTCTTGATTGGTTGTCTAATGTTGAAGAGATCTTTGATTTCAAGGAGGTTCAGGAGAATCGTCGAGTGAAGTTGGTTGCTACTAGGTTGAGGGGGAGAGCTTTGGCGTGGTGGCAGCAAACTAAACTTACAAGGGAGAGAATGGGAAAGTCAAAGATTGAATCATGGGAGAAGATGAAGAAGTTGATGCGAGCTACATTTTTGCCTTACAACTACCAATCACTTATGTACCAGAGGTTGCAGAATCTGAGGCAAGGGACGAAGTCTGTTAGTGATTATGCTGATGAATTTTACCAACTCATTGCTAGGAATGATATTATGGAAACGGAAGAATAGCTAACAGCTAGATTCATTGGGGGATTGACAATGCAGATCCAGGATATGGTTAATATGTTCGATCCGAGATTTGTTGCAGAGGCACATCAGAAAGCGTTGGCTTGAGAGAAGCAAGGAAGGCGTGGAGGTGGTGTGTTTACTAATTCCAATAATCAAGCGAAGGGTGTTAGTGGAAGTCCTAATGTTGCTAAACCTGTTACAAAACCAGTGGTGAAGGAGGCTGAGAAGGCGAAGGTTAGCAGTGGTTTCAAATGTTATAATTGTCAGGAGTTGGGTCACAAAAGCAATGAATGTCCGAAGCCGAAGAAGAGAGCAATGGTTGCTGAGATTGAGGATGATGGTGAGGAGGCAGAATGTTCAAATGCACCTTATGTTGAGGAGGAAGACTTATTTTCTGGGGATGAAGGTTGTAATTTGATGATGAGGAGATCTTGTCTTACACCAAAGCAAGGGGAAGATTCTAGTTGGTTGAGGAGCAATATTTTTCAGTCGACATGCACTATTTTGGGAAAAGTTTGCAAGTTCGTTATTGATGCTGGAAGCTGTGATAATATTATCTCTACAGAAGCAGTAAAGAAGTTGAACTTGAAAACTGAGAAGCATCCTAAACCGTACAAGTTAGCATGGTTAAGGAAGGGTGGTGAAGTGAAGGTGTGTCGAAGGGCTTGTGTGAATTTTTCTATTGGAAAGAAGTACAAAGATGAAATTTGGTGTGACGTTGTAGACATGGACGTGTGTCATCTGTTGTTGGGCAGACCATGGCAGTTTGATAGAGCAGTGCAACATGATGGTCGTGCTAATAGCTATAGTTTCATGTTTGAAGGTACTAAAATCACTTTAGTTCCCAAGAAACAACAACAGAGGGAAAGCAAGCTAGAGGAGATCGAAGAGCTGAAAACCTTATTATCTTTGAAGGAGTTTGTTAAGGAAGTTGAAGAGGAGCCTGAAGTATTTTTATTGATTGGGCGAGAGTGTAGTTAAGAGGTTGAAATTCCAGAAGAAGCAAAGCCAGTGTTGAAAGAATTTGAAGATATATTTCCAGAAGAGTTGCCTAAAGAATTACCGCCACTGAGAGACATTCAACATCAAATCGATCTTGTTCCGGGAGCAGTATTACCGCATAGACCACATTATCGAATGAGTCCGAAGGAACATGAGGAGTTACGAAGGCAAGTGGAAGAGTTGTTAGAGCAGGGACGGGTTCAGGAAAGCTTGAGCCCTTGTGCAGTACCAGCCTTGTTGGTGCCGAAGAAGGATGGAACATGGAGAATGTGTACCGATTGTAGAGCTTTGAACAAGATTACTGTTCGTTACAGGTTTCCTATGCCAAGATTGGATGACTTGCTAGATCAGCTGAGTGGGGCTACTATCTTTTCGAAGATTGATTTGAAGAGTGGTTATCATCAGGTTCGAATTAGACCGGGAGACGAATGGAAGACCGCGTTCAAGAAAAGGGAAGGATTGTATGAATGGTTGGTTATGCCGTTTGGTCTATCGAGTGCACCGAGTACATTTATGAGGGTGATGAATCAAATTTTCAGACTGTACATTGGGAAGTTTGTTGTAGTTTACTTTGATGATATTCTGATTTATAGTGCGAGCACAGAGGAGCATGTAGAGCATTTGAGAAAGGTGTTAATTATTCTTCGTGAGGAACAATTTTATGCAGCTACGAAGAAATGTGTGTTCATGACTCGAAGTGTGTTATTTTTGGGATATGTTGTATCTGAGAAGGGAATCCAGGTGGACCAGAATAAAGTTGAAGCTATTAGAAATTGGCCACAGCCGAGAACTATCACTGAAGTTAGAAGTTTTCATGGATTGGCATCATTCTACCGAAGGTTTATTCCACACTTCAGTAGCGTGATGGCACCAGTTACTGATTGCATGAAGGGGAAACAATTTTCTTGGACAGAGGAAGCTGGGATTGCTTTTGAGAAGATCAAGGAACTTTTGACGACAGCACCAATTCTTGTACTAACAAATTTTCAGTTGTTGTTTGAGTTACACACTGATGCATCAAAGGTTGGGATTGGAGGAGTGTTGAGTCAGAGTGGGAGACCGGTTGCTTATTTCAGTGAGAAGTTGTCAGGAGCGAAGATGAGATACAGTACATATGACATTGAATTCTATGCTGTTGTACAAGCTGTTAAACATTGGAGGCATTATCTATTTCAGAAAGAGTTTGTTCTTTACACTGATCATGAGGCGTTGAAGCATTTGCAGGGGCAGGATAAGATTTCAGCGAGACATGCATCGTGGATTGCCTATTTACAACAGTTTACTTTTGTCGTGAAACATAAATCTGGGGTAACGATCGTGTGGCTGATGCTTTGAGTAGGAGGAGTCATTTGTTGACAACATTGAAGGTTGAAGTGACAGGATTTGAATTATTGCCAGAGTTGATTGAAGAAGATCCTTTCTTTGCAAAGTTTGTTGAGAAAGCTAAGGATGGGAGTACGGATGAATTTATGTTAGTTGATGGTTTCTTATTCAAAGGGAATCGATTATGTATTCCGGAGAGCAGTTTGAGATTGAAGATTATCAAAGGGTTGCACGAGGAAGGACATGTGGGCCGTGATCGTACATTGCATTTGGTTTCTCAATCTTACTTTTGGCCGTCAATGAGGAGAGAGGTTGAAAGGTTTGTGGAGAGATGCCATATATGTCAAGTTTCAAAGGGAACAACGACAAATGCATGATTGTATATGCCGTTACCTGTACCATCTAAACCGTGGGTTGATATCAGCATGGATTTCGTTTTGGGTTTGCCTAGAAATCAAAGGGGAAATGACTCTATATTTGTTGTGGTGGACAGATTTTCGAAGATGGCACATTTTATTGCCTGTAAGAAGACAGCGGATGCAGTTCGAGTGGCACAATTATTCTTTAAGGAGGTGTATTGTAACGACCCGCCTTTTTGGATAGTTTAAACCGACGATCAAATACACATGTCGATTCCAAAACCATTCAAAAGTGCAGATAGTTATTGGGGTAAATAAGAAAAGAAAAGAAAAGAAATAAAGGAAATGAAACAACACAGAATCTCGCAGCGGAACGATAAAATATAATAGTCAAATAAACAGTTCATGAAGCTGTCTACTATACTTTGACAATTATTTATACAACATTTATCAGAGTTATACATATACAGCAGAGCAATTAAATAATGCAGCAGATAGCATGATGCAAGGGTAATAATAGTGATAGTATACCAAATCTTCGTCTCCATCCTCCAGAATAGATCTTCAAAAATCTGAAAAACTCAGGACTGACCCGAGCGTAATGAAAAGACAAAACACTCGAGTCAGGACTAAAATATCCTTATGAAAGTTAAATCAATCGTAAATAAATATGAGTGTAACGGCGTCAGAGATGTTTACGGGGCTTGACATCTCATATCCAGTGTCAACGTGCGTGCAATAACTCAAGAGATGTTACGGGATTTTCCATCTCTCAAGGATCCGTGAAACTATCTACTATGTAGTAATATACGCTAAGTAGATAATGTCTATTAGTAATATAAAGTATCAAAATAGCGTTAAGGCGTTACCATAATCCCCCTTAACACATTTTATATTCCCAAAAGCACATACAAGACCGTAGTTTCCCCAAAACCGGAAGTCACCAGAGGGCAATCCATATACTAACGTAGTGGTCGCGAATAGGATAATCAATATGACAAGGTACATGAGACGATACCAACTAGGATACTAGTAGTTGCGTGATCCGGACTGATGTTGAGCATAGTAGCTACTACCTCAACACCGCGAAACAACACTCCAAAATCAAGGGGTGCGCCCAAATCAAATCACAAATGTAATAGATATGGTATCGAAGAAGTGTGTCCGCTAGAGGTGGCGAACCTCAATGGCCCGGCGCGGCTCCTGTTTTAGTAATGTCAGGGGTCATCCAATATTGTTCTCTTTCTTCAGTCAACGCGTTCACCAAACCATCCACTTCATTCTGGATCAACACTCCGCGTATAATAGTTATTAAAGTGGTTTTCGGTATCGACAGAGAGTATGTCCATATCCGATCCCGGTCTCTTTAATAACTACGTATTATTACACTGATGGCTCTTTTATATTTCAAATTGATTCATGATTGATAACAAAATATCATATTCGCTTTAAAATCAAATCCATTTCAAAATCATCATATATTCAAAATTATCAATTTTGTCCGATAAATCAATTTCACTTCAAAATTTGATTCGAATTCAATTTAGGTTATAATCTCTACTTTAACCTAGTTCGTATTTAAACCAAAGGTTTAAATATAAACATTTCCATCTCTTTAACTA
Source organism: Allium cepa (assembly GCA_030765085.1). Taxonomy (NCBI): domain Eukaryota; kingdom Viridiplantae; phylum Streptophyta; class Magnoliopsida; order Asparagales; family Amaryllidaceae; genus Allium; species Allium cepa. The sequence continues at coordinate 868,260,283 of CM060937.1, read as the reverse complement.
GTTTGAATTTAAGAAAATAGTTTAAAATAGTTAAATAATTCAAAATAGTTTAATAGAAAATATTTAAATAGTTTAATCGAAAATAATTTGAATATAAAATGGTTTATATATAAAATAGTTTGGAAAAAATCAAAAATTATTTGATAAATAATTCCAAAGTCAAACCGGTCAACTTCCCAAATTTCCTATCCAAATCCAAATTCCATTTCGATTTAATCGATTTATTCCAATTTCAACTTGAATAAATTTCTATTCCACGTAAATTTCGATTTCAATTCACAAATTTCTTTAAATTTCAATTCAATTCCAAATTAATTTATATCTAAATTTCAAATAAATTTTCAATTCCAAACTCAAACTTGAAATATCATTTCATATTAATTTTCTTAGAAATATTCAGAGTTCGATTAAAAGTCCAATCTTTTAAAACAAATCAACTTTCAAAAATTTACACCGTATTTCAATTTTCAATTTAAATCTAAACTTCGATTTTATTTAATAATTTCGTTTACCAAGTTTAAATTCTAACATTTCGAGCTCCAATTCAAAATAATTCAATTTCCATAAATTGGATTTTATTCTTAAAATCAATTCATTTAAATAATTACAAAACAACTTTTAAAATCATTTAATTTATCCAACTCGGTGTCCGTATATAATTTTCTAACCTATGGCCAAGTGATTAGTTATTACAATTAAATGTCAGGGATGAATATATCATTTAAATCAATCACAGTGTCATATGTATGCATAGCAGGATATATACAAACAAATAAACATCCAAACATTTAAATATCGACCAATAACATCCATCGAAATACATCATCCAATAGGCAATACAATTCACGGCAATTTCATATTTATCAATGTCAGGTAATTTAATCGCAATTCAATTTTAATTTAAATTTAACTGTCAATTTAATTTTTTTAACGGTGAATTCAAATGACAATCAATATGATAATTAAATTTTATCAAACAACAACAAATAAAAATCATAACTATGCATAATGTCAAATTTAACTAGCATAAAGATATTCAGTACGTTGTGAGCGTTATAAAACACTCACCTTGATTTTACGATTTTAAATCAAATCGAACGACGTTCGATTTAACATAAAATTTTAATGAGCTCCAAACACTTTCGGATCTGCACTGCAGCGCAGCTCTCATCTCCGTGATTCCGGCGCTTCTTCCCCAACGTGAAATTCACGTATGCAAACCCATTAGGCGCCGATCTTCAAGCAATTTTCATGACCACCTCGTCGACTTCCAGAACGATCAGCTAGCGCCACCACGAAGCCCTTCACCAAAGCCACCTACGCGCCAAGTTTCATCCCGTCATTCGCCGTCGTTTGCACGCAATCCAAGAAAATACGTACACACTTCCAAGTCAGATCTGGACGAATCCATGAAAAATTAGCATACATCAACCGTATGGATTTGAAGAGCTCGTCGATATTAACACTTTTGCTTTTGGAATTTTTCGATTTCGTCGAACGAATTGAGAGATATTAAGGAAAGAAGATCGGCAATTTCTGGCCATGGAATAGGTGGCGGCCATGATTTAGAATTAGGGTTTCTGGGTTAAAATAATAATAAAACTGTCTCGGTTCGCGTGCGCATTTATATAGGTAGGTCCAAAATCATCCGAACTCCAATCGAGACGTGCCGCCAGGCGTTTATAAGGTTTTACCCCCATTCCGGACGCAATGGAACTAGTTTCAAGGCCTAATTCGATCATATCTGGTAGATAGCTTTTCGAAGTCGATTATTTTAATTAAATTCGAAATTAAATTTCTACGCGTTTCAAGCTCGCACAGCCAAACGACAAGTCCAATTGCTACGAAAATTGAAATCCTACCATAATTTACTATTACGGATCCGATGAAACAAGTTTCGTCGAAATCCGAGACTGTTTGAAAAATGGCTATTTTAACTCGTCAATTAAATATTAAAATATTCAATTTTCACAAATTTACTTTTAATTCGATTTTAAAAGTTCTACAACATCATTCTAACTTTAATATGATAAAATAGAATTTTACAAATCATTTTTAATCATATTAAACCCGTTATCCAATTATTCAAATAATTTCAAATATTAAATTATTCAACAAATTACATTAATAATCATTTTCCTTCAATAATCACCTTAAATTTTCTAATTAAAATAGCTAAAAATACGGGTCGTTACACTCTCCCCCTCTCAAAACTTTTCGTCCCCGAAAAGGAAAAGAAGGGAAAAGGAACTAAGTATAGAATTCAACATTAGATATATTTTATTCAAAGTTACCAACTTATAAAACAATGAAATTCCATTTATAAAGTGATAACTACGCTTCCACAATGTCACTCCGAACGGCTTTCTAAATTTAAAAGTTAGTTATCAAAACAAGTTATAAAATTTAAAAACTTGAAAAATTTTCTAACACCCGGATTCACGGAAAATTTCGGCAGGGTCTCCTTTGCACGGCTCGATCGAAATTTTTTACAATTCAATATATAACACAAATATAACCAATATATATCAAATATACATCTCATCTCAACGATGAGGCATCCCATATCTGGGGAAACAACATATATATATCACCAATACCATATAAAACCATAAGCGTACCTTTTATTTAGCATTTATTAGCAGTTTACTTACATTTTGTATTTAGCACAGAAGCGAGCTCTACAACGAAGCGCAACCCCTTTGCTACCTACTAAAATGCTCAATAACTAAGTTAGAACCATGCATATAAAGATAGATCGATATATTTAGCCTACACAACATATATATAACCTATTTATCTTCAAAACTGAGATTCCAATTTCAGGACAGCAAACAAATCTCAGTTTTAGGTCACCTAAACTATAAAATTTGGCAACATAATCTAAACAAAAGTTGTTTTATTCATTTCAAGCTTTCCGGAATGTCCAAAATCATCGAATTCGGACCATACATTCAAAAGTTACGGCCGTTTTACTTAGAGGATACGCCTCAGCCTGGGCAATGAATTGCGTAGGTCAGCGACGTTCACCCATGTTTTCGACCTTCTAAACGATACCAAACACAAAACACTTAAAACAAAAGTTTTATCTTAAGTTCCTAGCTTTCCATAAAGTGTAAGATCATCAAAATCCGATAAAACAGTCAAAAGATATGGTGAAAATACTAAGGGTGTATACTACTGATTTTACTTATTTTTACACAGGACAGCGAGTAACATTCAAGTTTTTAACTAAGCAGACGAAGGAATTTTCTCAAGTTATCTAAACAAAAGTTGTGCTATAGTTTCTAAGATTCCCGAAAAGTCCAAAATCGTCGAATTCCGTTCAGCCATTTAAAAGTTATGGTTGTTTTCGTTTCAGCATATATTGACAATGTTGGATTTTTTTTTTTTCCAAAAATTTGCTTTTATTATTTCAAAGTACAAAACTTCAAATTTTCTAAAGAACAATCATAAACACAAAGTCATCTATTTTCTTATTCATCCATGCAATAGGTTTACATTCAATTTGTTTCCGATTTATTCAAGTTTGTTTCATTCACATTTTTAATTCAAGTCAATTTGCTCCCAATTTGAATTTAATTATTTAAAATTTTATTCCGTTTATTCAATTCCATTAACATTAATGAATTCTACTTAATCAATTATCATCCATCTAACAACCAATGCATATCAAACATTAACATCCATCCAAAATCTACACTAAATCAATTATACATTTCCAAGTCAACTTTAATTTCATACACTTCCAAGTTTATTGACATTTAGTTATATTCAAATTTAATTAGTTTCCATTTACCAATTTTATATTTCATTAAGTTTAAATTTTATTCATTCACTTATACATGGATCATTCATTTTACAGCTTAAATTTCTTTTATATTTACAACTATCAATAGATCTTTACATTTTATTTTTCACTCTCACACTGGTATATTATTTCTCTACTTATCCTTATTAGCATTTTAAACCCTTTAAGTATTTGGTAAGTTATAGTTATGCAAATAGAATGTAGTTAAACAACATACAACTTCTTTTCATTTAAAGTTGAATTTTCAATTTATCAATTCTTAAGTCATTACTTAAATTTCACTATAATTTAATTTCACATTTACATTCACATATAGTATTTTCATTTTATATTAACATAATTGTGAATCACCTTTAAATGTTAATTTAAATTCCAATTATTTACTAACAATTTTATTTATATTTGCAAACCATTAATTAAATGCATATTTCATTATTCAAACCTATACTTGTATATTATCCAATTAACAATTCATATAACATTTTTGAACTTCTTAAGTATTTTGGTAAGTTATATCTAAGCTTAGAATGAAATTTAATACTATGCGAGTTTTACAGTTTCAATTTTATTTTAAGTTCATAATTTCCTAATTCTAAGGATTTCTACTTCAATTGATATTTTCACTTAGCTCTTAGGTTCATTTCTCATTTCACAATTCAGAAGTTCCTTAATGATTCAAGTCTAAATTCATTTCAATCATAAAAAAAAATCATTAATTATTAAAGAACTTAAGAATTCCAATCCCTGTTTCATTTCAAATCAAGGTTTGAAATAATATATACTTATATAATTTATATATCAAATCATACTATAGAGAATGCAAAACAAAATAAAATTTGAGTTAAAACAAGGTTTAGACAAGCTATTAAGTGGTCTCCCCCACTCGGACTCTCGAAAATAAACGCCAATGATGCGTGCACACATCATCGAAATCATTTTCTAGCGTCAAGAGAAGGGAATATAACACTTATCATAAAAAAAATCCTTCGAAAACAATTTCAACTCAATTATACTATCATATAATGCTCATATTATATTTTTCAAATTCTTGTAAGTCAATCTCAAACACCGGAATTTAAATTCCCAAATCCAAGTTAAAATTCATTTATATTCATTATCAATTGTGTTTACGAGATTTCATTTTCCTAAATCCATTGTTATTTAATCAATTGTTGTAAATATTGACTGATCAAACAATAACGATAATAATCTAATATTATCATCTCCTAACAATCAATTCAATCAAAATGAATAAATATTCAAATAATTCTTTTATATAAAATATATTCCAAAATGATATTGTGTTGGTTTGTCCTATTCGAGTGTTTAGAAATTCCTATCGACGCCTTGGCGTCCCAAGTATCGACCAGAATTCATAAATACTCAACGGAACAAATTAACACAATATAAAACCATTTTATATCAAATAACAAGTACGCTCTCTCATATACACTCAACTCATTCATATAGTTTACCTCTATTTCAATGAGTTATTCCCCACTAGAGCCAAGGTTTATCGCTAAACCAAAACTCTGATACCAACTGTAACGACCCGCCTTTTTGGATAGTTTAAACCGACGATCAAATACACATGTCGATTCCAAAACCATTCAAAAGTGCAGATAGTTATTGGGGTAAATAAGAAAAGAAAAGAAAAGAAATAAAGGAAATGAAACAACACAGAATCTCGCAGCGGAACGATAAAATATAATAGTCAAATAAACAGTTCATGAAGCTGTCTACTATACTTTGACAATTATTTATACAACATTTATCAGAGTTATACATATACAGCAGAGCAATTAAATAATGCAGCAGATAGCATGATGCAAGGGTAATAATAGTGATAGTATACCAAATCTTCGTCTCCATCCTCCAGAATAGATCTTCAAAAATCTGAAAAACTCAGGACTGACCCGAGCGTAATGAAAAGACAAAACACTCGAGTCAGGACTAAAATATCCTTACGAAAGTTAAATCAATCATAAATAAATATGAGTGTAAAGGCGTCAGAGATGTTTACGGGGTTTGACATCTCATATCCAGTGTCAACGTGCGTGCAATAACTCAAGAGATGTTACGGGATTTCCCATCTCTCAAGGATCCGTGAAACTATCTACTATGTAGTAATATACGCTAAGTAGATAATGTCTATCAGTAATATAAAGTATCAAAATAGCGTTAAGGCGTTACCATAATCCCCCTTAACACATTTTATATTCCCAAAAGCATATACAAGACCGTAGTTTCCCCAAAACCGGAAGTCACCAGTGGGCAATCCATATACTAACGTAGTGGTCGCGAATAGGATAATCAGTATGACAAGGTACATGAGACGATACCAACTAGGATACTAGTAGTTGCGTGATCCGGACTGATGTTGAGCATAGCAGCTACCTCAACACCGCGAAACAACACTCCAAAATCAAGGGGTGCGCCCAAATCAAATCACAAATGTAATAGATATGGTATCGAAGAAGTGTGTCCGCTAGAGGTGGCGAACCTCAATGGCCTGGCGCGGCTCCTGTTTTAGTCATGTCAGGGGTCATCCAATATCGTTCTCTTTCTTCAGTCAACGCGTTCACCAAACCATCCACTTCATTCTGGATCAACACTCCGCGTATAATAGTTATTAAAGTGGTTTTCGGTATCGACAGAGAGTATGTCCATATCCGATCCCGGTCTCTTTAATAACTACGTATTATTACACTGATGGCTCTTTTATATTTCAAATTGATTCATGATTGATAACAAAATATCATATTCGCTTTAAAATCAAATCCATTTCAAAATCATCATTTATTCAAAATTATCAATTTTGTCCGATAAATCAATTTCACTTCAAAATTTGATTCGAATTCAATTTAGGTTATAATCTCTACTTTAACCTAGTTCGTATTTAAACCAAAGGTTTAAATATAAACATTTCCGTCTCTTTAACCAGTTTGAATTTAAGAAAATAGTTTAAATAGTTTAAAATAGTTAAATAATTCAAAATAATTTAATGAAAAATATTTAAATAGTTTAATCGAAAATAATTTGAATATAAAATGGTTTATATATAAAATAGTTTGGAAAAAATCAAAAATTATTTGATAAATAATTCCAAAGTCAAACCGGTCAACTTCCCAAATTTCCTATCCAAATCCAAATTCCATTTCGATTTAATCGATTTATTCCAATTTCAACTTGAATAAATTTCTATTCCACGTAAATTTCGATTCAATTTACAAATTTCTTTAAATTTCAATTCAATTCCAAATTAATTTAAATCTAAATTTCAAATAAATTTTCAATTCCAAACTCAAACTTGAAATATCATTTCATATTAATTTTCTTAGAAATATTCAGAGTTCGATTAAAAGTCCAATCTTTTAAAACAAATCAACTTTCAAAAATTTACACCGTATTTCAATTTTCAATTTAAATCTAAACTTCGATTTTATTTAATAATTTCGTTTAACAAGTTTAAATTCTAACATTTCGAGCTCCAATTCAAAATAATTCAATTTCCATAAATTGGATTTTATTCTTAAAATCAATTCATTTAAGTAATTTCAAAACAACTTTTAAAATCATTTAATTTATCCAACTCGGTGTCCGTATATAATTTTCTAACCTATGGCCAAGTGATTAGTTATTACAATTAAATGTCAGGGATGAATATATCATTTAAATCAATCACAGTGTCATATGTATGCATAGCAGGATATATACAAACAAATAAACATCCAAACATTTAAATATCGACCAATAACATCCATCGAAATACATCATCCAATAGGCAATACAATTCACGGCAATTTCATATTTATCAATGTCAGGTAATTTAATCGCAATTCAATTTTAATTTAAATTTAACTGTCAATTTAATTTTTTTAACAGTGAATTCAAATGAAAATCAATATGATAATTAAATTTTATCAAACAACAACAAATAAAAATCATAACTATGCATAATGTCAAATTTAACTAGCATAAAGATATTCAGTACGTTGTGAGCGTTATAAAACACTCACCTTGATTTTACGATTTTAAATCAAATCGAACGACGTTCGATTTAACATAAAATTTTAATGAGCTCCAAACACTTTCGGATCTGCACTGCAGCGCAGCTCTCATCTCCGTGATTCCGGCGCTTCTTCCCCAACGTGAAATTCACGTATGCAAACCCATTAGCCGCCGATCATCAAGCAATTTTCATGACCACCTCGTCGACTTCCAGAACGATCAGCTAGCGCCACCACGAAGCCCTTCACCAGAGCCACCTACGCGCCAAGTTTCATCACGTCATTCGCCGTCGTTTGCACGCAATCCAAGAAAATACGTACACACTTCCAAGTCAGATCTGGACGAATCCATGAAAAATTAGTATACATCAACCGTATGGATTTGAAGAGCTCGTCGAGATTTACACCTATGCTTTTGGAATTTTTCGATTTCTTCGAACGGATTGAGAGATATTAAGGAAAGAAGATCGGCAATTTCTGGCCATGGAATAGGTGGCGGCCATGATTTAGAATTAGGGTTTCTGGGTTAAAATAATAATAAAACTGTCTCGGTTCGCGTGCGTATTTATATAGGTAGGTCCAAAATCATCCGAACTCCAATCGAGACGTGCCGCCAGGCGTTTATAAGGTTTTACCCCCATTCCGGACACAATGGAACTAGTTTCAAGGCCTAATTCGATCATATCTGGAAGATAGCTTTTCGAAGTCGATTATTTTAATTAAATTCGAAATTAAATTTCTACGCGTTTCAAGCTCGCACTGCCAAACGACAAGTCCAATTGCTACGAAAATTGAAATCCTACCATAATTTACTATTACGGATCCGATGAAACAAGTTTCATCGAAATCCGAGACTGTTTGAAAAATGGCTATTTTAACTCGTCAATTAAATATTAAAATATTCAATTTTCACAAATTTACTTTTAATTCGATTTTAAAAGTTCTACAACATCGTTCTAACTTTAATATGATAAAATAGAATTTTACAAATCATTTTTAATCATATTAAACCCGTTATCCAATTATTCAAATAATTTCAAATATTCAATTATTCAACAAATTACATTAATAATGATTTTCCTTCAATAATCACCTTAAATTTTCTAATTAAAATAGCTAAAAATACGGGTCGTTACATGTATCGATTGCATGGTTTACCAGGATCTATTGTTTCTGATCGGGATACTAGATTTTTGAGTCATTTTTGGCTTAGTTTGTGGAAGATGGTGGGAACAAAGTTGAACTTTAGCAGCGCTTATCATCCGCAAACTGATGGACAGACAGAAGTTGTTAACAGATCATTGGGAAATTTGTTGCGATGTCTTGTGCAGGATAATCTAAAGAGTTGCGACATGAAATTATGCCAGGCAGAGTTTGCTCATAATCACGCAGTGAATCGTAGTACGGGATTCAGTCCATTTCAAATTGTATATTCAAGTTTGCCAAGGGGAACGTTGGATTTAGCAGTAATACCACAACCGAAGGGGACAGTTAAACGAGCTGTTGATTTTATCGATGAATTAACCGAATGTCATAAAATCGTTCAGGAACGATTGGAAAAGTCAAATGAAAAATATAAGAAATTTGCAGACTTGAAGCGACAAAATGTTGAATTTAACGAAGGAGATTCGGTGTATGCTGTGTTAACCAAGGATCGTTTTCCAGTAGGCGCTTATAACAAGTTGAAACCCAGAAAAATTGGTCCAGTAGAAGTTGTGAAATGGATCAATGAGAATGCTTATAAGTTGAAACTGCCGGAGGATGTATACACTTCTGACGTATTCAATGTTAAGCATCTTGTGCCATATTATGGAGATGGACAATCTGCTGTGGAAGAATTTACAAATTCGAGGATGAATTTTTCTCAATCAGGGGAGGATGATGTAACCCAGGCTAGAAGGATGAGTCGTATACGAGATAAGGGCAAGTATTTAAGTCGTTCACGACTTAGGAGGGTAGAATTAAGTCGTTTCCGACTTAAGGAATCACGTGGGAAAGGAATACGAGTTAATGAAGAGGATTTAAGTCGTTTGCGACTTAATAAAGCTCAGGGAATGAATCGCACACGAGTTAAGGGAGCTTCGGGTTTAAGCTTTAAGTCGTTCACGAGTCAACCAGGGAAGGCGCGACCTAAGGAAGGACTTTTGGGTCACCCACGACTCAATGAGACACGGGAAGAGAAGCTGCGAGCTAACAAGGAGATGAGTCATTCAGAGTTATGTTGTCTGGGAAGATAAGTCGCTCGAGTTTAGGTCGTTGGACCTTGGGTGGTGATGCATATGAGATGAGTCGCTTGATCCAGGGTTAAGTCGTGACTATGTTAAGTCGTATCGTTTAAGTCGTTGTGTCTTGAGTCGCTATGATGTACAGAGTGTTGTAATTTGTTAGATCGTTAACGACTTAAGTCATAAGTCGTAGGTCGCGAGTCAGTCTTGTTTATACTATGTCGTGAGTCGTGTAATCTGTGTGGTTTGTTGAGTCGTATCTCTTGAGTCGTCTATACATGTTTGTGTTAGGTCGTTGCTGACATATACCGAGTCGCATGATGATTGAGTTGCTGCCAACCTATGAGTCGTGGGTAGTGTGTACCGTTGAGTCGCTAACGACTTATGATGAGTCGCAAGTCATGAGTCGGCAACGACTTATGGAGCCGGTTGTAAAAGGGCTATAAATAGGGAGTGAGTTGTACATTTTTGGGGGTTGATTTTTGAATAAAATTTCTTGTCGATTGCTGTGTGCTTTCATATTAAATTGGTAGTTGAGTGTAATCTCCTATCTCCACTTTCGGTTATTCGAGTGCGCTCGAATCAACGATTGTTGAAGCCGATTCGCGGAATCAAGTGCGCTTGATCAACGCTTGAGGAATTGAAGATCTTCTTTCACGGTATCGTGCGCGATCAACGTGTTAGAGATAGCTAGAATTCGGTATCTTCGGATCAACGAATTTGGGCATTTTGGTATTCATCAATCCACCGATTGCTACTTTCACCGATTGAAGTTTATTTTTGATTAATCCGCTGCGTCAATTTTTGCATATTGTGGAAAGGTGACATTTTTGCTGGCAATTATAACTAGTTACATCTTTCAAACAATCTACCTCTGGCTTGGCTTGCTCTGGTTTCTTCCCTTGCTGGTTAAAATTTCTTTTCCTCCAATAGTTGTTGCCATTGCTTTGGGTCTTAGGTGGGTCTTTCTTATCTATGGTTTCGTATCGGAAACCGATATCCACCATACCCATTAAAGCCCTTTCATATGCTCCGTCATCCTATCTTGATATTGTTGCTTCATTCCAAAAATAAACATTTCATTCTTTATCAGAGGAGTGTCAATTAGACCAGGTCCAAATCATGATAATTCATTTAATTTATTAGTATGCTCTTCTACGGACATCTGCCTCTATTTTAAATCCATAAAGTTTTTGTAAAGGCGTGCTTTTCTAGATGTAGGCATATACTGCTCTTACAATACCTTACTGAATCGTGCCAAAGAAAAATTTTCATCTGATTCGATCATAGTGATGGACTCCCACCAAGTGGGTGCTCTATCTTGCAATTGCCAAGAGGCCAAGAATCTCTTTTGCTCATCTGCAATATTTAGCTCGTTGAATCCTTCCACATGAACAGATCCATGCTTGAAATTCTATGATGGATTCGGTTCTTTGAATGGTTTTCCTTCCAAACTGGTATTGTCCTTGCATAAAGTGGCAAAGTTGATTTGGTGTTGTACCCAAATTGTTGCTTCCTCGATTATTGCGGTTATGAGAGTTCGACCATTTGAATTTGTGGTACTGCTACCTCCCCTTTCCCTACCTTATCCTCTTCTTCCACTCATTTCCTACCATCTGCATATAGTATGGGAATATATTTTGCAGAATATGTAGAAGTGATGTCTTAGGAAATTGTCAAAAAATTTGAATATGCTTTTTAGGGAATTTTTTTAAGTGTGTGCTCTCTTAGACTAAACTCATTCTAGGGCATTACTGACCATATCTCTAATGAGTTAACCCCATTGAGGTTAGGTATTCACTTAACCATAAGCTCTGATACCAACTGCGATGGCCAACCTACTTAACCCTTAGAAATTGAAAATAATACATCATTGGTATTCACGTGCTGCAAATTACAGTATCGGAGGAGCAGATTATCATGGGGTAAAATAAAATAAAGAAAGAATGCAGAACAATAACATAATCTCACATCGTATTTAAAAGTGGTAACCATAAAGGTAGTACATATAATCATTCTCAAAGTGAGATATCAGAGTCATGATAAGTGCTATCCCAACTATGATAGTTATAATGGCCTATCCCTACAGGTGTTGGCAGATACGTAATCTAAACATTGTAGAAGTGGTGGTAACAATAAAAGAAATCCAAATTACTTTAAGCTTCAGACTTCATGCTTCATATACTCCAGATACTTCAAAATGCTCCTAATCAGCTAACTACAAGGATGCCCGAGGAAAAATAGGGCATCCAGAGTTTAAAAGGAAAGGAAAATAAATGTCGGGTCAGTCATGGGACTCGTATGGGAAACTCAAAATACACATTTTAAAACATAAAGTTTCTCATTAGACCACGCCGCACATTAAAACGGAACAGGTTTTTACCTTATGATAACCAAAACATTTGCTACAGAAAAAGCATTTTATAATATTTTTAAATGACATTCCTTTGAAAACGTTTGCAAGTAAACTTATTAATCTTAGCCGAAATTGTTACCATTATTAAATTTCGAATATGTTAGGCGATACAAACAAAACACTTACAGGGCTCATTCGGGGAATGGATTTCTATACAATGGCAGCTAAGGGACTACCTTCTGTATAGGACATCTCTAGAGGAATGTACCGAGGATACACAAACAATCCTCTGCATCCGGAAAGACCAACCTACCTTATTTAGCACTCATACATGGCTTGGATAGAACCAAATATGACATCGCCCCAGTCGTAACTGACCTATCCATGATCCCATAGCATGCACCACATACTCGACATATAGAGAGTAATCTAGAAACGTGAGGACCATGCCCTAATGGTTGCGAACAACATAGCCTTACGACGTACCTTGTTTAAGCCATTGCCATGATGAGGCTTGAGGTAGCGATTACTTTCACATAGCACATTCCACTTTGAATGCCACATTGCCATCCCATAGTCACACAACTGATTCAACAAACATATAACTCCTGAGCTCATATGTCTTAGGAAAGGATGTTAAGCTAAGAGAGGTTGTCTTCCCCGCCACCAAACAGATGATATGTTCATTGAGATCAATTTATATAACTAGAAATGCAACATCGGACATTTGTCCAAACATTTGCCCAGGAACAGGACTAACCGAAGGCACTTTCCTACCATAAGCTATCAGGAGTTACCCCTAGGATTAGTAGAGAAAATTTCCTGCATCAGAGATCTTAAATGAAGAACTGCTACCATATAATATGATGTGGGAAATTTCCCCAGAGGGTCAACGACAAGCAGCCTTACATTCCATCTTTCAAATCATTTCCATGTCTTCACTTGGAATACGTAAATTGGTTCGAAGTAGTTTTTGAATAGGAATCATCCAAATCTGACCCCGTTTCCTTTGAACCAATCATCATAAAAGAGGTTAAGTAAATAGGTGAATAGTATTTGATTAATTCATTCTTTTTTATTAAAATTATCTTTTCGAGATATAAATTTTTAAAATGTTTCTTTCAAGTATACATGGAATCATTAACCACTCGTATCATATTCATTGATTACTTAAAACTTTGCAAGCTCGAAACAATTCAGAATCATTTCCTTTTTCACTTAAGGAAACATTTCTTAATTATTTCATTTAAATCTTAACACAGATTTCTTATTTTAAAACTCAAATTTTGATTGAGTAAAAATCATGTTATCTAAGATGTTAATCTGAAACCAATAAATATTAAGTGAACAGATCTATAGGAATCATCTAGTTCTACTGAATATCAATTCCTATATTCAAAAAATACTATAGGTGGTCTAAGTGTGAAATCATCTTCTTAATTCCACGAATAGTATGAGTTCCCTTTTCGGGCTTTAACATCGAGTATAAGAAGATATCTCCATAAAATCCTAGTTATTTATATTTAGGAAGATCGTATCTTTTCTATTTAGGAAAATTTTGATCCGAGTAAACCAAATTCACTATCCCATCCATCAGGCCAGTCCGGATAGCTAGAGAGAGTAGGAAACTAGTTTTTCAAACTTAAGCCAAGATGCTATCTCTTTGACACCTAGAAGGCGGTCAAGTTATTTAATCGACTCCAAATCATTTAACATTTACCTATTCCCTTAATCCTTTAAATCATCTTTGAAATACTTTGTAAATCATTTGGAAATATTTTTAAAAGATTTGGAGAAGAACGGTTGCGTTTATAATTATATTTCAAAAGTTATGGAAAAGTGCTGAAAAAAGGTGCTATGGAAAGTGCCTTTTTATGTTATATTGATCAAACCGACTTTTTATCATTTGGAAATTTATTTTTATAACTCAAATCACATTTAAAGCATTTCATAAGATCTTTAGAATTTACTTCATATTTTTAAACAATTTTAATATGTCATTTCTAAAGAAATCCAGTTATGGATTCCGAACTGCAAAACTGTGATTTTTCCAAAGACTTGTTTTACTCGTATTTCAAAAACTACTTATCAAAATTTCTATTTTCTTTATACTTTTGAAAACTATGGATATAATAGTTCAAAAAATTCATATCTCAATAAATTTTGAGGTATATTCCATTCTCTGTACTCATTTTACTTTTATGGCGTGAAATCGCGAATTGCCATTACGCGACGTACATATTTTTGACTAAATTTTCAATTTCATACAAACTTCTTCAAAACACTTTTATATGTTTATAAAACATTTCAAACTCATTCTTAAACCTTTTAAAGAGGTTTAACAATCCATATACACAAATACATTTAATAAATGAAAGTGATTTCCATTGTGCTTATAGACTTGTATTTCCGTGACATGCACATATATTCAACATTCATGTTAAACAACCATCATCAATAATCATAATAAAATATATATCACATACAATAGCATGTAATATTATAGTTTAGGAGTTTCTCAACTTGGGTTTAAATGTTTAACTAAAAATTTTCTTTAGCTTCGCTATTTGGATTTTGAAGCTCACGATCACTTAGGTTCTCGATTATGAAGGGCTTGGCCTTAACTAGGAGGCTCACAGCCTTGTGTTGGAGAAGAGGAGGGCTAGGCCTTTTGATGGAAGAAGAGAGGCAATGGATGGTAGAGAGGAAAAGTGGATTTTTGGTATAGTTTTGAGTTACTTAAGTATGTGTGTGTATATATATATATATAATAATTAAATTTCTTTTGAGAAATATTTTGGCATTATTTTATTAACATGAGAAGCCATGAAAGAGGAGAGAAAAGCTTAGAGAATGAAAAGAAAGCATGTCAAAATAAAGAGGAGAAGGGCGCTATTTATAGGTAAAGAAGAGGACTTAAAATATCATGATATTTGTATCATATTTCACATCACCTTTACACCTCCTCCTTCCATCACATGGGTCAAAAGCCCAGCTCCAATGTGCTCTCATGATAGTTTGTCCTTGATTGACTTTTGAGAAGGCTTAAGGATTAAGAAATTTGAAAATATCTTGGATATTTTTATCATATGTATATATAAATGTGTTCATGTATATGTTAATGGATGAATTTGTATTTACATGTGTGCACATGACATATAAACAAGGTCGCAACAGCTTTCGGACAACTTACGTTCATTAAAGTGTAAGAAATCTGGAAACCAATTCCCACTCACATTTTCACTTATAATTTAAATTACTTGTGTATGTTAAAAAAATTGAAAATAATTTTACGATAATTTTTAATTAATAAAAATGATCTCATTTGAATTATAAAATCGTATAAATCAATATTAACTACTATTTACAAAATTTCTATTATACCAATAAAGTGAAACATATTCTTTTTTTCTTCTTTTTTTCTTTTCTTATGATTTCAAATAAAGCGTGTTTACACATACACACATATAACTAATGAATAATTATTACTTTATAGATATTTAAAATGGGTTATCAAAACTACTACAATAAGTACTAAATCTTTTTAATCTCCAATAAATTTATTAAAGTGATATATTTGCGGGTCGTTGCATGAATACCGTGGCATCCCACGTCTTGACCAAAATGCATAAAAAGTCAAAAGACTAATTAACATAATATAATTTTATAACATTAGCAAATACACTCTCAAATATATGATACTCTCAAACTCATTCTAGGGAGTCATTTAACTTATCTCTAATGAGCCATACTCTACCAAAGCCAAGGTTCTCTCTTAAGCTTGCGCTCTGATACCATGTTTAATAACCCGCTTTTTTTCATCGATAGTTGATACAGAACAGTACCACTGTGCTCAAATATCATGCATTTAGTCAAAAAATGGCACATTGTTAGGGTAAATTAAAAGAAAAGTAAAGAGAATAGAGAAAACAAAAATCTCATAGCGGAATCAACAGCAAGAACAATGACACTATCCCTCTAAAAGTACAGAGTATATTAGAGTTAAAAAAAACCTTATCAGATACATGGTTATAAGATCCTGACCTTACAGTTTGTTGATATGGATACTATATAATAAAGTGGAAAATAAAACCCTATAATAGGTGAATCTCCATGTCCCCTCCAACATCTCCATAAATCCAAGGATAACCTAGGAAAAACACTTGATCTAACCCAAGCATTATATTAAAAATAACTCACGGATCAATTTGGAAAACCAGTGTGATATAACTCAAATAATGGGAACATATAAATTTCTATGAGACCACATCGCTCACGCGGAAAGAGTTTTACCTCACAAGAATGACATCTGTACAACAAAGGCAAAAATATATTTAGGAGAATGATTCCAAATAAGAATGGGCATAAATAATATTAAAAGCCGACTCGAAAGAAAGAAAATAACCCGAATAAAATCCAAACTAGACAGAATGGATAAAACAAGGAAACGGTCCAAATTTGATTGAATGGAAAACATAAGTTAACGGTTCAAACTTGACTAAATGGACAAAATCAATACTTAAATGCCCTAAAGAGTGGTGACCCTTCTCATGGAAATTTAAAGATAAACGGATTCAAGGGTTTGAATCAAATAAGGAAAGAAAAATTCTCAATAAATGACTAGGAAGGTGCATCCCCTTTGAAGTATACCTCTAGTATTATACTTCTAAGAAGCTCCTATAATCCGCGATGGTCCTCGAGACCCTCTAAGCCGGACCCTAACAAACCTTACCCAAAATCAGAATATTTTCACGTCTAAGTCTTAACCATATTTAAGGTGTTGTACATTAAATCTAGATAAGATATGAAAATGCCCTAATGGTAACAACTCCTCATAGCTTGGTCCCTTTCACGCTTTTGGTACAGTCATTTCCGACAATGGATAAAAAAGCTAGAAAAGTAGCAAATCATTTTTAAGCTGATAATACACCATGAAGAATGCTGAATCTGATAATTATTAAATCAATTATTGAGGATAATTAAAATAATCGTATATGGAAATTAGTTATTATATATTTACCACTACTCGTTTATTCCAGTTAAATGCTATCTCTCGGTTGAAAACGAAGCCGGAGAAGTTGAGGTAATGTTACCTCTAGGCATCTTCTTGATGACATTTTTAACCTTCAAGATAGAAACGAGTCCAAATTCAAGGTTTAGCTTTAAAAGTATGACTAGATCCTTTCCATATAAGCAATATCGATCACCGAACTACTTTTCTATAACCAAAATCGAACATTAACCTTTAAAAATTGAACCTGTGCTTGATTTCCATATTCTAGTATTGGTAAAACATTTATAGAAATACTCTTTCAAAATGTTCTTTTATAAGACAAAATTTGTAATACTAATTATATTAAAACAAGGGTAAAAATCAAATACCATTAAACATTGTTTACTGTAAACCCAAAAATAGTTTACACTGAGTTTTATATATAAATAATTTTTCTAATGGATTTTCTCATTAGTAAACCATTATTTATAATTTTAAAACAATTTTGTTATCCTAAAAGATAATAAAGCAATTTAAGTACCTTTATAAATTTAAACAATATTAATCATCCCGAGAGATAACTAATCACTTTTACAATCTCTTTTAAGTAAACAAATCCATTATCATTAATAAAATAGAACACTTTTTTATCATCGGTAAATTAACTGTAAACCTTTATTAATTTAAAATACTTTTATTATCTTAGTTAAATTACTCAACCGTAAATATCATTAATTAACAAGTTTTATTTATTTCAAATAATCATTAGCCAAAATAAATAATTCATCTCAAACTTCATTAGAACAATTAATTAAGCTCAAATAATCATAAATTAATTGGATTAATTAAATTCAAACCTCATCAATTAGAACGGTTAATTAAAACATCATTTGAGAAAATGATTTATTTAACTATATAAAACATCATTTATTAAAATGACTTAACTAAATTCCAAATATCACTAATTAAAACAATTAGTTAAAATTAATATATTCATTAATTCAAACGATTAATAAAAGTTTAGAATCGTTAATTAAAATGATTTAATTAAATTCAGATCTCATAAATCAAATAGATTAATAGATTTTGAAATATCATTAACTAAAAATGACAAATTAAAATCAAATATCGTTATTAAAATGATTAATTACTTTTTAAATATCATTAATTAAAATAATTGTTAATTTCAAATATTAATAATTAAATTAATTATTTAAACTCCATTTTCAATAACTAGAATAATTGATTAAACTTAAATAATCATTAGTTAAATGATTAATTAAATACAATCTCATTTAAATCAAGAATAAACTAAATTTTAAACATTATTTACTAAATAGGTTAATTAATTTTAAAAATCACTAGTTAAAATGATTGATTAATTTAAATTATCACTAATAAAATTGAATAATGAATTTTAATATTCTTTTTAGTGAACAAATAAGCTCAAGTTTGAAAACAAACGACTGGGCTTTGGGAATGAAAATTAATAAGTGAAGATATAACGAATTATTGTAACTACACTTAACAAGTTAAATGGAATATCATGATTTATTTCAATTGATCATCAATTTAACAATAAAATGTTGTAAACAAATAACTATTGGCGAGAACCCCCTCAGGGTCTCTCTACAGATTTTCCTGCAAACTAATGGTTATGGATAATATATATAATCACATGGGTTCATAATGATCAAACTAATATGTCATCCATTTTGCAAATGGAAATTCAACCAAACAATCGATTAAGCAATTTAACTAACGTCCAAGTAATCAACAATCATTTATGACATCATAGATATGATATAGTAAAATTGAATGTGAGTTAAGCTTACATTGATATTCGTTTTCATTGAAACGTTCTAATTTTAGACTAAAATCGAATAGCGGTTCGATTTTAGCATAAATTCCAATGTGCTCCAAATCCAAACCAAACCAACTCCATAACAATGATAAAGTCCATACAAGTGCAACGTAAAAGATGATGTTCGAATCCAACCTCGTATGAGAGAGATACTTAGTTTTTAGTTCAATGTTTCAATTAAATAATTTGATATACTCATTTACAACTTAATTTCAACATTAATGTTAATCACCTTCATTAACTAACTAATCCATCCCCAAATCCTTCATTCAAAGAAAACATTCGACCCTGATTATTGATTGCCGCCACTACCGCCACCTGACCTACCCTCGCGCTCCACTAGGATACAGCCCTAACCAACGTGATTCGATCGACACCCTCTTCTCCTCCTTTAATCGACCATAACCACCACGAGAATGAAAAAAATTTCCAAGTGTTCGACTCGAAAATTTTGCAGCCTTGCCATATCGCAGCCTAATTATGCAGTCCATCTCCTTCTCCACCTCAATACACATGACATTGACATTGGAGCGTTTGACCATCTCGGCCTCTAGTGGTCCAAATCGATAGCGGCCATTGGATTGGCCATGGGTTTTTAAAAAAGGAATAAGGTAAACTACGTTTTCTCTAAAACACATGGATTTAAATGTGAAATGGAGGTATGGGTAGGACATGCTTGGGAATGGCCATGGGTATGGGCACGGCGTGCTTGGCATGGTTAATATGCATATTATTTAATTTTAAAATATTCATCTTTAAACGTCCGAATTATGAAACTCCAAACGAGATGTGCCGCCTGATATTCTGTATGTTATACCCTTATTCCGAACATAGTGGAACTAGTCTCGAGGCCAAATTGGATCGTATGCAAAAGATAGCTTTTCAAACACAATTATATTATATATTTTTGAAATTAGTTTCTACATGTTTCGATCTCGCATGACCAGTTGATACTTCTGACCGCAATGATATTCGATGATATATTATAATTCATTAATACAGCTCCAACAAAACAGATTTCATCGAAATCGGAGGCAATGCCCAGAATGATAATTTCACTAATTTAAATATAATTTTATATTTTTGATCCATTTAACAGTATTTATTCAATCTACTATATTTATAAATAAATCTACAAATTGAATTCAGTAATATTATTTATTAATGAAAAAGAGTTAAATGAAATTATTAAATCCATTTAATTTACATTTAATTTCACAATTTAAATATTTAATTATTCCAGATATTTGAAGTATAAGTTAATATATTCTAAAATCCAATTGTTTAAATGATTAAAATTAATTAAATACTTAAAATCAACTATCCAAAATTTTGGGTTGTTAAAAAAAATTGTGATAATTAGGACAAAACACAATCCTCGAAACTTTATCTTGATGTTGTTTTTGAATACTTTTCTAAATTGTATGTAGCATAGCAGTTTATCTTGTACATTAATACTACTGCGTTTTTCTTCATGGTAGATAATTATAGACATAGACTAGATGCCCTTTTTAACTAATGTTTTGTTAATTGTAAATCTCTAATTATGGATAATATTTGTGTAATATCTTTAAATTCATTTTTTACATAATATTTTTTGGCGTATTACGAATATAAAAGTTTAATCAAAAGACATCTTATTTTTATGAGCAGAAGAAAATTATTTGTTGTATTTTTTTTATGATTCACTACCTACTTATGATGGATGTTCCTAATTTCCTTTGCTTGGGTTAAAAATAGTATAGTGATTTGATTATTTACTACATTACTATTTTGTCAATTTAGACATGAGTTGTTATGTGACCAAATATTCTTTCTAACAAGTATATATAGCATTATTAAATTGTTGAATGATCTACGTAACAAAACCTTGTTTATAATGAATATGACTAATATTAACTTGGTAATGAAGTCAATTAGGTCTATCATTTGATTATTCTCTATCTTCATTGATAAGATTTCATTTTTCTTTTTACTAATCCTTGCTCTTCTGAACCAAAAATTCATAGGGGCAACTAACATTGGCATATGACCACACAACTCAATTCACTTACCAAATAGATGGTAGCCTCTGATTTTGAAGGTTAGCACAATTAATATTTTTTGGCCTTCAAAACCCACCATCTTATATTTATTTTTATAATTTGATTAGTCATTCTATAGTCAAAAATTATTAAAATTTATAGTTGATTTTTTAAGTTATTCTTTCACATATTTGAAGAATATTTCTGCCTTTTTCCTCATATGTTCTTTCATATACAAAAAAGGATAAGTCTATATGATTATCTGTAGCTTAGTAAATACATACTGAATACAAACAAGTATTTCTTAACTTAATATTAGTTTTGTTATAACCTTTTTCATGAGTATTATTACATAGTTTTTCGGTTTCGTTGAGTTTTCTGTCTACACGCAAATGGATTCTTGTATTATATGAAGTTTGTACTAGTTATGTACCATATTTCTTAGAAGATTTTTATGTAGGCTCTCATTGTTGATTGTTAAGTTGTCCATAAGTACTTGAGATTTTTTGAAGAAAATACAAGTTAAAGCAAAGAATCGGTACTAGGCTCTAATGTCATTTATATTGTACTATATTATTTGTACTAGTTGTGTAAACATGTTTTTGAATGTTTATAGATTTTACATGAACTTGGTTATACTATATAAAAAATGTTATATCACAATGGTTGTAGATATCGTATTTGATTACGTAATTAATACATTTTTCGATTGCTTGAATATGATGATTATGTAGGTGATTATCAGCTTCCTATCGAATTTTTTTAATTATTACTATATAATAAATGTTGTGAACAAAATGCAACAAAATTTCAACAACTACCAATAAAGAAAATAACGTGTAAAAAATGTTGCAATGCAATAAAATATTTTTAGAGCATTTAGTAAACGCTATAGTAAAATGTATGGCGGCAAAAAAATATACTACAGAAAATATAGAAGGAAAGCTAAATTAAATGCTACTGTTTTCAACAGCTTTTACCGAAATGCAGTAAAAAGTTCTATACTTTTAGTTATATCTTTGGTAACAACGTTTATCAATATGCCATTAGAATCATTAGTATTATTTTTTAGGATGCTACAAAGTATATTTTTTGTACATAGTAGAAAATGTTACAATATGTTAGCTTTTCGATGGACCAAAGTGCAACAAAAAGTTCTAGACTATCAGTTACACCGTTTATAATAGCATTTATAAGAACACCATTAATGGCTTTAGTAGAATCTTTAGCACATTCAAAGTTCATCAATTATTTTGATGTCCAGACTATAAGGAATTTCATCGATAGTTTTAAGTATACACATTACGATGGATATGTAGCAATCATAAGGTTTAACATACATGATTTATTTTTTGACATGATTTGCCATTTTTGAGTGTGTGCGCAAACCTTATTTTGATGAGCTATGCAGATTTTTTATTTATATACATGTAATGTGTGTGCATGTTTGTATCAACTAAATTTTGTTATGAGCTTTTGTTAGGGCTAATTAAGGTTGTATTGTTAAAATGCTTAATATCGCTTACGGAAAGAATTACTCTATAATTGAGATTGTTTCACTTTTTGATAGGGTGTTACTTTTATGTTCTATGGTTTGAGTTGCATTGTTGAGGAAATGTATGTTTTACCACAGTATGTATTTAATTCATTATTGTAAATGGATTGTACTTTGTCATGACTAATTATTTAATGCGATTTTCATATACTGCTTTATATATAGAAAATTTATGGTTAGTATTCTTCCCTATGTATTGTGATTAAACCCATAAATAGACTTTATTGAATTGGTTGAGTGTATTTTGGGGAATTACAAGGGTGCAATTTATAACACCCCATAAAATGAACCATAAATAAATAAAGTAAATTAAATATGTAAAGGGTTGGAAATGGAAATGTTATGAAGTTGGAATTTGACCATGAAAATTATTCCATTGTATTCGTGGTGAAATTCTAATCTGTTTCCATATATAATATGCTGAAAATGAAGCTCAAACAAAGAAGTTATGGGCATTTGAAGTTCTTAGATTTAAATTAATGTAATTTGAATTCAAATTCAAATGAGAAAGCAAATTTAGGATATAAACATAAAAATTATCTTGGAGGCTAAGTAAATGATTAATTAAGGTGTAACATTAAAAAGTAGATTCTGGAATAAAATAATTTGGCAATGGAAACAAAAATAAACGCCCTAATTGCAAATCGGTCGAAAGGGTCGGCCGACTACTTGGCAATGATTGTTGCCATTGGCTGCTAGGGTTCTATGCTATGTTCGACTCAGTTGTGCACTCCAAATTTGCCCATTTCCTACGTACTTTTATCCTAAGGTTCTAGTGCATTTAACTCCTATAAATAGAATCCTATCCACTCCACTTTTATTTATATTATTTTAGGGAATAAGACGAAACTCTAGTATTGCTATCTCTTTAATAAGATTTAGAAACTCCATAAAAAAAATTGGTTAGAATTCTGCTTATTTCCTATTTGTTTCTTCTTGCTCCAATTTAATATTATCCGATCCTTCTCCAACTAATATGAATCTAATGAATATATACCTCTTTCCTATTGTGTGTATATATCAAAAGAGAGAGATTTTGGAAGCGATAGGAACGATGTAATTCCATTTGAGTAAGGCTAAGGCTAATCTATGAGTGGAATCTTAGTGTTTCTTTTTAACAATTGTTTAGTATATTTCTTTTGGATTTGAATATGCCTTAGGGAAATTGGGATTTTAAAAATATGATAGATAAAATCCCCCAAAATTCCCTTTCACAATTTTTTTTTCTCAATGCCCCAAAGTTGTTTTTAGGACGAGGTTGGTCCTTTTTGATCTCTTTTGGTTAAGTGGAAGAAGATGGGATGTGGATAATCCTTTCAGTTCACCCTTTCGAATAGTGGCCTGTTATGATAGTTTTTCCCTACTAAACCTTTCGATCTAGTCGAAACACTGCAATTCCTTTCTTTTCGACCTTTCAAACAGGATGGAGCAGCTTGATTACTCTTTTGAAATAGTCATTTTAAAGCAATTGCGGAAGCTTAATGGATGTCTATAAGATTCAAGGTTATGATCAGTTTCGAATGGTTTCAATCTTATCGAAAGCAGGAGTCTCAAATATCTTAGGTTTGGACTGGGAACTAAAGGTATATCTTATTTGGTCTAAGATTTCGATCTATTTGAAAGTAGAAGTCTAATGAAAGGTGGCCTGGAGTTAATAACTGAAGTCACCCGAAAATGCAGAGGTTTCGACCAAGTCAGAAGAGGTCTTTCAATGTGGTCGACACTTGTAAAACACGATTATATCTAATTAAAAGCTTTCAAAACAATAAAGTAATCTAAGATTTAGTGATTATCCCTTTATCAACTCAAAGAAGCCTTTATTGACCAATTCTTTCCCAATTCAGTTTACAAATTAAGGTTACAAATTTTAGAATTAACAAAGTATAAGTCTAGAATGAATGAGTTCGGATCTCCTAAACCAGACCCCTTGGGTCTTATTTATAGATGCGGGTTGACACTTTCGAGCCAGCACTTTCAACCTGGTAGAAAGGTGGCTTCAACTGTCTTTCGACTCCATTGGCATTTGTGCTCCACTTTACAGTGCTTTCGAATAAGCTCGAATGCATTTGTCTTCATCGAACGGTGCGGTTGCAAGTTCTCCTATTTATGTTGCTTTGTAAGAGCTTTCGACTCTATCGATGGGTTGTTTCCAAGGGCTTCGAAGTTGTTGAACTGGTGATGGTTTTGATGTTCTTTTTAGCTTTCAAATATATGCTTGTGACTTGATGGGATATATTCCCTAAATAGCAAATGCTTCAATTGGTTTGAAAGGCATGAATTTGCTTTCGAAAGGGTTGTTTTGATCAAGATTTGCTTTTGAGTGACTTGAATAAAGGCGTAACCTTCGAACTCGAAAGGATCGGCATTCATATGAAAGGTTATTACGCATTGTCTTTAAAAGTTGTTTCTTTAACTCATTCGAAAGGTTTTCATGCATGCAGAAGAACTTACTTCAAAAGGTTCTCGCATAAGCGAAAGGGTGCTTTTGACCCTTTCGACCCCTTCAAAAGGTTTTGACGCTTCTGGACTTTGACTGTAACATCTTTTAGACTCCTTTGAAAGGCCTTGCTTTTACCTCTCTGTTTTGTTATTTTTTCTTTCGATTCAACAAGATTTGATATGGTCGAAAGAATATTTGATGTTAACATTTTCCCCCTCTACGAAGGGATGCCTTTGACTTTTTAGGTCAATCATCTCAAACCTTCAATATTGCCCGTCTTTCCATCTTCCTACATGAATTTGGGCCATTCATTTAAATTTGAGCCGGTGGTCTGTTTTTCTGCTGACTTTTCTTATAAGCCACTGTTTGCGCCAAAATGGGTCACAAATACCCAATTGCAGATGAAAGCACCAACTCACAATCATAGATCACATATATAATATATAAAGAAGAAATAAATATGACGAACTACTCAAAAATTAAAAAGAAAGCAGTGAAAAGAAGAGATTTATAGTGGTTCGACGTTGTAGCCTACGTCCACTTTGAAGAGTTCTGTTGTTTATTAATGATTCTCGACTGATTTACAACAGCATATTTAATAGCACTCAAGCTACAATGGATTTCAAAAGAGTAACAGTGTAGCAGAGCTAAAAGATTCTTTTTCTATAGTCTTAAGGGTGCTATCTATAGGTGTTGGTCTGAAATATCTGCCCATGAACTTTTAATACTCCTTCTCACGCGTGGACGGGCCCACCAGATCGATTGGGCCTTGCTTAGGATCAAACCTCGACCAATCCCTATGTCTTTCGTATCGATCAAGATTTGGTCTAATGAAGGTGCGATCAATCATGATGGTTCCTTAGTGGATAAGAAAGCTTCTGTAAAAATTTGGTGGCGTTTGGACTTGTGGATTTTGAGTAATGACCTATACAAAGTTGAGTTTGCATGTTGGCTGAGTACTTCATATCATCTATGCATATCGATACATATTGTATCGATGACATGGCTCGGAAACACATAGGAGATCCACATTTCATGCTTGTTGACTATTTCCTTTGATTGACCATGCCTTCTTCGCATCGATCCTGTGTATGACTCTTCGTATCGATACCATACCCCCACCTTCGTATCAATGCCGAAGTCCTTTCTTCATTTCGATCAAATGCTCATTGGTTCGTATCGATCATTTGACCGATAATTATATATAAATAGGATCGACACGAAGTAGGTAGCTGTGGAGTAAATGAACTCGGATCGATCCCTACATACTTCGTATCGGTGCTTGGCTTATGGCTACATATCGATCCATGGTTCATTGCTTCGTATCTATCAATTAACTGATTGATAGCATCAATACGAAGTTGATGTGTATGGAAATGATCGATACAAAGAACATGTAAGGAATGAATCCGAAGCAGATGGAAACGAACTAGACGAAGTAGGTGGTTTTTGATCGATCCATGACGCTAACCCGAAGCTGCTGCCTCCTTAGCCTGAAGTAAACCCTCAAGTTACTCGAAGCAAGTGCTGAAATGACCCGAAGGAGTTGCGGAGCCCTTGTAAATATGCTTATCTCTCAAAGACTCGAAGTAAGCCCTTCTCCAACTTGAAGTAACCTTCCTGAAAACCCAAAGTAAACATGAAGGTGACTCGGAGCAAACCCCAAGCAACCGAATTTCTCCAAAATCTGTATTCCAAGTGCATCGTGCTATTTGTTCATCAACTATGCTCTATCCTGGCCTCATGACCATGTTTACCATCCATGATTGAACGCCCGTTCATTTGTTCAAATCAGTACTAAGTCCGTGACGATCCAGCTTCGGTAACTGTGTAGTCGAGTGGGTTAAATCTACCTGTATGTTGCCTTGCCAAAAGGCGGGTTAACACTTTGCCCCACAAAACATGCCTTATGGTAGGAAGAAGTGTTTTGTAGTGCCATAAGCTTGATGATCGTATCCTATTGATGACCTGTAAAGAGATCGATAATCTTGACTGGTTGTGAATAGCGATCAATTGAGATTGCATGCCAATTGAGGCGATATTTGGCCGTTCAATGTCAGACTCCGTTTGAGGAAAATTATCATCATTTGAGGTCTGGTTCCGTTTAAGGCGAATTGCGATCACTCGAGGTCGGGTGCCATTTGAGGCGAATTGTGACCGTTCGAGGTCGGATGTCGTTCGAGGCGAATTGTGACTGTTCGAGGTCGGGTTTTGAAATCATAAACATGAGATTTTACATTCAAACGGGTCTTACAATAAAAATGTCCAACTAAACCAAGTCTAGATGCAAGCATCCCTACTATTGCGGTTTATAGTCATCTTAGAGCATGTTTGATGACCGTTCGTGGTCCCATACAAGTGTAGGCGACTTAACATTTTAGTGTGGAGTTTACTATTTATTCCTCATCATTCCGATCAGTTTATGGTAAGTAGACGCCTTGATCCAGGGCCATCTTCATTTAATGCAATAGGCGGTCGCTCCTATTCCAACGTCGCTACTTGCCTTTTTCACGTACTATAACAGCATGGCATTCCAGATATGTTCTTCGATTCATCCTTTAAGAGCCTGCAATCGTTTGTACTATGGCCACCTAGCTAGTGGAATAGGCAGTATTTGTCTTATTTCTTTTCGTTATTAGTTGGCTCCCTCATTATTAGTCTTCGATCGGGGACCTGCCCCTTAGTGTCTTGCTATATCATTCCAAAGTCTCACTAAACTCCATATAAAATGTGAATCTTGGTTCCTTTCGTGGCTGCTTTGGCTCAACAAAGCTATTCTCCGCTTTTCACTTTCCTTTATCCTTGTTTGAACCATTCCTCTGCAGATCCCCACCTTTGACCGCATAAACATTAACTTCCTCACCTTCCTCTCTTTTAGTCTTCACATTTTCCTACTGCAGAAACCTTTTTGCCTCATGGTAAAACTCTCATAGATCCATTGGTAGATCCCTTATCAATGAATTCTTAAATTCTGTGCCATCAACTATGCTAGATACAGCTGCCATAAAAACCATTATAACAGCCCACAAATCCATACCCCTTGAGCCCACACTATTCTACATTAATCAGCTCAAGATGTATAGAAATACAAACCATTTGGGTTAAAGAAGAAGAGGTAGAAGAAGGAAATAAAAAAGAATATCAGAATCTAACCATCGCAGCGGAAAAAATATAATAGATAATAAATGATCTTTACACAGAACAAATATATATCTGTTTTATACATAGATCATCAGAGTACATCAATCATAGCCCAACATCAATAACATACAACTGGATACACAACTAAACAATACAGCGGAATATATATATAAGCAAGTATGGGAGTACGTATCGTCATCCAGCTCGACTCCTGAGCTCCACAGCTTCATATCCTGTATCCTACAATACTCGGTCTGACCCGAGCATTACAGTTAAATAACACCACAGTCAGTCTGGAATACCAGCGTGAGAAAATCACACTCAATTGATTATTAAAGTTTCAAAAATCCTTTTGAAAACAAAAGCATCTCGTAAGACCACGCCACAAATAAACATGTCGGGTTTTTACATTACGATAGCTAAGACGATTTTCATAGAAATCCTCTGATATTATAATAGGGTCTATATACAAATACTTATAAAATAGTCGAAATTGTTACATGATTAAATTCCAGCTACTAGCCATAGAGTGGGTAATACAAACAAAACTCGTACAAGGCTCGTAGGGAAAATGGATTTCCAACTAATGACTAGGCACTGGGGTACCACCTGTCACAGTACGTGGCCTAGATCACAGTACCGAGGAGTACGCCTGCTCCCCTGCAACACTAGACCAGGACTACCCCTTACTGGATAATCCCGAGTGAGATCACCCCGCAGTTGGGATCAGTAACCATACCACTAAGCCGAAATAAAAGGGACATCTAGACAGGGATGACCTCACCCTGCTTGGGTGCTACCCACCTAGCCTTGCTGCATAACCCCTAATTTTCAGTCATTCCCGGTTGATGAGGCGTGAGGCTAAGCGTTACCTTTTTAGAACATATCCGTTAGAATGCCCATCGTCCACCTGGCAATGTTTACGAAAGCATTCATCCATACAAGTCTGTCCCGGGTTCGAACGGAACCGAAGGCACTATTCCTACTACCTCCATTTTGGAAATATCCTCAGGATTAGTAGTGACTAGCCCTTGCACTTCACTGCTCCATCTCCGAATACACACTCGCTTCCACGAAATGTACAAACCGGATCGAAGTGGTTTTCGATATATAAATCTCGATCCCGGTCTCTTCGAAACGATCAGCGCATTTATCCAATATTGATAGTCGGTGATTTAACCATCAATTTATATTCACAAACAACCATCAACTAATAAATAATTTCCCAAATTATTTATTAATCCCAAAAATATCCTAACGAGATATATTTTCACTTTTCAAACTCTTTTGAAAAAAGTTTCAAACTATCTTCCTTTCTCGAAATAAATTCCAAGTATTTTCTATTTCCACTGGAATCACCATGTACAAAACTAGATTTTTAAAATAATTTAAAACACTTTACTTTGAAATATAATTTAAAACATTTAAGTTAAAACTACTTCAAGAATTTGTTATAAACACATACTATATGAACATTTGAAAACAAGGTAACTTAATAAAATATAAAACTAGATTTTCACTTTTAAAAACAAAATACTAAGTCACTTTTTAAATAATTACTACCATAATAGATTAAAAGGAAATACTTACTTTAGAATTTAAATATTAGAAATAATAAATTTTTCAAAATATTCTTTTTAAAACAACTTTAACACCTTTAACTTATATTTAAATATTTATTTTTGAAAACTTACATGGTTATCCAGAGAAAAATTCCAACTTCAATCACTTAAATCAATTTTCCAAATTTACTTCCAATTTACTTCCTTTTTATTCCAAAATCCATTAGTTTCAGATTTAAATCCTTAATTATGATTTAAAATATTTTTAACTGAAATACCAATTTAGATTTCTCAAATTACTTCTTTATTCTTTTAAATAAATTTAAAACTTTAAATTTTAAAATAATTCTTTATTCCTTTTAAATTAATATCACTTAATTTTACAATTCATTAATTACTGTTTATTCAAATCCTTTTTCTTTTCATATTCGAAGTTATTCATTGGTATTTAACATCACTTCAAATTCTTTTCAATTCATTCTTAATTTATTCCAATTTTCCATAATTATTTCGCTTACAAATTTACTTCTTTATTTTTCTTGCTAAAATCCAATTTATACATTTTTGGTAATTCATTATACCCAAATATATCCAATCAACCCATAACATTCAATATAATTCATCATAGAATATCAAATAATCACAACAGAGAATATTAAATAATTTAAATAAAAGTTGATGGGTCCAGTTGGATCCCTCCAACTTGTTTTCCCTACATCCACAGACGTTAGCGCAATATAAAATACCAATCCCAAAATATACTAATCTATAGCACATCAATTAATTCAACCATTCAAACAATTATTTAAGCCTAATCATTTAAATTTAAATTTAACTTAATGAGATTAACTCACCTTTTCTCTTTGATTTGTAACCCGATTCAAAATCCCGATTTGTTTCTTCACTATTCATACCTTGTATAAATATTATACAGTCTATTAATTATTTGAATAAATCGAACAGTAAATTTTTACTTTAAATAAATTTAATTAACCAAAAATTTAAATCCAACTAATTTTCGTTTAAATAATTTACCCTTAGTAATTAAAATTATTTAGATTTAATTAAAGAAATAAGTCATCGCCATATGCAAATGGAATATGAATAGGTTTATTTACTTTATATTACATTTTCATCTGGTTACAAAAATAATCAATACCCTTTTAAATTAAATATGTTCCTGTTTATATTTTTAAGCAGAAACATATATGTATCTATACTTACATTTCCCTTTCCCTTCATTGTGTATACATACTTTTATATACATCTTTAAACTAAAACATATTCACTATAAACATAATCCGAAATTGAAAAATGTGTGTCAATATATTTAATATGTTTTTGGAAACACATATGTTTAGGAAAAATAGATTTATGTTCCCAGTTTATAACTTCTGTTTTCTGTAAAATCATTTCCAAAATTACCTCTATTCCTATAGTTAACAAATTCTCTGATTTATAGTTTATAAATTTTAAGTTTTGTACCTTACTGTCTCAGGCCAGAACGCCATCGACCCCTAAAATCGAGTCACGCGAGGTCACCTACTGCGACTGGTCCCACTTACACGCGACTCCAAGCATCGCCGTTACTTCATCTCCTCCCCAAATCCACGCGGCCCACCCAGCTTCATCTGCTCACACCCCCACCAGCGAACGCCATGCATCGCCAGCCGAAACCCTACCAAAACCCTAAGTCGGAAATACCCTCCTCCTACGTTCGCGACTCGATGCAAGAAAACATCGTGCGCAAGCGTTCCTTTGATTGCGATCGAATCAACGCCGCCCCCTACGCGAGCGCGCACGCGAGCTTCAGAAGCTCGATTTGATTGACTCAAATTTAAGGAGAGTGGTGTCGGCCATTTTCTTTTTTTTCTTTTTTTAGAGATCGAACTTCTTCGATTTGGGAAGGGTGAAGTAGAGAAGACTAGAGAGCAAAAAGAGGCTTCGGCTGTAAGATAAAGGATGGGTGATGTGATTTTATATTTGTTAAACACTAATTTCTTAATAATCAATTAATAATTCTTAATTAAATTGCTGAATTAATTACCCACAAATCATATATCATCAAGCAGTTAACTACAAATATTTATTACTTAATCATTAATTAACCCAAACTCTAATTACAATTATAATGTAATTATTCCTTGCGTGTTAAAGTTGACTTACGTGTTAATAGGGTTAAGGTGAAATGAGAACCAATATATATATATATATTTAAATTTTAAATCGTTATGATTTCACAACTTAAAATCTCGATAGTATGGAGAAGATAGCCTTTTTGAAGCACTAAACATTGAATTTCAATATAAATTCCAGCGCGTTTATATATCGTACGCTCACACAACAACTCTGATCAATACGAAATTCGAAATTCGATAATAATTCAATATTATGGACCCAATGGAACTGGTTTCGTCGAATTCCGAGACTGTGCCTTGGAAGGCAATTTTTTAAATTCAATTTAAACTATAAAATTTTAAACTGAACAAACCACTGTTAATTTCAATTTTTACAACTTCTATTATCTTCAGTGTTATCAATATAAATTTTATAAGCCTTTAAATTATTTTCAATGGGCTTAAAAATTCATATTCAACATTTAGCTCAACTTTCAATTATTTAATTCAATAATTTATTATCAATAATTAGTGATATTTGAATTCAAGTTAAAAATTTACTTCTAAATATTAAAATCAATTAAATATTCCGATTTTTAAAGGCTTAAAAATTCCGAGTCATCACATTCCTCCCCCCTTAAAAGAATTTTGTCCCCGAAATTACTAGTTAGGAAGAATGGTCCAAAACCCGTTTACCTTTTTCCCAAAACCCACAATCCAACATCCTATCAACTGTCTTTGTAACAACCCTAGATTTTTCATATATTTGAATTTTGACTTTATTTTTATTTTTAAACTTATTTTATTTCAAACATTTCATTTCTAAAAATATATATTGATTATTATGTGAATTATAATTTCAAACTGGTATAATTTGGATATTTTACTGTAAAGTGAAATTCTGGTCAAACTGTTCAAACTTTGACTTTTGAACTTCAAATTTAAATTGTTTAAAATCTTAAATTTTATCATTTATTATGAAAATAAATGTAATAACTTGAATACTGCTTTTTGTTTCGTTGAAAACCGAGTTAAACTGTAAAAGTTATGTACATTTCAATTTTGAGTGTAATTTGTTTTATTTTGCAATTTTGTCTATTTTAAATTATATAAATTATATTTTCTTTGTCACATTTTATTTTAATTTGTTTTAATATGTTATTGTATGTATATTTTTGTCTTTTATTATTTTTAAAGTGATAATATAAGTTTTCTAAAGTTTATTTGAATTTCTTTCAATTTATTAAGCCTAGTTTCCATTTTTCTGCTATTTTCTCCATTAAATTATATTTAATTAAAATATATATATTTATTTTTGTGAATTCATTTTTAGCTTGTGTTCTTATCTTTATTTATAAATATTTTTCAAGTACATAAAGGTTTTCTAATGTTCATTTGAATTTGTTTCAAATTTATAAAGCCGAGTTATGTATATATTTCCATTTTCTTTACTTATTTGATTTTATTTAAATTTATTTATTTATTTTTCTTATTTATTTTATTTTCTGACTTTATTTATTTTTATTATCAGCCTTATTATGTATTTATAAAATTAAAATGAATTTGTGGAAATTTGAAAAGACTTGAAACTCTTTATCTCCTTTTGCTTTTCCTCTTCCGCCTTTTCATTTTCCAACCTACATCTCATTAAAAAATTTGACCGTACAATAGTTTTCTCATTTCAGCCGATTTCCACATATTTTTTTACATATTCTAACCTTCTCAAAGCCACAAAAAAAAATCACGGCCATGGCTTCAAGAGATTGGGTAAAATTCTTCCTTCCTTTTTCTTGTTTTCTATGTTTTCTACCTTTGTTTTGCATATGCTCCCTACCTTCATAGCTTGGCTCCTCCTCAGCCAGATCTGACCGGACCTCTACCATCCCTTTTCTCTGACCAACATCCACCCTAGTTTCATCACCAAGGCAGGCCGAACCCATCCATGGTAAGGAGCACCACCAAAATCTAGTTAAACCGTCACTTTATGCATAAACTGAGCCTACTTTGCCAGCACCACCTTCTACCACCTCTAGCCGCCACTTCCTTCACCACCACCCCCTCTTACCTGTCCTCCACCCTCTGCCACAGCACCCACCACCACCTGCACCACTGGTTGGGCCCACCTAGCCTTTAGCCGAGCATAATTGGAGCAATGAAATGATGTATGTTGCCTTATTTTTGCCTTGTTGTTGAGGTTTATGCACCTAGACCTATGCACCATCTCCAAACCAAGCTAGGCCGACCTGTTTGGACCCAAACCTAGCCCTTAGTCCCTGCCTTAGCTGAGCTTATCCAACCTATAACTGATCCATATGAAGTTGACAACAAGTGCAATGAATTTGACTTTATTTTCTTGCATTGTTTAGTGATAATCTGTGTTGAAAACTCACATATATTTGTATTGTTTTGTGTAAATGTTTGAACAAGGCTATTTGCTTTGGCTCTCCACTCTCTTATCGTATCCATGTTGTCGTGCATTCATAGTATTGGTATGGGTGCTTTGGTAGCGATCTCCAGCTTTGAACAGGTGAGTAAATCTCACTAGACTAATATGTGCTTATGTAATTATAAACTGACATCATTGAACCTTTATATGCATATCATCCTGTTATCACTGCTATATTATTTTCATATGATGTTCACACCTGTGATTACACCTGTAATATCATATGTCACTGTTATTTTATGATATTCTATTGTTTATATCAGTTATCACCATTGCAAGTTCCCTGTAGACTAGAATCACTATGGGTTGAAATGATACATACCCGAACGGACTTTAGAATAGGGGAAAACCGTTGTGGGCTGAAATGATAGGTCTGAGAGGTTTTCAAATCATTCATTTTACTTGGGACTGTGGATTTGAAATGATAGAACCCGGGTTTTTCTTTTTAAATTGCGGATTGAAATGATATACATCCGTATCACTTGACCTAGGCTAGAAAACTATATACAGAACCGTGGTTTACAAAATATTTTCTGAAATGTTTTAAATAAATTATTAAATGTAAAAGTATAATATTTTGAATTAAAAATGAATTTAAATAATTTTTATAAAATAAAAATAATTTTTGTATAAGTGAAAATGTAAGTAAATGAATGTTTAGGTCAAATTTTGAAATATAACCTATTTTTGGGAATTTTTAATTTTTGTTAAAAGTAACATTTTTATTAAGTAAAATAAATGGAATAAGTTATAAATTTAAGATTTAATGGTTAAGTAATAAAATTAATCAAAGAAATGGAAATTTATGCTTGAATTTAAATTAAGAAAATATAATAAAATTGTATTTTTTTTAAGAAACTTAACCTATAAAGTTTACAAAAATGTAAGTATTCAAATAATGAATTAATAATGTAAAATTATATGATTTCATAAGTAAATATGATTTAAATGAAAATTTACTTAGTTTTGAAATTTTACTTTCAAGCTTGAAATTTAAATATAACGGATATTACCGCATTTGCAAATGCTGTTGTTAAGAATAAATGAACTTAAAGGCTAAATTGAACTAAAGCTATTATAGAACTTTGTAAGTGCTATAGTTGATAAAGATAACTAAAACTTATTCAAAAATAAAGGAAGCTACTACAGCATTTAAATGCTGTCTTTTGTTAAAAGAACCGTTTTAAACTATAATTTTACATAGCATTTTATAAGTGCTACGGAAACTATATTTTGTTGTTTTAGTAAAGAAAAAATTAAAAAAAATATTTGGAAAATGATAAAATTTTGGAAACTAAATGTTAAATTTATAAAGATAATGAAGAGACATTTAAATCACTTTAGATGGAAGAATTTGATTTTTAATGTGAGTTTAAAATGGCATTTAAATTTAATAAAATGAATGGATTTAAATGGTATTTAAATGAATTAAAATGGATGATGTTTTGAATAATATTTTGATATTTTGGAATGGATTTGAAAAGATTTTTGATTTTTGATTTATTTAATTTATTTGATAAATATATATTTGAAGTATATTACTTGAGTTTATTCAAATGATATTGGATTTATGAAAGGTGGGATATTTAAGCCTTGAAATATACTAAGATTGAATATTGTATTTTGTGGATTAAATCGATATTTGAAATTGATAAGTTTTGAAATGGTTTATTTATAAACTGAAATTGAAATTTACATTGATGGTTTGAATTAAATTGAATGGAAATTTGAAATTTGGGTTTAGTTTAATAAATTTGTAAAATGTAAAGAATTAAAGGATGATTTCAAAATGTATTATTTCATAATGTTACGATTTTCAAGTGTAATGACTTCAAGTATTTTATAACATGAAAGTGTTATGATTTTTGAAAGGTGAATATATGCTTGAAATAGAAATGATATAATTTTGATTTGAATATAGTTTTGAAATAAAATGGTTTTGGTTTCAAAGTATAACTATCTTTGAAATGATATTTTGATATATTAAATTTGATTTGAAATGAAGTTTTGGAAAGATAGGATTTTGATATATTAAATTGATTTGAAATGAAGTTTGGAAAGATATGATATTTTGACATATTGAAATGATTTGAAAGGATGTTTAGAAAGGTATTATATCTTATTATATTGAAATGATTTGAAAATGATTTAATCTTTATTTTGATAAAGGTTTGGATTTGAAATGATATTTTACTTCAAAGTATAAAATATTATATTTTAAGTTATAACCACGGGTTATAATAACGATTGGTTGTTAAAGAGACCGGGATCGGATATCTGGCATATTCTCTGTCGATACAGA
Organism: Allium cepa; assembly: GCA_030765085.1. NCBI lineage: Eukaryota > Viridiplantae > Streptophyta > Magnoliopsida > Asparagales > Amaryllidaceae > Allium > Allium cepa. Next base: position 868,223,437 of record CM060937.1, on the reverse strand, counting down.
AAACCACTTTAACAATCGTGTACGTGGTGGAGATTCGAGAATGAAGTAGGATGGTGTGACGCTCTTAAGTTATGTAACGTAGACCCGACTCCCGTGAGTTGGCTTAAGGTGGCTAAAACAGGAGTGATCGACGTGCCAAGTGAGGTAGCTCCTCCGATCGGACACACTTCTTCGATGCCATTCTATTGCTTTTGTGATTGTTTGGTGTGCACACCTTTGATATGGGCGTGTGGTTCGAGGTGGGCGTATGTGGCTGCTACGTTACCACCAGCCCGGAAGCGTAATTGGTATATCTACCCTGGCATTGCCTCATGTGCCTTGTCACCTACCCTAGCGAGCCTTGTACGAGTTTGGTTTTCTCCCGTAGCCCGTGTCATATCCTCTGATAGTCTCCCGATCTGGAGATATTATGTTATTGGTTGGACTACTGGGACTATTATGTGAGAAGGGTGATATGGGTAGCCCGGAACGCTATTTAAAAGTATGTTTATTTTACTGTAGACATTATTATAATAGCGAAATATTACTACATAGTAAATAGTTTAACGGATCCTTAGAGGATGGGTGGTCCCAGGCATCCTTTAAGTTACTTGTACCTTTTTACAGTTCACTTGAGTTGGTTTACATTACATAGGTATATATTGTCCTGACTCGAGTGTTTGTATTTTATTTACGCTCAGGTCAGCCTGAGTTATTCACAGATTTGGATTCCACTTTCTGGAGATTGGAATCGCTGGAGATCATCTGCTTATCTAGTTTTATCTATTCCAGTTCTGTTGTTCTATTCAGCTTGTACTTGGTTATCATCTTGAGACTTCTGTTGTACTTTATTTATTCTGTTGTATTTTATTTAACTCTGATATATTTTCATAGTAGCTTCATGAACTACTATCTCTTTTACTTCCGCTGCATTTCTTACTCTGTGTCTGTGTTCTGTGATTTTTATTTACTGTATGTCCTGAGATTTGCCAAATTTTATGATTTTGAGCAATTCAAGTCCGGCTATGCGGATGCGGATGGTTGAAAATATCGGGTTGTTACAGTTGGTATCAGAGCTTTGGCTTTGAGGCAAAACTTAGAATGTATGGTAAATTTAGTTACAGAGTCACTTTCATCCCAACTTGAATCTCTTCCTCTTTGATTCAAATTTCATTTGAATTTTGGAACGTTACCTGCGGTTCCAAAATCCGTTCATGTCCCTCACTATTCATCTCCTTTTGATTTCGGAGTATCCCATAACTTCACTTCGAATGATCTTTATAGTGAATTGGCAGTCACGCCAATCTCAAAAAAAAATCATTTGTAAAGGGAGAAACTACTTTACAATAAACATCGATTCACCATAGATTTATATCTATCCTTGGTTTAGATGCTAATATCTTTTGTTATTCCAAACTGTATCTCCTGAGGTCGATCAGTTTAAGTTGCCCGCAATTTATATAAGCTTATCCATCTTCCTGTTCTGTTATTTAAGCATCTCATCCTTGTTTCCAACTTATTTTCAAATCAGAATTTCCTTTGATTTGAGTTAATCATATTTGAATCTCTATCCTTCTTTGAAAATCTATTCATGTATAGTGTATTTGTAAACTAATATTTAAAATTTAAATGTTTTATGTATTGTGTTGTTTGAGTTGTTGATGTTGAATTGGGTTTTTGATCGATTCGTCTGATCAACGCTATCGATGGGATTTCTAAAACACTTTGACAGAACAAACTAACACAATATTATTTTAAAAAAAATTGGTTAATAAAATAAATTTTGATATAAGTAAATTTATGGAATTTAAAAATTGATTTAAATTGATCATTTGAAATGATAATACTTGATTTATCATTTATTGTTCTACAAATGAATTTATAAATAGATGGGAATGGAAATGAGTCAAAACAAGAAATTTGAGAATTTAATTTCCGATGGTTTCAAACCTTATGATTAAAGTTTTAAAAGGGGCATATTATTTAAAGTATTTTCTAATAGAAATTTGTTCCAAGAAATTTTAAAGTTTAAAATTAGTGCTCTTCTCTTTGTCGCTGGAAAATAACTTCAGTGATGACCGCGGCATCATCGACATTCATTTTCGAGTTTTGAAGTGAAGAGATCGTTCTGTAGTCTTGCTACAGCTTTGTTTTGAGAATTTAATTGATTTGAATTTTCTAAGATATGATTTGATTTATATAGATATATGATTTTAATTGATTTGACATATTATGAGAATATATTTATTTATCTCTAAATGGTTTGAAGGGAATCGAAAATTTAATTCTTAAATTTTATCTTAAAGAATAATTTCAGTTATAAAAAGAAAATCAAAATATTTGAAAAGATGATTCAAACTTGAAATGATTGAACTGGAAAGCTTTATTTGTATAATACTCAATTGCAGTCCAATATAACTTACCTTAATTTTTAGAAGTTAATAATGTAATTGGATATTATACAATGTAAAATGTTTTTATAAATAAAATTTGAGTGGTTATAATAAATGTTATACACGCAAATTTTAGTTATAAAAAGATTTACAGAGATAAATATAGAATAAAAGGTAAACTGAATAATTTACAATATAAATGATGTCAAAGAAATTAAGAATAAATTAAATCAGTTATAATAAGTGTAAGTATATTTAACATAGGTGATAAAATATATGGAGAGGAATAGATTTAATTTTTATTAGGAGTAAAGAGGAATTAAATTTATTGAGTACATTATGAGTATAATAATGATTTTTCAAATCCATGATTTTTGAAATTGTTAGTTTTAGAAAATTATATGATAAGATAATGAAATTAGAGATAGTTAAGATTTTATTAACTTGTGTAAAATTTAATTATCTATTTAAGTTGAAATTTTCATGGTTTCAACTTATTATCTTATTTTTCTTTCAAACTGTCTTTTACTTATCCTTATTTTTCCTCATCTTGCTACAGACTGGTATAGGCATCTTTCTATGATCTTTAATAATCTTTGGAACTCATTCAAAATCTAAGCACTGCTTTCCATCCACAGACCGTCGGTCAAGAAGAAAGAGTTAATCAGATACTAGAGGATCTATCGTGCTTATGTTCCTGATTCGGGAGAACCTTGCAAAAATCATCTCCACCTTGTTATACTTACGTATAACAATAGTTATTAGGTATAATTTCAATCTTCTTGTCATCTTTTCTTAATCTTATTTCTCTGCCTTTTTCTGTGCTTTCCCATACCTCATTCCTTTTCGGGGACGAAAAGTTTTGAGTGGGGGAGAGTGTAACAACCCTAGATTTTTCATATATTTTAATTTTGAATTTATTTTTATTTTTAAATTATTTTAAACTTATTTTATTTCAAACATTTCATTTCTAAAAATATATATTGATTATTATGTGAATTATGATTTCAAACTGGTATAATTTGGATATTTTACTGTAAAGTGAAATTTTGGTCAAACTGTTCAAACTTTTTGACTTTTGAACTTCAAATTTAAATTGTTTAAAATCTTAAATTTTATCTTTTATTATGAAATTAAATGTAATAACTTGAACACTGCTTTTTGTTTCATTGAAAACGGAGTTAAACTGTAAAAGTTATGTACATTTATATTTTGAGTGTAATTTGTTTTATTTTCCAATTTTGTCTATTTTAAATTATATAAATTATATTTTATTTGTCACATTTTATTTTAATTTGTTTTAATATGTTAATGTATGTATATTTTTATCTTTTATTATTTTTAAAGTGATAATATAATTTTTATAAAGTTTATTTCAATTTATTAAGCCTAGTTTCCATTTTTTTGCTATTTTCTTCATTAAATTATATTTAGTTAAAATATATTTATTTATTTTTGTGAATTAATTCTTATTTTGTGTTCTTATCTTTATTTATAAATATTTTTCAAGTACATAAAGAATTTCTAAAGTTCCTTTGAATTTGTTTCAAATTTATAAAGCCTAGTTATGTATATATTTCCATTTTCTTTACTTATCTGATTTTATTTAAATTTATTTATTTCTTTTTCTTATTTATTTTATTTTCTGAGTTTATTTATTTTTATTATCAGCCTTTTTATGTATTTTTAAAATTAAAATGAATTTGTGGAAATTTGAAAAGACTTGAAACTCTTTATCTCCTTTTGACTTTTCCTCTTCCGCCTTTTCATTTTCCAACCTACATCTCATTAAAAAAATTGGTCGTACAATACTTTTCTCATTTCAGCTGCCTTCCTCATTTTTTTACATATTCTAACCTTCTCAAATCCACAAAAAAATCACGGCCATGGCTTCAAGAGATTGGGTAAAATTCTTCCTTCCTTTTTCTTATTTTCTATGTTTTCTACCTTTGTTTTGCATATGCTCTCTACCTTCATAGCTTGGCTCCTCCTCAACCAGATCTGACCCAACCTCTACCACCCCTTTTCTCTGACCATCACCCACCCTAGTTTCATCACCAAGGCAGGACGAACCCATCCATGGCAAGGAGAACCACCAAAATCCAGTTAAACCATCACTTTATGCATAAACCGAGCCTAGTTTGCTAGCACCACCTTCTACCACCTCTAGCCGCCACTTCCTCCTCCACCACCACCTCTTACCTAACCTCCACCCTCTGCCACAACACCCACCACCACCTGTACCACTGGTTGGGACCACCTAGCCTCTGGCCGAGCACAATTGGAGCAAAGAAATGATGTATGTTGCCTTATTTTTGCCTTGTTGTTGAGGTTTATGCATCTTGACCTATGCACCATCTCCAAACCAAGCTAGGCCGACCTGTTTGGACCCAAACCCAGCCCTTAGTCCCTGCCTTAGCTGAGCTTATCTAACTGGTCCATATGAAGTTGAGAACAAGTGCAATGAATTTGACTTCGTTTTCTTGCATTGTTTAGTGACAATCTGTGTTGAAAACTCACATATATTTGTATTGTTTTGTGTAAATGTTTGAACAAGGCGATTTTCTTTGGCTCTCCACTCTCTTGTCATATCCATATTATCATGCCTTCGTAGTGTCGGTATGTGTGCTTTGGTAGCGATCTCCAGCTTTGAACAGGTGAGTAAATCTCACCAGACTAATATGTGCTTATGTAATTATAAACTGACATCACCTGAACCTGTATATGCATATCATCCTGTTATACTGCTATATTATTTTCATATGCTGTTCACACCTGTTATATCATATGTCACTATTATTTTTTGCTATTCTGTTGTTTATATCAGTTATCACCATTGCAAGTTCCCTGTAGACTTAAATCACTATGGGTTGAAATGATACATACCCGAACGGACTTTAGAATAGGGGAAAACCGTTGTGGGCTGAAATGATAGGTTTGAGCGGTTTTCAAATCATTCGTTTTACTTGGGACTGCGGATTTGAATGATAGAACCCGGGTTTTTCTTTTTAAATTGCGGATTGAAATGATATACATCCGTATCACTTGACCTAGGCTAGAAAACTATATAGAGACCCGTGGTTTATAAAATATTTTCTGAAATGTTTTAAATATATTTTTAAATGTAAAAGTATAATATTTTGAATTAAAAATGAATTTAAATAATTTTTATAAAATAAAAATAATTTTTGTATAACTGAAAATGTAAGTAAATAAATGTTTAGGTCAAATTTTGAAATATAACCTATTTTTGGGAATTTTGAATTTTTATTAAAAGTGACGATTTTATTAAGTAAAATAAATGGAATAAGTTATAAATTTAAGATTTAATGGTTAAGTAATAAAATTAATTAAAGAAATGGAAATTTATGCTTGAATTTAAATTAAGAAAATATAATAAAATTTGATTTTTGTAAAAAACGTAATCTATAAAGTTTACAAAAATATAAGTATTGAAATAATGAATTAATAATGTAAAATTATATGATTTCATAAGTAAATATGATTTAAATGAAAATTTACTTAGTTTTGAAATTTTAATTTTAAGCTTGAAATTTAAATATAACGGTTATTACCGCATTTACAAATGCTGCGGTTAAGAATAAATGAATTTAAAGGCTAAATTGAACTAAAGCTATTATAGCACTTTGTAAGTGCTATTGTTGATAAAGATAATTAAAACTTAGTTAAAAATAAAGGAAGCTATTACAACATTTAAATACCGTCTTTTGTTAAATGAACTGTTTTAAACTATAATTTTACATAGCATTTTATAAGTGCTATGGAAACTATATTTTGTTGTTTTAATAAAAAAATAAAAATAAAAAATCTTTGGAAAATGATAAAATTTTGGAAACTAAATGTTAAATTTCTAAAGATAATGAAGAGACATTTAATCGTTTTAAATGGAAGAATTTGATTTTTAATGTGAGTTTAAAATGATATTTAAATTTAATAAAATGAATGGATTTAAATGGTATTTAAATGAATTAAAATGAATGATGTTTTGAATATTATTTTGATATTTTGGAATGGATTTGAAGTGATATTTGATTTTTGATTTATTTAATTTATTTGAGAAATAAATATTTGAAGTATATTACTTGAGTTTATTCAAATGATATTAGATTTATGAAAGGTGGGATATTTAAGCCTTGAAATATACTAAGATTGAATATTGTATTTTGTGGATTAAATCGATATTTGAAATTGATAAGTTTAGAAACGGTATATTTATAAACTGAAATTGAAACTGAAATTGATGGTTTGAATTAAATTGAAGGGAAATTTGAAATTTGGGTTTAATTTAATAAATTTGTAAAATGTAAAGAATTAAAGGATGATTTCAAAATGTATTATTTCACAATGTTACGACTTTCAAGTGTAATGATTTCAAGTATTTTATAACTATGAAAGTGTTATGATTTTTAAAAGGTGAATATATGTTTGAAATAGAAATGATATAGTTTTGATTTGAATATAGTTTTGAAATAAAATGGTTTTGGTTTCAGAGTATAAACTATCTTTCAAATGTTATTTTGATATATTAAAAATGATTTGAAATGAAGTTTTGGAAAGATAGGATTTTGATATATTAAAATGATTTGGAATGAAGTTTGGAAAGATATGATATTTTGACATATTGAAATGATTTGAAAGGATGTTTAGAAAGGTATTATATCTTATTATATTGAAGTGATTTGAAAATGATTTAATATTTATTTTGATAAAGGTTTGGATTTGAAATGATATTTTATTTCAAAGTATAAAATATTATATTTTAAATTATAACCACGGGTTATAATAACGATTGGTTTTAAAGAGGCCGGGATCGGATATCTGGCATACTCTATGTCGATACCGAATACCACTTTAACAACCGTGTACGCGGTGGAGATTCGAGAATGAAGTAGGATGCTAGCGACGCTCTTAAGGTATGTAACGTGGACCCGACTCCCGTGAGTTGGCTTAAGGTGGCTAAAACAGGAGTGATCGACGTGCCAAGTGAGGTAGCTCCTCCGATCGGACACACTTCTTCGATGCCATTCTATTGCTTTTGTGATTGTTTGGTGTGCACACCTTTGATATGGGAGTGTGGCTCGAGGAGGGCGCATGTGGCTACTGCGTTACCACCAGCCCGGAAGCGTAATTGGTATATCTACTCTGGCATTGCCTCATGTGCCTTGTCACCTACCCTAGCGAGCCTTGTACGAGTTTGGTTTTCTCCCGTAGCCCGTGTCATATCCTCTGATAGTCTCCCGATCTGGAGATATTATGTTATTGGACGGACTACTGGGACTATTATGTGTAAAGGGTGATATGGGTAGCCCAGAACGCTATTTAAAAGTATGTTTATTTGACTGTAGACATTATTATAATAGCGAAATATTACTACATAGTAAATAGTTTAATGGATCCTTAGAGGATGGGCCGTCTCAGGCATCCTTTAAGTTACTTGTACTAAATTACAGTTCACTTTAATTGGTTTACATTATATAAGTATATATTGTCCTGACTCGAGTGTTTGTATTTTATTTACGCTTAGGTCAGCCTGAGTTATTCACGGATTTGGATTCCACTTTCTGGAGATTGGAATCGCTGGAGATCATCTGCTTATCTAGTTTTACCTATTCCAGTTCTGCTACTCTATTTCGCTTGTACTTGGTTAACATCTTGAGACTTCGGTTGTATTTTATTTATTCTGTTGTATTTTATTTAACTCTGATATATTTTCATAGTAGCTTCATGAACTACTATCTCTTTTACTTCCGCTCCATTTCTTACTCTGTGCCTGTGTTCTGTGATTTTTATTTACTGTATGTCTTGAGATTTGCCAAATTTTATTTACAACGCGGTATTTTGAGCAATTCAAGTCCGGCATGTGCGGATGCGAATGGTTGAAAATATCGGTTGTTACAGTCTTTTTATAAAAGACCCATTATTATTCTTACTAACTTTCCAAACCCTCCTAACAGTTTCAAATAATACTATTTGTTTAACCATTCAAGTTTCAATTTAAAACCAAATTTGAATTACCAAAATTTTCTTAAAAATTTTCTGACTCCATAAATTTACGAAAATTTTTGCCAGCTTCTCCTTTGCGCGGCTAGCTCGGTACAACTACAAAAGGCCTCTTCGGGCTCCCAAATTCCAAAAGAAAATATGACAACCCGGAATTTTCGAGCATTTAAAATCATAATATTTAATTGATTTTAAATATTCAGTAGGGAAATTTTAACTTGAATTCAAATTTCACTATTTGTTTGATAACTAAATTATTAAATTAAATAATTTGAAGTTGAGTAAAATGTTGAATCTGGAGTTTTAAGCATGTTAAAAATAATTTGAAGGCTTATAAAATTTATATTGATAACACTGAAGATAATAGAAGTTGTAAAATAGAATTTAACAGTGATTTGTTCAGTTTTGAAATTTTATGGTTTAAATTGAAATTAAAAATAATCTTCCGAGGCACATTCTCAGAATTCGACAAAACTAGTTCCATTGGGTCCGTAATATTGAATTATTAACGGATTTCAATTTTTGTAGTATTCGGAGTTGTTGTGTGAGCGTACGATATATAAACGCGCTCAAATCTATATTGAAATTTTATATAATAACTAGATCCAAAACACTATCTTCTCCATACGATCGAACTTAGCCTCGAAACCTTTTCCATTGTGTTCAGAATAGGAGTATAACCTTAGGAAGCTAGCCATCATGCCTCGATAGGGCCTCGGGATTTTAGGGTGCTATAAGCGAGATATTTTGGAAATTTATAATGTTATAAATTTTCCAAAGTCAACAACTAGTACTCTCAGCGCCACCCTACATCTCTGAACATGCCGACCTCTTTCTTTTTCTTCTTTCTTTTTTTTCTTGCTTCTTTCAGTTAAATCGTGAAGCCATTCTTCTTCTTTTTTTTGAAAAAATCAAATCGACATCTGAAATCAAAAAATAATAATTAAATCAATCAAAGAGCGGGCCGAGCTCGAGTTCGTCGCGTTTGGCAGCAGTATGGCGACTCGTTCGTGGGATGGCGTGCAACCTGGAGCACCAAGCTAAGGTTTAGGAGTATCATGAACGTGGCATACTCGGCGACGACAATCGAAACTAGGGTTGGATGAGAGTGCGGCGGCGCCTAGGGGAACGATGTCGACTTCGAAGACGAGATCTAGGGATGCGAACTCGAGATTAGGGTTTTGGTTTGTGTCGCGTTCGTACGTGAGGACTCGGCAACCTGGTGATGTAATTTCATACTCGACCGATGAGGTATCATTTATTTTAATCTTGTTTTTTTATACAAATTGATAGAAGAAGTATTTGATTTCAAACTTGCGTTAATTATTTTTAATTTTACTCTGATTGGATATAATTTTACTGTAAACTTTTAATAGTTATTATGATATGTATAATGAAAATAGAGGTATCAGAGCTTAGGTACTTAGGAAGAAAATATATATAATGAATATATACATTTTTAATTTTACTGTAAACTTTTAATAGTTATTATGGAGGTATATCTACTGTAAAGCACGATAAAAACCAAATATTTACAAATTCATAAGTTGTTATGAGATGGCTAATTCATTTTATGCGTTTTAATCCAATGATATGTAAGTTAAAACTATTCATGTAAATTGTATAGGAAGGGAAGTAAATTTGGAATTTTCTTAATCCATTAGATTTGAATTGTAAATAGGTAAGATTTTGAAACTGTAAGTTAGAAATGGAAATTGTCGGGTTAGAAAAGAAAATGTAAATGAGGTTAAATATTGTTATTGTAATCAAGTTTAAACTGGAATTGAAAAGAAAATTAGTTTAAAAAATTTACTACTTTGGTTAAATTAAATCAAAGGTTTAAAATTTAATCACTGATTAAATGAATAAATAAATGGTGAACAATTGTTTGATTGGTCCAAATAATAATAAGTCGTGAATTGTTATACAAGGTTTAAAAATCAAGGGAACAAACCAGTTTGGAATGGATTGCAAACAGCAAAGCAAAGGTAAGTTAATCTCACTCAGTTTAAATTTAAATTCAAATGATTAAATTTAAATAATTGTTTGGATGGTTGAATTGATTGATGTGATATAGTACGATATTTTGGAATTGGTGTATTATATTGTGCTAACGTCTGTGGATGCAAGGAAAACAGGTTGGAGGGATCCAACTAGATCCCTCAACATTTATTTAAATTATTTAATACCCTCTAGTGTGATTATTTGATATTCTATGATGAATTATATTGGAATATTGAATGCTATGGCTCGATTGGATATAATTGGGTATAATGAATTGCCAAAAATATATAAATTGGATATTTGGAATGGTAATAAAAGAAGTGAAGTTGTAAGAAAAATAATTATGGAAATGTGAATAAATTTAAGAATGATGGAAAAAGAAATAAGGTGGCTTAAAAATTTCTAATAAATAAATCTTGAGTATAGAAGGGTAATTTGGAACAATCAGAAGATTAATGAATTTTAAACTTTAGTGTCATTATTTAAAAGAACAAAAAAAATTCTTTAAAATTTAAGATTTAAATTATTTAAGAAGCATAAAGAAGAAATTGGGAATATCCTGAAATTTGTATATTTCAGTTAAAAGATTTAAAAATCAAACTGAAAATAATAATAAAGTCCATAATTAACCAATTTTGTAATGAATTGAGTAGGTAAAGAAATTTATTTCAAATGGAATAAATTGGAAATCACTTTGTAAAATTGATTTAAGTGATTGAAGTTGGAAATTCTCCCTGAATAACCAAGTACGTTTTCAAAGTAAATTTTCGAATATAAATTAAAGGTTTTAAAGTTATTTTTTTTAAAAGGCAAGTTTTGAAAAATTATTATTTCTAATATTTAAAGTCTAAAGTAAGTATTTCCTTTTAATCTATTATGGTAATAATTATTTAAGGAGTGACCTAGTATTTTGTTCTTTTTTTAAAGTGAAAATTTTGTTTTATATTTTATTAAGTAACCTTATTTTCAAACATTCATATAGTATGTATTTTTAAAAAATAAATTGGAGTAGTTTTACCTTAAATATTTTAAAGTATATTTCAAAGTAAAGTGTTTTAAATTATTTTAAAAATCTAGTTTTGTGCTTGGTGATTTCAATAGAGATAGAAATATTTGGGAAAGTTTATTTTGAAAAGGAAAGATGGTTTGAAACTGTTTTCAAAGAATTGAAAATAGAAATATATCTTGTGAAGATATCTTTGAGGTTAATAAATAATTTGGTAAATTATTTATTGGTGGATGGTTGTTTGTGAATATAAATTGATAGTTAAATCACCAACTATCAATATTGGACAAATGCGTTGATCATTTCGAAGAGACTGGGATCGAGATTTATTTCTCGAAAACCACTTCGATTCGGTTTGTACGTTTTCGTGGAAAACGATTTTTGAATTCGAAGATGGAGCAGTGAAGTGCAAGGGCTAGTCTGTAACAACCCTAGTTCTGGAGATTACCTGTAAATATTAAATTATAATGGTAGTTATAATTTAATATTGTGAATTAAAATAAGATTGAAGAAATTAAATTGTTTATTTGGAATAAACAATGAATTTTGGAAATAAAATGAGAAAATAAAGTTTGAAACTTTATTTTATTTGTTTGGGTTAATAATAAATGGAAAATTGTATTTTTGTTTAGAGAAAATGAAATAATTTTATTCATTATTGCCAATTACTTCTTTTAATAATTTTTAAAGGAAGTATTTGATTTTTAAAGGTTGTATATTATAAATGAAAAGATGAAATTTTGTTTAAATATATGGTTTTGTGTATTTATTTGTGAAAATTGTGCATTTTTGTAAAATAAGAAATTGTAATAATAAAAATATTTTAAAAAAAATTAATTAAAATTTATCTTTTCATATAGTGTAAAATACTTTATTTTATTTGTATGTATGTTCACATATTTTGTTTGGCTTAAAAACTTGATGGAAATGTAATTTGCTTTGTAAAATAGTGTAACTTAAGCATAATTGTATATGTAGATGAATTAAAACTTAGGCCATTGATTTTTCTTTTAAATATTGGGTCCAAGCCCACTTAGCCTAAATCTGAAAGAAGGAAGTGAGAAAACAAATTGTCTGTACGTTCATTTTGCTACCTCAACTTCTTCTTCCTCAGAGGCAGTAAACCAAAAGAGAACCATCCCTCTTTTAAGAATCCTAGCTTCAATCTCCAAATTTAATCAATCTTTTGCTGAAAATTATCAAATTAAAGCTCTTTTCAACAGGTAATCAATATCTAAACCTTATAATTTCATTAAATTCCTGATTTGAGAAGGAGGTTTCTAATTTACTCTATATCTTGTGTTGCATGTTTGTAAAGCTTTATTTTTAGGTTATTGAAGCCATTTTCAGGGCCAAAGCTCTTTTCTTTGCAAGCAAAATCATTTAAATTGCTGCAAACAAATCCTAAGGTGAGTTATAAACTCACAATTCTAACTTAAACAAGTTAGCATGTCGATTATATGTGTTTCTTTGTTGGTTGCTGAAACATAATTTGTGCGATTGAACCCGAAATGAATTTGGCCACATCTCCCTCGTTTGTTAGCCAAATTGGTCGATTTTTAATGTTCTGGAAAAACATGCTTTGTACTAAAAATTTCATGTTTTGAGTTTTATGAAATTTTAGAGTTAAATTGGTCGAAACTGTACATCTTTGTCGCTGCCCCGAGAGCAAAACGACAGTGACAATGATTTTAAATCCGAGAATTGTTTGAGTCATAACTTTTTCATCGCTTATCGGAATTCAGTGATTTTTGATGTCATGGAAAGCTTATGAAATTTTCTACAACCTTTCCTTTAATTTCTTTACGAAATTTTGAATTTTAAAAGGATGAAATTGGATTTGAAACAGCATGTATATTTCAGGCTGTGTATTTTTTTGTTGAAACCAGAAATTAAATTTGCTATAACTCTTTCGTTACTTATCGTAATTTGATGATTTTTGATATTATGGAAAGCACAGAATATCCTCTATAACTTTCATGTTTCATGATTTCTCAAATTTTTGGTTGAACAGGGGCGAACTGGCTAAACAAGCCGCTGACCTTTGTTTTTCCTATGTATTCACTTCCTGGCATGAGTCCGACTTTGAGACGTCGCAGTTTCTTCGTCTCTTATCGGAACTCAGCGACTCTTTATGTAGTTTAAAGTAGAAATGTTGAAATTAATTTTTATAAATTTTTAGATCACTCCGACCATGTTTGTAACAACCCGCATATTTAACGATTTTATATTTAAATGTTTTATTTAAATATAGCGTCGTTAGTCGGATTTTGGCCCGAAATGTTACTTTCTGCAAATGGCCGAATTGGAACTCGAAACTACCTCCATTGGTTCCAAAATGGCGTTTGAGATCTTTTTGAGTATAATCTTTGATATGTTTGGAGTTTGTGAAATTTTGACCCTTTTTCTATTGGGTTTGGGTTTGGGTTCAGCCCACTAACTTAATTAACCCTCTAACTCAACCCCTTCTCTTCATTTCATCTTCTTTCATTTTCATTTCACAAGTAAAACTGAAAATGGTGGAAGGGAAGAGGAAATAGAAATTGCAAGCCCTAGTTTCTCCTTTGTAACTTGATTTCTTGCTCCAAAATCATAGAGAAGCCATAGGTAAGTAAGTCTCTCTTCTTCTTCTCCAACTCTTTCTCCTTCAATTTCAGAAAGTTTTCCTAAACCTAACTTAGGAAAATACTTGTTTGTTCTTAGATTGAAGCTTGTTGGGTTGAAGTAGTGATTAGTTGGTCTTCTCCTTAGGTTTTAGCTCCTTCATCTTCTTTGTTTGTGAGATTAAAGGTGAGTTATGAACTCACATCTACCTCTTTTGATATCATAGATGTGGGTATGAATTCCTAGCACTTGTTCATATGCTCTTGCTTTTGGTTTGGATTGAATTGGAGAATATCCAAATTTTTAGTGTTGGGTTCAATTCTTTAAAGATCCTAACTTTGATGTTTGAACATGTTTTTGGTAGCGAATCGGAGAGCTAATGGAGCTGGGGTATCTATTGGCTAAGGCTCCTTAACTCCATTGCTCGAACGATCGCGTTTTGGAAGAAATTGCATTTCATTGGAAAAAGGGCAGAAACTGCAAATTTATGCAGTTCGGCCGACCGAGCCCTGTAGCCGGTCGACCGACCTGCTCATGTCGAGTTTTTTTTATTTTCTGCATCTGGCCAGCCGACCGAGCCCTGCTACCGGTCGACCGACCTGCTCATGTTTTGCCTGTTTTTTCATATTTTGATTGGTTATCCAAATTTTATCGATTCAAGTTGCTTTTTAGTAGTTGTTATTGCATCTTTGACCTTGGTAACTTATTCTTGACTTCATCCATGGGTTTTTATAAAATAATCACTCGAATCATATTTAAAAGCTCGTTTCTCCAATTTATAAATTCTGTTTAAAACACACACTTTCGCACTTCGAGCGAAGTGGAAGGGTGATTAAATGGTTGGGCAAAACACGGACCATGAATCTGTGCGTTTATCCTTCCGATTAATTCCCGACCTATTCGATTGATTGTTTTGACCTTCGGGTTTGGTTTATCGATGATATGAGGTGAACTTTGTACTGCTTTGAGTGTGAAAGTGGCTGACGGATAGTAAACCGTTTAGTGCGAACGAGTGGTTATGGGACATACGTTAACACTTTTCGGATTCCTTTTCGAGAGTTGTGACACATTCCGCCAGCTAGTGGTGTCCAGTACTGGGTCTCTGACCTTCACCACTACGGTTTGTTGCCTTTGGGTATGTGCCTTCGGGTTTGTGCCTTCGGGTTTGTTGCCCTTTAGTATCGCTTCCGATGTTGGTCGTTATGAGCCGCATGGGTGATATTGGGTTGCCCTTTAGTATCGCTTCCGATGTTGGTCGTTATGAGCCGCATGGGTGATATTGGGTTTGGAGTCTTCGGGCTCATGGATCCTTGTTTGTACAGTACTGAGCTCGAGCAAATTTTCGATGTTTCATTGATATGTATATTCCCTTGGTATCGCCCTTCGGCGTTGGTCATTATGAGCCGCATGATGCGTGGCATTTACCTTGCGGAACTTGTATACCTTATTGGTATTTGTTATTTGCCTTTTTGGCTTGATTTGGGATATTTGTATCCTTTGTTTCTATCTTTTGCCGATGATATGAGGCTTGTTCTATATGATTCATCTTTTGTTAGATGATTGTGTTATCTCCTTTAGAGATATTTGTTATGCTTTGTAACCTTGCAGGTTTATTGTTGTTCAGTTTATCTGACTGATTTGTTTAGCCAGACTGACCCGTGCATTTTATACTCGGGTCAGACCGAGATGTTTCAGGTTAGGTACTTTTGGACTTAGCCTATTTTGCTTCCGCATGGACTACTCCGCTAGCTTCTTTTTGTCATAGCTTTTGTGTAGTCCTATTTTGTAGCAACTCTGTATTTATTCTTGTGAACTCGTCTTTATATTGTGGTCTGCTATACCACTTGACATGTATTATTTTGTATACTCTTCAATGTATCAGTATATGTGTATATGATGATTTACTGTTCTGTGATGTATATTACATTTGAGTTGCCATATTCTGTTCTGATAGATCCTTCAACCACCTATGGTTTTGTTTTAATTATTCATTGGGTATGTCGACCTGCTTGGTATGTTTATTGTCGATGTATTCAATAGATAATTAGAGCAAGGCTATAGATGGTCGCTCCCAACCAGCCTTATTCTCTGTGTTAGTTGACGGCATTACTTTGTAGTGTCCTTGGCTAGCATGGGTATAGAGGTGGGGCGTCACAGCGTGGTATCAGAGCTGAGTTCAGGACAAAATATGATAAACACAGAATAGATGCATATATTACGGTACATCAAAGTGTACAAGTGATACAAATCTTTGAATCATCTGTCTCTTTATTCCATCAAGGTTAGATAGTGTTTGGGAATACGTCTAGGAATGCATTTTATTCCGTAGTATTCCATATTGCAATATTTGCCTTGTGAATAATCTTGTTCTTATCTTACTTTCAGCGTATGGCTGGAAGAGGCAGAGGACGACGTTCGGATGCTGGGCAATCCAGCGGCTCACATCCGGATGGCGTTTATATGTCTGCCGATCAGTTTTTGGAATTGTTTAGGAGCACTCAGCCTCCAGTTCCTCCTCGAGTATCTCCACCTCGCAAGTCTGCCTTTGCACGTCAGTGCAGTGATTTTTCTCATCTTGGAGGAAAGCCGTTTAAGGGCTCCGAGTCTGTTCTTGAAGTCCAAGCTTGGCTTCGCACGTGCGAGCGTATCTTTTCTCGCATGGACCTTTCTCACCATGATAGAGTTCTTGTAACTTCTAGCTTATTACAAGAGCGTGCTCTTGATTGGTATGAGCTTCTTGTAGCCGAGATTGATGAGTCTACTCTTTCTTGGACTCAGTTTCGGGAGCGATTTGAACTCAAGTTCGTTCCTGAATCTGAAAAAGTTTTATTGACCTGTCGCTTCCTTGAGTTGAAGCAAGGGAAATCTTCTGTTTCTGAGTATGTTGCATCATTCGAGGCTTTATCCCAGTATGGTCTTGAATTCATCAGCACTTCTTACAAGAAGAATTTGAAGTTTGTTTCTGGTCTTAAGAAATATCTTAAGAAATCTTTGTTGCTCCAACTTAAATTTCTTTTGAGGAGTTGGTTGATTCGGCACTTCATCTCGAGACCGTCGAGAAGGAGTGTGATAGTGATGTTGATGTTGAGGTTTCCAAAAACCCCAACAAGAGGCCGTTTCCAATTCAGAAGTCCAGACCTTATCCTTCTAAGAAGAAGAAGAATGGTGGTCCTAGTTCTCAGCCTCAGTCTTCCGGAACATCTTTCGTTCGAAAGTGTTTTAATTGTGGTTCTCCGGATCATATTATTCGAGCTTGTCCTAAGCCTCTCTTCTGCTGTTACTGCAAGAAGGAGGGTCATCATGTTTCAGCTTGCCCTACTATTCCGGCTGGTGCTAAGTCTGGCGATCTTTATGCTACCAAGGCTTCTAAAGGTCTTTCTCAGCCCAAAGGTATATCTCCATCCATTTTGGAAGGTTCTATTTTATTTTATGACCATAATATACGAGTTCTTTTCGATACGGGTGCTTCACATTCTTTCGTATCGAAAAAGCTCGTTGATGATTTATCTTTGGATGTTTCTTGTATGGTTACTTCTTTAAGGATTGCGAATCCTATTGGGGGATCCGCGACCCTTAGTTTGCTTTGTGATGATGTTGAGATTTTTTTATGTGGTTTTTCTTTTCGTGCGAATCTGCACGTTATTTCTTGTCTGGGATTTGATATGATTTTGGGTATGGACTGGCTAGTGAGATATGATGCCAGAATCATTTGTTCGGAGAGGATTATATATCTTCGACATCCGGATTCGCCTACTCAGCTATCTCTTGTTCTTCGGGATGTGGATAATTCCGAGCCGGCTTTATATTCTCTTAATTCGCGAGATGATGATGATATATCTCGTATTCCTGTTGCTTGTGACTTTTCTGATGTTTTTGAGCCTGTATCGGGTTTGCCACCCAAACGGGCAATTGAGTTCCACATTGTTCTCATTCCAGGCGCGCAGCCAGTTAGTCGTCCTCCCACGAGGATGTCTACAAAGGAAAATGAGGAACTCAAGAAGCAGCTTTTAGAGCTTGAGTCCAAGCAGTTGATTCAGTCCAGTTTTTCTCCGTGGGGATCCGCGGTCGTCTTCGTGATGATGTCTGATGGAACTCTTAGGCTTTGCATTGACTATCGCAAGCTTAACGAGTTGACCATTAGAAATAGGTATCCATTGCCTAGGATCGATGATATGTTCGATCTATTGAGTGGTGCTAAGGTCTTTTCTCAGCTTGACCTTGCCACAGGTTTTCATCAGTTACGAGTCGCGGAGGATAGCATACCTCTTACAGCTTTCCGCACTCGATATGGTTCTTTTGAGTGGCTCGTTATGCCATTCGGTTTGACGAACGCTCCTGCTTTCTTTGTTGATCTCATGAATCGGGTATTTCGGGAATATCTCGATAAGTTCGTTCTTGTGTTCATTGATGATATCCTTATTTATTCTAAGTCTGAAGTCGAGCATGCTAATCACTTGAGAATTGTCTTGAGTACTCTCCGTCATCATCAGCTTAGAGCCAAATTCTCCAAGTGCCACTTTTGGGAGAATAAGGTTAAGTTCTTAGGCCATGTTGTATCTTCCGATGGCATTTCTGTTGATCCCTCAAAGATCGAAGCCATCTAGTATTGGAAGAGGCCTGAGAATGTTCATGAGATTCGTAGTTTCCTTGGATTGGCGGGTTATTACCGTCGGTTCAGTAAGGACTTTTCCCGTGTTGTGCTTCCTCTCACTTGCCTTACTCGGAAAGGCATTCGTTTTGATTGGTCCGACAAGTGTGAAGCTTCCTTTCTGACATTGAAGGAACTTCTCACTAATGCTCCTATTCTTGTGGTTCCCGAAGGGAATCATGATCTGGTTGTCTACACCGATGCTTGTGGTAGTGGTCTCGGTGCTGTTCTTATGCAGAAGGATCGGGTAGTTGCTTATGCTTCTAGGAAACTGCGTCCGAATGAAGTTCGCTATGCCACTCATGATCTTGAGCTTTCCGCCATTATCTTTGCCTTGAAGATTTGGCGACATTATTTATTGGGCGAGCGCTTCATTCTCTATATCGATCATAAATCTTTGAAGTATTTGTTCACTCAGTAGGAACTCAATATGAGGCAACAGCGTTGGCTCGAGTTTCTTGCCTCCTATGACTTTGATATCCAGTATACCCCTGGTAAGGGTAATCGTGTTGCAGATGCGCTTAGTCGCAAACATTCGGCTGTTATTTCTATGATGCTTGCCGAATGGAATGTTCTTGAGACTCTATCTTTTTGTGAAATTCGTGATCGAGGTTCATCTTCTAATTCTCCTATTCTATTATTTAGTTTGGGAGCTCGACCTATTTTATTGGATCATATTGCCGATGCTCAGCGGCGTGATCCTGATTTGTTGCATCTTATTCAGCTTTGTGAGTCTGGATCTTGTGATGAGGCGTTGCAAGATTTCAGCATTGATTCTCATGGGTGTCTTCGCAAGAAGAACCGTCTTTTTGTGCCTTTTGATTTTTCACTTAGGCATGACATTCTTGATGACTGTCACCGTTCTATGTATACCATTCATCCCGGTAGTAGTAAGATGTATGCGAATATGCGTCATCTTTGTTATTGGGAAGGCATGAAGTACGATGTGGCGAGTTATGTGAGCAATTGCATAACTTGTAAGCGTTTCAAGGCCGAGCATCAGCGTCCTTCGGGTCTTCTTCAGCCCCTTGAGATTCCATTGTGGAAATGGGATCAGATATCTATGGATTTCATTGACGGCCTACCTCGTTCGAGATCAGGCCATTCTAGCATTTGGGTTATTGTTGATCGACTTACCAAGTCTGCTCATTTTGTCCCTATTAAGTCTAATAGGACTGCTTCGCATTTGGCTAAGTTGTATGTTAAGGAAATCGTGAGATTTCACGGTGTTCCTAGTTCTATTGTAAGTGATCGTGATCCTTTATTCACGAGTCATTTTTGGAATAGTCTTCAGCAAGCTTTGGGAACAAAGCTTAATTTTTCTACAGCTTATCATCTGCAGTCTGATGGACAGACTGAACGGGTGAATCGTATCTTGGAAGATCTTCTCCGTATTTGTATTTTTGATTTCGGTGGTAGTTGCGAGGATCATCTACCTCTTGTAGAGTTCTCCTACAACAATAGTTTTCAGTCTAGTATCGGTATGGCTCCTTTCGAAGCCTTATATGGAAGGCCATGTCGATCACCTTCATGTTGGTTAGAATCTGGTGAGAAGCTTATTCTTGGTCCAGATTTTGTTCGTGATTCTTCCGAGAAGATTGATCTTATTCGGTTGAGAATGAAAGAGGCACAGAGCCGCCAGAAATCCTACGCGGATAACCGTAGGAAGCCTCTCGAGTTCTCGATCGGCGATCTTGTTTTTATTCGTGTTTCTCCTTTGAAGGGGGTTATGCATTTCAGTGCGACTGGGAAATTGGCTCCTCGCTTTATAGGACCATTTTCTATTACTGAACGTATTGGCCCTGTGGCTTATAGAGTTTCACTTCCAGCTCATTTATCTGGCATTCATGACGTGTTCCACGTCTCGCAACTTCGGAAGTGTCTTCGGGAGTCGGATTCTGTTATTACTTCTCCTGATTTGCAAGAGCTTGAGATCTCACCTGACTTATCTATTGTGCAGCAATCTATTCGCGTGCTTGACACGGAGGTGCGACACCTTCGGAACAAGGACGTGCCGCTCGTTAAAGTTCAATGGTCCGCTAATCCCAATGACTGTACTTGGGAAACCAGAGAATTTATTGAGCGATCTTATCCAGGTTTTCTTTCTTAGCTTGAGAACGGTGAGTATGTCTTTTCATCTCAAGCTTATTTTCTTTTCTTTTGATTAATGGTATGTAGTTGTTACAAATATCGTCTCTAGGAATTGTGGGGACGCAATTTTGTAAGGAGGGGAGATCTGTAACAACCCGCATATTTAACGATTTTATATTTAAATGTTTTATTTAAATATAGCGTCGTTAGTCGGATTTTGGTCCGAAATGTTACTTTCTGCAAATGGCCGAATTGAAACTCGAAACTACCTCCATTGGTTCCAAAATGGCGTTTGCGATCTTTTTGAGTATAATCTTTGATATGTTTGGAGTTTGTGAAATTTTGACCCTTTTTCTATTGGGATTGGGTTTGGGTTCAGTCCACTAACTTAATTAACCCTCTAACTCAACCCCTTCTCTTCATTTCATCTTCTTTCATTTTCATTTCACAAGTAAAACTGAAAATGGTGGAAGGGAAGAGGAAATAGAAATTGCAAGCCCTAGTTTCTCCTTTGTAACTTGATTTCTTGCTCCAAAATCATAGAGAAGACATAGGTAAGTCTCTCTTCTTCTTCTCCAACTCTTTCTCCTTCAATTTCAGAAAGTTTTCCTAAACCTAACTTAGGAAAATACTTGTTTGTTCTTAGATTGAAGCTTGTTGGGTTGAAGTAGTGATTAGTTGGTCTTCTCCTTGGGTTTTAGCTCCTTCATCTTCTTTGTTTGTGAGATTAAAGGTGAGTTTTGAACTCACATCTACTACTTTTGATATCATAGATGTGGGTATGAATTCCTAGCACTTGTTCATATGCTCTTGCTTTTGGTTTGGATTGAATTGGAGAATATCCAAATTTTTAGTGTTGGGTTCAATTCTTTAAAGATCCTAACTTTGATGTTTGAATATGTTTTTGGTAGCGAATCGGAGAGCTAATGGAGCTGGGGTATCTATTGGCTAAGGCTCATTAACTCCATTGCTCGAACGATCGCGTTTTGGAAGAAATTGCATTTCATTGGAAAAGGGCAGAAACTGAAAATTTATGCAGTTCGGCCGACCGAGCCCTGTAGCCGGTCGACCGACCTGCTCATGTCGAGTTTTTTTATTTCCTGCATCTGGCCAGTCGACCGAGCCCTGCTATCGGTCGACCGATCTGCTCATGTTTTGCCTGTTTTGCCTATTTTTGCATATTTTGATTGGTTATCCAAATTTTATCGATTCAAGTTGCTTTTTAGTAGTTGTTATTGCATCTTTGACCTTGGTAACTTATTCTTGACTTCATCCACGGGTTTTTATAAAATAATCACTCGAATCATATTTAAAAGCTCGTTTCTCCAATTTATAAATTCTGTTTAAAACACACACTTTCGCACTTCGAGCGAAGTGGAAGGGTGATTAAATGGTTGGGCAAAACACGGACCATGAATCTGTGCGTTTATCCTTCCGATTAATTCCCGACCTATTCGATTGATTGTTTTGACCTTCGGGTTTGGTTTATCGATGATATGAGGTGAACTTTGTACTGCTTTGAGTGTGAAAGTGGCTGACGGATAGTAAACCGTTTAGTGCGAACGAGTGGTTATGGGACATACGTTAACACTTTTCGGATTCCTTTTCGAGAGTTGTGACACATTCCGCCAGCTAGTGGTGTCCAGTACTGGGTCTCTGACCTTCACCACTACGGTTTGTTGCCTTCGGGTATGTGCCTTCGGGTTTGTTGCCCTTTAGTATCGCTTCCGATGTTGGTCGTTATGAGCCGCATGGGTGATATTGGGTTGCCCTTTAGTATCGCTTCCGATGTTGGTCATTATGAGCCGCATGGGTGATATTGGGTTTGGAGTCTTCGGGCTTATGGATCCTTTTTTGTACAGTACTGAGCTCGAGCAAATTTTATGATGTTTCATTGATATGTATATTCCCTTGGTATCGCCCTTCGGTGTTGGTCATTATGAGCCGCATGATGCGTGGCGTTTACTTTGCGGAACTTGTATACCTTATTGGTATTTGTTATTTGCCTTTTTGGCTTGATTTGGGATATTTGTATCCTTTGTTTCTATCTTTTGCCGATGATATGAGGCTTGTTCTATATGATTCATCTTTTGTTAGATGGTTGTGTTATCTCCTTTAGAGATATTTGTTATGCTTTGTAACCTTGCAGGTTTATTGTTGTTCAGTTTATCTGACTGATTTGTTTAGCTAGACTGACCCGTGTATTTTATACTCGGGTCAGACCGAGATGTTTCAGGTTAGGTACTTTTGGACTTAGCCTATTTTGCTTCCGCATGGACTACTCCGCTAGCTTCTTTTTGTCATAGCTTTTGTGTAGTCCTATTTTGTAGTAACTCTGTATTTATTCTTGTGAACTCGTCTTTATATTGTGGTCTGCTATACCACTTGACATGTATTATTTTGTATACTCTTCAATGTATCAGTATATGTGTATATGATGATTTACTGTTCTGTGATGTATATTACATTTGAGTTGCCATATTCTGTTCTGATAGATCCTTCAACCACCTATGGTTTTGTTTTAAGTATTCGTTGGGTATGTCGACCTGCTTGGTATGTTTATTGTCGATGTATTCAATAGATAATTAGAGCAAGGCTATAGATGGTCGCTCCCAACCAGCCTTATTCTCCATGTTAGTTGACGGCATTACTTTGTAGTGTCCTTGGCTAGCGTGGGTATGGAGGTGGGGTGTCACAATGTTCACTTGTATGTATCTGCTATTGTACTTGAACCCACAGCATGCTGAAATCCAGCGATTTAACCTTGTTTTAGTCTAACTTTGAAACGACGCGGATTCTTCGTTTCAAATAGGATTTGAGTGATTCTTTTTGCGGATTAAATTAGGAGTGTTTCTTTACATTCCTACAAATTTTCATGACGATCTGGGTTGGTTTGCTATTTCTAAACTACTGTCGAACTTGTACTCACAGCTTGCCGTAATTCAGTGTTTTAAACCTTGTTTTTTTCCGACTTTGAAACGACGCAGATTCTTCGTTTCAAATCGGATTCAAATGATTCTTTTTGCGGATCGAAGTAGAAGCATTATTCTATGCTCTTACCGGATTTAACCAAGATCTGGGTTCATTTTCCCCTTCGAACTCATCGTCGAAGTTGAACCTTTGCGCTGTTTTTACACAGCAGTTTATAGTGGTTTTGGTTCGACTTTGAACGGCCGCAGATTCTTCGTTTCAAATCGGATTCAAATGATTCTTTTTCCAGATTGAAGTGCGAATGTAGAACTACATTCCTACCTAATTTCATGTCATTTTGACTCTGTTTTTAGGTCCAAACCTGCTATCGAACTGGTGATCACAGCTTGATTTCAGCGGTTTTTTATACTTGGAATAATTTCCGCCATTTTTGATATTTTCCTGAATTCTTGAGTTTTCTATCAACATTTAATGCACGGGTTTTATAAAGCATTTTAAAGTGTTTTTCAAACAAATTGGCCTGTGAAATTATTATTTAGTATTATTTTAAGTAGTAAATTATTTACTCCATAAAAGGAGAATTTCAAAGGCAATTTCCAAAATATTTTCAAACGATTTCTAAACTTGTTCCAAATTATTTTCTGAGTAAAATTACACGTTTTTGCACTATCGAGCGAATGAGAATGAGAGTTAAACGTTTGGGTAAAACATGTAGTATGGGATACGTGCGTTTATCCTTCCAGTTAATTCCTAACTTGTCCGTTTGATCGTTTTGGCCCACGGGTCTAGTTTACCGATGATATGAGGTGAACCTTTTACTGCTTTGAGTGTGAAATTTACTAGCGGTTAGTAAACCGTTTAGTGCGAACGGGTGGTATGGGACACACGTTAACACTTTTCGGGTTCCTTTCCGAGAGTTTGTGACACATTTGCCTGTTGGCGTGCCAGTACTGGACCCTCGGGTCATTTGCCATTGCGGCGTATTTGTCTTCAGATGTTTTCCATTGCGGCGTATTTGTCTTCGGACGTTTGCCATTGCGGCGTATTTGCCATTGCGGCGTATTTGTCTTTTGACGTTTCCTTTGGGCGAGGTACCTATTATGTGAAACAGTACTCGGCAAAAATAGCACGTGCAAAACCTTTTTGAGATGATTTTTACCCTTGTGTGTCGTCATTTTGGAATCGGTCCTTTGAACCATTCGGTGGCGATTACTTTGGGATTTTTGGACTCTCGGGAGTTCTTTTGAGGTTTTCATTGCCTACACTGGCGTGTTGAGATTTTCCTTTTGGCGTATATGTATATTGAGATTGCCTATTGGCACTATTTATGGGATTTGCCTTTTGGCGTTGCATGAGATTTTTATCTCTTTGTTGACATTTGCCTTATGGCTTATGTCGAGATGGATTTTGCTTATGTTTTCCTTAGAGTTGCCGATATGGCGGGTTTGAGAATACTCTTTTAGGAGTTTACATTATATTATTCCCTAAACCATTCTTTTTTGATTTATGATTGCCGATGATATGAGGCATGCTACATTTTAGTGATTCATGAGATTTTCCGTCACCTTTGTGTTTTATGCTTATTAAAGCAATCACATTCTATCACCTAGTGTAAATATATATGCCATACATGATGCATATCCTCCATATTTCTATGGTTAACTTTCTTATTGTTTCTTCTTGTTTAAGAAGAATATCACTATGCTCTATTATTCCGCTATCACCTTTTACTGATTCGTTTAGCTAGACTGACCCGTGTATTTTATACTCGGGTCAGACCGAGGTGTTTCAGGTTAGGTACTTTTGGACTTAGCCTATTCTGCTTCTGCATGGACTATTCTGCTAGCCCTTCTTGTTGTAGCTTTTTGTGTAGTCCTTTTTGGTTTGCTACTCTGATATGTATATTCTTTTGATTCGTGTTTGTACCGTGGTCGTCATACCACACATGTGATGTATCATTTTGTATACTTTGTGATGTATCTGTGTATGTGTGTATCTATGGGATTATCTGCTGTTCTGTGATGTGTTTTTCATTTGAATAATTGTATTTTGTTCTGATAGATCCTGTAGCCACCTATGGCTTTGTATTAAGTATTTATTGGATATGTCGATCCACTTGAATCGGGTAAAAAAAATGGTATTGTCAGCGTATTCAATAGATATTTAAGACAAGGCTATAGATGGTCGCTCCTATCTAGCCCTATTCTATGCATTAGCAGACAGTATTACCCAGTAATGCTCTTTGTTAATGTGAGTCTCGGGGTGGGGCGTTACATAGTCGCTACTAATCATGAGGATATTTCCAAAATGGATGTAGTAGGAATAGTGCCTTCGGTTCCGTTCGAACCCGGGACGGACTTGTATGGAAGAATGCTTTCGTAAACATCGTCAGGTGGACGATGGGCATTCTAAGGGATATGTTCTAAAAGGTAACGCTTAGCCTCAAGCCTCATCAAATGGAAATGACTGAAAATCAGGGGGTATGCAGCAAGGCAAGGTGGGTAGCAACCAAGGAGGGTGAGGTCATCCCTGTCTAGATGTCCCTTTCTATTTCGGCTTAGTGGGCGGTTGCTGATCCCAACCGCGGGGTGATCTCACTCGGGATTATCCACTAAGGGGTAGTCCCGGTCTTGTGTTGTATGCGAGCGGGCGTACTCCTCTGTACGGTGATCTAGGCCCCGTACTGTGACAGGTGGTACCCCAGTGCCTAGTCATTAGTTGGAAATCCATTCTCCCTACTTGCCTTGTACGAGTTTTGTTTGTATTACCCACTCTGTGGCTAGTAGCTGGAATTTAATGAATGTGACAATTTTGGCTATTTTATAAGTATTTGTATATAGACCCTATTATAATATCAGAGGACTTCTATAAAAATTGTTTTAGCTATCGTAAGGTAAAAACCCGACATGTTTATTTGTGGCGTGGTTTTACGAGATGCTTTTTGTTTCAAAGGATTTTGAAACTTTAATAATCAATTGGGTGTGATTTTCTCACGCTGGTATTCCAGACTGACTCGGGTGTTATTTAACTATAATGCTCGGGTCAGACCGAGTATTATAGGATACAGGATATGATGCTGTGGAGCTCAGGAGACGAGGGATGACGATATGTACTCCCGTACTTGTTTATATATACATATTCCGCTGTGTTGAGTTGTTGTGCATCCATTTGTATGATATTGATGTTGAGCTGTGATTGATGTTCTCTGATGATGTAATATATAAACAGAGATATTTGATTTTGAGTAAAGATCATTTATTATCTATTATATTTTATTCCGCTGCGATGGTTAGATTCTATTGTTGTTTTCTATTTTCTTCTTCTACCTCTTCTTCTTTAACCCAAATGGTTCGTATTTCTGTACAACTTGAGTTAATTTACGTAGAATAGTGTTGACTCAAGGGATACGGGTTTGCAGGCTGTTACAGTGGTATCAGAGCTTAGGTTGGTGATAACCTTCGCTCTATTGGGAATTACTCATAAAATAGAGTCTATAGTACACTAGAATGAGTTTGAGCGTACTAATAGATATGAGTGTGTATTTGTTAGTGAATATAAATTGTTTTAATGTTGTGTTGATTGATTTATTGAGTGGCATATGAACCTTCGTCGGCACAGTCTTTACAACTGTATCGAAGGGGTTTCTAAACACTTGAATAGAACAATCGACACGGTATTGTTTTAGATGTGGGTAAATGAAATAATTTTACCCAAAAATATATTTTGATATAAAGAAAAGTTTTTGTAAACTATTTTAGGTAACATATGGTTGCTTGGATGTTAGAAATGATAATATTGAATTATTATCATTGTTAAGTGAAAATTTAACTAGAAATTGAAAATATAACCAAAGTTTAAGGGAATAAACTTATTATAAAATGAAATTTATAAATACGAATTATAAATGTAAATTATAAATTGAAATATAATCAAATGAGAATTTGTATAAGCATAAACTATACAAATGCATTATAGTTAAAATTTGAATTAAAATAGAATTTGAAACTTTAAAACCCCGGAGATTTTGGAAGTATTTTGAAGATAAATAGTAGCATTGTTGTTTTTGGGGGTATTTCTAAAAGGAAATTATTTCAAATTAATTTTGGAAAAGTATAGCATTAAATTCACTTCAGTAGCTGGAAAATAACTTCGGTGATGACTACAGCATCATCGATGTTCATTTTCAAATTTCTAAGTGACAGATTGCTGCCAAATTGATTTGTTCAGGAAAACATGTTTATTTTTGAAATTTCAAAGGAGATTTGTTGAGAATAAAACCAGGATTGGTTTAACTTTTGAGAAATGTGACTTGAGAAGTAGAAGATATCAAGATGATTTGAAACCAAAGCGGGAGTTTAAAAATCCTAATGAGATTTGTTGTCAGCTTATAAATTGAGATGAGATTTAAATCAGGAAGGAAATATAAGCTACGAATGTTGGAATTTAAGTTTAAGGTGAAAAGTTAAAAATGAAATTAACTTAGACTGGGAAATAAAAATTTGACTGGATTGAAAAATAAAATGAAAATCAAAACTTGAATTATAAAATAAATTGAACTAAGAAAATTAAATGAAGTGGTATTTGGAATTAAAAATCAAGTATTGAACCATAAATAGGGGAGAACTAATTTGATAATAAATTAGTTAATAAAATGTGTAAATGGAATGTAATGTAGTTTAATAAAAGCTGAATTGGAGAGTTAATATTGAAGTTTGGAAATAAAACTCAAGTTATAAATCATATTCGACCTGGATCGATAGTGAGTTAAATGAAATTGAATTGTGGGCTCATGAAATTGGGTGGTAAATTGAAAATGGATCGTGGATTCAGCACTTGAGTTTTAAATTAAAATTTAACTCGAAGTGTTAACAAATCAAATATAATTGAAGTGTATCAAATAAAAACGTAAATGGATTAAAATAGTAATCGTTTGAATGTGCAAATAAAATCCAAATAAGTGGAAATAAATTGGAGATGGCCATGTAATCAATTGAATGAGTTGAGTATGAAAGTTAAATTTTATAATAACTAATCAAAGGAAATTGTAGATTTATAACGAGATTTAATTGAGATAGAATCAAGTTAAATAAAAGAGAAAAATATTTATTTGTGAAATGAAAATGAGATTAAGCATAAAATTTGAATAAATCAAAATAAATTGACTTAAGCTGA
This sequence comes from Allium cepa, assembly GCA_030765085.1. Lineage (NCBI taxonomy): Eukaryota > Viridiplantae > Streptophyta > Magnoliopsida > Asparagales > Amaryllidaceae > Allium > Allium cepa. The sequence continues at coordinate 868,194,588 of CM060937.1, read as the reverse complement.
GTGTAAGGGGGAGATTTGAATTGAATTCAACTTAAAACCAAGTTTAATGATATTGGATTAAATTTGAATCAAGTAAAAATAAATTTGGATCGAAATAGAATTTGGTAGGTTGTAAATAATATTTAAGGAAATGAAAATTCATAATGGATTGAGTGGATAAACTAATTATATTGAATAAATAAATGGATGAGATAAATATGAATCAAATGGAAGTGAACTTAAGTTTAAGTGGAGTAAATTGAGTAAATTAACTTAAGTCGAGAATAATTAGAAGCTCGACTACGAGTAAAAAAAATGAAGGACCATTAAAATAAAGCTTGATTTGAATTAATTCGAGAATGGTTAGTAATATGCAAGCCTGGAAAGGGTCGAGCTAAATAAATAGTCGTGAATGAATTAAAATAAAAGGGAAATTTAATTGGTAATAATGATGAACCTAAGTTGTTAATGGTTTTGAATGAACTAGTTTGGTTAGTAAAATGAAATGCAAGTGAAGAGATTCGAATTTAAAATGCAATGAAAATGAGAATATATGGATGGTGAATAAATTTAAAAATGAAATAGAATTAAGTATAAATTGAGTTAAAATCCATTTAAATTGATTATAAAACATAAATACCTATTTATTCACATAGATCTCGTCAAATTGTATAGAATAAATTGTTGTTTGACGTAAATGGAAGTAATTAAAATGCTATGAATTGATGGGAGTAAAATAAATTAATTTTGAGAGCAATTGAATTAAATATGAGTTCAGTTGCTTAAAAATAAATTAATGCAAGCTTGTGAGTTGTTAACCATTCAGATTAAGTGAAATGATATGTGATTGGTTATAAGCAAATAAAAATTAATGTTGGAATATTTAAATTTGCCTATAAAGAGTGTTTAATATGCAATGCTGTTAGAATTCATGTGTTTAATGTGTTTAATGTGTTTACCTATTGCAAATAAGTGAAATATTGTTAAACTTCGTATGTTTGGTACTTACATGTTTAAATTGAGTAAGTACAGGTACCTGGAAGCCGTGTGGCTGGATTTGGTTGTGCTAACGGCTAAATAAATAAGCAACTTGCTTAAAAATGCTAAATATGGTACGCCTACGCAATAAAAATAGGAAATATGAACTGTTTTTTGTTTTTCCGACCATGTAGGTCGATGTATATATGTATCTCTTTTGTCAAATTGCAAAAGTTCCTCCGTACAAAGGAGACTCTGCCAAAATTTCGCGGAAATTTTGGGAGTTAGAGAATTTTTGAAATTTGGGAAAATTTTGTTAACAACAAAACGGTTTCAAATTTGGAAATTGAAATGGATTAAAAAATGAAACTAATTTAAAATAATGTCATAAATTAGTTATAAATGAAAAATAAAATTCAAATATTCAGAGTTGAAGATAAAATTGAATTCATATAGAAATGAAAGAATCAATTTGAATAGAATTAGATATAAACTAAGTGGTAAAATAGGAATGGATTTAAGAGGCACATAAAATGCTATTACTAACCTAAGAGAGAATGGTGAATTCTTAAATGAAAATTGATACTACTAATATAATTTAAGTCAATATTGGAATGAATAGATATTGACATTTTGTAAGAATGTCGATGAAATGTTTATGTAAGTTGTGATTGGCTATTAATACTAAGCAGGATATGCAGGTATTATAAAAAGGAAAAGAGAGTTAGTTTTGATTTCAAAGATAAATTTTAATTGCCCGACCAAAAAGGTATGTGTTTAAATTTCTGTAAAATTTGATTGGGTTTTTGGATCGAGCCACCTTGCCTTTTGTTTTCTTTTTGGATTTGGGAGGCTGTAGGGCCATTTTGTAGTTGTACCGAGCTAGCCGCGCAAAGGAGACGCTGGCGAAATTTTTCAAAAATTTAAAGAGTTCGAAAATTTTTGAGAAAATTTTGATAGTTCAAAATTGGTTTTAAAATTAAAACTTGAATGTTTGGGCGAATAGGATTGTTTGCAAACTATGGGAGAGTAAAGAAGTTAATAAGAATGATAATGGTCTTTTATAAAAAGATAGTTGGTAGAATGTTAAATTGTTGGTTTTGGAGAAGCAGTAACGGGTATTGGACCATTCTTCCTAATTAGAAATTTCGTGGACGAACTTGTTTTAAGGGGGGAGGAATGTGACGACCCAGAATTTTCGAGCATTTAAAATCGGAATATTTAAATGATTTTAAATATTCAATAGGGTAATTTTAACTTGAATTCAAATTTCACTATTTATTTGATAACTAAATTACTGAATTAAATAATTTAAAGTTGAGTAAAATGTTTAATCTGGAGTTTTAAGCATGTTAAAAATAATTTGAAGGGTTATAAAATTTATATTGATAACACTGAAGATAATAGAAGTTGTAAAATTGAATTTAACAGTGATTTGTTCAGTTTTGAAATTTTATAGTTTAAATTGAAATTAAAAATAGTCTTTCGAGGAACAATCTCGGAATTCGACGAAACCAGTTCCATTGGGTCCGTAATATTGAATTATTAACGGATTTCAATTTTCGTAGCATTCGGAGTTGTTGTGTGAGCGTACGATATATAAACGCGCTCAAATCTATATTGAAATTTAATATAATAACTCGATCCAAAACACTATCTTCTCCATACGATCGAACTTGGCCTCGAAACCTTTCCATTGCATTCGGAATAGGAGTGTAACCTTAGGAAGCTAGCCGTCATGCCTCGATAGGGGCCCGGGATTTTAAAGTGCTATAAGCGAGATATTTTGGAAATTTATAATGTTATAAATTTTCCAAAGTCAACAACTAGTACTCTCAGCGCCACCCTACATCTTTGAACATGCCGACCTCTTTCTTTTTCTTCTTTCTTTTTCTTCTTTCTTCTTTCAGTTAAATCGTGAAGCCCTTCTTCTTCTTTTTTTCGAAAAAATCAAATCGACATTTGAAATCAAAAAAATTTAATTAAATCAATCAAAGAGCGGGCCAAGCTCGAGTTCGTCGCGTTTGGCAGCAGTATGGTGACTCATTCGTGGGATGGCGTGCGACCTGGAGCAGCAAGCTAAGGTTTACGAGTATCACAGTCGTGGCATACTCGACGACGACAATCGAGACTAGGGTTGTATGAGAGTGCGGCGGCACCTAGGGGAACGATGTCGACTTCGAAGACGAGATCTAGGGGTGTGAACTCGAGATTAGGGTTTTGGTTTGTGTCGTGTTTGTACGCGAGGACTCGGCAACCTAGTGATGTAATTTCATACTCGACCGATGAGGTATCATTTATTTTAATCTTGTTTTTTTATACAAATTGATAGAAGAAGTATTTGATTTCGAACTTGCGTTAATTATTTTTAATTTTACTCTAATTGGATATAATTTTACTGTAAACTTTTAATAGTTATTATGATAAGTATAATGAAAATAGAGGTATCAGAGCTTAGGTATTAGAGCTGAGGAAGAAAATATATATAACGAACATATACATTTTTAATTTTACTATAAACTTTTAATAGTTATTATGGAGGTATATCTACTATAAAGCACGATAAAAATCAAATATTTACAACTTCATAAGTTGTTATGAGATGGTTAATTCATATTATACGTTTTAATCCAATGATATGTAAGTTAAAACTGTTCATTTAAATTGTTTATAGGAAGGGAAGTAAATTTGGAATTTTCTTAATCCATTAGATTTGAATTGTAAATAGGTAAGATTTTGAAAGTGTAAGTTAGAAATGGAAATTGTCGGGTTAGAAAAGAAAATGTAAATGAGGTTAGATATTGTTATTGTAATCAGGTTTAAACTGGAATTGAAAAGAAAATTAGTTTAAAAAAATTTACTACTTTGGTTAAATTAAATCAAAGGTTTAAAATTTAATCACTAATTAAATGAATAAATAAATGGTGAACAATTGTTTGATTGGTTCAAATAATAATAAGTCGTGAATTGTTATACAAGGTTTAAAAATCAAGGGAACAAACCAGTTTGGAATGGATTGCAAACAGCAAAGCAAAGGTGAGTTAATCTCACTCAGTTTAAATTTAAATGATTAAATTTAAATAATTGTTTGGATGGTTGAATTGGTTGATGTGATATAGTATGATATTTTGGAATTGGTGTATTATATTGTGCTAACGTCTGTGGATGCAGGGAAAACAGGTTGGAGGGATCCAACTGGATCCCTCAACATTTATTTAAATTATTTAATACACTCTAGTGTGATTATTTGATATTCTATGATGAATTATATTGGAATATTGAATGCTATGGCTCGATTGGATATAATTGGGTATAATGAATTGCCAAAAATATATAAATTGGACATTTGGAATGGTAATAAAAGAAGTGAAGTTGTAAGTAAAATAATTATGAAAATGTGAATAAATTTAAGAATGATGGAAAAAGAAATAAAGTGCTTAAAAATTTCTAATAAATAAATCTTGAGTATAGAAGGGTAATTTGGAACAATCAGAAGATTAATGAATTTTAAACTTTAGTGTCATTATTTAAAAGAACAAAACTTTTTCTTTAAAATTTAAGATTTAAATTATTTAAGAAGCATAAAGAAGAAACTGGGAATATCCTGAAATTTGTATATTTCAATTAAAAGATTTAAAAATCAGACTGAAAATAATAACAAAGTCCATAATTAACCAATTTTGTAATGAATTGAGTAGGCAAAGAAATTAATTTCAAATGGAATAAATTGGAAATCAATTTGGAAAATTAATTTAAGTTATTGAAGTTGGAAATTCTTCCTGAATAACCAAGTACGTTTTCAAAGTAAATTTTCAAATATAAATTAAAGGTTTTAAAGTTGTTTTTTTTAAAAAGAAAGTTTTGAAAAATTATTATTTCTAATATTTAAATTCTAAAGTAAGTATTTCCTTTTAATCTATTATGGTAATAATTATTTAAGGAGTGACCTAGTATTTTGTTTTTTTTAAAGTGAAAATTTAGTTTTATATTCTATTAAGTAATCTTATTTTCAAATATTCATATAGTATGTATTTTTAACAAAATTTTTGGAGTAGTTTTACCTTAAATATTTAAAGTATATTTTAAAGTAAAGTGTTTTAAATTATTTTAAAAATCTAGTTTTGTGCTTGGTGATTTCAATGGAGATAGAAATATTTGGGAAAGTTTATTTTGAAAAGGAAAGATGGTTTGAAACTGTTTTCAAAGAATTGAAAATAGAAATATATCTTGTGAAGATATCTTTGAGGTTAATAAATAATTTGGGAAATTATTTATTGACGGATGGCTGTTTGTGAATATTACTTGATAGTTAAATCACCGACTATCAATATTGGACAAATGCGTTGATCGTTTCGAAGAGACCGGGATCGAGATTTATTTCTCGAAATCCACTTCGATTCGGTTTGTACGTTTTCGTGGAAAACGATTTTTGAATTCGAAGATGGAGCAGTGAAGTGCAAGGGCTAGTCGCTAATAATCATGAGGATATTTCCAAAATGGATGTAGTAGGAATAGTGCCTTCGGTTCTGTTCGAACCCGGGACGGACGTGTATGGATGAATACTTGCGAAACATCGTCAGGTGGACGATGGGCATTCTAAGGCATATGTTCTAAAAGGTAACGCGTAGCCTCAAGCCTCATCAAATGAGAATGACTGAAAATCAGGGGTTATGCAGCAAGGCTAGGTGGGTAGCACCCAAGGAGGGTGAGGTCGTCCCTGTCAAGATGCCCCTTTTTATTTCGGCTTAGTGGGCGGTTGCTGATCCCAACTGCGGGGTGATCTCACTCGGGATTATCCAGTAAGGGGTAGTCCCGGTCTTGTGTTGCAGGGGAGCGGGCGTACACCTCGGTACGGTGATCTAGGCCCTGTACTGTGACAGGTGGTACCCCAGTGCCTAGTCATTAGTTGGAAATCCATTCTACCTACGGGCCTTGTACGAGTTTTGTTTGTATTACCCACTCTGTGGTTAGTAGCTGGAATTTAATGAATGTGACAATTTCGGCTATTTATAAGTATTTGTATATAGACCCTATTATAATATCAAAGGATTTTTATAAAAATTGTTTTAGTTATCGTAAGGTAAAAACCCGACATGTTTATTTGTGGCGTGGTCTTACGAGATGCTTTTGTTTTCGAATGATTTTGAAACTTTAATAATCAATTGGGTGTGATTTTCTCACGCTGGTATTCCAGACTGACTTGGGTGTTATTTAACTATAATGCTCGGGTCAGACCGAGTATTGTAGGATACAAGATGTGATGCTGTGGAGCTCAGGAGACGAACTTGATGACGATACGTACTCCCGTACGTGTTTATATATACATATTCCGCTGTGTTGAGTTGTTGTGCATCCATTTGTATGATATTGATGTTGAGCTGTGATTGATGTACTCTAATGATGTAATATATAAACAGAGATATTTGATTTTGAGTAAAGATCATTTATTATCTATTATATTTTATTCCGCTGCGATGGTCAGATTCTGTTATTGTTTTCTATTTTCTTCTTCTACCTCTTCTTCTTTAACCCAAATGGTTTGTATTTCTGTACAACTTGAGTTAATTGACGTAGAATAGTGTTGACTCAAGGGATATGGGTTTGCGGGCTGTTAGAGAAAACAAAAAGTCAAGTGGCTAGATCAAAAACCCAATCAAATTTCATATAGAAATTTAAACACATACCTTTTTGTCGAGCAATTCAAATTTATCTTTTGAAATCAAAACCAACTCTCTTTTCCTTTTATAATACCTGCATATTCCACTTAGCAATAATATCCAATCACAACATTCAAAACATTTTAGTGACTTCCTTACGAAATGTCAATATTTATTCATCCCAATTATTAACTTAGAATATATTTGTAATATCAATTTCCCATTTAGAATTCACCATTCTTTTCTTTAGTTTAGTATAAGCTTTTGATATGCTTCCATATTTATTTTCACCTCACCAATTTAGTTTATATCTATTTCTATTCAAATTGATTCTTTCATTTCCATCCGAATTCAATTTCTCTTCAACTCTATATATTAAATTTTATCTTCCATTTATCTAATTCATAGTATAATTTTATAGTAGTTTCATTCACTAATTTATTTCAATTTCCAGTTTGAAATTGTTTTGTCGTTAACAAAAAAATTTCCCATAAATTTTCAAAATTTTTCTACCTCCCAAAATTTCTGAAATTTTTTGGCAGAGTCTCCTTTGTACGTAGGAGCTTTTGCAATTTGACAAAAGATATAAATATATATGCATCGACCCACACGGTCGGAGAAACCAAAAACAGTTCATATTTCATATTTTTATTGCGTAGGCGTACCTTATTTAGCATTTATAAGCAAGCGGCTTATTTATTTTAGCATTTTGCACAATCAAATCCATCCTACGACTTCCCTGAACCTGTACTTACTCAATTTAAATACGTAAGCACTAAATATATCCAATTTAATAACATTTCACTCATATTCAAATAGCTAACACATAGATTTCATAAGTAATGCAAGTGATATACATTCATAAGTACAATGCAAGGTTTCGACACTAGTTTTAAATTGTTTGCATTCAAATCACATACTATTCCATTTAATTCATTTTTAAATGAAATGAACGCATGTTCATTCGAATAGATGAAAAAATCAATTTACTAAACTGCTATTAATTCATATAGTTTTGTTTACCTCCGTTTACTTCGAACGGCAAATTTTCTAATGTAATTCGACAATATTAATGTGAATAAGTAATTACATAAGCTTTATAACCATTTAAATTGATTCCAACTCAATTTACACTTAATCCTATCCCATTTTAATTTATTCACAAACCTTCATTGCATATTCTTTCATATCTAAAAAATTTGATTCCAAACCATTTTATTATACTCAACAACCAATATATTAAATAACCATCTCACAATTTACTTAAGTTATTTATTTTCTTCAAACTATTCCACCCAATAACTTAAGTTTATTTTATTCAAAGCCATTTTGTTATACTCGACAACATCCCATGCTTCTATTAATTCAAACTTAAGCTAATTTACTTCAATGCACTACCATGTCATAACTTAAGTTTATTTCCGTTTTAAATTAATTCATACTCGAATTGGATTTATTTTCATCTCCAATCATATTTATTTTAATCCAATTCCATACAACTCAAGCTTTATTTCCAAACTCTATTACCTATTCACAATCTTTGATTTGATTTTCCTTTGATCAAATCTCAACCATTTCACTAGTTGATTCAATTAGTTTATTCTTTTATACATTTTAAATTTTAATTTACATCAAAAATTCATTTTTGAATTTATTAATAATAAGGCCATTCAATTTATGCTTGAATTGGATTTGTTTATATTTCACACCATATCCATTTTAATCCAATTCAATTTTCATTCAACAACACTCCCAATTATAATCCTATACTTTATTTTCTTTTTCATTTATCTTGAAAATTATTTTATTTGATTTCCTTGAGTTCAATCTTATTTTATATCCCAAGTTTGGATTTTCATCTCAGAATACAATATTTTTATTTCGGCTTATTTATTCTCCTTTTTAAATTTTGATAAACTACTCACTTTTAATATTCATACTTCATCATCTATTTACAGTCAACCACATTCACATCTTACCTTCAACTAGGGATTATATATATTTCTCAATGCTTTCAATTCTTTTACAAGCTTTCGAAGCTCATTTATTCTAATTCAATACTTGCTTAATTTACATTTATTTGTTTGAGTAGAATTTTATTCCATTCAATATTATCTACAATTCGACTGAATTCATTTAATTCAGTTTTATTCCAACTCAACTTCAGTTAAATCTAGTTGCATACCATTATTTTAAGTTTAATTAAGTAAGGACTAAATTCCATGTATTAACATTCATGACACAACTGACCTTTGATTCAATTCAATCCAAATCTGACTAAATTTTATTTCTCAATATATACGAGTTTAAGACTAATTTATTTACTTAAAAGCTTATATTGCTCAGTTGAGTCATTTGATCTTATAACCAAATTCCAGATTATATATATCACTTACTATCTTAAGGTATAAATTTTCATTTAACAATTATAATCATATTACCTTTCAAATTTATATCCAATTTAATTCAATTTCAATTTCAATTTTATTTAACTTATCTCAAGTTAAATTCAAATATATATTCTTCACTTCATTCACTTAAGTTAAATTTTAATTTCCGGATTAAAATTTTCATTTCCTTCTTATTAATATCAACTTTACTTTATCAGTTCAATAGTTGATTCATTAATTCATTCACAAATTCGTTTTCAACCAATAAATTTTATTTCCAAACATTAATTATTTTTAGTCCATTTGAACTTATTCTGCTCCTTATTTTACACATTTAAATCAAGCATCATCTAATATTGAATTTCATTTCATTTGCATACCAAATTAATTAATCAGTTACTTATAAATTTTTATCCTAAAACTTGTTTATTTAGCCCAACTTAACTGTTTAATTTTTAAATTTTTTTTCAAACTTAAGTTCAACATCCGATTTTGAAAACATATATATATATATATATATATATATATATACAACCAAACTATTCCTTTTCATTTTCAAAATCAACCAAATTTCTCCAACAAACTTTAATCCAAAACATCCTAATAGCAATCCCTCTTTTGGAAACTCGAAAATGAACATCGATGATGCTGCAGTCATCACCGAAGTTATTTTCCAGCGACCTTAAGAGTTCAATGCTTTTACCTCCTTTAAAATCCTTTAAATTCCAAATCTCTCTAGATTTCAAATCGGATTCAAAAATATTTCTCACATATATATTATTTTTCCCAACATTTGGGAATCATTTTCAAATTCTAAACTCTTTAAATTTATTTTCAAACATTACTTTGAAAATTTTATTTTATTTTAATTATTAATCACATTATAATTCAAATTTAGTTTATCTTTACAAATTTCATTTGTATATAATTTGGTTTCTTTGTTTTTAATTATGGTTTCAATTCCTTAATCAATTATAATGACATTTACAAATTTCATTAATTTATTAATGTATCCCTTAATCTTGGTTATTATTTCAATTCTTATTCAATTATCATACAATGTAATAATTTAATATTACCACTTTCCAACAACCAAACATCCATATATAACTATAATAATTTACAAAAATTATTTTCTTTACATACAAAATAATTTTGGGTAAAATTATTTCATTTACCCTATTTAAAATAATAATGTGTCGGTTTATCTTGTTTAAGAGTTTAGAAATCCCTATCGATGACATGGCGTCCCATATATCGACCAGAATCCATAAACACTCAACTGATAAATCAACGCAATATAAAAACAATTTTATATTCATTAACAAATACGCGCTCATATCTATTAATACTCTTAAACTCATTCTAGAGTACTACGGACTCTATTCTATGAATAATTCCCACCAGAGCCAAGGTTATCACCAACCTAACCTCTGATACCAAGTGTAACAGGCCGCAAATCCATACTCCTTGAGTCCACACTATTCTACATTAATCAACTCAAGATGTACAGAAATACGACCCATTTGGGTTAAAGAAGAAGAGGTAGAAGAAGGAAATAGAAAAGAATATCAGAACCTAACCATCGCAGCGGAATAAAATATAATAGATAATAAATGATCTTTACACAAAACAAATATATATCTGTTTTATACATACATCATCAGAGTACATCAATCACAGCTCAACATCAATAAAATACAACTGGATACACAATTAAACAACACAGCGGAACATAGATATAAGCAAGTACGGCAGTACGTATTGTCATCCAGCTCGACTCCTGAGCTCCACAGCATCATATCCTGTATCCTACAATACTCGGTCTGACCCGAGCATTACAGTTAAATAACACCTGAGCATTACAGTTAAATCACACTCAATTCATTATTAAAGTTTCAAAAATCCTTTTGAAAACAAAAGCATCTCGTAAGACCACGCCACAAATAAACATGTCGGGTTTTTACATTACGATAGCTAAGACGATTTTTATAGAAATCTTCTAATATTATAATAGGGTCTATATACAGATACTTATAAAATAGCCGAAATTGTTACACGATTAAATTCCAATTACTAGCCACAGAGTGGGTAATACAAACGAAACTCGTACAAGGCTTGTAGGGAAAATGGATTTCCAACTAATGACTAGGCACTGGGGTACCACCTGTCACGGTACGTGGCCTAGATCACAGTACCGAGGAGTACGCCCGCTCCCCTGCAACACAAGACCGGGACAACCACTTACTGGATAATCCCGAGTGAGATCACCCCACGGTTGGGATCAGCAACTGCACCCGAAATAAAAGGGACGTCTAGACAGGGATGACCTCACCCTGCTTGGGTGCTACCCACTTAGCCTTGCTGTATAACCCCTGATTTTCAGTCATTCCCGGTTGATGAGGCTTGAGGCAAAGCGTTACCCTTTTAGAACATATCCCTTAGAATATCCATCGTCCGCCTGACGATGTTTACGAAAGCATTCATCCATACAAGTCCGTCCCGCGTTCGAACGGAACCGAAGGCATTATTCCTACTACATCCATTTTGGAAATATCCTCAGGATTAGTAGCGACTAGCCCTTGCACTTCACTGCTCCATCTTCGAATCCACGCTTGTTTCCACGAAACGTACAAACCGGATCGAAGTGGTTTTCGAGAAAAAAATCTTGATCCCGGTCTCTTCGAAACGATCAGCGCATTTGTCCAATATTGATAGTCGGTGATTTATTAATCCCAAAAATATCTTAAGAATATATATTTTCACTTTTCAAACTCTTTTATAAACAGTTTCAAACTATCTTCCTTTCTCGGAATAAATTCCAAGTATTTTCTATTTCCACTGGAATCACCAAGCACAAAACTAGATTTTTGAAATAATTTAAAACACTTTTCTTTGAAATATAATTTAAAACATTTAAGTTAAAACTACTTCAAGAATTTGTTATAAACACATACCATATGAACATTTGAAAACAAGGTTACTTAATAAAATATGAAACTAGATTTTCACTTTTAAAAACAAAATACTAAGTCACTTTTTAAATAATTACTACCATAATAGATTAAAAGGAAATACTTACTTTAGAATTTAAATATTAGAAATAATAAATTTTCCAAAACATGCTTTTTAAAACAACTTTAACACCTTTAACTTATATTTAAATATTTATTTTTGAAAACGTAATTGGTTATCCAGAGAAAAATTCCAACTTCAATCACTTAAATCAATTTTCCAAATTTACTTCCAATTTACTTCCTTTTTATTCCAAAAATCCATTAGTTTCAGATTTAAATCCTTAATTATGATTTAAATATTTTTAACTAAAATACCAATTTAGATTTCTCAAATTACTTCTTTATTCTTTTAAATAAATTTAAAACTTTAAATTTTAAAATAATTCTTTATTCCTTTTAAATTAATATCACTTAATTTTACAATTCATTAATTACTGTTTATTCAAATCCTTTTTCTTTTCATATTCGAAGTTATTCATTAGTATTTAACATCACTTCCGATTCTTTTCAATTCATTCTTAATTTATTCCAATTTTCCATAATTATTTCGCTTACAAATTTACTTCTTTATTTTTCTTGCTAAAATCCAATTTATACATTATTGGTAATTCATTATACCCAAATATATCCAATCGACCCATAACATTCAATATTTCAATATAATTCATCATAGAATATCAAATAATCACAACAGAGAATATTAAATAATTTAAATAAAAGTGGAGGGGTCCAGTTGGATCCCTGCCACCTGTTTTCCCTCCATCCATAGACATTAGTACAATATAAAATACCAATCCCAAAATATACCATACTATAGCACATCAATCAATTCAACCATTCAAACAATTATTTAAATTTAATCATTTAAATTTAAATTTAAATTTAACTTAGCGAAATTAACTCACCTTTGCTCTTTGATTTGCAACCCGATTCAAAACCCGATTTGTTTCTTCACTATTTCAGACCTTATATAAATATTATACAGTCTACTAATTATTTGAATAAATCGTACTGTAAATTTTTATTTTAAATAAATTTAATTAACAAGAAATTAAATCAAACTAATTTTCGTTTAAATAAATTACCCTTGGTAATTAAAATTATTTAGATCTAATTAAACAAATAAGTCATCACCATATGCAAATGGAATATGAATAGGTATATTTACTTTATATTACATTTTCAACTGGTTACAAAAATAATCAATACCCTTTTAAATTAAATATATTCTTGTTTATATTTTTAAACAGAAACATATATGTATCTATACTTACATTACCCTTTCCCTTCACTGTGTATACATACTTTTATATACATCTTTAAACTAAAACATATTCACTATAAACTTAATCTGAAATTGAAAAATGTGTGTGTATATATTTAATATATTTTTGGAAACACATATGTTTAGCAAAAAATAGATTTATATTCCCAGCTCATAACTTCTGTTTTCTGTAAAATCATTTCCAAAATTACCGCTATTCCTATAGTTAACAAATTCTCAGATTTATAGTATACTAATTTTAAGTTTGTACCTTACCGTGTCAGGCCAGAACACCATCGACCCCTAAAATCGAGTCACGCGAGGTCGCCTACTGCCACTGGTCCCACTTACACGCGACTCCAAGCATCGCCGCGACTTCGTCTCCTCCCCAAATCCACGCGGCCCACCCAGCTTTATCTGCTCACACCCCCACCAGCGAACGCCATGCATCGCCAGCCGAAACCCTACCAAAACCCTAAGTCGGAAATCCCCTCCTTCCACGTTCACGACTTGATGCAAGAAAACATCGTGTGCAAGCGTTCCTTTGATCACGATCGAATCGACGTCGCCCCCTACGCGAGCGCGCACGCGAGCTTCAGAAGCTCGATTTGATTGATTCGAATTTGAGGAGAATGGGGTCGGCCATTTTCTTTTTTTTCTTTTTTTAGAGATCGAACTGCTTCGATTTAGGAAGGGTAAAGTAAAGAAGACTAGAGAGGAAAAAGAGGCTTCAGTTGTAAGATGAAGGGTGGGTGACGTGATTTTATATTTGTTAAACACTAATTTCTTAGTAATTAATTAATAATTCTTAATTAAATTGCTGAATTAATCACCCACAAATCATATATCATCAAGTAGTTAACTACAAATATTTACTACTTAATCATTAATTAACCCAAACTCTAATTACAATTATAATGTAATTATCCAGGCGTGTTAAAGTTGACTTACGTGTTAATAGGGTTAAGGTGAAATGAGATGATGTTTTGTATGCTGATGTGAGTATGTAGGTCCATCAACCAATATATATATATATATATATATATATATGTGTGTGTGTGTGTGTGTGTGTGTGTGTATATATACATTTAAATTTTAAATCCATACGATTTCACAACTTAAAATCTCGATCGTATGGAGAAGATAGCCATTTTGAAGCACTAAACATTGAATTTCAATATAAATTCTAGCGCGTTTATATATCGTACGCTCATACAACAACTCTAATCAATACGAAATTTGAGATCCGATAATAATTCAATATTAAGGACCCAATGGAACTAGTTTCGTCGAATTCTGAGACTGTGCCTCGGAAGGCTATTTTTTAAATATAATTTAAACTATAAAATTTTAAACTGAACAAACCACTATTAATTTTAATTTTTACAACTTCTATTATCTTCAGTGTTATCAATAAATTTTATAAGCCTTCAAATTATTTTCAACAGGCTTAAAACTTCATATTCAACATTTAGCTCAACTTCCAATTATTTAATTCAATAATTTAATTATCAATAATTATTGATATTTGAATTCAAGTCAAAAAATTACTTTTAAATATTAAAGTCAATTAAATATTCTGATTTTTAAAGGCTTAAAAATTCCCGGTCGTCACAACCATGGACGAATCTAGACGATCCACTGATGCTTCCGCTGCATTAAAAAGCGTTAGAAAGCATCTCAGAGACTCTTCGGTCTTATGTTCCAGTGTTTTCAAACTCATCACATTTTTGGGTCTCGAGATGTGAACTCTAAACTGCCTCATAATCCTCTCGATCAACTCAGTCGATGTTCCAATGGATTCGCTTCCAATTTCTTGAACTATAGCTGCTATATCCATCGAATACAAAGGGAAACACCAGGCCATGACCTCCTCCGATGCACCTAGTACTTCTATGTGCCTCATTTACCTTGTTAGATGAACAGCAGGGTCCGTCCTTCCATTATACGTCTCCAATGTTGGTAGCTTGAATTCAGGTGGATTCCTAGCCTGCCTAATTGTGGGAGCGTAGGAGCTTATGTTCACATCCGCCAAATCATTATTCCTTAATCCTCCTCTCATGGCCCGTCTAACCATTTCTTCCAATTTGTCACTGTCGTCAAGTGGTGGTCCTTATACGTTGCCTCCGACCTGCCCTTTGAGTTCTCAAGGGAATCCTAAAATCTGCTCTCCTAGATGAGTATTCATTTCTTTGTCGGTACTAATTTGCACAACGCTGCTTGGTATCCTACCTGGAATTAAGCGAACATTATCTAGGTGTGTGCCCCCTAATTTAAGGGCTATTCTCGATGGCCCCACTCTATCCATTATCTTAGTTGCTCCTTCCTATGACTTTAGATCTGGAGTTCCTCCGCTCTTGCTGTTGTGTCTTTGTGACCTGCATTTCCAGCATTCCCTACAGCTCCATTCTCATTATTTTGCAATCAAGCTTGTCCAACCTGTCGGAGTAGGTTCTGCATCATCTCCTTCTGCCTTTTCAGCATCCCTTCATGCATAGCATCCATCATCATCTCTATCTCATCTTTGGTGATGACATTAAGGTCTGATTAGCTCCTAAGGAAGCCTATTGACTTCGTTCATGATGGCTCCTCTTCGTTCCCTGTCCCTTTGTTGATTGCTCAGCCATTGCATCCCAGATCCAAGTTCCTAAGCCATCAAATCCAAAATCCAAGCTACAGAATCCCTGAGTGATAGCTTTCTCAATGAAAACACCAAAATTTTTCACCATTATTGGCCACAAACACCCATTTGTAGATGAAAGCACAAATTCACAATCACAGATAGAATATAAGAAGAAGAAATTAATATGAAGAACAACCCAAAATTTAAAAATAAAGTATTGAAAAGACAAGATTTATAATGGTTTAGCATTATAACCTACATCCACTATGAAGTGTTTTTTTGTTTATTAATGATTCCCAACTGATGTACAACAGTACAGCTAATAACACTCGAGCTACAATGGATTTCAGCAGAGTAACAACGTAGTAGAGCCGAAAGATCCTTTTTCTATAGGAGTAGGGGTGCTATTATAAGGGTGGGTCTAAAATATATGCCCCTGAACTCGAAATATTCCTTCTCACACATGGGTAGGCCCACCAGATCGATCAGGCCTTGCTTAGGACGATCCCCGACCGATACTTATATATTTCGTATCGATCAAGATTTCGTCAAATGAAGGTGCGATCGATCAAGGTGGTTCTTTAGTGGATAATAAAGCTTGTGTGAAAATTTGGTGGCATTTGGACTTGAAGATTTTGAATTACGATCGATACAAAGCTGAGTTTGCAAGTTGGCGGAGTACTATGCATCAATCTATGAATATCGATACCTATCGTATCGATGATGTGGCTGGAGAATCCAAGGGAGATCCAGATTTCATGCTTGTTGACCACTTCCTTTGATTGACCATGCCTTCTTCATATCTATCCTGTGTATGGCTCTTTGTATCGATACCATACCCCTGTCTTCGTATTGATGCTTCATGTGTGTTGCTTCGTTCGATGCTAAAGTACTTCTTCATATCAATCAAATGGCAATTAGTTCGTATCGATCGTTTGACTGATCAATACGAAATATATAGAAATGGGATCGATACGAAGCAGGTTGTTATGGAGTAAATGAACACGGACAGATACCTACGTACTTTGCATCGATGCTTGTCTTGTGGCTTTGTATTGATCCATGGTTCATTGCTTCGTATCGATCAATTGACCGATTGATGCAAAACATGTGGGAGTAGGATCGATACAAAGTGGGTGAGTGTGGAAATGATCGATATGAAGCACATAAGGGAAATGGATCCAAAGAAGATGGATACCAAGTAGATAGTTTTTGATCAATCCATGACTCTAACCTGAAGCAGTCGCCTTGTTGGCCCGAAGTAAACCCTCTAATGACTCGAAGGAAATGCAGAGATGACCCGAAGTAGTTGTAGAGCCCTTGTAAATATGCGACTCCCTTAAAGATTCGAAGCAAGCCCTTCTCCAACCCGAAGTAACCTGCCTGAAAACCCAAAATAAACATGAAGGTGACTCAAAGCGAACTCCAAGCAACCCGCTTTCTCCAAAATCCATACTCTAAGCATGTCGCACTATTTGTCCATCTACCATGCTCTATCCTAGCCTCATGACCATGTTTGCCATCTGTGATTGACCATCCATTCATTCATTCAAATAAGAACCAAGTCTGTGATGATCCATCTTCGATAACTGTGCAGTCGAGTGGGTTAAATCTACCAGTATGTTGCCTTGCCAAAAGGCAGGTTAACAACTGCATTTTCATCTTCTTCTCTCTTATTTACCCGCAATTGAAATAAACTTCGAGCAAGAGTAAAAAATTCTCAAACCTCAAATCATTTTTTCTTAATTAAAGAACAATCCAGCTCTAAAGTAAGTTAAAATTATTCCGCTTTTCAAATCTCTTTCTGTTTTATGGTAAATATCAACTTCTCAAATTTTTACAATCGTGATTTTGATTTTTTGTTTTGATTTACCTTGAACCCTTTAAGTTTTACGTTTTAATTTTCCTAAAAGCATTTTATTGTTTGATTTAATTCCATGGTTTGACTCAGTTTTCTTCTTTTTGTTAATTTTCATTTTGAACTCACCAGATTCATATCCTATTATTATCGTTGTTATTAGGGAAACTTCTTTTACCTCAAAGATTTCAAGATATTAAGTGATTGATTGTTGTTCGAATCCATTTATTTGATGGTTTTTAAGTTTCTAGGTTGAAATCATGTTTGGGGAAGACGGAATCTTTGGTTAACTTCGCCTAGAAGTTTTGAGATGTACAAACCAATAGTTTGGTGCTGGAATTTTTCCCATCAACCCCTTCGAAAAGGATTGAGGCATCAATTTACTATTTTGATTTTTCAGCCCCTTTCAATGGGCTCAAAAGGTAATCACACACCTTTTTTATCAACCTTGTCGAAAGGTCATTTAGTTTATATGAAATCGACCTTTTCGAAGGAAAATTTATGCTTTGGGCTCTAATACCTTTCGAAGATGTTGGTTATTGTATCGTAACTCACATTTTCAAAAGCATAGATTTTATCCCATAGGTTTCGTAACCATTCATATAAAATTGTCGTATATTTTTTTAAGTTTGAGATAGATATATTTTGTAAATTAGGACGAGGAAAGCATACTTTTTAAAACTTATAAACCAAGACAAACGTTTCAACTTAGTCGAAATTAGTTGTATTGATCGAAATATAGTTGTTGGTGGGCATTCGGAACCATGCATTCCTTTCGGTTCCATCGAAACCTTTTGTAACTAATGAGTCGAAACCTCCTATAACCATCTTTCCCCAATATCATCAAAATGCTCCAAGTCCTTTTATTTTTTAACAATACGATTTCAACTTCAAACCTTCCGACTTAGTTGATACATAAGGTTTCAACCGCAACCATGTTCCCTTGGTAAAACTAAGATTGTAGGTATCGACAGTGTCGCTTTCCGTTTGTTTATTAAATATTGGTAATGTATACTTTGTTAAAAAAACTATGCTGGTTTCAACTACTCCTTTCTAGTAATAGAGTTCCTATTGAGCTTTCAACATTGTTAAAGAGTGCCGGTTGGATATATACTTCAACCCTCCCTTTCGACCCCATCAAAAGCTCAGTAGATGCGTATATCCTGGCTTTTGACTTTGTTAAGGGGTGTTTGTTAAGTGTTAACTTTTATATTCCTTTCGATTCTGTTAAAAGCTCAATAATTCTCATTTTTAACTTTAACATTCTTTCAATAATTTGAAGTTACATGTTTTGTTTGGTGTTTAAATTATTATAGTAGGATTCTACTAATCCTTGAAAGAATGTTAGCTTCATTACAAACAGTAATTTTTAACTGAAACATTTTCACCTAGCATAATCGTGAGCTCTCAAAAGAAAGTTGAAGCTACTTCCAAGTGTTCTTTAATATCACTCAAGATGAAGTGGATGCAATCATCAATGACATTGGAATCACTGGGGTAGATGCCATTTCACCCACTGAAAATGGCACCATCAGCAGTCCTCCTAAAGGGTCCTTCGCTTATACTGCTATAAACAAATGGCATGGCGGGTTTCATCCATTTTTGGGATTCTTTTCTAGGTTCCTATCTTATCTAGGAATTGCTTCGATTCAGCTATCCCCAATTGTGTACATCTATCTCTTGTTTTTGCAGTTAATGGCACTAGAGTCCGACATCACTTCTTTGAATACTGAAATATTGAATTACCTCATTTGATTGGTTAAACTCAACAACCTTAACAACCAAATCATCAAGGCGAATCCTCCTAAGAAGCTGATATCAGAGAGATTGGGTGAATCGGTTCTTCTTTGTTAAATGCTTCCCAAATGTTAGAGGGACTTTCTCTACACAGCTCAAATTTCATTATCCCCCTTTCATGTAGTTATTTTTTCTTGCTGATATATTCTTTCGTCGTGTTCTTCTGCTAGAGAACTAAACGAAGAAAATAAGAGGACGATGGAGACTCTAGTTGTAGCTTCAAGCAGGATTGGGAATTGATTGATGCTGCTAAATCCTACAAATTTACTGAAGTATTCTCTCTTGCCGACCAGTCAAAGAATTCTTGGCCAGCCTACTCTGATTCAACGCATAACCCAAAGAATATGCTTCCTTTCCTTGAATGTTCCTACAAATTTCTTCCTAATGTCACCTATCTGTGCTGATCACTCCGGTAAGTTATAAATGCCGCACTTGTTATCTATTGCTATGTTGTTTTTCAAATTATTATGCTGACTTATAATTTGTTTGAATTCTCTTCAACTGATCTTCAGGTGGAAAAACCTATCAGTGGTCCTACTCCTCTCTCCTCGACTTCCTATGCCCCATCCTTTTCCCAAGCCATTTCCAGGTCTAAGATGGCTGCTAAAAGAAAATTAACTAAAACGTCTATGGTAGAACCACATCCAAAAAGAGTTAAAGTGGTTAAAGTTCCTGATTCTCCAATACAGGAAGAGGAGGAGTCTATTATTATTGGGGAATTTCTAAAAAGTCCGAACGTTGAAGCTCATTATGTCTTACCTAAGGAAATTCCTACTAAATTCGATCCTTTTTCTTGCATCATTGTCTCTAGCTCTTTGAGCATAACCGAGCAGATGCAAAAGGATTTGGGGACTTCGACCCTTATTCAAGTGCTAAATATTCCTAAACCATCAGCGTTCAACCTCCGAGTGATTTTGAGAAGATGGTACATTCTATCTTAAATTCTCTATTATTCACTTCAATT
Source organism: Allium cepa (assembly GCA_030765085.1). Taxonomy (NCBI): domain Eukaryota; kingdom Viridiplantae; phylum Streptophyta; class Magnoliopsida; order Asparagales; family Amaryllidaceae; genus Allium; species Allium cepa. The sequence continues at coordinate 868,174,061 of CM060937.1, read as the reverse complement.
CAGCCGTCATCCTCTATTTCTTATTTGGAAGGACACTATCGATCCCTTCTTGAACAGCGATTCCTGGTAGGTGTTACGTTACTTTAACCTTATTATCTCTATTTTTCTTTATGCCATTTAACTTATGTTTTACTTTTCTTTCTGATTTCCAAAAGCTAGTTCTCTTTGCACAAAAATGTGTCCAAATCTTCTTTCGAAACATCTAAACTTCGAGAGGAAGTTGCTACATTGAATAACCAAGTTTTCTCCTTATCTGTAGAGAAGGGCGAGACTACAACTGAATTGGAGGGATTGAGAGCTTCTCTTGCTAATTCGGAATCTATTATCTTAGAGAAGAGGAAGGCCCTCTAACTTCTAGCAGACGAGAACTTAACTTTTCCAATGACTCTAAAAGTGTCTAAAGAGGAAAAAGGGAGGATGTTAGCTAAACAATCCATGTTAAAGGAAAAGCTAAAAATGAACAAGGCCTTCCTAAAACTGGCTATCGACACCATTTATAATGCGAAGCAGCGAGTATCTCTATTCCTTGGCTCGTCTGTTAAAGACATTATTATGAATTCCTTTGAAGATGCCTTAATTCCCGCCTACGTTGATAATGTCGCTAAATGCCCAGATTTGAGCTTTCAGCTCGACTCTACTCTTATTAATAGGATCGTGGACAAAATAAAAAGGATGGAGCAGGGGATTCAAGTTTCTAAGAGGGAGGAAATTGATGATTTCAAACTTCTTTCCTTTGAAGTTCCTTCCTTTGAAGTTCCATCCTTCAAAGTCGAATCTGACTCCCAAGAAGAAGATGACAAATATAAGTCTGTCTAAGAGGAGAGGGAGATAGTAGTGATGATAATGACAATGATAATGATGATGAAGGGGTGATAACATCAACAGATGACAAGGATCGGGTGGCAATGGGGATTGCCATACTGAAACTTCTGAGAAAGAAAGGGATGATAATACGAAGTCCTCTGAAAAATTTGTCCCTCATGAAGCAATTCCACCTAAATCAACTACACCTTTTGGCCCTTATGAGAAGCCCGCTTTTATTATGTTGAAGTACCAAAAGAAAAGGAGTAGGCTTCTCGAGCATCAATCCTGGTATCTTAGGTATGAGATTCTCTGTTTAAACATCTTTCACTATGATGATAATAATAGTGTTAATTTTTTATTTAGATAAGGAAGAATCAATCCACCCTTAGAAAACCAAGTTTGAGAGAAAGTAAGTGGAGATAAATAATTTATATAGGGAATTGGACAAAAAATTAAAGGAGCACAACATTCTTCCTAATAAATATCATAGATTCAATAGAAGTTTTATTGTGTTAGCTTCTTTCAAACATTAGGAAGCTGCCCCACTCCTGAGAAGAACGCTCCTTCGATATGACGCTCTTTTGAAGGCAAAGCGGGAATGGATTACCTTTTCTGGATGTTGACCAAGGAGAGAGACATTTTAGTTAATTTCTTATACAAGGCCTATTATAGACACTCGATCGTTGACTTCTCATATTTAGGTGATTTTACTAGGGGTATACTTAGGCGTTTACCTGAAAAATACTTGGATGAATTAGAATCCGACCCGCATCCCAGAGCATGTTGGAACTTGCCTCAAGTCGGATCAATTTCCAAAGGCCTTCCTCTTGAAAAACTCAAGTTTTATAAGGAAAAATTTGTTTCAAAAGTATTTACTAAGTCGATTTTGTATGAACCAGATGAACGATTGTGAATATGTAATTACATTGATTAGTAAATATTTATTTTAGCCTTCTTTTTGTACTTTGCTGTATTTTATTATGTTATCACAGAGAGAATGTTTGTAACACCTCATATATTTATAGCATTATTTAAAATAATTAATTGGATAAATAAAATAAAATAAAATAATGTGGGGATTAATGGGTTGAGACTTGACTAAATAAATGGTAGCCGCGGCATGTTAGTGTACAAACCGAAATGAAATGACATAAGCTGATGTGTTAGGATACAAGAAGGGCAATATGAGAAATGGGAGAAGGGCTTATACCATAAACCCTTAGGAATGAAACACATTTTCATTTCAATTTCACTCAAACGAAATTAAACCTAGGCCGGCAAACATTATTGTTCTCAAGAGAAGATAAGCTAGGATTAAGAGAAGGATGATAACCAACTAAAACAACATTCAATCTCAAACTTATAATCTCAAAGCTAAGGTGAATAATTACTACATCCCATTTTCTTATGATTTCAGTTTTAAGAATTAGATCTGAAATGTTTTTGCAAGTATATGTCATGTTTTGGTAGTTATATATATATATATATATGCTTGTTGATGAATTGTATATGTTCATGTTAGTTTTTATGATGTTGTTGACATGAAATCCCTATTAAATGACATCCAAAAGCCTTGAAAATTTGACTATAGGTCAGGATTGATATTATATAAATGGGTTTCAATTTTCATAATTTTCTGACATAATATTGATTTTATATAATTTTTCTAGTAAAGAAAATGATTTATTTAGTTATAAATTATTTACATCTAAAATAATTATTATTCGGGTTTGAAATTTTAATATGTTGGAACAAATTAAAATAGATCTTCTATGATTTTTCCACATTTATTATAAGTTATTTGATGAATATATAAAAATTTTCAAGGTACGCGACTTAAATATTTTATATATTTTACTAAGGAGAAGGGGCGTTTTATAAAATAAAGTGAATAATAGTTGTAGCACTTTTCTAAAAATATTTTTTAACTAATGAGAATTTCACAAATAAGGGCAGGTTAGTTGAAAATTCTCCCTTTTAAGTTTGAAAAAAAGAAATCATGCTTTTAACATATTTTAGCCAATTCTAACATTAAACCTTCCGAACCGGACCTTTCGACAAGGTCTAGAGGTTTATAGCTTTCGATAAAGTCAAAGCGATGCATCGGAAAGGTTGATCTTGGAGGCTCTCTATAGATTCATGGTATGTCTGTTAGCATTCTATTTACCGTTGGTGCATTACATTCTTTTATTTCTTAATGTCTAGTAAATAAGTTTAACCTAGAGTCATCATACTTAGTTACTTAAGGGTTTCAAATTCGATAGGAGGGTATGCAACACTTGGGATGAGGTGTGACCATTTAGAGTTTGATTTTCCAGGTCATACTTTTGATTGTTCTTTGCATGTGTTTTATTTTGTGGGATTTGGTATTATCCTTGGGATGGATTGGTTAAGTAAATATGATGCTATGATATTTTGCCACGATAGGAAAATATCACTAAGTCATCCGGATTGTAGTGATTGGATAGTCTATACCGTAGAGAACCCTAGCTGTGAAGTAAATGATTTACTGGGTATCATGGAGTTGGAGGATGAGTTGCACCGGGTCTTTGTGGTTTGAGAGTTTGCTGATGTGTTTGAGCCGGCGGTTGGATTACCACCAAAATGAGCTATTGAGTTTCAGATTGGTTTTGTGCCTGGAGCAGAACCGGTGTGTAGACTACCAAGTAGGATGATACCAAGGGAGATGAGAGATTTGACGATGCAGCTGGTGGATTTGGAAGGCAAAAATTTTATACGACCTAGTAATTCTCCATTGGGAGCTGCCGTGATGTGTGCTAAGAAATCAGACGGATCGTTAAGGCTATGTATCAATTATTGCAAATTGAATGAGAAGACGATAAAGAACCGATATCTATTGCCGAGAATTGATGATTTGTTCGATCAATTAAGTGGAGCTAAGGTATTCTCTCAACTGGATTTAGTGATGGGATTTCACCAACTTAGAGTGGCAAAGGAAAGTTTTCCTCTAACGACATTAGGACAAGTTATGGATCGTTTGAATGCTTAGTTACGCCGTTTGGACAAACTAATGCGTCGGCATACTTTGCAGATTTGATGAACCCAATTTTTGGAGAGCACCTGGATAGATTTTCGTTGGTCTTCGTAGATGATATTTTGATATACTCTAGGGCTGAGAAGGAGCATGAAGTTCAACTTTGAGTTGTGCTTGAGACATTCCGGGAGCATCAATTGAAGGCTAAGTTTTCAAAGTGTCATTTTTGGAAGAAGGAAGTTAAATTCCTTAGACATGTAGCCTTAGAGAAAAGGTTTTATGTAGATCCGACTAAGATTGAGGCGGTGAATAATTGGAAGAGACCCGAGACCATGATAAAGATTTTTTTTATTAGTCGGATATAATCGAAGGTTTATAAAAGATTATTTTGCGAATGGTTGCACCGATGACTAAGCTTACGCGAAAAGGTATGAAGTTTGTATGGACTAATAAGTGTGGGGAAGCATTCCAGAGTTTGAAATACTTATTGACTCATGCACTAGTGTTAGTGGTTCCGGAGGGAAATCAAGATTTTTTTGTATATGCTGATGTATGTGGAACTGGATTAGGGGCTCTGTTGATGCAAAGAGGTAAAGTGATTGCTTATGCTTCTAGACAGCTCATACCACATAAGGTGAGGTGTCATATTTATGATTTAAAGTTACCTGCCATTATATTTTAGGAGAGATATTTGAGTTGTATACTGACCATAAGTCATTAAAGTATTTATTCTCTCAGAAGGAGTTGAATATGAGATGGTAGAGATGGATGGATTTTTGGCTACTTGTGATTTCGGTATAGAGTATACTCCTAGAAAAGGAAATAAGGTAGTGGATGCACTTAGCAAGAAACATCAAAATGCAACATTGGCTATGATGTTGAGTGGAAAGATTTAAAAGCATTATGAGCTTGCAGAGTGCAGTTTAGATCCGAAGCAGATTCTAGTGTAGGAAGTGCTGTATTGTCATATTTAGAACTTCGACCGATAATGATTGAGAAGATAGCTTCTAAATATGAGGAGGATCAAGTTTTGGTTGAACAGATTAGAAGGATAAGGGAAAGAACATAGGGCGATGACTTAAAGGAGTTCAGTCTTGAAAAAATGGGTGGTTGAGAAAGAAAGGAAGGTTTTATGTTTCGAATGTTGGAGACACGAGGAAGGAATTTTTGTACAAATGCCATCATTTGAAGTTCACTATTCATCCAACAGGAACGAAGATGTATCAGGATATGAAGAGAAGTTTCTTCTATGAAGGTATGAAACAGGACACTGGTGTGTGTGTTAAGCAGTGCTTGAATTTCCAATAAGCGAAGGCTGAACACCAGAAGCCCAGCAGATTGCTTCAACCGTTATAAGTTCCGATGTGGAAATGGGATTCTATCTTAACGGATTTTATTGATAGGTTGCCAAGATCTAGTAGAGGAAATGAAAGCATATGGATCATAGTTGATAGACTAACTATTCATTTAAGTAAAGTCAACTAGGATGGCACCTATTTTGGCGAAGTTATTTATGAAAAATGTTGTTAGACTGCATGGGATTCCTAGCAGTATTGTCAGTGATGGAGATTCATTGTTTACTAGTGATTTCTGGAAGTGTCTACAGGAAGCTTTAGGAACCAAGGTCAACATTAGTACCACTTACCATCCACAGACTGATGGGCAAATGGAAAGAGTTAACAAAGCCATGAAGGATGTGTATTGGCTTTCGAATCATGGGAAGACCAACTTCATTTAGTCAAGTTCTTGTATAATAATAGGTATCAGATTAGTGTTGGGATGGCACCATTTGAAGCGTTGTATGGAAGACCATACAAATCTCCCGTATGTTGGTTGGAGACTGGGGATAGGCTGCTTCTTGGTTCGGATTTAGTGAAAGAAGCTGCACCAAAGGTTGAGTTGATCCAAGCTAGGGTGAAGGAAGCTCGGTCTAGGCAGAAAAGTTATGCAGACGGAAGATGGGAAGAATTGGAATTCTCTGTTAGAGACTATGTGTTCATTAAGGTTTCGCCGATGAACGGTGTGGATAGATTTGGAAAGTCAGGAAAGTTAGCATCCGATTCATTGGATCTTTCCGTGTTGTCGAGAGGATCCTGAAACTCGCCTGTAGCGTAGAACTACCGAGCAGTTTGGCTGGAGTCCGCGATGTATTCCATATGTCTCAACTTAGAAGTTGTATCAAAGACCTAGAGACTACTATAGCACCTATAGTATTAGAGGATTTAGTAGTAGAGCCGGACTTGACTATAGTTAGAAAGCCAATTCTCATTGTGGCTAGAGATGATAAAATGTTAAGGAATAAGACAGTCAAATTAGTAAAGGTCCAGTGGAGTGAAGATGCTAAAGACTGTACTTCAGTGACTTAGAGCAGGATTAGAGATGCTTATCCAGAGTTGTTTGATGGTATGTTTTACCTTTGGTTGTTTGATTATGTAGTTATCGTAATTTCAAGGACATAATTCTTTAAGGTGTGGATTCTGTAATGCCTCATATTTTTATAACAGCATTTAGAATAATTAATTAGGTAAATTAAATAGAATAATGTGGAGATTATTGGGTTGAGACTTGATTAAATTAAGGGTAGCTGTGCCATGTTAGTCTACAAAATAAAATGAAATATCATAAGCTAATGTGTTAGGATATGAGAAGGCTAATATGCGAAATAGGAGAAGGGCTTATACTTTAAACCCTTAGCAATGAAACTCACATTCATTACGTTTTCACTCTTAAACCAAAGTCGACAACCATTACAATTCTCAAGAGAAGATAAGCTAGGATTCAAGGAAAGGAAGATAATTAACTAAATCAACATTCAATCTCACATCTTATAATCTCAAAGCTAAATTGAATAATTACTACATTCCATGTTCTTATGATTTTGGTTTTAAGAATTAGATCTGAAATGTTTTGCAAGTATATGTCATGTTTTGATAATTAAAGTTATATATGCTTGTTGATGAATTATATATGTTCATGTTAATTTTTATTATGTGTTTGACATGAAAACTTTATTAAACTGTCTTGAAAATTTAAGAATAGGTCAGGAATGATATTTTAGACATGGTTTTCAATTTTCATAATTTTTTGAATTAATCTGGATTTAATATAAATTTTCTAGTGAGGAAAATGATTCATGTAGTTATAAATTATCTACGGCTAAAATAATTATTATTTGGGTTTGAAATGTTTATATGTTGGAAAACGTATTAAAATGGATTTTCTAGGATTTTTCCAGATTTATCCTAAGTTATTTGATGAATATATAAAATTACTTAAGATATGGGACTTAAATGTTTTATATATTTAACTATGGGGTATGGGCATTTTACAAAACAAAATGATTATTTAATTCTGAAAAATGATGGCAGCACTTTTCTAAAATGTATTTGTTAACCAATGACAATTTGATCAATAAAGGAAGGATAGGTCAAAATTATCCTTTTTAAGTTAAAAAACAAAGAAGTCATACTTTTAGCATATTTCAGCCAATTCTGGCATTAAACCTTCTAGCCCAGACCGTTCGACAAGGTCGAGAGGTTTATAGCTTTCGACAAGATCAAACCGATGTATAGGGTATGAAGTTACTTGGTACGTAATGAATTGAGTCGAAGGGTTCTAAGTCGAAAGGTGGATTACCAAAGAGGTTGAAGCAGGTTTGTTTTATAAACCAAAGATAGCCTTCTTTGATTTCGAATAAGAGCTTTCGACTTGGTCAAATATTTAAAATAAAGGTTTTAAACCATTTGACAAAGTCGAAAGTTTACTGCTGTTCTATCACTATATTGTTTTAAAACCTTTTGGCACATTCAAAAGGTTACAACCGCTTTTGTTTTGTTTTGAACCTTCTTACGAAGTCGAAAGGTTTACCTGTTTTTAAAGCTAGCCGCTTCTCCATGCTTTCGAAAGAAAGTTTTCGACTTAGGTGATTTACTGTGAGGACCCGGAATTTTGAGCATTTTATATCGGGATATTTAATTGATTTTAAATATTTAAAAGTTGATTTTAACTTGAATTACAAATATCGTTATTTATTTGATAATTAAATAATAGGATTTAATAATTAGAAGTTGGACAGAGTATTTAATCTGGAATTCTAAGCCGTTCGATTAACAATCAAAATGCTCGAACTAAAAAAAAAATAAGATAAAACAAATGATATTAATAATAATAATAATAATAAATAAAAATATAAATAAAAGAAGAAGCTTCTAAGGGAAGCCGCGTTATAGAAAAAAAATATAATAATAACAAACTCAACAATAGGGGCCGAACCCCTTTTCTCCTTTTCAAAAACCCTAAAGCACTCGGTGAAAAAAAAATGAATGAATGAAAATCAAATTAAAGTGGCCGATCGAAGTTCAGGCCGCAGCCTCCTATTCCTCTTCTCATCAAATCGAGAACGACAATTTCAAAATCAGACTTGGGCTCGACTACTCGTACACGTGAGGACGAAGGGGTCGGCGTCGGCTCCGGTGTTCGAGTTAGGGTTTGGGGCGTCGCGTTTTTGGGTAGCCGCATGGTCATGTTTGGCCTTGTTGGTGGAGCCGCAGGTCAGAGGAATCACGATGCGACGTGGACGGCGGTACTGGGGAGAAGCTCTCGAACTCATGCGCGTGGAGGCAAGGGAAGGGAAGATTCGAAGGTCGCCGGAGTTTGCGCGGTAGCTCACGATGGTTGATGTCGATGGGAGTTCGAGCGTTTTGGGTTTGCTTGTTCGATGCACGCTGCTGGATGTAGTTCTGATGATAGCTGTTAGTCTGGACGATGCGAATTGGAGGTTGAAGTTTTCTACGGGTTGTTCGGTGAGGGAATTATCTTTAGTTTTTAAAATCTTGAAATTGCAAATAACTGGAAATAGAAATTTGTGTAAAAATATATTTCTAACCTAAATAAGTTAGGAAATAAACAGTAAAGCAATATAGACAGTCAGTTTGAAAAAAAAAATATACAGTAAGGTGACATTTTCTTTTGCCTTTACTGTAGTGAGATAATAATAATGATGATATATATATCTAACCTGTCACAAAACTTACAAATTGGAGGGAAAGGAAAATTTAAATTAGGTACATGATATGAATAAATATTATTTATTAATTGGGAAATTTGTTTGAATAAAATAAATTGGTTAATCAAATTATTAAGTGGTAATGGCTATGTGATTATTTTAACTATTAATGAAATCATATAATTGTTTATTCAAGGTCATTAATCGTGAAGAAAACAAGCCGGTTTGGATTGGAATGCAAATAAAATCAAATGTGAGTTAATCTCACTTAGTTAAATTTAAATTTAAGTAATTAAATTTAAATACTTATTTGTATGATTGAATTGATTACTGTATAGTAGTATACACTACACCTTGAAATGATTGATTTCCCTCATTTTATAGTGAAGATGTCTTATACTGTGCTAACGTCTATGGATGCACGGAAAACAGGTTGGAGGGATCCAACTGGATCCCTCAACATTTATTATTTAATATCCTCTGTGGTGATTATTTGATTCTATGTTGAATTAAATTAGAATATTGTATGCTATGGTTCGATTGGATATAACTGGGTATAGTGAATTACCAAAAGTATATATATTGGATTCTGGAAAGAAAATAAAAGAAGTAAATTTGTAAGTAAAATAATTATAGAAATTTGAATAAAATTTAAGAATAATTTGGAAAAGAAATAATGTTCCCTTTAAAATTCTAGTAAATAAATCTTGAGTATAGAAAGGAAATTTTGAATAAACAGGGAATTAATGAATTTTAAAAAATTCAATGTTATTATTTAAAAAGAACATAACATTTATTTGAAATTTAAGATTTAAAATATTGGAAAGAATAAAGAAGACATTGGGATAAGATATGGAATTTGTATATTTCAGCTAAAAGATTTAAAATCAAATGGAAATTTATAACATTAATAATAAAACGCATAATTAATGAATTTTGAAGGAATTGAGTAAGTAAAGAGATTTAATTCAAGTAGTATAAATTGGGAATCAATTTGGAAAATTGATTTAAGTGATTGAAGTTGGAATTCTCCCTGGATAACCAAGTACGTTTTCAAAGTAAATTTTAAATATAAGTTAAAAGATTAAAAGTTGTTTTAGAAAGCAAGTTTTGGAAAACTTCTTATTTCTAATATTTAAATTCTAAAGTAAGTATTTTTCTCTTAATTTATTATATTAGTAATTATTTAAAGAATGACTTAATATTATGTTTTTAAAAGTATAAATCTTTTATTAAGTAACCTTATTTTCAAATATTCATATAGTATGGTATTTTTAATAAATTATTGATGTTGCCTTAACTTAAATGTTTTAAAGTATATTTCAAAGTAAAGTGTTTTAAATTATTTTGGAAATCTAGTTTTGTGCTTGGTGATTTCAGAGGAGATAGAAAATATTTGGGAAAGTTTATTCTAAAAAGAAAGATGGTTTTGAAACTGTTTTCAAAGGATTGAAAATAGAAATATATCTTGTGAAGATATTTTGAGGTTAATAAATATTTTGGGAAATTATTTATTGTTGGATGGATGTTTGTGAATATTAATTGATAGTTAAATCACCGACTATCAATATTGGACAAATACGTTGATCGTTTAGAAGAGACCGGGATCGAGATTTATTTCTCGAAAACCACTACGATCCGGTTTATACGTTTCGTGAAAACGAGTTTGGATTCGAAGATGGAGTAGTGAAGTGCAAGGGCTAGTCACTACTAATCCTGAGGATATTTCCAAAATGGATGTAGTAGGAATAGTGCCTTTGGTTCCGTTCGAACCTGAGACGGACTTGTATGGATGAATGCTTGCGAAACATCGTCAGGTGGACGATGGGCATTCAAAGGAATTTGTTCTATAAAGGTAACGCTTAGCCTCAAGCCTCATCAAATGGGAGTGACTGAAAATCAGGGGTTATGCAGCAAGGCTAGGTGGGTGGCACCCAAGCAGGGTGAGGTCATTCCAGTCTAGATGTCCCTTTTTATTTCGGCTTAGTGGGCGGTTGTTGTTCCCAACCGCGGGGTGATCTCACTCGGGATTATCCAGTAAGGGGTAGTCCCGGTCTTGTGTTGTAGGGGAGCGGGCGTACTCCTCGGTACGGTGATCTAGGCCCCGTACTGTGACAGGTGGTACCCCAGTGCCTAGTCATTAGTTGGAAATCCATTCTCCCTACGAGCCTTGTACGAGTTTTGTTTGTATTACCCACTCTGTGGCTAGTAGCTGGAATTTAGTGAATGTAACAATTTCGGCTATTTTATAAGTATTCGTTTATAGACCCTATTATAATATCAGAGGATTTCTATAAAAATTGTTTTAGCTATCGTAAGGTAAAAACCCGATATGTTATTTGTGGCGTGGTCCTACGAGATGCTTTTTGTTTCAAAGGATTTTGAAACTTTAATAATCAATTGGGTGTGATTTTCTCATGCTGGTATTCCAGACTGACTCGGGTGTTATTTAACTATAATGCTCGGGTCAGACCGAGTATTATAGGATACAGGTTTCGATGTTGTGGAGCTCAGGAGACGAACAGGATGACGATACATACTCCCGCACTTGTTTATATATACATATTCCACTGTGTTGAGTTGTTGTGCATCCATTTGTATGATATTGATGTTGAGCTGTGATTGATGTTCTCTGATGATGTAACATATAAATAGAGATATTTGATTTTGAGTAAAGATCATTTATTATATATTATATTTTATTCCGCTGCGATGGTTGGATTATATTGTTGTTTTATATTTTCTTCTTCTACCTCTTCTTCTTTAACCCAAATGGTTCGTATTTTTGTACAACTTGGGTTGATTGCTTTAGAATAGTGTTGACTCAAGGGGTACGGATTTGCAGGTTGTTACATTCACGCTTGTTTTCTAAATGTAGTATAACCAAAGCTTTCGAAGCAGAGCTTTAGATATAGTTGAAAGGTTACTTCCAATGAAGGCGAGAGGTTTTGAAAGAAGGTTTTCCACTTGTTATAAATTGAACTTAGTAAGTTTTCAAAAGGTTTGTTTTAAATGATTTCAAAAGGTTTTTTCAGTGAATGGTGTCGAAAGGTTAGTTTATTGAATGGTTTTGAAAGGATCATTTATTGAATGGTTTTGAAAGGTTTGTTTAGTCAATGGTTTCGAAAGGTTTTGATTCAATGGATTCAGAAAGTTTGAGTTTGATGATTTCGAAAAAAATTGAAAGGATTAAAAAGGTTTGATATTGAAGGTTTCCAGGGTTTTTCTAAGGCAATGCTTTAAAGTAATTTTAAAGAAGGATGTCCAAAGTTTTATTGCTTTCGAAAGCATTGATTTTCAATGTTTTCGAAAGGTCGATGCTGGTTTTGAAAGAAGTGATTTCAAATGGTTAGAAAGAGGTTCCTTCAAGAGTTTAAATGTTTTCGTCAACTAAGAATTGAGTAAAGAATATATATATATATATATATATATATAACATGGTGATATAATTTGGAGTAAAGCATTTAAACTATATACTTTTCCTTGTTTAAATTTGATTTAATGGTTTCAAGTCATTTTAAAAATGTTTTCAAGGAAAATTATGGAGGGAATCCTTTAAGTGAAAATGACTCAGAGATTTGAATACCTGATGGAACTAGTATGGGGTCATGCCTTATAAATTAGCTATTAGCTCCAGCTAATTGTTGTCTAAAATTCCAGTGTGTAGGGCTTTGTCACAGGCTGGCTGAAATTTTAATTACGGACCAAAAGAAATATATGTTATATACAGATAAGTTAGCGGCGAACCCAAAAAACCATTAGTATCAAGAAGACCTGTGAGATGATTAAGATAGGGACAGACTATCCAGAAGAGAAGTATTTAACAAATTGTTAAGGATAGACCATCCATAAGTGAAGTACTTAACAGATAGTTAAGGACAGGTAATTTGGAAGAAGAATTGCTAACAAATGTTAGATTGATTTTGTTTATGTCACGATCCAAATTCCAGCGTTGGAAAATCGACATCCGTACTCCACCGTACTTGAATGCCGGAGATTCAAACGTTGAAATTCGAGTCGCGCCGGAGCTTATAACACATTAAGTAAATAACACAGCGGAAGAAATGAATAGCATATATCAATATACAACATTTGATACAATAACTGATACAACATGAATGATACAACAGAATGGTACAATAGATATCAACATTATCAGAGATACAAAGAATAGCAGCGGAAATATAATAATAACACTAGCAGCGGAACAAATCTCCAAAATAGTCTTCAAGAAAGAACTCCAGTATCAGCAATCTCCATCTCCAAAGCACCAATCCAGAAATAGCTCGAACTCCAAATCAAGATGAAGAGAAACAACTCGATCCAAAATGCGATTGCCAAATCCTAAGGCTGAAAGCTATCGAATCTACACCTACTATAGATTATCTGAAAATCCAAACTCTAGACTGCCCGTGTGGGAAAATAGTGGGCACCCAGAGTTTAGAAAAGGAATAATAAACTCCAGGTCAGTCATGGGACTGGTATGAGCAAACAAAAACATTTGGTCTTTTAAAAACAAACAAGAGATTTTAAATTTGAAATCCGCAATGCTTTTTGGAAAATGAAACTACCATAAGGCCTCCCGGCACACACACAATGCAAACGCACACATGGGGGAGATTTCTCCTTATGATAGTCAAACATGCTTACTACGAGAAAAATTCTTTGATATTATTACTAGTGCATAGTGGAAAATCTTTCGAAAGTATAATATAAATCCTAGCCAGCATAGGTACCATGATATTATGCCTACTATAGCTGCCATGTTAAATGGCAGGTTCTACAACTAAAACCGTACATGGCACGTAATTGAAGAATGGATTTCCAACAAATGGTCAGGCTAAGGAACTTCCTATTGCCACATGGGAACGCCTCTGGCGGGACGCCCCGAGAACTAACGTTACGGTTAGATCTCTGCCAACACAAGGCCGGGTTACCTCTATAACTAGGTAACTACTACACGAATATGCCATCCCCCGGTCCTTTGGGACCTTTATCCGAGAGCTCTCCAACAACAACATCACACAGTAATAATATAGTGTGTCCACATGAGTAAGTATCTGGGCTCCATACCATGATACCACCCTTTTCCAGAAGGGAATGACATACCCTAAAGGGCGCGACCCTCATAACCTTGCCGCATATTCCTGTTTCGACCATTTCCGGGGAGTGAGGTCCTGATGAAGTCTCGTCCACAAAGCTACGCTTTGTGCAACAAAGCCATGCTTTGGGTCCACAGATGACCAAAGCAAAGATCACAAGGATAAATGATTAACAAATGATCATATCACAAACAATCAACCAATGATCATCACACAGCAGCACTCAGCATGTCACATTACCAAATTGGGAATATGTCACTGATAAATATCAACTACATAACCTCTGAGCTCGTACGTCTCAAAGAAGGGTGTTAAGCTAAGAGAATAAATTCTCCGCCACCAAGCAGAAATGTATTTGATAGAGATCAGTTAATATCTCAAAGTGTAATGTCGGACATACAACCATACAAGTCTGTTCCGGGTTCGAACAGAACCGAAGGCACTTCCGAAGAAGCCCTTGCAAATCCGGATAATCCCTAATCACGTCCGGACTTCCCATCACATATGGAGATCTCTATACCGGGGATCGGCCAGTGCAGAGACAATCGACGAGTTATCCTTTCGTTTTCGGAAATAACCGGTCTTCACCACCGGTCTTCAATTGCTATCCATAACGTCGTATCACTATTCGGAATGGGCTATATGACACAAGGTCCTCTCCCGGCTAAACCGAATAATGAGCGCCATATTTTAAAACGTATGGGTATGGGATTTTAGTTAAGTCACAATTTATAAAAATCCAAAACTTTTCTTTCAATGGTTAAACAAAATACCATTCTAAATCTTTAAACCAAAAAGATTTATTCACAAAGTTTCACCTAGTTTCACAAAGATCTATTCATAGATTTCAAAAAAACAACTTCCATTTCAATTTGATTAACCCAATAAATCTTTAAATTAAAGATTTAATTTACAGCTTTCAAAACACGTTCCAAAGATTAATTAATAACTCGGAAAAACCATTTTCCATTTTCAAAACTTGAATCCCTTTTTAACACACATTAGAAAACTTAAAACATTTTTCCCTCTGCTTCAATCAAACACTGATACAACCCAATACCATGTGCACGTGCACCACCACCAGAACCCCCTCCGGCCTCCGATCACCTCACTGGCACATCAGCAACCCATGCAGCTACTCAACTAAATCGTCAACTGGTGCTACCATCATCAGGAATCAAGAATGATACCCAATGCCAAAACCTGGAAATGAAACCAAGTCCCCCTTCAAAACCTGTCATCGCCTCGCATCCGCCCCTCCGACCACCGTGACCCCTGAGACTCCGGTGATGACTTCAACCACGTCCAAGCTTCAACTGAGCGAAACCCCGTGCAACTCGATCAATTACATTAGCCGATAGATTGAATTTTGTCAAACCCAGTAAAACTAGGGTTCAAAAATTCAAATCAAAATCGCAATTACAAAAACGAATTGCAACACAATCTAATATTTTTCCCCTCGTCCCTGATGTCTCCTCCACCTCCAGAAGCGATCACGACATCTCCAATCGATTGTGGAGATCGAAATACCCCAAAATGTATGATACAGTCAAAATAGAAGTGCTCTTGGAATATAGCATTTAAAATCATAATTTTTCTTGGAAAAATCATAGTTTTGTATGGAGATTGGATCTATAATCCTGAAACTTCAAATTATTATACTTGAGAATTTCACAAATTAAGATTTGCTCATCTGTTTTTAAACTTTAGAGTTGATGCAGGGTTGTTTAACTTAAATAATATTTTTAACCCATAGTTTATGGTGGAAATAAACACCATTTGTTTTCTGCCTTATCTAAACCAAGACTAAATCAAAAAGAAAAGGATTTAAGATCAAGCAGAGACTTAAGTTTGAGGGAACAGGTATGCATCAGCAAACAATCAGGCATTTATAAATATGTACACAACAGATTTATAATGTATTTTCATTTCTACTTTAAAACATGCAAGTGTACTCAACAGCATAACATCACCCATCATAAGCATCAAACATAAAAAAAAACAGAGGTAAAAGTGTTTGCTCGCAAGCATGGAAACAGGGAAGTAACTAACAACAGAGTTTAATATATGCATCATATAAAAGAGGGTGAAGGATTGCTCACCTGTTTTTGAAGGACAGAGGAGAATTTCCTTTGAGCCTGAACTATATTTTTTTTCTTTTTTTTTCTTTAAAGCTTGAAGTCACCACTGCAAAGAACTTTGGATTTTGTTTAAAGCTTCCAACTTGTTCTATTTTCCCAGCTGCAGACTTCAGGTCTTTTTCCTTTTTCACTTACTTTGAATTCCTTTTTGTTAACTAATTAAACATGATTGTTTAAATCTTGTTTGAATTACTGATTTCACCATTAAACTCAAATTCATTTAAAAAAAAAAAAAACTTACTTGCCTTTGAATTTGTTTTAGAGATACACTGCACTTGACAAAACTGAAGCTATCCCATGTTGAATTGCTTCAGACTTCAAACTGAATTGATTTTGGCCTTTTGAATGTTTGCTTCAACTGTTTTATCTCTGATTCCCAGTTCTTGATTTATTGAGTTGATCACTTAGCATTATTCTCTCACAAGTTCATGTTGTTTTGCTCAAATCTGTATAGACAGATTTTGTTCCAGATTTGATTTTGAATCCCTTTGCATTGCTTAAATCTTTAGATTGTTTTCCAGATTTCTTTTTTTTTTCTTTTGCTTTGTTTTCGAACTGAACTTAAATTTGAATTGTATACATTCCTTTGGTGTTTAGATTGAAATGCCAAATCTTTGATTACTGATTTGTTCCGATTTTGTGAGATGTTTAATATGATTGCATATGGGAAAATGAAGAGTTTTTGTAATTTTTTTATCTTATTATTTTATTTAAATAATAATGTTGAATGCCATTTGTACAAAAATATCAAAATCTCTAGATCTTGTTAATTATCTTACTCCAAACCCATGTGCAAGTGTATCTCTTTACTTCCTTATGTATATTTACATTTGTAATTTCACAAGACAAAGGTTTTTTTTTTATAAATTTTTATATCATATCTATTTTATAAATAAATGTACTTTTTCTCTATTTACACAAACAAAAATTAAATTCCCATTAATCTCTTGTATTAAATTTTTTTTGTTTGTTCAACATGTTTATACACTAATATATTTATACAATTTACATTCTTACATTTTTTTTTGTTTTGTACTAAAAAATATTTTATAAAAAGAAAAGAATGACTTTTAAATACTTTGATTTTTATATTAACAATAGTTACATTTATTTATTTAAGGGAATTTGACTTAAGAAAAAAATATTTTAAAAATGAGTACACTAATTTTTTTTTTCTTTTATTGCCACTTCCAAAAATTAATAAAATTAAAAATTTTAGAAACAACTATCATTATCTTTTTATTAATCTTAAGCTTTTAAATTTAAATTTTATTTTTAATACATTTTATTTTGAATTTTATACTTTGGTACATTTACAAATAATATTCTCAATTTATTTCCAAAAATAAATTTAATTGCCAAATTAAACTTAATAAATTTTCGGGGATGTTACAGATTTCCCCCCTTAAAAGAATTTCGTCCTCGAAATTGCAAGGAAGACGAGAAAGAATAGATAATAGATAAAGAAATGATTGATCAGATCATAATCGAGATATTTATTCTGTATTTGGTTTACCAAATCAGAATATCGATAATATGAGAACAAACTCATACAATATTACACAAGATATTTAGGTTCACATGTCTACGAATATGTAAGGGCATTGATTAGTTCGAAGAGATAACTAATCGTTCGTAGAATATGTTGGATCCCAGAGAATAGATAGATGGATCAAATCTTCATATTAGTTAACCGTTTTAACTTAATTTAAAATTTCCCATTTATTCAAATTTAAATTCTCAAATTCATTAGAGTTTAGATCGAAAAGCTGATAAGAATTCGATGAAGATACGAAGTAAGAATTTTCTACAACGATTCGTAGGGCCATCATCACACCGAAACTTCTTTCTGGAGCAGCTACGAAACAATCAAAAGAATTCGAAATCGAATCAAAGGAGATTGATAGAGAAATGTTGTTTCCGCTATTTCAGGGTATTGACCATTTGTAGTGGTATTTCCCTGTCCCCTATCTCGTTGTCGTCTCGCACTCATACTCACTATCAGTGAATAGTAAGAGAATTTACTGAGGCATTCGAACGGATATCTTAGGGATATACTCATTCTAGGGTATACTTCACCCTATCTCTAATGAGCTACTTAATCTGTTATACTCCTGAGCTATGGTTTTAACCATCAGCTCTGATACCAAAATGTCACGATCCAAATTCCAGCGTTGGAAAATCGACATCCGTACTCCACCGTACTTGAATGCCGGAGATTCAAACGTTGAAATTCGAGTCGCGCCGGAGCTTATAACACATTAAGTAAATAACACAGCGGAAGAAATGAATAGCATATATCAATATACAACATTTGATACAATAACTGATACAACATGAATGATACAACAGAATGGTACAATAGATATCAACATTATCAGAGATACAAAGAATAGCAGCGGAAATATAATAATAACACTAGCAGCGGAACAAATCTCCAAAATAGTCTTCAAGAAAGAACTCCAGTATCAGCAATCTCCATCTCCAAAGCACCAATCCAGAAATAGCTCGAACTCCAAATCAAGATGAAGAGAAACAACTCGATCCAAAATGCGATTGCCAAATCCTAAGGCTGAAAGCTATCGAATCTACACCTACTATAGATTATCTGAAAATCCAAACTCTAGACTGCCCGTGTGGGAAAATAGTGGGCACCCAGAGTTTAGAAAAGGAATAATAAACTCCAGGTCAGTCATGGGACTGGTATGAGCAAACAAAAACATTTGGTCTTTTAAAAACAAACAAGAGATTTTAAATTTGAAATCCGCAATGCTTTTTGGAAAATGAAACTACCATAAGGCCTCCCGGCACACACACAATGCAAACGCACACATGGGGGAGATTTCTCCTTATGATAGTCAAACATGCTTACTACGAGAAAAATTCTTTGATATTATTACTAGTGCATAGCGGAAAATCTTTCGAAAGTATAATATAAATCCTAGCCAGCATAGGTACCATGATATTATGCCTACTATAGCTGCCATGTTAAATGGCAGGTTCTACAACTAAAACCGTACATGGCACGTAATTGAAGAATGGATTTCCAACAAATGGTCAGGCTAAGGAACTTCCTATTGCCACATGGGAACGCCTCTGGCGGGACGCCCCGAGAACTAACGTTACGGTTAGATCTCTGCCAACACAAGGCCGGGTTACCTCTATAACTAGGTAACTACTACACGAATATGCCATCCCCCGGTCCTTTGGGACCTTTATCCGAGAGCTCTCCAACAACAACATCACACAGTAATAATATAGTGTGTCCACATGAGTAAGTATCTGGGCTCCATACCATGATACCACCCTTTTCCAGAAGGGAATGACATACCCTAAAGGGCGCGACCCTCATAACCTTGCCGCATATTCCTGTTTCGACCATTTCCGGGGAGTGAGGTCATGATGAAGTCTCGTCCACAAAGCTACGCTTTGTGCAACAAAGCCATGCTTTGGGTCCACAGATGACCAAAGCAAAGATCACAAGGATAAATGATTAACAAATGATCATATCACAAACAATCAACCAATGATCATCACACAGCAGCACTCAGCATGTCACATTACCAAATTGGGAATATGTCACTGATAAATATCAACTACATAACCTCTGAGCTCGTACGTCTCAAAGAAGGGTGTTAAGCTAAGAGAATAAATTCTCCGCCACCAAGCAGAAATGTATTTGATAGAGATCAGTTAATATCTCAAAGTGTAATGTCGGACATACAACCATACAAGTCTGTTCCGGGTTCGAACAGAACCGAAGGCACTTCCGAAGAAGCCCTTGCAAATCCGGATAATCCCTAATCACGTCCGGACTTCCCATCACATATGGAGATCTCTATACCGGGGATCGGCCAGTGCAGAGACAATCGACGAGTTATCCTTTCGTTTTCGGAAATAACCGGTCTTCACCACCGGTCTTCAATTGCTATCCATAACGTCGTATCACTATTCGGAATGGGCTATATGACACAAGGTCCTCTCCCGGCTAAACCGAATAATGAGCGCCATATTTTAAAACGTATGGGTATGGGATTTTAGTTAAGTCACAATTTATAAAAATCCAAAACTTTTCTTTCAATGGTTAAACAAAATACCATTCTAAATCTTTAAACCAAAAAGATTTATTCACAAAGTTTCACCTAGTTTCACAAAGATCTATTCATAGATTTCAAAAAAACAACTTCCATTTCAATTTGATTAACCCAATAAATCTTTAGATTAAAGATTTAATTTACAGCTTTCAAAACACGTTCCAAAGATTAATTAATAACTCGGAAAAACCATTTTCCATTTTCAAAACTTGAATCCCTTTTTAACACACATTAGAAATCCATTTCTTATATGAAAGCTTCTATTATTTGAAAACAACAGTTTTCGTTTCCAAAATCCAATTCTATAATTTGAAACTTGGGTTAATTTTAAATTCCAAAATATCACCTTTTAAATTGGTTTAAAAACCATATAAATCCATTTATAAGTTGAATAACCTTTTAAACCTTAGTTTCCACATTATAGAATTCAATCTCAAATATTGAATTCAAATTTAAATTAAATTATTTAAATTTCAAACTCAATCAAGTTATTCAAAATGCCCATTTTCAAAAGCTTCAATTCCAAAACTATTTTGGATTCAAAAGGTTAAAATTTAAAAAAAAACAATTTCAAAATCTGTGACTTAACAAATTTCCACGTGCAACCCATACTTGTGTGTGTATGAGTGTGGTCCAGGGGTTTTACACAATAGTGCGACATCATCAAATATCACAGATTCAATTATTACGATTCGATGTGGGTTTCGGATAACTAAATGGAATCCGACTCCCTGTCGCATCGAAATTCAAATGTCGTTCTACGGGTCAGGGTTTGCATAACAATATATACATCATAGAAATAACAGCTTAGCACAAAACATCACATAGCATCGCATCACATATCAAATATATCAATCCATCACACAACATCAATAACAATCAAACATCTTTAATTAAGATGAATAGCCCGTGTGGTTAAAATTTTATTACTCACATAATTACCTTTGTTAGTAATTTTAATCAATGATTAATTTTAATTGATTGAGTCTTAACCACCTTCATTAACTAATCACTTCCTTAATTAATTATCTTAATTAATTAATCCTTAGTTGTAATTAATAAAATCTTAATCACTTTTATAAATGGGCCTTAATTAATTAATCTCAAGACTTAATTAAAATTGTTAATTATTTAATCAATCATCCATATTCCTAATTAACTAAATAGTTAATTATCCCACTTAATTATTTTTAAAAATTAATGAACCCAATCATTAAATTTTATTTATCTTTTAGATAAATATTTCTTACTTAATTAAAGAATTTAAATTTCACTTTTAAGTTTCATTTTAAACTTAAGATAAAAATTAGCTTAAACAAGGTTTTAATACAATTCAAAAACCTTTATCTCATATTTTAAAAGAAACACATGCTTAACAAAAATTGGTTTTAAAGGTTTTAAATATCAGTTCAATTTAAATTCAAACTTATTTTAAAAACTGAAATAAAAGTTTAATTCCAGATTTAAACTCACTTTTAAATTTCTGATTTAAAATTTTAAACTTCCAATTCAATTTCAAAACACATATATGCTTTTACACTTTTTAAAATCTAATTTAAATTTGAAAATATGAATTATTTCAAATCTCAGACAAACAAATTTGAATTCTTATTCAACTTTAGATTTTTCAAACTCAGTTTATATTCAACTTGCATTATAAACTTTACATTTAAATTAAGAAACAAGTTTTTTGTGTTTTTATTTAAAAACCGAAACTAAGATTTAAAAATTCAAATGATTTCAAAACCTAGATTTAACTGTTGAATCCATATTTAATTTCAGGTTCAAAAACTTAGTTCAGATTTTAGATTTCAGATTCAACTTGTTTTAAAGCCTATATTTATAAATCTAAACTTCCAGATTTAATATTTGAAACCAATATTCTTTTATGCCTAAAAGTTGTTTCAACCCAACTCTAACTTCAAAATTTAAATTATTTCAAATTTAGATTTCAAACTTCCTAAATTCAGATTCAATCTCAGGTTCAAACTTAGTTTAAATTTCTAATTTACATTTTTTGAAACTTGCTTTGATATTTTAAGAACAGAACAGGTTTCTGTTTTAAACCTGAAATTTTTTTTTTTTTTTTTTTTTTAATTTACTTCGAGTCAGATGTTACTTTACTTCGAGTCAGACACCTAAGAACTTCGAGTCACTCACGAAATCGACTCTAGAAGAAAACTTAAAACATTTTTCCCTCTGCTTCAATCAAACACTGATACAACCCAATACCATGTGCACGTGCACCACCACCAGAACCCCCTCCGGCCTCCGATCACCTCACTGGCACATCAGCAACCCATGCAGCTACTCAACTAAATCGTCAACTGGTGCTACCATCATCAGGAATCAAGAATGATACCCAATGCCAAAACCTGGAAATGAAACCAAGTCCCCCTTCAAAACCTGTCATCGCCTCGCATCCGCCCCTCCGACCACCGTGACCCCTGAGACTCCGGTGATGACTTCAACCACGTCCAAGCTTCAACTGAGCGAAACCCCGTGCAACTCGATCAATTACATTAGCCGATAGATTGAATTTTGTCAAACCCAGTAAAACTAGGGTTCAAAAATTCAAATCAAAATCGCAATTACAAAAACGAATTGCAACACAATCTAATATTTTTCCCCTCGTCCCTGATGTCTCCTCCACCTCCAGAAGCGATCACGACATCTCCAATCGATTGTGGAGATCGAAATACCCCAAAATGTATGATACAGTCAAAATAGAAGTGCTCTTGGAATATAGCATTTAAAATCATAATTTTTCTTGGAAAAATCATAGTTTTGTATGGAGATTGGATCTATAATCCTGAAACTTCAAATTATTATACTTGAGAATTTCACAAATTAAGATTTGCTCATCTGTTTTTAAACTTTAGAGTTGATGCAGGGTTGTTTAACTTAAATAATATTTTTAACCCATAGTTTATGGTGGAAATAAACACCATTTGTTTTCTGCCTTATCTAAACCAAGACTAAATCAAAAAGAAAAGGATTTAAGATCAAGCAGAGACTTAAGTTTGAGGGAACAGGTATGCATCAGCAAACAATCAGGCATTTATAAATATGTACACAACAGATTTATAATGTATTTTCATTTCTACTTTAAAACATGCAAGTGTACTCAACAGCATAACATCACCCATCATAAGCATCAAACATAAAAAAAAACAGAGGTAAAAGTGTTTGCTCGCAAGCATGGAAACAGGGAAGTAACTAACAACAGAGTTTAATATATGCATCATATAAAAGAGGGTGAAGGATTGCTCACCTGTTTTTGAAGGACAGAGGAGAATTTCCTTTGAGCCTGAACTATATTTTTTTTTCTTTTTTTTTCTTTAAAGCTTGAAGTCACCACTGCAAAGAACTTTGGATTTTGTTTAAAGCTTCCAACTTGTTCTATTTTCCCAGCTGCAGACTTCAGGTCTTTTTCCTTTTTCACTTACTTTGAATTTCTTTTTGTTAACTAATTAAACATGATTGTTTAAATCTTGTTTGAATTACTGATTTCACCATTAAACTCAAATTCATTTAAAAAAAAAAAAAAACTTACTTGCCTTTGAATTTGTTTTAGAGATACACTGCACTTGACAAAACTGAAGCTATCCCATGTTGAATTGCTTCAGACTTCAAACTGAATTGATTTTGGCCTTTTGAATGTTTGCTTCAACTGTTTTATCTCTGATTCCCAGTTCTTGATTTATTGAGTTGATCACTTAGCATTATTCTCTCACAAGTTCATGTTGTTTTGCTCAAATCTGTATAGACAGATTTTGTTCCAGATTTGATTTTGAATCCCTTTGCATTGCTTAAATCTTTAGATTGTTTTCCAGATTTCTTTTTTTTTTCTTTTGCTTTGTTTTCGAACTGAACTTAAATTTGAATTGTATACATTCCTTTGGTGTTTAGATTGAAATGCCAAATCTTTGATTACTGATTTGTTCCGATTTTGTGAGATGTTTAATATGATTGCATATGGGAAAATGAAGAGTTTTTGTAATTTTTTTATCTTATTATTTTATTTAAATAATAATGTTGAATGCCATTTGTACAAAAATATCAAAATCTCTAGATCTTGTTAATTATCTTACTCCAAACCCATGTGCAAGTGTATCTCTTTACTTCCTTATGTATATTTACATTTGTAATTTCACAAGACAAAGGTTTTTTTTTTATAAATTTTTATATCATATCTATTTTATAAATAAATGTACTTTTTCTCTATTTACACAAACAAAAATTAAATTCCCATTAATCTCTTGTATTAAATTTTTTTTGTTTGTTCAACATGTTTATACACTAATATATTTATACAATTTACATTCTTACATTTTTTTTTGTTTTGTACTAAAAAATATTTTATAAAAAGAAAAGAATGACTTTTAAATACTTTGATTTTTATATTAACAATAGTTACATTTATTTATTTAAGGGAATTTGACTTAAGAAAAAAATATTTTAAAAATGAGTACACTAATTTTTTTTTCTTTTATTGCCACTTCCAAAAATTAATAAAATTAAAAATTTTAGAAACAACTATCATTATCTTTTTATTAATCTTAAGCTTTTAAATTTAAATTTTATTTTTAATACATTTTATTTTGAATTTTATACTTTGGTACATTTACAAATAATATTCTCAATTTATTTCCAAAAATAAATTTAATTGCCAAATTAAACTTAATAAATTTTCGGGGATGTTACAGATTTCCCCCCTTAAAAGAATTTCGTCCTCGAAATTGCAAGGAAGACGAGAAAGAATAGATAATAGATAAAGAAATGATTGATCAGATCATAATCGAGATATTTATTCTGTATTTGGTTTACCAAATCAGAATATCGATAATATGAGAACAAACTCATACAATATTACACAAGATATTTAGGTTCACCTGTCTACGAATATGTAAGGGCATTGATTAGTTCGAAGAGATAACTAATCGTTCGTAGAATATGTTGGATCCCAGAGAATAGATAGATGGATCAAATCTTCATATTAGTTAACCGTTTTAACTTAATTTAAAATTTCCCATTTATTCAAATTTAAATTCTCAAATTCATTAGAGTTTAGATCGAAAAGCTGATAAGAATTCGATGAAGATACGAAGTAAGAATTTTCTACAACGATTCGTAGGGCCATCATCACACCGAAACTTCTTTCTGGAGCAGCTACGAAACAATCAAAAGAATTCGAAATCGAATCAAAGGAGATTGATAGAGAAATGTTGTTTCCGCTATTTCAGGGTATTGACCATTTGTAGTGGTATTTCCCTGTCCCCTATCTCGTTGTCGTCTCGCACTCATACTCACTATCAGTGAATAGTAAGAGAATTTACTGAGGCATTCGAACGGATATCTTAGGGATATACTCATTCTAGGGTATACTTCACCCTATCTCTAATGAGCTACTTAATCTGTTATACTCCTGAGCTATGGTTTTAACCATCAGCTCTGATACCAAAATGTCACGATCCAAATTCCAGCGTTGGAAAATCGACATCCGTACTCCACCGTACTTGAATGCCGGAGATTCAAACGTTGAAATTCGAGTCGCGCCGGAGCTTATAACACATTAAGTAAATAACACAGCGGAAGAAATGAATAGCATATATCAATATACAACATTTGATACAATAACTGATACAACATGAATGATACAACAGAATGGTACAATAGATATCAACATTATCAGAGATACAAAGAATAGCAGCGGAAATATAATAATAACACTAGCAGCGGAACAAATCTCCAAAATAGTCTTCAAGAAAGAACTCCAGTATCAGCAATCTCCATCTCCAAAGCACCAATCCAGAAATAGCTCGAACTCCAAATCAAGATGAAGAGAAACAACTCGATCCAAAATGCGATTGCCAAATCCTAAGGCTGAAAGCTATCGAATCTACACCTACTATAGATTATCTGAAAATCCAAACTCTAGACTGCCCGTGTGGGAAAATAGTGGGCACCCAGAGTTTAGAAAAGGAATAATAAACTCCAGGTCAGTCATGGGACTGGTATGAGCAAACAAAAACATTTGGTCTTTTAAAAACAAACAAGAGATTTTAAATTTGAAATCCGCAATGCTTTTTGGAAAATGAAACTACCATAAGGCCTCCCGGCACACACACAATGCAAACGCACACATGGGGGAGATTTCTCCTTATGATAGTCAAACATGCTTACTACGAGAAAAATTCTTTGATATTATTACTAGTGCATAGTGGAAAATCTTTCGAAAGTATAATATAAATCCTAGCCAGCATAGGTACCATGATATTATGCCTACTATAGCTGCCATGTTAAATGGCAGGTTCTACAACTAAAACCGTACATGGCACGTAATTGAAGAATGGATTTCCAACAAATGGTCAGGCTAAGGAACTTCCTATTGCCACATGGGAACGCCTCTGGCGGGACGCCCCGAGAACTAACGTTACGGTTAGATCTCTGCCAACACAAGGCCGGGTTACCTCTATAACTAGGTAACTACTACACGAATATGCCATCCCCCGGTCCTTTGGGACCTTTATCCGAGAGCTCTCCAACAACAACATCACACAGTAATAATATAGTGTGTCCACATGAGTAAGTATCTGGGCTCCATACCATGATACCACCCTTTTCCAGAAGGGAATGACATACCCTAAAGGGCGCGACCCTCATAACCTTGCCGCATATTCCTGTTTCGACCATTTCCGGGGAGTGAGGTCCTGATGAAGTCTCGTCCACAAAGCTACGCTTTGTGCAACAAAGCCATGCTTTGGGTCCACAGATGACCAAAGAAAAGATCACAAGGATAAATGATTAACAAATGATCATATCACAAACAATCAACCAATGATCATCACACAGCAGCACTCAGCATGTCACATTACCAAATTGGGAATATGTCACTGATAAATCTCAACTACATAACCTCTGAGCTCGTACGTCTCAAAGAAGGGTGTTAAGCTAAGAGAATAAATTCTCCGCCACCAAGCAGAAATGTATTTGATAGAGATCAGTTAATATCTCAAAGTGTAATGTCGGACATACAACCATACAAGTCTGTTCCGGGTTCGAACAGAACCGAAGGCACTTCCGAAGAAGCCCTTGCAAATCTGGATAATCCCTAATCACGTCCGGACTTCCCATCACATATGGAGATCTCTATACCGGGGATCGGCCAGTGCAGAGACAATCGACGAGTTATCCGTTCGTTTTCGGAAATAACCGGTCTTCACCACCGGTCTTCAATTGCTATCCATAACGTCGTATCACTATTCGGAATGGGCTATATGACACAAGGTCCTCTCCCGGCTAAACCGAATAATGAGCGCCATATTTTAAAACGTATGGGTATGGGATTTTAGTTAAGTCACAATTTATAAAAATCCAAAACTTTTCTTTCAATGGTTAAACAAAATACCATTCTAAATCTTTAAACCAAAAAGATTTATTCACAAAGTTTCACCTAGTTTCACAAAGATCTATTCATAGATTTCAAAAAAACAACTTCCATTTCAATTTGATTAACCCAATAAATCTTTAAATTAAAGATTTAATTTACAGCTTTCAAAACACGTTCCAAAGATTAATTAATAACTCGGAAAAACCATTTTCCATTTTCAAAACTTGAATCCCTTTTTAACACACATTAGAAATCCATTTCTTATATGAAAGCTTCTATTATTTGAAAACAACAGTTTTCGTTTCCAAAATCCAATTCTATAATTTGAAACTTGGGTTAATTTTAAATTCCAAAATATCACCTTTTAAATTGGTTTAAAAACCATATAAATCCATTTATAAGTTGAATAACCTTTTAAACCTTAGTTTCCACATTATAGAATTCAATCTCAAATATTGAATTCAAATTTAAATTAAATTATTTAAATTTCAAACTCAATCAAGTTATTCAAAATACCCATTTTCAAAAGCTTCAATTCCAAAACTATTTTGGATTCAAAAGGTTAAAATTAAAAAAAAACAATTTCAAAATCTGTGACTTAACAAATTTCCACGTGCAACCCATACTTGTGTGTGTATGAGTGTGGTCCAGGGGTTTTACACAATAGTGCAACATCATCAAATATCACAGATTCAATTATTACGATTCGATGTGGGTTTCGGATAACTAAATGGAATCCGACTCCCTGTCGCATCGAAATTCAAATGTCGTTCTACGGGTCAGGGTTTGCATAACAATATATACATCATAGAAATAACAGCTTAGCACAAAACATCACATAGCATCGCATCACATATCAAATATATCAATCCATCACACAACATCAATAACAATCAAACATCTTTAATTAAGATGAATAGCCCGTGTGGTTAAAATTTTATTACTCACATAATTACCTTTGTTAGTAATTTTAATCAATGATTAATTTTAATTGATTGAGTCTTAACCACCTTCATTAACTAATCACTTCCTTAATTAATTATCTTAATTAATTAATCCTTAGTTGTAATTAATAAAATCTTAATCACTTTTATAAATGGGCCTTAATTAATTAATCTCAAGACTTAATTAAAATTGTTAATTATTTAATCAATCATCCATATTCCTAATTAACTAAATAGTTAATTATCCCACTTAATTATTTTTAAAAATTAATGAACCCAATCATTAAATTTTATTTATCTTTTAGATAAATATTTCTTACTTAATTAAAGAATTTAAATTTCACTTTTAAGTTTCATTTTAAACTTAAGATAAAAATTAGCTTAAACAAGGTTTTAATACAATTCAAAAACCTTTATCTCATATTTTAAAAGAAACACATGCTTAACAAAAATTGGTTTTAAAGGTTTTAAATATCAATTCAATTTAAATTCAAACTTATTTTAAAAACTGAAATAAAAGTTTAATTCCAGATTTAAACTCACTTTTAAATTTCTGATTTAAAATTTTAAACTTCCAATTCAATTTCAAAACACATATATGCTTTTACACTTTTTAAAATCTAATTTAAATTTGAAAATATGAATTATTTCAAATCTCAGACAAACAAATTTGAATTCTTATTCAACTTTAGATTTTTCAAACTCAGTTTATATTCAACTTGCATTATAAACTTTACATTTAAATTAAGAAACAAGTTTTTTGTGTTTTTATTTAAAAACCGAAACTAAGATTTAAAAATTCAAATGATTTCAAAACCTAGATTTAACTGTTGAATCCATATTTAATTTCAGGTTCAAAAACTTAGTTCAGATTTTAGATTTCAGATTCAACTTGTTTTAAAGCCTATATTTATAAATCTAAACTTCCAGATTTAATATTTGAAACCAATATTCTTTTATGCCTAAAAGTTGTTTCAACCCAACTCTAACTTCAAAATTTAAATTATTTCAAATTTAGATTTCAAACTTCCTAAATTCAGATTCAATCTCAGGTTCAAACTTAGTTTAAATTTCTAATTTACATTTTTTGAAACTTGCTTTGATATTTTAAGAACAGAACAGGTTTCTGTTTTAAACCTGAAATTTTTTTTTTTTTTTTTTTTAATTTACTTCGAGTCAGATGTTACTTTACTTCGAGTCAGACACCTAAGAACTTCGAGTCACTCACGAAATCGACTCTAGAAGAAAACTTAAAACATTTTTCCCTCTGCTTCAATCAAACACTGATACAACCCAATACCATGTGCACGTGCACCACCACCAGAACCCCCTCCGGCCTCCGATCACCTCACTGGCACATCAGCAACCCATGCAGCTACTCAACTAAATCGTCAACTGGTGCTACCATCATCAGGAATCAAGAATGATACCCAATGCCAAAACCTGGAAATGAAACCAAGTCCCCCTTCAAAACCTGTCATCGCCTCGCATCCGCCCCTCCGACCACCGTGACCCCTGAGACTCCGGTGATGACTTCAACCACGTCCAAGCTTCAACTGAGCGAAACCCCGTGCAACTCGATCAATTACATTAGCCGATAGATTGAATTTTGTCAAACCCAGTAAAACTAGGGTTCAAAAATTCAAATCAAAATCGCAATTACAAAAACGAATTGCAACACAATCTAATATTTTTCCCCTCGTCCCTGATGTCTCCTCCACCTCCAGAAGCGATCACGACATCTCCAATCGATTGTGGAGATCGAAATACCCCAAAATGTATGATACAGTCAAAATAGAAGTGCTCTTGGAATATAGCATTTAAAATCATAATTTTTCTTGGAAAAATCATAGTTTTGTATGGAGATTGGATCTATAATCCTGAAACTTCAAATTATTATACTTGAGAATTTCACAAATTAAGATTTGCTCATCTGTTTTTAAACTTTAGAGTTGATGCAGGGTTGTTTAACTTAAATAATATTTTTAACCCATAGTTTATGGTGGAAATAAACACCATTTGTTTTCTGCCTTATCTAAACCAAGACTAAATCAAAAAGAAAAGGATTTAAGATCAAGCAGAGACTTAAGTTTGAGGGAACAGGTATGCATCAGCAAACAATCAGGCATTTATAAATATGTACACAACAGATTTATAATGTATTTTCATTTCTACTTTAAAACATGCAAGTGTACTCAACAGCATAACATCACCCATCATAAGCATCAAACATAAAAAAAAAACAGAGGTAAAAGTGTTTGCTCGCAAGCATGGAAACAGGGAAGTAACTAACAACAGAGTTTAATATATGCATCATATAAAAGAGGGTGAAGGATTGCTCACCTGTTTTTGAAGGACAGAGGAGAATTTCCTTTGAGCCTGAACTATATTTTTTTTTCTTTTTTTTTCTTTAAAGCTTGAAGTCACCACTGCAAAGAACTTTGGATTTTGTTTAAAGCTTCCAACTTGTTCTATTTTCCCAGCTGCAGACTTCAGGTCTTTTTCCTTTTTCACTTACTTTGAATTTCTTTTTGTTAACTAATTAAACATGATTGTTTAAATCTTGTTTGAATTACTGATTTCACCATTAAACTCAAATTCATTTAAAAAAAAAAAAACTTACTTGCCTTTGAATTTGTTTTAGAGATACACTGCACTTGACAAAACTGAAGCTATCCCATGTTGAATTGCTTCAGACTTCAAACTGAATTGATTTTGGCCTTTTGAATGTTTGCTTCAACTGTTTTATCTCTGATTCCCAGTTCTTGATTTATTGAGTTGATCGCTTAGCATTATTCTCTCACAAGTTCATGTTGTTTTGCTCAAATCTGTATAGACAGATTTTGTTCCAGATTTGATTTTGAATCCCTTTGCATTGCTTAAATCTTTAGATTGTTTTCCAGATTTCTTTTTTTTTTCTTTTGCTTTGTTTTCGAACTGAACTTAAATTTGAATTGTATACATTCCTTTGGTGTTTAGATTGAAATGCCAAATCTTTGATTACTGATTTGTTCCGATTTTGTGAGATGTTTAATATGATTGCATATGGGAAAATGAAGAGTTTTTGTAATTTTTTTATCTTATTATTTTATTTAAATAATAATGTTGAATGCCATTTGTACAAAAATATCAAAATCTCTAGATCTTGTTAATTATCTTACTCCAAACCCATGTGCAAGTGTATCTCTTTACTTCCTTATGTATATTTACATTTGTAATTTCACAAGACAAAGGTTTTTTTTTTATAAATTTTTATATCATATCTATTTTATAAATAAATGTACTTTTTCTCTATTTACACAAACAAAAATTAAATTCCCATTAATCTCTTGTATTAAATTTTTTTTGTTTGTTCAACATGTTTATACACTAATATATTTATACAATTTACATTCTTACATTTTTTTTTGTTTTGTACTAAAAAATATTTTATAAAAAGAAAAGAATGACTTTTAAATACTTTGATTTTTATATTAACAATAGTTACATTTATTTATTTAAGGGAATTTGACTTAAGAAAAAAATATTTTAAAAATGAGTACACTAATTTTTTTTTCTTTTATTGCCACTTCCAAAAATTAATAAAATTAAAAATTTTAGAAACAACTATCATTATCTTTTTATTAATCTTAAGCTTTTAAATTTAAATTTTATTTTTAATACATTTTATTTTGAATTTTATACTTTGGTACATTTACAAATAATATTCTCAATTTATTTCCAAAAATAAATTTAATTGCCAAATTAAACTTAATAAATTTTCGGGGATGTTACAGATTTCCCCCCTTAAAAGAATTTCGTCCTCGAAATTGCAAGGAAGACGAGAAAGAATAGATAATAGATAAAGAAATGATTGATCAGATCATAATCGAGATATTTATTCTGTATTTGGTTTACCAAATCAGAATATCGATAATATGAGAACAAACTCATACAATATTACACAAGATATTTAGGTTCACCTGTCTACGAATATGTAAGGGCATTGATTAGTTCGAAGAGATAACTAATCGTTCGTAGAATATGTTGGATCCCAGAGAATAGATAGATGGATCAAATCTTCATATTAGTTAACCGTTTTAACTTAATTTAAAATTTCCCATTTATTCAAATTTAAATTCTCAAATTCATTGGAGTTTAGATCGAAAAGCTGATAAGAATTCGATGAAGATACGAAGTAAGAATTTTCTACAACGATTCGTAGGGCCATCATCACACCGAAACTTCTTTCTGGAGCAGCTACGAAACAATCAAAAGAATTCGAAATCGAATCAAAGGAGATTGATAGAGAAATGTTGTTTCCGCTATTTCAGGGTATTGACCATTTGTAGTGGTATTTCCCTGTCCCCTATCTCGTTGTCGTCTCGCACTCATACTCACTATCAGTGAATAGTAAGAGAATTTACTGAGGCATTCGAACGGATATCTTAGGGATATACTCATTCTAGGGTATACTTCACCCTATCTCTAATGAGCTACTTAATCTGTTATACTCCTGAGCTATGGTTTTAACCATCAGCTCTGATACCAAAATGTCACGATCCAAATTCCAGCGTTGGAAAATCGACATCCGTACTCCACCGTACTTGAATGCCGGAGATTCAAACGTTGAAATTCGAGTCGCGCCGGAGCTTATAACACATTAAGTAAATAACACAGCGGAAGAAATGAATAGCATATATCAATATACAACATTTGATACAATAACTGATACAACATGAATGATACAACAGAATGGTACAATAGATATCAACATTATCAGAGATACAAAGAATAGCAGCGGAAATATAATAATAACACTAGCAGCGGAACAAATCTCCAAAATAGTCTTCAAGAAAGAACTCCAGTATCAGCAATCTCCATCTCCAAAGCACCAATCCAGAAATAGCTCGAACTCCAAATCAAGATGAAGAGAAACAACTCGATCCAAAATGCGATTGCCAAATCCTAAGGCTGAAAGCTATCGAATCTACACCTACTATAGATTATCTGAAAATCCAAACTCTAGACTGCCCGTGTGGGAAAATAGTGGGCACCCAGAGTTTAGAAAAGGAATAATAAACTCCAGGTCAGTCATGGGACTGGTATGAGCAAACAAAAACATTTGGTCTTTTAAAAACAAACAAGAGATTTTAAATTTGAAATCCGCAATGCTTTTTGGAAAATGAAACTACCATAAGGCCTCCCGGCACACACACAATGCAAACGCACACATGGGGGAGATTTCTCCTTATGATAGTCAAACATGCTTACTACGAGAAAAATTCTTTGATATTATTACTAGTGCATAGTGGAAAATCTTTCGAAAGTATAATATAAATCCTAGCCAGCATAGGTACCATGATATTATGCCTACTATAGCTGCCATGTTAAATGGCAGGTTCTACAACTAAAACCGTACATGGCACGTAATTGAAGAATGGATTTCCAACAAATGGTCAGGCTAAGGAACTTCCTATTGCCACATGGGAACGCCTCTGGCGGGACGCCCCGAGAACTAACGTTACGGTTAGATCTCTGCCAACACAAGGCCGGGTTACCTCTATAACTAGGTAACTACTACACGAATATGCCATCCCCCGGTCCTTTGGGACCTTTATCCGAGAGCTCTCCAACAACAACATCACACAGTAATAATATAGTGTGTCCACATGAGTAAGTATCTGGGCTCCATACCATGATACCACCCTTTTCCAGAAGGGAATGACATACCCTAAAGGGCGCGACCCTCATAACCTTGCCGCATATTCCTGTTTCGACCATTTCCGGGGAGTGAGGTCCTGATGAAGTCTCGTCCACAAAGCTACGCTTTGTGCAACAAAGCCATGCTTTGGGTCCACAGATGACCAAAGCAAAGATCACAAGGATAAATGATTAACAAATGATCATATCACAAACAATCAACCAATGATCATCACACAGCAGCACTCAGCATGTCACATTACCAAATTGGGAATATGTCACTGATAAATCTCAACTACATAACCTCTGAGCTCGTACGTCTCAAAGAAGGGTGTTAAGCTAAGAGAATAAATTCTCCGCCACCAAGCAGAAATGTATTTGATAGAGATCAGTTAATATCTCAAAGTGTAATGTCGGACATACAACCATACAAGTCTGTTCCGGGTTCGAACAGAACCGAAGGCACTTCCGAAGAAGCCCTTGCAAATCCGGATAATCCCTAATCACGTCCGGACTTCCCATCACATATGGAGATCTCTATACCGGGGATCGGCCAGTGCAGAGACAATCGACGAGTTATCCTTTCGTTTTCGGAAATAACCGGTCTTCACCACCGGTCTTCAATTGCTATCCATAACGTCGTATCACTATTCGGAATGGGCTATATGACACAAGGTCCTCTCCCGGCTAAACCGAATAATGAGCGCCATATTTTAAAACGTATGGGTATGGGATTTTAGTTAAGTCACAATTTATAAAAATCCAAAACTTTTCTTTCAATGGTTAAACAAAATACCATTCTAAATCTTTAAACCAAAAAGATTTATTCACAAAGTTTCACCTAGTTTCACAAAGATCTATTCATAGATTTCAAAAAAACAACTTCCATTTCAATTTGATTAACCCAATAAATCTTTAAATTAAAGATTTAATTTACAGCTTTCAAAACACGTTCCAAAGATTAATTAATAACTCGGAAAAACCATTTTCCATTTTCAAAACTTGAATCCCTTTTTAACACACATTAGAAATCCATTTCTTATATGAAAGCTTCTATTATTTGAAAACAACAGTTTTCGTTTCCAAAATCCAATTCTATAATTTGAAACTTGGGTTAATTTTAAATTCCAAAATATCACCTTTTAAATTGGTTTAAAAACCATATAAATCCATTTATAAGTTGAATAACCTTTTAAACCTTAGTTTCCACATTATAGAATTCAATCTCAAATATTGAATTCAAATTTAAATTAAATTATTTAAATTTCAAACTCAATCAAGTTATTCAAAATACCCATTTTCAAAAGCTTCAATTCCAAAACTATTTTGGATTCAAAAGGTTAAAATTAAAAAAAAAACAATTTCAAAATCTGTGACTTAACAAATTTCCACGTGCAACCCATACTTGTGTGTGTATGAGTGTGGTCCAGGGGTTTTACACAATAGTGCAACATCATCAAATATCACAGATTCAATTATTACGATTCGATGTGGGTTTCGGATAACTAAATGGAATCCGACTCCCTGTCGCATCGAAATTCAAATGTCGTTCTACGGGTCAGGGTTTGCATAACAATATATACATCATAGAAATAACAGCTTAGCACAAAACATCACATAGCATCGCATCACATATCAAATATATCAATCCATCACACAACATCAATAACAATCAAACATCTTTAATTAAGATGAATAGCCCGTGTGGTTAAAATTTTATTACTCACATAATTACCTTTGTTAGTAATTTTAATCAATGATTAATTTTAATTGATTGAGTCTTAACCACCTTCATTAACTAATCACTTCCTTAATTAATTATCTTAATTAATTAATCCTTAGTTGTAATTAATAAAATCTTAATCACTTTTATAAATGGGCCTTAATTAATTAATCTCAAGACTTAATTAAAATTGTTAATTATTTAATCAATCATCCATATTCCTAATTAACTAAATAGTTAATTATCCCACTTAATTATTTTAAAAAATTAATGAACCCAATCATTAAATTTTATTTATCTTTTAGATAAATATTTCTTACTTAATTAAAGAATTTAAATTTCACTTTTAAGTTTCATTTTAAACTTAAGATAAAAATTAGCTTAAACAAGGTTTTAATACAATTCAAAAACCTTTATCTCATATTTTAAAAGAAACACATGCTTAACAAAAATTGGTTTTAAAGGTTTTAAATATCAGTTCAATTTAAATTCAAACTTATTTTAAAAACTGAAATAAAAGTTTAATTCCAGATTTAAACTCACTTTTAAATTTCTGATTTAAAATTTTAAACTTCCAATTCAATTTCAAAACACATATATGCTTTTACACTTTTTAAAATCTAATTTAAATTTGAAAATATGAATTATTTCAAATCTCAGACAAACAAATTTGAATTCTTATTCAACTTTAGATTTTTCAAACTCAGTTTATATTCAACTTGCATTATAAACTTTACATTTAAATTAAGAAACAAGTTTTTTGTGTTTTTATTTAAAAACCGAAACTAAGATTTAAAAATTCAAATGATTTCAAAACCTAGATTTAACTGTTGAATCCATATTTAATTTCAGGTTCAAAAACTTAGTTCAGATTTTAGATTTCAGATTCAACTTGTTTTAAAGCCTATATTTATAAATCTAAACTTCCAGATTTAATATTTGAAACCAATATTCTTTTATGCCTAAAAGTTGTTTCAACCCAACTCTAACTTCAAAATTTAAATTATTTCAAATTTAGATTTCAAACTTCCTAAATTCAGATTCAATCTCAGGTTCAAACTTAGTTTAAATTTCTAATTTACATTTTTTGAAACTTGCTTTGATATTTTAAGAACAGAACAGTTTTCTGTTTTAAACCTGAAATTTTTTTTTTTTTTTTTTTTAATTTACTTCGAGTCAGATGTTACTTTACTTCGAGTCAGACACCTAAGAACTTCGAGTCACTCACGAAATCGACTCTAGAAGAAAACTTAAAACATTTTTCCCTCTGCTTCAATCAAACACTGATACAACCCAATACCATGTGCACGTGCACCACCACCAGAACCCCCTCCGGCCTCCGATCACCTCACTGGCACATCAGCAACCCATGCAGCTACTCAACTAAATCGTCAACTGGTGCTACCATCATCAGGAATCAAGAATGATACCCAATGCCAAAACCTGGAAATGAAACCAAGTCCCCCTTCAAAACCTGTCATCGCCTCGCATCCGCCCCTCCGACCACCGTGACCCCTGAGACTCCGGTGATGACTTCAACCACGTCCAAGCTTCAACTGAGCGAAACCCCGTGCAACTCGATCAATTACATTAGCCGATAGATTGAATTTTGTCAAACCCAGTAAAACTAGGGTTCAAAAATTCAAATCAAAATCGCAATTACAAAAACGAATTGCAACACAATCTAATATTTTTCCCCTCGTCCCTGATGTCTCCTCCACCTCCAGAAGCGATCACGACATCTCCAATCGATTGTGGAGATCGAAATACCCCAAAATGTATGATACAGTCAAAATAGAAGTGCTCTTGGAATATAGCATTTAAAATCATAATTTTTCTTAGAAAAATCATAGTTTTGTATGGAGATTGGATCTATAATCCTGAAACTTCAAATTATTATACTTGAGAATTTCACAAATTAAGATTTGCTCATCTGTTTTTAAACTTTAGAGTTGATGCAGGGTTGTTTAACTTAAATAATATTTTTAACCCATAGTTTATGGTGGAAATAAACACCATTTGTTTTCTGCCTTATCTAAACCAAGACTAAATCAAAAAGAAAAGGATTTAAGATCAAGCAGAGACTTAAGTTTGAGGGAACAGGTATGCATCAGCAAACAATCAGGCATTTATAAATATGTACACAACAGATTTATAATGTATTTTCATTTCTACTTTAAAACATGCAAGTGTACTCAACAGCATAACATCACCCATCATAAGCATCAAACATAAAAAAAAAAACAGAGGTAAAAGTGTTTGCTCGCAAGCATGGAAACAGGGAA
This sequence comes from Allium cepa, assembly GCA_030765085.1. NCBI lineage: Eukaryota > Viridiplantae > Streptophyta > Magnoliopsida > Asparagales > Amaryllidaceae > Allium > Allium cepa. The sequence goes on along the minus strand of CM060937.1, from coordinate 868,135,893 downwards.
GTAACTAACAACAGAGTTTAATATATGCATCATATAAAAGAGGGTGAAGGATTGCTCACCTGTTTTTGAAGGACAGAGGAGAATTTCCTTTGAGCCTGAACTATATTTTTTTTTCTTTTTTTTTCTTTAAAGCTTGAAGTCACCACTGCAAAGAACTTTGGATTTTGTTTAAAGCTTCCAACTTGTTCTATTTTCCCAGCTGCAGACTTCAGGTCTTTTTCCTTTTTCACTTACTTTGAATTCCTTTTTGTTAACTAATTAAACATGATTGTTTAAATCTTGTTTGAATTACTGATTTCACCATTAAACTCAAATTCATTTAAAAAAAAAAAAAAAACTTACTTGCCTTTGAATTTGTTTTAGAGATACACTGCACTTGACAAAACTGAAGCTATCCCATGTTGAATTGCTTCAGACTTCAAACTGAATTGATTTTGGCCTTTTGAATGTTTGCTTCAACTGTTTTATCTCTGATTCCCAGTTCTTGATTTATTGAGTTGATCACTTAGCATTATTCTCTCACAAGTTCATGTTGTTTTGCTCAAATCTGTATAGACAGATTTTGTTCCAGATTTGATTTTGAATCCCTTTGCATTGCTTAAATCTTTAGATTGTTTTCCAGATTTCTTTTTTTTTTCTTTTGCTTTGTTTTCGAACTGAACTTAAATTTGAATTGTATACATTCCTTTGGTGTTTAGATTGAAATGCCAAATCTTTGATTACTGATTTGTTCAGATTTTGTGAGATGTTTAATATGATTGCATATGGGAAAATGAAGAGTTTTTGTAATTTTTTTATCTTATTATTTTATTTAAATAATAATGTTGAATGCCATTTGTACAAAAATATCAAAATCTCTAGATCTTGTTAATTATCTTACTCCAAACCCATGTGCAAGTGTATCTCTTTACTTCCTTATGTATATTTACATTTGTAATTTCACAAGACAAAGGTTTTTTTTTTATAAATTTTTATATCATATCTATTTTATAAATAAATGTACTTTTTCTCTATTTACACAAACAAAAATTATATTCCCATTAATCTCTTGTATTAAATTTTTTTTGTTTGTTCAACATGTTTATACACTAATATATTTATACAATTTACATTCTTACATTTTTTTTTGTTTTGTACTAAAAAATATTTTATAAAAAGAAAAGAATGACTTTTAAATACTTTGATTTTTATATTAACAATAGTTACATTTATTTATTTAAGGGAATTTGACTTAAGAAAAAAATATTTTAAAAATGAGTACACTAATTTTTTTTTCTTTTATTGCCACTTCCAAAAATTAATAAAATTAAAAATTTTAGAAACAACTGTCATTATCTTTTTATTAATCTTAAGCTTTTAAATTTAAATTTTATTTTTAATACATTTTATTTTGAATTTTATACTTTGGTACATTTACAAATAATATTCTCAATTTATTTCCAAAAATAAATTTAATTTCCAAATTAAACTTAATAAATTTTCGGGGATGTTACAGTTTACATTGTCCGGTAGGACCAAGTCAGCCAAAGGTTAAAAGTTATCCAAAAAAAACTTGTATGTTTGAACAGATAGTACATTATTACCTAAAGTTTATGTATTTTATATAATGATGCTTTACAGTGTTTAATCTGTTTTGATTGCAGGAAAAGGTCTTGCAAAGATAAGTTTTAAAAGGATGTCAATGAGGGGAAACACGTTCTGCTAAGTGTCATGTCTCGCTTAACATATATGTTCCGGGATGTATAGCATTATTCATACCAGGCATTATGTCTGACTCGAACTTTATGTTTTCCCCTTAAACTCTCGGGTGCTTAAAATTAATTTGAGTAGGCTGAGGTTAAGGTCTTTTTCAGGTTTTACTACATTGACGAATAAGCTACCAGAGGCATGCAGGAGGCAAACAGATAGCTATATAAGAGTTGCATCACTTTTTTATATTTTGATATATTTTCGTTGTGTTTTGTATTAAGTCTATTATAACTCTACGACTTTGATCATCTAAGGAGGTATCTTCATATACCGCATTTAGTGTATTTGTAATAAGTATATTTTATCTTTGCCTGGGCACGAATTTGGGATTATGTGTTGGAAATGTGAAACATTAGGCATTGAAGTGTAATGAAGTAAAAATATATTGAAATCTATGTTTTTTTCATATTCAAGTGATCTTGATATTATTGATACCATTAACATAGTCATATTTAGTCGCCGGAAGCTAGTATTATAGATGACTATACCATTTATAGCGATTATTTTTAGGCCTCTAGATATGGGATGTTACAATGTTCCTCAAGCAATCTTATCTCCAGTGATTACCTAAGTCAATATGTTAAATTGATTAGATTTTATCTCGAAAAGGCGTCAATTTTAAAATCTTTAAAATAGGCAAGATATTGTTTCCTTAGAGATTTACAAAAACTTTAAAAGGAACATCCACGTATACGTTCAATTTCCTGGGTGGTGAGAAAGAAAAGCTACTTAAGGAGATCCGAACATTCACACTAAACTATTTTGTAGTTGTGACTGCCCTCCAACCGAGGAATGGGACTATAGAAAATACCAAATGTGATTACTCTGGAAGGAATTACCATTCCTTTTGACTCTACTACTATTCTTTCCACGAATTCATTGAATTAAGTTAGAGGTGATGTTTCTCGTCTTTAGATATAAAACAAATGTGTATTGTATCTTCTAGTTTCATTGTTACTTGAGTTGTAACCTTCTATTACAATAATAAAATACTATTCACTATGGTTTTGACTTCATTCTTTTTTCTTTTGTATTTAAATAGGAATTATAGTTATCCATAGCACTTCACTCATTAGATTCAACATATCACTTTATCGGTCTTTAGGATAAGCTGCTAGCAGATCTTGAAAAGAGCAGATTCCTTGAAGATGCTTTACTTGCTCGTTTTTATGGTAATATCGAAGCGTTAAGATGGCATAAAAGGTTTTTACTTCAGAAAACTATTGTCAGAAATCTTAAGGACCAAATTACAAGTTTAAAAGCAAATGTTAATAGTAAGAATGAAATGATTTCCATTCTGAAGCGTCAAGTTAAATCAAATCCTTCAATTGACTTCGATCATAAAATGTCAGAACTTTTCCAATTAATAAGCGATTTAGAGATGAAATTGAAGGATAGTCAAGCTCCATGCAAGTCATTGGAAATTATTATGGGGGATAATATCTTGAGTATTAATTTATCGGTCTCCCTTTTTACTTCATCTGTTGCTAAAACTATAAGATCTACTTCCCTTGCTGCTTAGAAATTTTCCAATGTGACAAATTCTCCTCCTGGCTTAGACGAGAAAGTAGTGGGCGAGTGGTGCAGGAAAGTTAAATTCGAAATGGTGAAATATTTTGGCGAACAACAGAATGTTAAATACTCACAGCGCATAAATGTTTGCACAAAAAATGGGCAAACACCTCCAAGTCGTATGATTTAGTTGATTATATGCTGTTCTTAATGATTTGGGTGATTTATGCAAATATATAAAATAGATGGACTAAACTATAAAAGACACATATTTATAGTGGTTCGTCCTGAATGTGCCTACGTCCACTTTATATATTATTCTCCTTTTCTGTTCAGATTACAAGTACAAAGCTTTGATTACAAGTATCTGAAAGTTGTTTGAAAGTTCTATCCGTGCTTGAGCTCTCAAACTTGTCTGCCATTATTATACCCCTACCCCTCTATTTATAGAGTGAGGCTGGGGGTAGGGGTCTTCGATGTATATAGCTGTTGGTGGGCCTGGGCTGATGTTATCTGGCCTGGCAGTGTTGGTTCGGTAATACCTTCCTCATGTTGGTTTGGTAGTGGTAGAATGCCTCTAGTTCGGTAGTGAATGGCATGTGTGTTGGTCCGACGGTGAGGGCGTAGCTTGGTCCGGTGGTGGATGGTTCGGGCCTTAGAGGTGAGTTGGTGTCTTGGTTCGGAGGTAGATGGTTCGGTGGTGAGTGGTTCGGCTGGGCATGGAAATGGAGTTGGACCGGTAGTGCATGGAAATGGAGTTAAACCGGTAGTGTATGGAAATACGCCCAACATTTGGCCCCCAAAGTGGGGCATATGCTTGCATATGGCGTGCTTTGTTTTAGGACATCCAGCTTGGACATCCTCATTCGGTCCCGAGTGTCGAAGCAGTTGGTCCGGTCGTCTATATTCGCCTATAAGTATGGGCTTTATTCTTTCGTTATTCTTTACTATCCGGAACAGCCGAATCGAATTCTACTTCTGCCGAATCAATCATACTCCCGAGCCAACCATTACTGTCGGACCAGGTGAGGCTTTCTTCCACCGAGTAAGCTCCATTCTTGAATGACCGAATGGTACTTGGGGACCTTAAGTACCGAATGAGCTCAAACCCTGAATTACCGAATGATCTCAAATTTTGGATTACGTATGAACTCAAATCTTGGGTTACCGAATGAACTCAAATCTTGGGTTATCGAGTGATACTCGGGGACCTTAAGTGCCGAATGAACTCAAGCCATGAATTACCGAATGCGTTTGAGAAGTATGAGTGCCGAATGGACTTTAGTCTCGAACTACCAATCGGGCTTTTATGTTTTGAACTACAAATGAAATTCTAGACTTCATGCACTTGGTTGTTTACTTCCCTCATTCTAACGACGCACTTTTTGTATTTGCAGATAAATGTCTCGTAAAGTCGAAACTCGATCAGATAAGAAGAAATCCATGGACAGAGAAGAGTCCTTCACAGTGCCCCCAGCTCAGTCAGATCGGGACGTCATGGACCTCCCCTTAGATCACTAGTGGATGGGTATGGCCCTCAGGAGCTCCTGAACTCGCCACCTGACTGCTTTCCTAGCTCCCTTAAAGAGGAGCAGCTTGATGTTATATCTCGTTCTTTCGGGGTTGACAGAGCGCATATGGTGCTGCCATGGAATGGAGTTATGCCGTATGGCCCCCTTGAAGGATATTTCGCTTATAGTAGGTACCATTGCATGTGCGGGGCCATTCCCCCGATCAATGCTTGATAGTCAGCTTCATTACCTATTTGAAGGTGGCCCCTTTCCAGCTTCAGCCCAATTCTTATGCTATCTTGGTGAGTCTATTCATCATTTTCCAGAGAAAATATGGGCGTCCCCTTCCAACCGGGAGATCCGGTATTTGTACAACTTAAAGGGCTATAAGAAGGGGTCTCCATACATCAGCTTGGAATCGGCCGTATCCTTCAAGCCAGTCCTGGACTTATATTTGAAGTTAAGCATGTTCAAGAAAGAATGGTTTTTCGTCAAGGATGACTCTGTTTCTATCCGTCGCTTCACCTCCGACTGTAAGTTGAAGCTTATTTATAATTTCCGTTCTGACTGCAATGCTTTTCCTTATGTGTTTTTATTTTTTATTAGCGACAGGTGGCTTTGCGGTCGTGGAGAACGATCACCTGGTTCAGATGGCTGCGGAGATAGAAGCCATTTCGAGAAGGGAGAGGTCAGCTTCTTACCTGATCAGGAATGTTACTCTTCTACAGCACAACTTGATTCTACCACGTCAGTCTGTGGTCGAGCAGAGAGATACAGCTGTGGAGAGGGCTGTCAAAGCTAAAGGAGGGGCCATGACGAAGAGCAGCAAGAGGAAACCCCTCTCGATACCTCCAGTCGCCGGGGGGAAGAAGCTCAAGAAATCCGATGGACCCTCCCCTATCACATGTCCAGATGTTCCGGAGGAGGAAAATGTAGAGGAGGAAAGAGGCGAGGAGGAGAGTGGAGGTGATGGAGAAGGTGATGGTGGTGATGGTGACGAAGGACAGAGCGGTGATGGCGCCGGGACTTTGTCTTCTGGGCAAGCAGGGGAGATCCAAGAGTGGACAGATGAAGCTTTCCGCCAGGCTTTTGAGGGGTTGGAGGAAGGATCGACCTTGGTGGAGAAGCCAAAGAAAGCTGATAAGGCCGAGACTGGTGCCGATCCATCTTCCAAGATCATTTCAGCTAGGGAAACTCCGGCGATTCAAGTTGAATTTTTGATTCCTCTTTTAACTCCATATGTTTCTTGGATTATAGTCCCATTCATGCTTGTAACACTTGGTTTTTATTTCAGGAACGGCTAAGGTGGCCAAGACATCAGACATTCGGCACCGTCTCGAACAATTCAAACTCCTCAAAGCTTCCGCTAAACCAAAGCCTCCGACCAACCGTTCTGGGGACGTAGTGGGCTATCGTCCTCTTCTCGGAGTTATTGAAGAGGATATTCAAAAGAAAACGAGGAGTCGCTCCTTATTCGAACCTTCACCTGGCCCTCAGCCCCCAACCCAGCCTATTCATGATATCACGGGGGAGGATACTGAGTTCATACCCACTCCGCATCCGTCTGAGAATCCTACCGTTACTCAGATTGATCGTCCCGGCCTAGCTCGTAATCCATTTGCGGGTCATCCAGATCTGGATCCGGGTTCTCATGATATTTCCTTTGACAAGGTTACCGGTGAGCACCTTCTCCCTCGCAATCCTATGGTAAGGGTACTTGATGAGGCCAAGTCTCTGGACCTTGATTTGCTTACTACTCGAATTGTAACTATGGGGGATGAAGCTAAGGCAAATAACGACCGGGTTGCTGAGGAGACTAGGAAGTTAATAGGGCATCATGCCCGACTGGTCAAGGTCGGGGAGGAAATTGGGAGTGCCAACATAAGATTGCGGTTAGTGGTTGCCGACCAGGCCAAGCAACTCGCCGATCAGGCCATCCAGATCTCTCCGCACGAGGCTGCCTCAAGACGGCTTAAGAAAACCATGGAAGAGGCTAGCAGAGCCGAGCTGCGGAAAATGGAGGCCATCTGCAAGGAACGGATCGGTATGGCCATTGCAACGGTGGACGAGGTTCAGAAAGCGGATCTCGAGCGGGTAGAGGAGTTATCTGTGAAGCTTGAAGCCGCGGAGCTTGCTCACGCCAAGCTGAAGGAGGAGATGGAGGCGATGAGGAAATCCCTTCAGGCTGACCGCCCGCGATACCGATTGGAGAGGGATGCTGCCGTTGCAAAGCTTGTGGCTTCTGAGGTCCGAATGAGGGAGTTTGAGGAGAACGAGGGGATGATGGATAAGATGCTCCAGGTTATGTATTTCCGTACTTGGAAGCATGGCAATATATCCTGGATGGATGATTATCCCCGGATCATGGCCAAGATTTATCTCCGGGCTCTGGAGGAGGCCAAGGCTGATGCGGATAAGGAGGGTGGCATGGCCTTCGGAATGGATGTGGTTATGGCCCAATTCACTAAGGAGGAGAAAGTGGAGGTGAAGAAGGGCATGCGGCTGCTCGCTACTGAGGAGGTAGATGTGCAGTTGGGGGATGATGATCATGGAACAGATGCTGGTAAGTCTTTCCTTTTAGCATTTTCATAGCTTGGTTGCTTATTGTTTATTCAATGAATTCTTCTCCTGAATTGGACAGGCAGGACCTCTGAAGCGCCAACTATCTCCGGTCAACATGCTGGGAGCTCTGATCCGACGATTAAGTTGATCTTGGAGGGCCAACAGGATAGAGGCGAAGCCTAGATGCAGTAGGCTCCTTGGCTTAATCTGGACATTTTTCAACTTACTTGACATTACTGTCTATGTTAGTCTTAAAACATTGATGTAATTTTCAGGCTGTAATTATGTAACGAACAACTTGATTTTTGGCATGTAACTTTATAACATAAGCTGATTTTGTCATGTTTGAATGCTGTCGTTATTTTGATGTGTTGCATAAATACAGCTGTGCATGTGTTAGTGATTCAATTGTGTATGACGCTAAGTTCTTGATTAAAATATAATTTCATGTCTTGCAATGTTAGTGTGATGTGCGAATAAATTATAGTTACATATTTATATACAAGAGAAGAAAGTACCGCCCTTCATGTTTTAGCTGTAGACGGTAGCTTTGAATGCCTTGTGTAATCGAATATGGAATGTAGTTGAATGACCTGCCATCCAGCTGTGAGTTCTTATTCCCATTAGCGAGTGTCTCCTATTGTGTGTCTTGTACTTTAGTGATCATTATAGAGGATAGGAGGAAAGTTTTTATAAATAAAATGGAAATATAAGAAATAGTAAAATTTCCAATCACGGAAGGCCTTCGACGCGCTTAATTTCGTGGAAAACGGGCTTTGTAGTCACTTTCCCTAGATGTGGGTCTTGGAGACATTTGTTACCCATCTTATGCCTCTGTGGGGAGTTTTTCTTTTTTACCACAGCCGTACTTAAGACACATCGGAGCCGGGATCGCAAACGGTAACTACCCGGGCCATTATGGCCCGTAATCGTGGGTATTATTCGATTTACCATGGCCGGCTAGCGCGGGTGCCGATCGTCAACTGTGAACTGCCCCTAGCTGGCCACACCTTATGTTGGGGCTTATAATCGGTTCACGGTCGCCGGCGAGCCGAACGCCGTAATGAGCTGCCTAGGCCATGACTGGCCTTCTCGGCGGCTTATAATCGGCTCATTATAGTTGGCTTTAAGGGCCGTCACAAGCAATGAGTTAACCCGCAGCAGAGGGATGCTGGAGCAAAAGTGTCCCATTGGCGAGGGCATAGATTCGTATAATACCTGTTAGGTTTTGTCCAGGTGAATTTGTGCTGTGATGCACTGAATGGGGATGCCGTTTACACAGGATTTTGTTCAACAGAAAAGGATAAAGCTCAGCAAGTAGCCAAGATATAAAGGAACAAGTTACAAAAGAGACAATTTTTTAAAGTGGTTCGGCACGAAAATGCCTACGTCCACTGATTCTCTTTGTTAATTCACTTTATATGTGCAGTACAAGTTAAGAAAAGTATCGACGAAGGTGTTGGATGTTCCATGCCCTCTGAAACACCTCTCCGTCGACTGTTGACAAAATATAGGCTCCGTTGTGGAGATCTTTATGAATTACTTATGGTCCGTCCCAGATTGGATCTAGCGCTCCGGGGCGTGGGAAGATTCGCTTGAAGATAAGATCTCCTTCTTGTAAGCTGCGATGCTTGACTTTGGAGTTGTATTGTGCTGCCACTTTTTGCTTGTGAGCTGCTGCTTTGAGTGTTGCATCATTTCTTCTTTCTTCGATTAGATCCAAAGACATGTGGAGGAGTTCTTCGTTCTCTTCTAGGTTGTAGTGGATCCTACGGTGGGATGGCACTACAGTTTGAACCAGGAGCATGGCCTCCGATCCGTATGCCAAAGAGAAAGGAGTATGCCCTGTTGATGTTCTGAAAGACGTGCGGTAGGCCTAAAGTGCCGTAGGAAGTTCATCCACCCAAGCGCCTTTTGACTTTTCAAGCTTCTTCTTGATTAGAGTTTTAAGAATTTTTTTGACAACTTCAACTTGTCCATTTGTCTGGGGATAGGCCACAGATGAGAAGATTTTGTGAATTCCGTACTCTTGGCACCAGTCAGCGAACTGCTCGCTATCAAACTGAAGGCCATTGTCCGATATGATTTTGAGTGGAACCCCGTACCTGCATAGAACATTTTTTATCATGAAGTTAATAACTTTTGCTGAAGATATTTTATTTAGTGGTCCCGCTTCCACCCATTTGGTGAAATAGTCGACTGGTACCATAGCATATTTGGCTCCGCCTCGGCCCATCGGCAGTTCGTCAATCAAGTCAATTCCCCATACTGCAAAGGGCCAAGGGCTGGTCATTTGAGTAATCTCATTTGTTGGTAGTCGAGGAATCTTAGCAAATTTCTGACATCTATCGCATCTTTTGTCGAAGTCTAAGGCGTCTTTTTTTAAAGTGGGCCAGTAATATCCATATCGGAGCGCCTTCTTTGCCAGAGTCTGCCCACCAGTGTGATTTCCGCAGCTCCCTTGATGGATGTTGGATAAGATTTTCTTGGCTTCCCTTCCAGCAACACACCTTAATAAGGGGTTAGAGAAGCCGCGTCGATAGAGGATGCCTTCTTGTGTTGTGTAGCGGGAAGCTCTCCTTAAGATTTTCCTGACTTCATTACGCTCGTTGGGTAGTGTGCCATCTTGTAAGTATTTCTGGATAGGAGTCATCCAAGTTTCTTTTTCGACTGCAGCTATCAGATCCTCTTGTTCTAAACTTGGGGCTAGTTGTTTTGAGATGGCTACTGTTCCGGAAATGGTGTTGTTCTTCATGCTAGCTTGCTTTGCCAGTTCATCAGCCTCTCGGTTCTCCTCTCGAGGAATGTGTTTGATTAAATAGTGGTCCAACTGATCGAGTAGCAGCTTGATCTTCTTTAGATATGCCGTGAGTAATTCTCCTCGAGTCTGAAACTCTCCTAGTACTTGGTTTACGATAAGTTGAGAATCACTATGAAGACATAAAGAACTAACTCCAATTTCTAAGGCAAGTTCTAATCCTGCTATTACTGCTTCATATTCTGCATCGTTGTTGGTGGCAGCGAATTCCAACCTTAGGGCATAGCGCAGCTTCCCTCCCCAGGGGGTGATTATCACAATACCTGCCCCCGAGCCTTGTTCGTTTGATGCTCCATCTACAAAGAGATTCCACTTGATATCTTCTGCTATTTCAGATTGCTCCTTACCTTCGCTGGTAGTGAATTCGACAGTGAAATCGGCCATGGCTTGTCCCTTAATGGCGGTGCGAGGATGGTAGGTGATATCTTATTGACTCAGTTCAATGCACCATTTGAGTAGTCGCCCAGAAGTGTCGGGGCGATGGAGTACCTGCCTTAGCGGTTGATCGGTTAAAACTCTGATGGAATGAGATTGAAAATAGTGTCGCAGTTTCCGTGACATGATTAGCAAACAGTATGCTAGCTTCTCAAGTTTAGGGTATCTGGCTTCTGCCCCTGTAAATCTCTTGCTTACAAAGTATACGGGCCGCTGCGCGTGGTTGTCTTCTCTCACCAAAGCAGCGCTTAGAGCATGGGACAATACATCAAGGTATAGGTATAGTTCTGCGCCTTTATTTGGAGTTGAGAGTATTGGTGGTCTCTGGAGGTGTTCGATTAGGTTAAGGAAGGCTTTTGAGCATTCGTCGGTTTATTCGAACTTTCCTTTGTCTTTCTTTAGGGCTTCGAAGAAAGGGATGCATTTGTCGGTTGCTTTAGAGATGAATCTGCTTAAGGCGGCCACCTTCCCATTCAGGCTTTGCATTTCTTTTTGAGTGGAAGGTATCCTGATATCTTTCAGGGCTCGGACTTGTTCAGGGTTTGCTTCAATGCCCCTGGCATGGACGATGAATCCCAAGAACTTTCCTGATGACACTCCGAACGAGCACTTTAGAGAATTCAGCTTCATTCCATATTGGCGAAGTACTTGAAACATCTCGTCCAGGTGGCTTACATGATCGTTGGCTTTCCTCGACTTTGCCAGCATGTCATCCACATAAACTTCCATAGTTCGTCCTATTAGTTCCGCAAACATCTTGTTGACGAGGCGCTGATAAGTAGCTCCGGCGTTTTTGAGTCCAAAAGGCATTACTCTGTAGGAGTACATTCCCCGGTCAGTGACGAAACTAGTGTGGTCTTGATCGGGGGTGTGCATAGGGATCTGGTTATATCCTGGGTATGCGTTCATAAAAGATAAGAGTTCGTGCCCGGCTGTGCTGTCCACGAGTTGATCGATTTGGGGGAGTGGGAAGAAATCCTTCGGGCAAGCGTCATTTAAGTTGGAGAAGTCGATGCATGTTCGTTGCTTCCCATTATCCTTCTTTACCAGTACCGGGTTGGCGATCCATTCTGGGTAGATGGCTTCTCGTATGAAGTTATTGGCAAGTAGTTTCTTTACTTCTTCCTCGAGGGTTGCTGATCATTCTGCCCCCATGCTTCTCTTTTTCTGCTTTACTGGCACCTTGGTGGGGTCGATGTTCGGTACGTGGCATGCTACATCTAGGGAGATTCCAGTCATGTCAGCGTGCGTCCATGCAAATACATCCAAGTTGTGGCGAAGAAAATCGCCGAATTGATCCTTCAACTCTGCTCTTAACTGAGGCCCGACTCTCAGCAGTCTACTTGGGTCGTGTTTGTCTACATATACAAATTCCATAGCCTCTGCAGGCTCGGCGGTGGCCTCCTCCTCTTTGTCCCCTGGGGTCTAATTCATTGAAAGGATCACTGGTATATCGAAGAGGAGGGGCTTTCTTTAGTTGCTATGCTTCCAAGTTTTTCTTGCAGAGAGAAGTCTCTGCATCCTTCCCTTTATCCTTCCTGCAGTTATTGCGAAGTTAGTTACAAAGCAATCTCGAGCGGCGTCTTGATTTCCTTCTACTTCCCCTATCCCATTATCTGTTGGAAATTTCATTTTCAGGCACCAAGGAGCCAGGACAATCTGGAATTTAGACAAGGCTGGTCTTCCTAAAAAGGCGTTGTAGGCCCAGTGGTTATCTATTAGCACAAATGTTTGTTTCCGCACCACGGAGCGGGGATGACTTCCTATTTCAACAAAGTGGTCCAATTTCCCGAGGGGCATCTTCGAATCTTCAGTGAAAAAGTGTAGTGGTTTGTTGCAGGGAGACACATCCTTCATTGACAGCTTCATTTTGTCGAAAGCTTGCTTGAATAAAATGTTTACGGAGCTTCCAGTATCTACCAGAATTCGAAAAACTTCGGCTGGGCCGAACCAGGCAGAGATGACCATAGGATCCATGTGAGGGTACTTTCTTCCTTCTAGGTCTCGCCTACTGAATGTGATGTCATTATCCTCTTTCCGCTTCGGGCGGCGTTCTTCCATGACGGAATTGATGTAGTCTTCATTGTTTCTAAGTGACTTTCCATATCTTTCCATTTCTTCCCAGTTCCTGTCGGCGATGTGTGGTCCTCCCGATATTGTATGGACTACTATCTTTTCTTGACTGGAACCGCTGGTGTTGTGATTTCTTCCGCCTGTCTCCGGGTGGAGTTGCCCTGGGTTCTCCTTGGCAGGAGCTGGAGTCCTGTCCTAACCCTTTACATAGTGTTCCAATCTCTTCCTTCTGATGTGTTCTTCAATCAGGTCCCGGAGATGACGGCATTCATTGGTATCATGCCCATGGGATTCGTGAAAACGGCAGAACTTTCCAGACTTGATTGCGTGATCTGATTCCTTCTTGTACGGGGGCGTTTGTATTTAAGCTCGTCTTAGGTGGCCGGGAAGATGTTTTCGACTGTTTCATTCAAAGGAGTGTAAGCATCAAATCTTGGTCCTGGCCGATATAGGCGTTTTTTTCCCTTCCTGCCCCCAGCATTTTCTCGAGAGTCATTTCTTCCGACGTCCTTTACTGCAGCGGGTGCGTTGCCATGGGCTGCCTTGGCTTGTGCCCTGTCTGCCTTTCGGTGGCAGCGTCTTCAAGTCTCATATATTTTCCCGCTTCATGGAAGAAATCGGGTAAGGTAGCTGGTTTTTCTTTCATTAATCTTCTAACAAACTTGGTATCCGGATGTACACCACTACAAAGGGCCATTAGGATAAGTTTCTCATCGGCATCTTGGACTGCGGCCGCTGCGGCGTTGAATCGGGTTAGATATTGTTGCACTGTCTCTCCGGGCTTCTGTTTGATATTAGATAGGGAATAAGCGTCCTTGGGTTGTTCCACATGAATGCGGAACTGGCTGATGAACTTTTCTTTCAACATTTCCCATGAGCAAATGGATCCTTGGGGTAGGTGGCAGAACCAGGAGGTAGCTAGATCTGCCAAGAATAGTGGGAAGCATTTACACAACACTCTCTCTGTTGCTCCACTCATGAGCATATGCTGTGTGTATCTCTGCAAGTGTACAACGGGGTCAGAGGTTCCCTTGTAAGGTTCCATTGTTGGCATTTTCCATTCCCGGAGGGTGATGGCAGTTTCGATATTACGGGTGAAGGGGCTAGTTACCCTAGCGCCTATCCCTCGATCCCTTTGGTCCAGTTGGACGTACTCTCTGAACAATTGCGCCATCCTTTCATCAGAACTTGGAGCGGATAGAAATGAGTGTGGTTCTTCTCTGCGAGATTGAGTCCGTCCAAATAACCTGTAGGAATGGTATCGTCTATTACTCCTAACATTTTCCGGTGGCTGTCTTCGGTCCTCTGGGAGCATGCTGGGGTCAGCCACAGTTGGCCCTTGCCTCGATCTTCCCCTGCTGGGCTCTGTTCTCAGCGTTCCCTCGGGTCCAACTTCGGGCTGGACTCCAGCTCGGCCCCGTCCATTGGTGTTCCCATGGCTAGGTAGCATGACAGGCTCAGCCATATCCGACCCCTGCCTCGTACCTCCCCCGTTGGGTTCGGTTCCAAGTGTTTCCTCGGGTCGGAATTCGGGCTGAGTCGGGGCTCGGCTCCTACCATGGCTGTTTCTGTTATTAGCCTCTTCGAAGAAGAAAGATCTTTGTCGGCTCCCATATCCTCCAGACTGGGACTCACCACATGATTCGGTGTTGCGGTTGGATTCTTCAGCATCCCTTAAGCGTGACATGAGTTGGTCCACCAAGGCTTCTTGTTGAGATGCGAAGCGGTTAATTACTTCAGCCACAACCCTATCCAGATCTGCCCTAGTAATTGGTTGTTCCGTATCAGGGGCTGTCGGATTTGCCTGATTTCCATTTGCAGTTGGAACAGGACGATTCTCTTGATCTCTGATCGTTGGATCTGGGATACTGCTAGTTGCGATGTTGTTTCCTTTTCTAGCATCTTTCCTCTTCCTGGGAGGCATGTTTTCCAAGTAATAAGAGATGTTGTTGGGAAGAAGGTTGAGTGGGAGAAGCTTCTAGCTCGAGCTCTCAATGAAAGCACCAAAAATGTTTGCACAAAAAATGTGCAAACACCTCCAAGTCGTATGATTTAGTTGATTATATGTTGTTCTTAATGATTTGGGTGATGTATGCAAATATATAAAATAGATGGACTAAACTGTAAAGACACACAGATTTATAGTGGCTCGGCCAGAATGTGCCTACGTCCACTTTATATGTTATTCTCCTTTTCTGTTCAGATTACAAGTACAAAGCTTTGATTACAAGTATCTGAAAGTTGTTTGAAAGTTCTATCCATGCTTGAGCTCTCAAACTTGTCTGCCATTGTTGTACCCCTACCCCTCTATTTATAGAGTGAGGCTGGGGGTAGGGGTCTTGGATGTATATAGCTATTGGTGGGCCTGGGCTAATGTAATCTGGCCTGGCAGTGTTGGTTCGGTAATACCTTCCTCGTGTTGGTTTGGTAGTGGTAGAATGCCTCTGGTTCGGTAGTGAATGGAATGTGTGTTGGTCCGGCGGTGAGGGCGTAGCTTTGTCCGGTGGTGGATGGTTCGAGCCTTAGAGGTGAGTTGGTGTCTTGGTTCGGAGGTAGATGCTTCGGTGGTGAGTGGTTTGGCTAGGCATGGAAACGGAGTTGGACCGGTAGTGCATGGAAATGGAGTTGAACCGGTAGTGCATGGAAATACGCCCAACAATAAACGAATATAAAGCTAGAATTCAAAAACTCGAGTGCGATAACTATCTACTTTTGAAGCACGTCGCTGAATTGGAAAGGGAAAATAAAATCCTTAAAGGCACAAATAGAGATTTCAATTGCACTTTAAAAACTAATATTGATGCGACTGATGATGTAGACATGATAAGGAAGAAAGAGAAGAAAATCAAAGAAGTTCTTTATATCGTTATTGTCACATCATAGATCCTTTAATTGTTGAGAATTTGAAGAAGGTTGCCTAAGATTCATGAAAAATTAATTTCTATGAAATGTATATATTTGCTCTACACACTTGTAAATAATTTCATAAGTTATGTAAATCATGTACATTTTGTAAATAGCACCTGGTTTGTGATCCTTTCCTATAATGTTATCTCTAAAACATTTGTTTGATAGCTCATAACACTATTTCTATATTTGCTGGATCTTTCATTCTTCTTTACTATTCTGATTTCCCTAAGGAGTATGAAGTAAACAGTATGAAGTAAACAATATTTCCTATTGTTATCTTGAAATTGATATGAAATTTTATCCATATCATTCATGTAGATTAATCAATCATTATGTCAATTGTATGGTATCATATGAATAGTAATTGTATTTGATTAAATACCATGAAACCGTCTTTGATCATGATGAGAAATAATAAAAAAATTTACTTTAACCATATTGCTGCAATATCTGAGGTCTGTTGGTGGAAAATTTCAACCTAAGTCGGCAATATGAATGCACTAGAAAATCATCCTCTGAAGATTACCAATAGAGCGAATAATGATTAAATAATATAAGTCCAAAAATCATTATCGAAAAATTTGTAGTAGACATCCAATGACCCATATTCATGCATTAATGAAATCTGAAAATTTGGAAGCCCGAAGCCCAAAATAGAGTGTTGGCGGGTGATGTTTAGAAGTTAAGAAACTTGAAATTCAGATTCAAGGAATAACAAATGATAACCAAAAATTCATAATAACGATCTTCTAGATAGAAGTTGATAGAAGTCTTTGACCCAGATTTGGGTATTAATAGTGGATAATTAGAAATCCATATGTTAACAAAAAAATCAACTTGAAAAAAGAAATATGAAAGAAGGATAATAAGATTGATATTTTGATGAAGAAACATGATATGTCATTATGAAAGATAAAAACGATGTTTTGTAGGCATTGAACAGGTACCGAAGGACTCAAAGGCACCAACTTCTCATACAATGCAAATGCCATCAACCCAGATGAAAAAAGAGGGGACCTTCCACCACGACTAACTTTTCGACATAGTTGAACGAGCAATGATGACTTCATAACCCCTTTCTAAAGTAATCAATAATGTTCTCTCATTTACACATTAAACATTTTGAAGTCAAAGTTTTCTCCCCAAAGTGACCTTTTTGAAAGCATGGCAAGCCTTCAACCCGGTTAAGGCACATCTGTTAGTCCTTGAGATGATGGTTTTGATGACAGCAAACTTAGGACTTGTTATAAAATATAAATATGAACATTATGGTTTAGATATATATGTCTGTATGTACGTATGTATGTATGTGCTGAATATATTCGTGTATGTACCAAGAATGAAGACTGTACAGTCCATAGATACAAGATTGACGAATTAAAAGATCGAAGAAATCAAGATTGAAGATTCATGAATATCAAGAAATCAAGTTTTCAAGAGTTCAAGATTTCAAACAATACAAGATGATGTAGTTAGTCTAGAATTATGTTAAAACTTCTTGAAAGCACTTACATCTTTATTCTAAATTTATTTGTGGAATGGAATCCAATTCAAGCCGGTTAAAGGGATTGAACCCTAGTCGGATGGAACCCATGACAATATCAAGTGGAACATATAGTGGTCCTATTTTGATATCCACTAATTGCATAAAAATATATTTCAAAAATATATGTCTTGTTTTTAAAAAATGTTTTCAAAACTTTCTTTTCAAGAAGACATCTCTCTAGGTTTTAAATATTTTAGCCTCAAAACTATTTTTATCATTTTTAATATTTTGATTTCAAAATTATCCTTGTTTTAAACCATCTCTTGTTTTAAATATTTAGCCTTAAAATATTTATATACTCTGATTTTAAATCACTTCATAGATTAAGATTATATATATATATATTAAAAATTACTTTCTAAACTCTTTTATATGTTTAAACTATATTCGAATATATTTACAAAGTTTAGAAATTGTTTGACAAATAATAGAAACGAATTTTAATATGAAAATCAAAACGTCAATTTTGCCTTGAACATGTCGACATCCCTCAAACCCCCTGGTGTCCGTTATTTTCAAATTTCAATTTTCAAAAGAAGTGTTTATTCGTCGTATCCTTTCATGAGTAGATATGGTTGTTGCTCTGCTATAAATACCAGTAAGTTCTAAATGAATTTTTTACCAGATTTCATTTATTTTTTCTCCTCTTCCTTTCAAATTTATTCTAAAGAATCCTAAACTATACTCTGCCGAAATACCAAGTGAATCAAACTTGATTATCTCTTGTTTGATTTTCTTCCACTCTCTCCATAAGATCTCAGAGCTGTTCAGAATTATAGAATCTTTTGTAAATCAAAATGTTAAGTAAAATGTGCGGTTGAGCCATGAAATCAATTGGATGTGATTGTAGCCACGGAAATCAATTAGGTGCGATTGTAGCCTGGTTTAATCAAGAGATATTACCCTGGACTCGAATATAAAAGGGTGTACCTTGTAGCCTTGAAACCGAGGGTGTAATCTGGAAGATTATTTTGATAAAAAATCCATACAATTGTACAGAACTAGATGTAGGGTAACTCCGAATCAGTATAAAATCCTGGTGTGTTTTTTCCTTTACTGCTTTTATTCAGTATTTGCATCTGTGTCGATTCAGTGATTATATTTATGTCTGTGAATTGCATTTAAATTACATACGTTTCGAAAGATTTAGAAAATCCATAAAACACTATTCACACCCTCTAGTGTTATTCTAGCCTTAAGATCCGTAATCTACATTTCTCACATTTGGTGTTAGAGCATTGGTTTTCAAAGTTTTCATAATCTGAATTTTGAAAAGTTTTAAAAATGGCTGCCAACACTGGTTCTGTTAACACAATCACTACTTCATTTGTAGAGGGTCAGTCTACAGCCAGACCACCACTTTTTAATGGCGGTAACTATGCATATTGGGCATGTAGAATGAAAATATATTTACAATCAATAGGATTGGACACTTGGAATATCAACAAACTGAATATTTTGAACCCACAACTAGTTTTGCACAGTGGACTGCTGAGCAAAAGGCTATTGCACAAAATAATTCAAAAGCCATGAATGTTTTATTTTGTTCACTTGATACGAATGAATTCAATAGAGTATCTGTTTTTAAGTCTACATATGATTTATGGAAAACTTTGCAAGTTACTCATGAAGGAACAAGCAAAGTCAAATAGACCAAAATATCCATACTCATAAATCAGTTTCAATTATTGAAAATGAATTCTAATGAGTCCATTTCAGATATGTACAGTAGATTTTAGGAGATTGTGCATTCTCTAATATCATTGGGAAAAAATTTTCCGAAGAAGATCAAGTCAGAAAAATTTTAAATTCTCTTACTCCGGAATGGGATCAAAAAACTCTTGTAATCGAAGAAGCAAATAATATCAGTACTTTAAAGATTGAAGAATTGATTGGAAATCTAATGTCGTTCGAAGTATAAATGCAAGGAATAAGAGATTGCAAGGCATTCGAAAATAAGTCTATTACGTTCAATGCATTAACAGATGGATCAGAGGTTGGAAGTGATGATGAAGAAGAAATAGCTTTCATGACAAAGAATTTTCGGAAGTTTCAAAAATTTGGAAATCACAATGAAGTACCAAACCATGTCAAATGTTTCAACTGTGATGAACCAAGCCGACTCAAAAGAGACTGTCCGCATCCTGATAAGCAGAAGTTTTCTACAGGCAATGATTATACAAAGAAAAGGAAAAAAGCGTTACCGCTACACTAGACGATTTAGACTCATCCTCAAGCGATGATGGTCAGAAGATGGAAAATTCAAATATGTGCTTTACAGCTATTCATGATTCCAATGATCTCGGAGATATGAATCTAGAAAATGGTACACGTTTACAATATATTGGTTGAAATTGTTTGCTTAAAATTATTTGATTGTTTTTTAAATTATGTGTTGTTTGAATTTTAAATTTTTTATTATTACGTTTATTTTTATTTTTGATATTATAATATTTTTTATTAAAAGAATACAATTATATTAAATATTACTCCAAAAAATATATAGACATTAAAAATAATATATATATATATGTATATATTAAATTATACAGGAAAATATAAGTCACATGAATTCTTTGACCCATGTCAACATGGCCCTACCCATGATGTCAACATCCCTGTATAAATTTGAAATTAAAATTTGAATTCAAATTTTTGAATTTCCCTCCACCTTTTCACCAAACCCAATGTTATGGAAAGGTACCACTTGACCAGAGAACATGTCTATTGAATATCTGTTTATTTCCATTATCTTATCATATCTTTTCACTTTCATTTTAAAATTCAAACTCTTTTTCACTCTTTCAAACTTTCTACTTTCTTCAAAAATGGCTTCTTTAAGCACTCCATCCACAATGAGGCTGTCTAAAACCATTAAAGAGTACCTCTTAAATGATCTGAAAGCAATCAAGGCTTATATAAGCCAAGCTAATTTCGAAAAAGTTCATATGGTAAAGTTTTCTATCTTTAGCGATTTCTCTACATATGAAATTAATACACTTCTTGAAGAGAATTTGACTTTAGTCTTTTGGACAATTCTCAAAATGATTTTGTTTGTTATCCAAATCTAGATAAAATGTTTTATGCAAATTTGAATCGTAAAGTTTTTATGAAGGAAATGAAGATGAAATTTGGAGTAGTGTTAAAGGCGCTAAAATTGTTTTAAATTGTGAAATTTCTGACAACATTTTAAATTGCAAGAATTTAGGAATTGATCTTTCTACTTTTAATATTGATGAACATGATCGTGAGACATTTCATCACGTTTGCAATGGAGATGACAACTTGGAATTTAAAAATCGTAACTTTCGTCTGGAAGCATGTATTGTCAATCTTCTTTTGCAACATACTATCACTCCTAGATTGGGAAATTTCAATAACTTGACTTTAAAAGATTATAAAGCTCTTTTTTCTATCTTTGGTCATTTTGACATTAATTGAGCGCAAGTGATTATGGATGAACTTTGTCCTATGAATTTGGAAACGGGTGAGAATACTTTGTATCTTGGAATCCATCTCACTCGGATTTTTAATTATTTTAGCGCTGATTACAAAAGGGAAGAATTTGTTTCAAGAAAAGGGATTAATTATGCCAACATTTCTCTCATGAAAATTCCTTTGATATTTCAATAATATGAATCTCTTGCCGAAAAGGATGAAAGATTAGCACAAGATATGGAGGAAGAAGATGAAGAAGAAGAAGAAGAAAGGGAGGAAATGGAAATTGAAGAAGATAATGAAGAAACCTCCTTGGAAAGTATCGAATATCCTTCCAATACTAACAATCCTTCCGACAAAACTCTCCTTAATAATCAAAATATTATTGTGGAAAATCAACGAATTCTCAAAAGATCCGTTAGTATGAAATTGGATAAAATATCCACTAATATGAGCAAATTGTTTGCTCAAGTTGGTCGAAAACTTGGCTTATCATCATCATCCTCCTCATCCTCTAGCACATTCTAAGAGCTAGTTTGTGACGTATTAGTTTGTTTTATGTGAGCTTGTATTGTTCTTTTTATCATATCATGTAGTATCTTATGTATCATCTCATCTATTTATAAAAATCATCTATCTTATGTTTTTCAACCTTATCGTGTCTCTGGAATAAATGTTAGGATAATATAAAAGTTTATATATATACATACTTGTTCATAGAAATTAATAGACATATGTCGACATGCCTCTACCCCCTATGTCGACATATAACTATCAGATTTGGTTATTTTTAAAATTTTGAAATTAAAATAACTAACTCGTGCCTATTCATTTTAAACGAATTTCTGCCTATTTAAACACATATTTCTTCTAGAAATTTGTAATCTTTTTATTTCTACTTATCTCTATTTGCATATCTTCACTACTTATCAAAAATGGCTTCTTCTTCTCAAACTCTATGTGATAATCTTGAAGAAACTCTCAATTCATTCAATAATATACTTACTTTTATTCTCCGCAATCAAAGTCACTTGGAACTAAGTCAAATGCAGATGATAAAGGAACAAGAGAAGCATTTCGATGCTCTCCTTTGGATGATTTATGTCCTCAACAAAGATGGTCTCGATACAAATCCTGTAGAAGTTTGATTCAAGATAATGAAGATTGGGAATTTATTAAAAAGGATCCTATCTTTGGAGAAGAAGGATGGGTTGAAGTTCTTAGAAATATTTGATCTCCTTATGGTTTGAATTGCTGGTTTCTAGATTATTTAATTGATTTGATCTGATTTTCTTTGATTTGATCAGAGTTGATTTGGTTTGAATGGATTGTATAACATTATATGAAACATAGTATATATTTATTAGGTTTAAACTTTCATATTTGTCATGTCTTTATTATTAACTCATGTTATTATATATACACACTCCATCATAATTTGTCACATGTACTCTAGTATAAGACTAAGGGAAGTTATATTAGTTTAGGATAAGTTTTTTGTTGATGACAAAGGGGAAGAAATATAAAATAGAGTAGTTAGAGTAGTTAGGGTTAGATTAAGGGGGAGTTATTAGTTTTAGGGGAAGTTATTGAGAAGGAGAAGTAAATTTTATAAACATTGGTTGTCGTCATCAAAAAGGGAGAGATTGTTAGTTCTTGAGATGATGGTTCTGATGACCATAACTTTAGGACTTGTTATAAAATATAAATACTAACGTTATGGTTTAGACATATATGTATATGCAGAATATAAACATGTAGGTACCAAGAATGAAGACTGTACAATATAGAGATACAAGACTGATGAATTTAAAGATCTAAGTTAACAAGATTGAAGACTCATGAGTATCTCAAGTTATCAGGAGTTCAAGATTTCAAAAAGTGGAAGATTATGTAGTTAGTCTAGAATTATGTTAAAACTCCTTGAAAGCACTTACATCTTTATTCGTAATTTATTTGTGTAATATAATCCGTTTCGAGCCTGCTAAAGGGATGGAACCCTGATGGGATGGAACCCATGACAATATCTAGTGGAACATATAGTGGTTGTATTTTGATATCCACTAATTTTCTAAAAATGTTTTTCAAAAATATATCCCTTGTTTTAAAAAATGTTTTCAAAACTTACTTTTAAAAAAGACATCTCTCTTGGATTTAAATATTTTTGCCTCAAAACTATTTTTATCATTTTTAATATTTTGATTTCAAAATCTTCCTTGTTTTTAAACCATCTCTTGATTTAAATATTTAGCTTTAAAATATTTATATACTTAGATTTTAAATCACTTAGTAGATTAAGATTATATGTATATTAAAATTTACTTTCTAAACTCTTTGATATGTTTAAACTATATTCAAATATATTTACAAAGTTTATAAATTGTTTTGAAAAATTATAGAACCCAATTTTAATAAGAAAATAAAAACATCAATTTTGCCTTGCGCATATCGACATCCCTCAACCCCCATATCAACATGGTGTCTGTTATTTTCAAATTTCACTTTTCAAAAGAAGTGTCTATTCGTTGTATCCTTTCATGAATATATACGGTTGTTGCTCTACTATACATACCAGTAGGTTATAAACAATTTTTTACCAGATTTCATTTATTTTCTCTCCTCTTCATCTTCCAAATTTATTCTAAAGAATCCTAAACTATACTCTGCCGAAATACCAAATTAATCAAACTTGATTATCTCTTGTTTAATTTTCTATCACTCTCTCCATAAGATCTCAGAGCTATTCAGAGTTATAGAGTATTTTGTAAATTAAACTATTGAGTAAAATGTATGGTTGAGCCTTAAAATCAACTGGGTGAGATTGTAGCCTTGGAAATCAATTTAGTGATCTTATAGCCTGGTTAAATCAAGAGAGTTTGCCCTAGACTCGAATACTGGAGGGTGTACCTCGTAGCCTTGAAACTGAAGGTGTAATGTAGGAGATTATTTTGACCAGAAATCTGTACGATTGTTTGAGACTAGATGTAGGGTAACACCGAACCGGTATAAAATCGTGGTGTGTTCTTTCCTTTACTGCTTTTATTTAGTATTTGCATCTATGTCTGATTCTATGATTATATCTGTGTTTGTGAATTGTGTTTGTTGGTGATTAAATTACATAAGTTTCAAAAAGATTTAGAAAATCCATAAAACACTAATCACCCCCCTTTAGTGTTATTCCAACCTTAAGATCCATAATCTGCATTTCTCACAACATCCTCGATAACTTTAGATAGCGTTAAAAGGTGCTATGAAGAAACCAACACTAAAAGGTCAGCAAAGGTAAAGGAATGAAAGAAAACCTTTCGACAACGTCGAGAATAAGTACAGCCATCGACAACATTGAAGGAAATACAGCTCTTGGCAACATTCAAGTGAAGTGCAAACCTTCCAACAAGGTTGAAGGGTTCATAGCAACAAGTTAAGATAAACGTTTCATCAAGGTTGAAGGATTCACAAATTTATATATAAAAGGCAATAAGAAAGGAAAACCTTTTGAAAATGTTTAAAGGTTCATAATGGCATATGAAGAGCAAACCTTTCGACAAGGTCGAAAGGCACGTAACAGCATATAAAAGAAGACCTTTTGACCCGGTCGAAGGTAGGGAAGAGAAGGGATAAACCAAGAAGCCCAAGAGAACGCCTTTGGACGACGTTGAGGGATTCATAACTCTTCGACTAAGTCGAAAGGTATAAGGTGGCATTTAAACGGGACCTTTCGACTTAGTCGAAAGGTAAAGTGCGACAGTGGCTAACCTGCATCTATAAATAAAACCTAAGAGATCCAGTTTGGGAGATTGAATTGTGGATACCGAATTCATTTTATTTTCTATACTTTCACAGCGATAATTGTACATAGAAGAAACCATAAATTGAATTAGGGGAGAAAGCTCAATTTCTTTTAACTCATTTTGGATATGAATGAAATGGAGATGGCTATTCATGATGGATATTGGCAATGAGGAAGATCATTAGCTTGACTAATAATCAATTGCACATGATTTCAACCTTTTTCTCATAATCTATTTTGATCTATGCTATATATACGATCAACTTAGACGTTTTCAATTGAAATACATCATCATCAAAACCTATACTTAACACACAAAGTAAACGTTATGATGGCATGTCGAATATGCTGAATGCATGGGATACGGGAACATCTAGAATGATCTTATTAAGGAAGATAAAGTAGACTATAGACTATTAAACTAGAATTGTTGTGAAAGGTAGAATACCTTTCGACAAGATCAAAAGGTGTACTTCTTTATGGAATCCTAGTTTATATAGCTTAACAACCATTCATGATGTAATTCATTCAAAAGGAATGTTCACTTTAAGACATCAACATTCCTTTCGACGGGATGCCACGGGAAGACAATTAACCAAGGGGTTGAAAGCATTTAATGTTCACAAGCATGTCCTTTCAACAAAGTTGAAAGGTCCTGAATGTAATCTTTCGACGTGATCGAAAAGGAGATAGATGACATTAGAAATTAACTGCTTTTAGTTCCTAAAGGAGATGGGATTCAATAAAGCATTGATTTCGAAAGTTATGTTGTGAACAACTCTTAGAAATAATTCATTATGATTCCAACCTAGTCAGAAGATTGGTATGGTCGCTTTAGCGTTCCGATAGGGTCAAAAGGTTTGATAACCTTCTTCTATTCCAACCTGGTCGAATGGTTGGAATAACCTCATTAACCTTTCAATGGGGTCAAAAGATTTGTTAATTTTATATTATGACATCCTAATCAATAAAGGCTGGAATGGCCTCATTAACTTTTGACAGGGTCGAAAGGTTTGGCAATTTGTCATTCCTTTAAATCAGGACTTTTGGACGAAAGCTAGAGCTTTCACCTCAAAACCTTTCGACTTAGACACTTCATTTAAAAGACATGCTTTTGAAGACACGAATCACTTCAACAACATGGTAATGTTCAAATAAAATTACGTTATAAAAAGCATTGGGGATGTTAACAGGATTTCTTGTTGACAGCATAATAGAAATCTCAAGCCTAGATTAGGTTATTAATAAGTGAAATCAAGTAATAGTCTCGAAACCCAGATTGGGGTATGAGGAATTGGGAGATCTATAATCCAGATTTAGGTATTAATGGATGAAATTCAGAAATGGGAGACCGGAAACCCAGATTCGGGTAATAAGTGGAGTTATGTTCTGCTCCTTAGATTATGTCTTCTCTGACATGTATAAACCTCTTAGGCCTTGTATGAAGTTGTTGTTTGATTTGCTGCTTCTCAAGCTTGGACATCCTAGTCCTCTATTTTATACGCCATTTCTCTGGCTTTGGAATCTTAGTACGATATTTGGTGAGCCACTTCTTGGGCTTGGACATCTTAGTCCTTTATAGATGTGCCGCTTCTCGAGATTTGACTTCTTAGTCCGTTATTGTCCAGTGGTCTTGATTAGCTCATTCTTAGAGGTTGGAACCAAGGACTTACCCAACCTTCCCTAAGGAGGTGTCTTAACCTGACCATGGGCGGGACCCAGGGCCTGTCAATTTTTTGACCTGGCCATAATGTGGTGTGGCATAGATAAAGGCTTAGACTCTTCCCTCCAAGAAGTGCTCTACCCTGGCCTTAGCATGTCGCGGACAAGTGCCTGTCGATGCTTTAACCTGGCCATAGCAAGGCACGAATAAAGGCTTACACTCCTCCCTCTTGGAGGTTCCTTGACCTGACCAAAGGCGTGGCCAAGGGCTTGTCGATGCTTTAACCTGGCAATAGCATGCCACAAATAAAGGCTTACAGTTTTCCCTCCAAGAGGTGCTCTGCCCTGTCAAATCGGCATGGACAAAGGCTTTGACCGTTTATGGTAATGTCCATAATAAAAGGAGCATTTCATTCCCAACCATGTTGGTTCTCTTTAAAGAAAAGTGGATTTTTATCGATCTCATTCAGTAGTTTACAAACTCATTGTTTTTGTCTTGATGGTAAAAGTTGATTATCATCCCTTCCAAGGCTTATGGCCATTCATTATGTGGTAATGGCAATAGGATCCCCCTAAGTTCCTTTCATATTTTGGTTTCTTCTTTCGTGATGGCCAATAGTTGAGCTCATCCTTTATTAGCAAGTTGAGATTCTCTATGGATGTTGTTAGATTGCACTCTTTTGGAAGTCTTGGCTTGAAACTCGTTTCTTAAGGATGGCTTCTAAATCTTTTATTACTTGGCTCTGGAGTTTCTCCTTTAATAACTGGTTTTCTCTTTAGAACTCTTTGGGGTTTCGATGTAGGTATTACCCCGTTTGTGTACAAAGGCATCTTAGTCTGACATTATTCCTTCTTCAAAGATTATGCCTTTGGTATAGTACTGAATCGCTTTTCTAATTTTTCAAATAAAGTTTCAGTTTCCTTTTTCTTTTCTCCTAAAGCAAAGATTGCGTGGGACTAACATGAAAAGGGTTTAAACTCCCATTAAGTGGATCATAAAAGCTTCGATCGGTTTGTAGCTTCGAAGGTGTTGAACTGGTTATGGTTTCGATGCTGTTTATGGATTTTAAACATAGCTTGCAACTTGATGAGGAACCTTCCATGGACGATATAGGCTTTGACTGGTTCGAAAGGCTTGAATTTGCTTCCGAGAGGGATGTTTCGATCAAGACGTGCTTTTGAGTGACTTGAGTGAAGGCGGAACCTTTGGACTCGAAAGGTTTGGCATGCATATTAAAGGTTATTATGCATTGTCATTGAAAGGTGTTGCATTAACTCATTCGAAAGGTTTTCATGAATGTGTGAGAACTTGCTTCGAAAGGTGGTCACTGGAGCAGAAAGGTTCTTTCGACCCTTTTGACCTCTTCGAAAGGTTGTGATTCTTCTAGACTTCGACTGTAGCATCCCTTTGACTACTTCGAATAGTCTTGCTAGTACTTCTCTATTTTGTTCTTTTTTGCCTTCTATTCAACAAAGTTTCGACAGAGTCAAAAGGATATTTGATGGTAACAATTCCTTTTTAATATACGATAATTCTATGCTGAGATTCCTAATTATTTACATTAATTTGATTGAATTTGTTTCGTTATGCAATTTTTGATAATTTCATAGTCTATTCCACTTATACTTCTTTGGGTCAAATTGTGATCCATCATAAAATAAGGGGTTTAGATTACGAGTTCTACTCGTACTTTACACTACTTATTTTTATCTACATCTTTGTAAAAGAGGAGTTGAATAGAATATAGATTTAGATTGCAATTCTTATTGTTTAAGATATTCCATTGAATTAGTGTAATAAATTAAGTTTCTATTTTATTTACAAGTCTGTGATTGCGATTTTGATTATGACTATTTATTCCCGTTTTTGGACATTAGAATTCCATGAAATCTTGGGAAATTGAAGAAAAGGACTCACAATAATTATTTGTTAGGGAATTGACATTTAACGATAGTTTAGGGCATAAAACATGTTCTTTTAGAACTTATTAAGCACAAATATTTATGTGCTTCTATTTACATAATTAACGTACAACTATTGCATAGTTAAATAGGCATTTATTTACATTTATTTTCCCTCGTTAGGAAAGTAATTGCTTTTGAGGTGAAAATAAGAGGACACTCCTATATAACCTAATTATTATTTTAAGGCTTAATAACGAAGATTCCTTATGAGGCCTTATTTATAAAATGGTGACATGAGTATACATATATAAAGAGTACTTAATTTATGGCTAAGTCTTAGGAAAGCGAGGTCAGTAGAGTTACGTTATGGAAGTATGCCTTTAGCTTTGAGGATACCAGTAGTCGTGTAAACTTTATTGATGTGAGATATCCTTATAATAAATTTTTGTAATAATGTGAGGTTAGTTCCAAATTCTGTATGGAAAATCTGCCCGACTAATCTGGCTACTAATTCTTACGAATAGAGGACTAATGTAAGAGTCGTTATGGGTATGGAACATAGACGAAGGGTCTGATTTAGGGTTTAAGATATTAAGTGGCTGCATATGCCTTTTTCCCTAGATGAAGTATTAAATGGCTAAGAGGTTGTGCTAGGTGGTATTCGTACAAGGATCTTCTTCTGTAATTAGTCCTTGAAAGACGGGGCCTGCCTATTTTCTACTTTCAAGTATTGAGTGGTCTATGAGATTCCATATAATGTCAGCAAGATAGTACCATTGAGGAGCACGCTTCTGGAGTTAGGCATTAAATGGCGGTATGCTTATTTTCCATAGGAAGTATTAAGTGGCTTGGGTACCATCTCTTACATTATTAGCAATATAGGACATATGATTGGGATATAGGATTTACTTATAGAAAGGAAGGTTTTTAAGTGGTTAGACCCTCCTCCTTTCCTTATAAAGATGATTTTAATCATTTTATGTTCGTAGACATATTCTTATTTTGAAATATACTGCGCAAGTCCTGAAAAGGTAAAATTCGAGGATTTTATTCACCGAACACTTGTTTTTCTGACTCCTTTCTCGTTACAACACAAGTTAAGGATGGGGCGATGGCGATGATGATGCTTAAAGGTGAAGAAGCTTGGCAATTGGCAATATTTATTATTATTTGCTTTTATGTACCCATGGGTTTAAACAATTGTTGTAACGGATATCTAGTACAGTTTTTAAGGGGTTTTGTGTTATGACATTTTTCTAATTTTAAAATAAATAGGTACACTTTACTATAATATTTCGTTCCATCCAATGTGAGTTCTAAAAGTTTAGCTATTGCTCTGTAATGTTATTTCTTTTTACTATAAACAACTTTCCTTAGAATGGACCTCAGTTTTCAATGGGCCTTTTTTGGGTCAAAATTTAGGCTTGTCCCAAGATAGGTTATTACGTTTGGTATCATACTTCTAGATTATCCGATCAATGGGGAAAAATTAACCATGTGAGAGACATATTTGTTATTTTGGAAAAGGTTTTCCAAAAAGAATTTTCAAAAGAATTCTTACTATTTATATACTCAACACTTATACCACTTCTTGCTGAACATATGCACATACACTAGGAAAACTTTTCTTTTCTTTCAACATGAAAATAATATCTTAGGAAATTGTCTCCGAAGGTTTAACCTACAGATGGTCGATATGGATGATAATCAATCTTCTTTCGAATAAGGGAATCCTAACTATGGAAGACCACCCATTCTTGGAATGCCCAAATGGTTTAAACAATATTTTACGATAGTTGAGAAAATTCCTATTCCTCCAGCTACACCAACAGCACTTGTTGCCCCGGCCGCTGATGCAACACCCCGTCCTACTGACATTCTTAAGCTATGTAAGGACTTTCTCAATATGGGGGGAAGACATTTTGTAGAGCCAAAGGATATTCGAAAGCTAAAGCATGGATTGGTAACTGTAAGAAGATATTTAAAGGGCTTGGTTGGAACGTTTAGTCAATAAGAAGAATGACAGCTTGGCACCTCAAGGAAGAAGCTTTAATTTGGTTGAATATTATGACTGATGAGCACCCGAGTAGGATATTCTTTCGAGATGAATTCAAGGACCGATTCGAGATGGGATTCATGTCTAGAGTAGAGGTTAGCTTGCAATTGGGAAAGTTCATTCAGTTGGGACAAGGTGATTCAACCATTAAGGAGTACATAGCTAAGTTTACTGAATTGGCTACAATCAGGATGAGCAAGATACTAACATATGAAAAAGGCCATGAAGTTCGTAAAGAGCTTAAATTCCCCGCTAAGAGAAATGTTTTGACCCACGTACGTATGAGGGCCACATATGAGTTTTTTTTGAAAGAGCGATGCTGTACATAGCCAAAAAGGAAGATAAGAGAGAAAAAGAGAAGTCTGCATAGACCCAAAAGTAAGGAGAGTCCAAGAATGGGAGACTTTGGACCAATAAGAAGTCAAAAGGGAAGTTTAAGAAGGAAGTAAAGGTGTGTAAGGGATGACAAAGAAGGGGTCATGAAGCTAAAGATTGTAGCGTGAGTCTGATAAAGGAAGCATTTAAAGGAAAGCGATTTAACTGGCATGAGGAAGGGCATCACAAAATTCAATGTCTTAAATAGCTAAGAAGGACATAGCTGGCAAGCCTATGCTATGGGAGCTATCTCTATTACCAGTAACCCACCAAGGAAAAGCAACTCTAGAAGGTGTAATTCTTATTTTTTGGGTTACTATTTGTACCCTATTTGATTCGAGGGCATCACATTCCTTTGTATCTAGGGATGTAATCATTTCCTTAAACCTTAAAACCCATATGGTCAATAGCCCAATAAAGGTTTCCAACCCCATTGGGTGTTCGTCCCATCTTTCCCTTATTTGCAAAGACCTAGCGTTAGACATATTTGATGTTGATTTCATATGTACTGCGTGCATTCTAAATTTTAAGGGGTATGGACTTATCTTCGACATGAATTGGTTGTCATACTATAGAGCCATTCTTGATGACAAAAGAGTGATACGATTAAGGAGTCTCGAGGTCGTGACTTGGAAGTTCTTTATATCGAAAACTTTAGTTGAGTTAAGTCATTTAAACTCACTAAATCTATCTGTTGATCGAGAGCCACTATCTCTACTCATACTCTATGAATTACTTGTTTTCTTTGAGGAGGTCTCGAGTCTCCCACCTATAGGGAGATTTGGTTCCGAATCGATTTGGAGAAGGATGCATGACCCATTTCTCTACCTTAAGACATATAGCCCCTAAAGAAAGAAGGGAACTAGATAAGCAAATTTTAGAGCTATTGAAGAAAGGATTCATCATAGGAGTCCGTTTGAGTAGGGAGCACATTCGTTTTTGATACTAAAGCAGATGGTTCTTTAAGAATTTTCATCGATTATAGGGAGTTGAAAAGTTGACATGGAAAAGTAGTTACCCTCTATCTAGAATAGTTTACTTGTTTGAACAACTTGTAGGAGCTAAAGTCTTTTTCCAATCAGACTTAGCAATGGGATCCCATCAATTGAGGATTGTAGAGGAAAGCAAGTTGAAAACCATGTTATGTATGCCATATGGACTTTATGAGTGGGAAGCAATGCCTTTTGGACTGAAAAATGCCCCAGCATACTTCATGGATTTGATGAGTGTAATATTTAGAAGGCAACTTAATAAATTTGTCGTGGTGTTTGTTGATGATATCTTGGTTTTCTCCAAAGGCAAGACGGAGCATGAGGAACACATTAGGGAGATATTGGAGATCATGAGAAACCAACTCAAAGCCAAGTTATCTAAATGCCACTTTTGGTAAAATGAAGTTAAGCTCCTCAGGCACATTATTTTGGAGAAAGCATTAGCAGTGGACCTTGCTAAAGTGGAAGCTATCCAAGGATGGAAGTTCCTAGTAATACATCAGAGGTTAGTAGTTTTCTAGGGTTGCCAGGTTACTATAGGAAGTCCATCATGAGCTTTGTACAAATAGCATCCCCTTTAACCCAATTGACTTAGAAGCGTCTAGACTTTTCTTGGGATGATAAGTGCACCAAGGGATTTGAAAAGCTTTATGCAGTCATTGACTAGCGCACCTGTGCTCACTACTGCACAGGGAACCAGGATGTTTATTGTTTTCATAGATACATGTGGCATGGGATTAGGAGAAGTTCTTATGCCAGAAGAGAAGGTAGTTGCCTATACTAGTAGATAATTAAAGGATCATGAGAAGAGGTATCTAGTGCATGATTTAGAATTGGCAGCCATTGTTTTGCCTTGAAGATATGGAGGCATCATTTCTTTGGGAGGAATGGTTTGAGCTATTCGCTGATCATAAATCACTCAAACACAGAATTTTCCGAAAATATTTTTATCTTAGGCAGTTGAGGTGGATGGAGTATATAGCATCCCTCGACTTTAATATTCATTATACCCACGAAAAAGGGAACATGGTCGCTGATGCCCTTGATATGAGACACGCAACCCTAGGGTCTATATTGAATAGAGGCGGTTAGAGTTACTCTTGAATTTTAACCTCTAACCGTCAACATAACCCATCCAGGATTTCCTATCAGTTATGGAGGTTAGACCAAACTTCATGGATCATATAGGGCACGAGCAAGTAAACGAGTAGGTGTTAGAAAAGATTTTTAAAAAATTAAAGAAAGGAGAGCATTTTCCTCATGTTAGGAGATAATGAGAAGGAATATTTGAGAAGAGATGGACGTCTTTGCATCCTAATGATTTCTGACTTGATGAGAGATGTTCTTCTGGAGTTTTACCACTCAAGAATGACCATTCATCCGGAGAAGATAAGATGTGCTAGGATATGCAAAAATTATCCTTTGGAATGGAATGAAGAGGAGAGTAGATGAATTTTTTGCTAGTCCTTCGACATGTCAAAAGATAAAAGCTACGTACGGGTAGCTCGATGGATTATTATTACCTTTGGAAATTCCGACTTGGAATCGAGAGCATATTTCAATCGATTTTATGGAAAGATTGCCTAAAAGTTAGAAGGGTAATGAGGCTATTTGGGTTGTCGTAGATAGAATGACAAAGAGTGCTCATTTCGTTTCAATTAGGAGAAATGGACTGGTGCCTCTCTCATTTAGATTTATATCAAAGTTGTAGTTCATCTACATGGAATTCCTATAAGCATAGTTAGTGATAGGGACCCCTTGTTCACTAACGAGGTTTTGAGGAGCCTACAGACAACTTTGGGAACTTCTTTGAACCTTAGCACATCATATCACCTATAAATTGACGATCAAATAGTGAGGGTGAATAGAATCTTGGAAGACTTGTTGAAAGCTTGTATCTTGTATTTTGGAGGACAATGGAAGCATCATCTACCTTTGGTTGAGTTTGAGTATAATAATAGCTATCAAACTCTGGTTTTGTATGGCCCCTTTTGAAGCACTTTATGGTCGGTCATGCAAATCGCCTAGTTATTGGTGGGAAACTTCTAAAAAGTGTTGCTCGGACCCAATTTGATCCGTGATACCATAGAAAAAGTAGAGTTGATTTGGTAGAGATAAAGTTATGCAAGACCGTTAGAAATCTTATGCGAATAAAAGAAGGAAAGAGCTTGATTTTGAGATTGGAGATATGGTATTTATTAAAATCCCCCTCTTAGAAAGATGTTAGATTTGGAATGTTTAGAAAAATTAGAACCTAGAATTCCTGGGCCATTTTGAATTCTAGAAAGAACAAGAAAATAGGCATATCGTGTAGAGCTCCCTGACAAGATAGCAAAAGTCCATAATGTTTTCCACGTTTCTCACCTTAGGAAATATCTTCATGACATAGCTAGCAGAGTGGAGCCTAATTGGTTGGGGTGTTTTGAGATGGAGCCAAGAGTGCCTCGTGCACCATACGCGTTGTGGAGCATGGTACTAGGAGAATCCACAATAAAATAATTAAGTTGGTCCGTATATAATGGAGGGGACAATCCGGCGAAAGCACATGGGAGACCGAGGAGAAGATGACATACCCAGAGCATTTCACTGGTGATTTTTCTCTCCAAAATTAGGATTTTGTTTGCATTGCGGTTGTTATATTGGATTGTAGGAGATGCTTGTTACACAATTTCACAATCACTTCACACTCATGTAGAAATTTTTATGCATGTTTATGATATTTGCATACATACTTACATGATACAATTGCACACTCACTCTAGGATTGAGCTCATTTTAGCATGTCCGAAGGTCATAATCACATTACACTATTGGTTGAGCAAATGGTGTGTAGATAACATGGATGTATTTGCGAGTTACAAAGTCCGCCTCTTGGAAGATTTTAGGATGAAATCCTTTTCGGTGGGAGACTGTAACATCCTGTAAAATGAACCATAAATAACTAAAGTAAATTAAATTAAATATAATAAGGGTTGGATAAGGGAATTTTAGAAAAGTTGGAATTTGATCATGAGAGTCATTCAGTTGCATTCGTGGTGAAACTCTGATCTATTTTCATATACAATATGATGTAAACAGAGCTCAAAGAAATAAGTTATAAGCATTTGAAGTTCTCAAATTTGAATTAATTAAGTTTGAATTTAGATTAAAATAAGAAATCAAATTTCTGATTTAAATTTCAAAAATTAGCTTTGGGGCCAAGTAAACGATTAATTAAGGCTTTGCATTAAAAATTTGATAAGGGAATAAAATAATTTGGCCAAAAAAATAAAAATAAACACCTTGAACAGAAGGGCGTTCGACCTAAATAAGTCAAACGGCAGACTGCAGCGGTCGATTGGTGTCCCTGGGTGGTCGGTCACTTGGCAGTGATAATTACCAATGGCAGGTAAGGCTTAATGTTATGTTCCATTTGGTTTGTACACCAGATTTGCCCATTATCTACCTACTTCCATCATATGGTTCTGGTACATTTCAACTCCTATAAATATAACCCTATCATCTCCACTTTTATTCGTATTATTTTAGGAAATACGATGAAACTATACCATTGCTTTTTATTTAAAAAGATTTAGAAACTCAGTAGAAAATAGGGGTAAGGATTCAGTTTATTTCCTATTTGATTCTTCTTCCTCCAATCTGTTCTTATCCCATCTTCTCCAATTATTTTGAATCTAATGAATGTATATACCTCTTCCCTATTGTGTGTGTGTGTGTCAGAAGAAAGAGATTATGGAAGAGATTGAAAGGATGCAAATCCGTTTGAGTAAAGATAAGGCTAATCAATCAATGAAAACCTTAGTGTTTCATTTCAGCAATTGCTTAGTGTATTTCTTTTGGATTTGAATATGCCTTAAAGATTTTGGGATTTCGGAAATATGATAGATAAATCGCCCAAAACTCCATTTTAACTCAATATGTTAATTATATGCTAAGATTCACAATTATTTACATTAATTTGATGAAATTTCTTTTGTTATACAATTTCTGATAATTTCATAGTCTATTCCACTTCTCGTTCTTCTTTGGCTCAAATTGTGAACCTTTAATAAAATAAGAGGTTTAGATTATAAACTCTATTCATAGTTTGCACCACTTACTCTTATCTATTTATTTGTAAAAGAGGAGTAGAATAGAATATGTGGTTTAGATTACAATTCTTATTTTTTTAGGATTTTCCATTGAATTAGTGTAATGAATTGATTTTCTATTTTATTTATAAGTATACTATTATAGTTTTGATTATGAATATTATTCCCTATTTTTGGACATTAGAATTCAAAAAAATTTGGGAAATTGAAGAAAAAGGACTTGTAATAATAATTTGTTAGGGAATTGACATTTAGCGCTAGTTTATGATGTAAAATTCATGCACTTAAAACTTATTAAGTTTGAATATTTATTTATTTCTATTTACATAATTAATGTACAACTATTGTGATATGGAATAGTTAAATAGGCATTTATTTACATTTATTTCCCCCATCAGGAAGGTAACTGATTTTGAGGTGAAAATAAGAGGAAACCCTTATAGCCTAATTAATATTTTAGGGCGTAACAAGGAAGATTCCTTATAAGGCCTTATTTATGAAACGATGAGATGAATATATATGTGTGTGTATCTAGTAATTAATTTATGGCTATGTCATTAGGAAGAGAGGTCAATAGAGTTGCATGATAGAAATTTGCCCCTCACTTTAAGGCTACCAGCAGTTGTATACATGTTTATTTATGTGAGATATCCTTAGGATAAATATTTATAATGTTGCGAGGTTAGTTCAAAATTCTATAGGGGAAATCTACCCAGCTAATCTAGCTATCGGTTCCTACGAATAAAAGACTAATGTGAGATGTCATTATGGTATGGGCCATAAGATGAAGGGCCTACTTCGAGGTTTGAGGTACTAATTGGTTGGACCCACCTTTTCCCTAGATGAAGAATTAAATGGCCAAAGGGTTACGCTAAGTGGTACCACTATAAGGGTCTGCTTTTGAAATTAGGTGAATGGCGAGGTCTGCATATTATCCATTTTTGAAGTATTATGTGGCCGATGAGATACCACAAAATGTAGGCTAGATAGTACCATTGAGGAGCACGCTTCGAGAATTAGGCCTTAAATGACGGTTCTGCATATTTTCCACTGGGAAACGTTAAGTGGCACAGGTACCGTCTCTTACATTATTATCTATTTACGACGTATGATTAGGATATGGTATTTACTTCTGGTATGGATGGTACTAAGTAATCGGACTCGCCTCCTTTCTTTATAAAGAAATATTAAATGATTTTAATGATTTTATGTTCGTAGATATATTCTTATTTTGAAATATACTGTCCAAATACTAAAAAGGTAAGACTCGAGGTTTTTATTCACCAGACACTTACATTGTAGACTCCCTCCTTATTACAACAAAGGTTAAGGAAAGAGTGATGGCGGTGATGATGCATAAAGGTGAAGAAGGTTGGCAAGTGGTGGTATTTACTTTTATTTGCTTTCATATGTACCTATGGGTTTAAACAATTGTTGTAACAGATATTGTATTACGGTTTATTGGATTTTGTAATATAACATTTATCAAATTTTGAAATAAATGGGTATACTTTGCTATTATATTTTGTTCCATCCACTGTGAGTTTTGAAAGTTTAGTTATGGATCTGTAATCTTATTTCTTTTTACTGCCAACAACTTGTGATAGAATGGACCTAAGTTTCAGAAGGCCTTTTCTAGGTCGAAATTTAGGCATGTTCCAGAGTGTTATGTAATTCTTTTATGAGATAGAGAATTTAACGACCCACACATTTGACATCTTTGAAACTACATAATCAAAAATGGATTTTTAATTAAGGGGATAATCCGCTATCATCTTTATAACAGTTTCGTATGGAATTTCGAGATGATCGATTTGGTATATACTTTTGATTGATTCGGATTTATGGTTTCCAAAATAGAGGCATTACAATATTTACATAGAGTACGTAGAAACTATTGGGCCAAACGGTTACATATAACTAAACCTACGTCCTTGCCTCTATGAATGATGTTAAGAAACCTAAGAAAGAAGTCGTCACATCAGTCTTCCTCTTCTAGTCTGGAATTTGTCCTAATTGCTTCCTAATGGAGAACTGAAAAAAAAATCATAAAAGATTCAAATTGCTTAAACCTTAGCTTATCATTTATAGATTCGAAGCTCTCGATAATTAGGATAGGCGTCAGGTGTTCATTTTCCGAGATGGTGCTCGAGGTCATCGGAAATTGAGAACAATTCTTGTTGTCCGCTATAAGGCTTCTCGATTAATGGCGAAATATCATCAACTGAACAATCTGAAGGTACTATAATGTAGAGATGATCACAAGTAGTAGTCCAGTAGCTTCAATTGTGATAAAAGTGGCATTTTTTAGAGAAGAAGCGACAGCAGTGCATCTAGGGACATCAAGGTGATTGGTAGTAGCTGTGGTGGTTTCAAGATAACCTCAAATAGGAGGAAGGGGACCCAAGGCAGCATCAACTATGAGTGTGAGTTGCATAGGTGATTGGTTGTAGGGGTGGATAGATAATGCAACAGGTAATGAAAATTACAGTTTAGCCCTTAATAAATAGTCATTTATAAAATAAACCTTATAACTTCTAACCTCCGTAACTTTTTCATACGTACTTCGTTTAATGCTTTGTTTATTCCATTAGACTCGTGATGGAATTGCAAATGGTCTGGCGCTTTATTTGTTGAGTTTGGAGCTAGTTTCAAAAGCACGTTGATGTGGTTTATTTATTTAACCTAATTAAGGTTTAAAAGTTTATAATGAACTTCAGTTGATGAAAATTTGCGCTTATAGAGATGTATTATTTTGTATTGTAGAATATTTAGCTATTTTGATGTTATGGATGTATTTTTATTTGATTGGACTGTATATCGTTGATCATACGTTTATATTTGATTATTGTATTATTGAATTCTTAATTATAAATAATAGTTAATTTGAATGGAATACAAATAATCGATTAAAATAAAAATGATAAAGTTTTCTAATGATAAAAAAAATATACACAAATGAAAGATGTAGTTATTTATAGATTTTAGGATGATATTTGTAATTAAAAGTGGTTTAATGAATTAAATCCAAATAAAGTTATTCCTTAAATAAGGAAACATTTTAATAAAGACTGTCTTCTGTTGAGTAAATTCCAATATAATTGATATCATAAGTTTTATAGAGGAAACTATGACTATTATTATTTTAAGTCAGAAAGCAGATGATATTTTGGAGTAACAATAGTAATAGTAAAAATTCATTTCCAAAACTGCTTTGATTTAAATTATTACTATTTTAAGACAAATAGTAATGGGGTAGGAGTTTTGAGATTTAAACATAATATTCTTATTTTAATATAAATTTTAACTAACTAGTTTTAGAAAATATTAAAGTAGTTTTAATGTATATTATTATTTTGACATAAAATAATAATATTATAGTTTTGAAAAGTAATTTATATAAATTAATATTTTTAGTTAAAATATGATATTTTGAAGTATACGAATTAATTAAGGATTTGAAGTATGTTTTAATTTTTGAATCATTATTACTATTTTGAGAAAAAATAAATAAGGGTGCTTTCATAATAAACAATAATAAAACAATTTCATACTTAAGAGAAAACAATGGTCCTAAACATATCATTTTGGATGATTGTAATATATATGATTAATTGTTAATTGTAACTATTAGATATGTTTGTTGTATGAACACAAAATCGTATTTTGGTGAGTGTTTTATATGCAACCATTATTACTATCAAACGATGGGTAGTTAATTATGGTCCTTAATGGATAGATGATTGATTTTTGTGTTACTAATGGTTATAGGTTTGTACATATTTAATTATCAATGTTTAGTTGCTAATGTTGTTGGGTAAGTATACATTTGATGATTTGATGCTTTTGTTACCATTGTTGATAAGTTAGTACATGTTGGATGAAAATCAGATTGTGTTATAGTGTAAAGTAGTAGTACATATCTGTTTAAACTGTATATGCATTGGCGATGTATTGCTAATAGTTATTCAGTAGTATATAAGTGCTATATTTGTTATGATTATTTTATTTATTGCTATAGGTTGGCATTGGGTGTTGTCTAATATACGTGATTCTTAATGGCAGAATATGTTATAATTGTTATTACACGAAACTTATAACAGTTGATGGTGATGACTTAGTAGGAGTAACATTTCCTACTTCAATTGGCTGCATGCATGATATTTTTCTTTATGCACTAACAAGTACTTGGATGTAGGAGAAGAGCAAGAAAATGAACTACATGGGCTTGATCACCAATGAGGTACATAGGTAGTCTTTTTCTATGCAATAGTCACCAGGTCCCTTAGGTAGAGCTAGGGTATATAGAAATTAGCCCAATTTGAACATAGTTGAACATTTTTTTCCTCCATGCGTTTGTGAAGCCCACACATTGGATTGAACAAAGTGGTAAAGGTCCAGATAGGTCGCATCTTTAAGATGTTAATTCATTATATTTCTTTCGCATCATAAATAAATTCTATATTTCTTTAATGATGATTAATGTACTAGAAAGTGTGTCTTTACTTTGATGTATTACATCTTGAATGATGTCAATAATGTGGTACGTAAATTTTCATTCTATTGTAAGGTTTTCTTTTTGTCCATATCCACTTTAGAATTTAAAATTATAAAAATCCATGGACAACTGGTTTTAATGTGTGAGATTGGTAAGCAAGTGTATTTTGACGGCTTTTGTCATTAATTTTAAATGTAAGAAGTAATGGATTGTCAAATGGTGCAGGTGAATGGCCTGCTGAGTAAAGGGTTCATTAGAAGGAGTATATCCCAGTGGTGTTTGTAGTATGCCCACTAAGATGGATGGCTTCCTGAGTCTTTGCGTTGACTGCCATAAGCTGAAAAAGGAATTAAGAAATAGAATCCCATAGACTGACGACTGTTTCAGTTAGCTCCTACTGTAAAGGTTTATTCACGGTTGGACTTGGTGTCGGTGTTACACATACAAAGGGTAGCAAAGAAGAGTGTACCGATTATTGCATTTCATACACCATGTGTATTCTAGAAGTGATTAGCTATTTCATTTGAGAAAATCAATGCATCAGCATACTTCGTTGATCTTATGAACCATATTTTCAAAGATTAACTAAATACGTTTGTATTTATGTTCATTATTGTGAGAATGTAACGATCTCCAATTCCGCGAATTTTAATCTGGTAATAAGCCACATATGTCAAACTCGAATTGAACGAAAAGGAAAATAGTTGGCGGAAAGAAAGAAGAAAGAAGAAAGAAAAAAAACCAAACAGCACAAAATCTCACAAAGCATTGGAATGACATATAATACAATATAAATGATCTTTATGAAAGAGAAACTATGATGTTCATACATCCATCAGAATATAATAACAATCACTAATCATCAGCCCAGACAGTTATAACAAACTGTCCTCATAATCGTTGATAATTTAAATAAACAAAGCTATAGAAAATAAACATATATTTAAACACGACTTAAAGACCTCCAGCTCCTCTTCGGAAGCTTCAAAGCATCCAAACTAAATCTATAAATATACTCAGTTTGGCTTGAGCATAGAAAGGGAATAACGCTAGGATCAGTCTAGTAAAATAGTGTGAGAAAACACATCCCCATTTGACTTTTAAAGTTATCAAAAAAAATTCATAAACCAAGGTATCTCGTAAGATGATGCCGAATATAAACACGGATGGGTTTTTTACCTTACGATAATCAAAACATTTCATATCAAATCCTCTGATATCATAATAATGTATAGGATACAAATACATATTAATCATAACCAAAATTGTAAAATTATTAAATTCCATCATAATAGGTTTACAACTAAAACCCTAAATACTCGCATTGGATAATTGATTCCCAAAAAATAGGGAGGTAAGGGACAACCTGCCGTACAGTACATCTCTAGAGGAATGTACAAAGGATGGACATCTTTGAAACCTCTATGAATTAAGACTGGACTCACGAGACCAACAAATGCTACATATAGCACTGAATATGATATCATCCCGGCCGTTACCATTCCATCCGGGATCCCATAGCATGCAGCGTATAATTTTGAACCGACGTCATAGCAGGTAGAAATAAATAGACCTAGAAAGGTGATATCATAGCTTGAAGATTGCTAACCGCTTGGCCTTAAAGCAACCCTTATTTCAAAATTCCTTGGGTGTGAGGCTTGAGGTAACGTTAACCTTTCTTAGAGCATTTTCACTTAAAATGCCACATTTATACCAATAACACATTATAGAATTCAATAAAAGTACAACCTCTAAGCTCGTATGTCTCAGAGAAGGATGTTAAGTATAAGAGTGGTTATGACCTACACTGCCAACAGATGTACGTTTGTAGAGATCGATGCATTGTGATCTTATAAATGCAATGTCAAACATCCTCCCATACAAGTTGTCCAGGTACAGAAAATAGAAGGCACTCTCCTACCATGTAATGTTGCACACTACCCGTAGGAAGTAGCGAGTAGTCCTTACATACGAAGAACCCAGAACGAAAGAACCACTGCTATTTGTTTCTCTTAGGAGCTATTCCAAAATTATCAACAAGCAGTCCTTTCATCATGAAGATCCTTGCCTTCAACTTCATTGTCTTTAACATGTATTCTCTTTTGAACACATACATTGGTCTGAAGTGGTTTTCAAATAAATTTTATCCACGTCTCTCCGGACTAACAATCGATAAGAGGCCCTCAACCTCACATGGAAACCAAGATCATGTTTCCAACTCTCAATTTGCTATCCTTCGGCCAATAAGGAAGCTTAGTGGATTAGAGTACCATGGTCGCTCTACACTACTCGAATAACCATTCTTAACACCAAATGATAATTAAGCCTATTTAGTTTGCCTTGTACTAAGAGCATGACTAATTGGTCACTACATCAAGTCATGGAACCAAAAATACAATCTAGCACTCAAGCATTGACTGGCATGTTTATTTAATCTTTTATTATTTAAATCACCTTTCAAATATTAATCCCAAAATACCTTTAAAATGGTATATTCTCAAAACCATTTTAATCTTTCGATATTTGCAAAACATTTCCACATACCTCAACGGTATAAGTATATTCACAAACTATTTCATTTTCAACACTTAAAAACTATTTTTGTGTATTTAAATCCGAATAAGTATATTTAGAAAACTTTTAAGGAAAGTTTCATATTTTTCCAAAACGCGCTTTATGAGGTCAAAACGAATGTTAAGAATGGTAACACACCCTTTATCAAGGACATAAATAGGCGTATTCAACCTAAGCAGCATCACGATTATCGAGGCTGGAATATGATGGATTCAGTTTAAAAGGATGAAGTCCACTTGGATATGTCATTCGATATGGAAGTTGTTGGTCGTTCGGCACAGACGGCTCGGTCTCGAAGTGAGGGTCGCTCGGCATACGTCACTCAGCATATGCCGCTTGGCATACTTCACTCGACAAGGTTGCTCGGCATTGTGTTAAGTTCAGGGGCGTTCGGCATAGACGGCTTGGCCTGGAAGATAAGGGTCGTTCAGCGTGGAAGGTTCGACCTAGAAGGTTCGGCCTGGAAGATGAGGGTCTTTGGCAGGATTGCAGGACTACAAGATTGCAGGAGTGCAGGGTTGTGGCTCGCCAAGAGTGCAGCTCGGCAGGACTTTGCGGCTCGGTAGGAGTGCGGCTCGGTAGGAGTGTGGCTCGGCAGGACTGTGCGGTTTGGCAGGAATGCAGTTCGGAAGGAGTGCGGCTCAATAGGAGTGCGGCTCAATAGGAGTGCGGCTCGGCAAGAGTGTGCGGCTTGGCGGGATTGCGGCTAGTT
Source organism: Allium cepa (assembly GCA_030765085.1). Taxonomy (NCBI): domain Eukaryota; kingdom Viridiplantae; phylum Streptophyta; class Magnoliopsida; order Asparagales; family Amaryllidaceae; genus Allium; species Allium cepa. The sequence continues at coordinate 868,092,684 of CM060937.1, read as the reverse complement.
GGGATTGCGGCTCGGCAGAAGTGCGGCTCGACAGGAGTGTGGCTCGACAGGACTGTGCCGTTCGGATGGACTGTGCGGCTCGACAGGGGTGTGAGACTCGATAGGAGTGTGCTGCTCGGCAGGATTATGGCTCGGCAGGACTGTGGATCGACAGAATTACAGCTCGGCAGGATTGCAGGAGTACAGGATTGTAGAACTGCGGCTCGGTAGGATTGTGGCTCGCCAGGAAGGTGCGGCTCGCCAGGATGGTGCGGCTCGCCAGGATGGTGCGGCTCGGCATGATAGTATGGCTCGGCAGGATGGTGTGGCTACGGACCTGATGGGCCCGGGCTACTCAGAAGGGCCAACAACCTGGATTTGCCTATAAATATAGCATGTGGGGGTTCAGAAAAAGGTTCTTCTTTCGGCTCTTTGGTTTTCTATTTTCTAAGGCTTGGACTACCCTGTAGTGTTGTAACTATAATTGATTCTAACATCAATAAAAAGAAAACTTACGGAGTGGACGTAGGCTGAAGTTAGCCGAGCCACTATGAATCTGTTGTTCTCTATTGCTTTCATTTTTATTTTGACTATTCTTCATATTATTACTCTCTACATGCATTCTATCTGTTATTTGTGACTGTTATTTGGTGTTTTCATTTAGATTTGGGTGTTAGTGACCAATTTTGGCGCTAACATTTTGGTGCTTTCACTGAGAAGGCAAGCACTTGGGGATTTTGGAGATAGGAACTTGGATTCTGGAAAGCAATGGCTACGCCATCAACAAGGAAGCAAGTGATAGAAAGTAGCAATCAAGAGGGAAGTCAAGAGGCCTCCTCTAGAGCTGGAGCAGGTCAAGCATCCATCTATATCACTAGGGACGAGATGGAGACGATGCTGAAAAGGTAGGAAGACATGATACATAACCTGCTTTGACAGGTTGGACGTGTAGGAGAACAAAGTCAAGGGAATGGACCAACCGTAGCTGTTGGCATTGCTGAACAAGGAACCAGAGCAGTAGAAGTTTCTAGAGATCAACACCAGAGCCAGACTGGAGGAATTAAAGGAAATCAGCAAAGGCTTGGGGGCGGACCTCCAGGATTGGATATTGGGAGAGCGGTGAATGAAGTTCAGCAAGCAGGGACCAACGTGAACGTAAATGACCAACATGAAGAGTACTACCCAGAGCACCCCCCTAGGACATGGAGGGCAGGGTAGAGATGCAAACAGGAGACTTCCCACGGATGGAGACGAGCTGATAGCTGGATTAATAAGAAGGATTATGAGAGGAGGATTGTCAAGCGGAGACTTAGAGGAAGTCAGTCGGAATCCGTTCAGTCCGAATATCAGAAATGCAAGGAATCCTCCAAAGTTCAAGTTACCAATGTCAGATCCTTATGATGGGAAATCAGACCCAACCATGCGTATTACCAGATATATCAGGCATATGGAAATACTGGGGGCATCCGAGGAAGTGATGGCACTATGCTTCCCTCTATATCTAACAGACTTGGCTGCGCTTTGGTTCAGGCAACTAGAGAATGGATCAATCAGAATATGGGGTGGGCTAGTGGAACGCTTCATGAGACAGTTTAGGGTCCACGTGACGCAACCCTAGAGTGTGATGAACTTAGCTTCAATGAAGCAGAGGGGTGGAGAGTCCATAACAAATTTTCTATTGCGATTCAATGCAACGGTGGCTTCAGTAGATCGTCCGGATCCATCGATGATTTTGATGGCGGCGGTAGCAGGGGTTGCGAAAGGCATAAAGTTTAAGGTTCTTTGGCAAAAGATCCACCACGGGACCTTGGAGAGTCTATCATGAAGCTAAAAGGTTCATTCAGCTTGAAGATTCATGCATCGAAAGGCGAGAAATAAATGTCGTGCAAGGCGAAGGAACCTCCAAGGAATAGACTGGAATAGACAAAGGAAAGCGGAAACAAGATGACAGATACGATGGTCTTGACAAACGGAAGAAATTCGGAGAAACCTGATTCAAACAATACGCTGACTTGACGGCAAACCTGGAATGGATTTACATGGAAATTCGGGGGCACCTCCCCTACCGAAAACCACCCAGGGGAGATCCCATGGAACGGGAACGTAGAAGTGGAAAATATTGCCTATTCATGCGTTAGAAGGACATGCTATTGATGAATGCCGCCATTTGAAGGATGAGGTGAAAGAGCATGTTAGAAATGGTAGATTGCCATAGTACATGAGAAATCGGATAGAGGTTGTAGGACCTGAGCAACTACCTCATGCATCCAACATAATTAATCTTGGATCGGGATCACAACTCGTCATCAATTGATCATGATGGCATGGGCCAAGTTCAAGACTTGAACTCTGATCGGTTACATAAAATTCTTAGGTTTTGATCTCAAAATAAAACAGCTATTCCACTTGCACATGTGAGGGAACCGGAGAGATCCCCAGGCATGCTCTGAGATGGTAATAGACCGTTCTGCCCAGAGTGGCAGTATCTAGATTTTTCCTTTGTTTGCGGTGGAACATTTGGAATTTTAATTTAATAAATGAACTTGAATTTCATGAAATAAACCTTGGACGGGAGAGTTAAAGGATGAATATTGGAAGTCAATTTGAAATTAATCGCTTTATGACCCTACCCGAAGAGACAGGGTCTAGAGTGTAAGAAGTGAGTTGCTTTGCCAGAGAGCGACGGGATCAACTCACATAACGTTGTTTCTCCTTCACCGGAGAGTGACAACATGGGATCCAATAAGAGCCCGGAGAGGCTGACATCGGTCCAGGACGATCATGGCATTGCTTAATGTTCAAGGATACTGAACCGGAGTGCAGGGAGTGACACTACTTTGCCGGAGAACGGCAGGATCGACTCACTCAATGCTTTTTCCCCCTTAGCGGAGAGTGACAAGATGGGATCCAATAAGAGCCCAAAAAGGTTGATATCGGTCCAGAAGGATCATGACATCGCTTAACATTCAAGGACACTGAACTGGAGTGCAGGGAGTGACGCTGTTTCACTAGAGAGCGACAGGATCGGCTCACTCAATGCTATTTTCCCTTCACTAGAGAGTGACAGGATAGGATCCAGTACGAGCCCGGAGAGGCTGTTAACGGTTCAAAGGGATCGTAGGATTCTATTGCTGACTTCCGAGGCCATAGAATATAAAGGTCCTCAGTCGAAGAGTCGAGGCTGGAGAACATACAAGCCCTTGACCGAGGAGTCAAGGCTGGAACAAGATAGCGCGACCCGGCGAGGTCTATGGAGTCAGAGTTAAACCAATAGAGGTCATAGATTGGCTACTGATTGTTGATGGATTACAACTTGGTTGATGGGTTAGGATGGCTATGGAATTGGCTCAAGGTTTGGTTATTGGATTCAGAATCGGATATCGACTCAGAGCGGTCATTGGTTCGGATAAGAATACGGTGATGGCACTTGGATAGGATGGCTTGAGTCATGGATATACTAATATGGTTATGAACATAACGTAGACTTTGGATATCGGATTTGAGGCTATTCAAAACTCACCTTCCAATAGCAAGTCCTATTTGAGGGGGCAAATGTTAACTTCCCTTTTGTCAAGGCCATAAACTGGAGGATTCAACCTAACTAGCTTCATGATTATCGAGGCTAGAATATGATGGATTCAGTTTAAAAGGATGAAGTCCACTTGGATATGTCGTTCGTTCTGGAAGTTGTTGGTCGTTCGGCACGAACGGCTCGGTTTGGAAGTGAGGGTCACTCAGCATATGCCGCTCGGCATACATCACTCGGCATGGTCGCTAGGCATTGCGTTAAGGTTAGGGTCGTTCGGCATAGACGGCTCAGCCTAGAAGATAAGGGTCGTTGGGCATGATAGGTTCGGCCTGGAAGATGAGGGTCGTTCGGCAGGATTGCAGGACTGTAGGATTGCAGGACGACAGGATTGCAGGAGTGCAGGGTTGCGGCTCGGTAGTAGTGCGGCTCGGTAGGACTGTGCAGCTCGGCAGGAGTGCGGCTCGGCAGGATTGCGGCTCGGCAGGAGTGTGGCTAGGCAGGACTGTGCGGCTCGGCAGGAGTGCGGCTCGGTAGGACTATGCGGCTTGGCAGGATTGCGGCTCGGTAGGAGTGCTGCTCGGCAGGACTGTGCGTCTTGGCAGGAGTGCGGCTCTGCAGGACTGTGTGGCTCGGCTAGAGTGTGTGGCTCAACAGGAGTGTACGGCTACGGCTCGACAGGACTACGGCTCAGCAGGAGTGCGGCTCAGCAGGATTATGGTTCGGCGGGATTACAAGACTGTAGGATTGCAAGATTGTAGGTCGGTAGGATTGCGTCTTGGCAGGACGGTGTGGCTCGGCAGGACGGTGTGGCTCGGCATGATAGTATGGCTAGGCAGGATGGTGTGGCTATGGACCTAATGGGCCCAGGCTAATCAGAGGGCCCGACAACCTGGATTTGCCTATAAATACAGCATGTGGGGGTTCGAAAAAGGGATCTTCTATTGGCTCTCTGGTGTTCTATTTTCTAAAGCTTAGACTACTCTGCAGTGTTGTGACTGTAATTGATTCTAACATCAATAAAAAGAAAACTTCTGGAGTGGACGTAGGTTGGAGTTAGCTGAACCATTATAAATCTGTTGTTCTCTACAACTTTCATTTTAATTTTGACTTTTCTTCATATTATTACTCTCTACATACATTCTATCTGTTATTTGTGACTGTTAGTTGGTGCTTTCATTTAAATTTGGGTGTTAGTGACCAATTTTAGTGCCAACAACGTAAAATATCGTTACGATAACTAAAAATAATAGTATACGGATTTGACTATTTGTATTTATATAAATCACGCATACCATAAACAACACTTCCTTTTAGAATTCACTTACTATACAACAGTGTCATGGTATATTCCTTCCTTGCTTTCTCAAAAAAATCTATGACAAAAATAGATCTTTAAATCAATATCTTCATCCCTTAGTACATTTTAAATCACATTTTAAAACCATTTAACTCGATCAAAAAATATTACTTTCAAAACATTCCTTTGAAAGAATATTTTAACTTTTAAAACGTGAATGTATTTCCTTTATAAAATCCATATTCAAATCCCAACATAAATTATTTCCATATTTATAAAACTATATTTTATAATATCCTTTCTAGTTTATAAAACTTCTTGTTATATAATCACTTTATTTATAAAATTCCATTTATAACTCTATTCTTTATAAACCTCATTCATTTATAAAACTACATTTTTATAAATTATCTACTTCATTTACAAAATATCACTTTTAAATCATTTAACTTTATAAAAGCTCTTTTATAAATCTAACCTTCCCTTTTGCAATATTTTAACTGAAAATCTATTCTTCTACAAAACACTGTTTATAATTCCATTTCTAAAATATCATTTGTAATTTCATTTCTAATACTTATAAAATAACATTCATAAATCTATTACTTTATTTATAAAATATTACTATTATAAATCTTTTATATAAAACATTTCAGAAATGTTTGTTTCAAACTGTTTCTATCTTCTTTAAAACTACGTTTTCTTTATAATAAAAGATGGACTTACTTATTAAGTTTTCAAAACCTTTATAATACAGTTCAAAAATCATTATTTAACTTATTTCACAAACTATCGGTTTATAATACCAAAATTTGACTTTTTATTTTATTTAAAATATGCACCTTCTTTTAATATTTGAAGAAAAATTATTAAAAACAAATGTTATTTGATAATTAGTCTGAAATCCTTTTAAATCAAAATCTTTTTCGAAACGCCAAAAATAAGGCATGGTGCTCATATAACACTATATAAGCAAAGTCATGTTCATGTTATCAACTATGACATCCAAAAAATCATGCATTACAATATATATTAAAAGTAAAATCGCTAGTGGTGAGGAATCCTATTGCATCACTCAAACCTATCCCCCTGCATCACATACAATATATAATCGGATAAAAAGGGTCGTTCGCAACTAGGCAGGTACATATAAAGGTCATCCGCTCGTGGGTGGAACAAATCCAAACAAACTGAAAAAACAGAAAAACATTCAAACAAGAAACAACCAAGCACCAATAAGAATATCCACAATTATATAAAAAAATAAGTGGGCTAAAGAGGCTATTTAACTCATCGAAATTCAGGTTATCACCAAAGCATTCTAGTTTACACTAAATCAAACAAGCTTTCAATTATAGGCTTAAACTCTGCAAGATCTAAATTACACCAATCCAATTCTTATAGTATTCATCGATACAAACCTAATGTGACTACCACGTTCTATTTGGACCTCATATGAAGAAGATACAAATTTATGAACATTTGAGATAATTAAATATTAATTAACTTTAATTAATTTAGTTTTAAACCCTTACCTTCTTTTATAACCTACGTCATGCTTTTCAAAATCCATGATCGCGACTTTATCCATCATCACCGCCGCATCAGGTGATTCCACGCCGCCGTGAGGTCACTAGTGATAGCCTAGACATCAATGACTCAATCGATCCTAGCACCGCCCTCCAATTTGTCCCTCTTCGCCATGAAAACCCATAATTGATGAATGTCGTTCATCTTTTCCTAACCGCTTCCACGGTTAACCATTCGCCACTAAAGTCCACCAGACCATAGCCCAATACATCCTCCATAAATTTGCTTTGGGTTTCGTCGCCTAAAGATCAATGACGACATCCCAAAAGCCAATCAAAGCCGTGACGTTCAACTCAACTTCGGCACCGCCATGCTTGACCACTTAATGATCGACCACCGTAAATGAACTTCCCTTGTCCACACGCACACTACTCTAATTGGACTCGAGACCTACAAAAACTTCGATCATTGTGCAATGTAACAGCAGAGATTTTCGTCCCTTGAAAATTGACACTAATATGTCCACTGTATTGCATGTCGAGAAATCGAATGCCGAAAAACCCTATTGTTAGAGAAAAAGGAGGAAGAAGATAAGAAGAAATCTGAACAACACAAAATCTCACAGCGGAAGAAATAATGTATAATATACAATAAATCTTTACACAAGAACAAACTGTAGTATGTGCTTATACAAAACATCAATGAGAGTATACCAACCTATTTCAGCATAGATAGTTATAAAACTATCCTTACAATTGATGATAAATACAATAATGAACACAGTTGTAACATCCCTGAAATTTTAGTTAAAATAATTTGATAATTAACTTTATTTTTTAAATTAAGTTGTGAATTTAATTATAAATTAATTAGAAAATTTATTAGAATAATATTTTTTTCTAATTTTAATATATGATATATTGGAGAGTTATATTTTCAAATTAATATAGTAAGAGTTGTTTAAAACTAAATTTCATATTATTTAATATACATATCTTTTGAAAATCAATAAGGATTAAATTAAGAAGTTTACATACCTTCTTTTAAATTTGTTTGAACTAAATTGTAAATATAATATGATGTTAAACAAGGTTAAATAAAAGATTTATAATGCTTAAAGTTAAATATCTTTGAATTGTTTTATCAATTGGATTGTAAGTAATTAAAAGATTATTACTTAATTTAAGAAGGATTAATTTATGAAATTGATTAAAGGATGATTACTGGAAGTATAATCACTTTATGAAATTAATTAAAGGTAAATTTATTTGAGTGATTAATTAGAGGTTTATTTATCAATGTATAACTTATTTTAAATAAAATTTCTTTTGAAAGATTATGTAAGTATAATTTATATGTATATATATATACAATATCTAAGTTTAAAAAAAAGTTTTAAAATTCTTTCTTTTAAAAATTTCTATGAACTAAGTTGTAAATGTGTAAACTAAAGGGCCAAAACGAAGTTTATAAAAATAAATTCAAGAAGGATATAAATCATAAATGCACAAAGATATAAATATGTAAAACATAAAGTATACAAGGATTTAAACAAAGCTGTAAATTAATTTTTAAAACAAGGTTAAAAACATAAAATAACTATATGTTAACAAGTGTTGAAAGACAAATATAAGAAACTAACAAATGTAAACAAAATGATACAAGTAGCAGGCAAAGGGTTTTTCTTTTTATCTAAAATTTACAAATTCAAAGAAAAGAAAGCCTGGGCTGAAAATCAAAACCTAGGAAACAAATCAAAGCCTGTTTTTCAAGTATAATCTGGAAAATATGCAAGCAAAGAAAAGTTCAATTCATCTCAAACATTAACCAAATCAAAATCTGGAATCAAGTTAGGCAGAGATTCAACTCAACAAAATACAAATCAGGATCAAGCAAGTTGTTGATCAAGCAATTCCAGATTTTCAAATAGCAAAGCAGATCAAGGAAAACATGCTATCTAGGATCAAACTTAAATCAAATACAAGTTCAACTCAAATATAAAGCAAGAATTCAAAACTGAAGTATTTAAAAGAATCAAATAAATTCAAGCTTTAGCATAAACCATCATTTCCAGATCAAAAACAGAGAAATTCCAGATTTCAGATCAAAACATATTCTCTGTTCTCCATTGATCAGGTGAGCAAACCTTCTACTTTGAATCTGTTACTGTTGTTTGGGAGTAAACTAATCCCTTTTACCCTCTTATACTTGGTGTGATGCTCTGATAATGTTTGTGATGATTGAAAACATGCCTGTACATTTGAAGTAAGATATGCATGTTGGTTCCAGGCAAATGTGCTTCTGATTTTTTTCATCACAGGGTTGATAAACCTGTTTAGAAATGTATATCATCCCAATATAATCCAAATTAGGCTCTGATCTCTAATAAAAAATGTTTAGAACATTGTAAATTAAATTTTAAAAATAATTTTCAAGCAAAAATATCAGTAATATTCTGGAAAAGTAAAAAAATACAGTAAAAACTTATAAATATGTTAAAAACCAATTGATACAGTTCTTTAATTTAATTACATAACTTGAATTAGCTTGGGAAGTTATGATTTTTGAAATCAAAATCACGATTTTAAGTGAAGTATTGAATGTGAATTTTAAGTTTGACTGAAATTTGATTTTTTGTCGATTTCTGGTGATCGGCTAACTTTTGAAAATCGAATTTTGGCATGGAGATACTAGGGTGATCATAGATTGTTGGAAAAATACTAGAAGATTTTTTAATTCATTATAGTTTGAGATTTAAATCAAACTAGGGTTTTAAGCCGGGTTTTAGTTGGCATCAGGAATTTGGGTACTGCGTCATCAGTAATGTATCGGGTTTCATCGCGACTAGGGGAAAATAGAGTGTCGAGGGTGGTGTAGCTCCGAGGGTGGCGTAGCTCCATGCGAGGCGGCGAAGTTTCAGATGATCTACGGCGGTGGTGCGAGATCAATTTAGGTGATGGTGTGTTTTTGGGTTGGGTTTCCAGGTTGATCCCATCAGCTCGATTACAATCCTTGCTTAAATTCGTCGATCTCGAGGGTTGGTTGAGGTGAGGGGATCGTCATTAGTACGTTGAAGGTGGCACGGTTGGTCGGAGATGGACGGAATGGTGTGCACCTTGCACATGCACGTTTTCTCCCATTTGGTATTCTTTGAGTTGTTAGGGGGAGACGAGGAAGGATAACGGAGTTGAACTCGAAAAAATATAACGTCGAACTCGAAGCATGTATCATGCGTGAAGGGATCGAGCTCGAGTTATAACTCGAGTAATATGTTAGCGCGTCATTGTAGAAGTACTTAGAAAAATTTCTAGTTGGAAAACGTGGTTCTCGGGTTGAATTTGTGGAAAACCCGAAGTAATGGAGCTTTGAGCTCGGGTTCGACTCGAAGCAGCCAGTGATTTTCTCGAGTCAGCATGCAAAACAATTTGGAATTTTAAGGAAATTTAAGTTTTGAAAATAAAATTTGTTAAACTGAAATTCTTTTCAATATTTAAACGCTTCCTAAGTTTTAAAATAGTTAAGGTGGGTTTTTTCAAATAATTGTTTTAATTAACCTAAATCTAAATGGTTTAAATAAATTGATTTTTATTCGAAGGGTATCTTATTAATAATGTATAAAGAAATAATTATTAAAAAGGATGTTTTAAAATGGTTAAATTAATTTTCAAAGTTGCGTTAACATATTGGTTAAGGGGAAATAATTATTATTTGAAGTGAATTACTTAATGTAAGTAATTAAAGTAAATTAACTAATAATTCGAGTTAATAAATCAAGTAATTAATGAATGATTAAATAAAAATAATAATTACTTAGTCAAAGTAATTAAGGGAAGATAATTAAAGACTGATTTATCAATATTAAGAGTTAATTACTTTAAAGAATAATTAAGAAATGTGGTTAATTAATTAAAGTAATTAAATCAAAAATAATTAATTAAGGTTAATTAACTTAAAGCGATTAAGAAATCACTATTAATTAAGGAATAATTAATTATTGTAATTAATTAAGGAATAATAAATCTATTAATTAATCAATTAAGGATAATTAATTATAATTAAGATTTAGTTAATAAATAATTAAAGGTTTATTAATTAAAGTAATTAATTAAGGAATAAGCAATTAAGGTTTAATTAATTACAATTAAGGGTTAATTAATTGAGATAACTAGTTAAAGAAATGATTAATTAATGAAAGTGATTAAGACTTAAACTTAATCAATTGTAGTTAATGATAATTAATCATTGATTAAAGATTAATAATGAAAGTAATTATGTGGGTAATAAATTTTAAAACCACACGTTTTATTCACCTTAATCAAAGATGTTGATTTTTATTAAGTGTTGTATGATGGATTGATATATTTGATATGTAATTGTAATGCTATGAGATATGAATTGCTTTGTGCTGAATTGTAATATTTGTGATTGTTTCTGTGTAGATATGAAAAACCCTTGGCCCGTAAAACGGCATTTGAAGTTCGATGCGACAGGGAATCGTTTTCCAGTTGGTTATCCGAAACCCACATCGAATCGTAACGATAAATCTTTGTTATTAATTAATTTACTTTATCTATGAATCTGTGAATGAAGACAAGCGTTATAGTTTATACCGCTTATCGATATTTATGCGCTTTAATCTGTGATGCGATGATTGTTGCTGCACTATTGGGTAAAACCCCTAGACTACACTATACACACACAAATATGGATTGCATGTGGAAATCGGTTAAGTCACAAATTTTTGTTTAAAATAGTTTTGAACTTGAATTTTAAATTCAAATGGGTTTGGAAATAGATTGGGTTTAAAGTGAAAAACTTTTGAAAGGGGTGTTTTTAAAATATGAAAGTTATTGTGAATAACTTAATAAAGATTTGAAATTTAAATCATTTGATTTAAATTTGAATTCAATATCAGAAATTGAATTCTATATCTGGTATTTATGATGTAAAAAGGGTATACAAGCTATAAATATGTTTATATGGTTTTTAAAACATTTTAAAAGTATGATTTTGAGAATTTGAATTTAATCCAAGTTTAGATTTGAAAATAATTAAATTGTGCAAATATAATATGGTTTTTCGAAAACGAAAACGAGTGGTTTCAAATAATAATAGCTTTTATATAAGGAAAGAATTACGAATTATGATGAAAAGATTTCAAGTTTGAAATGGAATGGCTTTGAAAGCTATAATTGAATCTTTGAAAGATAGTTGAACCCCATTTTAAAATTGAATAGGATTTCAAATAGTGTATCTTTTATATATAAAAGATTGAAACGGGAATTGTTTTGAAAACTATGAAATGAGTCTTTGATTTAAAGACCAGATGAGTTAATCCAATTTGAAATGGAATTTTTTTGAAAAGCTAAGAATGAATCTTTGTTTAAAAGATTGGTGAACCTTGTTTTAAATCGAAAGGGGTCTTAAAAGTGACTCTTTTGTTTAAAAGAATTAAATGTGGAAATTGTTTAAACCATTGAAGTGTTTTAAAATGAATCTTTTTGTTTAAAGATTTGAAATGGTAATTTGTTCAGACCATTTGAAGAAAGTTTTGGATTTTAAAAGTTGTGACTTAACTGAAATCCCATATCCATATGTTTTTAAATATTGCGCTCATTATTCGGTTTAGCCGGGAGAGGACCTTGTGTCATATAACCCATTCCGAATAATGATACGGTGTTATGGATAGCATTTGAAGACCGATGGTGATGACCAGGTATTTGAGAGAACGATGGGATGACCTATCGATTGTCTCTGCACCGAGTAGCTACGGTATAGAGATTCCCTAAGTGATGGGAAGTCCGATCGGGATTGTGGATTCTTGGATTTGCAAGGGCTTCTTGGGAAGTGCCTTCGGTTCTGTTCGAACCCGGAACAGACTTGTATGGATGTGCGTCTAACATTACACTTTGAGATGTAAAACCAGTTTCTATCAAATACATTTTTGTTTGGTGGCGGAGATTTATTCCCTTAGCTTAACACCCTTCTCTGAGACGTACGAGCTCAGAGGTTATGTAGTTGATGGTTACTAGTGATACATTCCCAATTTGGTAATGTGGCATATGAAGTGTTGCTGATCATCTGTTGATCAAAGCATGGCTTTGCAAAAAGCGTAGCTTTGTGGATGAGACTTCGTCGAACTTCACAACCCGGAATGGTCGAAACAGGAAGAATGCAGCAAGGTTATTTGAGGGTTGCGCCCCCTGAGGGTATGTTCATTTCCTTCTGGATAGAGGTGATATCGTGGTATGGAGCCTAGATATTTAACATATGTGGTTACTGCAAATACATTACTTTGTGGTTGTTGGTATCTAGCGCTCGAATAAAGGTCGGTTACGACTGGGGGATGGAATACTCGTGTCAGTAGTTACCTAGTTACAGAGGTAACCCGGCCTTGTGTTGGCAGAGATTCGGTTAGGTTCTCGGGGCGTCCCTCCAGAGGCGTACTCATGTGGCCCAGGAAGTTCCCTAGCCTGACCATTTGTTGGAAATCCAGTCACCAATACGCGCCTTGTACAGTTTAGTTGTAGAACCTGCCATCTAACATGGTAGCTATAGTAGGCATACTATAATGGTACGTATGCTAGCTAAGATTAATATTATACTTTCGAAATGTTTTCCACTATGCAGTAATAATAATATCAAAAAGGATTTTGCATAGTACGCATGTTTGACTATCATAAGGATAAATCTCCCCTAAGTGTGCGATTGCTCATACCAGTCCCATGACTGACCTGGAGTTTATTGTTCCCTTCTTAAACTCTGGTTGCCTACTATTTTCCATACGGGCAGTCTAGAGTTGGTTTTTTTAGATAGTAGATATAGACATCGATTTGTTATCTCTCAGCTTTCTCTTTGGTATTTTTGGATATCTTGGATATTGGGGTCTTTGGATTCATGGATGACTGACCTTGCTCATCTTTGTGCACGTAATGGTGGTTCGAGCTAGTGGTTTAGAGTTTTGGCTTTGAGCATTGGATTGGAGTCGCAGTTTGATATTGGAGTTATCTCTTTTGCTATTCATTTTCCGCTGTTGTTTATTGATTCTATTATTCTTGTATCATTTTGATATCATTGTTGTATATCATTGGATAATGTATTCCTTGGAGTTGCATATGATATTCATTTCTTTTTCTTCCGCTGTGTTGTTATACTTAATGTGTTATAAGCTCCGGCGAACCAGATTCGACGTTTGGATCTGCGGCATTGGAATACAAGTGTCGTATTCGATGCCGATTTTCGAAGGTCGAGTCAGGGTCGTTACAACAGTGGAAAAATAACCATATATATGAATATGTCTCTGGGCCTCCAGCTCATCTCCTGATGTTCCAAAGCATCCAACTAAAATATGTAAATATGATCAGTCTGACCCGAGCATTATAGTAAATAACACCCGAGTAAGTCTGGAAAAACCAACGTGAGAAAACACACCCAACTGGATTTTAAATTATAAAAATATTTGAAATTAAAGGTTTCTTATAATTCCACACCAGCAAAAACTCATGTGGGTTTTTACCTTACGATAATCAAGCCATTTTCTATAGAAAGTCCATCGATATTATAATAATTTCTAAGGATGAAAATAATAAAAGTCAAGTATCTGTAATGTTTTCAAGCCGTGATGCTTTCGAGTGTACATCACAACAATACTAGGTATATGATACCAAACTAATAAGGCATGTTTGTTAATTATGTCGGATACCACCTAGATGTCCTTAGCACTTCGAGAAACGGTGCTCCTGCACAAGGATCACAGATATCCTTCTGAAGCACCATACATCCTTGGTTATTTACCATAGGAAAAACATAGCTGATCTCGCTAAGACCGAATGCATCGCCTCACGCATGCCGAATAACTATAAGTAATATCTAGATGGAGCCGGCTACACCTTATGGGTTTGCCAACCCTACTGGTCATGCCTCCTATCTTTGGTATTAGTCATTACCACCGATGAGGCAATGTCCGACATTCCAGCTCATGCACTGCCACCAAAATAGATCCTGGAATCCCACATGGATTCTTATATCCCAATGGCTCTTAGAACTACACATGAATTTCAATATCTCAATATATCACGAAATTCCTCTATAGAACCGTACATGTTTTCGAAATGGTTGCGGTCTTCGAGTTATCTCTTATGAGTACACTCTTCTGTTTCACTAGCACCCCGAAAATCAATTGTCGATTTTTCAGAATGCTTCATACCGGTTCTTTAGGAAATAATCAAACAATACATAAGAGCGGGGATCACCCCCTAACTGTTTAAATGGATGGATCTGCTTATCAATTGTTCTAGAAGAATAGAACAAGTTTACATGTACAATATAGCATCATTGAGGGAAACTGTGCCATATAATTCCTGTGTTTCTCTTAGATATTTTCAAAGTTAAAATCCTTCGGTCTTAAGTAGGGAATATTTCTCTACCACAAAATTTAAGAAGAACTACATATTTAGTTCAAGATTTGATAGTCGGTTATTTAACTATCAACAAACTCACATCTAAATCGAGATTTATTCCATGAGGGAAAACCAACATTGGTTAAGCACATAAGCAACCACTAGCCTCCTTTAATAAACCTTTCATTCACTAAAATTTCTTTATAAATTATTTGTATAAAAATACTTTTTCAAAGTATATCCGCAAATCCCTATTTTTCAGTACTTCGAAAATATTCAGGTACTTGTCTCAACGTATAAGTATATTCACACACATTACACCTCGCAACGTAGAAAACGTACTCATATACTTATCTTTGTGGTATAAGTATATTTACAAAATTGAGCAAGATTTTCTCTTTTATTCAATTCTAAAATCATTTATAAATTCCTTAGAATTCTCCAAAACCGTAGTGACTCAAAATTTTAGTCAAATTTTAAAGAAATTTTTATTTAAATAGTATTTTAAGACTAAGAAAAAATGAATTCAGATAACAATTTTTGGACGTTGAGTAATATTTTTTTCCAAATTCAATAAAAAGTAAAATTATTTGAAATTTCAATTTTTGGTCAAATTTAGTCAAAATTTGAATTCGAGTAGAAAATTTAAAATTTCAAAATTTATTCTTTTTTCAAATTTTAGACTGAATTTTGAGATGGTCTCCACTTTTTGTTTCGTTAAAATCAAACTTCTCTGTTTTTAATCTTCAATTTACAATGTAAAAATGCACGAATACGGACATCGTATTTGTGTGTATTTCTACCTGTATTTTTTGTATATTGGATCTTGGGTTGTTGGGCTTGTGTGTTGTTAGGTTGGAATCCTAAGAGAAACCAAAAGGTCACGTTTCCTTTCGCCGATAGATATTTCTATGTGGAAAGAGTACGTAGTTTTCTTTTCAAGCTTCACATTCCTTATCCTCGTCTCATTTTCTCTCTAGAAAATTACAATGACCATTCCTCCATCTTCTTCCTTCTTCCAATACGTAAACCCTAGCCTTTCTCTCTCCTCTCTTCACTCTCCTTCCCCTTGCCACCGCCATTCCCCTTGCCATCACCCACGGCCAGCACCCGAAGGTCGTGCGCTACCCCTACCCTAGCTAAACCACAAACATCCTCCTCCATACTAGCTGTGCTACCCACACACCCAGACCGTATCCACCTATGCACACACCCGAGCCACCCCTACCTAAGGCCGTACTCCTACCGAAGGCCGAACCCAATTGCTCTTCCTCTTCTCTTTTATAAAAAATAAAGAATTTTTGTTTCAAAATTTCGAAGCCCGATTTTAGGCTTTTGGATTTACTAGCTTGAGATTATGTTCTATTCGTGCTTCTTCGTTTCCATTTTTTGTAGTCGTCAGCTTCGCTTAACATCGAAAGGTGATAAATTACTCACGACTTACATACTTGTTATAAGTGAATTAGTATCACTTGAATTGTCATTAGGATGTTAGATTGTGCTAGTTAACGCTATATATTTTGTTATGATAAAGTGATGATTCGATATGCTATGTATTACACGTGGAAAATAGATTTTGTTCTGTGATGGGATATGTGAGTAATGTTATGTTTACTATATTTGTTGCCATTGCACTACAAGTTCCCTTAGGTTACTGTTAGGAAAACTACTATGGGCTGAAATGATACATACCCAAACGATTGTATAGATTAAGGAAAAAAATTTAAAAAAATTGATTTTTACTTGGGGTTGCGGGTTGAAATGATATATATCCGGAAATATAAATTATTGCGGGTTGTAGTGGTATATATGCGTATCACTTGACAATGAGGTAGAAAACTATATACAAACATCGTTGGTCTATATGAAATGTTTTGATAAATAAAAATTTGATTTTTAAAGAATAAAGTTTTTAATTTACATTTAATTTTCTCAAATAAAAGTTTTTTAAAAATTTTAAGATTTGACTATGTATATAAAGTTTAAATATATATATGGATTTTTGAATTTGAATTTTAATAATTTAACTTATATATTTTATTTAGTTTTTAAAAAATAATTATTATATAACTTGATTTATTAATAAAATAATTAGTTTTAATTAAAATTAATACAAAAGTTTAATTTAATATATTTTTACTTAATATAACATAAATACTTACTTTAACAAACAATTTAACTTTAAAATTTAATTTTTTGATATATGCTTTAAAATATATTTAGAATTTTTTTAAATTTAAATCTAACTATATAAAGATTTATTTTCTAACTTTAATAAATATATTCTAACAAAGATAAGTTTAAGATTTTATTATGTTTTATTATTATGTAATTTCAAGGAATAATTATGTCATTTAATAAATTGGCTCGAGAAATAAACTTAATAATTGGATTTTGTTGATATCAATAAATTTAATTGTTTATGCTAAGTGATCTCAAACGATAAATAGATTTGAAGTTAATATTTGGAATTTTATGTAACTTAAATTATTAAAATATGTTTTTAAAAAATGACCATGGTGCGAAAAATATAACGATTGGCTTGTTAAAGAGATCGGGGCCGAATATTGGTTTACTCTCTATCTGTACAGAAACCACTTTAACAATCGCATACGTGGTGGAGAACCTAGAATGAAATAGGATGGATAGGCGAACGCTGCTGGAATGAAGTAAGAGAACGATGATGGATAGTCTTGACCTTCGGGTTATAATTAAAATGACTGAAATAGAAGCCATAACCAGGCAAGTGAGGTCGCTTCTCTGATTGGGCATACTTCTTCGATAGCATATCTCTTACTTTTGTGATGGATTGGTGGCCACCTTTAACTATGGGAGCGTTGTTCGAGGTGGGTGGTAGCTATGGCTATGCATTACCACCAGCCTGGTTCCATAATCCGGCATTATCCTACCGGGGGTATAGCATGTGTGCCTTGTCATATTATCCCTAAAAACGCCCACTACGACTCTATTTTGTGTTGTAACTACGGAGTGCTCCCTGTTAGCCCACAAGCTTACGGTGGAGTTTACAGTACTGTATAGACTACAATTCTTATATAAAAATTGTTAAGGGGGAAATAGGTATTTCCTTAACGCTATTTTCAATATTTATTTTACTGATAGACACTGCATATAATAGTGTATCTTACTATATATAGATACTTTAAAGGATCCTTAAAGGATGGGCGATCCCAAGCATCCTTTGAGTTACTGATGCATTTTATTGAACATTTCACTTGAGTTGATTTACTTATATAAGTATGTTAGTCATGACTCGAGTGTTTCTTTTACTTTATGCTCGGGTCAGTTTGAGGATCACAATTGGATTCATCTTTTGGAGCTAGAGATCTGCTAGAGATTTAGTTATTTATCTACCATTTCTTATTTTAGTTATTTCCCTTTTAGTCATTTTCTTATGTGTTAGCGGACTTATATATTTTGATTTCCAGTTGTATTTGCTTTCAGACTTTGATATTATGTATTTTCTTTGAGACTATGTATTTAGTAGCTCCATGAACTACTATGTTTTATTTATTCCATTGCGAGATATTCAGCTATTTTGTATCTGTGATTCTGGGATTGATTTTATTTACCCCAATTTAATTAACAATCTATTGTTTTGAATGAATCAAGTCTGACATATGTCGTTTTATTGTCGATTAAAATGGTTCGAAATAGTAGGTTTTTACAGTTGGTATCGGGGCTTTGGTTTTAGGTAAACCTTAGCCTACGGGGTAAAAACTCATTAGAGATAGGGTAGCGATACCCTAAAATGAGTAGAATCAGTCCCAAAATCATTGTTGAGAGAACGTATCTTGGAAAGTATAAAATGGTTTTAAAGGACTTTTGGATATAAAAAATTGTTTTCGAATTTAAACCTTTTCCTTGAATTTCCTTCCTTTCGAATCCATCTTATTAATTAGAATTCTTTGATTAGGATTTTCTTTAAGTCTGAATCATTACCCTTGTTCTAAAAATCCATTCTTGAATTTCCAAGATGAATCATAAGAATGCCAGAGGTAGGGGTCAAGGAATTTCCCCAGCACCTAAAGCCGTTGCACTTGTCAGCTTCACCACTCTCTTTAGGAGTTCGCTCAATTTGGTGGTACCAAGCTTACTGGAGCAGAGAGTATCATTGAGGCTCAGCAACGACTAAGGAGTTTGGAGATGATTTTCATAGATTTTGAGATCACCAACGCTCAGAAGCGTCAGTTAGCCGCTTGGCAGTTGCAGAAGGCTGCCTAGGATTGGTGGGAGTCCGTTACAGCCCAAACTATTGAGGCAAATAACACTTAGGAGCAGTTTGGGTATAAATCTTGAGCTGAATTCAAGTTTGGTTGAGCTATCTCTATGGAATCTACCTTAAGTCTTGAATACCATATTTCAGGGATGCTTTTTTAGCTAAGTGGACGACCGAAGCCAAGAAGACTCAGTTATACCAGGAACTTATGAACCTTAAGCAGGGGAATATGACATTTTCCGAGTATGAGAGGAAGTTCAACAAACTGTCCAAGTTTGGTCCTAGCTTGATTGATACCCTGCTTAAGAAGAATAAGAAGTTTATAGCTAGAGCTCACCCGAAGTATTATGATCGTTGATTGCTCATGTGCACAGCCCTTTTAATGTATTGATGGATATAGCTATTAGATATGAGGACCCCACTTATAAGGAAGCAACTTTTGTCTGTGCACTTACATCTCAGCCTTCTTCCAACGACTCCAAGAAGAGAAAGTCCAACTTCCATCAATAGAAGAACTATCGGAAAAAGACTTAGGGTTTAGGATCTTCATCTCAAAGGCAACCTATTGATCTATCTTCTATTACTTGCTTCAAGTGCGATTAAAAGGGACACTATGCCAATAACTGTCCCAATTCTGTCGGAGCTTCTGTACCACTAGTTCAGATGACTAGGCATGATTTGTGCCATATATGTTTGCAGCCTAGCCACTTTAGGGACTGTCCCACTCAGTAGAAGGGAAAGGCATCTAGAATCTTCACAGTTACTTCTTTCACTCCTACCGGTGATGATACTCACGGTATGCTTCAAGGTACTTTTACTTTGCATTTTCTTCCTATTCGTGTTTTATTTGAGACCCGTGCATCTCATAATTTCATCTCTATGGACCATTGTAACAAATTTGAACACAATCATTCACCTAAATATGCAACTGAATCCTTACGTGTGTCCAATCCTATTGGTGGTCCCGCGAACTTTAGTAAAACTTGGAAAGGTGTGACACTCCTTTACAAGAGGCATTGTTTTATTGGCAATCTCTATGTTCTTGGTTTTGGTGCTTTTGACATTTCGCTTGGAGGCGATTGGTTGAAGAAATATTAAGCTTTTATCTCTTGCAAAGCCCGAACTATTTCTTTAGTTGATGAAAAGGGTAATCCATTGGTGATTAAATGTCATATGCCTCAAGATTATGCTGGCAGTATTATCTTTGTCTTGACTCTCATCTTAGTTATCTTGAGTCTAGTCCAGTTGTCCAACTCTTTCCCGATGTATTTGGCGAAGTCACTTCTTTACCTCCTCAATGGAAAATCGAATTTTACATTGATCTTATTCTTGGAGCCTGGACTTTATTTTTTCCTCCCCGTAGGATGGCACCTAAGGAGAAAGTCGAATTGATGAAGCAGATTGAAGATTTGTTTTCTAAGGGTTTGATTATGCATAGTCATTCTGAGTGGGGAGTAGAAGTGGTGTTTGTCACTACATCAGATGGTTCTTTGAGGATGTGTATTGATTATAGGGAGCTGAATAAGCTCACTCTTACGAATAGATATCCTATGCCTCGTATCATTGATATGTTTGATCAGCCCCATAGAGCTAAAGTGTTCTCGCATCTTGATCTTTCCACCGATTTCCACCAGCTTAGAGTGGCTGAAGAAAGCATTCCCAAAATCACTTTCCGATCTAAGAATGTTTTCTATGAATGGTTAGTTATGCCCTTTGGCTTAACTAATGCTCCAGCTTTCTTCTTCGACCTTATGAATCGTGTGTTTCAATATTTTCTTAACAAGTTTGTTCTAGTTTTCGTTGATGATATTCTTGTCTTTTCCAAGTCAGAGAAGGAGCATGAATCACATTTGGGTTTTGTTCTTGAAACCGTACAGATCCAGCAATTGAAAGCTAAATTCTTGAAGTGTCATTTTTGGAAAAATGATTCTGATTTCTTAGACATATTATTTCTGAAAGTGGAGTTTCGGTTGATCCAGTTAAGATAGCTATGACCAATGTAAGTCTATCCTCTTTCTTCTTTTGTAACTTAATTATCTTATCTTTCTTTGTAACTCAAATTCCCTATTCCATCTCAGAATTGGTAAAAACCTAAAACTCCTTCAGATATTTGTAGCTTCTTAGGCCTTATTGGTTATCATCAGAGGTTTAAGGTGAATTTTGCTCGAATTGTTGCACCTCTCACCGAAAGTCGCTATGCTCTGATACCAAATAAAAGTGTGCTATGGATAGTGTAAGATGGATATATATCATACAGAGTGTAGTGATGATGGCTATATAGTAAATAGTGTGGAATATAAAAGTAGTATAATAAAGATGGCACCATAGATTTTTATACAAGTTCAGAGCTTCGTCTTACGTCCAGTCCCAACATCCTTATGGAATTTCACTAAAATAACAACCCTCACTTAACCCATAGAAACAGGTCTAGTCAACCCTTGAGCATCCGAATGGGGACCTGAGTAGCAGAATAGGATTTTGCCTCAGCAGTCGAAGAGGACTTCACACACCTAAGCAGCAAAACGGGACTTCTTCAACCAATACAAAAGATTGTTTGACTTTTTGTGTTCTGATAACACGGATAAGTTTTTTTATTGTACATCCTTCCAATGATCTTTTCCTCGAGTATAAATATATATATATTTGAAGTTTATGAAGAACAGAAAGGTATAATATTGCTTAGAATATGTTAATGCAGAATATTTGAGAGTATAGTTGTAAATATGTTCAAAAGAGTTAGATAGGAAAGATAAGAAAATTCAATCAATTGGATTCAAGTTAGAGCGTGTATTTATATATGTTAAAAAGAAATGACTATGGACGAAGAGTTCCGGTTGAAGTGTTGTGTCCAAATCTTTTTGTAGAGATTCGTAACTCTTCATAAATAGTCGTGTCTTTTTAGAAAATATAGCTGCCGTAGAAATTCAGTCAACTGAACGTCTGGGTCGGTCGACTGGATATTCAAACAAATTTTTTAATATATATTTGTTTATTTGTGCACCTGTGCATGTTCCACAGAAATTATCAGGTCATTCGATTAACCTACTAGGTCGTCGACTGACCTAGTAATTTCTATGCAATTTGCACAGTTTTCATAGGTTTATATATATTATATACAATTTTTAACAAAAATTTGGCAAAATATTATATGCTCATATATGTATAAATCATTTGAAAATAAGAAGATTATATATATATATAAGCTAATATATACGTAAACGAGGAGAGATCTTAACAAAATTGACTTAAGACTCAAAACAAGATAATATAAAATTGATGCACCGATTTTGATGTCTTGTCTTCCTGTAGTATATATTCTATTCTCGTCATAATAATCATCGAATTTTTATATTGTAGTGACAGCTTCGTGTCATGAATCAAAACCAAGTCTTAACGTTCTCTCCTTTTTTGACTTATGACAACCTATAAATAAATATTGATTTTGACTGTGTATATAATATAAATACTTACACCCCCTGAATCTTTGATGATCTATATCCTGCATTCTTAGTGTTAGTGATAATATTTCTCCCCCTTTTGTCATCGACAAAAAGGAATAAAGAACATAAATATAAGTATGATGTATTGTTAGATATTATGAAGGAACCGAACAAACATACATTACAATATCACAAACAATAGTTTTGAAATAATACAAAAAGAGTGGCTATTTAGTACAAGCCATAAAGTTGTGAGAAAAAAGACTAATAATATAAGAAAAGTAACAATTTACTCCATTATATGCTTACCCCTATCACCTTGAGAACTTTGACCACCACTATCGCCTCCATTTCCACCATTATCGCTGCTACTTGCTTGATCATCGGAAGAGGAAGACCAAATGAAGACGGGTTGCTTACCAAATCACCTAGTGTAGCCGTGGAAGTGTCGGATGAACACGAGAAAGCTTTCCATAACTTTGTGAAAAATCCTTTGACTTTATCAAGATTTTTGTCAACCTTAGTGATATGGGATTGAAGAATTTGTTAGTTACGGCATAACATGGAAATAGACTTATGCGGTGGAAGGCCTAGATTAGGAATCATAATTTTGTCTTATTGACAAATAGTTGGTCTTTGACGAGTTGGACGGTGAGATGCTTCGCCTGGTTTTTGTGGTGGTTGATCTTGAGGTAATTGGCCTTGAGTCCATTCTTCAAAAATAATGATGGAAGGAGGTCAAGCAACCGGTGATTCCATTAATGCTAGAGTATGAGATTTTAACTAGCCAATGGTAGAAACTGGTGAGTCAGGTTCTGAAGTCTCACATTCTTTTAGTAAGCGCACATATACTCACCGTGGTATATAACATTCATTCGACCATTGTTGAAGCTTAAGAACACATCAAGAATTAAAAGAAGCCAATTAACTTTGATATTTCTGAAAATGGCATATAAGGCTTTGAAGTTGTGTTCATAAACAAGTTCATAACTTCCGGTTCTCGGAGTTACGTTTCCATTAATGCACCGTATATAATTCTACTTTTAGGCCTGAAGAACATAGAATTTAGTTGGCGCATATCATCTTCCAAAATAAATGACTTATACGGTCATGAACGACCATATCACAATTAACATTAACTTAATTCAATACCGTCATTTTCAAATTTTAAAATGGGAGCCGTTCAATCTAACGAGAAAAATACCGATTTTCCACAAACCAAACTACATACACAATCTTGGTTTTGAATTTTTCGGTGAGCTAAATTAATATTAGCATAGAATAGCTTGACCATAATTTGGTTTATTTTATGCTTGTTTTCATTAATATTGAACAAAGACTCCAAATTGCTTCGACGAGCCAATTCTTGTATATGTTAAGGAGAAAATCGGCAATTTTTACAAATGAACCTTCAAAAATACGAGAATCTTGCATTCTCCTCCATTTTCTAAATGCGGTATCATCGAAAAGCCATTGTTGGATTTGCACACTGGAAAGAGGTTGGGAAGTTGTCCTTTGAATTTGAGCTTTTGGAGGTAAAAATTAGCTTTTTGAAATCTAGGGTTTTAGAAGAGTTGAAAAATCTGAAATGAGAGTGAAGAGTAAAGGGGTAAATAAAGGTTAAAAGGTGAGAATGGGTGGGTAGGAGCGGCAAGTTGGCTTAGATCTACGAATTAGTCGACTGAATCAGTTGTTCTGTCGACCGAACCTTAAATTCAAAAGAACTTCTGGTTCAGTCAACTGAAGGCCTGATTCAGTTAACTGAATCTTGGTCATTTAAATTTAATCTTCTAGTTCAGTCAACTAATCCACTATGACAGTCGACTGAATCTGTTTTAAAAATATATTATCCCAGTATCAACTGACTGGTACAATGGTTCAGTTGACCGACCTGTGCAAATTTTCCCAATCATTCTGGTTTTGTGTAATGTTTTGTATTTTTGTACTTATGAAGCTGTAAATTTATTTATTTGAATATTAGAACCAGCTATGTGTTGAAAAAAAATATGGAGGAAAAGAAATGATTTATTCTATTAAAAAAATTGTACATGATTTGTCAAATTATTCGGAAAAAACATATAATAACAACTACTCTTATTTTAAAGGGCTAGGAGTTTTGTAGCCCGGTAGTGTTCGCATCGAACATTGGATGCTTCATTTCGATCCCATAAGTTTGGTGGGACGGTCGTGGTGGAGATAAAGTAGAAGTTCGACGAATAGACGAAATGGCATGTTCGTCTATTGGATGGGATGAAGAACCGCAAAATTTCATAGCAATGTGTTCTATTATACCTAAACGTCTCGAGTTGATTTTTGCTCATAATATATTTTGCGCTAAAGCATCAACGACTCCTATTGATAGTGATGAAAATCACTTATTTTTTTGTATAGTGGTTGGAGAGACGTCAAACATCGTCTTCTTTCCTATCTTTTTCTCCAAAGTGTATCCGGTATGATCATGAGAGGTAGAAGGTGGTGTAGAATGATGGACGGGCGTTTTTGGTGATTCGGAAGAGGTTAGAATTTCAATGGAGTGGGTTGATTGTGAAGAGGTTGACATAATGATAGTTAATTTGTATTTTTTTTGTTTATATGAATAACAGAGAATAAGTATACCTATTTATAGACTAATTTTGAGAATAAAAAGGAAGAAATGAATGGATTGTATGTATTTTAGCAACAACAAGGTTGTTAGTTAGGAATGGTAGTTTCTATTTTATTTGTTTTCTGTTATTGTGATTTATCTACGTAAATGTAATATGCAGAAAACATATATATATTTATAAAGGTAAGTGTTGTATACAATTTAGATTATAGTTGTCACCATATAATAAAATCCCCGATCTAGACTATAATGAAAATAATCAATAGCTCATGTGGTTAAGAAATCTGGGCTATTCACAACAGGTCATAAGTTCGAGTCTCAACATGGTTAGAAAAATGATTTTTGTCAAAAAAATTATTTTCAAGTTTTTAGTCCAAAATTTTGTATTTTATCATTTATATATCTTTAATTGACATTATACTGAGTTCTCGACGTAGTTTTGTAAAAGTGTTCTCTAAGAAAGGTTTAGTAAAAATATCAGCTAATTGATTTTCAAATGGAACGTAATCTAAATTTGTCACATCTTTTTCTATATTGTCACATAAAAAGTGATGTCTAATATCTATGTGTTTAGTTCTAGAGTGATTTACTGGACTTTTGGATAGATTTATTACAATGGAATTATCGCAGTAAATTATTGATTTTGATAAATTGACTCCAAAATCTTTCAGTGTTTGTTGCATATAGATTACTTGTGCACAAGCTAATGCTGTAGAAATATATTCTGCTTCACAAGTTGATAGTGAGACACAATTTTGTTTCTTGCTAAATCACGATGTTAATGATTTGCCAATGAAGTGAAATGTGATGCTTGTACTTTTTCAATCCGTTCAGGAACCTCCAAAATCAGCATCGCTATATGACACTAACTCGAATGAGCAATCTTTTGGATAGAAAAGTCAGAAATCTTTAGAATTACTATGATAACGTAGTATTTGTTTACGGCTCGTCAGTTTGATTCTTTTGCTCAACTTGAAATCTTGCACATAGACATACATTCATCATTATATCTGGTCGACTCGCTGTTAGGTATAGTAATGACCCTATCATACTACGATATAGTTTTTGGTCTATACTCTGGCCATTTTCATCTTTATCAAGATGTGTTGTTGTAACGACCCTAGATTTTAATTTAATTTAAATTGATAATTAAATGAATATTTGAATAAAATTGTAAGATAAATTGATTTAAATGGAAGCGAGTTTCCCCGATTCGACTAGAAAATATATAAAGTCATAGGGATTTGACAATTTGTATATATGTGAATATATATTTTAATTGGATTTGAAATAAAATCTTAAATAAATGGTTTTAAAAATAAATATAGAGATATATATGTATATACATTAGATATGAATTGTAAATGAATGGTTTAATAATAATTGATAATAATAAGCATTACAATTGATGGTTAATAATCATTTGAATTTATAAATTTAATATAAAACAATAAATATTAAAGTAAAATAAATAATTTAAGTTAAAATAAAAGAGGAATAAAAACAAGACAATGGAACAAAAGAAATGACAAAACAAAGTTTAAATATAAAGTGATAAAACAAAGCAAAAAGAAATATAAATTCAAAATATAAATACAAGTTAATGAACAAATCTGCAAGCCACTAATATCTCCAGCCGAAATCAAATTAGCATAGTCAAAGCAAACAAAACATATAGTCATGTACCCTTGTCAAATGAAGAAATAAAATATAGCCTGCATAAAGTTGTAAGTAATTAATGCAAGCATACCAGCCATGCCTATTATACTAAACAAAACAAAGAAAAGTGATAAAGGACTCATGCATTTAATACAAAACATCTCAGCCATGCTTATTGAATAAACAAAGACATCACTCTGTACACTCTCTCCTCTATATCAACTTCCTTCCTCACTTCTAGTTTGTTCATCAAGCCAAGTAAAACTGAAGTAAACAAAATAAAAAAAAAACTAAAACAAAACTTCAACAAAATACAACTGCATTTAAAACCAGAGATCAAGAGAGAGGGGTTTCAGCTTATTTTGTTTTACAAGCCTATTTCAAAACTACAAGCTTTGTTCATTCTCTTGAATCTGTGAGTAACTTTGCATTTTAAAAAATAAATGTTAACTATCAGTTGCATGTGGATAACTAGAAGTACGTATGCTTTAAATGCTTAGTTTGTGATGATTCCTCTGTGTGTATATGTAAATACATAAGGGCTGCTATGAATCTATTCAGCCTGTGTTTGTCTTAAACTAAGATTTTGATAAGAAGTCTTTACCATTTGATTTGATCTCAGTTAGGACTTGAGTTATAAACAAAAGTTGATTGTTTGATTATAAACTTAATTTTAAAAATCAATTTAAATTAAAATAACTTGCACATATCTCTGTAAACCAAAAAAACTGTGCAAGTGTACATATATAAGTGAAATTCAAACTTAGTAATTCATTTATTCAGTGATATAGATCAAATCAGCAAACTAAAATATGATTTTTAACGCCAAAAACAGGATTTTTAGAATCAAAATGAAGGTGTGGTTTGGGTTTGTTCGATTTTTCCATTTCGAGTCGCCGGGGTCGGTCTCGTTGATCAGAGGGGTCGGGGCTTGGGCTGGTGGTGGAGGAGCATACCACGGTGATGGGAAAAATAATGGAAAGTGGTCGCGAGGTCGGAGGTAGCGGCGGCATGGGATTTTATTTTGTAAACCTAGTTTTAACCACATAAGAAACTTGTGCACCGCTATCTCGTGAAAGCGCCGAGTGCAGTGGGATTTTTGGAGATGGTGGATGGGACGTAGGTGAAGCTGCGGCCGGAGTTTGGTGGCGAACGGTGGTAGGAGCGACGAGCAGTTGGCGTTGACAGGGATGGGGTCGTATGGGTTCGAATGTTCCAGATTTTGCTTTTCTCACAAATTTGCGTTCGAGTCGAACTGGAGTGGTTAGAATGGCCGTGGGCTGATCTGGGGATGGCCTTCGACTTGCTCGAAGCATGGGTCGTAGGTCATGCACGTGCACGGTGGCGCAGTTATTTCACAGGAGTCACGAGATGACTTGACTCGAGTGATACTCGAGAATTTTGGGATGGTTGCTTCGAGTTGATTCCAGTGCGCGCGTGAATGTTTATTGATTCGGCAGTTTTAATTTTTTTTTTAGTTAAGCTTGTATAAAAAAAAATAAAGAATGGAAGAAAGGATAAAGAGAGGAAGAAGGTAGGGGAGAACTCGGGGGAAACGAGGAAGAACCGCGCGCTTTTCTCGAGCAAACTATATATGTGTCTCGGGTCCAGTTGCTGATGAAGTTTCTTTAAAAACTTTAAGTATTGTGAATAATACTTAAATTATAAATATGGTTGAACTTTACTTTAAGTAGTGAAGTTAATAATTTCTATTTCATTAACGAATGAATTTTCTATAGTAAATCGATTTATAATTAATAATGGTTAATGTGAGAAATTTTCTTTAAAAAGGGAATTAAAGAAACTAAATAGTTAATGAAATCATTAGCTAAGATTATCTGAACAATTAATTAATGTGATAAAAAATTTAACCATAAATTAGATTAATAAATTTAATGATAATAAATTATGGAACTACTAAGTATAATTACTTAATGATAGAAATTATGGAATTGATTTATTCAGCATAATTAATTGAGTTAATTTGATTTATTCAAAAATCTAAATTTCTTAAGTTAATTAATTCAGAATAATCACTTGATAATTTTGAAAATATAATTACTTATAGAAGTAATTAATAGATAATTAATGAATGTAATCAATTAAATGATGATTTGAAATTTTAGTAAATTATTTGTTAATAAATTTGAAGGATTAATTAATAATGTGATTTATTAAGATTAACTTAATAATTTAAAGATTAATTGATTCATTAATTAAGAATAATAGTTAAAAATTAAGGGTTAACTAATAAATTGTGAAAGGGAATTTATTTCAGATAATTTGTAATTAAATTATGATAATTAACCCGGATTAATAATTGATACATCCGATTTAAATTAATTATTTGTTTAATAAATTCAATTGTGAATGTTTGAACTTGACTGAATGATAAATTGTCTGATATCCCTGATCTGTGATACTTCGTGATATATACTGATTTGTGTGTGATCTGTAATGTAGGTATTTATCTGTGATAAATGTAATTTTATCTGCTATATATATATCTGTGATCTGTGATCTGTAAATGAGGATGAGCATTATAGTTATATCGCTTATCAGCTATATTTTTGTTTCAATCTGTGATGATTGAAATGATGTTGCACTATTGTGTTAAACCCCTGGACTACACTTATACACACACAAAGATGGATTTCACGAGGAAATCAATTAAGTCACAGATTTTGAAATGATTTTTAAAAGTTGAATATTTGAATTCAAATGTTTTGGAAAAGGATTGGGTTTAAAGTGAAAAGCTTTTGAAATGGAATTTCATAGATGAAATTTATTTTGAATAACTCGATAAAATATGAAGTTGAATAATTTGATTTGAACTTAAATCCAGGATTTGAAATTGAATTATATGATTTAAAACTAGGGATTAAAAATGTTAGACCAATTATATATGGGTTAAACTATTTTAAAAGTATTGATTTGGGATGTGAATAGAATTCAAGGGCTTTAACTCGGGTAAATATAATTGGATTTTTCTGAAACGAAAACTGTTTGTTTTCAAATAATAAAAGCTTTCACATGAGAAATGAACGTTCAATTTGTGTTAAAAAGAATTTCAAGTTTGAAAATGAAGAAAATTTCCAAGTTATGAAAACGATTTAAAAGCTATAAGTTGAATCTTTGATTTAAAGATTCAATAAGTTAATCGAATTTTGAAAGCTATGAGTTAAATCTTTGATTTAAAGATTTAACGAGTTAATCCAATTGGAATGGAAATTGTTTTAAAGTCTATAAATTGATCTTTGTGAAATAAATCTTTTTTTGTAACATAAAGATTTGAAATGGTAATTGGTTTAAACCATTTGAAAAGGAAAGTTTTTGGGTTTTAAGTTGTGACTTAATTGAAATCCCAATATCCATATGTTTTTGAAATACTGCGCTCACTGTTCAGTTTAGCCGGGAGAGGACCTTTGTGTCATATATCCCATTCCGAATATGTGATATGTCGTTATGGATAGCATTTGAAGACCGGTGTTGAAGACCGGATATTTTTGAAAGCGAAAGGACAACTCGTCGAATGTCTTTGCATCGACTGGTCCCTGGTATAGAGACTCTATATGTGATGGGAAGTCCGAACGTGATTAGTGAATATCCGGATTGCAAGGACTTCTTTGTAAGTGCCTTCGGTTCTGTTCGAGTCCGGAACAGACTAGTATGGATAGTATGTCCGACATTACAAATTGAGATATAAAGCCGATTTCTTTCAAATATATTTCTGTTGGTGGCGGAGAATTTATTCTCTTAGCTTAACACCCTTCTCTGAGACGTACGAGCTCAGAGGTTATGTAGTTGCAGGTTATCAGCGATATATTCCCAATTTGGTAATGTGACATGCTGAGTGTTGCTGTGAAATGATCATTGTGTTGATCATTTGTGATAAGATCATTTGTTTGATCGTTTATCTTTGTGATCATTTCTATGATCATTTGTTGACCCAAATCATGGCTTTTGTATAAAGCGTGGCTTTATGGACGAGACTTCATCGAGCCTCACACCCCGGAATGGTCAAAACAGGAAAGATGCAGCAAGATTATGAGGGGTAGCTCCCTTTAGGGTATGTGCATTTCCTTCTGGAAAAGGGTGGTATCATGGTATGGAGCCCAGATGCTTACTCATGTTGAAACACTTTATTTATGATTGTGTGATGATTGTGACGAGCGCTCGGTTAAAGGTCCCAAAGGACCGGGGGATGGCATACTCGTGTTAGTAGTTACCCAGTTAGGGGTAACCCGGCCTTGTGTTGGCAGAGATCCGGTTTGGTTCTCGGGGACGTCCTTCCAGAGGCGTTCTCATGTGGCAATGGGAAGTTCCTTGGCCTGACCATTTGTTGGAAATCCAAAGAAACAATACGATCTTGTTCGGTATTAGTTGTAGAACCTGCCATCTAATATGGTAGCTATAGTAGGCATAATATAATGGTACCTATGCTGGCTAAGATTTATATTCTACTTTCGAAATGTTTCCTACACTATGCACTAGCAATAATATCAAATGTTTCTTTTTAATGCGTATCAAGCATCTTTGACTATCATAAGGAGAAATCTCCTCCGATTCTGCGTTTGCATTGTGTGTGTGTGTGCGGGAGGCCTTATGGTAGTCTCATTTTTAAAAAGCATTGCGAATTGACTTTAAAATTCTTTCTTTGAATGTTTTAAAAGATAAACTGTTTTTGTTGCTCACACCAGTCCCACGACTGATCCGGAGTTTATTGTTTCCTTCCTAAACTCTGGGTGCTCATTATTTTCTACACGAGCAGTCTGGAGTTTGGGTTTTTCAGATAGTCGGGTATAGTAGATTATCTAGAGTTAGTTCAGTATTTGGATCACACCAGTCTTGCTTGTCTTGGTGCATCGTTATTGGGAGTTCGAGCTATTGATGGATTGGTTCTTGGAGATGGAGTTGCGGTTCTCGGAGTTCTCTTTTGAAGACTATCTTAGAGTTATATTGTTCCGCTGCTAGATGTCATCTATTTTCTTTTCCGTTGCTATTTATTGTATCATATCTCTGATGTATATTGATATTCATTGTATCACTATGTGGTATCAGATATTGTAACAACCCTGTATTTTGTAATTATTTTATTGTATATTTTAATTATTTTAATGTAAGATTTTGATTTAAAAACTTATTTTACTTATTTGAAATGATTAAATTTATTATTTAAATATAATCTTGATTTTTATATGAGTTATAATTCCAAACTTGTGTAAGTTGAATATTTGCCTGAAATGCTGATTTTGGTCAAAAAAGTCAGACTGTGACTTTCAACTTAAAATTTTAAAAGTTTAAAAAATTTAAATTTTTTCTTTTATTATGAAAGTATATAAAATTCTAAGAACACCACTTTTCGTTTCGTTGAATTTGGATGTAAATTGTGGAAGTTATACCCTTTACAATATTGTGCGTATATAGGGTTATTTACAATGACTATTTTAAATTGTATAAATTACTTCTTCTTTGTTATATTTTATTTTAATATGTCATAATCTGTTATATTATGTATATTTTGACTTTTAAGTATTTTTAAAATGATAATATAAATTTTCTAAAGTTTATTTGAATTTATTTCAATTTATAAAGCCTAGTTGGTAGTTACTGCATTTTTCTTTATTTAACTTTCTATTTAATAAAAATTAAATTATTATTTTACCTTGAAAATGTTTTAAAACCATTTTTAATTCAAATTTTATGTTAAAATATTATTTTTGTGAAGTAATAAATTTTCCAAAGTCATTGGAGATTTTCTTGTAATTTTTATGTCAGGGTTGCTATTTTTAAGCAATTTCTTATTTCCTTTTTCTATTTTACTTAAAATAAATTATTTATTTTATTTTATTCTTACTTAGTTTCGGTTTTAAATAAAATTTCTGAGTTTATTTTGTTTTTATAAAATTAAAAAGAAAAGGAAATGCAAAAGGTTTAGAAAGTTAAGAGATCTTAAAAGCCTGAAACGTAAAGGCGTTTTATTTGTTTCTTTTTGCAATTAATACATCAATTTATTGATCTATTTTATTCATTCACTTTTATTGCTGTGTTTTACTTTATTTTATTCATTTTACGTGTATTTAAATTTAAGAAATTTTTTCCAAAGTGTATTGAAGTTATTTCTAATTCCTAAGTCTAGTTTTCATTTTTCTGTGCCATTTTTCTTATTTTAATCAAATCTAATTAATAATTAATTATTAATATTTTGTTTATCTGTTATATTTTCGAATTCTAACTGAAATTTATACGTGTTTTCAGTTATTTAAGATGTATATGAATATATATAGGAAGTTTAAAAGGTTTGAAAGCAAAGAAACGTAAAACCGTTTTAACGTTTCTTCTTCCGTTTCCTTTCCAATTAATAGATTTAATTTCCTTTGACCGTTCCTTTCTTTATTGTAGCTGTGCATTTATTACCTCATTTTCACGTGAAAACATTCCTCCCCACTTCATTTTTCACGGCTAGAAAGGTTTGGTAATGGCTCCTCTTTTCCTCTTCTTTTTGCTCTTCTTTTTCCATTGTTTTCTTATATTTTGCCTTGTTTTCTCATGTGTATTGCTTGGCCTCTACCACCCACCGTCACCACCATCCTCTCCACCATCCCCTACCACTCTTCCTTGGCATCATCTCCAGCCATCATTTCAGATCCATCCATGGCCACACCTCCCTTGGTGACAAAACTCCACAAAATTGCAAATAATGTCCAAAACAATGCCCTAGCCACCACTATTACTTCACCACCTTCATCTCCACTTGTTGCCTCGCCTATATGATGTTAAACCTGACCTATATGATGTCATACCTGAGCCAAAGCATCATCATAGCCAAGAATAAGTGTCCCTTAGGCCAAGCATTGAAGTGGTTGAAGCAAGGTCCAATCTATCTTGTTCATTTTGCTTTGTATTTCAAAATTGTTTCAATGTTATTTTATGTTGAATGTTTATATATTGTCTTGTTTGTTTTGTTTTGGGTTGTTGATAAAAAATCATATCTTGGCTATCTTTCAACTCAAATCAAAAGTCGTGCAATTGTGTTTGTCGTGCCTTTGGAGTCGTGCTTGTATGTTGTTTTGGTCTCTAGCCTTGAAAAAGTGAGTCTTTCTCACTCTGACATTTATACTTATGAAAAGTGAATTGATGACAAGTGTTTAGTAATAAAAAATGTTTACGCAAGTTAATGATGATCATATGATATGCTATGCCATGTTATTACCATATTATTACCATGTTAAAACTGTTAATTTTCACCTGACATCTCATATATGACCGTACATTGTGATATTGACATTGTTTATATTATTTCTGTATATAATCACACTGCAAGTTCCCTGTTAGAAAAAAATGTTATGTGCTGAAATGATAGGCCTGAATGGTTTTAAATTTTTCATTTTGACTTGGGATTGCGGGTTTGAAATGATAAAACCCAGATTTTCTTTGTAAATTATGGGTTGAAATGATATATTACCCATATCACTTTACCTAGCGTAGAAAATTATATACAGGCCCGTAGTTAAAATATGTTTTTCTAAAATTTTAATATTTTAGAAATTTAATTATTATAATATTTTTATTTTAAATTTAAAAAAAAAAGATTTTTGTAAATTATTATTGATTTTCTGAATAATTGTAAGTGAAATGAATTAATGAAAAAGTTAGAAATTTTGAACGTAAGTTATTTTGAAAATTTTGATTTAATTATAATTGGAAATTTAATTGAATATGAAATTATGATAAATTTATGATAATTTGAATTTAAATAAATTTAAAGTGATTTTTATATCATATTAGTGATTTTAATAAAGTTGAAATGTGAAATGAATGAATATTGTAAGTTGAAACTTTGAAATATAACTAGAATTGGAAATTTATGAAATTGACGTAAAGTGAACTTTTAGTTAAGAAAATAAAAATAAAACTAAGTTATATTTGAGAATTTGAACTAAAGTGTTAAGTTGAAATTTAATGTAATGGATTTTAAAAATTCAACATTGCATTTTAATAAGTGAATTATTATTAAATCTTGATTTTTGAATGGAAATTTAACTTTATAAAATCATGAACTTGAGGAAAATTAAATGATGTTTATAAATGTGAAAATGTATGATTTTATAAGTTAAAAATGTTTTTAATAAAAATATAATTGGTTGAGAAATTTTATTGAATATTTGAAGTTAATTGAATGCATTTTTGAAATGCTATTAATTACAATGTAAATGATATTACAGCATTTGTAAACGCTGTAGTTGATTTTAATGAACTAAAAAGCTAAATTGAATTAAAAGCTATTATAGAAATCTTTGTAAGTGCTATAATTTTTGAATTTAACTAAGTTATTCGAAATTTAAGTAAACCTAGTATAACATTTTAAAATGCTGTCTTTTGTTAAATTGAACTGTTTTGAATGAAACTTTCCGTATAAGTTTTCTAAATAATGCGAAAAGTGAATTTTCACGGTTTTGATAAACTTAAGTGAATAAATAAACTTTGGAAGTTGAAATTTTTGGAAATTTAATAATTTAATTATTAAACATAATAACTTCATTGAAATGATAAAAAGGAATTTTTGGAATATAAACTGTTTTGAAATATGAATTGAAATGGTATTTTAGATTGAATAAAATGAATAATGATTTGAAATGAATGAAGTTTGAAAAGATACGATATTTTGATATATTAAAATGATTTGAAACGAATTTTTAAAAGGATATGATATTTTGATATATTAAAATGATTTGAAACGAAGTTTTGAAAGATATGATATTTTTGATATTAAATGATTTGAAAGACGGAGTTTGAAAGATAGGACATTTTGATATTAACATGATTTAAAAAGAAGTTCTGAAAGATATGATATTTTGGAACTGAAAGGTAGTGTTGAAAGGGTATGAAAATTTAATATATTGAAATGGTTAGAAATGGCTTGATATTTATTTTGATAAATATTTGAATTGAAAGATATTTTACGATGATATATTGAAATGGTTTTGGAAATGATTTAATCTTTATTTTGATAAAGATTTGGATTGAAAAGGATATTTTGTTTTGAAGTATAAAATATTGTTTTAAAGTTATAACTACGGGTTATAATAACGATTGGTTGTTAAAGAGACCGGGATCGGATATTGTCTTATAGCCGGTCAATACCGAAAACCACTTTAACAACTGTGTACGCGGTGGAGATTCCAGAATGAAGTAGGATGGTGGCGACATTCTCGAGGTATATATTACGTGGACCCAACTCCCGTGAGTTGGCATATATGACTAAAACAGGAGCTATACCGGGCTACACAAAGGGTCGCACCCTTTCATCGAGCATGCTCCATCGGAAACCATTCTATTACTTTTGTGATTCGATTCGGTGGCGCCACTTTTGATTCGGGGGTATTGTTCGAGGTGGGTGAAAGCTGCAGGCTTGCCGTCACCACCGGTCCGGGAGTGCAAACGGTGTATCCACCCTGGCATTGCCTCGCGTGCCGTGTCATATCCTTATATCGAGCCCACTACGATTTTGGTTTTAAAGATCCGACCGCGTTAAGGTTCACCATCCCCTTAACGCTATTTTCTATATGATTATACTTTACTGATTAGACACTACCGTATATAGCGTATATTACTACATAGTAAATAGTTTAACGGATCCTTAGAGGATGGGCGGTCCAAAGCATCCTTTAAGTTACTGATGCATTTTGTTACTGTTCACTTGAGTTGATTTACAGTTTATAAGTATTTATGTCCTTACTCGAGGGTTTTGTGTTTTGCTTTACGCTCGGGTCAGATTGAGTGAGTTAGCATTCCAGATTCACCTTCGGCGTTGGAGCTTTCCTTGAAGATCGAGCCTTCTATTTTGTTTCAGTATCCAGTGTTTCAGTGATGCATCTTGTTACTCTTCTATTGTATCTTATTTAACTCTGATGTATCTCATATTTATATAGTAGCTTCATGAACTACTTTCTCTTTTTCTTCCGCTGCATTTTTATATACTCTGTGTCTGTGATCTGTGATTTTATTTACTGTATATTCTGAGATTTGCCAAATTTTTATTTACAACGCGGTATTTTGAGCTA
Organism: Allium cepa; assembly: GCA_030765085.1. NCBI lineage: Eukaryota > Viridiplantae > Streptophyta > Magnoliopsida > Asparagales > Amaryllidaceae > Allium > Allium cepa. The sequence continues at coordinate 868,055,945 of CM060937.1, read as the reverse complement.
TCCAATTCCGGCATGAGTGTCTACCTATACACTTATAATGGATGCGAATGGTTGAAAATACCGGGTCGTTACAGTTGGTATCAGAGCTTTGGTAGCTCTAGGCAAAACTCAGCATATGGAGTGAATGTATTTACAGAATCACTTTCATTAGAGTTTGAATCTCTCTCTTTTGACTCGATTCCTTTGTATTTTGGAACATTCCCTACGGTTCCAAAATCCATTCGTATCCCTCACTATTCATCTTCTTTTGACTCTGGAGCATTCCATAACTCCGCTTCGAATGATCTTTCTAGTGAGTCGGCGGTCATGCCAATTTCAAATTTAATTGAAAAAGGGGGAAAACTCCTTTGCAGTTAGCATCGATTCACCAGAGATTCTTATCTATCCTTGGTTTAGATGCTAATATCTTTTGTTATTTCAAACTCTAACTCTTGAGATCGAATGTAGATTTACCCAAGAAAAATCAACATTGATCTTATTCTTTAAGTCACGGTTGACCCGGTTAAGGTTGCCCGTGATTTATATAAGCTTATCCATCTTCCTATTCTGTTATTTAATCATGTCATCCTTGTTTCCAATTTATTTTTAAATCATAATCTCCTTTGATTTGTGTTAATCAAAAATTTGAATCTCTATCCTTCTTTGAAAATCTATTCATGTATAGTGTATTTGTAAACTAGTATTTAAAATTTAAAATGTTTTATATATTGTGTTGTTTGAGTTGTTGATGTTGAGTTGGGTTTCTGATCGATACGTCTGACCAGCGCTATCGATAAGATTTCCAAAACACTTTGACAGAACAAACGGACATAATATATTTAAAAAAAAATTGGTTAATGAAATAAATTTTGATATATAAGTAAATTTATGGAACTTAATGAAATGATTTAAATTGATAATTTGAAATGATAATACTTGATTTATCATTTATTGTTCTACAAATAGATCTATAAATATTTGTTTATAAATTTATTTGGGAACTAAAATGAATTTAAAACAAGAAATTGAGGATTTAAATTCCGATTATTTCGAACTTTGGTTTAAAGTTTTAAAAGGTTATATTATTTAAAGTATTTTCAAATAGAATTTGTTTCCAAAGAATTTTATAGTTCTCTTCTCTTTGTCGCTGGAAAATAACTTCGGTGATGATCGCGACATCATCGACGTTCATTTTCGAGTTTCGAAGTTAAGAGACTGTTCTGTAGTCTTGCTACAGCTTTGTTTTGGGAAATTAAATTGATTTGAATTTCTAAAATATGACTTGATTTATAATATATATGTATATATATAGATATATGATTGAAATTTGATTTGACATATTATGCATATATTATTACTTATCTCTAAATGGTTTGAAGAAATCGGAAATTTAATTCTTAAATTTTATTTTAAAGAATAATTCCAAAAAAAAATCAATCTATCAAAATGTTGGATGAATATCAAGCATGAAATGATTGAATTGGAAAGTTTTATTTGTATAATACAATTGCATTCCAATATAACTTACCTTAATTTCAGAAGTTAAAAATGTAATTGGATAAATACGATATAAAAAGATTTTATAAATAAAATTTGAGTAGTTATAATAAATGTTATACACTTAAATTTTAATTATAAAATGATTAACAGAGGTAAATATAATAAAGGGTAATTGAATGACTTACAATAAAATGATGTTAAAAGAACTAAGAATAAAAGAAAGTAGTTATTAAAAAAAAAGTGTAAATATATTTAACATGAGTGATAAATATATTGAGAGGAATAAATTTAATTTTGATGAGGAATAAAGAAGAATAAAATTTATTAAGTAAATTGTGAGTGTAATAAATGATTATTTTTCAAACCCATGGTTTTAAAAATGGTTAATTTTAGATGATTGGATAATAAGATAATGAAATTTGAGATAGTTAAGATTTATTTAACTTGTGTAAAGATTTATTTTCTGTTTAAGTTGAAATCTCCATGCTTTCAAATTCATTTCCTTATTTTGTTTTTCAAACTATCTTTTGGTTGTCCTTATCATCCTTATCTTGCTATAGACCGGTATAGGCATCTTTCTATAATCTTTCTGTTTAGAAATCGTTCTATAATCTTTGATAGACCTTTGGTAATCATTTTGAATCCACCTTTTTCGTGCTTGTGTTCTTGATTCTGGAGGATCTTGGAAAGATCACCTCCACCTTGTAAAACTTACATATAACAACAGTTATCAGGTATAAATTCAATCTTCTTGTCATCTTATCTTAATCCTATTTCACTCTATCTTTTCTGTGCCCTTCCGTACCTCATTCCTTTTCGGGGACGAAAAGTTTTGAGTGGGGGAGAGTGTAACAACCCTGTATTTTGTAATTATTTTATTGTATATTTTAATTATTTTAATGTAAGATTTTGATTTAAAAAATTATTTTACTTATTTGAAATGATTAAATTTATTATTTAAATATAATCTTCATTTTTTATATGAGTTATAATTCCAAACTTGTGTAAGTTGAATATTTGCCTGAAATGCTGATTTTGGTCAAAATAGTCAAACTGTGACTTTCAACTTAAAATTTTAAAAGTTTAAAAAATTTAAATTTTTTCTTTTATTATGAAAGTACATAAAATTCTAAGAACACCACTTTTCGTTTCGTTGAATTTGGATGTAAACTGTGGAAGTTATACCCTTTATAATATTGTGCGTATATAGGGTTATTTACAATGACTATTTTAAATTGTATAAATTACTTCTTCTTTGTTATATTTTATTTTAATATGTTATATTATGTATATTTTGACTTTTAAGTATTTTTAAAATGATAATATAATTTTTCTAAAGTTTATTTGAATTTATTTCAATTTATAAAGCCTAGTTGGTATTTACTGCATTTTTCTTTATTTAACTTTCTATTTAATAAAAATTAAATTATTATTTTTCCTTGAAAATGTTTTAAAACAATATTTAATTCAAATTTTGTGTTAAAATATTTTTTTTGTGAAGTAATAAATTTTCCAAAGTCATTGGAGATTTTCTTGTAATTTTTATGTCAGGGTTGCTATTTTTAAGCAATTTCTTATTTCCTTTTTCTATTTTACTTAAAATAAATTATTTATTTTATTTTATTCTTACTTAGTTTCGGTTTTAAATAACATTTCTGAGTTTATTTTGTTTTTATAAAATTAAAAAGAAAAAGGAAATGCAAAAGGTTTAGAAAGTTAAGAGATCTTAAAAGCCTGAAACGTAAAGGCGTTTTATCCCTTTCTTTTTGCAATTAATACATCAATTTATTGATCTATTTTATACATTCACTTTTATTGCTGTGTTTTACTTTATTTTATTCATTTTACATGTATTTAAATTTAAGAAATTTTTTCCAAAGTGTATTGAAGTTATTTCTAATTCCTAAGTCTAGTTTTCATTTTTCTGTGCCATTTTTCTTATTTTAATCATATCTAATTAATAATTAATTATTAATATTTTGTTTATTTGTTATATTTTCGAATTCTAACTGAAATTTATAAGTGTTTTCAGTTATTTAAGATGTATATGAATATATATAGGAAGTTTAAAAGGTTTGAAAGCAAAGAAACGTAAAACCGTTTTAACGTTTCTTCTTCCGTTTCCTTTCCAATTAATAGATTTAAATTCCTTTGACCATTCCTTTCTTTATTGTAGCTGTGCATTTCTTACCTCATTTTCATGTGAAAACATTCCTCCCCACTTCATTTTTCACGTCTAGAAAGGTTTGGTAATGGCTCCTCTTTTCCTCTTCTTTTTGCTCTTCATTTTCCATTGTTTTCTTATATTTTGCCTTGTTTTCTCATGTGTATTGCTTGGCCTCTACCAACCACCATCACCACCATCCTCTCCACCATCCCCTACCACTCTTCCTTGGTATCATCTCCAGCCATCATTTCAGATCCATCCATGGCCACACCTCCCTTGGTGACAAAACTCCACAAAATTGCAAATAATGTCCAAAACAATGCCCTAGCCACCACTATTACTTCACCACCTTCATCTCCACTTGTTGCCTCGCCTATATGATGTTAAACCTGACCTATATGATGTCATACCTGAGCCAAATCATCATCATAGCCAAGCATAAGTGTCCCTTAGGCCAAGCATTGAAGTGGTTGAAGCAAGGTCCAATCTATCTTGTTCATTTTGCTTTGTATTTCAAAATTGTTTCAATGTTATTTTATGTTGAATGTTTATATATTGTCTTGTTTGTTTTGTTTTGGGTTGTTGATACAAAATCATATCTTGGCTATCTTTCAACTCAAATCAAAAGTCGTGCAATTGTGCTTGTCGTGCCTTTGGAGTAGTGCTTGTATGTTGTTTTGGTCTCTAGCCTTGAAAAAGTGAGTCTTTCTCACTCTGACATTTATACTTATGAAAAGTGAATTGATGACAAGTGTTTATTAATAAAAAATGTTTATGCAAGTTAATGATGATCATATGATATGCTATGCCATGTTATTACCATATTATTACCATGTTAAAACTGCTAATTTTCACCTGACATCTGATATATGACTGTATATTGTGATATTGACCTTGTTTTTATTATTTCTGTATATGATCACACTGCAAGTTCCCTGTTACAAAAAAATGTTATGGGCTGAAATGATAGGCCTGAATGGTTTTAAATTTTTCATTTTGACTTGGGATTGCGGGTTTGAAATGATAAAACCCGGATTTTCTTTGTAAATTATGGGTTGAAATGATATATTACCCATATCACTTTACCTAGCGTAGAAAATTATATACAGGCCCGTAGTTAAAATATGTTTTTCTAAAATTTTAATATTTTAGAAATTAAATTATTATAATATTTTTATTTTAAATTTAAAAAAAAATATTTTGTAAATTATTATTGATTTTCTGAATAATTGTAAGTGAAATGAATTAATGAAAAAGTTAGAAATTTTGAACGTAAGTTATTTTGAAAATTTTGATTTAATTATAATTGGAAATTTAATTGAATATGAAATTATGATAAATTTATGATAATTTGAATTTAAATAAATTTAAAGTGATTTTTATATCATATTAAGGATTTTAATAAAGTTGAAATGTGAAATGAATGAATATTGTAAGTTGAAACTTTGAAGTATAACTAGAATTGGAAATTTATGAAATTGACGTAAAGTGAACTTTTAGTTAAGAAAATAAAAATAACACTAAGTTATATTTGAGAATTTGAACTAAAGTGTTAAGTTGAAATTTAATGTAATGGATTTTAAAAATTCAACATTGCATTTTAATAAGTGAATTATTATTAAATCTTGATTTTTGAATGGAAATTTAACTTTATAAAATCATGAACTTGAGGAAAATTAAATGATGTTTATAAATGTGAAAATGTATGATTTTATAAGTTAAAAATGTTTTTAATAAAAATATAATTGGTTGAGAAATTTTATTGAATATTTGAAGTTAATTGAATGCATTTTTGAAATGCTATTAATTACAATGTAAATGATATTACAGCATTTGTAAACGCTGTAGTTGATGATTATGAACTAAAAAGCTAAATTGAATTAAAAGCTATTTTAGAAATCTTTGTAAGTGCTATAATTTTTGAATTTAACTAAGTTATTCGAAATTTAAGTAAACCTAGTATAACATTTTAAAATGCTGTCTTTTGTTAAATTGAACTGTTTTGAATGAAACTTTCCGTATAAGTTTGCTAAATAATGCGAAAAGTGAATTTTCACGGTTTTGATAAACTTAAGTGAATAAATAAACTTTGGAAGTTGAAATTTTTGGAAATTTAATAATTTAATTATTAAACATAATAAGTTCATTGAAATGATAAAAAGGAATTTTTGGAATATAAACTGTTTTGAAATATGAATTGTAACATTCCTGAAATTCATTAAGTTTAAATTGGCAATTTAATTTATTTTTGAAAATAAAATGAGAATTAATTAGAATGAATAAATAATTTTGATCATAAACAGAAAATTTAATAAGAGATTTAAGTATAAGTAGCTTAAAAATATATATTGGATTTAGGAAAATAAGATGTATATTTATATAAATGGATTACAAAATAGAAATTTGAGATTTATAAGATTTCAAAAATAAAATGTATTAAAAAAAAGTAAATTAGAAATTAAAAACTTTTAAAAGTTGTACAAGAATAAATAAATGAATAAAAAATGTAAGAATGTAAATTGTATAAATATATTAGTGCATGAACATGTTGAACAAAAATTTAATGTAAGTACATATACATGAGTTTATATTTCAAGTTGAGATTGAAAATTTAATTTTTATTTAAAATAGATGTTTTTAAAAGTAAGTAGCATTTTTTTAAGAAAAAGTTATTAAGTTGTAATATATATGTTAGTTAAATTCTTTCAACATTGAACATGTATGTATACATTCAAAAGAATAAAGATATACATTTTTTTTAAAGTGTATAAGTTATAAATATAAAATTTATAAAATTCTTTTTGCTTCATAATATCAACATGTGAGGGTGGAGTAGAAGAATTAACAAAATCTAAAGCTTATGGTTTCATTTTTACACATGGCATTCAAGATATTTTATTGGATAAAATAATAGAATTAAAAATTTGTAGAAAACTCTTCAGCTCCCCAAATTCAAATTTATTTAGTCTTAGCCAAATCTGAAAAACACAGTAAAAAGATTTGAGCATCTAAAATTCTGAATACCCAAGAAAAAGAAAATGATGAGAAGAGAAAAGTCAGAAAAGAAAATGCATTCTCTTCTCAAGAATCTGGGAGCAAAGTCAAATACAAATTCTTCAACCTGTAATTCACTTCAAAATGCAAATCAATCTTGTCTGCATTTTTTTCAAACCAGATTCAAAAGAAAGTTCAACAGCAAGTTTAAATTCAAAACAAAGAAGCAACAGGAGCTAATCATTTCAGATTTAATAACAAGTTTAAGAACAAGTGCAAGATCAAATCTCAGGTAAATTTTAACTTTATAGTTAGTAAATTATGATTGCAAGGTCAAGTTTTAACATCAAAAACAAATTTGGAAAATATTTGCAGATTTGTTCAGTAAAAAAAAAAAAGTGGAGCTTCAGTTTTTCCAGTGGGCAGTGATTCTCTGGAAAAAAATAATAAAGGCAAGTGTCTTTCTTTACAAATTTGAATTCAAAAGTGGTTAACTAGTAGGAAAACAAAGATTTATACAACTTTGTAAATCAGTTGCAGATAAAAAAATTTCAAGCATTCAAGTGTAATTCAACCTGAAGCAAGTTGAAAATCTGGAAAAAAAAATTTGAGGCAAGTAACATTTTTTTTTATTTGAACTAAATACTGTTAATCAGTATTAAAACAAAGATTTAAACAATCGTGTTTGATCAGTTAACAGAGGGAAATCCAAAGTTTCAAAGCACTTGCACAAATCAAAAGAAAAAGAAATGCAAAGCAATCAAAGAAAAGAAAAAAATGTTCGGGCTCAAAAACTCTTCTCTGCTTTCCTTGTTCTCTGCTGCCTCTGTTCCTTTCTGTCTTCTGAAGTCCAAGTGAGCAAACCCTTAACCTTATACATGTTTTGGTTTGCATGAATTTAGTATTGATGAATGTGTGTGAACGAGCTTGCATATGATTGTGATTGCATAGTGGTTTCCTGTGAATAAATGTTGAAGTTCAAATATAAGCCTGCCTGTATAAATTAAGTTGCCCCTGTTTCTTGTTTTATTCCAGACCAAATGTACAAACAAAATTCTCATCCCTTAATTAAATAACTGATAAAACTCAGGATATAAACAAATTATGTTTATGAAATCAATATCCAAGTTTTAAAGATATCCTCTAATTTAATCATCAAATTGTTTACTGAAATCCAGGATAGTCAGTGAAAACACTATAGTATGTCAAACCTTCCATTCTTTCTTTCCCACTGTCTCTCTTTCCTGTTGCATTTATAAAATGAAACAAGTTGGAGTTTGAGCTTTAAGCTTGCACCATGTTTCAGTAACAAAACCAAAACAAGTTTTGAAATTTCTTTTCACTGAAACCCATGAAGTCACAGTTTCATACAAGTTCTGTGCTACAGGTTAAACCACATCAAAAAGGAAACTCTAATCTTTTTCCTCTATTCTAACAAAGATTTTTAAACAAGTGAAATATTGTTTTAAACCTATATTACATTCCAGTAATGAACTAAAACAGCATATAGTTCTTCTTCCTGGAAACAATGAAACACAGCCAAAATTCAAATGTTCAAGAAATTCGAACTTTATGAATTTCAAATTCAATAACACTATCTTAATCTCCTTTAAAAGCAATGATTTTAGAAACAAAAATCAAATTTTTTCATTGCATATTGCTCAGGAAAATGGGAGTTGATTGAAAAATGAATTTTTGAGCAATACTGGTGATCTATGTAGTTATAAGCCTCAAATTCGTGGTCGCCGCATGATTTGGTGTTCGTGATCACCAGAAAAATGCAAGTTGAATTTTTAAAAGTTTAGATTTTGGATTCGAGCTTAATTTAGGGTTTAAGAACCCATTTGGGTTTGCGTACGAAACGACGGAGCTGCGCCATCGATAGGCGACCGGACTTCACGTCTCCGGCGCCATTAGAAGCGTCACGTGTCGACGAAGCTGTGGACCAAACCTCGTGGCCTCTGATGATCGGTGGAGGCGGGACGACCCATATTTTCTGGCGAGGTGTGCTGAGTTGTTGGGTTGAGTTGACCCAAATTTTTGTTTTCGAATTTATTCGAGTTTGGGTGGTTGTGTGGTTTTGGGGGGAGGATCGTTGACTTACTGGTGGCCTTGGCTCTGACCATCGGCGGCAGTTCCAGCGGTGCACGTGCACATGGATGATCGTTGTGTCAGTGGACTGGTTTGGGGAAGCAGTGAGGAAAGCTCGAAGCATGGCACGGGAAATTGAGTGAAAAACTCGAAGTCGAGATCGTGATGTTTTGGAGCTCTATCGAGTAGATTTCTGGACTTAGGCAAATTTGTGAAAAATTTTCTCTCTCGAGTGGTTTCGAATAGGAACTCGAAGCAGGGCAATGTTGGTCTCGGGGGGAAACTCGGGGAAGGTCTCGGGTCGGGCTTTAAAACAGTAAAGATTCAAGTTTTGAAAATTCTGAAAACATGATTTTTTAAAATTTGTTTTTTTAAATAGTTGTCTGAAATAAATGAAGTATTTTAAAACTTAGAAAGAAAAAATAAAATCATTTAAAAATTTGACTTGATAAAATATTTGAGGGATAAAACAAATATTCAAATTCAACTTAAAAACAAATCTCTTTATAAGGATTTAATAAAGATTTAAACGATTAAATTTTTAATTATCTTATAATTAAAAGTTGATCAATTAATGATTAAGAATAAATTAATTAAGATAAATAAATTAAGAGTAATTAATTGATAAAGTTAATTAAGATTTAATCAATGTATAGATAAGAATAATTAATCATTTATTTAAAGTAAATTAAACAATTGTGTGGTTAATTCACTTAATCATATTCAACTTAATTGGAGATTAAGATTTACTTAATTATAAATTTAGGATTTTATGAATTAAGATAATTAAATTAAGAAAAGCTAGTTGATAAAGTTAATTAGGATTGAACCAGTTTATAGTTAAGAATAATTAATCGTTGATTTAAATTTTATAAAAATAAATTGTGTGGTTAACACACTTAATCATATTCACCCTAATTTGAGATGATTAACTATCATCAATTGTTCTGTATTGGGTTGATATTTTTGTTGTGAAGCTGTGATTGCTTTGTGATGGACTGTGATTTGTGATTTATTCCTACATGTGTGTGAAACCCTTTTTGCCCGTAAAACGGCATTTAAACTTCGATGCGACAGGGAGTCGGATTCCATTTGGTTATCCGAAACCCACATCGAATTGTAGTAATTGAATCTGTGATGATGATGTTGTGCACTATTGTGTTGAACCCCTGGGCCACATTACACACACAAATATGGATTGCACGTGGAAACTAGTTAAGTCACAGATTTTAAAAAAAAAATCGTTTTAATAAAAAAATTGTTTTTTTTCCAAAATAGTTTTGGAATTAGAATTGAAGCTTTTGAAAATGAGTTTTCAAAAATAAAAGTTATTTGAATAACTTGATTGAGTTTTGAAATGTAAATAAATTAATTTAAATTTGAATTCAATATTTGAAATTGAATTCTATGACTTGGAAACTATTGTTTAAAAAGGGTATTCAACTTATAAATGGGTTTATATGGGTTTTTAAACCATTTTAAAGGTGATGTTTTGAAATTTAAATTCAACTCAAGATTTCAACTTGTATAAATTAGATTTGCTTTCTCATAAGAAATGGACTTTCAAGTTGTGTTAAAAGGATTTTCAAGTCTAAAAGAAAAATTGTTTTCCAAGTTTTAGATAAATCTTTGGAAATGTGTTTTGAAAGCTATAAATCTTTAATTTAAAGATTTAATTGGGTTAATCCAATTGAAATGGGAATTGTTTTGAAATCTATGAATAGATCTTTGTGAAACTGGGTGAAACTTTGTGAAATAAATCTTTTTGTTTAAAGATTTAAATGGTAATTTGATAACCATTTGAAAGAAAAGTTTTGGATTTTATAAGTTGTGACTTAGCTAAAATCCCATATCCATATGTTTTAAAATACAGCGCTCACTATTCGGTTTAGCCGGGAGAGGACCTTGTGTCATATAGCCCATTCCGAATAGTGATACGACGTTATGGATAACATTTGAAGACCGGTGGTGAAGACCGGATATTTGTGAGAACGATAGGATAACCTATCGATTGACTCTGCACTGAGTTGCTCCGGTATAGAGTTCTCCTTAGTGATGGGAAGTCCGATCGGGATTGTGGATACCCGGATTTGCAAGGGCTTCTTCGGAAGTGCCTTCGGTTCTGTTCGAACCCGGAACAGACTTGTATGGTTGTATGTCCGACATTACACTTTGAGATGTTATCTTATTTCTATCAAATACATTTCTGCTTGGTGGCGGAGAATTTATTCTCTTAGCTTAACACCCTTCTCTGAGACATACGAGCTCAGAGGTTATGTAATTGATATTTATCAGTGATATTCCCAATTTGGTAATGTGGCATGCTGAGTGCTGCTGTGTGATGATCATTGGTTGATCATTTGTGATATGATCATTTGTTTGATCAATTATCTTTGTGATCATTGCTTTGGTCATCTGTTGACCCAAAGCATGGCTTTGTTGCACAAAGCGTAGCTTTGTGGACGAGACTGCATCAGGACCTCACTCCCCGGAAATGGTCAAAACAGGAAAGATGCGGCAAGGTTATGAGGGTCGCCCCCTTTAGGGTGTGTCATTCCCTTCTGGTAAAGGGTGGTATCATGGTATGGAGCCCAGATACTTACTCATGTGGATACTGCAGATCTATTACTTTGTGATACTTTGTGGTTTTTGTTGCGAGCGCTCGGATAAAGGTCCCAAAGGACCGGGGGATGACAAATTCGTGTAGTAGTTACCTAGTTACAGAGGTAACCCGGCCTTGTGTTGGCAGAGATCTAACCGTAACGTTAGTTTCTCGGGACGTCCCGCCAGAGGCGATCCCATGTGGCAGTAGGAAGTTCCTTAGCCTGACCATTTGTTGGAAATCCATTCATCCAATACGTGCCTTGTACGGTTTTAGTTGTAGAACCTGCCATTTACTTATGGTGGCGCCCCACTGTTTAGATGGTAGCTATAGTAGGCATACGATACTGGTCGTATGTTGGCTAGGATTTATATTATACTTTCGAAATGGTTTTCCACACTTTGCACTTATAGTAATAATATCAAAGAATTTTCTCGTATTAAGCATATTTGACTATCATAAGGAGAAATCTCCTCCAATTCTGCGTTTGCATTGTGTGTGTGGCGGGAGGCCTTATGGTAGTTTCATTTTCCAAAAAGCATTGCGGATTTCAAATTTAAATTCTTTTGTTGTTTAAAAAGACCAAATGTTTTTGTTTGCTCATACCAGTCCCATGACTGACCTGGAGTTTATTGTTCCTTTCCTAAACTCTGGGTGCCCACTATTTCCCACACGGGCAGTCTAGAGTTGGGGTTTTCAGAAATCAATGGTAGGTGTAGATTCGACAGCTTTCAGCCTTAGGATTTGGCAATCGCATTTGGATTGAGTTGCTTCTCTTCATCTTGATTTGGAGTTCGAGCTATTTCTGGATTGGTGCTTTGGAGATGGAGATTACTGATACTGGAGTTCTTTCTTGAAGACCATATTGGAGCTTTGTTCCGCTGCTAGTGTTATCTTTTCTTTCCGCTGCTATTATCTTATATCATATCTCTGATGTATGTTGATATCTATTGTATCATTCTGTTGTATCATTCATGTTGTATATTGATATATGTTATTCATTTCTTCCGCTGTGTTATTTACTTAATGTGTTATAAGCTCCGGCGAACCAGGTTCGACGTTTGGATCTGCGGCATTTGAATACGAGTGTCGTATTCGGTGCCGATTTTCGAAGGTCGAGTCAGGGTCGTCACATAGTGGTATCAGAGCTGATGGTTAAAACCTTAGCTCAGGAGTATAACGCATTAAGTAACTCATTAGAGATAGGGTGAAGTAAACCCTAGAATGAGTATATCCTTAAGATATCCGTTCGAATGCCTCAGTGAATTCTCTTACTATTCACCGATAGTAAGTATGAGTGCGAGAAGAGAACGAGATAGGGGACGGGGGAGTACCACTACAAATGGTCAATACCCTGCAACAGTGGAAATATCTTTTCTCTATCAATCTCCTTTGATTCGATTCACAAATTCTTTTGATTGCTTCGTGACAGCTCCAGAAAGAAGTTTCGATGCGATGGTGGTCCTACGAATCGTTGTAGAAAATTCTTACCCCATATCTTCGTCGGTTTCTTATCAGCTTTTCGCTCTAAACTCTAATGAATTTGAAATTGAAAATTTAAATTAAATGAGTTGGAGATTTTAAATTAAGTTAAATTGGTTAACAAATATGAAGCTAAATTTGAATTGAATCAATAAATCGATATCGGTTAAAAACAAATTCGAAATTCTATTGTAATTTCTTGTGTATATCAGAGTCCGAAGAGGGACAAATTGGTATATACTTTGGGATATTTCGACCTGAATTTGGAATCCATATCTAGTGTTTGAGAATCATAAAAGATTGAATCCATCTATCTATTCTCTGGGATCCGATATATTCTACGAATGGTTGGTTATCCCTTCGAACTAACCAATGCTACGGCATATTTCGTAGATTTGGATAACCCAAACATCTTGTAAAGTGAATTCGTTCTTGTATCTATTTGTTGATATTCTGATTTGGTAAGCCAAATGCAGAATAAATATTTCGATCTGATCTGGTCAATCATTTCTTTATCTATTATCTATTCTTTGTCGTCTTCTTTGCAATTTCGAGGACGAAATTCTTTTAAGGGGGGAAATCTGTAACATTCCTGAAATTCATTAAGTTTAAATTGGCAATTTAATTTATTTTTGAAAATAAAATGAGAATTAATTAGAATAAATAAATAATTTTGATCATAAACAGAAAATTTAATAAGAGATTTAAGTATAAGTAGCTTAAAAATATATATTGGATTTAGGAAAATAAGATGTATATTTATATAAATGGATTACAAAATAGAAATTTGAGATTTATAAGATTTCAAAAATAAAATGTATTAAAAAAAAGTAAATTAGAAATTAAAAACTTTTAAAAGTTGTACAAGAATAAATAAATGAATAAAAAATGTAAGAATGTAAATTGTATAAATATATTAGTGCATGAACATGTTGAACAAAAATTTAATGTAAGTACATATACATGAGTTTATATTTCAAGTTGAGATTGAAAATTTAATTTTTATTTAAAATAGATGTTTTTAAAAGTAAGTAGCATTTTTTTAAGAAAAAGTTATTAAGTTGTAATATATATGTTAGTTAAATTCTTTCAACATTGAACATGTATGTATACATTCAAAAGAATAAAGATATACATTTCTTTTAAAGTGTATAAGTTATAAATATAAAATTTATAAAATTCTTTTTGCTTCATAATATCAACATGTGAGGGTGGAGTAGAAGAATTAACAAAATCTAAAGCTCATGATTTCATTTTTACACATGGCATTCAAGATATTTTATTGGATAAAATAATAGAATTAAAAATTTGTAGAAAACTCTTCAGCTCCCCAAATTCAAATTTATTTAGTCTTAGCCAAATCTGAAAAACACAGTAAAAAGATTTGAGCATCTAAAATTCTGAATACCCAAGAAAAAGAAAATGATGAGAAGAGAAAAGTCAGAAAAGAAAATGCATTCTCTTCTCAAGAATCTGGGAGCAAAGTCAAATACAAATTCTTCAACCTGTAATTCACTTCAAAATGCAAATCAATCTTGTCTGCATTTTTTTCAAACCAGATTCAAAAGAAAGTTCAACAGCAAGTTTAAATTCAAAACAAAGAAGCAACAGGAGCTCATCATTTCAGATTTAATAACAAGTTTAAGAACAAGTGCAAGATCAAATCTCAGGTAAATTTTAACTTTATAGTTAGTAAATTATGATTGCAAGGTCAAGTTTTAACATCAAAAACAAATTTGGAAAATATTTGCAGATTTGTTCAGTAAAAAAAAAAAGTGGAGCTTCAGTTTTTCCAGTGGGCAGTGATTCTCTGGAAAAAAATAATAAAGGCAAGTGTCTTTCTTTACAAATTTGAATTCAAAAGTGGTTAACTAGTAGGAAAACAAAGATTTATACAAAATCAGTTGCAGATAAAAAAATTTCAAGCATTCAAGTGTAATTCAACCTGAAGCAAGTTGAAAATCTGGAAAAAACAATTTGAGGCAAGTAACATTTTTTTTTTATTTGAACTAAATACTGTTAATCAGTATTAAAACAAAGATTTAAACAATCGTGTTTGATCAGTTAACAGAGGGAAATCCAAAGTTTCAAAGCACATGCACAAATCAAAAGAAAAAGAAATGCAAAGCAATCAAAGAAAAGAAAAAAATGTTCGGGCTCAAAAACTCTTCTCTGCTTTCCTTGTTCTCTGCTGCCTCTGTTCCTCTCTGTCTTCTGAAGTCCAAGTGAGCAAACCCTTAACCTTATACATATTTTGGTTTGCATGAATTTGGTATTGATGAATGTGTGTGAACGAGCTTGCATATGATTGTGATTGCATAGTGGTTTCCTGTGAATAAATGTTGAAGTTCAAATATAAGCCTGCCTGTATAAATTAAGTTGCCCCTGTTTCTTGTTTTATTCCAGACCAAATGTACAAACAAAATTCTCATCCCTTAATTAAATAACTGATAAAACTCAGGATATAAACAAATTATGTTTATGAAATCAATATCCAAGTTTTAAAGATATCCTCTAATTTAATCATCAAATTGTTTACTAAAATCCAGGATAGTCAGTGAAAACACCATAGTATGTCAAACCTTCCATTCTTTCTTTCCCTCTGTCTCTCTTTCCTGTTGCATTTATAAAATGAAACAAGTTGGAGTTTGAGCTTTAAGCTTGCACCATGTTTCAGTAACGAAACCAAAACAAGTTTTGAAATTTCTTTTCACTGAAACCCATGAAGTCACAGTTTCATACAAGTTCTGTGCTACAGGTTAAACCACATCAAAAAGGAAACTCTAATCTTTTTCCTCTATTCTAACAAAGATTTTTAAACAAGTGAAATATTTTTTTAAACCTATATTACATTCCAGTAATGAACTAAAACAGCATATAGTTCTTCTTCCTGGAAACAATGAAACACAGCCAAAATTCAAATGTTCAAGAAATTCGAACTTTATGAATTTCAAATTCAATAACACTATCTTAATCTCCTTTAAAAGCAATGATTTTAGAAACAAAAATCAAATTTTTTCATTGCATATTGCTCAGGAAAATGGGAGTTGATTGAAAAATGAATTTTTGAGCAATACTGGTGATCTATGTAGTTATAAGCCTCGAATTCGTGGTCGCCGCATGATTTGGTGTTCGTGATCACCAGAAAAATGCAAGTTGAATTTTTAAAAGTTTAGATTTTGGATTCGAGCTTAATTTAGGGTTTAAGAACCCATTTGGGTTTGCGTACGAAACGACGGAGCTGCGTCATCGATAGGCGACCGGACTTCACGTCTCCGGCGCCATTAGAAGCGTCACGTGTCGACGAAGCTGTGGACCAAACCTCGTGGCCTCTGATGATCGGTGGAGGCGGGACGACCCATATTTTCTGACGAGGTGTGCTGAGTTGTTGGGTTGAGTTGACCCAAATTTTTGTTTTCGAATTTATTCGAGTTTGGGTGGTTGTGTGGTTTTGGGGGGAGGATCGTTGACTTACTGGTGGCCTTGGCTCTGACCATCGGCGGCAGTTCCAGCGGTGCACGTGCACATGGATGATCGTTGTGTCAGTGGACTGGTTTGGGGAAGCAGTGAGGAAAGCTCGAAGCATGGCACGGGAAATTGAGTGAAAAACTCGAAGTCGAGATCGTGAAGTTTTGGAGCTCTATCGAGTAGATTTCTGGACTTAGGCAAATTTGTGAAAAATTTTCTCTCTCGGGTGGTTTCGAATAGGAACTCGAAGCAGGGCAATGTTGGTCTCGGGGGGAAACTCGGGGAAGGTCTCGGGTCGGGCTTTAAAACAGTAAAGATTCAAGTTTTGAAAATTCTGAAAACATGATTTTTTAAAATTTGTTTTTTTAAATAGTTGTCTGAAATAAATGAAGTATTTTAAAACTTAGAAAGAAAAAATAAAATCATTTAAAAATTTGACTTGATAAAATATTTGAGGGATAAAACAAATATTCAAATTCAACTTAAAAACAAATCTCTTTATAAGGATTTAATAAAGATTTAAACGATTAAATTTTTAATTATCTTATAATTAAAAGTTGATCAATTAATGATTAAGAATAAATTAATTAAGATAAATAAATTAAGAGTAATTAATTGATAAAGTTAATTAAGATTTAATCAATGTATAGATAAGAATAATTAATCATTTATTTAAAGTAAATTAAACAATTGTGTGGTTAATTCACTTAATCATATTCAACTTAATTGGAGATTAAGATTTACTTAATTATAAATTTAGGATTTTATGAATTAAGATAATTAAATTAAGAAAAGCTAGTTGATAAAGTTAATTAGGATTGAACCAGTTTATAGTTAAGAATAATTAATCGTTGATTTAAATTTTATAAAAATAAATTGTGTGGTTAACACACTTAATCATATTCACCCTAATTTGAGATGATTAACTATCATCAATTGTTCTGTATTGGGTTGATATTTTTGTTGTGAAGCTGTGATTGCTTTGTGATGGACTGTGATTTGTGATTTATTCCTACATGTGTGCGAAACCCTTTTTGCCCGTAAAACGGCATTTAAACTTCGATGCGACAGGGAGTCGGATTCCATTTGGTTATCCGAAACCCACATCGAATTGTAGTAATTGAATCTGTGATGATGATGTTGTGCACTATTGTGTTGAACCCCTGGGCCACATTACACACACAAATATGGATTGCACGTGGAAACTAGTTAAGTCACAGATTTTAAAAAAAAATCGTTTTAATAAAAAAATTGTTTTTTTTCCAAAATAGTTTTGGAATTAGAATTGAAGCTTTTGAAAATGAGTTTTCAAAAATAAAAGTTATTTGAATAACTTGATTGAGTTTTGAAATGTAAATAAATTAATTTAAATTTGAATTCAATATTTGAAATTGAATTCTATGACTTGGAAACTATTGTTTAAAAAGGGTATTCAACTTATAAATGGGTTTATATGGGTTTTTAAACCATTTTAAAGGTGATGTTTTGAAATTTAAATTCAACTCAAGATTTCAACTTGTATAAATTAGATTTGCTTTCTCATAAGAAATGGACTTTCAAGTTGTGTTAAAAGGATTTTCAAGTCTAAAAGAAAAATTGTTTTCCAAGTTTTAGATAAATCTTTGGAAATGTGTTTTGAAAGCTATAAATCTTTAATTTAAAGATTTAATTGGGTTAATCCAATTGAAATGGGAATTGTTTTGAAATCTATGAATAGATCTTTGTGAAACTGGGTGAAACTTTGTGAAATAAATCTTTTTGTTTAAAGATTTAAATGGTAATTTGATAACCATTTGAAAGAAAAGTTTTGGATTGTATAAGTTGTGACTTAGCTAAAATCCCATATCCATATGTTTTAAAATACAGCGCTCACTATTCGGTTTAGCCGGGAGAGGACCTTGTGTCATATAGCCCATTCCGAATAGTGATACGACGTTATGGATAGCATTTGAAGACCGGTGGTGAAGACCGGGTATTTGTGAGAACGATAGGATAACCTATCGATTGACTCTGCACTGAGTTGCTCCGGTATAGAGTTCTCCTTAGTGATGGGAAGTCCGATCGGGATTGTGGATACCCGGATTTGCAAGGGCTTCTTCGGAAGTGCCTTCGGTTCTGTTCGAACCCGGAACAGACTTGTATGGTTGTATGTCCGACATTACACTTTGAGATGTTATCTTATTTCTATCAAATACATTTCTGCTTGGTGGCGGAGAATTTATTCTCTTAGCTTAACACCCTTCTCTGAGACATACGAGCTCAGAGGTTATGTAATTGATATTTATCAGTGATATTCCCAATTTGGTAATGTGGCATGCTGAGTGCTGCTGTGTGATGATCATTGGTTGATCATTTGTGATATGATCATTTGTTTGATCAATTATCTTTGTGATCATTGCTTTGGTCATCTGTTGACCCAAAGCATGGCTTTGTTGCACAAAGCGTAGCTTTGTGGACGAGACTGCATCAGGACCTCACTCCCCGGAAATGGTCAAAACAGGAAAGATGCGGCAAGGTTATGAGGGTCGCCCCCTTTAGGGTGTGTCATTCCCTTCTGGTAAAGGCTGGTATCATGGTATGGAGCCCAGATACTTACTCATGTGGATACTGCAGATCTATTACTTTGTGATACTTTGTGGTTTTTGTTGCGAGCGCTCGGATAAAGGTCCCAAAGGACCGGGGGATGACATATTCGTGTAGTAGTTACCTAGTTACAGAGGTAACCCGGCCTTGTGTTGGCAGAGATCTAACCGTAACGTTAGTTTCTCGGGACGTCCCGCCAGAGGCGATCTCATGTGGCAGTAGGAAGTTCCTTAGCCTGACCATTTGTTGGAAATCCATTCATCCAATACGTGCCTTGTACGGTTTTAGTTGTAGAACCTGCCATTTACTTATGGTGGCGCCCCACTGTTTAGATGGTAGCTATAGTAGGCATACGATACTGGTCGTATGTTGGCTAGGATTTATATTATACTTTCGAAATGGTTTTCCACACTTTGCACTTATAGTAATAATATCAAAGAATTTTCTCGTATTAAGCATATTTGACTATCATAAGGAGAAATCTCCTCCAATTCTGCGTTTGCATTGTGTGTGTGGCGGGAGGCCTTATGGTAGTTTCATTTTCCAAAAAGCATTGCGGATTTCAAATTTAAATTCTTTTGTTGTTTAAAAAGACCAAATGTTTTTGTTTGCTCATACCAGTCCCATGACTGACCTGGAGTTTATTGTTCCTTTCCTAAACTCTGGGTGCCCACTATTTCCCACACGGGCAGTCTAGAGTTGGGGTTTTCAGAAATCAATGGTAGGTGTAGATTCGACAGCTTTCAGCCTTAGGATTTGGCAATCGCATTTGGATTGAGTTGCTTCTCTTCATCTTGATTTGGAGTTCGAGCTATTTCTGGATTGGTGCTTTGGAGATGGAGATTACTGATACTGGAGTTCTTTCTTGAAGACCATATTGGAGCTTTGTTCCGCTGCTAGTGTTATCTTTTCTTTCCGCTGCTATTATCTTGTATCATATCTCTGATGTATGTTGATATCTATTGTATCATTCTGTTGTATCATTCATGTTGTATATTGATATATGTTATTCATTTCTTCCGCTGTGTTATTTACTTAATGTGTTATAAGCTCCGGCGAACCAGGTTCGATGTTTGGATCTGCGGCATTTGAATACGAGTGTCGTATTCGGTGCCGATTTTCGAAGGTCGAGTCAGGGTCGTCACATGAATTGAAATGGTATTTTAGATTGAATAAAATGAATAATGATTTGAAATGAATGAAGTTTGAAAAGATACGATATTTTGATATATTAAAATGATTTGAAACGAAGTTTCGAAAGGATATGATATTTTGATATATTAAAATGATTTGAAACGAAGTTTTGAAAGATATGATATTTTTGATATTAAATGATTTGAAAAACGGAGTTTGAAAGATAGGACATTTTGATATTAACATGATTTAAAAAGAAGTTCTGAAAGATATGATATTTTGGAACTGAAAGGTAGTGTTGAAAGGGTATGAAAATTTAATATATTGAAATGGTTAGAAATGACTTGATATTTATTTTGATAAATATTTGAATTGAAAGATATTTTACGATGATATATTGAAATGGTTTTGAAAATGATTTAATCTTTATTTTGATAAAGATTTGGATTGAAAAGGATATTTTATTTTGAAGTATACAATATTGTTTTAAAGTTATAACTACGGGTTATAATAATGATTGGTTGTTAAAGAGACCGGGATCGGATATTGCCTTATAGCCGGTCAATACCGAAAACCACTTTAACAACTGTGTACGCGGTGGAGATTCCAGAATGAAGTAGGATGGTGGCGACGTTTTCGAGGTATATATTACGTGGACCCAACTCCCGTGAGTTGGCATATATGACTAAAATAGGAGCTATACCGGGCTACACAAAGGGTCGCACCCTTTCATCGAGCATGCTCCATCGGAAACCATTCTATTACTTTTGTGATTCGATTCGGTGGCGCCACTTTTGATTCGGGGGTATTGTTCGAGGTGGGCGGAAGCTGCTGGCTTGCCGTCACCACTGGTCCGGGAGTGCAAACGGTGTATCCACCTTGGCATTGCCTCGCGTGCCGTGTCATATCCTTATATCGAGCCCACTACGATTTTGGTTTTAAAGATCCGACCGCGTTAAGGTTCACCATCCCCTTAACGCTATTTTCTATATGATTATACTTTACTGATTAGACACTACCGTATATAGCATATATTACTACATAGTAAATAGTTTAACGGATCCTTAGAGGATGGGCGGTCCCAAGCATCCTTTAAGTTACTGATGCATTTTGTTGCTGTTCACTTTAGTTGATTTACAGTTTATAAGTATTTATGTCTTGATTCGAGGGTTTTGTGTTTTGCTTTACGCTCGGCTCAGATTGAGTGAGTTAGCATTCCAGATTCACCTTTGGCGTTGGAGCTTTCCTTGAAGATCCAGCCTTCTATTTTGTTTCAGTATCCAATGTTTCAGTGATGTATCTTGTTACTCTTTTGTTGTATCTTATTTAACTCTGATGTATCTCATATTTATATAGTAGCTTCTTGAACTACTATCTCTTTTTCTTCCGCTGCATTTTTATATACTCTGTGTCTGTGATCTGTGATTTTATTTACCGTATATTCTGAGATTCGCCAAATTTTTATTTACAACGCGGTATTTTGAGCTATCCAATTCCGGCATGAGTGTCTACCTATACACTTATAATGGATGCGAATGGTTGAAAATACCGGGTCGTTACAGATATTGTATCTGTGTTGTATATCAATGTATTATTCTTTTATTCCGCTGTGTTATTTACTTAATGTTATTATAAGCTCCGGCGAATCGGATTTGAACGGTCGAATCTATGGCATTCGAATACGATATGAAGTATGGATGTCGATTTTCGAGCGGGAAAAATTCGTTCTCGTTACAGTTGTTGTGCTCATAGGTGTTGGTTTGGCAGAAGTGCTTTCCATTCCAGATCGCTTAATAAGATTATTATAGTATTTTTCTTGATTTATAATTATTCCATTTGAAACTTGTTTTATTTGAAGACCTAGCAAATATGATAATTCTCCTATATGGGACATTTCGAATTCTCTATTCATTACTTTAGAAAATTCTTTACATAATTTATTATTAATTTAACAAAGTATAATTTCGTCTACATATATTTTAACTAATAAAATATCATTTTTAGAGTGTTTTAGAAATAAAGTCCGATCTACTTTTCATATTTTGAATCCTGATTCAATTAAATAGCCTTTTAGGTGTTCATATCAAGCACGTGGTGCTTTTGTTAAACCATATAAAGCTTTCCTAAGTTTATAGACATGATCTGGATATTTTTCATGAACAAACAAAGGGGGTTGTTCAACAAAAACATTTTATTTAATATAACCATTTAAAAATGCATTTTTAACATCCATTTGATAGAGTTTAAAGTTATTAAAACATGTGTATGCCAGTAAGATTCGTATTGCTTCTAGTCTAGCGACTGGAGCAAACATATCTTCGTAGTCTATTCCTTCTTCTTGGTATATCCTTGTACTACTAATGGCGCTTTGTTTCTAGTTATATTTCCTAATTCGTCTGCTTTATTTTTATAAATCGATTTAGTTCCTATAGCAGTCTGATCGGTCAATCTAAACTAGTTTTCAAACTTCATTTCATTCAAACTGATTTAGTTCTTCTTGCACAGCAATAATCCAATTTTCATCGAATGATGCTTCCTTAGTATTCTTAGGTTCTACAGTAGAAAGAAAAGCGACATGACCCATTAAATTTAGTTGATTTCTATTTCAAATATTTGAATTTATTTCTCCGATTATATTTTCTATAGGATGATTTCCTAAGATTCTTCAAGGAGATCTCATTGTACTGCAACTATTTCTATTTTCTAAATTATTAACAATGTTTTCGTCTTTTCTAGAATTATAAACAATATTTTCATCTTCTCTTAAATTATTTATTTCAATATTCATGTTATTATCAAGTAAATCATCATCATCATTTGTTTCTGAAATAAGTTTAGTTTTCATCAAAAGATACATGGAGTGTCTGTTCAATAGTATTAGTTCATTTATTGAAAATTCAATAAGTTTTGCTTCGATTCGAATATCCAAGAAATATACCTTCACCATAATTTGAATCGAATTTGCCAAGCTGATCTTTGGTATTTATTACAAAAAAAATTTGATTCAAATATTTTAAAATAAGATATTTTTGGTTTTCTATCATTAAAAAGTTCGTAAGGTGTATTCTTCGTGAGGGGTCTAATAGAAACACGATCGTAAGGTGTATTCTTAGTGAGGGGTCTAATAGAAATACGATTCAATACATAACAGGTAGTTGCAACGCCTTTTGCCTTGAAAAGTTTTGGTAATGTGCTTTCATTTAGTAAGGTTCTTGCACATTCTTGTAGAGTCCGATTTTTTCCTTCTACAACTCCATTTTGGTGTGGAGTTCTAGGAAACAAAAAGTTATGAAATATTCTTTTCTTTTTACAATATTTATCAAACAGTTCATTTTCAAATTCTCCTCCGTAATCACTTCTGATATTTTTAATTTAGTACCTTTTAAATTTTGAATTCCTTTAATAAAGGTTTCGAAATTTTCAAAAGTACCACTTTTATTTTTCATAAAGATAGTCCATGTATACCTAGAAAAATCATCAATTATTACAAATACGTATTTATTGTGATTTATGGATTGAACTTAGGTTGGTCCAAATAAATCCATATGTGGTAATTCAAGTGGTCGTAATGTCGAAACGACTTTCTTAGATTTAAATGAAGATTTAGTTAATTTACCTAATTGACATGCATCACATATATTATTAACTTTAAAACTCATCTTTGGTCATCTTTTTAGGAGATTATTTGTAGAAATTTTATTTATAGTTTTGAAATTTATATGACAGAATCGTTTGTGCCATATCCAGGGATCATTTTCTTTGGCTACTAAACACATGTCTGAGTTATGATTAACTTTCATATTCAACATGTAAATGTTTTTATCTCTAGCTCCTTTGAAAAAAGATTCTGATTTTGATCGAAGATACTACATTTATTTTCAAAGAAAGATATTTTAAAACCATTATCCAATAATTGACTTATACTTAATAGATTATGTTTTAGATTCTTAAATAATAAAACGTTTGAAATTAAAGGAAAATCAGATGTATCGTAATTGCTCACATTTCCTTTTCCGATGATATATCCTTTGGAATTATCTCCAAAATTGACAGAACCTCTGTCTGAGTATGTAATGTTTGTCATCGTATCTCTGTCTCCTGTTATGCGTTCTGAGCAAACACTATCGGGTAACCATTTTCCTCTCTTCTTGAGTGGGACCCGCAAAAAATATGAGATGACGTTGGCACCCACCTTTTTAGTAGGGTCCTAGGAGTTAGGTCTTTGCAAACCAAACCCAAGTAGGTTCAGCATCCCTTCTATAAATATAATTTTTTTTTCAACGAACATTTTCTATGAAGGACCTAATATACTTATTTCTTATTAATTTGTTATTTGATTTAGAATCCCATATATTAATAGTTTTAGAAACTGAGCTTTTTGAAAAGATTGGTTTTTTATTAGATTTAACATTATTTAAATTACTGGACTATGAATTCTTGACTTTCTTTTTATAACCTAGTCTGTTTTTATTGTTAGCTGGTTGTGAATTTTCAATAGTTGTAGGTAAATTCTCTCCGCCTTTATTAAAATTCGATACATTTTTAGTGATTCCTTCTAGTTTGATCTTTAGACTCGAATTTTCTAGTTATATCATTTTTATATTAGTTTTCAAATCATGATTTTCAGAAACAAAAACATCATTCTTTTCTATTTGAGTTTCAATTTCTTGACTCAATAATATTAGTTGAGAATTAACATTTGAAAGCAATTCTTGAGTTTTCTCAAGTTCTTCTTCCAATATATTCTTCTTGTCTTTAAGCATATCTCTTTCAAATTCTGCCTTGTTTTTTTTTTCAATAGCCTCTTTATATTATCTTTTGAGATTTTTTAAAGTATCTAACAATTCTGAGTTTATTTCTATCTTATCATCAAAAGTTAAATCACTATTATCTTTGGCCATAAAGCATACGTTGGCTAGTTCATTATCGCTGTCACTCTAGCTTTCTGAGGAGGAGGAGGAGGAGTCTAATTCATCCCATGCCACTGAGAAAGCTTTTCTTCTGAATTTGTCCTTTCTTTTATTGTGATATTCTTTCTTCTGATCCGGACAATCCTTCTATATATGCCCCTTTTTGTGACAGTTAAAGCACTCCAGAACTGATGAAGATGGTGCTTTATTACCGTTTGACCTTCTCTTGACAATATTTTGTTTCCTTTTCTATACTTCAAAAACTTCTTGAAGTTTTTGGCAGTAGAGGCTAGATTGTCTTTGTTTGAATCTGATTCTTCTTTTTCTACATGGAATGCTATATTCTTTTCCTCTTAAGCTTGAACTCATTTAGCCTGCAAATTTACTTCATAGGACATTAGATTTCATATTAACTCTTCCGGAGTTATTTTGGAAATATCGTTCGCTTCTTCAAGATCGAGTACTTTTCTTTCCCATTCTTCCGTTAAAGAGTTAAGGATTTTGGATACAATATCAAAATCTGAATATTTTTCTCCTAGTCTTACTAATGAATGGAGATATCTTGAATTCTTGAATACATATCGTTTATAGATTCATTGTCTTTCATCATATAGTTTTGAAACTGACTTTTGAGCATGGATATTTTGCTTTGTTTGACTTTGTTAGTTCCTTCATGTGTAACTTTGAGTGTACGCCATATTTCATATGTACACTACTAACATGGTTAAACTCATTTTATCTAAGGCACAAAACTACGTATTCATGGCTTTTGCATTTGCTGAGGCATCTAGTTTCTGTGTATTTGTCCAAGTAGAATGCTCTTTGGTAAGAATAATATATTCTATCTGAGTTATATTCCATGAATCAAAACCAATTGCTTGCATATATATTCTCGTTCGTGTGGTCTAATAATTATAGTTCATGCCATTAAATAGTGGTGGAAGTGCAGTCGATTGTCCTTCAATGAAGCTAGTGTTAATGCTAATGCTAGCATTAGTTTTCATATTATTAGATTATCAGATAACTTTATTACGGTTATATGATGACTTGCTCTGATACCAAATGAAAGTCGCTATGCTCTGATACCAAATGAAAGTGTGCTATGGATCGTGTAATATGGATATATGATAATACAGAGAGTAGTGATCATAGCTATATATTAAATAATGCGGAATATAAAAGCAGTATAATAAAGATGACACCAGAGATTTTTATACTGGTTCGAAGCTTCGTCCTACGTCCAGTCACTGACTCCTTCTGGAATTTAACTAAAACAACAACCCTCACTTAACCCGGAGGAACAGGTCAATACAACCGCTGAGCAGCCGAACAGTGACCTGAGCAGCGGATCGGGATTTCGCCTCAGCAGCCGAAGAGGACTTCGCACGTCTGAGCTGCAGAACAGGACTTCTTCAACAAATACAAAAGATTGTTTGACTTTTTGTGTTCTGATAACATGGATAAATCTGTTTATAGCACACCTTCCTATGATCTTCTCCTCCAGTATAAATATATATATATATATATATATATATATATATATATATATATTTGAATTTTATGAAGAATAGAAGGGTATAATATTGCTTAGAATATGTTAATGCAGAATATTTGAGAGTATAGTTGCAAGTATGTTCAAGATGGTTAGATAAGAAAGATAAGAAAATTGGGTCGATTGGAATCAAGTTAGAGTTTGTATTTATATATGTTAAAAAGCAGCGACTATTGACGAAGAGTTCCGGTTGAAGTGTTGCATCTAAATCTTTTTGTAGAGATTCGTAACTCTTTACAAATAGCCGTGTCTTTTCAGAAAATATAGCTGTTATAGAAATTCAGTCAACTGAACCTCTGGGTCAGTCGACTGGATATTCAAACGAATTTTTTAACATTTTTTGTTTATTTGTGCACATGTGCATGTTGAACAGAAATTGTTGGGTCAGTCGACTAACCTACCAGGTCAGTCGACTGACCAGGTAATTTCTGTGCAATTTTCGCAGTTTTCACAGGTTTGTTTATATATATATATATATATATATATATATATATATATATATATGATTTTAACAAAACTTTGACAATATATATATATATATATATATATATGCTTATATATGTATAAATCATTTGAAAATAAGAAGATTAAATATATAAGCTAATATATGCGCAAACGAGGAGAGATCTTAAAAAAATTGACTTAAGACTCAAAACAAGATAATATAAAAGTTAATGCACCGATTTTGATGTCTTTCTCCATGTAGTATATATTCTCTTATTGTCGTAACAGTCGTCGAATCTTCATGTTACAATGGCAGCTTCGTGTCGTGAATCAAAACCAAGTCTCAACACTCACTGCTTTGATTCATAAGAATGCTAAGTTTGTTTGGAATGATCAGTGTGAAGCTGCATTTAATGAGTTAAAGCGAAAGCTTATTTCTACTCCTTTTCCTACCGTTTCGAATGGAAGTGAAGGATAATGGAATACACTGATGCTTGTCGAGAAGGTTTGGGAGCTATTTTGATGCAGAGTGGGAAGGTTATTGCTTATGCCAGCCGTCAGTTGAAGACCCATGAAGTCAATTATGTAGCTCATGATTTAGAATTGCTTACCATGGTATTTTTTTTGAATTTATGGAGGCATCATCTTTTGGGAACTAAGTTTGAGCTCTTTACGGATCACCCATCGTTGAAGTATATTTTCACCCAAAATGATTTGAACTAGAGGCAAGTTAGATGGTCTAAGTTTATAGTCTCTTATGAGCTCGACATCAACTACAGTCCCAGAAATGCTAATGTAGTAGCCGATGCCTTGAGTCGGAAGAAGCGATATTATGCCAGCTTCTTGTTTCATCCACCCATGTGGATCGTATTTTTGATAAGCAAGGTGAAAAGGAGATGCTAAGGATTATTAAGGAGAACAGTTGTAATAGGGAAAGTGGTAACCAAGATGCAATGAGAGCATATATTAATGATAAAGAAAATTTGAGGATTAATAATAAAATTTTCGTTCCAAATGTCAATGGATTAGGGCAAGAGTTACTTTGTGAAAATCATCAGCCTAGACTCTCTTTTCATCCCGGAATTACGAAGATGTACCAGAATATGAAGAAGCTGTATTGGTGGAGTGGTATGAAGTGACATATCTCCCTTTATGTTAGTAGATGTGAAACTTGTCAATAGGTTAAAGCCGATCACCAGAAGACCGCTGGATTATTGCAACCCCTTGAGATTCCCAATTGGGAGTGGGAATAGGTTTCAGTGGATTTTATTAATGGATTATCGAGGACTAGAAAGGGTAATGAGAGTATATAGGTGGTTGTTGATAGACTGACCAAGTCGGCTAATTTCATTCCTGTTAGGTCTAACCGCACTGCTTCGAGTTTAGCTGGGATTTACATGAGGGAGATTGTTTGACATCATAGTGTTCCAATCAGTATAGTTTGTGATAGAGATCCCATCTTTACCATTAACTTTTGGAGGGAATTTCAAGAAGCTTTGGGTACTCGATTGAATCTTAGCATAGCTTGCCATCCGAAGACCGACGGTCAGACAGAAAGAGTAAATCAGATTATTGAAGGCCTTCTCCATGCCTATGTTCTTGATTATGGAGGATCTAGCGAAGATCATCTCCATCTCATTTTATTCACTTATAATAATATAATAATAGCTACTAGGTATAAATTTAATTTAAAAATTGTGATTTAAATAAGCGTCGATCAATTAAACTCCATCTTTTAAATTTAGGCAAGTACCAAGGTGTCCCTGTTCGCTGCTCTTTATGGATGATCTTTTAATTCTTCATCTTGTTGGATAGAATCCGGTAATAGTTTGGTTCTTGGTCCTGATATGATTTTGGATGATTCTAAGAAGGTTTAGGAGATTAGGAGGAAGATGAGTATTGCTCAGGATAGGCAGAAGAAGTATGCTGCTAGGCGAAGGAGGAGCTTGGAATTTATATTAGGTGATCAGGTTTTTCTGAAGATCTCGCCATTGAAGATTGTGATTTTCTTTAGAAGGAAAGGAAAGCTAACTCCTAGATTCATTGATCCTTTCCATATATTAAAGAGAATTGGTCCTTTAGCTTATCGAGTGGAATTGCATGAGAATCTATCTGAAGTGCATAATGTGTTCCATGTTTCGCATCTTCGTAAGTAGCTTCATGTTCCATCTTTGATTGTTCATCCTTCTTTACTTGAGAATTTGGATGTTGAGTCGAATCTCACCATCGATAGGAAGGTGCTTTGTATTATTGATCGAGGTATGAAGCAGTTAAGGAGGAAGTCAATCAACCTGGTCAAGGTGCAATGGAGTATTGACGATTGGGACTGAACCTGGAAACGTGGGAGAGAATGCGTGCTTCAAATACTGAATTTTTTGTATCAGGTATAATTCCTTGAATCTATCTTATCTTCTTTGTTTATTTCCATTCTCCTATCTTATTACTTTTCGGGGATGAAAAGATTTTAATAGAGAATGTAATGACTCAAAAATTCAGTCAAATTTTAAAGGAATGTTTATTTGAATTATGAGTTAAATATTTTAAAATTTAAATAAAATTTGAATCTAAATAACGATTTTCGTATGTTGAGTAATATATTTTTCCAAATTCACTACAAAGGAGAATTTTGTGAAATTTTAATTTTTAGTCAAATTTAGCCAAAAATTGAAATTGAGTTGAAAATTTGAAATTTGTAATTTAAAATTTATTCTTTTTTATAATTCTAGACTGAATTCTGAGATGGGGTCTCCACTTTACATTTCATTAAAACCCGACTTCTGTAGTTTTTTAATCTGCAATTATAGTGTAAAAGTGCGCAAATACGGATGTCGTATTTGTACGTATTTCTACCACTATTTTTTGCATATTGGACCTTGAGTTTTTGGGCTTGTGATTGTTGGGTTGGAATCCTAAGAGAGACCTAAAAGACCACGTACCCTTTCACTAATAGATTTTTCTGTGTGGAATGAGTGCCTATTTTGGCTTCTCATTCCTCATCCTCTTCTCATTTGCTCTCTGGAAAATTATAGTAACCATTCATCCATCTTCTTGCTCCTTAATATCCTTAAACCCTAGCCTTCCACACTCCTCTCTCCTCTACTCTTTCCTCCCCTTGACGCCCTGCCTTTTCCCTTGTCATCACTAACGGTCAGCACCCCAAGGTTGGGCGCCACCCCTACCCTAGCCGAACCACACACACCATCATCCATACTACCCGAGCCACCGACAAACCCGAGCCATGCCGTATCCACGTACACATACACCTGAGCCATCCCCTACCCAAGGCCATACCCCTACCGAAGGCCGAATCCATTCGCTTCCCTTCTCTTTTATGAAAAGAAAGAATTTTTGTTTCAAACTTTCGAACATCGATTTTTGGCTTATGGACTTGCTCACTTGAGATTCTGTTCTATTCGTGCTTCTTCGTGTCCATTTGTTGTAGTCGTCACCTTCGCTTAACTATAAAAGGATAGAAATCACTCACGACTTATATACTTGTTATAAGTGAATTAATATCACTTGAATTGTCATTGGGATGTTAGGATGTGCCAGTTAACACTATATATTTTGTTATGATAAAGTGACCATTAAATATGCTATGTATTACGCATGAAAAATGGATTTTGTTATGTTATGTGATTGGATATGTGACAAGTGTTATGTTTATTATATTTGTTATTATCACACTACAAGTTCCCTTAGTTTGTTATTAGGAAAATCACTACGTTTAAATGATACATACTCGAACGATTGTATAGATTTAGTAAATAAAATTAAAAAAGTTGAATTTTACTTGGGATTGTGGGTTGAAATGATATATACCAGGAAATTTAAATTATTTCGGGTTGAAATGATATTTATCAGTATCGCTTGACCATTGGGTAGAAAACTATATACGAACACCATTAGTCTATATGAAATGTTTTGACAGATAAAAAATTTATTTTTAAAGAATTAAGTTTTAATTTATATTTAATTTTAAATATAAGTTTTTTAAAAAATTTAAGATTTGATTATGTATTTAAAGTTTAAATATATATGGATTTTTGAATTTAAATTTTAAAAGTTTAACTTAGATATTTTATTTAGGTTTCAAAAATTAATTTTTATTTAATTTAATTTATTAATGAAATAATTAGGTTTTAATTAAAATTAATATAAAAGTTTAATTTAGAATGTTGATATTTAATATAACATAAATACTTACTTTATTAAAAAATGTAGCTTTAAAATTTAATTTTTTGATATAAGTTTTAAAATTTATTTAGAAATTTTTTTGGTTTAAATTTAATTATATAAAGATTTATTTTCTAACTTTAATAAATATATTCTAAGAAAGATAAGTTTAAGTTTAAGATTTTATTAAGTTTTATTATCATGTAATTTCAGGGATATAATTATGTCATTTAATAAATTGACTCGGGAAATAAAACTTAATAACTTGATTTTGTTAATATCAATAAATTTAATTGTTTAAGCTAAGTGATCTCAAATTATAGATATATTTGAAGTTAACGTTTAGAAGTTATGTAACTTAAATTATTTAAGTATAGTTTTATAAAATGAACATGGTGTGAAAAATATAACGATTGGTCGTTAAAAGAAACCGGGTTCGAATATTGGTATACTCTCTGTCAATACCGAAATTACTTTAACAACCATGTACGTAGTGGAAATCCAGAATGAAGTGGGATGGATTGAGAATGCTGTTGGAATGAAGTAAGAGAACGATGATGGATAGCCTTGACCTTTGGATCATAATTAAAATGACTAAAATAGGAGCCATAATCAGGCCAAGTGAGGTCGCTCTTCTAATCGGACATACTTCTTCGATACTATATCTCTTACTTTTGGGATGGATTGGTGGACAACATTGATTATGGGAGAGTTGTTCAAGGTGGGAGGTAGTTGCGGATATGCGTTACCACTAGCTTGGTTCCGCAATCCGGTAGAATCATACCATACATATAGTCTCGTGTGCCTTGTCATATTATCCAAAGTCGCGCCCATTAAGACTCTATTTTGTGTTATACCTATGGAGGGCTCTTTAACTGCCCACCAGTTTACGGTGGATTTTATGTTACTATGTAGACTACAATGCTTATATAATCTTAAAAGGGATATGGGTAACGCCTTAGTGCTATTTTCAATATTTATTTTACTGATGGAAACAACATATAATTGCGTACCTGACTACATATAGATAGTTTAACGGATCCTTTAGGGATGGGCGATCACAAGCATCCTTTGAGTTACTGATACATTTTACTGAATATGTCATTTGAGTTGATTTACTTATATAAGCATGTTAGTCCTGACTCGAATGTCTTGTTTTACTTTATGCTCAGGTCAGTTTAAGGATCGCAGCCTTGGATTCACCTTTTGGAGCTAGAGATCTGCTTGAGAATTAGCTATCTATCTACCATTTCCTATTTCAATTATTTCCTTTTTAGTCATTTTCTTTGTATTAGTGGACTTATGTATTTGGATTTCCATTTGTATTTGTTTTCAGACACTGATATTATGTATTTGCTTTGAGACTATGTATTTAGTAGCTTCATGAACTTTCATGTATTATTTGTTCCGCTGTGAGATATTCTGCTATTCTATGTCTTGATTCTGCGATTGACTTTATCTACCCCAATTTAATTAACAAACTATTGTTTTGAACAATTCATGTCTAACATGTGTGGTTTTATTGTCGATTTAAATGGTTTGAAATAGTGGATCGTTACAAAAACCATTTATAAACCATTTTATAAATCCTTGAAAAATGCATTTATAATCCTTTTATAGAATTCAATCACTTATAAACTCTTTTTGTACATTTTCTAAAATCATTTATAAATCCTTTATAAATCCATAAACCATTTATAAACTCCTTATAATTATCTAAAACCCATATCCTAAACCCGTTTATAAATATCTGATCATTTGTAATACTCTTTCACCTTGTAAAGGAACCATCCTTAAGTCTTAACCATTTTATAAAAACTTCTCCAATATTTATACGTTTTAGAGACATTTATAAATAAATAAAAATTATTTACAACAAAAACATTATTATATGATGATAATAATAACTTATTAAAAATAACATTATAAACAAATAATTAATAATTTTTAACCTTAAAACTCTTAAAATAACAATTATTAATTTTTAGGGCATTAAATTAAACACTAATAATTAATTTTAGCATTATTATAAGTAAGAATAATTAATTTCCAAATAGTATTAATAAATCATTATAACTAATTTTAAATTACATTTAAATATTTAAAATGTATAACCTTCGAAATATTAAAATATTGATAAATGACTTTAAAACAACATTAAATATAAATAATTAGTTTTAAATAAGTAACTTTAAAATAATATTAAATATAAGTAAATGACATTCTAAAAACAATGATAAATATAATAGAAAATTAAATTTTAAACCAAAATATTTCTGACAACCTAAATTTCGGATTTAAAATCATTTCTTTTCTCCAAAATCCAAATTCCAAATAAATTGGAAATTATAGCATTTCGAAATACTAATGTAAATCCAGTAGCCACTAAATGCTCAACCAATATTGACACTGATTTCCTAGCACTTTGGATTTTAGTTTTCAAGATATAATAATGTTATAACCATAGTGTCCACAACCAGGTTCATTATTCAATAATCCATATAAAAGGAATATTATTGAAACAATTCAATAATAGTGAGGAATCCTGTTAGATCCCTCTAACCTGTCCTCCCGCATCACAACTCATACATATCAGCACCTATAAATGTAAATAAAATCAACATTAACGAGGAACCATGTTGGATCCTTCAAACCCGTTCCCATACGTAACAAATGTTATATAATTATATAATATAAATCGACTGCTTCGGGGTGAGATTGTATACAAAGAGTCATCTGCTCTTACAATGGAACATAATAAGATCTCATCCACTCCAGGGGCGGAAATATATCCAAACCAACTAATATAAAATAGTAAACCATCCAAAATCATTCAATTAACAATTTTCTATCAACCATATATCAAACTGGTTTGCTAAAAAGGTAACTTTAACTCAAAGAAAATTCTGTTGTCGTCGAGTCATTCCGATTTGGAACTAAAGTCGAATGATGTCCGATTTTAGCGCAAATTTCAACTGCCTCCAAATTCGCCCAAACTAGTTCATTGCTAAGCTTTCGTCATTATGACCACAACGTAAAAATCCACGCCTTGATTGGACCTCGTATGAGATGGTTATTGAATTTTTAAGTTAAATATTTTTAAACTAATAAATAAATAACCTAATTACAAAATTCATTATAATTACAACTTTTCCCTCTATCTTCTTCCATCCCTTAATTACATGTACTTGAGCTATGCATGCCCAAGCATTGATACGAAGGTACGATTGTTGAAATTCAAATTCGACAACTCTCGTGACCTTCTCTCCCTGAACTCGATCTACCCGGAACCACGAATCCATGTCCACTACTTCCACCTAAAATACAACACAAAAAGGGTGCCTTTCCCTACATGCCATGTCACGAAAACCTAGAAGCCACCAAGCTTCACCAATCCTTCACTCGGGAAGCTATTCCTAATCACAAATCCGAATACGATCTCAATACCTCCAATCGAGCTCCACAACGATCGATTCCCCAAACCCTAATTTGTCGTTCCCACCTCGACCTCACTAAAACGGCTACTGCACCTACCATTCTAATGCGAAACTATAAATTTCATCCATATACGATCAAAAATCCAAGATTTTGTTTTTTTTCGCAATGTAAAACTTTATATTTCGATTTTCAAAATTTTGGCTTTTCCTCTTTTTTTTCTCTTCTCTAGTTTTCAAGAATGGTTCGATGAAATAGGGAAGGAATCATTTAAAAAAAGAATAAGGGTATGGTTATGAACGTGAAGATGTACAGGTATAGGGTGGTGTATGACCTGATATAATATATATATATATATATACATATATATATATATAATTTAAAATTAAATTGTCAAGCTATAGAACGCCCAAAAAATTTGAACTCCTATCGAGACGTGCTGCTTTTCTTTTTATATGTTATATCCCTATTCCAAATGAAATGTAACTTGTTTCGCGCCTTAATTTGATCATATGCAGAAGATAGCTTGTCAACCCTAATTACTTTCTATAAATTCCTGAAATTAATATATAAGCATTTCGATTTTGCATAGCCAAATGATACGTCCAATCACAACGAAAATCATCGGTAAAAAGTAACACATTATTATGGATCCAATAAAACTGGTTTCGTTGAATTTGAGTTAGTTCCCCAAAAAGCTATTTTACTCGTTAATTAAAAAAAATTATTATAAGAGAAAATTAATCACTTTTAAATCTAAGCTAAAAGTTTACTATCTTCGTTCTTGTATAAATAAAATTTTAAATTAACTTCTGAAATAAATTTTTATTCATAATTATACTCAAAATTTAATTACTTAAACAATTTCAAATATTAAATTCAACAATTTAATTATCAAATAAATCATTATATTTTAAATTCAAATTATTTAACTTATAAAATTAACTTTCAATACTTAAAATCGATTAAATATTCCAAATTCAAATGACAAAGATTCTAGGTCATTACATTCTTCCCTCCTTAAAAGAATTTTGTCCTTGAAATTACCGAGGTGAGAAAAATGCCTTAAACCTGTTGACTTTTGAAAACCAATTAGTTGAAGTAGATTTCCAATTTCTTTTAAGCCATTAACATTCCATAATCAATTTGTTAGAATTTTGCTATCGCCGTTTCTAAGCCTTTAAATTCATTCATAGATTCCAACTAAGACCGTTCTAATCATTTTAAGCTATAACTCAAAATTAAATTTTAGTTATTAAAAATTTCTTCAAAATATTTCTAGCGCCTTAAATTTATGAATTTTTTTGCTAGCGTCTCCTCTGTGCGGTTCAATCGAAAAAACTACAAACTGCCATTATGGTCCAAACAAACAAAAGAAAAAAAGCCAAGTCGCTCAATCATAAAATCATCAAACCAAACAACAATATGAACATGTACCTTTTGGTCGGGATTTTGTAGTTAATGCCCCGCTATTACCCCGATATAACCCCGCTATATCTCATAGTGGATTCTACCGCTACGATTTTTCCATATAGCCCTAAAATATAGCATTTCCGCTTTAATCCTCGCTATTTCCGCTA
This sequence comes from Allium cepa, assembly GCA_030765085.1. Taxonomy (NCBI): domain Eukaryota; kingdom Viridiplantae; phylum Streptophyta; class Magnoliopsida; order Asparagales; family Amaryllidaceae; genus Allium; species Allium cepa. The sequence goes on along the minus strand of CM060937.1, from coordinate 868,019,848 downwards.
TATCCCGTTATTCCCGCTATATTTTGCTATTTCCGCTATATCTTCTTTAATAAAATGAATTAAAAAATTGCATTTATACATTATAAAAATTACTAAAATAATTTATTTCATTTAATTTTTCATACATTCTCAGAAATGAAAATACTCTTATATTCTACTAAATTCAATTATGTTATATAACAGTTTTACGTTTATTTAAAGTATATTCGCACATGTTTTTTGTTTAAAATTATTTATGTATTAATTATAATTCAATTGAATGATAATTTTTTATTTAATTACCATTTATATATGTGTAAAAGCTTTAAGTACGAGTTTTATATGCTATTTTAGAGCCATCCGCTATATTTTTCTATATCCTCGCTGTATCCCCGCTATGACATTTTGCACCTCCACCGCTTCGAATCTGCCGAGTGCTTTAACTGCACAGGGTCGGGCAACCTAATTTTACTTATGAAATCAAAGACATCATACTAGCTCTAGCTTCTATATACCTAAATCTTTCTTACCAATGATATCTAATCATATAGTGCACACTCATATTACTTTTTATTTTCAATTGTCAACATTGTTTTACCAAAGCCCATACGATGTACATATATCATCCGTACATAATACCAAATATGATCGCTCGCCCGATCATACAATTTCACTTCCTAACCAGTATCGTTCACATGATCACTCTAGTGAGTATTCTAATCCGATTTCTTGATTAGCAACCAATATTCTCCTCGCATAACCATATGCTATGATAGAGAATTCCAGAATATATCAAAAATCCATATCTAGTGTTTACTGTCGAGGACCAAGTGAAAATGTCCAAATCGGGTCGATGCAAATCGTCTTGAAATTATATAATCGAATCTGGAACAAACCATTATGTGAATAAAATAATTACATATAACTGCGTATATATTGGTCTCTTATTATATCCTATCATTTTATTTTCATTCATTTATTCTTAATCATTATCCACATTGCTTTATTCATATTTACGTATTACTTAGTATATTCTTTCAAAACTAATTTCACTCAAGAACCCTTCCATTAAATATTATGTTTAAGAATATTTCTCTCCATGCTTACTTCATTTATGAATTATGTCAAAAAAATTACTAAAGTTTATAATAATCTTATACAACTCTTCTCATGTTTATTTCCACTTCACTACGTAAGTCCATATCCATTTCACTAATCCATTACAAATAAAATTCAATTCCATTTAACTTATTTTATTAATTCACACAATTATTCAATTCTATCATGCAACGTACTAAACTATATCCAATTCACTTATTCATTTAATTACTTTGTCAGTTAATTCATTTCAAATCATAATCAATTTCATTTCAAATTGCATTCAACCTAACTTAGGTTAAATTTCTTTGCAAATTTTTTTTTCTTAACATTCATTACTCAATAATTTTAACTTTGTTTTACTTACTTATTCTCAAAATTTAAAAGTTATAAAACTCTTTTTCTCATATTTTCATAAAATGTTTATATGAAAATTACCTTGTTCTTATTCATTTCAAATCATTTTGAAATCATAAATATACATAATCCTCTTGGTATATCAAATCGTTCTTTTGAATTTTAAAATCAAGACTAGTTTTAAAACAAATCTCCAATGGTCGAAATTCCTCACTTGGAAACCTGAAAATGAACGTTAATAATGATGCAGTAATCATCAATATTATTTTTGAAAGATCGAACTTAGTTCAGTGCTTATATTTCATTAAAATCCCATTTTAAAATATTTCTAGTCAAAAAAAATTCAAAAGCATATCATTATTATTTCTCCGAAACTTTAAAAACAATTTCCAAAATCTCATAATTTTAAATTCTCAAATTCTCAACTTTTTAAGTCCTTTATACAAATCATATTTATCAATTTTTCTTATATATAATTTCATTATGGTTATATTAAACCATTTCTTAATTATTTATCCTTATTTGCATTATAATAGTAATATCTATAATCTTTGAAAAAATTATTCAATTATATGTAAAAAAATCCAAATAAAATTATTTAATGTACCCAATTTCAAAACAATATTATGATTGCTCTGTTCAAGTATTTAGAGATCCCTATCAATAACGTTAATTACTCGTATTGATGTGTACGTAAATGTGCATATTTTTACTTTCATATTTCATCAAATTTAATTCAATAAATGATCATATTGAGTATTTAAACATGTTTAAACCAAAATTCGAATTATTTTAAAATCATCGTTTATTCATCTTCATATAGGGACAAAATGGTCGTTTTTGTGCATATATTAATTTGAGAAATTTACTTGGAAATTTCTATGTTATTTTGCAGGAATTTGAACTCAAATTATAAGTGGCTTTATGGAAAATATGCATGCACAAGAGAAGACAAGCAAATAAAGATGGAAATAATTCATTTCATGAATCATGGAGGACCCCACCTACCCACTTGCCATGATGTACAATTAGGAGCTAATGCACAAGATAAATGGCTATTAAAGTTACATGCACACTTATTGGAAGATTATCTCATGCTAATGATAACTTGGTGGCCATACTTCCTCAAGTGACAGTCTCGATGGTTCTCAAAAATATGATTAGGGTTTCCAAACATGTATAAATACCCCATATGTGCATGTAACTCTCCTCTCTTAGTCTCTCTTAGCCTCCATTAAGCCTTCATTTTGTTTAGTTTGAGGCTCACAAATAAACAAAATCTTTTTCTTTTCATGCCTACTTAGCCATTTTCTACTTTTATGTAATTTTTTCATTTATGAAATTTAATTTCATGCTCTTTTAAAAAAAAAATCTCATTCTATGCAGTTAGTATAGTTTTTTGCATGAGAGTAGATTTATTTCATGCAAAATTAGTTAGCACTCATCTTCTTCTTGTTTTTTGTTCTATGTTGCGATCTACATTTGTTGACAATATAACAAATATGAGAAGCTAAACCCTTTCAATTTAGGTGTAATGAAGCTCTCTTAATCATGTAGATTCAACATTTTGATACTTTTGATATATGTTTGTGCTTAATTGTAATATTTTTTGTGGTTAAACTTTGTTGTTTTACCTTTAAATTTGATAGTCTATGTTGTTGACACCCAAATAGGCTATGCATAGACAAACAAAACACAAATTACCTCATCTATATATGATGTTGGTAACGACGTGATTTTAATATCAAAATTTGATGTTCTATATTTCTAATCAATAGTTATAAATCATGCTTAAATAAATTTTATTTTCAAATTCATTATCAATTTTCATGAGAGTTGGCAAGTGGTTTAGTGGGTATGTTAAAGTTTGATGGCTTATATTGGGCTAATTAATAACACAAATATTATGTACTTATTAATAAACATATCAACTAAATTATCTAATGACCAAAAGAGAAATCGTACTTTCTTATTTGTTGATTTATGTGATCTACAGAAGGACATTGACTCTAAAGGGCCTTCTACTCTTATATTTTTATCCATTTTATTTTGCTAGTATTTTTACTTTTTTAGCTTCTAAACTCTCGGTCAATTTAATTGAATAAAATTTTAAATCTAATCAATTCCTTGAGTATCGACCTGTACTCGCCACGTACTAATATTGTACGCCATGCGCTTTCGGTTGTTTTTAATTTAAATTTTATCGACCATTTTCAAACTCGATAGAAAACTGGCTGTCGAACAAGTTTTTGGCGCCGCTACCGGGAACCAACATAATATAAGACATTTTTATATCACTAATAAATATTCACTTACATATACACTCAAACTCATTTTAGGACGTTTCTGACCCTATCTATAATGAGTACCCCACCAGGGCCAAGCTTCTTCCTTAACCTTCAGCTCTAATCCAAGTGTAATAACCGAGAATTTTCGACCCTTGAAAATCAGCACTAAAACATCCACTGTATTGCGTGTTGAGAAATCGAATGCTAGAAAGCCCAATTGTTAGGGAAAAAGAAAGAAGGAAGAAGACAAGAAGAAAACCAAACGACATAGAACATCACAGTGGAACGAAATCTCTATAATATACAATAAACCTTTACATAAGAAGAAACTATAATGTGTATACATATTAAACATCAATTGGAGTATACCAACATATTTCAGCCTGGACGGTTATAAAAACTTGTCCTCACAATTGCTGATAGATACAACAATGAACACGGCGGTAAAATAACCATATACATGAATACATCTTTGGGCCTCCAGCTTGTCTCCTCAAACTCCAAAGCATCCAACTAAAATCTGTAAATATGCTCGGTCTGACTCGAGCATTATAATAAAATAACACCAGTGTAACAACCCGCATATTTATCGATTTTATATTTAAATATTTTATTTAAATATTTTATCATTAGTCGGATTTTAGTCCGAAAAGCTACTTTTTGCATACGGTCGAATTAGGACTCGAGACCACTCCCATTGAGTTTAAAATGCCGTTTGCGACCTTTTGAGTATAAGCTTCGATATGTTTGGAGAAAGTTGATTTTTGCTACTTTTTACTTTGGGTTTGGTTTTTGGGCTTAGCCCTATGTTAACTTATACTCCAAAACTGAACCACTCTCCCCATTCTCCCTCACTTCTTTCTCTTTTCAGTTTTCTTAGCTTTAATGGTGGGAGAGATTGGAAATTAAAACTCCAAAACCCTAGTTTCTCTTGCAAATCAAATTCCTAGCTCCAAACTCAAGAAGAACCCATTGGTAAGCTTCTCTTCTTCTTCTCCAACTTGTTCTCTTACCAATTTCAGAAATTCCTAAACCTAATTTTGGGAATGTTCTTGTTTTTGAGCATAGATTCAAGCTCATTTGGGTTGTGTTGAAGAGAGGCCGATTCTCCATTTGCTTTCAAGCTTCTTCTTGTTTGATTTTGAGAAAAGGTGAGATTTTTATCTCACATCTATGACTATAATTATCTTTAGTTGTTGGGTATGAATTCCTAACACTTCTTCATGTGCATTTGCTCTTGATTTGGATTGGTTTTGTGAATACTCCATTTTTTGGGTTTTTAAGTCAAATTTGTGTGAAATCGTTTTATGGATGTTTGATCATGCTTTTGGTGATGCATCGAGGAGCATATAGGGCCGGGTTACCGATTGGCATAAACCCTTAGAGCCAATGTTCGTCCGGCTGCATTTTGGAAGAGTTTGCTCTTCATTTGAATAAGGCTGAAAAACAGCCCAGCATGATTCAGTCGACTGAAAACTCTGTTCAGTCGACTGAACCTGAAACCCGATAGTTTCCAGGCATGATTCAGTCGACTGAAAAACTCTGCACAGTCGACTGAAACTGGAAACAGAAAGTTTCCTAAACCTGGAAAATTTCCAGGCACAAGGTCAGTCGACTGAAAACTCTGTTCAGTCGACTGAACCTGCTGTTTGAGTCCAATTTGCCTTTTTGGATTGAAATTCCAATTTAAATCGATTCGTGATAATTCTATTTGTTGTTATCATCTATCATGACTTTGATGACTCTTTTTAGGGATTTTTGAATATCCATTTCGATGGATCCTTTATCGATTTCTTTGGATTTTATTCACGTCTTCGTATGTGAATTTTTGTGATTGATTGTTCTTACAATCTTCTTCGTGATTTGTCACTTTAAAAATATAAAGGTTTTCTATACTAGTAGTAAATATCAAAACTCTTTCCTCAAATGATTTCAATACTATTTTAATACCAAATTCGTTTATAAAACCGTTTTCCAATCTATTAGTATATACAAACCTTTACCTCACTCGTATGAGAAATCTAATTAAACGGCTTAGTAAAACAAGTGGTATGAAACGCTTGCGTTTACTTTGTCGGTTAATCCTTGGACTTGTTCGGTTGAACCTCTTGTGACAATTTTCTAGTGGAGATTTACAGTTTGTTCGTAAATATTTAAGTTAAGCAAGTGGTTATGGGACATGAAGCTAAACTCATATATTTACTAGCTTAGTGTAATTGACACTTCTCGTTGATCATGACGATCATCTTTGTGATTTAGACTAGCAATGTGCGATGTCTCTTTGTCTGCGAGGGAGACCAAACCCCGTTTTGTGGAGTTTCGACTCAATTTGTGATGGGGTAGCAACCCATGGTCTTCGGGCCGTTTGTGGAGCTTCGGCTCAATTTGTGATGGTTAGCGACCATGGAATTAGCGTTCCGTTTGTGATACACGTGTTGGTGGGCTTTATGCTCCCGTTTGTGATAGGCCTTCCCCCCCCCCCCCCCCCCCCTTTGTGATTTCTGGATTTCTTGTGTAGATTCCTAGAATTTGTGTTTCACCAATTTTCGTGATTTCCATTGATAAGTTTTATCAATATTTGTGCATTGGTGAATTTGTGTGTCATTGACTTTAGTGATTTCTGGATTTCTTGTGTAGTCTTCTGGAATTTGTGTGTCATTGACTTTTGTGATTGATATTGATATTAGCGTCAATATTTATGGTATGGTGATCGAAATAAAGAGTATGACGTTTCTTTGATTCTTGTGTAGATTTGGTGACATTGATTAATCTCTTGATGATTATCAACTAAGTATATATATATATATATATATATATATATATATATATCACAGCTTGGCATTGTGATTATTATGTGTTTAGTCATATCTCTTATTCTATATCGTTTCATCTGATATTTATAGTTAGACTGATCCGTTTATTATTTTCTTATTAAATAATACTCGGGTCAGACCGAGATGTTACAGGTGCTTCTGCTTGACTTCTCTCTTGGGATTGATTTCTCTTGCTTTTGGTTAACTATTTATATTAGTAGTTTTTTGTTGTATACATTTGAGATATAGACTCCATAATGTATACTTATTCTTTTGTGTAGTTCATGTAACTATTCTTTTGTGATATTGTGGATCTTTTTAGACCACTACTCTGATGTACACTTTCTAGTGTAATATTCATATCTTATTCCGCCTTTGTGATATGAATTGTCTGTGACTGATTTGTGTTATGCTTATTTCTATATTTGTTTTCCGAAGGATTTATATAGCCACCGTGTAGTAGCTTTGAGTTTGTGTCGCTATGTCGGATTTCCTCTTGAAATAGAATGCATGTTATATTATCTGACATATCGGTGCTCGCGCAAAGAAATTACACGGATGGTCGCTCCTCAACAGCCTTATTCTCCGTGCTAGTCGACAGCATTCACCGTAATGTTCTTGGCTAGCATGGGTATAGAGGTGGGGCGTCACAACCAGAGTCAGTCTGAAAAACCAGCGTGAGAAACCACACCCAATTGGATCTTAAAGTTATAAAAATCTATGAAATTAAAGGTATCTCATAAGATCACGTCGCATATAAACATGGACAGATTTTTACCTTACGATAACCAAACCAATTTCTATATAAAATCCATTGGTATTATAATAATGTCAAAGGATAAAAATACTAATAGTTAGGTAACTGTGATACTCATGAGTATGCATCAAAAAAAATACTAGGTATATAATAAAAAACCGATAAGGCACGTTCATTGATTTTGTAGGATTCAATGGAGGTACCCTCGGTACTTTGAGAAATGGTCCTCCTGCACCAAGATTAGAGATATCCTTCCAAAGCGACATACATCCTTAGTTATGTACCATAGGAAAAACATAGCCGGTCTTGTTAAGATCAAATGCGTCGTCCCATGCATGCCTAATAACTGTAAGTAACATCTAGGTGGAGCCGAATGCACCCTATAGGTTTGCAAATCTTACCGGTCAAGCCTCATATATCTAGTTTTAGTCACTACCGTTGACGAGGCCTTGTCCAGCATTCTAGCTCATGCACCGCCACCAATATAGATCATGGAATCCCATATGGATTCCCATACCCCAACGGGTCTCGAAACCACAAATAAATTAAAATATCTCAGTATATAACGAAACTCCTCCATATAACCGTATATGGTTTCAGAGTGGTTGCGATGTTTGAGTCGTCTCTTACTAGTACACTCTTTCCCTTCCATGGAGCCACAAAAACTAATCGTCGATTTTTCGGAATGCTCAATTTCGGTTCTTTAGGAAATTATCAAACAATATACAAGAGCGGGTAATCCCAAACCGTTTAAGTGGACGGATCTCCTCATTATTTGTCCTGGAAGAACACTACGAGTTTATATGTACAATGTAGCACCATTGAAGGTAACTATGCCATATAATTCCAATGTTTCTACTAGATATTTCCAGAGTTAAAATCCTTTTGTGTTAAGTATGAAAGACTTCCGTATCACCAAAATTAAGAAGGATTACATATTTAGGCTAAGAGTTTATAGTCGGTTATTTAACTATCAGGAAACACATATTCAAATCAACGGATTTATTCCATAGGGGAAAATCGACATTGGTAAATGTGACGCCTCACCTCTATACTCACGCTAGCCAAGGACACTACGAGGTAATGTCGTCAACTAGCACAAAGAATAAGGCTATTGAGGAGCGTCCATCCGTGTAATTTCTTTGTGCGAGCACCGATATGTCAAATAGTATAACATGGATATCTTTTCAATAGAAATCCGACATATCGATACAAACTCAAAGCTACTACACAGTGGCTATATAGTCTTCGGAAACAAATATAGAAATAAGCATAACATAAATTAGTCATAGATGTTCATATCTCAAAGACGGAAACAGATATGAATATAACACATAAAAGTGTACATCAGAGTAGTGGTCAAACAAGATCCACATTATCACAAAAGAATAGATACAAGTGCTACACAAAAGAATATGTATACATCAAGAAGTCTCTATCTCGTATGTATAACAACCAAAAATACTAAACTAGAGTAGTTAGTCAAAAGTCAGATAATGTTCCCAGAAGATAAGTCAAGCAGAAGCACCTATAACATCTCAGTCTGGCCCGAGTCTTATTTAATGAGAAAATAATAAACAGACCAGTCTAACTATAAATATCATATAAATTGAGATAGAATAAGAGACATAACAAATAAGTATGATGACAATAATGCCATGTTGCGAAAAGTATACATTAAATAACACAAAAATCATACAATATCACCAGAAATCTCAAAATATAGAAAAGAATGTCATATTCTTTATTTTATTCACCACACCGCAAATATTGACAAATATGTCAATGCCAATCAAAAAATTGGTGAATCACATATTCTAGAAATCATCAGCCAGAAATCCAAAAATCACAAAAGAGGGAGGCCTATCACAAACGGGAGCATGAAAACTCACCAACACGTGCATCACAAACGAAACGTTATTGCATGGTCGCTAACCATCGATTTGAGCCGAAGCTCCACAAAGGGCCCGAAGACCTTTGAGTCGAAGCTCCACAAACGGCCTGAAGACCATGGGTCGCTACCCCACCAATTTGAGCCGAAACTCCACAAACAGGGTACAGCCCTCCACGCGGACAAAGAGACATCGTACATCGCTAGTCTAAACCACAAAAATGATCATTATCGATCATCAAGAAGTGTCAATTACACTAAGCTAGTAAATAAATGAGTTTAGCTTCATGTCCCATAACCACTGGCTTAACTTAAATATTTACAAACAAATTGTAGTTCTCCACTCGAAAGTTGTCATAAGAGTTTCAGTCGAACAAGTCCAAAAATTAACCGATGAAGTAAATGCAAGTGTTTCATACCACTAGTTTTACAAAGCCGGTAATTAGATTTCTCCAACGAATGAGGTAAAGGTTTGTGTATACTAATAGATTGGAAAACGGTTTTATAAACAAGCTTTGTATTAAAAATAAAGTTGAAATCAAATTTGAGGAAGTGTTTGAATATTTACTCATAGTATAGAAACCTTTGTATTTTAAAGTGACAAATCACAAAATTGATTGTAAAAACAATCAATCGCCAAAAATTCACATTCGAAGACGTGAATTAAATCCAAAGAAATCGATACCAAAACCATCAAAATGGATATTCCCCAAAAATCCCAAAAAAGAAGTTATTAAAGTCAACAAAGGTGATAACAATAAATTGGAGAAACAAGAATTGATTAAAAATTGTAAATTCAAACACAAAAGGCAAAATAGGCAAAGACAACACATTCAGTCGAATGGACCTGGGTGGTCAGTCAACTGACACAAATCCTGGGAACTTTCTGTTTCCAAGTTCAGTCGGCTGAACTTGGGTGGTCAGTTGACTAAATCATGCCTGGAAACTTTCGGTTTCCAGGCTCAATCGACTGACCCAAAGTGGTCAGTTGACTGATAATAGCCCAGGAAAATTCCTGGGTTCGGTTCAGTCAATTGACCTCCTGGTTCAGTCGATAGATACTGGCAATTCCATTATTCTCAGCCTGGCCCCCAAGGGGCAAAATCCCAAACAATGTACGATCGGTCGAGCAATGGGCGCTTGGGGTTTACGCCAATCGGCAACCCAGCCCTATAGGCTCTTCGATACGCCACCAAAAGCATGATCAAACACAAAAGCTAGGATTTTTAAAGATCGAACTTCAAAAAACCAAAATTGGAATACTCATAAAATCAATCCAATCCAGTAACAAATGGACAAGGAATAGATGTTAGGAATCACTTCCTAACTACTATCAAAAATATAGACAGATGTGAATTCAAAAACTCACCTTTTTACACAAAAAATAAGGAGAAGCTTGAAAACAAAGAAAGATCAACCACTCTTCAATCTCAACTCTAAAAGCTCCAATCTAAGATCATAAGCAATAATTTCTCAAATTAGGTTGTAGGAAATTTCTAAAATTGGAGAGAGATTGAGATGAAGAAGGAAATGCTTACCTAAGCTTCTCTTTGATTTTGGAGCTAAAACTTGGATTTGCAAATGAAGCTAGGGCTTAGGAATTCCTAATCTCTTTTCTCTCCCCCTATTTTTTCTTAAAGCTTGAAGTGTTAGGAAATGAGAATGAGTGAAGAGGAGAGGGGGTGGAGCTAGGGTCTTATGCTGTGCAGTTAAAGCGCTCGGCAGATTCGAAGTGGTGGAGGTGCAAAAATTCATAGCAGGGATACAGCGAGGATATAGCGGAATATAGATGATGGCTCTAAAATAGCATATAAAACTCATACTTAATGTTTTTACAAATATATAAATGGTAATTAAATGAAAAATTAACGTTCAATTGAATTATAATTAATACATAAGTAATTTTAAACAAAAAATATGTGCGAATATACTTTAAATAAACGTAAAACTGTTATATAACATAATTGAATTTAGTAGAATATTAGAGTATTTTCATTTCTGAAAATATATTAAAAATTAAATCAAATAAATTATTTTCATAATTTTTATAATGTATAAATGCAATTTTTTAATTCATTTTATTAAAGAAGATGTAGCAGAAATAGCAAAATATAGCGGGAATAACGGGATATAGCGGAAATAGCGGGGATTAAAGCGAAAAGGCTATATTTTTGGGCTATATGGAAAAATCATAGCAGTAGAAATCCGCTATGAGATATAGCGGGGTTATAGCGGGGTAATAACGGGGCATTGACTACACAGGTCTTATGTTAGGTTATTGGGCTGACACCCAAACTCAAAGCCCTAAGTGAAAATGTCAAAATTCAAGCTAACTCCAAATATATCGATGTTTACACTCAAAAAGGTCGCAAACGTCATTTTGAACTCAATAGAAGAGGTCTCGAGTCCTAATTTGACTGTTTGCAAAAAGTAACTTTTCAGACTTAAATTCGACTAACGATGCTATATTTAAATATACAATCGCAAAATATGTGGCTCCCCTCCTTAAAGAAATTGCATCCTAGCAATACTTAAGAAGAAAATAAAAAGTAACAACCATAAAAGCATATCAACACAAAAGAAATTGGAAATAAGAAGTTCACCTCAAAGAGCACGAGAGAGTAAGTCCGGATGTGTTCGCTCGATAAATTATCTAGATTCCCAAGAACAATCCTTAGGATTTGAGGACCATTGAACTTTCATGAGAGGGACATCTTTATTTTGAAGGTGTTTTACCTCTGATGCAATAATACGAATAGGATGTTGCTCATAAGTCAAATTAGAAGAAAATTCAATTTCTTCCACAACACCGGGCTCAAGAATAGAATCGGATTCTTAAAGGCATTTTCGTAATTGAGAGACGTGGAATACGTCATGAACAGCAGAAAACTTAGACGATTTTAAAAGGCGATAAGCCACAGAACCAATACGTTTGGTGATGGAAAATGGACCATTACATCGAGGTGCTGATTTTCCCGATCAAATGAAATGCACAACACCCTTCATAGGTGAGACACGAATAAACACAAAATCTCCCACAGAAAATTCTAATTTCCTAATTCGGTTATCTGCATAGGATTTTTGTCTACTTTGGGCTTCTTTCATCCCATGACGAATAAGGTCAATCTTTTCTGTGGAATCACGAAAAAAATCTAGACCTAAAACCAGCTTCTCACCGGCCTCAAGCCAGCAAGAAGGAGATCGGCATAGCCTTTCGTAGAGTGCCTCAAAAGGTGCCATACCAATACTAGATTGGAAGCTATTATTATAGGAAAACTCAACAAGAGAAATATGATCTTCCTAACTTCCACCAAAATCAAGAACACATGCACGAAGAAGATCTTCAAGAGTTTGATTCACATGCCCAGTTTGTCCATCGAACTGAGGGTGATAAGCGGTGCTAAAATTAAGCTTCTTTCCCAAAGCTTTTTGAAGACTCTTCCAAAATCCACTAGTAAACAATGGATCACGATCGCTAACAATAGAAGTAGGAACTCCATTCAATTTAACAATTTCTTTAACATAGAGTTTAGCCAGGAGAGGTACGGTCCGATTGTACCGAACGGGTATAAAATGGGCGGATTTTGTAAGTCTATCAACTATCATCCATAGGCTATCATGACCCGAAGGAGAATGGGGAAGACTGTCAATAAAATCCACGGAAATTTGGTCCCATTTCCAAATTGGAATGTCCAGAGGTTGCAATAACCCGTCGGGCCTTTGATGCTCAGCCTTAACGAGTTGGCAAGTCATGCAAAGCTTAACAAAGTTAGCAATATCAGATTTCATTCCATCCCAATAATAAAGTCGCTTCATATCCGCGTACATTTTACTACTACTGAGATGAATGGTAAATTTAGAACAATGAGAATCTTCTAAAATGTCTTTACGAAGATCACTAATTTTTGGCACGATGAGTCTACCAAATTTTCAAATACCGCCACGGGCATCAATATCAAAGTCTTTCAATCCTTCAATATCAATTTTATCCCAGCAATTTTGGCTAAAAAGAGCCAATTCAGGATCTAGCTTTTGAGCATCAAGAATACGGTCTAAAAGAGAAGGATGAGCCTCAAGGCTACATAGAACAAGAGATGAACATAAATCGGATTCGCGATCTCGAATCGCACGAGTGGATAAAGTTTCGAGATCATTCCATTCGGATATCATCATAGAAACAACCGCTTATGGCTTACGACTAAGGGCATCGGCAACACGATTTCCTTTTCCGAGAGTATAAAGAATATCAAGATCATAAGACGCAAGGAACTCGAGTCAACCTTGTTAACGCAAATTATGTTCCTTTTGAGAAAATAAATATTTCAAAGATTTATGATCGGTATAGAGAACAAATTTCTCTCCCGAAAGATAATGACGCCAAATTCTAAGGTCGAAAACAATAGCCGCGAGCTCTAAATCATGAGTGGCATATCTAGTCTCGGCAGACTTTAATTGCCTAGAAGCGTAAGCAATAACACCTTCCCTTTGCATGGGAATGGCTCCCAAACCAACGCGACTAGCATCGGTGTAAACTGTAAAGTCCTGGTTCCCTTCGGGAATCACAAGAAAAGGAGCATCGAAAAAGAGTTCTTTTAATTTCTGAAAAGAAGCCTCACATTTGTCTGACCAAATGTACTTAACTCCCTTCTTTGTCAAATTAGTAAGAGGCACATAAATTTTAGAAAAGTCTTTTATGAACCAATGGTAATAGCCCGCCAATCCGAGAAAACTACAGATTTTCGTTATACTCTCCGATCTCTTCCAGTTTTGAATTGCTTCAATCTTTGAAGGATCTATGGAAATTCCCGATTTCAAAATAATAGGACCAAGAAACTTCACACTAGATGGCCAAAAGTGTCACTTACAAAATTTTGCTTTTAATTGATTGCTCCTAAGAGTTTCCAACACAATCTGAAGATGCTTTTCATGATCTTCCTCGGTTTTAGAATAAACAAGAATATCATCTATAAAGATGAGAACAAATCGATCGAGGAAGTCTTTGAAAGCTTGATTCATAAGGTCAACGAAATAAGCTGGAGCATTTGTTAAACCAAATGGCATAACATGCCATTCATAAGATCCATAACGTGTATGGAATGATGTCAAAGGAATGCTATCCTCTACAATACGAAGCTAATGAAAACCGTTGCTAAGTCTAACTGTGAAAAGAATCTAGCACCGCAAAGTTGATTAAATAAATCATCAATCCGAGGTAAAGGATATTTATTCTTAATGGTAAGATCATTAAGCTTGCGGTAGTCAACACAAAGCCTTAGTGTACCATTGGATTTCTTTACAAAAATAGTTGAAGCTCCCCAAGGAGAGGAACTAGAACGAATAAATTTCTTCCTCTCCAACTTGGATAATTGTTTACGCATCTTCTTATTTTCCTTACTATACATACAATAAGGAGGACGAGTGATAGGTAGAGCTCCAGGGATTAGATTAATTCTGAACTCAATTTCTCGCTTAGGTGGTAATCCTAAAACGGGCTCAAATATATTGGGAAATTCATGAAAAACATGAACGAGAGAAATGACATCTTCCTCATCATCATTATCGTCATCATGAGGATTTAAAGAATACAAGGATGCTGCCAAATTGGAATCCGAATCTTAAAGAACAATTGAAATATGCTTAACGGATAGAGGATGTCGAAGATGAATAGTCCGCTCGGAACAAAGGATATGGCTTCATAACGGTTACGCCAATCCATTCGCAAAATCATTCTACAGCCTAAGTAACGCATGACATGCAAATCGGCTTGGAAAGAAAAAAAAAATCTTGACATCTTTACAAAGCAAACTGAGTGTTGCGAATCCACCAACCAGATTCACAATTCTCAAAGAAGTCATTAAAGCCATAACACTTAGAGAAAAAGTATCAACAAGTTCTTTTGATATAAAAGAATGAGATGCACCCGTATCAAAAAGAACTCGAATAGGATGATCATGAAATGTAATAATGCCATCAAGGATAGAATGAGAAATACCCTGACCACGAGAAGTGTTACTAGGGGAATGCACCACATTTAGCTTTCCCTCCTTCTTATTTTGAAGTTTGGGACATGAAGATATATAATGGCCCGAACTTTTCTAATAGCGACAAGTAAGGGGCTTTGAACACTTATTTGCATAATGGTTCTTAGAACCACAATTGTAGCATTCTCCACGGCTAGAAGTAGGAGTCTTTGCTACCTGTTTCCCTTTCTTGTTGGGATAAGGAACCTTGAACTTATTAGGCCTCTTCTTGTTGTTGTTGAAGTTCGGTTTGGCGCTCCCAACTTCAACATCACTCTCTTTATCTGCCTCTTCAAGTCGAAGAGCGATATCAACAAGTTGATCAAAAGAAACTTCCAGTTTCAGAAGTAAAGGCATTTTGAGATTCTTATTCAAGCCATAGACGAACCTCTGATTTTTCTTCAATGGGGTATTTACATACTCGACCCCATATTTAGAGAGGGATTCAAAAGATGCGACATAATCTGCCACAGAAGATTCACCTTGAACAAGGTCAATAAAACGATAGGCCAAAGTCACTTTTACAGCTTCTGGTACAAACTTCGATTCAAATCTTTCCCGAAATTGCTCCCAAGTAAGATCTGCTTCAATCACTTCAGAAATCAGAAGCTCATACCAATCTAATGCTCTTTCTTGGAGCATAATAGAGGCCACTTGGACTCGATACAGATCAATGAGATTCATGCAAGTAAAGATGTGATCGCATGTTCTAAGCCAAGCTTAGACTTCGATAACGCCCTCGAAACCCTTGAACGGCTTTCCACCTAAATTTGTATAATCACTGCACAGGCATGCAAATCCGGATTTTGGGTGAGTAGGCTCTGGAATCGGTCCGACAGCTTGAGCACTCTTTACAAGATTTAGAAGCTATTGGGCAGACATAAATACTCCATCCTGAGGAGTAGCACTAGATTGACCGGCGCTGGGACGGTCTGGTCTAACCATTTCTCTTCTTTAAGAAAGAAAGAAAGAAGAAGAAAAAGGTTATTCACAAAATGAATGTCAAACAATCATGATTGATAAAACAAGACATCATAAAAGAAAATAGGATAGAACGGGTCCTATGGCTCAAATAAATCCTAAAGGATGATTCCTAAGAAGGACTTAGGACAATGATCCTTGCTAGATTATTCTACATTATTCCGAAGTTTGGCTCTGATACCAAGCTGTGACGCCCCACCTCTATACTCACGCTAGCCAGGGACACTACGAGGTAATGCCATCAACTAGCACGAAGAATAAGGCTATTGAGGAGCGATCATCCGTGTAATTTTTTTGTGCAAGTATCGATATGTCAAATAGTGTAACATGCATATCTTTTCAAGAGGAAATCGGACTGTGACGGCCCGAATTTTCAAACCAGTTAAAATTTCCAAAAAAATCCATTCGTTCTAATACTACTAATGAAAACTACTAACTAAATACACCATATTCGATAATTATTCAACATTACTAAATGTATAGGATAAAATTTCAATTTTACAAGTTATCAGACTAATCAAATTAATGTACTAGCTATGCTTATATACAAACCAAATAAAAATAAATCTAATGTTGCACAACTCTTATAAGAGAGACAGCAATAGTCATTCCTGCTAACTCAATAAACATGTCAAATGCGGAATAAAATAGTAAGCAGAAAAAATACAATAACACGAGATAAACAACAACCATTAACAAATAAACATGAAAGGGTTATATCATTTTAGGGGCTGCATCACTACCACTTGTGACTGCCTATATACCCCTATCTAATTGGGTACCCAATTAGACACAGGATCAAGCCAACGTAGTTCTCCTACCGCAAATAGGACTCATGGAGCCAACAATGCAACAAACAAATATGCAATTCCCAAAACTACTCACTTAGGCCTAATCTTTAAATTTAGATTTTCAAATCTAATTACCTTTACGAAAATTATCTCTTTAGACTTTATTCTCAAATTCTTATTTCAAAACATTTGAAATATATATATATATATATATATATATATATATATATATATATATATCCTTTATATTCAAATTATACTTTACTTCGGGATCTTAAATCAAATCACTTTTGAAAAGTTTATTTGGAAATCCCAAACGCTGTAATAAAACACATCAAACCATATGCAACCAGATCGGGAGGTTTCTCCCAATAACAAGGCAATTGGGTCCTGGCCTTAATACAACCGATAAATCATTTCACATTAATACTCGCAAGTACTTTCAAATCTATAATAATTTTCATTCCCAAATCTGTTCAAAAACCATCTTAAAACCATCGGGTTTAGTCCTCGAAATTCTTCTCGTTTTATAAAATACTTTTATAAAACTATTCATTATATAAATCACTTTTATATAATATAACTTCAAAATATTCAGTGCCAAACATTCCTATTTCTTTTAAAGGGAAAACATGTCATAACAATTCCATTTGAAAACCAATTTCAAAACAATTCATTAAATTGAAGTGAACCAAATATTACCGCTAAACACCTTATAGTCAAATTGTGAAATAAATCACAAGGTGTTAACCTACAATTATTTTCTACCCAGCCCATGCATATGGATAAAAAAATTGCTCATAAACTAGTCGAGAAAAGTCAACAATCAATAACAATAATCAGTGCTCATAAACTGGTCGAGCCTAATTCAAACAATCAATCAATGAAATAAACACAATAATAAATCATAAACAATGCTTCATTATATCAAATATTTATAACACTTTAACGGTTTTATATTTATTTTGGAGCATCCGGGCTTTCCATTCGACGTGTTTTGTCCCTCGTCCGAGTCTCCTTGGATCTCACAGACGAAACACATGTACTAGTCGTTTCCGCATACCCAATTAAGTATTTAACTTCTAAGTTTTAAATTACTTATTTAATTATCCAAACATAATATCAAGCAAGGAAATCAAACTATTGTTCTAGGAAACAAAGTAAATAAGCATTTAACAAGGGTTTTCAAACAACTTAACACTTAAAGTTCTTTCAACATAGCAATGGTTTTAATGAACATAAAATAAGAAATAACTTACTTTGTATTCCACTTCGTCAAACTTTAAGGAAAGGAACTTAAGATCTAAAGCACATTTCCTACCATGCTTCGGAGCGAAATGAATATAAGCTCAAATTCCTCCTTCCTAGTGCTTGGCTAAGTCTTGAGATGGAAGTTGGCCGAAAGTATAAAGAAGAAGTATAGAGCTTTGAACTTGAATTCTCAAAATTAGACCCGAAAAATAGGTAAAATTCTCTCTTTTTTTTTACTCTTTTACTCCTAAAATTTGAAAAACTTGTTAACATAAAAGTTGTTGCAAATTCTTTTAAATGAATCACTTGATTTTGTTTAATTTTGACGAAGATATGGTCAAAAGAAAACGAGCAATTCTTGGATTCGCAAAAATAATGCCCAAAAATGCACTTCAAAGAATTGAGTTTCAGGTATATAAAACCTAAATACTGAAAAAAGTAATCAACATAAAAGTTGTAGAGACTGAAATTATATACTTTTTTAAAAAAATAATTTCTTAATTTGGAGCTGTTTTGATCAAGTTGTGATCAAAACAAAATGGCCTATTCTCTGGCTTAAAAACTGGGCCAGAAAATAAATTGGAAAGAAATGTATTTTTGGCATAGTTATCTTCAGAATTTAACAAAGTGGTCAACATGGATGATATAGCCACTGGAAAAATACATAATTTAAAAAAAAGAAATTTATAGTTTTAAAGAAGTTATGACTGAGAGAAGATGAGATAAAATGTGGAGAAAAGAGGAGTTTGATTTGAAGAGAATAAACATTGATTTCTTTTGAATATTTTATACATATTTTGACATTATTTCTTTTCAATTTTTTATATAGAATGGAAGCCATTAAAGAGAAGAGGAAGAAAATAAAGAAGCCTGATAAAAGCTAAAGAAAAAAATGTAAATGAAAGTGAAGAAGCAGGTGGATATTTATAGAAAAAAGAAAGAAAGTGATAATTTTACCAAAATAACCTCTTACCAAATTACCAAACTAACCTTACTTCAACCTAAAACAATCTCCACTTTTTCAAAACTTAACATCATCCTTTCACTTCTTACTTTATGTCTTAGTCACTTAAAGATTATGCAAAAAATATCGTAATTACGTTGGCTTTGATTTGATGTGATTTGATGTTTACTTTTTCTCACTTTTGTTAATTCTTACTTACTTTTACTAATGGCTTCTAGAAGTTTTCTAATCTTATTTAGTAAAAGTAAAAAATGTTTATCAATTAACTGATACTTACACTATTTCAATATATGTTTCTATATAAGAAAATAAAGGTGCGACGACGTTGCGACAACTTTTAATCGACAAATGTCGCTTTTTCGACAAAATGTTTTACGGTCACATTTTGACGTTTTAGTTAAACTATTTATTTATGTAAACCAAATTTAAAAATAAATGTGTATAATGCTATATAAAAATATAAACACTCATAAATTAATCAAGATAATTTATTTAACCATTAAAACATACTTTTCTGAAATCAGCATTTTGTCACTTTTGTCGATATAGACAAATGTTACTATTTTTATGTTTGTTTCTACTTCCAAATCCTATCAAATATTATTTAAATCATAAAACCTTTTATATTTTATATTTAAAATCACTTTAAATAATATATTTTAAAGCGGTCAAATTCTGGGTCGTTACACTGACGTATCGATACAAACTCAGAGCTACTACACAGTGGCTATGTAGTCTTCGAAACAAAATATAGAAATAAGTATAACATAAATCAGTCACAGATGTTCATAAATCAAAGGCGGAAATAGATATGAATATAAAACATAAAAGTGTACATCAGAGTAGTGGTCAAACAAGATCCACAATATCACAAAAGAATAGATACAAGTGCTACATAATAGAAACGTATACATCAAGGAGTTTCTATCTCATATGTATAACAAAAAAAACTACTAAACAAGAGTAGTTAGTCAAAAGTAAGATAGTGTTCCCAGAAGATGAGTCAAGTAGAAGCACCTGTAACATCTCAGTCTAACCCGAGTATTATTTAATAAGAAAATAATAAACGGATCAGTCTAGCTATAAATATCATATAAATTGAGATAAAATAAGAGATATGACAAAAACGTATGATAACGATAATGCCATACTACGAAAAGTGTGCATTAAATAACACAAAAATTATACAATATCACTAGAAATCTCAAAACATAGGAAAAGAATGTCATATTCTTTATTTTATTCACCAAACCACAAATATTGACAAATATGTCAATGCCAAATACAAATTGGTGAATCAAAAATTCTAAAAATCATAAACTAGACATCAAGAAATCACAAAAGGGGGAGGCCAATCACAAACAGGAGCATGAAAACATATCAACACGTGCATCACAAACGGAACGCTATTCCATGGTCGCTAACCATCGATTTGAGCCAAAGCTCCACAAACGGCCCGAAGACCTTTGACCCGAAGCTCCACGAATGGCCCGAAGACCATGGGTCGCTACCCCACCAATATGAGCAGAAACTCCACAAACGGGGTACAGTCCCCCACGCGGACAAAGAGACATCGCACATCGCTAGTCTAGACCTGATCATCAAGAAGTGTCAATTACACAAAGCTAATCAGTAAATGTGTTTAGCTTCATGTCCCGTAACCACTGGCTTAACTTAAGTATTTACGAACAAATTGTAGATCTCCACTCGAAAGTTGTCACAAGAGTTTCAATCGAATAAGTCCAAAAATTAACCGACAAAGTAAAGCAAGCGTTTTATACCACTAGTTTTACTAAACCGTTTAATTAGATTTCTCAAACGAATGAGGTAAAGGTTTGTGTTTACTAATAGATTGGAAAACGGTTTTATAAACAAGCTTTGTATAAAAAATAGAGTTGAAATCATATTTGAGAAAGAGTTTGAATATTTACAAATAGTATAGAAATCTTTGTATTTTAAAGTGACAAATCACAAAATTGATTGTAAAAACAATCAATCACCAAAAATTCGCATTCGAAGACGTGAATTAAATTCAAAAAAAATCAATACCAAATCCATCAAAATGGATATTCCCTAAAAATCCTCAAAAAGAAGTTATCAAAATCAACAAAGGTGATAAAAACAAATTGGAGAAACAAGAATCGATTAAAAATTGGAAATTCAAACACAAAAGGAGAAATAGGAAAAGACAGCAAATTCAGTCGACTGGGCCAGGGTGGTCAATCGACTGACACAAATCCTAGAAACTTTCTGTTTCCAGGTTCATTCGACTGAACCTGGGTGGTCAGTCGACTGAATCATGCCAGGAAACTTTCGGTTTCTTGGCTTAGTAGACTGACCCAAAGTGGTCAGTCGACTGATACTGGCCCAGGAAAATTCTTAGGTTCGGTTCAGTCGACTGACCTCCTGGTTCTTTCTACTGATACTAGAAATTCCAGTATTCTCATCCTAGCCCTCAAGAGGCAAAATCCCAAACAATTTGTGATCGATCGAGCAATGGGCGCTACGGGTTTACACCAATCGGCAACCCAGCCCTATAGGCTCTTCGATACGCCACTAAAAGCATGATCAAACATCAAAGCTAGGATTTTTTAAGATTTAACTTCAAAACTCCAAAAATTGAAATACTCATAAAACCAATCCAATCCAATAGCAAATGGATAAGGAATAGATGTTAGGAATCACTTCCTAACTACTATCAAAAATATAGACATAGATGTGAGTTCAAAAACTCACCATTTTACACAAAAAATAAGGTAGGAGAAGCTTGAAAACAAAGGAAGATCAACCACCCTTCAATCTTAACTCTAAAAGCTCCAATCTAAGATCATGAGCAATAATTTCTCAAATTAGGCTATAGGAAATTTATGAAATTGGAGAGAGATTGAGATGTTAAAGAAGAAGGAGATGCTTACCTAAGCTTCTCTTTGATTTTGGAGCTAAAATTTGGATTTGAAAATGAAGCTCGGGCTTAGGAATTCCTAATCTCTTTTCTCTCCCCACTTTTTTGCTAAAGCTTGAAGTGTTAGAAAATGAGAATGAATGAAGAGGAGAGGGGGTGGAGCTAGGGTCTTATGTTAGGTTATTGGGCTGAAACCCAAAGCCCTAAGTGAAAATGTCAAAATTCAAGCTAACTCCAAACATATCGATGTTTATACTCAAAAAGGTCGCAAAAGTCATTTTGAACTCAATGGAAGTGGTCTCGAGTCCTAATTTGACTGTTTGCAAAAACTAACTTCTCGGACTTAAATTCGATTGACGATGCTATATTTAAATAAAATATTTAAATACACAATCGTAAAATATGCGGGTTGTTACAGTAAAACACGTAAGAAACCACTAGCCTCCTTTAATAAATCTTTCATTCACTAAAACCACTTTGTAAATTACTCGCATAAAATAATTTTACAAAATTATATCCACAAATTTATATATTTTCAAAACTTAGAAAATAGTCGTATATCAACGGTATAAGTATATTCACACACATTACACCTTGTGACTTAGAAAAAGTATTCATATATTTATCTTTATGGTATAAGTACATTTAAAAAAAGATTTTCCATTTTATTCGATTCTCAAATCATTTATGAATTCCTTACAATTCTCTAAAACCATTTGTAAACCATTTTATAAATCTTTGAAAAAAACATTTATAATCCCATTACATTTATTATCCCATTATAGAATTCAGTCAACTAAAAACTTTTTTTGTACTTTTTCTAAGAACATTTATAAATCCAGAAGTCATTTATAAATTCCTTACAATTCTTTAAAAATCATTTCTTAAACTCGTTTATAAATATCTAATCATTTATAAAACTCCCCACCTTGTAAATAAACTTTCCTTAAGTCTTAACCATTTTGTAAAAAACTTCTCCTATTTATACGTCTTGGAGAGATTTATAAACAAACAAATATCATTTACATCACAAACACTATAATAAAATAATAATTTATTAACAATAACATTATAGATAGTAGTTAATGGTTTTTAACCTTAAAACATCTGTAAATAATAATTAGTAATTTTAAGGACATTGGTAATAAAACACTGACAATTAACTTTCGACATTATCATAAATAATAATAATTAATTTTCAAACAATCGTAATAAGTTATTGCTATTAATTTCAGTTAACATTTAAATAGTTAAAATGAATAACTTTAAAAACATTAAAATGTTGGTAAATAATTTTAAAACAACATTAAAGAAAAATAAATAATTTGAAATGAGTTTAAAATAATATTAAACATAAATAATTGACTTTTTAGAAATAATGTTAATATAATACATATCTTTGAAAATGGTAGAAAAATAGGTTGAAACAAAATAGAAAATTCAATTTGGAAAAATATTTTTGAAAACCCAATTTTCGGATTTAAAGTCATTTACTGTCTCCAAAAATCCATCCCAATAATTGGCAATTAATTGTATTTCAAAATTATAATTTAAGACCAATAGCTGCCAAATGGTTATCTAATATTGATATTGGTTTTCTAGCACTACCTATGTTTAGTTTTCAATATATAACAATGTTATAACCACAATGTCCACAATCAGGTTCATTATTCAATAATCCATATAAACGGATTATTATTGAAACACTTCAACAATAGCGATAAATCTTATTGGATCCCTCCAACTTGTCCCTCTACAACGCAGCTCATATATATCAGAACCTATATATATATATATATATATATATATATATATATATATATATATATATAGTAATCAACAATATTGAGGAATCTAGTTGGATCCCTCTAACATTTTCCCCAGCATCACAAACGTTATGTAATTATGTAATATAAATCATCCGCTTTGAGGCTAGATCGTATATAAAGGGTCGTCCGTGTAACATCCCTGTATTTTGTGATTATTTTATTTGTATATTTTAATTATTTTAAATTTAATTTTCTGATTTAAAAACTTTATTGTATTTATTAAAATGGATAAAAAAAATTATTTTAAATATGAATTCTGATTTTGTTATGAATTAGGATTCCAAACATGACTTAATAGAATATTTTCCAAAAAGGTGAATTTTGGTCAATATGGTCAACTTTGACTTTTAATTTAAAAATTTATAAGTTGAAAATTTTAATTTTTCTTTTATTACAAAAGTAATTAAAATTTTAAGAATATTGCTTTTCGTTTTATTGAAATCCGACTTATATTGTGAAAGTTATGCTTTTATAAATATTGTGTGTAATTTGTTGTATTTAACAAAATTTCTTATTTTAAATTGTACAAATAATATTTTATTTGGTCATGTAATGTTCTAATTTGTATTTATATGGATAAGATAACATGTTATGTAGATATTTTGGTTTTAAACATTTTAAAAGTGTAATTGACGTTTTCCAGTGTCAGCTGTATTTTTGTTTATAATTTCTAATTTCCAGCTTCAATTAATTAAAGGAATTCTTTATTTATTTTTCTATTTTCTCAAGGTCTTATTTTATTCTCATTTCCACTTTATTTTTTTCCTTATTTATTTTATTTATTTGACTTCTATTTGTTTTAAAGTGAAGTAGGAATTTTTCTAGAGGCAATGGTATTTTATTTACAATTTTCATGTCCTGTTTCCAATTTTTAAATAATTTCTTTAGTTCTTTTTCTATTTTCTCTAAATTAAATTATTTATTTCACTTTGAAAATGTTTTAGAAAATATTTTATTTCAAAATTTTGCTTTAGAATATTTTTAAAATGAAGTAGATATTTTTCCAAAGCCAGTGATGTTTTAATTGTAAATTTTTGAACCCTGTTTTCTTTTTTTTGAATAAGGGTTCAAACTTTCTATTAGAAACCAAGAAGACAAAAGAATGTACAATATCCAACAGGAATACAAATCCTTATACAAACATTGCAGGCCTAAACATATTTTAACAATAAAGGGCCCAAATAATGTTTTAATTAGATTGTCTAACTAATACACCCGAAGCCCATTAGAATATTCGAAACATCTCGGAAGGTAAAAAAGGCAAGACATCGTTTATCTCCTACTTCATTTACTCCTCTCGAACGAAAATAAATAAAAGCAGCGTTAATGACGGCGAGGGAGAAAGAAGACGTATCTCAGTCGGCTTCGTCTACTGTACCAAATCTAGACAAGAAACGAACCAGAAAGCTTCAATTCCTTGTATTAAATCCTCCACGAGAAGAACAAAGACAGATAAGAATCTTAAACCCGTAAAGATTGAATCTTTTAGCTTTAAAGAGAATCTAATATTAAATCTCTTTGTTTTAGGGCTCAAGACTGTAATTGGGAGGCGAGGAACATCATTGTCTCTAATCCAGCGAGAACCAGAGGTCACTACCCTTGGATCTAGCAGATCTAAGCCAGATAAGTCACTGTCTTCCATAAAGTTGATGTCTTTATACTTTTAATTAGTAACTAACCCATTTAATAGCTGTTTCAGTGCACGAAGCTTCACCAGTTTTACAGTGGGGAACTTCTTCTACAACCAGATCAGTAATGACCATAGAGGACTGTAACCAGCAGCAGGACTAAGCTCCAAAAGACTCTATTTCCTTTCACGTGGTACTTCAGAAATCAGGTCCTCCTCAAGAAAAGTGAAGCCAATCCTCACAAGCTAAGTCTCTGACTCCCTAATGATGTTTAGTAGAATCTTTGAATTCATGAACTAACTCGGTTTGAAATAAAAAAGGTCAAGACATCAGTCACGAGGGCAGCGGAAGACATCAATCTGCTATAGTTTCTGCAATCTTATAACTTACAAACTAGATCAAAAAGATATTGTTAATCGTAAATTAAAATGTAATTTAAAAGAGAGGATGTGAGGAAAATGTAAAGATAATACAGGTATAGGTAGCCTGGATCGAGACACATAGAAACTTGAAGATAGCAAATAGAAGGAACGATACATATGATCATGTCGACGAATCCCCAATTCAATGTTATGAGGTATATCCCCATTTCTTTGCTATTATATCATTCATGCCATTGATGTTCTTAAAATCTTTAGATTTTACCATTCTGATATTCATTGTCTGGTATATTTTTGAGCATATCTGCGTAGAATCGTTGAAACTATTATGGAAAATCCTATCATTCCTCTCTTTCCATAAGTGCCAAATACAAACAGAAATAGAAAGTTGGAACAGATCTGAGTTTAGATTATGTAATTTTGAGATAGAAACAATTTTTTGCAAATCTTCCTTCAGTGTGAAAGAGAACAGACTTTCCGGCGAGTTAAAAAAAAATTTACAATTCCAATGCCAAACTTTTCCTGTAAAATTACATTGAAAAAATAGGTGGTCTATATTTTCAATGTGATTATTACAAAAAATACATGAGGGGTCCACAAGAATCTGTTTCTGAAGTAATCTCTCTTTAGTTAATAAATAGTCGTTAATGGCTTTAAAGAGGCATACCGCCATTTTTGGAACGTGAATTTTATTCCAAACCAATGTCGACCAATTTTTTATTTCGAAACTGGTTCTAACGGAGTTCCAAACTTTTTTAAACTGGTATTGACCGTCCTTAGAACACTTCCAAGACCAGTAGTCTCGCTCTCTATCCTTACGAATCTTGACACCTTCAATTTCCGCATGTATTTGAAATAAAAAACTGAACACGTCCCACTTCCACTCACCATTTTTAACAATCCTATTAAGAGACAAATTTTCCGTACCCGTTCTAAAAGCTGTGTCTATTCCAATACGTTCCATAATAGAGCTTCCATTCAGCCATGGGTCATACCGAAGAGAAGTAGTTTTACCGTCAGTAATATTAAGAGAAAGACATTTTAAAGCTTCGTGTCTGTTCTTCAAAATGTATTTCCACACTCCCGAGTCGTCCGATCTCTGATTGATTTCCCAAAAGCTTTTATTACCAATGTACTTACAATGTATGAGATCTGCCCAAATTCCTTCTGCATTAATAATTTTCCATATCAATTTAATGTATAATGCTTGATTCGTCTCTTTTAAATTTCTCAAACCCATTCCTCCTTCTTATTTTTTCTTACGCAAAATTTCCCAGGGAATCTTACTGCTACGGCTTTTCCAAAGAAAGTTAAGAATCAGATGCTTTATTTTTAAGAACCGTAGTTTTTGGGAGACAAAAGCATTGCATCCAGAATTGAATAATAGGGTAAATGGAAGATTTGATAAGTTCTAGTCTCCCAGCTAGGCTGAGCATTCTAGTTTCCCATCCTGCAAATCTTAGCTTGATCTTCTCTATCAATAGAGAACAATCCCTATCTCTCAGATTAGTACTAGACAAGGGAATGCCCAGGTACCTTATTGGGAGATCCGATTGTTGTATATTAAGTATTGAACTAATATCAGTACAATTGACTACCCCTTTACCAAAGAAAACATTAGATTTCTCACAGCTTAGTTCCAATCCGGTAACTCTCTTCATGGTTTGAAAAGCATCACTAATAGCAATAGCATTTTGTACACTTGCTTTAGTAAAAACTATAATATCATCGGCATAAATGAGGTGAGTAACATGTTGTTAAAGCCTGTGATTGGAGAAATAAGGCCATCCCTGACTTTACCGTCCATCAGTAACGTAAAATATTCCATAACCAATGAAAATAGAATAGGGGAAAGTGGGTCACCTTGTCTAAGGCCATTTGAACTCTTAAAATAACCATGCGATTCCCCATTTGCAACGATGGAAAACACGGGCGTGGATATGATATCTTCAATAATTTTCACCCATTTGTCTGGGAAACCCAAACTTATTAACATGTGTATAACAAAAGCTCGATTAATCGAATCATATGCCTTTTTCAAATCTACTTTAACACACATGTATTTATTATCCTTTCTTCCAAGACCCCTAATAATTTCGTGAGCAAACAAAATACCGTCCCCTATTGATCTACCTTTTATAAAAGCCGTCTAATTAGGGGACACCAACTTGTCCAAAAAAAGAGCCAATCTGTTACAGAGTATCTTAGTGAAAACCTTGTATAAAGTATTACAGCAGGCTATGGGTCTATAATCTTGAATTCTAGTAGAATGATCTTTTTTAGGAATCAAATGTAAGAACGTGTGATTCCACTCTTTTATAATTGAACGCATATGGAAAATATCATTCAAAGCTTTGAAAATTAAGTCTTTCGAAAGATTCCAATGAATTTTGAAAAACTTTGAATTAAAGCCGTCTGGGCCTGGTGAAGTAGTTTCTTTAATATCCCACAAAGCAATTTTAATTTCTTCCAATGAAAGACCATCATTCAAGAAATTCGCACCATATTCCGAAATTATCGATTTACAAATAACTTCTAGAAACTGGTCACTTAAAGGAAGATTGAAAACTTGTTTATAGAAATTAATGGCCGATTCAGCAAATTGATCTTCCGAACCCTCCTTGTCATCAAAATTTAATGTTAGTCAAGCACTTTCTACTTCTTCTACTAGACATTTTAGCATAAAAGAATGCAGAAGCCTCATCACCCATCATCAACCAATCATATTTAGCCTTTTGTTTGGTGTCCAAAAATTCTTTTTTGAGTGCCGTTTCCAATTTTATTTTGGCATTTTGAAATTCCATAGCTAAATTATGATCTTTTGATTTTTCCAATATTTTTTGAAGTCTAGAACAATTTTCTCTCTGGTCATTAACCTCTTGTTTGGTATTCCATATTTTAGCACTCCATATCTTGAGCTCTTTCTTAATGTTCTTGAGAATATATAAGATTTGAAATATAGGTCGATCTTTCTGATCAGAGAACCATAATTTCTCAACCAGTGGAAAGTATTGGTCACACAAAGGCCAGTGATTCATAAATCTGAAAGGTCTATTTTTGACTCTGGGATTAGGAAAAAGAGAGACAAGAACAGCATTGTGATCGCTCACGGAAGAGGCAACTATTCAGCCGTTAAATCTTGATATAAATTGATCCAGTCTAGGTTAGCGAAGACCCTGTCGATTTTAGAAAATATGTTTCGACTAGGACCAGACCACCATGAAAATTCATAACCTCTAATGTTGATCTCTTTAAGGCCTGTGTCATTTGACATTTCATCTAGTTCAAATAAACTTCCAAATGGCACTGGATTGCCTCCCTTTCTTTCTGAGGGACTTCGAATAAAATTGAAGTCCCCGAAAACCAGCCATGGTCTATAAATATTAATCGCATCTTCCTGAAGATTCTTCCACAATCTTTTCCCAAGATGAACAAAATTATGTCCGTAGACAAAAGTTAAATTACATTGGAATTTCAGTTTGTTAATCAATTCAATTGTAATATGTTGGTCACTCATGCTAATATAATTGAAGACGAATATTCTGCATTTATAATAGCATGAAACATTACTTATAACTTTCTATCCGTTCGCCAAACCTCTTTCCAAACCTATAAGTTCCGAAAACAACAGCTTATTTTCCAAAACACCAAAACAACTTATTTTAAACTTATCAATGAGTCTTCTCATTTCTATCATTCTATTGGGATTATGAAACCCTCTAACATTCCAGCATGCAAATGACATTATGAAGGCTTGTTGTTTCGAGTCCTCTACAACCTAATACTTGAGGACTCCCCTTTGTCTTCCGCAGAGATGCCTAACATCTGGACCCATTTGGGATTCTTACGTACAAGTTTATCCTTCTGAATGTTCTCAAATTCTGTAACCTGGGACTTGGGAATAGACTGCTCCTCCTGGACTTGATCGACTTTTTTATATGTATTCTGTTCCCCTACCGCTTCTATTGTTCCTGTGTCCTGTACCAAGTTTTCCTGTACCTGCATATCAGAACATGGATCAGTACCTCTCCTAAAATTAACATTATTAATCATACAATCATCAATACAATTATCATTAGAAAGTAAATTAATAGAAATTTGTATGTGCGTCCGATGAAGTTGAAGGACGTCTGAGAATTGTTTTTTGGGTCGAGGGTGACTTCGGAGGTATTGGACTCGGTTCTCTAACTCCCGGGTTAGGCTGACTCTCAGGGATGATCACCTCTCTATTTCTTGAATCAGAGTGGACCTCCTTCTCTAGCGAGTTAGAAACTATTTGATTTCTATTCTAAGACCCATCTTTAGGAGAGCAGATTGCATTTTCTTGAGTCTCCTAAGGTAGAACTTCTCCGCATGAAACCTCCCCCACGTTATTCCTACTATTTTCACCAGATAAAAGTCCATCATTTGGAATATTTCCATTGATCACTTGATTGCCAGGAATATTAGTAATGCCATCTCCGCCTTCCTCCCTTACTGTTTCCAAACAAACAATAAGAATTGGACCTGCAGGATTCTCCTTCTCAGAATTATTTACTTGAGTCAGTTTAGGAACCCAAGACTTAGTCGTTGGGCATTCTTCAGTAACATGCCCGAAACACACGCACTTGGCACATATGGGAGGAGGGTTTTCATATTCCACTGTCTGAGAAAAACTCCTCCCATTTTCATCCATGACTTCAATGGTATTAGGCATACCATAGGTAGCGTTAACCTCTATCAGAACTCTGGCGTAGGCTAGTCTAGATTTGGTTTTCGTGGCCTCGTCCATCTTTATAGGGAGTCCTATAGTGCTTGTTAATGCACTGATTGCCTTATTGCCCCCACAGTTTAAAACTTAAACCTGGAAGTCTAACCCACATGGGCAAAGATGTAAGAAGATCCCTATCCGTGTTCATGTCTAGGGACAGGCGTTTCATGATAATCAGGTTTTGATCCATAAACCAGGGACCTGATTTCAAAATCTTATTGCAATCTTCCTCAGAACCAAATCTTACCACAAAGAAACCATTATTCCTTGAATGAACAGAAAACGGCTTCTGTGTAGACCATACTCTGTTGGCATACCATTCAAAAGTTTTAAGCCAAGGTTTATAGCCAACCACATACAATAATATGCATAAGTCCCATCCACCCTCCGCTTCTCTGATAGCTTCAGATGATAGGGAACCTATCCTTTTACCGTCAGTTATTTTTGACTCAATAAATTCAAGATCTAGGTTTCCTAAATCTCCTACAGCTCCTATTTTTACTGCTTCACTATAAGAAATTTTTTTAGCATTCTCAGATACAGTTAATTTAATTTTCGAAGTACTTCCTGATTGGTTCGCGTTCTGCTTTGAAGATTTCGAAAATCTGGACGAAAACCGCCCTTCATTAGCCTCCTGAACTCTTCCCCCCTTATTCTGATCCAAAATAACTCCAGATTTGCCGTGGTTCCGAACTGAAATTGCTCCTGATTTATTAGTTCTATGACCTCCCAGATTTAACCTAGCTTCAGGTCCTGAAGGTTGTGGAGCCTTGCCCTTTTTCCTTCTCACCTCCTCCCAGCCTTCATCATCCCGCAGAGAGCCCATTTGAGGAGTAAGAATTGAAGATTAAGAATTAAGTACAAGATTAAGAAAGAAAAATAGAAGACAGGAGAAAAAAGGGGAAACCCTAATCTCCAGATCTAAATCTGGACGCCATTAAAATAGTTTCTAAGTATAAGCATTTATTTCCCATTTCTTTTGAACCCTGTTTTCAGTTTTTAAGCAATTTCTTTAAAAAGAATTCTATTTTCTTTAAATTTAATTATTTATTATTTAATTATTTATTTTCATTTTTTTACTTTATTTCAGTTTTTTTATTTTATTTACTGAGTTTTATTTTATTTATTTTGCATAAAAGGTATTGAAATTTGAAGAGACTAAAGCTTTAAACGTATGATTTTCACATTCTTGCCTTTTCATATTTTTGGCCCTTCTTTTTTTATTGATTAGCCTTCAGTTTTATTCATTTTTCACGTGAAAAAGCTTCTCAACATCACAAATTTCTGGCCAAACTCAGGTCTGAAAAAGATGGGTAATGGTTTCTCTTTTTCTCTACTCTTTTCTACAATTTTTTTTCAATGTTTTTCTTGATTTTTGCATTGCCTTTCTCATGTTTGTTCGGCCACATCCCCTCACCATCTCCTCCTTCGAACACCACCACTTCTTTCCCAATTCATCCATGGCCAAATCATCCTCCTTCTCTGACCTGAAGTTGCCTTGACCATCTCATGTTGCCGAATCCACAAAATAATGCCTAACTCCACCAAATATTGCCTAACGGAGCTCCTATGTGCCATCCACCTTCATTCCTTACCACGACCACCTCCTTGACCTCCACCACTACCATGACATGACCTCTGACAACCCACCTAACTACTATCTAGACTTGAACTAGCCCTGGCCGAGCCAAGTGTTCTTGTGGCTGAGCCAAATGTTGCAAATCCAAACCCTTTTTGCCTTGCCTTTTGCACTTCCACCCTTTGTAACTTCCATAACCATTTGTATGCTTGACTTAACCATGTATTTCAGATCCAACCTGACCTTTAGCACCTGGAAACATATGTTACTGAACAAATATAGCTTTGTGGCTGAGCCTATGTGGGTAAAGGTCAAGCAAATTTGATGGGAAAGCTAGGTGATGTATTTGTCTAGCCTAGTTTCCATTTGTTTCAATCTAAACTTTGGTATTGTGTTTATATTCATATTTTTCTTTGTTTATTTTGTGAATACAAGATTTACATCTTGTCTCTCTCTTCATCCAAATCTAGTCGCGCTTTGTGCTTTCTGGATTTTTCATTTGTGTGTTTATTTGCAAACTCCAACGTTGAAAGGTGAGTAATCACACTTGACATTCATACTTATATAACTGTGAATTGATAGCAAGTGAAAGTGTAGAAATAATTATATTATGTTATACCCGCCTGTGATATTAATTATATGATGTTAAACCCTGTTATCAACTTGTCACATCAGCTGTTATATTTTATTGTATTATACTATTTATTTATTTCTGTTAATCACACTGCAAGTTCCCTATAGAATAGAATCACTATGGGTTGAAAGATATATACCCGAACGGACTTTAGAATAGGGAAAAATCTCTATGGACTGAAATGATAAGCCTGAACGATTTTTATTTTATTTATTTCATTTAACTTAGGATTACGAGTTTGAAATGATAGAACCCGGATTTTTCCTTTGTAAATTACGGATTGAAATGATATTATCCGTAACATTGACATAAGTTAGAAAATTATATACAAACTGTGGTTAAAATAAATTTTCTATAATTTTTAAAATATTATAAAAATGTAAATATTATGATATTTTGATTTAAATTTAAATAAAAAAATGATTTTTATAAAATATTAGTGATTTTATACAAGTTAAATAAGTGAAATAAATAAATGGAAAAGTAGAATTGGAGATATAAGTAAAATTTGGAATTTATGATTTTGTTTTTAAATAAAGTTTAAGTTAAGTAAGAAACATGATAATTTGATTTTTATTTAAATTTAAAATGATTTTTATAAAGTGTTATTGATTTTCTATAAATTAAAAATAGTTAAATAAATGAATGTTTAAAAGATGAAATTTGAAGTATAACTTAACTTGGAAATGTGGAAGTGTTTTAAAAATATAAGTTAAGTTAAGAAAATAAAATGGAATTTAATAAAATTATGAAATGGTAAACTTAATTAAAATGTTAAGTAAATGAAAATGTTATAAAATTTTACATTTATTTTATAAGTGAATTATTAAAGATTTGATAATTATTTGTGAAAATTTCACTTTGTAAAATCATAAATTAAGGGATATTTAAATGATTGTTTTTAAAGTGAGAAAATATGATTTTTATAAGTAAATATGGATTTAAATAAATTTAATTTTTTATGAAATTGTAGTGAAAGTTTGGAATTTAAATTGACAGCATGAATAAAATGCTATCATTTCTAAAGTTAAAGATATTACAGCATTATGTAAATGCTGTAGTTGATATATATGAACTAAATGGCTAAAATGAACTAAGGGCTATTACAACACTTTGTAGGTGTTGTAGTTGCTGAATTTAACTAAAATATTATTTGAAATCTAAAACCTATTACAGCATTTTAAATGCTGTCTTTTGCTAATTGAATTGTTTTAAACATAACTTTCCGTAGCATTTTCTAAATGCTGCGAAAGTTGAATTTTCATTGTTTTAATAAATTTAAGTGAATAAATGAACTTTGAAAGATCTAAATTTTGGAAATTTAATAATTCAATTATTAAGTAGAATAACTTCATTTTAATTATTTGAAATGAAGTAAACTGTTTTGAAATATAAACTATTTTGAAATGTGTGTTGAAATTGTATTTTAAATAAAATGAATGTGGTTTGGGAAATATGATATTTTAATATTTTGAAATGGATTTTGAATGATATTGAATTTTAAAATGATATTTTATTTTAAAATATAAAATACCATTCTTGAATTTTAACCACGGGATGTATTTAGTTTACGGTTTAAAGGATCCTTAGAGGATGGGCGATCCCAAGCATCCTTTAAGTTATTGTGTATTACTACTATAGTTCACTTCTGTTGGTTTACATTATATAAGTATATATTGTCCTGACTCACGTGTTTTGTGTTTTACTTCACGCTCGGGTTAGCTTGAGCATTTACAGCTTAGCTTTGGATTTCTTTTTGGAGCTAGGAATCACTGGAGATTCTGCTTGTCTAGTTATCTATTCCCTTTCAGTTTCAGTTGTTCTATTTAAGCTCTGGTATTTATAAACTTCTATGTATTTGGGTTCTCTATTGTATATGTTTTCAGACTGATATTATGTATTTTGTTTTGAGATTTTGTTATAGTAGCTTCATGAACTACTATGGTATTTTAATTTCCGCTGCGAGTTACTCGGATATTTCTGTGTCTGTGATTCTGTGATTGTTTTCATTTGCTCCAAATTTATTTACAATGCGGTATTTTTAGCAATTCAAGCCCGGCATGTATGGATGCGAATGGCTGAAAATATCGGGTTGTTACAGTCCGTTCTTACAAGAGAACATAATAGGGTCTCATTCGCCCTGATATGCATGTAGGTGTGCATATATTCACATCCATGTTTAATCTATTTTTATTTAAATAAATGTCATAATTGGGTATTTTTGCATGTTGAAAACCAAATCTCAAAAATGCTTTCAAGTCATCATTCATACATCAATATGAGGGTAAAATGGTAATTTTATGCATGTATAAATTTTGGAAATATTCACTTACACATTATAATTTTATTTATAGGAATTCGAATGGAATTATGAAGATGTTCTCTTGGACATAAGCATGAACAAGGATGTAAACAAAGGAATGAAGAGGAAAATAATTCAAACTCATGCATCATGGAGGACCTCACCTACCCACTTACCTTAATCTATAATTAGGAGCTAATGCAAAAGTTAGTGGAGGTTAAAGTTACATGCATACTTGATGATGGATTAATTAGAGACTAATGACAAACTGGTGGCCACACTTCCTAAATGGTATTTTAAGAAGCCCCCTAAAAATATAGATCATGCTTTTGTGCATGTATAAATTGCCCTTTTGTGTTAATGTAATGGATCTTTTAATCACTTCTATTAGCATGTAAGTTGTAGCTTCAAAGTAATATGAAATAAAAATGCGTCCTATGCCTCTCTGTCTTTTACTTCTTCTTTGTTCCTTTTTTATTTTCTTGGTCGTTTTTATTCACATGCTCTTTCATTTCATGTTAGTAGCCTAGTCTTATTTTTATGCAAGCATTTAGTTTATTTTATTTCTAATTAGCTTTCATTTTGCTTGCTTTTCTATCTTGAAATTTACATGTGTTGATATGATAACACAAATGAGTATCATAACCTCCTAAATTTAAGGGGAATGAAACTTTCTAAAACTATGTAAATTCACCAGATCTTGTCATTTATGATCTCTTTTTAATGCTTTATTAAAGTGAATGTTGATTTAAGTTTATTAAAGGGAATTTGATAGCCTATGTTGTAATCACATACGAGCTATGTTTATTCCACATAAACACAATTTACATCATCATTTCAATAATTAATTGATGACTGTGAATTAAAGTAGAAACAAAATTTGATGATCTATGTTACTAAATACAATAGTAAATAGATCATACTTAAAATAGCTTTTTCTTTGACTTCATTTTCATTGAAATTGATATGTGGTTTTATGTGTTGTATTTAAGTTTTATGATTTAAGTTATGCTAATTAATAACATAAATAAACCATACTTATGAAAAATACATCACTAATTCCATTTACGATCATAATAGAGAGATCATAGATTATTTATGTGTTGATTAACAAAAATATGAGAGTGGATTTGCCTCTAAATTGTTTTTTAATCACATATTATCATTTACTTTTTCTGGCTAATATTACAATTTTTAGATTAAAAACAATCTCAAGTTTTGTTTAATTTGACTGATAGAATTTTAAATATAAACAATTACCGCCGGATCGACCCGTACTCGCCATGTACTAAAATTGTACGTCGTGCACTTGCGACTAATTTTTAGTTAAAATTTATCGGCTATTTTCTAATTTGATGGAAAATTAGTCGTTAAATATGTTTTTGGCATCGTGGTCGGAAAATTAATTTAATTTTATTTTCTATTCTTCGATATTTTAGTTTGATTTTATTGTGTCTTTATTTTTGGTGTTGAATTGCATTTTAAAAATATTATTATGTGTGTGTGTATTTTTTTTCATTTTTTTGGAAAATCCAACAGGGTTGAATAGCCCCTGTCATATATTAAACGAAAAAAAAAAGAATTCCATGCAAGGATGGCATACCATCCAAAATTACAAAACCAAAACTACACAAAACACAAAGGTGACCAAAATTACAAAAAATGTGTAAGAATAGAGAGGAACATTACACGTTTAGACGTAACAATACCGATAAACACCCTATTGTTCCTCTCCGTCCAAACATCATATACAAACTCCTTAAGCACCTTTAAGAATAATTCACCATTTAGAGTCCTCATCTAGTAGCTTTAAATATGTTAAACCATTCAGGAGAGGTATCCATACAAGGATTGTGCAATTTCAATAATCTTAGAATACCATTCCAAATGAAAAAGGAGAACTGGCAGTTAAAAAACAAGTGATAAATACTCTCTTCATCTCTGGCACACAACAAACACTTTGAGTCTTGCACCAGGCCTCTAATTTTCAACTTGTCTAGATTATGAAGCCCATTTCTAATAACATTCCACAACGTAATATTTTCTTTTGGAGCTGACCTTGTAGCCCATATCCTGGAGTGCCACGGGAAAATGACCAAATCATAGGATTTAACAAGATGCCTGTAAACATTTGCAATGGAGTGCAACTTACCATCACATAAATCATGAACTAAATCATCAATGTATCTCTTATTCATGATGATGTTCCAAACTTGACGAACTGAATAAGAA
The DNA here is from genome assembly GCA_030765085.1 of Allium cepa. Lineage (NCBI taxonomy): Eukaryota > Viridiplantae > Streptophyta > Magnoliopsida > Asparagales > Amaryllidaceae > Allium > Allium cepa. The sequence continues at coordinate 867,982,422 of CM060937.1, read as the reverse complement.
CTGGAATGAGGGAGGTTTATTAGACCCTCGGTCTAGAAGGTACAAACTTTAGCATGTTTAGTTATACCATATTGAATTCTCAAACTAAAATTAATAATTTGAGAAAGAATGTTGCCTTGAGCAGATTAGGGGTCAGAGAAGAAATAAATTTGATCTTTGAAGTCAATAGCTTTTTAGAAAATTGAAAGGAAACTAGTCCTACTATGCAGTATATTTCTCCAACTCCAGCTATAATCAAGTGGGGATTCCATTGTCCATAAGCATCTATCCTTGGTTAAGTTCATTTTAACCCAAATAGCCCACAGATTATCATCACTTCTCATTAACTTGTCAATTTTCGTTGAAAGAGTAGCTTGTTCCACTTTGTTACGTTCATGATTCCTAAGCCTCCATGTTCATAAGGGCAGCACAAGTTTTTGAAGGCAATAGGAACCGGCTTCTTTGAATAGGGATTGCCATGCCATAAAAAGTGGTTTAAAGTAGCATTAATCATAGAAATGAGCTTGACCAGCAGAATGAATATTCTGGCATAATATAAAAACATGGAGGTAGTTACAAACTTAACTATAATTAGCCTAACAGCCACATAAATCATTGAACCAGATCAAGTAGAAATTTTGTTAATGATTTTTTCCAACAATTGCAAGCATTGAGCAATCTTGATCTTAGAATGACAAATTGAAGCATCTAGATAAACTTTGTTTTTATCAAAAGAAGCAAGACCTGATACAGAGTGAATGTTATGCATGTCATAAGAATTTAGTCCAACAAATTTAATTTTGGATTTAGCTTTGTTTATTTCCAATCCAGTCTTCTCCTTGAAACTATCAAGCACAGTCATTATACCAGAATAGACTTTGTATTAGGCTTGGAGTATACTATTAAATCATTAGCAAAAAGCAAGGAGGAAATTTGTAGACTTTTACAAAGAGGATGATAATTAATATTTTTTAAGTTCATTTCACTTTTAATGAGGGAAGTAGATGTTAACCTTCTTTTTCCAAGGCCGTGGATAGGCGGATTTAACCAAATCGACTGCTCATTTGTCGAGACTGAAATACGATTGGTTGGAGCTAGTTGGATGGATAGACGGTCAGTCAGGGATGGTTCGATATGCATGGCTCGGCCCAGGTGGGTCGGTAGATGTTGCTTGGTCTGGAAGTTAGGAGTCGGTCGGCCTTGATGATATCATTCGGTCTAGAAGTTTGGGGTCGGTCGGCATTATGATTCGGTCTGGAAGTCATGGGCCGCTCGGCAACGTGGTTCCGCCTGTGTGGTTCGGAATTGATAGCGGTTCGGCATAGGACGCTGCTCGGCGATGGACATCCCTCGACATTGGACATCGCTCGGCATTGACCCTCACTCGGTATTGGACATCGCACAGCATTGGACCTCGTTCGGGAATCGTGGATTGCTGTGCTCGAGAGGTACCAACGTGGGGAGTGGCTCGGTGGTGGAGTATGGATATGGTTGATTAAGGTAGGTCGGCATAGGCCGGTCGGCCTTAGTGGATCGGCAAAGGTCGTTCGGCCTTGGTGGATCGGTCGTCAGTGTTCGGTTGGCTGGTTTGAACTCGAGAATAAGGAAGTGGGTTAGACATTGAGTTACTTCGAGTCAAACATAAGGTTACTTCGAGTCTCTCCGGGGATGAAACTGGATTGGCTTACTTATATTTTAGGGTCGGTATCAATGGTAATTCTGGTTCGACAATGGCCCTGGTGGGCCCAGATTACTCAAGAGACCCAACTTCCTGGATTTGCCTATAAATACAGCATGTGGGTCTCTAGATGGGGGATCCTTCGTTGGGCTCTCGGACTTTCGATTTTCAAAAGATAAGGCTACTCTACTCGTTTGTAACTGTAATTGATTCTAACAACAATAAGAAGGAAATTTATGGAGTGGACATGGGCCGGAGTCAGCCGAACCACTATAAAATCTGTTGTTCTTACTGCTTTCATTTTATTTTTTGTTGTTCTTCACATTAATATCCTCTACATATATTCTTTCTATGAGCTTTGATTGGTACTCAGTGCTTTCACCTGGATTTGGGTGTTAGTGACCAATTTTGGCGCTAACATTTTGGTGCTTTCACTGAGAGGGGCAAGCACTCGGGAACTTTGGAGCTAGGAACTTGGATTCTAGGAAGTAATGGCTAGGCCATCGGCAAGGAAGCAAGTGACAGAAAGAAGTCGGCATGAAGGAGGTCAAGAGGGTTCCTTTGGAGATAATCAGGCCTTAATCTATATCATGAGAGACGAGATAGAGACGATGCTAAAAGGCAGGAGGACATGATACAGAACCTACTTCGACAGGTTGGACAAGTTGGAACACAAAGTCAAGGAAATAGACCAACTGCGACTACTAGAAATGCAAAACCAGGAACCAGATCTATATAAGTTTCTAGAGGTCAAAACCAGAACCATACTGGAGAGGTTGGAAGGAAATCAGCCAAGGCCTGGGGGCAGACCTCCAGGATTGGATACTAGGAGCATAGTGAATGAAGCTCGGCAAGCAGGGACCAATGTGAACGTAAATGGCCAACATGAAGAGTACTACCCGGAGTACCCTCTAAGACATGGGGGGCAAGGTGGAGATGCAAACAGAGGACCGCCCCAAGATCGAGGCGAGCGGATAGCTAGATTAATAAGAAGGATTATGAGAGGAGGACTATCGAGCAGAGGCTTGGAGGAGGTCGGTCGAAGTCCGTTCACTGAGGAAATCAGGAATGTAAGGAACCCTCCGGAATTCAAAATGCCAACACTAGAGGCCTATGATGGAAAATCAGATCCAACTATACACGTAACCAGATACATCAGACATATGGAAGTGTTGGGGGCATCTGAGAAGGTGATGGCAAGGTGTTTCCCTTTATACTTGACAAATTTGGTTGCACTTTGGTTCAGGCAGCTGGAGGATGGATCGACCAGGACACGGGGAGAGCTAGTGGAATGCTTCACGAGACAGTTCAGGGTCCATGTGATGCGACCCAAGAGTGTAATGACACTAGCATCAATGAAGCAGAGATCAGAAGAGTCCGTGAGAGGTCTTCTTATGCGATTTTATACAGTTATGGCCTTGATAGATCGCCCGGATCCATCAATGATTTTGATGGCGGTGGTAGCAAGGATTGCGGAAGGCATGGAACTCAAGGATTCATTAGAACAGGATCCACCAAAGGATCTTGGAGAATTCTATCATGAGTCTGAGAGATTCATTCGGATGGAAGATTCACGCATCGAGAGGCAGGAAATAAACGTCATGCATGGTGAAGGAACCTCCAAGGAACAGTCTACGATGGTCCTGACAAACAGAAGAAATTTCGAGAACCCATATTCAAACAATATGTTGACTTGATGGCAATCCTGGAATGGATTTACACGGAGACTCGAGGGCAGCTTCCCTATCGAAAACCACCCAGGAGGGATCCCAATGAACGGAAACGTAGGAGCGAGAAGTACTGCCTATTCCATGAGCTGGAAGGACACTCCACGGATGAATGCCGCCGCCTAAAGGATGTTGTGGAGGAACATGTTAGAAGTGGTTGGTTGCCACGGTACGTAAGGAATCAGACAAGAGCAATGGAACACGAGCAACTACCACTTGGACCAACTAGGAACGACCTTGGGCGGGGGTCATGACTTGTCATCAATTGATCATGATGGCATGGGCCAAGTTCAGTACTTGAACTTAGGTCGATTACATAAAATTCTTAGATTTTGATTTCAAAATAAAATGGTTGTTCCACTTACGCATGTAAGTGAATCGGAGAGATCCATAGGCATGCTCTGAGATGGTAATAGACCGCTCTGCCTAGAGTGGCAGTATCAAGATTTTTCATTTGTTTGTGATTGAACGTTTGGAATTTTAGTTTAATAAATGAACTTCAATTTCCTAAAATATACCTCTGACCGGAGAGTTAAAGGATGAATATTGGAAGTCAATTTGAAATTAATCACTTTATGACCCTACCCGGAGAGATGGGGTCTGAAGTGCAACAAGTGTGTTGTTTCGCTGGAAAGTGACAAGAACAACTCACTTAACATCTTCCCCATTCACCGGAGATTGATTGGATCGGGGTTCGATAAGAGCCTGTAGTTGCTGCAATCGGCCTAGGATTTAGGCCATGACATCGCTTAATGTTCAAGGACACAGAACTGGAGTGTAGGGGGTGCTGCTGCTACGCCGGAGAGCGACAGGATCGGCTCACTCGACGATATTTCCCCTACATCGGAGAGTGACAGGATGGGATCCAACAAGAACACGGAGAGGCTATGATCGGTCTAGTATAACTAGGACATCGCTGAATGCCCCTGCTGGGGCCAGATTGCAAGGGATAGAAAAGAGCACCGGAGCATGAGAGGATCTTTCTATTCGATCGTTAAGTTTGGAATGGACTTAGTAAGGGTCCGTAGTGGCCTTCAATGGCCTAGAGAGGCCATAGGATTGGATTACTGATTTCCACAAGTTGAAATGGATACTGATTCGACTTCGAACAGCCACGAACCTGATTGAGAATATTATAGCTATGGATAAAACATGGACTTTGGACATTGGGTTTGAGACTATCCGAAACACACCTTCCAATAGCAAGGCATGATTTTGGGGGGAAATGTTAGATCGCCTTTTTGCAAGGCCGTGGATAGGCGGATTTAACCAAATCGACTGCTCGTTTGTCAAGACTGAAATATGATTGGTTGGAGCCAGCTGGATGGATAGACGATCAGTCAAGGATGGTTCGATATGCGTGGCTCGGCCTAGGTGGGTTGGCAAATGTCGCTCTATTTGGAAGTCGGGAGTTGGTCGGCCTTGATGATGTTGTTCGGTCTTTAAGTCTGGGGTCGGTCGGCATTAAGGTTAAGTCTGGAAGTCATGGGCCGCTCGGCATCGTGGTTCGGCCTGTGTGGTTCGGCACTGATTATGGTTCGGCATAGTGGTTTGGCATAGGACGCCGCTTGGCATTGGACATCGCTCAGCATCAAACCTCGCTCGGCATTGGACATCGCTCGGCATTGGACATCGCTCGGCATCGGACCTCGTTCGGCATTAGTGAATCAGTGTGCTCGAGAGGTATCAGTGTGGAGGGTGGCTCAGTGGTGGAGTATGGATAAGGTAGATCAAGGTAGGTTGGCATAGGCCGGTTGGCCTTGGTGGATCGGCATAGGTCGTTCGGCCTTGGTGGATCGGTCGTTTGGGTTCGGTTGGCTGGTTTAAACTCGAGAATAAGGAAGTAGGTTCGGAATTGAGTTACTTTGAGTCAAATAAGAGGTTACTTCGAGTCTCTCCCAGGATGAAACTGGATCGGCTTGCTTAGATCTTAGGGTCGGTCACAATGGTAATTCTAGTTTGGCAATGACCCTCGTGGGCCCAGATTACTCAGGAGGCCCAACTACCTTGATTTGCCTATAAATACAACATGTGGGTCTCCAGAGGGGGATCTTTCATAGGGCTCTCAGACTTTCAATTTTCAAAAGCTAAGGACCAGTTTGTAACTGTAATTGATTCTAACATCAATAAGAAGGAAATTTCTAGAGTGGACGTAGGCCGGAGTCAGCCGAACCACTATAAAATATGTTGTTCTTACTGCTTTCATTCTATTTTTTGTTGTTCTTCACATTAATATCCTCTTGTATATTCTTTTTGTAAGTTGTGACTGGTACTCGGTACTTTTATCTGGATTTGGGTGTTAGTGACCAATTTTGGCACTAACAGTAAACAATTCCATGAGACAACCAAAAATATATGGGGAGATAGGGTCTCCCTACCTAATTCCTTGAGTATTTTTAAAATAACTAAAGATATTCCCATTCTGGCTAAGAGAAATTTGAACAGTGGATATACAGGTGAAGATCCAAGCTAAAAATGGAATGGGAAAATTCATACTGTAGAGGACGTAGACAACTGATTTCCATTGAATAGAGTCATATGCCTTTTGAATGTCCAATTTCATAACGTATCTAGGAGATATATTACTCCTATTACATCCTCTTAATAATTCATTCGAGAGTATTGTGTTATTATGTAACGCCCCACCCTGAGATGCACCATAGTAAAGAGAACGAACAAGTAATTCCATCTACTAAAGCGGAGAATAGGGCTGGTTAAGGGCGACCATCTATAATTTTGTCTAAAACATCTATTGAATACGTCGATAAATGCAATATAATTTTTCTTTTCTACGCAAGTGGATCGACATACGCAGTAAATTCTTAATCCAAAACTATAGATAGCTAGCGGATCTAGCAGAACAAAATACAATAACTGAATGTAAATCGCATCACAGAACAGTAACCAACATCATTTATATACATATACACTGATACATGTTTAGTCTAATACAATATGAATACATTAAAGGCAGTACACGACCATGCCATATACGTCGAATCAATTTTAAATACATCGGAGTCATGCAGAAAGAAATATAAACTACACAAAAGTGCTACCTAATATATCTAAGCAAATGCATCAAAGCAAAGTCTCATAACTGATAGCTAACATGAAACTACTCGGTCTAACCCGAGTACAAAATACACCGGTCAGTCGAGCTAAAACAATCAGTTAATGAGGGTAGACGGTAATATGAAGCAATAGATACAAGGTGATAATTCTTTTCGAACGAGAAGAGGACACAGGAAGAATACAACCCATGACTTAAGTGAACTAATGTCACTTACGTATAAAAAGACATCAAAAGAGGTAAATTCAATAATAATACTCAAATAATATAAATATTCACCTCATGTCGTCAGCGACATCCCAAAATGTGTACATGGTTTCCATGAACCATGTCTCCTCAAAAAGGAGAAACATCAATACAAACTCTCGCCAAATGGAAAACATAAAACATTCTTAAATAGGATGATTCGAAACTCAAATATAGAAGAATCTTCAAATTCAAGTATACCTCATCTCCTCGGTATGAATATATATAAATCTAAATCTCAACTCACAAAATGGTAAAACCCAGAATATCCTATAAAATCATGAAATCATCCAAATTCATAACTCGAGAAACTCGTTAAGAGTTAAAAACAACATAAATGAAATCACCATATATATATGACATCTTATATAGCACTAGGTTATCAATGTAATAAAAATCTTAAAGTGGTGTAATCACAATAAAACAGAAAACTCAGAAAATCTGGATTGGCCAAATCCTCGATTGCAATGCCGAACAATGCTGCACATGCTTAACTCAGGCGGCTGAAGCCTTAGATAAGGTCGGTAACACCTCCCAAAGTAGTTCGTCCACATGACAAGGTCACTGACACCTTTCCAAGTCGTTTTTTAAGCCTTAACAAGGTCGCCAATACCTCCTAAAGCAGTTCGTCCTCATGACAAGGTCGCTAACACCTCTCAAAGCAGTTCTGCTAGGTAAACATCATGAATGTGTCACAAACTCACGGACAGAAACCCAAAAAGTTTAACTGTGTCCCATACGACACGTTCGCACTTAGCAGTTTACTAACCGCTAGTCGGTGCCACACAGGGAACATCATAAAACTCAAAAAATCATATCTCGCCTCGTCTCATTGGCGAGTGATAAAGAGACAACATACTCGTCACATCTCATCGAAAAGTATTAAATGCATCATTACTTGTGTCATCTCATCGACAAGTGAAAACATAGTGATGATTCCTCATAAACCATAAATCTCAAAATATGAAATCATTTACTAAAGACGTGCCTTATATCATTGGCAAGTAAATAAAACAACGTGATGGTTCTTATTGACCATACTCCTACGTAGGAGATCACAAACCATAATACTTGCTAAATCTTGGCCATCTGAAATAATTCCAATAAATAGGAATTATAAAACTCAAAATATGCCATAAAATGGAACAACATCTCAGAGTCATTAATCTCAAATAGCTTCAATCGTACAAGTCTGGAATTAACCGAAATAGTAAACGCACATGTCCCATACCATGTGTTTGACTATACCATTTAATTCTCTTTCTCATACATTCGAATAGTGCAAAAGTGTATGTTTTATGCACAAAATAGTTTACAAGAGAAAACAAGCTTCTAAAACCTTTTTTTCCGAAAAGATTAGTAAAACCAATATTTGAAATTCTTTTATTATAGGACATAACTAGATTTTTATATCAAAAAAAATTCCAAAATACTATATAATAATAATTTGAAATGTCGATTTAATTCAAAAATCACTTCAAAAAAAGTTTAGTGAAAACCGTGCTTGAAAACAATGAAAAACAAGAATGATAACTCAGGACCGATAACTTGAGTTCAATACGAGTTCAATTCAAATTTAACCCAAAATCAATCCAAATTCTATTTAAAACTAAATTTCAAATTCTCTAAATATAGCTAGCATATTGATAGGCATCATAGCTCTCAAAACATCACAAAAACAATCATCAAAATCGAAAAAGAATGAGAGCAAAAATAAACTAATACACTGCTCATGTCAATAAATGTTATTTCTGTCGTTTTTCTCTCGAAATAGCGACAAACAAACATAGTTTTGACCAAGCAAACATCAAAATTTCAGAAACACAAAACAAGAAACATTTTGTACAAAGTTTAAGCTTTCTGAAACATCTAAAATTATTGTATTTGGATAAGAAATCAAAACTTTATGATAAAAACAGTTCAGGGGTCTAAATTGCAATAACTCTGTCATTTTGGTCTCGAGATAGCAACAATCAAACATATTTTTGACCAAACTAACATAAAAATTTAAGAAAACTCAAAACATGAAACTTGTGCTTTTTGGAATATCTAAAAATTATAAAATTCTGATAAGAAATCAAGAAGATATGGCCAATTTGATTTTAGTTTCAAACACAGAGAAAGTATTGGTTTTTCTCTTGGGATAGCAGTAGAAAAAATCAATTTTGACATAGTTAACCTCAAAACTATAGAAAATTCAAGACATGAAAGTTGTAGTACATGATTTGTTCTTTCCGAAACATCCAAAATTATCAAACTGGGTTAAGTATTGAAGAAGTTATTGCCAATTTCGTTTCAGTTTCAAACAAAGAGCAAATATTGGTTTTTTATTGGGATAGCAGTAGAAAATTTCGATGTTTCCATAGCTAACCTTAAAACTATAGAAAACTCAATTCATAAAAGTTATGGACCATTGACATAGCTAGAATCCAAAAAAGTAAATTAATTTGGACATATGAGTCAAAAGTTATGGCAGTTCAAACAGAACACTTAAAATTAGAAAAACAAGATATAACAGAGGGAAAAATAATTCGTACAGGCTTCAGAAATTCATAGATTATAACATTTTGATCATACAGAGAGCTAGAGTTTGTGAGTTTTATACTCATTTTACCTTCATGAAGATTAAACTATGATTTGAATGCCAAAGATTGAAGCTTTTTGCCAACAACAGAGCATCCAAACCTGTAAAACTAAGAATCGGTACATGCAAACAATGAGAGAAGCAAATCAACAATTATCACTATAAAAATAGATTTTGATGTAGAGAAGGTTTTAGAAATCGATTACCTGAGTTTATCTCTTGCTTTAACCATTTAGGTCATCAATTTTTCTTTTAATTTGCTAATTTCTAGCTTAGGATTGAAGAGGAAGGAGGTTTCAGCCATTATTGGGTTTCTGTAACTTACAGAGAGAAGAGAGAAAGAACAGAACATACAAGTATATCTTTTTTTTCCTTTCTCATTTCTTTGTTCTTAGGTTAACGTGCTAAAAGTAATTAGGTTAATAGGCTAAGGTCCAAAATAAAAGAAATCTAGATAATATTATAACTTAAACACTTTTATATATTAATATTGAATGTTAACAAATGTAATCACAATAATACAAGTTTTTCTTCTTTAAAAATTATGAAACTTCATACTCTTGATGCATAAAATGTCTTACACTCAAAATAAAATATTATTTATATATTTAAAATATTTAATTATCATATTTCTCTATTTTAAATAAAATACCAAAATTACATTTTTTAATTACAAAACTCATTCTAATTAACATTATAAATTACACAAAAATCATAATTTTGGGTAATAAAATTCTATAACTCATTTCAAATATAATTTTATGCTCAAATTATATTCTTAAACTCAATTCCATTATTTTGTTAAATATATCCCATTTTAAAAATTAATTACTTCTTTTAAAAATTATTAAAAGAAGTAAATAGCAATAATTAACAAAATTATTGCATTAACTCTAAATAAAACACATTTTCCTGATTTATTTAATTACTCAAATCATCTTAATAAAGTTTTCAAAATTCTATTTTCTCATTTTATCCTCAAACATATTGTTTATTCCCAATGAACAATTTAAATTCCGCATTAACTATTAATTTACATAATTAAATTATAACTGCCGTTATAATTTAATATTCTTAGGTAATCGCTAAAACCAGGGTTGTTACAGACTCCCCCCTTACAAAAATTGCGTCCCTGCAATTTTCTAGAAACAGAGCTATAAACAACATAAAAGATACAATCATCGAAGGATAAAGACAAGCTCGAATTCCAAACAATTCATTCTCTCAATATAATTTGGTAGAAAGAAACAAGGAAAAACACACTAGGTTAATCCAATAGCCCATCATATGCTAATATAATGATTAGCAAACCATCGAATTTTCCAAACAACTCGAAAGAATTTCGAAGATCTCCTATCATCGAATCAAAACTCAATAAGATGTTCAACAAATAATCAATCAAAAATGATTGATTACTCAAAACTTTATGAATAAAGTCTGGATCAAAATCACTCAAACCCGATCTCTAAGCAATAAAGTAGATCACCAACAAGATTATCCTCATAATATTACGGAAAGAACATCCTCATAATAAGATAAACACTATTGAAACTTGGGTTTGATTCATGACACAAAGCTATCACTACGCAATAAAGATTTGACGAATGCTACGACAAAAAGAGAATATATAGAATATATACTACAAGGAGACAAGACTCCAAAAAACAATGCATCAATTATATTATTTTGTTTTTTTGAGTCTTAGGTCAATTTTGTTAAAATCTCTCCTCGTTTACATATATTTTAGCTTATATATTTAACCGTCTTATTTTCATATAGTTTTTACATATATAAGCATATAAAATATATATTATATTATAAAAGTGTTTAAAGTTATACATATTACTATACCTGTGTAAACTGTGCAAATTGCACAGATTTTACCAGGTCAGCCGACTGACCCAGAGTCTCAGTCGACTGACCCTGAAAATTCTGTGCAACATGCACAGATGCATAGATATACATATATATATTTAAAAATTTGTTTGAATATTCAGTCGACTGACCCAGAGGTTCAGTTGACTGAATGTCTACAACGGCTACTTTTGGAAAAGACATGACTATTTGTGAAGAGTTACAAACCTCTACGAAAAGATTTGGATGCAACACTTTAATCGAAACTCTTCATCAACGGTCGCTGCTCTTTAACTTCTATAAATACATACTCTAACTTGATTCCAAATCACTGAATTTTCTTATCTTTCTAATTTATCTCTCTGGAGTCTATTTGCTATTATACTTTCAATTGTTCTGCCTTAAAGCAATATTATACCTTTCTATTTTTCATAAACTTCAAATATATATATATATATATATATATATATTTATATTCGAGGAGAAGATTATAGGAAGGGTATACTACAAGTGACAAATCCATGTTATTAGAACACATAAAGTCAAAACAATCTTTTGTATTTGTTGATGTCCTGTTCTGCTGCTCAGGCATGTGTAGTCCTCTTCGGATACTGAGGCAAAATCATGTTCTGTTGCTCAGGTCCCTGTTCGGCTGCCAGGGGTAATGTAGACATGTTCCTCTGGGTTAAGTGAGGGTTGTTGTTTTAGTGAAATTCCAAAAGGAGTCTGTGACTGGACGTAGGACGGTGCTCCCAACCGGCATAAAAATCTCTGGTGTTATTTTATTATACTGTTTTTATATTCCACACTATTTACTATATTAATATCATCAGTATACTCTGTATTATCATATATTCATATTACACGATCCATAACATACTTTCATTTGGTATCAGAGCACGGTCATCATATAACCGTAACACAGTTATCTGATAATCTAATAATATGGAAACTAGCACTAGCACTAGCATTAACACTAGCTTCATTCAAGGAGAATCCACTACACATCCACCACTATTTAATGGCCATTACTACAAAACAGGCCATTGCATCGGTTGTTTACTCCCCCTTTTGCATCAGTTCAACAACCGATGCAACAGCCTTAACACTTTTGCATCAGTTCTGAAACCGATGCAAAAAGGCCCTTTTTGCATCGGTTGTTACTAACAACCGATGCAAAATATCATGGTTAGTTGCTTGAACATAGCCTCCATGTTGCATCGGTTGCAATGAAAACCGATGCAACAAAGGAACTTGTTGCATCAGTTATTGTTGAGAACCGATGCAAACTAATCCCTCTATTGCATCGGTTCTTTATAACAACCGATGCAAACTAATCCTTCAGAAACCATTATTACAGTACTCAAATAGACTAATATATATTTATATGTTATTGATAATCTTTATATATAAAAAAAAGAAAAAACAAACACAAAAAATTAAAAAAAAAAAAGATTATTTCATTACCATTTGCAAATTCTGCTTTGGTTTACAAATTTTCACCTTCATTTACAACATTGATTTCTGTCATCTCCACTGTGCATCACTGTGCACACTTCATCAGTAACAGCATCGACCTCCAACATTTGCTGCTCCTCCACTTCCTCCATAAAACAAAACACATACACTTCGCAGCAACTACTGACATCACTTACACCCAAACTCCTCCACCACTTAACATCAAACATCCCCCAATATCCATCATCAAGCTGCTGACCATACTTCACTACATACCCCAACCCAAGCAGCAGCACTTCCTCATTTCCATAGCATATACACCTCCATCCGCTTCCTAATTTCCAATCTACCGCATCACTACTAAACTGCTTGCTGTTGTGACAAACATCAATACACTTTCTAACTTTCCAACCATCACAACCATAACTCAAACCATCCCCCATCACCCCTACATTGTCCATCAGCACCCACTGCAACCACGAAGAGAAAGTGTCATAAATTGAAGCACATGGTGCTACTTGCTTAAGATCAAAACGCAAGAAAAGTTTCCAGCAACTTAGGACAAAGTTTATCCTAATCATATTATGCTTCTTTCTTTAATTTATTTACCTGTTGGGCCAGAAAGCAGGATTGTTCGACTTGCAAGAGTAAAATTACGCATGTGCTTAGAGAAATCTGCTTCTTTCAAGTCAACAAATGCAGCACTTGTCAATAATACTCGAGTCTGTTCACTATCAAATTTATAAGTTAGCTTCAATGCAAAAAGGATAAATTGACAATCGAGCTTAATAACTAATGTAGATTACTTGAAAAGAAAGTAATGTTGAAAAGGATAAATAACCATTGGACTAAATGAACTTACTTGATTTTTTGCTTGTCTCATATCTTCCATATTTAGTGGTCCAAGAACGACTGCCGGTGTTCCTGTTTCTTCAATAGCTTCTGAATCCTCACCTTGTTCTATTTTTTTCATCCTCTCCTGTGCAAAACAGTATATGTTTGAATGTTTGGGTTACAGTAAAAAAAAGTAAGACTGGTCATTTATAAGATGAAGATAAGAAATTAGAGCAGTATAATTGCATGCTAACTCAATGTTCAGACCATAAGTGTGCACTGCATTAAAATGCTTCACTATTTAGAACTAAGAAGCATCAAAGTTTTAGGATTATACCAGTTCCTTCAGTCTCTCTTTTTGAATTAGCTCCTTACAGGTTTGTATGCTGCTGTCGTGCACAAGTTCTGTGAAACAAATGCATTAGTAAATATACTATAAACCAAATTACATTAGACAGCAACGCAACGATTACAGTAGTTAAACCACTATTGCACAACATAGTACAACAAACCTTAATATCACTGCCACTAAACCCCTCTGTCATGGTTGCAAGTTCTTTATAGTTCAGATCTTCTTCAACCTTTTCCTTGGCCAATAATTTCTTCAATATCAACTCTCTGTTCTGTATTGACGGTAATCCGACCATAATTCTGCCAATCAAAGAACACGCAAGTGAATAACACTATAAAAATAAAACATTCGGTTTACATGGCTAGATGTATTGGGTTCAATCCATTGGACAAATATACTAGCCAGTGTTCAAAAAATAAAAATAGGATACAAAACACCTCTCTAACAGTCTTAAACTTCCTTCATAGAAAATACTAAGTGGATTATAAACAGACTTTTTACTGATGAGTTATTCATTAAAAGGTGAAATAATCCTATAGCTGTTTTTTTTAAGAATGACAAAGCTGCACTGGAATCTACTGCAGGTATTCAACATGTGCACAATTTCCAATTTTTGTCGTATTTCATGAGAATTTAACAAAGGTTCACCTCAAATAAAAGGTTAAAACCTGCACATATGCAATCAAGTTAAGATTAACTTACTAAAAGCATCTCTAGTAGGGCATGGGTTTTAGGATGGGGAGCTTCGAAAAAAACGGAAATGTTGATTCCTTCCACTCTTTCAGCAGTTGAGTGGGCGGAATTGGCCCATTTTTAAAAAAAAGAAAAATTACGTGAAGTTGTTTATTTTGCTAAATGATTTTTTGAAAACTGTTTATACATTTTCATAATTAATACTTTGAAAAGAATAATTTTATGTGTTTTTAAAAAGCAATTTAGCCTAAACGGTTTTCTGAAAACCATTTAAGTCCTGAACTTTTTCTCTGTTCTCACGTTCAAACTCGCACAACTCGCATAATTAGCACTGCTGGAGCGCAAGGAGGATAAAATAAGTGGGAATACTCCCCCATTTTTCATCTCCAGCCACGGCTGGAGATGTTTTAATGTGATCGTTGGCGTATAAAAAGACAAAAATAGATTGTGTAAATTTACAGCAAGACAAGAGAACTACGGTACCTCAAGATTAACTACTTCAACACTTTCACGTTTAACTGGATATTCTAACATATTCCTTGATAAAATAACCAGAGAGTTCAAATACTTCATATTTTATAGATATACACTTTAAAGTACAATGGTCTATTTGATGGTGACTTAAGATAAACTTTGGAGGTTTAATATAAAAATGATAATAAAAAAAGGATTACCTATGCTCGAACCTCCTAAAGATAGCTTCATCAAGATCAAAAGGTCTATTAGTTGCTGCAAGTACAAGAATTCTTTCTTCCGGCTTAGATAAAAGCCCATCCCATTGAGTCATGAACTCATTTTTAATCTTTCTCATTGCCTCATGTTCTCCAACCCTAGTTCTTTGGCCAAGCATTCTATCAACTGCATCCATAAATAAAATAGTAGGAGAAATTTTAGCTGCTAAAGTAAACAATGCTCTCACATTCTTCTCATCCTCGCCAAACCACTTTGATGTGATTGCAGACATCGATGCATTAATAAAACTTGCTCCTGCTTCATTTGCTATTGCTTTGGCTTGCATTGTTTTTCCAGTTCCAGGAGGTCCAAACAATAAAATTCCCCTACATGGTTTGAGGAGACCACCTTTAAATAGATCAGGTCTACGAAGTGGAAGCATTACAAGTTCTTGTAGTGATTCTTTGATTTCATCTAAGGCTCCTATATCGGCAAATGTTACACCAATTTCATTAGCAGGGATGACTTCAAGTCTAATGCGTTTTTTGAATTCATTGTCTGGGGCAACTTCCTGTATACAAAGAAGGATCTCATGATCTATCTAAGATAAAGAGGTTAAACTATATAATCCATACTAACATGAAGTAGTGAGCTACGTTAACATTTCTTTCCAAGCCAAAGCGAATTCAAACCTTAACTGATTTGACTCAAACTAGATGCTTGGTAGATTTAAGGTAGGTGATGTGAGTTCTAAATTTCAAACAATAAACATCCAAAAAGTATTGTTATCGGTCAGCCAAAGAAATTTTTGGACCCAGGCAAAAGAAAATATCTTTTTAAATAGCTAAAAAAAATATTAAAAAATATAATGAAAGGGAGAAAACACAAGCTTTCGAAGGATTCAACCTTGCAACAATTGCATGTAAACCTTAGGCAAATAAACTACATCACAACACCTTGTTCGTTACAAGTTACAACCGAATACAATTATTTAAAGTTATTTCTACATTTAATAAAATTATGGACTTGTAACAGCCCAAATTTTTAACAATTATTTTTCACTTGTATTTTTAAAACTTTGGAGTTTATTATATAAAAATCTAAATTTTAAAGTGATTATATAAAAAAAACAATTGACCAAATTTTTAATTAAATAATAAGATCTCTGAAATTTTGACGTGGTTAAGAATTAACTTTAATTGGAAATTTGGGTTTTTTGTCAAAGATGGTAAATAACTTAATTTCTAGCAAAATCAAGTTTTGATTAAGAAATAAGATTTGAAAAAATTTAGTGTATAAATAAACTATTTAATTACGCGTTTAAAATGCGTGTTATTGATGGAATATTTTTAACGTATATTTACTACATAAGAGAACGCGTAAATTTAAAAAGCGTCACTTTTACTATGAAACTGGGCGCGTGTTTTGCATCGGTTTTTCACGCGTCTAAATTTGTTACCTTGGATATAAATAATCAAATAAATCAGTATACATGCATTTTAAGTGGGAAAGGAATAAATTTTCTTTCCGTTGACTCCACATATTTAATAAATAAAACCCATTGATTTTTCAATAACATTCAAATCAAATATTCTTTTCCGTTTCTTTACTCTAAGAATCAAAACTTTTCTTTGTTCAATTTTATAAACGTTCGCCAATTTTCTATTTTTCTGGACTGTTAAAACAACACAATAATTTTTACCTTAGCTATAAAATGGATTATCTACCTTTTAAAGTTAAGTAATATTTTGAATAATACATTTCTTTGTCAATGGTAAATAGATCAGAAGAAAAAAATGTAAACAAATTTTATTCCATTTAAGTAGTAAATTTTAAATTTTTATAGTGTATAAATGAACTGGGTAATTACACGTTTAAAGGGCGCGTAAATTTAGGGAATAAATACCGTATATATATAAGAAAACATATAGAATTTTAATCCGTTATTTCGGTATATTTTGGGCATAAAATATTATGGCTATGGTACACATTCTTAAAAATATGACCTTAGTGTAAATGAGTAAATTTATCAGTGGCATGTGTTTTTAGAGGGAAGGAATATTCTAGCGTTCAAATCGAGTATGTTGCCTCTAAATTCAACGCATTGCTTTAAAAATTTGATTTCCATAGATTTTTTTTTCATTCAACAAAATTTATTTCTTGCATTTTTTTTCAAAACACAATTTTCTCCTAAATCTCAGTCATGCGCAGTATTCTCCTATCTGCTTGCCTATTTCATATGCGTTTTTCTCTTTACCCATATTTCTTACGTTATTTTTCTCTTTCCAGTAAAATTTGATTCCCAATTTATATATATATTAATTTGATCAAATCATTTCCAAAATGCTAAAGAATAAATGAAAGTTTCACTTTGTTTAAGGATAACTCTAATTGGAATTTAAATAAAAATTGGATTATATACTTGCTTTAAAAATTTGTAATATTTGGTCCATTTGGATAATAAATCGCCTTTTAATGGTAATAAGAATCAGAGAGAGATGTAACCAAAGTTTTATCTTTTTAATTAAGTAATAAATGTTAAGAATTTATAGCAAATTAATAAACTGATAATTTCGCATTTAAGAGGGTACGATATTTAATGGTATAAATAACGTATATAGGAAAACGTATTGATAATAAAAACCAACGCATTCAATTTGCTTTAAATTTGGTATAAATTTTTGTCTAGTAAAACTTTGCCGTTTCCTTATAAATCAATGCTGATTTAAAAATTTCAAATCCACGTACAACTTCATTTGGTTAATAGGTATATAATCTGTGATTTCCTTTTACCATTCTCAGCAATAAATTCTTGCTATTTCTCCACCCCAGTCACATTTACTTCTTATTTAAAGCAAGAGCAAATATTTCCTAGATATTTTGTTTTTCCTCTTCCTAAATTCGTGCACGTAAGAATGCATTTACAAAATAAAACGCTTGCCACTGTAAATGTTTGCAATCAATGAAAGAAATTTATTTCCTCACCTGTAGAACGAGATTTCTGAAAAATCAAAGGAAAATCATGCAGCTTCCTTCTTTTACACGTTCAAATCAAAATTTTATCTTTGCCAAAAATTTATCAACACATTCAATATCTGTTTAAATTTGTCATAAAATCTTTGCCAAAACTTTACCGTTTCTTCTTTTTAATAAACGTAATTATTTCCAAAAAATTTAAAGGAGAAAAGAAACGTGTACAAATGTTGCCTAATATTCCTGTCTATTTCTTTGTGTAAATCCAAGCCACCGTGCAGTTAATTTAAAATTTTATTTCCTTCCTATTTCTGTTCACCTTAAATCACGCAAATATCCTCTGAGAAGAAATCAAAAAGAACGTGCATTTTAGCTTCGAAATTTATCCTACCTTACCATTTATCTACACTTAATTCACGGAAAAAAAATCTCCACTGGAAAAATCAATAACCTCTGCATATATTTGTTCCCTGATCTCATTCACCATTTCCTTGCATACAAAGCAACCCAATATTCTCCTATAAATTCAAGCCTCACATAATTTTTCATTTCATCTCAGCTTCTTCTCGCATGCAGCATCAGGTATGGCCTATGTTTATATTTTTCCTTCTTCCTCCTTTGCTTTCTTCTTCTTTATTTCCATTTTTTTCTCTTTTTTTGTTCACGCAAAGGCTTAAAACTCCACCACCTTAGGCTATGACTCCTCCTTCACCACTATATCTCTGCCCTCCTCCTTTACCACTGATGTCAGCCTCTCCTCCAAATAAAATTGCATGAAAATTTTTCATAAACTGATAACTAATGTCTTATGTCATCTAGCCTTCCTTCAAGATTTTCAGTAGTGAATTTGACCAATTTATTTTAGAAATAAAATTTAAACTTTACCCAAAATATAATAGAGTAGAATAAAAAAAATATGAATGGAGGAGAAAGTATGCGTGTGGGTCATAAGTGTCCAAACTAGGTTGCAACAGTAGTTAGAGAAGGAAAATAATTAATAATAATAATTGAATAAGCAAATATAAGAATCGGCTGTAGGAGGGTTTTTGTACTAGTGAAGAAGTGTTCATATAATTAGTATTGTGAGTGTATATGTATTATCAACGTTATGCGCATAAAATTCTTTTATGATGCCGAGAATTAGATTTAAATTATTAGTGTTTCCGCCACTTGTAGAAATAAAAAAGGGTGAAAGTAAGTAACGGGAAAATTTTTGAACCGAGCTCTGAGAACGTAGTCTAACCATGTGGTGGAGTAGTCGAGCCTATAGGCGAATTTATTTCCATTCGTTCCCTTTTGTTTTGAGACTTTCGGGTTAAAAAATTTCTTAGTTTTGATTCGTTCCCTTTTCAAAATATAAATCTGGTCGCAGCCTCTGAAACAGTTTGATCGTGCTTCTGTGCGTTTTCTTTTTTCCAAGTGTTACCATCGTTGGAAATCAAACTTTCTGCAGCATTCAGGTGAGTATTTCTCACCAGACAAACATACCTATATATCTGTGAATTTATCACAAGTGTAATTGTAAACTTTTATTTAAATTTTATCTGCCTGTGATATAAGCGTATGATGTTAAACCCCATTATTAATTGACACATCATCAGTTGTTTATTTATTTTGTATTATTGCAGTTATACTATTTAATGCTTATTTACTGTTAAATCATCACTGCAAGTTCCCTGTAAATTTGAGATCGTTATAGGCTGAAATGATAGGCATGTACGATAATTATTTATTCATTTATTTATTTAATTGTTTAATTTTAAATATTTAACTTGGGATTGCGGGTTTGAAATGATAGAACCCGGGGTTTTTGTAAATTGCGGATTGAAATGATATATATCCGTATCACTTGACCTAGGCTAGAAAACTATATACAGACCCGTGGTTTATATAATATTTTTATGAAATGTTTAAAAAAAATATTTTTAAATAGAAAGTTTATAATTTTTTGGTTTAAATGTATTTGAAGGATTTTTTTTTATTTATTTATAATGACTTTTGAATGAGTCAAATGTTAAATAAATGAATGTTTATGTAAAATTTTGGAGTATAACTTATTTTGGAAAATTCTGAATTTTTGTTAAAAGTGAGATTTTAGTCAAGTAAAATAATTGATATTAAGTTTTATTTTGGGAATTTAAAACTTAATGGTTAAGTTAATAAATTACAGCACTTAAATGCTGTCTTTTGTAAATAGACTGTTTTAACCTATAACTTTAGGTAGCATTTTATAAGTGCTACGGAAACTGAATTTTTATTGTTTTAATAAAATTTATGGAAATAATCTTTGGAAATAAAGGCTTAAATTTTGGAATATAATTTGAATAAATAAGAATAAGGAATTGACTTTAAATGGTTTTAAATGGAAGAATTTAACTTTTAAATGTGAAGTTGAAAGGCAATTAATTCTAAATAAATTGAATAGATTTAAATGGCATTTTATATTAAATGAAATGACTGATGTTTAAATAAATGATGTTTGAACGGATATTATGATATTGAAATGTATTTGAAATTTATTTTGATTTTTAAAGTAAAATACCATTTTTTTTTTAAAAATTTGTAACCACGGGTTATAATAACGTTTGGTTGTTAAAGAGACCGGGATCGGATATCTGGCATACTCTCTGTCGATACCGAAAACCACTTTGACAACCGTGTACGCGGTGGAGATTCCAGAATGAAGTAGGATGGTGGTGACGTTTTCTTGAGGTAAATACGTGGACCCGACTACCGTGAGTTCGCATAAGGTGGCTAAAACAGGAGCGATTGACGGATTAATGAGGTAGCACCTCTGATCGGACGCACTTCTTCGTATGCCATTCTGTTGCTTTTGTGGTTGTTCGGTGCGCACCTTTGATTTGGGAGTGTTGTTCAAGGTGGGCGGTAGTTGCGGCTACGCGTTTCCATCGGTCTGGAAGCGTAATTGGTATATCTACCCTGGCATTGCCTAGTTGTGCCGTGTCACCTACCCTAGCGCGCCTTATACGATTTTGGTTTTGTACCATACCTATGGAGTGCCCTCTGACGACGCCCAGTACGGGGGAGATTATGGTACTGTATAGACTATGGGAATATATTACGTGTTAAGATGGAAAATTTAGAGCCTTAACGTTATTTAAAAGTAAGTTTATTTTACTAATAGACATTATTATAATAGCGAATATTACTACATAGTAAATAGTTTAACGGATCCTTAGAGGATGGACGGTCCCAAGCATCCTTTAAGTTACTTGCTCTATATTACAGTACACTTGAATTAGCTTACACTGTATAAGTATGTACGTCCTGACTCGAGTGTTTATGTTTTATTTTACGCTCGGGTCAGCCTGAGTTGCAGTTCAGTTTTCATCCCGGAGCTAGGATTTCTGTAGATCACTTTCAAGCTACTGGAAAACTTCCCTTCCAGTTCTTTATCTAAACTTATGAAATCAAGACTAGTGGACATTTGGATTGTTCTACTGATGATTTAAAACTATATTTGGATTAAAGACTATGTAATTTTTATTTGACTGAGACTATTTATAGTGGCTTCATGAACCACTAAGTATTTTTAAATTCCGCTGCGAGTATTCTGATTCTGTGTCTGTGATTCTGTGATTAATTATTTACTGTATATTTTGAGATTTGCCAAATTTTATTTACAATGCGGTATTTTGAACAATTCAAGTCCGACATGTGCGGATGCGAATGGTTGAAAAAATCGGGTCATTACAGTTGGTATCAGAGCTTTGGCTCTAGGAAAAACTTAGAATGTATGGTAAATTTGATTTACAGAATCACTTTCATTTGAGCTTGAATCTCTTCCTTTTCGAATTTTGGAAAGTTCCCTGCGGTTCCGAAGTTCATTCGTGTCCCTCACTATTCATCTTCTTTCGATTTCCGGAGTATCCCATAACTCCACTTCGGATGATCTTTATAGTGAATTGGCGGTCTCGCTAATATTCTAATAAAGGGGTGAAACTCCTTTACAATTAGCATTGATTCCCCAGAGATTTATATTTAACCTCGGTTTAGATGCTAGTATCTTTGGTTATTCCGAACTCTATCTCTTCGGATCGAATGGTAAATCTACATTCGATCTGACTCTTTAAGTCACGGTTGACCAGGTTAAGGTTGCCCGCGATTTATATAAACTTATCTAGTTCCTTTTTCTGTTATTTAATCATCGGATCTTCTGATTCCAATTTATCTTTAAATCAAAATTCTCTTTGATTTGAATCCATCAAATTAGAATCTCTATCCTTGTTTGAAAAATTTATTCCTATATTTGGGAAAAATCTAATATTATATATAAGTATAATTTTCAGAATTTTATAATTAATTTAACTAGTTGTCAAGAGATAATAGTTTTGATTTTATTTATGGTTTTATAGACCATGTGTTTTGTCTAATATAAATAATTGAATGGTTATAAATTAATTTGGAAACATAAATGTATTTAAAACCAGAACTTGAGAATTCAATTTTCGATGGTTTCAAACCTTATGTTAAAATTTTAAAGGGAGATATTATTTAAAATATTTTCGAATAAAAATTTGTTTCCAAAGAATTTTAAAGGTTTAAAAATCAGTGCTCTTCTCCTTGTCGCTAGGAAATAATTTCGGTGATGACAGCAACATCATCGACATTCATTTTCGAGTTTCGAAGTAAGAAGACCATTCTGTAGTCTGGCTACAGTGTTACCTTGAGAATTGATTTGAATCTCTAAAATATGACTTGATTTATAATATATAGATATATGATTTAAATTTGATTTGACATATTATGTACATATATTTATTTGGGTTTTAATTCTTAAATTTTTGAATAAATGATTCCAACTTGAGATAATTGAATTTGAAAGTTTTATTTGTATAATACTCAATTTCATTTCAATATAACCTACCTAGATTTTCAGAAGTTAACAATGTAATTGGATAATATACAATATAAATGGATTTATAAATAAAATTTGAGTGGTTATAATAAATGTTATACATTTAAATTCTAGTTATAAAAAGATTAACAGAGGTAAATAAAATAAAAGGGTAATGGAATAATTTTCAATATAAAATGATGTTAAGGAACTAAGAATAAATTTAAACAGTTGTAATAAGTGTAAACATATTTGACATAGATGAGAAAAATATATTGAGAGAAATAAATTTAATTATAGTTTGGAATAAAGAAGAAACTAAATGGGGAATTTAGTTTATTTTGGGAAATGGTAAATTTACTTTAACAATTAAGTTAAATTACCATTTCAAATTTGGATTAAAATTAAACATTTTAAATTAGAATGTTATAATACCTTGTGTAAAATTTGGATTAAAAAAATGATTTTTTAAGTGTAGGGATATTATACAAGTAAATATGTAAATAAATAAATGTTAAAATTTTAAGTATAAATAGATGAAATCAATGATTAATTTAAAATTGAATTTTTATTGTTTAGATTAATGATTCTAATTTAAGTTTCAATTTAGTTTTCTTTCAGGTTGTTTCAATTCCCCTACCTTCTTCCTTTTCGAGGATGAAAAGTTCTGAGTGGGGGAGAGTGTAACAGCCCAAATTTTTAACAAGTATTTTTCACTTATATTTTTAAAACTTTGGGGTTTATTATATAAAAATCTAAATTTTAAAGTGATTATATAAAAAAAATCAATTGACCAAATTTTTAATTAAATAATAAGATCTCTGAAATTTTGACGTGGTTAAGAATTAACTTTAATTGGAAATTTGGGTTTTTTGTCAAAGATGGTAAATAACTTAATTTCTAGCAAAATCAAGTTTTGATTAAGAAATAAGATTTGAAAAAAATTTAGTGTATAAATAAACTATTTAATTACGCGTTTAAAATGCGTGTTATTGATGGAATATTTTTAACGTATATTTACTACATAAGAGAACACGTAAATTTAAAAAGCGTCACTTTTATTATGAAACCGGGCGCGTGTTTTGCATCGGTTTTTCACGCGTCTAAATATATTACCTTGGATATAAATAATCAAATAAATCAGTATACATGCATTTTAAGTGGGAAAGGAACAAATTTTCTTTCCATTGACTCCACGTATTTAATAAATAAAACCCATTGATTTTTCAATAACGTTCAAATCAAATATTCTTTTCCGTTTCTTTACTCTAAGAATCAACACTTTTCTTTGTTCAATTTTATAAACGTTCGCCAATTTTCTATTTTTCTGGACTGTTAAAACAACACAATAATTTTTACCTTAGCTATAAAATGGATTATCTACCTTTTAAAGTTAAGTAATATTTTGAATAATACATTTCTTTGTCAATGGTAAATAGATCAGAAGAAAAAAATGTAAACAAATTTTATTCCATTTAAGTAGTAAATTTTAAATTTTTATAGTGTATAAATGAACTGGGTAATTACGCGTTTAAAGGGCGCGTAAATTTAGGGAATAAATACCGTATATATATAAGAAAACGTATAGAATTTTAATCCGTTATTTCGGTATATTTTGGGCATAAAATATTATGGCCATGGTACGCATTCTTAAAAATATGACCTTAGTGTAAATGAGTAAATTTATCAGTGGCATGTGTTTTTAGAGGGAAGGAATATTCTAGCGTTCAAATCGAGTATGTTGCCTCTAAATTCAACGCATTGCTTTAAAAATTTGATTTCCATAGATTTTTTTTCCATTCAACAAAATTTATTTCTTGCATTTTTCTTCAAAACACAATTTTCTCCTAAATCTCAGTCATGCGCAGTATCCATTCTCCTATCTGCTTGCCTATTTCATATGCGTTTTTCTCTTTACCCATATTTCTTACGTTATTTTTCTCTTTCCAGTAAAATTTAATTCCTAATTTATATATATTTTAATTTGATCAAATCATTTCCAAAATGTTAAAGAATAAATGAAAGTTTCACTTTGTTAAAGGATAACTCTAATTGGAATTTAAATAAAAATTGGATTATATACTTGCTTTAAAAATTTGTAATATTTGGTCCATTTGGATAATAAATCGCCTTTTAATGGTAATAAGAATCAGAGCGAGATGTAACCAAAGTTTTATCTTTTTAATTTAGTAATAAATGTTAAGAATTTATAGCATATTAATAAACTGATAATTTCGCATTTAAGAGGGTACGATATTTAATGGTATAAATAACGTATATAGGAAAACGTATTGATAATAAAAATCAACGCATTCAATTTGCTTTAAATTTGGTATAAATCTTTGTCTAGTAAAACTTTGCCGTTTCCTTATAAATCAATGCTGATTATAAAAATTTCAAATCCACGTACAACTTCATTTGGTTAATAGGTATATAATCTGTGATTTCCTTTTACCATTCTCAGCAATAAATTCTTGCTATTTCTCCACCCAGTCACATTTACTTCTTATTTAAAGCAAGAGCAAATATTTCCTAGATATTTTGTTTTTCCTCTTCCTAAATTCGTGCACGTAAGAATGCATTTACAAAATAAAACGCTTGCCACTGGAAACGTTTGCAATCAATGAAAGAAATTTATTTCCTCACCTGTAGAACGAGATTTCTGAAAAATCAAAGGAAAATCATGCAGCTTCCTTCTTTTACACGTTCAAATCAAAATTTTATCTTTGCCAAAAATTTATCAATGCATTCAATATCTGTTTAAATTTGTCATAAAATCTTTGCCAAAACTTTACCGTTTCTTCTTTTTAATAAACATAATTATTTTCAAAAAATTTAAAGGAGAAAAGAAACGTGTGCAAATGTTGCCAAATATTCCTGTCTGTTTCTTTGTGTAAATCCAAGCCACCGTGCAGTTAATTTAAAATTTTATTTCCTTCCTATTTTTGTTCACCTTAAATCACACAAATATCCTCTAAGAAGAAATCAAAAAGAATGTGCATTTTAGCTTAGAAATTTATCCTACCTTACCATTTATCTACACTTAATTCACGGAAAAAAAAAATCTCCTCTGGAAAAATCAATAACCTCTGCATATATTTGTTCCCTGATCTCATTCACCATTTCCTTGCATACAAAGCAACCCAATATTCTCCTATAAATTCAAGCCTCACATAATTTTTCATTTCATCTCAGCTTCTTCTCGCATGCAGCATCAGGTATGGCCTATGTTTATATTTTTCCTTCTTCCTCCTTTGCTTTCTTCTTCTTTATTTCCATTTTTTTCTCTTTTTTTGTTCACGCAAAGGCTTAAAACTCCACCACCTTAGGCTATGACTCCTCCTTCACCACTATATCCCTGCCCTCCTTCTTTACCACTGATGTCAGCCTCTCCTCCAAATAAAATTGCACGAAAATTTTTCATAAACTGATAACTAAGGTTTTATGTCATCTAGCCATCCTTCAAGATTTTCAGTAGTGAATTTGACCAATTTATTTTAGAAATAAACTTTAAACTTTACCCAAAATATAATAGAGTAGAATAAAAAAATATGAATGGAGGAGAAAGTATGTGTGTGGGTCATAAGTGTCCAAACTAGGTTGCAACAGTAGTTAGAGAAGGAAAATAATTAATAATAATAATTGAATAAGCAAATATAAGAATCGGTTGTAGGAGGGTTTTTGTACTAGTGAAGAAGTGTTCATATAATTAGTATTGTGAGTGTATATGTATTATCAACATTATGCGCATAAAATTCTTTTATGATGCCGAGAATTAGATTTAAATTATTAGTGTTTCCGCCACTTGTAGAAATAAAAAGGGGTGAAAGTAAGTAACGGGCAAATTTTTGAACCGAGCTTTGAGAACGTAGTCTAACCGTGTGGTGGAGTAGTCGAGCCTATGGGGCGAATTTATTTCCATTCGTTCCCTTTTGTTTTGAGAATTTCGGGATAAAAATTTTCTTAGTTTTGATTCGTTCCCTTTTCAAAATATAAATCTGGTCGCAGCCTCTGCATCAGTTTGATCGTGCTTCTGTGCGTTTTCTTTTTTCCAAGTGTTACCATCGTTGGAAATCAAACTTTCTGCAGCATTCAGGTGAGTATTTCTCACCAGACAAACATACCTATATATCTGTGAATTTATCACAAGTGTAATTGTAAACTTTTATTTAAATTTTATCTGCCTGTGATATAAGCGTATGATGTTAAACCCCATTATTAATTGACACATCATCAGTTGTTTATTTATTTTATTTTATTGCAGTTATACTATTTAATGCTTATTTACTGTTAAATCATCACTACAAGTTCCCTGTAAATTTGAGATCGTTATAGGCTTAAATGATAGGCCTGTACGATAATTATTTATTCATTTATTTATTTAATTGTTTAATTTTAAATATTTAACTTGGGATTGCGGGTTTGAAATGATAGAACCCGGGGTTTTTGTAAATTGCGGATTGAAATGATATATATCCGTATCACTTGACCTAGGCTAGAAAACTATATACAGACCCGTGGTTTATATAATATTTTTATGAAATTTTAAAAAAAATATTTTTAAATAGAAAGTTTATAATTTTCTGGTTTAAATGTATTTGAAGGATTTTTTTATTTATTTATAATGATTTTTGAATGAGTCAAATGTTAAATAAATGAATGTTTATGTAAAATTTTGGAGTATAACTTATTTTGGAAAATTCTGAATTTTTGTTAAAAGTGAGATTTTAGTCAAGTAAAATAATTGATATTAAGTTTTATTTTGGGAATTTAAAACTTAATGGTTAAGTTAATAAATTACAGCACTTAAATGCTGTCTTTTGTAAATATACTGTTTTAACCTATAACTTTAGGTAGCATTTTATAAGTGCTACGGAAACTGAATTTTTATTGTTTTAATAAAATTTATGGAAATAATCTTTGGAAAAAAAGGCTTAAATTTTGGAATATAATATGAATAAATAAGAAAAAGGAATTGACTTTAAATGGTTTTAAATGGAAGAATTTAACTTTTAAATGTGAATTTGAAAGGTAATTAATTCTAAATAAATTGAATAGATTTAAATGGTATTTTATATCAAATGAAATGACTGATGTTTAAATAAATGATGTTTGAACGGATATTATGATATTGAAATGTATTTGAAATTTATTTTGATTTTTAAAGTAAAAATACCATATATTTTTTAAAGTTGTAACCACGGGTTATAATAACGTTTGGTTGTTAAAGAGACCGGGATCGGATATCTAGCATACTCTCTGTCGATACCGAAAACCACTTTGACAACCGTGTACGCGGTGGAGATTCCAGAATGAAGTAGGATGGTGGTGACGTTTTCTTGAGGTAAATACGTGGACCCGACTTCCGTGAGTTGGCATAAGGTGGCTAAAACAGGAGTGATTGACGGATTAATGAGGTAGCACCTCTGATCGGACGCACTTCTTCGTATGACATTCTATTGCTTTTGTGATTGTTTGGTGCGCACCTTTGATTTGGGAGTGTTGTTCAAGGTGGGCGGTAGCTGCGGCTACGCGTTTCCATCGGTCCGGAAGCGTAATTGGTATATCTACCCTGGCATTGCCTAGTTGTGCCGTGTCACCTACTCTAGCGCGCCTTATACGATTTTGATTTTGTACCATACCTATGGAGTGCCCTCTGACGACGCCCTGTACGGGGGAGATTACGGTACTGTATAGACTATGGGAATATATTACGTGTTAAGGTGGAAAATGTAAAGTCTTAACGCTATTTAAAGTAAGTTTATTTTACTAGTGGACATTATTATAATAGTGAATATTACTACATAGTAAATAGTTTAACGGATCCTTAGAGGATGGGCGGTCCTAAGCATCCTTTAAGTTACTTGCTCTATATTACAGTACACTTGAATTAGCTTACACTATATAAGTATGTATGTCCTGACTCGAGTGTTTATGTTTTATTTTACGCTCGGATCAGCCTGAGTTGCAGTTCAGTTTTCATCCCGGAGCTAGGATTTCTGTAGATCACTTTCAAGCTACTGGCAAACTTCCCTTCCAGTTCTTTATCTAAATTTATGAAATCAAGACTAGTGGATATTTGGATTGTTCTACTGATGATTTAAAACTATATTTGGATTAAAGACTATGTAATTTTTATTTGATTGAGACTATTTATAGTGGCTTCATGAACCACTAAGTATTTTTAAATTCCGCTGCGAATATTCTGATTTTGTGTCTGTGATTCTGTGATTAATTATTTACTGTATATTTTGAGATTTGCCAAATTTTATTTACAACGCGGTATTTTGAACAATTCAAGTCCGACATGTGCGGATGCGAATGGTTGAAAATATTGGGTCGTTACAGGACTCCTATTAATAGCCCCCGATTATTGCATCCAACACGCACATAAAACATAACTACCCTTTTGATAGTCATATTCTGTATTATCAAGATTTCCTTCCCATTTCTTAACTAAGATGATAACCAGTGTGTAACCAATGTGTTATACACTGTGATGTTGTAAAAATACAAATTAATTGTAGTTTTGCTCACAAATTAATTTTTTGAATGTGATTTGTACGTTTTATAAGTTAAATAAATTAAAATTTGTTATTTTAAATGGAGGAATGATTTAAAATTCAAGACTTATAATATTATTGAAAGTAAATGACTATTAATAAATTCATTAGTCATATATTATTAATTTAAAATTCAAAATTTATTTTTTGTTGGGATAAATATTTGTTTGGATGAATGCGGAATCTATTGTTTGACACATAATAACTTGCTAAAGAAAATTAAATGCATAAATTTGAAATTGATAACTCTGTATTTAAATGAATGGTAGTTTGAAGAAGTAAACGACTTAAATGTAAACAAGGAAGATAACAATAAGAGGAGATGATTAAAACAATAGGAATGTGAAGATCATACATAAAAATATAAATGAGAGAATTAAGAAAAATAGAATGTGATTTGAAGTGTGGGAGACCTGCATTGAAAAACTCCACTTAAATTGAAATATTAACAAGGAACTAACAGGAAATAAGAAAATTCTTCTTCAGTGTTATATAACAGATTGGACAAATGACATTCCATGGTGTCAACCACGAAGACAAATATATGAAAAAATATCAACATCCAGGTTAAGAGTCAGGTTGTTTCTCAACAATTCAATCAAATTTCACTGCTATTTTGATTCAAAACCTAATTTAACTTAGAGTGAGGTTTTATCAAAACGGTTTGATCAAGTTATTCATATTTGTCACATGATAATGGGAATCATGCAAATCATGCTGACTCTACACATGGTTTTTCCTGTTTAACCTAGTGGTTTGTGCACATTAAGTATTAATTAATTAATTAATTTTATTTGAGGAGACAGAAAACAAAGAAAGCACGGCTTGTAAAGCTTCAGGATGTGCATAACCCATTTTGGTAGTGAATCTTCCCACATCCACACGGCTTGTAAAGCATCAGGTTTTCATAACCTGTTTTGGTAGTGAATCTTCCAACATCCAAAGAGAAACTTTAGGTTGGAATTGTTGCTTACATAACTCGAATGTCCAGGGTATGGGTATCGATCCCCGGATGCTCCCAACACCTATAGTAATATCTCATCCGCAACCAACCCCATCCTAGTAATGGGTATAATAGGTCATTTATCATTTTTGTAATTTAATTGTGTCCTTTATACCCATTTGATATACGTACTGTTAACTGTATTATTACAACTATTGTTACTCATCATTCATTAACTGATGGTACAACATTCAAACAACGATGTTCATACAGTCCGATTTCTTATAAAGTTCTATTTCCATCATGATCTACTATGCATAGTAAACTCAAAAAACCCAAATTTGATGAGGGGTCAAAAAGCACGGAAGCGGAATGGTAATCTCAAAGTCAAATTTCCTGAACAACTCGCGAACCCAACCCTTTCACCTTTAATCCAGACTCTCGAGCATCACTACAACACCATTGCACTTCCTCCAAAATCGCCTGCCTCCTTGAACTAATCGCCACAGCAATTCCATGACCAAAGCTCCATCAACTCATTACATCCCACCATCCTCCTCTGAAATCGCCGCGGCCATCCCTACTCCCCTTCCCCGTTCAACAATCACGAACAAAACCAGAAACGCTACTCTCAAACACCTGAACTCGCGAATCTCACAGCAAGCGAGCATCGAACACGACCCAAATTCGCCACTTGATTTTCATTAATTTCGATTTAAAAAAAATTGAAAGAAAAGGAAGTTACCGTATTTTTACAATTCTCATTGATTTTCATTGATTTCGGTATAATGATATTTCGCTAAGGTGAAGGAGAAAATGGTAGAGGAATTTGGTTGATTAAATCATGGATTTGGTTAAGGTCTAGGGTTTTTTTTTGGAAGCACGCGAAGTACTCAAACGAATGGGAAAATAAGCGTCAGCAGAAAAAATTGGGATGCCGAGAATTAACGTAAGTGCGTAACGAAAGGATGCAAATTAATTTAGTTGCATCGGTTGACTTTAAACTGATGCAACTACAACTATTTGCATCGATGTATTTGTATCGATTGTTGGTGAAAACTGATGCAAATTTGATTTTTTATTACCTATTGCTTTCTACGTACTAATTGCATCGGTTATTAAGACAGAAATGATGCAAATAGTTCTATTTGCATCAGTTTTTACTTCAACCGATTCAAATGAGGCGATGCAAATGGCATGTTTTGTAGTAGTGGACGTGAATTATAAATGTTGGGCTACAAGAATGAGAATATATATGCAAGAAAATGTTTTTGATTCATGGAATATAACTCAGACATAATATATTATTCCTACTGAAGAGTATTCTACTTGGTCAAATACACATAAATTGGATGCCACAGCTAATGCAAAAGCCATGAATATGTTGTTTTGTGCCTTAGATAAAAATGAGTTTAACCGTGTTAGCATGTGCAATACCACACATGAAATATGGCATACACTCAAAGTTACACACGAAGGAACCAACAAGGTCAAACAAAGCAAAATATCCATGCCCAAAATTCAGTTTCAAAACTTTAGAATGAAAGAAAATGAATCTATAAATGATATGAACTCAAAATTTTAGGATATCTATCATTCATTAGTAGGACTAGGAGAAAAATATTCATTTTGATATTGTATCCAAAATCCTTAACTCTTTGACGGAAGAATTGGAAATAAAAGTTATCGCTATTGAAGAAGCGAATGATATTTCAAAAATAACTCCGAAAAAGTTAATAGGAAATATAATGTCTTATTAAAATAAATTTGCAGGCTAAACGAGTTCAAGCCCAAGATAAAAGGAATATAACATTCCATGCAGAATAAGAAGAATCAGATTCAGATAAAGACGACCTAGACTTTGTTGCCAAAAACTTCAATAAATTCTTGAAATATAAAAAGGAAACAGAAATAAAGGCAAGGGAAGCTCAAACATCAATAAACCACCGTCTTCATCAGTTATGGAGTGCTTTAACTGTCACAAAAAGGGGCGTATACAGAAGGACCGTCCAGGTCAAAAGAAAGAATATCGAAATAAAAGGAAGGACAAATTCAAAAGAAAAGCCTTTTCAGTTACATGGGATGATTCAGATTCCTCCTCTTCTTCTGAAAGTTAGAGTGACAGCGATAATGAACATGCCAACGTATGCTTTATGGCCAAAGATAATGAGGTTAGTGATTTAACTTTTGATGATATGATGGAGATAAATTATGAATTATTAGATACTTTAAAAAGCCTCAAAAGAAAATATAAAGAGGCTGTAGAAAATCAAAACAAGGCAGAGTTCGAATGAGATATACTTAAAGATGAGAAGAAAATATTGGAAGAAGAACTTGAGAAAACTCAAGAATCTCTTTCAAATGTTAATTCTCAACTTATATTATTGAGTCAAGAAATTGAAACTCAAAAACAAAAGAATGATGCTCTTGTTTTTGAAAATCAAGTTTTAAAAACTAATATTAAAATGGCAGAATTAGAAAATTCAAGTCTAAAGACCAAACTAGAAGGGATCACTAGGAACGTTTCCAATTTTAATAAAGGAAGAGGAAATTTATCTAGAATTATTGAGAATTCATAACCTGTTAACAATAAAAATGGTTTAGGTTATAAGAAGAAAGTCAAGAATTAAAAATCTAGTAATTTAAACAAAGTTGAGTCTAATAAAACATCCACATCTTTGAAAAGAATAGTTCCTAAAACAATAAATATATGGGTATCTAAAACTAATAACAAGTTAATAAGGAAAAAGTATATTACTTCTTTCATAGAAAATGTTCATAATAATAAAAATTATTTTTACAAAAGGGATACTAAACCCACTTGGGTTTGGTTTCCTAAGACCCAGCTCTTAGGACCCATTAAAAGTGGATACCAACATTATCTCACACTTTTTGCAGGTTTCACTCAAGAAAAGAGGAAAATAAATACTCGACAGTGGTTGCTCAAAACACATGACAGAAGACAAAGATATGCTGATAAATATTACATACTCAGATGGAGGTTCTGTCACTTTTGGTGATAATTCCAAGGGTTATACCATCGGCAAAGGCGACATGAGCAATTATGGTACATCTAATTTACCTCTTATTACAAATGTTTTATTAGTTAAGAATCTAAAACATAATCTATTGAGTATAAGTCAATTATGCAATAAAGGTTTAAAATATCCTTCTCTGAAAATAAATATAGTATCTTTGATCAAAATCAAAATCTTATTTTCGAAGGAAATAGAGATAAAAGCATCTACATTTTGAATACGAAAGTTAATCATAACTCAGACAAGTGTTTAATAGCCAAAGAAAATGATCCCTGGATATCGCATAAACGATTCTATCGTATCAATTTCAAAAATATAAATAAAATTTCTAAAAATAATCTCGTAAAAGGATTACCAAAGATGAATTTTAAAGTTAATAATTTATGTGACTCGTGTCAATTAGGTAAATTAACTAAATCCTCCTTTAAATCTAAGAAAGTCATTTCGACATTACAACCACTTGAATTACTTTATATGGATTTATTTGGACCTGCTCAAATTTAATCCATAAATCACAATAAATACGTATTGTAATAGTTGTTGATTTTTCTAGATATACATGGACTATTTTTATGAAAAAAAGTGGTACTTTTGAAAATTTGAAAACATTTCTTAAACAAATTCAAAATTTAAAAGGTACTAGAATCAAAAATATTAGAAGTGATCACGGAGGTGAATTTGAAAACGTAGAGTTTGGTAATTATTGTAAAAAGAAAGGAATATTTCATAATTTTTCGTTTCCTAGAACTCCACAACAAAATGGAGTTGTAGAACGAAAGAATCGAACTCTGCAAGAATGTGCAAGAACTCTGCTAAATGAAATCATGTTACCAAAACATTTTTGGGCAGAAGCTATTGCAACTGCCTGTTATGTTTTAAATCGTGTTTCTATTAGACCCCTCACTAAGAATACACCTTATGAACTTTTTAACAATAGAAAACCAAACATATCTTATTTTAAAATATTTGGTTCAAATGTTTTGTATTAAATACCAAAGATCAGCTTTGCAAATTCGATTCAAAATGTGACGAAGGTATATTTCTTGGATATTCGAATCGAAGCAAAGCTTATCAAAGTTTCAATAAACAAACTAATACTATTGAAGAGACACTCCATGTATCTTTTGATGAGAACTCTAAACTTATTTCAAAAACAAATAATGACGATGATTTACTTAATAATAAAACGAATATAATAATAAACA
Source organism: Allium cepa (assembly GCA_030765085.1). NCBI lineage: Eukaryota > Viridiplantae > Streptophyta > Magnoliopsida > Asparagales > Amaryllidaceae > Allium > Allium cepa. The sequence continues at coordinate 867,947,692 of CM060937.1, read as the reverse complement.
ATTCAAGAGATGATGAAGATATTGTTTATAATTCTAGAGAAGATTAAAACATTGTTAATAATTTAGAAAATAGAAATATTACTAATACAATAAGATCTCCTCGAAGAATCTTACGAAATCATCCTACAGAAAATATAATTGGAGAAATAAATTTAAATGTTCAAACTAGGAATCAACTAAATTTAACGGGTAATGTAGCTTTTCTCTCTGCTATAGAACCTAAAAATACTAAGGAAGCATCATTCGATGAAAATTGGATTATTGCTATGCAAGAAGAACTAAATCAGTTTGAATGAAATGAAGTTTGGAAACTAGTACCCGGACCGACCGATCAGACTGTTATAGGAACTAAATGGGTTTAAAAAAATAAAGCAGACGAATTATGAAATATAACTAGAAACAATGCGAGACTAGTAGAACAAAGATATAACTAGGAAGAAGGTAAAGACTACGAAGAAATGTATTCTCCAATACTAGACTAGAAGCAACATGAATCTTATTGGCATACGCATGTTTTAATAACTTTAAACTCTATCAAATGGATGTTAAAAGTGCATTTTTAAATGGTTATATTAAAAAAATATTTATGCTGAACAACCTTCTTTATTTATTAATAAAAAATACCCAGATCATATCTTAAACTTAAGAAAGCTTTATATGGTTTAAAACAAGCACCACGTGCTTAGTATGAACCTCTTAAAAGCTATTTAATTGACTCTGAATTCGAAATTGGAAAAGTAGATCAAACTTTATTTATAAAACATTCTAAAAATGATATAATGATAGTTCAAATATATGTGGTCGACATTATATTTGGTTCAACTAATAATAAATTACGTGAAGAATTTTCTGAAATAATGAATAGAGAATTTGAAATGTCCCATATAGGAGAATTATCGTATTTTCTAGGTCTTCAAATAAAACAAGTTTCAAACGGAATATTTATTAATCAAGAAAAATACTGCAATAATCTTATCAAACATTATGGAATAGAAAACACTTTTGTCAAACCAACACCTATGAGCACAACTGCACATCTTGATAAAGATGAAAATGGCAAGAGTGTAGGCCAAAAACTATATCGTAGTATGATAGGTTCACTACTTTATCTAACAGCAAGTAGACCATACATTATGATGAGTGTGTGTCTACGTCACGATTTCAAGCTGACCCAGAAGAATCACATTTACGAGCCGTAAAACGAATACTACGTTATCTTAGTAAAACTACATATTTCAGATTTTTCTATCCAAAAGAGTGCTCGTTCGAGTTGGCATCATACAGCGATGCTGATTCAAAGGATCACGAACAAATAGAAAACATACAAGCGGTGCGTGTCAATTCATTGGTAAATCATTAGTACCATGGTTTAGCAAGAAACAAAACTATGTGTCACTATCAACTTGTAAAGTTGAATATATTTCTGCGGCACTAGCTTGCGCACAAGTAATTTATATGCAACAGACACTTAAAGATTTCTGAGTCAATCTATCAAAATCAACAATTTACTGCGATAATTCTAGTGCAACAAATCTATCCGAAAATCCAGTAAACCACTCAAGAACTAAAAACATAGATATTAGACATCACTTTCTTCATGATAATATAGAAAAAAAGTGATCAATTTAGACTACGTTCCATCAGAAAATCAATTAGCTGATATTTTTACTAAACCATTGTTAGAAAATACTTTTATAAAATTACATCGTGAACTCGGTATAATGTCAATTAAAGATATATAAATAATAATATATGAAATTTTGACTAAAAACTCAAAAATAAATTATTACAAAAATTCATACCTCTGACCATGTTGAGACTCAAACCTATGACCTGTTGTGAATAGCCCAGATGTCTTAACCACCTGAGCTATTGATTATTTCTATTAAAGTTTAGGTCGAGGACTCTATTATATGGTGACAATAATAACTAAATTCTATATAATGCTTATCTTTATAAATATGCTTTACTCCTTTTTATGCATATTACATTACATAAGATAAATCAAATAACAGAAAAACCAACAAATAACCCTATTATTTGGCTAAATTCAAGACAAGTCATTCGATTCAACCTTCTTTTACTCAACCTTAGGCTAAAAATAGATATGCCTATTCTATGTTATTCATACAATCGACCTGAAATACGAATTAATTCTCAAAATGTCAACTTCTACATCAACAGACTCCATTGAAATTATAGCCTTTACCGATTCACCAAAAACTCCCATTCATCATACTACACCATCCTCTACCTTTCATGATCATACCGGATATACTCCGGAGAAAAATAAAGGGAATAAGATGATCGACATATCTCCAAACACTAAATAAAAAATAGATGATTTGCATCACTATCAACAAGAATCACTAGTTCTTCAACGTGAAATGTACTATGGGAAAAAGTTCAACTCGAGAAGTCTAGGAATTATCGAGCACATTGCTATGATGTTTTGCGGTGCTTCCTCACATCCAATAGTCGAACACGCCGTTTTTCCTATTCGACGACCTTAAACTTCATCCCCACCATGATCACCGGTCTCACCAAATTCATGGGATCGAAATGAAGCATCGAATGCTTATCGCAAACAACTACAAAACCCTTAGCCCTTCAAAATAAAGGTGGCTGTTATTTTTTGTTTTTTCTATTTCCAAATAATTCTACTGAAGCATGTATGCTTTGTTTTTAGAATAATTCATTTCTTCTTCATTTCATCAACACGTATACTAGTTATAATATTCAAAAATAAACTTACAATGTACATATGTATGAAAATTTATAAAAATTTACTCAAGAAAACATTGACTGTATAAATTCACCCAGGTCAGTCGACTGAACTAGGGGTCAGTCGACTGACACCGAAGTAAAAAAAATTAAAACCATGGTCAGTCGACTACCTCAGTGATTCAGTCGACTAGACCAGAAGGGTGAAAATTTTCGAATTTCAGATTCAGTTGACTGAACCACTAATTCAGTCGACTGATTCGTGAATCTGAGCAACGTTACTACTCCTACCCACTCACTTTTCACCTTTTAACCATTACCTTTCCCTTCTCTCTCTTCACTCATTTTAGATTTTCAACTTCTCCAAAACCCTAGCTCTTCAAAAACTCAATTTTTAACATCCAAACAATCAAATTAATGTCTCCTAAGAGAAAATAACTAGCATCTTCATCCTCTCAACCTCCTTCAAATGAGCAAATCCAACAATGGCTATTTGATGAAACCACAATTAGGATATGGAGGAGAATGCAAGATTATCGCATCTTTGAAGGTTCGGTTGTAAAGTTTTCCGATTTCTCTCCATGCCATATACAAGAATTGGCTCATAGGAGAAATTTGGAATCTTTATTCAATATTGACGATAATAAGCAAAAAAATTATCAAATAATGGTAAAACTATTATATGAAAATCTTAACTTGGGTCACCAAACCATTCAAAATCAAGAAGATTGTGTATGGAGTCTAGTTTATGGAAAACCCGTCTTTTTCTCCTTAGATCGAATGGCTCACATTTTAAGATCTAAAAATAATGGTATAGAATTGAGAAATGTTGATTGTGATATGGCATTCATGACCATATAAGTCATTTATTTTTAGAAGACGACACACACCAACTCAAGTCCATGTCCTTAAGACTAAGAACAATGATTATACATCGTGCTTTAGTGAAAACCGTAACTCCACAAATCAGAAGTTATGAACTTTTTTATGAACATAACTTTAAAGCCTCATGCGATATCTTCGAAAACATTAAAGTCCACTGGCTACGATTAATTCTTGATGAATTCCTAAGCTTCAACAATTGTCGGATGAATGTCATCTATTTGGTGATATATTATGTGACTACTAAAGGCATGTGAGGTTTCGGAACCTGACTCGTCGGTTTCTGCCGTTAGATATTTAAATTCTCGCACTTTTTCATTAATGAAGCTACCAGTTGCTCGACCACCTCCTATCATTACTTTCGAAGAATGGACTCAACGACAATTATCTCAAGATTAACCAAAACAACATGGCGAAGCATCTCATGGTCCATCCCGCCAAAGATCAACTCCTCGTCAACAAGATGAAATTTTGATTCCTAATCCGGGCCAACCTCCACATGAGTCGATTTCTACGATATGCTGTAACCAACAAATTCTTCAATCCCGTATCACTAAAGTTGACAAAAAATTTGATAAGGTTAAAGGATTTTTTATGAAGTTATGGCAAGCTATCTCATTTTCATCCGGCACTTCCACGGCTACGCTAGGCGATCCGGGCAAGCAACCCGTCTTCACTTGGTCATCCTCTTCCAATGATCAAGTAAGCAACAGCGACGATGGTGGAGATGGAGGCGTTAGTGGTGGTCAAACATCACATGATGATAGGGGTAAGAAAAGGATGGCATGAGTTGTTATTTTATATTATGCAAACATTAGTCTTTATTTTATAGCTTATATTAAAACAGTCACTCCGTTTCTTATTTCAAGACTCTTGTTTATGTTTGTTTAATGTATGAATGGTTGTTTCCTTTATATTATCTATGACATTATGGCTTCATACTTTTAATTTCTTATTCCTTTTTTTCGATGACAAAGGGGGAGAAATATTATTGCAAACATTGAGATAAATATTATTGCTAACATTGAGAATGCAGGATATGGAGCGTCAAAGATTCAGGGGGTAAGTATTTATATATATATATATATATATATATATATATATATATATATGTACAGCCAAAATCTATATCTATTTACAGGTTGTCATCAATCAAAAAGGGGGAGAATGTTGAGATTTGGTTTAGATTCATGACACAAGGCTATCACTACGACATAAAAATTTGATGACTGCTATGACAAAAAGAGAATATATACTACAAGGACACAAGACTTAAAAAACCGATGCATCAATTACATTATTTATTTATTTTTGAGTCTTAGGTTAATTTTGTTAAAATCTCTCCTCATTTACGTATATATCAGCTTATATATTTAACCATCTTATTTTCAAATATTTTATACGTATATAAGCATGTAAAATATATATTATATTATAAAAGTGTTTAAATTTATATATATTACTATACTTGTGTAAACTGTGTAAATTGCACAGATTTTACCAGGTCAGTCGACTGACCTTGAAAATTCTGTGCAATATGAACAGATGCACAGATATACAGATATATATTAAAACTTCGTTTGAATGTTCAGTCAACAGACCCAGAGGTTCGTTGACTGAATTTCTACAACGGTTACTTTATGAACAGATACGACTATTTGTAAAGAGTTTCGAACCTCTACGAAAAGATTTGGATGCAACACTTCAATCGAAACACTTCATCAATAGTCGCAGCTCTTTAACCTATATAAATACATACTCTAACTTGATTCCAAATCATCGAATTTTCTTATCTTTCTAATCTAACTCTCTAGGATCTATTTTCTATTATACTTTCAATTATTCTGCATTAAAGCAATATTATACCTTTCTATTCTTCATATACTTCAAAAATATACATTTATACTCGAGGAGAAGATTATAGGAAGGGTATACTACAAGTGGCAAATCTGTGTTACTAGAACACACAAAGTCAAAACAATCTTTTGTATTTGTTGAAGTCCTGTTCTGCTGCTCAGTCGTGTGAAGTCCTCTTCGGCTGTTGAGGCGAAATCCTGTTCTGCTGGTTAGGTCCCTATTTGGCTACTCAGGGGTTGTATAGACCTGTTCCTCCAGGTTAAGTGAGGGTTGTTGTTTTAGAGAAATTCTAGAAGGATTTTGTGACTGGACGTAGGACGATACTCCGAACCAGTATAAAAATCTCTAGCGTCATTTTATTATACTATTTTTATATTCCACACTACACACTATATTATTATCATCACTATAATCTGTATTATCATATATCCATATTACACGATCCATAGCATACTTTCAAACACAACAGATAAGATGAATAATCACGAAATGTCTTCTCACAAGACCACCAAACTCGAATGACCGTGAAAATGCATGTCGTTGATATTAACTCAAGGATAGAATATACTCAAGAAACAAGGATATAAGCTCAAATAATCTTTAAATCTAAGATATATATATATATATAGAAATTTAAAACTCAAAATCTTTTAAATTTTAAATTTCAATTTTTTTAACATTTAAAAATTTTCAAACTCTTTACAATATTACTTAGTAAGTAAATTATAACTCAAATTAAAAATCCAAATTTCTTCTCTTATTTCAAAATTAATTTCCAAAGAATTTTATAAATCCATACTAATATTTCTCAAAATAATTTAAGAGTTTTTATTCTCTTTACTCCTTTTTATTAAACCGCTTAAATAGTTTTAAAACAAGCTTCAAATTCTCTTATAACTCTTCTCATAAAACATCTATCAGATAATATAGATTATAAAATCTCGAAATATACTTTCAATAAAGTATAGCTCAAAAATAATCTCATTTATATTCTCTTCTTTATAATTTCAAAATAAATAAATAAATAAATGGCATTGCCTCACCATTGAGTCTCTAATAAATAATTATATCTGTTGGTTGTAGAGTTGACTGAATGATCGAAACTGCCTCGCCACTCTATTACGCGTCTCTAAAATCAGTGGCTACAATTACCATTCAAAAATAAATTTTACACTTAATCTCAAAGTATTATTTTCAAAATCTCAATCTTTGTTGAATATCCGATTATATGATTTTTGTTTGATGATAATAAACATATATATATTCGTGTAAATGTATTTGTTAATGTACTATTTTATTTTTCATAGACTAAATAAATATTTGCTGAATAAAAATAAAAATAACACAGAATTTGAGTTCAAACAGAATTTTTATTCAAACACATATTTATTACAATCTTTGAATAATACAAAGTTTATACTCTCACTATATATATAATTACAGTACAACTTTGATTACATCACGATTCACATTTACATTTGACCTCACTAGACATCAATCATTCACTCAACTTGTATTTTATCTTCAACTTCATTCCAGATTGAATCCAGCACCTGAGCAATATGCAAAAATAAAATTTGATGCAGTAAAATTGAAAAGGAAATATTTTTGCAGTATAAAATAAAATGTGAATTTTGAAAATAATATTTGCCTCAGTTGTTTGGGTTGTTCGTCGTCATTTAATTTTTCAATTCATCATACACGAACAACTTGCGACATACACAGTGTATCACTGTATGTGCCACAAGGCCGTGCACACCGATATACACTTGATAGAATTACAGGGACAAGTGAGCACAGGTCAAACCCAAATTATCGGATTCAACTCAAGTGCAATAAAATAATGTTACAACTTTCAGCACAAGTTCAAATCCGAGCTACAAGCTGGATGCAACTCAGGTGTAATTCGAAAAACAAATAAAATGCAAAGGTCAAGTCACTGCTATCATGACTCAACTCAATGCAACATTGACAATACAGTCTCAAGTCACAGCAAAACCAAAATGGACAGCAGCAAGTGATAAACCAGAATGCCATCATATGTACAAATGCAAAGACTAGTGATGCAACTCAATGCATATACCATAATTATCGACCAGACTACACAATGAACTAGCAGGAAACAAAAATGAAGGCAGTGCAATAGGAGCTTCAACCATCAGGTTAGAGCAACCAAGTGCACCACTGACCATACAGCAATACCAAGATTAAACGCATCAAACATCATGAGCCAACTGTGCATGAAGCAGCCTATATATATACAAAAAATATCCAAATTGACTCAACAAGGCTTGGACAACATGTATGCAAACTGAATGACATAGTGATCAAGTGGTCTGCAAAAATATCAAAGTGAAGCTCAAAGCCACAACAATGAAGACTACTTCAAAAACTGAATCAGACCACTCAGTAATATCCACAGCAAACAACTCAGTGCAGCACAGTCATATACAAGCCATAAGCTACTGACCGGAGTCACTGAAAACAAAGAACACTTGCAACAGTGGTGATGCAGTGCAATACAACATGATTATCAAGTGTATACATGATGAAGCAACAGAGTAACCAAAGTCAAAGCCGTGAGTTTATCAAAATCATACTAGTGCACATAATCAATGCCGAAATCAAACCAACATAAATGACACAGTATACACAAGTGACACAACGGTGCACAGTGAAACAACTCAAGATTTCAGCAACAATAACATGAAGGAAACAAACTACAAAGACATCAACATGCATGACAGTAAGCAGTGCCACACGACCGGCCAAAGTCGTGCACAAAAAACGACTTTAACATATGATTAGTGGCAAGCGTACATATTGGCAACGTGCAGCCGCAAACAACTACAAGCACACGAATTCACAAATCAAAATCAATGTTAACCAAATCATGTAAAGTTGAAGGCCACAGTGAAGAATGACCAGTTCATTTATGCAATAGTGACCAAGTAGCATGTGACAGTATCAAGTGAATTTACCAAACCAAGCATGTGAAATCTCAAGCCAAGAAGCCAGTAGAAACATGAACTCACAAATCAAAATTTGATAATATCAAAAAGCAAGTTAAAGCCGTGTTTCAAATCAAAGTCAACAACGTGATGACCAAGGAGTCGAAATCAATGTCGTGGAATTCAAGCAACGAAAATATATTTGTATTGAACAAGTCATAAAACTTCTCAATCGTTCAAGCATTATCAAGCGGCAGAGCAAAAAATATTGACGAATTCAAATAATAAAATACAACGAAAATTTAGGAGAACGAATCCTATAAATTGCAATCAACATCATCGGCAAATGGTATTGAGTTCGAGTACGAAAATCATAAAAGCAAAAAGGGAAAATTACATACCGAAGCAAACGTTGAACTCGATCAAATAGAAGCAACTGTGAGCATCTCAAACAAATAGTCGATCAGCAAAGAAAGGACTGGAATCAATCATACGACCGATCAATCTATCGGCAGCTTCTGATTCATAACCCTAATTTGGAACAAAGGGAACAAAGCCGTAATTTAGTTGCAAAGAGGAACGAACGAAGATTAACAAAGCCGCCATTCTCAAAGAAAAAGAACGGGCCAAATTATAAAAGGGGTCGGCTTCTTTTATAAAGGCTTTTCCTTTTTTAATTATAAGGGTCTTTTTAATTAGGGTTATTTTATTTTAAATTGTTTTTAATTTGTAATTTCTTTTTAAAGCCTTTAAATTTCTAGTCCTGTGACTAGGGGACAAACTACGTCGCGTAGTTTGAGAATTCGCAAATCAGTGGCTGAGTTGTGGCAGGGTTTTGAACGTAGAGTTAGGTTAGTCAGTAGAGGGTGTCGCAAGTTTACGTGTGTAAGCGTATGACTACTTAATTTCTAGTAGAAACCTTGGGGGCAGTACGTAGGCAGGGTTATGCCGAAGCTGGGTAAATTCTGTGTTGTTTTATTTTTGCATTTTATTAATCTGCTTTTTTTTCTATGCTGCTATTATTTTGTGATCTGTGCTGAAATAATTTTATAAGCTTCCGCAATTAATTTTTATAATTAATACCATCACCCTATTCACACCCCCCCCCCTCTAGGGTGAAATCGATCCTACAAGTGGTATCAAAGCTAGAAATAGAAGTCAACATTTGTTTTAAAAATTTGTTTTTCAAAAAATCAGTTTTTGTTTTAAAAGTTTGAATTTATAAAATGGTTTCTTTTAATAATACTTTTGTTGAGGGTCGTTCCAATATTATTCCTTCTATTTTTGATGGAACAAATTTTTTGAATTGGAAATTGAAAATGGAATTTTATTTAAAACTGTTAATATTAAATGTTGGAATATTATTGAAAATGGGTGTGATATAAATGACGAGAAAATTATCTCGATTAATGCTCTTGCTATGCATATATTTTATTCTCATATTAATCAAGATAATTTTAATTTCATCTCTCATTGTGAAAATACACAGGAAATCTGGAATACCTTCGATGCAATATATGGTGCAAAAGTCAATAGCAATGAGAAATCCTCCGCAACCGACTCACTTAAAGAAATGTGCTTGATAGGATTTGTAAAAAGCAGTTGTGATGAGGATGATGATGATAGACCGGCTGAGCTGGCATTACTAATGAAGAAATTCCAAAAGTGGAACCACAAATATGGAAATCCAGCTCTAAATCAACAATTGAAAAGCAGAATAATTAAAGCACTAGACAGCTCAGAAGAACACGGGATCATTTGCAACAAACCCGGTGATATCAAGCCCAATTATCCCCGATTTCAACGCAATTTTGAAAAGAAATCAAAAAGGAGAAATGCTACAGCCATGTGGAATACAAGTGATGAAGATAATTAAAGTACTAGCAGTGAGAGTGAGAAAGCAGATATGTGCCTTCATGGAAGTATAACTGATAGCGACGATGATGAGCCAAGCGAGGTATCAAAACTCACTCATTCTGAATTACTTATTTATTTCCATAAAGTAAATGGCTGTTTTGAACGACTTAGGGGAAAATACGCTAAACTTGAATCACAAAAAGCCACTTTGATAGATTTAAATAAACAATTGACCAATTAGTTAAAACCTATCAAAGTAGGATTCCTAAGTGTGATAAGTGTCCAACATTAGAAGAAGAAATTAAAAAATCAAAAATCAATATAAAATCACTTGAAAATGAAATTCTGATTTTGAAAGAAAGTGAAAATACTAGGAGAGAAAATTCTATCAAAAAGTGCACAATTAATTATTGAACGAAAATGAATATCTCAAAACACAAGTCCAACAATTGTCAACGACTTTAGATAAATTTTCAAAAAGTGAAAAATCGCTGAATATGCTATTAGGAAAGCAAACTGTTAATACGGTTAGACAAGGACTTGGATACAATAAATCAAAAATTGTTGAAAGTAATATTAATCAAGTTAATTCTATGTGCACAATTTGTAGAAATATGGACACAATCACAATAATTGTTGGTATAGACCCAAACATGTGAAAACAATATCGATTTGGGTTCCAAAAGGCACAAATATAAAATCTCTCAAAGTTAAACAAATTTGAGTGCCGAAGGGAACAATTATAAATAGTTTTGGGTCTCCACAAAATTATTTTTCTAAATATTCTGCCACTAACAACCATGGACCTATAAAAACAAATAGGTCACATAAATTTTTTCCCGTGTAGGTGTAGTGGCAGGCTAAGGAACAACAACGGTGTTCTCTAGAATTTGGCTGTTCCAGAAGCACACCAAGCGACATAGCAAAGTTCCTTAGCCTAGCATAAAGGTGACAGAATCACAATGGACAACAACGAAAAATATCATAAAGGTAAAACAGGTAATGGTATATTTATTTGAATGATATATTAAATGTGATAACCTGCACCGTATTCTGAATTAAATCAGCCAATAACGAGGATGATGAAAAAATGATGATTTTGATTCTAACTTATTCAAAATAGTTGGCCAATTATATTCTTACGCCAAAAACACTATAAAAATCTCTAGATTCTTTGAATTACTTCATATATATCAGTTTGGATTAAAAATAGTGTTTTGTTGGATAATACATTTAGTTATAATACGGCTAGCTCTATATTCATGGTTTTTGATTATTTACACGGCTTCAATTCAAATTCAAAAGAATGTCATTTAAAATGCTGTTAAAATTGAGTTTGAAATTTTTGTTGCACACTTTATGGTCCATCAAATTCAATTAATGATAGTTTTGAGTGAAAGAGAAATTCAGATGCAGTTTACATTGGTAATCTAGTTGATAGAAAAATTACCAGAGGAACGTGATTTTTGTTGAGACATTTAGTAACTGCATCGTTTTTCAAAGAAAATATCTGCATATTTTTCATTTCAAATAGCAGAAAATTTTCTTATAAAACCCCCTCGAGAAAATCATTTTGACCATATTTTCAGATTAGTCATTTTGAAAAATTGATTTCATAATTATTTTTGAATTTGATTTTAAATGACTATTTTGACTAATCTGACTCCCTATTAATCATCGAAAAGATAAATAGTGACTGAAAAAATGATGAGTGTTGATATTTATCATATATTATGACTCGAGACGGTATAATTAGTAAATTTCTTTAGAAATTTAAACAAGAGTTATAAAACTTTTGTTGGTAAAAATTCCATGATCATCTCTATTTCTATCATATTTCTAACAACCATCACTCATAAAAATTCAATATAGTTTGTCGATATGTGGTAAATTAAACAGGAATCATTCATTTTTCATTTTATATACCTTTTAAAAAAAAATTAAATAAATAAATAAATACCAAAGTATTCACTCTCATTTAAAAGTCCTCACGGTTATGCATGGGTGAATTACTTGGAATTTGTTATGTGCTTCCATTCTCATTTAAAAGTCTTCACGGTTATGCATGTATGGAATGCATATCAAAAGTTGATTTTCAAAATAAACAAGTTGAGTCTAATCCCATTTAAAAGTCCTCACGGTTATGCGTGGTTAGAAGATACTTGAATTCGTTTTAACAAAAAAATTGAAATACTACTAATCTCATTTAAAAGTCCTAACGGTTATGCATAGTAAGTAGATATTCAAATTCCTGATATAAATATACCACAAATAAACACTACTGTATAGTTGTATATGATGACATCATTCCCATCATTCTAAAAGTGGAATATGCGCCTAACAAAGTAGTTATGATTTTTGTTTGATTTTTTATTGAAATTTAATATTTATATTTAATTGAGTTTTAATGTTGGATTAATATCGATTACTTTATCTCTATTTTCTCTAACACTATCACTCTTTTGCTGATAACAAAAGGGGGAGAGAAAAGTTAAGATTTTATCAAATAAAATCAAGCAAAGGTCAAATATTTTCTATTTGCATCTAGGCTCATTTGCATATTTTTAATTGTATGCATTTTTGTGGGGGGGCTTTGTGTAGAGTGGAAGCATTTAAATAGGGGAAGCAATTAGTGCATATCAATGATCAAATACATTTAACATATTCAAAATCTTAAATATATGTTTGTTATCATCAAAAGGGGGAGATTGTTGAATATGCGATTATATGATTTTTGTTTGATGATAATAAACATATACATATTCGTGTAAATGTATTTGTTAATGTACTATTCTATTTTTCATAGACTAAATAAATATTTGCTGAATAAAAATAAAAATAACACAGAATTTGAGTCCAAACAGAATTTTTGTTCAAACAAATATTTATTACAGTCTTTAAATAGTACAAAGTTTATGCTCTCGCTATATATATATAATTACAGTACAACTTGATTACATCACGATTCACATTTACATTTGACCTCACTAGACATCACTCATTCACTCAACTTGTATTTTATCTTCAACTTCATTCCAGATTGAATCCAGCATCTGAGCAATCTACAAAAATAAACTTTGACGTAGTAAAATTGAAAAGGAAATATTTTTGCAGTATAAAATAAAATGTGAATTTTGAAAATAATATTTGTCTCAGTTATTTGGGTTGTTCTTCATCATTTAATTTTTCAATTCATCATACACGAACAACTTATAACATACACAGTGTATCACTGTATATGCCACAAGGCCCGTGCACACCGATATACACTTGATAGAATTATAGGGACAAGTGAGCATAGGTCAAACCCAAATTATCGGATTCAACTCAAGTGCATTAAAATAATGTTACAACTTTCAGCACAAGGTCAAATTCGAGCTACAAGATGGATTCAACTCAGGTGTAATTCTAAAAACAAATAAAATGCAAAGGTCAAGTCACTGCTATCATGACTTAACTCAATGCAACATTGACAATACAGTCTCAAGTCATAGCAAAACCAAAATGGACAGCAGCAAGTGATAAACCAGAATGCCATCATATGTACAAATGCAATGACCAGTGATGCAACTCAATGCATATACCATAATTATCGACCAGACTACGCAATGAACTAGCAGGAAACAAAAAAGAAGGCAGTGCAACAGGAGCATCAACCATCATGTTAGAGCAACAAAGTGCACCACTGACCATACAGCAATATCAAGATTAAACACATCAAATATCATGAGCCAACTGTGCATGAAGCAGCCCATATATATACAACAAATATCCAAACTGACTCAACAAGGCTTGGACAACATTTATGCAAACTGAATGACACGGTGATCAAGTGGTCTGTAAAAATATCAAAGTGAAGCTCAATGCCACAACAATGAAGACTACAGCAAAAACTGAATCAGACCACTCAGTAATATCCACAACAAACAACTCAGTGCAGCACAATCATATACAAGCCATAAGCTACTGACCAGAGCCACTGAAAATAAAGAACACTTGCAACAGTGGTGATGCAGTGCAATACAACATGATTATCAAGTGTATACATGATGAAGCAACAGAGTAACCAAAGTCAAAGCCGTGAGTTTATCAAAATCAAACTAGTGCACATAATTAATGCCGAAATCAAACCAACATAAATGACACAGTATACACAAGTGACACAACAGTGCACAGTGAAACAAGTCAAGATTTCAGCAACAACAACATGAAGGAAACAAACTACAAAGACATCAACATGCATGACAGTAAGCAGTGCCACACGACCGGCCAAAGTCGTGCACATAAACGACTTTAACATATGATCAGTGGCAAGCATACAAATTGGCAACGTGCAGCCGCAAACAACCATAAGAACATGAATTCACAAACCAAAATCAATGTTAACCAAATCATGTAAAGTCGAAGGCCACAGTGAAGAATGACCAGTTCATTTATGCAACAGTGACCAAGTAGCATGTGACAGTATCAAGTGAATTCGCCATACCAAGCACGTGAAATCTCAAGCCAAGGCCGAAGCCAGCAGAAACATGAATTCACAAATCAAATTTTGATAATATCAAAAGGCAAGTTAAAGCCGTGTTTCAAATCAAAGTCAACAACGTGATGACCAAGGAGTCGAAATCAATGCCGTGGAATTCAAGCAACGAAAATATATTCGTATTGAACAAGTCATAAACATCTCAAACGTTCAAGCATTATCAAGCGGCAGAGCAAAAAATATTGACGAATTTAAATAATAATATACGACGAAAATTTAGGAGAACGAATCCTATAAATTGCAATCAACATCATCAGCAAATGGTATCTAGTTTGAGTACGAAAATCACAAAAGCACAAAAAGGGAAAATTACATACCGAAGCAAACGTTGAACTCGATCAAATAAATGCAGCAGTGAGCATCTCAAAGAAATAGTCGATTGGCAAAGAAAGGACTGGAATCAATCATACGATCAATCAACCTATCGGCAGCTTCTGATTCATAACCCTAATTTGGAACAAAGGGAACGAAGCCCTAATTTAGTTGCAAAGAGGAACGAACGAAGATTAACAAAGCCGCCATTCTCAAAGAAAAAAGAACGGGCCAAATTATAAAAGGGGCCGGCTTCTTTTATAAAGGCTTTTCCTTTTTTTAATTATAAGGGTCTTTTTAATTAGGGTTATTTTATTTTAAATTGTTTTTAGTTTGTGATTTCTTTTTAAACCGTTTAAATTTCTAGTCGTGTGACTAGGGGACAAACTACGTGGCGTAGTTTGAGAATTCGCAACTCAGTGGCTGAGTTGTGGCAGGGTTTTGAGCGTAGAGTTAGGTTAGTCAGTAGCGGGTGTCGCAAGTTTACGTGTGTAAGCGTGTGACTACTTAATTTCTAGTAGAAACCTTGGGGGCAGCACGTAGGCAGGGTTTTGCCGAAGCTGGGTAAATTCTGTGTCGTTCTATTTCTGCATTTTATTATTCTGCTATTTTTTCTGTGCTGCTATTATTCTATGATCTGTGTTGAAATAATTTTATAAGCTTCCGCAATTAATTTTTATAATTAATACCATCACCCTATTCACCCCCTCTAGGGTGAACTAGATCCTACAATCTTTAAAAACGCAAACCCATCGTGTTTGATTGCTTCATCATACCATTTAGAAGATTCCTACGATAATGTCGATCGGGCGTATTAACCAGAACCCTTAACTACTCGATGGATAACCCAACACTCTCAAATTATTTCTATAAAAGAATACTACTCATATAAATATATTCTCAAAACATTCTTTGATTTTTAAATTATATCAATACTCTAATTTCTCTTTTTAAACTCATATATATATACACCTTCAAAAACTCAAACCAAAGAACATTAAGAGAATGCATCGAGATATTCCTAGAGTACACGATTCACAAAATCAACAGAAGGAGATGGAGTGTTCGTCAACTCCTATAAGATGACGAGCCACTCTTGGAAATCATCAAGACATAAGACAAGCAAGATATTCTTCTCGAAAGAGAAGAAGCACACACAACAAATCATTACTTCAAACAAAGCAATGCTACAATGAATAACACCGATTGAGTATCCGAAAAGGATAATTCAAAGAAGCTGAATGATAAACTCAATCAATATCGAACAATCTAGAAACTCATCCATTCCTTAGTGGATGTCCTCGTGGAAGGATAGCTGAAGGCTAACAGCTAGGAATAAGGTTAATTTAACACTCGATTGCCCAGATGGATATCAAACCCAAACGGACTCATCAAAACTCAACAAAGTCACCGTGATTGGAATTCGAGATATGTCATCAACATTTCGATACTCAAGAGTGAATTCAGAAACTTCGGAATCATCATTAACATTCCAAAGTGAAAGAAACAATAAACCAATCAAAATAGGAAACCTAAATATACAATAAGATCCTATAAAACATTGGACTGGACTTAATACCAAATAAGTCAATCCATCACAAATCCAATACATCTCAAGACTGTGGGTAACAAATAGGTACTCACAAAAGCAACATCAAATAGAAATCTCAGAATGCTCACAACAAGCCAGTCGTTGCAGATCTCCTTAATAGGATTCACAACTCTCAAAGAAATACAACATGAATTCTTAAAGGAATCAATAAGCTCCATCGATACGAACTCACTCGTATCGACAAAAATAAGAATAGAATAATCTCCAAATAAGATTATTCACCTGATAAGATAACATCAAACTCAATTATGGAATACTACATAATACAATATATTCCTAGAAATATTCCATCTCAACAATCCCAAAGATTCGAAAAGAATTAAAGCATGATTCGAAAACAAGCTCAAATAAAGGACAATGATTCAATAGTACTGTACTTCGATGTATCGTGATATACGTACTATTCTGTGTTTAGTCTACTTTGTTCTAACCTCGGCTCTGATACCAAACTGTAACACCCCATCCCGAGACCCACCTTAGTAAAGAGAATTAACAAGTAATTCCGTCTACTAAAGAGAAGAATAGGGGTGGTTAACGGAAACCATCTATAATTTTGTCTTAATCATCTGCTCAATACGTCAATAAATGCAAATAATTCTTTTTTCTACTCAAGTGGATCGACATACCCAGTAAATGCTTAATCCAAAACTATAGGTAGCTAACGGATCTATCAGAACAAAATACAATAACTGAATATAAATTACATCATAGAATAGTAACCAACATTATTTATAAACATATACGCTGATACATGTTTAGTATAATACAATATGAATACATTAAAGGTGGCACACGACCACGCCATATACATCGAATCAATTGTAAATACATCAATGTCAAGTGGAAAGAAATATAAACTACACAAAAGTGCAAGGCTGATATCTAAGCAGATGCATCAAAGCAAAATCCCATAACTGATAGAAAAGCTGAAACAAGTCAGTATGACCCGAGTACAAAATACACGGGTCAGTCTAGCTAAAACAATCAGTTAGTGAGGATAGACGATAATATGAAGCAATAGATACAAGGTGATAATTCTTTTTGAATGAGAAGAGGCAACAGAAAGAATACAACCCATGACTTAAGTGAACTAATGTCACTTAAGTATACAAATACCTCAAAAGAGGTAAATTCAATAATAATACTCAAATAATTATAAACATTTGCCCCATATTATCGGCGGCATCCCATAATGTCTACATGGTTTCCATGAACCATATCTCCTCAAAAAGGAGAAACATCAATAAAACTCTCGCCAAATGGAAAACATAAAACATTCTCAAATAGGATGATTAAAAACTCAAATATAGAAGAATCTCCAAATTCAATTATATCTCATCTCCTTGTATAAATGTATATAAATCCAAATCTCAACTCACAAAATGGTAAAACCCAAAATATCCTATAAAATCATGAAATCATCCAAATTCATAACTCAAGGAACTCGATAAGAGTTCAAAACATCATAAATGAAATCACCATATAATAATAATTTGGAATGTCCATTTATTTCAAAAATCACTTCAAAAATGGTTTAGTGAAAACCATGCTCGAAAACAATGAAAAACAAGAAAGATAACTCAAGATCGATAACTTGAGCTCAATACGAATTCAATTCAAATTTAACCCAAAATCAATCATAATTCTTGTAACGACCCGCAAATCCGTACTCCTTGAGTCAACACTATTCTACAACAATCAACTCAAGTTGCACAGAAATACAAACCATTTGGGTTAAAGAAGAAGAGGTAGAAGAAGTGGAAACAAAATCAACATCAGAATCTAACCATCGCAGCGGAATAAAATATAATAGATAGTAAATAATCTTTACTCAAAATCAAATATAACTGTTTACATACATTACATCATCAGAGTACATCAGTCACAGCTCACATCAATAACATACAATGGATACACAACAACTCAACAGCGGAATAATATATATACAAGTACGTGAATTCGTATCGTCATCCAGCTCGTCTCCTGAGCTCCACGGCATCACATCCTGTATCCTATAATACTCGGTCTGACCCGAGCATTACAGTTAAATAACACCAGAGTCAGTCTGGAATACCAACGTGAGAAAATCACACCCAATTTATTATTAAAGTTTCAAAAATCCTTTGAAAACAAAAGCATCTCGTAAGACCACGCTACAAATAAACATGTCGGGTTTTTACCTTACGATAGCTAAAACAATTTATATAGAAATCCTATGATATTATAATAGGGTCTATATACAAATACTTATAAAATAGCCTAAATTGTTACATGATTAAATTCCAGCTACTAGCCACAGAGTGGGTAATACAAACAAAACTCGTACAAGGCTCGTAGGGAGAATGGATTTCCAACTAATGACTAGGCACTGTGGTACCACCTGTCACAGTACGGGGCCTAGATCACCGTATCGAGAATTACTCCCTTTATCCCCTGCAACACAAGGCCGGAACCATCCCTTACTGGACAGTCCCGAGTGAGATCACTCCGCGGTTGGGATCAGCAACCGCACCACTAAGCCGAAAAATAAAAAGGGACATCTAGACTGAAATGACCTCACCCTGCTTGGGTGCTACCCACCTATCCTTGCTGCATATCCCCTGATTTTCAGTCATTCCCATTTGATGAGGCTTGAGGCTAAGCGTTACCTTTATAGAACATATCTCTTAGAATGCCCATCGTCCACCTGACGATGTTTCGCAAGCATTCATCCATACAAGTCCGTCCCGGGTTCGAACGGAACTGAAGGCACTATTCCTACTACATCCATTTTGAAAATATCCTCAGGATTAGTAGCGACTAGCCCTTGCACTTCACTGCTCCATCTTCGAATCCAAAATCGTTTACACGAACGTACAAACCGGATCGAAGTGGTTTTCGAGAAATAAATCTTGATCCCGGTCTCTTCGAAACGATCAACGCAGTTGGCCAATATTGATAGTCGGTTATTTAACTATCAATTAATATTCACAATCAACCATCAACCAATAAATAATTTTCCCGAATTATTTATTACCCTCAAAAATATCTTCACAAGATATATTTCCACTTTTCAAACCCTTTTGAAAACAGTTTTAATACTATCTTCCTTTCTCAGAATCAATTTCCTAAATAGTTTCTATTTCCACTGAAATCGCCAAGCACAAAACTTAAGATTTTTAAAATAATTTAAAAACACTTTACTTTGAAATATATTTTAAAACATTCATTTTTAAAAACTACTTCAATAATTTATTAAAAATACATACTATATGATTTTTGAAAATAAAGTTACTTTATAAAATATAAAACTAGGTATTCACTCTTAAAAATAAAATACTAAGTCACATTTTTAAATAGTTAGTACAATAATAGATTTGAAAAATATTTACTTATGAATTTTAAACATTCAGAAATAATAAAATTTCTAAAATATGCTTTTTAAAACCACATTGAACTTTTATCTTATATTTAAATTTTCTTAAAAAAAAGGTACTTGGCTATCCAGGGAAATATACTCCCCTTCACATTCTTCTTGAAATTCTAATTTCTATCACTTGAATCAATTTCCAAATTGAATTCCAATTTTCTTCCTTTCTATTTCAAAATCCATTAATTTTAGATTTTGTTTCCTTAATTATGAGTTAAATTACTTTTAACTGAAAATACCAATTCTTAGATTTTTCAAGTTACTTCTTATTCCTTTAAATAAATTTAAACTTTAAAGTTTAAAATAATTCTTTATTCCTTTAATTAATATAACTTGAGTTTACAATTTATAAATTTCTGTTTTATTCAAAATTCTTTCCATGCTCGAAATTATTTATTAGTATTTTAATACTACTCCTATTTCTTTTCAATTCGTTCTTAATTCATTCAAGTTTTCTATAGTTATTTCGCTTACAAATTCACTTCTTTATTTTCTTTCCAAAATCCAATTTATATATTTTTGGTAATTCATTTTACCCAAATATATCCAATCAACCATAGCATTCAATATTCCCACATAATTCATCATATAATATCAAATAATCACAACAGAGAATATTGAATAATTTAAATAAATGTGAGGGGTCCAGTTGGATCCCTCCAACCTGTTTTCCCTGCATCCACAAAGGTTAGCACAATATAATATGCCAATTCCAAAATATCATACTATATCACATCTATCAATTCAACCATTCAAACAATTATTTAAATTTAATCATTTAAATTTAAATTTAAATTAACTGAGTGAGATTAACTCACCTTTTCATTTTGCTTTATGCAATCCATCCCAAACTGGTTTGTAACCTTGATTTTAATCCTTGTATAACAATTATAAAATTTTGTTAATATTCGAAACAATCGAATTATCAATTTTTTTGTTGATCATCATAAATTGCCCAATGATTTAATTTTGACAAGTTTTCCGTTAATAAATTCATTTAACTAAAAATTTAATTTTAAACAAATGATTCCCCGTTTAATAAAAATATTTTTACCAACTATATATACTAAATAATCTACATAGGTTTAAAAGAAAAAAAAAATTCTAAAACCTTGTATACGTACAAATTTTAAAACAGAAAAGTATATACTTTACTGTAACATATATGTTTTTTTTTCCCTTGAATTGTATATATGCTCTTGTTTTACATGTATATGTATATATCTTATATTTTCTAATTACTGAAATAATACTTTACTGAATAGACCTACAATTTGAAGAAATAAATTGCTTTATAACTTACTGCATTATTATTATTATTATTATTTTATTTCCTGTTAATGCCTATATACATACTCACATAGATGTGTTATAAATTTTAAATCAACAACTGTAACAGCTAAGATAATTTAAATCAAGATTTTAAAATTTCAACTTACTGTCAAAATTTTCCTGAACTACATCTGGATTTGAAAACAATAAATTGGGTAAATTAAATTATCAGAATTGGATGAGAAATCGCTGCACCTGATACGTGACCACCGCCACTTTACTCGTGATTCCCTTCTGCCGTGCCTGTCCAAACCCTAGCTTCTCCAATCACCGGTCTCGATTAATTCGATCGCGAGTTCCTAATTCGCGATGACGCGACCTCCTCCCCACCCTTGCGAGTTTCGCGACCCTCCTCACTGTCCTCGGCCACCATTAAACCCCAAAATCAATCCCTTCGACCTGCCCCTGCCACGCCGTGGCCATGAATCGAAGTCGCCAATAGCCACGACCCTGTCGCTCGTGATGCTCCTCTCGTGATCAAAGGCGGTTCGAAATCGAAATTAAAAAGAACGAGGGAATAAGAGGGTGGTTCAAGCTGGATGATTTGATTTCCATTTTTTTATTTCTGAACTCGATCAAATAAGGATTCGGTTCATTTTATTTTATTTGTTTTTTTTTTACGAAGAGGGATTAGGTTGGAATTTGAAAGAGGTAAAGGGTTTCGGCCTTCGCCATTAATTTATGAACGAACTGTCTTAGGGTTTTTTTTTTCAAGAAGAAGGGGCTTTGATAAAAAATGACGAACGATGGTGTATTCTAGAAGATAAGAGAAGCGTGCTGAGGAATGGATAAGGATGGCGTATATAAGAAGCTTAATTAATTAAATTTCGTTTTATTAGGTTATTATCAATTAAATCCCTAGCACGTTAATATTTCGTACACTCACACACTAATCCCATCTAAACGAAATTTGAAATCCGCTAATAATACAATATTACGGATCCAATGGAACTGGTTTCATCGAATTCTTAGACCGTGCCTCGGAAGGCTATTTTTGAATTCAATTTAAATTATAAAGTTTTAACACTGAACAAATCACTGTTAATTTCAATTTTACAACCTCTATTATACTCAGGACTATCAATATAAATTTTACAAGCCTTCAAATTATATTCAACAGGTTTAAAATTCGAGATTCAACAATTTACTCAACTTCTAATTATTAAATTCTGTTATTTAATTATCAAATAAATAGCGATATTTGTAACTCAAGTTGAAATTATCATCTTGAATGTTTAAAATCAATTTAAATATTCCGATTACAAATACTTAAAAATTCCGGGTCGTCACATTCCTCCCCCCTTAAAAGAATTTCGTCCCCGAAATTTACTAGTTAGGAAGAATGGTCCAATACCCGTTTACTTTTTCCTAAAAACCAAACGGTTTCTAACAATTCAACATCTTTACCAATTATCTTTTTACAAAAGACCAATTATTATTCTTATTAATTGTCCAAACCTTTCCCTAGATTGCAAACAATCCTATTTCCCATCCATTCAAGTTTCAATTTAAAACCAAATTTTGAATTATCAAAATTTTCTCAAAATTTTTGTAACTCCCTAAATTTCCAAAAAATTTCGCCAACGTCTCCTTTGCGCGGCTGACTCGGTACAACTACAAAATGGCTCTACGGCCTCCCATATCCAAAAAGAAAACAGAAGTCAAGTGGCTCAATCCAAAATCCCAATCAAATTCACATCAATTTTAAATACATACCTTTTTGTTGGGCAATTCAATTTATCATCTTGAATCAAAAACCAATTCTCTATCCCCTTTTATAATACCTGCATAACCTGCTTAGCACTAATATCCAATCACAATATCCCAAAACAATTCATCGACTTTTTCCACAAAATGCCAACATCTATTTATCCAAATATTAACTTGGAATATATTTGTAATATCACTCTCCAATTAAGAATTGACCATTCCTCTAAAGTTTAGTTTAAGCATTTTATATGCTCCTTATATTTATTTTCATCTTCCACTTTAGTTTATGTCTATTTCTATTTAACTTGATTCTTTCAATTTCATACGAATTCAATTTATTTTCAACTTCAAATGTTAAATTTTATTTTTCATTTATAACTAATCCATGTCATTATTTTAATTAGCTTCATTCACTAACTTATTTCAATTCCTAGTTTGAAATCGTTTTGTCGTTAACAAATTTTTCCCAAAATTTTCTAACTCCCAAAATTTCTGAAACTTTTTGGCAGAGTCTCTTTTGTACGGACGAGCTTTTGCAATTTGACAAAAGAGATAAATATATATACATCGACCCACACGGTCGAAAAAACCAAAAACAGTTCATATTTCCTATTTTTATTGCGTAGGCGTACCTTATTTAGCATTTTAAGCAAGCGGCTTATTATTTTTAGCATATAGCACAATCCAATCCAGCCTCACGGTTTCCAGGTACCTGTACTTACTCAATTTAAACATGTAAGTGCCAAATATATGCAGTTTAACTATATTACACTTAGTTTTAATAATTAAAACATATGAATCCTAACAGAAACTCATTCCAAACATTTTTCCGTAA
Organism: Allium cepa; assembly: GCA_030765085.1. Lineage (NCBI taxonomy): Eukaryota > Viridiplantae > Streptophyta > Magnoliopsida > Asparagales > Amaryllidaceae > Allium > Allium cepa. The sequence goes on along the minus strand of CM060937.1, from coordinate 867,923,671 downwards.
GCAATTTATATAATTTCCATGTTAATTCAACTGTTCCGATTAATTTATGACCATTTTCATTTGATTTGACTGGTTTTCAATCCATTCGTATACCACTTCATCAATTCGAATGGTATGAAACTAAATCGCTTACATTAAACTTATTCTTAAGCAAAATGAACTCATATTTAATTCAATTGCTTTCGAAATCAATTAATTTCACTTCTATTAATTCATAGAATTTTAATTACCTCCATTTATATCCAATGATATTTATTCTATGTAAATTTAACAAGATCTATGTGAACAACCAAATATTTATGTTTTATAACCAATTTAAATGGATTTCAACTCGATTTATACTTAATTCTATTTCATTTTCAAATTTATTCTCAATATATATATTCTCATTTCATTGCATATCAAATTTTGAATACATTCACTTGTATTTCATGTTATTACCAAACTAGTTCATCCAAAACTATTAACAGCTTAGGTTCATCTTCATTACTAATTAAATCCCCTCTTATCTTAATCCAGTCACAATCATTTATTTAGCTCGACACATTCCATTTAAATTTCCATTTACAATCCATTCATTTACATTTCATTCCATATTTGTTTATTCCAAACTATTTTATTTAGCTCGAAGACAATCCAAGCTATTTCATTCAATAACCATTTCTCAACTTATCTAAACCACATTTCATTTGATACTTATTTATTCCATCATTTATTTATTCAATATAATTAGTTTATCCACATTCAATTCATTTTAATTTATTACCTGGCTATTTTCCAGATTATCTTCACTTATTTGGATTTTATTTGCATATTCAAACCATTGCTATTTTAATCCATTTACAATTTTTTTTTTTATTTGATACATTCCCAATTATATTTAATTTGTTAACACTTCAAGTTAAATTTTAAATTTATATCTCAAGTTTTGAATCCACTATTCATTTTCAAATTACCATTCACTTTTAAATTACCATTCAATTTTATTAACTTACATTGCAATTTCATTCACAAATCAATTAATTAATTTCAAGGCCACTTTTAATTATATTTATTTTCTTCATCGACAATGTAAGTCAAATTTAATTATAATTTGAGTTTTTATTTTCCAACCTCATCATAAACTCACAATTCAATTTCATGAACTAATTTATTAACAAATTAGTTCTCTCCTTTTATAGCACAATACTTGATTTTATTTCCAAATATCACCTCATTTAATTTTTTTAAGTTCAATGTTTTATAATTCAAGTTTGGATTTCCTTTTCATTTTTCAATTCATCAAAAATATTAAATTTGGGCTTTGTATTCCATTTTCAATTTAATAAGTCACAACTTATCGTTTTATACAATCCTATTTCATCATAGGCTTGAATATATTCATCTTTTATTTTTAACTCAAGCCTATTTTATTCCATGCATTTTTAATTCTTTTATATGCTATTCTGATTTATTTAACTCAATCTAACTCTTACCCAATTTATTTCTTATCCAACTTATTTTCTAGTTATCCAGGTAAGAATTTAATTCCATTCGTTAATTAAATTGAATTCTTATTCCAATTCAATTTTACTTTAACTCGGATTTATTTAACTCAATTCGATTTCAACTTAATTCGAATACAACTGGATATTATTTTAGCTTATTCAATTAATTTCAATCCAATCAAATTTTTATTTCCAAATCCAAGTTAATTTCACTTTCGACTTTTCTCTTTAAATTTAAATTCCAACCTTCAAAGCTTATATTCCACTTTTGATTTAAAAATCATCTCAATTTATAAGCTTACAACTTATCTCATCAGAATTTTATACACCCGGCTTTTGATTTCAAATTATTTTGAAATCTCCAACATTTCAAAATCACACTTCTCAAAAATTAAACCAACCCTGGTTTTATTCCCAACAAATTTCCTTAGAAAATTTTCAAAAACGACTAGCTTTCTGAACAAGTCAATTTGGTAGCAATCCGTCACTTAGGAATTCGAAAACGAATACTGATGATGCGGCCGTCATCATCAGGATTATTTTCCAATAATCCAAGTGATTTCAATGCTATATCACCTTCAAAATCCCTTTAAAACAATTTTCTTTCAGAAATATCCAAAAACAATAATGCTACAATTTATCTTCAAAATACTTCCAAATCTCCGGGGTTTTTAAAAATTCCAATCCTGTTTGAATAAATCTTTACTAAAATTCATTTGCACAGCTTATGCTCATACAAATTCTTATTCGGTTATATTTTAATTTCATAATGCACATTTACAATTCATATTTATAAATTTCATTTCATAATTGGATTTATCTTCTCAATCTTTGATTATATTTACAATTTCTAGTTAAATTTTCACTTAACAATGATAATACCTTAATATCATCATCTTTAACACCCAAGCAACCATATAATAGCTATATAGTTTACCAAAAACTTTCTTTATATCAAAAATATATTTTTTTGGGTAAAATTATTTCATTTACCCACATTTAAAACAATACCATGTCGATTGTTCTATTCAAGTGTTTAGAAACCCTTTCGATACAGTTGTCCAGACTGTGCCGACGAAGGTTCATATGCCACACAATAAACCGATCAACACAATATTAAAACAATTTATATTCACTAACAAATACGCGCTCATATTTATTTATACGCTCATACTCATTATAGAGTACTACGGACTCTATTTTAAATGAGTAATTTCCCACCAGAGCCAAGGTTATCACCAACCTAAGCTCTGATACCAACTGTAACGACCCGCAAATCCGTACTCCTTGAGTCAACACTATTCTACAACAATCAACTCAAGTTGCGCAGAAATACGAACCATTTGGGTTAAAGAACAAGAGGTAGAAGAAGTGGAAACAATATCAACATCAGAATCTAACCATCGCAGCGGAATATAATATAATAGATAGTAAATAATCTTTACTCAAAATCAAATATAACTGTTTACATATATTACATCATCAGAGTACATCAGTCACAGCTCACATCAATAACATACAATGGATACACAACAACACAACAGCGGAATAATATATATACAAGTACGTGAATTCGTATCGTCATCCAGCTCGTCTCCTGAGCTCCACAGCATCACATCCTGTATCCTATAATACTCGGTCTGACCCGAGCATTACAGTTAAATAACACCTGAGTCAGTCTGGAATACCAGCGTGAGAAAATCACACCCAATTTATTATTAAAGTTTCAAAAATCCTTTGAAGACAAAAGCATCTCGTAAGACCACGCCAGAAATAAACATGTGGGTTTTTACCTTACGATAGCTAAAACAATTTATATAGAAATCCTCTGATATTATAATAGGGTCTATATACAAATACTTATAAAATAGCCGAAATTGTTACATGATTAAATTCCAGCTACTAGCCACAGAGTGGATAATACAAACAAAACTCGTACAAGGCTCGTAGGGAGAATGGATTTCCAACTAATGACTAGGCATTGGGGTACCACCTGTCACAGTACGGGGCCTAGATCACCGTACCGAGGATTACTCCATTCATCCCCTTCAACACAAGGCCGGAACCATCCCTTACTGGACAGTCCCGAGTGAGATCACTCCGCGGTTGGGATCAGCAACCGCACCACTAAGCCGAAAAATAAAAAGGGACATCTAGACTGAAATGACCTCACCCTGCTTGGGTGCTACCCACCTAGCCTTGCTGCATATCCCCTGATTTTTAGTCATTCCCATTTGATGAGGCTTGAGGCTAAGCGTTACCTTTATAGAACATATCTCTTAGAATGCCCATCGTCCACCTGACGATGTTTCGCAAGCATTCATCCATACAATTCCGTCCCGGGTTCGAATGGAACTGAAGGCACTATTCCTACTACATCCATTTTGGAAATATCCTCAGGATTAGTAGCGACTAGCCCTTGCACTTCACTGCTCCATCTTCGAATCCAAAATCGTTTACACGAACGTACAAACCGGATCGAAGTGGTTTTCGAGAAATAAATCTCGATCTCGGTCTCTTCGAAACGATCAACGCAGTTGGCCAATATTGATAGTCGGTTATTTAACTATCAATTAATATTCACAATCAACCATCAACCAATAAATAATTTTCCCGAATTATTTATTACCCTTAAAAATATCTTCACAAGATATATTTCCACTTTTCAAACCCTTTTGAAAACAGTTTTAATACTATCTTCCTTTCTCAGAATCAATTTCCTAAATAGTTTCTATTTCCACTGAAATCGCCAAGCACAAAACTTAAGATTTTTAAAATAATTTAAAAACACTTTACTTTGAAATATATTTTAAAACATTCATTTTTAAAAACTACTTCAATAATTTATTAAAAATACATACTATATGATTTTTGAAAATAAAGTTACTTTATAAAATATAAAACTAGGTTTTCACTCTTAAAAATAAAATAATAAGTCACATTTTTAAATAGTTAGTACAATAATAGATTTGAAAATTATTTACTTATGAATTTTAAACATTCAGAAATAATAAAATTTCTAAAATATGATTTTTAAAACCACATTGAACTTTTATCTTATATTTAAATTTTCTTAAAAAAAACGTACTTGGCTATCCAGGGAAATATACTCCTCTTCACATTCTTCTTGAAATTCTAATTTCTATCACTTGAATCAATTTCCAAATTGAATTCCAATTTTCTTCCTTTCTATTTCAAAATCCATTAATTTTAGATTTTGTTTCCTTAATTATGAGTTAAATTACTTTTAACTGAAAATACCAATTCTTAGATTTCTCAAGTTACTTCTTATTCCTTTAAATAAATTTAAACTTTAAAGTTTAAAATAATTCTTTATTCCTTTAATTAATATAACTTGAGTTTACAATTTATAAATTTCTGTTTTATTCAAAATTCTTTTCATACTCGAAATTATTTATTAGTATTTTAATACTACTCCTATTTCTTTTCAATTCGTTCTTAATTCATTCAAGTTTTCTATACTTATTTCGCTTACAAATTCACTTCTTTATTTTCTTTCCAAAATCCAATTTATATATTTTTGGTAATTCATTTTACCCAAATATATCCAATCAACCATAGCATTCAATATTCCCACATAATTCATCATAGAATATCAAATAATCACAACAGAGAATATTGAATAATTTAAATAAATGTGAGGGGTCCAGTTGGATCCCTCCAACCTGTTTTCCCTGCATCCACAAAGGTTAGCACAATAAAATATGCCAATTCCAAAATATCATACTATATCACATCTATCAATTCAACCATTCAAACAATTATTTAAATTTAATCATTTAAATTTAAATTTAAATTAACTGAGTGAGATTAACTCACCTTTTTATTTTGCTTTATGCAATCCATCCCAAACTGGTTTGTAACCTTGATTTTAATCCTTGTATAACAATTATAAAATTTTGTTAATATTCGAAACAATCGAATTATCAATTATTTTGTTGATCGTCATAAATTCCCCAATGATTTAATTTTAACAAGTTTTCCGTTAATAAATTCATTTAACTAAAAATTTAATTTTAAACAAATGATTCCCCGTTTAATAAAAATATTTTTACCAACTATATATACTAAATAATCTACATAGGTTTAAAAGAAAAAAAAATTCTAAAACCTTGTATACGTACAAATTTTAAAACATAAAAGTATATACTTTACTGTAACATATATGTTTTTTTTCCCTTGAATTGTATATATGCTCTTGTTTTACATGTATATGTATATATCTTATATTTTCTAATTACTGAAATAATACTTTACTGAATAGACCTACAATTTGAAGAAATAAATTGCTTTATAACTTACTGCATTATTATTATTATTTTTTTATTTCCTGTTAATGCCTATATACATACTCACATAGATGTGTTATAAATTTTAAATCAACAACTGTAACAGCTAAGATAATTTAAATCAAGATTTTAAAATTTCAACTTACTGTCAAAATTTTCCTGAACTACATCTGGATTTGAAAACAATAAATTGGGTAAATTAAATTATCAGAATTGGATGAGAAATCGCTGCACCTGATACGTGACCACCGCCACTTTACTCGTGATTCCCTTCTGCCGTGCCTATCCAAACCCTAGCTTCTCCAATCACCGGTCTCGATTAATTCGATCGCGAGTTCCTAATTCACGATGATGCGACCTCCTCCCCACCCTTGCGAGTTTCGCGACCCTCCTCACTGTCCTCGGCCACCATTAAACCCAAAAATCAATCCCTTCGACCTGCCCCTGCCACACCGTGGCCATGAATCGAAGTCGCCAACAGTCACGACCCTGTCGCTCGTGATGCTCCTCTCGTGATCAAAGGCGGTTCGAAATCGAAATTAAAAAGAACGAGGGAATAAGAGGGTGGTTCGAGCTGGATGATTTGATTTCCATTTTTTTTTCTGAACTCGATCAAATAAGGATTCGGTTCATTTTATTTTATTTGTTTTTTTTTACGAAGAGGGATAAGGTTGGAATTTGAAAGAGGTAAAGGGTTTCGGCCTTCGCCATTAATTTATGAACGAACTGTCTTAGGGTTTTTTTTCAAGAAGAAGGGGCTTTGATAAAAAGTGACGAACGATGGTGTATTCTGGAAGATAAGAGAAGTGTGCTGAGGAATGGATAGGGATGGCGTATAGAAGAAGCTTAATTAATTAAATTTCGTTTTATTAGGTTATTATCAATTAAATCCGTAGCACGTTAATATTTCGTACACTCACACACTAATCCCGATCTAAACGAAATTTGAAATCCGCTAATAATACAATATTACGGATCCAATGGAACTGGTTTCATCGAATTCTGAGACCGTGCCTCGGAAGGCTATTTTTGAATTCAATTTAAATAATAAAGTTTTAACACTGAACAAATCACTGTTAATTTCAATTTTACAACCTCTATTATACTGACTATCAACATAAATTTTACAAGCCTTCAAATTATATTCAACAGGTTTAAAATTCAAGATTCAACAATTTACTCAACTTCTAATTATTAAATTCTGTTATTTAATTATCAAATAAGTAGCGATATTCGTAACTCAAGTTGAAATTATCATCTTGAATGTTTAAAATCAATTTAAATATTCCGATTACAAATACTTAAAAATTCTGGGTCGTCACAATTCTATTCAAAATTGAATTTCAAATTCTTCAAATGTAGCTTGCCTATTAGTAGGAATCATAGCTCTTAAAACATCTCAAAAAAAATCATCAAAATCGAATAAGAATGAGAGCAAAAATAAGCTAATACACTCCTTAGGTCAATAATTGTTATTGCTGTCGTTTTGCTCTCGTAATAGCAACAAACAAACATAGTTTTGACCAATCAAACAACAAAATTTCAGGAAACACAAAATATGAAACTTTTAGTACAAAGTTTATGCTTTTTGGAACATCTAATATTATTGAATTTGGATAAGAAATGAAAAACTTATGATAAAATAATTCAGGGGTCTGAATTGCAATACCTTTGTCATTTTGGTCTCGAGATAGCAACAATCAAACACATTTTTGACCAAACCAGCATCAAAATTTAAGAAAACTCAAAACATAGAACTTATAGTACATGATTTATGCTTTCGGAAACATCCGAAATTATCAAATTCGGACAAGAAACCAAGAAGTTATGGCCAATTTCGCTTTAGTTTAAAACATAGAGCAAGTATTGGTTTTGCTCTCAGGATAGCAGTAGAAAATTTCAATTTTGACATCGCTAACCTCAAAATTATAGAAAGCTCAATACATGAAAGTTGTATTACATTATTTATGCTTTCCATAACATCTAAAATTATCAACTTTGGTTTAGAAACGAAGAAGTTATGGCCAATTTTTTTTAGTTTCAAACATGGAGCAAATATTGGTTTTGCTCTCGGGATAGCAGAAAAAAATTTGGTTTTGACATAGATGACCTAAAAACTACAAAAAACTTAATGTATGAAAGTTGTAGACCATTTCCATAGATAGAATTCGGGAAAAGGTTCACATAATTCGCATATACAAGTCAAAAGTTATGGCAATTCAAACAGAGCACTTGAAATCAGAAAAACAAGATAATAACAGAGGGCAAAATAATTCGTGCAGCCTTCAAAAATTCACAGATTATAACATTTTGATCATATAGAGAGCTAGAGTTTGTGCACTCATCTTGCTTTCATGAAGATAAAACTATGATTTAGATGCCAAAGATTGAAGCTTTTAGCCAAGAACGGAGCATCCAAACCTGTAGAACTAAGAACGGGTACATGCAAACAAGGAGAGAAGCAAATCAACAATTATAAATATAAAAACATATTTTGACGAAGAGAAGGGTTTTATAAATCGATTACCTGAGTTTATCTCTTTCTTTAACCTTTTAAATCATCAATTTTCCTTTTAATTTGCTAATTTCAAGCTTAAGATTGAAGAGGATGGTGGTTTCAGCCATTATTGGGTTTCTGGAACTTACAGAGAGAAGAGAGAAAGAACAGAACGTACATGTATATCCTTTTTTTCCTGTCTCATTTATTTGTTCTTAGGTTAACAGGCTAAAAGTAATTTGGTTAATGGACTAAGGTCAAGATTAAAAGAAATCTAGCTAATATTATAACTTAAACACTTTTTATATATTAACAATGAATGTTAACAAATGTAATCACAATAATACAAGTTTTTCTTCTTTAAAAATTATGAAACTTCATGCTCTTGATGAACAAAATGTTCTACACTCAAAATAAAATATTATTTATACATTTAAAACATTTAACTATCATATTTCTCTATTTTAAATAAAATAGCAAATTTACATGTTTAGTTGCAAAACTCATTGTAATTAACATTATAAATTACACAAAAATCATATTTTTGTGTAATAAAATTCTATAACTCATTCCAAATATAATTTTATGCCCAAATTATATTTTTAAACTCAATTCCATCATTTTATTAAATATATCCTATTTTAAAAATTAATTACTTCTTTTAAAAATTATTAGAAGAAGTAAATAGCAATAATTAACAAAATTATTGCATTAACTCTAAATAAAACACATTTTCCTCGTTTATTAATTAGCTCAAACCATCTTAATAAAGTTTTCAAAATTCTATTTTCTCATTTTATCCTCAAATATATAGTTTATTCCTAATAAACAAATTAAATTCCTCATTAATTATTAATTTACACTATTAAATTATAATTTCTATATATTCTCAGGTAATCGCTAAAACCAGGGTTGTTACAATGTCTCTACCAGGAATAAAGGTACTCTAATTGGGGGAAATTATTAAAGTAAGCTTATACTTTATCCTAGTTGCCATAATTTTAGGAATGCACTTGTATGTGGCATTACAACAAGAAATTGGTCTAAATTGACTAACAGATGTAGGCTGTTGAGATTTAGGAATTAAAGCTAATCTAATAGAATTAATACCAGAAAGCAGTGCTTGGAAAAATTCTAATCTGCCTTAGTAACATCACGACCAATAATCTCCCATGAAGCCTTATAAAAATAAGCATTGAACCCATCTGGATCAGGGGAGCTAGATGAATTCATACTAAAAATAGAAAGTTTAATTTCTTCTGAAGTTACCTGTTTGATCAAATTTTCCTTGCTACTGTTAGAGATGGTTGGGAGGAGGGATAAAGGGAAAGGATGCATGGTAATATCAGGAGTATCATGGTTAGCAAGCAATCTCTGGTAATAACTCAAAAAAGCTTCATGAATAGAATCTTCAGAATAACAAGTAATGCCATCTTTGTCCAAAATATTATAAATAATGTCAGCAACATGTTTAATTTTCAAAGAGTTGTGGAAAACAGTTGAATTCTTATCCCCGTAAAGTTGCCATTTATCTTGAGATTTTTATTTAGCCAATTTTGTCACATCCCTCAAAGCTTTTGATAAATTTTGTTTTAACATAATTTCCTTTTCACAAAGCAGTATACTATTCGGGTTAGAATGAATTTCTTTCTAAACCTGAAAAAGATTGTTCCTAATTGATGAAGTTAAGCTGCTTCCACTGCCACAATTATCCTTTGCACATATCCTTAATATGCCCTTCAAGTGCCTAAGTTTAGCTTGTGATATAAACATTGGGTTACCAAAAATATGAATTTTCCAAGAGTTTGAAATTATTTTTAAAATTCATCGTGGTCGGACCAATTATTGAAAAATGAAAATGAGGTATGCCTTATTACAGTATTCTTGCCCGATTCTAAAATCAAAGAAGAGTGATCAAATAAAGAGGGAGGGAGAACGATTGTATGAAGTAATGGCCATTTTAGCACAGCTGAAATGTTTTGATACGATCTATCCAATTTTCAAAGAGTTTTATTACCAGATTTGCTTGAATTATTCCAGGTGTAAAACAGCCACTGGAATTGATAGGAATCAAATGTGAGTCATATATTACATTGTTAAGAGGTCTTACTTGTTGATAGATGAGAAGAGTACCACCACACTTGTCGAAGGAGTTTTCCATACAATTCCAATCTCCTAAGCAAAGCCATGGGGCATTAGTAGGTTGAAGAGAAGGGAGAATGTTAAGAAACTGCCGTTAACTCCTCTTTTGAGCGACCTAGCGACTTAAATAATAAGCGACCTAGCGACCTAGCGAACTCAACAACCTAGCGACCTAACTATCACAGAAGACCTAGCGACCTAGTGAACTCAACAACCTAGCGACCTAACTATCACAAGAAGACCTAGCGACCTAAAGGATTAGAAGGTCCAATGACCTACGACCTACCAAGCTAACGACCTATGGAATAAAACTGTGCAACGACTTAATTATATAAAGGTCCTTGCGACCTAATAGATTCAGCGACTTAGAGGAATAAGCGACCTAACATATGAAGCGACTTACAGGAAGCCGCGACCTAATGACTTAAGTGCCTCGCGACCTACCAAGCTTAGAAGACTCAGCGACCTACCGAGATAAGAAGGCTTAGCGACCTAACGAGTGAACGACTTAGCTTAGGTCGCTACATTGGATGCCTCAGCACTACAAGATCGCCAGCCACTCTCATAGGTCGTCTACGACCTATAACTTGCTAACCCGTTCCAGACTAGAGTGCAACCTTGTCCTACTAAAATTCTAACACTGCTCGCGACCTACGACCTATGATAGGTCGCTCGTGACCTAAGCAGGCGAAGACAAGTTTAAAATGCAACCGATATGGAAGGTTCCTTAGGTCGTCACCGACCTACAACCTACGACCTAACTTAGGTCGTAGACGACCTAGGACTTGGAAGATAAACCATGTCCAGAATCACGCCTATAAATACACGACCACCTCCAACATTCGAGGGACTTTTGGAAGGGGAAATCATTTTTCTTCAAGGCATTGGAACTTTACTATCTTCTAAGAAAGCTACACTTCATCACTTCAAGTTCACGCAAGACGCTTAGATAAAACTTCATACAAAGATTCAACCCATTCAATCATGAATTCAAAGAACTTTGTTGCATCGAAGTTTCCTCTAGCTACTTGTCTTTTGAACGGAATTGAATTGTAATTCGAAGAGATTGTAATAAGTTGTAATCCAATCAGCAATAAAAGGATTGAAGTGGATGTAGGCTTGATCATAAGCCGAACCACTATAAACTCTGTGTTCATTTACTGCATTTTCTGTTACTTACTGCTATTTCTTGATTCCCGCACTCACGGGTGGTGCTTTCACACTGTTTCTACACACACCGAGGTGTTAGCGTCAGAATTTCACGTTAACATTTTTTGGTGCTTTCACTGAGAACATCGATCTCAGGGTATTTACATCATTGCTTCACCAAACTCTAAGGAAAGAATCTCCGTTAAGATCAGAAGTCTAACAGAAATTATGGCTCCCGGAAGAAAACGTAGATCTGCCAGATCTGATGATGTTCAAGAGAACACCGCCACTTCTCCTCCTCTGAGTCAGACAACTCCAACTGTGGGAGTTACGCGAGCGGAATTAGACGCTGTGGTTTTGGGATTGAATCAACAGTTAAATGCTCAAAATGCACAATTAGAGGCTCAGAATGCTCAGAATACCATGATATTGAATAAGCTAAATGATTTGCTCGAGGCTAATCGTCAGCCAACAAATAAAGAAGAAAACTCTGCTGATAGAGCTCAGGATGTTAGAGGGAATACTTCTCAAAGGGCGGCAAGCCCCGTTGAAAGGCCATTTCCTCAGGATGGAGGATCGGGACCTCAACCGACCCTTCGTGAACGACTTTCAAGGCAGAACTCTGGAAGAATGGCTGACGTTTCCCCCGCAGGGCCTGTGGATGATGAAGAGTATTTTTCAGGGATGGTCCGTCAAATCATGAAAGAAAGTATGCGAAAGGACGAGGATGAGAAAGAGTGGGGCTTTGCTCCAAGCAAAACTCCATTCACCGAGAGGATTCTGAAAGCTGAATTCCCGAGAAAATTTGTTCCGCCCACTATTCCAGCTTACAAAGGAACAAGTGATCCTAACGAATTTCTGTATAAGTATGACTGGTATATGACTGGCGCTAGGGCATCCGATGAGATTAAGTGCCGGTACTTCCCGGTGTATTAGGAAGGAGTGGCTTTATTATGGTTTACCAAGCTGGCAGTCAGATCCATTGATCAGTTCTCGGACTTAACTAAGAAGTTCAAGGAGCATTTTCGATTGTACGCCTCTAGTTCAAGGAGCAGTTTCGATTGTACGCCTCTAAAGCAAAGGATATAATGTCATTGTCAAGTCTGGAGCAAAACCCAGGAGAATCCATCAAATCGTTTTTGAATCGATTCAACATAGCTTTGGCCGAGGTTGATAATGCTGAGCCACGCATGGTCTTAACATACTTGATGAGGGCAATTGATAAATCGAGCAAGTTTGGAGAATGGTTGAAAATGAAAGAACCAAATTCACTCGATAAATTCTATAAAAAAGCCGATGAGTTCATGTGCTTGGAAAGCCTTCAAGCATCGGCTAAGGTGGCGTCAGCAGAAACTAAGAATGATAGTAACGCTCCAGACAAAAAGGAATCCAATGCTCTGAAAAGTGGGAATGACGGCGGAAAGAAACAAGGGGATGTAAAGAAGGGTCGAGCTTTCAACTTCACACCCTTGTCTGATACCCCTGAAAATATATTCTTTGCAACCAAAGATAATATCAGTTATCCTACGCCACCTAAGATGAGGGTTGGAGGTAAAATGGAGAAAAGTGGAAGATTCTGTTAGTTTCACAATCAGCCTGGTCATGACACTAACGAATGCCGACACTTGAAGGAAGTAATTGAGCAACTATTGAAAGAGAACAAGCTCCAACAGTATGTTAAAAGGGGTAGGGACACAACAACCTCATCACTTCAAAGGCAACAAGTCCCCGCTCACCATCCAAGCTCGAGTGAGAAGGCCGTAGAGCATGAGTCAGACAGGCCTGTCATTGATGTGATAACGGGAGGTCCTCACCCAGCAGGCAGGAGCTGGGGTGAGATGGAAAGGTATGCTCGTGCACTGAAGCATGCACCCACCGAGGAAAGTGTTTTTGTGTTAGAGGATGCTGCGCCATTGAAACAACAGAAAACTTTCCCTGATGACATCATATTTAGCGCCAGGGACTCTATGGGTATTGAAGCCCCTACGATAGATCCTCTGGTCATTTCTGCCGGTATTGGCCCGGCCACTGTGAGAAGAATTCTGGTCGATTGCGGGGCTTCGTGTAATATTCTCTTCAAGAAAACTTTTGACCAGATGAAGATACCAATGGCTGACGTTCAGGCTTCGTCATTGAAAATTGCTGGCTTCGCTAGGGAGCCAAAGCAGCCGATTGGGACTATAGACTTGATTGTAGAGCTCGGAAAGGGGCCGAGAAAGGTAGCTCGAAAGCAGACTTTTATAATTGTTGAAGAAGTTTCTTCTTATAATGCTTTCTTGGGCCGACCCACCCTGGCTGCATTCAAAGCTGTTATCGCCCCATGGTGTCTAACTATAAAATTTCCCGCTGATAACGGAATTGGGATAATTAAAGGGGATCAGAACGTGGGACGGGAGTGCTATCTTGCAGAGCTACGTGAAACAAAGAAGAGAGAAATAGGAAAAGATGCGGCGCCTTCAGTCCGCATCAAAGAACGAACCTTGTAGCAACTACAGGTTGGTCCCTGCACTGGCGAACATAGCGGTGCCCGGGGAGAGATGGATCCAAGAAAAGCTAGTGCAGGGGAGAATAGAGAAGTGCCGGTAGAGGTGACAGGTGCTGAATGTGGGTTCACAACTCAACACTACAGCTCAGAATATTCTGATCTCGTTCTTGAAGGCAAATCTAGATGTATTCGCATGGACTCATGCTAACATGTGCGGAATATCACCAGAGATTGCAGTACACGCTCTCAACATTGATCCAAAGTTCACGCCAGTAAAACAGAAAAGAAGAACTCAGGGTCCAGAGAGGTCAGCAGCGCTGAAAGAAGAAGTCGACCGGCTCATGGAGAATGGTTTCATCAGAGAATCTGTTTACCCGGATTGGGTCTCAAATCCTGTCTTGGTTAAAAAGGCTAATGGAAAGTGGAGAGTATGCATTGACTTCTCAGATCTGAATAAAGCTTGCCCCAAAGACTGGTTCCCGCTGCCTAGAATTGATCAGTTGGTGGAAGGAACAGCGGGACATGAATTGTTGTCTTTTATGGATGCTTACTCCGGGTACAATCAGATCATGATGCATGAGCCAGATCAGGAGGACACGAGCTTCATAACAGATGTTGGTCTTTACTGCTACAAAGTTATGCCCTTCGGACTCAAGAATGCAGGGGCAACTTACCAAAGGCTTGTTAACACCATCTTTAAACCGCAGATCAGAAAGACGATGGAAGTCTATGTCGATGATATGTTGGTAAAGTCAAAGAAAGCAGTGGACCACATGGATCACTTGGCGGAAATGTTCGCGGTCCTCCGGAGATACGGAATGAAGCTTAACCCGTTGAAATGTTCACTCGGAGTGGAGTCCGGAAGGTTTTTGGGATTTATTGTGAGCGCTAGGGGTATTGAGGCCAATCCTGCTCAAATCACTGCCTTGAAGGAGATCAAAGCTCCTAGAACAAAGAAGGAACTGCAGAGTCTTAACGGAAAAGTTGCTGCTTTGAGCTGATTCATTTCTAAAGCTACTGATAAATGCATTCCATTCTTTGACGCTCTAAAGAAAGGAAGAAAAAACTTTGATTGGACTCCCGAGTGCCAGAACGCATTTGATGATCTGGTTCGTCAAATGGAAGTGCCTCCAATACTCTCAAAGCCCGACAATGGTGAAGATCTCTACATATATCTGGCAATATCATCTCACGCTTTGAGTGCAGCATTGGTTCGAGAAGATACAAGAATCCAGCGACCAGTCTATTACATTAGTAAAAGATTCACTGGGGCAGAGATGAATTACTCAAAGCTGGAGAAACTCGCCTATTTCCTATTGATTGCATCACGGAAATCGAGGCCGTATTTTCAAGCTCATCCCATCAAAGTCCTCACTGATCAACCTCTGAAGCAAGTCCTGTTTCACCCTGAGACTTCGGGCCGTCTTTTAAAGTGGAATATTGAACTCAGTCAATATGACATCACTTACCATCCCCGAAGAGCTATCAACGGACAAGCTTTAGCAGACTTCATTGCAGAATGCACGGATAAAGGTGATAGTGAGGAAGAGGAAACTAATGACGTCCCGGTGAGATGGAAATTATACGTTGATGGCGCAAGGAATGACTATTGTTCTGGGGCAGGGGTTGTCCTTGAAACCCCTGAAGGACGATCATTATGTTATGCACTGAGGCTGGAATTTCCTTCGACGAATAATGAGGCAGAATATGAAGCTCTCATTGCAGGTTTGAGAATCGCTAAAGAGCTAAATATCAGAATATTACAGATCTTCAGTGACTCTCAGCTTATCGTATGCCAAGTCAAGAAGGAATTCCAAGCTAAAGGAGGAAATCTACCCGCTTATTTGTCAAAGGCCTGGGAGCTTCTTGAGGATTTCGATCATTATTCAATAAGCCATATTCGCCGGGAAGAGAATATGAAGGCAGATTCCCTCGCAAAGTATTCAAGTACTGGTGAAGCTCAACTATTGGGATTAGTCCCCGTAAAAGTCCTGTCAGCACCAAGTACAGACGAGATGGATGTTGACTGGGTTATGAATGTATCTCAGGAACAAGAATCATGGATGACTCCAATACTGGACTATCTACTTAGAGGTTCTTTGCCAGAAAATTCGAGAGAAAGACGGAAGCTTCTAAGGAAAGCCTCCAGATATATAGTCCAAGACGGCCGATTGTACAGGCGGGGTTTTTCAATGCCATTACTCCAATGTGTAACTAAAGATGAAGCCAAGACAATTCTAGCTGAAGTACACGGAGGGGAATGTGGAGATCACACGGGTGGTCAGACATTAGCAAAGAAAATTCTCCGTTATGGATATTTTTGGCGGGAAATTAATCGAGATGCTGCTGCATATTCTCGGAAATGTGACAAGTGCCAGAGATTCGCCAAAATTCCTAGAGCACCCTCCACTGAGCTAACACAGATGGTCAGTCCGTGGCCATTTGCCATTTGGGGAATGGATCTCATTGGGCCATTACCGACTGCCAAATCAGGGATTAAATATGCTATTGTTGCAGATGATTATTTTGCTAAATGGGCCGAAGCTGAACCTTTGGCTACTATTACCTCTAAGAAAATGATAAATTTTGTGACTAAAAATATCATTTGCAGGTATGGTGTGCCACAGAAAATAATCACAGACAATGGTACTCAATTTGAAAGTGAGGAATTCCAGGACTTCTGCAAACGATTCAAAATCCAGAAGAGTTTTTCAGCAGTGGCTCATCCGTAGGCAAACGGGCAAGTGGAAGCAGTAAACAAAATCATCAAGTCAACCATCAAAAAGCAATTGGAAAAAGCAAAAGGTGGTTGGGTCGATAAGCTACCACTGGCACTATGGGCATACAGAACTACTCATTAAACTGCAACTGGCCACACTCCATTCTCATTGGCATATGGATCAGAAGCAATAATTCCAGTAGAGACGAAAGTCCCTTCACATAGAAGAATTCACTTCGATCAAGCTGAAAATGAAAAACTTCAACTTGAGGCACTTGACCTCCTTGATGAAAAAAGAGAAGAGGTTAAGCTCAGAGTTGCGTCTCATCAGCAAAAAATAGCCAGGCATTTCAACTCCAAAGTCCGCCATCGCAGCTTTGAAATTGGGGATTTAGTCTTGAAAAGAATTATGACAGCAACAGGAGTGTTCGGGCCAAACTGGGAAGGGCCATATGTCATAGGCAGCAAACTTCTTGATGGCACATTCAAACTCATAACTGTTGAAGGAGATTTAATCCCGAGAGCCTGGAACAGCAATCACTTGCGTCCATATTTTACTTAAAAGCTTTACTGAAATGTTGTAAAAGAATTATGAATGTATGATTCTTGTATTGAAAGCTCATGTAAAACCACTGCGAGTGAATAATGAGAACTATAAAGTGGATGTAGGCCCGTCTTTTGGCCGAACCACTATAAATCTTGTGTTCTTTACTGTTACAAGTCGCTTATTTTATTTCGATAGGTAAAGTACTTCGAATATATTGCTGAAATATCGATTTAAATTCGCAGGCAATTTTAAAAAAAAAGGAAGACTTACCCATCGCAGT
The DNA here is from genome assembly GCA_030765085.1 of Allium cepa. Classification (NCBI taxonomy): domain Eukaryota; kingdom Viridiplantae; phylum Streptophyta; class Magnoliopsida; order Asparagales; family Amaryllidaceae; genus Allium; species Allium cepa. The sequence continues at coordinate 867,906,055 of CM060937.1, read as the reverse complement.
ACCACGCAATTGCAATCCTTGGCATCACTCAAAAGCAAGCAAGCAAGCTTTAAGCAGCAAAAGACTCTAGGGCCGAAGTCCTATATAGGAAGTACTTTAAGCAAACGATGGTTCCGCTGGAGTACATTCCTTTGAGAAGTACTTTAAGCAAACCATAGTTCCGCTGGAATACATTCCTTTGGATAAGGCAACCCAATAATAAAATGACGCATGCTTAAAGATGGTACCAAGAGATTACCAATATGGACAACCAACAAAAAGAAATGGGCGAGCTGACCAGCACCAACAAAAGACCTCTTCGGAGGCCCACGTTTCACCAAGATTAAAATAAAACTTCCAAGTGTTGAAACATGGAAAAGCCATCTTCGGTGGCACAACTCTTCGGAGGATAAAGACCCCTGACGGCTCAAGCCGCAAAATGAGAGTTTTCTTCCTCTATGGGTGAGACGATCGGAGGCACCTTCTTCCCCGCGGGGAGGCAAGGCACTTGTTCACTAGTTGAGACAGTTTGCACAACGAACGTCCAAGTAACTTGTGACCGCCCCGTGAATCCATCCAACCATGAGAGAGTAACTCCCAGGCAGTAGCCCCACTCAGAGGCACACGTTTCACCGAGATTGAAATAAAACTTCCAAGTGCTGGAACGTGGAAAGCCCTCTTCGGAGGCCCATTTCACCAGGAGCTGAAGTGTAAGAGTCGCTCTTCGGAGGTCCACTTCACCAGGAGCTGAAATGATAAAAAGACCTCTTCGGAGGCACACGTTTCACCGAGATTGAAATGAAACTTCCAAGTGCTGGAACGTGGAAAGCCCTCTTCGGAGGCCCATTTCACCAGGAGTTGAAGTGTAAGAGTCACTCTTTGGAGGTCCACTTCACCAGGAGCTGAAATGATAAAAAGACCTCTTCGGAAGCCCACGTTTCACCGAGATCGAAATAAAACTTCCAAGTATTGAAACGTGAAAAGGCTCTCTTCAGAGGCACAACTCTTTGGAGGTACACGTTTCACCAAGATTGAAATAAAACTTCCAAGTGTTGAAACGTGAAAAATCCCTCCTCAAAGGTACAACTTTCTAAAGAAGCATTTCATCAGAAATGCGAAACAAAAAAAAAAGAAGAAGAAGAAGAAAGTCCTCTTTAAAGCTACACTCTAGCTCTTGAAGGAAGATCGGTTCATCTATATTTTTTTTTTAAAAAAAAAAGAGACCCTTCCTACAAAGACTAGAGTGTTCTTCGGAGGCTTGCTCTACTACATAGGAGAATTCACTTTGTAAATATATATATATATATATATGCAAAGAAAAAGTGATATTTCTGAAGGGTAGGGCGTGAGAACTCATACGAAACGAGGAGAACTCTATTTCAAGTAGAATAGCATTCCTCCGAGAACGGAATAAGTATTCTCCAAAAAGAGAAAAGAGTACAAGTCCCCTCGAAATTGAAAGTATTGCAACGAGCTTATGGTATGGGGGCAACATGGTATAGCTACATTGGCAAAAGTAATGCTCAAACAACATACCATAAGCCCACTGCAATATTATATAAAGAACCTTGTACAAAAATAAAAAATAAATGCATTCTCAAATACAAACAAGAAGTTTGTACAAATAAAGGATCATTTTATTCAATTCTATTACAATTTCTTACAGATACAAGTTTCGAAATATAGAAAGCGGGTGCCGGTACCCGCACAATCCCCAACCAGTAAGTACAAAAAAAACAAAAAGCTAAAAACTGGAATCTTCATTTCTTCTTGCCACCTTTGGACCCTTCACCCGGCCGAATGGTTAGCTTTTTGGGTCGATCTTTAGGCATGAGGGAAGAAGGAGAGGGAGGTACAACTGGTTCAACTTCCGGTTCCTCTTCAGTAGCAATGATGCTCTTCCTCCTCTTCTTTGATATTCCACGCTTCTTTTTCCTCTTTGAAGAAGATTCACTTCCTGGAGTAACAAGTTTAGACAAAGTTATGTCATCGGAAGGAGTCCGCTCCGGAGATATCTCACCTCCCTCAAGTCCTTCGTCCTTCTGCTCTTGCGAAGCAGCTGGGTCATCCAAGCCCTGAAGGGCACCTATTATTTCTTCCTGTGATCCCAGATGAGGAGTAGGAGTGATTGGGGGAGGCAGAGGAACAGTAACTAAAGGTGGAGAAGTTTGAATGACGCTCAGCGCTTTCTCTACAAAGGAAAAGTTAAAAGTGTCAGTATTTCCCGCAAAAAGAGGAGACAATGGCTCGTCGAGATTCAAGAAATAATCAAGAAGCTCGTCAAACCCGTAAGAAACTGGCAAGTTGTCCCCCTGAGCATTATTAGGGTTACCTGGAGAAGTTGGTGGTATCACTTCAATTTCGTAGTCTAGAGCTTCAGCACTCTCTTGTGGCTCATCTACGGCTTGTGTAATTATGGCTCCGGTATCAGCTTTAGTAGGAATCGGTGTACGAGAGCTAGAACCAGCAATGTCAACATCGACTGAAGTTGAAGGAGGGACAGGGGCAATCAAAGTTGTTTCTTTTTCTTAATGCTCTTCCCCCATCATTTCAACTCGCGATCTAGCAAGTTGCTCCTTCCCTTTAGCAAGAGCTGCGCGAGCTTCGAAGTCTAAATAGTGCACCTCTAGCCCCTCTTCAGTGTACCCGGTGCCTTTAAACATATCAAGCGCGGCTTCCCATACTTCAGCTAGGGTAACCTCATATTTGGGACCCAGAAATGCAAGACTGCCACGCCCTAACACACTTTGCAAATAGAATTCAAATAATGTCGAGCCGATGTCATCTTTGGTAGTTTCATGAGCTTCTTCAGCTGTAATTCTACTAGCAATAGCCTCATCTCGCTCTCTTTCGACTTTAGATAGTTGAGCTTTCAATTTTTCAATTTCCGCAACCTGAAAGCTAGTTTGCCCTTGTAACTGAGTAATATCAGTACGGTAGCCCTCTACAATTTGCTCCAGCCCATCAGCCTTGGCCTCGGCATCCCTTTGCGCAGCATGAGCATCCCGCACCTGCTGCTGGAGCACACTCTCCCTTTGAGAATAAGAAGCGGAGGAAGTGGCAAGCTCCTCTTTGAGTTTCCCAACTTCCGCTTCAAGTTTTTCATTATAGTCGGCAATGCTCCTCATTTCTGCATCATGCTTCTTAAGGGTCTTTTGCCATTCGGTTTTGTCATTCTCCATGGTCAGCATAGCTTCGAGATTGGCCCGATTCACCCTTTGGAGCTCTTCAACAAGTTTTTGCCAATTTGACATCCTCTCAATGTCAATTTTAACGGCATCAAGGTTCCGTAACATGGCATCCTTATCTATGGGAACCAGGTCAAGGTCAAAGCGAACTCCTCTTAAGCACCAATTTGGAAATCGACTTTGGAGAGTGGCCGGACCTGGTCCAACTTGGTAAGAAGGCCTGTTGATGATTGCCTGGATATCAGTACGGGAAGGGGCAGGATACTGAGAAGGAATAGGAGCGGTGATCTTTTCAGAAGTTGCAGGCATTGGTTGCTCACTGACTTTAGCCCGTTTACTTGGGTCATCAGTTATGTGACTCTTCCCTCTGTCATCGTGAGATTTGCGTTTGTGGGAGTCACCCTCTTTGTGGGAAGAATCGTATCGGTCATCCGGTCTTCCGTAACGTTCTTCATAGGTACGTCTCTCCCGAGCCTTCCGAGCGGCCCTCTCTTCATCAGTCTCTCTGTGAACAGGAAGATAGCGCTTATAGTCATACAGGCCGCGCCTCCCGTATCGCTGGAAGTCATCATAATACGAGCCACCTCGCTTCATTGAAGAACCTGAAACTGGAAAAAACACAACTTTAGAATTCTTCAAAGTGCAAAAAGTCAGAAGCATAAAAGTGCCGAAAGATTCTAAGTGTGTGTGATGTGCAAACTACGCGCGGCAAACTACGAACCACTCTTTAATTGTGGAGTAGTTGTGGGTGTAGTAATTAGCGTAAACTCTTGAGTCGACGGAGTCTGTTGCAGAGTAGAAGTCGCCTCGACCATTGAAGAAGAAACCCCGGTGGTGATAGGATCATGTTTAAAGATCTCTTGTGAGGTGGCAAAGAGGTCGCTCAATCCTTCGAAAGTGTCGTCCCTGCTCTGCTTAACAGGGCTAATTTTCCCAGCTTCTTCATCACCAGACTTCTTTGAATGAGGAGGAGATTCCTGAAGCTCTTTTTCTTCAGTGACCGGGGCAAGTTTGCCAGATGACCCCGCGGCATCAACAAAAGTGGAGCACTTCACTAGAGAAGCATCAGAGGCAGGTTCTTTCGGTATGGGTGCATCGGTTAAAACTGGGGCATCCAGTGCTTGGGTTGGGGAGTCTGGGACTTCATGAGGGTGTGTAGAGCGAGAGGCATGCAAAAGTCCGTATTGATGCAAAAATTCGTCTTTCAACAAAAATTGAATGCTTCTCTCTTCAACTGGCACGGCCATAAGCCTCTCGAAAGTTGGTTTATGACTAGAATCCCTAGAAGGAGGAGGAAGCGCTGAAAAGTAAAAGGCAAAGTTAACATTTGACAATTCAGGCTATGAAAAGCTCAGAGAAAAACATCAGTAACAAAGATAAATGCTCTTACTTCCCACTCTCCAGGTAGCATAGAATCCCGAAGGACAGCGAACGAAGAAAAATTGGCTTAGAAAACCGTGAGCACTTTCGGGAAGGCCAATTATTAATTTACGGTTCCTAGCGCTTCTCACAAGAATGATGGAAGGATGATCTTTATTTCTGGCAAATGTGCACAAATAGCAAACTTCATCAAAACTCGGAAGGCGATCCAGCGTCCTTCCGAATAGCACACATAACCCCATCAGAATAGCATAGCCATTGGGGTGCAGCTGGAAGGGGGAGATAGCTAGTCGGAGAAGGAGCCGTTGAAGAAAGTCGTTAAAAGGAGGGATAGCTCCACTCGTGCACATTTGACGATTAACTGCTACAAAACCAGAAGGTGGTATATCGGCAGTATCACTTCTCTCAGGAAGAATGGCATCTGCTTCAGCAATGCCAAACAGAGCGCACAGTTGGCAAAAAACTTTGTATGTTAGTGTGGTTGAAACTCTCTCTGGAGGATTAACCAATGGAGTAGCAATTGGGAAAGTCTCTTCAGCCGGTCCTGTTTCTCCTTGTTGAGAAGTCATTCTATATAAGGAACTAGACATTCAAATAAGAAGGTGCACGTTTCCTAGAAAGTGTGAAGTGTTGTGCAGAACTAACAAAAACAGAAAGCAAACATAACTGAAATTAAACTAGTTGACAGTTAGTTGACTATGTGGTTTCAGAACTTGTTAATACAAAACTCAAGTGTAGTGTTAATGCAAACGAATCGGCTTTAATTGGATATTTTAGTTTTGCTTCAATACTTCACTTGAATTCATTGGTCCACAACATTTCATTCACACAGTTCATTTAAGTTGATTATTCTTTATCGACTAATCTGTCATTCGATGTGGGCGGTCAATGACAGTATGTTCATCCCATTTTTCTGCAAATGTTGTATTTAACAGGTTGACAGCTTTAAAGGTTAAAATAGTCTGCAAAGAAGTACAGCAAAATTCAAGTCTAAGCAATTCAGTCAATTCCCTCAGAATTTCACAATTCCTAGGTCGTCCAGCGACCTAGTGTAGGTCGGAGCTTCTTTAGGTCGCACTGTGTAAGATTAGAAGGTTAAAGGCAATGCAGATTTATCCAAGTCCTTGCTCGGCCGCGACCTAAAGCTTATGCCGCAAAAGATTAAGCCGCTAATTCGATAGGTCGCAATCCAAGCCAACAGTTCAAGGCAGTGTGCATTCGGTTAAGTCCTAGGTCGTATGAATAAAGAAGCGACCTAAGGAGTTAAATCATACGCGGTCCAAGTTGCAAGCTGTTAGGTCGGTCAAGTGTACTAGGTCGCGAAGGTTCATGGGTCGCTCAGATTCGTTTGGTCGTCTCTAATGGAAACTCGAGCTATCTTCTGCTCAAGCTAATACCTCGCTTCCCTTCACCAATTGCCTCCCTCTCCACTCAGAAGCCCATTAACTCATCAACCTACAACCCGATAACCCGATATTACCTAAGTAACGAAAATCCATCATCCTCTCAGCTAAATCTGTCACCTATTTATACCACCGACTCACCCAACCCCAATTCGAATCATCTCAAATCCATCGCACTGCTTTGCTCTCGTGAATCACAACAGCAGCATAGCTAATCGCGATCGAAATCGATCGCAACTCAATTTGAAAGTGAATCGAGACATACGAAGTTGGACTGGGTCAGGAGATGGGAATTGTGGTTCGAAGGAGACCGTAGTTGGATCTAAGGTGAATTCACTTACGCAATGTGATAGCAAGAATGGATCGTCGACTGATTAGCTCAAATTCACCTTTGAGAAGCTTAGAAGATTGTTAATGGCATAAAGGTTTATTGAAGCAGTTAGATAAGGAGGAAGGAGCAAGTTAGCACTTTATATAGGGCAAGGTATAGAAGGAGGCGAATGGCCACGCGAGTTATCGAATTTCTTAGGTCGTTCATGACCTAGCGGCATTAGGTCGAAGCACACGACCTACGACCTAGGCGTGTACTTCGAGGGGAAACTGTTAACTCATCTTTGGAGCGACCTAGCGACCTAGTGAACTCAACAACCTAGCGACCTAACTATCACAGAAGACCTAGCGACCTAGTGAACTCAACAACCTAGCGACCTAACTATCACAAGAAGACCTAGCGACCTAAAGGATTAGAAGGTCCAATGACCTACGACCTACCAAGCTAACGACCTATGGAATAAAACTGTGCAACGACTTAATTATTTAAAGGTCCTTGCGACCTAATAGATTCAGCGACTTAGAGGAATAAGCGATCTAACATATGAAGCGACTTACAGGAAGCCGCGACCTAATGACTTAAGTGCCTCGCGACCTACCAAGCTAAGAAGACTCAGCGACCTACCGAGATAAGAAGGCTTAACGACCTAACGAGTGAACGACTTAGCTTAGGTCGCTACATTGGATGCCTCAGCACTACAAGATCGCCAGCTACTCTCATAGGTCGTCTACGACCTATAACTTGCTAACCCGTTCCAGACTAGAGTGCAACCTTGTCCTACTAAAATTCTAACACTGCTCGCGACCTACGACCTATGATAGGTCGCTCGCGACCTAAGCAGGCGAAGACAAGTTTAAAATGCAACAGATATGGAAGGTTCCTTAGGTCGTCACCGACCTACAACCTACGACCTAACTTAGGTCGTAGACGACCTAGGACTTGGAAGATAAACCATGTCCAGAATCACGCCTATAAATACACGACCACCTCCAACATTCGAGGGACTTTTGGAAGGGGAAATCATTTTTCTTCAAGGCATTGGAACTTTACTATCTTCTAAGCAAGCTACACTTCATCACTTCAAGTTCACGCAAGACGCTTAGATAAAACTTCATACAAAGATTCAACACATTCAATCATGGATTCAAAGAACTTTGTTGCATCGAAGTTTCCTCTAGCTACTTGTCTTTTGAACGGAATTGAATTGTAATTGGAAGAGATTGTAATAAGTTGTAATCCAATCAGCAATAAAATGATTGAAGTGGATGTAGGCTTGATCATAAGCCGAACCACTATAAACTCTGTGTTCATTTACTGCATTTTCTGTTACTTACTGCTATTTCTTGATTCCCGCACTCACGGGTGGTGCTTTCACACTGTTTCTACACACACCGAGGTGTTAGCGTTAGAATTTCACGTTAACAACTGCTTTCTGTGATCATAGCAATTTTTAGCATACATAATAGTGAGGAAAAAAAATAAAGATGAAGGAGAATGAGAAATTTCAAGATGAATATATTTCTCGTGAACACATAATGGAGATATGGAGAATACAGAAGGATTCCATAAAATCAATATCCTGCCAAAGGGAGCTTGAGATAAGTTGTGAACATATTTCTAATTATGATTAATTCCAGAGGCGTCTTTTGCAGTAGTAGCATGATTTAATTTAGTTTTAGCAACTGCCATAAGTTGGATATTATGGGTAAAAATAAAATTCATTATTTCACTTTGTTTGTCTTGGGAATTAGCCCCTCTTATATTCCAAATCCAATTTTGTCTATCATCATTGGGATTTGGGGGAATTGATCTGGTTCTAACCCCTGAGAGTGAACTAGTTGGCTCATCTTGATGAGACATTGTAAAAGAAGTTTGAACCATTAAATATTGCACTCCTTTTTCAAAATTATTTGTGGTAGATTTCTTAGGTCTGCCTTTCGTGCTCTTAGAGTATGATTCATCAAGAGAACTTGAGTTATGAGGTGGAAAGAGAAGAGTATCAACTTAAGGGGATTGGATTGGATTGGAAGGATCAAGATCATTGAAAATTTGGTTGCGAAGGGAGATAGATGAATAAGGAGAAGAAAATTTACAAGTTGGAGCATTTGAGGGTTGAAATTGAGAACTCTGCATGTTGTGCATGGGACTATGCATGTCTATGGTATTGGTCGTAGTAGTATTTTGGGATAAGATCACCTCTGTTCTAGTCTGGTGGGTAGTAGTAGTATTAGATTCTTGCAACATTTCAACATTAAATGCTTCACCATCCAGTTGTTGAAAAATATTGAAAGCGTCCGAAATAGATACATCATCAATTTGTCGTTCCGGTGCACATACAGTTATATTTTGCTCTTTTGCATTAGCATTTTCACTTCTCTATTCTTGCACTACATCAGAAAGAGTGAGATCGGTCTCATTTACTTCATCAACTTTGTCATTTGTCTTATCCTTAACATTTCCTTTCTATTGAGCTATATACGTTTCCATAACCACTTGAACATCCTCCATCAATTCATATTGGCTACTGTTCCCATTAATACTTGCCATACTTCCCACCCTCTCATTTAATACATCAGAACCAATCCCATGCACTTGTTTTGTTTTCCTCGACACTTTTTTCTTTGTTTTATCTTTTCTTTTATCTCTTACAAAAAACACCGTTTTTCCTTTGTCTTGTATACTCTTCACATTGCCTACAACATCATCGCCATTTTCATCAGCTGCCGCATCCTTCTTTTTATTATTTTGCCTTCCACTTTTCCTTCTCTTTGCTCAGATAGATCACTAGCATGACCAAACCTTTTACATTGTGTACAAATCAGGGGTTTCCATGCATATTCAATCATCACATTGGGACAGGAATCATCTCCTACTGCAATATAATCATAACTCCTTATAAGGAGAAATTTCAATTAAGCATTTTGCATACTCAAACATTTTCATCTTTTCAGTGTTCTCATCATAGCATATAAGCCTTCCTAAATGATAGGCTATCAAATTAATTCCCAATAGAGACCAAGTTATAATAGGAGCCTTATAATAATGCGTCCAAATCGGAACTGACTTGATTGTTGCTTAAGCAGAAGCGAAAGAGGGGTTCCGCTTAGATAAAATAAACACCCGCCCACTTATAAAAAAAGGATTTTCATAAGAATGATATGCTTATCTTCATCATTCGAGAACTTGAAGCAGTAGTTCTGCTTATCAAAGAAAATCTCATATGAGCCTTTCAATTTCCATACCTCATCCAAATGAGCCTTGACAGCCATGTAATTAACATTACCTGCCAGGATGTATTCAACTAGCATTCTGACCATGTCTTAATTCCTTCATTAATAACCTCCAAGGGTGGTTCAAGTGGAGTTCCAGAGTAATGAATGTCAAAGTGAACTGGGGTTATAGACACCCGCATTCCTAGGCTTACTAGTAAACAGTAAAGATCATTTTACGAGAGGCAACAGGACAGAATTCAAAGGTGAAGAGTGGGAAGCATGAGGGATAGAAGATGAAGAAGGAAGAGGTGGAAAGTCAAGACTAGGTAGAGAAGAAGCCGATGACTGATAAGAAGGGTCGAGAGGCGGAGGAGGGATAGGAGGAATGGAAGGGTTGGTTACAGAAGAAGGACACGAACAGGACAAATGAAGGACAGGCAAAAGGACGGACGGGATGAAGGAAGAAGAGGAGGGAAGGACGCTATGATAGGACATTCAAAAAAGTTGAATTGATGATGTCATTTTGTTTTCATTTTTGTTTCTATGTTTTTTGTTTGTCTAGTTTCATTGGCATTTGCATGTAAAAAAACACAACTTCATTTGAAAAAGAAAAAATTGTATTCTGCTTCATTTTCAATTACATTTACAATTTTCAATTCATATTTACAATTTCCAATTAATTTTCAAAACTGCCTCAACATTCACTGTTCACCGTTCTTCACTGTAGACTGTGCACTTCATCTACTGTTCTACCTAACCCCCCTTCTACAGCCACACAAACTTCTCTGCCCATACAAACTTCACTACTGACCATACTTAACCAAACCACTTCATCACCACTATACATCAACCTACATCTTGAACAACATATCAACAAACATTCTCTTCACTACCCCTCAACCCCATCATCCTCTGCACGAACATTCATACATTGCTGCTAACATATTTATATCCACATTCCACTCACTTTTACACCACTGTTACAACCATATTTATATCCAAATTAAGTTCACTAGTACTGCCACCACCACCTATCATACCTAAATCAATACGCTTAAACACTACCAACACCTGAAAACTACAATCATACCACTAGTGCAATTTCAATCACCAATATAGCCTCTACAACTTCCACTAGTTCATCATCTTGGCACTAACATTCAACCATCTTCATCCATCCACTATTGTACAAACTATTGCCTTAAATCCTTCCAACAAACAATATAACCATCAAACTGTCTTCACAAACAATTTCAAACTGCCTTCCCTCACAACCTACCCACTATTGCCAGAGAAACACAAAAACTTACCCCTGACAACTAAGAACCCCCTACCTCATCATCTCCAGAAAGATCCCCCTTCAAATATCAATATTCATCAATACTTCACAAACCAGAAACCATACCTGCATTCCAAACCACCTGACCACCTAACTGCACCGTGACCACCTGACCACCTTCCACTCCATACATTCACTTAACTGCATACACACATACTGCACTTCATACACACATATATATCCTCTTTCAACAACTCACTAGTGCCCCATATTAACACCCGCCAATGACACCTATGCCTTCGACTCCTCCTACATCATTCCATCTTCTCACTGCTTTCCACTGTCCATAACATATCAACCCCTACCAGACATCGCCAAAAACCAAACACCCCACTGCTTAAACTCTATGCATTTCTGTGCACCATTCACCATTACAACTCAACCACTTTTTCAACATACCCCAATCATCCTGCCTGTACCATAACAAATTCACATCCTTCTCCTCACCAACACAATCATCATCCTCTACACATCATCAACTTACAGCTTACCTTTCCTCTGCCCACAATAAATAACCATATTCATACATACATCCACATCACCACCTACAACCTTCGGACATACTGCCATTACAACTAATCCTCCACTGTCCATAACATACCACAAACTCCTGCACAGTACAGAAAATACCACTTCGTAATACCACTGCCTCCTACCGTTACTGCAGCCTTCACCTCAACCTCCACTACTAACCCAATTAGCCACCAATACTCGATTAATCCAACTTCAACTACACGCAACAATCGCCAACCTATCACTGGCCATTCCATCCCCCACTTCAATTCACTATGACTATCACCCAATCGAATAGCCATCAATTAGTAAACAATCCCAATCGCCCCTCGACCAAATCACCAACCCAATAATCGCCTTGAACATTGACGAAGCCAAATTTTGATCGTCGAAGTCAAACTGAATCAACAGCAATGGAATCACTGAATCGAATCGCTAAATTTTTTTCCTTTTTCTCCTTTGCTTTTTGTCCTATCTCATGTTGATCGTGTCTCTTTTTAGTACCAGAGGAAAACGTGTTTAAAGGGAGGAAAAAAAAACAAAAGGATTTCTATTTGGGCTGGGCATTTATTTTTTGGTTGTTGGAATTATTTTGGTTTAATTGAAAAGAAAACGAAAAATGAGTTTGTCCTTTTTTTTGTTTTTTGTTTTTTTTTTGAATTCGTTTCTTCTAAAAAAGAGAGGGCAAATTTCTTTGTTTTTCCCCTTGCCTTTGTATTTGTTCATTTTGCTTATTTATTTATCTTTGTTTTCATTTGCCTTTTGTTCGTTTTGATAAATAAAAAACTTGTTTTGTTTAAATTTTTTTAAGTTTCTTCCTCGATATAAAATATTGTTAAACACCTTTCCAAGTCGCAAAAGCAGAAATTCAAAAAGAGGAGTCGCTTGCCAAAAATAATTGCATGCTTGCTTGTTGATGTGCACGTAAATATGCATATATATATATATGCACACACACACACACACATCCATATTATATCTATTTTTATTTAAATAAATGCCATGTTTGGGTATTTTAACATGTTTAAATAAAAATTCAATTATTTTCAAATAATCATATATTCATCCTCATATACGAGCAAAATAGTTTTTTTTGTGCATGTGTCAATCTGAGAATTTTTAATTGGACAGTTTTTATGATTTCTATAGGAATTTGGATGCATTTCGAAGAGGTTTCATGGAATATATGCATGCACAAGAGAATACAAAAAAATGAAGTAGGAAATAATTCAAACTCATGATCACAGAGTACCCCATCCACTTACCTAAAACTATAATTAGAAGCTAATGGACAACTAAGTGGAGGTTAAAGTTTCATGCATATCCGATGATGGATTAATTAGAGGCTAATGATTACCCGGTGGACAAACTTCCTAAAGGACATTTTTGAAAGTACCCTAAAAATCGAATTAGGGTTTTATGCATGTATAAATAACTCACTTATGTGCATGTATATATCTTCTTACTCTTTCAAATTACTTAGGAAATTAGAATGCAAGTGTAAGCTCAATGTTTCATGAAATAAAAATGGCTTCCTAACCTCTTTATCTTTTCTTTTCTGCATGCTTCTCTTTACTTTTATGATTATGTTCATTATTATGATCTTTTCTTTTCGTTGTTAGTAGATTAGATTTACATTCATACAAGTAGTGTAGCTTTATTTTTTATGCAAGTAGTTTAGTATTTTAGTCTCATTTTCTTCCTTTGTTTAGTTTCTATTTCTTCTGCTTTTAATGTTGAAATTTACATGCGTTAACAAGATAACACATATGAATAGTTAAACTCCTTCAATGTATGGATAATAAAGCTCTCAAATATTATGTAAATTCAACATTTCTATGATTTATGGTCCATTTTATTTTTGCTTCATGAAAGTGGATTTTGATGTAAACTTATACAAGTGGGTTTGATAGCTTATGTTGCATTTGCAAATGAGCTATTCTTATTCAACATAAACGCAAATTACATTTTCATTTGCTAATTGATTTTTCATTTTGAAATGAAAGTAAAAACAAAATTTGATGATCTATATTACTAAGTAAAATAGTAAATAGATCATACTTAAAATAGCTTTTGCTTTGGCTTTGGTTTATTTGTTATATTATAGTTTGATGGTTTAAGTTATGCTAATTAATAATATAAATAAAGCATACTTATGATAAATGCAACAATTATTTCACTTAATATAAAAAACAGAGATCATAGATTATTTGTTTGTTGATTTATAAAAATATGAGAGTGGATTTGTCTCTAAATTGTTTTGTAATGTCATAGTTTTTCAACTCATTTTCATTCTAGCTTTAGTTTTATTTTGTTTGTAGTTAACAATCTTCTCTCATTTTGGTCTAATTTGATTGATTAGAAAATTTTAAAATCTCAACATTTCCCTACGGATCGACCCGTACTCGCAACGTACTAACGATTGTACGCCGTGCGCTTGCTGTTAATTTTATAAATTCGTTCGATGGTTTTCTAAACCGATAGAATTTCTATCAACGAACATGTTTTTGACACCGTTGCTGGGGAATATAACTTTAATTATAATTTTCAACTCTTCGAATTATTTTCTTTTGAATTTTTTGTGTTTTAATTTTTGTGTGTATTTGCATTTAAAAAAAAATTGTGTGTTTTTTTTATTTTTTTTTGCATTTTGTTTGTGTGTTTATTATTGTTTTCTAGTTGTTTTGTTCATTTGCGTTTCATATTTTAAAAAAAAATACACAATTTCAATTGAAAAAGAAAAAAAAATTCCATTCCATTTCAGTTACATTTACAATTTTATTTTTTTTTTCAATTTATAATCTTTATTTACAAATTGTTTTAAAAACAGACTGTGCACATTTCAGTTACAACCTCATTACAAACATGCTCTCTGTTTCAAAATTCCTCTCTTGCTGCTACACTTATTTTTATGAAACACAACTGCATCAGGCTTCATACCAAACTGCACTACAACATTTCACAACAAACCCTGACCACTGTTCCCTTGCCTTCATCAACCCTTCCCCCTACAACACTATCTTTCCCTGACCATCAGCCTCCATAACTGCTACACCATCAAATAGTGCATTCATCACCACCCCTTATACAGACCCGCCCTGATCACTACTTTACACTTGGTTTGCACCACACCCTCCTTAATCACCAAACTACTCTGCCTGATAAATACATATCTACAAACCCTCTGCCTGACCACCTGACACTGCCCTATCTCCAACAGCAAACTTCCAGTCATCACCACCTCCTCATTTCAATACCAAACAACCGCACATATTGTTGAACAACTTAGAGTAATATAAGGCTAATAACTCCAAGGCACGAAATAATCGTTGTCTTTCAAGAATGTTTTCCTCTTCTTTATCACAACGGGTGGTAGAAAAACCTTCTTTCAGAATACAATGGAGATTTATCTCTGCAAGTTGTGATTACTAGCCATGCAACACTGCACTACCATATTGGTGCCTGCACTCACATATCTGAACATACATACAGTCATTTGACATGTTGCTGTTTCCATTACCCCACGACCAATTCTCCAATTATCACTCCGATTCCCCACTGCGAATTAAAACTACAACTTCACCAATAGTCATCGCGACAGCCTCCTACCTCAAACACCAAAAAACCAATTCCTGAACTTTACCAAATCAAACATTTCTCTTGCCACAATTCATTGCAATCCAACCTCATCCCATTCGCGAACACTCAATTCCAGACACTCGAACTCCCTCCGAGCTCAAGCCAAACTCCGCAACCGATCGTGACCTTTCAACAAAAGCGAACCACCAACAACCACACTGTTCCAACTCACTGCAACCAATCGAGCACCACTTCAACCTCCACCAGACCTCGCAAACCACCACTTGAACCCAAACGAGCAACTGCGACCTAATTCGATTGATTTTCAATTTGGGATTTGAACAATAAAAGTTCCACTGAGTTCTTTTTTTTGTGAATTTTCGCGTATCTGAATAAAGAAAAGAAGTGTTTTGGGCTTTGTGAATTTTTCTTGTTTGGGCCGGGTGGAAAAGTTTGTATTTATCTTCATTTTTTTTATTTTGTCTTTTTGATTTATTTAGTTTGTTTTTTCCTTTTTTTAAAAAAATAAGAAAGGAGAGAGACAAATTTCTTTGTTTTTGACTTTATCTTTGTTTGTGTTCATTTTATTTATTTAGTTAGTAATTTATCATTGTTTTCATTTTCCTTCTGCTGTTTAACATATATAAAAAAATTGGATTTATCTTGTTTTTAATTTTAGGGTGCAAAAGCAGAATATCAAAAAGAGGGCCCACTTGCTAAAATAATCACCTTGCTTGCTTGCTTAGAAAAAAATTGTCGCTAAGAAATTTTTGCAAATAATCAGCATGCTCTAGTATCGTGCTTTCATCTCTAGTTTATTTTGATTTGTATTGTTGGTTGCTTGCATTTTCATTTATAAAAATAATTAAAAACCTAAAAAAAAAACTTCATATTATTTGCATTGTAAATTCATGTTTAATTTTTGTTTTGCATTCAGCTCATCTTATTTTATTTTCTAAGAGAAATACCCAAATTCACATAAGGTGATGGATTTCATCACCCTTTTCTTAGCCCATAAATTGCGTTCATCGTAGAATTTGCCTAATAATAAAGATTAGACATTCGACTTAAGGGTGTTCTGAGCTCACCTAGGGCTTAGTTGTATCTTGACAGTTGCCTTCTTTGAAAAAATTTATTTCTTGGTGTCTAGACTACGGTAAAGTAATAACCGTTTATAAATATTACGGTGATTCGTAAATATTATAGTGGTTGTTCCTCTGAAGGTGCTTAAACCTTCGGTTGCATTGCTACGGTGATACGTGCTGTTGTGCGAATTCTCGCCCAGAAGGCCACGAGACCCTGAAGCGTCATGTCCCACGCATATTCGAAACCAACAAGCATATTCATCATCTCCACGTACTATGGAACTCAAGTACATTCGGCACCTCCAGGAGCACAAGTCCATTCGGCGTCTCCTTTGAAGCAATCCCATTCGGCATAGCCGGTCCAAGCTCATTCGGTATCCCCTGGTACACACGCTCGTTCGGCATCTCCTTCCCTGCACAAGCTCCGTTTGGCGCCTCATACAAACAGCTTCATTCGGCTCTCCCCACGATCGGCATACCGAACCACGTCCTCCTATGTTCATTCGGCACAAGGTCACTACCGGACCACACTGGCGCCGAACCATCAACACTCCACATACCCACCGATCCACTACACCACCCATCTCCATACCGGTCCAACCTATGACCGGACCAACACATACCCAACTCCATGCCGGTCCACGCTCTACCAGACCAACACCACTCCAAGCTCCATGCCAAATGAAGCCTCGCCGAACCAGAAGTGCCAGGCCAAATTGCTCCAGCCCGGGCCCACCAGCAGCTATATACATCCAAGACCCCTACCCCCAACCTCACTCTATAAATAGAGGGGCAGGGGTACAACAATGGCAGACAAGTTTGAGAGCTCATGCAAGGAAGGAACTTTCAAACTACTTTCATATACTGATATACGAAGCATTGTACCTGTAATCTGAAAGAAAGAAGATAATAACATATAAAGTGGACGTAGGCACATTCTGGCCGAACCACTATAAATCTGTGTGTCTTTTACATTTCAGCCCCTACTTCTTTTATATTTACATACTCATCTAAAATCACTGAAAATCACATATAATCAACTAAATAATACGACTTGGAGGTGTTTGCCCATTTTTTGTGCAAACATTTTTGGTGCTTTCACTGAGACTAGAACTCAAGCTTCATCTTCTCCCACTCAACCTTCTTCCCAACAACATCACTCGTTGCTTAGAAATCATGCCTTCCAAACAGAGAAGGGATGTTAACAAAGGAAAGAACATCGCAACTAGCAGCCTTCCAGATCCAGCAATCACAGATCAGCCCACTTCAACAGCAGTACCAGATGAAAATCAGGAAAATCCAACTGGTGCCGCAACGGAACAACCAATCACTAGGGCAGATCTGGACAGGGTTGTGGCTGAAGTAACTAACCGCTTCACGTCCCAACAAGAAACTTTGGTGGACCAACTCATGACACGCTTAAGGGATGCTGAAGAGTCCAACCGCAACACTGAATCATGGGGTGAATCCCAATCCGGAGGATCCCGGAGGCAACAAAGGTCTTCACTCTTCGAACAAGCTATCAACAGGAAAAACGATGATAGGGGCCGCGCCCGGACTCAGCCCGAATTCCGACTCGAGGAAGCCCTTGGAACCGAACCTAGCGGGGGAGGCACCAGGCGAGGGTCGGATGTAGCTGAGCCAGTCATGCCACCTAATCATAGAAACCCCGCTGAACGGAGCCGAGCTAGAACCCAGCCCGAAGTTGACCCCATGGATGTGCTCGAAACAGAACCCCACAGGGGAAGATCAAGGCAGGGGGCAACTGTAGCTGGTCCTAGCGTGCATCCAAGCAGCCAAAGACAACCACTGGATAATGCTAGAGGTGATAGACTGTACCATCCCTACAGGTCATCTGGACGAGATAGATCCCGCGGGGAAGAACCGAGCTCATTTTTGTCCGCTCCAAGTTCTGACGAACGAATGGCACGATTATTCAGAGAATGTGTCCAACGGGAGCAAAGGGACCGGGGAATAGGCGCTAGGGTCACCAGTCCCTTTACCCGAAATATCGAAACTGCCATCACTCCCCGGGAATGGAAAATGCCAACCATGGAACCTTACAAAGGAACTTCCGACCCCATCGTACACCTGCAGAGATACACCCAGCATATGCTCATGAGTGGAGCAACAGAAGGAGTATTATGTAAATGCTTTCCGCTATTCCTATCAGATCTAGCTACCTCCTGGTTCTGCCATCTACCCCAAGGATCCATCAGCTCATGGGAGATGTTAAAAGAAAGGTTTATTAGCCAGTTCCGCATCCATGTGGAACAACCCAAGGATGCTTATTCTCTATCCAATGTCAAACAGAAATCCGGAGAGACGCTGCAACAATATCTAACACGGTTCAACGCCGCAGCGGCAGCAGTTCAAGATGCCGATGAAAAACTCACTCTAATGGCCCTCTGTAGTGGTGTACATCTAGACACCAAGTTTGCCAGAAGATTAACTAAGGAAAAACCAGCTACCTTGCCTGATTTCTTTCATGAAGCTGGAAAGTATATGAGACTTGAAGACGCTGCTACGGAGAGGCAGTCAGGGCAACAAGGCAAGATAGTTCAGGACAAGGTTCCCACTGCAGCTAAGGACGCTCGAAGAAATGAATCTAGAGACAATGCTGGGGGCAGAAAGGTTGAGAAGCGCCAATATCGACCAGGGCCAAGATTTGACTCCTACACTCCTTTGAATGAAACAATCGAAAACATCTACCTAGCCACTCAGGGCGAACTCGGATACAAGCGCCCCCCGCACAAGAAGGAATCAGATAACGCACTCAAGTCCGGAAAGTTCTGTCGCTTCCACGAATCCCACGGACATGACACCAATGAATGCCACCATCTTCGGGACTTGATCGAAGAACACATTAGAAGAAGAAGACTGGAACGTTATGTGAAAGGTCAGAACAGGACTCCAACTCCTGCCAATGAGAACTCAAAGCAACCCCTCCCAGAAGTAGGCGGAGGGAATCGCAACAATCACAACACCAGTGGCTCTAGTCAAGAGAAGATAGTGGTCCTTACCATCTCAGGAGGACCACACATCGCCGACAGAAGTTGGGCAGAGATGGAAAGGTACGGCAAGTCGCTTAGAAATGCCGAAGGATATGTTAACTCCATTACGGAGGAACGCCACCCGAAACGAAAAGAAAACAATGACATTGTATTCAGTAGGCATGATTTGGAAGGAAGACAGTACCCACATATGGATCCCATGGTCATCTCTGCCTGGTTTGGTCCAGCTAAAGTTTTTCGGATTCTAATAGACACGGGAAGCTCCGTAAATATCCTGTTCAAACATGCTTTCGACAAAATGAAGTTATCAATGAAGGATGTATCCCCCTGTGACAAACCACTGCACGGTTTCACTGGAGATGCAAAAATGCCCCTCGGGCAACTTGACCTCTTCGTCGAAATAGGAAGTCATCCCCGCTCCGTTGTGCGAAAACAAACGTTCGTACTAATAGAAAACCACTCGGCTTACAACGCTTTCTTGGGAAGACCAGCCTTGTCTGACTTTCAGATTGTATTAGCCCCCTGGTGCCTGAAAATGAAATTTCCAACAGACGACGGAGTAGGAGAAGTTGAAGGAGATCAAGATGCTGCCCGAGACTGCTACGTAACTGAACTTCGCAATAACCGCAGAAAGAATAAAGGAAAAGGTGCAGAGACCACTCTCTGCATGAAAAGCTTGGAGGCATAGCAACTAAAGAAAGCCCCTCCTCTTCGATACACAAGCGATCCCTTCAATGAACTAGACCCCAGGGATAAAGAGGAGGAGGCTACCGCCGAGCCTGCAGAGGCTATGGAATTCGTATCGGTAGATAAGCATGATTCAAGTAGACTATTAAAAATCGGATCTCAGCTGAAAACGGAATTGAAGGATCAACTCATTGACTTTCTCCGCCACAACTTAGATGTATTTGCGTGGACCCATGCCGATATGACAGGAATCTCCCCAGACATAGCATGCCACATGTTGAACATCGATCCCACCAAGGTACCAGTAAAGCAGAAAAAGAGGAGCATGGGGGCAGAGCGATCAGCAGCCCTTGATGAGGAAGTAAAAAATCTACTTGCTAATGGCTTCATACGAGAAGCCATCTACCCAGAATGGATCGCCAACCCAGTGCTAGTAAAAAAGGCCAATGGAAAGTGGCGAACATGTATTGACTTCTCCAATCTGAATGACGCTTGCCCGAAAGACTGCTTCCCACTTCCCCGAATTGACCAACTCGTAGACAGCACAGCTGGGCACGAACTCCTATCTTTTATGGATGCATACTCCGGATATAACCAGATCCCCATGCACGCTCCCGATCAGGACCACACTAGCTTCATCACCGACCGCGGATTATATTGTTACAAAGTCATGCCTTTTGGACTCAAAAATGCTGGAGCTACCTATCAACGCCTCGTCAACAAAATGTTCGCAGAACCGATAGGACGAACTATGGAAGTATATGTGGATGACATGTTGGTGAAGTCCAGGAAAGCCGACGACCATGTAAACCATCTGGACGATATGTTTCGGGTACTTCGCCGATATGGAATGAAGCTGAATCCTCTAAAGTGCTCCTTCGGAGTATCATCGGGAAAATTCTTAGGATTCATTGTCCACGCCAGAGGAATCGAAGCAAACCCTGAACAAATCCGAGCTTTAAAAGAAATAAGGATACCTTCCACTCGAAAAGAAATGCAGAGCCTAAACGGAAAGGTGGCCGCCCTAAGCAGATTCATTTCCAAGGCAACTGACAAGTGTGTCCCTTTCTTCGAGGCACTCAAGAAAGACAAAGGGAGGTTCGAGTGGACCGACGAATGCTTAAAAGCCTTCCTCAACCTAATCGAACACCTTCAGAGACCACCAGTACTCTCAACTCCAAACGAAGGTGAAGTGTTATACCTATACCTCGCTGTATCATCTCATGCTCTAAGCGCCGCCTTGGTAAGAGAAGAAGACCGCACACAACGCCCGGTTTACTTTGTAAGTAAGAGATTTACAGGGGCAGAGGTCAGATATCCTAAACTTGAGAAATTAGCATATTGTTTATTGATCGCGTCACGAAAACTGCGACACTACTTCCAGTCTCACTCCATCAGGGTTCTAACCGATCAACCACTAAGACAAGTGCTCCATCGTCCTGACACTTCTGGACGACTCCTCAAATGGTGCATCGAACTAAGTCAGTATGATATCACCTACCATCCTCGCACCGCTATCAAAGGACAAGCCATGGCTGATTTCATTGCCGAATTCACTATCAACGAAGGCAAGGAACAATCCGAAGTAGCAAAAAACATCAAGTGGAACCTCTTTGTAGACGGAGCATCGAACGAACAAGGCTCGGGGGCAGGTATTGTGATCGTCACCCCCAGGGGAAGAAAGTTGTACTATGCATTAAGATTGGAATTCACGGCCACTAACAACGATGCTGAATATGAAGCAGTAATAGCGGGATTGGAACTGGCCCTAGAAATCGGAGTCAATTCCTTATGTATTCATAGTGATTCTCAGCTTATCGTAAACCAGGTACTAGGAGAATTCCAGACTCGAGGAGAACGACTCACAGCATACCTAAAGAAAACCAAACTGCTGCTCGATCAATTGGACCATTATCTAATCAAACACATTCCTCGAGAAGAAAACCAAGAGGCAGACGAACTTGCAAAGCAAGCTAGTATGAAGGACAGCACCATTTCCGGAGCACTAGCAATCTCAAGACAGCTTGCCCCGAGTTTCGAACAAGCGAATCTGATAACTGCAATCGAAGAAGGAACCTGGATGACTCCTATCCGGAAATATTTGCAAGATGGCATACTACCCGACAGGCGTGACGAAGCTAAGAAGATCTTGAGAAAAGTTCCCCACTACACAATACAAGAAGGCATCCTCTACCGGCGTGGCTTCTCTAGCCCCTACTAAGATGCGTCGCCGGAAGGGAAGCCAAGGAGATATTAACAAACATCCATCAGGGAGGATGCGGAGATCACACTGGAGGACAGACTTTGGCAAGAAAGATACTCCGATATGGATATTACTGGCCCACACTAAACAAAGATGCCCTAGACTTCGTTAAGAAATGCGACAGATGTCAGAAGTTCGCCAAGATTCCTCGACTGCCCACAAACGAAATTACTCAAATGACTAGCCCTTGGCCCTTTGCTGTATGGGGAATTGACTTAATTGGCGAGCTGCCAACGGGCCGAGGCGGAGCCAGATATGCTATAGTGGCAGTCGATTATTTCACCAAATGGGTGGAAGCGGAACCTTTAAATAAAATATCTTCAGCAAAAGTTATCAACTTCTTGATAAAAAACATTCTGTGCAGGTATGGAGTCCCCCTCAAGATCGTATCAGACAACGGGCTCCAATTTGACAGCGAAGAATTTGCCGACTGGTGCCAAGAGCATGGAATTCATAAAAGCTTCTCATCAGTAGCTTACCCTCAGGCAAACGGACAAGTTGAAGCTGTCAACAAAATTCTCAAAACCCTAATCAAGAAGAAACTTGAAAAGTCAAAAGGCGCTTGGGTGGACGAACTTCCTACGGCACTATGGGCATACCGCACATCTTTCAGAACATCAACGGGACATACTCCTTTCTCTTTGGCATATGGATCGGAGGCAATGCTCCCAGTTGAGACTGTTGTGCCTTCTCACCGTAGGATCCACTACAACCCAGAAGAAAACGAAGAACTCCTCCTCATGTCTTTGGATCTGATTGAGGAAAGGAGGAACGACGCAGCACTCAAAGCAGCAGCTCACAAACAAAAAGTGGCAGCACTATACAATTCCAAAGTCAAACATCGCAGCTTACAAGAAGGAGATCTTGTCCTCAGGCGAATCTTTCCGCGCCCCGGGGCACTGGACCCCATCTGGGACGGACCATATGTAATTCACAAAGATCTCCACAACGGAGCTTACATTTTGTCAACAGTGGACGGAGAGGTGTTCCAGAGGGCATGGAACATCCGACACCTCCGTCGATACTTTTCTTAACTTGTACTGCCCATATGAAGTGAATTAACAAAGAGAATCAGTGGACGTAGGCATTTTCGTGCCGAACCACTTTAAAAAATCTTGTCTCTTTTTAACTTGTTCCTTTATGTCTTGGCTACTTGTTAAGTTTTATCCCTTTCTGTTGAACAAAATCCTATGGCATCTCCACTCAAGACGCACCGCGGCCTCATCTGGACTAGGCCTAACAGGTACGCTACGATTCTATGCACTCGCCAATGAGACTCTTTTGCTCCAGCATCCCTCTGCTGTGGGTTAACTCATTGCGCGCCTGCCCTCAAAGCCAACTGTAATGAGCCGATTATAAGTCATCATAAAGGCCGACTATAGCCGATGGCAGCTCATTACGGCGTTCGGCTCGCCGGTAACTGTGAACCTACTTTAAGCCCCAACATAAGGTGTGGCCAGCCAGGGGTAGTTCACGGCCAACGGCACCCACGCTAGCCGGCCACGGTAAATCGAATAATACCCACGATTACGGACCATAATGGTTCGGGTAGTTACCGTGCGCGATCTCGGCTCCGATGTGTCTTAAGTGCGGCTGTGGTAAAAAAGAAAACTCCCCGCGGAGGCGTAAGATGGGTGACAAATGTCTCCAAGACCCACAGCTAGGGAAAGTGACTACAAAACCCGTTTGCCACGAACTTAAGCACAACGACGGCCTTCCGTGACTGGAAGTTTTACTTTTACTATATTTCCATTTCACTTAAATATTTTTCTCCTATCCTGTATAACAAACTCTAAAGTACAGGAAACCAAATAGGAAGCATTCACTCATGAGGCTCCAAGCCTGCGTGCTGGGTGGCAGGGCGCTCAGCTATACCCGTGAACAATTACACAAGACACTCAAAGCTACCGCCTGCGAATAAAGCATAAAGGGCGGTACTCTCTTCTCTTGTACATAAATGCGTAACTATAGCTTATTCATACACTGACATTGCAAAACGTGAAATTATATTTCAAGCAAAAACTTAACATCAAACACAACTGGAATCACAGGCATATACATAATTATACTTCTCACACAGCACATAAAGATAGCAACAACATTTAAACATGACAAAATCAGCTTATATTATAAGATCACACGAAGTTATTCTTTGCAAATAATTTTATTACAGTTGCATATCAAAGACTAACATGAACAGTGATAAAAAAGAAACAAAAAGATGGCAGATGCATCCACACTCCATCACCAACTCCCCCAGCCTACTTAGCCGCAGGATCAGAGCCCCCAGCATGTGGATCTGAAGTCCCACCTGTCCAGATCAGAAGAGGAATTCATTAAACGAACGATCAAGTTATGAAAACACGAAAAGAAAAGAAAGGGAAAAGAATAACTCACCAGCATCCGCCGCTTGATCCTCATCATCCAACTGCACGCCCGCTTCCTCTGCAGCGAGTAGCCGCATCCCCTCCTTCACCGCCGCTTGCTCCTCCTTTGAGAACTGAGCAGTAACCGCACTCAAGTTGAAAGCCTCTCCGCCTTCCTTACCCGCATTCACCCTGGCCTCCTCTAAAGCCTGGAGATACACCTTGGCCATGACCCGAGGGTAATCGTCCATCCAAGACAAGCCGCCCTCCTTCCAAGTGTGGAAGTACATATCCTGCAGCATCTCATCCATCATCCCCTCGTTTTCCTCAAACTCCCTCACCCGGGCCTCGGAAGCTTGCAACTTGGCGATGGCGACGTCCCTCTCTGATTGGTATCTCAAGCAGTCAGCCTGGAGTGACCTCCTCATTTCCTCTTCCTTCAACTTGAGGGACCTCCTCATCTCCTCCATCTCCTCCTTCAACTCGGCCTGAGCCATCTCCGCAGCCTCGAGCCTCCCTGACAACTCCTCTACCCGCTCGAGATCCGCATTTCGAACCTCATCCACCGTTGAGATAGCTATGTTAATCCGTTCCCTGCAAGCGACCTCCATCTTCCGTAATTCCGCCCTACTGGCCTTCTCCATGGTCTCTTTCAGACGCTTGGAGGCTTCCTCATGCTGGGAAATCTGGATGGCTTGGTCGGCGAGTTGCTTGGCCTGATCGGCAACCTTTAACCTCAACCGAATGTTAGCACTCCCGATCTCTTCCCCGGCCTTGACCAACTTAGCATGATGCTCCATTAACTTCTTGGTCTCTGCGGCCACCCGGTCGATATTAGCCTTGGCCTCATCCCCCATGGTGACTACCCGTGTAGTAAGTAAATCAAGATCTAAAGATTTGGCCTCGTCCAGCACTCTTACCATGGGGTTGCGGGGAAGGAGGTGCTCGCCCGTGGTCTCATCGAATGAAATGTCCCGAAAACTTGGGTCTAAATCAGGATGGCCGGCAAAAGGGTCACGAGGCACGGGGCGAGGCACATCGGGACGCCTTATATGAATGACAGTAGAACTCTTGGAAGGAGGAGGAGGGGGGCAGGGCTCCGTGCTCTCCTCCGTAGTATCACGAGGAGGCTGAGTAGGGGGAGGCAGAGTAGGAAGCTGCGAAGCAGAAGAAGACTCAAATAAGGAACGGCTCCGCTTCCTTTTCTGAATACCCTCTTCGATGACCCCAAGAAGAGGGCGGTAACTGACTACATCCCCAGTGCGATCAGTAGAAGGTTTCGCGGAAGCTCTCCTCGACTTAAATTGTTCAAGGCGGTGTCGAACATCCGACGTTTTACCCGCCTGGCCTGCCCCTGGAATAAAGAACAAGTGTTACGAACATACAATAATCCACGATTCAAAAAATGTGCTAAGTTAAAAAGAAAGAAAAGTGAGAAGGCACATCTATTATACAAACCCGGCGGAGGAGTGGGAAACTGCAATAAGTCCTGGATCTCATTCCAGGACGGAAGTGAACCGTAAAAAATTTCTAAGTCCCTATCGAAAATGGAATCGGCAGAAGACAAAAGTTCACCTTGCGTCGCCGGAGTCACCCTAGCTGAAGCCACAGCTTTGCCGATTTCCTTTGCCTTCTCCGTTTCTTTCTCCTTTTCCTTCTCCGTTTCCGACTCTCCCTCCGACTCCCCAAAGGCCCGACGGAGAGCCTCATCCAGTTCGAGGTCTTGCTCAGAGGTTAGAGCGGCAACACCACTACCACCTTGACCGTCGCCATCTCCTCCACCCTCCGACCCTTCTCCAACTTCGCCTCCTTCCTCCTCTTCTACACCTTCCTCCTCCGGGACAGTCGGGCAAGTACTTGGAGAAGGGCCATCGGACTTCCTCAGTTTCTTCCCCCCGACCACGGGACGCTCTGCGAAAGGCTCCCTCTTACCGCTCTTTACCTTATCCCCCTCCTTAGCTTTAGCAGCCTTCTCCTCAGCCGTGTCTCTTTGCTTAACCACGGACTGGTGCGGTAAGATCAAACTATACTCCAAGAGGGTTGCGTTCCTGATCAAGAAGGAGGCCGACCGGTCCCGTGCCGGAATAGCCTTTAGTTCAGCAGCCATTCGCACCAAGGAATCATCCTCCACAACTGCAATACCACCTGTCGCTAGCCAGAAATAGAAGCATGTCAGAAAAAACACTACAGTCAAAACATGGAAAATATAAATGAAATCAATCTTACAGCCGGAAGTGAAAAGGCGGAAAGAAACAGCATCGTCCTTGACGAAGAACCACTCCTTCTTGAACATGGTGAACTTGGAATACAAGTCCAGAACTGGTTTGAAGGGTACGGCCGCCTCCAGACTAATATACGGAGACCCCTTCTTATAGCCTCTCAGGTTGTACAAGTATCGGATTTCCCGGTTAGAAGGAGGACGCCCGTACCTCCTCTGGAAGATGACAAAGAGGCTCACCAGGATAGCATATGAGTTAGGCTGAAGCTGGAAGGGAGCCACCTTCAAATATGTGGTGAAGCTTACTATCCAAGCGTTGATAGGAGGAATGGCCCCACACATGCAATGATATCGGCTATAGGCAAAATACCCCTCGGGAGGGTTGTACGGCATGACACCAGCCTCCGACAGCAACATAAGCGCTCTGTCAATCCCGAAGGAACGGGATATGACATCAAGTTGCTCCTCTTTCAGAGAGCTAGGATAGCAATTAGGAGGAGAGACGAGAAGCTCCTGGGGACCATACCCATCGACTAGTGACCTCGGAGCGGGTCCGTGCTGTGCTGGATCTGGCTGAGCTGGGGGCACGGCAGAAGTTTCTCCGCTATCCCTGGATTTCTTCTTGCCCGATCGAGTTTCAACTTTGCGAGACATTTATCTGCATACACAAAAGTAAAAAGCATGATGTTAGAACGACAGTATAAACAAACAAGCATACATAAGTCCGGAGTTCCACTCAAAGTCCAGACACAAAGTTCGTTCGGCACTGGAGGTTCAAGACCATTCGGCACTAGGGTCTTACGTTCATTCGGCAGTACAAGTTCATTCGGCAATGGGATCTGACTTCCATTCGGCAATGGAATCTGAGGTTCATTCGGCAAAGCAAAGATTCCGTGCCCATTCGGCATAAGCCCATCCGGTTATAGAGTTCATTCGGTAAAAGAGTATATACCTGGTTCGGCGAATATTTGATTCGGCAAATACTTGGTTCGGTGGGCTTTTGATTCGGCTTCCTCTTGTTCGGTAGAGAAAAACTAAGGGGGGTGTAGCCTCTATATATAGGCGAGCTCTGGAATACCGGACGAGAACCTACTGCCGGACCAACCCCATGCCGAACGAGAACCTATCACCGGACCAACAACAACCGGACCAACAACAACCGGACCAACTATGTACCGAATGAAACCTTCCATACCAAACCAACCTCCAAACGAATAAGAATATATGCCTACTCGAAACCGAATGAAACTGTCTCTACCAGCAGAAGCCAGAAACAGGGGGCATGTAGGGCGCCTCACTCAGATAAGTCCCGAACCCCAGATCTTACTAATAAAATAAAGAATATGATAACAATGGATAAGTCGTGAATCTCTCACTAACATGGGTTAATCGTTCACACGTGCACGCGACCACGAACGGTCCATAAGCACGCTCTGAATGGCTATTAACCCTATCACCGTGAGAATTTACACTTTGACATCCCTTTTTAAGCTCACCGGTTAAAAGGATCCTTGATTCTGATAATTATGAAATGGCTAAGCTACTTACACATGTACGGGGTTGAGAACAATCCTTAGGCATGCTCTGAGCCGGCGATAAACCACCTTAACAAACGATCCAGGAACCCACTCGAACGTGAACCTGGCATCGATAATGCTAAGCCCCCTCGGGGCACACTTACTCACCCCGAACGGCACAGTTCACTTCATCTCGAATATTTCGATCATGAACGGCCGTTATCTAAAACCACACTAAAACTATAAATTAAATTCCTTTGCAGGACAGCAGCAGGATACGAACATCCAGCCCATGGCGTTACGAAACAAGCCTTTCTACCACAGGGAAACAAAGCGCGACACATGCAAGCACGTGCCCCACTTTGGGGGGCAAATGTTGTGCGAATTCTCGCCCAGAAGGCCACGAGACCCTGAAGCGTCATGTCCCACGCATATTCGAAACCAACAAGCATATTCATCATCTCCACGTACTATGGAACTCAAGTACATTCGGCACCTCCAGGAGCACAAGTCCATTCGGCGTCTCCTTTGAAGCAATCCCATTCGGCATAGCCGGTCCAAGCTCATTCGGTATCCCCTGGTACACACGCTCGTTCGGCATCTCCTTCCCTGCACAAGCTCCGTTTGGCGCCTCATACAAACAGCTTCATTCGGCTCTCCCCACGATCGGCATACCGAACCACGTCCTCCTATGTTCATTCGGCACAAGGTCACTACCGGACCACACTGGCGCCGAACCATCAACACTCCACATACCCACCGATCCACTACACCACCCATCTCCATACCGGTCCAACCTATGACCGGACCAACACATACCCAACTCCATGCCGGTCCACGCTCTACCAGACCAACACCACTCCAAGCTCCATGCCAAATGAAGCCTCGCCGAACCAGAAGTGCCAGGCCAAATTGCTCCAGCCCGGGCCCACCAGCAGCTATATACATCCAAGACCCCTACCCCCAACCTCACTCTATAAATAGAGGGGCAGGGGTACAACAATGGCAGACAAGTTTGAGAGCTCAAGCAAGGAAGGAACTTTCAAACTACTTTCGTATACTGATATACGAAGCATTGTACCTGTAATCTGAAAGAAAGAAGATAATAACATATAAAGTGGACGTAGGCACATTCTGGCCGAACCACTATAAATCTGTGTGTCTTTTACATTTCAGCCCCTACTTCTTTTATATTTACATACTCATCTAAAATCACTGAAAATCACATATAATCAACTAAATAATACGACTTGGAGGTGTTTGCCCATTTTTTGTGCAAACACGTGCTACATTGATAACCCCTTCCTGTTACCTGGCTAAGAAATATTATTGTTGATTTGAGACAAAGTGTGATTATACAATTTTGGGTTCGGAGTTATTAAGAACATAAAATTGTAATTAAGTTCTTTGCATTCATTTAGTTGCATTAGTTCATGCATATTTTAAAAAATCCAAAATCCAAAGAAATTTATAAATTTTACTTAACGTAGTATTCAATCCCAAAAAAATCCATTTTCCTTTCCCTTGAAAATTTTCAATCAAAAACAAAAATCCAAAAAAATATAAACTCTTTTCAAAAAAAATTAAATTTAGAAACAAAAACAAAAAAATATAATTCCCAATTTGTAAAAACAAAAGCAGAAAAAGAATCCTTTTGGTAAATTTTTGAAAATTTGAAAATTTAATTTTTTTTTTACAAAAACAGAAACATATAAAAAATTGAAAAGCAAAAAAAATACAAAAATCAAACTTTTCTTTTGAAAAATAAATTTTAATTAGCAAATAGTTTCCTTTCTCTAAAAAAACAAAAACAATAGCAGTTTTCACTTCATTTTCCAAATCTTGTTTCATTCTCTAAACTCGTTTCTAACTTCTTTCCCTTCTCGACTTTCACTTGTGCATGAGTATTTCGACTCATGACACAACAACAAATCGTTGGACTCGCGACTCAATAACTAATTGTTTAACTCGAACAGACAATCCTCCCGAAATAGCAAATGAGAACGCCCCTCGAACTCTTATGGGTAGAATCTTTCTCGAAAGAATTTCTATTCCATATTGCATCACGTTACCCGCTCATGCCGGTAACCATTTCGAAATACGTTCAAACCATATTACCACGTTTCCAAAATATGGAAATTTCGAGCACGAAAACCTATACATTTTCTTGACTAAATTCGAACAAGTTTGCGCAACCATGAAACTCCAACAACTCTCCAATGATGGAATCAAACTTCGATTAATCCCATTCGCTCTTACGGAATACGCTGAAAAATGGTTGTACATCTTACCGTCAAACTTGATTAAAACTTGGAAAGAATTCGTAAAAGCTTTCTTAAAAAGGCTCTACCCCTTGGAAAAAAACGAGTCGAAACTTTCATCAATTCAAGGGA
This sequence comes from Allium cepa, assembly GCA_030765085.1. Taxonomy (NCBI): domain Eukaryota; kingdom Viridiplantae; phylum Streptophyta; class Magnoliopsida; order Asparagales; family Amaryllidaceae; genus Allium; species Allium cepa. Next base: position 867,875,588 of record CM060937.1, on the reverse strand, counting down.
GAGCCATTCCGAAAATATTTCGAAAGATTCAAAGAGCTTTTGATAAAATGTCAACACCATAAACTCGAAAAATGGACGATTTGCCAAATCTTATACGATGGACTCGAACATAGATCACGAACCATGCTCGAATCAATGTGCCAAGGAAACTTTCTGGCCTAACATAATTACAATGCTTGGCAATTTCTTGAAAACCTCGCCGAAAAGTCGTCCCAATGGAAATGTTCGAACGAAAAATCAATTTACTCACGATCGAGCGCACACTCGATAGGATCTTCTTTGGCTTTGGAAGCTAAGATCGATGCAATGATTAACAAATTCGATAATGTTTTCTCATCGAATCAAATGAACCAAGCTTCTCAACCCATGTGTTATAAATATAATGATCCTAATCATATAGCCGATTAGTGCCCTAATTCTGTCGAACAAATCAATGCTTTCAATAAAGCCAAAAACAACCCATTTTCTCCAATGTACAATCCTGGTTGGAGAAATCATCCGATTTTGCTTGGAACCAAAAGAATCCCAACATGAATATGATTTGTCCTAATTTTCAAGCATTTTCGAATAATGCTTCAAATCCTCCCTTTCAACCTAACCATTTTCAACCAAAATTTGTGGGTCTGTCTCATAATCAACCGCAACAATCAAATTTTTAACCAAATTATGTCTATCCTCCCCAAGATGAATAAACGTTTAATTTCACTTGAGAAAACTCTTGAAACGTTGGCTAAAGCAATTACTCGAAGCCTTCAATCAAGCAATGATTTGCATAATTTATTGACCTCATATATGCAAAACACAAACCAATCAATTGCAAAACTTGAAATGCAAATTACTAAATTAGCCATGTCTGTAAGTGAACGTGAAAGAGGAATATTCCCAAGCCAGCCCATTCCAAATCCCAGAAATCAAAACTCAAATTCAAATCAAGCTCATGTTGTTCAAAATAGAAACGTCACCCAATTAACTACTATCACAACTTTACGTTACGTTAAACAAATCGATAATCAAGTCGTTAATCCAAATGATTTACCAGAAACCTCGCTCAGCATTTCTAAAACAATGAACTAATTTGAATAGAATGGGGTGCCAATCGTTGAATCGAATGCCAATCAAAATTCTTCTTCTACTACTCAAGTAGACCCGCCTACTGAATATCGTGTCCCATTTCCACATCGTCTTCGGCCTAAGAAGCACTCGAACAAAATGGATAAGCTGTTGGAAATTTTTAAACAAGTGAAAGTTAACATTTCGCTTCTTGACATCGTTCAGCAACACGTATGTGAAATTTCTTAAGGACTTGTGCATCGAAAAGCGACATACTCAAGTGGCCAAAAAAGTTTTCTTAGCGCCAGTTTTAGTGAAATCTTGTCCCGATCCATTCCCCTTAAATACAAAGATTCTAGCTGCCCTACAATTTCGTGTACAATTAGAAACAAGATGATTAACAAAAGTTTGATAGACTTAGGCATGAGTGTCAATTTAATTCCATATTCTATGTACAAACAATTAGGCTTAGGTGAGCTCAAATCCAAAAAAAGTCACTCTTCAATTCATTGGTTTCCCCATTAAGAAGCCCGTAGGAGAAAATGAGGACGTGCTTATTAGAGTAGGGAAATTCATATTCCCCGTTGATTTTATCGTTCTCGAAACACAACCTATGACAAACCCTACGAGTCAAATTCCATTGATTTTTGACCGACCATTCTTAGCCCCTTCAAATGCCTTAATCAATTGTCATAATGGTTCGATGAAAATTACTTTTGAAAACATGACATTGGATCTTAATGTTTTCAATCTTGAAAGCCAATCGAACAAACTCCGTGACCAAAAGTTGGAAGTTAGTGTCATTCACGAAAACTTCGAAAATAAAACACTTGACCTTAATGACGAACGCGAAGCTGAGTACGGAAAATTATTTCATGAAATACCCAATGAGATTAAATACACTCTTCCTTTTGAATCGCTTCAGTTTGAGTCCAAATCTCAACCCAATTCTTTGATTGAGAAACTCCCGAAGTTGGACCTCAAACCACTTCTCGATCACCTTAAGTACGTATACTTAGGTGATAATGAAACGATTTCCTTCATAATTTCTGCAACTCTCCCTTGATCAAGAAACCTCCTTACTTTTAATTCTTTCGAAAAGTAGAGAAACAATTGGGTGGTCCATTACCGATATTAAGGAAACTAGCCCTGCTATTGTCCAACATCAGATTCACTTAATTGACGAAGCCAAACCTACTTGTGATGCACAATGGAGGCTTAACCCAAAAAAAAAAGATGCGGAGCATGATGAAATTATTAAGCTCCGCGATAGCGGTATCATATGCCCCATCTCCAATTGCCCATGGGTTAGCCCAATTCATGTCGTGCCTAAAAAGTCCGGATACCGTTATAACAAACGACGCTAACATACTCATTCCTACTCAGACTGAAACTGGTTGGCGTGTTTGTTTTGATTGTCAAAAATTAAATGCTGCAACATGAAAATATCTCTTCCCTTTCCTTTCGTTGACAAAATGCTCGATTGTTTAGCTGGCCACGAATTCTACTCCTTCCTTGATGGTTATGCCAGCTATAACCAAATTCCAACCGCTCCTGAAGATCAAGAGAAATTGAATTTCATGTGTCCATTCGGTACTATTGCTTATCGACATATGCCATTCGGACTTTGTAACGCTCCTGCTACTTTCCAACGATTTATGGTTGGCTTCTTTTCTGACATGATTGAACGCTTTCTAGAAGTTTTTATGGATGATTTCTCTTCCTTTGGTGATTCTTTTTCCAAATTTTTATATCATCTTGAGTTGGCTCTAAATCGATGCAAAGAAAAACATTTGACTTTGAATTCGGAAAAATGCCACCACGATCAAACAATGCATAGTCCTTAGACATATCATCTCAAATAAAGGCATTGAGGTAGATAGAGTGAAAATTGATGTCATTGCAAACCTATCCATTCCCAAATCTGTTAAGCACATTCAATCATTTCTAGGACACGCTGGCTTTTACCAACACTTTGTGAAAGTCTTTAGCAAAATCGCTCGCCCTTCGACTACTCTTCTAGGAATAAATGTTCGTTTCGTTTTTAATTCTGAATGTGTCTCTTCTTTTGAACATCTTAAAAATGAACTCATTTCTGCTCTAATCATTTATGCACCCAATTGGAATCTTTCTTTTGAAATAATGTGTGGCACTTCTAACTTTGCGGTTTGTGCTGTCTTAGGACAACACATCAAGAAAATCCTTCATGTCATTTACTACGCGAGTATGACTTTGAACGATGCTCAACTCAATTATACAACAACCCGAAAAGAGCTTCTAGCTGTCGTTTTTGCACCAGAAAAGTTTCAACCTTACTTGATAGGGTCACACATCATGGTCTGCACTGACCATACTGCTCTTCGATACCTTTTTACCAAAAAGGATGCTAAATCTCGTTCAATTTGTTGGAACCTTTTACTTCAAGAATTTGACCTTACAATCAAAGACAAAATAGATCCGATAATGCACAGCCGATCACTTGTCTCGTCTTCCCAACACACCATCGCCATTACCAATCAATGAAAACTTTCCTGACGAACAACTTCTTTCTGTCTTCATCGATCCTGGTATGCCGACATAGTGAACTATTTAGTCATTAAAGAAACTCCTTCATTTTGGTCAAAACAAGATAAATGCATGTCCCAAGTGAAATATTTCTACTGTGATGATTCATACTTGTTCAAGTATTGCCCCGACCAAATCATTCAAAGTTGCATCCCAAATTGCGAAATCAAGAGTGTTCTCTCCTTTTGTCACTATCAACCGTGCGGTGGACATTTCGGTCCTCGAAAAACTATGGAAAATGTGCTTTAGTGTGGTTTTTATTAGCCTTCCCTTTTCAAAGACTCGTTCAAATTCTGCAAAACTTGTGATCGATGCCAAATGCTAAGAACAATTTCTCAACGAGATATGATGCCTCGAAACCATATCCTTATTATCGATATCTTGTATGTTTGGGGCACCGACTTTATGGGACCTTTTTCCAATTCCTTTGGAAAGTTGTACGTGCTTCTTGCGGTCGATTATGTCTCCAAATGGGTCAAAGTTGTTCCTTGTAAAACCAATTACCATAGAATTGTTGTGAAATTTCTCAAAGAAAACATATTTTCGAGGTTCGGCACACCTCGCACATTAATCAGCGATAACGGCAGCCATTTTTGCGATCATTCTTTTGAAATTTTAATGAAGAAATACTTGATAAACCACAAGTTATCCAATCCATATCATTCTCAAACTTATGTCTAAGTTAAAGTTTCAAATCGTCAAATTAAACAAATCTTGGAGAAAACTGTTAATAAAAATCGAAAAGATTGGTCTCAGAAATTGACCGACGCGCTTTGGGCTTACCGTACCACTTTTAAAACTAATCTTGGTATGTCCCCATTTCTTTTAGTTTACGGGAAAGATTTCCATTTATCTGTTGAAATCGACCATAAAGCCTTGTGGGCAATAAAGAACCTAAACTTTGATCTCGAGAAAGCTGGTGAAAACAGAAAATTACAACTCAACGAACTAGAAGAACATAGGAATGATGCGTATGAAAACGAAAAAATTTACAATGAAAGAACTAAAGTTTTTTACAACAAACCAATCCTTAAAAAAACATTTTCATCAAACCAGAAATTTCTTTTATACGACTCTAGACTTCATTTATTCCTTGGGAAACTAAAATCGAGATGTACCGGACAATTTGTACTATGAACTGTTTTTCCACATGGTCCCATAGAAATTGAAAACCCCAACAATGGATCGATATTCGAAGTCAATGGTCATCATTTGAAACCTCTCTTGGAATTGCCAAGTAACCAAAAGGAGGAGCTCATGATTCTTTATGAGTCAAGCTACGTCTAGTAAGAATGTTAACCCTTTTTTGTAAATGTGTACATATTTTTCCCTGTTCCACTATTTATTTCAAATATTAACTGTGGGGACACAGTCAAAATTAAGTGCGGGGGAATCTAATTTTCATTTTTTTTATTTTCACGGTATTTTTGAATTTTCATTTTCTTTAAACCCAAAATTTTCAAAAAAAACTCCCAAAAACATTTTCCTTTTAGCATTTCGATTTATTCTTGAAGAAACGCTAAAGGATGAGTATAAGTTCTGGTTAATAAATTGAAATTTTTGAAAATTTATTTGTCTTAACAAAAATAAAAATGAATTTTGATTATAAATAACAATGGTTTAACTAATATATAGAAAGGTTCATATGACTTAATTATGAAGTATATTCTAACTGAAATCTTTGTTTAAAATGTGGTAAATTTAAAGTAAAGGACACATAACATTTTTATCATCTAGGCTAAATGGTGCTAAGATAATTTTGCAAAACTCTCTCTTCTAAAAATAAAAAATGTATATAAGTATAAAAATCATTTGTATACATGTATATATAATTTAACACCTAGAGTCATGTGTTCACACTCGTGTGTTCACTCGCCATGCTCTGTACACTTTCACATAAGCCGGAAATGCAATGCACGATCGGTATATCTGGCCTCGGTTTATCTGAGTTAGGTGTAAGTATATAAAAATTCTTTTACTAATAATGCCTACAGCCAATAAGTGTCCACATTTGTGTGTTCACTCGCCATGCTCAGTATTCCCCTCACATGAGCCCATAAGGTAGTGAATATTTGATATATATGGTCTAAGTTTATCTGAGTTAGGCATATATAAATATTGTTAATATTAATAAAAAATTTAAATAAGAGAGAGTAAGAAATTAAAATCCACACACTATTTTAACTTGTTTGATTTAACTTGTTATTGAAATGAAATGAAACACCACTTTGACAAACTATGATAATCAACTAAGGATCCATTTCATAATTACATTGTATTATCAACTGAAACAATTAGCCAAACTATAGTCTATCTATTATGACAACTTAATTTTTGTTGGAAATTTTGACAAGTAAAACGACTTAAATTTCTTAATAATGACCAGAACTTTTATTTAACTGATTAGTGTCGATTTGAAAGTGAATCCTTCATTTAAACACTTTGAAAAACTTGCATTCATCCCATTGTAAATTAATCTTGAATTTGGTAAATATTTTCACTTTGCATTTGGATTTTGTGGATAGTTTGCGCTGAAAACCCTCACGAGACAACACTCATCCTATTGGGGACACCCGAGGTTTAATGACTTGTCGCATACGCTCAATGAGATTATGCTCCCTACGAAAACAGATTTATCTTAGTTTTCCTTTATTCGAGGACGAACAAAAAGATAAGTGTGGGGGTATTTGATGTGCACATAAATAACGATATATATACATCCATATCTTATCTATTTTTATTTAAATAAACATCATATTTCAATAATTTAACATGTTTAAACCAAAATTCAATTATTTTCAAATCACCATACATTTATCTTCGTATAGGGGCAAAATGGTCATTTTTGTGCATGTGTCAATTTGAGAATTTTTACTTGGACATTTTTTATGATTTTTATAGGAATTTGAATGCATATGGAAGAGGGTTTCATGGAATATATGCATGCGTAAGAGAATACAAAGGAATGAAGAAGGACAATATTCAAACTCATGATCATGGAGGACCTCTCCCACTTACCTAAAACTATAATTAGAAGCTAATGGAAAAATAAATGGAGGTTAAAGCTTTATACATATTTGATGATGGATTAATTAGTTGCTAACGGTTACTTTGTGTCCAAACTTTGTAAAGGGCGTTTTGGGAAGCGCCCTAAAAAGTGAATTAGGGTTTTATGCATGTAAAAATTACCTACTTATGTACATGTAGATATCTTCTTACTCTTTCAAATTACTTAGGAAATTAGAATGCAAGTTGTAAGCTCAATGTTTCATGAAATAAAAATGGCTTCCTAGCATCTTTCTCTTTTCTTTTCTACTTGCTTCTCTTTACTTTTATGCTTATGTTTATTACTATGCCTTTTCTTTTCATCGTTAGTAGATTAGATTTACGTTCATTCAAGTAGTGTAGCTTTATTTTTTATGCAAGTAGTTTAGTAGTTAGTCTCATTTTCTTCCTTTGTTTAGTTTCTATTTCTTTTGTTTTTAATGTTGAATTTATATATGTTGATATGATAACACTTATGAGTATCTAAACTCCTTCAATTTAAAGGTAATGAAGCTCTCAAATATTATATAAATTCAATATTTCAATTATTTATGGTCTTTTTTATTTGTGCTTCATGAAGGTGGATTTTGATGTAAGTTTATACAAGTGTATTTGATAGCTTATGTTGCATTTGCAAATGAGCTATTCTTATCCAATATAAACACAAATTACATCATCATTTCCTAATTGATTTTTGATTTTGAATTGAAAGTAAAAACAAAATTTGATGATCTATATTACTAATTACAATAGTAAATAAATCATAATTAAAATGGCTTTTGCCATGGATTCATTTTTAAGATAACCGATAAGTGGTTTATTTGTTATATTATAGTTTGATGGTTTAAGTTATGTTACTGTAACTACCCAACTTTTTGGACAGTTCAAATCGATAATAAACCACACATGTCAAATTCAAACCATTCAAAAGGGAGGATTATTGATTAGGTAAATAAGGAGAAAACAAAGAATCTCACAGCGGAACGACAAAATATAATAATCAAATAAACAGTTCACGAAGCTATTTTACAAATAACATTTGACTACACTTTTACGATTCAAATCAAAGTTATACATACATCAGAAATAAAAAAATAATGCAGCGGAACATATTATATAGTAGAATAATAAACAGCAATAATATACTGAATCTTCATCTTCGTCCTTCATAAAATAGTCTTCGATATACTAAAAAGCTCAGATTGACCTGAGCGTAATGAAAGGACAAAACACTCGAGTCAGAACTAAAAGATCTTATGTAAGTCAAATCAAAATAAATAAAATAGAAATATTAGTGCAACGGTTTCATAGATGTTACGGGATTTTCATCTCCTATCAATTGTACAACATGAATATAACTATTTAAAAGTTTTCAAATAATTCGAAATATCAATCTTAATAATCTAATTAAAACAAATCCAAAGTTTGAATTAACTTAAACCCTTCAAATAATTCAATTTCAAATAAAATCCAAATTCAATAAATTATATGGGCATATGTCATTTCAACCAGTACCAAAAATCAACATTTTCAAACCAATGAAAACCGTTCGGGTTTATCACTTCAACCCATAACAATTTTCTCTAATCTATACGATCTTTTGGGTATGTATCATTTCAACCCATAGGGATATAGAGATATAGACATAAATAACATCCAATCATCCAAAATGTCAACCACTAACATCCATCCAATCACCCAAATATCAACAATTGAACATAAAACACAATCATCATTGAAATCAACCAATAACAACCAACAATTTACTGGCTATCATTAACAGGTATTTAACTGAAAATTTAAATTTAAATATCAAAATAAATGTCAAGTAAATTCAATAAAGGTCAAACTTAACTGGAATGACAATTTAAAATATACTAAACAGCAAACAATCAATTTCTAATCACATCATAAATTCCATTTAACTAACATAAGAAAATCTAGTAGTTGTGAGTCTATGCTTACCTTTCGTGGCTACAAAGTGATGATAAAAATGGGGTAATATGGAGATTACTAGCAAAGATCCAAATGCGAAGATAATCCAACAAAGCTTAGACATGAACACGAACCAATAAACAAGTTTCAACCGCTTCCAACATCCAAACAACCCAAGATCCAAACTACGGACAGACTTGAAGCTAGGTCATTTTTAAGAAAATATTCGGACCAGAATACTATTATATCTATAAAAGTGACTAATTAGAAAGTTGTTGTAAACTTTTTTCTAAAGGAGATATGATTGATACAGTATTTTCAGCCAAAACTGGACCCGAGAAAGGACTTGTACAATGGAGTTTTTGTATAGAAATATTCGGAATGAGAAGAAGGGTTAAATAACAAATTTGTTGCCACTGATATTATACACAGTTTAAAAAATGAATTTTTTTGATTTGAAGTAGTTTAGTGGAATATAGAAGCCATGTAAATAAGGGGAAGAAAGAGGGAAAAAGGGAAGGAGAAAAGAAGGGAAAAAGGAGAAAGAAGAGGAGAGGGAAGGTGGGGCTTTGGCCATAGGTTACTGTTGTGGGTTGTGGATGATGATGGAGGGGATGATGGAAAGAGGAGAGAGGTAGGCTAGGGTTCTGAAGGAGGAAGAATGGAATTTGATTTCGGGATTTATGAGTTTTGGGTTATGGAGTTTTCTGTAGATTAGAGCAAGAAGGAAAAAAAGAGTACCCTAAAAGTTTCTCAAATTAGGAATTTATGTACGTACTTGGTTTTAGTCAGATAGGAAGTAGAAGGTCAATGGGTGCGAAGAAGAAGGATCCAAAGTTTTTTAGAGTTCCTAAGGTCTCTTGGTTTATTAAGGAGCCTATTAGTCTAAAACAAACCCAATAAGACTTAGCCAAAAAAAAGTACACAATTATACACTGCAAATGAAAGAAATAAGGTGCCGGTTATTTAAAAATTAGGAAATGATGGTGGAGGGACAAAAATAAATGTCACATTTTATTTTGAAAGCTTCAGGCATTAATAATGTATAAAGAAATGTACGTAGGAATGTAAAAGTTGCAAACCAAGAAAAGTGAAATTTCGTATACGAAAAATGAGTTGACAATAATTATATACAAACTAAAAGTCTAGGATTAGGTATTAAACAGAAGGAGAAATGAACGGATCAAGTATTAATAATGAGATAACTATTTTAAAACATACATGCAACAACTAAAAACAAAAGAAATGAAGGGACCATATACATCGCATAACCTTTTTGAAATTCAATTGGTGAAACGTAACCAAATTAACTTCATTAACTCAAATAATATTCAAATTTATACGCATTTAGTCTTTTATCTATGCATACTAAATAAAGTTACTTACCTTAAAAATGAAGACGATCAATTTGGTTTTCCCAAAATGATCTTTTATTTCCAATAAAACATCCTTTCTGTTTAACACAAAGGTGCGTTTTTTTTATTAAGTCTATTAATTGCAATCAACGTTTTCTTCCATTCTAATTGAAATATTACAATAAAATTAATTGCTATTACTTACAAAGTTAAATTTCGAAATAGACAACTAAAATGGACAAAAAAAAGAATAAATGTTTCCTTTAGTCATTAAACGCCTTTATAAATTTGTTGTTTATACTGCAGAGTGATAAATAACTTACTTAAATAAATTATTTTTCTACCCTTGTAATCCATCTGTATGCTAAAACACTATTCAAATATACGTATGTTTCTTCTTTTAAATCAATCATTCTATTATTTATTTTAATGAAATTAAACCTACATTCACAAATGAAACTTTCATTTTATTTGATATTAATGTTACTTCCATTAAGTCAGCATTCCTTATATTTTAACAAAACATAAGTTACGTTTAATTACACCTATTAATTTACAATTTTGTGTACTCTCTACCATTAATTGAGATTATTCAATTACATTAATTCCAGTTGTTTACAAACGTGAATTTCAAAATGGGGAAAATAAATGTAATGAAAAATACAACAATTATTTCCTATCCAATAGTAATTTAAACAAATTTACACACTGTTGGATACGAACAGGAATTATACATTTCTTGCCAAATAATAGTTTCTCATCTACGCAATCAATCTTTAAGCTACCGAACATTTCAAATAATTAAATACATGATTTCTTCTTTAATACAGAAACATTTATGATTCTTTATTGATGTTTATTATACCAATCAGTTGTAAATTTACATTCGGATAATTGTTAATTTCACTCATACCAATGTTATTAAAATGCACACTAGCATTTGTTTACATTATTGCAAACATATTTCATTAATAATTTTTTTCTTAAGCTCATAACTTTTGTTATAATTTAATTTTTATCGGTAAAATCTTAATTTTTTTTCATTCCTAACAAATTTTTTCAAAAATATGATTTAATTTATACTTTTAGATTTTTAAAAATACGGGTCGTTACACTCTCCCCCACTCAAAACTTTTCGTGCCCGAAAAGAAACCAGAAGGAATCCCAAATTCGTTATATTTTATATAAAACATTCAATTTATAAACAATTAAACCTTCATATTAAGATTTAATGAAAATAACTCAAATTCTACAAAGATTTTCTAAGTCTTAAATTTTTGAAAATTTCGGCAGAGTCTCTTTTGCGTGGATACGCACGAAAAATAATGAAATCAATAATTTCAATATATATATATATATATATATATATATATATATATCATATTTCAATAATAAAACATCCCAAATCACGGGAAAACAATATAATTTCGCTATAAAACCATAATCTCAAAACGTACCTATTTGTCGAGCAAACAAACTTTATTTATCAAACCAAAAGCAGTAGCTATTGCTTCCATAACTTGTGTTTCAGTTATATAATCCAAAGAGTTAAAATTATGTGAAAGAATAATATTTCAGTTGTTTCAAATCAATACCACAAACAACATACAATATATCACAATCACATGCAAACAAAACAATACAACCATCATAGGCAACAAAGAATCCCTCACACATCCATAGCAAGCAAAACTAATGGTTTGTTCAGGTTCATAATATTAATCGTACGAGGGTGATAAATCAAATAAAAAGTGTGGCTTATGCTCAACAGCCTCAGACAATTACTTAATAGATTATTCATGCAACCTCATACAATTAGAAGTATTCTTTCCCAAACTTCCCATCAACCAAACAACAAGAATTTCAAATTTACTTAAGTTTATTCCACTAGTTTTTTTTGCATCATTTACCTTTCCATTCATTTATTTATATAAAGATCAATCACTTACATTATTATTTTTCCATTAAAGATTTAAGTCATTAATGAATCATTACACAAAATATTAATTAAGCTCCTACCGCCTTACCTATGTTTATAACTTAATTTTGTTATAGAATAAAAATTTAAGTTTTTGGAATCCATCCATGAGGAGAAAAGAAATATTTCAATATAACTCAAAATTTAATTAAAACATTTAACCTTATTCACTTAGCAAGAATATAAGATATATTTAAAACATCCTCCTAGCATTTTGCAAGGATTTTCCAAAAAGTTTAAACAATGTTAGAAGTTTATATCAAAACATTATAATGAGCTTTTAAAAAAATTAAATTCCTTAAATTCGATAATTTATTAGACTAGTTATTTTAAAATAAGTATAAACTCTAGATTATTAAACTGAAACTAATAGTATACTCAAATCTTATATTGAATATCCAAATCAAAGTATAAAATTTTGTATCTTCATAATAAATTTTAAATACTTATTTTAAAATGAATATTCAAATCATGGAAAAACATTTATTGGTTTAATAAAATATTCAAATATTAAATAAACCAATAAATTTACTATTAGTAATTCAAAGTTAACTAAATATTTCAAACCATACTTCCAAATAGAGATTTAAATTTAGTTATCAAGTACATTACTATAAATAAACTTCGCAAATCAATTTTTTCGCATTTATATAATATCTTTAAATTATACATTCAAAGAAACTTATATAAATTTTACTTGAAATATTCATTTGAAAACTTCATTTGCAAATCAATCATCTTTATTATTTTAGTACTTTGCGAAAAAATTCATCCGTAAAATTTCTTGCTACATTTATAAATGCCATTTAAAATTTTTAAATAACATCTTTATAAATATATGTAAATTATGTGAAGAAAATTATTTACATCATTACTTATATTTAAAAAGAAGTTATTGAAAACTTTAAATCCATTATTTATAAATTTTATTAGTTTTAAATCTCAATATACTTTTAAACGTCATTAATAAATCAATAATTATTAACTTTAAATATGATTTATGTAATTAATAACTTCTCAAAATATTTACAACACTAACAATTTACTATTAAACTTTGTTGTACATAAATGAACAATATTTTAAACATTTTAAAGTATTTAGAAATGAAAAAAATGACCAAAATATCTTTTATATAATACTTTATCAAAATACTTTTATAATTCGATGTTTTAATAAGTTTATCCTCATTCTTGCAGACTCTGGTCGTACGTTGATCAGGCGTAAGACTAGAAATCTCCAAGTACTTAGTAGACTTGTTTCAACACCTAGTGAAAAATACATAAAAACAGGTATGAGAAGTACCGCTCAAAATCTGATGTCAAACGACGATGTTACAATAGCAGTGGGCCCATTACTGATCAGTGTTTACGCAATGGACACAAAACTTTCCAGGAAATCCTTCCACCTTCCGGATTCCATAAAAATATTATAGCCATTTCGTAAACAAGGGACATCGACCCATGCTGCAGTGGTAACTGCTGATTCAATGATTTACGCAACGGATGCACTTCCTTCCCGGAAGATCCATAAACAACAGATCCCAGGATCGAAAGCGCCCCCATTGGGTAAATTAAAGAACCAACTACCTTGAAAAAATTCGAGGAAATCATGAGTTTAAGTTTGGACAACCATATCGTTTCGAATCCATTTCTGAATTTACCCAAGTATATTAGGGTTTATTGGTCGAATCCATTCCAGGATTCCCCAAGTCTATCTGGGTCAACGCATATCATACTACACTTCTTCACGGAGGGTACTTCCCCATACCTTGTACTTCAAAATATAACATACTGTATATAGTACCCTTTCAAAATCATAGCTTCAAATATCGCACTTATATAAATTCCATTATATATAAGATTTCATTTTCAGATAAAGTACTTTCCAAAACCAATAATCTCAAATACATCAAATCATTCTTATATAAATTTCGTTATACATAAGATTTATCTCTTCAGATCGAATACCTTACAAAATCAACAGTTTTCAAAATCACTTTATACTTATAAAGTCCGTCTTATACAAGAATCAAAAAATTTCCAAATGCAATTTCGCACCATACTTCCTTATTTTATAAAAGGTTTTGAATTTAGAATTTTTTGTATATAAAATCGTTTTGTGAAATAGTTTTGTATATAAAATAGTTGTGTATAATAGTTTGTAACTAAAATAGTTTTGTAAATAAAATATTTTGTAAAATAGTTTTGTAAATAAAATAGCTTGTATTATTTTTGCAAATAAAATAGAATAAGATAGTTTGTATAAGAAAAATGAAAGAAAATTGTTTTGTAAAATGGTTTAAATTAATAGTAGTTTTGCATACAAGAAAAATTCCAATTTAAATTACAAAGATATCCAACCCAACAACTTTCAATTGCAGCGTCAAAGAATATCAATAATATTAGAACATAAGATGTACATATTCTTAGTCCATGAGATGATGGTTTTGATGACAACAACCATAGAATAGATTATAAAATATAAATACTGACATTATAAGTTTAGATATATATGTATATGCAGGATTTAACCATGCAGTTACCAAGAATGAAGACTGTGCAGTATAGAGATTAAAGATATCGAGATAGAAGACTCTTGAGTATCAAGATTATCAAGAGTTCAAGATTTCAAGCATAAGTACTTTTATTAGCAATTTTTGTTAAACTCGTAGAAAAGCACCGGCATCTTAAAATTCAATTTATTCGTGGAATGGAATCCACTTCGAGCCCGTTAAAGGGATGGAACCCTAAGTAGGATGGAACCTACGAAAATCTAGTGGAACATTGTTTTGTATCCACTAATTTTAATTCAAATGATTTTACAAGATTATCTTGTTTTCAAAATGATTTCAAAATGATTTCAAAACTTTCCTTTTAAAAACATTCAAAACTCTCTATCCTGATTTTAAATAATTTTAGCCTCAAAATTATCTTTAATTTCAAAGTCAAATTACTCCTGATTTTAAACTATATTTTTAAATTATATGTTTAACTTTTAAATATTTATACTTAGATTTAAAAATAAAATTATAGTTAAAACCTATATATATTATTCTCTATATTTACTTATGAATTTTAACTATAGTCAAGTATATTTGTAAAGTTTAAAATAGTTTTAATATAAGATAAAGGTTATTTTCAAAGAAAATCAAATCACCAAAAATTGCTTTGGGATGTCGACATGCCTAGGGTAACCATGTCGACATGGTGTCAGTTGAGTTCAAAATTTAAATTTCAAAAGAAGTGTCTATTCGTCATAACTCTTCATAAATGGACATGGCTGTTGTTCTTCTATAAATAGGGGTTAGTTTCAACGAATTTTATATCAGATTTTCTGGTTTTTCACTCCTCTTCTTCTTCCACATTTCTTAATACATACTCTTACCATTACTCTGCCCAAATCAACATTGAATCATACTTAATTACTTCTAGTCTGATTCTCTATCACTATCTCTACAAGGTTCTCAGTGCTCTTCAAAGTTATAGACTTTTTTGTAATCTATTAAGCGAGAAAAGGTGTGATAGCCTCGGAAATCAATCAAGAGAGAAAAGGTGTAATTGTAGCCTTGGTAAATCAATTAGGTAAACTTGTGGTCCAGAAATCAAGTATCTCTACCCAGAGGATAGAAATTTTGGAAGGTGTACCTTGTAGCCTTGAAACCGAGGGTGTAATTGTACGATTGCTGTTAAAAGGAAATCCGTACTTGTGTTGCGGGAGTATAAAACCAATATGTTCTTTCCTTTACTGCTTTTATTTTATTTCTGCATCTGTGTTTGTTTCTGTGATCATATATGTGTCTGTATATTGCATACGTAAGTGTCTAAATTAACATAAACTCAAAAAGATTTAGCAATTTTTTATTAACACTATTCACCCCCCCCTCTAGTGTTAATCCTAGCCTTAAGATCCGTAATCCGCGTTTCTCACACATATGCCATCACTCTGCAAAATCACACTCGATCGCTCGCTCGATTACACTGGTACTGTTACTAACACTAGTATCCCTGTCACTAGTTCATTTGTAGAGGGTCGGTCTACTGTCAGACCACCACTTTTTAATTGCAGTAACTATGCATATTGGGCATGTAGGATGAAAATATATTTACAATCTATAGGATTAGACACTTGGAATATCACACAAACTGAATATTCTGAACCCACAACTAATTTTGCACGGTGGACTGCCGAGCAAAAGACTATTGCACAAAATAATTCTAAGGCAATGAATATTCTGTTTTGTTCACTAGATAGAAATGAATTCAATAGAGTGTCAGTTTGTAAGTCTGCATATGAAATCTGGAAATGTTGCAAGTTACTCACGAAGGAAGAAGCAAAGTTAAACAGACAAAAATTTCCATGCTCACAAATCAGTTTCAATTATTTAAAATGAATCCTAATGAGTCTATTTCAGATATGTATAGTAGATTTCAGGATATTGTGCATTCTCTAATATCTTTAGGAAAGGAATTTTTTGAAGAAGATCAAGTCAAAAAGATTTTAGATTCTCTAACTCCAGAATGGGATCAAAAGACACTTGCGATCGAAGAGGCAGATGACATCAGTACTTTAAAGATAGAAGAATTAACTGGAAATCTAATGTCGTATGAAGTTCAAATGATCGGGAGAAGAGAAAGTAAAGCATTTGAAAAGAAATCAATGGCATTCAATGCATTGACCGATTGATCAGACTCAAACAACGATAATGATGAAGAGATAGCCTTTATGACCAGAAATTTTAGGAAATTCCTGAAATACAGAAAGATGAATAATTTCAAGTGAAACAACTATAAGAATTCTGGAAATCAGAATGTAGTGCCAAATAATGACAAATGTTACAACTGTGATAAACCAGGCCATTTCAAAAGAGATTGTCCGTATACGGATAGGCAAAATACTCCTATGAACAATGATCCATCAAAGAAACGGAAGCGTGCATTTACTGCTGCTCTAGATGACTCAGACTCGTCCTCAAGTTATGATGATCAAAAGACAGATAATTCGAATTTTGTGTTTCACAGCTGTTCATGACTCCGACGAATTTAAAGAAACGGACTCAGAAAAAAGTACACATTTACATTACAATTGGTTGAAATTGCTTGCTTAGAATTAGTTGCTTGACTGATTGATTTTAAATTGGTGTGTTATTTGAATTTTATAATTTATTTTCTATTTTTTATTATTATTTTATTAATTTATTATTATTTTTATTATTTTTTAATAGTATAATAATATTTTCTGAAATATACTTGACGTTTAATAATATTTCAGATATATATATAGGCATTAAAAATAATAATAATATTTATATATACATATATGTATATATATTAGAGAACTTAGGAAAAATCAATTCATGAAATTCAAAGGCACATGTCGACATGGTCCCTACCATGATGTCGACATGGGTACATGAATTTGAATTTCAAAATTCGAATTCAAATGTTTGAATTTCCCTCCATCTTTTCACTTCATTCAATTCTCTGAAAAGCTACCTTTTGACCAGAGAATATGTCCTTTTAGAATCTATTTATTCACTATCTTTTATCATATCTTTTCACTCTCGTTTTCAAATTCAAACCCTCCCTTCATAACTTCAAGCTCTATACTCTCTACTTTAATGGCTTTTTCAAGCAACCCCTCCACCATGAGAATTTCCAGAAAAATCAAAGAGCAATTATTCAATGATCCGGAGGCAATAAAAGCGTACATCAATTATGCTAACTATGCCAAAGTCCATCCCGGAAAATTTTCTATTTTTCAAGGTTTTTCTTCTTATGAAATTGATTCTCTTTCTGCAAACAATGGAGTTCTTAGTCTTATTGATGCTTCTCAAAATGAATTTGTTTGCTATCCTGATCTTATCAGAGTTTTCTATGCGAATTTAAATCATGGATTTTATGATGGTAATGAGAATGAAATTTGGAGTAGTGTCAAAGGTACTAGAATTGTTTTGAATTGTGATCTTTTGGGTATTATTCTCAATTGTAAGAATTCGGGAATGGATCTTTCTAACTTTAAAATCGATGAAAATGATCGTGAGACATTTCATCACATTTTCGAAAGAGATGATGATTTTGAATTTAAAAATAGAAATTTCGACCAAAAGCAAGAATTGCCAATCTTCTTTTGCAACATACTTTGACCTCCAAGATCGATAAATTTTAACAATCCTACTTCAAAAGTTTGCAAAGCACTTTTTGCTATTTTTGGAAACTATGATGTCAATTGGGCGCAAGTTATTTCGGATGAACTTCATCCCAAAAACCTTGAAATGGGTGAGAACACTTTATATCATGAAATTTATCTCACTCGGATTTTTAACTATTTTGGAGTGGATTTCAAAGGTGAAGAATTTGTTTCTAGAAAAGTTTTCAACCATTCCAACATTTCGCTTATGAAAATTCCATTTGTTTTTCAACCTTATGAAACCCTTACCCAAAAAGAAGAGCGATTGGCTCATGAGGAAATGGAAGAAGAGGAAGAGGAGGAAGAAGAAGAAGGGGATGAAATGGAAATTGAAGAAGAAGAAGAAGAAGGTGAAACCTCTTTGGAAAGCATTGAATATCCTTCCAATTCATCAAACAAAACCCTTTTCAAAAACCAAAAGACTATTGTTGAGAATCAACGAATACTTAAACGATCCGTTAGTAAAAAGTTGGATAATATTTCTTCGAAGATGAACAAGTTCATTTCAAAAGTCCGCAAGAAACTTGGACTATCTTCATCATCTTCATCCTCTAACTAGTTTTATCTTTTCGTATCTTGTTGTATTTGTTCTAGTTTGCTTTATTTCGAATGTTCATGCAGTTTGTTGTGTGCTTAATCGTTGTATTATCGTAGTATACAATGAAATAAAATTTCCTTTCTGTTATCTACCTTATCTTATCTCCAGAATAAATGTTAGTATATTATATAAATATATATATACACACACACAATTATTCACAAAATCAAATTAGTCATAAGTTTTCACTAACCCATGTCAACATCCCCTATATGACCATGTCAATATGTACTGGTCAGAAATGACAATTGATTTTGAATTTGAAATTTGAATAGCTACCAAATGTCTATTCATTTCAAACGAATTTCTACACCTATAAATACCTGTTTCTTCCAGAATTCTTCACTGAAATTTATTTCTTATCATCTATATCCGTTATTTCTTTCACAAATTCAACTATGGCTAATCCTATTCACAATCTATCTAAAAATCTTGAAGAAACCCTTAATTCGTTCAAGAATGTTCTCTCTTTTATTCTACGTAACCAGCGTCACTTAGAATTGAGTCAAATGCAGATGATCAAGGAACAAGAAAGGCAATTCGATATGATGCAATGGATGATCTCCTCTCTACACAAGGGTGATAACGAAACACATCCTTCTGTCTCTCTCACCAATGATAATGAAAATTAGGATGCAATTAAAGCAGACCCTATATTTGGAGAAGAAGGATGGGTGGAAGTTCCTCGTAACGTTTGATTTCATTACCTTGTTTGATTTGTTTGAATTGATTTGGTCTGGATTGATACTTTGTGTGAATTAATTTCTTGATATTTGTTTGAAGTTTGTTGTATGAAACATATATATGTACATTGAAATGTATATAGTCTTTGATTAGTTATCATGTTTATAAGTATTATTATTTCTTAATCTATATATTATATATTCCACTGTATAGTTTATCAATGCAGGTACTGAAGTCCAAGAATGAGGGGGAGTGAGTTTTTTTTGTTGATGACAAAGGGGGAGAAATATAAAATAGGGTAGTTAGGCATTAATTAAGGGGGAGGTATTAGTTTTAGGGGAAGTTATTAGGATAGAAATAATATTTTATAAACAAAGGTTGTCATCATCAAAAAGGGGAAGATTGTTAGTCCGTGAGATGATGGTTTTGATGACAACAACCTTAGAATAGATTATAAAATATAAATACTGACATTGTAAGTATAGATATATATGTATATGCAGGATTTAACCATGCAGGTACCAAGAATGAAGACTGTACAGTATAGAGATTCAAGATATCGAGATAGAAGACTCATGAGTATCAAGATTATCAAGAGTTCAAGATTTCAAGCATAAGTATTTTTATTAGGAATTTTTGTTAAAACTCGTAGAAAAACACTGGCATCTTAAAATCCAATTTATTCTTGGAATGGAATCCACTTCGAGCCCGTTAAAGGGATGGAACCCTAAATAGGATGGAACCTACGAAAATCTAGTGGAATATTGTTTTGTATCCATTAATTAGTTCAAATGATTTTACAAAATTATCTTGTTTTCAAAATGATTTCAAAACTTTCCTTTTAAAAAGATTCAGAACTCTCTATCCTGATTTTAAATAATTTTAGCCTCAAAATTGTCTTTAATTTCAAAGTCAAATTACTCCTAATTTTAAACTATCCTTTTAAATTATATATTTTACTTTTAAATATTTATACTTAGATTTAAATATAAAATTATAGTTAATATATATATATATTATGCTCTTTATTTACTTATGAATTTTAACTATAGTCAGGTATATTTGTAAAGTTTAAAATAGTTTTAATATAAGATAAAGGTTATTTTCAAAGAAAATAAAATAACCAAAAATTGCTTTGGGATGTCGACATGCCTAGGGTAACCATGTCGACATGGTGTCAGTTGAGTTCAAAATTTAAATTTCAAAAGAAGTGCCTATTCGTCATAACTCTTCATGAATGGACATGGCTGTTATTCTTCTATAAATAGGGGTGAGTTTCAACTAATTTTATATCAGATTTTCTGGTTTTCACTCCTCTTCTTCTTCCACATTTCTTAGTACATACTCTTACCATTACTCTGCCGAAATCAACATTGAATCATACTTGATTACTTCTAGTTTGATTCTCTATCACTATCTCTACAAGATTCTCGGTACTATTCAAAGTTATAGACTTCTTTGTAATCTATTAAGTGAGAAAATGTGTGATTATAGCCTTGGAAATCAATCAAGAGAGAAAATGTGTGATTGTAGCCTTGGTAAATAAATTGGGTAAACTTGTGGCCCGGAAATCAAGTGTCTCTACTTAGAGGATAGAAATTTTAGAGGGTGTACCTCGTAGCATTAAAACCGAGGGTGTAATTGTACGATTGATGTTGAAAGGAAATCTGTACTTGTGTTGCAGGACTGGATGTAGAGTGACTTCGAACCAGTATAAAAACCGGTGTGTTCTTTCCTTTACTGCTTTTATTTTATTTATGCATCTGTGTTTGTTTCTGTGATCATATCTGTGTCTATATATTGCATACATCGGTATCTAAATTAACATAAACTCAAAAAGATTTGGTAATTCTTTATTAACACTATTCACCCCCCTCCCTCTAGTGTTAATCCTAGCCTTAAGATCCGTAATCCGCATTTCTCACACATATGCCATCACTTTGCAAAATCACACTCGATCGCTCGCTCGATTACACAAGTTCGCTTTCGAACTAGTATATTTCATTTGACTCCCCTAATGTGGACTTCGATAAGGTTTCTTGACAAGAAACCATCATTACCCTTACATAGCCATGTACTATGATAGACAATTCTAGAATCAAATCAAAAATCCATATCAAATATCCGCCATCATGAATCGAATGAAAAATCATAACACGAAGTGGTGTAATCACATAGAACTTGTGTACTCAAATCAGGATCGAATTAATTTTGCGAATAAAATCATATAAATACAATTTACGTAATTATTCCAATTTGTTTCATCACAATTATATTTCAATTAAATTCATTTTTAATCTCATTGATTAACACAAATATCGCTTCATAATTTAATATTTGTTTCACAGAATTTCTCCATTTAATATAAAACATTAATATATTAATTCTCATAATATTGCTTATATTTCTCTTCAATTTAAATAACATTCATTTCACATGTAATATTTCTCATTTAATACTAAATTTATTTGCAAATCAATTCATAAGGAATTTTCTTAAGTTTATAACCAAATTATAAAAGCTTAATTCCTTTTTATAATACATTGTTCGAGTTTAAAGTTACACAACTTTATTTATAACCATTTATTGCAACATCACTTTATTTAATAATAATTTACAAGTCATGGCTTTATTTATAATCGTTTCACTTTTAATTTATATTTGGTTATCCTATTTAGTTTCACCTTTACCTTTCAATTTATTTATGACACATTTCGTAAAGGTTAATTATGTTTATAACCATATTTTTCCTAATTTAATATCATTTACAACATTTCGTAAATCACAATTTCAATTTTAACATCGCAAAGCTTAAAGTTCACACTTGTATATTATTATATTATATGCCAAGAATGTATACCACAATCCTATTCATTTACTAAACATAGATATAAGAAATTAAACCTTGTTTCACTTGCTTTTAAATTAAGGTTATCAAATTCTACTGCATAATTTAACACAATTTTTAAGTTTCAACTCATATATTAATTCAGAAGATAGCTTTTTGGACCCAGTTATTATATTTAATTTTCGATACATATTTCAGCGCGTTTATCTACCGTACGATCACACGACAACTCTAAAAACTACGATAATTGAAATCCGATAATAATATACTATTACGGATCCAATGGAAGTTTTCGTCGAAATACGAGACTGTGCCTCGGTAGGCTATTTTTAAATATCGATTTAAACGATATAAATTCAAAACTGAACAAAACACCCTCAAACTCAAAATTAACACTACAACTATCTCCAGTAAAACCAATATAAATTTTATAAGCCATTGAAATATTTTTAACCAGCTTAAAACTCAAGATTTAATATTTTACCCAATCTCTAATTATTAAATTCAATAATTTAATTGCCAAATAATAATGATATTCAAAATTCAAGTTAAAGCAACTTTCAAATATTTAAATTAATTAAATATTCCAATTTCAAATATCTAAAAATTTCGGGTTGTCACATTCTCCCCCCTTAACCATTTCCCATTCAATAATTTAATTGCCAAATAATAATGATATTCAAAATTCAAGTTATAGAAACTTTCAAATATTTAAAATAATTAAATATTCCAATTTCAAATATCTAAAAATGGTCCACAGCCCGTTAACTATTTCCCATTCCATATAATTTCTATCAACTTCCCAAAACCAAACAGTTTAAACAATACCCAAAACAATCTTTTTTATAAAAGACAAATTACCCTTACTAACTTTTCAAACTTTTTCTATAGGTTTCAGCCATATCACTTACTCAACCATTCAAATTTAAATTTAAAACCAAATTTTAAATTATCAAAATTTTCTTAAAATTTTTCTAACTTCCTTAATTTTTGAAAAATTTCGCCAGCGTCTCCTTTGTGCGGCTAGCTCAATACAACTACAAAATGCCTCTATGGGCTCCCAGATTTCAAAAAAACGAAAGGCCAAGTGGCTAGATCAGAAAACCATCAAATTTCGTATGCCAATTTTAAAAACATACCTTTTGTTGCAATTCAATTTATCTTCTGCAATCAGAAATCCCAAATTTCCTTTTTGCTTTTAAAACACCTGCATATTCTACTAAGCAATAATATCCAATTACAAAAATCCAAAATTATTTCATTCATTCTTTTACAGGAAATCAATATTAGTTTTACTTTAGTCGTACGATGTACATATATCATCCGTACGCAATATCGATTCGATCGCTCACTCGATCACACAATTTCATTTTCGAACTAGTATCGTCCACCCGACTTCCTAGTGCGGACTCAGATCTGGTTTCTTGATCAGAAACCATCATTCTTCTTGCATAGCCACAAACTATGATAGTGAATTTCCAGAATCAATCAAAAATCCATATCCAGAGTTCGCCGTCGAAAATCGAGTGAAAAATCCCAAAACAGATCGATATAACTATCTTGAAATTCTGTGCTCGAATCTAGATCAAATCGCTATGCGAATCAAATAATATACGTACATCCTACGTATTGTCTCAGTTGATTATTAGCCATATCAGTTCTCTTTTATTCACACTTATTTTGGATTTCCATTCACCTATTCACAATTATCTCATTTCACAATTTACATAATCTTATTCAAATGTTAACTTGGAACATTTTTCTTAATATCAAATTTTACTTAAGAATTTAACCACCCCTTCTTAAGTTCAATATAACTATTTTACATACTTATTATATTCATTTTCACTTTATAACTTAAGCCTTTATATCTATTTTTATTTAATTTACATTTCAATTCCTTATGAATTTAATTAACCATTTCTTATATTAGTTGCACTTACTAATTTATTCATATCTCAACGCTTTCATTTCCAAACCTTTATTATTATGTTAAATTAGTTCCATTTATTTTAAATTTCAATTCATTTTATCTCAACCCATTTTTATTTAACCATCTCTTTAGTTAGTTCTACTTACCGATTAATTTTACCACTTTACTTTACTCAATTAAATTTTAAATTTAATATTCTGTTTTCAATTTCATTTAGTTACAACCAAATAAATTTTCAAATCTCAATACTTTTATTCAAATTTTCATTTACAATTCCACTTGAATTAAAATTTCCCTTTTGCTAATTTCTTTTAATTCACTTCAATTTATTAGCTTACCTCTCAGCTTATTTTGTTTTCACACTTTCTTTTATTTACTTTACTGGTTGATTTTGTTTCATTCCTATTTAAATTTAACTCATCTTAAGTTAAATTTTATTCTAGACATATTTCAATTTATTTTATAAGTTCCCAAACTTATGTATTATTCCATAAACATTTTAAATAAGATTCCAGAGCACTTTAGACAATTACTCAATATTTCAAAATCTTCTTTGAAATCAATTGTATCCAGAATCCTTTGGTATCAAATTAGCTCTTGAATTTTAAAACTAAACCCAGTTTTGCAAACAACTTCAATTCAAAACCTTTTAGCAGTAATTCCTCTTTTGGAAACTCGAAAAGGAAAATCAATGATGCTGCAGTCATCACCGAAATTTATTTTCCAGTGACCGAAAAGAGTTCAATGCTTTATTAACATTTTCCAAATATTTATAAATTCCAAATCTTCCCAGATTTCATATCCAATTCAAAAATATTTCTCAAATAATATCACCATTATTCCTCCAAAACTTTTGAAAATCATTTTCAAACCCAAAAGGTGTTTGAATTTTCAAATTCCAAATCCTTTCAACTCATATTCAAACATTATTCTAGAATTTTATCTCATTTTAATTATAAATCACATTATAATTCACATTTATAAATTTCATTTGTTTAATGAATTTATCTCCAAATCTTTGGTTATACCATTATTTTCTTATTTCAATTACCATAAAAATAGTGATAATAATTTAATATTATCATTTTCTAACAACCAAGCAAGCATACATTATAATAGTTTACAAAATTATTTCTTTTATATATAAAAATAATTTGGCCAAAATTATTTCATTTACCCTATTTTAAAATAATACTATGTCGGTTTATCCTGTTTAAGAGTTTAGAAATCCCTATCGATGACATAGCGTCCCACATATCGACCAGAATGCATAGACACCCAACCGATAAGTCAACACAATATAAAACAATCTTTATATCCACTAACAAATACGCGCTCATATTTATTATTACACTCAAATTCATTCTAGATACTTATGGACTCTATTTCTAATGAGTAATCCCCACTAAAGCCATGGTTCTCGCTTAACCTTCAGCTCTGATACCAACTGTAACGACCCGATTTTTTGACGTCCGAAAAATCGACATTAATACGTTCGCTGTATCAAATGTTGAACAATCAAATGCCAGAAACCCGTATTAGTCCTCGAGAAGATGGTTTTGATGACAATAACCTTAGAATAGATAATAAATATAAATGCTAACATTATAGTTTAGTTGTATATATATATGCAGGATTTAACCATGCAGGTACCAAGAATGAAGACTGTACAGTATAGAGAGTCAAGATATCAAGATTGAAGACTCATGAGTATTAAGATTATCAAGAGTTCAAGATTTCAATAATGAGTGATTTAATTAGGAATTTTGTTAAAACTCCTAGAAAAGCACTGGCATCTTTATTCGTGTAATGGAATCCACTTTGAGCCCGTTAAAGGGATAAAACCCTAAGTAGGATGGAACTTACGAAAAATCTAGTGGAACATTGTTTTGTATCCGCTAACCTTTTATTCAAATGATTTTACAAAATTATATCTTGTTTTCAAAAATGATTTCCAAACCTTCCTTTTAAAAGAATCAAAAACATCTATCCTGGTTTTAAATTTTTTTAGCTTCAAAATAATCTTTATTTTCAAAATCAAATTATCCTTGGTTTTTAAATTATCTTTTAACAATAATATATTTAACTTCTAATATTTATACTTAGATTTAAATAAAAAATCATAGTAAATTTTTATATATATCAAAATAATATTCTCTATATTTATTTACGTATTTTAACTATGGTAAAGTATATTTATAAATTTTAAAATAGTGTTAATACAAGATATAAGTTATTTTCAAAGAAAAACAAAGTACCAAAATTTTCTTAGGCATGTCGACATCCTCAAGTACCCCATGTCGACATGGTAGCAGCTTATTTCAAAATTCTGAATTTTAAAAGAAGTGTCTATTCGCCATATCCTTTCACGAATGGACATGGTTGTTGTTCTACTATAAATAGTGGTGGTTTTGAATGAATTTGTATTCATATTTTTTCAGATTTCACTCCTCTTCTTATTCCACATTTCTTTGTATATATTCATACCATTACTCTACCGAAATCAACATTGAATCTAACTAGATCATTTCTGGTTTGATTCTTTATCACTATCTCAACAAGATCTCCATGCTATTCAGAGTTATATACTTCTCTGTAATCAATTTAGCGAGAAAAGGTGTGATTGTAGCCTTGAAAATCAATCAAGTGAGAAAAGGTGTGATTGTATCCTTGAAAATCAATTGGGTGAACTTGTTGCTACTGAAATCAAGTATCTCTACCCAAAGGATTGTGAATCTGGAGTGGTGTACCTTGTGGTCTTGAAATCGAGGGTGTAATTGTACAATTGCTTTTGAAAGGAAATTCGTACTTGTGTGCCGGACTGGATGTAGGGTAACTCCGAACCAGTATAAAATCCAGTGCGGTCTTTCCTTTATTGCTTTTGCTTTATTTCTGCATCTGTGTTTGATTCTGTGATTATATCTGTGTCTGAATATTGCATACATTTGTGTTCAAATTAACAAAAACTCAAAATATTTAGTAATTCCTTTAAACACTATTCGCCCTCCTCTAGTGTTAATCCTCACCTTAAGATCCGTATTCCGCATTTCTCACATTTGGTATCGGAGCAAGGTTTTCAGGCTTTCATAATATGATTTTTGAAAAAGTTTTTAAAATGGCTATGTTTGAAAAACTTGTTAATACTAGTTTAGAAATATTCAGATCATCATTGTCTCTTGAGTCTGCATATAATCAATATTCTAATTCAAGTTGTATACTAAAATTGTTTGATGTGCGGGAAACATGCTTTATGGGTGTTGAGGAATCAATCCACAATGGATAAATTGTGCAGATCAAAAAGAATAAATAGATACTCGATAGTGGACACTCTAGACACATGACTGGGAATTCAGATATGCTGAATGATATAATATAAAAAGGTGGAGGACTGGTTAACTTTGAAGACAACTCAAAATGATATGTGATTGGCATCGGCAAAGTCGGTAACTCTAAAACTCCTATTATTACTAATGTTTTTCTAATAAAGAATTTGAAACATAATCTGCTAAGTATTAGTCAATTTTGTAATAAATGATATAAAATTAAATTTGAAAATGATAAGTGTCACATTGAATATAATAATTCAACCATAATATTTTAGGTAATTAGGAAAAAGAATATTTATATTCTTATTATGAAAGTCTCAAATGATAACTTATGTCTTTTGGAAAATACAAGTGACCCTTGGATTTGGCATAAGAGATTTGGACATTTGAATTTCAAGCTCTTATCTAGACTGTCAAAACCTAATCTAGTAAGAGGTCTCCCTAAAATGAATTTTAAAGTAGATAGTCTATGTGATGCATGTCGGTTAGGAAAACTTCGAAAAAGTCCCTTTAAATTAAAAGATATGATTTCAACTTCAAAATCCCTTGAATTACTTCACCTTGATTTTTTTGGTCCATCTCAAATTCTGTCAATAAATCATAGTAAATATGTTTTTGTAATTGTAGATGATTATTCTAGATTTACATGGACAATATTTTTGAAACATAAAAGTGATACTTTTGAATGTTTTAAGAACTTTACAAAAAGGATTCAAAATCAACTTTCTTCAAAAATTATAAACATTCATAGTGATCACAATGGTGATTTGAAAATGAAAAGTTTGAGGAATTCTGCAATAAAAAGGAAATAACTCACAATTTTTCATTTCTAAGAACTCCACAACAAAACGAAGTAGTAGAACGTAAAAATAGGACGATTCAAGAGTGTGCGAGAACTATGCTTTCGGATAGTAAATTACCAAAGTATTTTTGGGCAGGAGCAATTGCTACCGCCTGTTACATTTTAAATAGAATCGTAATTAGACCTTTAGCTGATAAGACATCTTATAAACTTCTTCACTCAAAGAAACCTAAGGCATCTTATTTTAGAATTTTTGGAAGTAAATGTTTAATTTTAAATACAAAAGGTAACTTAGATAAATTTGATCCTAAGTCCGACAAGGTATCTTTATCGGATATTCTAATAGAAGTAAAGCATACCGAGTGTTTAATTTAAGAACTAACACCATCGAAGAAACAATGCATGTTTCGTTCGATGAAAATCTCAAAAAAATTGAAAATACAAACAACGAAGAGGATTTAATCACTCAAAATCAAGAGTCGGCTGAAACTAATAATGAAATTAATCATCCAAATAAAAGGACCAAACTTTTAAAAGATCATCCTACGGAAAATATATTAGGAGATACGCAATCTGTTGTTAAAACTAGAAATCAACTAAGTAAAATGAGCAATGCAGCCTTTGTATCAACTATTGAACCCAAAAATCCAAAAGAAGCATCAAATGATGATTCATGGATTTTGGATATGCAAGAAGAACTAAATCAATTCACTAGAAATGATGTTTGGAAACTTGTTCCTAGACCTGAAAATAAACTATAATTGGAACTAAATGGATTTATAAAAATAAAATGAATGAACAAGGAGAGGTTGTTAGAAATAAAGCCCGGTTAGTCGCTCAATGTTATTGTCAAGAAGAAGGAATAGATTTTGATGAAACCTTTGCTCCCGTAGCAAGATTAGAAGCCATTAGGATTCTACTTGCTTTCGCAAATCATAATAATTTCAAATTATATCAAATGGATGTTAAAAGTGCCTTTTTAAATGGATTTGTAAAAGAGTAAGCATATGTTGAACAATCACCACTTTTTGAAAATGAAAAATTACGAAATCATGTTTACAAACTTAACAAAGCTTTATATGGTCTAAAACAAGCTCCTAGAGCCTAGTATGATAGACTAAGATCTTACTTATTACAATCAATTGGTAAAGTAGATAATACTCTTTTAATTAAAAGAAATAAAAACGATATCCAACTAGTACAAGTTTATGTAGACGATATCATTTTCGGATCAACTAACTTTGAAATGAATAAAGAATTTTCTGAAATAATGACAAAAGAGTTTGAGATGAGTCATATAGGTGAATTAAACTTCTTTCTGGGATTACAAATAAAACAATTAGATAATGGTATCTTTATTAGTCAAGAAAAATATGCTAAAGACCTAGTTAGTAAATTTAGTTTGACCACTGCAAGTGGAAAACCCACTCTCATGGCAACCAATGAGTACCTAACTAAAGAAGATCTCACGAAAGATGTAGATCAAAAATTATATAGAGGAATAATTGGATCACTACTCTATATCACTGATAGTAGACCTGATATCATGCATAGTGTTTGTCTCTGTGCATGATATCAATCCCAAACTAAAGAGACCCACTTAAAAGTCGTAAAATGTATCATAAGATATTTTAAACACACCTTTGATTATGGCTTATTTTATCCTAAAAATGATTCTTTTGACTTAATACCTTACTCTGATGCTGATTATGCTGGTTGTAAATCAGACCGAAAAAGTACAAGTGGAACCTATCACTTTTTGGGGCATTCTGATTTCCTAGTCTAGTAAAAAGCAAAGCACAATTTCTTTGTCAACAACTGAAGCAGAGCATATTTCTGCTGCTTTGGCTTGTTCTCAAGTAATATATATGCAACAAACTTTAAAAGATTTTGGTTATTGTGATAATACTATTGCAATAAATTTATTCAAAAATACTACTCATCATGCTCGAACTAAACATATCGATATCAGACATCATTTTCTCAGAGATAATATTAGTAAGGAAGTAATTACTCTCGATTACATCAATTCTGAGAATCAAATTGCTGATATATTAACAAAACCCTTAAATGAATCTATATTTACTAAATTAAGAAGAGAATTAGGTATTTGTTCAACAACTGAAATATAAAATATAAATAACAAAGTATAATTAAAAATTAAATCAAAATAAATTAAACAGTAAAAATATCAAGCACCATGCCGACATTCCCCCTCTACCCATGTCGACATATAACCATTTTTTATTGTTGAAATTTTTCCCACCAAAATTCAAGTATATGGTTATATATTCTTCCTATTTCGAAATTTTCATCATTCTCTCTGTTCTAACTTCTGAAATCAATTAAACAATGGCCTCCTCTTCCAAATCAAACAAAAATTCAACCTTTTAGTTCCCTTCTCCTACTTCTGGACCGTTTCAATGAAGTACGCTTGCACGTGTGACGAAAATGGAGGATTCTTTGAAGGATGCACTGCAACTAATGACTGAAATTCAAGTAGTGAAAATTAGAATGGCCAAAGAACAAGAGCGACAAGGCAAAATCCTTGGAAATTTGTAAAAATTTCTAATGGATAATCACGCTTATCCGATCTTGATTGATCAAGAGTCTTCAGGAGAACAAGTGCAAGACGACAGCGAGGAAGAAGAAGAAGAAGAATTCATAGAAGAAGAGCATGCTGAAGATGACGACAAATGTGACGCCCCACCTCTATGCTCATAATAACAAAGAGTATTAAAAGAAATACTGTCTGTTATTACGAAGAATAAGGCTGGATAGGAGCGGCCATCCGTAGTTAGGCCTTACACTAGTATTGGTTACCTCGATAGGAGTGGTATATATTTTTAATTTTTCATCTCTTATTTATTTACTCCCATCGACGTATCCAATTCCAGTATAAAACGAACTACGATGGTTCACAATAATTTAGGACAATATATATAATAACAACACAGATAAACTAAATGCAGAATATAGATAACAAAAGTCTCATGTATATATATAACTGTAGTCAGTTACAATACATGTGATACCATACATATGATACAACTACAACTGTCGACTCTGAAAGTTACATATATAAGTACATTATCGTATATAATATACATGAACACATATCTTCCTATACTAATATACTGACTACTATAAAATGACGACGACTACTCCAAAAGATATGAGAAGTCTTCATAGCTCAAGCAGCAACCCAAAGTAAGATATCTACAACCAATAATAACTCGGTCTGACCCGAGTATTAAATTCAAAAGAAAATAATACACGGGTCAGTCTAATTCAAACTCAGTTATTAATGCACGGAAGCAATAATAATTAAATAATCGAATAGACGACGGTCAAAATAAATCTTGCATATCCAATCCTTCAATAAGAGAATCGGATAACGGTAGATATAATACACAACAGTGTTAAACAACAAATCAGCAAATTCAAATTATCAACGAAGAAAATTGAAAGAATTATCAATGAAGATAATTTAGAAAATAAAAGAATTTCCTAAACGGCAATTAACAAAAAAATCTAATTATTAAATAAATAAATAGAAACTCATAATCTAATTATCAAAAAGATAATTAGATATCAACAAAATCATCAAATTAAACCAAATCAAAATACAATTCAAAATATTGAATTGGACACATTAAACAATTCAAACAATTGAAATATCAATTAAAATGTCAATTCGGGTAGGGCTGCAGTACACGCACGCGTGTACTATCTTGCCGCTACAGCATATGGAATACGCAAAAGATCAATAAATCAAAAGCAATTAGAATATCAATAAAAGCAATATCGTGTGGCTGCAGTACATGCCTGCGTGCACTGCCTTGCCACTACAGTGATGATATACACAAAAAATCAACGAACCAAAATCAATGAAGATTCAAATATCAATGCCACGGCCTCAGTGGTCAAAGCAGACAGACATGGACAATGTGCACGTATGTACACAATGAAAAATCACAAACGAACACAATGTCAAACCCGAATTGCCGGATTCAACTCAAGTGCAATTAGAAAAACAAATCCAATTGCATCGATGCAACACAAACCGACAAGGGCAAACTGCATAAATGAATACAAGAGCAAACTGCACCCAAAAACTGCAGCCACCACAAGATCACAAAGGCAAACTGCAACAAAAACTCAGATGCGAGCACACTCAAGACGTAGTGCACATCAAACCAGCCGTATGATCAAAGAAAATATAATCAAGTTCAATATGCTGTGCACCTGAACCAAGGCAGCAAGTTCAAATGCATAAAACCAAACACAAGGTCATGAAGCACACGTGTCCAGACCGAAGACAGAAAAACAGAGTCAACAAAATGCTCCAGGCAGTGGTGTAATATAGCATATATAGGAATAGCATTGAGGCACAAAGGCCACAGGTTGGCAACAAATGAATTTTGCACGCAACCTGAATACCCAGATATTCATAAAACCCAATATAGTGACACAACAATGCAAAGCGCAACACAGCGACAAGCTACCCAACCGAGGCAACTGGCATCAATATGTATACAAACATGAACTAGTAACTAATGTACAAGTATCACAATCAAGAACAAGATGCAGTGCCGAAGCAAAAAGGCAAAATTTATTGCTTCTTCAAAATAAGCAAATTATATTTCTTCTTCAAAACAAAATACTGGACAGTGCAAACACA
Organism: Allium cepa; assembly: GCA_030765085.1. NCBI lineage: Eukaryota > Viridiplantae > Streptophyta > Magnoliopsida > Asparagales > Amaryllidaceae > Allium > Allium cepa. The sequence goes on along the minus strand of CM060937.1, from coordinate 867,842,598 downwards.
TGAATGCAAAGTGCAACTACTACAGACAGTGCCTCTTCAAAAAGGCAAAATATACGAAGTCAACATGTATGCAACAGTGAGTTGAATTGGACAATACAACTCAATCTTAACAATGCAATAGCCATAGCCAATTCGACACAGGTGCAACTAAAAGCGAGAAAACATATATAAAACGATGCATCCAACAATGCAACACGCCCAAAGGTCAAGCTAATGTTACATGCATTCGAGCTCAAGACAATACAATCCACATGCAAACTGCAAATACATAGGGGTGACAATGTATAATGAGCCAGAGTGCCGCTGTAGAGAACCACAGCCTACCCAATGAAATGATGAACAAAACAGAGCTCCAAGTAAATGACAATGCACATGAATCAAATAACTCGAGTACAATGCCAAACTCAAAACACAGCAAAATCAAATTAAACAAGCAGTGGACAAAGCCACAACAGTTCAATATGCAGAAGTTTCAAGCCAAGGCCTCAAGTAAAATAGGCACTGACTTGAAGCTACGCAGTATAACCAAGGTACAAATTTTTACAAGGTCAAGTGGCCGAAGACGACAGAAGGCCAAAATCGAAAAAAACAACATCGTCAAACTCAAATTCAAAAATCATTAAAGCCGTGGATAAACAAAATCGAACCATGTCAGAAAAGTCACCAATCACCAAAACAAAATCAAATTGCCGTAACTTAGAACTAAGTTGGAACTAGATGTGAGTAAATAAAATTACTCACCTTTGATTCGACGTGCACCGCAATTGATCGGCAAGCAAACCAAATCGAAGCATTTGAAGCCGTTGATCACGAATTACTCGAAAACCCTAATTTGCAAGCGAGCTGCCATTGTTTCTTTTTTTTCGTTAGGGTTTGCCAAGAGAATGAAGAGAGGGAGGACGGGTACGCCATCTGATAATTATCACGGCCCAAACATAAAAAGGAAACATGGGCTAAGATTTCATTTAAATCCCACTTAACCCGTAACAAATTTTTAAAAATAATTTCATCTCGATTAAAAACTTCCTATGGTAATTAACCAACAGATTAATCGTTAAATGACGAAAATTAATTGTTACAAACCCCGGGTTGTTACAGACTCCCCTCCTTATAAAAATTGCGTCCCCGCAATTTTCATAATTAAGGGCGTCAATAACAATTATTTTTCCAACATAAACTGGTTAAGCTAGAAAAAGAAAGGTCGAGAATACAAACGTCAAAGAAATCTTTTAATTCCAATAAAAGAAATTCACAAATTCTCAACCAAATCTAATTACCAAGTAGATAATCAGAAAACAACAAAACTGAATGATTGCAATTATCAGCAATATTCAATTATCAATTAATTAGATACAAAAACCACAAAACAACAATATCTAATTATCGATACGATAATTAGAAAAAAACAAAACCTAATTATCAACAAAGATAATTAGAAAACACAAATCACAATTCGCAAAACCGCAAACATCTAGTTATCGACCAGATAATTAGAAAACACAAACTTCGTAATCAACAAACTCTAACTATCAACAGAGATAGATAGAAAACAGCAATTCAATATAATCAACATAATCTAGAATCAATTAGAGACTATAAAATCTTATAATCAGCAAAATTAGCAATTATCTAATCATCAAAAACGATAATCAAATCTCAAATCAACAAATATCCGATTATCAAAAACGATAATCAAATCTCAAATCAACAAATATCCGATTATCAAAAACGATAATCAAATCTCAAATCAACAAATATCCGATTATCAAAAACGATAATCAAATCTCAAATCAACAAATTCTGATTATCAAAAACGATAATCAGAAATCTCAAATCAAAAAAATCCAATTATCAAAAACGATAATCAGAAATCACTAATCAACAAATATCCAATTATCAAAAACGATAATCAGGAATCTCAAATCAACAAATATCCAATTATCAAAAACGATAATCAGAAATCTCAGATCAACAAATATCTAATTATCACAAACGATAATCAGAATCAACAAATATCCAATTATCAAAAACGATAATCAGAAACAACAAATATCCTATTATCAAAAACGATAATCAAAAACAACAAATATCTGATTATCAAAAACGATATCAAATCTCAAATCAACAAATATCCGATTATCAAAAACGATAATCAAATCCAAAATCAACAAATATCTAATTATCACAAAGGATGATCAGAATCAACAAATATCCGATTATCAAAAACGATAATCAGAAACAACAAATATCTAATTATCAACAAAGATAATTAGAATTCATATCAACAAATATCCAATTACCTGCAGATAATTGGAAACAACAAATGTCTAGAAATCAATTAAGATAATCTAGAAAATCAACATAAAAGGTTGGATTGATCCCATCAGATGGCGAGTTTTTAAGCTACGCCGCACGTGCATCAACAAATGGTCGAAGCCTACCAAGTACTATCAACATAATTTTGGCGCCCAACAAATGACCCGGAGATCCAACAAATAACCCGAAGGTCTAGTGCTGGTATTCACCCGAGGTCCAACATATGACCGAAGGCCTAACATAATGGCTCGAAAGCACACGAAAATCATCAAAATCATCAAAACAGCAAATATTTCGATTAACGAGTCCGGAATTAACCGAAATAGCAAACGTACATGTCCCATAACCACGAGTTTTACTTAATCGTTTAATTCTCCTCATCGTTTCCTTGAAAGTGCAAAATTGTGTATTCTAAAAATAACATTTCATATTCTCAAACGGACAAGTCCGGAATTAAGCGAATCAGTAAAAGAAATGGGCCATAGTTCTCGATTTTGCTGAAACATTTAAATCGCTTCCTCATTCTTTTGTAAGCACAAACTGCAAAACTTCTGAAAACAATTTCATTTATTTTATAAAAGTAATAATTTACATTCTCAAACGAACAAGTCCGGAATTAAGCGAATCAGTAAAAGAAAGGGTTCATAGTCCTCGATTTTGCTGAATCGTTTAAATCGCTTCCTCATTCTTTTGAAAGCGTAAACTGTAAAAAATTTGAAAACAATTTTTATTTTGAAACAATTTTTAAAACATGTGATTAAAACAACAACATCGGTATCAACTTCGACAAGGAAATTGCACTTCACAAAATACCGTAAAAACGGATAACAAAATCAGCATTGCGGGATAACCGCTTGAAAATCCACTTTAAAATTTGACGGTTACTGAAGTCAAAGCGACAGTAATTTTAAACGTCAAAATCTCATCAAAATAATTTGCATCAAAATATAATACCAGTGAATTTTCATTCATTAAAAATGTCAACAAAACACCGTGCTTCAAAATTTTAGCACCGATGTAAAAATCCCGTTATAAAATAACGGCAACAAAATACGTTTAAAACCAAACACCAGTTCAACATAAAATTAATGAAGTAACGTGCAACTCAAACTTGCACGTATACTACAAAATGAACAAAGAAATCATTCGAATGTATCTTCAATGAAGATAATTTAAAACAGCAAAAATCTCAACAAAGTCACATAACTGCAATCGCTTTGGATCCTCAAATCGGATTCGAAATTTTCAAAGAAAACAAATTAAACATAGCTATGTGAACAAAAAATGAAATTTATTTCAATTTCATATTTTGATTTTTAAATCAAAAATGTTATCAGCTGTACTCAGCGAAGACAGTGTCACTGTTTTCGCTGCGCCCTCTGATAAATAGAACACAAATTAATCAATCAACAAAACACAATTTTACTTATATTTTTAAATAAAGCTATTTAAAATCTTCATCATAATTTCAAAACTTTAGTTTTGACTCAAGGCACAATAAAACATCGACAAATAGTTGTAACACATGTTCCATCTAAGTTATGTTTTATATTACGTCCATAAACCCCAAGCTCTGGTACCAACTGTGACGCCCCACCTCTGTGCTCATAATAATAAAGAGTGTTAAAAGAAATACTGTCTGTTATTACGAAGAATAAGACTAGATAGGAGCGGCCATCCGTAGTTAGGCCTTACACTAGTATTGGTTACCTCGATAGGAGTGGTATATATTTTTAGTTTTTCATCTCTTATTTATTTACTCTCATCGACGTATCCAATTCCAGTATAAAACGAACTACGATGGCTCATAATAGTTTAGGACAATATATATAATAACAACACAGATAAACTAAATGCAGAATACAGATAACAAAAGTTTCATATATATATATATATATATATATATATATATATATATATATATAACTGAAGTCTGTTACAATACATGTGATACCATACATATGATACAACTACAACTGTCGACTCTGGAAGTTACATATACAAGTACATTATCGTATATAACATACATGAACACATATCTTCCTATACTAATATACTGACTACTGTAAAATGACGACGACTACTTCAAAAGATATGAAAAGACTTCATAGCTCAAGCAGCAACCCAAAATAAGATATCTACAACCTGTAATAACTCGGTCTGACCCGAGTATTAAATTCAAAAGAAAATAATACACGGGTCAGTCTAATTCAAACTCAGTTATTAATGCACGGAAGCAATAATAACTAAATAATTGAATAGACGACGGTCAAAATAAATCTCGCATATTTAATCCTTCAATAAGAGAATCGGATAACGGTAGATATAACACAAAATAGTGTTAAACAACAACCAGCAAATTCAAATTATCAACTAAGAAAAATGAAAGAATTATCAATGAAGATAATTTAGAAAATAGCAGAATTTCCTAAACGGCAATTAACAACAAAATCTAATTATTAAATAAATAATTAGAAACTCATAATCTAATTATCAAAAAGAAAATTAGATATCAACAAAATCATCAAATTAAACCAAATCAAAATACAATTCAAAATATTGAATTGGACACACGAAACAATTCAAACAATTGAAATATCAATTAAAATGTCAATTCGGGTAGGGCTGCAGTACACGCACGCGTGCACTGCCTCGCCACTATAGCATATGGAACATGCAAAAGATTAATAAATCAAAATCAATTAGAATATCAATAAAAGCAATACCGTGTGGCTGCAGTACACGCTTGCGTGCACTGCTTGCCATTACAGTGATGATGTACACAAAAGTTCAACGAACCAAAATCAATGAAGATTCAAATATCAATGCCACGACCTCAATGGTCAAAGCAGACAGATATGGACAATGTGCACATATGTACACAATGAAAATTCACAAATGAACACAAGGTCAAACCCGAATTATCGGATTCAACTCAAGTGCAATTAGAAAAACAAATCCAATTGCATCGATGCAACGCAAACCGATAAGGGCAAACTGCGTAAATGAATACAAGGGCAAACTGCAGCCAAAAACTGCAGCCACCACAAGATCACAAGGGCAAACTGCAACAAAAACTCAGATGCGAGCACAATCAAGACGCAGTGCACATCAAACCAGCCGTATGATCAAAGAAAATATAATCAAGTTCAATATGTTGTGCACCTGAACCAAGGCAATGAGATCAAATGCATAAAACCAAACACAAGGTCATGAAGCACACGTGTCCAGACCGAAGACACAAAAACAGAGTCAACATAATGCTCCAGGCAGTGGTGTAATATAGCATATAAATGAATAGTATCAAGGCACAAATGTCGTAGGTTGGCAACAAATGAATTTTGCACGCAACCTGAATACCCAAATATTCATAAAACCCAATACAGTGACACAGCATATTAAAGCGCAACACAGTGACAAGCTACCCAACAGAGGCAACTGGCATCAACATGTATACAAACATGAACTAGTAACTAATGTACAAGTATCACAATCAAGAACAAGGTGCAGTGCCGAAGCAAAAAGGCAAAATTTATTGCTTCTTCAAAAAAACCAAATTATATTGCTTATTCAAAACAAAATACTGGACAATGCAAATGCATGAATGCAAGGTGCAACTACAACAGACAGTGCCTTTTCAAAAAGGCAAAAATACGAAGTCAACATGTATGCAACAGTGAGTTGAATTGGACAATACAACTCAATCTCAACAATGCAATGGCCATAGCCAATTCGACACAGGTGCAACCAAAAGTGAGAAAATATATATAAAACGATGCATCCAACAATGCAACACGCCCAAAGGTCAAGCTAATGTTACATGTATTCGAGCTCAAGACAATACAACCCACATGCAAACTGCAAATACATAGGGGTGACAATGTATAATGAGCCAAAGTGCCGCTGCAGAGAACCACAACATACCCAATGAAATGATGAACAAAATAGAGCTCCAAGTAAATGACAATGCACATGAATCAAATAACTCAAGTACAATGCTAACCTCAAAACACAGCAAAATCAAAGTAAACAAGCAGTGGACAAAGCCACAACAGTTCAGTATGCAGAAGTTTCAAGTCAAGGCCTCAAGTAAAATAGGCACTGACTTGAAGCTACGCAGTATAACCAAGGTACAAATTTTTACAAGGTCAAGTGGCCGAAGACGACAGAGGGCCAAAATTGAACAAAACAACGTCGTCAAACTCAAATTCAAAAATCATCAAAGCCGTGGATAAACCAAATCGAACCATGTTAGAAAAGTCACCAATCACCAAAACAAAATCAAATTGCCGTAACTTAGAACTAAGTCGGAACTAGATGTGAGTAAATAAAATTACTCAACTTTGATTCGACGTGCACCACAATTGATCGGCAAGCAAACCAAATCGAAGTATTTGAAGTCGCCGACCACGAATTACTCGAAAACCCTAATTTGCAAGCGAGCCGCCATTGTTTCTTTTTTTTCGTTAGGGTTTGCCAAAAGAATGAAGAGAGGCGGGACGGGTTTGCCGTCTGATAATTATCACGGCCCAAACATAAAAAGGAAACATGGGCTAAGATTTCATTTAAAGCCCACTTAACCCGTGACAAATTTTTAAAAAGAATTTCATCTCAATTAAAAACTTCCCACGGTAATTAACCAACAGATTAATCGTTAAATGACGAAAATTAATTGTTACAGACCCCGGGTTGTTACAACAAAGTCGTTTGCGTTGGCAAAGTGTGCTTTGACAAGGATGGAAATCTTGTCGAACAACGTGGAAATTTCTTTTTCCACTATCCAAATTCTTCGGTTCATAGATCTCCCATTTTCAAAGACACGCATTAATTTCTTTTTTCTCTTTCCTATTGTCGTAGGTTTTTACTTACGTTCTCTACACACATGTAAATATAACAATATAATTAACAAATGATTGTGTTCTTATATTTTATCACTATTATAAATATTATCTAGTATAGATTCTTAGTTAGGAAAGTTAGTAGTTTAGGACTAAGTTTTAGTTTTAGAATTAAGTGTTGATTATTTATGATAACCCTATCATTATAATCATATAATATTAGATTAAGGGGGAGTTATATAGTTTGGAGTTAGTTTTTGTTGATGACAAAGGGAGAGAAGTATAAATTAAGATAGCTAGGCATAGATTAAGGAGGGATTATTAGTTTTAGGGGGAGTTATTAGGATAGAAGTAATTTTTTATAAACAGAGGTTGTCGTCATCAAAAACGGGGAGATTGTTAGTCCTTGAGAATATGGTTTTGATGACAACAACCTTAGAATAAGATTATAAAATATAAATACTAACATTATAGTTTAGATATAAACGTATATGCAGGATTAACCATGCAGATACCAAGAATGAAGACTGTACAGTATAGAGATTCAAGATATCAAGATTGAAGACTCATGAGTATCAAGATTATCAAGAGTTCAATATTTCAATAATAAGTAATTTAATTAGGAATTTTGTTAAAACTCCTAGCAAAACACTGGCATCTTAAAATCCAATTTATTTGTGGAATGGAATCTACTTCGAGCTTGTTAAAGGGATGGAACCCTAAGTAGGATGGAACCTATGAAAAATCTAGTGGAACATTGTTTTGTATCCGCTAACCTTTTATTCAAATGATTTTATAAAATTATATCTTATTTTCAAAATGATTTCAAAAACTTCCTTTTAGAAGAATCAAAAGCATCTATCCTGGTTTTAAATATTTTTAGCCTCAAAATAATCTTTATTTTCAAAATCAAATTATCCTTGGTTTTTAAACTATCTTTTAATAATAATAATATATTTAACTTTTAATATTTATACTTCGATTTAAATATAAAATTATTGTAAAATTTTATATATATCAAAATATTATTCTCTATATTTATTTATGTATTTTAACAATAATTAAGTATATTTATAAAGTTTAAAATAGTTTAATACAAGATAGAAGTTATTTTCAAAGAAAAACAAAGTACCAAAATTTCCTTAGGCATGTCGACGTCCTCAAGTACCCCATGTCGACATGGTAGCAGTTTATTTCAAAATTTTGAATTTCAAAGGAAGTGTCTATTCGTCATATCCTTTCACGAATGGACATGGTTGTCGTTCTACTATAAATAGGGATGGTTTTGAACAAATTTGTATTTATCTTTTTTTAGATTTTACTCCTCTTCTTCTTCCACATTTTTTTATATATATTCTTACCATTACTCTACCGAAATCAACATTGGATCTAAGTAGATCATTTCTGGTTTGATTCTCTATCATTATCTCAACAAGATCTCAGTGCTCTTCAGAGTTATAGACTTCTTTGTAATCAATTTAGCGAGACACGGTGTGATTGTAGCCTTGGAAATCAATCAAGTGAGAAAAGGTGTGATTGTAGCCTTGGAAATCATTTAAGTGAGAAAAGGTATGATTGTAGCCTTGGAAATCAATTAGGTGAACTTATTTCCTCTGAAATCAAGTATCTCTACCCAGAGGATTGTGAATCTGGAGTGGTGTACCTCGTAACCTTGAAATCGAGGGTGTAATTATACAATTGCTTTTGAAAGGAAATCCATACTTGTGTGCGGGACTGGATGTAGGGTAACCCTAACCAGTATAAAATCCGGTATGTTCTATCATTTATTGCTTTTACTTTATTTTTGCATCTGTGTTTGATTCTGTGATCATATCTGTGTTTGAATATTGCATACATTTGTATTCAAATTAACAAAAACTCAAAAAGATTTAGTAATTCCTTTAAACACTATTCACCCCCCTCTAGTGTTAATCCTAGCCTTAAGATCCGTATTCCGCATTTCTCACAAACCGAACCATTGGGGTAAAAGAAGGAGGTAGAAGAAGAAATAGAAACAGCGTCAGAATCTCACAAACGCAGCGAAACAATATATAATGGATAAATGACTAATTTTTAAACAAAAAAAACTATATCTGCTTATCCATTATATCATCAGAGTACAATGCAGTCAACAACACAATTCAGGACGGTTGAAATATCTCGTCCGTCCAAAGCCGAATATATAGCTTACACGATATAGAGGAAATATAAATATACGAAAATATGCCTCGTCATCCAGGTCGTTTCCTGAGCTCCACAGCAGTCCATCCAGAATATATACTCTATAATACTCGGTCTGACCCGAGCATTATATTAAATAACACCCGAGTCAGTTTGGAAAACCAGTGTGAGAAAACACACTCAATTGGATTATTAAAATTTTCAAAAACCTTTGAAATCAAAGGTATCTCGTATGACCACGCCACAAATAAACATGCCAGGTTTTTACCTCACGATAACCAATACATTTCTTATAAAATTCTCTGATATTATAGTAGTGTCTATATACACATACTTGTTCAAATAGCCGAAACTGTTACATTATTAAATTCCAGCTAATCGGTATACAAACAAAAGCGGTTAGGCACGTAGGGAGAATGGATTTCCATCAATGGCAGGGCTATTGGGGTACAGACGTCACAGTATGTGGTCTAGATCACCGTACCAAACATCCACCCTGATCTCTTACATCACAAGACCGGAGCTACCCCTTACTAGATAATCCGAATAAGTTCACCACGAGGTTGGGATCAGCCACCGCCCATAGCCGAAATAAAGGAACATCTAGACATGGGTGACCTTACCCTAATTGGTTGCTAGCCACTTAGCCTTGTGTGCACCTCCCCTGTTTTAGCCATTCCCGGTTGATGAGGCTTGAGGCTATGCGTTACCTTTTTAGCACACATTCACTTAGAATGTTCATCGTCCTCTTGACGATGTTCTGAAAGCATTCGTCCATACAAGTCTGTTTCGGGTTCGAACGTAAACGAAAGCATTATTCCTACTACATCCATTTTGGAATCACCCTCAGGATTAGTAGCGGCTAGCCCTTGCACTTCACTGCTCTATTTTCGACTCCCAACTCTTGTCTTCTCACGAAAACGTCCAAACCAGATCGAAGTGGTTTTCGAAAAATTAATCCCGATCTCGGTCTCTTGGAAACTATTAACGCATTGGCCCATATTGATAGTCGGTTATATAACTATCAAATAACATTCACAAACAATCCTCGGACTTTAAATAATTTTTCGAATTATTTATTTTAAAATAACTTCGCAAGCTATTTTCCATACTTCAACCCTTTGAAGACAGTTTCAAACCACATTTCTCTCACGGAATAAATTTCCCAAATATTGTTTATTTCTACTGAAAATCACCAAGTACAAATACTTTAGATTTTAAAATAATTTAGATCACTTTATTCTCAAATATACTTTAAAAATTTTAAATTAGAACTAATTAAACACTTATTCAAAAATATATACTTTAAGGTATTTAAAATAAAACTACTTTATAAAATATAAAACTAATTTTTAAAAAATAAAAGTTAAGCCAAACTAAATTTAAAAATAAGGGTTACGAAATTTTATATAAGTTTTTGAATAAAACGTTAACCAAACTATCTTTAAAATAAAATTATTTTATAAAATATAAATATTAATAATTATCTCTTTAAAACATAATACCAATCAACCTTTTAAATAATTACTACTATAACTAATTTAATAAATATTTACCTTTAAAATTTAACAATTTAAATAATAATTTCTTAAAAAGATTCCTTTAAACAACTTAAAACTTTTAACTTATACTTAAAAATCTGCTTTGAAAACGTACTTGGCTTTTAAGAGAAATACACTTTCTTTCACACCTTTTTGGAAAGTAAACCACTATTTATTTTTAAAACAAATTACACATTCCTTTATAAATTCCCATCGTGAATTCATACTTTCAAATATCCATTGGTATCTTATTTCATTTTATAAACCTCGTTTATAAATTCCATAGTCTCATCCTTCTTTTAAAACACAGTTTCAAACACTAAATCAGTTTCCAAATCGATTTTCAAAATTTATTCCATTTTAAAAAAATTCCTTTACTTACTCAATTTTATTCCAAAATCCATAAATTTCCATATTTCACTCCTTTATTATGATTTAAAATCTTATTAAAACTGAAAATACACATCTCATACTTTATTTCAAAGTTCTTCTTTTATTTCTTCCTAAACCATTTAAATCCTTAATTTTAAAAATAATCTTTTATTCCTTTAAATAACATCACTTAAGTTTAAAAATTCATTTATTGTTATTTATTCAAAAATCTCCTTTACCATATTTGGACATTTATTTATTAGAATTTAAAAATAAACTTCTATCCCTTTTCTAATTCATTCTTTAGTTTATCCAAATTTTCTGTAATTATTTTAATTAAAATTTCTTCTTTCATTTTCCTTCAAAAATCCCATCTATATATTTTTGATAACACAGTATACCCAAAAGATATTTGATTAAATTATAACATCCAATATTTTCAATTACCAATACAATCTATCACAGATTATCAAATAATCATATCATAAAATATTAAAACAATCTAAATATTTTGAGAAATCCAGTTGGATCTCTCCAATCTGTTTTCCTGCATCCACAGATGTTAGCACAACAATTTAGAATACCAATCCCGCTTCAAGGCGAGATATTGCGGTATAAAGGGTCATCTGCTATCATGCGAGGCGTATAGGGTCTCATCCGCTATATAATGTGGAAATATCAATCGCTCCATTATATATACTATATTATATAATATCATATCCAAACTGATAATGATGATCAATCCAAGCAATCAATTCAATAATTTAAAATTAACTATGAAAATTAACCAGAAGTCCAGATGCGAGTGAGATTAACTCACCTTTGATTTTTATTTGCAACCCTCTCCAAAATGGTATTGATTTCCCAATGACCCTAGACCTTGTATAAACATTTATACGGTTTTATTAATACTCTAAAAAATTGAAAAATCAATTATCATTTAATAGATTTGTTTTAAACTAATTACTTGATTTTAAACTAATAAAATATTTTTAACAACTGAAATAATTAAATAGGTTTATTAAACAAATCTATCTCCATAATACATCTTTTGTTAAAAAAATAAACCTGTAAATTAAAAAAAATATGTTTTTATATGGCAAATTTTACATTTATATATATTTTCTTTGAAACCCATTCACTTATAAAAGTTTATTTATGTAGATTCAAAAAAGTCTAATTTTTTTTATGTAAAACTCTTCAATATTTAAAATTCCTATATACCTTTTCTAACATCTTTTATATATATATATATATATATATATATATATATATATATATTCTTGTTTACCTAAAAAAATCAATTTAAACTGGCATGTGTGTATATATATATTTTAGTAATGAATAATTTCTTTACTGTAATTTTTCTTCCTTCAAATCTGTATATAAATTTATAGCATTCAACAAAAAAAACTACTCTATACCTCACTGCTTTCGAACATTCTAGGCTCCGCCCAAAGCCTTGCCTTCGTGGTATGCGACGCTCTGCCGTCCTCGTCCCATTCCATGCGATCGAAAATCACGTCTCCCCCTTGCCCCGGCTTCGAGCTTCACCAAGTAGTCGCACGCGAGCTCCATAGCACGAAACCCTAGCCGACCCTCCACGAATACTGTGCCACACTCCGTCATGCTGATCCGTATGAAGAAGACATGCTCGACTTTGAGTAGAACAACAGCTTCAAATGAGATTCGAAGTCGGCTGCCCCTCCCTTCCTATCTCTACCCGATTCGCAATTGCTCAGTCGTCTCCCTTTTTTCCTTTTTCTTTTTTTAGTTTTTTGAACGAGAGGCTTCGGCCATTAAATTGCTCTGATGAGGATTTGATTTTGAAAGAAGTTGGCCTTAGTTTTCAAATGAATTTGAGTTATTTATTTTTACACTGCTTGGCTATTCTAATTTTAATTCTATAAACTAACGCGTGTCATGAGAAAGATGCCAAGTGTTTTGAAGAGAAGAACGTGTATAACTTGTCTTGTAAAACATTATTGTATTAAATACATACTATATTTAGAATTTAAATTAAAATTTAAATCGTTTCGATTACCGCAACTCACATTCTCAATCTCCAACCGAGATATGTCGCTAGGCGTTTATAATGTTATACCTCATTACGAACGAATGGAAAAGGTTTCGAGTCCCAAATCGATTTTAGGGAGAAGATAGCTTTTTGGAGCTAGTTACTATATTTAATTTTTGATAGATTTCAACGCGTTTATCTACCGTACGATCACATGACAACTTCAAACACTACGAAAACTGAAATCCGACAATAATATACTATTATGGATCCAATGGAACTAGTTTTGTCGAAATCCGAGACTGTGCCTCGGAAGGCTATTTTTAAATATCGATTTAAACGATATAAATTCAAATTGAACAAAACACCCTCAAACTCAAATTTAACACTACTACTATCTCTAGTAAAATCAATATAAATTTTATAGGCCGTTGAAATATTTTTAACCAGCTTAAAACTCAAGATTTAATATTTTACCCAATCTCTAATTATTAAATTCAATCATTTAATTGCCAAATAATAATGATATTCGAAATTCAAGTTAAACCAACTTTCAAATATTTAAAATAAATTAAATATTCTAATTTCAAATATCTAAAATTTCGGGTTGTCGCATCATAAGTATAAGCTTTTCATTATAAATGCTAAAAAATAATATAAAGTATTCTAATACATATGAATGTGCAGAATGCTTTAGTACATGATTGGCAAACTCTGATCAATGACATAGTCATACCAACAAATAGATGTCATTGTGAAGGACGAATTTGCAGAGAATATTTTCTTTCCTCTACATTAAATAAACCATTGGAGCTTGCTGATGCTAAACTATGAAACAATGCGGTGGAGTCATTATGATTCAACTAAACCAAAACCAGATCAACAAGGACATCAAACCCCAGCTATAACCAATCCCAGATTATTATAAGAAAAGTATAATTTTTAAATCACTCTAATATTAATATACAACACTAATTTTTTCTTCTTACAAAAAGACTAAATTGAATTGATGTTCAAGAAGAAATGGGCTGAAGTAGGAATACTGAACAAAGAATTTTACAAACCTAAAGTGTTGCGGCCAAAAAATCCACCACAGGATTCTGATTCGTAAGTAACTATTTCATTTCTTCTCTTGTCATTTTAGTTTGTATATTCATCCAACTTTTGTTATTCTTTTTTAAAATACAACTGAATACATCTAATAATAAAAATGATAATTAAACCTACAATTGAAAATTTTAAAGTGCATAAAATTGGGAAAATGAAATGACAGTTCAAACTATCATTTATATTTTTTCAATGCATATAAATTTATCAAATATCCAAAATGATTGTTTACACTATCATACCTATTTTTAAAGTCTTTTTGGACTAAACTAAAAATGCAAACTGATAGCCAAAATATCATTTGTATTTTTAAATTGAAGTGGAATGCATTAAATATGTAAAATGATAGTTAAAGCTGGCATTGCTAATTGACAGTTCATTGGGTTGCATCTATTGGACAAAAAGATTATGTATAATATGCACATTCCACACGCAGCAATGGAATCTCTATGAATGTATTGATTAATATTGTGATCAAAATATAAAGCTATATTTTAGAATTCTAGAGTAAAGAATGCTATCTTATTTTCGTATTAGATTATACTGTATATTAACTAATATTTCTATATCTGAAACATACTTGATTGTGCATTCTTTGTCATGGAAAACTTGAAAAAACTGACAAGGATGAGATGCCAGAAAAATATGCAAAGGAAACGGTTAGAAAGCTAAGAGCTACAGTGGTCTATAACATACTCAATGAGCCACAATACAGTTGGTCAGTGGAGAAGTCCTACAATTCTACATAAGAATAGCTATTGCATTTAAACTTCTTAGAACTTTGGGTTTTATCTGAACTAAACCACTTCTACTAATTAAACTGAGATGGAGTCTTATATGTTTTCCAATGCTTGTATTTTATTCTTAGTGTATAAAGTGCTCAGACGGGTTTCAACTTCTTGATTTGAATTTGATTCGATTATAGTTGTCTATTTTCAATGCATGAACTACAATGGATAAACTATGGATATATTCAAGTGTCATTTTTATGTGCTTTTTAATGCTTTTACTGTATTTCTGAAGTGGTGAATAATGTTTTATACTGAAATGCTAGATAGAAAAAGCATTATGCAAAAATACATTTCTCAGTGATTGAACTGTGATAAATAATGTGTGAATTTATCCATGTAGCATTTTTATATGATTTTAAATGTTTGTACTCTGTTTCAAGTGTGACGACTATTGTTTACACTATAATGCTAGTTATAACTACAATTTAATTGAAATGCTAAATACAACTATCATTCAACTGGAATGCTAGTTCTGTTGTAATGCAGTCTACGTTGATTTTTATTTTGATGGTGGTTTCCAAAGTAGGTTTAGTGCACAAGTATCTCATAGATCCTCTAGCTTTTTCAAGCTATAGCCTGTTCTTTTTTTGGCATGCACAATTTATCCAAAGAAATTTTATGTTTCCTTCCTTCCTACAGAAAGTCTGCATCTATCTTATTTGATTTCTTTAAAGTAGCAATAGGAAGTTGATATATCAGTAGCCAGTATAGCACCATAGAATATATTACATCATAAATCAGTAGCCAGTATAACACCATAGGATATATTACACCATTTATCAATAGCCAGTATTTGCAATTCCATTTATCTACGTTGTTTGTTATTTTCTAAAACAAAGAGGTGCAGTTTGTGTAATGAAGATATTCCATAGTTTGCACTTTACAAATTGGTGTTAATTCTTATTCCTAACTGCTCTTTCTAATAATAAGGAAAGATATTCCATTTCAATATAGACGAAATATGAGGTCGGAGGTTTCCCCATATCATATAAACAATATATCATCATACTGGCAGTTCATCACAAGACCACTTATGTAATCTCATCGGCTAATCGTATAACAATATATCATCATCATCAGATCCTTCGTTCCTGCACAATAGCTTACTCATTTCTATACAATGATATATTATGGGTTTCAATGTTGAAATTGTATTTCAGGTATGATGCATACAGATTATAATGAAATGCTAGTTACTACTAGCATTCGAGTGAAATGCTAAGTACAACTTGCATTGAATAAAAATGTTAATACTAAAGTGCAAAGTTCATGCAGTTCTTTAATTCAAATCAAATATTTTGCAATATGAATAAATAATAGATTCCTAAAATAGAAATTCAACAACAAAGGAAAATATAGGAACAAATAATATTAGAAATTAAAACAAAATAACCAAAACATTTCACATTTTATTTTCTAATGATTTCACAAAGTCTGAATTCATTCTTCTATAAGCTTTAGCAGCTTTACACTGAAAAAACTACTCCATTACACTAACAAAACACATAATTTTTTTAGCCTTTTGAAGAAGTAAGACAATTCATTTTGTTGTGGCCAACTTCATTACGCAGACTGCATCTGTCTCTTTTACTTTGAGAATGTCCAAATCCACCATGCCTCTTTATAGATGGCCTTCCTACACCAAGAACCTCTTTAGAAGGCCTAATCAAAACATCATTTCCAGTAGCAACTGGCTTATCAAAATCTGAAATTGGATTGATAACATTAGCATACAATGATCTGAAAGCGTCAATAGTAAAATAGTCCTCCACATATCATAAACTGATAACCTAGACTTGTTTATGCACTTAATTGCATGGGCACATGGAAAACTTGTAATTCTCCATCGATTACAACTACATAAACAATTTTTAAGATCAACAACCCGAGACTTAGGAGATTTAACTTCAAATACAAATTTCTAAGACTTATAAACATCATTACCAAAGTCATCGTGTACTAACTTAGACAAAAGTTCCTCCATAACATGACAACGATTCGTTGGCTACAAACAACATTCCTCTCTTCGTCTAGTCATTTGCTACATAATTTTCACTCGAATACCATCCAAACAAGAAGCTATAGGCATAACTCTATCATCCAAAATCCACGAGTTGAAACTTTCCGCAACATTTGAAGAATATTCACCATAATGCTTTCCTTGAAAGAAGAAAATCTGCCCAATGGTCAAAAGGTTTACCTCTTAGAAAATTTTCTACGGCATACCTCCAATATCCTTAAATTTAAAAAGATACCGTTCAAAATCATAAATATTAGAAGCACCAGCACAAAGTATGAACAACTCCACAATAGATGAATCACCTTTAGCCGCCTTTACAACAGTACCAATATTCTGTTCCATATGATGTAAACAATAGCTATAATATGAAGAAGGAAATATTTTCGAAACACCTAAAATGAGACCCCATTGACGATCAGACATAAAAACTAAAGACCGATCTTCATTAAGCATTTCTTTCAAATGGAATAAAAACCAAGACCAATTAGCTTCATTTTCATGTAAGACTATACCCATAGCAAGAGGAAAGAAACCTACAAAATAAATAATTAATGACGGTTCAGTAGTAAGAAACATGAATTATATTAAACATCAAAACCTGTATTCAATGTTAATTTCTATTATACACAATTGAATTAGATTCAAAATGATATATGAATGTAGCATATGTTATTTTAAAGTCTTTTAGTTGCTGCTGTATAAAATTTAGTTCTTGTTTTTGTAAACATTTCTACTATAAACTTTATTAGTATAACCAGCTCGACTATTGAATAAAATACAGCAAACAATTCTACTGTAAACATGGTTGCATTAAAAATTACGTACTGCTTTGAACATGATAGTTTAATATATCATTACAAGAAAAATAAATAAGTAAATAAAACAAAACTAAAATGAAACTCATACCTTGGTGACCATTTTTAGAAGTGCAACTAAAAAAACACCCGGTCTTCCCTTCAAAGCAGCTTTATCTAAAAATATTAATGGCCGACGGATTTTAAATCCAAGTAGACAAGCACCAAAACTAATACATACTCTCTCAAACTGATAGGTTGAAGCATTAACTTCCATGGCCACATAACTACCGGGATTATACTTTTGCAACGCCTCCAAATCCAATTTAAATCGTCATATGACATAGCATCATCCCCATATATTTCTTTCAAAGCCAATTATTTTCTGCTATAAGCATAATAATATGAAAGATTAAAATTTCTTCTAAATTCTTCATAATATCTTTTGGCTTCTTCATGGGAGCATCTCGAATTTGATCAACAATCAAAGATTTAATAAATCTACTTGAAATATTAACATTATTAACATCTCTAAGACCGGCTCCATACGAATAATCAAAAATATTGGTTCTGATAAAAACCAAGAGAGTAGACCAGGATCCGAAGAAGCACTAAGATAAAACTTACAACCATCCTTCAACCAAGAGCAATTAACCAAAATTCTATCAGGTGAATTTCTTACAAAAATCAAATCATAACCATTTTTTATTTGATATGCCATTAAAAACTCCTTAAAATCCTCAGTTCCATTAAAACAAAGGTCAAGAAAATCCACAATAGTTTTTTAAGAACCATTCTTCAACATATCTTTCAAATAATAATAAGAATCAGTATGTGAATGATATGCATGATAATATTCTAGCACCACATAACAGCAGCACAAGCACTAACATAAGGCCTAAGAGAATGGTGCGCATACCTAGAAGGTTGATGGATTAAATGCATGGCAACAGTAGGCTGCAGGTTGTTAGGATATAGAAACAATGTGCTGTATTTCTTTTTCTTTAATTTGTTATTTCTGCATTTCTCTTCTGCAAGTTGTTACAAAGGACTGGTCCCCAATGGCCACGTAGGCAAAGTTGTTAGAAGAAATTGCTATATAGGTTTGTAAAAAGAAGGTATCAGTAACAAAGAAAAATTTCCCAAACTTCCTTCTCCACTGATATATTCCTTCTTCCTCAAAACTTATCTTCTCCTTCTTGCTGCTTACTACTAGCCCCATATCATTTTGGTGCTTTCACTGGTTGATCTTCTCCCCCTCCTCCTCTCCGAAAATCCAAACCATCCCTGTCAATATGACTCGACTCGATGAAGCCATCCAGCAGCTCAATACCCAACAAGACACCATCCCCACCATCCAAGCCAACCAAAACTCACACAACGCCATGCTAGAGACACTCACCGCTGACAATATTGACATTAAAACAGCCCTCCAAGACCTCACCAAGCAAATGGCCGACCTCCACCGTAAGCTAGACAACCAACCGATACCATCTCCAAATAACCAAGCATCAAACACATATTTTCCACCACCCAACAATCGACAACCACCAATATTATCCAACCCAATGCAAACCCGAACACCCAAATGTTCACTAACCATGTTTAATGGATCGAATCCACACGATTGGATATTCCAAGCCGATCGTTTTTTCGCCTATTATTCCACACCGGAAGACCAACGAGTAGATCTAGCAAGCTTCCACATGCAAGACCAAGCACTTTCATGGTTCCAATGGATGCACCGCAACCACCAGATCTCCACGTGGCCAGCCCTAACAAAAGCAATCGAGCAACGCTTTGGACCACCTACGTTCCTCAACCCACGAGCCACCTTGTTTAAACTCAAACAAATTACCACCGTTGAAAACTACCAAGCCACTTTTGAAAATCTTTGCAACCGTATCACAACACTACCCAATGAATCCATTCTCCAATGCTTCATTTCCGGCCTAAAGACACATATACAAAACGAACTTCATCTTCTCAAACCCACCACTATCTCCGATGCAATCGACGGTGCCAAGCTCATTGAACGCAAATACAATGACCAAATCAAACTACCCTTCACCAGCACACCCCAGTACTCTCCAAAACAACCAAACAACCAAACTCCTACTCAGTCATTTCACCAAACATCACATGTGCAGACAGCCAAACCATCTATCCCAAACAAACAACTATCCTCTTCAGAAATGCAAATCTGCAAACAGCAAGGACTGTGCTTCAACTGCGATGAAAAGTACCACCCCGGCCACCGCTGTGAACCCGCACACATCCTCTTGATCTTACCAGAAATAACCACCGACGAACTTAACCCAACACTGGACTCCACACCCACTCCGGAACCAGATCCGCCACCAACAGTCAACCTACACGACCACCACTAAATTCCCGTCACAACGACCTTGAGGACAAGGTCGATCTTGAAGGGGTGAGCATTGATATGCATGATAATATTCTAGCACCACATAACAGCAGCACAAGCACTAACATAAGGCCTAAGAGAATGGTGCGCATACCTAGAAGGTTGATGGATTAAATGCATGGCAACAGTAGGCTGCAGGTTGTTAGGATATAGAAACAATGTGCTGTATTTCTTTTTCTTTAATTTGTTATTTCTGCATTTCTCTTCTGCAAGTTGTTACAAAGGACTGGTCCCCAATGGCCACGTAGGCAAAGTTGTTAGAAGAAATTGCTATATAGGTTTGTAAAAAGAAGGTATCAGTAACAAAGAAAAATTTCCCAAACTTCCTTCTCCACTGATATATTCCTTCTTCCTCAAAACTTATCTTCTCCTTCTTGCTGCTTACTACTAGCCCCATATCAGTGAATCACTATTTGTAGCAAAATTACTACCGATTGAAGTGCTTTGAACACTTGCATAGCATAAACCACAGCCACCAATATCAGCTTCCATAGCATAAACATTTTCATTAACAGTAAACTTAAAATATTCACTCTTTTTGAAATTAAAAAACACAGAATACTAATTAAATTTGAATCACTGTCAATGATTATATTCTTATTCTTAAGAGCATAAGATAACTCAGTAGAAAACGGACTAAGATGTGGTCAAACTTCATAGATTTCAGTCTTAACACCAAACAAAAAAGAGTCTGTGGTAAGTCGAGTAGAATAATAATTCTCATTATGTTTAAAAATAACCAGCAAACTATTTGCTTCATCATTGCAGATATTAGTACTGCAAAAGAAATTAGAAAACCATTAGCAAACTTACTTAATCTTATGAATACAACAACAACAGAAAATGCTAAATTAACATAGCATAACAAATGAAAATCAAACTAAGTGTTAAGTGAAAGCAATATAAATTAATTAAAAAGCAGATGATACATGAACATAGCATAATCAAATTAAAAAAATTATGAATACAACAACAAAGAATGCTATATAAACATAGCATAACACAACAAACTACATATAAAATTCACTAGAATGATAGATAAACAGTAAAATTGTAAAACAATAATCTATGTTGAAGATATATAACAGTACACAATAAATTCTTGCTTTATCATTGAAACAAATCTAAATTTAATACCGAAATCTGGAAGAAGACAAACTGTGCAACCTAGAAAAATAAAATTAACTTAATAATCGGACGATATTATACCAGAGGAAGATAAGAAGAAGATCGAAACAAATAAGAGCGATATACCTGAATCTAAGGAAATTGTTTGATGAAGATACAGAACACATCAACGAGAAAGAAACATGGTGAAGATCAATAGACAATTGAGAAGATCGAATACAAAAATGAAGAAACACGCGTCGTTGAATCGAGAAGATCGATGAACTAAAATAATATCAGAATGAAGATTAAGAAGAAATTAAGAAGCAAATTTAAATTTTACAAAAGTTCGTCCTTTGAACGAAAAAATAAACACGCATCATTCAAACGAAAAAAAAAACCGGACCCATCGACTAAAAAAAAGAAGTAAAAACTTCCTATAGCCCGTTTTTCTATTTCTAGTTCTAGTGCATGAAAAATTCTTGCAATAGGGACATTAGTCTCCTTCCTTCATGTTAATGCCTCTTTTAAATCCAAACACAAGTGTAATGCCTCTTTTCCAACACTTTTCAAAATACATATTCTTTCATCAACCCACTACTTACAATAAGCCCTTTTAAACAACCTTTTCTTTTGACAAAGAATGCGTGCATCTATATCAAGGGTCAAAGTAAGAGGAAAAATTAAGTTGTTTTATAATCTATCTGCTTTATTGGAAGAACGATGTAGACATGGTAGAATGTGGTTCCTTTAAGGGTCTTGTTATTTTCCATTATTGTTAGTACTTCAGATGATATTTAATTTCGAGTCAAATTAAAATTAGGCCCAAAGAGTATGGTTCTACTCACTTAATAGTTAAAATTGATTAGAAAAGTGCACATGCAATATATTATGAAAATTGACATGTATAAGTGCCATGCTTGTTATCTTCTGTCGCTTTATTAGATCTTTTTTTTTTTTCTTTTTTTGAATTACCTAGAGAACCAAGCTTCGCTTGTAAACTCTAGGGAAGTATGTGTCTGTCAAACACATACTTCGGATACTTGTTACAGGGTTGTCAGTTTCGGGGCTCGAACTCATGACCTTCGAAAACGCAGTCCGGACCATCAACCAACTGCGCCAACTCTGTTGGCTTAAATATTTCTTTTAGGTATTGATATGCAACCATTATAACACTAGCAGTTCAAAATATTACTCTTACATATTTTTTATCTAAGAAAAAGGTCTTTTTGATTCATACACAGTAAACACTCCATTAGCAATGTTAATTAGTTACATTGCATAATTAGTTACATCCTAATAAACACAAGACAAATTATATTTATACACCAAAAATAGTCTAGCATACATCATAATTTTGCTAATAAAATCTATGATTGGATTACCCTTCTTCTTAAATGCAACTTTTAATCTTTTTTTTTTTTTGTAATCCAACAAAATTAAAACATTAAAATTAATGATATTTGATCAAACCTATACATTTTTATAAAGTTCATGAAACATAAAATACCGTTAAGATGGCTTTCACAACTAAAAGCTTTAACTTTACAAGTATTATATTTAAAAAGAAAATAAAGTTGGTATTGATTAAAATAATTATAAAAAAAATGAAAGATGTTATATTAATGATAGAAATTGTTGCTTATTTTGTTGAATTTTAACTTATTAATTTTAATGCTAGAATTTTGCATAAATGGGGTTAGGTGAAGTAATTTTCGATATATAATATTTTGGGAGCATTAAAGAAATTGACAAATTTTGAAGAAAAAAAATTTAGATGGAACGAAATGATGTTTTATTTTTAGGGGGAATGACAAATGGTAATTTTAATTAGCATTATATTCAATTTTTACATTGTACAGAATGCTAGTTATATCTAGTATTATATTCAGTTTTACATTATACAAAATGTTAGTTATAACAAGTATTGTCTTTCAGCCTAAAAAACAAACTTTCTGTGATTCAGTCTAATTTTTTTCAAGTTTATACTTATGTCTATTTCCCTGTAATATTTTATTGTATTTTATGAATATAATTAGCCAAAACACAGTTGAAACTTCCATTCTCATAGTCAATTATTCAACGATTTAGCTGAGGTACATTATGCAAGTATTTGCATTATTTCAACACATTGCCAACAGCTATCATTGTGAATTGTTAGCTAAGCACGCATTAATCACTATTGCAAATAGCATGGTCCATGCTTTCCGACCAAGCCTACTCTTGTTTAATCTCGTAATTGATTATCAGCATTAACTATTAACATTAAACCTGTTGTGTGTACGTAACTCTACATGCAATTATTCTATGTAGTGATTTTGCTGTACAGGTAGAAAAAATGAACCAGAAAAAATGAAAGAAAATAAATTCAATAGCTATTAGTAAACGGACGCAGATATGCAGTATGCTTGTAGGTAAATTATTTCAAATTTAATATAATGTGCATAACAAGTATATTGCATGTTTTTATTGCACGGCAAAATCATATGCAGTTATAGAAACTATATTGACGCTAACAAAATGATCGCATTGTTTAAAATTGCATTATTTTTCTGAAATGTTTATGGTCTGGTTCAGTGTGAACTTTTTGTTGAAAACTATATACTGCTTGAAAAATTGGAAAACAACAATTTAAAGGATAACAGGTTTATTAACATTATTATTATTTCTGAACTGAATCAAAATGCTAAATTTTACTAGCATTCCATATGGTTCAAATTGAATAATATGTCTTTGGGTCCAAAAATAATTTTTGATTTACTTCAAGCTTTTTTTTTTTTTTTTTTTAATTTGTTATTCTACTTGGCACCCTTAATATATACAATCATCCAAATAGTGCAACACTTTGTTAGTCCTCTAATTTCCGCCACAGACTTCGCATTAAATAACAATATTTTCACTCTCTTTCCTTTGCCTTTATTTTTTAATTCAGAACGTGTATGAAAATTAGATGGCTAACAAGGTGCTGCATCGTTTGGGGCTATTAGATGCTCCAAATACACACATTAGCTTTGAACACAAAATAAAATAAAATCAAAGGTAAAATATATTTTGACCGTTGGATCTAATTATATTCGCACATGAGGTCGAAATCAAAAGATAAAGAGTCGCTCTGTCACCATTTTGTGTCACAATTAGAAATTAAGTTAATAAGCTACACAACAACGACTAAGCGATTATTTTCAAATAAATTGAAATCGGTTAGAAATGTAACTTAAAACTAAATGACAGAGCCAATTCAAAATTAGTAATAGTAATAATAAATTGTGATAATAATAAAAAAACAAAGTAAAATAATTAAAATAATAATAATAACAATAACGATAATAATAATAAGTAAGTAAGATAAAAATAAAGATAAAAGTAAATAGTAAATATACAAAGAAATAAAAAAAACAATGATAATAATAATACTAATACTAATACTAATAATAATACTAATAAAAATTAATAAAAAAGCAGACACTGCGTTTTAGTCTCCTACTTACCAGTCCTATAAACTAAAACTTATAACACTACCTCTAACCAACTCTTGGCAAAAAAAAAAAAAAACAAACAGAAAAAAGAAAAAAGAAACTTGTAGCTCATGGTTCTGCTACGTGGATCGCTAATTTCCACGCATTTCTGTTCGACACCAGCTCTTCGAACATATTTCAATCATTCAAGTCACTTTTTACTGCTTCATTCCATGTTAAGCTTGGTCGATCTCTACCTCTATTTGAGTATTAGATGCGACCAATAAATATTCCAACACGCACAGGTGTCTCAGGAGGCCTCCGTTGAAGAGTCTAAACCATCTTAAGCGGTGTTGGACTAGCTTCTCTTCTACTTCAAGTTTGTCGTATATATCATCATTTCTAATTTGGTCTCGTCTTGTATAATTACAGCTCCATTGCAGCATACACATTTCTGCTACACCTATCTTCTGAGCGTATTGTCTTTTAGTACGCCAACATTCTACACCATACAACATCACATGTCTGATTGTCGTTATGTAAAACTTCCCTTTAAGCCTTTGAGAGACTTTCTTGTCGCATAAAATGCCACACGTGATTCGTCATTTCATCAATCCCGCTCGAATTATAAAACTAACATCTTCATCAATCTTAGCATCATGCTGCAATATTGATCCTAAATTAATATTAAATACCCCGTTCAAATAACTCGTTCGTAGCGTCAAACGTATTTTTTGTTCACACAACTTTTCCGTTCAAATTCGTCGTTTTCGTTCATGGATTAAGAACGCAAACCTGAGCGCATGTGCGTCGGTCTTCGTTTGTAATTAACCAACACACAATTGCAGTGGTTAACAATACCACGATTAACTGTAGGACATTATGTAAGTTTTGCATAATTTCAACACAATCCCAACTGACTTGTTAGCTAAGCACGCGCTAAGGTAATAGCATGGTCCTTCGCTTTCTGACCAAGCTTGCTCTTGTTTAATCTCGTGATTGATTATTTGTATTAAGTATTAACATCAAGCCCGGTTTCACGGCTAAACTGAGCAGGCGGTCCCCTAGGGCAACCTTCGAACTGAGGGAACAATAGAGGATGGAGTAGTTAAACAGATGTAAAGTGTTAAATGAACCACTATGTTACTTTGTTCCGTAAATGTTACTTAGTCAGGTGGTGGAGTGCGTGGTAGATTAGGCCTATCAATGGTACGAGATTTGGTCCGAACCCGTCCTATTTATACGGGTATGGGTTTGTCTTAGACTATCCATGTCCGACTAAAGTCCGATCCGAGTGGGGTACGGTTTTATCAAAACATGAATGCGTATATTATTTATTTACAAACAAAATTGTAACAAACAAAATTGTAAATAAATAATATACGCATTCATGTTTTCGTCAAAACATGAATGCGTATATTATTTATTTACAATTTTGTTTGTTACGTGCAAATATTTTTGCATACTTTTGTTATGAGCTTGACTACTTTATCGTCCAATTTATATGTTAATATTTTTTGTATACAAAATTTACTATATAGTTATCACCCAGCAGGTTTAAAAAGCCCGACGGATCGGCCTCGGATATTGCGTTGAAATACCCTGCGGGTTCGGATCGAGATCGGGTTTTAATCATGGTAATTGGACTGGAGTCCGGTTTTTATAATATCCGGACCGAACCGTGTCCATCGAAAGGCCTAGTTACGATGCATGAGGTCTTTGGTTCGATTTTTTTGCTTACAAAATTTTCTACCCTGTTTTGCACTTAAACCGTAAGCTGCCTGGGGCAACCCAAGCAATCATTCTATGTAGTGATTTTGCTGCACAAGTAGACAAAATGAACCAGAACAAAAAAATCGAAAATAAATTTAATTGCTGCTAATAAACGGACGCAGAATGCAGCATGCAAGCTACGTAAATTATATCAAATTTAATATAATGCATATGGCAAGCATATTGCATATTTTTATTGCACAGCAAAATCATGTATATGAAGCTATAAAATGTATATTGACACTAACAAAATGATCACATTGTTTAAAATTATATTATTTTTCTGAAATGTTTATGGTCTGGTTCGGTATGAAATTTTTGTTGAAAATTATGTACTACTTGAAAAAAAAGGAAAACATCAGGTAAAACAAACTTTGTAAAAAAAGTTAGTCCAAAAATAACAAGTTTATTATTATTATTGTTATTTTGAACTAAATAATAATGCTAAATTTGACTAGTGTCACATACAGCTTAAATTGAACGATGTCTCATTCAGTTCAAAAATGAATTCCAAATTACTTCAAGCTTTTTTTTTTCAATTTGTTAATCTACCTAGTACCCTCTAAAAACAGAATCAATTTGATTATTTTAAAGAGAATTTTAACTAGATTTTAAACTTCAAAAAATCATTTTAACATAATGGACTTTTTCATATAGTCGATACATATACACACACACACATACATACATACATACATATACACACACACACACACACACATATATATATATATATATACTACTATATGAAAAATCTATTATGTTGAAATAATTTTCTGATTTTTTATTGGAGCGTTCGATGACACCCAAAATAATGCAACACTCCATTTTCGCGAAAGGTCCGAATTAAATAACAATATTTTCCCCGTTCCACTACATTTGTTATTTAATTTGAAACATGTGATAGAAATTAGAAGGTCAATGGTATGCTACACTGTAATATCTATATGTGTGTGTGTGCATGCATGCATATGTATGTATGTGTGTGTATACATACATACATACATACATACAACATACATACATAGTGTTCAACGACAAAACAGTACAGCAGTTTGTTAAGCCTCTGCTTTCCACCGCACTCTACGAATTAAATAATAATACTTCTTTCTTTTTCCACCACTTTTAATATTTAATTCTGAGCATGTGTTGAAAATTCGGGGGCTAATCTGCAATGTTTGGAGTGCTATTGAACACTACTCATACACACTCATACGCACACAAAATAAAATTGAAGATAAAATACATCTTAATCGTTGGATCAATTACATTCGTGGGATTGAAATCAAAAAGACAATCCAATGACTGAAAGTTACTATGTCATAATTTTCTGTCACAATTATAAATTTTGATAAGTATTGATATTCATTAAGATCAATAATAGGTAAATTTAGTGGTATTTTTTAGTTATCTTATTAAGAATAATAAATCAAGAAGCCCTTAGAGCATTCCCGATAGCAAGAGTCGGTCAGTTGAATGAATTAATAATATTTTGAACTGTTGCACACCGACTCACCCTTAAAATGCACCACTTTATCCTGTGTGTTATAATGTCTGATAAATATGTAATATATTTATGAGTGATTAGAATTGTAGATCTCATGACTATTATTTAAATCTGACTATAAAGTTATCCGGAATTTATAATTTCGAAAACCTCACTAGCGACTGCCGAAATTATCAAAACTGTTGAAATCACGTCCGCATATCTCTATGTTGGACAACATATGAGTTTGACCAACATTTTTTAACAAGAACAATCATTTGTTGTTACATACGACCAAACTCATATATATATAACATACCATGTCCATTATATTTCACGATGTGAGATTATTCTTGTTTTTAATATGTGCTCATTACCCACGCATTCCAACAAAAACAACCTGTCAATGGTGAATTCAAAGTTGGGCTCACTGACACAAGTGACCAACTCTACATTGGGGGATGCTCCTGCAAGGCACCCTAAGTAAAATACAAAATGGTGTCGTTAGCGGGTTCACATTAGACACTTTACCGAGTTCGATGTGTGGGTGTGGGAAGAAAAAATAAAAAATCACAGTTGGAGACATACACTGTAGGTTGTTAATAGTAAACATAATTAATTTTTGCATTTTTACATTTTTACATTATGGTCATGGCCAATCCAATAAAGTAAAATGATCTTTAAAGTAGACAGAGTGAATTGACATGGCTAGATTCGATTAGGGGCAAGTCCCAAAGCCAAGACCCTTGAATTAAGGATAGTATGTATAATAATGAAATGTATCATATTTGTGTAGTGCCTTACAAGTTGATGCCAGTGACATTTTAGTTCAGTATTGGTCGTTTTTTCTCGGGATTTAAACGATTGATGAATATTGTATGATCCTATGTCCCTTGTTTGAATAATAGTACCTTAAAATTTTCATTTCCTCAAAAGAAAATAAAGAGAGAGAAAATGTATTCTCTTAAATATAACACACTTTACCAACGCCTTGGATGAAGCGCAAAAATTAATTTTCAAGTGTAGGCACTTTCAAAATGCAATTGAAATGCAAATAACGGCATATTCGTATTTGCATCCAAAATCGTATTTGCAAATTGGATATTCACGTCTACAAATTTGAACGAATATCGAATAATTATCGCATCTGTCAAGGATAGACAAACCATGAAATATAAATAGAAAAATTTGACTTAATATATTTATTTAACCAATCATACCTATTATAAAAGTACGAAAAACAAATAAATAATAGCAATAAATAGTTTGAAACAATTAATATGCATTAAATTCATATAGTACGAATCACCAACTTAATAAAACAATAGTACGTATTCTTTAATTGCACTAAAATACGCATGATATAAGTTATAATGTGGATGAGAACCGAATGAATAATTTTTTATTCTAGATGTGATAACATTCCATGTTTGTTATTTTTGCATATTGGATATTTATCATTTTTTTAGCACCGAATGCGGACGAATTTGGAACTTTCCTACGACAGGGTTATTTTATAGAATCATTCTATCAATAATATTGTTGAAGTCCTTTGGTACAAATGCTGCAGATGTAAACGACATCATCAAATTCCTAAAGTTATGGACAAATATCGATAATTACGTTATCCATTAACGATCGGTCAATCAAGAAATGTAAATGCAAAATTTTAATTATATATTTATTTGTATATGTATTAATTAAATCAAATTGATTATGAAGTGAAAATAAGGACATATCCATCTTTTTTAAACTTTTTTCTACATCCTCCTTTTTAAAACTTATTTTATTCGTTCCTTTTTTTTTTCCGTTCGTTTCAAATTTAAGAATCACCCCTGGACGTGTTTTGTGAGAGGTTATGAGCTATAAATATATACTCTACGAACGCATGTTAAATTTAGTAAAATTACCCAAAACCCCCTTGAACTTCACATATTTTCTAATATTGATATATTGTATAAAAGAAACTAAAAAAAGTGATTTAAAGCTTATTATCAAACCGACCGTAGGGAGGTTTGTCTACTTCTACTAGCCAAAATCAATTTTCCTGAAGCCAAAAAAACGTGGATCTTGTCTCGTCGCGGTTTTCCTAAACTTTCTACTTTTATTTTGCACATCAAAGATTTCAAATTTAAATCTATTATGATTTTAAAATTTTAAAATTTTCAATTTCAAATCGACAATTTTGAATGTTTTGATTAATATTTAAATTTAAAATTCATATTTTCAGATTCAAATCTAAATTTATTATTTTCCAACATATTATCACTTAATGTTTAAGTAATATTAACAAATTTTTTAAATGTATATTTCATATCAAAGTTATACAATCGGACGGTCGGTTTCTCCACCGTTGTGCGGTTATACTAGTTATTTTTAATTATAAAAATGTATGTCAAAAAATTTCAATTATATATGTATGAAGAAAAAAAAAATGACAATAAATAATTTAAGACAATTAACATGCATTAAGTGCATATAATATGAACTACTTGATAAGACAATAATCCATGCCATTTATTTAGCTAAAATAAATTTAGCTAAAATAAACGTGATATAAAGTATAATGTTGTCGAAAGCGAACAAATAATTTTCAAATGCTAATGGTACTGCATACCGGATGTTTATACACTTTTCGAATTTTAGATACTGACAAATTTTAGATTTTCAGAATGTCTAACGGCAGACCGACTTAATTTACAGAATCCTACTATCAACAACAAAATCATTCAAGATGTTTAGCACAAACGCTATAAATGAGAACGACATTATCAAAGTCGTAAAGTTCTTTTCTTTTTCAAAGTTATTCAATTATGCGTCCCTTGTAAACTACACATAGAATTTACTGAAATTAACAGCTGTTCGTGCATGAACAGTAATTATTGACGGCACAAGCATCATGGTAAAAAACTTAATGTAGAATATCAACCCTGAAACTTAGGACTAAAGAAACAATGAGAGATAAAATAAAAGAGGAATAAATCAGTGGGAGCATGTGAAGTTGGACCTCGAGATTGAGTAAAACGCAGAGCAAAAGTTTTAAACCAAGGATAAAAGAGTGGGTGGTGAGTTGGATGCTAATCACTTGTTTTCTTTTACTTTTAATGTAACATAGCCACTTAGCTTATAGTACTAAACTTTTACTTTAGAACTAAAATATACTCGACAGGGATTTTTAAATAAAAATAAATGACATCACGTTTAATAAATTGGTATCCCAATCCATATTTAACGAGTTTGACGCGTTAAAAATAGAAAGGGGACAAGAGGCCATCGTGTTTTGTTCCTTTCACATAAGAAAATGAATGGTTTGGAACGGGGGGAATTAATTTAAAAGGACAAAGATTTGTATATTTTTTGCCTCAAGGACACGATCTCAATATTTTTACCATAAGGACAAACATTCTTCTAAAAATTATTCATAAGAACAAACATTTTCCAAAATTATTCATAAGGATAACAAAACTGCTGCCGAGCTAAATCTGATACCTAAAAACTGCTACCGATAACTACAAACTGATACCTAAAAACTGCTATCAATAACTTAAAACTGATACCTACAGAAAGTTGTCCTTCATGATAAAATATTGAAGGTCTGTACTTGAGGCTAAAAAGCTGTGAAATTTTGTGCTTGACAATAATTTCTTGTTGGAACAATGTATCGTAAGCGTCCAATATCAACGGTTTATTTTCGATAAAATAGTGACAATAAAAGTTTAAAAATAGATAATAAATAATTTTTTTAAATGAAACAATAAAAATAATAAGAAGCGATTACAATAAATTTTAAATTTTTTTGTAAATAATTTTAGTTTGTACAAATGTTTAATTTTAGTAAAAAGACAATAAAACTAATAAAGATACTGTAAAAAATAAAAAAATATCAACAGTAATGCATTATTTTTGTAGAAATTAAATAACACTGATAAAGTTTTTTTAATGGGATTATCCTACACTTTATTAGGTGCCACATACCCTCGCAGTCTGATGGTATAGGTCGTCCATCATTGCCCATACAATCACTCCTAAGGGGCGCGTAACCCCACCTCCACGGACCCCCTTTATAGTAGCTAACCTAATTAATGACAAACATTTTCTATAAAAAAATTGTTCTCTTTAAATATTTAATAAGTGAAATAGAAAATATAATATAACATATGTAAAATAATATTAAGTCGATTACTAATTAAAATTAATTTTCATAATATTTATTTTATTATAACTAGAATATTAATATTAATCTAAAAAACTTAAAAGAAATAAAAAGCAATGATACATAATTATAATAATGGAAAAGGAAATAAGCAATCAAAGGGCGGCATATCAACCACTCTTGTAATGACTCGAATTTTTTTAATATTCAATGATACGATCTTTTAATCAAAATAAAACCCTTGTTAAATGATAATTTGTAATATTAAATAGTTCTTAAACCAAGATAATATTTAGAATTTCTAGATTTTATTTAAAATAGAAAACTGATTTAATTTGAATATCTTATATATATATATATTCAGCACAACAGAATTTATATGTGGTTGGAAAGAAAGGAATATATTATAAAGAGAAATGAATATAACCTATGAATTTAGATGGAAAGAAAGGGATATATTATAAATAGAAATGAATATAGCCTATGAAATATAATGTTGTATAAATAGAAAGATTTTAGAATTGGGTTTTTCTTATGTATTTACATATTAGTTTAACGAAGAAAATTGTAATATATATATATATATATATATATATATATATATATGTGTGTGTGTGTGTGTGTGTGTGTGTGTGTGTGTGTGTGTAACAACCCGCATATTTATCGATTTTATATTTAAATATTTTATCGTTAGTCGGATTTTAGTCCTAAAAGCTACTTTTTGCATACGGTCGAATTAGGACTCGGGACTACTCCCATTGAGTTTAAAATGCCGTTTGCGACCTTTTTGAGTATAAGCTTCGATATGTTTGGAGAAAGTTGATTTTTGCTACTTTTCACTTTGGGTTTGGTTTGGGCTCAGCCCTATGTTAACTTATGCTCAAATCTGAGCCACTCTTCCCCACTCACCCTCATTCTCTTCTCATTTCAGTTTTTAGTGTACTAATGGTGGAAGAGATTGGAAATTAGAAACTCCAAAACCCTAGTTCCTCTTGCAAATCAAATTCCTAGCTCCAAACTCAAGAAGAACCCATTGGTAAGCTTCTCTTCTTCTTCTCCGACTTATTTTCTTACCAATTTCAGAAATTCCTAAACCTAATTTTGGGAATGTTCTTGTTTTTGAGCTTAGATTCAAGCTCAATTTGGTTGTGTTGAAGAGAGGTTGATTCTCCATTTGCTTTCAAGCTTCTTCTTGGTTGATTTTTGTGAAAAGGTGAGATTTTTATCTCACATCTATGCTTATATTTATCTTCGATTGTTAGGTATGAATTCCTAACACTTATTCGTGTGCATTTGCTTTTGCTTTGGATTGATTTGGTGAATATTCCAATTTTTAGTGTTTGAGTTCAATTCCTTAAAAATCATAGCTTTGATCTTTGATCATGTTTTTGGAGATGCATCGAAGAGCTTATAGGGCCGGTTAGTCGATTGGCATAAACCCTTAGCGCCGTTGCTCGTGCGAATGCAATTTTAGTCAAGATTGAACCTCATTTGTAATAGGCATGGATGAGGCTGGAAACAGGCTCGGCCGACCGACCCCCCTGGTCCGGTCGACCGACCTGCTTCCAAGTGCATAAGCACTTTCTGTTTTAAGGTTCGGTCGACCGAGTACAGGGTTCGGTCGACCGGCCTGCTGTCCCGAGAGGTTTCCAACCTTTGGTTCAGCCGACCGACTCAGTGCGTCCAGTCGACCGACCTGATGATTTTTGCCAGATTAGCCTATTTTGCTAATCCGTTTGAATATCCAACTTTAATCGATTCGCGTTGTCTCCTTTTGTTGTTGTCATTTATTATCGACTTTGATGACCTTTTCTTTGGGAATTTTAGATATATCCACTTTAATGGATTTTATATCGATTTCTTTGAATTTTATTCACATTTTTGAATGTGAATCTTTGTGATTGATTGTTCCTACAATCTTCTTTGTGATTTGTCACTTTAAAAATATAAAGGTTTTCTATACTAGTAGTAAATATCAAAACTCTTTTTTCAAATGATTTCAACACTATTTTATTACAAAGCTCAATTTCTTAAACCGATTTTCAATCTATTAGTATATATAAACCTTTACCTCACTCGTATGAGAAATCTAATTAAACGATTTAGTAAAACAAGTGGTATGAAACGCTTGCGTTCACTTTGTCGGTTAATTCTTGGACTTGTTCGATTGAATCTCTTGTGACAATTTTATAGTGGAGATCTACAGTTGGTTCGTAAATATTTAAGTTAAGCAAGTGGTTATGGGACATGAAGCTAAACTCATATATTTACTAGCTTAGTGTAATTGACACTTCTCGTTGATCATGATGATCATTTTTGTGATTTAGACTAGCAATGTGCGATGTCTCTTTGTCTGCGAGGTAGACTAAACTCTGTTTTGTGGAGTTTCGACTCAAATTGGTGGGGTAGCAACCCACGGTCTTCGGACCATTCGTGTGTCAGGTCTTCGGAGCATTCGTGTGTCAAATTAATGGCTAGCTACCATGAGATAGCTTCTCGTTCGTGTGTTACAGCTGTTGGTGAGTTTTTATGCTCCCGTTCGTGTGATAGGCCTCCCCCCTATTTTGTGTGATTTCTGGTTTTCGTGTGTCGAATTCTGGAATTTCCTTCTTCACCTATTTTTGCGATTTCTATTGATATGATTTATCAATTCTTGTGTATTGGTGAATTTGTGTGTCATTGACTTTAGTGATTTCTGTATTTCTTGTGTAGTCTTCTGGAATTTGTGTGTCATTGACTTTAGTGATTTTTGGATTTCTTGTGTAGTCTTCTGGAATTTGTGTGTCATTGACTTTTGGGATTGACGTTGATATTATCGTCAATAATTATGGTTTGATGAACGAAATAAGGAGTATGGCGTTTCTTTGATTCTTGTGTAGATTTGGTGACATTGATTAATCTCTTGTTGATTATCAACTAAGTGTGTGTATATATATATATATATATATATATATCACATCTTGGCATTGTGATTATTATGTGTTAAGTCATATCTCTTATTCTATATCGTTTCATCTGATATCTATAGTTAGACTCATCCGTTTATTATTTTCTTATTAAATAATACTCGGGTCAGACCGAGATGTTACAGGTGCTTCTACTTGACTTCTCTCACCAGGGAATGATTTCTCTGACTTTTGGTTAACTACTTAGATTAGTAGTTTTTGCTGTATACATTTGAGATATAGACTCCATAATGTATACTTATTCTTTTGTGTAGTTCATGTAACTATTCTTTTGTGATATTGTGGATCTTTTTAGACCACTACTCTGATGTACACTTCCTAGTGTAATATTCATATCTAGTTCCGCCTTTGTGATATGAATTGTCTGTGACTGATTTATGTTATGTTTATTTCTGTATTTGTTTCCGAAGGATTTATATAGCCACCGTGTAGTAGCTTTGAGTTTGTGTCGGTATGTCGGATTTCCTCTTGAAATAGAATGCATGTTATATTATCTGACATATCGATGCTCGCGTAAAGAAGTTACACGGATGGTCGCTCCTCAACAGCCTTATCCTCCGTGCTAGTTGACAGCATTACACCGTAGTGTTCTTGGCTAGCGTGGGTATAGAGGTGGGGCGTCACAGCTTGGTATCAGAGCCAAATTTTGGAACAATATGGAATATTATAACAAGGATCATCGTCCTAAGTCCATCTTAGGAGTCGTGCTTTAGAATTTAATTCGAGTCTTCGTACCGATTCATCCTATTTTCCTTATGATTCCTTGTTTATCTATAAAGATTGCTTGATATTCAATTTGGTGAATAACCTTTTTCTTCTTCTTCTTTCTTTCTAAAGGAAGAGAAATGTCTAGACCAGGCCGCCCTAGAGCCGTGCCATCTAGCACTCCACCCCAGGATGAAGTTTTTATGACCGATCAACAGCTTCTTGATTTAGTGACAAATGCTCAAGCAGCTGGAGCTAACCTGGAACCTACTCACCCAAAGTCGGGATTTGCACGCTTGTGTAGCGATTACACTAATTTGGGTGGGGAGCCATTCAAAGGTTCCGAAACTGTTATTGAAGTATCGGCTTGGCTAAGGTCATGGGATCGAATCTTTTCTCGCATGAATCTTATTGACCTTCATCGAGTTCAGGTGGCCTCAAGTATGCTCCGAGAAAGAGCATTGGACTAGTACGAGCTTCTTATTTTTGAAACTAATGAAGCGGATCTCACTTGGGAGAAATTCCAAAAACGCTTCGAGTTGAAATTTGTACCGGAAGCTGAGAAAGTGACATTGGCTCGACGATTTATAGACCTTGTTCAAGGTGAGTCCTCCATGACTGATTACGTCGCCTCCTTCGAGTCGCTTTCCAAATATGGGGTTGAATACATCAACACCCCTCTGAAGAAGAATCAAAGATTCGTTTGTGGCTTAAACAAAAATCTCAAGAAGCCATTACTTCTAAAATTAGAAGTTTCTTTCGACCAACTCGTTGATATCGCTCTTTGTCTTGAAGAGGCGGATAGGGAGATTGATGTTGAAGTGGTGGGTTCCAAAACAAACTTCAACAACTGGAAGAGGCCAAGCAAATTCAAAGGTCCTTATCCCAATAAGAAAGGGAGGCAAGCAACTCCTGCTGCAAAGACCTTTTCCTCTACTGAAGGGAAATGCTATAACTGTGGATCCAGAGACCATTTTGCGAACAAGTGTTCAAAGCCTCGTACTTGTCGCTATTGTAGAAGCCCGGACCATTTTATGCATGTGTGTCCCAAACTTCAAACTAGGAAGGAGGGAAAGCTTAATGTTGCTCAAGCCCCTGGCAACACATCTCGTGGCCAAGGTATTTCTCATTCTATTCTGGATGGAATTATTTTATTTCGTGATCATCCTATTCGAGTTCTTTTTGATACGGGTGCGTCCCATTCTTCTATATCAAAAGAACTTCTTGATACTTTTTCTTTGGATGTTTTGTGTTTAATGACTTCTTTGAGAATTGCGAATCCGGTTGGTGGATCCGCAACAATCAGTCTATTGTGTAAAGATGTCGAGATTATTTTGTGTGATTTTTCTTTCCGAGCCGATTTGCATGTCATGCGTTATTTAGGCTTTGGAATGATTTTGGGAATGGATTGGCTTAACCGTTATGAAGCCCATATCCTATGTCCTGAGCGGACTATTCATCTTCGACACCCTCAATCTGTTAAGCAGATTTCTATTGACCTTAAAGATTCAGATTCCAGCTTGGTTGCATCTTTATATTCTTTAAATCCTCGTGATGACGATAATGACGACGAGGGTGATATTATTTCTCTTATTCACGTCGTTTGTGAATTTTCCGACATATTCGAGCCCGTTTTAGGATTACCACCTAAGCGAGCAATTGAGTTCAGAATTAATCTTATTCCTGGAGCTCAACCTATCACTCGTCCTCTTTATCGTATGTTCAATAAAGAAAACGAGGAGATGCGTAAACAATTATCTGAATTGGAGACGAAGCAATTTATTCGCTCTAGTTCCTCACCTTGGGGAGCTTCGGCTATTTTCGTGAAGAAATCCGATGGAACACTTAGGCTTTGCGTTGACTACCGCCAGCTTAACGATCTTACTATCAAAAATAAATATCCTTTACCTCGGATTGATGATCTATTCGATCAACTTAGTGGTGCTAGAGTCTTTTCACAATTAGACTTAGCTACTGGATTTCATCAGCTTCGTATTGCAGCGGATAGTATTTCTTTGACATCGTTCCGTACTCGTTATGGATCTTATGAATAGCTTGTCATGCAATTTGGTTTGACGAATGCTCCGGCGTATTTCGTTGACCTTATGAATAGAGTTTTCAAAGACTTCCTCGACCGGTTTGTTCTCATCTTTATCGATGATATTCTTGTGTATTCTAAAGCCGAGGAGGAGCATGAAAAACATCTTCGGATTGTGTTGGAAACTCTTAGGAGTAATCATTTAAGGGCAAAATTTTCTAAATGCCACTTTTGGCAATCTCGTGTGAAATTTCTCGGTCATATTATTTCCGAATCCGGAATTTCCATGGATCCTTCAAAGATTGAAGCGATTCAAGATTGGAAGAGACCGGAGAGTGTGACAGAGATTCGTAGTTTTCTCGGATTGGCGGGCTATTACCGTCGTTTTATCAAAGACTTTTCTAAGATCGCCGTGCCTCTCACTATTTTGACAAAGAAAGGTGTTAAATACATTTGGTCGGACAAATGTGAAGCTTCTTTCCAGAAATTAAAAGAACTCCTTTCTGATGCTCCTATTCTTGTTATTCCCGAGGGGAATCAAGATTTCGTTGTTTATACCGATGCTAGTCGCGTTGGTTTGGGTGCCGTTCTTATGCAAAAAGAACGTGTTATTGCTTACGCTTCTAGGCAATTGAAGCCAGCCGAGACTAGATATGCCACTCACGATTTAGAACTCGCGGCTATTGTTTTCGCTCTTCGGGTTTGGCGTCATTTTCTCTTAGGAGAGAAATTTGTTCTTTACACGGATCATAAGTCTTTGAAATATTTATTTTCTCAAAAGGAACTTAATTTTCGTCAACAACGTTGGCTCGAGTTCCTTGCTCCTTATGATCTTGATATTCTTTATACACCTGGTAAGGGTAATCGTGTCGTCGATGCTCTTAGCCGTAAACAACAAGCTGTTGTTTCTATGATGATATCCGAATGGAACGATCTCGAGGTCTTATCCACTTGTGAGATTCGAGACCGCGTATCCGATTTATGCTCATCATTTGTTTTGTGTAACCATGAGGCTCATCCTTCTCTTTTAGACCGCATTCTTGAAGCTCAAAGGCTAGATCCCGAAATGGCTCTTCTTGGCCAAAATATTAGGGATAAAATTGATATTGAAGGTTTGAAAGACTTTGATATCGATTCTCATGGCGGCATTCAGAGATTTGGTAGACTTATCGTACCAAATATTAGTGATCTTCGTAAAGATATTTTAGAAGATTCTCATCGTTTTAAATTTACCATTCATCCCGGAAGTAGTAAAATGTACGCGGATATGAAGCGACTTTATTATTGGGAGGGAATGAAACTTGACATCGCTAACTTCGTTAAGCATTGCATGACTTGCCAACTCGTTAAGGCCGAGCATCAAAGGCCCGGTGGGTTATTGCAACCTTTAGAAATTCCAATTTGGAAGTGGGACAATATTTCCATGGATTTTATAGATGGTCTTCCCCGTTCTCGTTCGGGTCATGATAGCTTATGGGTGATTGTTGATAGACTTACTAAATCTGCCCATTTTATTCCCGTTCGGTCTAACCGAACCGTTCCTCTTTTGGCCAAGCTCTTTATCAAAGAGACTGTTAAATTGCATGGAGTTCCTACTTCTATAGTTAGTGATCGTGATCCGTTGTTTACTAGTGGATTTTGCAAGAGTCTTCAAAAAGCTTTGGGAACGAAGCTTAATTTTAGCACCGCTCATCATCCTCAGTCCGATGGACAAACTGAGCGTGTGAATCAAACTCTTGAAGATCTTCTTCGTGCTTGTGTGTTTGATTTTGGTGGAGGTTGGGAAGATTATATTTCACTTGTTGAATTTTTCTATAATAATAGCTTCCAATCTAGTATTGGTATGGCACCTTTTGAGGCACTCTATGGAAGGCCATGCCGATCTCCTTCTTGTTGGCTTGAGACCGGTGAGAAGATGGTTTTAGGTCCAGATTTTATTCGTGATTCCACAGAAAAGATTGACCTTATTCGTCATAGGATGAAAGAAGCCCAGAGTAGACAAAAATCCTATGCCGATAACCGGAGAAGGAAATTAGAATTTTCTGTGGGAGATCTTGTGTTCATTCGTGTTTCACCTATGAAGGGTGTTGAACGTTTCAGTCGATCGGGAAAGTTAGCGCCTCGATATATTGGGCCATTTCCTGTCACCGAACGTATTGGTTCCATGGCTTATAGCCTTTTGTTGCCGGCTCAATTTTCTGCTATCCACGACGTGTTTCACGTTTCTCAACTTTGGAAATATCTTCGAGATTCCGACTCTATTCTTGAGCCCGGTGTTGTGGAAGAGATTGAAGTTCCGCCTAATTTAACTTATGAGCAACATCCTATTCGAATCATTGCTTCGGAGGTCAAACAACTTCGAAATAAAGAAGTTCCGCTTGTTAAAGTTCAATGGTCTTCAAATCCTAAGGATTGTTCTTGGGAATCTAGAGAGTACATCGAGCGAACACATTCGGACTTACTTTCTTGTGCTCTTTGAGGTGAACTTCTTATTTCAAACTTCTTTTGTGTTGAATATGCTTTTATGGTTGTTACTATATATCTGCTTCTTAAAATATTGCGAGGACACAATTTCTTTAAGGAGGGGAGTCTGTAACAACCCGCATATTTATCGATTTTATATTTAAATATTTTATCGTTAGTCGGATTTTAGTCCGAAAAGCTACTTTTTGCATACGGTCGAATTAGGACTCGGGACTACTCCCATTGAGTTTCAAATGCTGTTTGCGACCTTTTTGAGTATAAGCTTCGATATATTTGGAGAAAGTTGATTTTTGCTACTTTTCACTTTGGGTTTGGTTTGGGCTCAGCCCTATGTTAACTTATGCTCAAATCTGAGCCACTCTTCCCCACTCACCCACATTCTCTTCTCATTTCAGGTTTTAGTGTATTAATGGTGGGAGAGATTGAAAATTAGAAACTCCAAAACCCTAGTTCCTCTTGCAAATCAAATTCCTAGCTCCAAACTCAAGAAGAACCCATTGGTAAGCTTCTCTTCTTCTTCTCCGACTTATTTTCTTACCAATTTCAGAAATTCCTAAACCTAATTTTGGGAATGTTCTTGTTTTTGAGCTTAGATTCAAGCTCAATTTGGTTGTGTTGAAGAGAGGTTGATTCTTCATTTGCTTTCAAGCTTCTTCTTGGTTGATTTTTGTGGAAAGGTGAGATTTTTATCTCACATCTATGCTTATATTTATCTTCGATTGTTAGGTATGAATTCCTAACACTTATTCGTGTGCATTTGCTTT
Organism: Allium cepa; assembly: GCA_030765085.1. Lineage (NCBI taxonomy): Eukaryota > Viridiplantae > Streptophyta > Magnoliopsida > Asparagales > Amaryllidaceae > Allium > Allium cepa. The sequence goes on along the minus strand of CM060937.1, from coordinate 867,801,262 downwards.
TGGTTTGGATTGATTTGGTGAATATTCCAATTTTTAGTGTTTGGGTTCAATTCCTTAAAAATCATAGCTTTGATCTTTGATCATGTTTTTGGAGATGCATCGAAGAGCGTATAGGGCCGGGTAGTCGATTGGCATAAACCCTTAGCGCCGTTGCTCGTGCGAATGCAATTTTAGTCAAGATTGAACCTCATTTGTAATAGGCATGGATGAGGCTGGAAACAGGCTCGGCCGACCGACCCCCCTGGTCCGGTCGACCGACCTACTTCCAAGTGCATAAGCACTTTCTGTTTTAAGGTTCGGTCGACCAAGTACAGGGTTCGGTCGACCGGCCTGCTGTCCCGAGAGGTTTCCAACCTTTGGTTCGGCCGACCGACTCAGGGAGTCCGGTCGACCGACCTGATGATTTTTGCCAGATTAGCCTATTTTGCTAATCCTTTTGAATATCCAACTTTAATCGATTCGTGTTGTCTCCTTTTGTTGTTGTCATTTATTATCGACTTTGATGACCTTTTCTTTGGGAATTTTAGATATATCCACTTTGATGGATTTTATATCGATTTCTTTGGATTTTATTCACATTTTTGAATGTGAATCTTTGTGATTGATTGTTCCTACAATCTTCTTTGTGATTTGTCACTTTAAAAACATAAAGGTTTTCTATACTAGTAGTAAATATCAAAACTCTTTCTTCAAATGATTTCAACACTATTTTATTACAAAACTCATTTTCTTAAACTGATTTTCAATCTATTAGTATATATAAACCTTTACCTCACTCGTATGAGAAATCTAATTAAACGACTTAGTAAAACAAGTGATATGAAACACTTGCATTCACTTTGTCGGTTAATTCTTGGACTTGTTCGATTGAATCTCTTGTGACAATTTTATAGTGGAGATCTACAGTTGGTTCGTAAATATTTAAGTTAAGCAAGTGGTTATGGGACATGAAGCTAAACTCATATATTTACTAGCTTAGTGTAATTGACACTTCTCGTTGATCATGATGATCATTTTTGTGATTTGGACTAGCAATGTGCGATGTCTCTTTGTCCGCGAGGTAGACTAAACTCGATTTTGTGGAGTTTCGACTCAAATTGGTGGGGTAGCAACCCACGGTCTTCGGACCATTCGTGTGTCAGGTCTTCGGACCATTCGTGTGTCAAATTAATGGCTAGCTACCATGAGATAGCTTCTCGTTCGTGTGTTACAGCTGTTGGTGAGTTTTTATGCTCCCGTTCGTGTGATAGGCCTCCCCCCTATTTTGTGTGATTTCTGGTTTTCGTGTGTCGAATTCTGGAATTTCCTTCTTCACCTATTTTTGTGATTTCTATTGATATGATTTATCAATTCTTGTGTATTGGTGAATTTGTGTGTCATTGACTTTAGTGATTTCTGTATTTCTTGTGTAGTCTTCTGGAATTTGTGTGTCATTGACTTTAGTGATTTCTGGATTTCTTGTGTAGTCTTCTGGAATTTGTGTGTCATTGACTTTAGTGATTTCTGGATTTCTTGTGTAGTCTTCTGGAATTTGTGTGTCATTGACTTTTGGGATTGACGTTGATATTATCGTCAATAATTATGGTTTGATGAACGAAATAAGGAGTATGGTGTTTCTTTGATTCTTGTGTAGATTTGGTGACATTGATTAATCTCTTGTTGATTATCAACTAAGTATATATATATATATATATATATCACATCTTGGCATTGTGATTATTATGTGTTAAGTCATATCTCTTATTCTATATCGTTTCATCTGATATCTATAGTTAGACTGATCCGTTTATTATTTTCTTGTTAAATAATACTCGGGTCAGACCGAGATGTTACAGGTGCTTCTGCTTGACTTCTCTCACCAGGGAATGATTTCTATGACTTTTGGTTAACTACTTTGATTAGTAGTTTTTGCTGTATACATTTGAGATATAGACTCCATTACTTATTCTTTTGTGTAGTTCATGTAACTATTCTTTTGTGATATTGTGGATCTTTTTAGACCACTACTCTGATGTACACTTCCTAGTGTAATATTCATATCTAGTTCCGCCTTTGTGATATGAATTGTCTGTGACTGATTTATGTTATGTTTATTTCTGTATTTGTTTCCGAAGGATTTATATAGCCACCGTGTAGTTGCTTTGAGTTTGTGTCGGTATGTCGGATTTCCTCTTGAAATAGAATGCATGTTATATTATCTGACATATCGGTGCTCGCGCAAAGAAATTACACGGATGGTCGCTCCTCAACAGCCTTATCCTCCGTGCTAGTTGACAGCATTACACCGTAGTGTTCTTGGCTAGCGTGGGTATAGAGGTGGGGCGTCACAGCTTGGTATCAGAGCCAAACTTCGGAACAATATGGAATATTATAACAAGGATCATCGTCCTAAGTCCATCTTAGGAGTCGTGCTTTAGGATTTAATTCGAGTCTTCGTACCGATTCATCCTATTTTCCTTATGATTCCTTGTTTATCTATCAAGATTGCTTGATATTCAATTTGGTGAATAACCTTTTTCTTCTTCTTCTTTCTTTCTAAAGGAAGAGAAATGTCTAGACCAGGCCGCCCTAGAGCCGTGCCATCTAGCACTCCACCCCAGGATGGAGTTTTTATGACTGCTCAACAGCTTCTTGATTTAGTGACAAATGCTCAAGCAGCTGGAGCTAACCCGGAACCTACTCACCCAAAGTCGGGATTTGCACGCTTGTGTAGCGATTACACTAATTTGGGTGGGGAGCCATTCAAAGGTTCCGAAACTGTTATTGAAGTACAGGCTTGGCTAAGGTCATGGGATCGAATCTTTTCTCGCATGAATCTTATTGACCTTCACCGAGTTCAGGTGGCCTCAAGTATGCTCCGAGAAAGAGCATTGGACTGGTACGAGCTTCTTATTTCTGAAACTAATGAAGCGGAACTCACTTGGGAGAAATTCCGAGAACGCTTCGAGTTGAAATTCGTACCAGAAGCTGAGAAAGTGACATTGGCTCGACGATTTATAGACCTTGTTCAAGGTGAGTCCTCCGTGACTGATTACGTCGCCTCCTTCGAGTCGCTTTCCAAATATGGGGTTGAATACATCAACACCCCTCTGAAGAAGAATCAGAGATTCGTTTATGGCTTAAACAAAAATCTCAAGAAGCCATTACTTCTAAAATTAGAAGTTTCTTTCGACCAACTCGTTGATATCGCTCTTCGTCTTGAAGAGGCGGATAGGGAGATTGATGTTGAAGTGGTGGGTTCCAAAACAAACTTCAACAACAGGAAGAGGCCAAGCAAATTCAAAGGTCCTTATCCCAATAAGAAAGGGAGGCAAGCAACTCCTGCTGCAAAGACCTTTTCCTCTACTGAAGGGAAATGCTATAACTGTGGATCCAGAGACCATTTTGCGAACAAGTGTTCAAAGCCTCGTACTTGTCGCTATTGTAGAAGCCCGGACCATTTTATGCATGTGTGTCCCAAACTTCAAACTAGGAAGGAGGGAAAGCTTAATGTTGCTCAAGCCCCTGGCAACACATCTCGTGGCCAAGGTATTTCTCATTCTATTCTGGATGGAATTATTTTATTTCGTGATCATCCTATTCGAGTTCTTTTTGATACGGGTGCGTCCCATTCTTTTATATCAAAAGAACTTGTTGATATTTTTTTCTTTGGATGTTTTGTGTTTAATGACTTCTTTGAGAATTGCGAATTCGGTTGGTGGATCCGCAACAATCAGTCTATTGTGTAAAGATGTCGAGATTATTTTGTGTGATTTTTCTTTCCGAGCCGATTTGCATGTCATGCGTTATTTAGGCTTTGGAATGATTTTGGGAATGGATTGGCTTAACCGTTATGAAGCCCATATCCTATGTCCTGAGCGGACTATTCATCTTCGACACCCTCAATCTGTTAAGCAGATTTCTATTAATCTTCAAGATACAGATTCCAGCTTGGTTGCATCTTTATATTCTTTAAATCCTCGTGATGACGATAATGACGACGAGGGTGATATTATTTCTCTTATTCACGTCGTTTGTGAATTTTCCGACATATTCGAGCCCGTTTTAGGATTACCACCTAAGCGAGCAATTGAGTTCATAATTAATCTTATTCCTGGAGATCAACCTATCACTCGTCCTCCTTATCGTATGTCCAATAAAGAAAACGAGGAGATGCGTAAACAATTATCTGAATTGGAGACGAAGCAATTTATTCGCTCTAGTTCCTCACCTTGGGGAGCTTCGGCTACTTTCGTGAAGAAATCCGATGGAACACTTAGGCTTTGCGTTGACTACGTTTTTGAGTATAAACATTGATATGTTTGGAGCTAGCTAAAAATTTGACCTTTTTCACTTTGGGTTTGGGTTTGGATTCAGCCTAATGTTCTAGCTTAATACCCCAAACTGAAACCCCCTCTTCACTCCCTCTTCCTCTACTTTTCAGTTCTAAAGAGATTAATGGCGAGTGGAATGGGAAATTAAAACTCATGCCCTAGTTTTCTATTTGCAAATCTACTTCTAGCTCCAAATTCAAGAGAACCCATTGGTAAGCCTTCTCTTCACCTTCTCCAACTCCTTGTCTCTTGAATTTCAGAAATTCCTAAACCTAACTTTGGAAATGTTCTTCTTTTGAGCATAGATTCAAGCTCATTTGGGTTGTGTTGAAGAGTGGTTGATTCTCCCTTTGTTTTCAAGCCTCTTCTACATTGATTTTGTGAAAAGGTGGGATTTTTATCTCACATCTAGGTCTATAACTATCTTTGAGCGTTGGGTATGAATTCCTAACAATTATTCATGTGCATTTGCTTTTGGTTTGGATTAATTTGGTTTATATTCCAACTTTTGGTGTTTTGAAAGCAAATTCTATGGAAATCCTTCTATGGATATTTGAACAAGTTTTTGGTGATGCATCGAAGAGCCTATAGGGCTGGATTGCCGATCGGCGTAATCCCTTAGTACCCAAGGCTCGTCCGGTTGCGAAATGGGAAGGGTTTCTTCTTCCGTTGATAGGCGGGGAAAACTGCCTTAGCTCCAGTCAGTCGACTGAACTTCTTGGTCAGTCGACTGGCTGTAGCTAATAAGCAGTATAAAGGCTTCCTGCAGAGCCTTGGGATTCTCTGTTTATTGCAGTCAGTCGACTGACTCACTGAGTTCAGTCGACTGACCTGCATCCCGAGAGTTTTTTGGGACTGTGATCAGTCGACTGAACTCAGTGAGTCAGTCGACTGACCTGCTCATATTTCCCCATTTGAGCCTTGTTTTGCTTGGTTTCCAATTTATCAACTCGTCTTGATTTCTAGTTGTTGTTATCAATTATTCGACTCTGATGACTTCTATTTTGGAATTTTTGGAAATATCCACTTTGATGGATTTGTTGTCGATTACTTTGGATTTTATTCACGTCTTTGAATGTGAATTTTTGTGGTTGATTGTTTCTACAATCACTTCTATGATTTGTCACTTTAAAATATAAAGGTTTTCTATACTGGTAGTAAATATCAAAACCCTTTCATTAAAACGATTTCAACTCTATTTTCAATTACAAAGCTCGTTATCTAAAATCGTTTTCCTACCTATTAGTATATACAAACCTTTACCTCACTCGTATGAGAAATCTAATTAAACGACTTAGTAAAACAAGTGGTATGAAATGCTTGCGTTTATTTCGTCGGTTAATTCTTGGACTTGTTCGATTGAAACTCTTGTGACAATTTTCTAGTGGAGACCTACAATTTGTTCGCAAATATTTAAGTTAAGCTAGTGGTTATGGGACATGAAGCTAAACTCATATATTTACTAGCTTATTGTAATTGACACTTCTTGACGATCGACGATGATCATTTTTGTGATTTAGACTAGCAATGTGCGATATCTTTTTGTCTGCGAGGGAGACTAAACCCCGTTTCTGTGGAGCTTCTGCTCAAATTGGTGGGGTAGCGACCCATGGTCTTCGAGCTGTTTTGTGGAGCCTCGGCTCAAAATAAATGGTTAGCAACCATGAAATAGCGTTCCGTTTTGTGATACACATGTTGGCGAGTTTTCATGCTCCCGTTTTGTGATAGGCCTCCCCCTTTTTTGTGATTTCTGGATTTCTATTGATGATTTCTGGGATTTGTGCTTCACCAATTTTCGTGATTTTTCATTGATAAGTTTTATCAATATTTGTGCATTGGTGAATTTGTGTGTCATTGACTTTTGTGATTGACATTGATATAATTGTTAATATTTATGGTTTGGTGAATGAAATAAGGAGTATGACATTCCTTTTGATCTTTGAGAAGATTTTTGTGATATTGGTTAATCTCTTGTTGATTTTCAATTACTTATTTATCATAGCTTGGCATTGTGATTATTAGTCATATATCTTATTCTAAATCATTTCATCTGATATTTATAACTAGACCGATCCGTTTATTATTTTCTTATTAAATAATACTCGGGTCAGACCGAGATGTTACAGGTGCTTCTGCTTGACTTCTCATCCAGGATCATTACCTTGACTTTTGGCTAACTACTTAGATTAGTAGTTTTTGTTGTATACACTTGAGATATAGACTCATGATTGTACCCATATTCTTTTGTATAGCACTGACAGCTATTTCTTTTGTGATAGTGTGGATCTTGTTGACCATTACTCTGATGAACACTTTTATGTGTTATATATATTCATATCTATTTCCGCCTTTGTGATACGAATTATCTGTGTCTGATTTGTGTTATGTTTATTTCTATATTTGTTTCTGAAGACATTATAGCCACTGTGTAGTAGCTTTGAGCTTGTGTCGGTATGTCGGATTTCCTCTTGAAAAGAATTCAAGTTATATATTATCTGGCATATCGGTACTCGCACAAAGCAATTATATAGATGGTCGCTCCTCAACAGCCTTATTCTTCGTGCTAGTTGACGACATTACACCGTAGTGTCCTTGGCTAGCGTGGGTATAGAGGTGGGGCATCACAGCTTGGTATCAGAGCCAAACTTCGGAACAATGTTGAATAATTTAACAAGGATCACCGTCCTAAGTTCATCTTAGGAGTCGTGCCTTAGGATTTAATTCGTGTCTTCGTACCATTCTATCTTATTTTCTTTTATGATTCCTTGTTTTATTTATCAAGGATTGCTTGATATTCATTTGGTGAATAACCTTTTCCTTCTTCTTTCTTTCTTTTGTTCTTAAGGAAGGGAAATAGTTAGACCAGGCCGTCCCAGCGCCGGTCGACCTAGTGCTACTCCCCAAGATGGAGTTTTTATGTCTGCCCAGCAGCTTCTAGATTAGGTTAAGAATGCTCAAGCAGCTGGTTCTAATTCGGAACCAATTCATCCTAACTCTGGATTTGCACACTTGTGCAACGATTATATCAACTTGGGTGGGAAACCATTCAAGAGTTCTGAAACTATTATTGAAGTCCAGGCTTGGCTGAGATCATGCGATCGAATCTTTTCTCGCATGAATCTTATTGCTCTTCACCGAGTTTAGGTGACTTCTAGTATGCTCCAAGAAAGAGCATTGGACTGGTACGAACTTCTTATTTCTGAAATTAATGAAACAGATCTCACCTGGGAGCAATTCCGGGCACGTTTCGAATTAAAGTTTGTGCAAGAAGTTGAGAAGGTGACTTTGGCTCGTCGTTTCATAGACCTTGTTCAAGGTGAATCTTCCGTGACAGACTATGTCGCATCATTCGAGTCACTTTCTAAATACGGGGTCGAGTACATAAACACCCCATTGAAGAAAAATCAGAGATTTGTCTATAGCTTAAACAAAAATCTCAAGAAGCCGTTACTTCTAAAATTAGAAGTTTCTTTCGACCAACTCATTGATATCGCTCTTCGTCTTAAAGAGGCGGATAGGGAAAGTGATGTTGAAGTGGTGGGTTCCAAACCAAACTTCAATAACAAGAAAAGGCCTAATAAATTCCGAGGTTCTTATCCCAACAACAAGAAAGGGAAGCAAGCCTCTCTGGCAATTAAGACTTCTACCTCAAGTAATGGGCAATGCTACAATTGTGGTTTTAAGGACCATTATGTGAACAAGTGTTCAAAGCCTCGTACTTGTCGCTATTGCAAAAGCCCAGATCATTATTTATCTTCTTGTCCTAAACTTCAACATAGGAAGGAGGGAAAGCTTAATGTTGCTCAAGCCCCGGGCAACACATCTCGTGGTAAAGGTATTTCTCATTCTATCCTTGATGGCATTATTTTATTTCGTGATCATCCTATTCGAGTTCTTTTTGATACGGGTGCGTCTCATTCTTTTATATCAAAGGAACTTGTTGATACCTTTTCTTTGGATGTTTTGTGTTTAATGACTTCATTGAGAATTGCGAATCTGGTTGGTGGATCCGCAACGATCAGTTTATTGTGTAAAGATGTCGAGATTATTTTGTGTAATTTTTCTTTCTGAGCCGATTTTCATGTTATGCGTTACTTAGGCTTTGGAATGATTTTGGGAATGGATTGGCTTAATCGCTATGAAGCCCAAATCCTATGTCCTGAGCGGACTATTCATCTTCGACATCCTCAATCTGTCAAGCAGATTTCTATTGACCTTAAAGATTCGGATTCCATCTTGGTTGCATCTTTATATTCTTTAAATCCTCATGACGACGATAATGATGATGAGGAATATATTATTTCTCTTATTCACGTTGTTCGTGAATTTTTCGACATATTTGAGCCCGTTTTAGGATTACCACCTAGGCGAGCAATTGAGTTCAGAATTAATCTCATCCCTGGAGCTCAACCTATTACTCGTCCTCCTTATCGTATGTCCAATAAAGAAAATGAGGAGATGCGCAAACAATTATCCGAATTGAAAACGAAGCAATTTATTCGCTCTAGTTCCTCGCCTTGGGGAGCTTCAGCTATTTTTGTGAAGAAATCCAATGGAACACTTAGGCTTTGCGTTGACTACCGCAAGCTTAATGATCTTACTATCAAGAACAAATATCATTTAACTCGGATTGATGATCTATTCGATCAACTTAGTGGTGCTAAAGTCTTTTCACAATTGGACTTGGCAACCGGTTTTCATCAGCTTTGTATTGTAGAGGATAACATTCCTTTGACATCGTTCCATACTCGATATGGATCTTATGGATGGCTTGCTATGCCATTTGGGTTAACGAATGCTCCGACTTATTTTGTTGACCTAACGAATCGAGTTTTCAAGGAATTCCTCGATCGATTTGTTCTCATCTTTAGTGATGATATTCTTGTGTATTCAAAAACCGAGAATGAGCATGAAAAGCTTCTTCGGATTGTGATGGAAACTCTTAGGAGTAATCAATTAAAGGCAAAGTTTTCTAAATGCCACTTTTGGCAATCTCGTGTGAAGTTTATCGGTCATATTATTTCCGAATCCGGAATTTCCGTGGATCTTTCAAAGATTGAAGCGATTCAAGATTGGAAGAGACCGGAGAGTGTGACAGAGATTCGTAGTTTTCTTGGATAGGCAGGTTATTACCGTCGTTTTATCAAAGATTTTTCTAAGATTGTCGTGCCTCTCACTAGCTTAACGAAGAAAGCTGTTAAATTCATTTGGTCGGACAAATGTGAGACTTCTTTTCAGAGATTAAAAGAATTCCTTTCCGATGCTTCTATTCTTGTTATTCCCGAAGGGAACCAAGATTTTATTGTTTATACCGATGCCAGTCGCGTTGGTTTGGGTGCCGTTCTTATGCAAAAAGAACGTGTTATTGCTTATGCTTCTGGGCAATTGAAGCCAGCCGAGACGAGATATGCCACTCATGATTTAGAGCTCGCGGCTATTGTTTTCGCCCTTCGCATTTGGCTCATTATCTTTTAGGAGAGAATTTTTTTCTTTATACTGATCATAAGTCTTTGAAGTATTTATTCTCTCAGAAGGAACTTAATTTGCGTCAACAGCGTTGGATCGAATTTCTTGCACCTTATGATCTTGATATTCTTTGTACTCCCGGAAAGGGAAATCGAGTTGCCGATGCACTTAGTCGCAAGCAACAAGCGGTTGTTTCCATGATGATATTCGAAATGGAATGATCTCGAGGTTTTATCTACTTGTGAAATTCGAGATCGTGTCTCCGATTTATGTTCATCTCTTTTTTTATGTAGCCTTGAGGCTCATCCTTCTCTTTTAGACCGCATTCTTGAAGCTCAAGGGCTAGATCCTAAATTGGCTCTTCTTGGCCAAAATATTAAGGATAAAATTGATATTGAAGATTTGAAAGAATTTGATATTGATTCTCGTGGTGGCATTCAAAAATTTGGTAGACTTATCGTGCCAAATATTAGTGATCTTCGTAAAGATGTTTTAGAAGGTTCTCATCGTTCTAAATTTACCATTCATCCTGATAGTAGTAAAATGTACGCGGATATGAAGCGACTTTATTATTGGGAGGGAATGAAATCTGATATTGCTAACTTTGTTGAGTGTTGCATGACTTGCCAACTTATGAAGGCCGAACATCAAAGGCCCGGTGGGTTATTGCAACCTTTAGAAATTCCAATTTGGAAGTGGGACCAAATTTTTATGGATTTTATTAAAGGCCTTCCCCGTTCTCGTTCGGGGCACGATAGCTTATGGGTTATAGTTGATAGACTCGCTAAATCCGCCCATTTTATTCCCGTTCGGTCCAATCGAACCGTCCCTCTCTTACCAAGCTTTTTATCAAAGAAATTGTAAAATTACATGGAGTTCCTATTTCTATTGTTAGTGATCGTGATCCATTGTTTACTAGTGGATTTTGGAAGAGTCTTCAAAAAGCTTTAGGAACGAAGCTTAATTTTAGCACAGCTTATCACCCCCAGTCCGATGGACAAACTGAGCGTGTGAATCAAACTCTTGAAGATCTTCTTCGTGCATGTGTTATTCATTTTGGGGAAGTTGGGAATATCATATTTCTCTTGTTGAGTTTTCCTATAATAATAGCTTTCAATCTAGTATTGGTATGGCACCTTTCGAGGCACTCTATGGAAGGCCATGCCGATCTCCTTCTTGTTGGCTTGAGGCCGGTGAGAAGTTGGTTTTGGGTCCAGATTTTATTCGTGATTCCGCAGAAAAGATTGACCTTATTCGTCATAGGATGAAAGAAGCCCAGAGTAGACAAAGATCCTATGCTGATAACCGGAGAAGGAAATTAGAATTTTCTGTGAGAGATTTTGTGTTTGTTCCTGTTTCACCTATGAAGGGTGTTGTGCGTTTTAGTCGATCGAGAAAGTTAGCACCTCGATATATTGGTCCGTTTCCTATCACTGAACGTATTGGTTCCGTGGCATATCGCCTTTTATTACCGGCTCAATTTTCTGCTATTCATGACGTGTTTTACGTTTCTCAATGGCGGAAATGCCTTCGAAATTCCGATTTCATTCTTGAGCCCGGTATTGTGGAAGAAATTGAAGTTTCACCTAATTTGACTTATGTGCAGCATCCTATTCGTATTATTGCTTCGGAGGTCAAGCGCCTTCGAAATAAAGATGTTTCGCTTGTTAAGGTTCAATGGTCCGCGAACCCTAAGGATTGCTCTTGGGAATCTAGAGAATTCATCGAGCGAACACATCCAGACTTACTTACTCATGCTCTTTGAGGTGAACTTCTTATTTCAAATTTCTTTTATGTTAATATGCTTTTATGGTTGTTACTTTATGTTTCCATCTTATATATTGCGAGGACGCAATTTCTTTAAGGAGGGGAGTTTGTAACAACCCGCATATTTATCGATTTTATACTTAAATATTTTATTTAAATATTTCATCATTAGTCGGATTTTTATCTGAAAAGCTACTTTGCATACGGTCAAATTGGGACTCGAGACCCCTTCCATTGAGTTCAAAATGCTATTTGCAACCTTTTGGAGTATAAACATTGATATGTTTGGAGCTAGCTAAAAATTTGACCTTTTTCACTTTGGGTTTGGGTTCAGCCCAATGTTCTAACTTAATACCCCAAACTGAAACCCCCTCTTCATTCACTCCCTCTTCCTCTACTTTTCAGTTCTAAAGAGATTAATGGTGAGTGGAATGGGAAATTAAAACTCATGCCCTAGTTTTCTATTTGCAAATCTACTTCTAGCTCCAAATTCAAGAGAACCCATTGGCAATCCTTCTCTTCACCTTCTCCAACTCCTTGTCTCTTGAATTTCAGAAATTCCTAAACCTAACTTTGGGAATATTCTTCTTTTGAGCATAGATTCAAGCTCATATGGGTTGCGTTGAAGAGTGGTTGATTCTCCCTTTGTTTTCAAGCCTCTTCTACATTGATTTTGTGAAAAGGTGAGATTTTTATCTCACATCTAGGTCTATAACTATCTTTGAGCATTGGGTATGAATTCCTAACAATTATTCATGTGCATTTGCTTTTGGTTTGGATTAATTTGGTTTATATTCCAACTTTTGGTGTTTTGAAAGCAAATTCAATGGAAATCCTTCTATGGATATTTGAACAAGTTTTTGGTGATGCATCGAAGAGCCTATAGGGCTGGGTTGCCGATTAGCGTAATCCCTTAGTACCCGAGGCTCGTCCGGTTGTGAAATGGGAAGGGTTTCTTCTTCCGTTGATAGGCAGGGAAAACTGCCTTAGCTCCAGTCAGTCGACTGAACTTCTTGGTCAGTCGACTGGCTGTAGCTAATAAGCAGTATAAAGTCTTCCTGCAGAGCCTTGGGATTCTCTATTTATTGCAGTCAGTCGACCGACTCACTGAGTTCAGTCGACTGACCTGCATCCCGAGAGTTTTTTGGGACTGTGATCAGTCGACTGAACTCAGTGAGTCAATCGACTGACCTACTCATATTTGCCTATTTGAGCTTTGTTTTGCTTGGTTTCCAATTTATCGACTCGTTTTGATTTCTAGTTATTGTTATCAATTATTCGACTCTGATGACTTCTATTTTGGAATTTTTGGAAATATCCACTTTGATGGATTTGTTGTCGATTACTTTGGATTTTATTCACGTCTTTGAATGTGAATTTTTATGGTTGATTGTTTCTACGATCACTTTTATGATTGTCACTTTAAAATATAAAGGTTTTCTATACTAGTAGTAAATATCAAAACCCTTTCATTAAAACGATTTCAACTCTATTTTCAATTAGAAAGCTCGTTATCTAAAACCGTTTTCCTACCTATTAGTATATACAAACCTTTACCTCATTCGTATGAGAAATCTAATTAAACGACTTAGTAAAACAAGTGGTATGAAATGCTTGCGTTTACTTCGTCGGTTAATTCTTGGACTTGTTCGATTGAAACTCTTGTGACAATTTTCTAGTGGAGACCTACAATTTGTTCGCAAATATTTAAGTTAAGCTAGTGGTTATGGGACATGAAGCTAAACTCATATATTTACTAGCTTATTATAATTGACACTTCTTGATGATCGATGATGATCATTTTTGTGATTTAGACTAGCAATGTGCGATGTCTCTTTGTCTGCGAGGGAGACTAAACCCCGTTTCTGTGGAGCTTCTGCTCAAATTGGTGGGGTAGCGACCCATGGTCTTCGAGCCGTTTTGTGGAGCCTCGGCTCAAAATAAATGGTTAGCAACCATGGAATAGCGTTCCGTTTTGTGATACATGTGTTGGCAAGTTTTCATGCTCCCGTTTTGTGATAGGCCTCCCCCCTTTTTGTGATTTTTGAATTTCTGTTGATGATTTCCAGGATTTGTGCTTCACCAATTTTCGTGATTTTTCATTGATAAGTTTTATCAATATCTGTGCATTGGTGAATTTGTGTATCATTGACTTTTGTGATTGGCATTGATATAATTGTTAATATTTATGGTTTGGTGAATGAAATAAGGAGTATGACATTCCTTTTCATCTTTGAGAAGATTTTTGCGATATTGATTAATCTCTTGTTGATTTTCAATTACTTATTTATCATAGCTTGGCATTGTGATTATTATACGTTTAGTCATATCTCTTATTCTAAATCATTTCATCTGATATTTATAGCTAGACCGATCCGTTTATTATTTTCTTATTAAATAATACTCGGGTCAGACCGAGATGTTACAGGTGCTTCTGCTTGACTTCTCATCCAGGATCATTACCTTGACTTTTGGCTAACTACTTAGATTAGTAGTTTTTGTTGTAACACTTGAGATATAGACTCATGGTTGTACCCATATTCTTTTGTATAGCACTGACAGCTATTTCTTTTGTGATAGTGTGGATCTTGTTGACCACTACTCTGATGAACACTTTTATGTGTTATATATATTCATATCTATTTCCGTCTTTGTGATATGAATTATCTGTGACTGATTTGTGTTATGTTTATTTCTATATTTGTTTCCGAAGACATTATAGCCACTGTGTAGTAGCTTTGAGCTTGTGTCGGTATGTCGGATTTCCTCTTGAAAAGAATTCAAGTTATATATTATCTGGCATATCGTTACTCGCACAAAGCAATTATACAGATGGTCGCTCCTCAACAGCCTTATTCTCCGTGCTAGTTGACGGCATTACACCGTAGTGTCCTTGGCTAGCGTGGGTATAGAGGTGGGGCATCACAGCTTGGTATCAGAGCCAAACTTCGGAACAATGTAGAATAATTTAACAAGGATCACCATTCTAAGTCCATATTAGGAGTCATGCCTTAGGATTTAATTCGTGTCTTCGTACCGTTGTATCCTATTTTCTTTTATGATTCCTTGTTTTATTTATCAAGGATTGCTTGATATTTATTTGGTGAATAACCTTTTCCTTCTTTCTTTATTTCTTTCTTTCTTTCTTAAGGAAGGGAAATGGTTAGACCAGGCCGTCCCAGTGCCGGTCGATCTAGTGCTACTCCCCAAGATGGAGTTTTTATGTCTGCCCAGCAACTTCTAGATTTGGTTAAGAATGCTCAAGCAGCATGTTCTAATTCGGAACCAATTCATCCTAAGTCTGGATTTGCACGCTTGTGCAACGATTATACCAACTTGGGTGGGAAACCATTCAAGGGTTCTGAAACTATTATTGAAGTCCAGGCTTGGCTGAGATCATGCGATCGAATCTTTTCTCGCATGAATCTTATTGATCTTCACCGAGTTTAGGTGGCTTCTAGTATGCTCCAAGAAAGAGCATTGGACTGGTACGAACTTCTTATTTCTGAAATTAATGAAACGGATCTCACCTGGTAGCAATTCCGGGCACGTTTCGAATTAAAGTTTGTGCCAGAAGCTGAGAAGGTGACTTTGGCTCGTCGTTTCATAGACCTTGTTCAAGGTGAATCTTCCGTGACAGACTATGTCGCATCATTCCAGTCACTTTCTAAATACGGGGTCGAGTACATAAACACTTCATTGAAGAAAAATCAGAGATTGGTCCATGGCTTAAACAAAAATCTCAAGTAGCCATTACTTCTAAAATTAGAAGTTTCTTTCGACCAACTCATTGATATCGCTCTTCGTCTTAAAGAGGCGGATAGGGAAAGTGATGTTGAAGTGGTGGGTTCCAAACCAAACTTCAACAACAAGAAAAGGCCTAATAAATTCCGAGGTTCTTATCCTAACAATAAGAAAGGGAAGCAAGCCTCTCCGAAAATTAAGACTTCTACCTCAAGTAGTGGGCAATGCTACAATTGTGGTTCTAAGGACCATTATGCGAACAAGTGTTCAAAGCCTCGTACTTGTCGCTATTGCAAAAGCCCAGATCATCATTTATCTTCTTGTCCCAAACTTCAAGATAGGAAGGAGGGAATGCTTAATGGTGCTCAAGCCCTGGCAACACATCTCGTGGTAAAGGTATTTCTCATTCTATCCTTGATGGCATTATTTTATTTCGTGATCATCCTATTCGAATTCTTTTTGATACGGGTGCGTCCCATTCTTTTATATCAAAGGAACTTGTTGATACCTTTTCTTTTGATGTTTTGTGTATAACGACTTCAATGAGAATTGCGAATCCGGTTGGTGGATCCGCAACAATCAGTTTATTGTGTAAAGATGTCAAGATTATTTTGTGTAATTTTTCTTTCCGAGCCGATTTGCATGTTATGCGTTACTTAGGATTTGGAATGATTTTGGGAATGGATTGGCTTAATCGCTATGAAGCCCAAATCCTATGTCCTGAGCGGACTATTCATCTTCGACATCCTCAATCTGTCAAGCAGATTTCTATTGACCTTAAAGATTCGGATTCCAGCTTGGTTTCATCTTTATATTCTTTAAATCCTCATGATGATGATAACGATGATGAGGAATATATTATTTCTCTTATTCATGTTGTTCGTGAATTTCCGACATATTTGAGCCCGTTTTAGGATTACCACCTAGGCGAGCAATTGAGTTCAGAATTAATCTCATCCCTGGAGCTCAACCTATTACTCGTCCTCTTTATCGTATGTCCAATAAAGAAAATGAGGAGATGCGCAAACAATTATCCGAATTGGAAACGAAGCAATTTATTCGCTCTAGTTCCTCGCCTTGGGGAGCTTCAGCTATTTTTGTGAAGAAATCCGATGGAACACTTAGGCTTTGCGTTGACTACCTCAAGCTTAATGATCTTACTATCAAGAACAAATATCCTTTACCTCGGAATGATGATCTATTCGATCAACTTAGTGGTGCTAAAGTCTTTTCACAATTGGACTTGGCAATCGGTTTTCATCAGCTTCGTATTGTAGAGGATAGCATTCCTTTGACATCGTTCCGTACTCGATATGGATCTTATGAGTGGCTTGTTATGCCATTTGGGTTAATGAATGCTCCGGCTTATTTCGTTGACCTAATGAATCGAGTTTTCAAAGACTTCCTCGATCAATTTGTTCTCATCTTTAGTGATGATATTCTTGTGTATTCAAAAACCGAGGTGGAGCATGAAAAGCATCTTCGGATTGTGATGGAAACTCTTAAGAGTAATCAATTAAAGGAAAAGTTTTCTAAATGCCACTTTTGGAAATCTCATGTGAAGTTTCTCGGTCATATTATTTCCGAATCCAGAATTTCCGTGGATCCTTCAAAGATTGAAGCGATTCAAGATTGGAAGAGACCGGAGAGTGTGACGGAGATTCGTAGTTTTCTTGGATTGGCGGGTTATTACCGTCGTTTTATCAAAGACTTTTCTAAGATTGCCGTGCCTCTCACTAGCTTAACGAAGAAAGGTGTTAAATACATTTGGTCGGACAAATGTGAGACTTCTTTTCAGAGATTAAAAGAACTCCTTTCCGATGCTCCTATTCTTGTTATTCCCGAAGGGAACCAAGATTTTATGGTTTATACCGATGCTAGTCGCGTTGGTTGGGTGCCGTTCTTATGCAAAAAGAACGTGTTATTGTTTATGCTTCTAGGCAATTGAAGCCAGCCGAGACTAGATATGCCACTCAAGATTTAGAGCTCGCGGCTATTGTTTTCGCCCTTCGAATTTGGCGTCATTATCTTTTAGGAGAGAAATTTGTTCTTTATACTGATCATAAGTCTTTGAAGTATTTATTCTCTCAGAAGGAACTAATTTACGTCAACAGCGTTGGATCAAATTTCTTGCACCTTATGATCTTGATATTCTTTATACTCCCGGAAAGGGAAATCGAGTTGCCGATGCACTTAGTCACAAGCAACAAGCGTTTGTTTCCATGATGATATCCGAATGGAATGATCTCGAGGTTTTATCTACTTGTGAAATTCGAGATCGTGTATCCGATTTATGTTCATTTCTTGTTTTATGTAGCCTTGAGGCTCATCCTTCTCTTTTAGACCGCATTCTTGAAGCTCAAGGGCTAGATCCTGAATTGGCTCTTCTTGGCCAAAATATTAAGGATAAAATTGATATTGAAGGTTTGAAAGAATTTGATATCGATTCTCGTGGCGGCATTCGGAAATTTGGTAGACTTATCATGCCAAATATTAGTGATCTTCGTAAAGATATTTTAGAAGGTTCTCATCATTCTAAATTTACCATTCATCCTGGTAGTACTAAAATGTACGTGAATATGAAGCGACTTTATTATTGGGAGGGAATGAAATCTGATATTGCTAACTTTGTTAAGTGTTGCATGACTTGCCAACTTGTGAAGGCCGAACATCAAAGGCCCTGTGGGTTATTGCAACCTTTAGAAATTCCAATTTGGAAGTGTGACCAAATTTCTATGGATTTTATTGAAGGCCTTCCCCGTTCTCGTTCGGGGCACGATAGCTTATGGGTTATAGTTGATAGACTCACTAAATCCGTCCATTTTATTCCCGTACGGTCCAATCGAACCGTCCCTCTCTTGGCCAAGCTTTTCATCAAAGAAATTGTAAAATTACATGGAATTCCTACTTCTATTGTTAGTGATCATGATCCATTGTTTACTAGTGGATTTTTGAAGAGTCTTCGAAAAGCTTTAGGAACAAAGCTTAATTTTAGCACAGCTTATCACCCCCAGTCCGATGGACAAACTGAGCGTGTGAATCAAACTCTTGAAGATCTTCTTCGTGCACGTGTTCTTGATTTTGGTGGAAGTTGGGAAGATCATATTTCTCTTGTTGAGTTTTTCTATAATAATAGCTTCCAATCTAGTATTGGTATGGCACCTTTCGAGGCACTCTATGGAAGGCCATGCCGATCTCCTTCTTGTCGGCTTGAGGCCGGTGCGAAGCTGGTTTTAGGTCCAGATTTTATTCATGATTCCGCAGAAAAGATTGACCTTATTCGTCATAGGATGAAAGAAGCCCCGAGTAGACAAGATCCTATGCCGATAACCGGAGAAGGAAATTAGAATTTTCTGTGAGAGATTTTGTGTTTGTTCGTGTTTCACCTATGAAGGGTGTTGTGCGTTTCAGTCGATCGGGAAAGTTAGCACCTCGATATATTGGTCTGTTTTCTATCACTGAACGTATTAGTTCCGTGGCATATCGCATTTTATTACCGGCTCAATTTTCTGCTATTCATGACGTGTTTCACGTTTCTCAATTGCGGAAATGCCTTCGAGATTCCGATTCCATTCTTGAGCCCAGTATTGTGGAAGAAATTGAAGTTTCACCTAATTTGACTTATGAGCAACATTCTATTCGTATTATTGCTTCGGAGTTCAAGAGCCATCGAAATAAAGATGTTTCGCTTGTTAAGGTTCAATGGTCCACGAATCCTAAGGATTGCTCTTAGGAATCTAGAGAATTCATCGAGCGAACACATCCAGACTTACTTACTCATGCTCTTTGAGGTGAACTTCATATTTCAAATTTCTTTTATGTTAATATGCTTTTATGGTTGTTACTTTATGTTTCCATCTTATATATTGCGAGGACGCAATTTCTTTAAGGAGGGGAGTCTATAACAACCCGCATATTTATCGATTTTATACTTAAATATTTTATTTAAATATTTCATCATTAGTCGGATTTTTGTCCAAAATGCTACCTTTTGCATACGGTCAAATTGGGACTCGAGACCCCTTCCATTGAGTTCAAAATTCCATTTGCAACCTTTTTGAGTATATACATTGATATGTTTGGAGCTAGCTAAAAATTTGACCTTTTTCACTTTGGGTTTGGGTTCAGCCCAATGTTCTAACTTAATACCCCAACTGAAACCCCTTCTTCATTCACTCCCTCTTCCTCTACTTTTCAGTTCTAAAGAGATTAATGGTGAGTGGAATGGGAAATTAAAACTCATGCCCTAGTTTTCTATTTGCAAATCAACTTCTAGCTCCAAATTCAAGAGAACCCATTGGCAAGCCTTCTCTTCACCTTCTCCAACTCCTACTCTCTTGAATTTCAGAAATTTCTAAACCTAACTTTGGGAATGTTCTTCTTTTGAGCATAGATTCAAGCTCATTTGGGTTGTGTTGAAGAATGGTTGATTCTCCCTTTGTTTTCATGCCTCTTCTACATTGATTTTGTGAAAAGGTGAGATTTTTATCTCACATCCAGGTCTATAACTATCTTTGAGCGTTGGGTATGAATTCCTAACAATTATTCATGTGCATTTGCTTTTGGTTTGGATTAATTTGGTTTATATTCCAACTTTTGGTGTTTTGAAAGCAAATTCTATGGAAATCCTTCTATGGATATTTGAACAAGTTTTTGGTGATGCATCGAAGAGCCTATAGGGCTGGGTTGCTGATCGGCGTAATCCCTTAGTACCCGAGGCTCGTCCGGTTGCGAAATGGGAATGGTTTCTTCTTCCGTTGATAAGCAGGGAAAACTGCCCTAGCTCCAGTTAGTCGATTGAACTTCTTGGTCAGTCGACTGGCTGTAGCTAATAAGCAGTATAAAGGCTTCCTGTAGAGCCTTGGGATTCTCTGTTTATTGCAGTCAGTCGACTGACTCACTGAGTTCAGTCGACTGACCTACATCCCGAGAGTTTTTTGGGACTGTGATCAGTCGACTGAACTCAGTGAGTCAGTCGACTGACCTGCTCATATTTTCCTATTTAAGCCTTGTTTTGCTTGGTTTCCAATTTTTATCGACTCGTTTTGATTTCTAGTTGTTGTTATCAATTATTCGACTCTGATGACTTCTATTTTGAAATTTTTGGAAATATCCACTTTGATGGATTTGTTGTCGATTACTTTGGATTTTATTCACGTCTTCGAATGTGAATTCTTATGGTTGAAGGTTTCTACAATCATTTCTATGATTTGTCACTTTAAAATATAAAGGTTTTCTATACTCGTAGTAAATATCAAAACCCTTTCATTAAAACGATTTCAAATCTATTTTCAATTACAAAGCTCGTTATTTAAAACCGTTTTCCTACCTATTAGTATATATGTTAACGCTTAAATTTGAACGCTAACACCCCGGTGTGTGAAGTATAATTGTGAAAGCACCACCCGATAGATCGGGAAAGAATTATAAGCAAATAATAGCGGAAAAGCAGTAAACAACAGCAATTTTATAGTGGTTCGGCTTATGGGTATAGCCTACGTCCACTTTAAGTACTTTTATTGATGATCCCGTTACAGGTTGATACAATTCTTCCCAAGTACAATTCACTTTGAACTACAAGAAACTTAGAACAAGTATTTTAAACTTCGAAGGAGATGAGAGTCTTTGAATCCATGTTGGATGTACGCGATCTCTTGTTGAAGTTGTTTGTAGCGTTCTTAGTGTCTCGAGAGCTTCAAGTGTTGAATTGGTTTGGAATGCAGCAGAGTATCAGCGCTTGAAGAGAATGAGCCAAAAAGTCCCCTGAATGTTGGCGGTGGCTGCCTATTTATAGGAATTCTCGGAGTTGAGCCGCCCCCTATAAGTCGCATGCGACTCATTTCATGTACTAGGTTGCTGGCGAGTCACGGGTCAACGAGTCACGACTTAAGCATTTCCCTTATCTCCTCCCAGGGCCACGAGTACCAACCCGCGTCTTATAAGAAGCGGCACCATTTTTTCCCTAAGTGCTAGGTCGCACGCGACTTAGAAGGATGAGGCATATGTCGGCAACGACTCATGATAAGTCGTAGATCACGTCTTTGAGTTGTGGTTGAAGCAGTTTGCAATGCTTAATATGATGAGTCGCTAAGTCGGTATGCCATGAGTCGGTAGACCACTGAGTCGTTGAACCGCTCCATATGCTTGAGTCGTGAACATCTTAACTCGTTAAGTCACAAGGCACCTTAAGTCGTTAAGCCATTTAGTCGCTCCCTTTCTTAAGTCGCTGGAAGCATTGAGTCGCTCCCATTTTTAGGTCGCTGGAAGCATTGAGTCGCTCCCTGATGAGTCGGTAACTCCTATGAGTCGTAAGCCCCCTTGAGTCGCTCGGCGTTAACAATTGCCCCTCGAAGTATACGCTTAGATCATGAGTCGTGTGCTTCGACTTTCTGCTTGAGTCGTGAACGACTCAAAGCGGCTTATGACTCGCGAGTCCCTTCCTCTTCTCCTCCATCCTGTATATAAGCTATTAAGTCGCCCCTTCTTCCTCACTTAACTACTTCAATATCCAGCTCTGCCATTAGCGAAACTCCAAACTCCCAAAGGCGAATTCGAGTTAATCAATCGACGATTCATTCCTGCTATTATATTGCGTAAGTGAATTCAACCTTTATCCAACTCACGATCACCATTAAACCATGAACATCCAACTTTTGATCCCAGCTCAAATCCATACATCACATCCCACTTTCGGGCCATGTTGCAGTCGGTTTTCGTTTGCCATTGGCTGTGTTGCTATGGCGGCTAATGAGAGCATAACAATGCATTGAATTTATGATAGACTCGAAGTGGTTCGAATCGGTGTTGGGCGATTTTGATGGTATGGGTAAATAATGGGTTTCATTGAGAAGATGGTGAACCTTTGTTGCTTGAGCGTTAGCGGGTTAGAGGGTTGAGGAAGATAAGGGGGCTGTAAGATGTGGCGTGGAGAGGAAGTCTGCGAGTTAGCAAATCAGGTCTTGAGTCGCTGCCGAGTCAACTTGGGACCATGAGTCGTGGCCGAGACAACCTGAGTCGCTGCCGAGATAGGACTTAGACAATTTTGCATGTCCCTGAACTGGGGCCCCTTGACTCATACAATGCGACTTTAAGTAATAGCGACCTTCCTGTTAGGCCATGAACGACTTAAGATTAGGATGCATAATGCCGTGCCTTGTGTTTCTTAACTCGATCCGAACATCCTGGGTTTTAAGCAACTTTGAGAACTTTTAAAATTTTGGTAGAACTTGCTTATATTTCCATCTTGAAGTTTGAATTGCTGAGACAACTCCAATGACTCTGTTATGCTTTGTTACTGGATTATGCGATCTTTAATATTGATAACCTGTTTAAACATAACTTTTGCAAAAAAGCGGGACGAATATACTGCCACTGACTGCCCACATCGAATGACAGATTAGTTAATAATAGACAATCAATTTAAACAAATTGTGTGAAAGAAGTGCTCTAAATCAACGAATCCAAGTAGAATGCTAAAGCAATATTGAAACAGTCAACTGAAATTGACCGGTTTGCACTAACACCACACCTGAACTTTTAAGTTAATAAGTCCTGAAATTTGGTAGTCAACCAACTGCCAACTAGCTTAACTTCAGTTATATTTACTTGTTTATTTTCATTAGTTCTGCACAACATTTCACACTTTTAGGAAACGTGTACCTTCGCATTTGAACATCCAGTTGCTTGTGTAGAATGACCTCTCGTCAAGAAGAGCCGATGGGCCAGGCTGAAGATGTCTTTCCAGTAGCCATCCCTATAGACAACCCTCCGGAGAGAACATCCACAACTTTGAATCAGCGGGCATTTAACCAACTGCGCGTCCAGTTTGGCATTGATGATGCTGACATCTTATTTCCGGGGCCAAATGACACTGCTGACAATCCTCCCTACGGCTTTGTTGCAGTCAATCGCCAAATGTGCTTAAGTGGGGCGATTCCTCCTTTTAACGACTTTCTCCAACAGTTCCTGCTTCGGTTGTCTATCTCTCCATTCCAATTACACCCCAATGGCTACGCCATTCTGATGGGGTTATGTGTTCTATTCAGGAGAGTTTTGGATCGGTTACCAAGCTTCGAGGAGATCTGCTATTTTTGCTCATTCACGAAAACTAAAGACCATCCCTCCATCGTGGTTGTAAGAAGCGCTCGAAATCGCAAACTTATTACTGATCTCTCCGAAAGCGCTCACGGATTTTTGAATCAGTTTTTCTTCGTTCGCTGCCCTCCAGGGTTTTATGCCATCTGGAGAGTGGGAAGTAAGATTTCCTGTCTCTACTTTTTCCGTTTTGAAACTTTCTCGAGATCTGAACTCTCAGCTGCTAATTTCATTCTTTTCCTGTTTTTAGCACTTCCACCCCCTGCTAGGGACCCAAGTCTTAAGCAAATTTTTGAAAGATTAAATGCCGTGCCGGTAGAAGAGAGGAGCATAAAGTTTCTGCTAAACGATGAACTTTTACATCAATATGGACTCCTCCATCTCTCTCGCTTTACTCGGCCTCGTGAAGCTCCAACGGAGGTTCCTGACTCTCCGGTGAAAACTCCTAATCTTCCGATCTCCACTAAAGAGCACATACGAGGAGAAATTTCTGCAGAAACCTTATTAGTAAAGTGCTCTACTCCCAGAGACGATACGGGACCCTCCGAAAAGCCCGCACTTGCTCCCATTATTGAAGAAGAAGAGGAGCCCCTTTCCCAAACCAGGGAGAGTGCTGACAAAGGAGATGATGGAGGGAATCAGGTTGGGCATGCCGGTGATGACGTCTTTGGGGATTTAAGTGACATAATTATTACTTCACAAGAGCTCTTTAAAGAAGACCCTGCTCATGGTAAAGCTATACCTCCGACGATTAAAGCAACGTCTGCCCTCCAACAGACTCTAACTCCTTCATCTCAAGAATTGTCATCAACAGTGAAATCTATCACTTCCCCCCAACAGAGGAGTGGTTCGTTAGTCCAACGCGAGTAGCTTGCACTTCACACACAACTAAGGATTTTCCAGCACATTTATGCACTTATCTTCTTATACTTTAAAGATTTCTAAAGCTTATCTTTTCTTATTTCAGATTCTTCAATGACACGCGGCGGGTCATATTATCAGGATTTCCAACGCTACGGGGGGCGTGGCCAATATGACTATCGGCGTTACTTTCCTTCCTATAGAGAGTCTGACGAAGAGAGGGCTGCTCGAAAGGCTCGTGAAAGGAGGGATGCAGAAGAGCGTTATGACAGAAGGGATAGGGATGAGCACCATGATTCTCTGCAGAGAAGTGATGATTCTTACAAAAGGAAATCTCACGACGACCGGGGAAAAGGTCATGTAGTCGAAGATTCAGGCAAACGAGCCCGATATGGTGAGAGACACGCTTCCACTATTCCCGAAAAGCCTACTGTCCCTGCCCCTCTTGACATTACTTCCGACTCTCCTGCTCTTGGGAAGGAGGACATCCAGACAATAATAAGCAGGCCCAAATTTCAAGTGGGACCGGGCCCTGCCACTTTACAAAGTCGTTTTCCGCAGTGGTGTTTAAAGGGTGTGAGGTTCGATCTCGACCTAGTCCCTATTGACAAGCCTGCTATGCTACGAAATCTTGACGCCGTTAAACTTGATATCGAGAGGATGTCAAACTGGCAGAAGCTTGTTGATGAGCTTCAACGAGTTAACCGCGCCAACTTAGAGGCTATGCTCACCATGGAAAATGACAAGGCTGAGTGGCAAAAGGTCCTTGAGCAGCACGACAACGAAATGAGGAGCATTACTTCCTACAACGAGGAGCTCGAAGCAAAGGTTGAGAAGTTGAAAGATGAGCTTGCTGCTTCCTCTACTTCATACTCTCAAAAAGAAGAAGTGCTTCTCAGACAAGTTAGAGATGCTCATGCTAGTCAGAGGGACGCCGAAGACAGGCTCGAGGTACAAAAAAGAATCAATGAAGGCTATGTCTCTGATATTGCTGAGCTTCAAAAGAAAAACAACTCCCAGGAGGCGGAGATACAAATGCTTAAGCTTCAGCTTGCCAAAACCGAAAGGGAGCGCGATGAGGCTGTCGCCGGCAAAATCGCAGCCGAAGAATCTCATGAGGCGACCAAAAATAGCTTCGGCTCAACATTATTCGACTTCTACTTGCATAGCGTCTTGGGTCGTGGAAGCCTCGCCTTTCTTGGTCCCAAGTATGAGATCACTTTAGCTGAAGTGTGGGAGGCCGCTCTTGAGATGCTCGGTGCTGAAGGTGCCGGTTACGATGAATCAGCCCTGGAAAGGCATTATTTTGATGAAGACGCTCGCGCTGCTCTTGCCAGGGGAAAGGAACAACTTGCCAAACTAAGAACCGAGGTGACGGAAGGGGACCAGCTGGGGAAAACCACTTTGACTACTCTAATCCAGCCACCTTCTTCGTCTGAAGTCGACATTATTAGTTCCAGTTCCCATCTCGCATCTCCCACCAAAGTTACCGCTGATATTACAAGCACACAAGGCGGAGACGAGGGTGAAGAGAGTGCTGATGCGCAAGCTTACGAAGTCGATATCAGGAAACCAGCTTCTCCAGGTAACTTCACTGTTAATCTTGCTACTGTCAATTCTGCTCAAGCGGGTTACTCGTTTATTTCACATGAGTTTCACGAGCTCCTTGGCTATTTTCTCAACCTTGACGAGCCTTCATCTCCTCTCTTTACTGACTTCATTGGTGAACCTTCATCTCCTCTTTTTACTGACTTTAACCTTTTTTCTTCTGTAGAGAAAGTACCAAGTACTGCTCAAACTTCTACTCCTCCGGTCATCCTTCCTTCATCTCTTCAGGCGGTGCCTCCTTCTGCCTCGCAACCTGGATCACAGGAGGAACAAATAGAGGCTCTTCACGGCTTGGATGATCCCATCACTTCGCAAGAGCAGAAAGACGAGAGACCTGAGGGAGGTGACATATCCCCGGAACGAACTCCTTCTGACGACATTGTTCTATCAAAACTTGTCACTCCGGGGAGTGAGTCTTCCTCACAAAGGAGAGAGAAGCGTGGGATATCAAAGAGGAGGGGGAAGAAAATCACCGCCACTGAAGAGGAGCCGGAAGTTGAACCGGTTACACCTACCTCTCCTACTTCCCTTATACCCACTGGCCGACCTGGAAAGCTGGTCATTCGACCGGGTAAAGGGTCCAAAGGAGGGAAGAAGAAGTGAAGATTTTAGCTTTTTGTCTTTTATATGAACTGGCCGAGAGTTGTGCGGGTATCGGCGCCCGCTTTTATTTTGAAAACCTGTATCTGCATTATAGTTGAATAAAATGATTCTTCGTTTGTACAAACTTCTGTTTGAATTTGAGAATGCATTTACTATTTATTTTTGCACAAGTTTATTTTTATAATATTGCAGCGGGCTTATGGTATGTTGTTTGAGTAGTACTTTACTGATGCAGCCATACTACTATATCGTGTTGCCCCCATACCTTAAGCTTGCTGCAATATTTTATGCTTCGAGGGGACTTGCACTCTTATTTACTAAAGAATAATTATTTTATTCTTTAAAGAAAATTTTTATAGAGTACAACTCCCTTCGTATAAGTTTTTACGCTTTGTCGTTCGAAGAAATCACTTTTTTCTTTTGCTTATGTGCATATTTCACCAAGTGAATTCCTTTATGTGGTAAAGCGGACCTCTGAAGGGTACTTTAACTTCTTTTCTTTTTACGATCATTTCCCATAGTAGGCAAATTACTTTTCCTTTGAAAGTTAAAGTACGCTTTTGATGAGGATTTTTTTTTTATATAGAAAGTTGTACCTCTGAGGAGGGATTTTTTCACGTTTCAACACTTGGAAGTTTTATTTCAATCTCGGTGAAACGTGTACCTCCAAAGAGTTATGCCTTAGAAATCCTTTTCACGTTTCAACACTTGGAAGTTTTATTTCAATCTCGGTGAAACGTGGGTTTCCGAAGAGGTCTTTCTTCTTAAT
Organism: Allium cepa; assembly: GCA_030765085.1. Classification (NCBI taxonomy): domain Eukaryota; kingdom Viridiplantae; phylum Streptophyta; class Magnoliopsida; order Asparagales; family Amaryllidaceae; genus Allium; species Allium cepa. Next base: position 867,774,037 of record CM060937.1, on the reverse strand, counting down.
TGTGTCCCCGGGAGGGGGTTGTACCTCTAAGGAGGGATTTTTTACGTTTCAACACTTGGAAGTTTTATTTCAATCTCGGTGAAACGTGTACCCCCAAAGAGTTGTGCCTTCGAAGAAAGCCTTTTCACGTTTCAGCACTTGGAAGTTTTATTTCAATCTTGGTGAAACGTGTGCTTTCAAGAAGGTCTTTGTTTTTGCATTTCAACTTTGGTGAAGTGAAATTCCGAAGAGCGGTTGTTACACTTCAACTCCTGGCGAAATGTGCCTCCGAAGAGGGCTTTTATTTTGTTTGCATTTCAACTCTGGTGAAGTGAAATTCCGAAGAGCGGTCACAACACTTCATCTCCTGGTGAAATGGGCCTCCGAAGAGGGCTTTTATTTTGTTTGCATTTCAACTCTGGTGAAGTGAAATCCCGAAGAGCGGTTATAACACTTCAACTCCTGGTGAAATATGCCTCAGAGAGGGTTTTCATCGCCTGGAAGTTACTCTCTCATGGTTGGAGGGTCATGACTCCTCCAATCTTTTTTGTTGAGTAGAGAACTTTCTTTTTCGTGGCGTATGACCCATTAGAGGTCTTTTATCCTCCGAAGAGTTGCGCCTCCGAAGAGGACTTGTGCTGCTGATGGCAGCTTTGGTTGTTCCTTTGTTCACTTGCTTATGCCTTTTCAGCGATCCCCTTTTTCTTCTTTTCAAGTTTTCATCCCCCTCTTCTCGCAAGTGGCTCGTTTAATCCAAGGAAGTGTACTTCATTGCCAGGCAAGTTCGTGAGAACGGGCACTAGCTTCCTAATTGGATGTTTGTCTGTTCAAACAATCTCAATTTATCAGCAAGGGCTCGCTTCTATCGAAATCATTAGCCGTTCAATTGAAGTATTTCCTATCTAGGATTTGAATTCGGGGTCTTTGTGACTTGAAATTTGTTTGTTGAATGATGGTGAGAATCGCTCGGTCTCATTATGCGCAAGTTTTATTTCCATTGTCTGCAAAAATTTAAATCGACATTTCAGCAATACATTTTACGTATTTTTATATCGAAAACAAAGCAAACATATAATGATAATAAGGAACACAAGATTTATAGTGGTTCGGCCATGAAATTGGGCCTACATCCACTTTATATTCTTTCATTATTTTCTTGCATCAGTTTTACAATTGCTTTCAATTACAAGAATCATACATTCATAATTCTTTTTACAATGTTTCAACAAAATTTTCAAGTAAAGTATGGACGCAAGTGGTTGCTGTTCCATGCCCTTGGAATTTGATCTCCATCAACAGTGGTGAGCTTGAATGTGCCGTTGAGAAGCTTCTGACCTATTACATATGGTCCTTCCCAATTTGGCCCAAACACACCTGTCGCGGTCATAATTCTTTTTAGGACTAGATCTCCAATTTCAAAGCTGCGTTGACGAACTTTGGAATTGAAATGTCTGGCTATCCTTTGCTGATGAGCTGCAACTCTGAGGTTAGCTTCATCTCTTTTTTCATCAAGGAGATCCAGCGCTTCAAGTTGCAACTTTTCATTTTCTGCTTGATTGAAATGGATTCTTCTGTGTGAAGGGACCTCCGTTTCAACAGGGATCATTGCTTCCGATCCGTATGCTAACAAAAAAGGAGTATGCCCAGTTGCAGTTTTGTGAGTAGTTCTGTATGCCCATAGTGCAAGTGGTAGTTTATCGACCCAACCACCTTTTGCTCTTTCGAGTTGCTTTTTGATGGTTGATTTGATGATCTTGTTCACTGCTTCCACTTGCCCGTTTGCCTGCGGATGAGCTACTGCCGAAAAGCTTTTCTGGATTTTGAATCGCTTGCAAAAATCCTGGAATTCCTCGCTTTCAAATTGAGTACCATTGTCTGTGATTGTTTTCTGAGGCACACCGTATCTGCAAATGATATTCTTGGTCACAAAGCTTATCATTTTCTTTGAAGTGATCGTAGCCAATGGTTCAGCTTCAGCCCACTTAGTAAAATAATCAACTGCAACAATAGCATATTTAATCCCTGATTTAGCAGTTGGTAGCGGCCCAATGAGATCCATTCCCCAAATTGCAAATGGCCATGGACTGACCATCTGTGTGAGTTCGGTAGAAGGTGCTCTAGGAATTTTGGCATATCTTTGGCACTTGTCACATTTTCGGGAGTAATCTGCGGCATCCCGATTAATTTCTGGCCAAAAATATCCGTATCGGAGAATTTTCTTTGCTAGTGTTTGACCACCTGAATGATCACCGCATTCTCCTCCATGCACTTCAGCTAGGATTGTTTTGGACTCTTCCCGGGATACACATCGAAGCAATGGCATTGAGAATCCCCGTCTGTACAATCGACCATCCTGAATTACATAGCGAGAGGCCTTCCTTAGAAGCTTTCGTCTTTCTATCGAGTTTTCTGGCAGAGAACCCCTGAGTAGGTAATCCAGTATTGGAGTCATCCATGACTCTTGTTCTTGAGATACGTTCATAATCCAGTCTATATCCATCTCGTCTATACTTGGCGCTGAAAGGACTTCTACAGGGACCAATCCCAATAGTTGAGCTTCACCAGAACTTGAATACTTTGCGAGGGAATCTGCCTCCATATTCTCTTCCCGAGGAATGTGGCTTATTGAATAGTGATCGAGTTCATATAGGAGTTCCCAAGCTTTTGACAAGTAGGAAGGCAGATTTCCACCTTTTGCTTGAAATTCCTTCTTGACTTGGCATACGATAAGCTGAGAATCACTGAAAATTTGTAATGCTCGAATGTTTAACTCTTTAGCGATTTTCAGACCTGCAATAAGAGCTTCATATTCCGCTTCATTGTTTGTTGAAGGAAATTCCAGTCTTAGTGCATAACATAATGATCGACCTTCAGGAGTTTCAAGTACCACTCCGGCTCCAGAACAGTAGTCATTTCTTGCGCCATCAACATACATCTTCCACTGGATTGGAGAATCATTGATCGCTTTTTCCTCACCATTATCTCTTTCTGTGAATTCTGCAATGAAATCAGCTAAAGCTTGTCCGTTGATTGCTTTTCGGGGGTGATAGGTGATGTCATATTGACTAAGTTCAATGTTCCATTTTAGAAGACGACCCGAAGTTTCAGGGCGAAATAGGACTTGCTTCAGTGGTTGATCAGTGAGCACTTTGATAGGATGAGCTTGGAAATATTGCCTCAGTTTCCTCGATGAAACTAGTAGGCAATAGGCGAGTTTTTCCAACTTGGAGTAATTCAGCTCTGCCCCTGTGAGTCTTTTGCTGATATAGTAAACTGGATGTTGAATCCTTTTGTCTTCCCGTATCAGCGCTGCACTTAGAGCATGAGATGATACTGCCAAGTATATAAGAAGATCCTCACCATTGCCTGGCCTAGAAAGTATCGGAGGCGTTTCCATATGACGGATCAACTCTTCAAAGGCTTTTTGGCATTCGGGAGTCCATTCAAAGTTCTTCTTTCCTTTTTTCAGGGCATCGAAGAATGGGATGCATTTATTAGTAGCTTTGGAAATGAACCGACTCAAAGCGGCGACCTTTCCGTTGAGGCTTTGCAATTCCTTCTTCGTTCTAGGAGCTTTAACTTCTTTTAAGGCGGTAATTTGAGCTGGACTGGCCTCAATGCCCCTAGCACTGACGATAAAACCTAAGAACTTTCCGGATTCGACCCCAAATGTACATTTCAGAGGGTTAAGTTTCATTCTGTATTTCCGGAGGACTGCGAACATTTCTGCTAAGTGTTCAATGTGATCCACTGCTTTCCTGGACTTCACTAACATGTCGTCGACGTAGACTTCCATAGTTTTGCCCAATTGCAGTTTGAACATAGCATTAACAAGTCTTTGGTAGGTTGCCCCTGCGTTTTTCAATCCGAAGGGCATAACTCTGTAGCAATAAAGTCCAACACCTGTGATAAAGCTTGTATCCTCCTGATCCGGCTCATGCATCATGATTTGGTTATAACCGGAGTAGGCATCCATGAAGGATAACAATTCATGTCCCGCAGTTCCGTCTACCAGTTGATCGATCCTGGGTAATGGGAAGCAATCTTTGGGGCAAGCCTTGTTTAGATCAGAAAAATCGATGCACACTCTCCATTTTCCATTAGCTTTCTTGACCAACACAGGATTCGAAACCCAATTCGGATATGTAGATTCTCTGATGAAGTTATTTTCCATGAGTCGATCAACTTCTTCTTTTAATGCTGCTGACCTTTCTGGACCTTGGGTTCTCCTTTTCTGTTTAACTGGTGTAAATTTTGGATCAATATTCAGAGCGTGTACTGCAACTTCTGGAGATATCCCACACATATCGGCATGAGTCCAAGCAAAGACATCCAGATTTGCCTTCAGGAAAGATATCAAGATGTTCTGAATTGACACATTAAGCTGTGAACCCACATTCAACACCTTATTTGGATCTTTTGGGTCAACAGGTACCGGAACTGTCGTTTCCACCGGTACTACTCTATTCTCCCCTGTACTGGCTTTTCTGGGATCCATTTCTTTCCGTGCCCCGCTGTGCTCGCCAGTGCAGGGTCCGCTCTGTAATTGCTACAAGGCTGGTTCCTTGATGCGGACTGGGGTTGCCGCACCCTTTCCCATTTCTCTTTTTCTTGACTCTCGCAGCTCTGTCAAATAGCACTCTCGCGCAGCATTCTGATCCCCTTTTATAACTCCTACTCCATTGTCAGTAGGGAATTTAATAGTGAGGCACCACGGGGCTAGGATAGCTTTGAATGCTGCGAGTGTTGGACGGCCAAGAAAAGCATTATAGGCAGAAAACTCATCGACAATCACAAATGTTTGCTTTCGGACCACTTTCCTTTCTTCTTCCCCAAGTTCTACAAACAAATCGATGGTTCCTACTGGTTGCTTTGGCTCCCCAGTGAAGCCCACGATTTTCTGTGATGAGGCTTGCACATCGATCATAGGGATTTTCATCTGGTCAAATGTCTTTTTGAAGAGGATATTACATGATGCTCCGCAGTCAATGAGGACTCTTCTGACAATGGCTGGTCCAATACCAGCCGAGATGACCAAGGGATCTAAAGTAGGAGCTTCAATACCTGTAGAATCTCTGGCTCTGAAAATAATATCATCACTGAAAGTTTTTTGTTGTTTAAGGGGCGTAGTGTCTTCTAGAACAAAGACGTTTTCTTCGGCTGGAGCATATTTCAAAGCCCTGGAATATCTCTCCATCTCACCCCAACTCTTGCCAGCTGGGTGAGGTCCTCCGGAAATGACATTGATAACGGGCCTTCCAGATTCATGCCCCGTAGCTTTCTCACCTGCCCCAGGCTGATGAACAGGAGCCCGCTGCCCCTGACTCGATGATGCAGGATTGTTGCTATTCTTTTTCACAAATTGCTGCAACTTGTTTTCTCTTAGCAACTCTTCAATCAGATTCTTCAGCTGGCGGCATTCATCAGTTTCATGACCTGGTTGATTGTGGAAGCGGCAAAATTTCCCACTTTGTATGGCTTTTCTCCCAGTTCTCAAAGGGATAGGTTTAGGGAAATCGACGGAATCTTTGGTGGCAAGGTAGATGTGCTCCGGCGTATGTGATAATGGAGTATATTCTGATGGCTTGAAGGACCGGGGCTTTTTCAGATTACCCTGTTTCTTTCCATTATTATTCTCCCTTTTCTGCCCCACTGACTCATTCTTGCGTGGAGCGACAGTATTGTCTTCAGCTTTTTCCAACACTGCCTTTACTGGCAAAGGACGACTTTCCAAGCGAATGAATTCGTCTGCTTTTTTGTAGAACTTCTCGAGAGAGGTTGGCTCCTTCATATTTAACCATTTCCCAAATTCGCTTGACTTATCAATAGCCCTCATCAGATAAGTCAATATCATTCGTGGTTCAGCATTGTCCACCTCAGCCAATGCTATATTGAAACGGTTCAAGAAAGATCTGATAGACTCACCAGGATTCTGCTCTAAACTGGACAATGACATGATATCCTTGGCCTTCGAAGCATATAGCCTAAACTGCTCCTTAAATTTTCTGGTCAAGTCTGAAAACTGATCGATAGATCGAACTGGCAACTTGGTGAACCACAGTAAAGCCACGCCTTCCAGGTATACGGGGAAATATCGGCACTTTATTTCGTCGGAGGCCCTGGCACCTGTCATGTGCCAATCATATTTATACAAGAACTCATTCGGATCACTTGTCCCTTTGTAAGCTGGAATAGTTGGAGGGACAAACTTCCTTGGAAATTCCGCCTTCAAGATTTTTTCAGTAAACGGAGTTTTACTTGGAGCGAAACCCCATTCCTTCTCATCTTCAACCCTTTGCATACTTTCTTTCATGATCTGCCGGACCATTCCAGAAAGATATTCCTCATCATGCCGAGTTCTAGATCCACCGGCGTCAGGTACTGCCTGCTCAAAGGGACTAGTAGGCCTTTCAGGAGCATTCCTTTCATTAACATCATGAATGTTGCCAGCATAGTTCCTTTCATTACCAGCCGGTTGATTGTTTGCCCCAAGTAAGTCGTTCAACTTATTCAGAATCAGAGCATTCTGGGCACTTTGAGCCTCTAGTTGTGCATTTTGGGCGTTTATCTGCTGGTTTAGCCCTAGAATCACAGCATCCAATTCCGCTTTTGTAACTCCAACAGACGGAGTGGGTAGATTAGGCACAGGGGAAGCGGAGGTTCCCTCTTGAATGTTCCCAGATCTGATAGATCTACTTTTCCTTCCAGGAGCCATAATCTCAGATATACTTCTGGTTTTTAAGGAAATTCTTTCTTCTAATCTCTGCGAAGCAATGATGACAGCTGTCCTGAGTTAAATTCTCAGTGAAAGCACCAAAAATGTTAACGCTTAAATTTGAACGCTAACACCCCGGTGTGTGAAGTATAATTGTGAAAGCACCACCTGATAGATCGGGAAAGAATTATAAGCAAATAATAGCGGAAAAGCAGTAAACAACAGCAATTTTATAGTGGTTCGGCTTATGGGTATAGCCTACGTCCACTTTAAGTACTTTTATTGATGATCCCGTTACAGGTTGATACAATTCTTCCCAAGTACAATTCACTTTGAACTACAAGAAACTTAGAACAAGTATTTTAAACTTCGAAGGAGATGAGAGTCTTTGAATCCATGTTGGATGTACGCGATCTCTTGTTGAAGTTGTTTGTAGCGTTCTTAGTGTCTCGAGAGCTTCAAGTGTTGAATTGGTTTGGAATGCAGCAGAGTATCAGCGCTTGAAGAGAATGAGCCAAAAAGTCCCCTGAATGTTGGCGGTGGCTGCCTATTTATAGGAATTCTCGGAGTTGAGCCGCCCCCTATAAGTCGCATGCGACTCATTTCATGTACTAGGTTGCTGGCGAGTCACGGGTCAACGAGTCACGACTTAAGCATTTCCCTTATCTCCTCCCAGGGCCACGAGTACCAACCCGCGTCTTATAAGAAGCGGCACCATTTTTTCCCTAAGTGCTAGGTCGCACGCGACTTAGAAGGATGAGGCATATGTCGGCAACGACTCATGATAAGTCGTAGATCACGTCTTTGAGTTGTGGTTGAAGCAGTTTGCAATGCTTAATATGATGAGTCGCTAAGTCGGTATGCCATGAGTCGGTAGACCACTGAGTCGTTGAACCGCTCCATATGCTTGAGTCGTGAACATCTTAACTCGTTAAGTCACAAGGCACCTTAAGTCGTTAAGCCATTTAGTCGCTCCCTTTCTTAAGTCGCTGGAAGCATTGAGTCGCTCCCATTTTTAGGTCGCTGGAAGCATTGAGTCGCTCCCTGATGAGTCGGTAACTCCTATGAGTCGTAAGCCCCCTTGAGTCGCTCGGCGTTAACAATTGCCCCTCGAAGTATACGCTTAGATCATGAGTCGTGTGCTTCGACTTTCTGCTTGAGTCGTGAACGACTCAAAGCGGCTTATGACTCGCGAGTCCCTTCCTCTTCTCCTCCATCCTGTATATAAGCTATTAAGTCGCCCCTTCTTCCTCACTTAACTACTTCAATATCCAGCTCTGCCATTAGCGAAACTCCAAACTCCCAAAGGCGAATTCGAGTTAATCAATCGACGATTCATTCCTGCTATTATATTGCGTAAGTGAATTCAACCTTTATCCAACTCACGATCACCATTAAACCATGAACATCCAACTTTTGATCCCAGCTCAAATCCATACATCACATCCCACTTTCGGGCCATGTTGCAGTCGGTTTTCGTTTGCCATTGGCTGTGTTGCTATGGCGGCTAATGAGAGCATAACAATGCATTGAATTTATGATAGACTCGAAGTGGTTCGAATCGGTGTTGGGCGATTTTGATGGTATGGGTAAATAATGGGTTTCATTGAGAAGATGGTGAACCTTTGTTGCTTGAGCGTTAGCGGGTTAGAGGGTTGAGGAAGATAAGGGGGCTGTAAGATGTGGCGTGGAGAGGAAGTCTGCGAGTTAGCAAATCAGGTCTTGAGTCGCTGCCGAGTCAACTTGGGACCATGAGTCGTGGCCGAGACAACCTGAGTCGCTGCCGAGATAGGACTTAGACAATTTTGCATGTCCCTGAACTGGGGCCCCTTGACTCATACAATGCGACTTTAAGTAATAGCGACCTTCCTGTTAGGCCATGAACGACTTAAGATTAGGATGCATAATGCCGTGCCTTGTGTTTCTTAACTCGATCCGAACATCCTGGGTTTTAAGCAACTTTGAGAACTTTTAAAATTTTGGTAGAACTTGCTTATATTTCCATCTTGAAGTTTGAATTGCTGAGACAACTCCAATGACTCTGTTATGCTTTGTTACTGGATTATGCGATCTTTAATATTGATAACCTGTTTAAACATAACTTTTGCAAAAAAGCGGGACGAATATACTGCCACTGACTGCCCACATCGAATGACAGATTAGTTAATAATAGACAATCAATTTAAACAAATTGTGTGAAAGAAGTGCTCTAAATCAACGAATCCAAGTAGAATGCTAAAGCAATATTGAAACAGTCAACTGAAATTGACCGGTTTGCACTAACACCACACCTGAACTTTTAAGTTAATAAGTCCTGAAATTTGGTAGTCAACCAACTGCCAACTAGCTTAACTTCAGTTATATTTACTTGTTTATTTTCATTAGTTCTGCACAACATTTCACACTTTTAGGAAACGTGTACCTTCGCATTTGAACATCCAGTTGCTTGTGTAGAATGACCTCTCGTCAAGAAGAGCCGATGGGCCAGGCTGAAGATGTCTTTCCAGTAGCCATCCCTATAGACAACCCTCCGGAGAGAACATCCACAACTTTGAATCAGCGGGCATTTAACCAACTGCGCGTCCAGTTTGGCATTGATGATGCTGACATCTTATTTCCGGGGCCAAATGACACTGCTGACAATCCTCCCTACGGCTTTGTTGCAGTCAATCGCCAAATGTGCTTAAGTGGGGCGATTCCTCCTTTTAACGACTTTCTCCAACAGTTCCTGCTTCGGTTGTCTATCTCTCCATTCCAATTACACCCCAATGGCTACGCCATTCTGATGGGGTTATGTGTTCTATTCAGGAGAGTTTTGGATCGGTTACCAAGCTTCGAGGAGATCTGCTATTTTTGCTCATTCACGAAAACTAAAGACCATCCCTCCATCGTGGTTGTAAGAAGCGCTCGAAATCGCAAACTTATTACTGATCTCTCCGAAAGCGCTCACGGATTTTTGAATCAGTTTTTCTTCGTTCGCTGCCCTCCAGGGTTTTATGCCATCTGGAGAGTGGGAAGTAAGATTTCCTGTCTCTACTTTTTCCGTTTTGAAACTTTCTCGAGATCTGAACTCTCAGCTGCTAATTTCATTCTTTTCCTGTTTTTAGCACTTCCACCCCCTGCTAGGGACCCAAGTCTTAAGCAAATTTTTGAAAGATTAAATGCCGTGCCGGTAGAAGAGAGGAGCATAAAGTTTCTGGGTAGTGGATGGTGGCATGAGGCGTCGTGGCAAGGTGTTTGATTGTCACAGCGATGTTCCAGCTTTTGAGTGGGAGTGTTCGAATTTTGAACTTGCGAGATGATCGCATTTCCAGGTACGTAGTCGTGTTGTGGTGGACGAGCATGATGTACGGGGGATGGTCAGCAGCGAGTATGGATGGTGAGAGGTCGTGTACTAGTGCACAATCACATGCACGGCTTCGTGCACGCAAGAGGGAATAAGGGAGGAAAAAGAACTAGGAAGAAGGAGAAGTAAAAGGGTTTTGGGCCGGTTGGTTTGGCTTGTTTTGGACTGGGTTGTATTTTTAAAAGTAAATTGATTTAAATTATTATATATGATAATCTAAATTTTAAAAAAAAATTAACAACAAAATAAAAAGTTGCTGGGAAGTGGAAATTTAAAGTAGAGAAAGAATGAGGAAGAAGGAAAATTTTGTATTGGGCTTCGGCCCAGAGCAAATGAAGGGGAAAAAGAAATTTATAAATAAAATGTATATAAAAGAAGGGGTTTGAATACTTTGAAATTTAGTTGTTCGCAAACCGTAAGCCCGTTTGTCGTGTAACTTTTTGCATTGGATTCGTATCGATGAACACTACATCGTCATGAAATTTGTTGTCGAGTTTGACTAAGTGAGAATTTGAAACAATTTAAAATGGAAAAATTTTTAGTTACCAATTTAATACATATATCGTCATTTAAATTTATATGACCCATCTATTGAAGTGTTTTGCCTAGAAAAAAGTAGTGGCGAGCTAATTATGATATTTTGACATCTGTATTAGCGAAAAAAACTCTATTCTGCTATTATATTCGTACGGACATCTATTTATTATCTTGATAATTATATTGGACAATATGATGTTGAATTAATTGTTAAAAACAAATTGAAGTGAATATTTGTGTCTTTAATTTTGGATTGTTATGGAATGAATAGTAACTTGATTAAGTACCATTAAAAATTAATAAGCCTCTTTTTCGATTTGGAAGTTGACCTTCGAACCAAAATTGTTTTTAAGGATGATTATTATTTATTAATGATATTTTGAAGTTAATTAATAAACATTTTGATAATGATTTAATGTTAATTATTTTATTATTTAAAAATTATTTAAAAAGTATTTAATTATTATTTCAAAATTATTTAATTATTTATGTTGTTTAAAGCATATTAATTATTAAATTAAGTTTTTGGAAAGTAACGATATAATTTCATGGCGAAAATCGAGAGGCAGGGATTGCCTGCAATTAAATTTGGATTTCTCTAAGATAGAGACGTAATCATTGAGCTGCGAATCCATGACCGATACTGCATGGTGCTTTCCATATTTATTTTGAAAAGTTTTTAAATACTTTGAAAGGAATGATTGGTGAATATACTTATTCTGATGAGATAAGTATATATCTTTGATAAAGAGATTTAATTTATTGAAAACTTATATTAAATAAGGCTTAGTGATTTCAGTGGGAAATGGAATCTTTGGTTGAATGATATTTTATTTGATATTTAAATAACCGACTATCAAATCTGGACTAACGGTTAAGAGACGATCTCCGATCTTATTTTCGTACGTTTATTTCCTCGAGAACCGGGGTTGAGTTTACCGGAAATATCGAAAGTTGTTTTCGAAGAGACCAGGATCGGATAAGTTATCGAAAACTACTTTGATCCAATGAATACGTTTTCGAAGTAAAGACAAGAGCATGGAATCAAAATTGGAGCATTAAAGTACAAGGGCTAATCGTTACTAAGCCTGAGGATGATTCCAAAATGGATGTAGTAGGAAAAGTGCCTTCAGTTTCGTTCAAACCCAAAACAGACTTGTATGGATGAATGTTTTTCAACACATTGTCATTGGAGGACAACGAACATTCCAAGTATAAACTCCTAAAGAGGAAATCGTAGCCTTAAGGTCATCAACTGGAATGGCTGAAAATCTGGGAGATGCAGCAAGGCTAAGTGGGTTCGCACCCAATTATGGTATGTTTATCACCTTTCAAGGTACCCTCGGATATTATAAATACGGTGCATGGGAAAAGCTCGATAAGGGTGGGAATATCTAGGGTGATAGCATATTCGGTACCATCTAGGTTAGGGGTAGGTCGGTCTTGTGCTATAGGGGATCTCGGCGAGGTCCTCGGTACATTTTTCTATATGTATACCATAATAGGTGGTACTCCAGTGCCTAGTCATTGTATGAAAATCCATCCTCCAATACGTGCCTTTATGGTTTTAGTTGTAAAGCATAGTATGTTGGAATTTAATTAATGTAACAATTTTGGCTATTTGAATAAATATTTGTACTCAGGCCCTATTATATTATCATTGGATTTTCTATAAAAAGTTTTGGTTAGCGTAAGGGAAAAACTCGTCTTGTTTAGGTGTGGCGTGATATTACATGATACTTTTGATTTTAAAATGATTTTGAAAGTTAGGATTAATAAAATTCCTTGTGATTAAAATTCTCACGCTGGTTTTACCATACTAACCCAGGAGTGATTTTTCTTATTTGCTCGGGTCAGAACGAGCATATTTCTAGGTTTAGCAGGAAGGATTGGAGCTTCAGGAGAGGAGCTGGAAGCCTAGAGATGTATTCATGTAGATGATTATTTTCCCATCGCATTATAGTTGTGTTTATCATCAATTGTGGGGAAGGGTTTTATAACTGTCTATGCTGAATAGGTTGGTATACTCTAATTGTTATATGTACTATAGACATTATAGTTTTTTATATATAAAGATTGGTTCTATATTATAGATTATTCGTTTTTCGCTGTGAAATTCTGTGTTGTTTTGTTTTCTTTCTATCTTCTTTCTACTTTCTTTTTCTTACTATCCGCCTTTCTGTGCAAATTGCGCTAAACAAGTGTGTTAAAATGTCAGAATAACTGTGTGGAAAATGGGTCATGACAGCATTGTATTAGAGCTTAGGTTGAGCGAATACCTAGGCTTTGGTGGGGTTACTCATTAGAGATAGGGTTAGTAGAACCCTAGAATGAGTTTGAGCATACACACACACATACATGAGAATGTGCATTTGTTAGTGATACAAAATGTTTTGTATTGTGTTAATTGATCAGTTGAGTGGCATATGGATTCTGGTCAATATGAGTAGCTAACATTATTGATAAGGATCTCTAAACACTTGAATAAGGCCAACAGACACAATAGTGTATTAAGTGGGTAGGTGAAATAATTTTAGCCAGAACATATTTAATATATAAAAGGCAATGATTTTCAAAATATATAGTATTTTGAGGTATTGTTTGATTTGCGATGATAATATTTTATCATCTAGGATTTGATTGGTTATAACCATCTAGTTTTGAGTATCCTCTATTGCTTGTCCTTTTGAGTTAATTATTCCTTAGAGAATTGGGTCTTGTAGATAGAAGCTTTGGAAAACTTGATTTTGAGTAAAATGTGTTTAAAATATTTTAGGAAGATTTTTCATATATAAAAGCAAATTTTATAATAATTGATTTGTAAGAAGAGATAGTTGAGGATTTAGAACTCCAGTGATTTCGAAAAATTATTTTAAATAAATTTTTAAGGGAAAATGATTTTACAATTATTTAAGTAAAATTTTTAAATGGTAGTAATTTAAAATAAGAGTTATTTCAAATATGTACCTGTATACGTATTATTTATCACATGTAAATTCCTAGAAACCTTAAGATCGCATTCTTAGGTCTTGTTAATTGATTATAGAGGACTAGTAGTGTCATCCGAGGAGAGCAGATGAAGATTAGGCAGTATTTCAGCAAAGAAGTGGCTAGAGAGATTATGGAACCTATTGAGCAACCATCGCTATATGAAGAGGAGTCTGAAATAGAAGTATGAGAGGAATTTGAAGTAGAGGAGGAGCACGAATCCGGAAAAGATGATGCTATCATTTTGGAAATGAGCGAGATTCTTATTGAGCCACTTGCAAACTGAGACACCCTTCTTAGGAATGATTTATGGCCTAGGGCAGAGATGTTATTGCCTAGGGAACCAAGCCTGGAGATTGTACGGATTCTGGATAGGGATGTTGAAACTAGGGAAATGGAAGGACCAGAAGTGGAGGCTTCTGATGGAGAGAGAACCCACTGTGAGAGTTAGCTTGGGTTGGGGTAGTTCTATTAGCAATGTTTACCCTATATGGCCATATTAGTAGACCATAGACGTCATGGATTTGTTTTTGGATTATAAATTAATGAAATATCTATGTAGATGTTTGGTATGTGTATATATGTATAACTGGCTAATGGTTATAGATATATCGTAGATATGTGTATGTGTATATGGTGACTATAGTGTTGAAGTATCTTAGTTGACACTTTGTATGACTGATATTTTGGAATATAAATATATATGATTGAACTTGTGTGATATGATTGTTTATTAATTCGTTAATAAATTAAATTCGGTTAGTTTTGTTTACTAGAATGGCTACGGCAATTTCAGGGACGAAATTCTTTTTCGTATTGAGTTTTGAATATTAATTTTTTATATTCAATAATACGATCTTTTAATCAAAATAAAACCCTTGTTAAATGATAATTTGTAATATTAAAAAGTTCTTAAACCAAGATAATATTTTGAATTTCCAGATTTTATTTAAAATGGAAAATTGATTTAATTTGAATTTCTTATATATATATATATATATTCAAGATGACAGAATTTATATGCAAATTTTAAAAAATCAAATGAATATAGATGGAAAGAAAGGAATGTATTATAAATAGAAATGAATGTAGCCTATGAATATAATGTTGTATAAATAGAAAGAGTTTAGAAGTTGGTTTTTCTTATGTATATACATATTATTTTAAGGAAGAAAAATGTAAAACATCTATATATAACATTTATAAACAAATATAAATAGTATATTAAAAAGAATATAAATTGGAAAGTGGAAAAGAAGTAAATATATAAGAAAAATTAAATAAAACCATTTAAATCATTTTAAAAGGAAATCTTTTATAAGTAGTATTAACAAAAATGTTATTTCATACATCTTAAATTAGAATAGCAAGCTTTTATTTCTTTGAATTTTACATTCTAAATTTTAAAATATATGAATAGGAAGTCCTAAAATTGTCTTTAATTCAATACCACTTCGCATAACATTGTTCTAAAAAATATAGCTAAATAGATATCATACAAACATGAATCAAAGAAAAGTTTAACTAAGTAAATAGAAGGAAAATGACCAAAAGTACACCACGTAAAAATCTAGTCAAGTTAAAACATAAGTATAAAACATTACCTGACCAAACATATTACAAGTAAAAATGGAAAAACATAAATATTTATACATAAGCATTGTCTGGTCTAAAAAGAGAAAGACCAAAACTTTCAATTTAACTTCTCTTCATCTTAACAAATATCAACTCAAAGCTACCTCACCTCAATCCATCACAAAATAGTGTACATGTACAACACCATTTCACCTCTTTGCATAAACATGAATATATAGGCTTGTATGTGTGTTATGCTTCAGTTTTAAAACACTGTACGCACAAAATACTTTGTAAACCTAAACACAGTAAAACGTAAGAGAAGGAAGGAACATCCTATTCTAAATCCAAGCAAGATCCCCGAATCAAACTAAAGATTCAAGTGGAAGTTGGCAAAGATTTCAAGCATGTGGAAGGAGAGTATTAAAAATCAGGAATGCCTGAAAATGTTTTGTATTCCTCTGTAAATGTAACATAGTTAGAAAATCAATTATACTCCAATTTTTAAAAAAATCCAATATCTCATCATCTATTAGGTTTTAGAATGTGATTCAAAAAGAAAAATTGTTTATTTTTGTGAATAGATCATTTTAAAATTCATTTCATTGAATTTTATGAAGCGGAGAGGAAGAAAAACCTATGTTACACAAAATGGCATAAGTATGGTCGAAAATCGAATATCATAATCCAATGATTTGATTATATGGACGTGTTCGTTATTTAAAACCATGATTTTTGAAGGTAATTTCATGATTTTTAATGGCGTATGGGTGAGGAAAGTAGTGATGATCAGATTTGAGTGTGAGGATGAATTCAGGCGATAGAGGTGATTTCAGGATAGGAATTTTGGAGTGGAGGAGGTTTGAGCAATGGTGCATCCATGAAAAATGGTGCGACCATTTTTAGTTGCTCGAGTTGACTAATCAAAATCGTTTTAGGGTTTTATATGCATTTGGCTGTGGTCTCAGTTGCTTGGAAATGGCGGCAACGATGGAGAGGGTTAGGTGTGCGCATGGGAAGGGGAAGGTAGCGGAGGCGATGGCGAAGCTCTGGGTGGATTTTGGTGGTGGATGGTGGCATGGGGCATCATGGCTAGGCGTCTGATGGTCACGGCGATGTTCCAGCTTTTGGGTGGGAGTGTTAGAATTTTGAACTGAAGGGATGATCGCATTTCGAGGTACGTAGTCGTGTTTTGGAGGACGAGCATGGCATACGGGGATAGTTAGCGGCGAGCATGGATGGCCAAAGGTTATGTACCAATGCACAATCATGTGCACAGCTTTGTGCATGCAAGAGGGACTGAAGAAGGAGAAAGAACTGGGTAGAAGGAGAAGTAAAAGGGTTTGGGCCAGTTGGTTTGGCTCGTTTTGGCCTGGGTTGTGCTTTTAAAGGTAAACTGATTTAAATTATTAATATGATAATCTTAATTTAAAAAAAATTAGAAAGAAATAAAAAGTTGTTGGGCAGTGGAAATTTAGAGTAGAGAAAGAATGGGGAAGAAGGAAAATCGGGTTTGGTCAATTGTATTGGGCTTCAGCCCAAAGCAAATGAAGGGGAAAAAGAAATTTATAAATTAAATGTTTATAAAAAAGGGGTTCGAATACTTTGAAATTTAGCTGTCCGCAAACCGTAAGCCCGTTTGACGTGAAACTTTTTGCGTTGGATTCGTATCGACGAACACTACTTCGTCGTGAAATTTTTTGTCGAGTTTGACTAAGTGAGAAATTTAAAAAATTTGAAAATGGACAGATTTTTAATTACCAATTTAAAACATATATCACCGTTTAAATTTATATGACCGATCTACTGAAGTGTTTTGCCCAGATAAAAATAGCAGCGAGCTAATTATGTTAATTACAATGTTTTGACATCTATTTTCATGGTTAAACACCATTCCGGTAATTTTATTTAACTAGACCCCTATTGGCAGAATAAATCACCATTCTACCGTTATTACTGAATATTTCCTCGATATTGATTAGTAGAAAAAAACCCTTTTTTGCTATGATATTTGTATGGACATCTGTTTATTATCCTGATAATTATATTGGGCAATATGATGTTGAATTAATGGTTAAAAACAGATTGATGTGAATATTTGTGTCTGCTATTCTGGATTGTTATGGAATTAATGGTGACTTGATTAAGTACCACTGAAATTAACAAGCCTCTTTTTCGATTTGGAACTTGACGTTTGAACCCAAATTGTTTTAAGGATGATTATTATTTATTAATTATATTTTAAACTTAGTTAATAAATATTTTGATAATGATTTAAAGTTAATTATTTTATTATTCTTAAAAATTATTTAATTATTGTTTCAAAACTATTTAATTATTTAAGTTGTTTAAAGTATATTAATTATTAAATAAAGTTTTCGGAAAGTAATGGTACACTTTCAAGGCGAAAATCGAGAGGCATGGATTGCCTATAGTTAAATTTGGATTTCTCTAGGATAAATAAGTAATCGTTGAGCTACGAATCCATGGTCGATACCACATAGTGCTTTCCATATTTGTTTCGAAAAGTTTTCAAATATTTTGAAAGGAATGATAGGTGAATATACTTATTCCCTGAGATAAGTATATGCTTTTGATAAAGAGATTTAATTTATTGAAAAATTAAATTAAATATGGCTTAGTGATTTTAGTGGAAAATGGAACCTTTGGTTGAATGATTGTTTATTTGATAGTTAAATAAATGACTATCAAATTTGGACTATGACGTAACTTTGGAAATATCTAGGAGAAGCACAGGAATTATACGGTACAGTTACAGTTTGAGGTGCTATACTATATGTATAAACTTGTTTCGTTCGTCTAGAACGATTATAAAGAAAACCATCCACTACCAGTTAGAAGATGATCTCCGATCTTATTTTCGTCTATATATTTTCTAGAGACTGGGGTTGAGTTTATTGAAAATATTAAAAGTTGTTTTCGCAAAAACCAGGATCAGATAAATCATCCGAAACCACTTCGATCCAATGAATATGTTTTTGAAGTGAGGACAAGAGCATCGAAATCGATGTTGGAGCATTGAAGTACAAGGGCTAATTGCTACTAATCCCGAGGTTGATTCCAAAATGGATGTAGTAGGAATAGTGCCTTCGGTTTCGTTTAGACCTAGAACGGACTTGTATGGATGAATGTTTTCAACACATTGTCATTGGAGGACAATGAACATTCAAGGTATAAACTCCTATAAAGGTAATTGTAGCCTTAAGCCTCATTAACCGGAGTGACTACAAATTAGGGGAGATGCAGCAAGGCTAAGTTGGTCGCACCCAATTAGGGTATGTTTGTCACCTTTCAGATATTATAAATACGGTGCATGGAAAGAGCTTGATAAGGGTGGGAACACACGAGGTGAGAGCATATTCGGTACTATCCAGGTTAGAGGTAGGTCGGTCTTGTGTTATAGGGGATCCTAGTGAGGTCCTTTATGCATTTTCTAAATGTGTACCATGATAGGTGGTACCCCCGTGCCTAGTCATTGTTTGAAAATCCATCATCCAATACGTTCCTTTACGGTTTTGGTTGTAGAATTAGTTGTTGTAACAATTTTAGCTATTTGAATAAGTATTTGTACTTAGACCTTATTATAATAACATTGGATTTTCCATAAATGGTTTTGGTTACTGTAGGGGAAAAACCTATCATGTTTATTTGTGGCGTGGTCTTATGGGATACTTTTTATTTTAAAAGGATTTTGAAAGTTAAGACTAATGAAATTCCTTGTGTTTTAAATTCTCACGCTGGTTTTACTAGACTGACCCGGGCATGGTTTTTCCTAATTGCTCGGGTGAGACCAAACATATTTTCAGGTTTAGATGGAAGGATTGGAGCTTCAGGAGAAGAGTTGGAGGCTTAGAGACGTATTCACATAGATGATTATTTTTCCCTTGCATTATAGTTGTGTTTATCAGTAATTGTAAGGACATGCATTGTAAATGTTCGTGCGGAATAGTTTGGTATATGTACTATAAACATTACAGTTTTGTTTTTATATAAAGATTGGTTCTATGTTATAGTTATTCATTTTCCGTTGTGAGATTCTGTGTTATTTGGTTTTCTTTCTATCTTCTTCCTATCTTCTTTCTACTTTCTTTGTCTTACTATCCACCTTTCTGTGCAATTTGGGCTAGACAAGTGTGTTAAAATGTTAGTTTAAACTGTACGGAAAACTGGGCCATGACAGCTTTGAAAAGCAATTTTTCCTCCTTTTCATCATCGTTGATAGACTTTCTCTCCACGTGCCTATTACTATCCATCTCTTCAACATTTCTTCATAAGCCTCCATTATATTCCTACTCTTCATCGCTATAAAATCTCGCATCTGGCATCGACTCGATCAACTGCTAAGTCAGGAGGCCTAGGTAGCTCGTCCAAGTCGCTTATTCATTCCGATGTCATTGCCTTAGCACCTTCCTCCTATGTTCTGGTAGGCTATCTAAGCCTTCTGATGTCATGTGCTTGCCTTAGTTCCTAGTTGCTCTTTCTTGGTAAGTAGTAAAAACTTCCCGCCTATGACCTCTATAATTTCAAAACTTATGGCCAGTGCTTGACCCGATTTAGATCTTCAACAGGCAGAAACTATTATTCTTTGCCATGCTCTAAGAGCTTGTTATCATTTCTCCAATATCACTCCGCCTATGATATCCTCTTTCCTCGGTTAGAATATTAATATTAACAATGATGCTGAGCTTAAAAATGATGGTATAGAGGAAAGTGAAAAGAATATCAAGTTTGGAACCTTTTCCCATTGGTCAACCCCTCTTTAGGAAGAAACTCGTTAATGCTAGTAGTTTTATCCAAAAGCAATACCATGTCGACTTTATTAATTAGCCCATTCCCCTACCTCAAGATATTGTCGAAGCATGTGTATCATTTTGGAAGGACCACTTAGTTGGTTTCTTCCTTGATCAATTACCTAATTATGGTGTAACGAAAATGCAAGTCCTTGATGTATGGAGATTGAAGGGGAAAGTCGAAGTTAGGTATGACAAACTTTTGTGCCTTATTAAGTTCTCATGCCCCTGAGGGAGAAGATATATTTTGGAAGATGATTCTGTAATAGTTGTAAGGGGAGTCTTTATCATTCTTTGGTGGAGCCCGTCCGTTGATCTAGGCTAGAAGCAAGTCTTATATATCTCTATGTTGGTCCATCTGACGAAAATCACATCTATCTTCAAGCCGGTTCAAGGTATCGATTGGTTGGCTAATCACATAAGTGAACTTATATATTTTGACCTATCCATTGAGAGATGCTATAGGTTTGAGTATGCCAAATCCCTTTTTTGGTCCTTCCTGCCAAGAAAACTTCTGACCCATTTACTTGTTTCATTAGAAAATGACAAGATAGCGTACATAGAGGTTGAGTATCATACATAGAGGTTGAGTATCAGCAAAAGCCTCCAATATGTAATACGTATCACTTGTTTGATCATACCACTTCTTCTTGCCAGCACATAGATTTTTTCCATCATCCTTTCTAATTATGGTTCCCCTTCTATAATGACCCACCTTTTCGAACCCCAGAAGTCGACACCAATACATCCACGACATTCACGTGCCGAACAACTAAGTGCCGAAAAGACAGATTGTTAGAAGAAAGAAAGGAGATAGAAGATAAGAAGAAACTAAACAATCATAGAATCTCACAACGCAACGGAATAGCATATATTAATCAACATAATACTTTAGAAAGTCATTTCAAAAATGATACATCAGACTCATACTAATACAATTCTACCCTTGGATAGTTATAACATCGTGTCCCTGCCTAACTGATTAAAGATATATATAATAAAACAGAAAAAAAAAATAACTAGCTATCGATGAAGCCTCCGACTCTAAGCTCCTGCAAAATGCATCCAGGAAAAACCTGAACTACTTGGCTACCCGTAAAAATTTAGCACCTAAGAGTTTTAGGGAAAGAAAATAAAACTCTGGGTCAGACATGGGCTGGTGTAGGTAACCTTAAAACAACTGAATTATTATGTTTAAAACTACTTTAAAATCAAAGTAGCTCGTAAGACCATGCCGCACATAAACACAGATAGGTTTTTACATTATGATAACAAAAACAATTTTATACTAAAATCTAGTGAAATTATAACAATGTCTAGAGGTCAAAGTAAAATATGAAAATAGCTGAAATGCTTGCATCTCACATTTCAAAATACTTTGGCACAATTAAAACCGTACGGTGCTTATTAGAGAATGGATCCCATACTAAGACAAGGTAAGGAACTACCTTCCGATAGTACGTCTCTAGATAAAATGCAACAAGGTTTGACAAGAACAACTTGTACCCCAACCACACAGGACTGGCATACCACATGACTAACAGTATCGAATATGATCACCCCACTTTGGGCCTCGAAGCATACATGACGAGATAGTAATTAATCTAGATTTTGGAATGACCATACCCTAATGAGAGCCGAACAACCTGAATTCCAGTGGGTCCGGATTTTTCACAAAAATGCTGAAATCCAAGCCTACTGAAACCCGAGTTGGGAATCTGGTATCCTGCAAATAGGCAAAGACAAATATATCATAGCTTTATTAAATATCAAAAATCGGAATTGACTAAAATATAATAATAAGTAAATACTCACCAATATAATAACACTTTCTAAACAAGTGTCCTAAAGTTGGAAAGTCTCTGAAATCTACCTAACCTGTACGATGTTTCGAGTAGGGGGTCAGAACTAAATTTCTGGTGGATGGATAAGTTATACACTTTTAAGCTTAATTCTACATATATCATTTTATTTCCATTTACTCTTATATTAAGTTCATTAGGTTGCAATACTCTCGCCTCTCTTTGTGAATCGTGCCCATCTACTCCATAGTAGATCAAAACCTAATAACTAATATATACATATATGTAGCTATATGCCCAATGACCATATTGGTCATAGGTACCCCCCATGGTACCTTCCGTATCCTCCTCGAAAAAGGCTCCATCGTCTTGCTTCGAGAGCATTTCGTAACTACATCTGTAAAGGACTACTTCGTAAGGCCTACAATACAGATGCTCCATCGTCTTGCTCCATAGCTATATCCGCAAAGGACTGCTTCATAAAACCTACAATACAGATACTCCATCTCTTGCTCCGTGGGCATTCTGTAGCTACATCTATAAAGGGCTTATTCGTAAGGCCTATAATATAGATGCTCCACTACTTAATACGAAAACGTAAATCGCGTCTGCACTTGTCTATGCCAGTGCTTAGACATCCACAATGTACTACCTCGTGTGTACATTGAGGACTGCGTAATCGTTCTATCTACTATCTAAATCTTGCCAACAAGGTCTACATTATACGGAATTCAGTCGGGGATTTTCTATATCTGTAAAGGACTGCTTTGCTAGGCCTACAATACAAATATTCTAGTAGGTCTATCTCTTTTTCATCGTGGCTATGGCCCTACGCAACCACCCTTCAACTAACCTAAAGACTTATAAAGAGTTAAGTGGCAGTGCCCTACTACAAATAATCTAACATCCAAATATTGACGCCCATCGTCCAATGTCTTGTAAGTGAAAGAATCGCTAGCCTATTAGTTTAACTCTAGTCTTTCCCAAAATCGCTCTTGGTCGTGATGCTGGCCGATATCCGCATGCAACTATCCTTAAACTTACTTGCAAGTACTAGACATATAAATACCCAACTCCAAATACCAATCCCTTTTGACTGCCTACAAAGGTCTGCTTCGTTTGGCCTACAATGCAGTTGTAGTCAACGTGTACTCTCTTGATGGAACACCTACAGACCCGCCTCTAGGAATGTAGCTTCGTTAGGCCTACCCAGAAGGCTATCCTAGAGTATCATCACGTCATTTTGAAGTCATACTTCCTTCTAGCCCAAAATAACTAAGTTGGACGTGCTTCTCCTTTGCTGAAATCTGTAATGAACTGCTTTGTTAGGCTCTTCATCATTTGGGCTACTCCAAACACATCTTGCTTTTTTATTAGACCATAAGTCTAATATTTTAATTTGCATTTAGTTTACTTTTCTTATTCTATTGGCTACTTATTTACCCTACTTAGCATATTCTTGCCCTTTTCTCACCTCTATCCCTTATGAGATTTCCATTTATTTAATAGGGAATGTTGTTGGTATGAGCCACATTCATTATCTTGCTTATTTAACTTAATATAAATCTTGAGTTCATTAAAATAAGCCTCGTTTATCATTCCTGCTTTATTTGCTTATTAACTTAATATAAATTATTTAAATAAGCTTCTATAATTATTATTGCTCATTAATTTATTCAAAGTCTCAAAATAAGCTTTTCCGTTCTATTACTTAATTATAACCTATGTTATAATTCTACTTGTAATTGTCATTTTCTCTTCTTTTACAGTCTGTACATAATTCCAGCATTTCCTTTCTATTCTAATCTGCTTTCTTTTATTATGATATAGCATATTCTTTTATTGTCTTATATTATATAGTTCACTTATCATAATAACTATCTTCTTAAATAGTCTCCGCAGTGAATGCAGACCTTGATTCATTGTCGTTTACAACTTCAAGTTCTTATCTAATAATTTACTTGATTCATGTCATACTTTACTTTATTATCTTCTATTCTAGGAAGTAATTCTATTTTATTTAGTTGGTTACGATAACTATATTTAAAAATCCATTTCCATATATTAATATTGAATAATACTATAAATAATAATCCGTAATTGTTAGATATTTCTTTTACTATTTAGGAATAGTACAAAATACAGTGGTTTCTCTATTTTACACTAACTCTCTTTTTCTTTCTTTTATTCTAGCAATTATGTTCATTGTTGTCTTTTAAATATTAAATTACAGAAATTTATCCTTTTTTCAAAGCCAACCAATTAATATTTTAGTTACTCCTAAATCCAGTTATTAGATTAATTAACTTTTCTCATTTTAACCTGATTCATTACAGTAATTCCATTGCTCAAACTTTTATTACTTTACATCTTATTTCCTTCATTTCAGTATTCTTAATTATTTAATCCACATTCACGTTTAATCAATTCAAATTTATACGCGAAGAAAGAGAAGAAAATAGAAGAAGATTGATGCTTGCACAGAAATCCAAAACGTAGAAATAGGTGTAAATAAATATTAATACTGTAAATAAACTGTAATTCTTTATGGTTCAGCATAACTTAATTAGTAGGATTAATTATCGAATAAAATTATCTAAATTGGAATTTAACGATAATATATCTTAAACATAAAAGATATATAAATAAATCCACTCACATTGCTAGCTTTTCAAATCTTCCTATTTGTATTTCAGATCTATCTCTAACATTTATATTCACCTCCTTTGTATCCTTATTTGGACTTTCAAATGATATTTTTACAGATCTATAATATTTGAAATATAAAAGGAAGAGATTTGGATTAGAAATAGCAAATAAAACACAGATCTAGGGTTTTACCTTTGACATAGCCTTTTGTTTTGAACCAGTTCCTAATTCCCTAATTAATTGTATTCTCTTTCTATTTAGATCTAAATTCATGTGAATTAGACCTAAAATTTTATTATTAAGTAAGTGTAGAAGAGATAGAAAAATGGCAGAGCTTTTATAGGCAAGAGAAAAATAGTGAGAACGAATATGAGGCTCTGCACCTATATTTATAGTGGTTCAAATCAGTGCTAACTATTAGATATAAACCCTAAAATCTAAAGCGTACACTCAGTCTATGGGCATTAAATTAATATGTTTTCTTATGCATTTGTTTTTGTTTCAAATTGATTCTCCAACAATCTTTTCATTAATCACTTTCCTCTTCTCTCTCGCAATCTATGGAGACATATATTTTTAAATGGATGTTTCTTTTAAATAAGATTCCTCTATTAATCACCTAATTAATAGATATCTTATATACCTAGAATTAATTTACTATCCAATTAATCTTTACTTGCACCGTGATTTCTTACCAAATAAATATGACAATCAACACCATATTAATTCGTCACATATATGCATATTAATTTATTTTATTCCCATAATTATTGCATGCATATATTCTACAATTGAATTTTGAATCACAATCTTAATTATATATGTTACCATAAATCTCGATGTTTATTAATTGACAATTGATTACTTGCATAAATTACTCAACCTCCATTTTATTCTCTTACAATAACATATATGTTTCTAATCATATCAATTAGTTACTATAATATACGTTCCATTTCTTGTCAGTTCCTGTCAATTAATCACCTCTACTAATTAATTGAATATTAGTTTGCTTTTTAAACTAGCACCATCAATTAATCATAATTGATTTTATATAATTTCTTTCTCTAATTTATTTGTCACAGAAATATATATGTATCCCAAATAATATTAATTAATTGTCTCATTTACAAACATTTCTTTGTTTTAACTTAATTAAATTGTTTGGATATATAATTGTAATTTAACGTGGGGTCTTACATTCTCCCCCCTTAGGAAATTTCGTCCTTGAAATTTGATATGGGCTCAATTATGTAATTTCTCGTATTAATCACATCCATTTTGTGTACATCCAATTTTGCAACAATCTGTGCGTAGTGCAAAGTGCAATCATGAAACATATGCATGTATAAGAATTTCTATGTGGTACCTTCTGTATGAATGCTTTTTTTAGAAATTTCCTTTAAAATATGATGCACACATCCTAAATATACTTGCAATTTCTACATAAATGCAATCTTTTGAAAACTCAAAATATTTTTCATTCAATTTTTCCCACACTTCTACTGAATAGGAGCATAGTTCAACAAATTTTTGCATCCAAACCTACCATGCAACTTTTAATTTACGAATTTTAGAAAATTCTTTCCAAATTCAATTTCTTATGTTAAAAAGAAGGCGGAAAACGGAAAAACTTTATATTTCTCCGATTTTCTTTTGTGCACGTCTTCCTCCGTACTTAGGATTTAGGCTACTATTCTATAAAAAAATTATTTACTTCCCCAAGCATAGTTTACACAAGAAAATATCTCTTTTTAAATTTTTCTGTTGACATTTCTGTCGCTTTCTCTAAATTTGTTATTTTCCTTTTATTTATTTTATTCTGCTTTTACTCTTTTTTATACAGCAACTAAACTCCGCTACCATTTAGGGCAAGGAGGTCTAGGACCTTGTCCTCTTTGACATAGAATGGTCCTACTCTATGAATCCAAGTAACTTATATGCTCCTCTTATAGCCTATTACTTGTTACCAATTTACGCTGTATTACTCATGACAAATAAAATCTATTCATCTCTTCTATTCCATGTTCAAAAAGGAATAACTAAGTCTCATTTACTACAATGGATAAGGGTTTCAATCTATGTAGTCTCCGCCTGAAAAGACAACTAAGCTTGGGGAAAATTTCTTTTTACCTTTCATTTTTCCCCAACTAAGGTCTACCTATCATAACCACGCGTGCCTTATCATCTTATGGGAACTTTTAGTATTGCTAAGTGTAATTACTGCTATAACCTTATACTTTTCCCGTTACACCTTGCTGTGCAGTTAAGTACTCGGCAGATTCAATGCGGTGGACGTGCAAAAAGCCATAGCGAAGATATAGCGGGATATAGCGGCTAGTTCTAAAATAACATACAAAATTTGTACTTAATGTTTTTACAAATGTATAAATGGTAATTAAATGAAAAATTAACATTAAATTGAATTATAATTAATACATAAATTATTTTAAATAAAAACATATGCGATTATGTTGTAAATCAGCGTAAAACTATTATATAACATTATTGAATTTAGTAGAATATTAGAATATTTTCATTTATGAAAACATATTAAAAATTCAATTAAATAAATTAATTTCATAAATTTTATAATGTATAAATATCATTTTTCAATTCATTTCTTTTGAAGAAGATATAGCGAAAATAAGGGATTATAGCGAGAATAATGGAATATAGTGGAAATAGTGGAGCTTAAAGTGGAAAGGCTACATTTGGGGCTATATGAAAAAAATGTAGTGGTAGAAATCTGCTACGAGATATAACAGGGTTATAGAGGGGTAATAGCGGGACATTAACTGCACAGACACCTAGGAAATGATTCCTATCCACTCCATATTTAAAGTCAGATTTGGTTTGGCATTTATCAATTTTTATTCAAAAGTTAAAACTTCTAAATTTTATCTTTTCAAAAACTTATTTACTTTCCACCAAACCAACTTTTTTTAAGCATGTCTTACTTGTTCTTAAAACATTTTTCTTTTTTCTTGACTTTAAAAAAATATCCTCAAACGTTTTCAAAATATCCTTCTTCTTTTTTGTATAGATTTTGAAATATACTAAAATTGGGGTAAATAAGAACAATTATTTTATCAAAAATCTCTTAGCTTTCCTACTCTTCCAATTACTTAACCATTAATGCTAAAACCTTCTATGAATACTTTGAAGGAGCATTTCATATTTATGAGAAATTATAAGGAATTTGTCTTATATTTTATCAGTATAGGCTATACAAAATATGGTACTTTCCATACCTTGTACATCTCTTTCACGTATTCCTTATAGCTTGCATAAAACATCTTTTTTTGTGATTCATAGAAAATTATACCATTATTTATTTCACTCCAGTAGATTAAGGCATGTTTATTCTATATTTACTTACATAAGATATTTCCTACTAAATTAATTAATTTGTCATACATTATTTTTCAACAGAATTCATTTTCAAAACTTCTTTATAACTTTAAAATATTTTCATCTGGTTATTTAAATAATAGGCATACATGTAAACCACTTCAGAAATTGTGTCCAAAACTCATTTGGGTCAAAACAGATGTTGCGTAAAACATCGTTACTACAACCCAAAAATACTAATATAAGGATTCAATTAAAGTAACTGTTAAAAAATCCCGTATGCTATGTAAAACATTTACTTTTGGAGTCACCTACTATAACAATAGTGTCGTGGTCTATGTTTCTTTTATTTTTACTGAAAACATTTATTACAACAATCAATGGTGTAATCTACGTTTTCGATACGTAACACACTCTAGGTTTTCATATTTAAAATCATTGTTTACCTACAAAGAAACTAACGAGCTATACATGCTCTATAATTATTCAAAAAGAAATTCACTTTTAACAAAATTTACATCATATAAAATACAATTTAAATTTCATACCACTTATTTTTTCAAAAACTCAATATTTATTTCCTCAAACATATTAACAATTATATTTTTCAACTTTTTTAATTCAAAAGTTTCCTTTTTATTGGGTTAGACACAAAGTGGATTTTCTTCATACTAAAACCTTTAATTCTTCTGGAAATAAAAACACTCTCCCTACTATCCCTAAGGAACTTCCTTAGTTCCAAAAAATATGGATACAAATTTTCTCTCAAAACATGGCTTATTTGTATGCTATAAATCAGTAATAACATAGGGCTCTACATACTCAGGTCATCCCAAACCCAACCAGCAAACAATGCACATATATACGTCTAAAAACTTTCTATATGTTAAAATCTATGGTTGGAGACTATTTGGATTATAGTACATAATATATTTATATTTTATTCAAAAATACAAATATGTTCACTCACAATCTACCAAGGAATCATAAACATAGACTCTGATACCAAATGTAACAACCAGAAATTCCGGTGGGTCCGGATTTTTCATAAAAATTCTAAAACCCAAGCCCACTGAAACCCAAGTTGGGAATCTGGTATCCTGCAAATATGCAAAGGCAAATATATCAAAGCTTAGTTAAATTGCTCACAATAGTATTGACTAAAATATAATAGTAAGTAAATACTTACAAATATAATAACACTTTCTAAACAAGCATCTTAAAGCTGGAAAGTCTCTGTCATCTACCTAATCTGTAGGATGTTATGAGAAAGGGGCCAGAACTAAAGTTCTTGTAAATGGATAAAATATACACTTTTAAGCTTAATTCTACATATATCATTTTATTTCCTTTTATTCTTATATTAGGTTCATTAGGTTATAATACTCTCACCTCTGTTTGTGAACCATGCCCATCTACACCATAGTAGATTAAAACCTAATAACTAATATATACATATATGTAGCTATATGCCCAATGACCATATTGGTTCTAGATACCACCCATGGTACCTTCCATATCCTCATCGAAAAAGGCTCCATCATCTTGCTTCGAGAGTGTTTCGTGACTACATCTGTAAAGGACTACTTCATAAGGCCAACAATACAGATGATCCATCGTCTTTCTCCATAGCTATATCTGTAAAGGAATGCTTCGTAAGGTCTACAATATAGATACTCCATTGTCTTGCTCCATGAGCGTTCCATGCCTACATCTGTAAAGGACTACTTCGTAAGGCATACAATACAGATGCTCCACTACTTACTATGAAAACGTAAATCGCGTCCGCACTAGTCTATGCCAGTGCTCGAACATCCATAATATACCATGTAATGTTTAGATTGAGGACTACGTAATCGTTCTGTCTACTATCTGAATCCCACCAACAAGGTCTACCTTGTATGGAATTCGATCGGAGCTTTTCTATATCTATAAAGGACTGCATCATTAGGCCTACAGTACAGATATTCTAGTTGGTCCATCTTTTTTCATCGTGGCTATGGCCCCACACAGCCACCTCTCAACTAACCGAAAGACTTCTAAAGAGTTAAGTGGTCATGCCCTACTACAAACAATCTAACATCCAAACGGAGA
Organism: Allium cepa; assembly: GCA_030765085.1. Taxonomy (NCBI): domain Eukaryota; kingdom Viridiplantae; phylum Streptophyta; class Magnoliopsida; order Asparagales; family Amaryllidaceae; genus Allium; species Allium cepa. The sequence continues at coordinate 867,744,187 of CM060937.1, read as the reverse complement.
TGCCCCTCATCCAACGTCTTGATAGTGAAAGAATCATTAGCCTGTTGGTTTAACTCTAGTCTTTCCCGAAATTGCTCTTGGTCTAGATGCTGGCTATATCCGCATGCGACTTTCCTTAAACTTACTTGCAAGTACTGAACATACGAATACCTTACTCCGAACACCAACCCCTTTTGACTGCCAAAAAGGTCTGCTTTGTTAGGCTACAATGCAAATGCAGTCAAGGCATACTCTCTTGATGAAACACCTACAGAACTGCTTCCGGGGATGCAGCTTCATTAGGCCTACCTAGATGGCCATCCTAGAGTATCCTCACGTCCCGTTGAAGTCTCATACTTCCATCTAGCCCAAAATAACTAAGTCGGACGTGCTTCTTCCTTGATGAAATCTAGAATGAACTGCTCCGTTAGGCTCTTCATCCTTTGGGCTACTCCAAACGCATCTCACTTTTTATTAGACCATAAATCTAATCTTTAAATTTGTGTTTAGTTTAATTTTCTTATTCTATTGGATACTTATTTACCCTAGTTAGCATATTCTTGTCCTTGTCTCACCTCTTACTACTGTGAGATTTCCATTTATTTAATAGGGAATCCTTTTGGTATGAGACACATTCATTATCTTGCATATTTAACTTAATACAAGTCTTAAGTTCATTAAAGTAAGCCTCTTTTATCATTCCTGTTTTATTTGCTTATTGACATGATATAAATCATTTAAATAAGCTTCTACAATTATTATTGCTCATTAATTTATTCAAAGTCTCAAAATAAGCTTTTTCGTTCTTATTACTTAATCGTAACCTATGTTATAACTCTACCTGTAATTGTCATTTTCTCTTCTTTTATAGTTTGTACATAATTCCATCAGTTCATTTCTATTCTAGTCTAGCTTCTTTTATTATGATATATAATATTCTTTTATTCTATTATATTATATAATTCACCTATCATAATAACTATCTTCTTAAATAGTCTACGTAGTGAATGCAGACCTAGGGTCATTATCGTTTACAACTTCAAGTTCTTATCTAATAATTTACTTGATTCATGTCATATTTTTCTTTATTATCTTTTATTTGAGGAAGTAATTCTATTATATTTGGTTGGTTACGAAAACTATATTTAAAAATCAATTCTATATTGTAATATTAAATAATATTATAAACAATAATCTGTAACTGCTAGATATTTCTTTTACCATTTTGGAATAGTTTAAAATACAGTGGTTTCTCAATTTTACACTAATTCTCTTTTTCTTTCTTTTATTCTAGAAATTACGTTCATTGTTGTCTTTTAAATATTAATTATAGAAATGTATCCTGTTTTCTAAACTAACCAATTAACTTTTTAGTTACTCCCAAATCCAGTTATTTGATTAATCAACTTTTCTCCTTTTAACATAATCTATTACAGTAATCCCAGTCCTCAAATTTTTATTATTTTACATCTTATTTCCTTCATTTCAGTATTCTTAATTTTTTAATCCACATTAACATTCAATCTATTCTAATCCATATTTGAAGAAAGAGGAGAAAATAGAAGAAGAATGACGCTTGCATAGAAAACCAAAATGTAGAAACAAATTTAAATAAATACTAATATTGTAAATAAGCTGTAAATTCTTTATAGTTCAGCATAAATTAATTAATAGGATTTATTACTGAATAAAATTGTCTAAATGGAAATTTAATGATAATATATCATTAAAAGATATATAAATAAATCCACTCACATTGCTAGCTTTCCAAATCTCCCTGTTTTTATTTCAGATCTGTCTGTAACATCTATATTCACCTCCCTTATAATCCCTATTTGGAATTACAAATGATATATTTGCATATCTATAATATTTGAAATAGAAAAGGAAGAGATTGGGATTAGAAATATCAAATAACTCAGATCTAGGGTTTTACCTTTGACACAGCCTTCTGATTTGAACCAATTCCTACTTCCCTAATTATTTATGTTTTCTTTCTATTTAGATCCAAGTTAGTGTGAATTAGATCTAAAATTTTATTATTAAGAAAGTGTAGAAGAGATAGAAAAAGGGTAGAGCTTCTATAGGCAGGAGAAAAATAACGAGAATAATAAAGAGGTTCTGCACCTATATTTATAGTGGCTCAAATTAGTGCTAACCATTAGATATAAAACCCTAAAATCTAAAGCGCACACTCAGTCTATGGATATTGAATTAATATGTTTTTTTCTACATTAGTTTTATTTCAAAATAATTCTCCAACAGTATTTTCGTTAATCACTTTCCCCTTCTCTTTCGCAATCTATGGAAATTTTTTTTTAAATGTGATGTTTCTTTTAAATAAGATTCCCCTTATTAATCACCCAATTAATAAATTTCTTATATACCTAGAATTAATTTACTATCCAATTAATCCCTGCCTACACTGTGATTTCTTATCAAATTAATATGTCAATCAATACCATATTAATTCGTCACATATATGCATATTAATTTATTTTATTCCCATAATTATTGCATGAATATATTCTATAATTGAATTTTGGTTCACAATCTATATATGTTACTACAAGTCTCCATGTTTATTAGTTGATAATTGATTACTTGTATACATTACTCTTCCTCGATTTTATCCTCTTGCACTAAAATATATGTTTCTAATCACATCAATTAGTTGTTACAATATATGTTTCTTTTCTTGTCAGCTCCTGTCAATTAATCACCTCTACTAACTCATTGAATATTAATTCCCTTTTAAACAAATACCGTCAATTAATCTTCCCTATTAATTGATTCTATATAATTTTTCTCTCTAATGTGTTTGTTAAACAAATATATATTTATTCCAAATAATATTAATTAGTTGCCCCATTTACAAACATTTCTTTGTTTTAAATTTTCGAACGTATATAACTTAATTAAATTATTTGCATGTATAATTATAATTTAACATGGCTTGTTACATGAGAGACCTACATGGCCCTACTGCATGCTCGATTTTTGTCATTTCTTGGTTGATGAACCTTGAGGCTACATTTTACCTCTCATATTACTTACTTGGAATGATATACTACTGTCCAAGCAACAATGCCAATATTCATTCATAAAAGTTCATTGTAGGACTAAACGAGACGGAAGGCACTACCTCTGATACACCCATTTTGGAATCAGCCTTAGAGTTAGTAGTAAGTTGACCATGTACTTCAAAACTCCATCTTCGATTCCATACTTTTCATGATGTGTTTATTTCATAACGCTTGTGTAACGACCCACAAATTTATCACTTTGATAAATTATATTGATTTTTAAATAAAAGGTCGATAGTACAAATAATATTGTTTTGAGTATTAATAAGTAATTGTAATCTTATTTTGAATAAGTATTTATAAAGATGTTTTCCTCGAAATCTAAATCGGTAAAATGGCTGAAAATTGTTTTATCAATAACCAGCTCTATAATCATAAATGTCATGCATGAAGCTAAATACATACACTTATTCTTATAATTAAATAAGAATATGAAATAAAACCAATTGATTTGTTTTGAAAATAAAATGTGTTTTTGACATTGTTAATAATGCCCTTAAATATGATAATCGATTTATTTAATTTAAATTGAGATTCACCGATTAAATCATTATTATAATTATTAAGATAATTATTTTAAAACGGTTATAATTCATTTTTAATATTTTTAAAGTGATAACAAATCATTTATATTAGAAAGAGATATATTTGATTTTAAAGTATAAAGAAAAATCGATATCGCTTTATCGGTATAAAAGCGATTTTTGTAAATAATTGTTAACATAAATTTATATGGTTTTGTAAATCAAAAATGATCATTTTAATTCATTTAAAACGATAAGAAATTTATTTTGAAATTTTGTTTACAAACATATATATGTTAAAGTATAAGTGAAAATGTGACCGGGAATCTGTTCTTCGATCAGCAACGGTTTATCGAACGAAAGTTTTTTAGAATCAATGCAACGTTGTTTATATGTCATGTACACATATACAACATAAAAATGCATCCACTAACATGCACATGAACATATGTATACATACATATATACTTACACACTTACAAACACATAGATAAGATAAAAGTCAAAGATTATTTATATAAAGCTTCCTTCTTAAGCTAAAACAAGTCGACATATGCACATGTGAGTGGATGGAAGCGATAGCCACATGGGGGATGTTTTGACCGCGTATTTTGAAGGGAGTAGTGTGTTGGAGAAGCTTGGAAAAAGTGTGTATGCACATCTTCCTTTATACTCCTCTTTTTCTCCTATAAATACCCTCCCATATCCTCCTTCATTCATCACAAATTAATTCTTTTTCTTCTTCACCATTCTTGAGCTTCTTAATGCTCTCTAATGGATTCTCCTCTTTAAGAGAGGTAGGAGGGTTAAAAATAGTGGAGTGCTTAAGCACCAATCCACTATTGTTCTATAACCTCTTCTTAATATACTCCTTTCTCTTCTCTTCTTTTATGGCACTTGACCGTGAGGAATGGTGCTTGTGTGGTGGAGGCCAAGAGTTTGGAGATGACGGGAGCCAGAGCTGTGAGTAAGGATGGGATATAAATGGTGGCCAAGCACTTTGGAAGCATGGTTGAGTTGTTTAGTAATGATGTAGATGAAGTATTGTGGTGATTTAAATGTTGGTAGGAAGTTTGGTTTGATTATGGTGAGAACTCCTAAACTATAATATGTTATTTGTTGAATGATGATATAATGTTTGCAAATAGATGTCTAATATGCTTTGATCATTAAGTTTGGTTGTTTTGATATGAATGTTGAATCACTTTAAATATCCTTTGCTACTCATCCTGTTAAATCACTTTAAATATACCTTTTTACTTAGTAAAACCCATTTTTATAAATAAGTTATTATTTATAAATACCTTTACACAATAAAATATAACTTGAAAAATCATTTATAAACCTTAATCCTAATCTAATTAAAGAATTGGAGAGAATTTAAAACCATACTTTATAATTTAAAAAATAGGCTTGGCAAACACTATGGTAGTAATTTAATTTACCCTTTAACATCAATTTCACTTTTAAGTCACTTAACCATTTATTTAAATAAGTCAACGTATAAGTAATTGCAATTCATATCCATATTAGGGAATAACATGCCAATGCAAACTAACTGGCATGTCAAAATAACATAATAGTAGTAGTAGGACGGGGATTTGTCCTGCTAATAGGTGTCTAAAAAATTTCAATCTATTTATAGCAAAACGGTGATATATTCTGCTTAACACATGTCCAAACAATCTAACAACCAATTTATAGTAGAATATGGATTTACTCCGCTGTCAAATGTCCATACAATCAAACAATCAATTTATAGCAGAACATGAATTTATTCTTTGATTAGATGTCCACACTGACAAACAATTTACATTTAGCAGAACGGGGTTTTATTCTCCACATAGTAGTCCACCCAAACATAAATAATCACATTATAACTCATTCACAATCATTTGTCTACTCAATAGTATCACCATTTGAATTCCTTGAGTTCAAACCACCTTTGAAAAAGAAGCACCTTTAAAACAATTTGATTCTCGGAAAGCAAAGAATTTAAAAATTAAACTCCATTTTAAATAATTTATCTACAAGTTAAACCCTTATTTAAATCATAATTAATCTTAATTAAATCTGAACTTAATTTAGTCATAAATTAAGAAATAATTCAACCTTTAATAACTAATTAAAGAACGATTATCCATTACATAAATAATTTAAACCCAAATTAATCCTTTATTAATTATTAAATAATAATTTAAACCTTCATTAATAATTAATATTAATTAATCTCATTTAACTAGTTAAATAAACTTTAATTAAAGCTTAAATAATAAATTAAACGTTAATTAATTTCAGTTAAGTCTAAGTTAATATTAGTAGTTATCCTCAATTGATTTAAAATTAATTAATTAAATTATTAAACCTGTTAACAAGAAAACTTGACACCCCAGCCAAAATGTCAATAAGAAAACTTATCAACACCCTAAAGAAAGTTTAAAGTGAAAGTGAACCCTTCCAAATTACCCTTCGAACAGATAGAGATATTTAAAACCTTTCAACTCCTTTAAATCCACCTTCCGAAAAGGATACGGTAGTGTAAACTCCTTTTATTTGACCTTTCGACACAGTCGAAACACCGGGATTCCTTTTTACAACACCTTTGGAAATAGTTGAATTGATTCGGGATCCTAACGAAATCCCCTTTCGAAGTGGTCAATTTGGTTTGAGGTTAGCAATTAACGATTTAAGGGAATTAGCTGATGTGACGCCCCACCTCTATAGTTACGCTAGCCAAGGACACTTCGGAGTAATGCCGTCAACTAGCACAAAAAATAAGGCTGTTGAGGAGCGACCATCCATGTAATTGCTTTGTGCGAACACCGATATGTCAGATAGTATAACATGCATTTCATTTCAAGAGGAAATCCGACATACCGATACAAACTCAAAACTACTACACAATGGCTATAATATCTTCGAAAACAAATATAGAAATAAGCATAACACAAATCAGTCACAGAAGTTCATATCTCTAAGGCGGAAACAGATATGAATATAACACATGAAAGTGTGTACATCAGAGTAGTAGTCAAACAAGATCCATAATAACACAAAAGAATAGATACAAGTGCTACACAAAAGAATATTTATACATCAAAGAGTCTCTATCTCTAATGTATATCAATAAAAACTACAAATCTAATGTAGTTAGACAAAAGTCACATGATGGCTCCATATAAAGAGTCAAGCAGAAGCACTTGTAACATCTCGGTCTGACCCGAGTATTATTTAATAAGAAAATAATAAACGGATCAGTCTAGCTATAAATATCAAATAAAATGATATAGGATAAGAGATATGACAAAAAAGTATGATAACCGTAAAGCCATACCATGATAAGTATGTGATTGAAAATCAACCAGAGATTAATCAATATCACAAGAATCTTCTCAAAGATCAAAAAGAATGTCATACTCTTTATTTTTATTCACCAAGTCACAAATATTGGCAAACATCATAATGCCGATTGAAAAAGTTGTTGAAACACAAATTCACCAATGCATAAATATTGATAGGACTTATCAATGTAATCACAAAAATTAGCGAAACACAAATTCTAGAAGTCATCAATAGAAATCCAGAAATCACAAAAAGGGGAGGCGTATCACAAAACGGGAGCATGAAAACTCACCAACACGTGTATCACAAAATGGAACGCTATTCCATGGTTGCAAACCATTAATTTTGAGCCGAAGCTCCATATACGGCCCGAAGACCATGGGTCGCTACCCCACCAATTTTGAGCCGAAGCTCCACAGAAACGGGGTTTAGTCTACCTCGCAGACCAAGAGACATCGCACATTGCTAGTCTAAATCACAAAATGATCATCATCGATCATCAAGAAGAGTCAATTACACTAAGCTAGTAAATAGATGAGTTTAGCTTCATGTCCCATAACCACTGGCATAAATATTTACGAACAAACTGTAGATTTCCACTCGAGAATTGTCACAAGAGTTTCAATCGAACAAGTCCAAAACTTAACCGACGAAGTAAACACAAGCGTTTCATGCCACTTGTTTTACTAAGCCGTTTAATTAGATTTCTCAGACGAATGAGGTAAAGGTTTGTATATAATAATAGATTGGAAAATGGATGAAGAAACAAGTTTTGTAATAAAATAGTCTCGAAATCGTTTTGATGAAAGAGTTTGATATTTACAACTAGTATGGAAACCTTTGTATTTTTTAAAGTGAAAATCACAGAAATGATTGTAAAAACAGTCAATCACTAAAATTCACATTCAAAGCCATGAATCAAATACATAAAAATCAATACCGAATCAATCGAAATGGATGTACCCAAAATTTCCAAATAAAGGAAGTCATCAAAGTCGATAAATGATAACAATAAGTCGGATCAACCCGAATCGATAAAAATTGGAAACCCAAACAACTTAGGCAAATTGGGCTGAGATAAGCAGATTCGGACGTCTGAAAATAATGATTCAGACGTCTGAAATTGGAAAATAAACGTTTTCTAGAACATTATTCAGACATTTGAGTCACTAAATTCAGACGTCTGAAAATGGCTAATTTTAGCCTATTTGCTCTCGGGTTGATCACGAGCAATTCCAAACGTCTGAAATTTATAATTCAGACGTCTGACCTGGGGAATGAAATTTTGCCCAGAACAGTATTCAGACGTCTGAATCTTTTATTTCAGACGTTTGAAACTGAAGCTTGGGGTATTTTCTCCCCTAGGCTATTGATGGCCAAATTATATCGGTAGCAATCAGATGAGTGACGATTACGAGGGGTTTACGCCAAACGACCACCCAACTTTAAAGACTCACCAATACACTCCGGTTAACATGTCCAACATCCATATAAGGTTTTTCATAAATTTTGTTTTCAAAACATCAAAAATTAGAATATTCACCAAATCAATCCAAATCCAAATCAAATGAACACGTAAAGATGTTAGAAATTCATACCTAATAATAAAATATAATTATAGACTTAGACGTGAGTTAAAAATATCACCTTTTGCACAAAAACAAGGAGGAAGAAGCTATAGAGCAAATTAAAAATAATCACTCCTCAATTCCAACCCAAGAAGCTTGAATTTAAGCTTAAAAGATAAACATTTCCTATGTTAGACTTTAGGAATTTCTGAAATTGAAGGTAGAATGAGTTGGAGAAGAAGAAGGGGATGCTTACCAATAGCTTCACTTTGAATTTGGAGTTAGAACTTGGATTTGCAATGGAACTAGGGCTTAGGAATTCTAATTCTCTTTCTCTTCCCCCATTTTTATGAAAGCTTGAAGGTATTAGGAAATGAAAGTGAATGAATAGAAGTGGGGGTGGAGCTAGAGTTAGTTGTTTAGGCCAACCCAAACCCAAAGTCCAAAGTGCATAGGTCAAATTTTAGCTAGCTCCAAACGTATCGAAGTTTATTCTCAAAAAGGTCTCAAACAGCATTTTGAACTCAATGAGAGTGGTCCCGAGTCCTAATTCGACCGTATGCAAAAGGTAGCATTTCAAACTATAATCCGACTAATGATGCTATATTTAAATAAAATATTTAAATACACATTCATCAAATATGCGAGTTGTTACAGACTCCCCTCCTTAAAGAAATTGCATCCTCGCAATACTTAAGAAGAAAATATAAAAAGTAACAACCATAAAAGCATATTAACATAAAAGAAATTTGAAATAAAAAGTTCACCTCAAGGAGCATGAGAAAGTAAGTTCGGATGTGTTCGCTCGATGAATTCTCTAGATTCCCATGAACAATCCTTAGGATTTGAGGACAATTGAACCTTTACAAGAGGGACATCTTTATTTCGAAGGCGTTTAACCTCCGATGCAATAATACGAATAGGATGTTGCTCATAAGTCAAATTAGGTGAAACTTCAATTTCTTCCATAACACCGGGCTCAAGAATAGAATCGAAATCTCGAAGGCATTTCCGTAATTGGGAAACGTGAAACACGTCATGAATAGCAAAAAACTGAGCCGGTAACAAAAGGCGAAAAGCCACGGAACCAATACGTTCGGCGATGGGAAATGGACCAATATATCTAGGTGCTAATTTTCCCGATCGACTAAAACGCACAACACCCTTCATAGGTGATACACGAATAAACACAAAATCTCCCATAGAAAATTCTAGTTTCCTTCTTCGGTTATCGGCATAAGATTTTTGCCTACTTTGAGCTTCTTTCATCCTATGACGAATAAGGCCAATCGTTTCTGTGGAATCACGAATAAAATCTGGACCTAAAACCAGCTTCTCACCGGTCTCAAGCCAACAAGAAGGAGATCAGCATGGCCTTCCATAGAGTGCCTCAAAAGGTGCCATACAATTACTAGATTGGAAGCTATTATTATAGGAAAACTCAACAAGAGAAATATGATCTTCCCAACTTCCACCAAAATCAAGAACGCATGCACGAAAAAGATCTTCAAGAGTTTGATTCACACGTTCGGTTTGTCCATCGGACTAAGGATGATAAGCGGTGCTAAAATTAAGCTTCGTTCTCAAAGCTTTTTGAAGACTCTTCCAAAATCCACTAGTAAACAATGGATTACGATAACTAACAATAGAAATAGGAACTCCTTGTAATTTAATAATTTCTTCAATAAAGAGTTTAGCTAAAAGAGTTACGGTTCGGTTGGATCGAACGGGAATAAAATGAGCGGATTTAGTAAGTCTATCAACTATCACTTATAGGCTATCATGACCCAAACGAGAACGGGGAAGACCGTCAATAAAGTCCATGGAAATTTGATCCCACTTCCAAAGCGGAATGTCCAAAGGTTGCAATAATCCACCGGGCCTTTGATGCTCGGCTTTGACAAGTTGGCAAGTCATGCAATGCTTAACAAAGTTAGCCATATCGAATTTCATTCCATTTCAATAATAAAGTCGCTTCATATCCGCGTACATTTTGCTACTACCGAATGAATGGTAAATTTAGAACGATGTGAATCTTCTAAAATATCTTTACGAAGATTATCAATATTTGGCACGATAATTCTACCAAATTTTCGAATTCCGCCACGAGCATTAATATCAATGTCTTTCAAACCTTCAATATTAATTTTATCCCTACAACTTTGGCTAAGAAAAGCCAATTCGGAATGTAGCTTTTGAGCTTCAAGAATGCGGTCTAAAAGAGAAGGATGAGCCTCAAGGCTACATAAAACAAGAGATGCACATGAATCAGATTCACGATCTCGAATCTCACAAGTGGACAAAGTCTTGAGATCGCTCCATTCAGATATCATCATAGAGACAACCACTTGTTGCTTACGGCTAAGTGCATCGGCAACACGATTTCCCTTTCCGAAAGTATAAAGAATATCAAGATCATAAGATGCAAGGAATTCGAGCCAACGCTGTTGATGCAAATTAAGTTCCTTCTGAGAGGATAAATACTTCAAAGATTTATGATCGGTATAGAGAACAAACTTTTCTCCCAAATGGTAATGACGCCAAATACGAAGGGCGAAAATAATAGCCGCGAGCTCTAAATCATGAGTGGCATATCTAGTCTTGGCTGGCTTTAATTGCCTAAAAGCATAAGCAATAACACGATCCCTTTGCATAAGAACGGCTCCCAAACCAACACGACTAGCATCGGTATAAACAATAAAATCTTGGTTCCCTTCAGGAATCACAAGAATAGGAGCATCGGAAAGGAGTTCTTTTAATTTCTGAAAAGAAGCTTCACATTTGTCCGACCAAATGTACTTAACTCCTTTCTTTGTCAAGCTAGTAAGAGGCATGGAAATTTTAGAAAAGTCCTTTATGAACCGACGGTAATAGCCCGCAAATCCAAGAAAGCAACGGATTTCCGTAATACTTTTCGGTCTCTTTCGATTTTGAATCGCTTCAATCTTTGAAGGATCCATGGAAATCCTGGATTCGAAAACAATATGGCCGAGAAATTTCACACGAGATTGCCAAAAATGGCATTTAGAAAATTTTGCTTTCAATTGATTGCTTCTAAGAGTTTCCAACATAATTCGAAGATGCTTTTCATGCTCTTCCTCTGTTTTAGAATACACAAGAATATCATCTATAAAGATGAGAACGAAGCAATTGAGGAAATCTTTGAAAACTCGATTTATAAGGTCAATGAAATAAGCCGGAGCATTCGTTAAACCAAATGGCATAACAAGCCATTCATACAATCCATAACGAGTACGGAATGATGTCAAAGGAATGCTATCCTCTGTAATACGAAGCTGATGAAAACCGGTTGCTAAGTCTAATTGTGAGAAGACTCTAACACCACTAAATTGGTCGAATAAATCATCATTCCGAGGTAAAGGATATTTATTCTTGATAGTAAGATCATTAATCTTGTGGTAGTCAACGCAAAGCCTAAGTGTACTATCGGATTTCTTCACAAAACTAGCTGAAGCTCCCCAAGGAGGGGAATTAGAACGAATAAATTGTTTCGTCTCCATTCGGATAATTGTTTGCGCATCTCCTCATTTTCTTTATTGGACATACGATAAAGAGGACGAGTGATTGGTAGAGCTCCGGGGATAAGACTAATTCTGAACTTAATTGCATGCTTAGGTGGTAATCCTAAAACGGGCTCAAATATGTCGAAAAATTCACGAACAACGGGAATAAGAGAAATGACATCTTCCTCATCATCATTATCTTCATCACGAGGGTTCAAAGAATATAAAGATGCTACCAAGTTGGAATCCGAATCTTTAAGAACAATAGAAATCTGCTTAATAGATTGAGGATTTCGGAGATGAATAGTCCGCTCAGGACATAGGATATGGGCTTCATAACGGTTAAGCCAATTCATTCCCAAAATTATTCCGAAGCCTAAGCAACGCATGACATGGAAATCGGCTCGGAAAGAAAAATCACATAAAATAATCTCGACATCTTTACAAAGCAAACTGAGTGTTGCGGATCCACCAACAGGAATCGCAATTCTCAAAGAAGTCATTAAAGTCATAACACTCAAAGAAAAAGTATCAACAAGTTATATTGATATAAAAGAATGGGATGCACCCATATCAAAAAGAACTCGATCAGGTTGATCACGAACATAATAATGCCATCAAGGATAGAATGAGAAATACGTTGACCACGAGAAGTGTTACTAGGAGCTTGTACGACATTTAGCTCTCCCTCCTTCTTGCCTTGAAGTTTGGGACATGCAGATATATAATGACCCGAACTTTTACAATAGCAACAAGCAAGGGGCTTTGAACACTTATTAGCATAATGGTCCTTAGAACCACAATTAGAGCATTGTCCTCCACTAAAGGTAGGAGTCTTTGCTACCGGAGTTGATTGCTTCCCTTTCTTGTTGGGATAGGGATCTTTCAACTTATTAGGCCTCCTCTGGTTGTTGTTGAAGTTCGGTTTGGTACCCACAACTTCAACGTCACTCGCTTTATCTGCCTCTTCAGGTCGAAGAGCGATATCAACAAGTTGATCAAAAGAAACTTCTAATTTCAAAAGTAATGGCTTTCTGAGATTCTTATTCAAGCCATAAATAAACCTCTGATTTTTCTTCAATTTTACTCGACCCCATATTTTGAAAGAGATTCAAAAGATGCGACATATTCTTCCACAGAGGATTCACCATGAACAAGGTCTATGAAACGACGGGCCAAAGTCACTTTTTCATCTTCCGGTACAAACTTTGATTCAAATCTTTTTTGGAATTGCTCCCAAGTAAGATGCGCTTCAATAATTTCAGAAATAAGAAGCTCATACCAATATAATGCTCTTTCTTGGAGCATGCTAGAAGCCACTTGGACTCGATGAAGATCAATAAGATTCATGCGAGAAAAGACACAATCGCATGTTTTAAGCCAAACTTGGACTTCAATAACGCCCTCGGAACCCCTGAACGGCTTTCCACCCAAATTTGTATAATCACTGCACAGGCATGCAAATCCTGATTTTGGGTGAGTAAGCCCTGGAATATGCCCAGCAGCTTGAGCATTCTTTACAAGATCAAGAAGCTGCTGGGCAGACATAAATACTCCATCCTGGGGAGTAGCACTGGATTGTTCGGCACTGGGACGATGTGATCTAACCATTTCTCTTCTTTAAGAAAGAAAGAAAGAAGAATAAAAAGTTATTCTCAGAATGAATATAAACAATAATGATTGATAAAACAAAGCATCACAAAATAAATAGGATAGAACATGTCCAATGACTCGATAAAATCCTAAGGCACGACTCCTAAGATGGACTTAGGACGATGATCCTTGTTAAATTATTCTGCATTGTTTCGAAGTTTGGCTCTGATACAAAGCTGTGATGCCCCACCTCTATACTCACGCTAGCCAAGGACACTATGGAGTAATGCCATAAACTAGCACGAAGAATAAGGCTGTTGAGGAGCGACCATCCATGTAATTGCTTTGCGCGAGCACCGATATGTCAGATAGTATAACATGCATTTCATTTCAAGAGGAAATCCGACATACCAATACAAACTCAAAAATACAACACAGTGGCTATAATATCTTCAGAAACAAATATAGAAATAAGCATAACACAAATCAGTCATAGAAGGTCATATCTCTAAGGTGGAAACAGACATAAATATAACACATGAAAGTGAGCACATCAGAGTAGTGGTCAAACAAGATCCACAATAGCATAAAAGAATAGATACAAGTGCTACACAAAAGAATATATGTACATCAAAGAGTCTCTATCTCTAATGTATATAAACAAAAACTACAAATCTAATGTAGTTAGACAAAAGTCAGATGATGGCTCCATATAAAGAGTCAAGTAGAAGCACCTGTAACATCTCGGTCTGGCCCGAGTATTATTTAATAAGAAAATAATAAATGGATCAGTCTAGTTATAAATATTAGATAAAATGATATAGGATAAGAGATATGACAAAAACGCATGATAACCGTAAAGCCATACTGTGATAAGTATGTAATTGAAAATCAACCAGAGATTAATCAATATCACAAGAATCTTCTCAAAGGTCAAAAAGAATGTCATGCTCTTTGTTTTTATTCACCAAGTCACAAATATTGGCAAATATCACAATGCCAGTTGTAAAAGTTGTTGAAACACAAATTCACCAATGCACAAATATTGATAGAACTTATCAATGTAATCACAAAAATTGGTGAAGCAAAAATTCTAGAAGTCATCAATAGAAATCCAGAAATCTCAAAAAGGAAGAGGCCTATCACAAAATGGGAGCATGAAAACTCTCCAACACATGTATCACAAAATGGAATGCTATTCCATGGTTGCAAACCATTAATTTTGAGCTGAAGCTCCATAAAACGGTCCGAAGACCATGGGTCGCTACCCCATCAATTTTGAGTCGAAGCTCCACAGAAATGGGGTTAGTCACCCTCGTTGACAAAGAGACATCGCACGTTGCTAGTCTAAATCGCAAAATGATAATCATCGATCATCAAGAAGTGTCAATTACACTAAGCTAGTAAAGAGATGAGTTTAGCTTCATGTCCCAACCACTGGCTTAACTTAAATATTTACAAACAAACTATAGATATCCACTCGAGAATTGTCACAAGAGTTTCAATCGAACAAGTCCAAAAATTAACTGACGAAGTAAATGCAAGCGTTTCATGCCACTTGTTTTACTAAGCCATTTAATTAGATTTCTTAGACGAATGAGGTAAAGTTTAGTATATACTAATAGATTGGAAAACGGTTGAAGAAACAAGTTTTGTAATAAAATAGCGTCGAAATCATTTTGATGAAAGAGTTTTGATATTTACTACTAGTACGGAAACCTTTGTATTTTTTTAAAGTGACAAATCACAGAAATGATTGTAAAAACAATCAATCACTAAAATTCACATTCGAACCCGTAAATCAAATCCGTAAAAATCAATATCGAATCCATCCAAATGGATATTTATAAAATTTCCAAATAATGGAATTCATCAAAGTCGATAAATGATAACAATTAGTCGGATTAACCCGAATCGATTAAAATCGAAACCCAAACAAATTAGGCAATTTGGGCTAAGATAAGCAGTTCAGACGTCTAAAAATAATGATTCAGACGTCTGAAACTGAAAAATAATTATTTTCCAGAACATTATTCAGACACTTGAGTCAATAAATTCAGACGTCTGAAAATGGCTAATTTTAGCCTATTTGCTCTCGGGTTGATCACGAGCAATTTCAGACGTCTGAAATTTATAATTCAGACGTCTGACCTGGGGAATGAAATTTTGCCTAGAATAGTATTCGGGCGTATGAATCATTTGTTTCAGACGTCTGAAACTAAAGCTTGGGGTATTTTCTCCCCTAGGCCATTGATGGCCAAATTATATCGATAGCGATCGGATGAGTGACTATTACGAGGGGTTTATGCCAAACGACCACCCAACTTTAAAGACTCACCAATACACTCTGATCAACATGTCCAACATCCATATAAGTTTTTTCATAGATTTTGTTTCCAAAACATCAAAAATTGGAATATTCACCAAATCAATCCAAATCAAAATCAAATGAACACGTAAAGATGTTAGGAATTCATACCTAACAATCAAAGATAATTATAGACTTAGATGTGAGATAAAAATCTCAAACTTTTGCACAAAAACAAGGAAGAAGAAGCTATAGAGCAAGGTAAAAACAATCACTCCTCAATTCCAACCCAAGAAGCTTGAATCTAACCTTAAAAGAAAAACATTTCCTAAGTTAGACTTTAGGAATTTCTGAAATTGAAGGTAGAATGAGTTGGAGAAGAAGAAGAGGATGCTTACCAATAGCTACACTTTGAATTTGGAGTTAGAACATGGATTTGCGATGGAACTAGGGCTTAGGAATTCTAATTCTCTTTCTCTTCCCCCATTTTTATGAAAGCTTGAAGGTATTAGGAAATGAAAGTGAATGAAGAGAAGTGGGGGTAGAGCTAGAGTTAGTAGTTTAGGCCAACCCAAACCCAAAGTCCAAAGTGCATAGGTCAAATTTTAGCTAGCTCCAAACATATCGAAGTTTATACTCAAAAAGGTCGCAAATGACATTTTGAACTCAATGGGTGTAGTCCCGAGTCCTAATTCGACCGTATGCAAAAAGTAGCATTTCGGACTATAATCCGACTAATGATGCTATATTTAAATAAAATATTTAAATACACGATCATAAAATATGCGAGTTGTTACAGTTGAATTAAATGGTCTCGACTTCCTCGAAAGGTAGCCTTTCGAGCATGTTGATACAAATAGATCTCGATCAAAATCACATAGAATCATTTCATCGGCAACTGTATCCAAGAATACTATAAACTAGCATTGAACAACACATTCCAAGAATACTATAAGCTTGCATTGAACAACATATTCCTTTATTACTTGAAGCTTAAGTACAAATTCTAAGCTAATTTGAGAATTAGGATTTACAAATTCAATAAAGTACAGGGATGAAGTGAATAAATTCGGATCCCCAAAATAAGACCCTAGGGTTTAATTGATAGGTGTTAGTTGATCTCCTTCTGCATCAGTCCTTTCGACTTAGTCGAAAGGGGGATTTGATGACCTTTCGTTGCCGCTCAAGCTCAAGTTAGGGCGTTCTTTTACTTTGCTTCTAAATTAAACTCGATTGATTTTGACTTCATTGAAAGGTATATATGCGCCTTATACTCTATTGTTGATGTGTTAACGTGCACTTTGTCGGCTTCGAGTGAGTTGAAGCACTATAGAAAGCTTAGATGTAGAAGATACCATTAGAAAGCATCCTCTTTGATTAATGCGGAACCCCATCTTTTAGTATTTGAGGAAGTGACATTGGATTCATGTAATTTTATAAGTGCGGGTGGTTTCAACTAAATTGAAAGGCTAGTATATGCTTTGGAAGGGGTTGCCTTGGCCAAACGTTCTTCTAGGGAAGGTAAATAAGGATGAAACCAATCGTTTCGAAAGGCTTGACACTAATGTGAAAGCTGGTTATCTATTTCCTTCGAAAGGTACCCTTAACTTAGTTGAAACTCCTTCATAAATGCAGAAGCTATTGTTTTAGAAGCAAACAATTGGGGCGAATGGGTGCCCTTGTTCCCTTTCAACCTCTTCGAAAGCTCATAACTCATCCAACTTTTGTAAAAACATCGCTTCGACTCTTTTGACAGGTCTTGCTTTCACTATCATTCTTCATGGATCTTCCTTTTGTATTCTTTAAGATTACAATCAAATTCTAGTAGTATTTGATGATAACATTGATCATGACAAAGATGTCTTCATAATGCTTAAGAGGCCCTTTTCAACCTTGTCGAAAGCCTTGTTTCCTCTTGATATATTCATAGGTGCCACTTTAACACCTTCGAAAGCCATTCTTTAATTACCACAAAAGCTACTTTAGTGTTCATAGAAACCACTCTAATGTCTTCGAAACCTTATCAATGCTTGCGAAAGCTATTCTAATACCTTTGGAACCCCATCGATGCTATAGCTCCTTCTTTCATACTTTTACTCCATTGAAGATTTTTATGGATAATATTTAGCCCCTATAGTATGAAAGATGCTCTTGTTCTTTTGGACAAAATTCCAAGAATCTCTTTCAAACTACTCAAGTTTAATGAAATTTCTTTCATACTTTTCTCACAAAACATATAATAACTGTTACTAGGATTATAACTGTATTATGAGACCTTAATGGGTAACTTTAAACTCTAGAACTAAAGTTCAGGACTTTTGGTAATATTTCTGGGGAAAGCATCCAGATAAATACATAACCAAGCCTCCTTTTGTTACTTATAATGGAAATGTGGAATAATATCACTGGTTAGCTGACGTCAGCTTAAATAGCGAACCTTTCAAGAAAGCTATCACGCACTCCAATTCTCCCTTTCTTGGGTTAAGTTTTCTTCAGCCATTAGGTATTAATTTCTTGCTTTAAGTGGCTTTATCTTATGTCTTCGCTATAATTTCATTTCCATCCCTACGCTGTATGTTAGTAACTTTCATTCATTCATTGATTAATTAACACATATTTTGGTACTGACTCTGTTTGATAATATGAAGATCAGAAGGCTCTCTTTTCTTTTTACCACATCCTCTAATGGAAACCCATCCGATACTGAGAGAATCTTATTTAAAACTCAAATCCATAAATTCAATAGGAAGTCCACAAATTATCACAAAAATTCAATAAGGGAATCAAAAATTCATAAAACAGAAGTTCAATAAGAAACCATTACGAAAATCCAATAAGGAAACCAAGAATTTGAAATCCATAAATCATCATGAAAATCAATAAAGAAATTTTAGAATTCACGGAACCATAAGTTCAATAAGAAGTCATCACGATAATCCAGTAAGGAAACTAGGAATATGAAATGCAAAAGTCATCATAAAAGTCAATAAGGAAATTTAGAATTCGAAGATTCAATATGAAACTTTATGTAAAGAAACAAATAAATTGAAAGTTCATAAAGTCAAAGGTCTAGTCAAAAGTTGGTTAGGATCTCATCTGCTGAATAGACTACTTCGAAATTTTATTCTACACAAATATAAAGTCAAAAAACTGTCTAGTAATGGTAATCCAATTAGATCTAAGATAAAGGTCTTTAATCCTTTCCGGCCTTAATTCTAAAGTTCTAGCCAGAATGTTATGCCAGAGATTTATTTAAAACTCATGCCTTGAATAGCGATGGGGATTCTAGTTATTCAAAAGAATTTACACTATTAATAGGCGTGTAGTTCCTAAAGTGTCTATAAGTTAGTAGTATTACTGTTATATTAAAGCCGAGTAGTTCCATAAAGCCATGCAATCATTCGAAATAGTAGTTCTGCAAAACCAGTCAGCCATTCGAAGTAGTAGGTTCGTAAGACCAGTTAACCATTCAGCAGATAGTTCCATTCGGATGTTCAGCTTTTCAGTCGTTCAACCGTTCAGCTGGTAGTTTCGTTCGGTTGGCTGGCCGTTCAGTAGTCCAAGCTTCGTTCGACTACTTGGCCGTTCAGCTGTGCAAGTTCCATCCTACCGCTTGGCCGTTCAGCAGTGCTATGGTCCAAATAACTCATCAATATATATGATATATAGACTCTCTTATCCAAAAGGGTCACCTTATTTCTTAAGATTTAGAAGTGTTTTACTCGATTTATTCTTTGAATGAAGTTGCTTTTACCCTTGTAGCAAAAACTTATTATTTTTCCATTCCTTTAATTTAGTATGGATCTTTATTTTTTGTTTCAAATTGCGGATCTCTTTACTCATTTACTCATCTCTTGTTTCATTTTAGGATAAAGGTTTCTTACTTCCTTGTCGTGCGAGCCACTTTTCAAGCATCAAATGTAATAAATATTGCTATCTAATTTTTTTTCCTTTTTAATTATAATCCTATTTATAGCGTAGGACATCTTCCGCCTTTTCCCTTTTCTATACCTCCTTTTTTCGAGATTTATCTTTGCTTTAGATGGTGGTTAACTTTATTCCTTTGACCCTTTATTCCCTTAGATCTTGAATTTTATTTTGATATGTGGACATCTTTGTCTGTTTGGTGCCCCCTGGGTTTCCCCTGATTCTAAGGGCTATAATGTCTGTTAGATTGACCTTCCTCTAAAAGGTTACTAGTGGGGCTAGACTTGACCTTTCCTCTAAGAGGTGAATTAGACGTTAAAAGTTTTATTTCTCCCTATAAGAGATGCTCCGGAATGAATGTCGGAGGCTCATTCTCAAAAACATTTTGCTCTGGAGTGGGCATCAGGGGCTCATTCTAAAAAAACATTTTACTGCAGAGTGGCCGTCAGAGGCTCATTCTCAAAAACATTTTGCTCCGTAGTGGACTCGGAGGCTCATTCTCAAAAAAGTTTTTGTTCCTATTTAAGAGGTGCTTATGGAGAAGGATTTAATAATTTGTTACCCCTTCTCTATGAGGTGTGAAAGTAATTTTGATCCACCCTTTAGGAGGTACAAAATAATTTTAGAAACTTTATTTGAGGAAATAGTTCTTAAAATACTCGTGAAACCTCTTCTAGTCCATAAATTTTTTGAAATAGTATTCTCTTTAATAAATCTTGAAACCATTTTTCAAATTGATCTTTCTTCTAAAAAGACTTTAAATATCAATTTTTTTTGATAATGAAGTTCTTCCTTAGCACTGTCACCAAGGATAGTTTTTTAATCACTCTTGTGATAGACACAAAAATCTCAAATGAGGGACTGAATAGTCATGATTCATAAACTAATAGTTCTTTAATCAAAAATAAGGCTTTCTCTCTAAAAATATTTATAATGAGCATCTGTAGCTTTGAAAATTTCCTTGGATAATTATAGATTCTCTTTTCGTTAATAACTTCCGAAAGCTTTGAAAATGCTATTTTCAAGGCATGCTCAATTCAAAATCTTTGGTGCACATTAACTAATGACATATGGTATCCTTTAAAGATTGTGCAGGTTTATTTTTAAAATAAAAGAACACTTAATTTCCCTTCTTTATAGTGTAATTGGAGATAATCCTTTTTGACTTTTGAAAATATGTACACATATTTAGGAAAATTCTCTTTAAATAGTAAAATAACTGTAACGACGCAGGATTTTTATGAATTTAAATTGATAATTTAAATGAATTTTTGAATTAAAAATTGTAAAATTGATTTTTTTAAATGATGCGAGTTTCCCCGATTCGACTAGAAAATGTACAAAGTCATATGGATTTGACAATTTGTATATATGTGAATATATGTTAAATTGGATTTGAAATATAATCTTAAATAAATGGTTTTAAAAATAAATATAGAGATATATATGTATATACATTAAATTATGAATTATTGAAAAAATGTATTTAAATTAAATTGAATTGAGATTTATAAATAATATAAAGATATTTGAAGTCAATCCTATGAAATGGGTTTTTGAAGTTGTGTAAATATAACAAAATTTTTGAAATAAATGTTTAAGTCAAAATAATAATAATAATAATAATAATAATAACAAAAGATAATACATATACTCAAGAATAAACAAAAATTTGCTAAATTCAAACAACACAATAACTATAGAATTTCATTTATATTTTAAAGTAAGGAGATAATAACGTACAAAAGTATACAAAAGAAAAGATAAGTATGTAGATGTGGGAAACAAATTGGTTAAGTATGAATATAAGAGACAATAGAAATGGCTTGCAAAAGAAGTACATGTACAAAACAAATAGAGGCTGTAGACAAAGTAGGACGGCAAGTATATTTAAGTATAGAAACAGCAAGTACAAAGTATCATCCCTAAGCACATACAATATCTCTAGCTACGATATGTATCATATTAGCCGAGACAAGCAAGCATGGGCTAAGCATGGGAACAAGGTATCAAGGCAATTAATGCAAGCCATGCTTTGATTTTACACCAGCCACTAAGTAATGAAAATGATATCACTGCTTGGTTATACTAAAAGAAGTATTACCCTGTACAATTCATTTTCTTATATCAAACTCATTCTTTTATCAACCTTTCTTCATTTCAAATTCGTTCACTTCAAAACTGAGATAGTATCATTTTGAAAACTAAAACAAAATTCAACCTGGAAATTCCAAATGAAGATGGAATGCAAAGGTTCAAAACTGGAAACAAATAAAAATCAAAACAAGCTCATTCCTCTGTTCCTATCTTTCTTCATCAAAACCCATCAAGGTGAGTAACTTCACTTTTGAAAACTTAAGGTAAAATTTGGTTGTTTGTGGGTAAGTTGAAGTGAATAAGCATTTGCAGGTGATGTGAATATTATTGTGTGCATGATATATATACACACTCTGCTCTGTTTGTTTTTCAAGCTCAAAATTCTATTTAAAAATCCTTACCACATGATCTGGTTCTTAATAGGATCTGATTTTCAAACAAATATTGTTCGATTCGACCTAGATTAATGTTTTAAAATTTTAGTTAGTCAATATAAGGCTTGTTTGTCTCTAGAAGTATTTAAACATATGTGTATGTTAAATAAAGTCAAAACTCAAGCTTGTTAATTTATCAATTCAGTATTACAAATTGAATACTCTAATCAAAACATGATTTTTAAGACAAAAATTAAGATTTTTGGATTAAGCATAGAGGTGCAGTTTGGTATTGAACAGAGATGGGGTTATTTGAATTTTCTGGTGATCCATGTATCGTGGAGGCTGGGGGTTCTTCGTGATGGTAGAGGGATGACCCGAGAACCTTGGAAAAATGTATGATGATGATGCAGATCAACGTGGCGTTGGGGGTTGCTCGAGTTTGTCAGCAACCCTAGTTTTGGGTGCTTTGGGGTTTTGGATCGGTGTAACCTCTCTGAAGCACCGAGTGCCACGCACTTTTGCGTAATGGAAGAGAGGGAGTTGAAGAAGCTGTAGCCGGAATTGTTGACCTCCTAATGGTCGGAGCGGTGAAAACGAGGCAATGTTGACAGGTTTTGGGTGGAAGTTGCTTTTTGCTGTTCCAGGTTTGGAGTTCGAGCTCGAAATTGATTTCGAGTTAGAGACGAGGTTCTGGTGGTCGGGGAGAGAAGTATCGATGATCGTTGACATGTTCGACTATGTAGCATGGCCTGGAATTGATCGGCGACGATGTGCAGGTGCACTGTGCATCGTTCTGGAGTCTGGAAGTATGGCTTAGCAATGGGTTTGGTCAGAGGTGGAACTCGAGTTTACTCGAGTAATTTAAGTAATTTACTCGAAGTGGAGGGGGATTTGACTCGAAGTAAATTCTGGTGTGGCTCGGGTAGGAACGTTGAACAGGTTTTTTTTTTTTTAAAAAAAAGAACCTGTTCTGTTTTGAAAATTTAAAGTTTAATTGAAATTTTTAAAGCAAGGTTAAACTGAATTTTTAAATCACGTTTAAATATAACTTCGAGTATAGTTGAAACTTAGTTCGTGAATAAATAAGTTTTTAAATTTAAACTTGTTTAAATAACTTTAAAGTGATTAAAAGGTTAAAAGGATTTGAATTTAAATTGGAAGTTGGAATGGTAAAGTAAGCAAGTTAAACAAAGTCTAAATCAAAATTTTGTAACCTGAATTTAATTTGAATTCCAGATTTTGAAATAAAACCTTAGTTATAAATGAAATGTTTAAATAAGTTAAATGCTAAATTATTCTTAAATATGTGAATTTAAGGAAAAGTTGATTTTTACTCATTAAACATCTTTTTAACAAAAGTACTACTTTAACATGAGAATTTAAAGGTTTACAAGGTAGGTTTAAACCTTATTTAAAATCAATTGGTATTCATTTTAAAATCTTGATATTTAAAAGTGAATTTAATATAAATGTTTCAAACATATTTGTTAAGTGATAAAAATTTTAACCATAAATTAGATTAATAAATTTAATGATAATAAATTGTGGAACTACTAAGTATAATTACTTAATGATAGAAATTATGGAATTGATTTATTTAGCATAATTAGTTGAGTTAATTTGATTTATTCAAAATCTAAATTTCTTAAGTTAATTAATTCAGAATAATCACTTGATAATTTTGAAAATATAATTACTTATAGAAGTAATTAATAGATAATTAATGAATGTAATCAATTAAATGATGGTTTGAAATTTTAGTAAATTATTTGTTAATAAATTTAAAGGATTAATTAATAATGTGATTTATTAAGATTAACTTAATAATTTAAAGATTAATTGATTCATTAATTAAGAATGATAGTTAAAAATTAAGGGTTAACTAATAAATTGTGAAAGGGAATTTATTTCAAATAATTTGTAGTTAAATTATGATAATTAACCCGGATTTATAATTGATACATCCGATTTAAATTAATTATTTGATTAATAAATTCAATTGTGAATGTTTGGACTTGGCTGAATATTTGTTTTGTTTGATACCCCTGATATGTGATACTTTGTTTTGAGCTGTGTGACTTATTTATTTGTAATTTATTATCTGTGAATCTGTGAATAGACGATAAGCGTTATAGTTTATATCGCTTATCAACTATATTTCTACGTTATGATCTATGATGATTGAATGATGTTGCACTATTGTGTTAAACCCCTGGACCACACTTATACACACACCAATATGGATTTCACGAGGAAATCGATTAAGTCACAGAATTTTGAGAATAGTTTCAAATTTGAATATTTGAATTCAAATGTTTTGGAAATGGATTGGGTTTAAAGTGAAAAGCTTTTGAAATGGAATTTCATAGATGAAATTTATTTTGAATAACTCGATAAAATATGAAGTTGAATAATTTGATTTGAACTTAAATTCAAGATTTGAAATTGAATTCTATGATTTAAAACTAGGGATTAAAAAGGTTATACCAGTTATATATGGGTTAAACTATTTTAAAATGAATTTATTTGGGATGCGAATAGAATTCAAGGGCTTTAACTCGGGTAAATATAGTTGGATTTTTCTGAAATGAAAACTGTTTGTTTTCAAATAATAAAAGCTTTCACATAAGAAATGAACGTCCCATTTGTGTTAAAAAGAATTTCAAGTTTGAAAATGAAGATAATTTCCAAGTTATGAAAACGATTTGAAAGCTATGAGTTAAATCTTTGATTTAAAGATTTAACGAGTTAATCCAATTAGAATGGAAATTGTTTTGAAATCTATGAATTGATCTTTGTGAAATAAATCTTTTTGTCTAAAGATTTGAAATGGTAATTTGTTTAAAACCATTTGAAGAAAAGTTTTGGGTTTTAAGTTGTGACTTAATTGAAATCCCAATATCCATATGTTTTTGAAATACTGCGCTCAATATTCGGTTTAGCCGGGAGAGGACCTTTGTGTCATATATCCCATTCCGAATATGTGATATGTCGTTATGGATAGCATTTGAAGACCGGTGGTGAAGACCGGATATTTTCGAAAACGTAAGGACAACTCGTCGAATGTCTTTGCATCGAATGGTCCCCGGTATAGAGACTCCATATGTGATGGGAAGTCCGAACGTGATTAGTGAATATCCGGATTGCAAGGACTTCTTTGGAAGTTCCTTCGGTTCTGTTCGAGCCCGGAACAGACTTGTATGGATTGTATGTCTGACATTACAATTGAGATATAAAGCTGATTTCTTTCAAATATATTTCTGTTGGTGGCGGAGAATTTATTCTCTTAGCTTAACACCCTTCGCTGAGACATACGAGCTCAGAGGTTATGTAGTTGAAGTTATCAGCAATATATTCCCAATTTGGTAATGTGACGTGCTGAGTGTTGCTGTGAAATGATCATTGTGTTGATTATTTGTGATAGGATCATTTATTTGATCGTCTATCTTGGTGATCATTTCTATGATCATTTGTTGACCCAAAGCATGGCTTTTGTATAAAGTATGTTTTTGTGGACGTGACTTCGTCGAGCCTCACAAACCGGTAATGGTCGAAACAGGAATTGTGCGGCAAGGTTTCCAGGGATCGCTTCCCTAGGGTATGGCCATTCCTTCTGGAAAAGGGTAGTATCATGGTATGGAGCCCAGATACTTACTCATGTTGAAACACTTATTATTATGGTGTGACGTTGGTTAGAGAGCTCTCGTTTAAAGGTCCCAAAGGACCGGGGGTGGCATATCTGAGGGTTTGTAATATCCCTTGGGAAAAGGGATTCCCGGCCTTGTTTGGCAGAGATCCAGTTGGGTTCTCGGGGCGTCCTTCCAGAGACGTTTCCATGTGGCAATGGGAAGTTCCTTGGCCTGACCATTTGTTGGAAAATCCATTCTTCAAATACGAGCCTTGTACGGTATTAGTTGTATTACCTGCCATCTACTTATGGTGGCGCCCCACTGTTTGGATGGTAGCTATAGTAGGCATAGTTCGAAATGTCTATGCTGGCTAAGATTTATATCTTTATTTTCGAAATGAATTTTTCCTACACTATGCACTAGTAATAATATCAAATGTTCTTTTTAATGCGTATCAAGCATCTTTGACTATCATAAGGAGAAATCTCCTCCGATTCTGCGTTTGCATTGTGTGTGTGTGCGGGAGGCCTTATGGTAGTCTCATTTTTAAAAGCATTGTGAATTGACTTTAAAAATATTCCTCTATTTTGATTTTGAATAAAAGATAAACTGTTTTTGTTGCTCACACCAGTCCCATGATTGATCTGGAGTTTATCGTTTCTTTCCTAAACTCTGGGTGCTCAAAATTTTTCCACACGAGCAGTTTAGAGTTGGGTTTTTCAGATAGTCAGATGTAGTGATTATTTGGAGTTAGTTCAGTCTTTGGACCACACCAGTCTTGCTGAGCTTGGTGCATGGTTATTGGGGGTTCGAGCTATTGCTGGATTGATTCTTGGAGATGGAGTTGCAGTTCTCGGAGTTCTCTTTTGAAGACTATCTTAGAGTTATATTGTTCCGCTGCTAGATGTCATCTATTTCCTTTTCCGCTGCTATTTATTATATCATATCTCTGATGTATATTGATATCTATTGGATCATCTGTTGTATCAGATATTGTATCAAAGTTGTATATCAATGTATTATTCTTTTATTCCGCTGTGTTATTTACTTAATGTTGTTATAAGCTCCGACGAATCGGATTTGAACGGTCGAATCTATGGCATTCGAATACGATTTGAAGTATGGATGTCGATTTTTGAGCGGGCAAAATTCGAGTCGTTACATTAACCAATTATAAACAGAGTCAATGTGTATAGTTTATATGGTTATGCATCCTTAGATTTTGCTCAGCAAAAAGAGACGTCTTGTTCATGAGTTTGAAAAGCCATGATGCATGAATTAATAGACTTTCTCGAATAATTGCATGCTTTTCCCAAGAATCCCCTCCTTTAGGAGAGTTTTGGATATTTACCTTTCATCAAGAAAGAGTTATAATTAAAACTTGATGATAATCCAAGGTTCCATGGGAGTTGTTCTTTACACTACATTGACTGAAGCTTTTATATAAGGATGAACCATTTCGTTCTAGGCATTTGAGTAGTCTTTTTTAAGTGATTAGAAATTTGTTATGCTTCAAGAGTCCATCAAATGCAATGGACTGGTTCTCTTTTCACATGTAAAAACACTCGAATTTTGTATCAATACACGATCGATTTCAAAATATAGGTCAAATTTAGGAACTTATGAACATGGAAAGTTCATAGCAAACAAATGCTACATGACTTTATTGCTTAATAAGTCGCTAAGCTACTATTCCCTTGGATAAAAGGTTAGTTCCTAAGCATCTAGGCCATTTTCTTTTTAGCATAAGAAATCCTTTGAATTTCTTTAATGGACTCTTTTAGAGATCGTGACATGACCGTGTTTTGGATCAATCTTGATAGGTCATGACGTTCATTAGTCTTATGCCCATTCGCTTTGTGGTAGTCGCAATAGTTCTTCCCTTTGCTTGTCTTGGGACGACTCAATATTTTGCAAGTAAAAAAATTTCAAACTCTTTTGCTATAGTGAAAATATGAGAAAGGGTTTTATTCAAATTCATATAGTTGGATTCAAAAATCTCTCGCTAACTCTTTCTTCTACTTTTCTTTCCTTTCAATCTTTTAATTAGGGACTCGGAGTTGATCTCTTCTTCTCTTTGATTTTGTTGGGATTCCCTTGCACCAGGATGCCTCTTCCCCATCTGAATAAATTTCTCGGCTTGAAAATAGAAGTTTCTCAGATCCCTACATCCATGAATATGAAGTTCTTCCTAGAAAGGTGCTTTTTCGATTAGCCCTGATAGAATTGCAATCAACTTATCTCTATCGGTCGCATTTTGTACTTTTAATGCTTTTGTATTGAATCTCTTTAAGTATTCCTCGAGTGGTTCTCTCATTTTTTGTTTGACAGTAGCTAATAAACTAAAATCCATAGTTGGATCTTTGTAAACATAAGATTGTGTTACGAATTCATAATTGAATTGTTCCCAAGAATGGATGGTTCCCTTCCGATAGTGCCTATACTATTTGACAGCTGCTTCTTGGAAAGTAATGGTGAAGAGCTTACAATGAATTGGCCAAGGAGCATTATATAAGTCCATCCAACTTTCAAAAGCTACAAGGTGATCATTTGAATCAGTAGTCCCATCATTCTTTAGTGGGAAAATTTGAATGTCAAGAGGGATGCTAACTGCCATTATTTCTTTTGAAAATGGACCCTTTTCAAGATAACATATTTCTCCAATTTAGGGAGTGCATTTTTTAAAGTATCCTTTGCGATTTGGTGGAGAATGTTGTTATGGTGATCTCCGTTGTCTTAGGAGGTAAAACTATTTGATTGCTTAAGAGTTCTCTAAGCTTGACTTCCTTGATTTTCATATTGGTCTTTATTTGGATATTTCGCTTCATCTTCTCCTTCCACAACCTTTAATGCTCCTTGAGATGAAGCCCCTTCAAGAAGTTCTTGCACAGCTATCACCTATTTAGTAGATTCTTGTGAAGACTCGCACCTGGCACCTCTGAACCAACAACAAACCATGCCTGTCGACCTAGAGCAGATAGAATTGTAGATAATCATGAGAAGGAAAAGAGAGGGTGAGAGGAAAGAGAGAAGAAAGAACAAGAGAAGAGAAGAAACCAAAACAATATAGAATCTCACATTCCAGTGGAATAACATATAATATTGATCAATAATCTACGAAGAGAAAATGTAATATACATAAACCAATATCCGAGTACACAATAAGTTAACATCAGCTTGGATAGTTATAATAATCAATCCTTACAAATGCTGATAATTTACAACAACAACAATGCAATGTAGTAGAAAAATAAAAAGATACACGTATACGATGTGAAGATCTCTAGCTCTCCTGTAGAAGCTCCAAAAGCACCAAATCTGAACCTATAAATATACTCCATCTGACCATAGCATTGAATGGGAAGAACGCTCGGATCGGTCTGGTAAACTAATGTAAAAGGACACACCTCAACTTAATTTATACAGTTATCAAAACTTTTCTTTTATCAAAACAAAAGGTATCTCGTAAGACCATGTCCACACATAAATACAGACGGGGTTTTCCCTTACGATAATAAAAACCTTTCATATCAAATCATGTTATATTATAATAGCGTCTATTATACAAATAGTAATTAACATACCTGAAATTGTTACCATTATTAAATTCCAACAATACTAGGCTCTATAAACAAAATGGCAGGCACATTGTGGATTTTTGACTTTCAAACAAATGACTAGGTGAAGGGACTACCTTTTCAAAACTCGATACACCTCTAGAGGGATGTGCCTAGAGCCCAGACACCGGGCACCTAAACGAACACAAGACCAGCCTACCCATTCTTGGATAGTATCAAATATCTCATCATTCCGGTCGTTACCGACCTATAATCCATGGCCACAAGCATACATCAATAATAATTAGATACACAACATCATAGCTTGTAACAATACATCTAGAAGAGTGATGACATCTCTAGATGGGAGCGACCCACTTAGGCTTGTTGCTACTATCCCTATTTCAGTCATTTTTCGAGGAGTGAGGCCAAAAGTGGTATCGACTACCTTTCTCATATCACATGGTCATCATCTTTGAATACCACATTGCCATTCCTGTTTACTACTAATTTCCTTCTAAAAAAATACAACCCTTGAGCTCGTATGTCTCAAGGAGAGTGCTAAGCTAAGAGAAGTTGCCTTCTCCGCCACCACATGATGTACGTTTGTAAAAACCAATGTATGTAATCTTAGAAATGCAATGTCAGACACTCATTCATACTAATTGTCCAGGAACAACACAAATCGAAGGTAACCTCCTACCATATCCTATAGGATTAGTGGCGACAACCCTTGCAATGGAAACTCGAAAATGATATTGATGATGCGGCCGTCATCATCCTTATTATTTCCCAGCAACTACAACGAATTTAGTGCTTTTCCTTTTAAATTCTTTTTATTTATAATTCACATGCATAAGTTAATACTTACATAAATTCACTTTATTTCACTCTGACTATATAAGTTCATTTCAATTTTTTTTAAATTTATAGTGATTTTTTTTATTTACCACAACAAATAACAAATGATAAGAATCAAATATTACCATTCACTAACAATCAAACAATTTATATACTATTGTAAAATATAATCCAGGTAAAATTATTTCATTTACCCAATTTCGAAAACAATACTACGTTGTTATGCCTTATTCAAGTACTTAGAAACCCGTATCGATTACGTTGTGTCGCACATACCGACCAGAAATCATAAGCCACTAAACAAATACATCAACATAATGTAAAACATTTTTATATCACAAAAAAATACACGCTCATATATATAATACACTAAAACTCAATTTAGGGTGCTACTGACCTATCTAACCGAGTACACATCAAAACCTTGGATTATACTAAACCTAAGCTCTGATACCACCTGTGACGATCAGCACCAGGCACCTCTAAACCGACAACAAACCACGCCTATGATTCAGGGTGAATAGAATTGCAGATGATCATGAGAAAAAAAGAGAAGGGAAAAGAAAGGGAGAAGAAAGAAGAAGAGAAGATGAGAGAGAGAGTAGAACTAAAATAGTACAGAATCTTACATCGCAGTGGAATAACATATAATATAGGTCAACAAACTTTACAAAGAGAAACTATAATATACATAAATCAATATCAGAGTACACAATAAGTAATCATCTGCTTGGGCAGTTATAATAACCTATCCACACAAATGTTGATAATTTACAACAACAATACGTTGCAGTGGGAAAATAAACAAATACATGTGTACGACATGAAGATCTCCAACTCCCCTGCTGAAGCTCCAAAAGCACCAAATCTGAACCTGTAAATATACTTGGTCTGACCGAGCATTGAAAGGGAAGAACGCCTGGATCAGTCTGGTAAGCCAACATGAGAAAAACACACCTCAACTGAATTTACAAAGTTATAAAAACTTTTGATTTTATCAAAACAAAAGGTATCTCATAAGACCACATCCACATATAAACACAAATGGGGTTTTCCCTTACGATAATTAAAACTTTTCATATCGAATCATGTAATATTATAATAGGGTCTAATAAACAAATAATAATCAACATAGCTGAAATTGTTACCATTATTAAATTCCATCAATACTAGGCTCTACAAACAAAATTGCAGGCATGAAGTGGATTTTGGATTTCCATATAAATGACTAGGTGAAGGGACTACCTTTCTAAAACTCGATACATCGCTAGAGTGAAGCACCTAAGATCCAGATACTAGGCGCCTAAACCAACATAAGAACGGCTTACCCATTACTGGATAGTACTGAATATGTCATCACTTCGGTCGTTATCGACTTAAATCTATGGCCACAAGCATACATTAACAGTAATCAAATACATGACGTCATAGCATGTAAAGATACATCTAGAAGAGTGATGACATCTCTTGATGGAAGCGAACCACTTTTCCTTGCTCCTTCTGTCCCTGTTTCATTCATTTTTCAAGGAGTGAGGCCAAAAGAGGTATCAATTAACTTTCACATCATCATCTTTGAATTCCACATTGCCATTCCTATTAACTACTAATTTCCTTCCACAAAAATACAACCCTTGAGCTCATATGTCTCTAGGAGGGTGTTAAGCTAAGAGAAGATTCATTTCCTACCACCACATGATGTACATTTGTAAAAACCAATCTACATAATCTTAGAAATGCAATGTCAGACACTCATTCATACAAGTTGTCAAGGAATAGGAAAAATCGAATGTACTCTCCTACCACATCCTATAGGATTAGTAGCGACAACCCTTGCAATCGATATTTCATAACGAAGACTACTGCAACTATATGTGTATTGGGATTTTAACCCCAAATGATCAACAAGCAGTCCTTCACTATGAAAATCTTAAATATCAATATCATCGACCAACCTTCATAATCGTCGCATATATGCTGATCTGAAGTGGTTTTCAGATAAATCTGATCTCGGTCTCTTCGCAACAAAAACCCAAAAGCATTTCTAAACCTCATGCAGAAACCAAGTCTTATAGACTTTTCATGTCTTTAATTTTCAAGTTGCTATTCATCAGTCAAGAAGGAAGCTCGATAGATTGGAGTAATCGCTCCGCATTACATGAATCAACATTCTCAACAAACGGTAATCAAGCCTACATAGTCATTTACGTACTATGTGTAGACTAATTAGTTTCTACATCAAGTTAAGAAACTAAAATGGGCAAATATGATAGTCGGTTATTTAACTATCAAAGCAACAAACAAAATCTAACACATAAATAGTCAATGGCCTGATTTATCAATCTTTCATAAATCAAATCACTTTCAAATTATTCATTCAAAATATCTTTAAAAAGATAATATTCGAAACCATTTCACTTATTGGATATTTGGAAAACCATTTTCTTATACTTATTTTAATAATAAATGAATTCACAATTTATTTTATTTTCAAACCATTTAAACTACATTTTATAATATTACTTTCCAAAACATTCATTTGAAGAATTATTCTCTTTAAAAACGTGAATATATTTCCTTTTGTAAAAATCCATATTTATCTTATCAAACTAAATTGATTTCAAATTTATAAAATATTGTTTATAATTCACATTTCTATTTTATAAAAACTTCCAATTATCAAATTCCATTATTGACCAATTTCCCGTTTATTTCATTTATATGTCAAAATCCCACTATAAGTTTATTTACTTATAAATCTCTTTATTTACAAATTTATTCTTTTGCAATCTCATTATTTTTAAAGTCCACTATATGTTCATTTCTAAATTTTAATTACAAATCCATATATTAATTTGATTACAATTCCATTTCTAATATTTATAAAACACCGTTTGTAAAATTTATTTAGTTAAATCTCTTTATTAATGACGTTCTTTTTTAACATCCTTACTTTATAAATCTTATTTACTTATAAGGTTTCATTTACAACTTCATTTTAACACTTATAAAACTCTTTTACAGTCCTATTACTTTTATTTATAAAATATCAATTTTATAAACCTTGTATATAAACCATTTATAATAAGTTCAAAATTCTCAATTTAACCTATTTTAAAAAATAGTTAACTTCATATTTCAAAAATCATATTTAACTATATTTCACAAAAACATAATTTTTATAACATAAAAATTATAACTTTTTATTTATTTGAAATAAATCCATTTCTTTAATCATTCAAAAATTTATTAAAAAATATATATATTCAGAATAACTTCGAAATCTTTTTTTTAAATTGAAATCATCATTTTAATATTTTAAATTCCAAAAATATAGCCTAATGCTGCAAAGTACTAAATAAAGGGATTCACATCAATAATAGCAATCATAGCATCCATCACACTAAATATCACATAATACAACATATATAACAATATGTGTAAATAAACATCAACCATAGTGTAGAATCCTATTGGATCCTTTTACCTGTCACCGGTAAAAAATATACATATGAGAAAAATATATGCAATGTCTGCTTCGAGGCAGACGCCCGTACAAAGGGTCATCCACTCATACATGAAACGTATAATTCTCATCTGCTCCAATCGGTAGGAATATATCTAACTACTAACTTCTATAGTATAACATCCAAACATCCAATATATATACATACATACACACATACATATACATTGACACACACAGATATATATTTATACACACACACATATAACACATTCAACCGCCCTCAAAACAACAAAATATAAAATATTCCCACTTATATAAAAGTATAAGCAGTTAGAAAGAGTGAGTTTTACTCACATTGGTTGCATTTACAGCTGCAGCGTTTATTTCGATTAAAAATGAATAGGTGTGCGAATTTAACCAAAATTTTCACTAGCTCAAATAAATCCCAATCGAGCACCATCATGTAGTATTTTCAGTAAGGAGTGTAACACAACTTGTTTCGTCTGATTTCGGCGTCGTATGAAGAAGTTATGAATTTTATAAGATTACACGATTTAAATAATAAAAATATTATTTCCTTAATAACATTGACTTACATGAATTACCATAATTGTAACAACCCTACATTTTTCGCATATAATTTAAATTTGAATTTATTTTATTTTTAAATTATTTTAAAACTTGTTTTATGTAACGGCAAGGGATTTTTCGTTGCCGAAAAACCGAACCACTATGGTTTTTAAGAAAGAAGAAAGAGGTAGAAGAAGAG
Source organism: Allium cepa (assembly GCA_030765085.1). Classification (NCBI taxonomy): domain Eukaryota; kingdom Viridiplantae; phylum Streptophyta; class Magnoliopsida; order Asparagales; family Amaryllidaceae; genus Allium; species Allium cepa. The sequence goes on along the minus strand of CM060937.1, from coordinate 867,709,580 downwards.
AGAAAAGAAAATAGAACATAGACAATATCAGAATCTCACAATTCGCAGCGGAACAACATATAATAATAAATGAATAATCTTTAAACAAGGAACTATATCAGTTATTACATTACATCACATTACAATTCATTACATCAGAGTGTACAACAACAACAATTTTAAACAGCGGAAAGGAAATACTATATACAAGTAATATGCTACGCCATCCAGCTTGCCTCCTGCAATTCCTGAATTCTAGAATATCCTGATAAACCTTAAACTCTTGACTTCCCGTGTGGAAATTGGTGGGCACCAGAATTTAGGAAGGAAAACAATAAACTCCGAGTCAGTCATGTGATTGGTGTAAGAACTCAAAACAGTTTATTTTCTTTAAAATAAAAATAGAGGAATATTTTTTTTAAATAGATTCGCAATGCCTTTAAAAATGAGACTACCATAAGGCCTCCCGCACACACACACAATGCAAACGCAGAATCGGAGGAGATTTCTCCTTATGATAGTCAAAGATGCTTGATACGCATTAAAAAGAAACATTTGATATTATTACTAGTTCATAGTGTAGTAAAAATTTATTTCGAAAATAAAGATATAAATCTTAGCCAGCATAGACATTTCGCACTTATGCCTACTATAGCTACCATGTTCAATAGCTGGTTACCGCCACATTCCATGGCAGGTAATACAACTAAATCCGTACAAGATCGTATTGGATGAATGGATTTTTCCAACAAATGGTCAGGCCAAGGAACTTCCCATTGCCACATGGAAACGCCTCTGGAAGGACGCCCCGAGAACCAAACCGTTCTCTGCCAAACAAAGCCGGGAATCCCTTTTCCCAAGGAATATTACAAACCCTCAGATATGCCACCCCCGGTTCTTTGGGACCTTTAAACGAGAGCTCTCTAACCAACATCACACCATAATAATAAGTGTTTCAACATGAGTAAGTATCTGGGCTCCATACCATGATACTACCCTTTTCCAGAAGGAATGGTCATACCCTAGGGAAGCGATCCCTGAAAACCTTGCCGCACAATTCCTGTTTCGACCATTACCGGTTTGTGAGGCTCGACGAATTCTCGTCCACAAAAACATACTTTATACAAAAGCCATGCTTTGGGTCAACAAATGATCATAGAAATGATCACCAAGATAGACGATCAAACAAATGATCCTATCACAAATAATCAACACAATGATCATTTACAGCTACACTCAGCATGTCACATTACCAAAATTGGGAATATATTGCTGATAACCTTCAACTATATAACCTCTGAGCTCGTACGTCTCAGAGAAGGGTGTTAAGCTAAGAGAATAAATTCTCCGCCACCAATAGAAATATATTTGAAAGAAATCGACTTTATATCTCAACTTGTAATGTCAGACATACAATCCATACAAGTCTGTTCCGGGCTCGAACAGAACCGAAGGCACTTACAAAGAAGTCCTTGCAATCCGGATATTCACTAATCACGTTCGGACTTCCCATCACATATGGAGTCTCTATACCGGGGACCAGTCGATGCAAAGACATTCGACAAGAAACCCTTTCGTTTTCGAAAATATCCGGTCTTCAACACCGGTCTTCGAATGCAATTCATAACGACGTATCACATATTCGGAATGGGTTATACGACCCCATGGTCCTTTCCCGGTTAACCCGAATAGTGAGCGCTTATTTTTTTTAAAAAAAAGTGTGGCATTCAATTTCAAGCAAATCACAACAAATACCATTCAAAGGTAAATATCGATAGTCGGTTATTGAACTATCAATAGATATGCACACATCACCAGATTCCAAATAATTTTCCAAATTATTTATTTTCCAAAAATATCTTTACAAGATATATACATAATTTCCATACTTTAAAAATAAATTGATATTTATTTTTAAATCCATTTTCCAAATTCCATTTATAAATTCCATATTGAATTTATATTTCCAAAATATTTGTGAACATAAGATTTCAACTATTCATTTTCAATTTATCTTTAAAAAGATAAATTCTCCAAACTTTTCATTTCTCATTGGAAAAATATTTCCATACTTATTTATTTATAAGTAATTCACAAATCTTTTTATTTTCAACACTTGGAAAATATTCTATATACTTTAATCAAAATTAAGTATATATTTCATTCTTTAAGGAAATCATTCTCTTAAACATATTTATTTGGGCCAAAACGAATGTTGCGTAAAACATCATTACGACAACCCAAATTCACTAGTATAGGGATTCAAAATTAAAATAGATATATAAATCCCAATACTATACAAAACATTTCCTTTCGGAAATCATTTACTATAACAACAGTCTTATAGTCCACTATTTCCTTATATTTCTCGAAAATATCTATTTCAACAATAAATGTTGAAATCTATGGTTTCGAATCTCAACACCTTTTTAAAACATCTTTAGATCGTTTTAATTCTATTTCAAACATCACATCCAAAATAATTTCTTTAACTTATTATTCACTATTCAAAAACGTGAATATAATTCCATAAATAAGTTGGAAGAATTTACTTATCAAAATAAGTCATTGCGGATTTATAAAACAATGTTTATAAATTCTATTTTTGAATTCATTTTATATATCAACTCCTTTTATAAATTCCTTTATTAACCTATTTAAATTTATATCTCAATGATATACTAAAATTTCATATTATAAGTCAAACACTTATAATTTATTAGTTTGCAAAAACATTCTTTTAAACTTCCCAAATTTATAAATCTTATAACTTATAAGATTCATTTAAAAATCTATTTCTTTACAAATTTTATAAACCTACTTCTTATAAAATTCCATTTATAACTTCAGCATTATAATTCTATAATTCCATTTCTATTTATGAAATTCATTTACAATTTATTCTAACACTTATAAGAGTTCGTTTTATAATTCCCATATTTTTAATTTACAAATATCCGTTTGAAAATACTTTAATATAAATCAATTTATATTACTATTTTAAAAAAAACGTCTTTAATTTTTTTTATGATTTCATCATTTGATTTATAAAATAATCCAATTGTATAAACCCTATAAACCCTATTTTTAATCTTTTTATAGTAAATTCAGAAATCCCAAATTTAAGCTATTTTATAAAATCATCAATCTCATATTTTTCAAAATCAACTTTTAACTATATTTCTCAAAAATCATAATTTTTATAACATTAAAATTATAACGTTTATTTATTTATAATGGATCAATTCCAAAAATTATTTTATAAACGTATATTTTTAAAAATCACTTTAGAAATCCTTTAAAATCAAAATCGTTATTTTTAAACTTCAAAAATTGGATCCGATGATGCAACACATCAATTAGTCAATCACGACTTTCAAACATCATATATCATCCATGATAAATAATCAAATATCACAATATATGTAAATAAACAAACACTTGTGAGGAATCCAGTTGGATCCCTCCAACCTGTTTCCCTGCATCCACAGACATTAGCACAATACCAATTCCGTTTCAAGACGGAATATCGCGGTATATGGGATTTTATAAATATTATCCGCTTAATAACGGCGCAATAGGGTCTCATCCGCTATACAATGCAGGAAATCAATCAACTGCAATATATACATATGCCAATATATATATTGCTATATACTAATATATAATACCAATTCCACTTCAAGGTGGAATATCGCGATATATGTGTGTAATAAATAACCTCCGCTTACTAACGGCGTATAGGGTCTATTCACATCCAATAACTATATATAACAATCATCGTTCAAGCATTCAATCAACACAGTCAAGCAAATTTTAAATCTAACTATTTAAAATTTAAATAAACAATAAAATTCCTTTTGAGTGAGAAGTTCTCACCTTTGCTTTTATTAGCAATCCATTTCCAATTCAACTTGTTTCTTCATTTATACCTTGTATAAATATTTACACAATTTATTAATATTCGAACAGGTCAAATAATAAATTTTCATTTGATAATTTTTGATTTTAAACAAATTTCCTCTTTTTTTTATAAATTTGATTAACTAAAAATTATATTTTAAACTACCAATTTTATTCTTAATATAATAATTTGAACTAATATTTTTTTTTAAAAAAATCTTTTAACAACTAAAAATAATTAAATTGGTAAATAAACAAATTAATTGCCATTTTAAAATTTTAATTCAAACAACTGCAAATCAATTTTCTTTTAAATAAGTTTATTTAACTAAGCACTTTAATTTAAAGATAACTTTTCCTTCTATTGTAAACTACATATATATTTCAAAATCTAACCTATATATTCTGCAGTGAATAAGAATTAAATTTCCTAGACTGTGAAAAAAATCCTGTATAATATATTTTTGTTTTTAAATTAAAACATGTCTGTGAATATATTTATATCTACATATATATTCTAAATATTTGAAAGAAATGAAAGTTTAAATCTTACTGCAAAATTGAAGCACCTATCTCCCATCTCGAATCGCGATGCTCAAATTCGAACACGGCCGCGACATCGACCCCATCGCGTGCTCCACTCCCATTAGCCGCCTCACGCGTGCCACCATCATCGCGAGTCGCATTCGTTGCCGTGCCCTAGACGCTGCCGCCAGTCGCCGCCTCGTGCCGCTCCACCTATGCGCGCGACTACAAACTCCAAGCGCCGCCGTATTGAAGCCCTAACGCGAGCGCGACCACCTTCCTCCATCTTCAATCGCAAACACCTCAATTTCGTCGCCGCCGCCGCGATGATTCTGCCCCATCTCATCACGCGCAAACACGCGCGCGTTGCTTAGTCGCGATTCGATTCTTTTGGCCTTCAGCCTCGATCGCCGCTGCGCCTGTTGGCGTCGCCATTGTTTTATTTGTTTTGATTTTTCGTGTTCTTTGATTTACTAAGAGGAGAGACGCGAAAAGGCTTCGGCCATTAATAAAAAATTTCTCTGAATAATTTTTTTTGAATGATACGGAATTTGAAAAGGGGGAAGGTATTTAAAATCGAACTAAGGCATGCTTGCGCGATTTCTTCCTCGATCCTTGCCGTGGTTTTAGGAATAAAAGTAGGGAAGATAACGTACTGTTATAAACTTGCTATAGTGGCTGATGTTGACTAAGTTTAAATTTAAATTTAATATTGAATTCATTTTAAAATTTCAATCCGTTTATTTACCGTGTGATCACATATCAACTCCGAAAAATACGAAATTTGAAATCCGAGAATAATTCAATATTACGGACCCAATGGAACTGGTTTCGTCGAATTCCGAGACTGTGCCTCGGACGGCTATTTTAAATATCGATTCAAACGATTTAATTTCAAAACTGAACAAAGCAGTTTCAAATTCAATCCTGAAGCTTCTATTATCTTCAGTATTATCAATATGAATTTTACAAGCCTTTGAAATATTTTTAATCGGCTTAAAATCGAAGATTCAAGTTTTTATTCAACTCTCAATAGATTAAATTTTATAATTTAATCGTCAAATTCATAGTTATATTGAAAATTCAATCTAAACCATCATCCAAATATTAAAAATTAATTAAATATTTCCAAATTAAATTATTCAAAATTCTGGGTCGTTACAATCTTCCCTCCTTAAAAGAATTTCGTCCCGAAATTACAGGTTAAGAAGAATGCCCTTATCCCGTCTACTATTTTTCACAATCCAAATAGTTTTATCAACTTACTAGCCTAAATCTTTTTACTAGAGATTCATTATCATTTGAACTAGCTTTCCAACTTCAATTATAGGTTTCAAACAACATTGTTTTCCTAACAATTTAAGTTTAAATTCAAATTCAAATCTCAAACTTTCAAATTTTCTCAAAATTTTTCTAACACCCTAAATTTTCGAAAAATTTCGCCAGCGTTTCCTTTGCGCGGCTCGATCGGTACGACTACAAAATGGCACCACGGCCCCTCAGAATCAAAAAGAAAAGAGAAAGCCTAGTGGCTGGAGAAGAAAATCATCAAATTTCATACTGAAATTGAAATACGTACCTTTTTGTCGAGCAATTCAATTTTTATCTTTGAAATCAAAATTTCAATTCCATTTCTTTTAATACACCTGTATAACCTGCTAGTCATAATATCCAATCCAATTGCAACATTCAAACCATTTTGCTAATTCTATTACAAAATTTCCAATATATGCTTCTTATACATTTTTACTTCACTGTTGAAGTTACATATCCAATTTCATTCAATTCTATTTGAATTCAATTCACAATTTCAATTTCATTCGAATTCAATTCACAATTCTAAACATTGAATTCTATCGATTAACTTTCATTTAGTAATTCATATTACTACTTTAAATTAGTTTCATTCACTAATTCATTTCAAATTTCAATTTCCATATTCAATTCATCGCGAATTTACTTAATTACCAACAAAGGAAATTTCAATTTATTCCTTTTACTTACTTGAATTTTATACAAATTCAAATTTATCTTCAAATTTAGCTTACGACTAAACTTTAATTTAACCAATTCAAATTCCAATTCATTAGTCCATGAATTAATAATTTATCAAGTTAGTTTACTTGAATTCAATCTATTTTATTTTATTTAATATACTAATGATAATAATTCAATATTATCACTTCCTAACAATCATGCAAACATATACTATAATAATTCATAGAAAATCATTTCTTTTCTATACAAAAATAGTTTTGGGCAAAATTATCTTATTTACCCGATTCAAAACAATTTTATATTCACTAACATATACGCGCTCATATCTATTATTACACTCAAACCCATTCTAGAGTACTGCTGACTCTATCTCTAACGAGTAATACCCAACAAAACCATGATTGTCGCTTAACCATATGCTCTGATACCAAATGTAAAGAACGTACCGTCAGCGGTCACAACCGGTAGGCTTTTCAACCATCCCAGCCCCACCGTGGCTTACACTGATATCCCAAACTTGCTTTTACGGCCACCCTTTCGAATGTCACGGCTTCACCTAACCAACCCCGTAAAGAGGACGTGTGGGGGTAAGAGTCTCTCGTTCGCCACCAAACCGCGAAGCGAGAACCCCACATCACATATCACCTAGCATAAGCAAGACTGGTGTGAAAACTCAAAACAGTTTATTTTCTTTAAAATAAAAATAGAGGAATATTTTTTTAAAATAGATTCGCAATGCCTTTAAAAATGAGACTACCATAAGGCCTCTCGCACACACACACAATGCAAACGCAGAATCGGAGGAGATTTCTCCTTATGATAGTCAAAGATGCTTGATACGCATTAAAAAGAAACATTTGATATTATTACTAGTGCATAGTGTAGTAAAAATTTATTTCGAAAATAAAGATATAAATCTTAGCCAGCATAGACATTTCGCACTTATGCCTACTATAGCTACCATGTTCAATAGCAGGTTACCGCCACATTCCATGGCAGGTAATACAACTAAATCCGTACAAGATCGTATTGGATGAATGGATTTTTCCAACAAATGATCAGGCCAAGGAACTTCCCATTGCCACATGGAAACGCCTCTGGAAGGATGCCCCGAGAACCAAACCGTTCTCTGCCAAACAAAGCCGGGAATCCCTTTTCCCAAGGAATATTACAAACCCTCAGATATGCCACCCCCGGTCCTTTGGGACCTTTAAACGAGAGCTCTCTAACCAACATCACACCATAATAATAAGTGTTTCAACATGAGTAAGTATCTGGGCTCCATACCATGATACTACCCTTTTCCAGAAGGAATGGTCATACCCTAGGGAAGCGATCCCTGAAAACCTTGCCGCACAATTCCTGTTTCGACCATTACCGGTTTGTGAGGCTCGACGAATTCTCGTCCACAAAAACATACTTTATACAAAAGCCATGCTTTGGGTCAACAAATGATCATAGAAATGATCACCAAGATAGACGATCAAACAAATGATCCTATCACAAATAATCAACACAATGATCATTTACAGCTACACTCAGCATGTCACATTACCAAAATTGGGAATATATTGCTGATAACCTTCAACTATATAACCTCTGAGCTCGTACGTCTCAGAGAAGGGTGTTAAGCTAAGAGAATAAATTCTCCGCCACCAACAGAAATATATTTGAAAGAAATCGGCTTTATATCTCAACTTGTAATGTCAGACATACAATCCATACAAGTCTGTTCCGGGCTCGAACAGAACCGAAGGCACTTACAAAGAAGTCCTTGCAATCCGGATATTCACTAATCACGTTCGGACTTCCCATCACATATGGAGTCTCTATACCGGGGACCAGTCGATGCAAAGACATTCGACAAGAAACCCTTTCGTTTTCGAAAATATCCGGTCTTCAACACCGGTCTTCGAATGCAATTCATAACGACGTATCACATATTCGAAATGGGTTATACGACCCCATGGTCCTTTCCCGGTTAACCCGAATAGTGAGCGCTTATTTTTTTTAAAAAAAAAAGTGTGGCATTCAATTTCAAGCAAATCACAACAAATACCATTCAAAGGTAAATATCGATAGTCGGTTATTGAACTATCAATAAATATGCACACATCACCAGATTCCAAATAATTTTCCAAATTATTAATTTTCCAAAAATATCTTTACAAGATATATACATAATTTCCATACTTTAAAAATAAATCGATATTTATTTTTAAATCCATTTTCCAAATTCCATTTATAAATTCCATATTGAATTTATATTTCCAAAATATTTGTGAACATACGATTTCAACTATTCATTTTCAATTTATCTTTAAAAAGATAAATTCTCCAAACTTTTCATTTCTCATTGGAAAAATATTTCCATGCTTATTTATTTATAAGTAATTCACAAATCTTTTTATTTTCAACACTTGGAAAATATTCTATATACTTTAATCAAAATTAAGTATATATTTCATTCTTTAAGGAAATCATTCTCTTAAACATATTTATTTGGACCAAAACGAATGTTGCGTAAAACATCGTTACGACAACCCAAATTCACTAGTATAGGGATTCAAAATTAAAATAGATATATAAATCCCAATACTATACAAAACATTTCCTTTCGGAAATCATTTACTATAACAACAGTGTTATAGTCCACTATTTCCTTATATTTCTCGAAAACATCTATTTCAACAATAAATGTTGAAATCTATGGTTTCGAATCTCAACACCTTTTTAAAACATCTTTAGATCGTTTTAATTCTATTTCAAACATCACATCCAAAATAATTTCTTTAACTTATTATTCACTATTCAAAAACGTGAATATAATTCCATAAATAAGTTAGAAGAATTTACTTATCAAAATAAGTCATTGCGGATTTATAAAACAATGTTTATAAATTCTATTTTTGAATTCATTTTATATATCAACTCCTTTTACAAATTCCTTTATTAACCTATTTAAATTTATATCTCAATGATATACTAAAATTTCATATTATAAGTCAAACACTTATAATTTATTTGTTTGCAAAAACATTCTTTTAAACTTCCCAAATTTATAAATCTTATAACTTATAAGATTCATTTAAAAATCCATTTCTTTACAAATTTTATAAACCTACTTCTTATAAAATTCCATTTATAACTTCAGCGTTATAATTCTATAATTCCATTTCTATTTATGAAATTCATTTACAATTTATTCTAACACTTATAAGAGTTCGTTTTATAATTCCCATATTTTTAATTTACAAATATCCGTTTGTAAATCCTTTAATATAAATCAATTTATATTACTATTTTAAAAAAAAACGTCTTTAATTTTTTTTATAATTTCATCATTTGATTTATAAAATAATCCAATTGTATAAACCCTATTTTTAATCTTTTTATAGTAAATTCAGAAATCCCAAATTTAAGCTATTTTATAAAATCATCAATCTCATATTTTTCAAAATCAACTTTTAACTATATTTCTCAAAAATCATAATTTTTATAACATTAAAATTATAACGTTTATTTATTTATAATGGATCAATTCCAAAAATTATTTTATAAACATATATTTTTAAAAATCACTTTAGAAATCCTTTAAAATCAAAATCGTTATTTTTAAACTTCAAAAATTGGATCCGATGATGCAACACATCAATTAGTCAATCACGACTTTCAAACATCATATATCATCCATGATAAATAATCAAATATCACAATATATGTAAATAAACAAACACTTGTGAGGAATCCAGTTGGATCCCTCCAACCTGTTACCCTGCATCCACAGACATTAGCACAATACCAATTCCGTTTCAAGACGGAATATCGCGGTATATGGGATTTTATAAATATTATCCGCTTAATAACGGCGCAATAGGGTCTCATCCACTATACAATGCGGGAAATCAATCAACTACAATATATACATATGCCAATATATATATATTGCTATATACTAATATATAATACCAATTCCACTTCAAGGTGGAATATCGCGGTATATGTGTGTAATAAATAACCTCCGCTTACTAACGGCGTATAGGTTCTATTCACATCCAATAACTATATATAACAATCATCATTCAAGCATTCAATCAACACAGTCAAGCAAATTTTAAATCTAACTATTTAAAATTTAAATAAACAATAAAATTCCTTTTGAGTGAGAAGTTCTCACCTTTGCTTTTATTAGCAATCCATTTCCAATTCAACTTGTTTTCTTCATTTATACCTTGTATAAATATTTACACAATTTATTAATATTCGAACAGGTCGAATAATAAATTTTCATTTGATAATTTTTGATTTTAAACAAATTTCCTCTTTTTTTTATAAATTTGATTAACTAAAAATTATATTTTAAACTACCAATTTTATTCTTAATAAAATAATTTGAACTAATATTTTTTTTTTTAAAATCTTTTAACAACTAAAAATAATTAAATTGGTAAATAAACAAATTAATTGCCATTTTAAAATTTTAATTCAAACAACTGCAAATCAATTTTCTTTTAAATAAGTTTATTTAACTAAGCACTTTAATTTAAAGATAACTTTTCCTTCTATTGTAAACTACATATATATTTCAAAATCTAACCTATATATTCTGCAGTGAATAAGAATTAAATTTCCTAGACTGTAAAAAAAATCCTGCATAATATATTTTGTTTTTAAATTAAAACATGTCTGTGAATATATTTATATCTACATATATATTCTAAATATTTGAAAGAAATGAAAGTTTAAATCTTACTGCAAAATTGAAGCACCTATCTCCCATCTCGAATCGCGATGCTCAAATTCGAACACGGCCGCGACATCGACCCCATCGCGTGCTCCACTCCCAATAGCCGCCTCACGTGCGCCACCATCATCGCGAGTCGCATTCGTTGCCGTGCCCTAGACGCTGCCGCCAGTCGCCGCCTCGTGCCGCTCCACCTATGCGCGCGAGCACAAACTCCAAGTGCCGCCGTATTGAAGCCCTAACGCGAGCGCGACCACCTTCCTCCATCTTCAATCGCAAACACCTCAATTTCGTCGCCGCCGCCGCGATGATTCTGCCCCATCTCATCACGCGCAAACACGCGCGTGTTGCTTAGTCGCGATTCGATTCTTTTGGCCTTCAGCCTCGATCGCCGCTACGCCTGTTGGCGTCGCCATTGTTTTATTTGTTTTGATTTTTCGTGTTCTTTGATTTACTGAAGAGGGAGAGACGTGAAAAGGCTTCGGCCATTAATAAAAATTTTCTCTGAATAACTTTTTTTGAATGATACAGAATTTGAAAAGGGGGAAGGTATTTAAAAACGAACTAAGGCATGCTTGCGCGATTTCTTCCTCGATCCTTGCCGTGGTTTTAGGAATAAAAGTAGGGAAGATAACGTACTGTTATAAACTTGCTATAGTGGCTGATGTTGACTAAGTTTAAATTTAAATTTAATATTGAATTCGTTTTAAAATTTCAATGCGTTTATTTACCGTGTGATCACATATCAACTCCAAAAAATACGAAATTTGAAATCCGAGAATAATTCAATATTACGGACCCAATGGAACTGGTTTCGTCGAATTCCGAGACTGTGCCTCGGACGGCTATTTTAAATATCGATTCAAACGATTTAATTTCAAAACTGAACAAAGCAGTTTCAAATTCAATCCTGAAGCTTCTATTATCTTCAGTATTATCAATATGAATTTTACAAGCCTTTGAAATATTTTTAATCCGCTTAAAATTGAAGATTCAAGTTTTTATTCGACTCTCAATAGATTAAATTTTACAATTTAATCGTCAAATTCATAGTTATATTGAAAATTCAATCTAAACCATCATCCAAATATTAAAAATTAATTAAATATTTCCAAATTAAATTATTCAAAATTCTAGGTCGTTACATTTTATTTCAAACATTTCATTTTAAATATAAATGATGATTATTAAGTGATTTATAGTTCAAATTAGTTTAAATTGAATATTTACTGAAAAGTGAATTTATGGTCAAAGTTCAAACTGTGACTTCCAAACTTCAAATTTAATTTATTTAAAATCTTAAATTTTATATTTTATTATGAAAATAGATGTAATAACTTGAACGTTGCTTTTCTTTTCGTTGAAAACGGAGTTAAACTGTAAAAGTTATCTACATTTCAATTTTGAGTGTAATTTGATTTATTTAACAATTTTGCCTATTTTAAATTATAATTTTTTTTATTTTTCATATTTATTTTAATATGTTGTTGTATGTATATTTTTATATTATAATAATTTTAAAATGAAGTAAATAATTTTCCAAAGCCAATGGTGATTATTTGTAATTTCTGGACACCGTTTTGGATTTTTAAGCAATTTCTTTAAATCTTTTTCTATTTTCTTTAAATTTAATTTTTTTTATATGTGTTAATATGTTATTTTAAGTATATTTTTTTCTTTTAACATAATTTTTCTTAGGTCTATTGAAATTTATTTTCTATTTTAAAGCCTAGTTTCTATTTTCTTTGCTATTTTCTTCATTTAAATTTTATTTAATTAAATTTATATATTTATTTTGTGAATGAATTTTTATTTTTATGTTATTATCTTTATTATAATTATTTTTCCAAGTCCATATAACTTTTCTAAAATTTATTCTGTTTATTTTCAAATTTTCTACTCCGGTTTGCATTTTTTAAGCTATTTTCTTATTTTACCTTATATAATTAATAAATTTTTATATAAATTTTTTTATTTTGATAAATTTTCGAAATATTATCTGGGATTATTATTATTTCCAGAAATATAAAGTTATATAAATAAAATAAGGAAATATGAAGCGTTTTTGACTTTAGAATTGCCTTTTGCCTTTTTGAATTCCGACCTTTCATTTTCTCAACTCCACTCTTTAATGATTTTTTTTTGCCATGCTTTCATTTCTCATTCCAGCTGCATCTCCCTCATTTTCATGTATTCTAACCTTCTCAAACTCAAAAAAAAAATTGCACGGCCATTGCTTCAAAGGTTTGGGTAAAATTCATCTCCTTCTTCCTTGTTTTTCTAGTTTTCTATTGAATTTTGTATATGTTCTCTACGTTCATAGCTGTATTCCCCCTCCTCCAAGCTGTGGCCGACCACCACCACCACTTTTTCCTGAACATCACACATCCTAACACCTCTCCTCCTCAGGCCAAGCCAATCCATGGTGAAGATCATCACAAAAATCCATCTAAACAAGCACTATCCATAACCTGTACCTAACCTAGTCTAGGATTGCCATCTCCTTCTTCCTCCACCTTTTGCCGCCACCACCACCACCTCTGGCCTGTCCTCCACCCTCTTCCACATCACCCACCACCACCTGGAGCCACTAGCCATGTCCTACCTGATGTTGGCTGTGATCTTTTGTTGCATGAAAACTTGTTGTATTGCCTTGTGCAGTGTAGTTCCATGCCTATCTCTTTGCATCAATTTTGCCCATCCCCATACATGCTAGGCCGACCTTTAGGAACCCAAACCAGATCCTAACCCACTCCGTAGCCATGTATTTCAGATCTATATCTGAAGCATAGGTGGTAGAAAGCAAGTATAAAGACATTGGAATTGTTTTATACATTTATTCTTAACATTGTTTATTCATTTTGAGTTGAAAACTTATGTTATATTTATTTGTTTTGTCTCATGTATTCAAGGCAATTAACCTTGTCTCTCTCTCTCTCACTCAAATCATTGTCGCGCCTTCATGCTTTTCAGGTCTTTGTTTATGTGCCTGAATCTGTTATCTTCAACTCATAGAGATGAGTTATTCTCACCAGACAATATGTACATATATAACTAGTAAATTGACCCCTTTTGAATCTGTAAAATGCATTATCATGTTACAACTGCTATATTATGATTTTATGATATGCTTAAAAACCTATTATAACATCTGTTACTATTATATTATGTTATTCTGCTATTTTTATCAGTTTATCACACTGCAAGTTCCCTGTAGATTAGAAATCACTATGGGTTAAAATGATACATACCCGAACGGACTTTAGAATAGGGGAAAATCGTTATGGGCTGAAATGATAGGCCTGAGCGATTTTCAATTTATTTTATTTACTTGGGACTGCGGGTTTGAAATGATAAAACCCGGATTTTCTTTGTAAATTACGGGTTGAAATGATATATTACCCGTATCACTTCACCTAGCGTAGAAAATTATATACAGGCCCGTAGTTAAAATATGTTTTTCTAAAATTTTAAAATATTTTAAAATTTTAATTATTATAATATTTTGATTTAAAATTAAATAAAAATATAATTTTTGTAAAGTATTATTGATATTCTGGAAACCTATAAGTTAAATAAATTATGGAAAAATTAGGAAATCTAAATGTAAGTTATTTTGGAAATTTTGATTTAATTTTTAATGGAATATAAATTAACTTAGGAAATATGATAAATTTATGATATTTTTAATTTAAATTAATTTAAAATGATTTTATACCATATTAATGATTTTTGAATAAAGTTAAAATGTTAATGAGTGAATATTGAGTTGAATTTGGAAATATAACTTAAATTGGAATTTATGAAAGTGGTTTAAAAGTGAAAATTTAAGTTAAGTTAAACAAAATGGAATTTTGTTATATTTGAAATTTTGAACTTAAGTGTTAAGTTGAAATTTAATGTAATGAATTTAAATTTGAATGTTGAAATTTAATAAGCGAATTATTAATAAATATTGATTTTTGAAAGGAAACTTAACTTTATAAAATCATGAATTTAAGGAAAATTAAATGATGCTTATAAATGTGAAAATGTATGATTTTATAAGTTAAAAATGATTTAAATAAAAAAAATAAGTGTTTGTGAAATTCTATTGAATATTTGAAGTTAATTAACAGCATTTTTAAACGCTGTCGTTTGTTAAATTGCATTGTTTTGAATGTAACTTTCTATAGCTTTTTCCAAATGCTACGAAACTTGAATTTTCATTGTTTTAATAAATTTAAGTGCATAAATGAAAATTGAAACGTTTAAATTTTTGGAATTTAATAATTAAATTATTAAATGTAATAACTTCATTTTTATGATTTAAAATGAAGTAATTTGTTTTGAAATATAACTATTTGATATATTAAAATGATTGAAATGTGGTTTCGAAAAGATATGATATTTTGATATATTAAAATGATTTAAAATGTGGTACTGAAAGATATGATATTTTGGTATATTGAAGTGATTTGAAAGGTGGTTTTGAAAAATATATAGCTATTTTGATATATTAAAATGATTTGAAACGAAGTTTTGAAAGATATGATATTTGGATATTAAAATGATTTGAAAAGAAGTTCTGAAAGATATGATATTTTGGAAATGAAGCTTTGAAAGGTTATGATATTTTGATATATTAAAATGATTTGAAAGGAAGTTTTGAAAGGATATGATATTTAATATATTGAAATGGTTAGAAATGGCTTGATATTTATTTTGATAAATATTCGAATTGAAAGATATGGTATGATGATATATTGAAATGGTTTGGAAATGATTTAATCTTTATTTTAATAAAGATTTGGGTTGAAATGATATTTTATTTTTAAGTATAAAATATTGTTTTAAAGTTATAACTACGGGTTATAATAACGATTGGTTGTTAAAGAGACCGGGATCGGATATTGTCTTATAGCCGGCCAATACCGAAAACCACTTCAACAACTGTGTACGCGGTGGAGATTCCAGAATGAAGTAGGATGGTGGCGACGTTCTCGATATATGTGGACCCAACTCCCTTGATTTGGCATAAATGACTAAAACAAGAGCTATACCGGGCTACACAAAGGGTCGCACCCTTTCATCGAGCATGCTTCTTTGGAAACCATTCTATTACTTTTGTGATTCGATATGTGACGCCACTTTGATTCGGGGGTATGTCTCGAGGGCGCGGAAGCTGCTGGCTTGCCGTCACCACCGGTCCGGGAGTGCAAACGATGTATCCACCCTGGCATTGCCTCACGTGCCGTGTCATCTCCTTATAGCGAGCCCACTACAATTTTGGTTTTAAAGATCCGACCGCGTTAAGGTTCACCATCCCCTTAACGCTATTTTCTATATGATTATACTTTACTGATTAGACACTACTGCATATAGCGCAATATGCTACATAGTAAATAGTTTAACGAATCCTTAGAGGATGGGCGGTCCCAAGCATCTTCTAAGTTACTTGTATCTTTACTACAATTCACTTAAGTTGGTTTACATTGTATAAGTATGTATGTCCTGACTCGAGTGTTTGTATTTTTATTTACGCACGGGTCAGCCTGATTATTCACAGATTTGGATTTCCACTTTCTGGAGATTGGAATCGCTGGAGATTGCCTACTTGTCAAGTTTTATCTTTTGTAGTCTGTTGGTCCTTTCCAGCTATTGTATTAGTAGATTTCTATATATTGAGACTTCTTTTGTACTTTATTTCTTCTGTTGTATCTTATGTAACTCTGATATATTTATATAGTAGCTTTGTGAACTACTATCTCTTTTACTTCCGCTGCATTATTATTACTCCGTGTCTGTGATCTGTGATTTTATTTACCGTATATTCTGAGATTTGCCAAATTTTTATTTACAACGCGGTATTTTGAGCAATTCAATTCCGGCATGAGTGTCTACCTATACACTTATAATGGATGCGAATGGTTGAAAATATCGGGCCGTTACAATAACTAGTAAAAATACCCTAATACCTCCATCTCCATTTCAAAATCATGTTCCAGGTAATCAACTTCACTCTAGCTTCCACGTAAAACCACGCCTCGCCTCCATCTCCACGTCGATGACCACAACCGAAGCTCACCAAATACGCCAGCTCCTCCTTTACCCTCCAGAACCCCACGCCGCCCTACATTGTCATCCACTACCATGAAATCTGCCCCAAATTGCACATGTTCAGATGAAATTTCCATTCTTTCAAATTTATTTCCTTATTTTGATTTTTTTTTCAAACTATCTTTTGGTTGTCGTTATCATCCTTATCTTGCTATAGACTGGTATAGGCATCTTTCTATAATCTTTCTGTTTAGAAATCTTTCTATAATCTTTGATAAATCTGTACCTTGTTAAACTTACATATAACAACAGTTATCAAGTATAATTTCAATCTCCTTGTCATTCTATCTCAATCTTATTTCACTTTATCTTTTTCTGTGCTTTCCCGTACCTCATTCCTTTTCGGAGACGAAAAGTTTTGAGTGGGGGAGAGTGTAACAACCCTACATTTTTTGCATATTATTTAAATTTGACTTTATTTTATTTTTAAATTATTTTAAAACTTGTTTTATTTCAAACATTTCATTTTAAATATAAATGATGATTATTAAGTGATTTATAGTTCAAATTAGTATAAATTGAATATTTACTGAAAAGTGAATTTCTGGTCAAACTGTTCAAACTGTGACTTCTAAACTTCAAATTTAAATTATTTAAAATCTTAAATTTTATCTTTTATTATGAAAATAGATGTAATAACTTGAACACTGCTTTTCGTTTCGTTGAAAACGGAGTTAAAATGTAAAAGTTATGTACATTTCAATTTTGAGTGTAATTTGATTTATTTAACAATTTTGTCTATTTTAAATTATTATTTTTTTCTTTGTCATATTTATTTTAATATGTTGTTGTATTTATATTTTTGTATTATAATCATTTTAAAATGAAGTAAACAATTTTCCAAAGTCAATGGTGATTATTTGTAATTTCTGGACACCGTTTTGGATTTTAAGCAATTTCTTTAAATATTTTTCTATTTTATTTAAATTTAATTTTTTTATGTCTTAATATGTTATTTTAAGTATATTTTTGTCTTTTAATATAATTTTTCTAAGGTCTATTGAAATTTATTTTCTATTTTAAAGCCTAGTTTCCATTTTCTTTGCTATTTTCTTCATTTAAATTTTATTTAATTAAATTTTATTATTTATTTTGTGAATGAATTTTTATTTTTATGTTATTATCTTTGTTATAATTATTTTTTCAAGTCCATATAATTTTTCTAAAATTTATTCTGTTTATTTTCAAATTTTCTAGTCCAGTTTGCATTTTTTTAAGCTATTTTCTTATTTTACCTTATATAATTAATAAATTTTTATATAAATTTTTATATTTTGATAAATTTTCGAAATCTTATCTGGGATTATTATTATTTCCAGAAATATAAAGTTATATAAATAAAATAAGGAAATATGAAGGGTTTTTGACTTTTGAATTGCCTTTTGCCTTTTTGAATTCCGACCTTTCATTTTCTCAACTCCACTCTTTAATGATTTTTTTTGCCATGCTTTCATTTCTCATTCCAGCTGCATCTCCCTCATTTTTCATGTATTCTAACCTTCTCAAACTAAGAAAAAAATTACACAGCCATTGTTTCAAAGGTTTGGGTAAAATTCATCTCCTTCTTCCTTGTTTTTCTAGTTTTCTATTGAATTTTGTATATGTTCTCTACCTTCATAGCTGTATTCCCCCTCCTCCAAGCCGTGGACGACCACCACCACCACTTTTTCCTGACCATCACACATCCTAACACCTATCCTCCTCAGTCCAAGCCAAGCCATAGTGAAGATCATCACAAAAATCCATCTAAACTAGCCCTAGCCATAACTTGTACCAAACCTAGTCTAGGATTGCCATCTCCTTCTTCCTCCACCTTTTGCCGCCACCACCACCACCTCTGGCCTGTCCTCCACCCTCTACCACATCACCCACCACCACCTGGAGCCACTGGCCCTGTCCTTCCTGATGTTGGCCGTGACCTTTTGTTGCATGAAAACTTGTTGTATTGCCTTGTGTAGTGTAGTTCCATGCCTATCTCTTTGCATCAATTTTACCCATCCCCATACATGCTAGGCCGACCTTTAGGAACCCAAACCAGATCCTAACCCACTCCGTAGCCATGTATTTCAGATCTATATCTGAAGCATAGGTGGTAGAAAGCAAGTACAAAGACATTGGAATTGTTTTATACATTTATTCTTAACATTGTTTATTCATTTTGAGTTGAAAACTTATGTTATATTTATTTGTTTTGTTTCATGTATTCAAGGCAATTAACCTTGTTTCTCTCTCACTCAAATCATTATCGTGCATTCATGCTTTCCGGATCTTTGTTTATGTGTCTGAATCTGTTATCTTCAACTTATAGAGGTGAGTTATTCTCACCAGACAATATGTACATATATAACTAGTAAATTGACCCCTTTTGAATCTGTAAAATGCATTATCATGTTACAACTGCTATATTATGATTTTATGATGTCCACCCATGCTTAAAAACCTGTTACTATTATATTATGTTGTTCTTCTATTTTTATCAGTTTATCACACTGCAAGTTCCCTGTAGATTAGAAATCACTATGGGTTGAAATGATACATACCCGAACGGACTTTAGAATAGGAGAAAATCGTTATGGGCTGAAATGATAGGCCTGAGCGATTTTCAATTTATTTTATTTACTTGGGACTGTAGGTTTGAAATGATAAAACCCGGATTTTTCTTTGTAAATTACGGGTTGAAATGATATATTACCCGTATCACTTTACCTAGCGTAGAAAATTATATACAGGCCCGTAGTTAAAATATGTTTTTCTAAAATTTTAAAATATTTTAGAAATTTAATTATTATAATATTTTGATTTTAAATTAAAATATAATTTTTGTAAAGTATTATTGATTTTCTGGAAATCTATAAGTTAAATAAATTATGAAAAAGTTAGAAAATCCAAATGTAAGTTATTTTGGAAATTTTGATTTAATTTTTAATGGAATTTAAATTAACTTAGAAAATATGATAAAATTTATGATATTTTGAATTTAAATTAATTTAAAATGATTTTATACCATATTAATGATTTTTGAATAAAGTTAAAATGTTAATGAGTGAATATTGAGTTGAATTTGGAAATATAACTTAAATTGGAATTAATGAAATTGGTTTAAAAGTGAAATTTTAAGTTAAGTTAAACAAAATGGAATTAAGTTATATTTGAAATTTTAAACTTAAGTGTTAAGTTGAAATTTAATGTAATGAATTTAAATTTGAATGTTGAAATTTAATAAGCGAATTATTAATAAATATTGATTTTTGAAAGGAAACTTAACTTTATAAAATCATGAGTTTAAGGAAAATTAAATGATGCTTATGAATGTGAAAATGTATGATTTTATAAGTTAAAAATGATTTACATAAAAAAATAAGTGTTTGTGAAATTCTATTGAATATTTGAAGTTAATTAACAGCATTTTTAAATGCTGTCTTTTGTTAAATTGAATTGTTTTGAATGTAACTTTCTGTAGCATTTTCCAAATGCTGCGAAAGTTGAATTTTCATTGTTTTAATAAATTTAAGTGCATAAATGAACATTGAAAAGTTTAAATTTTTGGAATTTAATAATTAAATTATTAAATGTAATAACTTCATTTTTATGATTTAAAATGAAGTAATTTGTTTTGAAATATAACTATTTGATATATTAAAATGATTGAAATGTGGTTTCGAAAAGATATGGTATTTTGATATATTAAAATGATTTAAAATGTGGTACTGAAAGATATGATATTTTGGTATGTTGAAATGATTTGAAAGGTGGTTTTGAAAAAAATATAGCTATTTGATATATTAAAATGATTTGAAATGTGGTTTTGAAAAGATATGATATTTTGATATACTAAAATGATTTGAAACGAAGTTTAGAAAGATATGATATTTTGATATTAAAATGATTTGAAAAGAAGTCCTGAAAGATATGATATTTTGGAAATGAAGCTTTTAAAGGTTATGATATTTTGATATATTAAAATGATTTGAAAGGAAGTTTTGAAAGGATATGATAATTTAATATATTGAAATGGTTAGAAATGACTTGATATTTATTTTGATATATATTTGAATTGAAAGATATGGTATGATGATATATTGAAATGGTTTGGAAATGATTTAATCTTTATTTTGATAAAGATTTGGGTTGAAATGATATTTTATTTTGAACTATAAAATATTGTTTTAAAGTTATAACTACGGATTATAATAACGATTGATTGTTAAAGAGACCGGGATCGGATATTGTCTTATAGCCGGCCAATACCGAAAACCACTTCAACAACTGTGTACGCGGTGGAGATTCCAGAATGAAGTAGGATGGTGGCGACGTTCTCGAGGTATATTACGTGGATCCAACCCCCGTGAGTTGGCATAAATGACTAAAACAGGAGCTATACCGGGCTACATAAAGGGTCGCACCCTTTCATCGAGCATGCTTCTTCGAAAACCATTCTATTACTTTTGTGATTCGATATGTGGCGCCACTTTGATTCGGGGGTATGTCTCGAGGTGGGCGGAAGCTGCTGGCTTGCCGTCACCACCGGTCCGGGAGTGCAAACGGTGTATCCACCCTGGCATTGCCTCGCGTGCCGTGTCATCTCCTTATAGCGAGCACACTACGATTTTGGTTTTAAAGATCCGACCGCGTTAAGGTTCACCATCCCCTTAACGCTATTTTCTATATGATTATACTTTACTGATTAGACACTACTGTATATAGTGCAATATACTATATAGTAAATAGTTTAACGGATCCTTAGAGGATGGGCGGTTCCAAGCATCTTCTAAGTTACTTATACCTTTACTACAGTTCACTTGTGTTGGTTTACATCGTATAAGTATGTATGTCCTGACTCGAGTGTTTGTATTTTTATTTACGCTCGGGTCAGCCTGAGTATTCTCAGATTTGGATTTCCACTTTCTGGAGATTGGAATCGCTGGAGATTATCTACTTGTCAGTTTTTTCTTTTGCAGTCTGTTGGTCCTTTCCAGCTATTGTATTAGTAGATTTCTATATATTGAGATTTCTTTTGTACTTTATTTCTTCTGTTGTATCTTATGTAACTCTGATATATTTATACAGTAGGTTCATGAACTACTATCTCTTTTACTTCCGCTGCATTATTATTACTCTATGTCTGTGATCTGTGATTTTATTTACTGTATATTCTGAGATTTGCCAAATTTTTATTTCCAACGCGGTATTTTGAGCAATTCAATTCCGGCATGAGTGTCTACCTATACACTTATAATGGATGCGAATGGTTGAAAATATCGGGCCGTTACAATAATTAGTAAAAAAAAACCCCTAATCCCTCCATCTCCATTTCAAAATCATGTTCCAGGTAATCAACTTCACTCTAGCTTCCATGTAAAACCACGCCTCGCCTCCATCTCCACGTCGATGACCACAACCGAAGCTCGCCAAATACGCCAGCTCCTCCTTTACCCTCCAGAACCCCACGGCGCCCTACATTGTCATCCACTACCATGAAATCTGCCACAAATTGCACATGTTCGGATGGAATTTCCAATCGCCTCTGACTTCAAAACTCCATCATCACCAATGAACGCCATCCCCACATCGAGAAGAACCACTTTCTAGTTTGCATCTCCACACGAAAACCCCTCTAGCTCCTTGATCAATCTTAGTCGTACGATCCTAGGGTTTGAGAGTGTAAAACATGGGGGTTGGCTGGAGATGATAACAAGGGTTAGGGTTATGGTAGTTTAGGGTGCTTACGTAGACAATTAAACAACACTATTCATCCATAATATTTCCGGATTCCAAACAAAGTGTACTGTCTGGCATTCTATATGTTGTACTCTTATTTCGAATACAATGGAATATATATTGGGAGCCAATTCCATTATATATGAAAGATAAGTTCCAAAAGTCAAATTATTTTAATTAAAATTTCCTTCAGTAAATTCCTATGCGTTTCAGCTTCGCACGAACAATGGGTAAGTTCGATCGACATGAAATTTGGAATCCTATAATAATATACAATTACGGATCCATTAAAGCCGATTTCATCGAAATCCAAGACAGTGTCATTACACGTTAATAAAATTATAAAATTTCCAATTTTTTCTAGTCACTTTTAATTTAACTATAAAAGTTCTCTAACTCCATTCAAATTGAAATAGCATTTAAATCAACGTTAGAAATCATTTTTGTTCACATTAGATTCCAAATTCAATTAGTTAACCGATTTAACTTATAATTTTCATTTTTAAATATTTAAATTCAATTAAATATTTTAATTCAGACCATTGAAAAACCGGGTTGTTACATTATTCCCCCTTGAAACAATCTCGTCCCTGAAATTACTAAGTAAGAAAGTTTCTACAACTCAATTAACTTTTAAAAAAAGTTAGTTGAAATAGATTATCAAATTCTTTTAAGCGTTTAACTTTTCCAAAATCATTTAGTTACAACTTTTTATAAAAACTTTTCTAAGTCTTTAAATTCGTTCATAGTTATTAGCTAATTCCATTTCAAAAATCAACTAATATCATTTCAATTTATAACTCAAAAATCAAAACAAAAAAAAATTATCAATTTTTTTTCCAAATTTCCCAAAATTTCCTAATGCAATTTTCAAAAAATTTCGCCAGAGTCTCCTTTGCGCGGTTCGATTTGAAAAAATCACGATATGTATAATATCATAAAAATATTTCTTATATCAATGATGAGGCATCTTGTAGGGAAAAAGAGTAAAAGTATGATAAATAATCTGAGATATGCACCTTATATATTATTTAGCGAGCATATACGGCTAATATAGCATGAAAGCGAGCTTCAAGTGTGAAGCAACACTGTCCGCACCTACTAAACGCTCAACAATCAATGAGAAACATGTATAGATAATAATATCAATACATAACATAACAATGCAATGATCATAAGCAAATGAAATACCTGCAAGAAAGAAACCATCCAACAACTAACATCCATCTAATGTCATAACCAAGTTAACATACATTTCAATGTTAATGGTTTTAATTTTTATTAACTTTCCTTCTTATTAACATTCATGTGATTTGTTTTCATCTTATTCACATTCTTTTTATTAACATTCAATTATCCATATTCAATTAGTTTACATTCAAACTAATTTACATTCATTCCAATTCATATTTATTCTTATTCAAAATTTATTCATCATTTAGTATACTTCTTTTAATACTAATAACACTTATGATTTATTTCATAAATTAATTACTTAAGTTTTGGTAAAATCGTTCGATACAACATTAGTTATGTTTATTATCAATTCACAACTTAAGTTATACTCAATTTTAACAAACAACATTTCGAAATCTTATTCATTCACTAATTATTTATTAGTTTAATTCATTTAATTTTACAACTAAAGTTGAATTTCATAACTCAAGTTCATATTCATTCCATTTACTACATTTTGTTAATTCACTTAATTAGTTAAGTTTGATATCAATTCCAACTTCGTTCAATATTACTTAAGTTAGATTCCTTTTCGAAATTCAATTTATTTAACATAACTAAAATTTCGATTTCTAAAGTCATTTAACTGTTACATAAGTCCAATTTCATATCACTATTCAAATTCAAATTTTGTTTTGCTTAACAAAATTGTTTAACCAATTTAATATTTAGTTTTACTCTACATTTTCTCATTTTATAAGTTATATACTTATTTACTTAAAATTCATGAATATTTACTTAAGTTACTTACTACAATTTCAATTCATATTTATACAATCACTTTACCACTCAAGTTTATATTTAATTTCATTTGATTTATTTCAAATATCTATCTAATTCATTTCATATTTAATTCAATTTATTTAACTTTTCTTAAGCTAAATTTCATTTTCATATAATTCATTTTACAAACTAAAATTTATTTAATTTTACGTAAGTCAAAATTCAGTTTTATATATTTATATATGCCACTTTAAATTTGATAAGTGCAAAACTCATTTTCCTTCATTTATCAAACCATACTTGGATTTTAAATTTCAATTCTTGTTTGTCACATCAAAATTCAATATCAATTTACAATGGTAGCAAATCCATCACATAGAAACTAGAAAATGATACTGATGATGCGGTCGTCATCATCCTTATTATTTTCCAACAACTGCAGTGAATTCAGTGCTTTAAATTCCTTTTATTTATAATTCAAGTTCATAAATTTATACTTACATAAATTCACTTTATTTCACTTTTCCCATATGAGTTCTTTTTAATTTTGTTTATCTTTGTTTAGATTTATAACGATGATTTTTTTTATTTAACACAACAAATAACAAATGATAATAATCAACATTACCATTCATTAACAGTCAAACAGTTTATATATACTACAGTAAAATATAATTAAGGTAAAATTATTGCATTTACACAATTCCGAAAACAATACTACGTCGATATGCCTTATTCAAGTATTTAGAAACCCCTATCGACAACGTGGCATCCCACATACCGGCCAGAATTCATAAGCCACTCAACAAATATATCAAGACAATATGAAACATTTTTATATCACTAACAAATATGCGCATATATATATAATACACTCAAACTCAATTTATGGTGCTACTGATCTCTCTAACCGAGTACACATCAAAGCCTAGGAATATACTAAACCTAAGCTTTGATACCACCTATGAAGACCCGCACCCGTAACCTCTGAACCGACAACTAACCACACCTATCGATCCAGAGAAGACAGAGTTGCAGATGATCATGAGAAAGAAAGGAGAGGGTGAGATAAAGAAAGAGGGAATAAGAAGAAGAAGAGAGAGCAGAACCAAAACAGTACATATTCTAATATCGCAGTGGAATAACATATAATATAGAACAATAAAATTTACAAAGAGAAACTGCAATATACATAAATCAATATCAAAGTACAAAATAAGTAATCATTAGCTTGGATAGTTATAATAACCTTTCATATATCACATCATCATCCTCTTTGAATGCCATATTGCCATTCCCGTTGACTACTAATCGCCTTCCATAAAAATATAACCCTTGAGCTCGTATGTCTCAAGGAGTGTGTTAAGCAAAGAGAAGTTGCCCTCTCTGCCACCACATGTTGTACGTTTGTAAAAAACCAATGTACGTAATCTTAGAAATGCAATGCCAGACACACATCCATACAAGTTGTCCACGAACGGGAAAAACCGAAGGTACTTTCCTACCACATCCTATAGGATTAGTAGCGACAAACCTTGCAATGGATATTTCATACC
Organism: Allium cepa; assembly: GCA_030765085.1. NCBI lineage: Eukaryota > Viridiplantae > Streptophyta > Magnoliopsida > Asparagales > Amaryllidaceae > Allium > Allium cepa. The sequence continues at coordinate 867,683,099 of CM060937.1, read as the reverse complement.
GAAGACTACAACTACTATATGTAAATTGGGATTTTAACCCCAAATGATCAACAAGCAGTCCTTCACTGTAAAAATCTTAAATATCAATATCATCGACCAACCTGCACAATCGTCGCATATATGCTGATCCGAAGTGTTTTTCAATTAAGTCTGATCTTGGTCTCTTCGCAACAGAAACGTAAAAGCGTTTCTCAACCTCATATAGAAACCAAGTCTTATAGACTTATCATGTCTCCAACTTTCAACTTGCTATCCTTTATTCAAGAAGGAAGCTCGATAGATTGGAGTAATCACTCCGCACTACACGAATCAACATTCTCAACAAACGATAATCAAGCCTATATAGTCAATTACGTACCAAGGGTAGACTAATTAGTTTCTACATCAAGATAAGAAACTAAAATGGGCAAATTTGATAGTCGGTTGTTTAACTATCAAAGCAACATACAAAATCTAACACATAAATAGTCAATGGCCTAATTTAGTAGTCTTTTATAAATCAAATCACTTTCCAATTATTTACTTCAAATTATCTTTAAAAAGATAATATTCAAAACCATTTCACTTATTGGATATTTGGAAAACCATTTTCTTATACTTATTTTAATGATAAATGAATTCACAATTTATTTTATATTCAAACCATTTGAACTCCATTTTATAATAGCACTTTCCAAAAAATTTATTTAAAGAAATATTCTCTTTAAAAACGTGAATATATTTCCTTTTATAAACATCCATATGTAGCTTATTAAATTATATTTATTTCATATTTATAAAATAGTGTTTATAATTCACATTTCTATTTTATAAAAACTTCCAATTATAAAATTCCATTATTAACCAATTTCCTGTTTATTTCATTTATATGTCAAAATCCCATTATAAGTTTATTTACTTATAAATCTCTTTATTTACAAATTAATTCTTTTGTAATCTCATTATTTATAATGAATTCATCTCCAAATTTTAATTACAATACATATACAAATTTCATTAAATCTTTTTATTAATAACATTCTTTTTTAACTTCCCTACTTTATAAATCTCATTTACTTATAAGGTTTCATTTATAACTTCATTTTAACACTTATAAAACTCGTTTACAATCCCATTACTTTTATTTATCAAATATCAATTTTATAAATCTTATATGTAAACCATTTATAATAAGTTCAAAATCCTCTAACTTATTTTACAAACTAGTTAACTTCATATTTCAAAAATCATATTTAAGTATATTTCGCAAAGACGTAATTTTTATGACATAAAAATTATAACTTTCTATTTATTTAAAATAAATCCATTTCTTTATTCATTCAAAATTTTATTAAAACATATATATTTTCAAAATCACTTTGAAATCGTTTTCTTTTAAATTTAAATCATCATTTTAATATTTTAAATTCCAATGGCCCAATGCTGGAAAAGTAATAAATATGGGGATTTACATCAATAATAGTAATCATGGCATCCATCACATCAAATATCACATAATACAACATATATAACTATATGTGGAAATAAATATCAACCATAGTGAGGAATCATGTTGGATCCCTCCAACTTGTCGCCTGCAACAAATATACATATGACAAAAATATGTACAATGTCTACTTCGAGGTAGACGCACGTACAAAGTATCAACCGCTCATGCACGGAAACATATATGATTTCATCTGTTCCAATCGGTAGGAGCATATCCAACTACTATACTATAGCTTAACATCCAAACATCTAATATATATACATATACATATATAACATCCAACATTCATCAAAACAACATAATAAAAAATATTTTCACTGGTCATCAAAACAACATACTCACATTGGTTGCATTTGCCACTGCAGCGCTTATTTTCGATTAAAAATGATCAAGCATTCGAATTTAACCAATACTTTCACTAGTTCAAATAAATCCTAATCTAGCTCCATCACGTAGTATTTTTAGTACCAATCACAATGCAACTTGTTTCATATGATTTAACCCTCGTATGAAGAAGTTATGAATTTTATAAAATTACACGATTTAAATAACAAAAGTATAATTTCCTTAATGACATTGATGTACATTAATTACCTAATTATTAGAAACAAACCCTCATCCCTCCATCTCCATTTCAAAATTACGTTCTAGGTAATCAACTTCACTCCAGCTTCCACGCAAAACCCGTCGTGCCTTCATCTCCACGTCGATGGCCATCATTAAAGCTCACCGAAGACGCCAGCTCCACCAATACCCTTTAACACCCCGCAGTGCCCTATGATGTCATCCACTGCCATGAAATTAGCCATAACCGGCACATGTTCGGAAGAAAATTCTAATTGCCTCTGCCCTGAAAACTCCATCACCACCGATGAACGCCATTCCCTCATCGAGACGAACCACTTTCTAGTTTGCATCTCCGCTCGAAAACCCCTCTACCTCCTTGATCAGTGCAAGCCATACGATCCTAGGGTTTGAAAGTGTAAAAACATGGCGGCTGGTTGGAGATGATGATGAGGGTTTGGGTTTTGGTAGTTTAGGGTGCTCATATAGACAATTAAATGACACTATTCATCCATAATATTCCCGGACTGCAAACAAAGCGTACCTCTTGGCGTTCTTTATGTTATTCCCCCATTCCGTTCACAATGGAATACATGTCGAGAGCCAATTCCATCGTATTTGGAAGATAAGCTCCAAAAATCAATTTATTTTAATTAAAATTTCCTTAAATAAATTCCTATGCATTTCAGCTTTTGCACGACCGACCGTAAGTCCGATCGACCCGAAATTTGTAATCCTATAATAGCGTGCTATTATGGATCTAATGAAACTTGTTTTGCCAATGAGACAATGTAAAATATGACTATTTTACATGTTAATTAAATTATAAAATTTCTAATTTTTGTTTATTCACTTTTAATTCAATTCTGAAAGTTCTCTAATCTATACAAATTAAAATAGCATTTAAAACAACGTTAAAAATCTTTTTTTTTCACAATAGATTCCAAATTCAATTAATTAACAGATTTAACTTATAATTTCATTCTTCAATATTTAAATTCAATTAAATATTCTAAATTCAGACAACTGGAAAACTAGGTCGTTGCAGTTGTGGACTTTAATCTCAGTAGGATTGAAGGTTGTCCAACTTCCATATTCTCTAAGCTAAAGTTCGAGGCTATATTATTTTCCAAAGTTGATTGCCATTTTCTTCTTTCGAACGAAGAACTCTATGCAACTAATTTATGGTGAAAGTTATTGTGAATCGGAGGTTCATTCCCTCCTAGCACCAAAATATTAACAAGAAAACTTGTCAACACCCCAAAGTAAGTTTAAAGTGAAAGCGAAACCTTTGAAACCACCCTTCGAAAAGATAGAGATATTTAAAACCTTTGGACTCCTTTAAACCCACCTTTCGAAAAGGTTGCGGTTGTTGGAATTTCCTTTATTTAACCTTTCAACCCTATCGAAACACTTGGATTCCTTTTTACAAGACCTTTCGAATTAATTGAATTGATTCAGGATCCTTTTGAAACCTCCTTTTGAAGTGGTCAATGTGGTTTGAGGTTGGGACTTAATAATTTAAGCAAATTAGTTGAATTAAATGGTCTCAACTTCCTCGAAAGGCGACCTTTTGAGCATGTTGATAAAAATAGATCTTAATCAGAGTCACACAGAACCATTCATCAGCTACTATATCCAAGAATACTATAAACTTACATTGAACAACGTATTCCTTTATTACTTGAAGCTTAAGTATACTAATCTAATTTTAGAATAATGATTTACAAACTCAAGAAAGTACAAGAATGAAGTGAATGAATTCGGATCCCAAACTAAACCCCCTATAATCTTATTTATAGGCATGACTGAACTCCTTCTGCATCAGTCCTTTCGACTTAGTCGAAACGTGGACTTAAAGACCTTTCTTTGTCGCTCAAGTTAGGGCGTTCTTCTACTTCACTTTTAATTGAAACTCCATTACAATCAAAGTCATCAAAAGGTATAGATGTTCCTTATACTCTATTGTTGACGTGCTATTGCAAGTAGGAAAAGATGTGGCCTCCGACATTGCCGATACATGCACTTTGTGTTGATACACGAAGATTTTAATCAATGACAATGAGCTTCAACAAATATGATCAATGACAATAAGCTTCAACAAATAGGAAGAGAATGCAAAAGCTAGAAGAAGATCGTTGATGACCAAAGTATAAACATTAGTATGATTTTTCTATGGGTCTTAGCCTAGATTATTTGTTAAAATCTATCCTCGAAATTGCACATATTCACATATTCACTGTGCATACTTTTATACTCCAGTCGACTAAACAGGCATGGTCAGTCGACTGAAACTGTACACATATACAAAATTGCACAGTTTCAGTCGACTGAATTACCCGTGCAGTCAACTGAAATTGTTCCTGAAAATTTTTCTTCATATTTTCAGTCGACTGAATTTAAACCTGCAAATTTTCTCTGAAAAGACACCTTCTTCCTCCCAAGAGTTGCAACCATTCATCAATGGAAATGGAAGCATCTCTTGTTTGCAACCCTTGACAACTTATGCACCTCTTCTACAAGTATATATACATGATTCTAACATCATTTAATTTACCGAATTCTCTTGCTTTAATCTTACTATTCTCTTGTTCATATTCTCTAGATATTCTCAAAGCAATCACCAATCTATTGCTTGAATCACTGTTTTTGTTTATAACATTCTTTTGATTCATAGCAATTCACGTTTCCTAAATCTTCACAAACACATTGCATATTCTCGAGGATAAGATTATAGGAATATTGTACTACATTAGACTCATTAGTGTTGACAAGAACACAACAAGTCGAATATTGTATTTTAGTAATTGAGTTGAAGTCCTCTTCGGTAGTCGAGGCAAGAAATCCCGTTCGGTTGTTCGGGTAAGTTGTAAACCTATTCCTCCGGGTGAAGTGAGGGTGTTAGTTAATGACATTCCTAAGTGAAGCTTAGGGACTGGACGTAGGACGAGAGGTCCGAACCAGTATAAAATCCTGGTGTCTCCTTGCATTTACCTACTTTATCTATCTAGACTATTTCATTATTCCATATTACACGATCCTACCGCATAGCCTCTTTCACTTTGTGGGTTCAAATGAGTTGAAGCAAAGTAGAAATCTTAGCTTCAAAAGGTACCATTCGAAAGCATCCTGTTTGATTAGTGCGGAACCCCATCTTTTTAGTGTTGCAAGAAGTGACATTGAACTCATGTAATTTCATAAGTGCGGGTGGTTTCAATCAATTCGTAGGGCTAATATATTCCGTCGAAGGGGTTGCCTTGGCCAAACGTTCTTCTAGGGAAGGTAAATGTGGACGAAACCAATCGTTTCGAAAGGCTTGGCACACACGTAGAAGCAGGTTATCTGTTGCCTTCGAAAGGTACCTTTAACATATTTGAAACTCCTTTATACATGCGAAAACTATTGTTTCGGAAGGAAACAATTCGGGCGAAAGGGTACCCTTATCCCCTTTCGACCTCTTTGAAAGCTTATAGCTCATCCAATTTTTGGAGAAACATCACTTCGACTCTTACGACGGGTCTTTCTTTCACTATCATTCTTTATGGATCTTCCTTTTATATTTTTTAAGATTCCAATCAAATTGGCGTAATTTTTGATGATAACATTGATCATCACGAAAAGAGGCCCATTTCAACCTTGTCGAAAAGGGGCCACTTTAACATCTTTGAAAGTTCCCCTTTAATTCCAACGAAAGCTTCTTTAATGCTAACAGAAAATACTTTAATGTCGTATAAACCTTTTCAATGCTTGCGAAAGCTATTCTAATACCTTTGGAACCCAAATGATGTTGTAGCTCCTTCTTTCTTACTTTTACTCTTTCAAAGATTTTTATGGATAATAAAATTCTAATTAAATAACAATTAAATTAATTTAAATTTGATTAAATAAAAATAATTATCTTTTATCTTAGTTAATCCTTAATTAAAATTTCTTAATTAATTAATAACTAACTTAATTAATACGAATTAACTATTAATTACTTAACTTAATTACTTAATTAAATAATAAATAATTATAATTAATTAATTAATTGTTTAAAACATACTCAATTAAGTAATAATTAGCTTTTATGTTTAGTAATTAAGTTTGAAAATAATTTTTCAAAATATTTAAAAGAAACACCATAAAACTTGAAAATCGTTAAATTTTTCGAACTGCATCTGTAGCGGCTATCGCTATGGATGTACTAACCTAGAAGTTGGTTTCTTTTTTTTCTAAGTTATTCAAAAAATTTAACTTTTAACTTAGGCCTACGTTTAAAACACCATCATGAAAGCTTTTTTTTCTAAAAAAACATTTACTAAAGTTAGAAACTAAAATAAATAACAGAATGTTTACTAAATCAAACAAGTAAACGATTTGTTTATCAAAAGTGGATCTCAAGCCCTTTCCAACATTTCAAATTCAAACTTCTAAACAATTTCACCACAATTCAAGCATATACATACATACCAAATCACGTTATCCCAATAACACAATAAAGATCACAACTTAATATCAAAACAAATCACTGTAAACACCAAATCCAAGTTTAATGCTAAACCACAAGTTCGAACACACATAGGTTTATAAACCATATCATACTCCAACCAACAAATACATACATATAACCAAATAGCCAACATATATTTAAAGGTAAAATCTTTTTAAAATTTAGAAGTTTACTCACCAAAAATCTGTGAAAACTTAAAATGATTTAGAATTTGGAAAGCTAGGAAAACCACAAAAATCATTTGAAAATAGTTCATCTTTTCCTCGATTTCTGGATAGGGTACTCTTGGATTTTGAAAAACAGGTCACAAGATTAGTTTTATGAAATTCTTTTCTCTACATTTTAAAAAGAAAAAGAATCACTTGATTTCAATCGGTTTTAAGCGAAATATGGTCAAAAGAATGAGTGTTATTTTCAGCCTCTAAAATATAGATCAGAAAATGTGTTAGAAAGAAATGCAATTGTCCCAAAAATATTGGTAATTTTAAAATGTGGTTCAAATGAAAGTTGTAGCTACTAGAACTATATATGGTTTTAAGAAAAATCTTGATTTGGAGTAGTATGGAGGAAGTTATGGCCGAATGAAGTCGGAGGAAAATGGAGAAGAAAACGTTTTAAAACAAGGCTTGAAACATTTAAAACAAGTTAAAATTTTGAATTCTAAAATAGGAAGCCATTAACATGGTTTCCACGAAGCAAAGAAAAAGATGGCGATGCTTTGAAAAAAGAAAAAAAAGTGAAAATGATGGGAAAAGAAGATAGAAGAAAAATATTTTATATCATGAATATGCAAAATTACCAATTTAACTATCAACACCACCCTCCACTCACCTCATGCCACCTCACCACGCTCCTCCACCTCCATGCACATGTTTTCCCCCTAGCCACCACTGCGCCAAGTTAAAGAAAACATGCCATAAATGTTTAGTCCTTAATGTCCCTTAAGTACTAATGATGTAATATTTTTTATTTTAGTTGCCAAAATGTCACATTAATGATTGTCTTAACTTAATTAAGTTTGTTAACCTTAATATGTTCTCTTAAACCATATTAAATACTATAGGATATGTGTGCATTTACATACTAAAGTATACACAATATTTCAAACAACATTTATATGAGGAAACGTCAAAAATTCAATAAATAGTTTCTGGTCACATTTTCTATTTTTCGTCGAACTATATGTTTTTTAAAATCAATTTTGAAAACTATTCACTTTCATTATTAATCAATGAATTTTTTTTATTTTTCATTCTATATATTGAATATTTAAAATAAATTAAATATTCACAAATCAAAGCAGTGAAATTTCGTACCGTTCACCTACCAAAGCCCTATACTTGTCAATGTAGAATGAAAGAAATAAGCAATGAAACTTGTTTAGAGGAAAACCGTGGGATTGAGATAGAAACGGTAGTATTTGATGAGGTTGATTCTGATCTAGGCTAAGCTATTGAAGTTTATATCCCTCCTATTGGGCCTCCAATTTCCTTGGTTCCTAATGAGATTCCGTCTTCTGGGTTACCAACTCTTGAGTGAATCAAGGAGGAAGGTGCATGGATACACCATCACACCCATATGAGATAGTCACCTTTTTCTAAGTACTTTCTCAAGTATACTTCCATTACTATTGGTGAGAACAAAGATATGCGCAATGTATTTGGTAGGGATGCACTTGTCCTTGCATCAAAAGAGATATTGGGATTGCATAACCATTGGATATTTTCAGATGAGAGTTGGGTCATGGACTTTTTGGACCCCATGAAGTTTGTAGTTTATATTTCATATCTTGGTGGATATTTCAGCAGTTATATGACTTGTTAGGACTCCTAATTAGGGTATTCTGCTTGTTTTTTCTTATACGTATCCACTTTCTGGATCTTATCATGTAGCTATCGGGGCAATTAAGCCTCATACCTACTTTTAAGTGTGAAATTGTGGTGTTCTGCTTATTTGTTCTCATATGTACTTTTTTGATCTTATCATGTAGATGCTGGGGCATTTTAGCCCCACACTTATTTTAGGTGTTTAATAAAAAAAAGATGGCTACTATTAAGCAGTCTTGCCTCGGCAAAAAAGTATAATAATGAAAAGGATAATAATTTTTTTACTTTAAATCAAATGTATTACTTAATTTTAATGTATCTATTTTAAATTTTATACTTTTTCCATTAGTTTACAATTTAGTAGCAATTAATAACACTTATTTGACAAACTTAAAAGAAATCAAGCCAATAAAAATACAAGTAAAAGAAATAATTCCCTATTTATTTTCCTTTACCTACCCCTTTCATAACACAAAAATGCAATCTCGTTTCGTTCAACCAACCCCATCCGTGCCTTTTTCAAATGCTCCTTCTCCGTGCATATTTCACTTTCACAAATGTAGCTATGACATGGTTGGTATTCTATTTTTTGTTTCTCATATTTGATTGGTATTGCATCAATTCCATCACTTTATAAGCCATGTACAAAATCCTTTGTCTAATTGTTAGGGGTGTCAATTAAATCGTCGAATTGAAGCCGAAGCCAAATAAGAGGATCTTGATTCCAACTAGGTCGAATTTTGTCTGGTCCAAACTATACGTTTAAAAACATACATGCAACTTAAGTTTGTATTCGAGTCAGGTTAGATGGGTCAGTTTAGGTCTAGTTGAGTAATAGCACTAAAAATACATACATTTTTAAGATTTTCAATCAATTTCTGGTGTAAAATTTATTTTCAAATAACTCGATCTGAAAATGATTTGTGTTGCATCTCGCCCATTTGGCAGTAGGTGAGATATGTAAATTTCAAAAATTCCTTAATTGGATTTTAGCGGACCTACGAAATCTAATGTCAAATACGAGATCCAATATAGTTCTTTTAATAAAATCATATTTTATTATTAATTGTTTTATTTAATTTAATTTATTAATATTAACCCAACCCACCAACCCGACCGACCCATCCTAGTTCAGATCTGATATGGCGTACAATTTATAACATATTCCATATACGGGATCGAATACGAATTTTATTCAACCTAACCCTATTTTAACCCCTACATAAAAAACTCAATGGTGTCATCCTATGTAAAATTATAATAGTTAAAAATCTATAATAAAGTTTATGCATTTTACAATAAATATACAAAAAATCATACTTAATGCCAGTCCAAGTTAAATTAGTGCAATCAAAACACATAGGATTGACTACGAGATTTTGAGGAGTTTTCTAGGTGCATTTTTTATGTGTTTTGGAATGAAACTCTTACCATAATATGTGGTGAATCAATTCTATGTAATGTCTTTTATAAGATATTTTAAAATCTAATGAAATGTCCTTTGTAGTGGATCGATTATATTTAATGCACTATGCTAACTAAATTCTACTATTTTGAGTTAAATATTTTGATTTTTTTTCTTTTTAAATCCTCATTCATGTATTATGTTTATGCAACACAATCCAAACTTACTAAATTCGACACAGCCCATACTTTAATTGTGACGACCCGCCCTTCTACTACCAGAAAGACGTATCATCATTAAGAGAGAAAGGGATGAGAAAATAGAAAAGAAAGAGAAGGAAAGAACAACTACATTAGAATCTCACAGCGGAACGGAACAAAATATAATATCACATAAATATTTAAAAGTTTTACATATATCAGAGTTATACAGATAATACATCAATACTAGACAGTTATAACACCTGTCTAGTTAATACAACCCAATACAATACAACTCAAACAATATGACTCAGAGATACCAACCCAGCGGAACAATATATATATATCTACAACGCTGAAGTCTCCTGCTCCATTGCTCCTCCAGAATTCGTCAAATCTAACCTGAATCCCTTGGCTACCCGTAAAAAATTTGGGTACCCGAGAGTTTATGAAAAACAAAAATAAACTCCGGGTCGGGCATGGGTGTGGTATGAGTAAACGGTTTAAAGTTGCTTAACTTTGAAAACATTTGAAAATAAAGGTATCACGTAAGACTCCCCACAAATAAACATGGGTAAGTTTTTACCTTACGCTAACCAAAACATTTTATAGGAAATCCAGTGATATTATAATAGTGTCTAGGGTTTTCAAGTAAATAGAAAATAGCCGAAATTGTTACATCTATTAAATTCCAGCTACTAGCCACAAAAGTGGGTAATACAAATCAAAACCGTAGGGTCTCGTAGGGAAAATGGATTTCCAACAATGGCAGGGCTACTGGGGTACCGCCCGTCACAGTACGGGGCCTAGATCACCGTACCGAGGATTACTCCCTTCATCCCCTGCAACACAAGGCCGGAACCATTCCTTACTGAACAGTCCCGAACAAGATAAACCCCGTGGTTGGCGCGACCAACCACCCACTAAGCCGAAATAAAAAGGGACATCTAGACAGGGGAAATATCTTGTCCTGCTTGGGCATGACCCACCTAACCTTGCTGCATCTCCCCTGCTTTAGCCATTCCCGGTTGATGAGGCTTGAGGTTGCGATTACCTTTTAAAGAACATATAACTTAGAATGCTCATCGTCCGCCTGACGATGTGTTGAAAGCATTCGATCCATACAAGTTCGTTCCGGGTTCGAACGAAACCGAAGGCATTATCTCATCACACTCATTTTGGAATCACCCTCAGAGTCAATGACGATAACCCTTGCATTCTGAAAACACCATCTCGATCTTCTTTTCAGGATTCAAGTCCTAACGTTTAAATTGGATCGATGTGGTTTTCGGAGAATCAAATTTGATTCTTCCGATCCCGGTCTCATCGAATCCAACCGCCATTTTAAGGGCCAAGTTGTCTAATTAACTTAAACAGTTTAAGTTTAACAATTAAATTCATATAACAATTAAATACAGATGGATAACATCAGATAAATCATATGACAATTTAACACAGATGAATAACATCGGATAAATCATATAGCAATTTAATACAAATAAATCACACACAGTCATCATAGATATATCCAGAATTTCACAGAACATCACAGTATATATATAAACATCAGAGGCAATCAAATAGAGTCATTGATTCATATTAACAAGTTTGATTTGTTTAAACTCAATTGCATGCTTAATTAATTAATAATAAATTAACTTATCTCAATTCATAAATTACTTATTACATTATTCATTTAATTACTTAATTAATTATTAACCAATAACCTTAATTACTGATTTATAAAACTCAATTACACAATTTAATTATTACTATTTATTAATTAATCATCAATTATAAATTTACTTAATCGTTTAATCCTTAATTAGTTAAAATTAACTAGTTAACTATGATTTGTTAATTAACCACTTCAAATGATAAATTGAATCCTTAATTACAAATGGTATTATACAAGATTATTATTAATATCTTTAATTACCAATTCGATTACATTTTGAACTACTGTTACATCACAATTATAAATTTATTTCAATCATAATTAACTTTGATTTTAAATCATTTACTCGTTTTATTTCCTGTAAAACTTTCTCAGTAATATTAAAGTAAATCTTAGTTCACATTAATCTGTTAACATCCTTAATTTGATTAATGCTTAACTTAAATATATCCTTCAACTTAGTGCTACAGATAGCAAAAACCCAGTGCTTAAAACCCGAAGACAGCAACGTTGTTAACCCGGGTGAAACACGGGACAACCCTGAAAGCTTCTCGCGTGAATTCCTTTCTCTGTTCTTTTTTTTTAAGCTTGTTAAACGTTTATTTATCAGTGAACAACAGGAATTCAACCATCAGGTTTTGCGAACGACTCGAGTCACTACCGAAGAAAACCTGAACTCGACACGAAGCACCTCATGTCGACCGAAAAAAAACAAAAATTCCTTCCCCTCCACCGCCACCGTGCACGTGCACGGTGGTTAGCCGAACCTCCTGCGACCCTCGCCAGCGCCTACAAACCACAATTCGCCTCGACAATCGAAATCAAGGCCCAGATTTCCAATCACCAGTCAAAAACACAAATTTGCCTGTAGCTCGAACACGCGCCACACTCTCCCACTGACAGATCCTTCGTGCGGCCACCGTCCATCACCAGAAGTGATGAAACTTCACCAGTACGTCGTTCACATCCCCCCTTAACTCCATCTAAACTCGTGTTCCACTCGGTTGATTCAAGATGCCGAAATCGAAATTGTACAGTGCATAAAAATATTTACACTAAAACCCTACATTAGATTAAATCCCAAAATCCTTACATTCGAAAAATTCTTTAGCATTTTTCTTGTTATCAACAAGTATCCAGCAAGCTATACAACAAGTTTCAATATTTAAGATTTGTTGAATCTCCAGAGATATACAAAAAGGCAATTTTTGTTGAATTTCGAACTGTTCATCAAATTCCATTCTATATACTCTCAGTTTTGTTTTAAAAATCATGAATCTTAAAAAGTATTCAAGGCATAAATTTGAATCAGCTTTACCTAACAATCGAGTTTTATCAGTTTTGTGTTCTTGTTCACTGAAAGCAGGGTTTCCAGAAGTAAATATTACACATATATGGTGAAACAAGTTAAAATGAAACCCGATTGAAGTTCAAGCAACAAGTTTGTTGGAAAGTTTAAACCTTATCATAGTCAAATGGAAAAAATTTAAGGTTTAACTGTATCTAATCCTATAACACACAGCAAGGAAAACAGAATATCCAAAATCCTAAGATCAGCTTGTATAAAGCTTCAGATTCATATGAAAATAAAACGCATACAATACAGATATAAATATTTCATGAATTATTCTACTGATTTAAATTTACTTAAGCTTGAAAAGTAAGTTTACTCACCTAATAATCTTTGAACAGAGGCAAGGTTGCTTGATGAAGAAAGGAAACTGTAATTGAAGTTTGAATTCCTGTAGCTTTCTTGTTTCCTGATTTTGTTTTGACTTGCAACATAAAGTTTCGTTTATTTCTTTTTCTTCTTCTCAGTTTTGTTTTCATAAGTGAATAACTGAACTAAATGAATTAAGAAATGTTGAATACATATACAACTTGAACAAGCTGCCTTCTTCAGTAAGCTTTCACTCTAAAATATCTTGTTTTGTTTTTCTAATGTACTAAGGTACTACTCCTGAAATGAAAAGCATAATTTCGGCTGAAAGATGATGTTTCCAGACATAATAGTGGCTAATTAATGTATATGTTTTCACTTAAGTTAACATAGAATTAATGTTTGCTGACACAAACATTTGTACAAAGATGTTTTCATATTTGATACTTGTAGATCTTGTTACTTAAAATGTTACACCAATAATTATGTTTGCACAATCAGTTACATGTTTTACATGATAATACCCTTGTTCATTTCTTCTGGTTTACAAGTCCTAGCTTGAATAATTACATATATACTTGTCAGGCCAATGTCTTGAGTATAAAGGCATTTGTTTTGTATAGAAACCCTTTGTCTTATATTTTATATGTTGACAAATTTTATTTTATACTAGTGTTTATATTTTTAGCGTTATGCATTCATTTGTATCCCTAATTTAGCTACCCATTATTAAATTATATACATGTGTTTGTCTAATATATAATATTTATATTTATATTTATATTGAACTTTATCATCTATTTACAATTTCTATTTCTATTTTATCCATTAATATAAGTTATATTTACATTTGTTCTCATCATTTTTTTTTATATAATTCATTTGTATTATAGTATATAAGTTTGACTCATATTCTACATTTATATTCTATATTACTAGAATTAGAGTTTTAAATTCTCAAACATTACCAAGCATATGTATTCCTTTGACAAATGTTAACAATGTATAGCATTTTAATTTAATGAGTTAAATTTTATTAATAATATTGTTGAGAAACTTATTTTAGAATTTTAAACATTATTTTCTATGTGTATTATTTTATTCTAAATATAAACAAATAAAGTAATTTAATTAAATTATATAAGATAGATTTTTATTGTAAATATTATTAAGATGTTTATTCCAAGTTTAAATTTTATTTTCCTTCAAAATACCAATATATATATTATAAACAAATGGCAATATTCCTAAAATTATATTCATTTTAATATGATCAGATTACATTTTATTTAATTAAATCAAGTATTTAACAAAATAAACGGGGCCAAAATCCAGGGTCGTTACACTAATGCAACCCGTATCCAATCTCATGGGATCGGGTATGGGTTGAACTACCTTTAATCCATACATATGTGGATTGGGTGAAGTAATCTTTGTTTGATTTTGTTGACTTTGGGATTATTTTTGGTATGGATTGGTTGAGAAAATATAATGCTAGGATATTTTTCCAAGACAGGAAAATATCAGTTAGACAAAAAAAACTGGTGATCGAATTATATAGTCATTTAACAATTCGAGTTTAGATGTTTATGCTTTATTGGGTGCAATAGAGATGGGAGATGAGTTGAGTCGGGTTTTAGTCGTAAGGAAATTTGTAGATGTTTTTGAACCCGTTACTGGATTACCACCGAGGAGAGCTATTGAGTTCAGAATTGATCTTGTACCTAAAGCTGAACCCGTTAGTAGATCTCCTAGCAGAATGACACCTGTTGAGATGAAAGAGTTAAAGATGCAACTAATGGACTTAGAACGAAAGATTTTTATTAAACCAAGCAGTACACTTAGCGGAGACGCTGAAGTATCGTGAAGAAATCGGACGAGTCATTAAGGTGTGCACTGAATATTGTAGCTAATGTGAAGAAGATAAAGAATAGTCATTCTTTGTCGAGAATTGATGATTTATTTGATCAATTGAGTGGAGTCAAAGTGTTTTCCCATTTAGATTTGACTATAGGGTTCCATCAACTAAGGGTGGCGGAGGATAGTATTTCTTTGATGGCATTTTGAACAAGGTACGGTTCGTATGAGTGGTTAGTCATGCTGCTCAGCTTGACTAATGGACTTCTTTTCTTTATGGACTTGATGAACCGAATTTTCCAAGAGCATTTGGATAGGTTCATGTTGGTGTTCATTGATGATATTTTCATATATGGTAAAGATGAAAGAGATCATGAGATTCATCTTAGAATAGTGCTTGAGACAATGAGATAGCATCAACCAAAAGCCAACTTTTACGAAATACCATTTTTGGAATAGAGAAGTGAAGTTTCTTGGTCATGTAGTTTCACAAGAAGGGTTGTCTATGGATCTAGCTAAGATTGAAGCTGTAAATAATTAGAAGAGACCCAAGATGGTAATCGAGATAAAAAGTTTTCTTGGATTAGCTAGCGATTGTGGGAGATTCATTAAGGATTTCTTCCGGATAGCAACATCCCTGAATAAACTATCCAAAAATGATGTAAAGTTTATTTGGTCTAGTAAATGTGATGAAGCATTCCAGAAGCTAAAACATTAATTAACTAATGTCCCCATGTTAGTTGTGCCAGATGGTAATCAGGATTTGTTGGTGTATATAGATGTACTTTTCTAAGCAAAAAGATGAACCATTGTTAGCCGAAAGGATAAGAAGGCTTGAAGGTGGAACTGAGATCGATGTTTAAAGGATTTTAGTTTTGACCAGAATGTAAAGTTAAGAAAGAAGGGACGAATCTAAATGTTGTTGACCTAAGGAAGGAAGTTCTTAGGGAATATCATTGAACGAAGTTTACTATTCATCTTAGAGGAACTAAGATGTATCTGGAGATGAGGAGAAGCTTCTTTTAGGTAGGTATGAAAAAGGATGTAGGCTTATGGGTAAAGAAATGTTTTAATTGCCAACAAGTGAAAGCCGAGCATCAAAAGCCAAATGGATTTCTTCAACCTTTATATATACTGGTCTGGAAAAGGGATTCTATTTCCATGGATTTTATTGAGGAGCTTCCAAGTTCGAATAGGGAAAATGAAAACATTTGGGTTGTAGTATATAGACAAACCAAATGTGCACATTTCATTTCATTAAGTCGACCAGGACGACATCTGTATTGGGTAAGTTAATTATGAAGAATTATTGTCAGCCTGCATAGGAATCCTGGTAGTATAGTCTGTGATAGAGATACTTTACATACAGGAATTTTGAAAGAGTCAATAGGAAGTGTTAGGTACCAAGATGATGATAAGTGCCACTTATCATCCTCAGGAAGATGGGAAGATAGAGAGTGTCAACAAAGTATTTAAAGCTTTGCTAAGGGTTTGCGTACTAGATTTTTGTGGGTCATGGAAAGACCATTTACGTTTAGATAAATTTTCCTATAATAATAGTTATCAGATTGGTATAGGAATAGCGACTTTCGAAGCTTTATATGAAAGTCCGTGCAAATCACCAGCATGTTGGTTGGAGACCCAAGATAGATAGGTTATTGGTCCAGATATGGTGAGAGAACCCGTGAAACAGATTGAGTTAAAGAAACCATGGATGATGGAGTCTTAGTCTAGACAGAAAAATTATGCAGGTAAGAGGCTTAAGGATTTAGAGTTCTTAATTAGAGATCATATTTTTATTAAAGTATCACCGGTGAAGGATGTGGTATGTAACGTCCCGCCTTTCCGCACGATTTAAACCGACACACGTGCCAGTTCAAACCATACGGAAGGGCGGATTTTTATGGGGTAAATAAGAAAAACGAGAAGAAATAAAACAAAACAGAATCTCGCAGCGGAAGGATAAAATATAATAATCAAATATACAGTTCATGAAACTGTTTTACAAAATAATTTATTTTTCTTGTGCAATAAATATCAGAGTTACACATACCAATACAACAATGCAGCGGAACTAAATGGTGTAGTGGAATAATATAATAGATACTAGTAATACAAATCTTCGTCTTCGTCCCCCAGAGCTAAGTCCTCAAATCCTGAAACGCTCGAACTGACCCGAGCGAATTGAAAAGACAAAACACTTGAGTCAGAACTAAAAGATCTTATGTGAGTTAAATCAACAGGAGTAAATATGAGTGCAGTAACTCAAGAGATGCTCGGGATCTACATCTCCTAAGGATCCGTTAAACTATTTACTATGTAGTATATTGCGCTATTATAATAGTGTCCAATTGTAAAATAAACATACTTTTAAATAGCGTTAAGGCTTTACATTTTCCACCTTAACACGTAGAATGCCAATAGTCTATACAGTACCGTAATACCTCCTGATCGGGAAGCTACCAGAGGATACTCCATAGGTACGACACAAATAGAAACTCGTAGTAAAGGCTCCGTATGGTAGGTGACACGGCATAACTAGGCAATGCCAGGGTAGATATACCAATTGCTATCCGGGCTGGTGGAAATGCGTAGCCGCAGTTACCGCCCACCTCGAACAAACTCCCCCAAAATCAAAAATAGAAGTGGCCACTGAATCAATCCAAAGTCAAAGTATAATATCGAAGAGGAGCATCCGATCAGAGGTATGACCTCATTGGCCCGAGAATCACTCTTGTTTTAGCCACCTTGTGCCAACTCACGGGAGTCGGGTCCACGTATTTACCTTACAGGAAGCGTCGCCACCGCCTACTTCATTCTGGAATCTCCACCGCGTACACGGTTAGTCAAAGTGGTTTTCGGTATCGACAGAGAGTATGTCCATATCCGATCCCGGTCTCTTTGCCAACCCATCGTTATTATAACACCGCGGTCATTAAAAAATAGTTTATACTTTAAAACCAGAATAAAATTTCCCATTTCAAAACTATGAATACGATATCAATTTAAACCCAAAACAATATGATATCATTTTATCTCAAATATAATTCTTTTCCCAAATCATGCTGGTTTAAAATTTAAAATATCTGGAAACCAAATATTTGAAATATACTTTCAAAGCATAATATTTCGAAATTCAAAATTTTAAAACCATAACTTCTAAAACTTGAATGGTTGGGATATTCAACGGTATATAAAATAAATGGTTTAATTTTAAGGTTATTTTGTAAAGAAAAATAGTTTCCATGGCTTTACAAATATATTTCTTTATTTAAAGTCTAAACCATAAGTTTAAATATCACTTTCAAGTTGCAAAACCACTTCAATTTCTATATATATATATCCATTTGGAGTATTAATATTTCAAAACCAAAGTTGGAATTTATTCTTTCAATAAATTAAATGTTCTATTATTTAGTCTTGAATAATCACATAAAATAAATGAATAAAACTCCAATTTCTAGCAATTAAATATTTTCTTAAATTTAATTATACTAGAATATTCATTTTAAATTTATCTTGGAAAATCCAGTTATAAATATCATACCTTAAAAATTTCCAAATTTAAATACATAATATAAATTTCAAATTCCATTTTCTAGATTTCCATTTTTATTCAACAGATTTATACACAGCTTAAATTCAAAAAATTTAACTTCATATGTATATATATAGAAGAATAATATTTATAAAATATCAAAATTTAAAATTTTTATAAACCGTATCCCATCCAAACCATAGAAATCACTTTAAAATAATTTATATATAGACCACGGTGCCTGTATATAATTTTCTATCCTATGTCAAGTGATACGGATATTTATCATTACAATCCGCAATTTAAAAATAAAATTTGCGGTTGTATATCATTTCAAACCACAATCCCGAATTGAAACGAAAATGCATGATAACTTGTAGTTTAAGGATAAAAAAAAACATCCATTCATCAAAATCATCCATCATCCAAATCACAATCATCATCCAATAATAAATCAATATCAATATATATGTGGTAATATATAACAGGTAATAACTGGCAGTTATATTCAAAATAAAATTTAACAACTATTAAACTAACAATTTATATTCAGTAATAAATTTTATAACTGTTTACTAGCAGTTTATATGCAAATAAATTAATTCTACCTATCAATTAATATGCAATAAATAAAATAAATTAACAGTTAAATTTAATAACACGATTTAACAAATACGATGGATAAACATGCCAAACAGTCATAAATAAATTTCTACTCATATCTACTATAAATTTAACAAACATAAAAATTTTTAGAAGTTGTGAGTGGGTTAAAACACTCACCTTTTGAATTTAAATCGAATTTAAATCCGATTTAAACCCAAAAATTCAACGGTCTCCGAATTGGTCCAAACTAGTTCCAAACTGTCCGGAATTTAATTACGATCCTAACAAAAAAGTTTCGCGTGAATCCGAGGTCGTATGAAAAAGTTATGCGATTTAAACGATTTGAAAATCAAAATAAATTATAAAACAAAACAAACCTTAATTAAATACTCGCCACGTCACTATCGTCTTCCACGCGCTTTGGCTACAGGAGCACGCGAATATGTTTCCAGACCGAACCCAAAACGGAAAACGAACACCACCAGTAGATTGCGTATTCTGAGAACTCCAACATATAATTTTTCTGGAATTTTTAGAGGAGTTTGAATTTTGACTTTTATTTGAATTGAAACTGGATCTAGAAATTGTCTATTGCCATTGAAGAAGAGAAAAAGTTGAAGAAGAGACTATACAGAGGAATGAAGATGGAGGCTAGGGTTTCACCCGCCTATTTATAGATAGATCGCAAAAGAATAGGTGTGCACGAATTTTAACGTGCAAATGGAGGTGGTCCCAAAAGATAAATAATATTAATTACACACGTTATGGATTTAGGAAATAAATAAATTCCTTATCATTTACATTCTATTTTAAACATATTTACAAATGTAAATCTAGACGTTTCGTTTACGTTTCAAAATATATCCACAATTTTATTAATTTCCAAATTGATCTAAACAAATTTATATGTAAATTAAAAGCTGATAAGTCTATCCATTGCAGTGTTAATTTCTCCACTTCCTTATATTTAGAATGGAAACTTTCACTTTATTTCCTCAACATTCTTTTATTTTCCTTAAAATGCTTATTTGCTACTTGCAATTCATAATGTAAACATTCTTATATTCTAAAATGATCAACTTATACAATATTAAATCAATTCTTATATTTCCAAATAATGTACATTCATAATGAAAACATTCTTACAAAAATTTTATTAATTGCACTTTGTTTCTTTTCCTTTTTCAATTGAAAGATTTTAATAAATTTATTTCCAATTAATTTTAATCTTCCACTTCAAAATAGACCCTAATTGATGAAATCAATTAAATAAATACGTGAACATTGTAATCTTTATTTATAGTCAAGCAAACATGTTTATAAAATTACAGGTTTCAACAAGCATTAAATTACATACTAAATAAATCTTTTTCTCTATTCAATTAAATAATCGAATGTTTATTCCATCTAAAAATTTTAAGTAGAAGGATTCCATGTTGGGTTCAAAATCTATTATTTTAATATCCTTGAATTTTAGTTTAATCTCTATAAACGAAATATTTAAACGTTAATTTCATTTATTTTGCAATACTTAATTAAACCAAAATATCGTTTTCTAAACTTAAATCTATGCTCCCATTGATTCATTCAATTTGCACTTATTATGTATTATTTTAACAACTCATTCATAACTTTGAATCTATTCCCCAAATTTCACATTTCTATCATTATATACATTTAATATTTCAAATATTACGTCATTATCATTAATGAAATAAATATATTGTTAATTATTGCAATTGATTTTCCGTTATAACTTAATATACTAAATAGGTGGTAAATCTTAAATACTTGTTCTCATTAACGATTTATTTCTACTTACAAATTAATGCAATTATTACCTATTCTCCAATTAACGTAAAATGTTATATTCAAATTCCATAAATTTCAATAGATTCAAATTATCATATCTATGAAGAACATTTACGTTATTATCCATTTATTACCTTAACTTATTCAACGTCACATTTGATTTATATTTAATGCAATGATTTCCAAATCAATTGAATTGAATTAAATATATATGTATCACTCATAATAACTTGTGGTCACAACTCTTAATCACCATTAATAAGTTTATTATTTACAATCCAATAATCGCCATTCTATATATATATACGAATTAACTAATTCAATATTTCCATTTCGTTTTCCTATCCTAAATTTATTACTAAGTGTATTTACTCCATTCCAACAAGTTGGAATTCCATTTTTACTATACAATCATTTCCTATTCACTTTTATTACTAACCCATCATCATTGCATTTATTGTCTTTTATTGATTTAATCAATTTACCCCATATTCCCTTAAACTCATACTAACAAAACATTCAATTCTATTTATCTCATAAACTCCATTTCATAAATCTACCTGCAATTTCTACCTAGAAATAAGGTTACATTTCCGTTGAAAATACATTTACATCTTACGTTACTACATTAATAGTTAGTAACGTTTATATCATCAACCATCACTTATGAATAATTAGTGTTTCCTATTTATTTTGTTACATTCACTTATATTCATTTATGAAATAATTGGTATTCCCTTTAACCTATTAATTACTAACTTTAATTATTGCAATTCATTTATCTAACATAAATTTTGAATCTATTTCCAAATTTTCATATTTCAATTAATTAACACCTTACAATAGTTTACAAATAAAAGGGATTATACTAATTACATTATTTATTTTCTTACATTACTTTATTACCTCCGTTTATATCCAATTTCCGTAAATTTGTATTGCATCATCATTTAGACTTATTAGCTTGCACCAATACTATTATCGTTAATTGAAAAAAAAATGGATTTCAAATTGAATTGATTTCTATTTATTATTATTGCTTAATGATAAATTCAATATTTGCAATGGTTTTGCTTACATAAAATAAATTACCCATTTTAATTAAGGTTTCAAAAAAATTAATACGTTCCCTTCAAATAAATTCATGATTCTATTAATGCTTACATTTACTCCTTATCATAAATTTAATATACCAGTCCTAACAACTTTTGACCCCTTTTTTTACGTTTCACACACTTGAAATTTTTAATTGCATTTATTACCATTCAATGTTGGCATTTATCCCTATAATTTATTAAATGTTTACTGCCCTTAGTACAATTTCTTTCATTTATGGTTATGACTTTACTATTCACAGTTACCTTTGTATACTCCTTCCCTATTTAAACCAAATATAACCAATTCTAATTAACACCAATTATTACCTTTAAATAAGTCATAACATTCAAATGTCTCTACTAAATTGGAATGTTTCATTTTAGTTTATAAATGATCCGCTTGCATAATTCTTTAAATTTATTGAATCTTATGCAATTTTACCATAAATAAGTTTTAAATTACCATTAACTGTACATTCAATTTACTATTCAATGCATATTTATCATCAATCAATTTGATATTTACTTTTCTTTCCTACTATTCGACAAATAACCTAGTATACCTTTACATACGGTCATTTCATCCCATTCATTTATGGGTATTGCATTGAAATCAAATTTATTAACTTATATCACAATATTACCATTTATCACAATTGGCTTATAAATTTTTATTCAATATCCTAAATAAATAACATATTATTAAATACTTACTCTTGTTTTCTCATATTCCATTAAAAATCAAAATCACAACTTTTTACATTATTTTATTGAATTGGAATTTCATTTTTATATTGTTAACCTTTAATTACAACTTATTTATTTAACAAAATTAAATATACGAAATTTACGGGTCGTTACATGGTACGATTTGAAAAGTCAGGGAAACTAGTACCTAGATATATTGGACCATTCCCTAGAGAGAATCGAGAAACTTATGTATCGGGTAGAGTTACCAAGTAGTTTGGTAGGGGTCCATATCGTTTTTTACGTTTCTTATCTAAGAAAGTACGTGTACGATCCGAAGACTACTATTGCACCGACTACATTGGAAGATTTAGTAGTAGAAATGGATTTGACTTTTGCTAAACAACCAGTTCATGTTATAACAAGAGATGAAAAGATATTAAGGAACAAGACAGTCAAATTAGTGGAAGACTAGTGGAGTGAAAACGAGATAGACTGCACTTGGGAAATGGAGGACATGATTAGGGATACTTATCCTCAATTGTTATGATGGTATGTTATACATTTGTAATATAGACTTTGTAGCTGGTAGGATATGCTAGCATTGTTTGTTACAATTGTTTGCATGTTTAATATGCTTGTTGTGTTGTCTTTACTGAATTTCGAGGAAATTCTTTAAGGTGGGGAGCTTGTAACACCCCTAACTTTAGTATAACATATTCAGGAGATTTAATTGGATAGGTTAATTAGAATAATATAATGGGATAAGGAGGATGATATTTGATAATTAATTATTTCTGGCCTTAACTAATCAATTGATAAGACTGTTTTAAACCCTATAACAAAGGTGAATAAATGAGAAAGAAAAATTAGGAATAGAACCTTACTCCATCTCTTAAGTATTCTCTCTCATTCATTCTCATTTTACATTCACAAACAATCAAAAGCAAACACTTAGAGACCGTCATTCCTAAAGGGTAAGAGAGAAGGAAATCAAAGGGGATTCAATGGGAAAAGCTTAAGGAAGCTAAACCCCATCAAATCACAATCCCATTATCCAGTCTAAGGTGAATAATAATTAGCCATATCCCTTGCTTATGCTTGAATTCGGTTATGGTTGATTTTCAAATTTATTTTGATTGTATTATCATTATATGAATGTTTGATCATTATTTGGATAAAATAATGGTTTAGTGAAATTTTACGGGATTATTACGATAGATTTTATAATCTCTAGTATTTTGTGTAAAACATATTTTAGAGGTGGATTTTTAATTTCATAATATTCCTAGTCACTATGAATATTTTAAGAATTTCCTAGGTAGGAAATAGTGTTTATTCCAGATTTTAATTATTAAAAACAATTAAATAATTATTTTGAACTAGAAATTTTATAGGAGAGAATATATGAATTCAGATATTTGGTGATTTTTTGGGATTTTCCCAAGTGGTTACAAATTTCTTTGAATTTATTATGCGAGAAAAGCATTTAAATTAATATTAACGATGTTAATAAATTTAGTTACTAATGTTTTTAGGAAGGTGAAACATACTTCCAGCAAAACCTAAAGAAGAAGTGAAATGTTTTTTGTGTTAACCAATCATATTTTGACAAAGGATAAGAGTAAGTAAAAGATATTGGTTTAAGAGTAAATAAAATAGTTTTTATAAAAATTACAGAAGTGTCATTGTTTGATTACGGTACCCATGCTTCCAACCTGGTATCCCCCTCACTCGAGATTCATAATGGCTGATATTGGTAATAACTATCCAATTGTTATAGGCAATATCAGGCTTACGAAATGCGACATCCCTATTTGTACAAATGTCTGACCTCTAACATTGGAGGAACATGATATCGCATGATGGGCGAGGTTCGACATCAAGGATTGTGAATTGTTTTACTTGAAATCTCTTGTCACCTATAATTTTGAAAACCCATGATTACGATATCAGAGTATTAAAAGTATTGATGTCATGAGTTTCCATTGTCGACATCCTATGTTTGCGGCATAGTAGGCAAAGTACCATATTTTAACATTATACTTTTTAAAGTATTGATGCCGTAAGAAATTGATGGCGACTTGAGTAATTGATGTCGTTATATGGCCTAAGATAGATCCTACCTTCCGGCATTACGATAAAGTGTTGACCCATATAATGTTTATATGTGAGATAAGTGATCCACATAAATATAAAACAGACAATCAGAGTAAATTTAGATGGATAGTAAATTAAATTGGTATGTGTAACCGATAGTATAATTTTAGGGCAGGGTAAGGGAGCGAGTTACCTTATAAAAACACAGTAGTCAGACTTACCCTTATTTTGTGCCTACAAATGATTATCTTATTATGTTATAACCTTTATGGTTGCAGGTGCATGAATTTTGAATATCATATTTTCTTAAGATACTAGTGAGTGGAAAACTCGTTTCACTCCACGGCATGGTGTCACTAGATATCTATTTTAGTCCGAGATGGTAGATTATTATTCATGCAAGACTTTTTGTTTGACCCGAAGCTTTGGTTTTCCCACGTAAACTCTTGGGTGCTCATTTGAGTATCCTGAAGTTAAGGCTTTTAGGTTTTTAAGTTAGAAGAATAAGCTTTCGGAAAAGTGCAGGAGGCAAGTTATCTATTAATAAGAACTTTTATTTTCTACCATGTTGTTTTGTGTCTAAATGGATGTAATGACAGAAGTTATAATGGTCATGGATTATATTCTGATAAGCCAAAGGGCTGTCTTCATTTGTCGCTCTTAGAATATTTTGTAATAATTATATTTTCTTCGAATGTGGGATCAAATGAGATCATGTAATAAATATGAAAGTTTATTTATGGAATGAAATGAGATTAAATTATATTTTGATATGTTTTGTCGCTCTGATATTATTGATATGATTAACATAGCCGTATTTTGTAATCAAAAACCAACATTACGGATGGCTGCAGCATCCACAACGCTTAGTTATGGGCCTCAAAACAGGGGATGTTACAAAGATCAACTGGAAAAGATCTTTCGCTATTTTCTACTATGAACTCAAAACTCTAAGACCACTTCCATTGCCATAGTTGGCCATCACATGGTCTATAATGGACCAAAACATACTCAAGGCCCATCCAATAGTTAATTCCATTTAAATCAAATTTAAACGTACGTCGACATCGTTATCGATAAGCATATATATAACTTTTAAATATGCTTCTGATTAACAACTAGTGGACCCAAAAAATTTCCATTACTATATAAAATAAAATGATAATTAATATTTATAAATATTAGTTAATTTATAACTACTGTAAACTAATTAAATCGGGTTGTGTTTCAAAGGCTGAATGAATTCAGTTATAGGACTTATAGGTGTGAGTTCACTTAGCGATTAATATTTCAACATTTCTATCGTTAATGTTCGCATGTCACTTTCGCTAGAGGTGTAACAGTGTGGTCGGACTCATTGATACAAATGTCATCAGTAAAATCCAATTTTACATTTTTAAGTGGTATCTTAGTAAGGATTCTCTACGCACCTTCTCTACGCGTAAACAATATCACTTTAGGACGTATGGAATTTTCTTTTGATTAAAAATTCTTATATTATCCACATTCAACATAATTAATCAATAAAAATGTCCTTGATTCACTTTTATCATTAACCTTACAACCATGGTCAAAGATTTTGAGTTTGAGTTAACTATGGTTGACCTTGATACTAGCCGCATACAACTATGGAGATGAGTTGTGTACTAAATAGTATTTCACTTTTAATGCTTTAACGTGGAACCAACTATAGATGCTCAAGGGTTTCCATGCCATGATTTAACTATAATTAAAGTGGAATGTCCATGCTAAAGTTCAACAATATTCTTATGTGAGAGAATTGTGTAACATCGTCACTTCGAGACTTCCTGTTTAATCTTGATTGTTATTAACCAACATGAAACTCTTGGATGAGTCATTCCATTGTTACCTAAAAACTACAGGGACATAAGCCCTTGATGCCCCCTAAGAGCCATGTGTAATATAGTGTCTAACATTTAGAGAGCATTACATACTCTTATCTCAACGAACGTATCGATATCCTTTCTCGAAACATTATATTGATGAATATTTAAAGCAATTTATTATTCTATGTTCTGATACTTTTCTTCTAAGTACAATATCTATTATCACATAAATACTGCTTAAGGAATTCTAATTAATATACTTTAAATTAGCTACTCAAATAAGTAAATCATAATAAAACAAAGTACATAATAGAAATTAAATACCTTTATCACAAACAAAATTAATTATAGAGTTAGATGTATATAACAAATTACATAATTTCCTATAGGAAATAACCCTAACTCTCTTATTCTCCCACTTGCATTTGGGTCAATTATGGAATCTTAGTCCTATTCCTCAGATCTGTTTCTCAAAACTGATCAAGCTAATCCCTTTGTAACACCCTATAAATTAATTAATATTTAACCAAAGAATTAACTATAAAAATAAATATTTAAGTGGTTATATTATGAAATAAGATATAATGCCCTGTAAAATAAACTATGATTAATTAAAAAGAATTGATAAAGATCAAAAATAGAATTTGAACAAACGTCGGAATTTGACTACAAAACTTGCACCATTGCGTTCGTGGCGTTCTTCCGATCAACTTGCATACATAAAGTTTTAAAATTGGAGTTCAAAAGAATCATTTAAAACTTTTAAACCAAAAATAGTTCTATATAATTTGAATAATATAAATAGTAACATTGTTATAAACGATAATGACAAAACTAACTGGGCTCTCCATCAATAGGCAGCCGATTAAAACTTTTCACCGCTAGAGGTCGATCGGTAGTAAATGCTAGTCGACTGGTTGGGGTAGGGCGCTGTGTCTTGAATCCTGGCCTAAACGGGCTGAATTTAATAAATTTTCTCTAACAAACATAATTGATTCGAGTGCCTATAATAGCCTCTCACTTTTCTTCTCATATTTTCTAAACTGAGCAGCGAAGCTCCAGCACTTTTTCTTCCTGCACTATTCCAGAATAATAGAATAATAGAATAATAGAAGAATGAAAAGAGAATAAAATAGGTGAGTAAATCGAATTCTATGTAAAAAGGTAAACTCAATAATTTAAAATTTAAACTTCTCTTACCTCAAATCCCCTCTCGGATATGTAATTCAAATAAGTATGTATATACATATATATATATATATATATATATATATATATATCCATTTATACATATTATGATTGGCAAGAAAAGGAGTAAAGTAAGAAGAATGGGATCAGATTTGGAAATTTGGAAGCTATAAATTAAGTGGAAAACTATACACTTACATACTATTAGATTTTTATCGTCGAAATTCTATTTCTTATATGCACGTTTAGAAACCATTGAATAACGGGCTTAAATAAATAAATCTAACATGAAATCCTTGCTTACAGATTTAGTAGATTTTTTAACCTTGATATATATTTACTACTAGAAAAGGACAAAGCTGCAACAGACATTTTCGACGGCCAATAACTACTCTATCATCAAATTTTGCGAAGGTTTTTGATGGCTTCTTATTTTTAATATCTTAATTTACCACATTATTCTACCTTATTAATTATAAAAATTTGAAATTTGTTTAAAAGTACTAATTTAATTCCTAAAAATTAAAGAAGATATTTTTATTCGACTATTCAATTTTAAGACGGTTTTTGATTAATTAAGTTAGTATTTTCGATAATCTTCTGTACGTAATTCAATATTTAACGTTATTAAAAATTGGACTCAAATAATCAATCTATGTATCTTTAAGCCCATCCTTTGTACAACTTAGATGAAATTTATGATGTGTAATAGTTTTATATATTTAAATATATTTTTTAACATGCTGTACCTAGTTATGAATTTCTAAATATATTTAACATTATAAATTTATATAAAAGGAAATTTCAAAGGATTTTTTTTTTAAATCTTATGTTGATCCAAACTATTTTGGACCAACTTCCAAAATATAGTAAAAAAGTATATAAATTTAAGGTGCCGATCTTGGTTCCCAAATTTATAGCAGTTTTTCTATGCTCGGGCTAGAAACCTATAGTTTCGAATGTCGAACTATCTTCAAACGAAACGATATTCCAATCACATATAATTTATAATGTATTCATCATGTCCATATGGCAAGAATAGAAAAATACAAGGAAAAAAATTAGACTTAAAATATATCATTTTCCAGGGAGTTGTATAACCCTTATTATATATTGTAGCACAAATTTTGTGCAATTGAATTATTTGAAGTCTAAATTTTTTACTATCTAACTATGACGACCCACCTTTCTGACCCCTAGGAACGATACTTAAGACATCCTCGATGTTCGTGTATTGTTTCCTAAACATCGAAAAGATGAATCATCGTGGATAATATAAAAACAGAATAGAAAACCTCATAATAAAATTGCAAAATAAACCATAACAATTGATAGTACATCAGGTTACTCCTTAATGGTGAGTTATTAGACTTACACAAAACTGCTGCAAACCGCTCAGGATGTTATAACACCTGACTTTACATATGCTGAAACCAAAATACATACACAAACTAGATAATACAGCAGAATAGATAACTTAGAAGATGAAAGTCTCCTGCTTGGACACCGTCTTCAAAAGAGCCCATAAATGACCTACCACTCTCAGACTACTCAAATAAAATGAGTAGCCGAGAATAGCAAGTATTTTTTGGGATATATTGAAGATGGCGTCCAAGCAGGAGGCTTTCATCTTCTTAATTATCTATTCCGCTGTATTTTTTAGCTTGTGTATGTATTTTATTTTCAGCATATGTAAAGGCAGGATGTTATAACTGCTTAAGCTAATTGTAGTACTTTTGTGTAACTCTAATAACTCCCTGTTAAGAAGTAACTTGATATACTATTGAATGTTATGGTTTATTTTGTTGTTTTGTTGTGAGGTTTTCTATTCTTTATTTAATCCCATGATGATTAATCTTTTCAATGCTTGGGCGATGACACACGAACGTTGAGGATGTGTTAATTATTGTTCTTAGGGGTTAGAAAGGTGGGTCATACAGTTGGTATTAGTGCTTCGGTTGAGCGAACACCTTAGCCTGATTGGGGTTCAATTCATTAGAGATATGGTGAGTAAAGGCCGCAACGAGTAAATCTTAAGAGAGCATTTCTCTTCTCGCCTGCATGTCTGGTTTAAATCCTTTATTGTAGTTTCTTTTTATCATTTATGACCATATTTTTGTATTTTAATGATACTTGTCACTTATCTAGGTTATTGAAAATGAGTACAAGAGGAAGAAGAGGGAGGAGATCTAGAACCAGTATGGCTACAAATGGCCGAGCTCCTGGAAATGAGCCAGTTGTAGAGCCAGTAATGGAAGAATTCATGCAAGTTTAGCTGGCTCAGGACTCCAAGACTTTGTGTAAGAGTTACACTACTTTAGGTGGTAAGTCTTTCTTTGGAACTGAAGATATTTTAGGAGCTAAGACATGGCTCCACTCTCATGAAAGGAATTTGGGGATACTCAGTTAGAAGATGTTAGAAAGAGATTGTTGGCATCGCGTCAGCTTTAGAAAGAAGCAATGGATTAGTGGGATTCAGTCAAAATGAATACACCAGAAGAAGATTTCTCTTGGGAGTAGTTTAAAGAAGTTTTTGAAGCTCAGTTTATCCCAGAGGCAGTAATGACTCAGTTGTTCAGAATTTTTATGGATATGAAATAAGGTGAGATGACAGTGGCGCAGTAATAGCATAGTTTCAATGCATTGTCCCGATTTGGGCCAGGATTGATTGATTTGCTACTCAAAAAGAATGAAACGTTCGGGAAAGGAATGTGACCAGAATTTCATCAAGAAATGACCAATTACCTCAATGATATCTTTACCAATCTGATCAATATGGCTTTGAGGCTTGAAGCTCTTGATAATGAGCAAGGATTTAATAAAAAGGTAATTCGAGCAGTAAATGACCAACCTTTATCAGTGATACCTATTGCTAGTAAGCCATTTTCAAGTGCAAAGGGAAGAAGTGGTCGGGAAAGAAGCCTGGAGGTGGAGCTCTAGCTCAAAATAATGAATTCCACTTGACCAAAATCCTTTGTTATATGCGCAACCAAATGGCCCGTTTTGCAAATAAGTGCCTGAATCCAGCTAGTGGACCATTCATGCTACAATTGCAACAAGCATAGACATATGAAGAACTAATGCCCTTTTCTAAAGAAGTGATCATAGGGACAAGCTTTCACTATTAAAGAAATACCATCTACTTCTACAGACCCAAAAGGAAAGCATGTGTTATAAGGTACACTATCCATTTGTGATATTTCTATTAGAGTGTTAATTGATACAGGTGCATCCCATAGTTTTATCTCATATAACCTAATGAACAAGTACAACCTTAAATATGTTATTCTCCATAATTCTTTTTTTGTGTCGAACCCAATTGCGGGGCCGACTTATCTTGATACCATATGTTTGAATGTGCCATTTTTCTTATTGAGATCGACCTTTCTTTTCTGATTTGTTTGTCCTTGGGTTCATGGGGTTTTGGAGTATTATTGGGAGTGGACTGGTTATCTAAGTTTAAAGTTGTCTTGGGCTGTGTTAGAAGAGTGATTGTAGCAGAAGATGTAATAGGTAGAAGCGTTAATATATGTTGTGGAGAGCCTAGGGAGTTGACGAGTAGTTTTCTATATTCCCTTGAAGTATGCAAATATAAGATAAGGAATATCCCAATTGCTTGGGATTTCAAGGATATTTTTGAAGAAGTGTAAGGTTTACCTCCTCACCAGTAAGTGGAATTCTACATTGAGTTAATTCTAGGAACCTGACCTATTGTATAACCTCCTCGAAGGTTGGCTCTAAAGGAAAGTAGACAATGAAAGAAGCAAACGTTTGAGTTATTGTAGAAGGGTTTCGTCAGATGTAGCACATCGAGTTAGGGATCGACAGTAGTGTTCGTTACCAAGGCTGATGGTTCTCTTAGATTATGTATAGATTACTGAGAATTAAATAAGAGGACTATCAAGGATAAGTATCATTAACCTAGGATTGATGACATGTTTGACCAGCTCCACAGAGCTCAGATATTTTCTCAATTGGATCTTGTCACTGGTTTCCACCAATTAAGGGTAGCAGACGAGAGTTTACCCTTAACAACTTTTCAAACCCTTGATAGTTTTTACGAATGGTTAGTCATGTCATTCGGACTGACTAACGCACTTTCTTATTTCGTGGATTTGATGAATAGAGTGTTTTGGTGCTTTCTTAGCAAGTTTGTTCTCGTCTTTATTGATGACACTGTCTTTTCTCCTAAAACAAAGGAAGATCACAAGTACCATCTTCGTTTTGTTCTAAGTACTTTAAGAAGTCTTGTTTTAAAGGCAAAGTTTTATAAGTGCCATTTTTGAAAATCCGAGTTAGATTTTTGGGGCACGTAATTTCGAGAGAAAGTATATCAGTGGGCCCAGCTAAAGTTGTTGCGGTTTAAGGTTGGAAGAAACCAGAAATGCATTGGAGGTCAGGAGTTTCTTGGGATTCACATGATTCTTGTAGTAATTAATTTTAATGGTTTAATAGCGTAATTAACTAAATTTTGGAAAATTTTAAATAGTTGAATTTGACAATAAAAATTTCATATTTGGTATAATTCTATTTTAACATAAAAATCTTAAATTTTCATCAGATAATTTGGTAGTTTATTTTATTTTGTAATTTTATTTAAATTTAAAGTAGTTAATATTTGATGATAATAAAATGTTTTCCAAACCTTAATATTTTTATATAATAAATTTGTAAATCCTTTTCTGAGTTAGACGTCATATTTCATTTCGTCCAATTTGGACTGTTGTTGCTCCATTTATCTTATTTTTGGAAAATTAGCAGCATTTTTCCATACCGATTATCAACTTTTGATAGGATGATCGTATCACCGATGTTGGTACACCATTTTGATCATCTTGTCGTGCTGATCTCCTTAGCCTATTCATTTTTTTATTTTGGTGTCCGGTACAAGACTATACCGGCGAAATAGATAACCATATCGGTATCCCAACTTTTTCTTGTGTCCATCCAAATTTCCCAACGGTTGAAAACTAACAGCTCTTTGCATTTATTAATTAATAAATTCCCATGCCCTGACTTTTAATGCATTGATATTTCATTTTGGGTCCATTTCTTTTCTATTTATTCTATTTCAAAACATTCTATCTTCTGTTGGCAAATACATATAATACTTTATATCATTTTTTCTAGCTTGATTATCTCTTTCCTTCCCATGATTGCTTCCCTTCCTTTGTTTTATTCCTCCAACACCACGCCATGAACCCAGTCCGCCTCCAAGCCTCGTGTCGTGACCCCCTCCCCTCGGCCTTGGCGCGCAAGAACTTCCCGAGCCTCTCCTCTTCCTCTCTAGCATCCACCTTCCACTTATCCACGCTTTCTCCAGCACTTTTTCTCTCCCTTCCCTGCTCATCCAAGCGTCGACTGCAACCATTCCAACCCAAAGCCCATCTCTTCCACGTCTTTGCTCGACCCTCCACTTGTGCAGCCGTCCTCAAGATCCAAAGCCATACCTGAAGCCTTAACCTCCACACGGCTCCCAGCCCGCCACCCACGTTCAACTGCTGCTTCGATTGTGCACCTTTGCATTGTCGTTTCCTTCACCATATAGCATCCTACATGTATATATGCATATGCGTATATATATGTATGAAATTTGTTGAAAGTAATTTTTTTTTTGTTGAATATTAATTTATTTTATATATAAAGTGTTATATTGTGTAAGCTATACTTAGTTATATAGCTGACAGTTTTTTTATAACTATATTTTAGTATAAGCTATATTTGATAACACGAAAATTATTTGACAGTTATATATTCGTATGTTATAATATATATAGTGTTAGATTATATATAATATACATAAAGTTTAAAATTTTAACATATATAGATTATTATAGTCCTATGCTTTGTTCCCTTTTCCAAAATATTATATATTATGTTGTATGGTACACTTGCAATTTTCTCTCCCCTGCTGTATATAAATTATATATATGTATTTAAAATGGAATGTTTATTGACTTCGGTAATATATATATATATATATATATATATATATATTATGTATTTGATATATACATATACGATTGCAGTTGTAGTTATACACTTTGATATATGTACAGTCTGGTTGCAGTTTTATAATAAGTGTAATATTTGTATTGATTTCTAAATGATACAGATTTATAAATATATAGATAGTTATCTCCTTATATATATAAATATTTAGATGCGGGTCGCATTATTGTCTCCATTGTGTTGCGGGTTCATATTACAGTATGTATTACAGTTTACTTGATTTTAAAAGCAGTATTGTATGTGTTTAAAAATAGATATGTATATATAATATAAAAGTAGTTTTCGCTTGTATGTTTGGAAGAAACCATACTAGATTTTCCTAAAATTTATATGTGTTGGTTTATATATATATATATATATATATATATATATATTTCTAGTTTTTACATATAAAGGTTTACTTGAATTTATTCCTAGGATAATATACTGGTATGTTAGTATCTTAGATATATAGTTACATAAGTTTATAGAGTTTATGGATCTTTAAAATAATATTTACTTTATGCTTGTAAAATCTTACTATTTGCATTTGCATATTGTTAAATATATGGTCTATATATATGCACTTTGAGTAACATGTATACATATATAAAGTTATTTAAAGTGTACAAGTTATGTATATAATATAATAAATTGTTTGTATTGATTTTTTATAATAAAGATTGATAATTGGATTTTTCTTTAGAAATATATATGTCATTTTAAATATGAGTCTCAACTTTTATATTAATTTTTGATAATAGATATATGAAGTTACTATTTATCTTGTTTCGGTTATAACAAGATGATTCTAATTCGTTCCCATCAATTCCTATTTATCAGCTTTGATCATTGAATTCGCACTAAATTTGCTTTGCTTTGGAATTCGTGCTTGGATTTGTAACTCATCTTATTCTCGTTCATCTTTAACCTCGAAAGGTGAGCAATCACTCACGATTAATGTTCTTATATTTATTAAACTTGATTTCGATTGAAATGACAATTGAAATATGCTGTTGTTAGTTATTTACATTGCTATATGTACGCTATTATCTGTATCTGTTCACCTGTGATATCTGACACTGTTATCTATTATTTATATTGTTGATATATTCCTGGTATATTATTATCATATCTATTTTCACTCTGCAAGTTCCCTGTTAGTACAGAATTTCCTATGGGTTGAAATGATACAAACCCAAAAGACTTATAGAATAGGAGAAAATCTTTATGGGTTGAAATGATAAACCCAACCGATTTCCAATTAAGTTAAATTTGGGATTGCGAGTTGAAATGATATATACCTGTATATATATATATATTTAATTTGCAGACTTGTATCACTTAACTATAGGATAGAAAATTATATATAGACACCGTTGGTCTATATATAAATATTTTGAAATGATTTCTATGGTTTTGAAAGGAAAAGTATATATGGTTTTATTTAATATTGAAAATATTTTATATATAAACAAGTTTTAATATAAAATACATTTAATAATAAGCTTTAATTTAAAAAAATTTGATTTAATTAACATATAATATGTTTAAGTATTATTTAAAATTTAATTTTAAAAATAGATTTTGTAATGATTTTATAAGTTAAGGTTGGGAAGATTAATTTGAATTTATTTGAAATTGTAATCGATTAAGAATTTTATTTAATTAATTGATTTGAAATTTATTGAATTTGAGATTTTAAAGGATATGATTTTATAACTTGGTTTTGGTTAAAGAGATTAAATGAATATTTCAAGTTTGAATAAATTGATGGAAATATTTAGTTTATTGTAATTTGGGTTTTATTTAAATGATATTTGATTTTATTAAGTGAATATTAAAAACTAAATAATAATGAAGTTAAATTTAGATATAAATGAAATTATCAAATTTAGTTTTGAAAAGGTTGAATATTTAAAGCTTTGAAATATATTGAAATTGAAATGGTTTATTTTATGGTTCAAATCTACATTCGAAATTGATATAATTTGAAATGGTTAGTTGAGAAGCTAAATTGAGTTGAAATCTATGAATTGAGATTGAATTGAATTTGAATTTTGGAATTCGAGTTAACTTGAATCGATTTATGAAATTTGAGAAAGCTATTTATTTATATAGAGTATTTTTAAATTATTTTAAACTATTTATATATTTACTTTATAAATTATTTTAATATAAACTATTTAACTACAAATCATTTTTAATACCAAAACTATTTCTAATATACTAATTATTTTAATATAAAATATTTTAACTTATAACTATTTTATAAACTATCTTATTTTATGAACTATTTTATTACATATACTTTTATTAATATCTAAACTGTTTAAAGGAAAGTGTTATGG
Source organism: Allium cepa (assembly GCA_030765085.1). NCBI lineage: Eukaryota > Viridiplantae > Streptophyta > Magnoliopsida > Asparagales > Amaryllidaceae > Allium > Allium cepa. The sequence goes on along the minus strand of CM060937.1, from coordinate 867,646,711 downwards.
TTTTTCCAATGTATTATGATTTCAAAGTGTTGTGATTTCAAAGTGTTATGATTTTTACAGTGTTATAATTTCAAGTGTTTTGATTTCGAAATTGTTATAACATAGGAGTACTATGATTTTGAAAATAGAAATGATATTATATTGATATGGTTTTGAAACGGTAATGATATCATATTGATATGGTTTTGAAATGGAAATGATATTTTGGTTTTGAATATTAACTATTTTGAAATGACCATGGTGTTATAATAAAGTTTGGCTATTAAAGAGATCGGGATCGGATATTGTCATACTCTCTGCCAATACCGAAAACCATTTTAAAATTTGTGTGCGTGGTGGAGATTCCAGAATGAAGAAGAATTGTTTGGTGATGATTCTATATGGTATTTACGCATCCCTGACTCCCATAGTCAGCTTGATGCGGCTAAAATAGGAGCCATGCCTAGCCAAGTGAAGTCATTCCTTCTATCGGACACATTTCTTCGATACCATTATATTGTTTTGTGATTTGATTGGGTGCATCCTTTGATTTGGGAGTGTGTCACGAGGTGGGCGGTAGTAGCTGCTATGCGTTTCCACTAGTTCGGATCTGCAAACGGTATATCTACCTTGGCATTGCCTCGAGAGCCTTGCCGCATGCCCTATCGTGCCTTCTACGAGTTTGGTTTGTACCATACCTGTGGAGTGCCCTCGGATACCCCTCCAGTTTACGGAGGAATTATGGTACTGTATAGACTGTGGGAATATATAAATATATGTTAAGGGGGATATGGGTAATACCTTAACGCTATTTTAATAGTTTACTTTACTATAGACATTATTATAATAACTTATATTACTACATAGTAGATAGTTCCACGGATCCTTAGAAGATCGTTATCCCAAACATCCTTTTAGTTACTTGTATTTCAGTTGATGTTTCACTTGATTTGGATTTATTGATACAAGAATGTTAATCTTGACTCGAGCATTTTGTGTTTTACTTCGCGCTCGGGTCAGACATAGTGTCATAGCATTTGAGACTCACCGTTTAGAGCTTTGCTTGAAGATCCATCTATATCTATTCAGCTTTCAGCTATCCAGTTGATTGGTTTAGAGATATCATCTCTTTGTATTTGATACTTCATCGTATTTGAGATATTCTATTGTATTTTATTTCAGACTCTGATGTTTATATAGTAGCTTCATGAACTACTATTTATCTATTCCGCTGCTTATTTTTATATTACTTTGTGTCTGTGATTTTGTGATTGATTTATTTATTGTGTATGCTGAGTTTTGCCAAATACAAATTAACAATATGACATTTTGAGCAATTCAAGTCCGACATGTGTGGATGCGAATGGTTGAAAATACCAGGTCGTTATACTTCTATACAAATTTCATAAAAGATTCTCGAAGATTATTGTCATCTAACAAAGCTAACAAAGAACGATGCTAAGTTTGTTTGGACACTCAAGTGCGATCAAGCATTTAGTGAGTTAAATGAGAAATTTACAATTTCCCTCGTTTTAACTATTCCAGATGGGAGTAAAGGATTAACAGTTACACAGATGCTTGTAGGACATGATTGGGAGCAGTTTTAATGCAGAATGGTAAATTAATAATATACGCGTGTCGATAGTTGAAACCTCATGAGAAGAATTACGCTACGCACGATTTGGAGTAGTTAGTATTTGTCTTCACATTGAAGGTATGGAGGCACTATCTCGTGGGTGCAAAGTTTAAGTTATATATAGATCACAAGTAATTAAAGTAGCTCTTTACCCAAAAGGATTTGAACTTAAGACACCAAAGATTGCTGGAATTTCTCGCGTCTTATAACTTAGAAATTCTTTATACCCCAGGAAAAGCAAATGCCATAGCAGATGAGTTGAGTAGGAGTGTGGCAACAATTAGAAATTTGGAAGTTAAGCCAGCACTAATGGAGAGGACTGCATATTTACAAGAAGAAGATAGTATTTTAGCTTGGTTTAAGAAGGATGTCGAAAATGGAATTATTTCTAGTTTTCAAATTGACTCTCGAGGTGTTTTAAGAATGAATGGATGGATTTGTGTGCCAGATGATAATGGAATTAAACAAGACGTGCCAAGAGTGTGACATCGATCGAGGTTATCTATCCACCTGGGAGTGACAAAAATGTTTCAGAACATAAAAAAGACCCTTTGGGGGAAAGGGACGAAGAGAGACATTTCGATCTTCGTGGGCTGGTATGCAAATTGTCAACAGGTCAAGGGTGACCAACAGAAGACCGTTGGGTTACTTCAACCATTAGGAATTCCAAATTGAAAGTGGGAGCAAGTATCCATGGACTTTGTCGATGGATTGCCCATAACGAGAAGAGGTAGTGAAGGCATTTGGGTGATTGTAGACCGATTAACAAAGAGCGCCTACTTTATTTCGGTGAAGTCTAAAAGAGTGTAGCTTCTTTGGCAGGGATTTATTTAAGGAAGATCGTTCGAATACATGGAATTTCAGTATGTATAGTCAGTGATCGAGACCCCATCTTCACCTGCCATTTTTGTGGAGCATTGCAACCCTTTTGGGGACAGAGTTGAATTTAAGCATGGCCTATCACCCATAGACAATCGGATAAACCAAAAGGACCGAATTTTGAAGAATCACTTGAGAGCATACATTTTGGGATTTAGAGGTTCTTGGGAATATCATCTGCATTTGGTAGATTTCCCTTATAAGAATAGTTACCAAGCTAGCATTTATATGGCACCCTATGAAGCTTCGTATGGACGGCCATGTAAATCACCTTCATGTTGGGTTTGCGAATGGAGACCGTTTAGTTCTTGGACCAGAGATGATTCGAGTAGCATCAAGGAAAATGGCTATGATCACGGAAAGGATGAAAGAAGCCCAGTATCGACAAAAAATTTATGTTGATCAAAGGAGAAGGGGATTTTAGTTTGCGGTCGGGGATTCAGTATTTACGAAAGTTTCCCCGATGAAAGGAATTTTACGATTCATAAGGGCAGGAAAGCTAGCACCTAGATTCATTGGGCCATTTAGAACCTTTAAGAGAATTGGATCGTTGGCCTATAGAGTAGATTTGCTTGAGAGATTGTCTGAAGTTCATTATGTTTTTCATGTATCTCATCTCAGAAAGCATGTTCATGATCTATCGCTGATTGTAGGGACGTTTATTCAAGAAGACTTGGAAATAGAACGGAATTTGACAGTAATCCGAAATCCAATTTTTAATGTAGATCAGGATGAAAGGAGATTGAGGAACAAGTCAGTGAAGCTTGTGAAGGTTCAGCGGAGTGATGATCCCTTCGACTGTACTTAAAAGATGGAGGATCATATTAGAGAAACTCACCCTGTTGTAATGTCAGGCTAGTTGTTTGAATGCATTGTGAATGTTCTATTATGGAACAGTTGCCTTGCATTGTTATATGAATTTCTTAGTATAATATGTACCTTTTGGATTGTCTTTTTGTGTATTATTTTGGGGCTGAAATTCTCCTTAGGGGTAGAGTATAACGACCCGTAAATTAATCGCTCTGTATTTGAATATTTAAACAGTTATTAAATATTTAAATAATGGATTTCAATAACCAAATAAACATATGTTAATTATTAATTAATGATGTTAAAATCATTTTTGAATTTTTTTACCAAAATAATTAGTTCAAATAAAAATAGAAAATGTGATCGAAAAATATTTTTCGAATTTTTGACTTTTTGGCATCGGAAAATCGTCGAAAATGTTGTGCATATTTTTGTATTACTCATGTACACATGCACATGCGTGTACACATGCTATATGGTAAGCTTAAGAAAGTATTGATGGTAATAAATCTTGATTAATTTAAATATAAACATGATAAAACATATTATGATTAAATAAAAGGAAAAAATATAATATAAAATAACCTCTCATGCACCACCATAACCTAAGCTATCAAGGTTAGTGTACAAAGCATGGTGGAGGGTGGACAAAAGGTGGGCGAATGTGCACCTATGGTAGTGGAGAGGCTTGGCTTCTATGTAGCATAACAACATTTATATTATTTAAATGTTTAAGTTAATTTTAATTAACACTCCACTTCTTTGCCTATAAATACCAACATCTCCACACATTCTCCCTTTACATCTTCATTTTCATATTCACTTTTCTTTTCTTGATTGTTATGAATATCCACGGCTTCAAAATTATTTCCAAAGTCAAAAACTAGTGAATACAATAATAAAAATCAATCTAAAACTTCATATATTCATATATAAACACTCCTCCACCAAAACAAAACCCCACGTCCCCCATGAACCACCTTGGTTGAGGCGCCGTATGCCCAAGCTGAACCCAAATTGACCTTGCTCATGCACAAAGGTCCATATTTTCAAGACTAGACAACGTATTAGGATCATATTCAAATTTGGTGGAAATTTAGCATAGATTTAGTGCACTTTGGTTAGTAACAACCTCAGCTTCCAGAATGCAAGTTTGTAACTTTAAATATAGTTCATTTATATTGTTGGTGAATGCTTGTATGATATATGTTGTGTTATGGTGGTTATTGGCTTGACTTATACATCAAAAAGTTAACAATTTGAAAGTTAGTTGGTAACATGACAAATCAGTAAGCTAAAGTTGAAATTTTGCAACTATTGTTTCCTACCTGTTGTGTAACTGTACATACCATGTTTATAAGCTTACTCATATGTTGTGTGATGACTGATGGATGAAAAATGGCATGAACGAGTTTGCCAAACTACCCATATAGCGATTGTCGCTATATCAGCACTTTCGAAAATTTCACTCTTTATTGAAACTTTTTCGTTTGAAATCATGCTTGGGTTTGTTTTACAAGTTAAATATGTTTTTTTCTTGAAATAATAATGATTTCAAATTTGATTAATTATTTGATTAATGATTTTTAAATTTAATTAATAATTTAATCAATGAAGATTAAGGTTAACTAATTAACTTATTAATGACGAGTTTTAAATTTAACAAATCGCTTGGTTAATGATGTTTTGAAATTAATTAATCATTTTATTTAATGATGTTTTCGAAATTAATTGATCATCTTACCTTGTGATGTTTAAGGTTAATTAATCATTTAATAATGTAGGATTAAAGTTAAATAATCAATTTACTAATGATTTTTTTAAATTAATAGATCTTTTAATTAATGACTTTTAAAAGTTAATAAATCTTTTTAATCTTAAATAAATCTTTTCTTAAAGAAATTTTTAAATTTATTAATTAGTTTTAAGTAATGATATTTAACTATTACTTAATTTATTTAAATATACTATTAACTAATTCAATTAATGATGTTTTAAAGGAGATTTACCCTTTTAAATTAAAGGTTATTGAAGTTAATTAAATAAACTGGTTAACAAAGTTTTAAATTTAATTAATCAATGTAATATGGATGTTTTAACTTGTTAAATGTTTTTATAAAGATATTTCAAATTTAGTAAACTCATTTAACAAAGTGTTTAAGTGTTAATACATGTAATGTGAATCTATTTACGAATTCGAATTTAAAAAAAGAAAAGTATGCATTAATTATGGAAAAAAAATAATTTTCATAAAGCGATGCACTTGTATAGAAACGATTTATATGTATAATTAGCACTAAACATCAAAGAATAATCGTGAGACATTACTTTGAGGTAACACTTCCTTTATTTGTCCGGTATTATTGTGCACTAAGAAATAGTAAAAGTTTGAATTCGATGAGTAGTGGTAAGTATACAAGACTTAATTTCCATATACGATCCTTTTATATCTTGGATAATTGGTTTTTCAGCTGTCAATTATTTCATCTTCTTTATTATCATCATTCTAAGATGACATGTTACTCCAATGAGCATTGATATCCTTTGTTGAATATGACAAAATCCAAGGCGTGAGAGGAAGCCAAGCTATGTAGGGTTGCTCCCATTAAGGTACTTTCACACCTCATCTATAATTTGATTCGGTAATGCTATTAGATGTGGAATATTCAAATACTTAATGAAGTTTGGTGGGGACCGACTTGGTATTGTTTCATAAGTATCATGGAGTATATGAGTTCTCAGAAGTATATTATTAGATGTGTACTTCTAGAGTGATGCATCTTCTTAGTCATTTGTTGGAGATTTTCCTTTCCTTATTTGATTCGAACCTTCATATTTATTCTCTTATTTGCATTAGGAAGATTCAAAAAACTCTTCATAAAGTTTAATTATTCATCTATTCTTTACGTTTGGATGTTGATTTATGTGGGAGTAAACCCATTCCATGTTCAGCGGCGTGATCTTACATTTTTTTGTTTAAAAGTTTTACTCATACCAGACATATCGTATGACCCGTTGTTAGTTTTCCCTAAACTCTTGGATACTCATTTTATTTGAGTAGTCCGAGAGTAGTTGTAATGACCCGTAAATTTCAATGATTAAAATTAGTTAAATTAATAGAATTTTGTAATTAAATTTAGAAAGAGAAAGAAAAAAATAACGTATATTAGAGGAAGTGTTAAAAGTGAAGTGTAGCAATTGTAATAAAAATTATCGATTTAAAATGGAATTGCAATTAACTGAAATAATGTAAATTGTCATACTTGGTAATATGTTTAATATAAGAAAACAAATGGGAATATTGAATTAACTAGTGAAATGATTTAATTAGTGGTGATTGAATGAATTCAATATCATGTAGTGAGGGTGTTGATCGTCTGTAGTGAACTGCCTAGGCTTGTTTCGTGCCTCTTGTCGTGGCTGTCTCGAGCACTTGCGATTTCTCACAATAGAAATAGTCATTAGATAAACCACTAAGTAAAAGAAAGTTTAAATAAGACAAATAGTGCAAGACACTAAATTTTTATAGTGGTTCGGTTGAAATATACCTACATCCACTGTCCTTCCTTTATGGTTTCAGTTAATACATGCTTCGCTACAATTCAAGAGAAATAACGGCGGAGGTATAGGAGATTTCATGCTTCCCTGAACACCTCCCCTCGACTATTGAAAAGATGTAAGTTCCATTATAAAGATCCTTAAACGGTCCTTCCCAAATCGGTTCTAATGCTCCTGGTCGTGGGAAGACCGCTTGAGTACCAAGTCCCCTTCTTGCAGTGCTCGAGGTTTCACCATGGAGTTATGCTGCCTTGCCACCTTCTGTCTATGAGCAGTGGCTTCGAGGGCAGTGTTCTTCCTTTTCTCCTCGATTAGGTCTAGTGACATGCTTAAGAGCGCCTTGTTTTCTTTCGGATTATAATGCATCCTTCGATGCGATGGGATGACTATTTTGATTGGGGGCTTGGCTTCGGCCTGTATGCTAATGAAAATGGCGTATGCCCTGTCGTTGTTTTATAGAAAGTTCGATAGGCCCATAGTGCAGTAGGCAGCTCGTCGACCCATGCCCCTTGGACTTCTCCAGTTTCTTATTGATCGGCATCTTTAAACCTTGTTTACAGCTTCGAACTGCCCGTTCGCCTGGGGAGAAGCTACAACTGAGAAGCTTTGAGAAATCCCATGTTCTCGGCACTAACTGGAGAATTCTTTTCTATCGAACTGGAGTTCGTTGTCTGATATGATCTTCTACTATACCACATACCTACACATGATGTTTTATATTAGGAAGTTTATCAGCTTGGCAGATGAAGTTTTTTTCAAGTGCTCATATTCCACCTATTTGGTGAAATAATTCACTACACTATGGCGTATCTTGCCCCTCCTCAACCCATGGGGAGCTCCCTAATCAGATCTATCCCCCAAATTGCAAAGGGCCAGGGGCTGACTAGTTGGATCAAATCTGTAGGTGGTAGCCTCAGGATTTTGGCAAACCTTTGGCATTTGTCACATTTCTTAGCAAACTCGGCCACATCTTTGTTCAGCGTGGGCCAAAAGTATCCATAGCGGAGAATTTTCCTGGCTAGATTTTGCCCCTCGATGTGATCACCACAACTCCCTTGATAGATGTTATTAAGGATATCTTTCACTTCGTTCCCAGCAACACACCTCAGTAGTGGGTTGGAAAAACCACGATGGTACAGTAGGCCATTTTGGATGGTGTAGCGGGATGCCCTCCACTAGATTCTTCTAACTTCATTCCATTCTGTGGGTAAGGTCCCATCCTGTAGGTACCTGATGACGGGGGTCATCCATGTCTCCTCTCTATTAGTGGTTGCTGTGATTTGAAGACACTCGAAATTTGGTGTGATTTAACTCATGATGGGGGTTTCCCCCAACATCGGTTCAATCCTTACGCTCGCCTCTTTGGAGAGGGCGTCTGCCTCTTGATTTTTGCTTTCGGGATATGTTTTATGAAATGGTAGTCTAGTTCATTGAGGAGGGTTTTGGCCCTTTTGAGGTAGGATGTGAGCTTTTGTCCAGGGGTCTGGAAATTTCCAAGAATCTGGTTCACAATCAAGTGTAACTCCTATTTCTTAAATGGTCTCTAGGACAGTAATCACTACTTCGTATTCGGCTTCATTTTTTGTTATAGCGAACTCTAGCCATAGGGCTTAGCATAACTTTCTTCCTCGAGGTATGTCTATTATGACTCCTGCCCTCGAGCCGAGCTCATTCGATGCTCCATCAACGAACAAATTCCATCTAACAGTTTCCTCAATTTTTTACTTCTATCTCTTCATCTCGTATTGTAAACTTAGCTATGAAATCAGCCAAAGCTTGACCTTTAATTACGGTGCACGAATGGTAAGTGACATCGTATTAGCTTAGCTCAATGCACCATTTCAGCAGGTCCCCTAACGTACATGGATTAAGTAGGACTTGTCTCCAGGGATAATCCGTTAGAACCTTAATGAAGTGTGATTGGAAGTAAGGCCATGATTTTCTGGATGCTATGAGCAGACAGTAAGCCAATTTTTCGATCTTAGGGTATCTAGCTTTTATGCCCGTGAATCTTTTGCTAATAAAGTATATCGGTCTCTGGATGTGATCATCTTCTCATACTAGTGCTACACTTAGGTCATGGGAGGATACAACCAGGTATAAGTAAAGGCTTTCTCCTTCCCTTGGAGTGGAGAGTACCGGAGGCTCTTGCAGATGTTCGAGTAAATTTTGGAAGGCAAAGTAGCACATGCCGGTCCATTCAAACCTTCCTTTGTCTCTTTTGAGGGCTTCGAAGAACGAGACACATTTGTCCACTGCTATAGACATAAATCTGCTCAGAGCGGCTACCTTCCCATTTAAGCTCTGCATTTCTCTTCATGTTGCTGGGATCTTTATGTCCTTCAAAGCCTGTACCTTTTCATGATTAGCCTCTATCCCCCCAGCATGTACGATGAAACCGAAGAACTTACTCGAAGACACCCTAAAAGAGCATTTCAGTGGGTTTAGCTTCATTTTTTATTTGCGCAACACTTGGAGCATCTCGTCAAGTTGGCTCAGATTATCCACTGCTCTTCTCGACTTAACAAGCATGTCATCGATATAGACTTCCATGGAGTGACTAATTTGTTGCTCAAACATCTAATTAAGAAGACATTGATAGGTAGCACCGGCGTTCTTAAGCCCATATGGCAAGACCTTGTAAAAATATGGGACTAGGTTCGTGATGAAACTAGTGTGTTCTTGACCTGACACATGCATGGAAATCCAGTTGTATCCCGAATATGCATCCATGATTGACAACAGCTCATGTCCTGAGGTTCCGTCCGCCAGTCAGTCGATTCAGAGTAAGGGAAATAATATTTGGGGCAAGCATCATTGAGATTGGAGAAGTCGATGCAATTTTTCTACTTTACATTTGGCTTCTTTACCTTGATCAGGTTGGAGATCCATTCTGAGTAAATGGCTTTGTGAATAAAACCATTGGCGAGCAGGTTCCTCACTTCCTCGTTGAGAGCGGTTGATCGTTCTATCCTCATGCTTATTTTCTTTTGCTTGATCGGGACCTTGGTTGGGTCAACATTGAGGGGATGACAAGCTATCTCTGGGGATATCCCTACCACGTCATCATGGGTCTATGCAAATACATCCAAGTTCTCTCGTAGGAATCCTATCAGCTGGACTTTGAGTTTCAAATTAGCTGAGAACCTATCCTTTAAAATCCTTGTTTTGTCATGTTCGTCTATCGTCACATGTTCCATAGACTCCATAGGCTCGGCATTGACCTCCTCCTCTTTTTCTCTAGTGTCCAACTCGTTGAATGGATCGCTAGTATATTCGAGAGGAAGGTCCTTCTTTGATTTCCATGCTTCCAAATTTTTGGCCTAGAGGATGACCCCCACTCCTTTCCCCTTTTCTTTTTTCTTGTTATGGCAAAGTTCAGTCACATAACAACCGCGAGCTGCGGCTTGGTCTCCTTTTACTTCTCCAATCTCATTATTGGTTGGGAATTTCTTATACAAGAACCATGGTGCAAATACTATCTAGAAGTTCGACAAGGCGAGTCTTTCCAAGAAGGCATTGTAGGCAGAGTGCTCGTCCAACGGTATTAATGATTGCTTCCGCACGACTGATCGGGGGGGACTTCCAAGCACAACGAACAAGCATAGCTGCCCGAGTGACTTTGTGGCCTCTCCAGTGAACCTGTGTAAAGGCTTATAGCATAGAGATGATACATCTTTCATTGAAAATTTCATTTTAATGAGTGCATGTTTGAATAAAATATTCATCAAGTTTCATGTATTGACCAAAATGCAAAACACCTCGGCTGGGTCGATCCAAGCAGAGATAACTAGTGGTCAGTGTGCGGATACTGTTTTCTAATCAAATCTTCATCATTGAATGTTATGTCAACTCTTTCCCTCCGCTTTGCGATGCAACCTTCAGTTATGGAATGAACGTATCCTTCCATATACTTTAAGGATTTCCATACCCCTTCATTTCTGCCCAACTTTCATCAACTACATGCGAGCCTCCAGATATGGTGTGGACAATTATCTTTTCTTGGTTTAAGCGGCTCGCACCTATTCCTTCCTTATTATTCCCTTGCGGGGTTGCCCAAATCCTTCATTGGCCGGAGCGAGAGAGTTGTGTCCTTTCTGCATGTATCGCCCTAATTTATTTTTTTAGATATATTCCTCAATGAGATCCCACAAGTTATGGCATTTTCGATGTTATGCCCTTGGTACTTGTGGAAGCTACAATATTTCCCTATTCTATTTGCAACCTTTGACTCTTTTTTTGTACAGAGGGTGTTTGTATTTCAACTAATGTTGAGTATCCATGTAAATGTTCTCCATGGTGTCGTTCAAAGGCGTGTATGAATCGAATCTTGGTCCGGGTCGGTATCGTCACTTATTGCCATTTTCATTTCCAGAGTTTCGTTGGTGCCAACTTTTTACTTTATAGTTCTGCTTATTCCCCTCCACTCGAGGTGGGGCACTTGTGTTTCTTTGGATGCTAGAAGCCTTTGCGGTTTGCTCGCTATGTCGATGGGCCACTGCATCCTACAATCTCTTGTATTTCCCAGCTTTGTGAAAGAAATCCTGAAGAGTTGGGGGCTTCTCCTTCGTCAATCTTCTCGCGAGTTTTGAATCCAGTTGGACGCCTCCACATAGCGCCATCAGTGTAAGCATCTCATCAGTGTCTTGCACTACTGTTGCGGTAGCATTAAAGCGGGTAAGATATTGCTGTAATAATTCTCCTGCTTTTTGTTTCACGTCTGATAGGAATAGGCATCCTTGGGCAGTTCCATGTGGATTTGGAATTGACTTATGAATGTTTCCTTTAACATTTCCCAAGAGCTAATAGAGCCATGAGGCAGGCGACAAAACCATGTGCTTGCTAAGTCTAATAAGAATAGCGGGAAACATTTACACATCACACACTTTATTGCTTCATTCTTGAGCATGCGTTGGGTGTAACGCTGTAAGTGGATGGTTGGTTGGATGTGCCTTTGTAGGGATCCATGGTGGGAATCTTCCATTCCTGAGGAGTGATTGTTGCTTCTATGTCCCTAGTAAACGGGCTAGACACCCTTGCTCCTATACCTCATTTGAGTTGTTCGTGCCCGAGATATTCCCTGAAAAGGTGTGTCATCCTTTCCTCGGATGCTGGGGAAGCCCTGGGAGAAGTGGGGGCTTCCCTTCATGTTGTTGACATATGGAACCTTGGTTGAGGTTGGATTGGCGATGGTTGGCTCAAAACATGACGGGGTCGGTCACAATCGGTCCTTACCTAGGGCCTCCTTGACTGAGCCCAGCTCATGGTGATCTTTCAAGAACGGCTTTAGGCTGAGTCCTGGCTCAGTTTCGAGTTCTTGTATCTTCTTGATTGAATTCCTTATTTGTTGGGGATCTATTCCCTCTACAAAATTCCCCAGATTGAGATTCACCTCGAGATTCTGTGTTGTGAGTGGATTCCTCCATGCCTCTTAAGCGTGTCATGAGTTGGTCAACTAAAGCTTTTTTCTGGACAGCGAAGCGGTCAGTCATCTCATTCACAACTCTATCTAGGTCGTCACGAGTGACATCTGAACATGGAAGTAGAGAATCGGTGGCCTGGTTGTATTGATCCACTTGGATGGGTTTGAGCGTACTAGTAGTAGCTGCATTCTTACCTTTGTCAGCGTTCTACCTAGACGGAGCCATGTTCTAATGATGTGCTAAGGTTGGAAGGATAGTGGTCAGAAGAGTTCGGCCCCCTAAGCCATTCTCAATGAAAGCACAAAAAATGTTTGCATAAAAATTACGCAAACACTTCCAAGTTCAAATTTGGTTAAGATACCCTTAAGTTGTTTGATATGCAGCTTTTAATGTTCCTATGCGTTAACGAATAATTTTTACAGTCACCGAACAGTTCACAGACTCAGAGTTGGGAAGCGGTTAAAGGAAGAAAATCAAACTAAATTTTATAATGATTCGGCTAGAACATGCCAACATCCACTGTCCATTTTATTATGCTTCCTTGGTTTGGTTACAAATACAAGTTTGATTAGAAAGAGAAAAAATTAAAGCAGCTGGGATGGTTAGTTCTCAATAGAGTTTTCTCTCTTTTCTCACAAATTCGGTCCCCGTTGTTGTTGAGGAGCTCTGGTATTTATAGAGTGGAGGTTGAGGTTATAGGTCCCTGAGTCTTGTTTGGCATTTGGGTAGGAAGATCTGGTCTGGCATTTGGTTAGAGGACTTGATTTTCTTGGCCGTCGTCTCATTTGGTGTCTTGCCTGAAGAAGCTTATTTGCCGAACCAAACATTTGGTCCAGCAAGCCCGTGTACCGGACCAAATTTTTGGTCTGGTTTTTGATATGTCATGCTGGATCAAATAACTGGTCTGGCATTTTAGAGAATGCCGGACCAAATGTCTGGTCCGGGGTTCCGGCCTTCTACATTGTAATCCAACTCCTTTCTGCTTGCCTTTTCTTTCTCTCTCTCCCTCTGCCTGTTGAAAAAACAAGCCAACATGCAGCATCAGTAGTGGTAGTTTTGGGCCTCGGAATGCGGGATGTTACAATGATGGGATGGTGCTTTTCTTTGTATTTGACTGATTTGGCAGCCATGTGGTTTCGCCAATTCGATAATAGGTCCGTCGGTACGTGGACTAAGTTAGCGGAGAGATTTATGAACCAGTTTAGAGTTCATATCATTTGATCGAGAAATGTGATAAATGCCTTAAAATGTGAAATAGTTAGATATTAAAACTTTTATGGAGTTTCCTGAGAAGATTTAATGTAACTGCCATTACAATTTAGAAACAAGACCCGTCAATTGTTCTTATGGCATTTGTTTTCAACATCGTAAATAAGACCAATTTTAAGATGGTGTTGGAAAGGTATTTGAGATTTTTTATATCAAGCTGAGAGATTCTTGCACCAAGTAGATATGGAAGTTAAGAGTGGTGATGTTAACTCCACGGAAGACGTAGGACCATCCACATCAAGATTCAAAAATGATAAAGTCGAGAGAAAATCTGATGATGGCTTTAGAGCTTCAAAATGATTGAAGAGGGAACCAAATTTTTCCACCTACACTAATAATTGAGACCGTAGTGAGGATCTATCTTGATACTAGGTGTAGATTCTATATAAGAAATCCGCTAAGAGAGAGCCCACGGAATGAGAGATGAAATCAGAAAACTACTATCCATTTCATGAGCTAGATGAACATGATATGAATGAATGTAGAGACATATGGGATTTGATAGAAGAATAATTTTTGAGTAACCGACTACAATAGTATGTGAAGAACTAGATTACTGTAAAATAAACTTTCATGGTGCATCAAGAGCGACCATCAGTTGTGGAAGAAATGCTCAGCCACAACCGAGGAATTGGATAGTGGGTGGTTATCCAATGATTGGGATGAACTGAAAGAATGCCTATCTTTTCATTTGATTTACTATAAATAAAACTATAAAGGATCACCATCGGGCTACTAATACATGTACGAGATGCTGATCTATCCCATATGCATGCTCTTAGTTAAGGCCCAAAAGTGATACATGATCAGACTATTTGTTTGATGCATTTTTTTATTTGATTTATACGAATGATCTTTTGATTGGTGTTTAGCTATAAAATCACAAGAACATGATATATGAGATTGACATTGTTATGTGATGCCAACAGAATTAGATTATCCCTTATATCCGATATGTAAACTAATAGGATATGGTTCCCTAAATCGAATAAATAGGGTTGTGAACCATGCAATACAAGTCCCCTTACCGAAGAGTGAGTGGATGGACTTATATAAGACAGTGATTTCCCATAGCGGAGAGTGTTTGGATGGATTAACTTTAAAGATTGGGTCCCTATATCGAAGTGCAAGCGATGGACTAAGTATTGATGTACAATTTTATAATTCGGATGGATAAAGTTTTAAATTCAAGGATTGAATGCCTTTTAATTTGAAATGATTACGATCACTGAATAACTGATGAATCTTATTTCCTTGATCCATTGGGCTTATAATGAAATGCTAAAAGCATTTAGATCTCGTTTAAACATACATGACCCAGCCCCCTCCATATTCAACGCCACTGCCGCTTTGCCCCGCTATCGCCAATCGCACTTCGCCAGAGGGATGCCCCATTCACGCCGACCCTAAACCCACTCGATCGATACCCCATCGATGACCCCATTCACCAAAAAACCTAATCGAGAGTGCATATGCGACATATATAAAGGAGAAAGAGTTTGGGTGAACATGAGTGGTATGGGCTAATGGGAAATGGCATAAGTATGGTCAAATCTAAGTAAATATGTATTATTTAAATTCAAAATATCTAGCTATATGATTTCAGACCCCAATCTAGACGTGCCGCCTAGTGTTCTACATGTTATACCGCTATTCCTTTGCACTGGAACTTGTTTCAAGGCCTAATATGATCATATGCAGAAGAAAGCCTTTTGAACTCAGTTATTATATTAAGTTTTCAATATTAATTTCTACGTGTTTTGATCTTGCACGGCCAAATGGTACATCAGATTACCATGAAATTTGATGGCATATTATAATTCATTATTACAGATACAATAAAACTAGCTACGTCGAAATCCAAGACAGTGCCTTGGAAGTCTATTGTCACTCATTAATTAAAACGAGTTATTTCCAAAATCGGTTAAATCACATTTAAATCAAATCTAAAAGTTTTTCATTCATATTATATATAATTTAAATAAGATTTTAAATCATTTTTATTTACACAATTCAATTATTTTTATCTAACTAAAAACCTAAAATTCAATTATTTACACAATTTAAATTATTAATTTAAATAGTTAAATTATCCAATAAATCTCTTTATTTGAAATTCAAGTTATTTAATCTACAAAATTAATTTCTCAATATTTAAAATTAATTAAATATTTCTATTTCAAATAACTAAAATTGTGGGTTGTTATATTATAAGTAATGCTCCAATATGGGACAATACTTCGTCATGATTTATAATGCATGATAACAAGATATACGATTTATAATAATGATTTAATCCCAAGAGAATAAGGATGATACTTTTTATGATATGTTAAGTCCTAAGAGAATGTAGGATGACTAAGATTTATGATTGACATTTAGGCCAAGATTTGAGTCATTATCCATGATGAGTTTAGCACAATCTTCGATTTGCGGGTAAATCCGAAGGAACTAGATGATTCCACATGATTGTTTTAGTTGATGGCAGAGAGCACAACAGATGATAGCTTACCTGACTTGATACATATTTTTAATTAAAGCATGAGCCAAGCTTGCTTCGGGAAGCAAGTTTTTTCGACAAAGTTTTCATAGTCTTATAACAGATTCAAATTGATAATTGTGTTATAAAATGATAAATAAATGGATTCTGAGACTTAGAAATTAATGACTCGGAATTACAAACCCTTTGTATTTAAATATCTGAATTATTTAAATACTTGAATGTTGGTTAAATGCGGTTAAATTGATTTAATAAACTATTAAACTCGTTTAATTAATATTACATAATGGTAAACATGCTTTTTAAATATGTTTACAAAAATAAAACTTCAAAGGAATATCGATGATATGATCGAAAATCGTTTTATTGATAATTAGCTTCTTACTCGATATAGGTTATTTGAACTTGTTTTGTTTGCTCAGAATATTAGTGATTAATTAATTAGCAACTAAAAAATATTTCTCTTAATAATGATGATTAGTAGGGTAGGATAGTGTCATGGATGATGTCAAAGGGTGGAAGATATTTATGGAAGATATTTCCTAAAAGGTGTGAGGCAGGAAGTGAAGTATGTAAGGGGGAGTAACCTTTGTGACCTTCCATGGAGGGTAGAAGGTGGATGGTAACATCTTGTTAACTCCTACATAAACACCTTATATGTTTCATTAATCCATCAAAATTACAAACATATAAATCTTAGCACTTCATCATCTTCCCTTTACTTTTAAATTCCTAAACAATGCAAATCAACACCAAACTCAAGCTACATGCCTAGCACAGCATAACAAGAAGGAATAACAACTCATAGCATGAAGAAAAGAAGCAAAACACCAAAACCATTTTAGGTCCTAAGCATTTAGGCCTTCCTAGGCAACGCCATGAGCAATTTCTAAGGAAAGGTTGGATTTTGGAGCTTGTTTTAGTTGAGTAGGAAGTGGAATCGAGGTAGTGGCTTATGCTCGGTAGCAAGCCTGGTTTGGGTTGTGTTTACTCACCATTGAAAAATATATATTGTGTTTATATATGTTGTGTGCAAATATAAAGTCAAAGAACAAATTCATGTTATAACTTTTGGAACCCTCTTGCTTTGGACAGCAAATGATAACTTTATATGTAGTATTGTCACTTTTATTACCCTTTAAAACATGTACTGTGGCCTACACTTTATGTTTACATGTTTGGTGTGGTTGTGTGTGATATAGAAGAGTGTGCGTGTGTGTGAATGTTTAAAGTGAAGGAGTCACTATAGAAGCACTTTGAATCCCTTATGTTTTAACTTGCTTTAAATTGGTGACATATAAATATATTATGAAAATGTATAATTTGGTTATGCTTTACACTTATAGTAGTGTATGGGACAACAAGAATTAGTTTGGAAAATTGGAAAAATCGTAGAACAAAGTTTGCAAAATTTAGTAGGTGAAAAGGTAGCCATAGATGCACTCTGAAATATCTTGTTTTTGGTGTTTTTAGTAAGATTCTAAAAGACATCCTTAAGGGTTTCATCGCATGGTTATCAAGTAATATAAGCAAAGTAACTACTATAAAAAAATTGGACTGTAAATCGGTTGTTAACTAGTTGAAAACTGGCCAAACTTCAAGGCATTTAAAACTGGTTCTGTGGCAAAAACATGGGACCGCAACATTTTCCATCTTCAATACTTTATGGATTTTTCTGAATTTTGATAACATTTATGTTGAATGCCCTTGTATGTTGGTTGAGACATTAAAAGATTTAAAAACGAATTTGAGTAAAGAATTTTTTGAAATCTTTTTAGGAATGTTTAATAACATATATATTAAAGTATTTTAAAAGTGGTTTCATGTGTAAACACATTTTTGATCATTATTTATGAATTTTTAAATTAAAGGGTGTTATATATAAAAAATTTATTTTTTTAATAATTTTTTTTAAATTCTTAATTATTTATTTTTAAATAATATTCTATATAGATATATAAAATATACGTGTGTATGTGTGTATATATATGTGTGTGTGTGTGTATGTGTATAAAGTTTTAGAAAAGTAAAGTAAGTTATAAAAGATAAAGGTGGTTTTGGTTATAACACATAGTTATTGTAAATGGTTTTGAGAAGTTATTAAAAAGTATATTACTTTGTTAAATAAGTGTAGATATAATTAGATCTTTAAAATGATTTTTTTTAAAGATAATGAAAAGTATAAAAGGTTATGGGTTTATAGTGAACAATGTTTAAGTAATATTTGTTTTTAGCCCTTTCAAACATATTTTTGAATGTTGTTAGATCTTTGAGAAGAGTATTCTAAAGATAATGTTAACTATTGAACCTTTTGAGAAACGGCTAGAAAAGTAAAGGTTTATTTATAAAAGAGATAATGGTTTATACTAACAATGTTTTAGTAACATTAGTTTTTAACTCCTTCGATTATATTTTAAAGTGGAAAATCTTGTTAAGTGATTTATGAATATTATTATACCTTTGAGATAAGAATATAAATACATTTTTAAGAATGTAAAGAGTAGAAATGAATAGTTGTCTTTCCATTAATTCCTCTACTTTGCAGATGTTTCTTGAGTTTCTCACACCATACTTATGTCTGATTATGGTTTTATCTTCCCATTAATTCCTCTGGTGCTCTTTCAGATAGATTGGGAAAGGCAAGTTTTCGTTGATATTTTTTGGAGCTTCAGAAGACAAGCTAGATGTTTCCATTCGCTTACATGTGTTTTTTTCCACTACACAATCAGCCAATAGGAGGACATACTGTTATAACTGTTTAGGCTGATGATGGTACTCAGGTTAGTAACTCCGAAATTATATTGTATCTTAGAGTAACCCTTTATATTGTTTTGATATTATATATTATTTTCCCGTTATGAGATTTAGATCTTTTGTACTTTCTTCCTCATTCGTTTTCTTTTTCTTTTTATTTACCCTAACAATTTATCTTTTTAGCACTTGATTGTTTGGTATGTGAATACCGTGGATGTATTAGGGTCAACATTTGAGATTCGAAAGGACATGACGTTAGAAGAAATCTCCAAGAACGAAAAAAATGAAGGAGTACAACAAAGTTGGCTAAGATCGAGCTAAGTGAAAACAAGTCGATACCAACTTGATTTGGTTAGTATCGATCAATTTGGTTGCCTTGATTTATGTGCTTTGGGATTTAGGAACTTCAGCTAAGAAGAAAAATTAAAGCTTTGGGACATGAAGATAAGTCGGTACCGATCATTCTTATCTTCTTGAATCGCGTGCAAAATGAATTAGGGGACCTACCATGAAAAAACTTTGAGAATTGACACACCAAAACCGTTTAGTACTGGTCCATTTGGATCGGTACCAACCAGTTAGGGCTTCTTAGGAAATGTGTGAGTCAACCCGTTCTTCATGCTAGAGTTTCTGATTTGAAGATGTTTGCTCGTTCAAATATACTATGGTGATTTTCATGCTAGAAGCTGTCTATAAATAGCAAGTTATTTTCAATTAGAAAGCTGTCTATAAATAGCAAGTTATTTTCAAGAGACTTGGAGTAAAGCTGGGATCTAACATATTACAACCAGAAATTGACTATAAATTGTGTATTTCAGAGAGAATTCACCAGTAAAAATAGCTAAGTGGACATAAGCCAAATATTCAACCAAACTGCTAAAAATGATTGCGGTTTTCTTGTACTTTCATGGATTTCTCATTGGTTTAATTGGTCCTTGATTGATATTGCGATATTGTGCCACTTTTGTGCACAACAATTCAAACAAAATCCAAAATCTTTTGAAACTCCTTACCCTTTTAAGATTGCACTTCAAATATAAACATTCAATAGTTCACATTGGTTTGGAATTTTTATGTAACAGGATTTTCAAAACAATTTCAATTTTTTTTTATAAATGATCTTACTAATAAGTATAACTGTGTATTATTTTATTTTGTCATTTTTTCTTACAAAGAAGAAAGAGCGTATGGTGGTTAGAGAAGCGGGAGTGGTTAGGGAAGGATCAAGTTATCCCTCCCATCCATTTTGTCCTTTTGCGCAAAAATATTTCAATAGAAAAGAGCTTTTTTAGACATGTTCTATTTATTGAGGAGATCATATGTATAAAAGTTTGAATCATTTTGAAATATTACATTCCTTTGAAATTGTCAATGAATATGAGATGTCAAAAACATTAATATTAACTATTGATTTAAGGTGTAATCTTGACGGAGTTAAAGTTTTGAAATTATTCTTTTTTTTAAGGATGATCCACGAAAGAATATTATATATCTATTAAAATATCACATGGATACAATAATTTTAACTTTTTTGGTACAAGAAAATGAAGATGCAATAAAAGAGAAATTTATGAGGGATCTTGATCCTTTCCTTCACACATGGAAAATTTTAAGATTCACTTTCTTGTAATTTCCCTTTTTATATTTCATGATAAAATTTCTGGATTGAAGTGAATTTTTTGCGATAAGTTATATTCTTAGCAAGTTCACCTCTGGATAACTTGGAATCATTTCAAATTTTTACCTTCCATAATATTACAATTCAACATGAATCGTTGATGGGTTTATTTTGCCCACTGGTTTGAAATATAATTTATAGCTGATAAAACTTTCAGAATGACTCCATATTTTGCGTATAAGATCTCGCCGATGAATATAACATGTCAAGAAATATTTACTTTGAACAAGTCTTAAGACAAAAGTCAAGAAGGATTTGGGAGATTCAAAAGAAAGTGGATCTGAATCCCTTGGTGTGTGTATATGTTTGTATGTGCATATTTATGTGTGTATGCATTATCCAAAATAATACAAGGTGTGCATATTTATTCTTTGAAATTATGTTTTTCTTATACCGAGTACCCATGATTATATGAAAAAGTAGGGCGATTCAGTTCAGTAATGACAAGTACATCTAAATCCAAATACCATATTGAAATATGTGGTAACATAAAATTATGCCGCTAACGACCGAAGAAATCGATAAAACAATACTTCAATTTGTGGACGATAATAGTATTTTATGGTAGATAATGAGCTTTACAATTTTGAAAGTATAGCATTTATTTGTTTACCATATTTATTTAGAAAGAACTAATACTGAAATTCTTTACTTTTTTTAATGTATTGAATTTCTGTAGTCAAACATACAAAAATGACGTTGTAGAAGAAGTTAAAATATAGTATAAATTCGTAATATAAATCAATCTAATCTAAAATATGATAAAAGTTCGGTTAGTTTGGTTGAACCGATAACTATACTAATTTTTTTTTACGGACCGATTATAAATTAATCTAGTTTTAATACCAAACCAAACCAACCAAAATGAATGGTTTGGTTGGTGTATATTGTTTAACGTTGGTATATATTGTTTAACCGAATAATGCTCATCCTAGTATAGTTTGTGTTTCAAACTTTGATTTGTGCTTCAACAACGTTAATATTCTCATCATTATTTTTTCCGTAGATAAATTTCATTTAATATAAAACCATATTTATTTACTGCATTCCACCAAGCGAATGATCAAGTGAACTAACCGATCCATAGTTTAAAATGGAAAGTAGGATTTCCTTTTCCCTTTTTGTCCTATGGAAACAAAACCCTATAAACCCAGCTTTAAATCTTCCCTTTTCTCCTCTCTCTTTCTTCAAAGTAGGAATTCTTGAAAACGCAAAACACACATAACATAAACAAACAACAAAGAGTTTGAAACCCAAAGCAAAACCCCGTGTTTCATAGTCCAAACTCCAATGCATTTCTTCCTCCTCTTCTTTTTTCTTCTATCGCCATTAAAAGTTTCCCAAGCTCTTTCCATAAATCAAGAAGTCCTATCCCTCTTCACCTGGATCAACTCCTCAACAGAAAACCCATTCCAAGATTGGAATCCGTACGATTCGACTCCATGCAATTGGTCACACATTACCTGTTCTTCTTCTAATCGAGTTTCTGCGATAAAAATCCAATCTGTTTCACTCACCATCCCTCTTCCTACAAATCTATGCTCTTCTCTCTCCTTTCTTACATCTCTCACTATATCTAGCTCTAATATCACTGGTGAAATCCCAAACGACTTATTTTTATGCAAAAGTTTGGTTCTTTTGGACTTGAGCTCAAATTCACTCAATGGCGCAATTCCTGCTTCACTTACTTTCGTCTCTTCTCTCCAGCATTTGATTTTGTACGACAACAATTTATCTGGAGTTATTCCCGTTTCAATCGGAAACTTAGCATCTTTACAGTCTCTTAGATTAGGTGGAAATCATGAGCTTTCAGGTTCTATTCCAAGTTCAATATCTCATTGTTACAATCTTACTGTACTAGGATTAGCAGATACAAAAATTTCAGGCTCTTTACCTTCGTCTATTGGAAAGTTGGAAAATCTACAAACCCTTTCGATTTATACCACATTATTATCAGGAGCAATACCTAGTGAAATTGGTAATTGTTTGTCTTTAGTGGATATATTTTTATATGAAAACTTGTTATCGGGGCCCCTTCCTGAAGAAATAGGCAAACTGAGCAATTTAGAGAGACTTCTTTTATGGCAAAACTCTATATCCGGTCCGATACCTGAAACTTTTGGCAATCTTTCTTCATTACAGATACTCGATTTATCTATCAATTCAATCTCCGGTTCAATTCCTGCATCTTTAGGGTTGTTGGTAGAGTTGCAGGAGTTGATGCTTAGTGATAATAATATTTCTGGTTCAATACCCAAGTCATTAGGCAATCTTTCATCTTTAACACAGTTGCAACTTGACAATAATCAAATTTCTGGGCTAATTCCTTCTGAAATAGGAAAATGTTCGAATCTTGCAGTGATTTTTGCATGGCAGAATCAATTAGAAGGAAGCATTCCTCCTTCATTTGCTTCTCTTTTAAATCTTCAAGCACTTGATCTTTCAAATAATCACATCACGGGTTCTATTCCTCCTGGTTTATTCCTTCTTAAAAATTTAACAAAAGTATTGCTTCTTTCTAATGATTTATCTGGCTCTTTGCCTAGTGAGATTGGAGAATGCAAATCTTTAGTAAGATTAAGACTCGATGGCAATAAAATTAGTGGAGAAATTCCTAATGAGATAGGAGGTCTTGCATTAGTAACTTTTCTTGATTTGTCGAGTAATAGATTTGTTGGATCGGTGCCGGATTCTATAGGACAATGTTCGCAACTTCAAATGTTGAATCTTAGCAATAACACATTGGGTGGAAATTTGCCTAGTTCTATATCATCTATCGTTGGGCTTCAAATTCTTGATGCCTCACTTAATCAACTTACCGGGTCAATACCTGATAGCTTTGGGAGGTTAGTTTCATTGAATAAGTTGATTCTTTATAGTAATTTGTTATCCGGGTGCGTACCTGATTCGTTAAGCAAGTGTTCTAGCCTTGAGTTACTTGATTTAAGTAGCAACAAACTATCGGGTACCATACCGAATGAGTTATGTAAGATTGAAGGATTTGATATCGCATTGAACTTGAGTAGAAATTTTCTAAGTGGAGAAATCCCCGTTGATATTTCTTCCTTAACCAAGTTATCAGTTCTCGATGTGTCATATAACAATCTACAAGGAAGCTTAACACAACTCGGTAACCTCGAAAACCTAGTCATACTCAATGTATCCTACAATAACTTCACCGGATATTTACCCGATAACAAGCTCTTTAGGCAACTACCATTGTCTAATCTTGAAGGAAATCAAGGTCTATGCACTCATGGATTCAACGCTTGCTTCGTTCAAACCAGCTCAAACGTTAATACTCAAAAACAAAGTCAACGATTACGTAAGTTCAAACTAGCAATATCACTTCTCATCACAATCACTCTTGCTATGACTCTTGTACTTGTAGGAATCGTTAAAGCTAAACGTGACAATCGAAATGAAAACGACGACGAAGACTCCAAATCAGGGTTCGTTTTCACCCCATTTCAAAAGCTAAACTTTTCACTAGATCAGGTACTTCAAAAACTAGTCGATGGCAACATAATAGGAAAAGGATGTTCAGGAGTTGTTTATAGAGTAAGCATGGAAAACGGAGATGAAATAGCGGTGAAAAAGCTTTGGCCTAACACAACGATGGTAGCAACTAAACTAGAAGGAAGTAGCAACAAAGTTAGAGATTCATTTTCTAGTGAAGTTCGAACTTTAGGGTCCATACGACACAAGAACATAGTGAGATTTTTGGGTTGTTGCTGGAATAAGAATACTAAGTTATTGATGTATGATTATATGGCAAATGGTAGCTTAGGCGCAGTGTTGCATGAGAGGAATGGAAGTGCATTGGAGTGGAATTTGAGGTATCAAATCATACTTGGAGCTGCTCAAGGGTTGGCTTATCTTCATCATGACTGTGTGCCTCCTATTGTTCATAGAGATATAAAGGCGAATAATATATTGATTGGGCTTAATTTCGAGGCTTACATTGCTGACTTCGGGCTTGCTAAGATTGTTGAAGATGGCGATTTCGGTAGGTCCTCGAATACTGTCGCTGGTTCTTATGGCTACATTGCTCCAGGTTAGTATATTTTTTCCTCAATTTTTTTTTTTTCATAAAGAATTACTTTCATTGTTTAACACATAGTATTTGCCACTGCTGTGTATTCTGAAGCTTGGCACCTAAAAACAACTCATAAGTTACTTATCACTATTCATATGTTTGTCAACAACCTACGTTAAGTTGCTTAGCAATTTGATAAGTTAGACGCAAAAAAGAAAAAAAAAAAAGCCTTCTCTTTATAGCCAAGCATACAAAGGTAGTTTGCTTTGCTGAAAGTAAGTTCGTATAGTATTCGTTTCTCTGTACATATAATATTTGTCAATGCTGTGTATTCTGAAAATAAGTAGTTTGTTTTATATATACAAAAGCACTAAATTTGGCTATGCCATAGTTGATTAATGTAAGCTAGCAAATGTGACAGCTCAGAAAAGAGAACCTAAACTGTACTACTAAGATTTACATGTGCATTATAACGCATTCACATATCTGTATTCACAGTTATATACACATGATTGACAAATGTACAATCAATCTAACATGTGCTAATCTGTAAAACGTACAAAATACGGATACATGATGAAAATATTTACTTCACTTCTATTGCAAACATAACATTTCTCACTATGTGTATTCTGAAAATTACTTTAATGTTGATAAGGCATAAGCAAATAGTACTTGGTTATGACTTATTCTAATTCTAATTTTATTAAGTTTTAAACTTATTTGTCCAAAAACTTTTACATTTTACTATTTTCTTTTAAACTTAGTTTAAAATTCTTGGTCAAAACTAACTTTTTAAGTACTTAAAGTTGTTCCTAAGCGGGCTTTTAGTAGTAAGTTATCAAATGAGACAATTCAGAAAAGTGAACCTAACTACAAAAATTTATGAGCGTCGTATCTGTATCATAACACAGATTCATATATGAGAGAAGTTACTGAATAGTATCTTTTTTGTTACAGAGTACGGATACATGATGAAAATAACTGAAAAGAGCGACGTGTACAGCTACGGAGTAGTAGTACTCGAAGTCCTAACAGGCAAACAGCCGATCGACCCCACAATCCCAGATGGGCTGCACCTGGTGGACTGGGTGCATCAGAGGAAGGGCAGGCCCGATGTGCTGGACCTCACCTTAAGGGCCCGGTCCGATTCAGAGATAGATGAAATGCTGCAAGCGCTAGGGGTGGCCCTTTTATGCGTAGGGCCCAAGCCTGAGGAGCGGCCCACCATGAAGGACGTTGCAGCGATGCTGAAGGAGATCAGGCAGGGTGAGAGGGAGGAGTATGCGAAAGTGGATGCTTTGATCAAAGGGTCTAGTAACGTTGCTGCTGAAGATAGTGGTAAGACATCTTGCTTGAGTAGTTAGCGGTCTAAGTAGTTGATCTTCTTCTAATTGTAAAGAGAAATTGTTAAGAGGTTTTCATCATGGTTTTTGTGTTCTTTATTTGTTGCGTTTGTAGGCGATGTAGTAATATAGTGAGAGGATTGTGAGAATTTGTTTCGTTTGTAGTTTTATCTTTTATGCATGAGAATGTGAGGTTGTGTTTGAACATATATTGAAATAAAAGTTTTGATGATAATATTTCTTCGTCTCTTACGACTTCGTTTGAATCGACTTAAATAAGTTGGTTTTTGGCTTTTTAAACGTCAAAATAAGTTGGTTTTGGCTTAAAAAAAACAAAAAAGCTACTTATGTAAGTCGATCCAAACAATATATTAATTTATGTGAATAAGATAACTTCATTGATGGTTTTAAGTTTTCATGAGAATCGGATCTAATGTTTGTTTTCTTGAAACTAATCCTACCATTTCTCATGCGCTTTTTAATGAATGCGATACACAGAGCAAAAATGCAATACATATAGCAAATTAGGTCAATCAAGTCAAATCGAAACCCGCCGTTTGTAGCTCGGTTGGTTAGGGTGTGGGAGATGGAAATCTAAGGACTGTGTCCGGACAGGTTCGAATCTTAGTGTCTAACCATCAGTGAGAGTTTCAATGTTACGCATCCGTGTGCGACGAATAAATAAAGCAGGGTAGACACACGGTGTGGGGTTTACTTAAACGTGTATCAATGTATACCATGATCTTAAGGTTCACCATGATATTGAAAAAAAAAAGTCAAATCGAAGCATTTTTTTGGAATATCCAAAAATGTCCATAAAAGTAATCAACTAATTAGGTAGAAGGACACTTGTCATATTGTCACCTGCGTATTCCATCTCCTTCGAGGAAGCACGCCATTTATTCTTCTTTTCAATACACGTTAAAAACTCGAAACTCTTCAAATTAATTAATGACGTCAATTCTTTTCTGCTTATTTCAGTCAGTAATTTAAACTTTTTGTAATTATAGGGGAAAGAAAATTTAAAGTGGGATCAGGATTCAATAATCGCTTTGGCAAAGAAAACATGAACAAGGATTCGTTTGGGTGGACATTTTAGCTTTGAAAAAGTTTGAGCACTGTGAGTTCTTTTGTGCATTTTGATATTTTTATCTGTTTTCTGGTGATGATCATTACCCAGCTTCATTGCACATGCCTTATGTTATGTAACAGTAACATTTAGTTTTTGTAGTCTAACCGTTTGATGAAATGGCTGATAATTCTGAACCTTCGTTATATTACAATGAATGATTGGACGACTTAGGGAGAAATAACGAGGGAACAAAATATAATAGAGGTAAATGATTTTTTTGTGTACGAGTTTGATAATGGATCCATTTTGTTTGTTTCTTTAAGATTTTAAACGGTATTATTTTCATCAAAATCAATCACATTTTTTGCATGATTGATTCAGTTATGCATATCAAGTACATGTATGGTTTCCTAAGGCTTTGATTATGTATCAGTTTTCCTTGA
This sequence comes from Allium cepa, assembly GCA_030765085.1. Taxonomy (NCBI): domain Eukaryota; kingdom Viridiplantae; phylum Streptophyta; class Magnoliopsida; order Asparagales; family Amaryllidaceae; genus Allium; species Allium cepa. Next base: position 867,619,325 of record CM060937.1, on the reverse strand, counting down.
CGAGTTAATAGTCTGTTTAAACAATAATTTTACTAATATATTATTGCTTTTGTACATCATAAGCTTTTGGTAGGTTAATCAACTACCCATACAACAACAACAACGACAACAACAACAACAACCAAGCCATTATTCCCAAACAAGTTGGGGTCGGTTAAAAATGGAATCCAAAACTAAATGACAAATCCAATTTAAAAGTCATAATAATAACAACAACCACAACAATAATGATAAAAATAATGATAATAACAATAAAATAAAGTCAAATAATTAAACAAATAATAACTAAGTAAAATAAAAATAATGATTAAAAAATAAAAAAATAAACTAAAGTATTAAAAAATAAATAATAAAATAATAAAAATCCATGATGATAATAATAATAGTAAAAGTTGTACTAACAGTAATGTTGACCGAAGACCAAAACTACGTCTTAGGCTTCTATTCACGAATCATGTAATCTAAAACTAATAACACTACTCCTAAACCAACTCTAAGCAAAACTCCTAGCTCGTGGTTCTAGTATGTGGATTGCTAACTGGACGTGTCGGCTTTTATTACGCCAACATTCTGCACCATACAACATCGAATGCCTAATTGTCGTTCTGTAGAACTTTCCCTTAAGTTTCTGTGGGACTTTCCTGTCACAAAGAATACCAGATGCTTGTCGTCATTTCACCCATCCCGCTCGAATTCTAAAACTACATCTTCATCAATCTCGCCATCATACTGCAACATTGATCCTAAATATCGAAAGGATTTCTTCTTGGGTACTACTTGTCCGGCCAGAGTGACATTCCCATCCTTTGACCTAACACCGCTGAACTCGCACTTCATATACTCTATTTTTGTTCTTCTAAGCCTAAAATTCCTTGATTCTGAAGTCTGCCTCCATAGCTCTATTGTCTATCAACCTCAATCATACTTTCGTCAATTAGCACAAAATCATCAGCAAAGAGCATACACCAAAGAATCTCACCTTGTATACCCTTTGTAACCTCATCCATCGCTAGATTAAAAATGCAGGGGCTCAAAGCTGACCATTGGTGTAATCCTATGTTAATGGGAAAGTCGCTAGTTTCACCCTCGCATGCGCTGATACTAGCAATCCTACGGATGTAGACGACTCCATCTAGTATTATGTACAGACATGCATAAGGGAGCTATGCATTCAGAACCATGAGTGTTTTGGGCATGGGCTAGTTAAATATTTCATGTAGTAAATTCCCTAGAGATGTACGTTACTTAGAAGGATATCTCTGATTAGGCGTTTGGATTCGACTTGATCCGAGGAGATCTCCGTGAAAAATCCATTATGCAAACGCGCCTTAACCATATTGATTGTATGCCTGTTACTGTTATGGCTTTCACACAACAGCTATTTCATATGATTATATGCTATACTCTACACATTATCTATCATATCACTATATGTTAATTTAATGAATGTTTTGTTTTTGTGAAGGGGAAATCGTTATAGGATTTCATACAGTCTCAATAGTTGCTATTATATGTCACTCTTACTTCTTGAGTTTCTCACGCTGGTTTACCAGACTGATTCATTTTTTATTTTCTTATAGTGTCAGGTCAACCCCATGTATATTTCCAGATTTAGCTTTGGACACTTTGGAGCTAAGGAGAAGAGTTGGATGTTTACCTACCGCAGTATTCTTATTTTCTACTGCATTTCTGTATTATGTGTATTAGCACTGTGAGGATATGTAGTTATAACTGTTCAGTGGATGATAGTTCTTAGGTTTTAATAACTCTTAAATTTCTGTACTTAGAGTAACCTTTTGTACAGTTCCCTTGATATTATATATTATTGTTCAATTGTGAGATTATAATGTTGCGTTCTCTCTTCCTTGTTCTATTCTTCTTTTCCTTTTATTTTACCCTAATTTTCATCTTTTCGGCACTTGGGTGTTCCGCACACGAATATCATGAATATATTTAGTATTGACATTCAATGGTCGAAAAGTCGGATCATTACAGCAGGTATCAAAGCTCAAGGTTAAACGAACACCTTGGCTATCGTTGGGTACGACTCATTAGAGATAAGGTAAGGGACACCCTATAATGAGTCGAGTGTATTATACATATAGGAGCGTATTTTTATTTTGAAAAACTAGGCTTTTAAATTATTCTTTAGGAATATCTCTTTCTTAGAATCCTTTCTTTGAAATAACTCTATAATTTTGTTTCCTAAAACCGTTGCACTTTGAGAAAGATGTAGTAGAAGAAGTGTGTCCGACCACAAAAGGACTTTGCTTCTATATGGCATGAGTTTAAGATATTGGGTAGAAAGAGGTTCGATGACACTGAGATTGTCATCGAGGTCTAGGCTTGGATTAGTCTATGCAACGTGGTATGTAAGGATACGACTCATCATATCCAAGGAACATTCAAGGATATTATAAGTATGACTTTTCGGTTTGAGAATTCGTCTACAAGGCCGTCTATAACTGCACCGACCGGAGGCAACAAGCTAAAGTTTCAACCAGCGAGAGATATTTATGGTTTGACTTGTTATAAGTATGGGAAATAGGGACACCTACTATGAGTTGTAGGTCGGGTAAGAAAGGGCAAGTTGCGAAAGCACCATTAGTAAAGGCACCAATAGCAAAGGTTCATAAGATTGAGCCATGGAGGGTAAAGGTGCAGTTTGCACTGAGGACTTGGTACAACTGCCACAAGCTAGGTCATTTAGTCAAGGGCTATCTGGTTCTCTAGAAAGGGCAACAACCTAGAGTTTTTGCACTAACGTCAGCACCTTTCACTTCTGCAGCTGTGAAGGGAAAGCAGATTCTTAAGGGTATACTATCTATTTATAGTTTACATATTCGTGTTTGGTTTGATATCCCATAACTTTGATTGTTTAGTCATGCTCGGCATGTTGGAAACATTGAGTACTACTTGTTATTGATTTTTCTCAACCAGTTTATGAGCAGCTTTAGCTTTCTACATTATGGGTTGGGAAAAAAGTAATCATGGGTACATTAAACAAACACCTTGTGAATTAAGTTTCACTGTTTGACTATAAGGCCTTCGGTGATAATGTAGGATTAGATGTTAAAATTTAGTAAAAGATGTTTACTATAATCAAAAGGAAGGATAGAAAATTTTAGAAATAAATATTTGTGAAAAAGTTTATGTAAGAAAGTAAATTTATATAAATATGATTTATAAATGAAAAGGATTTAAATAGAGAGTTTGAGAACTTAAATCCCGGTATCTTTGAAAATGTTCTTTTTAAGATTTTGGAGAAAGTAATAAAAGTATTATTTAAAAGTAAATATTTGGAAAATTGAGGTCACGATACATAGTGATGATATTACAAAGTATTTTGACACTACCTTAAAATGATTTTGGTTAACTACCAAAAGTATGGTTTGGATGTAAACTCAATTTTGTCGCTTGAAAATAATTTCGGTGATGACAGAGGCATCAATAGCGTTCATTTTCGAGATTCCGAGTGGGGGATGCTACATAGTTGTTTTGGTAAAATGGATTTTTTGTTTAATCCCAAAGTAAGATTTGATGTAAAAAAGTTAAATGTATATATTATTGTAAATTGATTTGAAATGAAAACCAGTGTTTAGTCCTAAGTTTTCTTATTAAGTTATTTCATGGACACATATAGCCTATGAATTAGGAAAGTATGGTATGTGCATCATAATATGATACATCGTTTGATAATTTTCAATTGTTAAAATAAAATGGAAATTTCGATGGTTTTTGATAGTCGGGAACTTCCGAATTGTTAAAGAACTTGTAGTTATGTGTTTTTGAAAATATAAAGTTGAATTTATATAACACTTGAATTGAGAAGGTAGTAAGTTGAAACAAGTTTAAATTGTAGACCATCCTTGATAGATTATACAAATTTGATGTTTGTATATACTCTTAGGATGTAATGGAGTATTATATGACTATGAATAAAATGATTATAAATTTGAAGTTATGATTTATGAAATGATTCATAAACGATTTTAGTATTGAATGAAATACTAATTGGATAAATGAGTGTGATTAAAAAGGAATTGGTGTAGTTAAGAAAGAAGTAGGATAAATACATAAATTATTCGTAGATCGTTTTATTCACATGACTATTCTTAATTCAATATTCAAGTACATGCTTTCAAGGTGGTTTACACTAGTCCGAACAAGGATTTTCACTCGATTCTTGAAGGCGAACACTTGATACAAATTTATGACACGATCCCGATTTTTTATATCAAAGTATATGGCTATGCAAGGAGATCAAAGGTTTCTGATCATGGAACCTCATCGGTCTCGGCACTAGAAAGGTCAAGTGATCTATGCTAGTTTGGAAGTAAAATTTATGTGATCAATAAGTGATTAGATCGGATATTGTGTACGGATGGTTCATGTTAATCGTTCAGGCTTTAGTACATTTGTATGATGTGTTATGTCAACTTATGAAGAGTTTAAGGAATGACTCTTCGATTTATTATGAGTTAACATGAATAATCATCTAACTAATAACTTGAGACTGTTGAGCATAAGATATGCTTTGTAGATTGCTTATTGTCCTTGGACGATGGGAGACTTTTAAACCTAAGTGAACCAAGGGCATTGGTTACTAGCAATTATGAATACTATTTGAGTATTTGTGTGCTTGTTCCTTTGTTAAGGTTAGAAGTGCCGTGGAGAGAGGATGTTCACGGTGATACCAAGAAGATGGAGGGCAATTGAAGGAGATCCATCAAGAGTTGCTTATATACTAGGATTCCTTCTTATCTTAGTATAGTATATCTTTTGTGGTGTACTCACCGATTGAGGTAGAGTCACTCAGTGTGCATTTTAGTTTGCATTGTAGCATGTATATAGTTTCAGCAGTACTCTATATATGTATCTTGTTTCGTCTATCTTCTTTGATTATCATTCTTGTTTGCATTTCGAGGATTAAATGTTCTAAGTGGGAGAGAGTGTAGTGAATCGGAAATTCGAGCACTTCGTCTTCGAATATCGTAATATTTTGAAATATAATTGAGTGTTATAAATATGATTTTATAAACTTGTTAGTCATCATTTAATTAATGAATAATGATAATATTTTTTTTGAAATCTATTTATAAAAGTATATTCTTCGACGAAAAATCGATAATGTGATCGGAAATCGGTTTATCGATAAACAACTTTTCGATCAATATAAGTTATTCGAACTCTTGTGCACTTTTTTAACGATTAAATGAAAACATTAGCAACTAATTAATACACACTCCTCTACATAAAGCATGGAAGGTTCTAGAAGCTTCTGCTAGGATAAGGGATATTATCATGAGAGGGATATAATGTTAATTAGCATAAAGGAGAAGTGATGTTAAAGAAAAGTGGTGGAAGGTGAGTCATCCATGGCATGAAGGTTGCGTATGCAAGATTAAAGAGCACCATTCATTGCCTATATAAGGAGAGGCACAACATTGTATATTATTCACAAATTCACAAAGCTTAAATTAAGCAAATCCATAGCTTCTTCTTCATTATAATTTTCAAAAGAAAATTAATTGCAAGTCAACTCCAAATCAACTCAAATTTGGAATGAAGCCTTACTACCACATTACAAGACATCCTACCTAACTAGAAGTTGAATAAACAAAGCCACACTCCCCCTATCTTGGAAGGCCGTGAACAATATTGAGAGGGGAGGAAGGAAATAGCAAATGGAAAGCAAGAGGAGGAAAGAGAGAGGTTGTTGCAAGGTGGAGGTTTGACTTGGGTTCTTAGATCTTGGTTGTTGTTGGGTTAAAAGTGAGTTAACACCTCACTTTGAATGGAAAATATAATATATATATATATATATATATATATATATTGTGTTTTGATTGTGTTTAAGTTGTTGAATTGTTGTTGACAATGTTGAAAACGTTGGTTTGATTCTTGTTTTGAAACAAGATGCATATGTGATCCATGTACATGGACTTGGAACGGACTTGAATGGACTTGTATGACTTGTTAAAAGACCTTGAAACAAAGCACATTGGTGATAGATGGACTTTGGTTTAGATCTGACTCGAATTTGAAAGTGCACTTATAACGAAAGTCGTTATGGATGCATTTAGGAATTGTCTAGTATTCGACGATTCCTATGGAACATTTTGGAGAGATCCTTAAGGGTTTCTCGCTATATTTATAATTTTTTAGATATATGTTTGTTGGTATAAAAAATTTAAATAGAAAAAGGTTAAGTACTTGTGAAAAACTGCCACATTTAGCCTTGATTTTCGGACTTTAGAGGTTTGAAAAGATATTTAAATTTAAGTATTTTGTTTCATTCTTTTTACAAATGTTTACTAACTAATATTAGAGTATTTCAAAAGTGGTTTGATATATTTATGAATTTTTTAGAATTAGTTGTGAATTTTTAAAGAAGATGATTTTATAATAAAAACTTGTTTTTTGAAGTTTTTAAAGAAATTATAAACTAGTTATTTTCAATTAATATTTTGAGAAAATATTTAAAACCTATTATAAGTATTATATAGTATTTTAAAAGCATTTTTAAGTATGTATAGTTTTTTGAAATTATGTTGACTATTTTATATTTTATATAATAAAATATATTTTGGCTTGTTTATTTAAATATCGAGTTTTGGTAAATAAATTACTATACATATATTTTATTTTAAAAAGTGCTTTAAAAGTATTAAAAAAGTTTTAGAAAGGGGTTATAATTTCTTACTAGTCAAATGATTAATTTTTTAATTACTTGTTTAAAAAAAATTTGACTATACTTTACACTAAAAGCAGACAAAGTTAAGCTTATCCATTTCTGAGTGTTATGATTGATGTTTGAATTGGCATGGAGCAATAAAGCTCTAACCTACCAGCTTCCCTCTTGATTGAGGAATAATAAGTCGAAAAATGTTGAAAATGTGTTAATTGTGTTGATATCTTTTTTATTTATGCAAATCATTAATACTATACTTAACACCAAATCCAATGAGGTAGACTTATCTATTTGTGAGATTCAAAAATGAAGTGTCTGGGTAAGGCTTTGACGCAACAAGTGCTCTAACTTACCTGGCATCACTCTTGGATGAGCAATAATTAAGTTGGAATGTCGAAAACTAGTTAAGCATATGGATATTGATTTGTATAAGCAATTCTTTTGACTAGATTATTGATTAGTCGATTATCGACCTTGACCTAATATTAACCTGAGAAGTTATCGAAAAGCTTCATGTTTTCATACCAATGAGAACCCCTGAGTAGGAGCATTAGTACGAAACTTGTCTAGCTTTCGCTTACTTTTGAAAGAACCGAAATTGAATTTATAGAATATTCATCGAATTGTTTCGAAGAGATCGGAATTGTAAGTGTTTTACTTATCGAATACTACTTTAAAACTAGTATGCAAGTTCGATGTTTTGGTAGCGGTTGTGAAGTGAAATGTTATAGAGTTGAATTGTCATTCCTACGGTTATGTCCAAGGGAGAGGTCAATGTTAACATTTCAAATATTGGTATGGCGTAGGATTACCTATCTTGAGGAATATTCCAAGAGAGAGGACAACGTTAGCATTCGTTGAAAGACTTATGCGGGAATCTACATGGAGATTCAGAACTGTTCAAGATGCTTGTATCCATGTAGCGATTCGGGATTTGCTCAAGATGATGGAATCCATTTGGTGATTTTTGTTTTGTTCGAGTGATGAAGAATTTTGTGAGAAATTCCAAACGTAGCCTCATCAAAAAAGACTAAAACTAGAAATAGGATGCATAGCCAAAAGGAATGTAACATTTTAGCAATCCCACGGGTGCAGGGGACTCCATCTAGTATTACTTACGGACATGCATGCGGGAGTGATGCATTCAGAACCATGAGTGTTTTGGGTGTGGGCCAGTTATATATTTCCTATAGTGCATTCCCTAGATATGTATGTTGCTCGAAAGGATATCTCTGATCCTTGTGCAAGAGTTCGGTTTCAGCGTGATCCGAGAAGATCTCCATGGAAAAACTATTATGCGAATACATCTTACCGGTATTGATCGTATACTTATTATTGTTATGGCATTCACACAACAGCTATTTGATATGATTCATGTGCTATACTCTAGACATCATCTATCATATCACTATATGTTAAGCTTAATGAGTGGTTGGTTTCTTTGAGGGGAAAAGCTTTAGGGATTCTATACGGTCTCAATAGTTACTATTATATATCACTCTTATTTCTTGAGTTTCTCATGCTGGTTTACCAAACCAATCCTGATATTATTTTCTTATTATCCTCGGGTTAACCCCTTGTATGTTTCTAGACTTAGCTTTGGAGCTAAGGGATAAGATTTGGATGTATACCTACCGTAGTATTTTTATTTTCCACTGCATTCTATATTGTATATATCAGCATTTTGAGGACATGCAATTATAACTGTCTAGGCTAATGATAGCACAAAGATTTTAATAACCATGAAATTTCTTTACTCAAATTAACCTTTTGTATTGTTCCCTTGATATTATATATTATCGTTTCGTTGTGAGATTATGATGTTGTGTTCTCTCTTTCTCATTCTATTCTTCTTTACTTCTTATTTTACCCTAACTTTCCATCTTTACAACACTTGGGTGTTCGACACATGAATATTATGGATGTATTTAGTGTCGACATTTGAAGATCGAAAAGTCAGGTTGTTACAACTAGCCTTTGTATAGTTTGTCGTGGCCTAGTGTTATCGAGTCATGAATGCTCTTTTTTTTTCATTATTATTGCATATTACGCTGTATAACATCGTGGAACCTTAATATTGTTTGACTTACTATTTTTAGAGACAGTTTATTAGTTGAGTTTATTTATCATTTGTATAAACTCTATTACTACTTTATATACATGTATGATCCTGTGTACTCTGATTTAGTGGTTCACGTAGTTACTAATGTCTTGCCTGTTTTATGTGTCACGACCCGCTTTTTCCGTACAGTTCGAACTGACTCTTAACCACACTTGTCCAGTCCAAACTGAACAGAAAGGTGGATAGTAAGAAAAAAAATAAAAAGAAGAAAGAACAATCACGGAACTCTTAGCGAAAATGAATAAACTATGATATGGAACAAATCTTTACATAAACAAAACTATAAATTAATATATATATACAGACATCAATCGGAGTATACTAACCTACTCAGCACGGACGGTTATAACACCTATCCTTACAATTGCTAAAATACTCAACCAAAAATAATGGAATATAATCATCTACGAGAATACGACTCTAGCTCTCCAGTTCCTCTCTTGAAGCTCCACTCCCTCCAGCTAAACCTGGGAATATGCTCGGTTTAATGCGATCATATAAGAAAACCCACGCCCTGGTCAGTCCGGTAAAACCGGCATGAGAACTTAAATCATAAGGAATTTTATTCGTTATAACTTTCGAAATCCTTTTAAAATCAAAGGTATCCCGTAAGACCACGTCACACATAAACATGATGGGTTTTTCCCTCATGGTAACCAAAACACTTCTTTAGAAAATCCAACAATATTATAATAGTATCTAAGTACAAATATGCGACGACCCGATTTTTTGTGGATATTTGGAATTAAAATATTTAATTGATTTCAAATATTTGAAAGGTTAGTTTAACTTGAATTTCAAATATCACTGTTTATTTAGATAATTAAATTATTGAATTTAATAAATGGAAATTGGGTAAAATGTTGAATCTTGATTTTTAAGCTGGTTAAAAATATTTCAAAGGCTTAGAAAATTTATATTTATAATACTGGAGATAATAGGAGTTGTAAGTTTAAATTTGAAAGTGTTTTGCTCAGTTTTAAAAATATATCGTTTAAATTGATAATTAAAGATAGCCTTCCGAGTCTCGAAATTCAACGAAACCAGTTCCATTGAATTCATAATAGTGTATTATTATCGGATTTCAATTTTCGTAGCGATCAGAGTGATCGTTTGGCCGTACGGTAAGTAAACGCGCTGAGATTTATATTGTTAATTCAATATAATAACTGTGTCTAAAAAGTTATCTTCTCCATACGATTGAATTAGGACTCGGAACCTTTTCCATTATGTTCGGAATAGGGTTTAACATTATAAACGCCTAGCGGCACGTCTCGATTGGAGATCGAGATTTTTGAGTTGCGGAAATCATGACGATTTTAATTTGAATTTAGAATAAATATATAGGCAAATTAACATGTTTCGTTTCCAACGCCATCTGTCACCCATGACTCGTTCCTTTTTTCTTTTTCTTTTTATTAATCAAACCTAATAACATTGTCCTCTTCAGCTCAAATTCTTTTCAAATCAAATCGAATACACAAGAAAAAAATCCATGGCTGTAAGAAAAAAAAGGAAGATCCCGAACCAAATTCAATAACAGGGGGAGGTCGCGATTCTTTGTCACGCGCGACGAAGTGAGGCTCGGGTTCGCATTGGGTTCGATTGCATGTCGATCTGGTGCTCTATTGTGCTGCACACGGGGGAAAGGCTTATTTTGGGTGCGTTCATATGACACGGCAGCATTTTCGAAGTCGAGTTGTGGATGAGCTCGAATTCGAGGACCAGGGTGTAGTCTTGTGACAATAGCATACGCTTAGGAAGGCGCGCTATTGACAGGACGATGCCATCCGCGATCGAAGGGGGGAAGATTTAGCTCGATATGTTTTGCGAGGTACCCAGTTGTTTATTACTTATTTATTGTTTTTGTTATGGGATTTTACATTATATATTTACAAATATAGACGAGCCATATATATATATATATATATATATATAAATGCAAAGGAAGAATTTAGGAAACTAGATTTTTTTAACATGTATATCTATATTAGAAAAGAAGAGTTTTTATAGTTTAGGAGATTACTATTTTTTCAGATTAGAATATCTATTTAACACAACAGTTTGTTGTTTTAAAAAAAATGAAATGATGAAAAAATAATATATATATTTTTAGTATAAACAGTTTAAACAAAATAGGTATATATAGATAAGGATTTAAAAAAAATTAGTAGTAAGAATCTTTAGTGTTGGAAGTTTCCAACTCTATATAGATTATTGTTTTAGTATATAAGTAGTTTCAAAAGATAAAATTACTTATACATATATTAAACCTCCTAATTGATTTTAGAAAAATGTATTATAGTAATTTACTCGTATTATTAACTTATTAAAATATTTTAGCTGTTAGGATTATTTAGTAAAGGAAAATTAGTTTACAAATTTAATTATTAGTTTACAAATTTGGTTAATAAATGGAAATTGATTATTTGGTTGTTTCGAGTATTAGTAAAACTATATAAATTAAATTTGTTAAATGGCAATCAATTGTGTGGTTAATTCAAATGTTAATAAAATCATCTAATGTTTATCAAGGTTGGAAAAACCGTGAACCGAGTCGGGATTGGAGTGGATTGCAAAAAATAATAATCAAAGGTGAGTTAATCTCACTCATTTGGAATTCCATTTAAATTTAAATAGTTACATTTAAATTATTGGTTGAATGATTGAATTTATTGGTTGTGGTATATTATATATAGTAGTGTGTATATATATATATGTATATATATATATATATACATATATATTGGAGTGATTGATTTCCTGCATGTTATAGCGGATGAGACCTATGCGCCACATAATAGCGGATGAGATGATATAACCCCATATACCGTGATATTCCACCTCGAAGTGGAATTGGTATTTTATATTGTGCTAACATCTATGGATGCAGAAAAACAGGTTGGAGGGATCCAACTAGATTTCTCAAAATTATTTAGATTGTTTAATATGCTTTGATATGGTTTATTTGATAATCTGTGATAAATTATATTTGAAATTGAAATATTGGATGCTATGGTTTGATTTAATATATTTGGGTATACAGAGTTATCAAAAATATATAGATTGGATTTTTGAAGAGAGAATAAAAGTGAGAATTTTTAAGTAAACTAATTTTAGAAAATTTGAATAAATTAAAGAATGAATTGGAAAAGAATAAAAGCGAGTTTTAAATTCTAATAAATAAATTCTGAGTATGGGAAAGGAGATTTTTGAATAAAAGGGGAAATAATGAATTTTAAACTTAGGTGATATTATTTAAAGGAATAAAGAATTTATTTTAAAATTCAAGGTTTAAATTTATTGGAAAGGATAAAGAAGGAATAAGGAGTATGAAATTGGTATTTTCAGTTAATTAAGATTTTAAATCATAATTAAGAAGTAAAATCAGAAGCTAATGGGTTTTGAAATAAATCGAGTAAGTAAAAGAATTTATTTTAAAAATGGAGTAAATTTGAAAATCGATTTGGAAATTGATAAAGTGTTTGAAACTGTAATTTAAAAGGAGTGAGACCATGAAATTTATAAACTGGGTTTATAAAGTGAAATAAGATATTAGTGGATATTTGGAAGTATAAATTCATGATGGGAGCTTATAAAGGAATGGGTAATTTATTTTAAAAGTAAATAGTGGATTATTTTTGAAAGGTGTGGAAGAGAAGTGTATTTCCCTGAAAAGCCAAGTACGTTTTTCAAAGCAGATTTTGAGTATAAGTTAAAAGTTTTAAAGTTTGTTTAAATGAATGTTTTTTAATAAATTATTATTTAAGTTGTTTAAATTTTAAAAGTAAACATTTATTTAAATTAATTATAGTACTAATTAATTGAAACGTTTGACTAATATTATGATTTTAAGGATAATTATTAATATTTATATTTTATAAAATAGTTTTATTTTAAAGATATTTGGCTAAGTCTTATTTAAAAGCTTGTATAGAATTTTCGCAACTATTATTTTAAAATTTAGTTTGGCTTGACTTTTATTTTAAAAATTATTTTTATATTTTATAAAGTAGTTTTATTTTAAATATTTTTAAAAAGTTTATATTTTTGAATAAAGTGTTCAAGTAGTTTTAATTTAAATGTTTTAAACTATATTTTAGATTAAAGTGATTTAAATTATTTTAAAATCTAAGTATTTGGGCTTGGTGATTTTCAGTGGAAATAGAAAATATGTGGGAAATTTATTCTGTGAGAGAAATGTGGTTTGAAACTGTTTTAAAAAAGGTGAAGTATGGAAATAGCTTACGAAGTTATTTTGAAATAAATAATTTGGAAATTTTATTTAAAGTCCGATTGTTGTTTTTGAATGTTATTTGATAGTTAAATAACCGACTATCAATTTTGGCCAGTGCGCTGATCGTTTCGAAGAGACCGGGATTGGAATTTATTTTCCATTAACCACTTCGATCCGGTTTGAACGTTTTCGTGAGGAAGACAAATGATGGAGTCGAAGATGGGGCAGTGAAGTGCAAGGGCTAACCGCTACTAATCCTGAAGGTGATTCCAAAATGGATGTAGTAGGAGTAGTGCCTTCGGTTCCGTTCGAACCCGAAACGGACTTGTATGGACGAATGCTTTCAGAACATCGTCAGGAGGACGATGAGCATTCTAAGTGAATGTGTGCTAAAAAAGGTAACGCATAGCCTCGAGCCTCATCAACCGGGAACGGCTAAAACAGGGGAGGTGCACACAAGGGGCTAGCAACCAATTAGGGTAAGGCCACCCTCTCTAGATGTCCCTTTATATTGGTTGTGTGGGCGGTTGCTGATCCCTACCGCAGGGTGACAGACTATCCAGTAAGGGGTAGCCTCGGTCTTGTGATGTAGGGGATTAGGGTGGATCCTCGGTACAGTGATCTAGATCACGTACTGTGATGGGCGGTACCTCAGTAGCCCTGCCATTGATGGAAATCTATTTTCCTTGCGTGCCTTTACGGTTTTGATTGTAGCACCCACTTTGTGGCTAGTATGCTGGAATTTGATAATGTAACAATTTTGGCTATTTGAATAACTATTTGTTAATATCAGAGGATTTTATAAGAAATGTTTTGGTTATCGTAAGGTAAAAACCTGCCATGTTTATTTATGGCGTGGTCTTACGAGATACCTTTGATTTCAAAGGATTTTGGAAACTTTAATAATCCAATTGAGTATATTTTCTCGCGCTGGTTTTCCAGACTGGCTCGGGTGTTATTTAACTATAATGCTCAGGTCAGATCAAGTATTAGTGTACCAATTCTGGATGGACTGCTATGGAGCTCAGGAGACGAGCTGGATGGCGAGATGTACTAGACGTATTTGATGTATATTCCGCTGTGTAGTCAGTTTTGTGAGGACAGGGTATGATTACTATCCAGTTAGGAGTTATAAATTTTGTTGTACTCTGATGATGTAATGTATATAATTCTTTTTGTTTTAAAGCTTAGTCATTTATCTATTATATATTGTTCCGCTGCGTTTGTGAGATTCTGATGTTGTTTTCAATTTCTTCTTCTACCTCCTTCTTCTTTAACCCTAATGGTTCGGTTTTCCGGCATTCGATTATTCGGCATTTGATACAGTGGACGTATTAATGATGGTTTTCAGGCGTCGAAAAATCGGGTCGTTGCAGATTGGTATCAGAGCAGAAGGTTAAGCGAGAACCTTGGCTCTGGTGGGATTACTGATTGGAATAGAGTCTGTAGTACTCTAGAATGAGTTTGAGTGTATTAATAGTATGAGCGCATATTTTTTAGTGAATATAAAATTGTTTTTATATTGTGTTGACTTATCGGTTGAGTGTTTATGGATTCTGGTCAATATATGGGACGCCATGTCATCGATAGGGGTTTCTAAACTCTTAAACAAGATAAACCGACACAATATTGTTTTAAAATATGGTAAATGAAATAAATTTTACCCAAATTATTTTTGTATATAAGGGAAATAATTTTCCGTAAACTATTATAGTTATATATGGTTGCTTGGTTGTTAGGAAGTGATAATATTAAATTATTATCATTGATGTGTAAAAATTGAATAAGAAATTGAAATCATAACTAAAAGCTAAGAAATAAATTCATATACAAATGGGATTTTTAAATGTAAATTGTGAATGTAATTTATAAATTGAAATAAAATTCTAGAGTAATTTTTGAATATGAGTTGGAGGATTTGAAATTTGAAATTTGGGAAAAGTTTAAGTTCCTTTGGTTTGGAAATGGTTTTCAAAGGTTTTGGAGGAATAATAGTGATATTATTTAGGAAATATATTTGAATTGGATTTGAAATCTGGTGAGATTTTGAATTTAAAAATATTTGAAAGAGTTTAAAAAGAGGTAAAGCATTGAACTCTTTTCGGTCACTAGGAAATAACTTCGGTGATGACTGCAGCATCATCGATGTTCATTTTCGAGTTTCGAGGAGAGGAATTACTTCCAAAATAATTCAAATTGAAATTATTTGCAAAGGTAGAGTTTGATTTTAGAAATGCAAAAGACTTTGGATATAGTTGATTTCAAGGGGGATTCTGAAATGTTGAGAAATTGTTTATAACTCTGGAAGTAAATTGGAAATGTTTATGGAATTATAAGGGATATGATAACTTATTAAAATTGAAACTTATTGAAATAGAAAAATTTAAATTAAAGAAGAATTGAATAAAAGTTGGTATGAAATAAAAATAAGTGAGAAAAACTTATAGAAGTTTAAATTTGAATTTAATTGGAGTATATAAATATACTTAGATAAAAGTGAATTTAAATAAAAGTCTAAGGAGATTAAGTGAAATGGTTACTTAAATAAAAAGTTATAAGTTGGAGATAAAATTTTGGATAGACAAATGAATTTACATTTGTAAATAAGTTGGAACTAGATATTGTAATTTAATTTGAATGGTGCTAAATAAATTATATGGAAAATTTGTCAGTTGGACTAAGCAAAACAAAGGATTGAAAATAAAATTTGTAAATAAATGGTAAACAAAGGAATTAAAAATTGAATATTGGGATGATATTTAATTTAAATTGTGTTAAGTAAATTGAAATGGTAGAATGGTTCGAGGAAACTAAAAGAAGTAAAGGTTTGGGAAATATAACTTTATTTAGATTTAAAATTTAATTTGGAAATGAATTGATAAATAAATTAGCAAGTTATCCAGATTTGAAGTTGAAATTGATTAAAAACAAACTAGTCAATGAATTTAATTTAAAGAAATGGTTATTTAAGAATGGTTTGTGATAAGATGAATAAAAATCCAATATTCAGAGTTTGAAGATGAACTGAATTCAAGTAGAATTGAAAATGAAAATCTGGATGAAAATTGAAAAAAATATTGAGATTTGAAATTAATTAGTAAATTGAAGCAAATTGAATCTATATGGGATTGGAATCCAAAATTGATTAACTATAGTTAATAACCAAGAGGTAGAGTGAAAGTAATAATATAAGAGTATATAAAGTGCTTATATTAAACTTAAGAAAAGTTAAGGGTGAAAGTTCTTAAGTAAATTTGGTTTTGGAAATATGCTAAGTTAATATTTGAATGAAGGTAATAAGGGTATGTGAAAGGAAAATTGTGAATAAGTGAATGAAAATCAAAATAAATGTGAATAAAAGAGAAAATTGATTTAGTTAATAATCAGTTGAGATAAATGCGTGGGATATACGTATATCATTTTAATTCGCATAACGATTTGATCCAGATTCGAGCACAAAATTTCGAGATAGTTATATCGATCCGAGTTGGGATTTTTCACTCGATTTTCGACGGTGAACCCTGGATATGGATTTTTGATTGATTCTGAAAATTATCTATCATAGTGTATGGCTATACAAGGAGAAAGATGGTTTCTGATCAAGAAACCAGATCCGAGTCCATACTAGGAAGTCGGGTGGACGATACTAGTTCAGTGGTGGAATTGTGCGACCGAATTGATATTGCGTACGGATGATATATGTACATCGTGCGACTTAGGTAAAGCTGATATAGAAGTCTTGTAAAAGAATGAATGGAATGATTTTTGTTGTAATTGGATATTGTTGCTATGTAAAATATTCAGGTATTATAAAAGCAAAGGGAATTGATGATTTTGATTTCAGAAAATAAAATTATATGGCCCGACTAAAGGTATGTTTTAAATTTTGCATATGAAATTTGATGATTTTCTAGTCTATCAACTTGGCATTTTTGTTTCCTTTTGAGATTGTGGGCTGTAGGGGCATTTTGTAGTTGTACCGAGCTAGCCGTGTAAAGGAGACGCTGGCGAAATTTTTCAAAATTTTAGGGAGTTAGAAAAATTTTGAGAAATTTTAAAAATTTAAAACTTGGTTTTAAATTATAATTTGAAATGATTGAGTCAATAATATGGATTGTAATCTATGATTGAGTTTGGAAAGTTAGTAAGGGTGATAGTGTGACTTCAATAGAAAAGATTGTTTGGGAAGTTGTTAAAAACCGTTTGGTTTGGAAACAGTAAGCGAGTTATGGACCATTCTTCTTAACAAGTAATTTCGGGGATGAAAATCTTTTAAGGGCGGAGGAATATGACGACCCGAAAATTTCTGGATATTTGGAATTGAAATATTTAATTGATTTTAAATATTTGAAAGGTTAGTTTAACTTGAATTTCAAATATCACTGTTTATTTAGATAATTAAATTATTGAATTTTATAAATGGAAATTGGGTAAAATGTTGAATCTTGATTTTCAAGCTGGCTAAAAATATTTCAAAGGCTTAGAAAATTTATATTTATAATACTAGAGATAATAGAAGTTGTAAATTTAAATTTGAAAGCGTTCTGCTCAGTTTTAAAAATTATATCGTTTAAATTGATATTTAAAGATAGCCTTCCGAGGCACAGTCTCGGAATTCGAGGAAACCAATTCCATTGAATCCATAATAGTGTATTATTATCGAAATTCAATTTTCGTTGTGATTGGAGTGTTCTATTGGCCGTACGATAAGTAAACGCGTCGATATTTATACCAAGAATTCAATATAATATCTGGGTCCAAAAAGATATCTTCTCCATACGATCGAGTTAGAACTCGGAACCTTTTCCATTGCGTTCGGTGTAGGGGTTTAACATTATAAACGCCTAGCGGCACGTCTCAATTGAAGATCGAGATTTTTGAGTTGCCGAAATCGTGACAATTTTAATTTGAATTTAAAATAAATATATAGGCAAATCAAAACGTTCCGTTTCCAACACCATCTCTCACTCATGCCTCGTTCCTTTTTTGTTTTTCTTTTTAATTAATCAAACCCAATAATATGTCCTCTCTGGTTCAAATTCTTTTCAAATAAAATCAAAAGCTCAAGAAAAAAATCCATGGCTGTAGGAAAAAAAAGGGAGATCCCGACCCAAATTCAAAAACAGGGAGAGGTCACGATTCTTTGTCATGCACGGCGAAGTGAGGCTTGGGTTCGCATTGGGTTCGATTCCGTGTCGATCTGGTGCTCTGTTGTGCTACGCGCGGGGGAAAGGCTTCTTTGGGGTGCGTACGTACGGCGCGACAACAATTTCGTAGTCGACTTGGAGATGAGCTCGAATTTGAGGACCAGGGTGTGGTCTCGTGACAATGGCGTATGCTTAGGAAGGCACGCTACTGATAGGATGATGTCATCTGCGATCGAAGTGGGGAAGATGTAACGACCCAGAATTCCTGTCATTTGAAATTCGTATATTTAATTGATTTTAAATATTAACAAGTAAAATTTGTAAGTCGAATAAATTATATTTCGAATATCTAGATTTAATCGGATTTACGGTTTGTCCGGGGCAAGCTAAAACGCGTAGAAATCGGTTTAAGTGAATTTTAAATTTAAATAATTCGATTCGGAAACCTATCTTCCAAATACAATCGAATTGGCTCCCGATATATATTCCACTGCGTTCGGAATAGCGGTAAAACATTATAAACGCCAGGCGGCACGCTTCATTTGGAGTTCGGAAAAATTCCGGATGAATAGTGGCACGAGAATTTTCTATATAAGGACCTCACATTTTCCTTTTTGCTCAAACCTTAGGGTTAGAAACCCTAGCCGCCACTTTGAAAACAATGGCCAGAATTTCGTTTCAATCTTCTTCAATTTTCTTCCAATCCATCGATCTGTTCCAAAAATTATCAACTACAACATTGAAGATCATAGCGAGATCTAACTAATCAACGGCTACGATCGAATTTCGAGCATCGGATTGGTGGTAATTTGCATTCAAGCACTGCCGTTGAATCGCGTTTTTCGAGGAGTATACGCTACCGAGCTTTGTCTCATTCGAGCTGATGATGGAGCTCGCTATGGCACACGAAGCAGTGGTAGTCGATCGTCGCATAAGTGTTCAAGGGGGGTGGCGATAATTAGGGTTGAAGCGGCGGCTTGTGGGTTCGAATTCGAACGTGTTTTTCTGAAGGGCGAAGAAGAAGACCACGGTCCAGATCTCATCAAACTAAATCGAGCGGCCGTGATTGATTGGGTTAGAAAATAAGAAAATAAAATTGTAAATTGGTATATATAAATTCGTACGATCTTTAAAACATTGTAACTTTCCATACGAGGTCCGTTTCGCACGAAACGAATTGCATTAGGTTCATATTGATGAGCACTACGCAATGGAGCTGGATTGAGATTAATCTGAGCTAGTGGAATTTCGGGTAAAATTAAACGCGCGTTTAATTTTATTCGGAATAAAACGTTGAAACTGTTATTGGAAGCAAGGTGAGAACTTCTCACTCAATCAAATTGTGTTTCGATTTAAAATTTTAAATATTTAAATTTAAAATTTCTTGATTGTGTGATTGAATGATGTTTTCTATTTGTTGTATTGAAATAGACCCTATACGTCGCATATTAAGCGGAGTTTTTTTTAAAACACTTCTATCTTGAAGTGGAATTGGTATTATATATGTACTTGGAGTTGATTTCCCGCATTGTATAGCGGTTGAGACCCTATTGCGCCGCATAATAGCGGATGATATTTTATATAAACCCATGTAACGCGATATCCCGTCTTGAAACGAGATTGGTATTGTGCTAACATCTATGGATGCAGGGAAACAGGTTGGAGGGATCCAACTGGATTCCTCAAATAATTGAATTTGTTTCAATGTTGTGTGTTGATTATTTATAATCTCTGTGTGATTATCATTGTGATTGAAATCGTGGAAGGCTAAAATTTAGCCGAATATAATTTTGGTATCGTTAGATACCGGAAATAAATAAAAATTTGATTTTTGAAAATTCAGGTTGAAATTTAATATTAAAATTTATTTTTGAAGATTGGATAAATTTAAAAGAAGGGATTCTAAAATAATAAAGTTTTATTTTTAATCTTATTGAATAAAATTTCAGAATATGGGAAAAGCTTCAATAAATGGATTTCGGATAATATTATTCAAAGGTTGAAGAATTTACTCAAAATACGGATTTTAAAGAGTTTGAAAAATAAAAGAATTTGTTTTCTTTAAAAGGATTTTTTTTTAAAAGGAAATAAAATTAGAAATCCATTTGGGAATTGATTTTTGGTGATTGAAAACAAATCTTTTGAAAATCCATTTGGAAATTTATTTGGTGTTTTGAAATGAATTTGGAATTAATTTGAAAATTGATTTGGGGTTTAGTAGAAATTGATTTCAATTTGAGATTTGAATGAAATTCACTTGGCGTTTAATTTCTTGGGAAATCAATATGGAATTCGATTGGTTGTTTTTGAAATCAATTGAAAAATTGAATTATTGTTGATAGCAAATATTTGAAATCGATTTGAAAATCGTATATCAGTGGATATTTGGAAATTTAAATTCACCATGGAATTTATAAAGGAAAGGGATTTTTTTTTAAAAATAAACATTGATTTATTTTTGAAGTGTGGAAATAAATTTACGGATTTGAAACGTAAATTCAAAGTAAATTGGTAAGGATTTATTTAATTGGTTTAAATGTATCATTTTGAAATGAAAGTGTATTCTCCCTGGAAAGCCGAATAAAATTTCTGAATAACTTTGAAAAATACACACACACACACACATATATATAAATTCTAGAATTGGTTTTGAAAAGGATACTTTGGAGAAATTAACTTCTTAAATTGTTTTAAATCCTTTACGTAGAGATTTATTAAGTTGATATAGAAATGTTTATTTCTAAGATTAAATCAATAATTATTTTAGAAAATAGTTATTTAAATAGTTATACTCTATCTACTAATTTTATTTTGAAAATTAGTTTGGATTTAAGTTATATGTAATATTGGTATAATATTTTTATAATTAATATTTTAAGTAAAGTGTTTAAAGAAAAATAGTTTTATTTCAAAGTGTTTTCCCGATGTATTTTGGATAAGGGTTATAAATTAGTTTAAAGTATTGAACTCGGCAGATTTCCAATGAAAATGAATAAATATTTGGAAGTGTTTCCGCATAAGGAAATGATTTGAAATTTGTTTTCAAAAGTTGTAAATGTGGAAAATGATTTGAAATTTGTTTTCAAAAGTTGTAAAGGTGAAAAGTGATTTGAAATTTGTCTTTAAATGGTTGAAGTGTGGAAATATACCTTGTAAAGATATTTTTGGAAAATAAATAATTTGAGAAATTATTTGGAATCTGGTGATGTTGTGCATATCTAGTGATAGTTAAATAACCGACTATCAATATTTACCTTTAAATGGGTATTTGTTGTGATTTGCTTGAATTTGAATGCTACACTTATTTTAAAATAAGCGCTCGTTATTCGGTTTAGCCAGGAGAGGACCTTTGGGTCATAAATCCCATTCTGAATAGTGATACGTCGTAATGGATAGCATTTGAAGACCAGTGTTGAAGACCGGATATTTTCGAAAACGGAAGGATTACCGTCGAATGTCTCTACATCGGCTGATCCTCGATATAGATATTTTATCACCCTTTGTGATGGAAAGTCCAGACGTGATTAGTGAATATTCGGATTTCAAGGGATTCTTTGGAAGTGGCTTCGGCTTTGTTCGAACCCAGAATAGACTTGTATGGATTGTATGTCTGACATTACATTTTGAGATATAAAGCATATTTCTTTCAAAACATATCTGTTGGTGGCGGAGAATTTATTCTCTTAGCTTAACACCCTTCTCTGAGACGTACAAGCTCAAAGGTTATGTAGTTGAAGGTTATCCGTAATATATTCCCAACTTAGTAATGCGGCATGCTAAGTGCTGCTGATCATTTATTGATCAAAGCGTGGATTTTGTGAAAAGCGAGCTTTGCGGACGAGACTCGAACCTCACAACCCAGTAATGGTCAAAATAGGAAGAATGCAGCAAGGTTATTTGGGGATAGCGCCACCTTAGGGTATGTACATTTCCTTCTGGATAGAGGTGGTATTTGAAAGTGTACGTGTTGTACTAAGGATCGTGTAATATGGTATATAAATGCGGAAACTGATAATAGCAGTAACATAAAAATTAAAGTAAGCACACCAGGAATTTTTATACTGGTTCGAACTTCCCGTTCTACGTCCAGTCTCAGAATACCCTCTGGATTTAAACTAAACCCCTCACTTCACCCGGAGGAATAGGTATACGACACCTGAGCAGCCGAACAGGAATTTTTCCGCCTACAAATAGTTTGTTGACGAATGTGTTCTGAATAACACTGATTGTCTTTTGGTAGTACAACTTTCCTATAATCAAATCCTCAAGAGTATATATGTGTGTGAAGATTTAGAAGGAAGATAATCACGTAGAATCGAAGTTTATGATTTAAATCAAGGATTCTAGTGATATTAAATAAGAATGAATGCTTTTATTTGCAGAAATAAATAAAGAATAGATTTCAGAATTATAAACAAGAATCGATGATTGTAGAAGTGATTTGAAGATGTTTATATAGTTGTAGAAGAGTTACAATCTTTCATGAAGAGTTTCAATCAAAAGTTGTGTCCGTATCTCTTGAAATAGAGGACATTACTCTTTATGAAATGATCGCATCTCTTCAGAAAGTAGCCGTTATTGTCAGGTCGGTCGACCGTAAAACCTGGACCGGTCAGCTGAGTTTGAAAACGTACACAAAACAGAGAGTATATGTGCACTGACTACAGGATCGGTCGACCGAAGATCCTGATCGATCGGCCGACCTATTGTTAAACAAAAACAGTAGTAGCTCATTTGGTTAGAGTACTTGCCTTTCAAACTAGTGACCCGGGTTCGATCCTCGCTCCATGCATTTTTTGTAAACTTGATTTTGATTAAAATATGCAAGCAAGTTTATTTGAATATGAATGATGATTCTTGAGGAATGATTTTAACAATATTCTAAGACTCAATATAATAAAATATTAATACTAATCTCTGGATTGTAGTCTTGTCTCCTTTGTAGTGCACAATTTACTTTTATTCTCTTTTTGTCGCCTTTGTATAGTATTCTCTTTGTACTTCGTCTTATGATCTCTGAAGCTTGTGTCACGAATCAAAACCCATGAATCAACATTCTCCCCCTTTTTGATTGATGACAATACTTATGCGACGAAGTAGTATATATTGTAATTCTCCCCTTGAATATATGGCGACTTTTCTGCAAAAGCTTGTTAGCTTTTATATATTTCTCCCCCTTTGTCATCGACAAAAAGGAGAGTTTAACTGATGATATAAATTATATTTCACATAAGTGTTAACATAGAACAATATAAAACAAAATAACTACTACTTATAATGTAAGGTATCAGAAAAATTAACATTTAAAGCATGCGATACCTAGGCTTCTTATAATTTCGTAAATTTTAGGAAACCATACCCATTTGGGTGTGGTTGAACCTTTATAAATATAATTTTCATTATTAACTACCATATCAAAATAATCATCAATGTATTTTTCTCTATTTTTCCAATTAACAGGAACCCATGTACTTAGATAATTTTTATTCATATTTCCTATTAATGATTTTGTACTTCTAAAGAAATTATCAACATTATAGGTCATAGTAGTATTTGAATTTCTATAAAAATTGGATTTAGGCTTTACTCGAAATTTAGTACTAGCACTATCATTTTTACTATACATGAAAACATATCTAGTGCTATTTCTACGATCGATTTTATTATATCCTAAACCACTTTTATCATTGTGAGCTTTTGAATTCTTAACATAACCTAATCCCTTCTTATTTGAAGCAGGTTGAGAATTTTCAATAATCCTGGATAAATTTTCTCTCCCTGTATTAAAATTAGATACATTTTTAGATATATCATCAAATTTTATTTTAAGACTAGATTTTTCTAACTCTAAATCCTTAATCTTAGAGTTTAAACTATTATTTTTGAAAAGTAAATCATCATTTTTATACTTTTGAATTTCTAGTTCTTCAGATATTGACGAAATTTGAGAGGATAAGTTAGAATTTGATTGTTGAGAACTTTCAAGTTCTTCTTCTAATATTTTCTTCTCATCTTTCAGCATATCTACTTCTAAGACTGTTCTATCTAATTTTCTTTGCAACTTCTTATTTTTCTTTTTAAGTTGCTTTGTTACATTTATTAATTCAGAATTTATTTCAATTAAACCTTCAAAAGTAAAATCACTTACATCGTCTGATGAAGCCATGAAGCACACATTTGCTTGTTCATTATCACTTTCACTCTCTGAAGAGGATGATGAGTCAATGTCGTCCCAAGTGACAGAAAAAGCTCTTCGTTTGGTTTTGTCCTTCTTAAAATTGTTCTTTTTGCTTTCTGGACAATCTTTCTTCATGTGACCTTTCTTGTGACATTCATAACATTCCATTGCTGAAGATGATGGTTTGCTGCTATTAGAATTGTTGTTGGAGTTATTTTTGTTTCCCTTGAATTTGTTTCTGTTGAATTTCAAAAACTTTTTGAAATTTTTAGCGATCATCGCCATATCTTCATTATCTGAGTCGGAATCGTCTTTTTCTGCTTGAAAAGCCACATTTTTCTTTTCTTGTGCTTCATTTCTTTTTGCCTGCAAATTTACTTCGTAGGACATTAGATTACCTATCAATTCTTCTGGTTTTAATGTTGACAAATCACTTGCTTCTTCAATGGCTAAGACTTTTCTTTCCCATTCGTCCGTTAAAGAATTCAAGATTTTTGTAACAACATCAAAATCAGTAAACTTTTGTTCTAGTGATAATAAAGCATGATAAATATCCTGAAATCTAGAGTACATGTCATTTATAGATTCATTTGGCCTCATTTTGAAATTTTCAAATTGATTTTTCAACATAGAGATTTTGCTTAATTTAACTTTGTTTGTACCTTCATGTGTTATCTTAAGTGTTCTCCAAATTTCATAACCTGAAGTGCACATGCTAACTCTATTGAATTCATTTCTATCTAATGCACAAAATAAAATATTCATAGCCTTTGCATTTGATGTAGCATCTAGTTTTTGTGTGTTACTCCAAGTTGAGTATTCTCCAGTAGGAGTTATGTACTCTCTTTGTATAATATTCCAGATGTCAAATCCACTAGATTGTATATAGATTCTCATTCTAGTTGACCAATAATTATAATTTATACCATTAAAAAATGGAGGTCGTGAAGTTGATTGACCCTCTGTGAAATTAGTATTAGTGTTAGTGCCAAAATCGTTAGTTTGTGTCGTTGCCATATTACTAGAAATAAATATCAAATAACTTTGGGACGGTTATAGGATGACCTTGCTCTGATACCAAATGAAAGTGTACGTGTAGTACTAAGGATCGTGTAATATGGTATATAAATGCGGAAACTGATAATAGCAGTAAAATAAAAATTAAAGTAAGCACACCAGGAATTTTTATACTGGTTCGAACTTCCCGTTCTACGTCCAGTCCCAGAATACCCTCTGGATTTAAACTAAACCCCTCACTTCACCCGGAGGAATAGGTATACGACACCTGAGCAGCCGAACAGGAATTTTTCCGCCTCAACAGCTGAAGAGGACTTTAACTTCAATACAAATAGTTTGTTGACGAATGTGTTCTGAATAACACTGATTGTCTTTTGATAGTACAACTTTCCTATAATCAAATTCTCAAGAGGATATATGTGTGTGAAGATTTAGAAGAAAGATAATCACGTAGAATCAAAGTTTATGATTTAAATCAAGGATTCTAGTGATATTAAATAAGAATGAATGCTTTTATTTGCAGAAATAAATAGAGAATAGATTTCAGAATTATAAACAAGAATCGGTGATTGTAGAAGTGATTTGAAGATGTTTATATAGTTGTAGAAGAGTTACAATCTTTCATGAAGAGTTTCAATCAAAAGTTGTGTCCGTATCTCTTGAAATAGAGGACATTACTCTTCATGAAATGATCGCATCTCTTCAGAAAGTAGCCGTTATTGTCAGGTCGGTCGACCGTAAAACCTGGGCCAGTCAGTTGAGTTTGAAAACATACACAAAACAGAGAGTATATGTGCACTGACTACAGGGTCGGTCGACCGAAGATCCTGGTCGGTCGGCCGACCTGTTGTTAAACAAAACAGTAGTAGCTTATTTGGTTAGAGTACTTGCCTTTCAAATTAGTGACCCAGGTTCGATCCCCGCCCCATGCATTTTTTATAAACTTGACTTTGATTAAAATATGCAAGCAAGTTTATTTGAATATGAATGATGATTCTTGAGGAATGATTTTAACAATATTCTAAGACTCAATATAATAAAATATTAATACTAATCTCTGGATTGTAGTCTTGTCTCCTTTGTTGTGCACAATTTACTTTTATTCTCTTTTTGTCGCCTTTGTATAGTATTCTCTTTGTACTTCGTCTTATGATCTCTGAAGCTTGTGTCATGAATCAAAACCCATGAATCAATAGTATTATGGTATGGAGCCCAGATACTTAACCTATGTGGTTGCTGCAAATTTATTTCTTTGTGGTTGTTGGTGAATCCCGAGATAAAGGTCAGTTACGACCGGGGATGGCATACTCATGTCAGTAGTTACCTAGTTCAGAAGTAACCCGGCCTTGTGTTGGCAGAGATCCGGTTAGGTTCTCTGGGCGTCCTTCCAGAGGCGTACCCATGTGGCAATGGGAAGTTCCTTGGTCTGACCATTTGTTGGAAATCCAATCATCCAATACGTGCTTTGTACGGTTTTAGTTGTAGAACCTGCCATTTACTTATGGTGGTCACCACTGTTTAGCTATAGTAGGCATATAATAATGGTCGTATGTTGGCTAAGATTTATATCATACTTTCGAAATGTTTTCTGCACTTTGCACTTATATTAATAATATCAAAGAAATTCACATATCAAGCATATTTAACTATCATAAGGAGAAATCTCCTACAATTCTGCGTTTGCATTGTGTGTGTGGCGAGAGGCCTTATGGTAGTTACATTTTCTAAAAGCACTATGGAACTATTTTAATTTTTTTTTTGTTTGTTTTTAAAGAATAACTGCTTTAAGTTCTCACACCAGTCACATGACTGAACTGGAGTTTATTGTTCACTTTCTAAACTCTGGGTGCCCATCATTTTCCACACGGCCAGCCTAGAATCTGATTACCAGGATATTCTGGAATTCAAGAGGTGTTATGGAGCTCAGGAGGCGAGCTGGATCGTATCACTTGTATATGATATTATCTTTTCCGCCATGTATCCACTTGTAGGGACAGGTTAATATAACTGTCCATTGTTGTGTTGTGTTGTATATTGACTCTGATGATGTAATTTATAAAAATGTACAGTTCTTTTGATTTAAAGATTATTCATTTATCTATTATATGTTGTTCCGCTGTGATTGTGAGATTCTGATATTGTTTCTGTTGCTTCTTTTTTCTTTCTTCTTCTACCTCTTCTTCTTTAAAGTTAAGAATTCGGTTTTCCGGCCTTTGATTGCTCGAGAGTTGATACAGTGGACGTATTAATGTCGATTTTCGAAAGTCAAAAATCCTGAAACGCGACATTTGGTATCAGAGCATTTGGTTAAGCAACTACCTTGGCTCTGTTAGGAATTACTCATTAGAGATAGAGTTAGTAGTACTCTAAAATGAGTGTGAGTGTAATAATAGATATGAGCGCGTATTTGTTACTGAATATAAAATTGTTTTATATCGTCTTTGCTTATCCATTGAGCTGTTTGTGAATTCTGGTCGGTATGTGGGACGCCATATTATCGACAGGGATTTCTAAACACTTAAATGAGACAAGTCAACATAGTATCATTTTAAATTGGGTAAATGAAATAATTTTACCTTGATTTTATTTTATATATAAAGGAATAATTTTTCAGAAATTATTAAAGTGTATATAAATTCATTGTTTAGTTGTTGAAAATGCAAGAATATATATAAGTTAATTAAAAGATGTTTGAATAATCTAAATAAAAACAACAATTGCAAAAGAATAAATTGTATAAGCAAATGAATTATAAAGTATGGAATTATAATTAATATGATTTACAATTGTGAAATAATGTTATATATATAAGAAGTGAAACTATATGAATATATTTATAAATATAAGTTGTAAATAAAAAAAATGAATTTGGACTATGAATTTGAAAGTTTTGAATCCCGTTTATTTTGAATTTTTTTTTCAAAGTTAAAAATGTTATATTATTAAGTAAGATAAATCAATTTGGAATAATCTTATGTAAGTGAAGTGGAATAGTGAAATTATATAAGAAAAAGATTTATAAAGGTGATTTATGAATAAAAGGAAATTTTGAAAGAATATTAAGCACTAAATTCACTACTGTCACTAGGAAATAATAAGGATGATGACTACAGCATCTTTAGTATCATTTTCGAGTTTCTGTGTGATGGATTTGTTACCATCGTAATTAAAAAAATTGAAGTTTTGTTGTGATAAACAAATTTGAAAATTTAAAATCCAAGTTGTAATTGTTGAATATAAGTAATCAAGTTTTGGACTTATAATACGAAATAATAAAAATTTTACTTTGGTAAAGTTGAAATAAATTTGAAAGTTAACTAAACGATGGTTAAATAAATTGATTTAGATTAGATAAGCTATCGAAATGGAAATTAAAATGAAGTGATTATATAAAATTACTTTGAAGTTTAAATAAGTTCTATAACTTGTAAAGTGAGAAAATTTAAGCGAAACCAAAGGATAAAATGGTTAAACAATTCTGTTAAGCAAAACGAAATATGAATTTGAATAAGTGATGAAATTTGATTTTGGTAAAAGTTAAATAGAATTTACTTTAAAATTGGAATCTGAATGAGATTTATAAGTGGAAATTTAAGTTAAGTTAAACAAATGTTGTTTGAAATGGAATATAACTTAAGTAATGTTGAATGAAGTTGATTTTGGTATCGAAGTAAAATAATAAAGTAAATTAAATGGATGTGGACTTGAGTTATATAAATGAAATTCAACCTTATATGTTAAACGAATTAGCAATTGAATTAATAAATGGATTGAATGTTAATCAATCCAATGTAAAGGAATTGATATGGAATAATGGATGTATGTGTTAATTCATTAAAAACTAGTAAATTGGAAATTGAATAATTGAATGGAAGTCAACTTAATATCAACCAATTGGAATTAAAAGTGTTAATCAAATTGAATGTAAATTTAATAATTTGGTTATGTTGGTTATGATTTGGTTGTTATATGATTGTTAGTTGATTGTATATAATTTATTAAGTGTTAATGAAATTGAATTGATAAATGGAAAGCTATGTAATTGAATTTGAATTGAAAGTGAACTAATGTGAATTGGTTGTAAGCAATTAAAATTTGTATCGAAACCTTATAAATTGCTTATGGCAATTATTTTGGTTGCATTGCTTATGAAAGCAATGTGTTTTCTATTGAAAATTAGTGAAATGTAAATGAATTTCCTATATATGGCACTTACATGTTTAAGTTGAGTAAGTAGAGGTACCGGGGCTATAGTGGTTGGATTTGGTCACGCTAAAATGCTAATAAACAACTGCTTTGCTTAAAAATGCGAAAAAGGTACGCCCACGCAATAAAAATAGGAAATATGAACTGTTTTTCTATTTTCCGACCGTGTGGGTCGATGTATATAATATATTTATATCTATTGTGATATTGCAAAAGCTCCTCCGTACAAGGGAGACTCTGCCAAAATTTTCCGTAAATTTTGGGAGTTAGAAAAATTTTTGAAAATTTTTTGGAAATTTTTTGTTAACGAAAAGTCAATTTCTAAATTGAAATGAAAATATAGGAATTGATCTAGAAAAGTGTAACCATCGGATTTTGGAAAAGTTAAGAAATTAAAATGAATCTGAAATCGAGTTGGAATGGTTTGTTTTTGAAAAAAAGTTAATGGATTTCAAGACTTTTTCTTACTTGGCAATTTCGAGGACGAAATTATTTTAAGGGGGGAAGTTTGTAACGACCCAGAATTCCTGTCATTTGAAATTCGTATATTTAATTGATTTTAAATATTAATAAGTAAAATTTGCAAGTCGAATAAATTATATTTCGAACATGTAGATTTAATTAGATAACTAAATCGATAATTTAATATTTGAAATTACAGAAATAATTGAAAATTGGGTTTAATGTGATTAAAATTGATTTGTAAAGTTGTATTAAATCATATTGGAGTTAGAATGATGTTATAGAACTTTTAAAATTGAATTAAAAACTAATTTGTGGAAATTGAATATTTTAATATTTAATTGACGAGTAAAAATAGTCATTTTTCAAACAGTCTCGGATTTCTACGAGTCCATTTTCGTTGGATCCGCAATGTTAAATTATTGTAAGATTTTAAATTTTGTGTCAATCGGATTTACGGTTTTTCCGGGGGTAGCTAAAACGCGTAGAAATCGGTTTAAGTGAATTTTAAATTTACAATAATTCGATTCGGAAACCTATCTTCCAAATACAATCAGATTGGCTCCCGATATATATTCCATCGCGTTCGGAATAGGGGTAAAACATTATAAACGCCAGGCGGCACGCTTCGTTTGGAGTTCGGAAAAATTCCGGATGAATAGTGTCGCGAGAATTTTCTATACAAGGACCTCACATTTTCCTTTTTGCTCAAACCTTAGGGTTAGAAACCCTAGCCTCCACTTTGAAAACAATGGCCAGAATTTCATTTCAATCTTCTTCAATTTTCTTCCAATCCATCGATCTATTCCAAAAATTATCAACTACAACATTGAAGATCATAGCGAGATCTAACTAATCAACGGCTAGATCAAATTTCGAGCCTCGGATCGATGGTAATTTGCATTCAAGCACTGTGCGTTCAATTGCGTTTTTCGAGGAGTATGCGCAACCGAGCTTTGTCTCATTCGAGCTGATGATGGAGCTCGCTGTTGCGCACGAAACAGTGGCAGTCGATCGTCGCATAAGTGTTCAAGGGGGTGGCGATAATTAGGGTTGAAGCAGCGGCTTGTGGGTTCGAATTCGAACGTGTTTTACTGAAGGGGGGAAGAAGAAGACCATGGTCCAGATCTCATCAAACTAAATAGAATGGCGGTGATTGATTGGGTTAGAAAATAAGAAAATAAAATTGTAAATTGGTTTATATAAATTCGTATGATCTTTAAAACATTGTAACTCTTTCATACGAGTTCCGTTTTGCACGAAATGAATTGCGTTAGGTTCGCATTAACGAGCACTATACAATGAAGCTGGATTGGGATTTATTTGAGCCAGTGAAATTTTGGGTAAAATTAAACGCACGTTCAATTTTATTTGGAATAAAACGCTGAAACTGTTATTGGAAGCAAGGTGAGAACTTCTCACTCAATCGAATTGTGTTTCGATTTAAAATTTAAAATAGTTAAATTTAAAATTGCTTGATTGTGTGATTGAATGATGATTGCTATTTGTTGTATTGAAATAGACCCTATACGCCGCATATTAAGCGGAGGTTGTTTTATTAAACACATATACCGCGATATTCCACCTTGAACTGGAATTGGTATTATATATGTACTTGGAGTTGATTTCCCGATATATTTTGGATAAGTGTTATAAATTATTTTAAAGTATTTGAACTCGGCAAATTTCCAGTGAAAATGAATAAATATTTGGAAGTATTTCCGCGAAAGGAAAATGATTTGAAATTTGTTTTCAAAATTTATAAAGGTGGAAAATGATTTGAAATTCGTTTTCAAAAGTTGTAAAGGTGAAAAGTGATTTGAAATTTGTTTTCAAATGGTTGAAGTGTGGAAAATATATCTTGTAAAGATATTTTCGGAAAATCAATAATTTGGAAATTTATTTGGAATCTGGTGATGTTGTGCATATCTATTGATAGTTAAATAACCGACTATCAATATTTACCTTTAAATGGGTATTTGTTGTGATTTGCTTGAATTTGAATGCTACTCTTATTTTAAAATAAGCGCTCGTTATTCCGTTTAGCCGGGAGAGGAACTTTAGGTCATAAAACCCATTCCGAATAGTGACACGTCGTAATGGATAGCATTTGAAGATCGGTGTTGAAGACCGGATATTTTCAAAAACGGAAGGATTACCATCGAATGTCTCTACATCAGATGATCCCCGATATAGAGATTTTATCACCCTTTGTGATGGAAAGTCCGGACACGATTAGTGAATATCCGGATTTCAAGGGCTTCTTTGGAAGTGCCTTCGGTTCTGTTCGAACCCAGAATAGACTTGTATGGATTGTATGTCTGACATTACATTTTGAGATATAAAGCAGATTTCTTTCAAATACATATCTGTTGGTGGCGGAGAATATATTCTCTTAGCTTAACACCCTTCTCTAAGACGTACGAGCTCAGAAGTTATGTAGTTGAAGGTTATCCGTAATATATTCCCAACTTGGTAATGTGGCATGCTAAGTGCTGCTGATCATTTATTGATCAAAGCGTGGCTTTTGTGTAAAGCGTAGCTTTGTGGACGAGACTTCGTCGAACCTCACAACCCGGTAATGGTCAAAATAGGAAGAATGCGGTAAGGTTATTTAGGGATAGACCCCCTTAGGGTATGTACATTTCCTTCTGGATAGAGGTGGTATTATGGTATGGAGCCCAGATATTTGACCTATGTGGTTGCTGTAAATTTATTTTTCTTTGTGGTTGTTCGTGAATCCCGGGATAAAGGTCGGTTATGACCGGGGGATGACATACTCGTGTCAGTAGTTACCTAGTTTAGAGGTAACCCGACTTTGTGTTGGTAGAGATCTGGTTAGGTTCTTGGGGCGTCCTTCCAGAGACGTACCCATGTGGCAATGGGAAGTTCCTTAGCCTGACCATTTGTTGGAAATCCAATGATCCAATACGTGATTTGTACGGTTTTAGTTGTAGAACCTGTCATTTACTTATGGTGGTCACCACTATTTAGATGGTAGCTATAGTGGGCATACGATAATGGTCGTATATTGGCTAAGATTTATATCATACTTTTGAAATGTTTTCTGCACTTTGCACTTATAGTAATGTTATCAAAGAAATTCACATATCAAGCATATTTAACTATCATAAGGAGAAATCTCCTCCAATTCTGCGTTTGCATTGTGTGTGTGGCGGGAGGCCTTATGGTAGTTACATTTTCTAAAAGCATTGCGGATCTATTTTAAAATATTTCTTTGTTTGTTTTTAAAGAATAACCGTTCTAAGTTCTCACACCAGTCACATGACTGACCTGGAGTTTATTGTTCCCTTCCTAAACTCTTGGTGCCCAACATTTTCCACACGGGCAGCCTTGAGTCAGGTTATCATGTTATTCTGGAATTCAGATGGTGCTGTGGAGCTCAGGAGGCGAGCTGGATGGAGAAACGTATCACTTGTATATGATATTATCTTTTCTGCTGTGTATCCACTTGTAGGGACATGTTTATATAACTGTCCATTATTGTGTTGTGTTGTATATTGACTATGATGATGTAATGTATAAAAATGTACAACTCTTTCAATCTAAAGATTATTCATTTATCTATTATATGTTGTTCCGCTGCGATTGTGAGATTCTGACATTGTTTCTATTACTTCTTCTTTCTTTCTTCTTCTTCCTCTTCTTCTTTAACCCTAACAATTCGGCTTTCCGGCCTTCGATTGCTCGGCAGTTGATACAGTGAACGTATTAATGTCAATTTTCGGAAGTCGAAAATCCTGAAATGTGACATAAGATTTAGCTCGATATATTTTGCAAGGTACCCTGTTGTTTATTACTTCTGTATTGTTTTGGTTCTGGGTTTTACATTATATATTTATAAATATAGATGAGGCGTATATGTATAAATGCAAAGAAAGAATTTTGGAAACTAGATATTTTTAATATATATATCTATATTAGAAAAGAAGAGTTTTTATAGTTTAAGGGATTACTGTTTATTAAGATTAGAATATCTATTTAACATGACAGTTTGCTGTTTTTTTAAAATGAAATGATGAAAAAATAATATATATATTTTTAGTATAAACAGTTTAAACAAAATAGGTATACATAGATAAGGATCTAAAAAAAATAATAGTAAGAATCTTTAGTGTTGGAAGTTTTCAACTCTATATAGATTATTGTTTTAGTATATATGTAGTTTCAAAAGATAAAATTACTTATACATATATTAAACCTCCTAATTGATTTTATAAAAATGTATTATAGTAATTTACTGGGTTTATTAACTTATTAAATTATTTTTGCTGTAAGGGATTATTTATTAAAGAAAAATTTGTTTACAAATTTAATTATTAGTTTAGAAATTTATTTAATAAATGGTAATTGATAATTTGGTTGTTTCGAATATCGACAAAACTATATAAATTAAATTTGTCAAATGGTAATCAATTGTGTGGTTAATTCAAATATTAATAGAATCATCTAATGTTTATCAAGGTCAGAAAAATCGTGAATCGAGTCGGGATAAGAGTGGATTGCAAAAAAATCAAAGTTGAGTTAATCTCACTCATTTGGAATTCCATTTAAATTTAAATAGTTAAATTTAAATTATTGGTTGAATGATTGAATTGAATGGATGTGGTATTATATATAGTAGTATATATATTGGAATGATTGATTTCCTGTATTTTATAGCGGACGAGACCCTAAGCGCCGCATATCAGCGGATGAGATGATATAACCCCGTATACCGAGATATTCCACCTCATAGTGGAATTGGTATTTTATACTGTGCTAACATCTATGGATGCAGGAAAACAGGTTGGAGGGATCCAACTAGATTCCTCAAATTATTTAGATTGTTTATCATGTTGTGATATGGTTTATTTGATATTCTATGATAAATTATATTGGAAATTGAAATATTGGATGTTATGGTTTGATTTAATATATTTGGGTATACCGAGTTATCAGAAATATATGGATTGGATTTTTGAAGAGAGAATAAAAGAGAAAATTTTTAAGTAAAATAATTTTAGAAAATTTGAATAAATTAAAGAATGAATTGGAAAAGAATAAAAGTGATTTTTAAATTCTAATAAATAAATTTCGAGCATGGGAAAGGAGATTTTTGAATAAAAGGGGAAATAATGAATTTTAAACTTAGGTGATATTATTTAAAGGAATAAAGAATTTATTTTAAAATTCAAGGTTTAAATTTATTGGAAAGAATAAAGAAGGAATTTGGAAAAGTATGAATTGGTATTTTCAGTTAAATAAGATTTTAAATCATAATTAAGAAGTAAAATTGAAACTAATGGGTTTTGAAATAAATTGAGTAAGTAAAAGAATTTGTTTTAAAATGGAGTAAATTTGGAAATCGATTTGGAAATCGATAAAGTGTTTGAAACTGTAATTTAAAACAAGTGAGACCATGATATTTATAAACTGGGTTTATAGAGTGAAATAAGATATTAGTGGATATTCGGAAGTATAAATTCATAATGGAAACTTATAAAGGAATGGGTAATTTATTTCAAAAATAAGTAGTGGATTATTTTTAAAAGGTGTGGAAGAGAAGTGTATTTCGCTGAAAAGCCAAGTACGTTTTTCAAAGCAAATTTTGAGTATAAGTTAAAAGTTTTAAAGTTTGTTTAAAGGAATGTTTGTAAGAAATTATTAATTAAGTTATTTAAATTTTAAATGTAAACATTTATTTAAATTAATTATAGTAGTAATTAATTGAAAGGTTTGACTAGTATTATGATTTTAAGGATAATTATTAATATTTATATTTTGTAAAATAGTTTTATTTTAAAGATAGTTTAGTTAAGTTTTGTTTAAAAACTTGTATAGAATTTCGTAACTCTTATTTTAAAATTTAGTTTGGCTTGACTTTTATTTTAAAAATTGATTTTATATTTTATAAAGTAGTTTTATGTTAAATATTTTTAAAATGTATATATTTTTGAATAAAGTGTTCAAGTAGTTTTAATTTAAATGTTTTAAATTATATTTTAGAATAAAGTGATTTAAATTATTTTAAAATATAAGTATTTGGGCTTGGTGATTTTCAATGGAAATAGAAAATATATGGGAAATTTATTCTGTGAGAGAAAGTTGGTTTGAAACTGTTTTCAAAAGGGTGAAGTATGGAAATAGCTTGCGAAGTTATTTTGAAATAAATAATTTGGAAAAATTATTTAAATTCTGATGGTTGTTTGTGAATGTTATTTGATAGTTAAATAACTAACTATCAATTTTGACCAATGCGCTGTTCTTTTCGAAGAGACCGGTATCAGAATTTATTTTTCCAAAAACACTTCCATCCGGTTTGAACGTTTCCGTGAGGAAGAGAAGTGCTGGACGTCGAAGATGGAGCAGTGAAGCGCAAGGGCAATCGCTACTAATCCTGAGGGTGATTCCAAAATGGATGAGTAGTAGTAGTGCCTTCGGTTCCGTTCGAACCCGGAACGGACTTGTATGGATGAATGCTTTCAAAACATCGTTAGGAGGACGATGAGCATTCTAAGTGAATGTGTGCTAAAAAAGGTTACGCATAGCCACTAGCCTCATCAATCGGAAATGGCTAAAACAGGGGAGGTGCACACAAGGCTAAGTGGCTAGCAACCAATTAGGGTTAGGTCACCCCTGACATGGTGTCCCTTTATTTCGGCTGTGTGGGCGGTTGTTGATCACAACCGCAGGTTGAACTTATTCGGACTATCCAGTAAGGGGTAGCTCCGGTCTTGTTATGCAAAGGATCAGGGTAGATCCTCGATACGATGATCTAGACAACGTACTGTGATGGGCGGTACCCCAGTAGCCCTGCCATTGATGGAAATCCATTTTTCTTACGTGCCTTTACGGTTTTGATTGTAGAACCCACCTTGTGGCTAGTACGCTGGAATTTAATAATGTAACAATTTCGGCTATTTGAATAAGTATTTGTACATAGACACTATTATATTATCAGAGGATTTTATAAGAAATGTTTTGGTCATCGTAAGGTAAAATCTCGGCAGGTTTATTTATGGCGTGATCTTACGAGATACCTTTGATTTTAAAGGATTTTGGAAACTTTAATAATCCAATTGAGTGTATTTTCTTACGCTGGTTTTACAAACTGACTCGGGTGTTATTTAACTATAATTCTTGGGTCAGACCGAGTATTATAGAGTACAGATTCTGGATGGAATGCTACGGAGCTCAGGAGACGAGCTGGATGGCGAGATGTATCAGACTTATTTGATGTATATTCTGTTGTGTAGTCAGTTTGGTGAGGACAATATTTGATTACTGTCTAGTTGGGAGTTACAAATTTTATTGTACTCTGATGATGTAATGTATAAACAGATATAATTCTTTTTGTTTTAAAGATTAGTCATTTATCTATTATATGTTGTTCCGCTGTGTTTGTGAGATTCTGATGTTGTTTTCAATTTCTTCTTCGATCCCCTTCTTCTTTAACCATAATGGTTCGATTTTTCGGCATTCGATTATTCGGCATTTGATACAATGAACGTATTAATGCCGATTTTCGGGCGTCGAAAAATCGAGTCATTACAAAATACTTATTCAAATAGCTGAAATGCTTGCATATCACGTTTCAGCATAGCTTAGCACAATCAAAATCGTATGGTGCTTATTAGAGAATGGATTACATACGAATGACCAGGTACTGGGGTATCACCTATCACAACACATGTTAAGAACAATGTACCGAGGACCACGTCGGGATCCCCTACTACACAAGAACGGACTACCCTTAACCTGGAAAGGCCGAATATGCTATCACCCTGGGTGTTCCCACCCTTTTCCGAGCTCCTTCAATAGATCGTAGTAATAATATCCGAGGGTGTCTAGAAAGGTGATGAACATACCTTAATTGAGTGCAACCTACTTAGCCTTGCTGCATCTCCCATGCTCTTCAGTCATTCGCAGTTGATGAGACTAGAGGCTACGATTACCTTTTCAAGGAGATTCACTTAGAATGCTCATTGTCCTCCAATGACAATGTATTGATAGCCTTCATCCATACAAGTTCGTTCTGGGTCCGAACGGAATCGAAGGCACTATTCCTACTACATTCATTTTTGAATCACCCTCAGGATTAGTAGCGATTAGCCCTTGCACTTCACTGCTCCATCTTTGACTCCATGCTCTTGTCTTCATTCGTAAACAAATTTGCTGGATTGAAGTGGTTTCCGGATAACTTATCCGATTCCGGTCTCTTCGAATCAACGTTCGATATTTTCAGTAAACTCAACCCCGGTTCATTAGGAAATAAATAGGCGAAAATAATATCGGAGATCACCCCCTAACCGTCAGTGGATGGATTTCCTTATACTCGTCCTAGAAGAATGAAATCGGGTTTATACGCACTGTATAGCATCTCGAACGGTAACTATACCCATAACTCTCATGTTTCCTCTAGATATTCCCAAAGTTTATGTTTTTGCGTCTAGATTTGATAGCCGGTTATTTAACTATCAAATATACAATCACCTAAACAAAGGTTTCATTTCCTATTGAAAATATTAAGCCTTATTTATTTTAGATTTTGATAAATTCAAATTACTTGACCATATAACATATGCTTATCCAATCAGGTAAGTATATTCACAAAACATTCATTTCAAAATATTTGAAAACTCTTTTTAAAAATAAATCTGGAAAGCAACACTGTGGTATCAACTATGAATTCACAGCTCAATGGTTATATCTCTATCCTAGAGAAATCCAAAATTTAATTGCAGGCACTCACTGCCTTCGATTACGCCAGGAAAGCATGTCATTACTTTCCAAAAACTTTATTTAATAATTTATCTCAAAATAATACTTATAAATTTCTATACAAATTTTCCAATTTTAATTTACGAAGATACCCTTTTATAAAAGTTTACCATATAATATATTATATTTAAAACATTATTAATATTTCAACAACTTGTCTTGTAATAAAATACTTTAATACTATTAATCCTTAAGTAATAATTAAATTTAAACAATCACTATAAAATAACTTTATTTAGTTATTGATAGATTTAACAAATTAGATAATTAATAACTTTAAAACAAAAATTAATACCTTTTTAAATATGTGACAGCCCGCAAATCCGTACCCCTTGAATCAACAATATACTACCCTAATTGACTCAAGTGGAACAGAAATACGAACCATTAAGGTTAAAAGAAAAAGAGATAGAAGAAGAAGAAACAAAACAATATCAGAATCTCACAGTCGCAGCGGAATAAAATATAATAGCAACTATATATCTTTACTCAAAATGAAATCTAATCTGTTATATACAACATATCATCAGAGTAACTCATACATCAATCTTCACATAACAGACATACCAAACAACATAGCAGCGGATATATATAGGTACATATAATACGTCTCGGACTCCAGCTCCTCTCCTGCTCCATAGCATCCTGACCTGAACAATAATACTCGGTCTGACCCGAGCATTATAACGAAATAACACCCGAGTCAGTCTGGAATACCAGCTGATAATAATGCACACAATTGATTATTAAAGTTTCAAAAATCCTTTTTGAAAACAAAAGCATCTCGTAAGACCACGCCACAAATAAACATGTCGGGTTTTTACCTTACGATAGCTAAAACACTTTTTATATAAATCCTCTTATATTATAATAGGGTCTATTTACAAATACTTATAAAATAGCCGAAATTGTTACATTATTAAATTCCAGCTACTAGCCACCGAAGTGGGTAATACAAACAAAACTCGTAAAGGGCTCGTAGGGAAAATGGATTTCCAACTAATGACTCGGCACTGGGGTACCACCTGTCACAGTACGTGGTCTAGATCACAGTACCGAGGACTACTCCCTTCGTCCCCTGCAACACAAGGCCGGAATCACCTATGGGCAATTCCGAATAAGATCACCCCGCGGTTGGGATCAGCAACCGCACCACTAAGCCGAAATAAAAAGGAACCTCTAGACAGGGATGACCTTACTCTCCAGTGGGGGCTACCCACGAAGCCTTGCTGCATATCCCCTGATTTTCAGTCATTCCCGGTTGATGAGGCTTGAGGCTTAACGTTACCTTTAGAACGTTTCACTTAGAATGCCCATCGTCCGCTGACGATGTCACGAAGCATTCGTCCATACAAGTCCGTCCCGGGTTCGAACGGAACCGAAGGCACTATTCCTACTACATCCATTTTGGAAATATCCTCAGGATTAGTAGCGACTAGCCCTTGCACTTCACTGCTCCATCTTCGACTCCGAAAAACGTTTATCGCACGAAAACGTACAAACCGGATCGAAGTGGTTTTCGAGAAATAAATCTCGATCCCGGTCTCTTCGAAACGATCAACGCAATTTGTCCAATATTGATAGTCGGTGATTTAACTATCAATTTATATTCATAAACATCCATAGCATCCATCACACAATAAATAATATTCCATATTATTTATTTACCTCAAATATCTTTAAAAG
This sequence comes from Allium cepa, assembly GCA_030765085.1. Lineage (NCBI taxonomy): Eukaryota > Viridiplantae > Streptophyta > Magnoliopsida > Asparagales > Amaryllidaceae > Allium > Allium cepa. Next base: position 867,578,792 of record CM060937.1, on the reverse strand, counting down.
ATATATTTCAAATTTCCAAAACTCATTTGAAAACATTTCCCAAAAGTCTCCATTTACAAGGTAAATCCTTTACCATATATTTCCATTGGAATAACCAAGTTCAAAACAGTTTAGATTTAAAACAGTTAAAAACATTTTAATTTAAAATATACTTTAAAATAGGAAAATTAACTACTAATTATTTACTCAAAATGTAATTTCAAAATATTTAAAACAAAACTATTGTATAAGATATAACTTGATTTAAAATAAGGTTTTAGTTATACTATAATTAAAAATTTAGAGTTTTTAAAGGAATTAATAAAATTCAAACAACTATATTCAAAAACTAGCTTTAAGCAAAATCCATTTGTAAAAATAATTATTAAGATATTAATAAAATTTTACTATTGCTAATTTATAAATAAACACTTTAAAATAATAATTTTTTTAAAACATTCTTTAAAACCAGTTTAAGCTTTTAAAACTTTCTTTTTATAAAATCAATTTAAAACTCGAATTTGGATTTTCCCTAGGAAATCTCATTTCTACTAAATCATCACAGAAATCCTTCTCACGATTTCTGTCCATTTATTTACTTTAGTTTTATGGTTTTATAACATAAATTTATTTTCCAAATCTTCAACTAATAACATTTATCTTTGATTATCATTCCAGATTTTACAACTTCCAATTTCCATTCTAAATAGATTTCAAATTTTAATCCTTTAAAATTCATTATTAACCATATCTTTTATTTCTCTAAATTCAATTCATTCATTTATAATTAACTTTGGATTTATAAATTTATCCAACAATATTTCTATACAAATTCATTTCAGTTTTCCATCCAAATCAGGTTTCAAACCTTTATATTCTCTAAATTTCTTATTTAACAATTTCTCAATTTCTTTGAAACCCAATTTAATTTCTTCATAATTTAAACTGCAATTTCTTTTATAATTAATATTCTGGGTTTATAGTTTAAACCACAATATCATAATGTAATTCAACTCCAAATTTATCAATCTCAATATATAAACAGGTATCATAATCAAATAATTACTATATTGTGAGGAATCCCGTTGGATCCCTCCAACCTGTTTTCCCTGCATCCACAAATATTAGCACAACAGTATATATATCAATTCAATTTGATAATAACTAACATATTCAGCTAAACATCCAAACAACCAATCAATACTAACTGTCTACTTTACTAGTATCTAGATGTGAGTGAGAATAACTCACCTTAAGTTTCGGCGAGCGTTCGAAATTTAAATTAAACCGGACGATGTCCGATTTAACCCAAATTTCTACTTGCCCGGAATAGATCCGGATCTGCTCCATCTAGTAGTGCTCGGCTCTGCGATTCCGACGCTACCAAGTTTGTTAAATTCTGATAACAAACGCACAGGATATGGTTATTTTAAAGTTTGAATTTAAATTTAACAAATTTCTTTTTTTTTTTTTTTATATATACCATCGTTAGCAAACACGGCCCGCCTTCCTTCCTCTCCCACACGCGAAGCACCAGGAACGAGCAAACCCATCTTCACCGAAGTAGGGCACAAGATCGCCGCATCACCGAAGCCTTCGAGCTCGATCAGAGAATACCAACGCGAAGCCCACCTCGTACCCCACCATCGCCCAGAGCTACACGAAACTCGGTCGCCCCTCCCTCGTGGAAAACGCAAATGACCGGTCGGCGAAAACGAAGCAATTCTGGCATCAAATGGCGACAACGGCAAAGATCCACCGTTGGATCTATAGTACTCGACGAGCTCATCAACATTCGTTTAGGAAGTTTTTGAAAATATCGCGTGGATTGAGAGATTTGGGGAGAAGATCGCCAATAGTTTTCGGCCATTAATTAAGGGTGGAGGCGGCTGCGAACCTCACTAGGGTTTTAGAAACGAAAATTGAGTATATATATATAATTTAATATTATTTTATTAATAAAATTCTCTTTTTAACAACTTACGCAAACGAACTCCAATCCTCACGTTCCGACAGGCTATCCTAGGGTTTTTCCGCGTTCCGGACACAATGGAACAGGTTTCGTAAGCTAATTCGATCGTATGCGCGAGTTACGAGATTAAACGATCAATTTAAAATTAAACCGATTAAAACGATTTCGATGCGTTTCGAGCTGCCGGAGTCAAACGACAACTCCGATTGCTACGAAAATTGAAATCCAGTAATAATTAACTATTACGGATCCAATGAAACTGGTTTCGTCGAATTCCGAGACTGTCCCCCGGAAGGCTATTTTAACTCGTCTATTTAATTAAGAAATTTTCGAAATTATCGAAATCACTCAAAATTTCCACGTTTAAAATTTTATTAACTTAACAATAATTCATATAACATTTATAAACACATTAACAATCGTTTTGGCTCATTCCGGACCAAAATCTGATTAATTGCATTTTTAATAATATTAAATTCATTTTAAATTCATATAAAATTCCAAATAATAATCTATTAACTTTTAAATTCTTCAAAAAATCTAACAATATCATTTATAACCTATGGAACTTAAAAATGCATTTAAACATCAATTTTATAACAATTACCATTCAATTTCCAATTTATTCTCAGTCCTAATAATTATTATTATTACTCCAATTCAAATGGAATCACCATATTTTGAAACTATAACTCATCTTATTAACTCAACCATAGTCTTCTATTATCAAGATTCAAATTAGAATCCATATCCAACATTTAAAATGAATTAAATGTTAAATTTTGGCGACCCAAAATTCCAGGTCGTTACATTCCTCCCCCCTTATAAAAAAATTTCGTCCCCGAAATTTGCATAAGGTAAAACATACTCTCAAACCCATTTACTTAACTCATTTGCTTAGTTAAAAGCTTATATTCACTTTCCAAAAAGTTTCAGTTCCATATCAAAACCATTTGCTTTATTTACCCTAAAGCCTTAAATTTCAACTTATAACTTTCCAAGTTATTTAACTTTTCCCAAAACCCCAAAAATATTCTAACTCCCAAAATTTCCGGAAAATTTTGGCAGAGTCTCCCCTGTACGGAGGAGCTTCTGCGATATCGCAGGATACACAAATATATATACATCGGTCCACACGGCCGGAAACCAAAATATATCATAATATATATATCATTTTCCAATTTTATTAGCGTAGGCGTACCTTTTAGCAAATTTTAATAGCAAGTAGCTAATATATAATGCATATACGCGCTTCAAACCCTCTCGAACGCCTCGCATTCCTGCACTTACTCAACATACTCATTAATTACAAGATATGTGCATTTTAATCAACATTTTCCAATATAAATGCAATCCAACATATCTATGGCATAATCCAAACCAAGCAAATTTCAAAATTTACTAATATTAACCATCCTTTACCAACAATTCAAGATTTTAAATCATCTTTCCAATTATCTATTCAAGTCCAACATTATTTACTTTCACTTGAATGATTTATACTCAAATCAACCATATACAATTCATATTTATCTCAATAGGATTAACATATGCTTCACTAATAGCAATCTATTTCAATACAATTCCTAATTGATTTACAAACCACCTTTATCTTCAGGGTAGAAGCATCTTCATTCTTATGCAAAATTACTTAATAACATTTCAATGCATTCCAATTAATTCAAAACCAAGTTCAGTGTTGAATACACTAAGACAACTCATTCATATTCACTTCAATATTATGAATAGGTGCTTTAATTCATTTATATGCAACATTATTTAATTTGATTTTCAATCAAATCCTTATTTCCAATTTGAAGCACTCACATTCCCTTATTAAAATTTCGCACATTTTAGTTTCCTCCAACTAACCTCATTTTACTTCACTTGAATGATTTACATTCAAGCTTTCTATACACCATTCATATTTCTTATAACCAATTTATTTCTATTTCAAAATAATTAACATATGCCTTGTTCACACTTTTTTTTTTTTAACTTACCCTTCCAATTTGATTTGTAATCAAATTTTATTTTAACTTACATTCCCAAATTTGATTTTAAATCAAATTTTATTTAAACTTGAAACATTTGCAATTCTTTCATGATTTATTTCCATATATATGCAAACATTGCTTATTAAAATGTTAATTCATCCCAATTGATTCCAACTCAATTCCATTTGCAACTTGAAACCAATTTACTTGCATTCATTTACCAACTCTTTGAATTGGATCCTAATCCATATCAATTTATTCAAACATCAATTCAATTGCATAATATCTCAATTCTTTCTTGCATACCAAATTTAGTTTCATTTTAATTTGACTTCACTTAATCAAATTCTAATTTATCCAAAACCAATTTAGTTGTTTAAACAACTCAATTCTAAATACATTCAAATATTCAAGTCATTCAAGCAAAACAATTGCCACTTAAGCTTATAACCCTTTAAAATTAATTCCAACTTGGATTTATATTAGTTTCATTAACCAATCCAAGTTTATATTAATATCTCTCCCTCCTGGATTATTTACAACCCATACATCCTTAATTTATCACAATAACTTATTAATATCATTTCTTGCAATTATTATCTAACAAATTTCATTCAACATTACTTAATAAGGCTCATTCTCAACCATTTTGTTTTTCTTTCAATTTGCTTAAGTTCTTTAACAATATTCTCATTATTTCCTTATAAATCAAATTTTATTTCATTTGATTCTCATTCAAATCAAATTTCCATTCATATACAAATTTAATGCTCTTTGTTTAGTTATCCAATTCATATTAAACTTATTTTATTTACAAAGAGGCCATTTAAATTATTTTACTCATTTGAATTTTATTTACAATCCAAATCATCATAAATATATTCAGATTCCATTATTCATTCACACCTCCAATATTCATTCCCATAATTGAATCCCAATTCAAATCAGGATTTCTATTTACTTTCCAAACTTGACTAAACTATCAAAATTCTCCATTACAATACAAATCCCAGTTAATTTGTAATTTAATTCAGTCAATAACATAATCCATATTAGTTTTCACTCCACTTTCTTAATTTACTCTGAATTCATTCATAATATCACCATTTTCCAATTATTTCATTTAGCAAAATTTAGATTTCTACCTTTCCTTTTTTACTCCTTTAAATAGAATCTAAATTTCTTTCAATATTATTTATTACTCAACTGAAATTCAATTTCAATTTCATTACCAAAACAAGTTTTATTCTCCCCATACATAAGTTCAAGACTTATTTGCCAACATAGGAATATCCACATTTATGTTCTCACTTTACATTTCATTTATGGACAAATTTTGAATTTTCCACACCATTCCACTCTTCCATTAAATAAATTTGCAACTTTACTTCCATTCAAGAGTTTAAAGTGCTTACTTAAGTCCATTCTCATTTTATAATCTCCAATTTAAATTACTTACTAACTTAAGAATGTGAATTCCTTAATGCAATTATAAGCAATTTACATTTCACCTTTATACCCAATCCAAATTAATTTCACTTCACTTAGATTTAATTCAAGTTCAAATTCTCAAATTTAGTTCTCCATATACAAGTTCAAAACTTGTTTACTAACTTAAGTTCATTCACTTCTTTATATCCCACCTTACCTTATCTCAATTCACAATTTCATTTGAGATTAAGTTTGAATTCACCATACCATTCAACTACTTCCATTTGTGATTATAATCTCACTTTCAATTTTTATAAGTTCACCAACTTATTTATTTTAAAAGCTTATATTGCTCATTTTACTCCACCATCATTTTATAATCACAATTCTAAATTCCATATGTATATATATACATCTGAATTCTTCAGGATACAAATTCCCTTAATTTATTTCTTTGCAAACTTCAAATCCACAACCTCAAACTATAAGTATAATACTTAATAGCTTATGGGTACAATCTATTACACAACAACCCAAATTTTCAAATCAACTTACTTTTGATTTAAACCCAAATCCATTTAATTCTGGGTCCAATATATTTAACTTGTCCAAGTTAAATTTAAATTTCCATTCACCTCAACATATTTTATTCACTTCAATATATTTTACTCACTTTCAATTTCTCAAATTAAATTTTAATTCCAAGATTTAAGATTTTCATTTCTTCCTTCTTATTAATATTGCTTTACATAATAAGTTTAATAGTTAATTCATTTCACTTATCCAAGTTAAATTCAAATTTTCATACACTTCAATATATTTCATTTACTTAAGTTAAATTTAATTTCTAGATTAAAATTTCTCATTTCCTTCTTATTAGCATTAGCTCCACTTAACAAATTCAATAGTTGATTCATTTCAACTTTACTCATTATTTAATTAGAACTTTCCCAGAATTCAATTTACCCGGTTTTATCTCAAAACCATTTTGAAATATATCAAATATATATACCCATTTGGTATATCAAATCAAATTTCCATGTTTTCCAAACCAATTTGTTTGTACCCAAAACAATTTGTTCATATCCCAAACAAATTTCCATTTTTGAAATATCCAAAACAACTGTTATCCCCAACAAATCCAAACAATACCATAACCAATTACTAGGGAAGCAATCCATCACTTTAGAAACTCGAAAATGAATTCTAATGATGTGGCCAGCATCATCAGGATTATTTTCCAGCGACTGCAGTGAGTTCAATGCTTCTTAACTTTCCCAAATTCATTTCAAAACAGTTGCCATTCAAAAATATTTCCCAAAACAACATTCCATTATTGCCTTCAATACATTGGAAAACATTTCAAACTTCCCAGGATTTTAAATTTCCAAACTTTTATTTTCAATACTTTTAAAAATCCTTTCCAAAACTTCCGGGTTAAAATTCTGGTTTAAATTCAAATCTAGTTATTTTATTTTGTATAATTTATACCCTCAGAATTTATTTGGTTGCAACCAATTCAAGTTTTACTATCCTAAATTCCTTATTTGCTTATATATATCATTTCAAATTTTAGATCATATTCAAGATTCTTACTTAATTATGGTATTAACAATCCAACAATCACCCAATATATAATAAGCTAGAAAATCATTTCTTTTATATTAAAATATAATTTTGGGTAAAATTATTTCATTTACCCACTTTAAAAACAATACTATGTCGGTTTATCTTGTTCAAGAGTTTAGAAACCCCTATCGATACGGTTGTACTTCCCGCACCGACCAGAATTCATAAACACTCAACCGATAAGTCAACACAGTATAAAAACAATTTTATAAACACTAACAAGTACGCTCTCATATTTATTATTATACTCAACTTATTATAGAGTACTATTGACTCTATTAAATGAGTAATTATCCCACCAAAGCCTAGGTTGTCGCCAACCTAAGCTCTGATACCAACTGTGACAGCCCGCAAATCCGTACCCCTTGAATCAACAATATACTACCCTAATTGACTCAAGTGGAACAGAAATACGAACCATTAAGGTTAAAAGAAAAAGAGATAGAAGAAGAAGAAACAAAACAATATCAGAATCTCACAGTCGCAGCGGAATAAAATATAATAGCAACTATATATCTTTACTCAAAATGAAATCTAATCTGTTATATACAACATATCATCAGAGTAACTCATACATCAATCTTCACATAACAGACATACCAAACAACATAGCAGCGGATATATATAGGTACATATAATACGTCTCGGACTCCAGCTCCTCTCCTGCTCCATAGCATCCTGACCTGAACAATAATACTCGGTCTGACCCGAGCATTATAACGAAATAACACCCGAGTCAGTCTGGAATACCAGCTGATAATAATGCACACAATTGATTATTAAAGTTTCAAAAATCCTTTTTGAAAACAAAAGCATCTCGTAAGACCACGCCACAAATAAACATGTCGGGTTTTTACCTTACGATAGCTAAAACACTTTTTATATAAATCCTCTTATATTATAATAGGGTCTATTTACAAATACTTATAAAATAGCCGAAATTGTTACATTATTAAATTCCAGCTACTAGCCACCGAAGTGGGTAATACAAACAAAACTCGTAAAGGGCTCGTAGGGAAAATGGATTTCCAACTAATGACTAGGCACTGGGGTACCACCTGTCACAGTACGTGGTCTAGATCACAGTACCGAGGACTACTCCCTTCGTCCCCTGCAACACAAGGCCGGAATCACCTATGGGCAATTCCGAATAAGATCACCCCGCGGTTGGGATCAGCAACCGCACCACTAAGCCGAAATAAAAAGGAACCTCTAGACAGGGATGACCTTACTCTCCAGTGGGGGCTACCCACGAAGCCTTGCTGCATATCCCCTGATTTTCAGTCATTCCCGGTTGATGAGGCTTGAGGCTTAACGTTACCTTTAGAACGTTTCACTTAGAATGCCCATCGTCCGCTGACGATGTCACGAAGCATTCGTCCATACAAGTCCGTCCCGGGTTCGAACGGAACCGAAGGCACTATTCCTACTACATCCATTTTGGAAATATCCTCAGGATTAGTAGCGACTAGCCCTTGCACTTCACTGCTCCATCTTCGACTCCGAAAAACGTTTATCGCACGAAAACGTACAAACCGGATCGAAGTGGTTTTCGAGAAATAAATCTCGATCCCGGTCTCTTCGAAACGATCAACGCAATTTGTCCAATATTGATAGTCGGTGATTTAACTATCAATTTATATTCATAAACATCCATAGCATCCATCACACAATAAATAATATTCCATATTATTTATTTACCTCAAATATCTTTAAAAGATATATTTCAAATTTCCAAAACTCATTTGAAAACATTTCCCAAAAGTCTCCATTTACAAGGTAAATCCTTTACCATATATTTCCATTGGAATAACCAAGTTCAAAACAGTTTAGATTTAAAACAGTTAAAAACATTTTAATTTAAAATATACTTTAAAATAGGAAAATTAACTACTAATTATTTACTCAAAATGTAATTTCAAAATATTTAAAACAAAACTATTGTATAAGATATAACTTGATTTAAAATAAGGTTTTAGTTATACTATAATTAAAAATTTAGAGTTTTTAAAGGAATTAATAAAATTCAAACAACTATATTCAAAAACTAGCTTTAAGCAAAATCCATTTGTAAAAATAATTATTAAGATATTAATAAAATTTTACTATTGCTAATTTATAAATAAACACTTTGAAATAATAATTTTTTTAAAACATTCTTTAAAACCAGTTTAAGCTTTTAAAACTTTCTTTTTATAAAATCAATTTAAAACTCGAATTTGGATTTTCCCTAGGAAATCTCATTTCTACTAAATCATCACAGAAATCCTTCTCACGATTTCTGTCCATTTATTTACTTTAGTTTTATGGTTTTATAACATAAATTTATTTTCCAAATCTTCAACTAATAACATTTATCTTTGATTATCATTCCAGATTTTACAACTTCCAATTTCCATTCTAAATAGATTTCAAATTTTAATCCTTTAAAATTCATTATTAACCATATCTTTTATTTCTCTAAATTCAATTCATTCATTTATAATTAACTTTGGATTTATAAATTTATCCAACAATATTTCTATACAAATTCATTTCAGTTTTCCATCCAAATCAGGTTTCAAACCTTTATATTCTCTAAATTTCTTATTTAACAATTTCTCAATTTCTTTGAAACCCAATTTAATTTCTTCATAATTTAAACTGCAATTTCTTTTATAATTAATATTCTGGGTTTATAGTTTAAACCACAATATCATAATGTAATTCAACTCCAAATTTATCAATCTCAATATATAAACAGGTATCATAATCAAATAATTACTATATTGTGAGGAATCCCGTTGGATCCCTCCAACCTATTTTCCCTGCATCCACAAATATTAGCACAACAGTATATATATCAATTCAATTTGATAATAACTAACATATTCAGCTAAACATCCAAACAACCAATCAATACTAACTGTCTACTTTACTAGTATCTAGATGTGAGTGAGAATAACTCACCTTAAGTTTCGGCGAGCGTTCGAAATTTAAATTAAACCGGACGATGTCCGATTTAACCCAAATTTCTACTTGCCCGGAATAGATCCGGATCTGCTCCATCTAGTAGTGCTCGGCTCTGCGATTCCGACGCTACCAAGTTTGTTAAATTCTGATAACAAACGCACAGGATATGGTTATTTTAAAGTTTGAATTTAAATTTAACAAATTTCTTTTTTTTTTTATATATACCATCGTTAGCAAACACGGCCCGCCTTCCTTCCTCTCCCACACGCGAAGCACCAGGAACGAGCAAACCCATCTTCACCGAAGTAGGGCACAAGATCGCCGCATCACCGAAGCCTTCGAGCTCGATCAGAGAATACCAACGCGAAGCCCACCTCGTACCCCACCATCGCCCAGAGCTACACGAAACTCGGTCGCCCCTCCCTCGTGGAAAACGCAAATGACCGGTCGGCGAAAACGAAGCAATTCTGGCATCAAATGGCGACAACGGCAAAGATCCACCGTTGGATCTATAGTACTCGACGAGCTCATCAACATTCATTTAGGAAGTTTTTGAAAATATCGCGTGGATTGAGAGATTTGGGGAGAAGATCGCCAATAGTTTTCGGCCATTAATTAAGGGTGGAGGCGGCTGCGAACCTCACTAGGGTTTTAGAAACGAAAATTGAGTATATATATATAATTTAATATTATTTTATTAATAAAATTCTCTTTTTAACAACTTACGCAAATGAACTCCAATCCTCACGTTCCGACAGGCTATCCTAGGGTTTTTCCGCGTTCCGGACACAATGGAACAGGTTTCGTAAGCTAATTCGATCGTATGCGCGAGTTACGAGATTAAACGATCAATTTAAAATTAAACCGATTAAAACGATTTCGATGCGTTTCGAGCTGCCGGAGTCAAACGACAACTCCGATTGCTACGAAAATTGAAATCCAGTAATAATTAACTATTACGGATCCAATGAAACTGGTTTCGTCGAATTCCGAGACTGTCCCCCGGAAGGCTATTTTAACTCGTCTATTTAATTAAGAAATTTTCGAAATTATCGAAATCACTCAAAATTTCCACGTTTAAAATTTTATTAACTTAACAATAATTCATATAACATTTATAAACACATTAACAATCGTTTTGGCTCATTCCGGACCAAAATCTGATTAATTGCATTTTTAATAATATTAAATTCATTTTAAATTCATATAAAATTCCAAATAATAATCTATTAACTTTTAAATTCTTCAAAAAATCTAACAATATCATTTATAACCTATGGAACTTAAAAATGCATTTAAACATCAATTTTATAACAATTACCATTCAATTTCCAATTTATTCTCAGTCCTAATAATTATTATTATTACTCCAATTCAAATGGAATCACCATATTTTGAAACTATAACTCATCTTATTAACTCAACCATAGTCTTCTATTATCAAGATTCAAATTAGAATCCATATCCAACATTTAAAATGAATTAAATGTTAAATTTTGGCGACCCAAAATTCCGGGTCGTTACAAAATAATTTTCAAGAATAATAAAATCATTATCAAAATATTTACTAATTAACATTTAAAAATATCATTAATAAATAATAATTATTCTTAAACAATTTTGGGTTCCAAAGACAGCTTCCAAGTTGGAGAAGAAGGCTTAATAATTTCAATGGTACATTATCAAGCTACTATTCAATTTCCAAACAGCACAGAATAACAAATACAGATATCCCGATCAATCGATTCAACATCATAATGCCAATATAATTATTAGGATGATAAATAGATGTTTGTACAAATGTAATAGCAGAACAGGGTTTTATTTCTGCTAGCAAATGTTCAAAACAGATATATTCAGTAATAGTGGCAGAATGGTGATTTATTATACCAATAAGGGTCTAATTAAAACAATTAGCGGAATGGTGTTTTATTCCGCTAAACAGAAGTAAACATCATGATTTAATTAAATTAATTCACCATTATTTTTATTTCGCAAAACACTTCAACATATGGGTCATATAAATTTAAAGGACGATATAATTTTTAAATTGATCACTTCCATTTCTGTCCGTTTCAATTTACCATAAAATCTAGCTTATTCAAACTTGACAACGGTTCGTACGACGACATAGCGTTCGTTGTCACGAACCCATCGCAATAAACCTTGGGTAAATTGGGATTTGTGTGAACATATTGTATTATTTCAAAATTAGTTGGATATATGGATATAAATTAAAAACATTTTAAATATATTGCTCTCTTTACAGTTTTAGGCCGAAGCCCAATACTTATGAACCTGTCCCCTTTTATTCTTCTTCTTCCCTTTTTTTTTCATTTCTGTTGCATCCAGTGCCAAATTATATGTATAAATTTTATCTTCAAATTATATACATATATCTTTTAAATTCAAACCTCCCACCAACTTTATTTTTCCCTCCCATTTTTTATTTTTTATATAATTGGGCTGAAGCCCAAACCATAGAACAAAGGGAAACACTCCCTTTCTTCTCTTCTCCTCCCCTCTACTTCCAATTTCCAGTTAAAACCGAGAACCCAAAGTTCAAACCTCAATCCTTCGATTAACCGAAGCTGCTTCACTGGTAACACCATCCGCTTGCATACGAATCGAGACCCAAGCCTAAATCTTCCGTAGCAGCTTCTTCCACAATCGATCATCCTTCCTAAACCTGAAAAGTACCTTGTACATGCATGCACGTTCACGTGCGCAACCCAACTACATTGTTGTTCGACCAGTGGACCCACTATGTCCCTCTCGCCTGCTCCTCACAAAGTCCCTATCTTCCTGACCACCGCATTGCCGAGACAAAAGTCGACCATCACCGTTGCCAAGCTTCAAAGGAAAGCGCGCCCAAATCATCCTCGTCCCACCATTTCTCACCACCAGAACACACACCTCCACTACCACCATGACCCCTACAACCTCCCCTACCTCCATGCCAACCGCGGCCAAGCTCGATGCCACTATGAGCCTCTATGACCCAATTTCCTGAACCCAACGAACCATACCCCTTAAACCCTAAAACTACTACGCCCATTCCAGTTACTGCCAATTTTGACCATCGGCCACGGTGAACTCCTTCACCACGACGCACCGCTCCTCCTCGGCCAGGCTATACCTTCCCTCGATGACTAAATCACCTAAAATTTATTTATTTATGGTTTCTAATCATCTTCAAATTTCTAAATATCTAGGTTTTTAAAAATAATGATTTCTTCACCAAAAATGTTATTTTCGTACCACGATCACAATTATATACATGAATCATTGATTTGAGGATGATGAAAATTGAAAAATTCTTAATTACTTGTTGTAACTTCGATAGAACTCACATATACACCATGAAACGTAGCCATACTATTTTTAACATAATCTAGATTCGAAATTAAACACTTGACTAGCTCACGGAACTTGCAAAATAATTATAGATTAAGAGGAAATGAATTTTGAAACTTACATAAAAGGTTTGCTTAAGTTTTTATACATGAAGGAGCAATTAAATCATGTACAAAGCAAAGCAATCAGTGTTCTCACATTAAAAATTTTGAATTCCTTTTGAAATCTTCTGTTTGAACTTTAGTTGGTCCAAAATCTTGAAATGTCGCCTTGATTTTTTTATCTCGCTTGTATTTTTAAGAGCAGGGGATGTTTTGTTTTACAGAACTTTTCTTTTTATAGCGCTTTTATCTTTTGTTTACAGAGTATTATTATTAATTTTGTTACAGGGTATAAAAACTGAAGTATACATACACCAACCCAATATATATATATATATATATATATATATATATATATATATATATATATATATATGCACGTTTTTGCCTAGCAGTGATGATGTATTTGTTCAGTCTTTTTGGCTCAAGAGGGATTTGATTTTGATGTACAAATTTTTTGATGGATTGACACGGGAATTTGAGATTGAAATGAAGTGAAGAAAATGTATTTAACCTTTCCTTTTGAACCAAACATTCTTATATATACATATATATGTTTTTACCCATTTTCTTGTTTTTATCTTTTTACTTATGCTTGTTTTACTTTTTATTACCAGGGAATTATTTATAGCACTTTGATTTATACATTTTGGTTATTTACTTCATACTTGATTCCTTTACATGCTTTCATATATATGCATGTTTCGGAAACAAAAGATATAAAGTGGTTTTAAAACAACTTCAAGTCTTCATTCCTATATATATATTTCTACATATATATATATACATATATATATATAACCAAAGACATTTGCAAGCCTTTCTATTTTAAATAACATTTAGTTTTATATTTTCTTATTATATTTAAAATGTAATTCAAAACAAAAAGAAGATTTTGTTATACTACCTTTATAAAATAACATTTTTACCGAAACATGATTTTTAAAAGATTCGTGATCAAAATGATTTAAAAAAATGACTTTGTATCATGTATTTCCATATGTACATCTCTTCTTTCATTTTTCCAATATATAAAAATATACATTACTTTTTAATAAACTATATTTATCTAGTCTATATGTATATTACTTGCCCTTTTATATATTGTTTTTCAATATACCATTTCTATTTAGTTTATAGCATACAATATTTATTTGCTTATAAATACTATAATTTTCTTTTTTTGAACTTATATATATGTATACATCCTTCTTTCACTTTTGATATATACATACATACATACACACACATATATACTCCACATCGTTATCCGAAACCCATGCAAACACTGGGCTTGGTTCCCTCTGGCGGTTATCCACATCTGCAACTGGCTCAATCTCAACCTCGCCCATTTATCAGATGACATCATCATCATTTTCCGATTCGAGTCTTCCTCTGCTTAAAATTCCTTTTCATCCTCAAATTCCTCCTCGTCCTCGAATTCTTCTTCTGCTTCGAATTCTTCCTCAGGTACCTCTTCCACTTCTTCCTTGGGCTCCTCTTCTTGATGTGACGTCTGTTCGATAGGCTCTATTTCCTCCTCTAACTCTTCCTCATATATCGATGACTCGTTAAGATCCTTCAAAATCCTTCTAACTAAGTCATAATTGCCATCTTTCCTAGTCTTCGAAAGTGCTCCTCCTCGATTGATACTACGGGTTCTCTACAATCAATTAACAAAAGCCAAGAATGAGATCCTAAGGTTTCGGGAATTTATATATGCTAAAGAGTACATATATAGGTACACACTTCAAATAACTTTACCTTTCTAAAATTCTATCATTCAAACTTTACTTAGGTAATACCAAAATTGTTTTCCTCAAAAATTTTGTTTTAAACAAATTTTCTAAAATCACCAGAGTTTTCGATCTCAAATATATCTTTTATAAATCAATTATTATAAAACTAGCCTTTATCTATGAAAAACCCGCCTAAAATAATTTTTTTTTAAAATATTCCAAATTCCTTTAGTAAACAAAATTTACTAAAAATCCAAATTTTCCTAAAGTTCCTATCTTGCAAGACTCAGGTTTCTAAGGGATATCCTAGTCAAAAGGGCAGGCAATAGAGGATACTCAAAGATAACGGCTATGATTACCCAATTCCAAGATGATAAAATATTATCATCATTTATCAAACAACACCTCAAAATACCTTATATTTTGAAAATCATGCCTTTAATATATAAAATATATTCTGGGTAAAATTATTTCACTTACTCTTTTAAAACAATATTGTGTCCGTTGGCCTAGTTCAAGTGTTTAGAGATCCCTATCAATAACGTTAGCTACTCGTATTGACCAGAATCCATAGACCACTCAATAGATCAATTAAAACAATATAAAAAACATTTTTTTATATCGCTAACAAATATGCGCTCTCGTATATATATATATACACTCAGACTTATTCTAGGGTACTACTGACCCTAATCTCTAATGAGTAACCCCCCATAGCCTAGGTATTCGCTCAAAGATACCACGATGTCATGACCCACCATTTCCGTACAGTTCAATCTGACACTTAATCACACTTTGTCCAGTCCAAACTGAATAGAAAGGTGGATAGTAAGAAAAAGAAAGTAGAAAGAAGATAGAAAGAAAATAAAACAATTCGAGAATCTCACATCAGAAACGAATAACCTATAATATGGAACAAATCTGTACATAAACAAAACTGCAAATTAATATATATACAAACAATAATCAGAGTATACTAACCTACTCAGCATGGACAGTTATAACCCTTGTCCTTACAATTGCTGATATACTCAACCAAAAATAATGGAATATAATCATCTACGAGAATACGACTCTGGGCCTCCAGCTCCTCTCCTGAAGCTCCACTCCCTCTTGCTAAACTTGGAAATATGCTCGGTCTAACGCAAGCATATAGGAAAAACCACGCCCGGGTCAGTCTGGTAAAACCAGCGTAAGAACTTAAATCGCAAGGAATTTTATTTGTTATAATTTTCAAAATAACTTTAAAATCAATGGGATCCCGTAAGGCCACGTCATACATAAACACAACTGGTTTTTCCCTTACGGTAACCAAGACACTTCTATAGAAAATCCAACGATATTATAATATTGTCCAAGTACAAATACTTATTCAAATAGCTGAAATGTTTGCATCTCACGTTTCAGTATAGTTGAGCACAATCAAAACCGTACGACGCTTATTACAGCATGGATTCCATATGAATGACTAGGTAATAGGGTATCACCTATCACAGTACATGTCTTGGATATTTGAACAACTTATCTTGGAATAAAATACTTCAACACTATCAATCCTTAAGTAATAATTAACTTTAGACAATCACTATAAAATAATTTTATTTAGTAATTAATATACTTTAACAAATTAGATAATTAATAACTTTAAAAAAAATTAATACGTTTTTATATAATTTTTAAGAATAAATAATCATTATCAAAATATTTACTAATTAACTTTAAAAAACATCATTAATAAATAATAATCATTTTTAAACAATTTTGGGTTTAAAAGACAGCTTCCAAGTCGGAAAAGAAGGCTAATGATTCCAATGGTACTTAATCAAGTTATCATTTAGTTTCCAAATAGCCCATAATAACAAATACTGATATACCAATCCATCGATTCAACATCACAGTGCCAATATAATTATCAGGATGATAAATAGATGTTCGTTCAAATATAATAGCAGAACAGGGTTTTATTTCTGCTTGTAAATGTCCACAACATATATATTCAGTAATAGTGACAGAACAATGATATATTCTGCCAATAGGCGCCCAATTAAAACAATTAACGGAACGGTATTTTATTCTTCTAAATAGAAGTAAACATCGTGACTTAATTAAATCAACTCGTCGTTATTTTTATTTGGTAAAACACTTCAACATATGGGTCATATAAATTTAAAGGACGATATTATTTTTTAGTTGATCACTTCAATTTCTGTATGTTTCAGTTTACCATAAAGTATGACTTATTCAAACTTGACAACGGTTCATATGACATCGTAGTGTTCGTTGTCATGAACCTATCACAACGAACCTTGCGTAAATCAGGATTCGTATGAACGTATTATATTATTTAAATGTTAGTTAGATATGTAGATATAAATTATAAACATTTTAAATATATTGCTCTCTTTACAGTTTTGGGGCGAAACCCAATACTTATGAACCCATCCCCTTTTATTCTTCTTCCTCCCTTTTTTTGTCATTTATGTTGCTTCCAGTGCCAAACTATATGTATAAATTTTGTCTTCAAACTATATATATATCTTTCAAATTCAAACCTCCCACCATATTTATTTTTTCCTCCATTTCTTTATTTTTTATGTACTTGGGCTGAAGCCCAAACCACAAAACAAAGAGAACCGCTCCCCTTCTTTTCTTCTCCTCCCCACTGCTTTCAATTTCTAGTTAAAAGCAAGAACCCAAAATTCACACCTCAATCCTTTGATCGACCGAAGATGCTTCACTGATAACACCATCCGCTCACATATGAATCGAGACCCTAGCCTAAAGTTTCCGGAGGAGTCTCTTCCAAAATCGATCTCCCAAACCTGAAAAGTTCCATGTACACGCGTGCAGGTTCACGTGCACAACCCAACCACGTCGCTATTCGACCAGCGAACCCTACCACTAAGTCCCTCTCGACTGCTCCTCACAAAGTCCCCATCTTCCTGATTACTGCAACATCAAGACCAAAATCGACCATCATCATTTCCAGGCTTCAAAGGATAGCACGACCAAATCATCTTCATCCCGCCTTTTCTCACAACTAGAACACACATCTCCACTGCCACCGTGACTCCCACGACCTGCCCTACCTCCACGCCAACCGCGGCCAAGCTCGATGCCACCCTATGCCTTTACGATCTAATTTCCTAAACCCAGTAAACCATACCACTTTAACCCTAAAATTACCATGCCCATTCCAATCACATCCAATTCCAACCATCGGCTACAGTGAACTCCTTCACTACAACGAACCGCTCCTCCTCGGCCAGGCCACACCTTCCCTCGACGACTAAATCGCCTAAAATTTATTTATTTATGATTTATAATCATCTTCAAATTTCTCAACGTCTAAGCTTTTAAAAATAACGATTTCTTCACTAAAGATCTTATTTTCATACCGCAATCACAATTATATACATGAATCATTGATTTAAAGATGATGAAAAATGTCAAATTCTTAATTGCTTGTTGTAACTTCGATAGAACTCACTGTATACACCATGAAATGTAACCAAACAATTTTTACCGTAATCCAGATCCAAAATTAAACACTTCACTTGTTCACTGAACTTGCAAAACAATTATAGATTAAGAGCAAATGAATTTTGAAACCCACATAGAAGGCTTGCTTAAGTTTTTATACATATCAGAGCAGTTAAATCATGTACAAAGCAAAGTAATCAGTGTTCTCAACTTAAACATTTTGAATTCCTTTTGAAATTTTCTATTTGAACTTTAGTTTTTCTAAAACCTTGAGACGTCGCCTTGATTCTCATATCTTGCTTGGAATTTTAAGGATGTTTTGTTTTAGAGAACTTTTGTTTTTATAGTGCTTTTATCTTTTGTTTATAGAGTATTATTATTATTGTCTTTGTTACAGGGTATAAAAATGTAAGTATACATACACCAACCCTATATATATGCACGTTTTTGCTAAGGAATGATGATGTATTTGTTCAGTCTTTTTGGCTCAAGAGGGATTTTATTTTGTTGTACAATGTTTTGACGGATTGACATGAGAATTTGAGATTGAAATGAAATGAAGAAAACGTTTTTAACCTTTCCTATTTTGAACCAAACATGCTTATACATACATACATACATACATACATATATATTTACCCATTTTCTTGTTTTTATCTTTTTACTTATGCATGTTTTGCTTTTTATTACTAGGGAATTATTTATAGCACTTTCATTTATACATTTTTGTTATTTACTTCCTACTTGATTCCTTTACATGCTTTCATATCTATGCATGTTTTGGAAACAAAAGATATAAAGTGGTTTTAAAGCAACTTCAAGTTTTTATTCCTATATATATATTTCTACTGATATATATATATATATATATATATATATATATATATGTATATATATTAACCCATGACATTTACAAGCCTTTCTATTCTAAATAACATTTAGTTTTATATTTTCTTTTTATATTTAAAATGTATAATTCCAAACAAAAAGAAGATTTTGTTATGCTATCTTTATAACATATTATTAAAACATGATTTTGTAAAAGATTCCTTATCAAAATGATTTTAAAAATGTTGTTATATCATGTATTTCCATATGCACATCTCTTCTTTCGTTTTTTCAATATAAAAAATATACATTACTTTTTAATAAACTATATTTATTTGGTGTGTATATATATATATATATATATCTATACATTTTACTTACCCGTTTATTTATTGTTTTTCAATATACTATTTCTGTTTAGTTTATAACATACAATATTTATTTGCTTATAAATACTATAGTTTTTTTTGAACTTATATATATGTATACATCCATCTTTCACTTTCGATATACATACATACATACATACATATATATATATATAAATGTAAATAATTCTTAATAACAATGTTCATTAGTCCATAAATATGTATATTATATATATATATATATATATTGTTTTTAATCCAATAGCTTGTTTAGTTTACAAATATTTCACACTTCTCAACTGATATGTGTATATATATATAAGAAAAATCAAATTTAAACTCTTTCTATTTATTATACACTGTATTTTTCCATAAATCATGTCCTTTCTATTTATAATGTATTCTTCTTATTTCATCTGTACTTATTTGAATTGAATTTGTTCCTAATTTATATATAAATAACCCTATTATTCTGAATATACATATATATAAAAATTCCTATTAAATCAATTTCCTATTTTACAAATAAAAATCTAGAATTTCAAAATATTATCTTGGTTTGAAAAACCATATATTATTGCCAATTGTTATTTAACGAGTATTTTTGTTTGATTGAAATACTATATTATTGAATATTAAAATTAATATTCAAAACTCGAGACATCAAAAATCCCAGGTCGTTACATTATATCTATGATGACTATTATATTTTATGCAACCAATTGATGTTTCTTTCTCTTTTCTTCTCTTATATCTCTCTTCTTTACTCCTTTTCTTTCCCTTGACAACTGTCCTACATCAGAGGTGTTGGACGGTCCTTGCAGATTAGTTCATGGTCATTCTTATCTAAGGGTAAATTGCAAGAAAAAGATCATCCAGATTGATGAATGGTAGTTGAAGGTTCTTTCTTAGTGGATAGAAATCCAACAAACTAAAATCTTAGAACCAGTCTTGGCAATGATGAGTACATGCATATGTGCTTTGACTTTATCATTTACGTTTGTACAGAGATTTTTGGATAATATTAACTTTCATATTGATATACTCTTACACATTTGTAATAACTAAGTAGATTAATATAATTGAGTTGATTTCTATGCAGTTTCTCTTTCATTTATATTGACAATTTTAACAAATTTCAGGAATATTCCAATTTTCACTGCAGATTCCGAGAAGGATCACTTGAATGTATCATATAAAAAAATCAGTATAAAATTAACCAGGGAACGGTGGAAATAACAAAAGAAAAACAATATTATACTACAAATTCATGTAAATTATTTACGAGAATGTATCAACAATAAATATTGCAACGTAATTGTTAACTTAAAATGGGTACTGACTTAGAAGCACATATATAAATTAGCAAAAGTAAAATAATTAAATAGTAAATATACATATATTTATTTATCATCAAATAAATATTATCGTATACATAGTAATTGGTAAGTGATTTGTTATTTTATGTTATATTCCATAATTATTACAAACTTATATTAAGTAAGCATAACCCTATACATTACCCAAATATATGAAAATAAAACATAAAGAAGTATGGTTATCCATCTTAAAGACTCAAAAAAAAAAAAAATTCAACAACATCAAATGTTATCGATCAATTTACCCTAAAATAGCTACTATTGAATAGGTCATTACACAAAATTTGCAACATCTTTGGTGAATATCTCATAACAAATATAAATATAGGTAACATTTATTACCTACTATATTAAATTTTGCAATAACATTATTCCATATATCAATAGCACCACTAACACCCCAAAAATCATTTATTACCTACCATAGTAATTTAATAATTATCAATTGCATTACATACTTCTTTCCCATTAACTCCAACTTCTTTATTACCATATTTCTTACCTAAATTAAATTCTACCAATCTTCTACAAATTTAGCTCTATTTAGAAAATACTATAAGCCAAATAGCTTATTAAAAATAATTAATGTATAAGAAATAACTAACCTTAAAGTGTGTGGAGAAAAGGAAATTTACTTTGCCACTTACTTAAAAAACAAGGAGAAAATGTTGGTGTTCAAATCACAAAATGCATAGATTAAGATTATGGGTTTCTTTACGGGACCAAATTTGGAAGCTACACTAACATCAAGTGGTTTTATGCTTTTTTAGCTATTGAGCATCTATGAGGAAGAGAGTATCATAGGGAACAAGATCAATATGGAGAAAAAGAACAACTCTTAAGATATTGATATAGTAGTTGATTAATTTTTTAAAGCGAGATGATGCAAGATTTCCAGATTCCAAACCGCAGGAAGCGATAATTTTTAACTGCATTCCTTGAGATATTGATATGCTAGTTGATTTGTTTCCTTGCATGCATTGTTTTATTATTTCCTTAAATTGATTTTCTCTCACTTGCATTTCGATGAACAATTGATTTGTTCCTTCATACACGAAAAGGCGTACAACATTACGTATGCTTCAAAGTTCTGTTGTAAGATCAATTTTTTTATAAATGATGTTTTTAATACCTAATTCCCTTTGGACGTGCATCGCACCTGTCAAAGTACTCTTGTGTGTGTGTGTAGACACACACACACATACACACACGATGATATTTATTAGTGAATGGGTTTTTTGCTTAAGTGGGATCAGAGCAGTAGTAATTTTATTTCAGGTGGTGCAAAACTTCAAGAATATGTACCTTGTCAATTAAACATTAACTAATGCAATCAACTCAACTTCCAATATAAATCAAAAATCGTAGAAGATTTAATACTTTAAGTTGAACTACATCTACGAAAATCCAACAAATTCTTTATCCACTTCAATAACTATACGTGGTTATAATCACCAAAATCGCCATTAGAAATTATAACATGGAGGAGAATCTCTCTAATCTCCATAAATAACAATGAATTACAATGAGCAATTAACAATATCGAACACTCTCAAATATGAATGACAATAGGGTTAGTTGTTTCTAAATTCTATTTTGGCTTCGTTTGTTAAAATGAATGAATGTTGAATGATGAATATTTGAAGGCTGCATGCTAAAAAATGAATTCTTACTAGTGGAATGCTGAATAGTGGGTGCTTAATGATGAATGTTGAATGCTGAAATGTCATTTGAATGATTGGTTATTATAAATATGTTTTATTGTAATAACTTGTTAGTTGAAAATTTTCCATTTATTGTTAGTATCATTTATTATTTGAACAATACAATGAATTTACATAGAATGAGTTATTACAAACTAAAAATGAAAATTATATTCAATGGCCTTCTATAGGAAATTAAAAATCAAACCGCTTACTATCAATATTATTAAATTGCCATAAATTAGAGAAGATCAGCAGTTTGATCATGCAAATTTGCCATAAAAGCTTGCAACTCGAACGAAAACACTTTATTAGGACTTAGCGGAGGCTATCATCATTCTTGATTGTCAATTCCATTGCTTGTTTCCTCATTTGCAACATCTTCTTGCTCAGCTTTGAAAAATAATTCATCATCAAGAGAGATGAAAGTTATACATCGCTATACATGTAATAACAATCTCTTTGGTGAGGAAATTTGTATCGAGGCATTTTAACTAAATGTGAATTTTTTTCTTTAATACACCAAAACTTCGATCAATGACATTTCTTAATCGTGCATGTGCATGATTGAATCTTTCTTTCTTATTTGTCGTAGTGTTGTTTCTGTAACTTTTCAACCAATAATGTGTGTTGCGATAAGGAGATAGAAAGCCTCTAGTATTTGTATAACCCACGTCAGAAAGGAGGGATTGGAAAGTTATTAGCATGATTACGAATTGACTCATTGAGCATCCTTGAATGATGAGCTACTCTGCTATCCTACCATGACATATGTAAATTTCATATCGAATTCCCACACCGCCATGACATTCTGATAACAGTTATGCTAACCACTACCTCCAAATGGAATTTGATCACATATTGAAATATTTGCATTTACTAAAGTGCCATCCAATGCCCATTGCACCTTCTCTTAGTTTTACATGAAATTGTATATTTTTAATAGGTTTTTTGCGGAATTATCATTTCTTGAGCGAAATCTCGTATGGCTATCAAAATTTCGTGAAAATACTTGCTAACTGTTTGACTTGAATGTTGGGCACGGTATCTAATAATTCGATTTCTATAGTTAAAACATATGATGGGTAAAAAAATGCCCATTTTCTTTTCAATAGTGATGTATTTACTGTCTCGAACCTAATTTTTTTCTCAAAAATAACAACATAACTTCATAAAAGATGATTTATCCATTCTAAATGTACGTTACATCATAAATGAAGGACTGATCAAGAGTTCTTACATGTATTCTTTTCCAGAAAGGGAAGAAGTTAAAAACTTTGTCTACCATTTTTATGATTCTCGATCTTGAGCAATATTAAAAGTGATAACAACATCGCCAGCAACCTTCTTGTTGACACTATCCTACAATATCAAAAATAAACATCGATTGCAGAACAATCAAAATACCCTCATTATGTTTTAGCATATAAGTCTATTATCCAACACGAAATATGTATTAAATGAAAAAAAATGAAAACTTAATTTATTCACTAAAATAGCAAAGAAAGATCTAGATAAAACATGCCATTAGAACATAAATACTATCATAGCCCCTGGCATTTATTTTGCAACATAACATAATAAATCCATATTCTTTGTAATAATAAGCAAATCATATATTATAAAATGCCTAAGACATAAACTAAGAATTCAATTCGGTTAACTTTACTCTCCTAATCCACGAAAGCTATCTACAAGTCTGTCTATTCACAAAATAACACTTTAAATTTGATATAATCATGTTTTCATATAAAAATCATGTTCTTTAAAGCAACAATTACGTCATTTAATGAACGCCCCTTGCCAGCCTCCTCTTTATTAATTTAGTCTTTTAGATCCAATTAAATCTTCAATTTGTTTCTATATTGATTTATCGCTTGAACTTTTATACTTCCTTTTAGTAGACTTAGGAGATTTGAACCTAGTAGAATCATTGTCACCAATATTCCCACTAAACGGACTATTATGCTCCCTGGTGATTGCAACTCCATCAAAAACTTATCTTTTGCATAAGTAGGTAATTGACCATCATCTATCTCTACTCTAGCTTCTGTTGCTATAACATTATCCACTTGGATGTTATCTGTATTGGGGGTGGATCAGACGATATAGATGACCATGTATTTTTTCCTTTTGTATATGTACTTTCAGAAAACAACATCAACGTTTCAATATTTTGAAAGGATTATTCCAAAATTTTCATGGTTTAGGATGCTGTTGTTCAATGAAGTACACATCAAAAATTAATCATTAAATATTATAAATTGGTAATAAAATGTAAAAATATGTAATGGACTTGCCTGAAAGACCTAATTCCATTTTCTAGGGGCCATGGTACAGTATTTGTCTCACCACTGAATCATTGTCCAGACAATCCAATCTTTTTAATCCAAAGCGCACAATCATCTCTTAAATAAGTATGATGATTTTTAAATTGCTTGTGTTTGTAGTTGACATCCCACTTTGTATTTAACCTTTTCTCTAATCTTTTCCATGGATCTAAAGTCAACCAATTTCCTTTATGCCCATGGTTAGTGACTTCTCTCATACATAATTCAAGAAAGTGTTTTTCCATTTAAGGATTTCTATGAAAGTGACCTTATTCTTCGAAGGTACATTTGCTTCATTTTCCATATAATTGCCTATAGAGTTTTTACATAATGTCATTCCTATTGATTTTAGATATATGTTTAGAATTGTAACACATAATCGTATGACTTTGAGCATATATATGAATGAAGAATCTACTCTATAAGCAAAAATTTATGAGAGAAGATTTCAAATGCATATGGTGACGGAATGTCATTATCAACCAACATTTAATATTACTATTAATAGGATTTCATGTGACAAAAATAAACTTATATTGATTTTTAAACAATTTTAGTGGCTATTATTGTCAAAAAATATGTCCATCTAATGTGGTGATGTAGTGAATAATGTGGTGAATCGCATGAATAATGTAAGGTGATTCCCTGTGACTTTTAAAAAAAAGAAGTATCATCATACATAGCACTAGATTGTCAGCTCATAATCAAAAAACTATTATATTAAAATGTTTATGATATATCTAATTTTTGGGATCAAAAAAGAATCACAGCAGCATGAAATGAAACTATTAGTACCTTTTTACGTTAAATAACAATGTATAAATCTGGCTAATTTTGAACAGTGGTACTATATAAAATTCTATTACCATATTTTGTATGATTTTTTTTATTATTGACAATCTATAATCATATTTGCACTTAACGGTAGTATGCTTCCCTTGGTAAAAATTTCTAGCATTTGTTTTCATTTCATTCTCCATGTATCGCAACAAAAATCTATGTGAACATCACATATGCCTAGCTATACAAGCTGTTGGAACTGGACCAATCCATAGCAGAAGAAATAGGTGATTTGCAATTGTTTTAATCGTTTTGGTTGTTTAATGGGCCTATGAAGTCTAAATTTATTTAGAACCTTTCTAAGTTTCCTTTAAATAAAATTAATATTTTTTTAATATTATCTTTTGTTTCATTAATCTAATTCTAAAACAATTAATTATGGGATATGAAAAAGGTTTGAATATACCAAAAATATTCATTCCCTAATAGTGTGACAGAATAGTTTAACATAAAGCAAGAGCAAGTATGATCAATTGATAACATGATATATACGAATAAATAGGAATAAACTAAAGGCAATCACATAAGGGACAAAAAGGAAAGAAATAAAATATGACAAAGATGATCAATCCATCTTCCCTCTTTGCCCAACTTAATATATACAACATTTAATTAACAATCAATGGATTATTATGACACAAGAATAGGAGAAATAAATATTAATTGATATGCATATACTATATCCTCATTTTAAATTGTTTGATAATAATAATGCATTTAAATTATACAATTTGAAATATAAACAATAAATTTTATATGTACACACACACAGATATGTATGTGTGTATATATATATATATATACAGATGTAATTATGTATATATAAAGGTTAAACCAAAACTTCTTAATTAGTTCAAAAAAAACTTCCAAATTACATTAAAACTTTCTGATATATTTGTGAATATAAGTAAACATAAATTAATTAAAAAAATACATATGTATACAAATAAATCAAGAGATGCAACCTATATGAATACACACACATGCACACACACACACAGATATATATTTTATTATAAACCAAAAGTGAAACATACTGAACTAAGCTATATATTATTAATCCTTTGAACATGAAAAGAATGATATTTGTGATGTCAAACGGGGTAAGAAATTTAGAAATTTTTTGCCATTAATTTATTATCAAAACATCCTTTAATCAAATGCAAGTCTCCATTATAGTACAAATGCAAATAGTATGAACATTTAAACTTTCAAATCTAAAAATATACTTTGATTTGAGTGCTCAAAACATAGATCTATAATCAAAACATTATACTAATCATATAAAAATTTTAGTTTTGATTTATAAAAATAAAACCCAATCAATTAATATGAGCATATAAACTTTTAGATCTACACTTTGATTTGAATGTTTAAAACATAGATCTGAAATAAAAACATAGTATTAATCATAATCAAATTTCAGCTTTGATTTGTCAAACTAAAAAAAAACCTAATCAATTAGTATGAACAAGCAAACTTTCAGATCTAGGCAATTACACTTTGATTTGAATTTAAAACATAGATCTATAATTAAAACATTGTTTAATCATATACAAATTTTAGTTTTGATTTGTCTAAATAAAAACCCCAATCAACTCATATAATAAAAAATTCAAACTACATATGTCGTTTTCAAATCAAATGAGACAATAATATACATTATAAATTATGATATTTAATTAATGTTCATTAAAACATTATATCATAATCATTAGAATAAAAAGGAACATACCTTAATTCCAAACCTTGAAGTACACTATAACGACCGAAAAATTAATCACTTTAATATATTAAGATTATTTTTGAAATATTCAAATATAAGGATTTATAACCACGATAATAATGTTTCGAACCATAAATAAAAATGGTAAACCTGTTTAAAAATATATTTACAAATATTTAATTGATTAATGACATCATTAGTGATGCTAGTATATATAAATAATTAATGAACAATTTTAAATCGAGATTTTGTGATTTAATGATTGACGCAGCGGATAAACGAAAATGGATGGAACGGTGAAAAGTTGAATCGATGGATTGAAAATACCCAAGTGCCCAAATCCGTTGATCTCAAGAGATACCGGATTCTAGCTATCTCCAACACGTTGATCGCACACGATACCGTGTTAAAAGATCTACGATTCTTCTACGTTGATCTCGCGCACGAGATTCCGTGAATGGGCTTCAAATCCGTTGATTCGAGTGCACTCGAATAACCAAAAATGTAGAAAGGAGACAACGCTCAAGTTCCAATTTTAAAGAGGCACAAAGCACTCAAACAAAAGTTTATTCAAAATCAATCAACTTTACAAATGACCCAACTCGCCTATTTGCAGGCTTACAACACATAGGTACACGACCTAGCAGACGCGACCTAACCTCAACGGCCTAAAACAAACGAGTTACAACATCAACATATACAACATGAGTTACAACAATGACGATTTACGACCTAAGGACTTACATCACGATTTACGACTTAGAACCATACACCATACCAACATACATGCGACTCAATATATACAACATATTCGACATAACACCATATGCGACTTATATCACACGACCTACGACATAAGGAGTGAATGCGCCACAAGAAAAGTTCCTGCTTCAGGAGTGGCTTGAACGACCTATCAACTTGAGCAATCATAAGGACCTTGCGACCTAACACTGGAGCATCTCATGCGATTTAAAAAAATGGTTTATGGAACGACTTAGCTCTTGCGACATAATGTTCAGAGACATAAGAAAGCATGGGGTATAAGTTAAGCGACCTATGGAATGCGAGATTAAGGAAGCGGCTTAACATCTAGAGCGACATAACTTCGTGCAACCTAAGGAACAACATATTCAGCGACCTAAGAAAAAATTCTGCTTTCATTATGTTTTGTGAGTTAGGTCATGATTTGTTAGGTCATTCGCGACTTAAGATTTGTTCGTGACCTAAAGAAATGCATGTTGAGTCGCTTAACACGTTAGGTCGGTCAATATGATTCGCTAGGTCGCTGCGCGACTTATCATAGGTCGCTGGATCCTTCTCCTCTGCATGGCTCACATACCTCGTTAGGTCGCTCGAGCGACTCAAGACTTGGTGCACGGCTTCTTACGACTTAACAAGACAACGTCTCAAGGAGATAGCTCACGAACGACTTAAGATGACTGACTTAAGGAACTGCACGGCGTCATCCTCCTCTGGTTGAAAGAAATTCGTCCTCGAATTTACAGTTTCTTCTTCTTCGACACTCTTATCCCTATGAAACGGAATCAAGTGTATGACGTTGACAACGTCAGCAGTAGAAAGATGATCCGACAAACTCAACTTACAAGCATTCTCATTAATTCCCTTCACGACTTCCAAATGACCTTCTTCATGCAATTCCTTCACAATCTTCAAACTGTACTCTGGAATACACAACCGATTTCCTTTTGAATAGAAACCCATCTACCAACACATATTCATCCGTCTTCCCTTTCTCGACTTCATCTACAAACTTAGCAAAGTGAGGATCCTCAACAAACAATTCTGGCAATACATCAAACCTCATCACTTCAACTCTCATCGTGGTCAACAAATGATTTCTTCTACTTAATGCATCTGCCACACGGTTTGTAACTCCCGACTTATGCTTTACCACAAATGTAAATTGCTACAAGTACGCGATCCATGAAGCATGCCTGGCTGCAATCTTATCCTGTCCCTGCAAATGCTTCAACGCTTCATGATCAGTATACAACACAAACTCTTTATGAAACAAATAGTGTCTCCAATGCTTTATGGCTTGGACAACAGCATAGAACTCCAAGTCATAGGTACTGTATCTTGTCTTGGCTCCAGAAAGTTTCTCGCTAAAATAAGCAATTGGACGACACTTTTGACTTAATACTCCACCAATTCCAACTTTATACGCATCAGTATCTAGCTCAAAAAGCAACTGAAAAACCGGGTATCTAAGAATCAGCGTTGTAGTCAATAGTGTCTTGATCTGTTGGAAAGCAGAATTAGCTTCTTCAGTCCACACAAAACTGCTTTCCTTTCATGCAATCTGTCACTGGTGCCATCACGCTACTGAAATGTGGAATAAACTTTAGGTAGAATGATGCTAACCCATGAAAACTTCTCACTTCAGTTATAGTTCTGGGTTGTGGCCAATTCTTGATTGCTTCAACTTTACCTTGATCCACATGGATACCTTCCTTGGACAACACATGCCCCAAAAACAAAACACTGGATGTCATGAACATGCATTTCTTCGTTGCAGCATAAAATTGCTCCCAACGAAGTATCATCAACACTTCCCGCAAGTGTTGTAGATGTTCTTCTGTGCTACCACTGTATATCAATATATCATCAAAGTATACCACCACGAACTTTCCAATAAACGGTCGAACGATCTGATTCATCACCCGCATAAAAGCACTAGGTGCATTCGAAAGACCAAATGGCATGACCAGCCATTCATACAACCCTTCTCATGTCTCGAAAGTTGTCTTCCATTCGTCCCCTGGTCGAATTCGAATCTGATGATACCCACTCTTCAGATCAATCTTTGAAAATTTAGCAGCTCCATTCAAATGGTCTAACAAGTCATTCATCTTGGCATTGGAAATCTATACCTCAATGTAATCTTGTTCAGTGCGCGACTATCTATACACATTCTCCTAGTTCCATCCTTCTTGGGCACTAACAATGCTGGTACTGCACAAGGACTTAAACTTCTTGTACACGTCCTTGTTCAAGTAACTCCTCCACCTGCCTTCTCAACTCTTTGTGCTCCTTCGAAATCATTCTATAATGTGGTCTATGTGGTAACACAGTTCCCGAAACAAGATCAATCTGGTGTTGTATGTCTCTCAACGGTGGTAACTCTTTGGGCAACTCTTTAGGAAATACGTCTTCAAATTCCTTCAATACTGGCTTAACTTCTTCAGGAAATTCAACCGCTTCACTACTTTCACGTCCAATTAACAGAAATACTTCAGGCTCATCCTCCACTTCTTTGACAAACTCCTTCAAAGATAACAGAGTCCTTAGTTATCAATCTCCTCCAACTTGCTTTCACTTTGTTGCCGCTTTTTAGGAACTAAAGTGATTTTGGTGCCCTCGAACATGAAACTATAGCAGTTGGTTCTACCATCGTGTTGTACGGCTCTATCAAATTGCCATGGTCTCCCCAACAACAAATGACATACATCCATATCTACCACATCACACCAAATCTCATCCTTATACTTCGTTCCAATGGAAAAAGTTACACAAGCTCTTCGACTAACTTTCACTTCCCTACCTTTCCTCAACCAAGCTAATTTGTAGGGTTTGGGATGCTTCTTCATCTTCAATGCTAACTTCTTTATAGCTTCTGTAGAGATAATGTTATCACAACTTCCCGCATCAATAACAAACTTACAAACTCTTCCCAAAATAGTTCACGTTGACTGAAAGATATTACTCCTCAACCAGCTAGTCTCCTCTTCCTGCTTTGGTGTCAAGCAAGATCTTCTCATCATTAAAGGATATCCTTCGTCTCCTGCCAATAATTCTTCTTCCTCCTCTACTTATGGTGAATTGGAACATTCTATTTCTGCATCCTCATTCTCAACCTCAGCAACCATCGCTCGCTTCTTAGGCTTTGGACATTCATTACTCTTATGACCAAAATCCTGATAGTTATAACCCTTGAAATTGTTGTTGACCTTGGTCTTAGCAACTTCATCGACAACCGGTTTTCCAACAGCCTTGGAAGCATTCGTATTGCTACTAGCCCCTTTCACTTGATTGTTGGAATTTGTAAACACACCACCTCCTCTTCTACCTTGCTTCTCCCAAGCTAGAGCCTTTTGGTGTGCTTCAGTCACGGATCTTGGATCAAACATATTCACCATATCTTGAATTTGAATTCTCAATCCTCCAATAAATCTAGCTGTCAACTGTTCCTCCATCTCCATGATATCGTTTCTAGTAATCAGTTGATAAAACTCATCTGCATAATCATTTACCGACTTTGTCTCTTGTCTCAAATTCTGTAAGCGTTGATACATAAGATACTGATAATTATAAGACAAAAAAGTAGCCTTCATCAACTTCTTCATCTTCTCTCATGAAACTATCTTCGACTTTCCCATCCTTTCCGTGTAAGTTTAGTTTGTTGCCACCATGCCATAGCTCTTCCCCTTAATCGTGTAGCAACCAACTTAACTCTACGATGCTCGGGTACTTCCTCGAAGTCAAAAATTTCTTCAAAATTCGATAACCAATCCAAAAATTCTTCCGCTATCATTCCTCCTTTGAATTCTTGAATTTCTGTTTTCATCCCCGACTCCCATTTACGATCATCATCTACATCCACATATTGACTTCGCACTTAGCCTCGATCTCGATAATGAATACCGCCTCGATCATCATCCTCATCAAAATCAAATGTACTTCGATATCTATCCCGTCCATCCACATCTCTATGATCATGCATGGTCCTTCTACCCTGTCTTTCAATATCGGGATATGATTCATTTTCGAACCCACGTGGAGTTCTTCTATATTCATTTCGATACTCATGGTGTTCTCGCCTCATTGAAACTGATGATTCTCTTCTATCTCGATAAGATTGTGGTGACACCCTCCTCGCTTCCGTAACCGATGGCGAAACTCTGATTCCTCCATGGTTCGAGATTGGTGACCTTCTCCTTAGACTTTGATTCAAGTCATTCATCAATTTCTCTAACTTCCCAATACCTTCATCAAACTTTCCATTGATTCATTGTTCCATTTGCTCAGCTTCTTGTCTTCGGTACGCATCTTGAACATTTTGAAATCGATTAGCACGTCTCGGAGGCATTGTTGAATCTTCAACAAATCCAAATACACTTCAACTCGGATTCAACTTACAAATTGATGCATGGCTCCAACTTCTAACTCTCGGCTTTAACTCGGCTGGAACTAGCTTTTACTCGGCCTTGATCAAACTTATCAACAAACAATCTCCAAACTAACTTTAACTCTCCCTCTTGGCTCCACAGGCTCGGCTTAGCTATGATTGGCTGTCTAGCTCTGATACCAAACTGATGCAGCGGATAAACGAAAATGCATGGAACGGTGAAAAGTTGAATCTATGGATTGAAAATACCCAAGCGCCCAAATCCGTTGATCTCAAGAGATACCGGATTCTAGCTATCTCCAACACGTTGATCCGCATGATACCGTGTTAAAAGGTCTACGATTCTTCTACGTTGATCTCACGCATGAGATTCCATGAATCGGCTTCAAATCCGTTGATTCGAGCGCACTCGAATAACCGAAAATGGAGAAAGGAGACAATGCTCAACTTCCAATTTTAGAGAGGCACAAAGCACTCAAACAAAAGTTTATTCAAAATCAATCAACTTTACAAATGACCCAACTCACCTATTTATAGGCTTACAACACACATGTGCACGACCTAGCAGACGCGACCTAACCTCAATGACCTAAAAAAACGAGTTACAACAATAACGACTTACGACCTAAAGACTTACATCACGATTTATGACTTAGCACCATACAACATACCAACATACATGCGACTCAATATATACAACATATTCGACATAACACCATATGCGACTTATATCACACGACCTACGACATAAGGAGTGAATGCGACATATGTAAATATCCTGCTTCAGGATTGGCTTGAACGACCTATCAACTTTAGCAATCATAAGGACCTTGCGACCTAACACTGGAGCATCTCATGCGATTTAAGAAAATGGTTTATGGAACGACTTAGATCTTGCGACATAATGTTCAGCGACATAAGAAAGCATGGGGTATAATTTGAGAGACCTATGGAATGCGAGATTAAGGAAGCGTCTTAACATCTGGAGCGACATAACTTCCTGCGACCTAAGGAACAACATCTTTAGAGACCTAAGAACAAAATCTTCTTTCATTATGTGTGGTGAGTTAGGTCGTGATTTGTTAGGTCGTTCGCGACTTAAGATTTGTTCGCGACCTACAGAAATGCGCGTTGAGTCGCTTAACACGCTAGGTCGGTCAATATGATTCGCTAGGTCGCTGTGCGACTTATCATAGGTCGCTGGATCCTTCTACTCTACATGACTCACATACCTCGTTAGGTCGCTCGAGCGACTCAAGACCTGGTGCACGGCTTCTCTGCGACTTAACAAGACAAGGACTCAAGGAGATAGCTCGCGAACGACTTAAGATGAACGACTTAAGGAACTGCGCTGCATCAATGATTATTATAAATATTCTAGTAATTGTTTAAAATGATAACAATTCGTTTGTAATAGTAATAAAGT
The DNA here is from genome assembly GCA_030765085.1 of Allium cepa. Lineage (NCBI taxonomy): Eukaryota > Viridiplantae > Streptophyta > Magnoliopsida > Asparagales > Amaryllidaceae > Allium > Allium cepa. The sequence goes on along the minus strand of CM060937.1, from coordinate 867,544,403 downwards.
GATACAAATCAAGTATGATAGTTTTATAAATTTATAAATAAGATTTGAAATTATAAGGAATCAGTTTATCGATATAAGATAACTTTTTGCAAATAATTGTTTAATATTGATTTATATGGTTTTATAATTTAAACATGACCATTTTAATTCATTTATAATGATAATAAATTAGTTTTCAAACTTTTATTATATATATATTAACTATGAAATGAAAATATGACCGGAGATCGGAATCCAAATTCGTAATGGTTTAACGTATATAACTTATATGACGTTGTTCAAATAACTTGTACACCTTCGTGACATGCACACACACACACATTATCATACACATTTACACATGATTAAAGTAAGCATATATTTATATAAGGCAAAATAATAAAAATCTAAAGTAATTATTACTTTTAAAAAGCAAACATCAGATCTACCTTACACCACATCACATCACCAACCTACACCATCATCATCACCATCACCTACACCTTACCACCACATGGCCAAGGAGGGGAGGTGGTTGCTGCCGTGCTCCAATGGGAGGGGGAGGATGGGATGGGTGATGGAAAAAAGGTCATTTACTTTTAAGATATTCTATTTTTCAAAATTTTCCTATAAATACCCCACCCATTCTTCATAATTTCCTACAACTTTTTCTTCATCGTTTTCTCCACATTTTAAAGATTTTTAATAGCTTCTCCACTTAATAAAATAACAAAGAAAATATTTACGAAAAGAAATTAAATTTATATAATATATATAATAGTATATACACCTCAAAACACTTCAAAATCACTTCTTTTCCTCACTCAAACCCACGACCACCACCCTCTACCACCACTAGTCGAGCCGCCACTTCTCTCTTTGCTTGACCATGAGCACAAGGGCCTTTGTCGAGCACTCCAAGGGCTTCCGAGATCGCGTTCGTTGAGTTTTAGTTTGAGTTGCAAAGCTATAGCGAAATTTAGTCAACACGATATTCGATGTAGGTGAGAACTCTATTTATACATATTGTATATTAGATGATATACATATATTTGACTATGGTTGTTTACAATGATTGTTTATCATGTTTAGTGTTATGAAAATATTGTTTTTTGGATATATAAATAAGTCACGATAAATACACGTCGATATTACATAAGAAAATCACTTTCCGAATCAAGTTAAAAGGTGATATTGAACCATTAAAAATTCTTGAAAATGGTTTTGAAAGGATTAAATAATTTTTTATAAACTTTTCACGATAAGATTTGAATAGAGAATGGTAAATTAGTCAAAACTAGGCAAGTCGCGCAACGGTAGTTCGCGATTTCACGCATTAAAAGGTTAAATGAGTATATAAAACGGAATATAGCTAGGAATTCTCCATGATAAGATTATCCGAACTATTATATTTATAGTTTTAAAACAAAGAAAGAAAATCAAGATTTCACTTTGTAGATTTTCAAATAAGACCAAGTCAAGTTTTAAATAAAATCGTGGTTTTGTAGTTCGGAATCCAAAAAGTGATTTCTTAAAATTTAGTGATTTTAAATGTTTTAAAAATATGGAAAAACCATTATAAATCTTTTAAATGTTTGCAAAGAGATTTGAGTTATAAAAATGGATTTCTAAAGGACAGAAAAGTCGTTTGATCAATATAATTTAAAAAACTGTTCGAAGTACTATTTGCAGCGGTTTTCAATAACTTTTGAAATATAACTTTAAATTTAACAATTCTTTCCTAAATATTTTATAAATATTTTTGTAATAAATGTCTAATTATTTTAAATATGATTTGAATGTTCTATAATTTATTTAAAATAGTTTAAATAAATGTTTTAAAGAAAAGTTGTTAAAATCAAGTGATTTAATCTTGGCTCTAAAAGCCGACGAGTAGACTTAATATTTTTCTATTTGTGAGATCCAGATATGAGGTGCTTAAACCGAGTAGTTTTTTAAGAGCAAATAGTGCTCTGGCTTACCTGGCCTTTTTCCTAGGTGAGTAATAGATAAAGTCGAAATGTTGGAAATGTGACAAGTGTAAAAGATTTAATTTTACAAATTTAAACAACTTGGTTTGAATAAAGATAATCTTCTTAAACTTGTTATTAAATTCCAAGGAAGGAACTACTATTCATGTGAATTAAAAGGTAATTTCGTCACTAGTCGACAGATAGTAGAGGTTGAATATGAAAATTGATGTCACGTAAAATTAGTATAATATCCATGGATCTGTTTTATTCGAATACTAACTAATTTGGATTTACCATCTTAGATAACATGGTTTCAAACTATTAAAAAGTTATGATTTGAAAATAAGAAATATTTTGTCAAGATTTATATAAATGATTTGGAATTATTTTAGTTCCTACGGGTCCTTTTACTTAAAATTAATTATTTTGGTTTTATACTAAATGATGTCTTAGATAACATTACTTTTGACCCGTTTTAAAAGCTATTGTTTGGAAATCTTTTATTAAGATTTAAATAAAAAATTTGGAAATACTTTCCCAAGTGAAAGGTGAAATGATTTGAGATTATTCCAAGATTAAATTGGTTTAATTAACTAAGATAACTTAATAAATGAGGTTTAATTATTTCATAATTACCGAAAGAATGTTTTTAAAGATATATATCTCTAGAAGATATTTTGATAAAAAGAAATTAATCAATCAAAGAATAATTCTCTATTTACCGAACATCTTTTTATCGATGACCTGTTCGAAGGCACCATGGTCGGATTTGCGTGATTCTTATCCGAAAACCACTTCAAAACAATTTACATATTTGAAGTATAGATATGGAATGATAGTAGATAGAATGAAGGGTTGCTTGTCACTGACCCTTGAGGGAAATTTCCCATATCATATATATGTAGCAATAGTACCTTCATTTGATCTTTGATGCTGTAACAAACCAGAGATTTTCGACCCTCGAAAATCAACATCAATACGTTCACTATATAGCATGCTGAGCAACCGAGTGCCAAAAATACCTGTTCATTCGAGGCGAAGATGAAAAGATAGAAGGAAACAGAAACAACACACAGAATATCGTAAATTGCTACGGAACAATATATAATAGATAATAGCAAATTTTTATACAAAAGAATCTGTAGTGGTTAATATATACATAATCATTAGAGTACAACAATCAACTATCAATCTGGATAGTTGTAATAACTTGACCTCACAATTTCTAAATATACAGCATGACTCACACAGTGGAAATAACCAAGTACTTGTAATACGCCTGAAATCCTCTAGTTCATCTCTTGAGCTCCATAGCATCCTAACCTGAATATGTAATGCTCGGTCTGACCTGAGCATTATAATGAAATAACACCCGAGTCAGTTTGGAAAACAACCATGAGAAATTGTAACGAACTGGGACCCTCAAAAATCGACACTAATACGTCCGCTGTATTACATGCCGAACAATCGAATGTCGGGAAGCCCGATAGTTAGGGGAAAAGAAAAGGAAAAGGTAGAAGAAAAGAGAAACAACAACATAGAATCTCACAATCGCAATGGAACAATATATAATAGATAATAACAAGTCTTTAAACATAACAAACTATAACTATTATTTATACATAGCATCATCAAAGTACAATAAATCAATAAATCAATACTAGATAGTTATAATAACTTGTCTTCGCTAATGTTGAATATACAGTCTACAATACCCAATTTGGAATACAATCAAGCATGTATAATACATCTTTGTCATCCTGCTCATCTCCTGGGCTCCATAGCATCCTTACCTGAATCTGTAATACCCAGTCTGACCTGAGCATTATAATAAAATAACACCTAAGTTAGTCTGAAAAACCAGAGTGAGAAAACACACTCAATTTAAATTTAATTACTTTTGAAAATCCTTTCGAAAAATAAAGGTATCTCGTAAGACCACGCCACTCATAAACAAGGCGGGTTTTTCCCTTACGATATACAAAACATTTGATATCAAAATCATCTGATATTATTATAGTGTTTATAAAAAGTAAAATAGAAAATAGCTGAAATGCTTGCATCTCACGTTTCAGCATAGTTGGGCACAATCAAAACTGTACGACGCTTATTGGAGAATGGATTCCATACAATGACAAGGCATTAGGGTACCACCTATCATAGTACACATCTAGAAAAAAGCACAGAGGACCTAGCCGGGATCCCCTACAACATAAGACATGCCCTATCCCTAGCTTGGATAGAACCGAATATGTTACCACCCCGGGTGTTCCTATCCTTATTAAGAGCTCTTTTTCATGCACCACCATATCCATAATTTATAATATATCCGAGGGTATCTATAACGATCCTGATTTTGAGTCAAATTTAAATTGATAATTAATATAAATTTTTGAATTAAATTATAAATAAATTTGATATTTTCCGAATTAACAAGATATTTGTTTGTTTATTCATTTATAGATACAAATTGATTGTAAACTGAATTATGAATGTGAATTTCAAAAATAAATATTTTGAAATAAAAATTGGATTTATTGGTTTTATATTTCCAAGGAATTAATGTATATGAATTAGTAATGTATAATTTGGATTTCAAATCATTTTCTTATTAAGTTGTATAAATATTAAAAAAATTGAAAATGTATGAATGCAAACATAAAACAAGAAATAAAAGTTTAAAATATACATATATACATATCTTTTGAAAATTAATAAGATTTGAATAAGATATTAATAAAGAAATAATATTATTTCTCTTTAAAATATACATATGTATCTTTTGCAATTAATAAAGTACATATATATATATATATATATATATATATATATATAAATGTATACATGTATAAAACAAAGATTGATTCACAAATTATAAAATGAAAGGGTTTAAAACATAAATTATAAATTAATTAAAATAAAGGTCTAAACATAAATTTATTTGTTTTAACAAGTGTAATATAATTAACACATGTAATTGACATTTGTAGAACAAGGAATAAATGTATCTATATGTGTAAGTTTAGATGAACAAATGGCTTAATTTCTTTTAAAATAAATATATAAATTTTTAAAGAAAAACCAGGCTTATTTTCTTCACCCCTCGAATTTCTTTCATCTCTATTTTTCTAAAACAAAGGTAAAACCTGAGAAAAACCAAAGAATAAGAAATAAAAATCAACTTCAGTTTAAAAATCTAAAGCAACTAAAGTTAGTATCAAGCAAAGATCATAGTCCAACTTCAACAAAATAGGATTCCCGATTAATCATAATTGATTCAAGAGCAAAGCAAACAATCAACCTGAGCTAGCAAGATTCAAGATCAATTCAAATTGGATTAAAGCATGCAACAAACATTAAGATCAAGCTCAAGATTCAAGATAAAAATCAAAATTCAGGTCAAATTAACAACACTTCTAGATCAGGAATTATAAAACTGTTGCTCTGTTCAGCAAATTAGGTGAGAATACTCACTCAAAACTATCTATATATCTTGATTTTTTGGATTGATAATGGAAGTATGTCTGGAAAATGTTTTGTTTTGCCTGCATATATATATATATATATATATATATATATATATATATATATACATACACACACACACACATGTCAATGATGTTGTGCATGTCTGTAGATATATACTTCAAGCTCTGTTCTTTAGTTTTCAAGTTTAACTCAATCCAAACAAATGCATAACTCTTCACATATACAATATTAGTTTATGATATTTGAAAGAGATTTGTTTGTATTTGACAAATGCTATTTTTAAAAATATTTATAAGTAAAATCAGCAAGCCATTTTACACGAGGAAGAAAATACAGTGGAAATTGTTTCAAGTCAGCATAAATCAATCATGTTAAATTCAAATTTTGATTATATCAACTAATTCGAATTTGAATATGATGATTTTTAATAACATTATCTGGATTTTTAAGTATGGGGTTGCTATGAATTCATGAATTGATCTGAATTTGGGTTCTCGTCAATTGTCGACGAACGGAGAGGTGATAGGGCCGCGATCAAGGTTGGAGGTAGTATGAAGGTTGACGATCATGGGAAAAATAGTGGTAGATTTTATAGGTGAACATGGTGGTCATACATAGTTAAACTAGGGTTCGATGTCTGGTTTTGGGTCAGCTTGATTCACGAGATCGTGCATGGACGAGAATGGATCAGACTTGTTTGCGAGTGAAGGGATCGTTGTGGGTAACTCGATGCTACTCTGGACGTGGCGGCGAGGGATCAGGTGGACGTGATCGTCGTGGCGAGCCATTTTTGTCAACGAGGTTTGGTTCCCGATGTCAATCGTTTTGCTCATTTTAAATTCATGGTGCGATCGTAGGATCTGGGTGGTCGGGAGAATTGTGGGAGTCGTCGGCGATATTTTTCAGCCGCAGTAGTTGGTTGGAGCTCAGGCAATTGTGCATGCATGTGCACGCATGTGCATTTTTGTCTGGGATTGTTGAAGTTTGGGGAAGAACGTGTTTGCTCGGGTCGATTTCGATAATATTGCTGTGTGACTCAAAGCAAAAGGGGGAAGGAAGGACTCAAAGTAAGGCTCGAGTAAATCAACATCTGACTCGGGTGAAGACCCGAAGTGGTCTCGGGTCATGTTGAAAGTAGTTTTAGATTTTTAAAATAAAACAGTTTTTTTCAAAAATTTAATTAAATCAAGTTTTAAACCTTTCCTGATTTACTCTTGTGGAATATTAAATGTTTTAATTTGTTCTTAGAATTAGGATTAAAGTAAATTATTTTAAAGTTAATTAAGTTTAAGCTTAATTAAGAAATTAATTTAAAAGCAAAAAATGTTTTAAATTGTTATTTGACTTTAAAGTCTTAAGTTAATTTATGGAATAATAATAATTTTGTTTTCAAAGATTAAAGGGTTAAAGATTAAATGTTTTTAAAGATAATTGATTTGAAAGCTAATTACTTTGTGTAATTAAATTAAAGCTATTTACTTTATGTAATTAATTTAAGGATTAACTAATTATTGTGATTAAATTAATGAGTAATTAATGTAATTAATTAAATGATTTATTAATTAAGTTAATTAATTACTTAAAGATAATTACTTAATGAAAGTAGTTAAGGATAATTAGTTAATGATTAAAGGTTGATGTGATATCCTTGAATTTCAAGTAATTTAAAATGTGATAATCTCTTAATTAAATTGTTTAAAATTGATAAAATTGTTATTTTCAAATATAAATAGCCAAACAATTAATAATGTGATGTTTTAAATTATGATTATAGATTGTTTTTAAATAGAATAAATTATTTATAAATAATAATGTGTTTGTTTAAAATTGATATCTATATTTATTGGAATTGACTTTAAATTTGGATTTTAAACTGACTTTGAATTTGAACTTAAAAATGGATTTAAAGGAATATATATATATGTATCTTAAAATAATAATATAGTTTGGATTTAAAATATACGCAGAAAGTTTTTATTTAAAAATAAGATTTGTTTTATATTATTCTCTTTAAAGAAATTTATTTATAGAAATTTGGAAAAGTATTTATTTAATAGGAATAAATACAAAGGGCTTTTTGAATTAGCATTTAAAAATGAGTTTACAATATTATATATGATCTTATTTAAAAGATAATTGGTTTTTATGTTATTTTCTTTCAAAAGTTTTATTTATTTAAAATTAGAAAAGCAATTCTTAATTTATAAATGTATTTGTTTATTAGGAATTTAATAAGAAAAGCTTTTCAAATCATCCACAAATAATATAAAAATAATGTAAATATGAATTATTACAAGTGTTAAGATCTAAACTACTTAAGTAACAATTGTTTGATAATTAATAATGGTATGAGATAAGTGTCATTACTTGTTTTATTTTCTTTAAAATTTTAATTAAACCAAAATTTAATCTATATAAAACACTTCCACTTTCTTCCTTCATTCCTTTTACTTATACTTTCATTTTCAAACCAAGAAACTATGGCTAGACCTGTAAAACATTTCCTCTAAAACAAATGAAAACCAGAAATTTTCATGCAACTAAAAAACCTGTAATACATTTCTCAGTTCAAACAACTTTCAAACCTAGAAGTTCCTCAAAACCAAAATCAGTAAATCTTTTCAAAATCTATTATCATCTTCTCTGAAACAAATCAAAGCCTAAAATTCCCTTCTCAAACCAAATTGCTAACCTGAAGTTCATCCCCTCAAAAACAAATGCAATCCAGAAATGAATTAAAAGCCTGTAACCATTTTATTAAGAAGTTTGTGACATCTTCAAAAGCAAACTGCCTCAATCAAGTTTGAACCCTCATCAGCATGTTCCAGTTAATCAATCAAGTATCAAAGCTTTTTAAATCAAAGAAAGACAAAGTTTTCAAATTGATCTGTTGCAAGCCTTCGTGTTTTCAGAATACAAGTTTTCTGGAATAAAAAACAAATGCATGCAAATTTCATTCCAGTTTCAAAAGCCTTCTGCATTTTCAAAGGTGAGTAAACTTTTAAACTAAAATTTAGTAACAAATATGTGTTGCTTATAATTACTGTGTTTGATGATTGATCTGCATGAATGCATATATGTGAGCTTCTGTGTGTGCTTATCTGTTGATTTTGAAAGCATCTCTATTCCTATTTTTAAGCCTCTGTTTTTAAATCTGTAATCATGAACCACTTTAAATTTGATGCATTGACATATGGTTGAAGTAAATCTGTGATGTTTGTTTGAAAATGTGCTTACATGATGATTATAAGATTCTAGAACATATTTATATATATGAAGATGTTGTGTGTTGATTGTGCATGTCTGAATATTAGACAAATGAAACTTCCCTAGCTTACAGGCATCCGATATGTTCATAAATCATTTCCAGTTTCTGTGATTTATTTAAGAAAATTATTTCTAAACAAAAGATGTTAGTTCAAACAAGATTCAAATTTTAAAAATAGTTTAAAGTTAAACAAAGCAAAGTTTCTCTAGAAATTTGGGAATTTACAGTCAAGATTCAAAATAAGTTAAAATTCAAACATTATAATTTGATATTTCAAGATTATAACTCGAATCCATTTAGAATGATACGATTTTTAAAACTAAAATCACGAACTTTGAAAATGTTTTGAGTATGAAATTTGGTTTTGACTGGAATTTGATGTGGAGGCTTCCTTTGGCGATCTAGAAGTTGAGAAGCCTCGGGGTTTCTTCTAGAGATGGTTGTAGTTGCGAAATGCTTAAGAAAATTGCTAGGAGACGATTCAACGTGGAGGAGGAGATTTAGGATTTTAAACCTACTTTGTTCGAACTGGAAAATTTGACCACTGCTACTTCGCTGATGCATCGAGTTCGAGGAAACTTCAGGAATGGGTTCGTGGATGACTGGAGGAGGTGTGACCGTGATGGCACGATGTTTGGTGATCGGCGTTGTGAGTTCGAGGTGGATGTGGCCATGACCGATGGTTCCAGTTTTCAACAGGGTAGTTCGATGTTGATCGATGGCTTGTGCGAGTTTTCTAGTGATTGGATTTTTGTTGCATCGTTGCTGAGTGACGTGCCGGTGAGTTCGTCGAAGGCCGAAGGTGATTCCGACACTGGTGCATGTGCACGAGAATGTTCTAGTGTCAGTTGGATTTTGGTGGTTGGGTTAGGCTGTGACTCGAAGAGATGTTCGTGCGTTTGAGTTTGTGTCTCGAATGGGAACTCAAGCAGCTGGAGTGTAAACCTATAACAGTTTTGATTCTAGGTTTTTAAAATTTAAATTTAAACTATATATTGAAATTTAAGAAAAAGAAGTGATCTTGCAATGACTCGAGTGGTTCTCGGGATTCAAAATGAAGTTGTTTGATTTAAAAAAAATTTCAAAAAGTTTTAAAAAGTTTTTATAAAACAAAATTTGAATTTAAATAAAGGAAGTTTTTAACCTTTGAAGTAAATCTGGTTTTTGAATCATATTTTTAAATATAAATGTTTTCTTTAACATGTTATTAAGAAGATTGAATTTGTTAAATTTAAATCTCGTTTAGTAAATTCAAAGTGATTTTAAATTTAAGTTAAGAATGGGATTTAAAAAAAAAAGGTTTATATAAAAGCAAGATTTAAATTCAATTTGAGTCTAGTTTTTCAAAAATATCATTTGATAAATGTTTTAAGTATATTAAAGTTTTGATAATTTTAATATATCAAGTTAAAATGATATTTTGTTTTAAATCTTAATAAATGATTTAATTAAGTAAGTTATGTATAAAGATAAAATGGTTTTAAAATGTTTCAATGGTAATTAGGATATAAATAAGATAATGTTTTATCTTAAGATAATTAAAGTATTTTTATCTTGAAATTAATTAAGTTATTTAAGGAAAATTAGGTTAAATTAATTAAAGTTAATTAATAATGATTAAAGATTAATTTAGAGTAATTAATTGATTTAATTAATTTATTTAAAATAATTAAGGAGTAAAAGTTAATTAATTTGAGATTAATTAATTAAGTAATTAAGGTTGATTAATTTGTAATTAGATATTATTAACTAATGATTAAATATTAATTAATTTAGTAATTAAGGTTAATTAATTAGTAATTAAAAAAGTACTTAATTTGTAATTAAGTTTTATTAATTAATAATTAGGCTTTATTAATTAATAATTAAGAAGTTATTAGTCTATAATTAATATTAATCAAGAATTAATTAAGTATCATTAAAGGTTAATTAATTATTATTAAGGATTAATTAACTGATTGATTAAGGATTAATAAATTTGTTATTAAGATTTATTAATTGATAATTGAGGTTAATTAATTAATAATTAAAGGGTAATTAATCTACAATTAGAGATTAATTAAATTATTTTAAAGGTAATTAAGGGATGAATTACCTATTGTAATTAAGGAAGTGAATGTGATTAATTCTAGTTAATTTATTTATTGATTAATTAAAGATAATCATTTGATAGTTAATTAAGTATAATTACTTAATAAGATTTAATAGTGGAATTACTTATCTAAGTAATTAATGTATAATTACTGCATGTAATTAATTAAAGGGAATTACTTAATGGGAAGTAATTAAAGGGTAATTGCTTGGAAGAAGTAATTAAAGATTAATTACTTAGTGTAATTAATCAAAGGATTAATGTAAATGATTAAGGAGTAATTAATTAAGGTAAGTAATTATAGGATGATAATTACTGTTTATGATTAAGATTAATGGGAGTAATTAATTAAAGTTTAATAAATTAATGTAATTAATTAAGGATTAATGTAATTAATTATAATTAATTAATCAATGAAAATAATTAATTAAGAAGCATTAATTGATGTAATTAATGAAAGTAATTAAAGGTTAATTATTGTTAATGGTTAAGTATAAATAATTTGTGAAATTAATTAAAAGGTAATTACTTTATGTAATTAATGAATAATTAATCAAGGATGATTAATTAAGATAGATGGATGACTAATTAATTAAAAGGATGTAATTAATTAATGTTTTATTTAATCAAGGTTAGAGATTAAGTCTTAAGTAATTAATTTGGTTTAAGTTGATTAAATTAATATGGATTAATAATGGTTGTTTATGGATGATTGTTTGAGTTGAATATCTGATTTGGTTGATATCCATTGGATGATATTCTATGATATTCTGTGATGTGATATTAGATTTATCTGTGATAAGTGATATTTATCTGTGTTAATGCTGTGTGAATTCAAGTATTGAATTGAATTGAATTGCTTAACCTTAAACAACTTGGACCTAAAAGCTAAGTTTTGGATTTCGATGAGACCGGGATCGGATTTCCAGATTTGGATATTCGAAAACCACATCGACCCAAATTTACGATAAGCCCTGAATCTCAAGTGAAGATGAAGATTCAGAGTGCAAGGGTTATTGTCGTTAACTCTGAGGGTGATTCCAAAATGAGTGTAACGAGATAATGCCTTCGATTTCGTTTGAACCCGTAACGAACTTGTATGGATTGAATGCTTTCAGCACATCGTCAGGTGGATGATGAGCATTTTAAGTGATGTGTTCTATATAAGTAATCGGAGTCACAAGCCTAATCAACCGGGAATGGATAAAACATGGGAGGTGCAGCAAAGCTAAGTGGGTCATGCCCAAGTAGGATGAGATGAACCCCTGTCTAGAGTCCCTTTTTATTCGGCTGCGTGGGCAGTTGCTAGCTACAACCGCGGGGTTATCTTATTCGGAACTGTTCAGTAAGGAATGGTTCCGGCTTTTTGTTGCAAAGGATTGGGAGTAATCCTCGGTACGGTGATCTTGGCCCCATACTGTGACGGGCGATACCCCAGTAGCCCTGCCATTGTATGGAATCCAAACTCCAATAAGCGCCCTCGGATTTGATTGTATTACCCAATTTTGTGGCTAGTATGCTGGAATTTAATTGTGTAACAATTTCATCTATTTCTAATTTACTTGAAAACCCTAGACCCTACTATAATATCGTAGAATTTCCTATCAAATGTTTTGGTTAGCGTAAGGTAAAAACTTACCCGTGTTTATGTGTGGGGAGTCTTACATGATACCTTTTCTTTCCTAAAGGTTTTTAAAGTTAAGCAACTTTAACCGTTTACTCACACCAGACCCCTGTCTGACCCGGAGTTTATTCTTTTTTACTAAACTCTTAGGTACTCAAATTTTCACGAGTAGCCAAGGGATTCAGGATAGCTTTGACGATTTCTAGAGGAGCAATGGAGTAGGAGGCTTCAACGTTTGTGGATATATAGTAGTTCCGTTGTATTGATCTCTGTATTGTTATATGCGTTGTATACGGAGTTGTATAACTAGACAGGTGTTTATTACTGTCTAGCATGTGTTGTATAAGCTGTGTACCTCTGATGTAAATGATACAATGTAATATTTATGTGATCAATATATTTTATTCGTTCCGCAGTTGAGATTCTGATGATGTTTTTTTTTTCGTTCTTCTCTATCTTTCTCTTTTCTATCCATTTCTTTCTTAAAAATGATGCATCTTTCTATGAAGAGAAAGGCGCGTCGTCACAATTTGGTATCAGAGCATAGGTTGAGTGAATACCTAGGCTTTGGAGTGGTGTCTTTCTTGAGAGAGCGTACTTGTAATTTTTATATATAACTATATATATATATATATATATATATATATATTTCTACCTATCCGTTGGGTTACCTGTTCGGGTTTTCCAACATAAGTTATAAAGGTAGATAGGGTAGTGGTGTGTAGCACGACTATCAATGGTTGGAGTTTGAATGTTTGAGGTTGGAAGTGTATCTGTCGAGATTGTACACCTAATACCGTCTCGAGTAAGCTTTGTAGCTTGGTGTAAGGATTTCATTGATCTCTGAAGGAAACCTGTTAAGGTTTGGAGTCTATCATTGAAGTGTAAGTTTGATCGCGTTCGTGTGAGCGTATTTTTGAGAGTTTGGATCTGTCGGTTAGGCAGAAGCAAGTGATGGTATCTTGGCAACCTCAGGAAGTAGTAGCTGCATGATGAGATGCAGCGACTATGGATGTCTCCGAAGATGTTTTCTTTTGGGGCGAGTTTAAGGAAGTGTGTCTGCTTCAGTATTGTAGCTGAGTTCAGCAGGATGTATGTGTTTGGTTGGAGGTCCGAGTTTCTCACGAGCTTTGGATAAGAAGTCTTTAGCATCTGTGTCAACGGTGCAGCTCGGAAGTGTTTTTTGTTCCAGCAGGAATCTTTTTGGCTTAGCAGTTTCCTAGAGGTGGAAATCATAAGCAGCAGAGAGGACCCGTTTCTTAGATAGATTAGTTGCTCGAGGATAAGCTGTCTTGATTGGTGAAGAGAGAACAGTATCTTTGGAATTTAGGTTGGGTTGATCGCAAAAGTGACTTGCGATAGTTTGGTGATTATCTTAGATAATCTTTTGCTTGGGTTTGAGGCATCTCTAGAGGATGTAGGAGTTATGGAGTTGTCGAAGATATTCCAGATATCTTTAGGGAAATTAGATATTTGCCCGCATTGAGGATTGAGTTCCATATTGACTTGGTTCATGAAGCTACCGGTAATTCAGCTGGGTAAAAGGATGTCTCCTAGGATGGGGTTTTGGTGAAGCAGCTCTGTATTTCTTGGAACTTCTGTTGAACCTTATTTTTAGGATGTGCTCTTTAGTATGTGCTCGTGTTCATCGACGACATTCTCATCTGCTCCAGATCAGAGTTGTGCAGCGGAAGCAATGTGGAAGCTATTCTTGAGTGGAAGCAACCGGAAGTTGTAGTATTTTGGATTAGAGAGTTTCTACTAGAGTTTTTCAGGATCTGAGGCAAGTTGGCGAGTGATCCTGTTCTGTCTTTTCCAGATAGGAGAAGTAAGTGTGAAGTCTACGGATGTTTATGAAGTAGAGTTTGTGATTTTGATTTTGGGTAAACCTTGAGAGAATCTTTGTGTTGGATTGTTTTTGATCCAATTTGTTTCAAGAAGCATCAGCGAAGGTTGAGCTGATCGGAAAGGATTTGCAAACAGCCCAGGATCATAAGTAGAGTTTTGAGGTAAAGAGACGGAGGAATTTGGAATCCGTAGTTGGAGATTTTGTTTTTATTGAGATTTTCTCTGGTGGAAGGGAGCAATAAGATTTGGTAAGGTTACGGGGTTAGCTCCGAGGTATATTGGATTCTTCTGAGTTTTAGTAAGGATCAGTGCTTTGGTTTGAAGAGTTGAATTGCCAGTTTGGAAGACTGGGATTCAAGGTATTTCACGTGTCTCTGAGGAAGTACGTGTCTGGTCCATCATTGGTTTTGGAACCAGTAGTCCTGAAGGATTTAGTTGTTGATCGGTGTTTTCTATGGTCTGATATCTTGTGCAGGTTATAGATCTAGATGAGTAAGAGCTCAGTAGCTTAGTAGTATAGCTAGTTTGGATTTAGTAGAGCGAGTATCCCTGTGTCTGTACTTGGGAAACTCGAGATTATTTTAGGAAGCTTATCTGGATCTGTGTCCAGATAGCTAGAGTTGTTTGATTGAATTATTTGTTTGGATGAAATTGTTTGTTTGGTTATGTATGGATGATATGTATGTTTGAATTGGTTGAAATAAAAGAAAACTTTGGATTATCTTTGTTTTAAATTTCGAGGACGAAATTCTTTTAAGGGGGAGGAATGTGATATCCCGGAATTTCAAGGAATTTAAAATGTGACAATCTCTTAATTAAATTGTTTAAAATTGATAAAATTCTTATTTTCAAATATAAATAGCAAAACAATTAGTAATGTGATGTTTTAAATTATGATTATAGATCAATTTTAAATTGAATAAATTATTTATAAATAATAATGTGTTTGTTTAAAATTGATATCTATATTTATTTGAATTGACTTTAAATTTGGATTTTAAACTAACTTTGAATTTGAATTTAAAAACGGAATTTAAAGGAATATATATCTTAAAATAATAATATAGTTTGGATTTAAAATATATGGAGAAAGTTTTTATTTAAAAATATGATTTGTTTTATATTATTCTCTTTAAAGAAATTTATTTATAGAAATTTGGAAAAGCATTTGTTTAATAGGAATAAATACAAAGGGCTTTTTGAATTAGCATTTAAAAATGAGTTTACAATATTATATATGATTTTATTTAAAAGATAATTGGTTTTTATTTTATTTTCTTTCAAAAGTTTTATTTATTTAAAATTAGAAAAGCATTTCTTAATTTATAAATGTATTTTTTATTAGGAATTTAATAATAATAGCTTTTCAAATCATTTACAAATAATATAAAAATAATGTAAATATGAATTATTACAAGTATTAAGATCTAAACCACTTAAGTAACAAGCGTTTCATAATTAATAATGGTATGAGATAAGTGCCACTACTTGTTTTATTTTCTTTAAAATTTTAATTAAACCAAAATTTAATCTGTATAAAACACTTCCACTTTCTTCCTTTATTCCTTTTCCTTATACTATCATTTTCAAACCAAGAAATTATGGCCAGACCTGTAAAACATTTCCTCTAAAACAAATGAAAACCAGAAATTTTCATGCAATTCAAAAACCTGTAATACATTTCACAGTTCAAACAACTTTCAAACCTGGAATTCTTCAAAACCAAAATCAGTAAATCTTTTCAAAATCTGTTATCATCTTCTTTGAATAAATCAAAGCCTGAAATTCACTTCTCAAATCAAATTGCAAACCTAAAATTCGTCCCCTAAAAAACAAATGCAATCCAGAAATGAATTAAAAGCCTGTAACCATTTTAAAGTTTGTAACATCTTCAAATGCAAACTGCCTCAATCAAGTTTGAACCCTCATCAGCATGTTCCAGTTAATCAATGAAGTACAAAGATTTTTAAATCAAAGAAAGACAAAGTTTTCAAATTGATCCATTGCAATCCTTCATGTTTTCAAATGCAAGTTTTCTGGAATAAAAAACAAATGCATGCAAATTTCATTCTAGTTTCAAAAGCCTTCTGCATTTTCAAAGGTGAGTAAACTTTTAAACTAAAATTTAGTAACAAATATGTGTTGCTTATAAATTACTGTGTCTGATGATTGATCTGCTTGAATGCATATATGTGAGTTTCTGTGTGTGCTTATCTGTTGATTTTGAAAGCATCTCTGTTCCTATTTTTAAGCCTCTGTTTTAAAATCTGTAATCATGAACCACTTTAAATTTGATGCATTGACATATGGTTGAAGTAAATCTGTGATGTAAGTTTGAAAATGTGCTTGCATGATGATTTTAAGATTCTAGAACATATTTATATATAAGAAGATGTTGTGTATTGATTGTGCATGTCTGAATATTAGACAAATGAAACTTCCCAAGCTTACAGGCATCAGATATGTTCATAAATCATTTCCAATTTCTATGATTTATTTAAGAAAATAATTTCTAAACAAAAGATGTTAGTTTAAACAAGATTCAAATTTTAAAAATAGTTTAAAGTTGAACAAAGCAAAGTTTCTCTAGAAATTTGGGAATTTACAGTCAAGATTGAAAATAAGTTAAAATTCAATCATAATTTGATATTTCAAGATTATAACTCGAATCCATTTAGAATGATACGATTTTTAAAATTAAAATCACGAACTTTAAAAATGTTTTGAGTATGAAATTTAGTTTTGACTGGAATTTGGTGTGGAGGCTTCCTTTGGCGATCTAGAAGTTGTGAAGCCTCGGGGTTTCTTCTGGAGATGGTTGTAGTTGCGAAGTGCTTTGAAAAATTGCCAGGAGATGATTCAACGTGGAGGAGGAGATTTAGGATTTTAAACCTAGTTTGTTCGAACTGGAAAATTTGATCACTTCTACTTCACTGATGCATCGAGTTCGAGGGAACTTCGGGAATGGGTTCGTGGATGATTGGAGGAGGTGTGACCGTGATGGCGCGATGTCTGGTGATCGATGTTGTGAGTTCGAGGTGGATGTGGCCATGACCGATGGCTCCAGTTTTCAACTGGGTAGTTCGATCTTGATCGATGGCTTGTGCGAGTGTTCTAGTGATTGGATTTGTGTTGCATCGTTGCTGAGTGATGTGCCAGTGAGTTTGTTGAAGGCCGGAGGTGATTCCGGCACTGGTGCATGTGCATGAGAATGTTGTAGTGTCAGTAGGATTTTGGTAGTTGGGTTAGGTTGTGACTCGAAGAGATGCTCGTGCGTTTGAGTTTGTGTCTCGAGTGGGAACTCGAGTAGCTGGATGTAAACCTGTAACAATTTTGATTCCAGGTTTTTAAAATTTAAATTTAAACTATCTATTGAAATTTAAGAAAAAGAAGTGATTTTGGAATGACTCGAGTGGTTCTCGGGATTCAAAATGAAGTGGTTTGATTTAAAAGAAATTTTCAAAAAGTTTTTATAAAACAAAATTTGAATTTAAATAAAGGAAGTTTTTAACCTTTGAAGTAAATCTGGTTTTTGAATTCTATTTTTAAATATAAATGTTTTCTTTAACATGTTATTAAGAAGATTGAATTTGTTAAATTTAAATTTTGTTAAGTAAATTTAAAGTGATTTTAAATTCAAGTTAATAATAGGATTTTTTAAAAAGGTTTATATAAAAGCAAGATTTAAATTCAATTTGAATCCAGTCTTTCAATACTATCATTTGATAAATGTTTTAAATATATTAAAGTTTTGATAATTTTAATTTATCAAGTTAAAATGATATTTTGTTTTAAATCTTAATAAATGATTTAATTAAGTAAGTTATGAATGAAGATAAAATGGTTTTAAAATGTTTCGATGGTAATTAAGATATAAATAAGATAATGTTTTATCTTAAGATAATTAAAGTATTTTTATCTTGAAATTAATTAAGTTAATTAAGGAAAATTAAGTTAAATTAATTAAAGTTAATTAATAATGATTAAAGATTAATTAAGAAATTAATTAAGAGTAATTAATTGATTTAATTAATTTATTTAAATAATTAAGGAGTAAAAGTTAATTAATTTGAGATTAATTAATTAATTAAGGTTGATTAATTTGTAATTAGATATTATTAATTAATGATTACTTATTAATTAATTAAGTAATTAAGGTTAATTAATTATTAACTAAAAAGTACTTAGTTTGTAATTAAGTTTTATTAATTAATAATTAGGCTTTATTAATTATTAATTAAGAAGTTATTAATCTATAATTAAAGTTAATCAAGGATTAATTAACTATTATTAAAGGTTAATTAATTGTTATTAAGGATTAATTAACTGATTAATTAAGGATTAATAAATTTGTTATTAAGATTTATTAATTGATAATTGAGGTTTATTAATTAATAATTAAAGAGTTATTAATCTATAATTAAAGATTAATTAAATTGTTTTAAAGGTTATTAAGGGATGAATTACTAATTGTAATTAAGGAAGTGAATGTGATTAATTCTAGTTAATTAATATGTTGATTAATTCTAGTTAATTAATGTGTTGATTAATTAACTAGAATTAATCAACATATTAATTAAAGATAATCATTTGATGGTTAATTAAGTATAATTACTTAATAAGATTTAATGGTGGAATTACTTAGTAAAGTAATTAATGTATAATTACTGGATGTTATTAATTAAAGGGAATTACTTAATGGGAAGTAACTAAAGGGTAATTACTTGGAAGAAGTTGTAATGATCCTAATTTTGAATTAAATTTAAACTAATAATTAATTTAAATTTTGGAATAATTTTGGGAATAAATTTGAGTTTAAAAAATATATATGTATATGTATATATGAGTAAATTTGAATTTGACTTTAGAATTTGAATTTGGATATTGAATTTGTATTTGAATTTAAATTTAAATAAGCGACTTAGAAAAATAATTTGGGTTTGAAAATATTATTTATGTAAATTGATTTATGGGTGGTTAGTTTTAATAACATTTTCTTTTAAATAATGTATATATGATAATGATTAAGAAGATGTATTTATTAAATAATAAAAATGTAAAAACAAGAATTGTGTTAAACACAAATATATAAGGTAAGATAAACTATAAAGATAACATATGAAATACATATAGAATTGTATATGAATTAGGCAAGCAAGAAGATAAAACAAAGGAATGTACAAAGGGATGTATGCAAGAAAATAGAAATAAAAATATGTACAAAGCACAAAAGAAATAAAATGAGATGATAATGCATGTAAACAAAATAGGAAACATATACATTTCATAATATCATCTTAGCCTCCATTCCAGAAAATATCTCTGGTCAAAGCAAGAAAATCTGATCAAATAAAAAAAATAAACATGAAAACATGAAACAAGACAAATATGTTTGCTGTAAATTTAATTATGCAAGGCTAAATAAATATGTATATATATATATATATGTATAAAAAACAAAAATGTACATACAAATCAAATAGCATAAGTATGTAAACCAAATGGTAAGCATATGCATTTATTTCCATCTATTCTCAACACAAACAAATCATTTCAGCCGAAATAGCCTCCAAAACAAAATCTTGCTTGGTCAAAGAAGGAGGCAACAAAAGAAAAATCTCTGATCAAATCAAATAAAAAAACAATAAAAAAAACAAAGAGGAAGCGTACACCAGTTATAGCCTCCACTGTACAAATTGTGCCTTTTCTTTATATATACGTCTAATTTTGTCTTTGTTCGTTCAAATCATAACTTAGCATTTTAGAAACTAATCTATACAACTGAAGCTTAAATTCAATTCACACAAAGCCAGAAAGAAAAGAAAAACAGAAGCCTCAGCATTCAATTCAACAACAAAATAGGGTTAAGGCAAAAACAAATCTACAGGTTTTCAAAAAAACAAAGGAAAAGTGCTCTTTGTTCACAAAATTTTTTCAGGTGAGTAAACGCAATTTTTAAAGGAAAAAGTACTCTCTGTTTATATATAAGTGTTCTGTGTAAATCTGTTTTGCCTGGTCTTTTCTGATTATAGTAACAGTGTTGATTTTTTTATTATCAAAATTCAAAATATCATCATCCAATCTTTGTTAGACCTAAAGTATTTAAACTAAATACATTTGTTTAAGCATAGGTTATGATCTAACATTTTGTTTAAGTATGATAATGATGAATTTACTTTGTAAATTTACTTTTACAGAGCATATATAAAATATATGCCAATTTCAAATGTTGTAAATTTTGGATTCAATTATATAACTTGAAACTACATTCAAAAAAAGGATTTTTAAAACAAAAATGGGAATTTTTAGTTAAGTATGCTTTGCGTAGTGTATAAATGAACCGAAAATGCTTTTTATCCAAATTTCAGCGACGAAAGGAAAATTGGATGTTGTAGTCTTGCTTGAAGCTAGTTGGGCCATTTATGATGTTAGGAAAATTGTCTAAAAAAATTTCTATTGTAAGGGATGATGGAACGAGATCAATTTAGGGTTTTATCACCTGTATTTGTCGTCTGTGTTCAGATGGATTTTCGCGATGCCTAGTGGCGATCGGAGTCGACCGCGAATGGTGCCGTGGGTGCTGGATGGTGCGGCGGAGCTTCGTGAGGGTGGCATGGTGTCTCGAGGCATAGTTCGTCAGAGGTGGTTGGTTTTTCTATTGATGCTACATTTCCAGATTGGGTTTTGGGGTTAATACGATTCTCGATCGAATCGTGTTGTCTGGGTGTTCGCGTAGAGTTGCCGTGGGTGTAGTCGACTGGTGGGAGGCTTGATCGTGGTTCGCCAACGATGGGCGGTGTTGTGCATGTGGATGTGCACATTTTCGTGCGACTGGAATTTTGGGATTGGGAAAGAAGGAGGGTTTGCTTGCATTTTCTTCAGGGAGACTCATGGGTGTAGCGTGTTGCTTCGGGGAGAACGAGAGTGTTTGCTCGAGTTTTTGTTGAGCAGGCTTTAAGAAATTTGTTACAGGAAGTTTAAAAAGTTTTAAACAAAAGAATTTGATTGTTAAAAGGTTTCTAAGTTTTTTAAAAAAGTAAACCAAGTCTTACTTATGGAAGTAAATGGTTTTCAAGAAAAATTATTTTTAACAAGGTGTTTAAGTCTTAAAAACAAAGAAGTTTGATTATGTAAATAATTCAAGTTTTAAAATAAAGATAAACAAGTTTTTAAATATGTAATAGATAAGTTTTTAAAAAGATAAAAAGTAGATTTTTAGAATGATGTTTGTATTAAAAGTTATTTATTAACTTAGAAAAGTTTTAAAGAGTTAAATGTTAAATTAGAATGTTTAATTAATTATAATTGATTTCTAAATTTTATTTAAAATAAAGTTTAAATATTAAGATTTAGTAATCAATTACGATAAAGATTTATCTTAGGTAATTAAGAATTTTGAATAATTAAAGATAAATAAATGTGTGAAGAGAATTAAACCAATTTAATTATTATTAATAATTGAAGAGTGTTGGTTAATGTAAATAATTTAATTAAGATAATAAATTTCTTTTTTTAGATCTATTAAAGATGGTTAATTGAAGATTTTTGATAAGTTAGTGATTAATGAAAAAGATAATTACTTATGGGTGTTTGGATAATTAAAATAATCAATTTCTTGATTAACGTTAATTACTTACATAATTAAGGTCAATCAAGTATTGATTAAAAAGGTAATTAGTTAATTAAAATTGATTAAGTTATTAGGAATAATCACTTATTGTAATTAATTAGGAATAATCAATTAAATGGTAATTAGTTAAAGGTTGATTAATTTAATTAATTAATGATTAAAGGACAATTAATCAAATGATTTGAAATTGATTAATCTTAATTAACCATGATTAATGACGTATCTGATTTAAATTAATCAGATAATTAATTGAGCTTACTTATAAATGTTTGAATTCTATTGATTGTCGAACTGTTTGATATTTCTAACATGTTATGCTTTGTGCTATGAATTGTTTCGGTGTGATCCGTGATGAATGAATTTATTTATCTGTGTTAAATTTATATTATTTATCTGTGAATGAACGATAAGCGTTATAGATTATACTGCTTATCAATATTGATGTGCTTAAATATGTGATGTCATGATTGATGATGTTGCACTATTGTGTAAAAGCCCTGGACTACGCCATACACACACAAATATGGATTGCACGAGCAAATCGGTTAAGTCACAAATTTTTAACAGTTGAATTCTTGAATCTAAAATAACTTTGGAATTGGAATTAAAGTTGATTGAGTGATTAGGAATAATCACTTATTGTAATTAATTAGGAATAATCAATTAAATGGAAATTGATTAAAGGACAATTAATCAAATGATTTGAAATTGACTAATGTTAATTAACCATGATTGATGATCTATCTGATTTAAATTAGTCAGATAATTAATTGAGCTTACTTATAGATGTTTGAATTCTATTGATTGTCGAAATGTTCGATATTTCCGATATGTTATGCTTTGTGCTACGAATTGTTTCGGTGTGATCTGTGATGAATGAAATTTATTTATCTGTGGTAAATTTATACTATTTATCTGTGAATGAACGACAAGCGTTATAGATTATACCGCTTATCAATATTTATGTGCTTAAATATGTGATGTGATGATTGATGATGTTGCACTATTGTAAAACCCCTGGACTGCACCATACACACACAAATATGGATTGCATGAGGAAATCGGTTAAGTCACAGATTTTAACAATTGAATTCTTGAATCCAAAATAGCTTTGAAATTGGAATTTAAAGCTTCGAAAATGAGTTTTCAAAATAAAAGTTATTTTAAATAACTTAATAAAATTGAAATTTAAAAAATTTGATTTAAATTTGAATTCAATATTTGAAATTGAATTCATTGATTTGGAAATTATGGTCTAAAAAGAGTATACAAGTTATAAAGGTGTTTATATGGGTTTTTAACCATTTAAAAGTATGGTTTTGGAAATTTAAATTTAAATCCAAGTTTTATCTTAAATGGCTTTAACTTATGTAAATTGTAATCTGTTTTCCCAAAACGAAAACTATTTGTTTCAAATAACAATAGCTTTCATAAAAAGGAAGGGTTTCCAATTTGTATCAAAAGATTTCAAGTTTGAAATGAAATAGTAAATAGTTTGGAAAAACTATGAATTAACCTTTGTGAAGGCGATTAAATCTTATTTTGAAATCAAAGAGAATTTTAAATGGTGTATCCTTTATATACAAGATTTGAAAGTTATGAATTGAACCTTAAACTGAAAGATTGGATGAGTTAATCCAACTTGAAGTGGAATTTCTTTGGAAAGCAGTAAATAAATCTTTGTGAAAAATTGGTAAACCTTGTGAAATAAATCTTTTATTTAGAAATATTTGAAATGGTAATTTGTTTAAACCATTTGGAAGAAAAGTTTTGGATATTAAGTTGTGACTTAACTGAAATCCCATTATCCATATGTTTTTAAGTATTGCGCTCATTATTCGGTTTAGCCGAGGGAGGACCGCGTGTCATATAACCCATTTCGAATAATGATACGACGTTGTGGATAACATTTGAAGACCGGTGCTGAAGACCGGGTATTTGCAAGTTCGATAGGATGATCTATCGACTGTCTCTGCACTGACTCGCGCCGGTATAGAGATTTCCTAAGTGATGGGAAGTCCGATCGAGATTGTGAATACCCAAATTTGCAAGGGCTTCTTTGGAAGTGCCTTCTGTTCTGTTCGAACCCGGAACAGACTTGTATGGATGTATGTCTAACACTACACCTTGAGATACAAAGCTGATTTCTTTCAAATACATATCTGTTGGTGGCGGAGAATTTATTCTCTTAGCTTAACACCCTTCTCTAAGACGTATGAGCTCAGAGGTTATGTAGTTGAAGGTTATTAGTGATATACTCCCAATTTGGTAGTGTGGCATGCTGATTGCTGCTTATCATTTATTGATTGAAGCATGGCTTTGTGAAAAAGCGTAGCTTTATGGACGTGACTTCGTCGAGCCTCACAATCCGGTAATGGTCGAAATAGGAATCGTGGCAGCAAGGTTATTTGGGGGTAGCTCCCCCTGAGGGTATGACCATTTCCTTCTGGATAAAAAGTGATATCATGGTATGGAGCCTAGATATTTACTTATGTTGATTTTTGAAAGCGGTATCATGGTATTGAGCCCAAATACTTTACTGTGTGGTTGTTGGATTGAGGGCCCTCAGATAATGGTCGGCAATGACCGGGGGATGGCATACTCGTGTCAGTTATTACCTAGTTACAGAGGTAACCCGACCTTGTGTAGCAGAGATCCGGTTAGGTTCTCGGGGACGTCCCTCCAGATGCATTCCATTTTATGTGGGAAGTTCATTTGCCTGACCATTTGTTGGAAAAATCTAAAGAAACAATACACGCCCTGTATGGTTTTAGTTGTATAATCTGCCATGGAATGTGGCAGTAACCTGCTATTGAACATGGTAGCTATAGTAGGAATAATTGTGAAATGCCTATGCCGGCTAAGATTAATATTATACTTTCGAAGTGTTTTCCACTATGCACAAATAATAATATTAAAATGGTTTTCGCGTATCAAGCATTTTTGACTATCATAAGGAGAAATCTCCTCTAATTCTGCGTTTTCATGGTGTGTGTGGCGGGAGGCCTTATGGTAGTTTCATTTTTCAAAAAGCACTGTGGTTTTCAATGTTTTAATTTACTTTGTTGTTTAAAGAATAAAATCATTTTTGTTTACTCATACCAGTCCCACGACTGACTTGGAGTTTATTGTTCCTTTCCTAAACTTTGGGTGCCCACAATTTTCCACACGGGCAGTCTGGAGTTGGGTTTTTCAGATAGTCGAATAGTAGGAATTGATTCGATAGCCTTCGAAGCCCTTTGGATTTGGGAATCGCATTTGCTACACTTCAGATTTCACTGCTGACCTTGCTTAGCTTGGTGCAACTTGATGGTTGTTCGAGCAATCTTTAGTTTGGAGATGGTGTTGTAGTTGCATTTTGGAGATGTTTACCATTGAAGATATTCTTTTCCGCTGTTATTTCTTATAGCTCTGATAGCTTTGATATCCATTGTATCATTCTATTGTATCATCCACTGTATCTGAATATTGTACCAAATGTTGTATATGATATTATTCACTTTCTTCCGCTGTGCTGTACTTGATGTGTTAAAAGCTCCTGCACGAGTCGAATTTCAAAGGTGAATCCGCGGCATTCAAGTACGAGTGAAGTAAGGGTGCCGATTTTCGAACGCTAAAATTTGGAACGTGACATCTTGGTATCAGAGCTGAAGGTCAAAACTTTAGCTCAGGAGTATAACGCATTAAGTAGCTCATTAGAGATAGGGTGAAGTAAACCCTAGAATGAGTATCCCAAAGAATATCCGTTCAAATGCCTCAGCAAATTCTCTTACTATTCACTGATAGTAAGTATGAGTGCAAGAAGAGGACGAGATAGGGGAGAGTACCACTACGAATGGTCGATTCCCTGCAACAACGGAAACAATCTTTCTCTATCAATCTCCTTTGATTCGATTTCAATTCTTTGATTGTCTTTGTAGCAGCTCGAGGGAGAAGATTTGGAGTGATGGTGGCCATTACGAATCGTGTAGATAAGTTTCTATCTCGTATTCTCTTTGTTAAATTTTTATCAGCTTTTCGTTTTTAACCTTAATGAATTTGGAATTCTATTTGAAATAAATTAGTAAATTAAATATAATATGAAGAATTGTATTAATAAAACAATTTCGATTAAACCAATTTTGAAATTCTATTGTAATTTCTTGTGAATACCAAAGTCCAAAGAGGGACAAGTTATTTATACTTTGGAGTATTCCCCCGAGTTTGGAATCCATATCTAATGTTTGGAAGTTGTGGAAAATTAAATCTATTTATCTATTGTTTGGGTTTCGATATATTCTACGAGTGGTTAGTTATCCTTCGGACTAGCCAGTGCCTTGCATATTTCGTAGATTTGTGACCTGAGTATCCCGTGTAGTATTGAATGAGTTTGTTCTCATATTGGAGATATTCTGATTTGGTGAGCGAATACAGAATAGATATCCAATTTGACCTGGAAAACTGTTTCTCTATCTTTGTGTATCTATCTTTGTTGTTTCCTGTCTCCAAATTTCGAGGATGAAATTCTTTTAAGGGGGGAATCTGTAACGATCCCAATTTTGAATTAAATTTAAGTTAATAGTTAATTTAAATTTTGGAATTAATTTGAATTTGAAATATATATGTATATGTATATATGAGTAAATTTGAATTTGACTTTAGAATTTGAATTTGGATATTCAATTCGTATTTGAATTTAAATTTAAATAAATGACCTAGAAAAATAATTTGGGTTTGAAAATATTATTTATATAAATTGATTTATGGGTAGTTAGTTTTAATAACATTTTCTTTTAAATAATGTGTATATGATAATGATTAAGAGATGTATTTACAAAATAATAAAAATGTAAAAACAAGAATTGTGTTAAACATAAATATATATGGTAAGATAAACTATAAAGATAACATATGAAATACATATAGAATTGTATATGAAATAGGCAAGCAGGAAGATAACAAAGGAATGTACAAAGGGATGTATGCAAGAAAATAGAAACAAAAATATGTACAAAGCACAAAAGAAATTAAATGAGATGATAATGGATGTAAAAAAAAGGAAACATATACATTTCATAATATCATCTCAGCCTCCATTCCAGAAAATATCTCTGGTCAAAGCAAGAAAATCTTATCAAATAAAAAACAAATAAACATGAAAGCATGAAACAAGACAAATATGTTTGCTGTAAATTTAGTTACGCAAGGCTAAATAAATATCTATGTATTAAAAAACAAAAATGTACATACAAATCAAATAGCATAAGTATGTAAACCAAATGGTAAGCATATGCATTTATTTCTATCTATTCTCAATATAAACAAATCATTTCAGCCGAAATATCCTCCAAAACAAAATCTTTCTTGGTCAAAGAAGGAGGCAGCAAAAGAAAAATCTCTAATCAAATCAAATAAAAAAACAATAAAAAAAACAAAGAGGAAGCTTACACCGGTTATAGCCTCCCCCGTACAAACTGTGCCTTTTCTTTATATGTACATGTAATTTAGTCTTTGTTCGTTCAAAACATAACTTAGCATTTCAGAAACTAATCTATACAACTGAAGCTTAAATTCAATTCAAAAAAAACCAGAAAGAATAGAAAAACAGAAGCCTCATTATTCAATTCAACAACAAAACAGGGTTAAGGCAAAAACAAATCTACAGGTGTTCAAAAAAACAAAGGAAAAAGTGCTCTCTGTTCAAAAAATTTTTTCAGGTAAGTAAACACAATTTTTAAAGACTTAAGTATGATTAAACCTGTGATAATATCGTGCTTGCAGATGTCCTTATAGCTTTGTGTTTATATATAAGAGTTCTGTGTAAATCTGTTTTGCCTGGTCTTCTCTAATTATAGTTACAGTGATGATTTTTTATCAAAATTCAAAATATCATCATCCAATCTTTCTTAGACCTTAAATATTTAAACTAAATAAATTTTTTTAGCATAGATTATGATCTGACATTTTGTTTGAGTATGATAGTAATGAATTGACTCTGTAAATTTAGTTTACAGAGCATATATAAAATATATGCCAATTTCGAATATTGTAAATTTTGGATTCGATTCTAGAACTTGAAACTACATTCGAAAATAGGATTTTTAAAACAAAAATGGTAATTTTTAGTTAAGTATGCTTCGAGCAGTATATATACGAACCGAAAATGCTTCTTATCCAAATTCCAGCAATCAAGGGAAAATTGGATGTTGTAATCTTGTTTGAAGCTAGCTGGGCCATCGATGATGTTAGGAAAATTATCTAAAAAAAATTTCTATTGTAAGGGATGATGGAACGAGATCAATTTAGGGTTTTATCACCTGGATTTATCGTCTGTGTTCAGATGAATTTTCACGATGCCTAGTGGCGATCGGAGTCGATCGCGAATGGTGCTGTGGGTGCTGGACGTTGCGGCGAAGCTTTGGTGAGGGTGACGTGGTGTATCGAGGCATAGTTCGTCAGAGGTGGTTGGTTTTTCTATTGATGCTACGTTTTCAGATTGGGTTTTGGGGTCGAATACGATTCTCGATCAAATCGTGTTGTCTGGGTGTTCACGTAGAGTTGTCGTGGGTGTAGTCGACTGGTCGGAGGCTTGATCGTGGTTCGCCAATGATGGGCAGCGTTGTGCATGTGGACGTGCACATTTTTGCGCAACTGGAATTTTGGGATTGGGAAAGACGGAGGGTTTGCTCGCGTTTTCTTCAGGGAGACTCGTGGGTGTAGCGTGTTGCTTCGGGGAGAACGAGAGTGTTTGCTCAAGTTTTTATTGAGCAGGCTTTGAGAAATTTGTTATAGGAAGTTTAAAAAGTTTTAAACAAAAGAATTTGATTGTTAAAAGGTTTCTAAGTTTTAAAAAAAAGTAAACCAAGTCTTATTATGGAAGTAATGGTTTTCAAGAACAATTGTTTTTTGTAGAGTGTTTAGGTTTTAAAAACAAAGAAGTTTGATTTTGTAAATAATTCAAGTTTTAAAACAAAGATAAACAAGTTTTTAAATATCTAATAGATAAGTTTTTAAAAAGGATAAAAAGTAGATTTTTAGAATGATGTTTGTATTGAAAGTTATTTATTAACTTAGAAATGTTTTAAAGAGTTAAAAGTTAAATTTGAATGTTTAATTAATTATAATTGATTTCTAAAGTATTTATTTAAAATAATGTTTAAAGATTAAGATTTAGTAATCAATTACGATAAAGATTTATCTTAAGTAATTAAGAATTTGATTAATTAAAGATAAATAAATTTGTGGAGATAATTAAACCAATTCAATTATTATTAATAATTGAAGAGTGTTGGTTAATGTAAATAATTTAATCAAGATAGTAAATTTCTTTTTATAGATCTATTAAAGATGGTTAATTAAAGATTTTTGATAAGTTAGTGATTAATGAAAAGGATAATTACTTATGGGTGTTTGGATAATTAAAAATAATCAATTTCATGATTAAGGTTAATTACTTGCATAATTAAGGTCAATCTAGTGTTGATTAAAAAGGTAACTAATTAATTAAAGTTGATTAAGTGATTAGGAATAATCACTTATTGTAATTAATTAGGAATAATCAACTAAATGGTAATTGATTAAAGGACAATTAATCAAATGATTTGAAATTGACTAATGTTAATTAACCATGATTGATGATGTATCTGATTTAAATTAGTCAGATAATTAATTGAGCTTACTTATAGGTGTTTGAATTCTATTGATTGTCGAAATGTTCAATATTTCCGATATGTTATGCTTTGTGCTACGAATTGTTTCGGTGTGATCTGTGATGAATGAAATTTATTTATCTGTGGTAAATTTATACTATTTATCTGTGAATGAACGACAAGCGTTATAGATTATACCGCTTATCAATATTTATGTGCTTAAACATGTGATGTGATGATTGATGATGTTGCACTATTGTAAAACCCCTAGACTGCACCATACACACACAAATATGGATTGCATGAGGAAATCGGTTAAGTCATAGATTTTTAACAATTGAATTCTTGAATCCAAAATAGCTTTGAAATTGGAATTGAAAGCTTCGAAAATGAGTTTTCAAAATAAAAGTTATTTTAAATAACTTAATAAAATTGAAATTTAAAAAATTTGATTTAAATTTGAATTCAATATTTGAAATTGAATTCATTGATTTGGAAATTATGGTCTAAAAAGAGTATACAAGTTATAAAGGTGTTTATATGGGTTTTTAACCATTTAAAAGTATGGTTATGGAAATTTAAATTTAAATCCAAGTTTTATACTTGAATGGCTTTAACTTATGCAAATTGTAATCAGTTTTCCCAAAACGAAAACTATTTGTTTCAAATAACAACAGCTTTCATAAAAAGGATGGATTTCCAATTTGTATCGAAAGATTTCAAGTTTGAAATGAAATAGTAAATAGTTTGGAAAAACTATGAATTAAACTTTGTGAAGACGATTAAATCTTGTTTTGAAATCAAAGAGAAATTTAAATGGTGTACCTTTATATACAAGATTTTAATTGGAAAGGATTTGAAAGTTATGAATTAAATCTTAAACCAAAAGATTGGATGAGATAATCCAACTTGAAGTGGAATTGTTTTGGAAAGCCGTAAATAAATCTTGGTGAAAAATTGGTAAACCTTGTGAAATAAACCTTTTATTTAAAAATATTTGAAATGGTAATTTGTTTAAACCATTTGGAAGAAAAGTTCTGGATATTAAGTTGTGACTTAAATAAAATCCCATTATCCATATGTTTTAAATATTGCGCTCATTATTAGGTTTAGCCGGGGGAGGACCTTGTGTCATATAACCCATTCCGAATAATGATACGACGTTATGGATAGCATTTGAAGACCGGTGGTGAAGACCGGGTATTTGCGAGAATGATAGGATGACCTATCGATTGTCTCTGCACTGAGTTGCGCCAGTATAGAGATTTCCTAAGTGATGGGAAGTCTAATCGGGTTTGTGAATACTTGGATTTGCAACGGCTTCTTTGGAAGTGCCTTCGGTTCTGTTCGAACCCGGAACAGACTTGTATGGATGTATGTCTGACGCTACACCTTGAGATATAAAGCTGATTTCTTTCAAATAAATATCCGTTAGCGGCGGAGAATTTATTCTCTTAGCTTGACACTCTTCTCTGATACGTATGAGCTCAGATGTTATGTAGTTGAAGGTTATTAGTGATATACTCCCAATTTGGTAGTGTGGCATGCTGAGTGCTGCTGATCATTTGTTGATTGAAGCATGGCTTTGTGAAAAAGCGTAGCTTTGTGGACGTGACTTCGTCGAGCCTCACAACCCGGTAATGGTCGAAACAGGAATCGTGGCAGCAAGGTTATTGGGGGTAGCTCCCCCTAAGGGTATGACCATTTCCTTCTGGATAAAAAGTGATATCATGGTATGGAGCCCAGATATTTACTTATGTTTATTTTTGAAAGTGGTATCATGGTATGGAGCCCAGCTACTTTACTGTGTGGTTGTTGGATTGAGGGCCCTCAGATAAAGGTCGGTAACGACCGGGGGATGGAATACTCGTGTCAGTTGTTACCTAGTTACAGAGGTAACCCAGCCTTGTGTAGCAGAGATCCGGTTAGGTTCTCGAGGACATCCCTCCAGAGATGTTCCATTTTATGTAGGAAGTTCCTTTGTCCGATCATTTGTTGGAAAAATCCAAAGAAACAATACGCGCCTTGTACGGTTTTAGTTGTATAACCTGCCATGGAATGTGGCGGTAACCTGCTATTGAACATGGTAGCTATAATAAGCATAAGTGCGAAATGCCTATGCCGTCTAAGATTAATATTATACTTTCAAAGTGTTTTCCACTATGCACTAATAATACTATTAAAATGGTTTTCGCGTATCAAGCATTTTTGACTATCATAAGGAGAAATCTCCTCCAATTCTGCGTTTGCATGGTGTGTGTGGCGGGAGGCCTTATGGTAGTTTCATTTTCCAAAAAGCATTGCGGTTTTCGATGTTTTAATTTCCTTTGTTGTTTAAAAAATAAAATCGTTTTTGTTTACTCATACCAGTCCCATGACTGACCTGAAGTTTATTGTTCCTTCCCTAAACTCTAGATGCCCACAATTTTCCACATGGTCAATCTAGAGTTGGGTTTTTTAGATAGTCGAATAGTTGGAATTGATTCGATAGCCTTCGAAGCCCTTTGGATTTGGGAATCGCATTTGCTACACTTCAGCTTTCACGGCTGACCTTGCTTAGCTTGGTGCAACTTGATGGTTGTTCGAGCAATCTTTAGTTTGGAGATAGTGTTGCAGTTGCATTTTGGAGATGTATTCTATTGTAGATATTCTTTTGCGCTGCTATTTCTTGTATCTCTGATAGCTTTGATATCCATTGTATCATTCTATTGTATCATCCACTGTATCTGAATATAGTATCAAATCTTGTATATGAATTTATTCACTTTCTTCCGATGTGATGTACTTGATGTGTTATAAGCTCCGGCACGAGTCAAATTTCAACGGTTGAACCTGCGATGTAACGTCCCGAAAATTTTCGACTTTCGAAAATTCAACATCGATACTCACTTTATCGACTGCCGAGAAATCGAAGGCCGGAAACTCGAAATGTTATGGTTTAAGAAAAGGAAAGAGGAAAAAGAGAGAAGATAGTAGAAAATAGAGAGGAAAGAAAATAAGAAAATAGAACGGAACAGAAAACAGCAGAACAATAACAGAATCTCACAATCGCAGCGGAACAACATATAATAAATAAATGAATAATCTTTAAACAAAGAACTATATCGATTATTACATTACATTACATTTCATTACATCATATCATCATCAGAGTGTACAACATCAAACAACAACAAACAGCGGAAAAGAAATACTATATACTAGTAATATGTCATGCCATCCAGCTTGCCTCCAGCAATT
The DNA here is from genome assembly GCA_030765085.1 of Allium cepa. Lineage (NCBI taxonomy): Eukaryota > Viridiplantae > Streptophyta > Magnoliopsida > Asparagales > Amaryllidaceae > Allium > Allium cepa. Next base: position 867,511,632 of record CM060937.1, on the reverse strand, counting down.
CCAGAATATCCAGAATATCCTGATAAACCTAACTCTTGACTGCCCGTGTGGAAATTGGTGGGCACCTAGAGTTTAGGAAGGAAAACAATAAACTCCGAGTCAGTCATGTGACTGGTGTGAGAACTCAAAACAGTTTATTTATCTTTAAAATCAAAATAGAGGAATATTTTTAAAGTCAATTCACAATGCTTTTAAAAATGAGACTACCATAAGGCCTCCCGCACACACACACAATGCAAACGCAGAATCGGAGGAGATTTCTCCTTATGATAGTCAAAGATGCTTGATATGTATTAAAAAGAAACATTTGATATTATTACTAGTGCATAGTGTATAAAAAATTCATTTCGAAAGTAGAATATAAATCTTAGCCAGCATAGACATTTCGAACTATGCCTACTATAGCTACTATGTTCAATAGCAGGTTACCGCCACATTCCATAGCAGGTAATAAAACTAAAACCGTACAAGTCTCGTATTGTTTCTTTGGATTTCCAACGAATGATCAGGCCAAGGAACTTCCCATTGCCACATGAGAATGCCTCTGGAAGGACATCCCCGAGAACCAAACCGGATCTCTGCCAACACAAGGCCGGGTTACCCCTAACTGAGTAACAACTGACCGAGTATGCCATCCCCCGGTCCTTTGGGACCTTTAACCGAGCGCTCGTAATCAATTCACACAATCATAAAGTGTTTTCAACATGAGTAAGTATCTGGGCTCCATACCATGATACCACCCTTTTCCAGAAGGAAATGCACATACCCTAAAGGGCGCTACCCCTCATAACCTTGCCGCATCTTTCCTATTTTGACCATTCCCGGGGTATGAGGCTCGACGAAGTCACGTCCACAAAAACATACTTTATACAAAAGCCATGCTTTGGGTCAACAAATGATCATAGAAATGATCACCAGGATAGACGATCAAATAAATGATCCTATCACAAATAATCAACACAATGATCATTTACAGCAACACTCAGCATGCCACATTACCAAATTGGGAATATATCGCTGATAACCTTCAACTACATAACCTCTGAGCTCGTACGTCTCAGAGAAGGGTGTTAAGCTAAAAGAATAAATTCTTCGCCACCAACAGAAATATATTTGAAAGAAATCTGCTTTATATCTCAATTTGTAATGTCAGACATACAATCCATACAAGTCTGTTCTGGGCTCGAACAAAACCGAAGGCACTTACAAAGAAGTCCTTGCAATCCGGATATCCACAATCCTGATCGGATTTCCCATCATATATGGAGAACTCTATACCGCAGCAACTCGGTGCAGAGTCAATCGACAGGTCATCCTATCGCTCTCGCAAATACCGGGTCTTCAACACCGATCTTCAATGCTATCCATTACGTCGTATCACTATTCGGAATGGGTAATCCGAATAACGAGCGCAATAATTTAAAAACAAGTGTACCATTCAAATTCAGCAAATCACAACAAATACCTTTCAAAGGTAAGTATTGATAGTCGATTATTGAACTATCAATGGATATGCACAACATCACCAGATTCCAAATAATTTTCCAAATTATTTATTTCCCAAAAATATCTTTACAAGATAAATAATTTTCATACTTCAAAAATAAATCAATATTTATTTTTAAACAGATTCCACTTTCTTTTATAAATTCCATAGTGAATTTATATTCTAAAATATCTATGCATATACGATTTCAATTATTCATTTCAATTTATCTTCAAAAAGATAAATTCTTAAAATATTCACTTTATATTGGAAAACATTTCCATACTTACTTATTAAGTAATTCTCAAATCCATCTATTTTCAACACTTGGAAAATATTCAATATACTTAAATCGAGATTAAGTATATATTTCATTCTTAAAGGAAATCATTCTCTTAAACATATTTATTTGGGCCAAAACGAATGTTGCGTAAAACATCGTTACGACAACCCAAAATCACTAGTATAGGGATTCGAAATTAAAATAGATATACAAATCCCAATACTATACAAAACATTTCCTTTCGAAAATCATTTACTATAACAACAGTGTTATAGTCCACCATTTCCTTTTATTTCTCGAAAACGTCTATTTCAACAATGAATGTTGAAATCTATGGTTTCGAATCTCAACATATTTAAAACATCGTTAGATCGTTTTAATTCTATTTAAAACATCACATTCAAAACAATTTCTTTAACATATTATTCACTATTCAAAAACGTGAATATACTACGTTAACAACTTTCATCACTTCTATTCATTTTATTTCAAAGGATTATTCACAGTCAAAAATGTGAATATAACTCCATTAATAGGTTTCAACAATTTACTTATCAAAATAAGTCGTTTGCGAATTTATAAAACAACGTTTATAAATTCCATTTCTATTTATATCATAACAACTTCCGTTTATAAATTCCTTTATTAACCTATTCAATTTATAACTCAATTATAAAACAAAAGTTCATGTTATAAGTTAAATACTTAGAATTTATTTGTTTGCACAATCGTTCCTTTAAACTTCATAATTATAAATCTTATAACTTATAAGATTCAATTATTTATCCAAATCTATTCTTTCAATAAATTTATAAATTTTATAAACCTACTGCTTATATAATTCCATTTATAACTTCACCGTTTATAATTCTATAAATTTCATTCATTTATGAAATCCATTCATAATTCATTCTAACACTTATAAAAACTCGTTTTAAAATTCAAATATTTTCATTTATAAATTATCAATTTTATAAATCTTTTATATAAATCAATTTATATTATTATTCTTTTAAAACATCTTTAATCCCCTTTATAATTTCACCATTTTGATTTATAAAATAATCAAATTTTATAAATCCTATTTTTAAACTTTTTATAATAAATTCTAAAATCCCGATTAAACTATTTTATAAAATCATTAACCCGTATTTTCAAAAATCAATCTTTTAACCATATTTCTCAAAAATCCATAATTTTTATAACATTAAAAAATCATAACGTTATTTATTTAAAATGAATCAATTTCCAAACATATAGCATATTTTCAAAAATCACTTTAAAAATCATTTTAAAATTCTAAAACTTGGTCCAATGATGCTACATACCAAATAGTCAATCACGACAACAACGACATCATATATTGATATGATAATCCATCAAATATCAAAATATCTGAATTCAAATAAATACTGTTGAGGAATCCAGTTGGATTCCTCCAACCTGTTTTCCTGCATCCACAAACATTAGCACAATACCAATTCCGCTCCAGTACGGAATTATCGCGGTATATGGGATTTAAAATATTATCCGCTTAATAGACGGCGCAATAGGGTCTCATCCGCTAAAAAATGCGGGAAATCAACAACTGCAATATATACATATGCCAATATATATATATTGCTATTATATATAATACCAATTTCACTGTTTATGAAATATTCGCGGTATATGTTTTTAATAAATAACATCCGCTTACTAACGGCGCATAACGTCTATTTTAACAATCAATAGATAATAGTCATCATTCAAACATGCATTCAACAATTTTAAATCTAACTATCTAAAATAAAATTGAAACCGATTCAATTGAGTGAGAAGTTCTCACCTTGATTTCAATTTCGTTTTTGCGATTTATTTCGAATAAAATTAAACGGACGTTTAATTTTACCCGAAATTCTCACTAACTCCAAACGACTCCAATCCAATTCCATAGCGTAGTGCTCGTCCATACGATTCCAACGCAACTGGTTTCGCGCATTTTCCACCTCGTATGAAAAAGATATCAATTTTCGAAGTTTTACACGATTTATATAACTAAATTACAACATTTATTTATATTTTTTTAACCTAAGCAAATGTACAGCCGTTGATCTCCAAACCCCCCCCCCCCCCATCTAGACCGCACGCCCTTTCTTCTTCGTTCACGTTCACCCAGGCCGCGCAACCCATAGAAAACCAAACTAGGGCTCGACTTTGCAACCACCACACGCGAGTTGAAGGCGATCAGGATGTGCCATCGTGTAGCCCTACTCGTGCACGACGCTCAGCCAGAGGGGCACAAAGCTCGGCCCCACCACCATCTCGAAAAACGTGAAGAACGACAGCACTTCAAACACCAATTGCCGATGATCCATGACTCCAATTTCGATCACAACCGTTGAGGTTGTAGATCTTCATATGCTCTTGAATTCTCTAGTTGAAGACGAGGCTCGATATCGCTTGGATTTGAAGATTTGGAGGGAGGAAGGTGGGTTGTTTTCGGCCGTGGATTTTGACTGAGGCGCCTAGGGTTTTAGAATTTTTTTCTTCTTGTGAATGGAGGGGCTATTTATAGGAAAACGAATGACACTATTCATCCCGGAATTTCCAAACTCCGATTCACGTGCCGTAACCAGCGTTTCTAGGGTTTACCCCGCGTTTCGGACACAATGGAACAGGTTTCGGAAGCTAATTCGGTCATCTGTGCGAGTTATGGCAATAAACGTTCAATTTAAATTAAACCGATTTAAACGATTTTCTAGGCGTTTTAGATTGTACCGGACAAACGGTAAATCCAATTGACACGAAATTTTAAACTATACAATAATATCATATTACGGATCCGATGAAACTGGTTTTGTCGAAATCCGAGACTGTTTGAAAAATGACTATTTTAACTCGCCAAATTAATATTAAAAACAATTTCGATGCGTTTCGAGCTGCCACGATCAAACGATAACTCCGATTGACACGAAAATTGAAATCCGGTAATAACTAACTATTACGGATCCAATGGAACTGGTCTCGTTGAAATCTGAGACTGTTCGAAAATTGACTATTTTCACTAGTCGATTAAATATTAAAATATTCAATTTTCACAAATTAACTTTTAATTCGATTTTAAAAGTTCTAAAACATCTTTCTAACTTCAATATGATAAAATAAAATTTTACAAATCATTTTCAATCATATTTAACTCAATTTTCAATTATTTCTGTATTTTCACATATTAAATTATCCATTTAATTATTCAATTAAATCTAATATTCGAAATAAAATTTATTCGACTTATAAATTTCACTTATTTATATTTAAAATAAATTAAATATTCAAATTTTAATTATCAAAAATTCTGGGTCGTTACAATCTTCCCCCCTTAAAAGAATTTCGTCCTCGAAATCACCAAGTAAGAAAAGTTACAGAATCTATTAACTTTCCCAAAATCCATAATTAAATTTCTTACAATAACTTTACTAATTTTTCAAATCATACTTAGTTATCTTTTCAAAAACAACTACTATTGTTTAACTTTCAATTTCCAAATCAAAGTTATAGTTTACAAAATTTTCCAATTTTCTCAAATTTTTTCTAACGCCTTAAATTTCCAGAAAAATTCGCCATAGTCTCCTTTGCGCGGCTCGATCCGAAAAAAATGATAGGTTATATATATATCACAAATATACATCTCATCAAGTAATGAGGCATCCCGCAGGGAAAAAATTGTAAAAGTACGATATTTAATCCGAGATATGTACCTTATATTTTATTAGCAAGCATATACGGCTGATATAGCGCGAAAGCGAGCTCCAAATGCGAAGCAAACGCGATCCGCACGTGCTAAACACTCAACAAACAACATGAGAATCATGTATATAGACAATAGTATCGATATACAACATATAGCAACATAATAACTATACATGCCAACATAGCAATTGAAACAAAAGCAATATATTCAACCATCAATCAACCATCATCCAACTAACATCCATAGCCAATAAATATTCATTCATATTCTCATTAATGTTCAATGAATTGGGTTCTCAATTTAATCACATTTGATTTATTACAGTGGATGTTCTTACTAACATTCATTTTCAATTAGTTTATATTCACTAATTCATATTCAAGTTGGTTCACTTCCAAATCAAATTCAATTCTATTTAAGATTCACTTAACTTCCAATTGAATTCCAATTACTTTAGCTTCCAATTTCATTAATTCAATTTCATTAACACTTAATGAATTATATACAATCAACTAACAATCATATAACAACCAATGTATATTCATTACAACCAAATTCCTTTGCTTATATTCACTCAATTTGGTTTAATTAATTGATTTTTATTCAACTATTCAACTTTCAATAACATTAGATTTTAATGAATTACACTTACATTCATTACTTCATATCAACTTAATTTACATTCAATTGATTTACATATTCAATCCATTCATTCAATTCAATTTCTAAAGTTGAATTTCATTTACATAACTTAAGTTCATATTTATCACTTCACTTTATTAATTTACTTTGATACCAATATCAACTTCATTCAACATTTCTTAAGTTATATTTCCATTTTTAAAGTAAATTTCCATTTAACTTTAAATTCATTTTGATTACAACTCATATTCATAAATATATTCATATAGTTTCACTTCTTATATATATAAGTTTATTTCACAATTGTAAATCACTTTAATTATAATTCAATTCTTATAATTCTTTTGCTTATACAATTATTCTTTAATTTAGATTATTCAAACAACCAAGCAATCAATTTATATACACTTTAATAATTCTGAAAAATTATTCCTTTATATATAAAATATAATCAAGGTAAAATTATTTCATTTACCCAACTTTAAAACAATACTGTGTCGAATTGTTCTATTCAAGTGTTTATAAACTCCTTCGGCATAGTTTTGCAGACCGTGCTAACGAAAGTTCATATGCCACTCAATAAATCAATCATCACAATATAAAACAATTTCATATTGACTAACAAATACGCTCTCATAGCTATTATTACACTCAAACTCATTCTAGAGTACTACTGACTCTATCTCTAATGAGTAATACCCAACAGAACCATGGTTGTCGCTTAACCATATGCTCTGATACCAAATGTAACGTCCCGAAAATTTTCGACTTTCGAAAATTCAACATCGATACTCACTTTATCGACTGCCGAGAAATCGAAGGCCGGAAACTCGAAATGTTATGGTTTAAGAAAAGGAAAGAGGAAGAAGAGAGAAGATAGTAGAAAATAGAGAGGAAAGAAAATAAAAAAATAGAACGGAACAGAAAACAGCAGAACAATAACAGAATCTCACAATCGCAGCGGAACAACATATAATAAATAAATGAATAATCTTTAAACAAAGAACTATATCGTTATTACATTACATTACATTTCATTACATCATATCATCATCAGAGTGTACAACATCAAACAACAACAAACAGTGGAAAAGAAATACTATATACTAGTAATACGTCATGCCATCCAGCTTGCCTCCAGCAATTCCAGAATATCCAGAATATCCTGATAAACCTAACTCTTGACTGCCCGTGTGGAAATTGGTGGGCACCCAGAGTTTAGGAAGGAAAACAATAAACTCCGAGTCAGTCATGTGACTGGTGTGAGAACTCAAAACAGTTTATTTATCTTTAAAATCAAAATAGAGGAATATTTTTAAAGTCAATTCGCAATGCTTTTAAAAATGAGACTACCATAAGGCCTCCCGCACACACACACAATGCAAACGCAGAATCGGAGGAGATTTCTCCTTATGATAGTCAAAGATGCTTGATACGTATTAAAAAGAAACATTTGATATTATTACTAGTGCATAGTGTATAAAAAATTCATTTCGAAAGTAGAATATAAATCTTAGCCAGCATAGACATTTCGAACTATGCCTACTATAGCTACTATGTTCAATAGCAGGTTACCGCCACATTCCATAGCAGGTAATACAACTAAAACCGTACAAGTATCGTATTGTTTCTTTGGATTTCCAACGAATGATCAGGCCAAGGAACTTCCCATTGCCACATGAGAATGCCTCTGGAAGGACATCCCCGAGAACCAAACCGGATCTCTGCCAACACAAGGCCGGGTTACCCCTAACTGAGTAACAACTGACCGAGTATGCCATCCCCCGGTCCTTTGGGACCTTTAACCGAGCGCTCGTAATCAATTCACACAATCATAAAGTGTTTTCAACATGAATAAGTATCTGGGCTCCATACCATGATACCCCCCTTTTCCAGAAGGAAATGCACATACCCTAAAGGGCGCTACCCCTCATAACCTTGCCGCATCTTTCCTGTTTTGACCATTCCCGGGGTGTGAGGCTCGATGAAGTCACGTCCACAAAAACATACTTTATACAAAAGCCATGCTTTGGGTCAACAAATGATCATAGAAATGATCACCAGGATAGACGATCAAATAAATGATCCTATCACAAATAATCAACACAATGATCATTTACAGCAACACTCAGCATGTCACATTACCAAATTGGGAATATATCGCTGATAACCTTCAACTACATAACCTCTGAGCTCGTACGTCTCAGAGAAGGGTGTTAAGCTAAAAGAATAAATTCTTCGCCACCAACAGAAATATATTTGAAAGAAATCTGCTTTATATCTCAATTTGTAATGTCAGACATACAATCCATACAAGTCTGTTCCGGGCTCGAACAGAACCGAAGGCACTTACAAAGAAGTCCTTGCAATCTGGATATCCACAATCCTGATCGGATTTCCCATCACATATGGAGAACTCTATACCGGAGCAACTCGGTGCAGAGTCAATCGACAGGTCATCCTATCGCTCTCGCAAATACCGGGTCTTCAACACCGATCTTCAATGCTATCCATTACGTCGTATCACTATTCGGAATGGGTAATCCGAATAACGAGCGCAATAATTTAAAAACAAGTGTACCATTCAAATTCAGCAAATCACAACAAATACCTTTCAAAGGTAAATATTGATAGTCGGTTATTGAACTATCAATGGATATGCACAACATCACCAGATTCCAAATAATTTTCCAAATTATTTATTTCCCAAAAATATCTTTACAAGATAAATAATTTTCATACTTCAAAAATAAATCAATATTTATTTTTAAACAGATTCCACTTTCTTTTATGAATTCCATAGTGAATTTATATTCTAAAATATCTATGCATATACGATTTCAATTATTCATTTCAATTTATCTTCAAAAAGGTAAATTCTCAAAATATTCACTTTATATTGGAAAACATTTCCATACTTACTTATTAAGTAATTCTCAAATCCATCTATTTTCAACACTTGGAAAATATTCAATATACTTAAATCGAGATTAAGTATATATTTCATTCTTTAAGGAAATCATTCTCTTAAACATATTTATTTGGGCCAAAACGAATGTTGCGTAAAACATCGTTACGACAACCCAAAATCACTAGTATAGGGATTCGAAATTAAAATAGATATATAAATCCCAATACTATACAAAACATTTCCTTTCGGAAATCATTTACTATAACAACTGTGTTATAGTCCACCATTTCCTTTTATTTCTCGAAAACGTCTATTTCAACAATGAATGTTGAAATCTATGGTTTCGAATCTCAACATATTTAAAATATCGTTAGATCATTTTAATTCTATTTAAAACATCACATTCAAAACAATTTCTTTAACATATTATTCACTATTCAAAAACGTAAATATACTACGTTAACAACTTTCATCACTTCTATTCATTTTATTTCAAAGGATTATTCACAGTCAAAAATGTGAATATAACTCCATTAATAGGTTTCAACAATTTACTTATCAAAATAAGTCGTTTGCGGATTTATAAAACAACGTTTATAAATTCCATTTCTATTTATTTCATAACAACTTCCTTTTATAAATTCCTTTATTAACCTATTCAATTTATAACTCAATTATAAAACAAAAGTTCATGTTATAAGTTAAATACTTAGAATTTATTTGTTTGCACAATCGTTCCTTTAAACTTCATAATTATAAATCTTATAACTTATAAGATTCAATTATTTATCCAAATCTATTCTTTCAATAACTTTATAAATTTTATAAACCTACTGCTTATAAAATTCCATTTATAACTTCACCGTTTATAATTCTATAAATTTCATTCATTTATGAAATCCATTCATAATTCATTCTAACACTTATAAAAACTCGTTTTAAAATTCAAATATTTTCATTTATAAATTATCAATTTTATAAATCTTTTATATAAATCAATTTATATTATTATTCTTTTAAGACATCTTTAATCCCCTTTATAATTTCACCATTTTGATTTATAAAATAATCAAATTTTATAAATCCTATTTTTAAACTTTTTATAATAAATTCTAAAATCCCGATTAAACTATTTTATAAAATCATTAACCCGTATTTTCAAAAATCAATCTTTTAACCATATTTCTCAAAAATCCATAATTTTTATAACATTAAAAAATCATAACGTTATTTATTTAAAATGAATCAATCCCCAAACATATAGTATATTTTCAAAAATCACTTTAAAAATCATTATAAAATTCTAAAACTTGGTCCAATGATGCTACATACCAAATAGTCAATCACGACAACAACGACATCATATATCGATATGATAATCTATCAAATATCAAAATATCTGAATTCAAATAAATACTGTTGAGGAATCCAGTTGGATCCCTCCAACCTGTTTTCCTGCATCCACAAACATTAGCACAATACCAATTCCGCTCCAGTACGGAATTATCGCGGTATATGGGATTTAAAATATTATCCGCTTAATAGACGGCGCAATAGGGTCTCATCCGCTAAAAAATGCGGGAAATCAACAACTGCAATATATACATATGCCAATATATATATATATTGCTATTATATATAATACCAATTTCACTGTTTATGAAATATTCGCGGTATATGTTTTTAATAAATAACATCCGCTTACTAACGGCGCATAATGTCTATTTTAACAATCAATAGATAACAATCATCATTCAAACATGCATTCAACAATTTTAAATCTAACTATTTAAAATAAAATCGAAACCGATTCGATTGAGTGAGAAGTTCTCACCTTGATTTCAATTTCGTTTTAGCAATTTATTTCGAATAAAATTAAATGGACGTTTAATTTTACCCGAAATTCTCACTAACTCCAAACGACTCCAATCCAATTCCATAGCGTAGTGCTCGTCCATACGATTCCAACGCAACTGGTTTCGCACATTTTCCACCTCGTATGAAAAAGATATCAATTTTCGAAGTTTTACACGATTTATATAACTAAATTACAACATTTATTTATATTTTTTTAACCTAAGCAAATGTACAGGAGTTGATCTCCAAACCCCCCCCATCTAGACCGCACGCCCTTTCTTCTTCGTTCACGTTCACCCAGGCCGCGCAACCCATAGAAAACCAAACTAGGGCACGACTTTGCAACCACCACACGCGAGTTGAAGGCGATCAGGATGCGCCATCGTGTAGCCCTACTCGTGCACGATGCTCGACTAGAGGGGCACAGAGCTCGGCCCTACCACCATCTCGAAAAACGTGAAGAACGGCAGCACTTCAAACACCAATTGCCGATGATCCATGACTCCAATTTCGATCACAACCGTTGAGGTTGTAGATCTTCATATGCTCTTGAATTCTCTAGTTGAAGACGAGGCTCGATATCGCTTGGATTTGAAGATTTGGAGGGAGGAAGGTGGGTTGTTTTCGGTCGTTTGTTTTGACTGAGGCGGCTAGGGTTTTAAAATTTTTTTCTTCTTGTGAATGGAGGGGCTATTTATAAGAAAACGAATGACACTATTCATCCCGGAATTTCCAAACTCCGATTCACGCGCCGTAACCAGCGTTTCTAGGGTTTACCCCGCGTTCCGGACACAATGGAACAAGTTTCGGAAGCTAATTCGGTCATCTGTGCGAGTTATGGCAATAAACGTTCAATTTAAATTAAACCGATTTAAACGATTTTCTAGGCGTTTTAGATTGTACCGGACAAACGGTAAATCCAATTGACACGAAATTTTAAACCATACAATAATATCATATTATGGATCCGATGAAACTTGTTTCGTCGAAATCCGAGACTGTTTGAAAAATGACTATTTTAACTCGCCAAATTAATATTAAAAACAATTTCGATGCGTTTCGAGCTGCCACGATCAAACGATAACTCCGATTGACACGAAAATTGAAATCCGGTAATAACTAACTATTATGGATCCAATGGAACTGGTCTCGTCGAAATCTGAGACTGTTCGAAAATTGACTATTTTCACTAGTCGATTAAATATTAAAATATTCAATTTTCACAGATTAACTTTTAATTCAATTTTAAAAGTTCTAAAACATCTTTCTAACTTCAATATGATAAAATAAAATTTTACAAATCATTTTCAATCATATTTAACTCAATTTTCAATTATTTCTGTATTTTCACATATTAAATTATCGATTTAATTATTCAATTAAATTAATATTCGAAATAAAATTTATTCGACTTATAAATTTCACTTATTTATATTTAAAATAAATTAAATATTCAAATTTTAATTATCAAAAATTCTGGGTCGTTACATGCGACATTCGAGTACAAGTGAAGTACGGGTGCCGATTTTCGAATGCTGAAGTTTGGAACGTGACAGAAGTAATTAAAGGTTAATTACTTGGTGTAATTAATCAAAGGACCAATGTAATTAATTAAGGAGTAACTAATTATGGTAAGTAATGACAGGATTGTAATTACTGTTTATGATTAAGATTAATGGGAGTAATTAATTAAATTTTAATTAATTAATGTAATTAACTAAGGATTAATGTAATTAATTATAATTAATTAATTAATGAAAGTAATTAATTAAGAAGCATTAATTGATGTAATTAATGAAAGTAATTAAAGATTAATTACTGTTAATGGTTAAGTATAATTAATTAGTGAAATTAATTAAAAGGTAATTACTTTATGTAATTAATGAATAATTAATCAAGGATGATTAATTAAGATAGATGGATGATTAATTAATTAAAAGGATGTAATTAATTAATGTTTTATTTAATCAAGGTTAGAGATTAATTTTTAAGTAATTAATTTGAGTTAAGATGATTAAGTTAATATGGATTAATATTGGTTGTTTATGGATGATTGTTTGAGTTGAATATCTGATTTGGTTGATATCTATTGGATGATATGCTATGATATTCTATGATGTGATATTGGATATTTCTGTGATAAATGTGCGATATTTATCTGTGTTAATGCTGTGTGAATTCAAGTATTGAATTGAATTGAATTGTTTAACCTTAAACAACTTGGACCTAAAAGATACGTTTTGGAATTCGATGAGACAGGGATCGGGTTTTCAGATTTGGATATTCGAATACCACATCAATCCAAATTTACGATAGGTCGTGAATCTCAAGTGAAGATGAAGATTCAGAGTGCAAGGGTTATTGTCGTTAACTCTGAGGGTGATTCCAAAATGAGTGTAACGAGATAATGCCTTCGGTTTCATTCGAACCCGGAACGAACTTATATGGATTGAATGCTTTCAGCACATCGTTAGGTGAACAATGAGCATTCTAAGTGATGTGTTCTATAAAGGTAATCGTAGCCTCAAGCCTCATCAACCCGGAATGGCAAAAACAGGGGAGGTGCAGCAAGGCTAAGTGGGTCATGCCCAAGTAGGATGAGATGAACCCCTGTCTAGAGTCCCTTTTTATTCGACTGCATGAGCGGTTGCTAGCTACAACTGCGGGGTTATCTTATTCGGAACTGTTCAGTAAGGAATGGTTCCGACTTTGTGTTGCGGGGGATTGGGAGTAATCCTCGGTACGGTGATCTACCGTACTGTGACGGGCAATACCCCAGTAGCCCTGCCATTGTTTGGAATACAAACTCCAATAAGCGCCCTCGGATTTGATTGTATTACCCACTTTTGTGGCTAGTATGCTGGAATTTAATCATGTAACAGTTTCAGCTATATCTTATTTAGTTGAAAACCCTAGACCCTATTATAATATCATAGAATTTCCTATCAAATGTTTTGGTTAGCGTAAGGTAAAAACTTACCTATGTTAATGTGTAGGGAGTCTTACGTGATACCTTTTCTTTCCAAAAGGTTTTTAAAGTTAAGCAACTTTAACCGTTTACTCACACCAGACCCATGTCTGACTCGGAGTTTATTCTGTTTTTATTAAACTCTTGGGTACTCAAATTTTTACGAGTAGCCAAGGGATTCAGGATAGCTTTGACGATTTCTGGAGGAGCAATTGAGCAGGAGGCTTTAGCGTATGTAGATATATAGTTGTTCCATTGTATTGATCTCTGTATTGGTATCTGTGTTGTATATGGAGTTGTATAACTAGACAGGTGTTTATAACTGTCTAGTATATGTTGTATAAGTTGTGTACCTCTGATGTAAATGATACTATGTAATATTTATGTGATTAATATATTTTATTCGTTCCGCTGTTGAGATTTTAATGTCGTTTCTTTCTTTCTTCTTTATCTTTCTCTTTTCTATCCCTTTATTTCTTAAAAATGACGCGTCTTTCTGTGTTAGAGGAAGGCGGGTCATCATAGTTGATAAATCAAGTGATTAAATAATAATTAATTAAAGGATGATTAGTTTATGTGATTAATTAATTAAGGTAATTAATTTGTGGATAATTAATTAAAGTTTAATTAATTATTGAAATTGATTAGGAATAATCACTTATTGTAACTAATTGAGGATAATTAATTCAATGGTAAGTAATTAAGGGTTAATTAATTAATTAAGGAAAATTAATTAAAAGATAATTAAATAGTTAAAGGTTAATTATTTGATGATTAAAGTTTGATTTATTAATAATTAAAGGTTATTTAGTTTATCATTAAAGGTTAATTAGTAAGCAGTTAAAGGATAATTAACCAAAATGGTTTGTAATTAATTAATGTTAATTAACTAGGATTAGAAATTTATTCATACGTAATTAATCTGGTTTAGATTAATCAGATGACTAATTGGTCTTACTTATGGATGTTTGGATTGCATGGAATGCTTTGAATTGTTTGATATCCCTGATATGTGATGCTTTGTGATATGAATTATTTTGATTTGAGCTATGATGAATGTAATTTATTTATCTGTGATGAAATTATATTTTTTATTTGTGAATCTGTGAATGAAGATAAGTGTTATAGTATTATACCGCTTATCAATATTGCTGTGTTTGGATTATGATGATTGATGATATTACACTATTGTGTAAAACCCCTGGACTACACCATACACACACAAATATGGATTGCACGAGGAAATTGGTTAAGTAACAGATATTTTGAATTTAAATATTATTTTATTTAAAAGGTTGAATTTTGAATCCAAATGGTTTTGGAAATGAATATGAAAAGCTTTTGAAAAGGAAGTTTTGAAATTTGAAATTTAGTTTGAATATAATATATCTTATTTAAGTTTTGAAATTATTTTGAAAACTATGGTTTGAAAAGTGGTGATACTAGTTATAACATATATATATATATATATATATATATATATGGACTTCTAAACCATCTTTAAATTATTTTAAAAGCATTATTTTGGGAATTTAACCCAAGTTTATACTTTAAAGGCTATAACTTGTGCATATTTAATCGGATTTTTTCGAAACGAAAAGTATTTGTTTCCAAATGATAATGGCTTTCGTATAAAGAAAGAACTTCCAATTTTTGTTGAAAGATTTCAAGTTTGAAATGGAAATAGTTTTGAAAACTATGAATGAATCTTTGTGAAAGATTGGTGAACCTTGGTTTCGAATTGAAGTGGATTTTAAAAGGTGAATCTTTTGTTTAAAAGATGAAAAACGAAAATTTGTTTAAACCATTTAAAGGAAAGGTTTGGGCTTTAAGTTGTGAGTTAACTAAGATCCCAATATATCCATATGTTTTTAAAATTAGCGCTTATGATTCGGTTTTGCCGGGAGAGGACTTTATGTTTATAACCCATTCCGAATAATGACACGACGAGATGGATAACATTTGAAGACCGGTGGTGAAGACTGGGTATTTTCGAGAACGAAAGCATTACCTGTCGAATGTCTCTACACTGAGTTGCGCCGGTATAAGGATCTCCATATATGATGGGGAGTCCAATTGGGACTGTGAATACCTGGATTGCAAGGGCTTCTTTGAAGTGCCTTCGGTTCCATTCGAACCCGAAACAGACTTATATGGTTGTATGTCTGACATTACACTTTGAGATATAAAGCTGATTTCTATCAAATACATTTCTGATGGTGGCGGAGAATTTATTCTCTTGGCTTAACACCCTTCTCTGAGACGTACGAGCTCAGAGGTTATATAGCTGATAGTTATCAGTGATATACTCCCAATTTGGTAATATGGCTTGCGAAGTGCTGCTGATCATTTGTTGATCGAAGCATGGATTTGGTAAAAAGCATAGCTTTGTGGGACGAGACTTCATCAGAACCTCACAACCCAGAAATGGTCGAAACAGGAAGGATGCGGCAAGGTTATTGGGGGAGAGCCCCTTAGGGTATGTCCATTTCCTTCTGGAAAGAGGTGGTATCATGGTATGGATCCCGGATATTTAACCTATGTGGTTGCTGCAAATTTGTGCTTTGTGGTTGTTGGTGTTGAGGATCCTCGGATAAAGTCGGTAACGACCGGCGGATGGCATACTCGTGTAGTTGTTACCTAGTTACAGAGGTAACCCGGCCTTGTGTTGGCAGAGATCCGGTTAGGTTCTCGGGGCATCCCTCCAGAGGCGTACCCATGTGGCCCAGGAAGTTCCTTAGCCTGACCATTTATTGAAAATCCAATTACCAATACACGCCTTGTACGGTTTTAATTGTAGAACCTGCCATCTAATATGGAAGCTATAGTAGGCATACTATAATGGTACGTATGCTGGCTAAGATTAATATTATACTTGCAAATGTTTTCCACTATGCACTAATAATAATATCAAAAGAATTTCGCGTATCAAACATGTTTGACTATCATAAGGAGAATTCTCCTCAATTGTGTGCTTGCATTGTGTGTGTGCGGGGAGGCCTTATGGCAGTTTCTTTTTTCAAAAAGCATTGCGGATTTCTAATTTCTTTCGTTTTCTTGTTAAAGATAAACTATTTTCGTTTGCTCACACCAGTCACATGATTAACCTGGAGTTTGTTGTTCCCTCTCTAAACTCTGGATGCCTACAATTTTCAACATGGGCAGCCTAGAGTCATATTTTCAGATAATTAGCTAGTAGATGTAGATTCGATAGCCTTCAGCTTTCTATCTGGAATTCTTTGGAGTCTTTGGATTTTGGCAATCACATTATGGATCGAGCTTTCTTACTATTGCATGATGGGGGTTCTCGCTTCGAGTTTGGAGTTTTGAAGCTTTGGTAATGGATTCAGATATTGGATTCTATCTTTCTTTCTATCCTTTAGAAGACCATATTGGTGATCTTGTTCCTCTGCTGGTATTATCTTTCCACTGTTGTATCTTGACTCTGATATTGATATTCAATTGTAACATCTCTCTCGGAGATCAAGTTAGAGTTCCACTGTTGTGCTATTGTTTCTTTCCGCTGTTGTGTATCTCTGATAATATTGATATCATTTGTATCAAATATTATATCTATTGTTGTATCAATGATATCCATTTCTTTTCTTCCGCTGTGTTGTTTTATTTAATGTGTTATAAGCTCCGTTGAATCGAATTTCAACGATTAAATCTACGACATTCGAATACGGGTGAAGTGTGGATGTCAATTTTCGAGCGCTGAAATTTGGTTCGTCGCATTTGGTATCAGAGCTGAAGGTTGAGTAAGAACTTTGGCTCAGGAGTATAACACGTTAGGTGACTCGTTATAAATAGGGTTACAAATACCCTAGAATGAGTATATCCCTAAGATATCTGTGTGTATGCCTTAGTAAATTCTCTTACTATTCACTGATAGCGAGTATGAGTGCAAGTAGAGGATAAGATAAGGGACAGGAGGTACCACTATAAATGGTCAATACCCTGCAACAACGGAAACAACTTTCTCTATCAATTCTCTTTTGATCATCAGATATTAATTCTTTGATGGTTTTCTAGCAGCTACAAGAAGCTTTGGTGTGGTGGTGGCCCTGAGAATCTTTGTTTACGTTATAGAGAAATTCCTATTTCATATTCTTTCCTTCAATTCCTACCATTTTAGACCTAAATGAATTTGAAAATTTATTTGAAATAAATTGATTCATAAAATATGAAGATTTGTATCGATAAAACGATTTCGACTAAAACCAAATTTGATATTCTATTGTAATTTCTTGTGATGATCAAAGTCCAAAGAGGGACAAGCTAGTGTAAACTTTGGGGTATTCCGACCTGAGTTTGGAATTCATACCTAGTGTTTAAGAATTATGGAAGATTGAATCTATTTGTCTGCTCTTTGGGGTCTCAATACATTCTACAAATGGTTAGTTATCCTTCGAACTAATCTATGCCTCTGATATCTTGTAGGTTTGATGACCCGAGTATCTTGTGTAGTATCGAATGAGTTCGTTATCATATTTATTGATGATATTCTGATTTGGTAAGCCAAATGCAGAATAAATAATCAGTTTGATCTGGTAAATCATTTTTCAACGTATCCATCAATTTTTTCTTAACTCCCTAGCAAATTTCGAGGACGAAATTTTCTTAAAGGGGGAATCTATAACGATCCCGATTTTGAGTCAAATTTAAATTGATAATTAATATAAATTTTTGATTTAAATTGTGAATAAATTTGATATTTTCCAAATTAAATAAGATATTTGTTTGTTTATTCATTTATAGATACAAATTGATTGTAAATTGAATTGTGAATTTGAATTTCAAAAATAAATATTTTAGAAATAAAAATTGGGTTTATTGACTTTATATTTCGAAGGAATTAATGTATTTGAATTAGTAATGTATAATTTGGATTTCAAATCATTTTCTTATTTAGTTGTATAAATATAAAAAAAATTGAAAATGTATGAATGAAAATATAAAACAAGAAATAAAAGTTTAAAATATATATATATATATATATATATATACATATCTTTCGAAAATTAATAAGATTTGAATAAGATATTAGTAAAGAAATAATATTCTTACTCTTTAAACTATACATATGTATCTTTTGAATTTAATAAATTGTATATATATATATATATATATAAATTAAAAATATGTACATGTATAAAACAAAAATATGATTCACAAATTGTAAAATGAAAGGGTATAAAACATAAATTATAAATTAATTAAAATAAAGGTCTAAACATAAATTTATTTATTTTAACAAGTGTAATATAATTAACACATGTAATTGACATTTGTAGAATAAGGAATAAATGTATTTACATGTGTAAGTTTAGATGAACAAGTGGCTTAATTTCTTTTAAAATTAAATATATAAATTTTTCAAAGAAAAACCAGGCTTATTTTCTTCACCTCTCAAATTTATTTCATCTCCATTTTTCTAAAACAAAGGTAAAACCTGAGTAAAACCAAGGAATCAGAAATAAAAATCAACTTCAGTTTAAAAATCTAAAGCAACTAAAGTTAGTATCAAGCAAAGATCAAAGTCCAACTTCAACAAAACAGGATTCCTGATCAAACATAATTGATTCAAGAGCAAAACAAACAATCAACCTGAGTTAGAAGATTCAAGATCAATCCAAACTGGATTAAAGCATGCAACAAACATTAAGATCGAGCTCAAGATTCAAGACAAAAATCAAAATTCAGGTCAAATTAACAACACTTCCAGATCAGGGATTATAAAACTGTTGCTCTGTTCAGCAAATCAGGTGAGTAAACTCACTCAAAGCTATCTATTTATCTTGATTTTTTGGATTGATAATGGAAGTGTGTCAGGAATATGCTTTTTTTTTCCTTCATGTATGTATGTGTGTGTGTGTGTGTAGACACACACATGTGAATGATGGTGTGCATGTCTGTAGATATATATTTCAAGCTCTATTCTTTAGTTTTCAAGTTTAAATCAATGAAAACAAATGCATATCTCTCACATATACAATATTAGTTTATGATATTTGAAAGAGATTTGTTTGCATTTGAAAAATGCTATTTTTAAAAATATTCATAAGTAAAATCAGCAAGCCATTTTACTCGAGGAAGAAAATATAGTGGAAATTGCTTCAAGTCAGTAAAAATCAATCATCTTAAATTCAAGTTTTGATTATATTAACCAATTCGAATTTGAATATGATGATCTTTAATAACATTATCTGGATTTTAAGTGTGGGGTTGCTGTGAATTCCTAATTTGATCTGAATTTGGGTTTTTGTCAATTGTCGACGAACGGAGAGGTGATAGTGGCCGCGATCAAGGTTGGAGGTAGTATGAAGGTTGACGATCGCGGGAAAAATAGTGGTAGATTTTATAGTTGAACGTGGTGGCCGTACATAGTTGAAATAGGGTTTGATGTCTGGTTTTAGGTCAGCTTGATTCACGAGATCGTGCGTGGACGAGAATGGATCGTAGTGGGGTAACTCGATGCTGCTCTGGAAGTGGCGACGAGGGATCAGAGCCACAACATTCTTGTTTCGACCACTACTGGGTTGTGAGGTTCAACGAAGTCTCATCCACAAAGCCATGCTTTTCACAAAAGCCATGTATCGATCAACAAATGATCAGCTGCACTCAGCATGCCACACTATCAAATTGGGAGTATATCACTAATAACCATCAACTACATAACCTCTAAGCTTGTACGTCTCTGGGAAGGGTGTTAAGCTAAGAGAATAAATTCTCTACCACCAACAGAAATGTATTTGAAAGAAATCAGCTTTATATCTCAAAATGTAATGTTAGACATACAACCGTACAAGTCTGTTCCGGGTTCGAACAGAACCGAAGGCACTTCCAATTAAGCCCCTGCAATCCGGGCATCCACAATCCCGATCGGACTCCCCATCACATATGGAGACCTCTATACCGGAGCAACTCAGTGCAGAGTCATTTGACAGGTTATCCAATCGTTCTCGAAGATACTCGGTCTTCACTACCGTCTTCAAATGCTTTCCATTTCGTCGTATCACTATTCGAAATGGGTTATATGACATGAAATCCTCTCCCGGCTAAACCGAATAGTGAGCGCTCAATTTAAAAACACGTGGATATATCAATCACAAAGATTCACGTTCAGGGTTCGATGTGGGTTTCGGATAAACAACTGGAATCCGACTCCTTGTTGCATCGAAATTCAATTGCCGTTTTACGAGCCAATGGGTTTTCACATTCACACAGAAACAAATCATAGATATCACACCTCAGCACAAAGTAATTCATATCACATAGCATCACAATCACGTATAAGAGATATTAATCCAATACACAACATTCAATAATAATCAATCATCTACAATTAAGATGAATTAATCGTGATTTGAGTTTATTAATCGCATAATTACTTTCATTAATTTTTTTAATCAAGGATTAGTTATCCTAATTATAATTAATTAAATCTTAATCACCTTCACTAATTAATTTTTCTTTAATTAATTACCTTAATCAATTAATCCTTAGTTATTAATTGATTAATCTTAGTTACCTTTATTAATTAATTATTCCTTAATTAATTAATTTTAGTTACCAATCAATTAACCTTAATTATTCATTTAATTAATCTTTAATATTAATTAATTAGTTAAATAGTTATTCTTTAAGTAATTATATTAACAGATCATTAATTACTTAATAAACTAAAAGATAAATCTTTTTATCTTTGTTAATTACTTTGATTACCTTATAAACCTTGTTTAATAAATCATCTTTATCGCATAAATTAACTTAAAAGATTAATATTTGTTTAAATAACATTTTATCTTACCTATCCTTTTTAATTACATTATTCAATTAATATAAATAATTTTATAAAATAAAGTAACAAAATATAAATAAATTAGATTTAATTACTTTAAAAATATCTTATTAAATCCTTAATTAATTCAAACATTAATCGAAATCATTATTTTAAAACGTGGATTAAAAATGTTTAAAAGTTTGAATTTTGTTTTAAAATAAAAACTGTTTTGTATGCCAAACATGAGACCACTTCGAGTCTCTCCCAAACAAAAATTCCACTTGCTTTAAGTCGTTTCCAAAACCCACCCGTGTATAATTTTTATTCAATCTTAAAATTTGTTTAAGTGTTAAACCCCAGCACAAGCTCGGAAATGCACGAACCCAAACTCGAGCCAGTATGCAAACTCGTCGATGGTTCCTTTGAGTTAAAATCTATCTTCCTCAACTCTTTTCCACTGACACAAACCCAGTGCCGTGAACATGCACCAGAGCTCCGACCACCAACGATTCAAGCTCCGACCATCATTAAGTCGAAGATGATCTGCTCTAACCCTCAAACCACTAGAAAACCCGGAACAAAGATGAACTCGCAAAAAAGCCTTCTGACCCAAACCTGGAACAACTACCATCACCAAAGATCCCGTCGAACTCCTATCTCCGACCATCAGAGGTCACAAGGTTCTGGTTAGAGCATCGCCTACTCCCCTCGCTTCATTTGGAACTGACGCGATCGACTCCGGTTCAATGATGAGACGCCAGCAATGCAAATTCCAACCATAACTACAACCTGAGTTTAAGCCCGAAATTAGCAATGTCGACCACCACGAGGATTTGTAAATTCGATCAACAATTTTCTGATGATCCCAAACCATCATGCTAGCTCCAATCCTGATCACGAGTTCCATCAAGCAGCCGATCACCAGAGTTTGGTGAAAACAACAATTCTGTTCATCTCATAATTGCTCACTTGATAATGAATTAAAAATCTTGAATTTTATCTTAAAAATCATGATTTGTGAAAGTGAATAGGATCACGAAATCAAAACTTAAATTGTTATCAATTAAATTTTTAACAAAATTTGGTTCCGCTGTGCTTTTATACTCTCCAGTAAATCCATTTAGTTTTAATACTTAAAAATATTTTTAGGATGGAGATCTTGCCAATTCTAACCTGTTTTCTTTAAACATCAAGGGCAATAGAGGATCGAGGAGTGAGGTTTTGATTTTTTTAAACAGGTTTGAAACCTGTAATGTTTAAAACAGAGACAATATATATGTTCTCAAACATGCACAGCTATATCCACACACACACACACACACACACACACACACACACACACATATAGATTCATTCACATGCAAAAAAATTTTTTTCAGCTTACTTTAAGCATGAAGTTAACTGCAGGTGAAATTCCAGAGTTCAAGAAGGTCTACTCACCTTGAATATGAAAGCAGAGGATCTGTCTGGGTTTTTAAACCTGAAGGCCGAGAAAAGGTTTTCGTTGTTGAATTTTGATCTGGGCTTGATCTTGTTGTTTGATGATGAAAACTTGATTTGTTAAACTGAATCTTTGCCGAGTCAAAACTTTGAATTTGCCGAAATCCTTGCTTTGATTTGAACTGGAAACCCTTATTTCTTATAATCTTGAATTTGTTTCACTGTTTTACTGTGTTAGGATGATCTCAAGTTTTCTATTTTGATAAAGAACGTCTGTTTAATTTGTCATGAATCTTTTTTTTTTGGTTTGATTTGTTCTTAAAGTTGCTTGATGATTTTTTTCTTTCTGGTTAAAAAATTTGTACAAAGCTTTGAAAATGAATAAAAGAGATAAGGAAGAAGGGGATGTTGTTTTTATAATCTTGTTTTCTTATTTTCATTAAATTTTCAAAAATAAAAACAAGAATATGACACTTGTTAATAATTATGAGATTATTACACTTGTCCATTCTCTTGTTTCATGAATCGCACTTGTTGAATTTCTTGCTTCATTTGTAACACTTGTAATTTTTTACATAATTACATGTTTATTAAAATTTTGTATTACGTTTTGTTTTAATTGTAAAATTACATTCCTTTATTATATTTATACAACTTTTATAAGAGAATGTTTTAATACTATTTTATACATAAATAAAATCATATACATATATTAATATTTTGAACCCAAATATTTTTCTTAACATATTTATTCAAATTCAAATTGAAATACAAATTCAAATTCTAATACAAATTCAAAATCAAATTAGATTTACAATCCATTCTATATATATATACAGATATATAAAATAAATAAATAAATAAATAAACACAATATTCATTTATTTTGAAAATTTAAAATTAATTCAAATTAACACCAAATTTTTATATTAATTGTTAAATTTGAATTTGATTTAAAAATAGAATCGTTACAATGATAATGTGTTTCAGATGCATATTATCCAAGTCGATCCCATAGCATTGCATACGACAAAAACATATTAAGAAGATAAGATAACATCATGTGCAATTGATCATTAGTCTAGCTAATCATCGAAATGATCTCCCTTATGGTCAAAATCTTTATTGAATTCATTCACTTCCACTTTTTCACATTAATATACTCCAAAATCGAACCCCTAGGGTATAGATGCAAGTTAGCCCCCTTTCGCGCCCCTTCTTTTGACTCAACCGAAAGGTCCTTCTGTCTTCTGCATCCATCCTTTCAACATGGTTGAAAGGCCCTCTTTCTATTTTCAGTGTGCTTGCTTTCAACGTTGTCGAAAGGCTTTCCTTTCGAGTTTTCTCACTCATCCTTGCATCTCTCATTTTCTTATTCCAGACCTTTTGACCCAGTAGAATGGGTCTCCTTGTCCATCATTCACCGTCATTAAGGCCTAAGTGCCCCTTTTCTATACATTTCTCCTGGATTGCTTTCAATTTCATCGGAAGGGTGATAAATGCGTCTTTTCTCTTTGTGTTGCTTTGTTGTCATAAGAAGTAAAGATACGGGCTTCCGACTCTGTCGATAGGTAGTTTTCTGGGATTTCGAAGGTATTGAAGGGTTGATGGTTTCGATGTGGCAGATAACTTTAGAATGCATGCTTACGAATTGATGCGGAACCTTTTCTGGACATTAAAGGCTTCGACTGATTCAAAAAGTTTGATTATGCTTTCGAAAGGGTTGTTCTGATCAAGGTATTCTTCTGAGTAGTTTGAGTGAAGGCGAAACCCTTGGCTTCGAGAGGTTTGACGCGCATATGAAGGGTTGTTAATCATTGCCTTCTAATAGGGTTTCGTACCCATTCCTGCTTTTCCTATATATGTGAATCAATCTACAAAGAAGGGTTTTATTGAGGTGGAAGGGTAGCCTTGCTTTCTTTTTCATCCTTCTAGAAGCTTTTGTACTATTTATCATCTATGATGATGCTTGGTAGTTGCGACTCCTAAAGCCATCTTATTGTCTTCGAAACACCCTACCGTGAACCTTGATGAAACCTTTGTTCTTAAGTAAATTTTATGGTTAACATTTTGCCACCCCCATATAAGAGAAGCTTTTTTTCTATAGGATAAAAAACTCACAACTTCTTCGCTCTTAATAACCTTGTTTTCCTGAAAAATTCAAAGCGAATAACATTTTCTATTTTTAACCCATTATTTATTTAAATATATGCTTCATGATTTGGATATAGCAGTGCTTCTAAACTTAAATGATTTATTAGTCATAATCTTTAGTTAATAAAGGATATGAAATCCTCAATTGTAAATGATTGGGAACTATGGACTTTTGTCCGATAATATGGTGAGTTCCACCATTTATCTGTCATAACTAACACTGAAATTCATAGTTGCACTCCCACCTAGTTGATAGTTATCCCGACGTATAATAATTGAAGACAAGAAACTTTCTGTTTGCAACAATAAAGACTTAGGAATAGGAGGTCATGAGCTACCGTTTGGAAATATGTTATTGTGATCCTTAAAACTTTAATTGCAGGAACATGCAATATGTATTTAAAAGCTCGTCTTGGAGATAAAAAGGTTCAGGGGACCAAATTCAGATGCTAGTGAACATCGTTTAGAGTTGCCAACCAATGAGCCTGATTTGGTTATTAAAAGGATAAACTCGATGTTTTTTTTGTTGAAGACTTAGATATCCCATTAGTACAAAAAGTGCATATTGATTCGCCTCATTTGCATCAGTTGAAGTAAAAGCTGATGCAAATAGAACTATCTGCATTAGTTCTATCTTAATAACTGATTCAATTGGTACGTGGAAAGCAATAGGTAATAAAAAATCAAATTTGCATCAATTGTCACCAACAACCGATGCAAATACGTCGATGCAAATAGTTTTGGTCGCATCGGTTTTAAAGTCCACCGATCAACAACATATTGATAGGAAAGATATGAAATTTAGGTGGGAGATAATGAAAAGTTGGCTTCGAAGTTACTACTTTGGACAAATGTACTCCTTCCCCCTCAATAACCCACTCCAAAAAAAAGAACAATGGGACACATCAAATATTATATGGCTTCCCCTCCAATAAATCGCTGCTGTAAAACACCTGTAATCGCATCCAACCATGCATTGGTAAGTATGGCTTCACATCATCTGATTTAGAGAATTGGAGTTCGGTCGATTTTAATGATTTCGATTACCCATTTTTAATTCAAATGAATTTCGAATCTGTTTCCTTTTTATTTCTTATTGAAACCTTTGCTTGCTTCTCGATTGCATGTTGTAAGAAATTATGAATTTGATTGATCGATTTAATGGAACTATTGTTTTGAAGAAGATGGAAATTTGATTTTCCAAAATTTTTTTGCTTGTTGTAAGAAGGTAACTATTTTATTTAAACACAGTCTTTGCGATTTACGTAAGAAACCTTTACCTTTTTAATGGATTTTGCAATTTGTTATCATGCCAGCAGACAATAAGGCAAAATTCCAGCTCGAAAGGGACTGATGAAAATCTTCATGGTTAGTGTTTTTTGCATTTATTTCTTAAAAGGATAAAATTTAGGCACATTTGGTAGCGAATTATTAGCATTTTTTAATAATATAATTGGTGTTTGAATAGGGAATCTGTAATATCCGGGAATTTTTAACAATATCAATTTAATAATCTGTATTAAAAATTAAATTGATATTGATATTTTGTTAATAATAATTCAAATTTATTTAATAATCTTCTCCAATAAATATTTAATTGGTTATTTTATCTTTTAAAATAATATATTGGTTTCTATTTATAATATAGATATATGGTTTATATTTTAAACAGATTAGCGTTATATTAATTTTAATAAATAAAGCATATTTTTCTAGTTCTAATATTTGTGGTAATTTGAAAATTCGTTTTTATTTAATATTTAAGCTTTCCAAAGTTAAATAAATAAATATTGGTTTAAACTTAATAAGTGAATCATGTTTTAAAAATCTAATATATACATTACAATTTGGAAATTTTGATTTAAATTATTATAGAATTTTTAAAACTATTTAATAAATAAATATATGATTTTAAAATTGATAAGAAAAATATTAAATGTTTAAAATAATTTGGCATGACTTTTAAATTTAGAATGAATTAACAAAAAGTTTTATGGCTTAATAAAATGGATAATTTATTGATAAAAATATAATTTCTTTTAAAATGATTTTAATTTAATAATATGATATTTATAAAAATAATATTAATAGTGTATTGTTTTTATAAATAGATTTTGAATAAAATTTGCAATTGTTGTTTCAAATTAAATTTATATACTTAACTTGATTTGAAAATAATTGATTTTGGATTTGATTTGAATTTAAAATTCCAAAGTATAAAATTTAATTGTTTTAATTTTTATATGTGTAAGTTTTATTTATAAACATGGTTCGTTTATATTTCTTTTTATAAATTTATATTCATATTCAATATAAACTAATAAATTAAAATTAGGCTTAATACACACATTAATTTGTAAATTAAGTACTAATTATTTTAAAGAGACAAGTTTTGCATTCTTAAGCATTAATTAAACAAGTGTTAGGAAGATAAATATTCAAATTGACAAATGTTGAATAATTTTTACAAATGGCGCATTTTAGTTTTAATTTTCTTTTATTTATTTAAATCTGAAAATTTCATTTATATAAGCTTGCATTTCACTCATACTTGTTTTTTTTCATTTCCTAAATCAAAAAGAAAACTTTAAAAACCTCTTCAAAATCAGTAACTCCTCTTCAAAAATCTGCATTCCTTAGATCTGAAAATCATGTTCAATGCATAAATCAAACCTTGCATGTTCAAATCTGAACATCTTCAAAATCAAAAAGCCTGCATATTCAAATTCCTCATTTAAAAAAAGGTCTGCATTCTTTTTATAAACCTGGAAATAAACAAATCTTCTTGCATCTCTCTCTACACAACCTCAAATTGAAGCTTGATTGAAGCCTGTTCAAAAGCATCTGCATGCAAGTAGTTTTAGTCAGGAAACATGAGCATTCCAATTTCAACAGCCTTGCAACTCAATTTTTAAAAAAAGGATCATGCGTGCATTTTTATTCTGCAAATTTTAAAAAGGGGAAACAGAGGCTCTATACAGGAAAAAGGTGAGTAACTGTTTAAATTTAAAAATTTTAAAAATAGGTTGCATGATTTTATTGAATTGGAATAGTATTGTTTGTGTATTGAAAACCTGATGTGAAGATGATATGTGTGCATGTGTTTACTAAATTTCCTGTTCTGTTTCATGGATTTGCCTGGCACAAAACATCATTTAAACACTTATCTTAAAATTTAGCTTCTGATATGATGAAATTTATGTTTATTTTTCTTAAGTTAATATTTAAAAATTTTAAGTGATTTAAAATATAGGATGTTTCCTCTGTAAACCCAGGGAACATCATGCATGCGATTTTTACCATAACCCAAACATGTTAGTTTAGTAATTCAGTAGTATAAATCAAAAATACTAACTATAACTTGATTTTTAAATCAAGAAATAGGATTTTATTTTTAGAGTATAGTTTATGTTGCAGTTTAGAATTGAACTAAAAATGGATTTTTAGCAAATCATGGTGATCTATGACGTGAGGAAGCTCGGGGATCTTTTGAGTTGTAGACGTGGGTTTGTAGATTCGTAGAAAAATGATTTATGATGTTGAAATTCAATGAGGAAGGTGCAGTTTGAAAATCTATTTAAAAACCCTAGTTTGAATTAGGGATGAAGAATCAATCATTATGGAATAAAGGAGTGACCGAGCGCTATGAGGTTTTGGAAGGTGTTAGAGTGGTCGTGGATGAGTTCGAGGCCGGAGAGGTTGAACATCTGGTGGTCGAAGCGGCGAAGACTCGCCGTTGACAGGTTTTGGCAGAAACCTGATTTGTGTTTCCACGTTTGGGAATGTGGAGTTCGAATTTTGATTTCTTGATTGATGGTTCAATCTGAAGTTTTCGTTTGGGCATTGGTGTGTTTCTGGTTGAAGTGCGATCATCTCTAATGATCAGAGAAGGCGGTGGTCGCAGTGCATATGCAAGGTGACGGTCGCACTGATGATAGTGGGTAAGATTTGTTGTAGGGGAAAAGTGATGCGTTTCTCGAAGCAATAGGGCATTGGGCTCAGGGAAGATAAGTAGTAAACTGGAAGTGATTTTAGGGGTTCTCGGGTTTGCTCTGTATTTTTCAGGTTTACAGAAACCTGTTAAATCTGGGTTTAAAAATTTTAAAATCTGAAGTTCTTTTTTTATGTTAAGGAAAATTTAAATTCAAGTTTAAATTCATAGTTTAAACTTTAGAATTTAAGTTAAATTTAAAATATCAATTTTTTAAATAAAATAAAGTTTTAAATTTGAACTTAAGTTGCTATTTTATTATGGTAAAGTAGTTTGGACTTTTAGAAAATGAAGTTTTAAAAAATATGAGCAAGATTTGAAATTCAATTTAAAATCTGGAAATTTAAAAATGAATTTCGGTTTTTGAAATTAAAGAAGGTTTAAATTTGAAAGATTTAAACTAAATATAAATTGAAGATTATTGAAATTTTGAAATGAGTTTTTGTTTTCAATTTTTTTATAGATTTCATTTTTAGACAAACTTTTGTTTGTCTTGAAATTTTTAAAAGGGTTTTAAATTACTTAAACTTTGATTTAGTTTAAAATATGTTCATTTTAAATCATGTATTTAAAATGAAATTTAAACGTAAGTTCAAAAGAAAAATTTATTTTCAAATAAATTTGCTTTGAACATAATTTAGAATTTTTTTATTTTAAATTAATTAAGATTAATGTTTTGAAATTAATTTAATTAATGGTGTAATTAAGGAATGGTTAATTAACTTAATTAATTAATGATTTGAAAATTTATGAATATTGAGTAATGATTAATCAATTTATAATTAAGATCATTAATTAGATTTTTAAATTAATGATTAATGAATTATTAATTATGTAATTAAGTTTAATTCAAGGTTACTTAATTAAATAATTAAGGATGAACTAAGTTTTTATTTACTCTTAATTAATTAAATAATTAGACTTTAATTAATGGATAATGAAAGATAATTTAATTTGTAATTAATCTTAGTTAACTACTTAATGAAAATAATTAAAGAATGGTTAATGAAGGTCATTAACCAGGATTATTTAAATAATTAATTAATGTGATTAATTTTTATAATTAATTAGATAAATTACTTTAATAATAATCATTTGTGAATTGATGAGTATAATTACTTAATGAAGTAATTAAGAAACTAATTACTTAATGTAATTAAATTAGTTTAATGTGATTGTTTAATTTAATTAATTAAGTTTAATTAATTTTAAACACTTGGAATTTAAAGATAATTACTGTATGCAATAAATGGATTGGAAAATTTCTTAGTAAAGTAATCGATTGATAATTACAGGTTGTAATTAATTGATGATGTTTAAGAATGAAGTAATTTGGAATGTAATTACTTAGTAATTAATCAAGGGATTAATTAACAAATTAATTAAGGGATAATTAATTTAGTTTAATAAAGTAATTAAGTTAGTTAATTAGTGAATGTAATTAGTCTAGGATGATTAATATTTATGAGTTAATTTCTTAAGGTAATTAATTTAAGAGGATAATTAATTAAGTATAATTAAAGATCATTAATTATTATAATTAATGATGTAATTAAAGATGATTAATTAAGATTAATTAATCAATAATGGGTAATTAAAAGTAATTAATTAATGTAATTAATTAAGGATAACTACTTGAATGTAATTAAGAATAATTAATCAAGGGTGATTAATTAAGGTGATTAATAATGAATGATTAATTGGTTGTAATCAATTAAATGATTGGGTAAGCAAGATTGGTATTGGTGAAGTAATTAATTTAATTTATTTTAAATTAATTAAAGATAAAATAATTAATTTAATTCATTTTAAATTAAGTAGAGATAGAGATAGTTAATTTAATTCATTTTAAATTAATTATATTGAGATAAGATAAATCATTGCTTATGTATGAATGGATGACATTGATTGTCTTGGATGCTTTGTGATCTCAGATATGAGATAAGTAATATTGTATGGTATGAATGCTTGGTTGCATTGTGATGATAATATAGATTATCTATTGTGATGGTAATATATGGATTATCTATTTTGATATTGATAATGTGGATTACCTGTTATTTGATAATGTGGATTATCAATTGTGATTTGTGAGTTATCTATCTGTGTGTATATAGATACTGTATTGAATTATTTTAAACTTTAAAACAACTTGGACCTAAAAGACACGCTTTGGATTTCGATGAGACCGAGATCGGGTTTGCTACATTACAGCGTGATAGGGGGTTCTCGTTTTGCGTTAGGTGGCGAACGGGAGACTCTTACCCCTACATGCCCCCGGGGGTAGTATAAGGCCTTGCGGGGTAGGTTGCAAGTCGAGAGGCTGACCGTAAAAGCAAACACGAGGTACCACTGAGAGCCACGGCGGGGCTGGGATGCTTGAAAAGCCTACCAGTTGGTGAGCCGCTATTGATAGTTGCAAAGCCTAGACTATTTCACTTGGTATCAGAGCATTAGGTTGAGTGAATACCTAGGCTCTGTAGTGGTGTCTTTCTTGAGAAAGCCTATTTGTAATTTTAAATATATATATATATATATATTTATTTCTACCTATCTGTTGGGTTACCTATTCAGGTTTTCCAATATAAGTTATAAAGGTAGATGGGGTTGGGGTGTGTGTAACACGACTATCACTGGTCAGAGTTTGAATGTTTGAGGTTGGAAGTGTATCTGTCGAGACTGTAGACCTAATACCATCTCGAGTGAATTTTGTAGTAATGAAGAATTTCATTGATCTCTGAAGGAAACCTGTTAAGGTTCGAAGCCTATTTCTGAAGTTGGATGAGTATAGTTTGGATCTGTTGGTTGGCAGAAGCAACTAATGGTATCTTGATACCTCAGGGAGTAGTAGCTACGTGATGAGATGCAGTGACTATGGATGTTCCCGAAAATGTTTTCTTTGGAACAAGTTAAGAAGGTGAGTCTGCTTCGATGTTGTGGATGTGTTCAGATGGTGTTTCTGTTTTCTTTGAAGTCCGAGTTTCACGAAGACTTTGATTTGAAAATCTTTGGCATCTGTGGCGGCAGTGCAACTTGGAGTGTTCTCGGTGTTGGCAAGAGATCTTCTGGCTTAACAGTTTTTCTGGAAGTGGATTTTAGAAGCGGTTAAGTGGACCGTTTCTTCAATGGGTTGGCTAGTTAAATGTAAGCTGTTCTACGTGGTTAAGGGAGAACACTTTTACTTGGATTTGGTTTAGGTAGATCGCAAAAGTGACTTGCGATTGTTTGAGGGATCTTTTGGGTTATCTGAGTTTATCTGGATGTCTTTAGAGAAGTCAGAGTTTTGTTCACATCTAGAGATTGAGTTGTGCTCATCAGCATTTTCTTTTATTTCGAATCAGAGTTGAGCAGCGGAAGCGGTTGGGAAGTGTATCTGCTTTTCTTTTCTAGACTGGAGAAGTGAGTTCAGTCTTCTGATGTTGAGGAGTAGAGTTTGAGTTCTTGGTTCTGGTTGATCTTTAGCAGATCATTTTGTTGAGTTGATTGGTCTAGTTTGTTTCTAGAAGCATCAGCAAGGGATTGAGCTGATCAGTAAGGCTGCAGGCAGCTCAGGATCGTCTGGAAATTTTTGTGGATTTGGGACGGAGGAATTTGAATTCTGAAGTCGGAGATTTGATTTGGATAAGTTTTCTCCGACCGAAAAGGAGCTATAAGATTGGGTAAGTCTGAGAAGTTAGCTCTGAAGAGTTTTGGATCTTTTCTGTGATCTTGGAGAATAAGTGTTTGATCTACAGGATTGGATTGCTAGTTTGGATAACTGGGATTCGATGAGTTTTATGTATCTCTGAGAGAGTACGTGTATGATCTATCTCTGGTTGTGGCACCAGCAGTTCTGGAGTTTTGGTTGTTGAGTCAGACTCGTCTGTAGTCTGATATCTTGTCTAGTGTTGTAAATATAGATGAATATGAGCTTTTGTAGCTTCATAGTATTGATTGTTTGGATTCTCTAGAGCGAGTATCCCGGTATGTATATATATACTTGGGGAAAAACTCGAAGAAATTCTATCTAGAATTTTATCTGGATAATTAGATTTGTTTGATTGGTTGTTTTGGTTGTAGCATATGTTTGATATATGCTTGTATTTTAAAATTAATTCTTTAATGAGATTATTAAATTACCTTTGTTTTAAATTTCGGGGATGAAATTCTTTTAAGTGGGGAGGATTG
This sequence comes from Allium cepa, assembly GCA_030765085.1. Classification (NCBI taxonomy): domain Eukaryota; kingdom Viridiplantae; phylum Streptophyta; class Magnoliopsida; order Asparagales; family Amaryllidaceae; genus Allium; species Allium cepa. The sequence goes on along the minus strand of CM060937.1, from coordinate 867,478,217 downwards.
TAATATCCCGAAATTTTTAACAATATCAATTCAATAATCTATATTAAAAATTAAATTGATATTGATATTTTGTTAATAACAACTCAAAATTATTTAATAATCTTCTTCAATAAATATTTAATTGGTTATTTTATCTTTTAAAATAATATATTGGTTTCTATTTATAATATAGATATATGGTTTATATTTTAAATAGATTAGCATTATTTTAATTTTAATAAATAAAGCATATTTTTCTAATTCTAATATTTGTAGTAATTTGAAAATTTGTTTTTATTTAATATTAAGCTTTCCAAAGTTAAATAAATAAATATTGGTTTAAATTTAATAAGTGAATCATGTTTTAAAAATTCTAATATATACATTATAATTTGGAAATTTTTATTTAAATTAGTATTGAGTTTTTAAAACCATTTAATAAATAAATATATGATTTTAAAATTGATAAGAAAAATATTAAATGTTTAAAATAATTTGGCTTGACTTTTAAATTTAGAATGAATTAACAAAAAGTTTCATGGCTTAATAAAATGGATAATTTATTGATAAAAATATAATTTCTTTTAAAATGTTTTTAATTTAATAATAAGATATTTATAAAAATAATATTAATAGTGTATTGTCTTTATAAATAGATTTTGAATAAAATTTGCAATTGTTATTTCAAATTAAATTTATGTGCATAACTTGATTTGAAAATAATTGATTTTGGATTTGATTTGAAAATTCCAAAGTATAAATTTTAATTGTTTTAATTTTTATATGTATAAGTTTTATTTATAAACATGGTTTGTTTATATTTCTTTTTATAAATTTATATTCATATTTAATATAAACTAATAAATTAAAATTAGGCTTAATACACACATTAATTTGTAAATTAAGTACTAATTATTTTAAAGAGACAAGTGTTGCATTCTTAAGCATTAATTAAACAAGTGTTAGAAAGATAAATATTCAAATTGACAAATGTTGAATAAGTTTTACATGTGGCACATTTTAGTTTTAATTTTCTTTTATTTAATTGAATTTGAAAATTTCATTTATATAAGCTAGCATTTCACTCGTACTTGTTTTTTTTCATTTCCTAAATGAAAAAGAAAACTTTAAACACCACTTCAAAATCAGAAACTCCTCTTCAAAAATCTGCATTCCTTAGATCTGAAAATCATGTTCAATGCATAAATCAAAACCCTTGCATGTTCAAATCTGAACATCTTCAAAATCAAAAAGCCTGCATATTCAAATTCCTCATTTTCAAAAAAAAAAGGTCTGCATTCTTTTTATAAACCTGGAGATGAACAAATCTACTTGCATCTTCTCTCTGCACTACCTCAAATTGAAGCTTGATTGAAGCATGTTCAAAAGCATCTTCATGCAAGTAGTTTAAGTCAAGAAACATGAGCATTCCAATTTCAACAGGCTTGCAACTCAATTTTTAAGAAAAGGATCATGCCTGCATTTCTATTCTGCAAATTTTGAAAAGGGGCAAACAGAGGCTCTATAAAGGAAAAAGGTGAGTAACTTTTTAAATTTAATTTTTTTAAAAATAGGTTGCATGATTTTATTGAATTGGAATAGTATTGTCTGTGTATTGTTGAAAACCTGATGTGAAGATGATATGTGTGCATGTGTTTACTAAATTTCCTGTTCTGTTTCATGGATTTGCCTGGCACAAAACATCATTTAAATACTTATCTTAAAATTTAGCTTCTGATATGATGAAATTTATGTTTATTTTTCTTAAGTTAATATTTAAAAATTTTAAGTGAGTTATAATACAGGATGTTGCCACTGTAAACCCAAGAAACATCATGCATGTGATTTTTACCATAACCCAAACATGTTAGTTTAGTAATTCAGTAGTATAAATCAAAAATACTAACTATAACTTGATTTTTAAATCAAGAAATAGGATTTTTAGAGTATAGTTTAAGTTGCAGTTTAGAATTGAACTAAAAATGGATTTTTAGCAAATCATGGTGATCTATGACTTGAGGAAGCTCGGGGATCTTCTGAGTTGTAAAGGAGGGTTTGTAGATTCATAGAAAAATCATTTATGATCTTGAAATTCAATGAGGAAGGTGCAGTTTGAAAATCTATTTAAAAACCCTAGTTTGAATTGGGGATGAAGAATCAATCATTATGGAATGAAGGAGCGACCGAGCACTATGAGGTTTTGGAAGGTGTTAGAGTGGTCGTGGATGAGTTCGAGGCCGGAGAGGTTGAACATCTGGTGGTCGAAGCGGCGAAGACTCGCCGTTGACAGGTTTTGGTAGAAACCTGATTTGTGTTTCCAGGTTTTGGGAATGTGGAGTTCGAATTTTGATTTCTTGATTGATGGTTCAATCTGATGTTTTTGTTTGGGCGTTGGTGTGTTTCTGGTTGAAGTGCGATCATCTCTAATGATCAGAGAAGGCGGTGGTCGCAGTGCATATGCACGGTGACGGTTGCACTAATGATAGTGGGTAAGATTTGTTGCAGGGGAAAAGTGATGCGTTGCTTGAAGCAATAGGGCATTGGGCTCGGGGAAGATAGGTAGTAAACTGGAAGTGATTTTAGGGGTTCTAGGGTTTGCTCTGTATTTTTCAGGTTTACAGAAACCTGTTAAATCTGGGTTTAAAATTTTTAAAATCTGAAGTTCTTTTTTTTATGTTAAGGAAAATTTAAATTCAAGTTTAAATTCAAAGTTTAAACTTTAGAATTTAAGTTAAATTTAAAATATCGGTTTAAAATAAAATAAAGTTTTAAATTTGAACTTAAGCTAGTACTTTATTATGGTAAAGTAGTTTGGACTTTAGAAAATGAAGTTTTAAAAAATATGGGCAAGATTTGAAATTCAATTTAAAATCTAGAAATTTACAAATGAATTTCAGTTTTTGAAATTAAAGAAGGTTTAAATTTGAAAGATTTAAACTAAATATAAATTGAAGATTTTTGAAATTTTAAAATGAGTTTTTGTTTTCAAATTTTTTATAAATTTCATTTTTTAGACAAACTTTTGTTTGTCTTGAAATTTTTAAAAGGGTTTTAAATTATTTATACTTTGATTTAGTTTAAAATATATTCATTTTAAATCATGTATTTAAAATGAAATTTAAAAGTAAGTTCAAAAGAAAAATTTATTTTCAAATAAATTTGCTTTGAACATAATTCAGATTTTTTTTTATTTTAAATTAATTAAGATTAATGTTTTGAAATTAATTTAATTAATGGAGTAATTATGGAATGGTTAATTAACTTGATTAGTTAATGATTTGAAAATTTATGAATATTGATTAATGATTAATCAATTTATAATTAAGATCATTAATTAGATTTTTAAATTAATGATTAATGAATTATTAATTATGTAATTAAGTTTAATTCAAAGTTACTTATTTAAATAATTAAGGATGAATTAAGTTTTTATTTACTCTTAATTAATTAATTAATTAGACTTTAATTAATGGATAATTAAAGATAATTTAATTTGTAATTAGTCTTAGTTAATTACTTAATGAAAATAATTAAAGAATGGTTATGAAGGTCATTAACCAGGATTATTTAAATAATTAATTAATGTGATTAATTTTTACAATTAATTAGATTAATTAATTTAATAATAATCATTTGTGAATTGATGAGTATAATTACTTAATGAAGTAATTAAGAAACTAGTTACTTAATGTAATTAAATTAGTTTAATGTGATTGTTTAATTTAATTAATTAAGTTTAATTAATTTTAAACACTTGGAATTCAAAGATAATTACTGTATGCAATAAATGGATTGGAAAATTTCTTAGTAAAGTAATCGATTCATAATTATAGGTTGTAATTAATTGATGATGTTTAAGAATGAAGTAATTTGGAATGTAATTACTTAGTAATTAATCAAGGGATTAATTAAGAAATTAAATAAGGGATAATTAATTTAGTTTAATAAAGTAATTAAGTTAGTAAATTACTGAATGTAATTAGTATAGGATGATTAATAATTATGAGTTAATTTCTTAAGGTAATTAATTTAAGAGGATAATTAATTAAGTATAATTAAAGATCATTAATTATTATAATTAATGATGTAATTAAAGATGATTAATTAAGACTAATTAATCAATAATTGGTAATTAAAGGCAATTAATTAATGTAATTAATTAAGGATAATTACTTAAATGTAATTAAGAATAATTAATCAAGGGTGATTAATTAAGGTGATTAATAATGAATGATTAATTGATTGTAATCAATTAAATGATTGGGTAAGCAAGTTTGATATTGGTGAAGTAATTAATTTATTTAATTTTAAATTAATTAAAGATAAAGTAATTAATTTAATTCATTTTAAATTAATTAGAGATAGAGATAGTTAATTTAATTCATTTTAAATTAATTATATTGAGATGAGATAAATCATTGCTTATGTATGAATGAATGACATTGATTGTCTTGGATGCTTTGTGATCTCAGAGATGAGATAAATAATATTGTGTGGTATGAATGCTTGGTTGCATTGTGATGATAATATAGATTATCTATTGTGATGGTAATATATCGATTATCTATTTTGATATTGATAATGTGGATTACCTGTTATTTGATAATGTGGATTATTAATTGTGATTTGTGAGTTATCTATCTGTGTGTATATAGATACTGTATTGAATTGTTTAAACTTTAAAACAACTTGGACCTAAAAGACACGATTTGGATTTCGATGAGACCGGGATCGGGTTTCCATATTTGGATATCCGAAAACCACATCGATCCTAATTAAACGTTGGGTCGTGAATCCAAGCAGAGCTTTGTGAATGCTCGAGGTGTAAGGACTATTCTTCAGTATAACTCTAGGGGTGATTCCGTGATGAGTTTAACGTAATAGTACTTATAGATTCGAGATGGTGGTTCAGAGTACAAGGGTTATCGTCGTTAACTCTGAGGGTGATTCCAAAATGAGTGTAACGAGATAATGCCTTCGGTTTCGTTCGAACCCGGAACGAACTTGTATGGATTGAATGCTTTCAGAACATCGTCAGGTGGACGATGAGCATTCTAAGTGATGTTTTCACTAAAGGTAATCGTAGCCTTAAGCCTCTTCAATCGGGAATGGCTAAAATAGGGGAGGTGCAGCAAGGCTTCGTGGGTAGCCCCCACTTGAGAGTGAGATTTACCCCTGTCTAGAGGTTCGTTTATATTCGACTGTGTGGGCGGTTGCTAGCTACAACCACGGGGTTGTCTTGTTCGGAACTGTTCAGTAAGGAATGGTTCGGGCCTTGTGTTGTAGGGGAGCGGGGGTACTCCTCGGTACATTGATCTAGGCCACGCACTATGACGGACGGTACCCCAGTAGCCCTGCCATTGTTGGAATCCAAAATCCAATAAGTTTCGTACGTATTAGTTGTGCCCAACTATGTTGGAACGTGAGATGTAAGCATTCCAGCTATTTCTGTATTTTACTTGAAAACCCTAGAACTATTATAATATCATCGGATTTCCTATCAAATGTTTTGGTTAGCGTAAGGTAAAAATTTTTCTATGTTTATGTGTGGGAAGTCTTACGTGATACCTTTCTTTTCAAAAGGATTTTGAAAGTTAACCAACCCTAATCTGTTACTCACACCAGACCCATGTCTGATCCGGAGTTTATCTTCTGTTTTTCTTAAACTCTTGGGTACTCAAATTTTTACGAGTAGCCAAGGGATTCAGGTTAGGATTCAGGTTAGCTTTGATGAATTATGGAGGAGCAATGGAGCAGGAGGCTTCTGCGTGTAGATATATAATTTTTCCCTGTGTTGGTATCTCTGAGTGTCTGCTGATTTGTGTATTGAGTTGTAATAACTAGACAGGTGTTTAGAACTGTCTAGTACATGTTGTAATGTCTGTGTAACACTGAAAATGATTGTAAACTATGTAATGTTTATGTTATTAATATAATTTATTCATTCTGCTGTTTAGACTCTGATGTTGTTTCTTTGTTCTCTTCTTTCTCTTCTCTTTTTTATCCCTTTCTTTCTTAAAAATGATGCGATTTTCTATGGTAAGAAAGTCGGGTCGTTTCAGAATTCATCTAATTCTGAGCCTACCACACCTTTGCCTGCCAAAAAGTTGTTGATGTTCATCCTTGATAGATTGCAGAAGTGAGTTTTCTGAGTAAATAGAGAAATGACTAAATTGCTATTGAATTATGTACACTTTTATCCATTTTGACTCGGGTACCTTATCATATTTTATGCAGGAAAGATACTTATGGTGTGTTTTTTTAGAACATGTTGATGCAGAAGAGGTAACAATGGATTGTTCTATTTGATTTTTGGATGATATCATGTTAGTTGAAAATTAATTAACTTTTTTCAATCAATGAAGTTACCGGATTACCGTGACATCATCAAGCATCCAATGGATTTTTCTACTCTTCGCAAGAAACCGGATGGTGGTAGTTATGAAAATTTAGGGCAATTGGAGGTTTGCATTATGAACTATTTTACTTATAGTGGATAGTATCTATAAATGAAGCTAATCATTACCTTATATCTAATTTTTCTTGCCTTTTGACCCAATAAGGAAATATTGCATGCTGTATTATCATTTATTTGAGTGATGGTTTGCTACTTCGCTTAAGGTGTTCATTTGATGACTGATGGATATGTGTTAGCCATTCACTTGTGTACTCTAATATATGGATGGTGTTACTCCCTTTTGAAATCAAATTGGATAATAATTACGATGACATGGATGTTGTATCTTTGAACTTATCTGCTCTTTAGGATGATAGATAAGCTTACCATGTATTTACTTGTTGCTTTATCGCTAAACTTCAATTAAAGGTTATCTAAAAATTTTACTCAATTATGTTTTCCCATTTACAAATTTTGCTAGATTTCAGGTCTATGTCGGGATTAGTCCTGTTCTTTTAAAGCAAATCAAATAAACATGAATTGTTTGTATTACCTTTTTGGGTAAAGCCAATGTCTTTGGAGTAGGGAACGTATTTTGCATCAATCTTTAAAGCTTTTGTTGATTCTCCAACCACCTCCTATCATAGCCACTGCAAACCTACTTTCCACACCATACCACAAACATGAAAGCCATCTAATTACCAAACCAAACACCCTCTCAGCTGATTTTCTTCATTTTGATAATGCAGCCGACTGCGATCTTAAAAAATTTCACAGACATGGTGATACATTCATGCATACATGTATGTGCGTGCATGCTTGTGTTTGTATTGTGACTACCTGGCATACATTTGGTATGGTTATTGAAACTGATAGTTTGTTTATCATGAATTTCCATAGTGTTATAAAATGTATATTTCTTGTTTTATACAGGTATGAATTTAGAAGCGCAGTCGAAGCAGAGAGAGGCATTGACTGCATATTGGACGTCTATCTCTTGAAAGACAAACAACAATTTGAAGTCGTCTATGTGCTATTCTTGAGTCTGGCCATGCTAGTAGTTTACCTCTTCCTATTTTTTCTGCATATTTCTTCTGGCAAATTCATGTTGATTTAGAATAGTTTGTCCTTATGCATATTTTGAATATGCTTTATAAAACATCTGATAGAATTGTTTAAGTTCCTGGCTGTAAACATTTATCTGTTCCTGTATCTCCATAGCAATATATTACATTTGTGTCAGTACTGTTGACAAAGAACATGTACTGTATGAAGTTATATATATAGCCGAACATTTCCCAGAATTAACAGAAATAAAAGATATCTTACTGCTGAAATCCCACATACAGATTTTCAGTTCAAATACCAGTTTTCATATATTTCTTACATAGTATCAAATCAACCAATAAATAAGATGTTTATATCCTAGATTTGATCATTGGTATATCGTTTTGAAGAAATGCAGCAGCTGCTGCTACGCCGCTCCCTAGCTTAACTGGATAGCCTATATCCTTCAGTATCATCTCCATGCCGCTTAGACAACTAAGCAATTATAGCTGCATAACTCAAAATTCTATAGTTTACCCCCTTTGTTATAGAAACAACAGAAGAAAAATCAGTGGAAAGAAGAAAAATGTACCTCATTTAAGTTACCAAGGTGGCCTATTCTAAAAACTTTTTCGGCAACTTTGTTGAGCCCTAACCCCAAACTGAGATTGTACGTATGCCGTGCCCGTCGAACAATTTCATCACTATCAATATGAGATGGAACAACCACTGCAGTTACTGTGTCATCGAACCACTCTTCTTTCTGCGTGCAGTTCTTCAATCACTATGCCTCAACCCCAAACTAAGAATAACGATGCACACCTGTTGTTGTGGTACATTTCTTTATGTGATTTTTTCTAGTTTCATTATGGTAGATAAATCAGCACAAGACCTAGGAAATGGAATCATGGGTTGATTTTGTGACTACATATACCAAGCTTGAGTTGTATATGGATTTAGATAGTTGTTTGGACATAGCCAAATCTGTAGAGTATTTCAATGTGACTACCTGGCATACATTTGGTATGGTCATTGAAATTGATAGTTTGTTTATCATGAATTTCCATAGCGTTATAAAATGTATATTTCTTGTTTTATACAGGTATGAATTTAGAAGCGCAATCGAAGCAAAGAGAGGCATTGTCTGCATATTGGACGCCGCTTTCTATAGAACCAGACTATGTTCCAAGCATGATTTCAATAGGAAGTATAATGATAAAAACTGGTGGAAAATCATTGCCCATAGCTAGAAGTTTCTTGATGAATGCATTGAAGATGGAACCCATGAATCATGATGCTTGGTTGAAGCACGGACTTGTGTTTAAGAACCCATTATCTAAACATGTCATCGATTCGGGAATGAAATGCCTTCATCTATTCTATTTCAGGTAACAATCTAAGATTTTGTTTGTTTATACCATTCAATTTGTTCATCTATTGGATAGCTTTGTTCTTTCTACCCAAAAGTCTTTATATTCTTTGCAGAGAGGTGTTAATATTGTTTGTTTGGGTTGTTAGCCGAGGTAAACATGGCCAATAACGATCATTGGGCCAATAACTTTGCTACACTAAAGATACTATGGTATGCAAATTGTTTAGATCTAAGGAAGAAACTAAGCAAAGAATAAGCTTGGCCTTTTTGTAGATGTTTCGGTCGGAAAAGGTTTGACATTGATTACAGTATTTTATAGTTTTCTATTTTGTTAACTAAACTGTGTATGTATGTATATATATATTTTAGTCATTAAAAAGGAAATCTATAAATTACCTTAATCAATTTCATACCTCTCTCTATGTGTGTATGTGTTTGTGTGTAAATATACTGCTTTTGTTTTTTCCTCCTACCATGTTCATGAAGTCGATAACATATGCATCTAGATATTCTGAATAACATTGGACAACATCAGTATGTACATAATGCAGAATTGTGAAGTATTGCCTATTGAATATTACGTGTGAAATGCATTCTGCCTGAAGAACCTGTACTGAACTGAAAAACATGAAATTTCTGCTATCTATTCTATATTTCACACAAGTTTCCTCCTCCACCTAAAAACTAAAACAACATAACGTACATGAACTTGTCATATCAAAATTGCTACTCTATATAAATAGACTATTGGCTTCATTCTTACCAAAAAAGTATCAGAAGGAGAAAAAGAATCGGAAGATGAAATTGAGCTCTAGAACAGCATACCTAATTGTGCATATGCTACTGCTAATATCAAGGGGAATAGTAGTGAAGGGCCAGACAGTTGCAACTCAGGCATGTGGGACTACCTTCTTCTTGGCCCTAGTGTAGCTGATGCCATGTAGGCCTGTAGTTGCCCCTTTCAGCCCTGCACCCCCTAGCGAGCTATGCTGCAATGCGGTTCGTAACCTATGGCAGCGCTGTTTGTGTGCTATTGCTAATGGCCCCCCTATTTCTGGTGTCGATCGTACCGGTGCCCTAGAGCTTCCTGCCAAGTGTAGCGTCAATTACGAGCAATGTTAGTCTTCTGTTTGTTTTTATTCATCACTTTTTTCATTGTTGAACCATTGCATATATTTTTCCTTCTAATGCATAAACTCCATATACATCAAATTTTGAAGCTCAATTATCATTCTAACTTGGTTTCTAAACATATTACAAGCATGGCTTTTTCTTTTTACTTTGATAATAAAATAAGATAAAAAATCTTTTGTATTTGATACAAATATGGTCTAGATGATGACATGATGTGCTTCTTCAAAAAAGAATTGGCTTATCTCATATTTGCATTATTAGTTCAAAAGTTGTATAAAAATGAACCAGCATAGATTACATCCCATGCTAATCTAGCTTAACTAAGCAAAACAAATTTGAAACGATTCATTTTTGAATAAAAACAGTAAAATTTTTGGGACCAAAGGAAAATATGATTGACCTTAAGGTAACTAAAAAGTCTATATAAATAGTATTTTTAGATCAACTTAATAGTCACATAGGAACATTATAGCTGATCCTGTTGTTTGGGTGCCTGCAGGTAGTGATGTGCACGTATTAGTGCATATATTTACATCCATATTTTATCTCTTTTTATTTAAATAATCATCATATTTGGGCATTTTAACATGTTTAAAACCAAAATTCAATTATTTCCAAACCATCATATTTTCATCATCATTCAAGGGAAAAACGGTCATTTTTGTGCATGTGTCAATGTAAGAATTTTTACTTGGACATTTTTTGATTATTTTTATAGGAATTTTGATGCATATGGAAGAGGCTTATATGAAGATACATGCATTCACAAGGAAATACAAAGGAATGAAGAGGAAATAATTCAAGTTCAAGATCATGGAGGACCCCACCCACTTACCTAACTTCCAATTAGAAGCTAAGCACATGCTAAACGGACTTAAAGCTTCATGTACATATTAAGTGGGGGATTAGTGAATGTTAATGATTACTTGGAGGCTACACCACCTCAAGGGTATTTTGGGAAGCTCCCTAAAAAGAGAATTAGGATTTTATGCATGTATAAATAGCCCTCTTATGTACATGAAGATCATCTTCTACTCTTTCATTTTACTTAGGAAATTAAGAAATCAAGTGTAAGCTCAATGTTCTATGAAATAAAAATGGCTTTCAAGCCTCTTTCCCCTCTCTTTTCTACATGTTTTTCTTTATTTTATTGTTAATGTTTATTTTTATGCTCTCTTTCTCTTTATGCTCATAGCTTAGATTTACATTTATGCAAGTAGTTAGTAGCTAATCTCTTTGCTTTCTTTGCTTATTTTCTATTCTCTTTTCTTTTTAATGTTGAAACTTAGATGTGTTGCTTTAATGCCACAAATGAGTAGCTAAACTCCTTCAATTTAGGGGTGATGAAGCTCTCTAACTTTATGTAATATCAACATTTTATGATTTATGATCTCTTTTGGTCTATGCTTCATGAAGTAAGTTTTGATGCAAGTTTATACAAGTGGGTTTGATAGCTTATATTGTTTATGCAAATGAGCTATTCTTATTCAACATAAACACAATTTGCATCATCATTTGCTAATCCATTTTTGATTTTGAAATGAAAGTAAAAATGAAATTTGATGATCTATGTTACTAATTACAATAGTAAATAGATCATACTTAAATTAGCTTTTGCTTTGGCTTCATTTTCATTAGAATAGATAAGTGGTTTATGTGTTGTATTATAGTTTGATGGTTTGAGTTATGTTAATTAATAACATAAACAAACCATACTTATGATAAATACAACAATATTTCACTTAATGTCAAAACTAGAGATCATAAATTATTGTTTGTTGATTTACAAAAATATGGGAGTGGATTTATCCCTAAATTGTTCTCTAGTTCAATAGTTCTTAAATCAAACTTTAACTCTAGCTTTAGCTTCATTTTATTTCTAGTTAACAACTTCTCCTCCATTTGGTCTAATTTGATTGAATATATTTTTAAACTCTAACAATTCCCTGCGGATCGACCCGTATTCGCCGCGTGCTACATTCGTACACCGTGCGCTTGCGGTTATTTTTAATTTCAATTCGTTCGACGGTTTTCTAAATCGATAGAATTTCCGTCGACGAACAAGTTTTTGGCGCCGTTGCCGGGGAATTTGTTTGATTTTATTTTCTATTCTTCGGATTATTTTTCTTTGATTTTTGTGTGTTTTTAGTTTTTGTGTGTTTGCAATTTAAAAAAAAAATTGTTGCTTGTGTGATTTGTTCTTTCATTTAATTTGTTTGCTTGTTGTTAATCATCTATTTGCATTGCATATCATATTAGAAAAAAAAAAAAATAGGAACATTGCATTTCATTTCACTTCAATTTTGTTTACATTTGGATTGCAAGTTTTTCAATTACATATCATTTGCATTTTTGTACATAATCTGTTCCTAAAAAAAATAAATTAAATTAACGCTGTGCAACAGTTTCTGTGCACATCACTACTGTAACGACCACCTTCTTCTTACTGCCAGTTACAACTGTGCACATACACCTTCCTCAGACAGTTCACTGTTGCTAACTCCTTCCACCCATCCATTCACCCAAATCCGACAATAGCCATTGCTACACATTAGCACCATCAACCACTTCTTTCCACTGACCAACAACTACAAACTCCTCGCTAAATCCATACAAATCACCTGAACTCATACAAACAATACCCTCCACTGCCCCCAAACTATTCCTCCCTGAACCATACTTCATACATCTTTACAGTTCAGTGCCATCCCCTGCCTCACTGTTATAGCTTGCCTCCTTCACAATAATTTCAACAATACCTCCTTGCCTTTCCATAACTTCCGCATCTCCAATCCAAACCATCAACCAAACTGCAGTTCTATCAAAACTTCCCTACTTCTGTCGACAAACCACTGCTACCAACTTCATACAATAACCTCCCCTAAATCCCCACTTCTACCCATTCATTCATCACCACAGACCACCTTTTACCCACAGACTGTTTCAAATTTCATCATCAAACCAATTCATACATCATCACTGGACCGTTCATACATCACAGTTTCACACATCCACACATTCATACATCTTCTGCCATCTACTTCAACCTCTACTTTACAGTTCATCCAAATCCAACAAGCCTCTATCCCTCTCTACATCAGATAACCACATCACTCATCTCCATCATAAAACTGCAACACACCCATCAGCACTTCTCAAACAACATCATTCTCAACCTAACCCATACACACCATCATTCATCAAAAAAAAAAAAAAATCCTCACTTATCTGCTCACATACCAGATAGCAGAGCATCTCCAACCACACTGCCAAACCACCACAACACTTCGACCTCAACGCCAAATACCAAATCGCAACTTCACATATCACTCCAGTCTACATCACATTCCCTTCAGCCACCACAATTCATCTCACTTACCACTATAAACACTCAGATCCAGTCACCATCATCAGTATCAACTGTGCACATCGTCATCAATATCACCACTCAATACCGTGCAACCCATTACTGTCCTCTCCACTCCACGCTTCAGTGACCATTGACAAACACGTCTAAATCCACTGCCGAAACCAACATTGGCTGACAGAGCCTCCCTCAACCAAAACCAAAACCGCCTCTCATCGCCAATTCAAATCCCCTACTTCACCTGTGACCTGACAGCGGTCTGCAACCAGACCATCACAGCAACCCCAACCTCCCTGATTTACTTGCCTCGCCGCCTCAAAACCACCAACGCAAGCATCAATTCGCTACACATCCTCCAACTCATTGCCACGATTTCCACTTCAAGCCCAAACTCAACCATACCCATCGCGACTTCCACCTCAGCAAAAAGCACCTCCCTGAATCCCCAAATCGACTGCAATTTCAAGCGACAACCTACTTCGTGACTACCATAAAACCGAAATCCCTTTGAAAATTGTTGGGAAATTTGATTTCAATTTGGTTCGGATTTGAATACTTTGATTGGGAAAATTCGTTTTGTAAGGAGGCAGATAATTTGGGTTTGGGGAAAGTAGTTTTAATTTCTTTTTAGTCGGCTGGGTTGTATAGTTTTTTTTTTTAAGTGTAAATTGTATTTTGTAAATTCTTCCTTAAAAAAAAAATTGTTTTGAAAAGCTCTTAGTTTCTTAGTTCTTTTTTTTTCTTAAAAAGCAGAAATTGTTTGTGTTTTCCTCACTCTTTTCTTAACTCTAAAAAAAATTGTTTTAGTTTTCATTTGTTGTGTTTTGTTTTTAATTTGTTTTGGCTTCTTCCCTAATATTCGAAAAAAACGTTTGTTGTGTTTTGTTTTTAATTTGTTGTGTTTTCTTAACTCTAAAAAACGTTACTTTTAAATTTCCTCTCCAAAAAAAAAAAAAAATATCCGAAAAAAAATTTTTTTTAAAAAAAAAAGTTCAAGTTTGTTTAATTTTCATTTTTCATTTATTTTATTTTCAATTCTTTTGTTTTTCGCTTATTTTGCTTTTCATCTTTGATAAACATACAAAAAAATAATAACAATAAAAATTGTTGAATATATCTTGTTTTTCATTTCAGGTTGTCAAAGCAGAAAATTACAAGGAATTGCTTGCCAAAAGGAAAAATAATTGCTTTGCTTTGCTAAAATCGCCGCTAAAAAAAAAAAAAAAAATTTGCTAATAATCTGCACGCTCTGGTATTGTGCTTTCATCTCTAGTGCATTGTTGGTTGCTTGCATTTGCATTTATATATAACAAAAAAAAAATTCAAAAAAATCCAAAAACAAAAACAAACTTCATTTTAGTTGCATTGTAATTTCACGTTTAATTTCTGCTTTGCATTCCTCTCATCTTGTTTTTTTTTCTAAGGGCAATACCCCAATTCACATAAGGTGAGGGATTTCATCACCCTTTCCTTAGCCCACAAACGCGTTTCATCGTAGAATTTGACTAATAATAAAGGTTAGACGTTGGACCTAAGGGTGTCACGAGCTCACTTAGGGCTGAATTGTATTTTCACAATTGTTTTACTTAAACGATTTTATTTCTTGGTGTCTAGGCTACGGAAGAGTAATAACCAGTTATAAAAATTACGGTGATTCGTAAATATTATACTGGTTGTTCCTCTGAAGGTACTTAAACCTTCGGTTGCATTGCTACGGTGATTCGTGGTGCACCGATAACCCCTGTCCGTTACCTGGCTGAGAAATATTTTTGTTGATTTAAGACAAAGTGTGATTATACAATTTTGGGTTAGGAGCTACTAAAGACAGAAAACTGTAATTAAGTCCTTTGCATTCATTTAGTTGCATTAGTTCATGCATATTTAAAAAAAAACTCAAAAACAAAAATCTAAAAAAATTTGTAAAATCATTTCAAAAAAAAAAAAAAATTGAAAATTCAAAAACAAAACAAAAATCAAACTTTTCTTTTGAAATAAACTTCACTTGGTAAATAGTTTTTTTTCCCTTTAAAAAAAACATTTTCAAATCTTCCTTCATTCTCCAAACTCGTTTCTAATTTCTTTGTCCTCTCGACTTTCACTTGTGCATGAGTACTTGGACTCATGACACAACAACGAATACTTGGATTCGTGACCCTTCTACAAACCGTTTAACTCGAACAGACAATCCTCCCGAAATGGCGAACGAAAACGCCCCTCGAACTCTTATGGATAGAATCTTTCCCGATAGAGTTTCTATTCCATCTTGCATCACATTACCCGCCCCTACGTGAAACCATTTCGAAAACCATTCGAACCATATTGCCACGCTTCCAAAATTTGGCAATTTCGAACACGATGACCCATACATCTTTTTGACTAAATTCGAACAAGTTTGCGCAACCATTAAACTTCAACAACTTTCTGATGACGGAATCAAACTTCGATTAATCCCATTTGCTCTTACGGATTACGCTGAAAAATGGCTGTACATCTTACCTTCGAACTCAATTAAAACGTGGGAAGAATTTGTAAAAGCTTTCTTAAAAAAGTTCTACCCCTCAGAAAAAACAAGTAGAATTCGAAACGAAATTGTAAATTTTCATCAATTCAAGGGTGAACCATTTGGAAAATATTTTGAAAGATTCAAAGAGCTTTTGATAAAATGTCCACACCATAACTTTGAAAAATGGACGATTTGCCAAATCTTATATGATGGACTCGAAAACAGCTCACGAACCATGCTCGAATCAATGTGCCAAGGCAAATTTCTTGCCCAACATCATGACGATGCTTGGCAATTTCTTGAAAACCTCGCTGAAAAGTCGTCCCAATGGGAACGCTCGAACGAAAAATCAATCTACTCATGATCGAGTGCACACTCGACGGGATCTTCTTTTGCTTTGGAAGCTAAGATCGACGCAATGATTAAAAAATTCGATAACGTTTTCTCATCGAATCAAACGAACCAAGCTTCCCAACCAATGTGTTATAAATGCAACGATCCTAATCATATAGCCGATCAGTGTCCCAATTCCGTCGAACAAATCAATGCTTTCAATAAAACCAAAAACGACCCGTTTTCTCCAACGTACAACCCTGGATGGAGAAATCATCCGAATTTTGCATGGAACCAAAACATTCCCAACACGAATACGATTCGTCCCAATTTTCAAGCATTTCCGAATAATGCTTCGAATCCTCCCTTTCAGCCCAATAATTTTCAACCAAACTTTGCGGGCCCGTCTCATAATCAACCGCAACAACCAAATTTTCCACCAAATTCTACTCATCCTCCACAAGACGATAAACGTTTAAGTTCGCTTGAGAAAACTCTTGAAACGTTGGCTAAGGCAACTACTCAAAGCCTTCAATCAAACAGCAATTTGCAAAATTTATTGACTTCATATATGCAAAACACAAACCAATCGATTGTGAAACTCGAAATGCAAATGAGTCAATTAGCCACGTCTGTAAGTGAACGTGAACGAGGAACATTCCCAAGCCAGCCCCTTCCAAATCCCAGAAATCAAAACGCAAATTCAAATCAAGCCCATGTTGTTCAAGATAGCAATGTCACCCAGTTGAATGCTATCACAACTCTCCGTTCTGGTAAACAAATCGATAATCAAGTCGTTAATCCAAATGATTCACTGGGAACTTTTCTCGATACTTCTAAAACAACGAACGACTCAGAACAGAACGTGGAGCCAAACGTCGAATCGAACGACAATCAAAATTCTTCTTCTACTACTCGAGTAGACCCGCCTACCGAGTATCATGTTCCATTTCCACATCGTCTTCGACCAAATAAACACTCGGACCAAATGGAAAAGATGTTGGAAATTTTTAAACAAGTCAAAGTTAACATTCCTCTTCTTGACATCGTTCAGCAAGTCCCCACTTACGCGAAATTTCTTAAGGACTTGTGCACCCAAAAGAGACACACTCAAGTGCCCAAAAAAGTCTTCTTAGCCGCTAGTTTGAGTGAAGTCTTGTCCCAATCCATACCCGTTAAATACAAAGATCCTGGCTGCCCTACGATTTCGTGTACAATTGGAGAAAAGACGATTAACAAATGTTTAATAGACTTAGGCGCGAGTGTCAACTTGATTCCATACTCCGTTTACGAACAATTAGGCTTAGGTGAGCTCAAACCCACGAAAGTTACGCTTCAATTTGCCGATCGCCCCATTAAGAAGCCCGTGGGAGAAATCGAAGACGTGCTCATTCGAGTAGGGCAATTCATATTCCCCGTTGATTTTATCGTTCTCGAAACACAACTCGTGACAAACCCTGCGAGTCAAATCCCATTGATTTTTGGCCGACCATTCTTAGCCACCTCAAACGCCTTAATCAATTGTCGTAACGGTTCGATGAAAATCTCTTTTGGAAACATGACTTTGGACCTTAACATTTTCAATCTTGAAAGCCACTCGAACAAACTTCGTGACCAAACATTAGAAGTTAGTGCCATTCATGAAAACTTTGAAAATGAAACATTTGATCTTAACGATGAACGCGAGGCCGAGTACGAAAAATTATTTCATGAAGTCCCCAACGAGATCGAACACACTCTTCCCTTTGAATCGCTTCAAGTTGAGTCCGAATCTCAACCCAATTCTGCAATCGAAAAACTCCCGAAATTGGACCTCAAACCACTTCCCGCTCACCTTAAGTATGCATACTTAGGTGAAAACGAAACTTGTCCTGTCATCATTTCTAACAATCTTTCTCTTGACCAAGAAGCTTCTCTTCTCTCTAATCTTTTGAAAAATAGAGAAGCAATTGGGTGGTCCATTACTGATATTAAGGGAATTAGCCCTGCTATTGTCCAACATCGCATTCATTTGATTGATGAAGCCAAACCCACTCGTGATGCACAACGGAGGCTTAACCCAAAAATGAAAGATGTGGTTCGTGATGAAATTCTTAAGCTCCTCAATAACGGTATCATATACCCCATCTCCGATAGCCCATGGGTTAGCCCAATTCATGTCGTGCCTTAAAAGTCCGGACTTACTGTTATAAAAAACGACGCCAACGAACTTATTCCAACTCGTACTCAAACGGGTTGGCGTGTTTGCATTGACTATCGAAAACTAAATGCCGCAACACGTAAGGATCATTTTCCTCTTCCATTTATCGACCAAATGCTCGAACGTTTAGCCGGTCACGAATTCTATTGCTTTCTTGATGGTTATTCCGGCTATAACCAAATTCCAATCGCTCCCGAAGATCAGGAGAAAACGACTTTCACGTGTCCATTCCGTACCTTCGCTTATCGACGTATGCCATTCGGACTTTGTAACGCTCCTGCGACTTTCCAACGATGCATGGTTGGAATCTTTTCTGACATGATTGAGCGATTTCTAGAAGTCTTTATGGACGATTTCTCTATCTTCGGCGATTCTTTTTCTCAATGTTTACATCACCTCGAGTTGGTTTTGAATCAATGTAAAGAAAAACACTTGACTTTGAATTGGGAAAAATGCCACTTTATGGTCAAACAAGGCATTGTCCTTGGACATATCATCTCAAACAAAGGCATTGAGGTAGACAAAGCGAAAATCGATGTCATTGCAAGTCTACCCATTCCCAAATCTGTTAAGGACATTCGATCATTTTTAGGACACGCTGGCTTTTATCGACGCTTTGTGAAAGACTTTAGCAAAATCGCCCGTCCTTTGACGACCCTTCTTGGAAAAGACGTTCCTTTCGATTTTAACTCTGATTCTATCTCTTCTTTTGAACGTCTTAAGAGCGAACTCATTTCTGCCCCAGTCATTTGCGCACCGAATTGGGATCTTCCTTTCGAAATAATGTGCGACGCTTCAAACTTTGCCGTTGGTGCTGTCTTGGGACAACGCATCAACAAGATCCTTCATGTCATTTACTACGCGAGTATGACCTTGAACGACGCTCAACTCAACTACACAACAACTGAAAAAGAGCTTCTAGCTGTCGTTTTTGCGCTTGAAAAGTTTCGACCTTACTTGATAGGTTCACACATTACGGTCTACACTGACCATTCTGCGCTTCGATATCTCTTCGCTAAAAAGGATGCTAAATCCCGTTTGATTCGTTGGATCCTTTTACTTCAAGAATTCGACCTTACAATCAAAGACAAAAAAGGATCCGATAATGTCATAGCCGATCATTTATCTCGTCTTTCGAACGCACCATCTTCCTTGCCGATCAATGAAAACTTCTCCGATGAACAACTTCTTTCTATTTCTATCGATCCATGGTACGCTGATATAGTGAACTACTTAGTCACTAAAGAAACTCCCTCATCTTGGTCCAAACAGGACAAATGCAAATTCATGTCCCAAGTGAAATATTTCTATTGGGACGATCCATACTTGTTCAAATATTGTCCCGACCAAATCATCCGACGTTGCATTCCGGATAATGAAATAAGGAGTGTTCTTTCGTTTTGCCACGATCAAGCGTGCGGTGGACATTTCGGTCCTCGAAAAACTGCGGAAAAAGTGCTTCAGTGTGGCTTCTATTGGCCTTCGCTTTTCAAAGACTCGTTTGAATTTTGTAAAACTTGTGATCGATGTCAAATGCTTGGACGAATTTCTCGACGAGATATGATGCCTTTAAACCCCATTCTTACGATCGAAATCTTTGATGTATGGGGTATCGACTTTATGGGACCTTTTCCCAATTCCTTTGGAAACTTGTATATCCTTCTCGCTGTCGATTATGTTTCAAAATGGGTCGAAGCCGTTCCTTGCAAAACCAATGACCACAGAATTGTTGTGAAATTTCTTAAAGAAAACATCTTTTCGAGGTTCGGCACACCTCGCACAATAATCAGTGATAACGAAACCCATTTTTGCAACCGTTCTTTTGAAACTTTAATAAAAAAATACTCGATAACCCACAAGTTATCCACTCCATATCATCCTCAGACTTGTGGCCAAGTTGAAGTTTCAAATCGACAAATAAAACAAATCTTGGAGAAAACTGTCAATAAAAATCGAAAAGATTGGTCTCAGAAATTGACCGACGCGCTTTGGGCTTACCGTACTGCTTTTAAAACTAACCTTGGGATGTCCCCTTTTCGTTTAGTTTATGGTAAAGCTTGCCATTTACCCGTTGAAATTGAACACAAAGCGTTGTGGGCAATAAAAAATTTAAACTTTGATCATGAAGAAGCTGGCGAAAATCGAAAATTACAACTCAACGAACTAGAAGAACTTAGGAACGACGCGTATGAAAATGAGAAAATTTACAAAGAAAGAACCAAAGTTTTTCATGAAAAGTCAATCCTAAGGAAAAAGTTTTCGCCTAACCAGAAAGTTCTTTTATATGACTCGAGACTTCATTTATTCCCTGGGAAACTTAAATCAAGGTGGACCGGACCATTTGTGGTACAAACTGTTTTTCCACATGGTGTCATAGAAATAGAAAACCCAAAGGATGGATCGATTTTCAAAGTCAATGGTCATCGTTTAAAACCCTTCTTGGAATTTCCCGATAACCAAGAGGAGGAGCTCATGATCCTTCATGAGCCAAGCTACGTCTAGTAAGAATGTTAACCCTCTTTTGTAAATATGTACATATTTTTCCCCGTTACGCTCATTATATCATGCATCGACTGTGGGGACACAGTCAAAATTAAGTGTGGGGGGAGTCTCATTTTGATTTTTATTTTTTAGTTTTTCATGGCATTTTTGAATTTTCATTTTCTTCAAAAAAAAAAAAAATCTCAAAATTCCTAAATCTCAGAAACATTTTCTTTTTACCATTTTGATTTATTTTTGAAGAAACACTATGGGATAAGTATAAGTTTTGGTTAATAAATTGAAATTTTTGAAAATTTATTTGTCTTAACAAAAATAAAAATGAAGTTTGATTACAAATAACAATGGTTTTACTAGTATATAGGAAGGTTCATTTATGTTAATTGTGAAGTATGTTCTAATTGAAAATCGTTGTTTAAAAAGTGGTAAATTTAAAATAAAGGATATAACATGTAACGACGCGGATTTTGCCCGCTCGAAAATCGACATCCATACTTCAAATCGTATTCGAATGCCACAGATTCGACCGTTCAAATCCGATTCGCCGGAGCTTATAACAACATTAAGTAAATAACACAGCGGAATAAAAGAATAATACATTGATATACAGCTTTGATACAATATCTGATACAACAGATGATCCAATAGATATCAATATACATCAGAGATATGATACCATAAAATAGCAGCGGAAAAGAAAATAGATGATAACATCTAGCAACTGAACAATATAACTCTAAGATAGTCTTCAAAAGAGAACTCCGAGAACTGCAACTCCATCTCCAAGAATCAATCCAGCAATAGCTCGAACTCCCAATAACGATGCACCAAGCTAGGCAAGACTGGTGCGAACCAAAGACTGAATTAGCTCCAGGTAATCTACTAAACCTAGCTATCTGAAAACCCAACTCTAGACTGCTCGTGTAGAAAATAATGAGCACCCAGAGTTTAGGAAAGAAACGATAAATTCCGGATCAGTCGTGGGACTGGTGTGAGCAACAAAAACAGTTTATCTTTTAAAACTTTCAAAGAAATATTTTTAAAGTCAATTCGAAATGCTTTTAAAAATGAGACTACCATAAGACCTCCTGCCACACACACAATGCAAACGCAGACTTGGAGGAGATTTCTTCTTATGATAGTCAAAGATGCTTGATACGCATTTAAAAAGAAACATTTGATATTATTACTAGTGCATAGTGTAAGAAAAATATTTCGAAAGTAGAATAAAAATCTTAGCCAGCATAGGTACCATTATATTATGCCTACTATAGCTACCATATTAGATGGCAGGTTCTACAACTAATACCGTACAAGGTTTCGTATTGTTTCTTTGGATTTCCAACGAATGATCAGGCCAAGGAACTTCCCATTGCCACATGAGAAAGCCTCTGGATGGACGTCCCCGAGAACCAAACCGGATCTCTGCCAACACAAGGCCGGGTTACCCCTAACTGGGTAACAACTGACACGAGTATGCCATCCCCCGGTCCTTTGGGACCTTTTTAACCGAGCGCTCGCAATCAATTCACACAATCATAAAGTGTTTTCAACATGAGTAAGTATCTGGGCTCCATACCATGATACCACCCTTTTCCAGAAGGAAATGCACATACCCTAAAGGGAGCTACCCCTCATAACCTTGCCGCATCTTTCCTGTTTTGACCATTCCGGGGTGTGAGGCTCGACGAAGTCACGTCCACAAAAACACACTTTATACAAAAGCCGTGCTTTGGGTCAACAAATGATCATAGAAATGATCACCAAGATAGACGATCAAACAAATGATCCTATCACAAATAATCAACACAATGATCATTTCACAGCAACACTCAGCATGTCACATTACCAAATTGGGAATATATCGCTGATAACATTCAACTACATAACCCCTGAGCTCGTACGTCTCAGAGAAGGGTGTTAAGCTAAGAGAATAAATTCTCCGCCACCAACAGAAATATATTTGAAAGAAATCGGCTTTATATCTCAATTTGTAATGTCAGACATACAATCCATACAAGTCTGTTCCGGGCTCGAACAGAACCGAAGGCACTTCCAAAGAAGTCCTTGTAATCCGGATATTCACTAATCACGTTCGGACTCCCCATCACATATGGAGTCTCTATACCGGGGACCATTCGATGCAAAGACATTCGACGAGTTGTTCTTACGTTTTCGAAAATATCCGGTCTTCACCACCGGTCTTCAAATGTTATCCATAACGACGTATCACATATTCGGAATGGGATATATGACACAAAGGTCCTCTCCCGGCTAAACCGAACAGTGAGCGCAGTATTTCAAAAACATATGGACATTGGGATTTCAATTAAGTCACAACTTATTACCCAAAACTTTTCTTCAAATGGCTTAACAAATCACCATTTCAAATCTTTTAAACAAAAGGATTCATTTTCACAACCTTTAACGGTTTAAACAATTTTCACAATTTTAATCTTTTAAACAAAAGATTCATTCACAGATTTTCCAAATCAATTTTCATTTCAATTTGATTAACTCGTTAAATCTTTAAATCAAAGATTTAACTTATAGCCTTCAAAACAATTTCATTTCAATTTGATTTAAACAAATCATCAATTTAAATCTGTTAAAAATAAACAGATTTAATTCATAGTATTCAAAAAGAATTCATTCATAACTTAGGAAAATCATTTCTCTATTCAATCTTGAAATTCCCCTAATTAACTGGAATCACAGTTCTTATCTAAAAGTGTTTATCATTTGAAAACAACAGTTTTCATTTTGGAAATCTGATTCATTTATACGAGTTGAAATCCCTGGGTTAAATTCAAATTCCCAAAAATAATACTTTAAAAATGATTTAACTCATAATGACTAGTATAATATCATTAATCCCTAGTTTCAAATTACAGGATTCAATTCCAAATATCGAATTCAAATTCAAATTGAATTATTTAAATTTCAAATCTTAATCAAGTAAATTAAAATAAATTTTAACTTGAAATTTCATTCCAAAAGCTTTTCACATTTATTCCGATTCCATTTCCAAAACATTTGAATTTAAATATTCAACTTTAAAAGTCATTTTAAAGTCATTTTAAAATCTGTGACTTAATCGATTTCCTCGTGAAATCCATAATTGTGCGTGTATGGTGTGGTCCAGGGGTTTAACACAATAGTGCAACATCATACAATCATCACAGATCAGAATACAGAAATATAGTTGATAAGCGATATAAAACTCATAACGCTCATCGTCCATTCACAGATTCACAGATAATATACAAATGCAAATAAATATACACTGCTCAATCTACAGAACAAAATATCACAAATCAGATAGGACAATCACTTCAAGACATTTCATACAATAAAATCATTCATAAGTAAGTCAATAAACATTTGTAAGCAGAATTAATTAATTAATTGTTTAATCCTAATCAATTCAATTTATTTTAAATCAAATAAATTACTTATGAATTAATTATCTAATAATGATTTATTAATTAATTACAAATAATTTGATATAAATTAATTTATCAAACACTTTAATTAATTCTTCTTAATCAATAACTTAATTAGATTAACCTTAAAGTTGATTTCATAATCTTTTAACCTTAATTTCAATTTCATTTAAGAAATTAAACTTTTAATCATTTCCATTAGTTAATTAACCTTTGACTTATATTGGTTAATCTCAAATTAATTACTTAATTAATTTATTACCCTATCCTTAAATTTATTATTGCTTAATCACATGATAAATCAACTTTAATCATTGATTTATATTTTATCAAAATCCTTAATTCCCAAAATTATTATTCCTTAATAAATTAATCGTTAATCCTTAATTAATTAATTTAAACCTTTAATTACTTATTTAATTAGTCCAATTCATCAATTAATTAAATAATAAATTATCCATCCTGATTAACATAATTTAATGAATTTCAAATCATTAAATCTTCCTTGACTTTTAAGATAAACCTCCTTCTTAGAAATGATTACATTATTATTATAAAAAGGGTTTTAAAACAATTTCCATTTCAAGTTTACTTTTAAATTTTCAACTTTGAAAATCATTTTAAAATCTTTGAGTTATTTAGAAATCAAAAATTATTTGAGATAACCATGTTATCTCAATCGATTACTTAATTTTAATTTATTGAACCTATTAATTTAAACACTTGAAAACATTTCTACACAAGAACATTGATTTGTTAAAGTATTATACCTCATCATTATTTTTCAAAACATACTTCTTAACAGTTTTAATTTAAATTAAAATTCAGTTAATACTTTTAAAATCATTAGACAATTTGAATTTTTATTTCTAGACTAAACTTAAAACTGGAAATCATATCAAACTTAGGTTTCAAAATTTCTACTTTGAAAACAAAACAAAAAAAACAGTTTGAACATGTAAACTGGCAACAGGTTTGTACCTGTCCCCAAACATCTACTCGAGCCTTCCCCCTAGTTTACTTCGAGTAAACGCGAGTCTCCCCCCCAGGAAAAACATGATCTGCTTCGAGTCTTCCCCTTACGCAAATTCGAACCCCCAAAAAAAAGAAAAAACACAGCCTCACCATCATTTTCCCCACCGTGCACCTGCACACACACGTTCGCCGACGCCAACCACCAACGGCCATCTCTGCAAGTCACAAACCCAACTCACAACCCATATCTCGTCTTCAACTCGAATTCGAAAGCGAGCTAAAAAAAATGAAACCTGGAAAACATGAATCCCTTCCTATCACCAAACCTGGCAACGCCATGTGCTCACGACACCGATCACCAGAAATCGTGCAACTCCGGTCACAACTCCATCAATGTCCCCTCTACCTTCCCCTTGAACCACGGCGAACTCGATCAACTATAGGGGCGGTGCGAATCAAATTTCTCAGGCTTAGTGAAACTAGGTTTAGGAACATCCAACGTTTGCCGCCGCCACCTCGACCATCTGCACCCCCATCCACCATTTTTCCTGCAACCACCGTATACTCCTCCACCTCTATACAAAACCCCGAGCTCCACGAACCAGCCGATCGCCGGAAATGGCCAATTCAATGAATTTCAAACAAATACGAACTGCTCTTAACTCCTAACACTAAAAATTATGATTTAAGCTTTAAAAATCATGTTTTGGTATGCGAATTATATCCCCATATCTGAATTTGTGAATTAAGTAGTTTGAATTTTGACAAAGTTGAGGATGTGCTCAATTCTTTTGTTTTCCAGCGACATTGACAAGTTATTTTAACATGTATGCATTTTTAAAACTGAATATATACTATAACAAACAACTTTTGTTTTAATCCCAAGTTCAAAAAGTTAATAGATCAAGAGAGGTTGATTTTTTTTTTCTTTGAAGCAAACTTGGGTCCAGAGTTTTAAAACACAGAACATACATATGAATAAAAGCCTGTACACAACCCATCTACCATTCACTTGTACACAGTGAGTCTAAATATATATGTATATAAACATACTTATCTAAACTTTAACTTGCAACCGATCCATTTTAAAAAAAAAAGAGTTACTCACAGTGTTTGGAAAGTGGACAGAGTTCTTTTATGTTGTGATAAGCAGTGAGTTTGCAAGCTGAAGCCCTCTCTCTTGAAGCTCTGGTTTTAAATGCAGTTGTATTTTGTTGAAGTTTTGTTTTAGTTTTTATTTATTTATTTATTTTGTTTACTTCAGTTTTATTTGGCTTGATGAATGAACTGAGAGGGAGAATTAATAAATAAGGAGAAGGTGTATAGGTATATACATATAAAAGGATAGTTGTACAGGTGATGATCTGGTTTGTACAAAGGCATGGGTGAAGATGCTTTCATTACTTTTCTTTTTTTACTCGGCTGATGACTTCTTTTGTATGCTAGAGGTATTTGCATTTAATGCATGTGTACATTGATCTCTTTCCATACTTACTTTGTGTATGTATACTTTATTTTGTTTCTTTCTTTATATACTTGATTTTATTTGCTCATTTTAGATTTGTTTGTATGCAATGTGTTTGCACTGTCTTGTGGCTTCATAGGTATGTTCACTTATTTTACTTTATTTAGGTTTGATAGATTTCTATTTTATTTTACTTCATGTACATATTATAATAGTTATTCTAATGATGTTTGTTTCTTAACTAATTCGTTTACATACTTATATTTCAGGTTTGAACATATTTATACTGCATTTGTTTTCATATTTTAAAGTTGTTATATTTATTTCCTTTATTTTCTTTCACAAGCTTTTGCATCTATGTTAGTTTTAAGTGTTCATAAAAACATATTTTTGTTTTAGTCCTTTGTATTTTATTTGTTTGTTTTATTTTCGTCTACATTCTTTTCATATTTAAATGTATTTTATTTTCTTTAAATCTTCTTGTTTTGTAAATAAATTTCTATTTTATTATGTTGTTAAAATTTATTTATGAGTTACTATATATATATATACTTTTCTTAATTTATTTTATAACTCAAATATTTATTAAACCATTCATCTAAGATTTAAATCCAAATCAATATATATATACACACACACACACAAGATTTTTATAATTTCAAATTGACTCATATATACCCAAATATACATATATATATATACATTCACATATATACATACATATACAATAAATAAAAATTTAAATGATTTATATAGAATATATTTGAACTCGGGGAAACTCACATCACTAAATCGATTAATTTCACCGTTTTCTTCAAAAATAGATTTTAATTATCATTTTAAATTTATATAAAATCCGGGGTCGTTACAGACTTCCCCCCTTAAAAGAATTTCGTCCTCGAAATTCGCAGGCACGAAAACAACACAGAGATAGACAGATTCGATCTCCTATAATTCCTCAAATACAAGATATGGATTCCAAATTCAAGTCGGAATATCCCAAAATATATACTAATTTGTCCCTCTTCGGACTTCAACCAACCCAACAAATTACAACAGAATTTCAAATTTTGGTTTTAAACGAAATCGTTTTATCGATACAATTCAAATTATCCTTCATATTCTATTAGTCAATTTTAACTCAATTTAAAATTTCCAATTTATTCAAAATTTTAATTCTAAATTTCAAATTCATTAAAGTTTAAATCAGAAATTGATAAAGATAAGGATTTTCTATAACAAATCGTAGAGCCACATCATATCGAAACTTCTTCTGGAGCTGCCCCGAAGCAATCAAAAGAATTTAAAACGAATCAAAGAAAATTGATAAGAAAGTTGTTTCCACTGTCACAGGGTATTGACCATTTATAGTCGTATTTCCCTGTCCCTCTATCTCGTCCTCTTCTTGCACTCATACTCACTATCACTGGATAGTAAGAGAATTTACTGAGGCATTCAGACGGATATCTTAAAAATTACTCATTCTAGGGTTTACTTCACCCTATCTCTAATGAGTTACTTAATGTGTTACACTCCTGAGCTAAAGTTTCACCTTAGCTCTGATACCAAATGTAACGACGCGGATTTTACCCCCTCGAAAATCGACATCCATACTTCAAATCGTATTCGAATGCCACAGATTCGACCGTTCAAATCCGATTCGCCGGAGCTTATAACAACATTAAGTAAATAACACAGCGGAATAAAAGAATAATACATTGATATACAGCTTTGATACAATATCTGATACAACAGATGATCCAATAGATATCAATATACATCAGAGATATGATACCATAAAATAGCAGCGGAAAAGAAAATAGATGATAACATCTAGCAACTGAACAATATAACTCTAAGATAGTCTTGAAAAGAGAACTCCGAGAACTGCAACTCCATCTCCAAGAATCAATCCAGCAATAGCTCGAACTCCCAATAACGATGCACCAAGCTAGGCAAGACTGGTGCGAACCAAAGACTGAATTAGCTCCAGGTAATCTACTAAACCTAGCTATCTGAAAACCCAACTCTAGACTGCTCGTGTAGAAAATAATGAGCACCCAGAGTTTAGGAAAGAAACGATAAATTCCGGATCAGTCGTGGGACTGGTGTGAGCAACAAAAACAGTTTATCTTTTAAAACTTTCAAAGAAATATTTTTAAAGTCAATTCGAAATGCTTTTAAAAATGAGACTACCATAAGACCTCCTGCCACACACACAATGCAAACGCAGACTTGGAGGAGATTTCTTCTTATGATAGTCAAAGATGCTTGATACGCATTTAAAAAGAAACATTTGATATTATTACTAGTGCATAGTGTAAGAAAAATATTTCGAAAGTAGAATAAAAATCTTAGCCAGCATAGGTACCATTATATTATGCCTACTATAGCTACCATATTAGATGGCAGGTTCTACAACTAATACCGTACAAGGTTTCGTATTGTTTCTTTGGATTTCCAACGAATGATCAGGCCAAGGAACTTCCCATTGCCACATGAGAACGCCTCTGGATGGACGTCCCCGAGAACCAAACCGGATCTCTGCCAACACAAGGCCGGGTTACCCCTAACTGGGTAACAACTGACACGAGTATGCCATCCCCCGGTCCTTTGGGACCCTTTTAACCGAGCGCTCGCAATCAATTCACACAATCATAAAGTGTTTTCAACATGAGTAAGTATCTGGGCTCCATACCATGATACCACCCTTTTCCAGAAGGAAATGCACATACCCTAAAGGGAGCTACCCCTCATAACCTTGCCGCATCTTTCCTGTTTTGACCATTCCGGGGAGTGAGGCTCGACGAAGTCACGTCCACAAAAACACACTTTATACAAAAGCCGTGCTTTGGGTCAACAAATGATCATAGAAATGATCACCAAGATAGACGATCAAACAAATGATCCTATCACAAATAATCAACACAATGATCATTTCACAGCAACACTCAGCATGTCACATTACCAAATTGGGAATATATCGCTGATAACATTCAACTACATAACCCCTGAGCTCGTACGTCTCAGAGAAAGGTGTTAAGCTAAGAGAATAAATTCTCTGCCACCAACAGAAATATATTTGAAAGAAATCGGCTTTATATCTCAATTTGTAATGTCAGACATACAATCCATACAAGTCTGTTCCGGGCTCGAACAGAACCGAAGGCACTTCCAAAGAAGTCCTTGTAATCCGGATATTCACTAATCACGTTCGGACTCCCCATCACATATGGAGTCTCTATACCGGGGACCATTCGATGCAAAGACATTCGACGAGTTGTCCTTACGTTTTCGAAAATATCCGGTCTTCACCACCGGTCTTCAAATGTTATCCATAACGACGTATCACATATTCGGAATGGGATATATGACACAAAGGTCCTCTCCTGGCTAAACCGAACAGTGAGCGCAGTATTTCAAAAACATATGGACATTGGGATTTCAATTAAGTCACAACTTATTACCCAAAACTTTTCTTCAAATGGCTTAACAAATCACCATTTCAAATCTTTTAAACAAAAGGATTCATTTTCACAACCTTTAACGGTTTAAACAATTTTCACAATTTTAATCTTTTAAACAAAAGATTCATTCACAGATTTTCCAAATCAATTTTCATTTCAATTTGATTAACTCGTTAAATCTTTAAATCAAAGATTTAACTTATAGCCTTCAAAACAATTTCATTTCAATTTGATTTAAACAAATCATCAATTTAAATCTGTTAAAAATAAACAGATTTAATTCATAGTATTCAAAAAGAATTCATTCATAACTTAGGAAAATCATTTCTCTATTCAATCTTGAAATTCCCCTAATTAACTGGAATCTCAGTTCTTATCTAAAAGTGTTTATCATTTGAAAACAACAGTTTTCATTTTGGAAATCTGATTCATTTATACGAGTTGAAATCCCTGGGTTAAATTCAAATTCCCAAAAATAATACTTTAAAAATGATTTAACTCATAATGACTAGTATAATATCATTAATCCCTAGTTTCAAATTACAGGATTCAATTCCAAATATCGAATTCAAATTCAAATTGAATTATTTAAATTTCAAATCTTAATCAAGTAAATTAAAATAAATTTTAACTTGAAATTTCATTCCAAAAGCTTTTCACATTTATTCCGATTCCATTTCCAAAACATTTGAATTTAAATATTCAACTTTAAAAGTCATTTTAAAGTCATTTTAAAATCTGTGACTTAATCGATTTCCTCGTGAAATCCATAATTGTGTGTGTATGGTGTGGTCCAGGGGTTTAACACAATAGTGCAACATCATACAATCATCACAGATCAGAATACAGAAATATAGTTGATAAGCGATATAAAACTCATAACGCTCATCGTCCATTCACAGATTCACAGATAATATACAAATGCAAATAAATATACACTGCTCAATCTACAGAACAAAATATCACAAATCAGATAGGACAATCACTTCAAGACATTTCATACAATAAAATCATTCATAAGTAAGTCAATAAACATTTGTAAGCAGAGTTAATTAATTAATTAATTGTTTAATCCTAATCAATTCAATTTATTTTAAATCAAATAAATTACTTATGAATTAATTATCTAATAATGATTTATTAATTAATTACAAATAATTTGATATAAATTAATTTATCAAACACTTTAATTAATTCTTCTTAATTAATAACTTAATTAGATTAACCTTAAAGTTGATTTCATAATCTTTTAACCTTAATTTCAATTTCATTTAAGAAATTAAACTTTTAATCATTTCCATTAGTTAATTAACCTTTGACTTATATTGGTTAATCTCAAATTAATTACTTAATTAATTTATTACCCTATCCTTAAATTTATTATTGCTTAATCACATGATAAATCAACTTTAATCATTGATTTATATTTTATCAAAATCCTTAATTCCCAAAATTATTATTCCTTAATAAATTAATCGTTAATCCTTAACTAATTAATTTAAACCTTTAATTACTTATTTAATTAGTCCAATTCATCAATTAATTAAATAATAAATTATCCATCCTGATTAACATAATTTAATGAATTTCAAATCATTAAATCTTCCTTGACTTTTAAGATAAACCTCCTTCTTAGAAATGATTACATTATTATTGTAAAAAGGGTTTTAAAACAATTTCCATTTCAAGTTTACTTTTAAATTTTCAACTTTGAAAATCATTTTAAAATCTTTGAGTTATTTAGAAATCAAAAATTATTTGAGATAACCATGTTATCTCAACTGATTACTTAATTTTAATTTATTGAACCTATTAATTTAAACACTTGAAAACATTTCTACACAAGAACATTGATTTGTTAAAGTTTTATACCTCATCATTATTTTTCAAAACATACTTCTTAACAGTTTTAATTTAAATTAAAATTCAGTTAATACTTTTAAAATCATTAGACAATTTGAATTTTTATTTCTAGACTAAACTTAAAACTGGAAATCATATCAAACTTAGGTTTCAAAATTTCTACTTTGAAAACAAAACAAAAAAAAAACAGTTTGAACATGTAAACTGGCAACAGGTTTGTACATGTCCCCAAACATCTACTCGAGCCTTCCCCCTAGTTTACTTCGAGTAAACGCGAGTCTCCCCCCCAGGAAAAACATGATCTGCTTCGAGTCTTCCCCTTACGCAAATTCGAACCCCCAAAAAAAAAAAAAACACAGCCTCACCATCATTTTCCCCACCGTGCACCTGCACACACACGTTCGCCGACGCCAACCACCAACGGCCATCTCTGCAAGTCACAAACCCAACCCACAACCCATATCTCGTCTTCAACTCGAATTCGAAAGCGAGCTAAAAAAAAATGAAACCTGGAAAACATGAATCCCTTCCTATCACCAAACTTGGCAACGCCATGTGCTCACGACACCGATCACCAGAAATCGTGCAACTCCGGTCACAACTCCATCAATGTCCCCTCTACCTTCCCCTTGAACCACGGCGAACTCGATCAACTATAGGGGCGGTGCGAATCAAATTTCTCAGGCTTAGTGAAACTAGGTTTAGGAACATCCAACGTTTGCCGCCGCCACCTCGACCATCTGCACCCCCATCCACCATTTTTCCTGCAACCACCGTATACTCCTCCACCTCTATACAAAACCCCGAGCTCCACGAACCAGCCGATCGCCGGAAATGGCCAATTCAATGAATTTCAAACAAATACGAACTGCTCTTAACTCCTAACACTAAAAATTATGATTTAAGCTTTAAAAATCATGTTTTGGTATGCGAATTATATCCCCATATCTGAATTTGTGAATTAAGTAGTTTGAATTTTGACAAAGTTGAGGATGTGCTCAATTCTTTTGTTTTCCAGCGACATTGACAAGTTATTTTAACATGTATGCATTTTTAAAACTGAATATATACTGTAACAAACAACTTTTGTTTTAATCCCAAGTTCAAAAAGTTAATAGATCAAGAGAGGTTGATTTTTTTTTTCTTTGAAGCAAACTTGGGTCCAGAGTTTTAAAACACAGAACATACATATGAATAAAAGCCTGTACACAACCCATCTACCATTCCCTTGTACACAGTGAGTCTAAATATATATGTATATAAACATACTTATCTAAACTTTAACTTGCAACCGATCCATTTTTTAAAAAAAAGAGTTACTCACAGTGTTTGGAAAGTGGACAGAGTTCTTTTATGTTGTGATAAGCAGTGAGTTTGCAAGCTGAAGCCCTCTCTCTTGAAGCTCTGGTTTTAAATGCAGTTGTATTTTGTTGAAGTTTTGTTTTAGTTTTTTATTTATTTATTTATTTTGTTTACTTCAGTTTTACTTGGCTTGATGAATGAACTGAGAGGGAGAATTAATAAATAAGGAGAAGGTGTATAGGTATATACATATAAAAGGATAGTTGTACAGGTGATGATCTGGTTTGTACAAAGGCATGGGTGAAGATGCTTTCATTTTTTTTTTTTTTTACTCGGCTGATGACTTCTTTTGTATGCTAGAGGTATTTGCATTTAATGCATGTGTACATTGATCTCTTGCCATACTTACTTTATGTATGTATACTTTATTTTGTTTCTTTCTTTATATACTTGATTTTATTTGCTCATTTTAGATTTGTTTGTATGCAATGTGTTTGCACTGTCTTGTGGCTTCATAGGTATGTTCACTTATTTTACTTTATTTAGGTTTGATAGATTTCTATTTTATTTTACTTCATGTACATATTATAATAGTTATTCTAATGATGTTTGTTTCTTAACTAATTCGTTTACATACTTATATTTCAGTTTTGAACATATTTATACTGCATTTGTTTTCATATTTTAAAGTTGTTATATTTATTTCCTTTATTTTCTTTCACAAGCTTTTGCATCTATGTTAGTTTTAAGTGTTCATAAAAACATATTTTTGTTTTAGTCCTTTGTATTTTATTTGTTTGTTTTATTTTCGTCTACATTCTTTTCATATTTAAATGTATTTTATTTTCTTTAAATCTTCTTGTTTTGTAAATAAATTTCTATTTTATTATGTTGTTAAAATTTATTTATGAGTTACTATATATATATATATATTTTTCTTAATTTATTTTATAACTCAAATATTTATTAAACCATTCATCTAAGATTTAAATCCAAATCAATATATATATATATATACACACACAAGATTTTTATAATTTCAAATTGACTCATATATACCCAAATATACATATATATATACATTCACATATATACATACATATACAATAAATAAAAATTTAAATGATTTATATAGAATATATTTGAACTCGGGGAAACTCACATCACTAAATCGATTAATTTCACCGTTTTCTTCAAAAATAGATTTTAATTATCATTTTAAATTTATATAAAAATCCGGGGTCGTTACATAACATTTTTGTCTTCTAAGTTAAATGGTGCTAAGATGATTTTGCAAAACTCTCTCTCTTAAAATATATATATATATAAAAAACAAAAAACAAAATAATAACATCCAAAGTATTCACTCTCATTTAAAAGTCCTCACGGTTATGCATGGGTGAATTACTTGAAATCTTTGATTATGTGCTTTCATACTCATTTAAAAGTCCTCACGGTTATGCATGTATGGAACACATATAAAAAAAAAGAGAACAGACTTAATAAAAACCACCTACGGTCGATAGGTGTATGCACGAAAGTGTGTACACTCGCCATGCTCTGTACTCCCCTCACATAAGCCCGAAAGGCAGTGCATGGGTGGTATATCTGGCCTCAGTTTACCTGAGCTAGGTCTGTAATTTTTCTTGCAAATAATGAGAGAGCTAGCAATTGAAATCCTAGCACTATTTTAACTTGTTTGACCTAACTTGTTATTGAAAAGAAATGAAAATACCACTTTAATAAACTTTGATAATCAATTAAGGATCCATTTCATAATTACATTGTGTTATCAACCGAAACAACTAGCCAAACTATAGTCTATCTGTCATGACAACTTGATTTTGATTGGAAATTTTGACGAGTAAATGACTTAAATTTTCAAGACAATGACCAAAACTTGTATTTAACTTATTTGTGTCAATTTAAAAATAGATCCTTCAATTGTAAATATTTCCAAAAAATTCGCATTCATCTCTTTGTAAATAAATCTTGCAATTTGTAAATATTTTCATCCAGCATTTGGATTTTGTGGGTAGTATCCGTTGAAAACCCTCACGAGACAACACTCGTCCTACTGGGGACACCCAGAGGTTTAACGGCTTGTTGCATACGCTCAATGCAATCGTGCTCCCTACGAAAACGGATTTATCTTAGTTTTCCTTTATTCGAGGACGAATAAAAAGATAAGTGTGGGGGTATTTGATGTGCACGTATTAGTGCATATATTTACATCCATATTTTATCTCTTTTTATTTAAATAATCATCATATTTGGGCATTTTAACATGTTTAAAACCAAAATTCAATTATTTCCAAACCATCATATTTTCATCATCATTCAAGGGCAAAGCGGTCATTTTTGTGCATGTGTCAATGTAAGAATTTTTACTTGGACATTTTTTGATTATTTTTATAGGAATTTGGATGCATATGGAAGAGGCTTATATGAAGATACATGCATTCACAAGGAAATACAAAGGAATGAAGAGGAAATAATTCAAGTTCAAGATCATGGAGGACCCCACCCACTTACCTAACTTCCAATTAGAAGCTAAGCACATGCTAAAAGGACTTAAAGCTTCATGTACATATTAAGTGGGGGATTAGTGAATGTTAATGATTACTTGGAGGCTACACCACCTCAAGGGTATTTTGGGAAGCTCCCTAAAAAGAGAATTAGGGTTTTATGTATGTATAAATAGCCCTCTTATGTACATGAAGATCATCTTCTACTCTTTCATTTTACTTAGGAAATTAAGAAATCAAGTGTAAGCTCAATGTTCTATGAAATAAAAATGGCTTTCAAGCCTCTTTCTTCTCTCTTTTCTACATGTTTTTCTTTATTTTATTGTTAATGTTTATTTTTATGCTCTCTTTCTCTTTATTCTCATAGCTTAGATTTACATTTATGCAAGTAGTTAGTTGCTAATCTCTTTGCTTTCTTCGCTTATTTTCTATTCTCTTTTCTTTTTAATGTTGAAACTTACATATGTTGCTTTAATGCCACAAATGAGTAGCTAAACTCCTTCAATTTAGGGGTGATGAAGCTCTCTAACTTTATGTAACATCAACATTTTATGATTTATGATCTCTTTTGGTCTATGCTTCATGAAGTAAGTTTTGATGCAAGTTTATACAAGTGGGTTTGATAGCTTATATTGTTTATGCAAATGAGCTATTCTTATTCAACATAAACACAATTTGCATCATCATTTGCTAATCCATTTTTGATTTTGAAATGAAAGTAAAAATGAAATTTGATGATCTATGTTACTAATTACAATAGTAAATAGATCATACTTAAATTAGCTTTTGCTTTGGCTTCATTTTCATTAGAATAGATAAGTGGTTTATGTGTTGTATTATAGTTTGTTGGTTTGAGTTATGTTAATTAATAACATAAACAAACCATACTTATGATAAATACAACAATATTTCACTTAATGTCAAAACTAGAGATCATAAATTATTGTTTGTTGATTTACAAAAATATGGGAGTGGATTTATCCCTAAATTGTTCTCTAGTTCAATAGTTCTTAAATCAAACTTTAACTTTAGCTTTAGCTTCATTTTATTTCTAGTTAACAACTTCTCCTCCATTTGGTCTAATTTGATTGAATAGATTTTTAAACTCTAACAATTCCCTGCGGATCGACCCGTATTCGCCGCGTGCTACATTCGTACACCGTGCGCTTGCGGTTATTTTTAATTTCAATTCGTTCGACGGTTTTCTAAATCGATAGAATTTCCGTCGACGAACAGGTAGCAGTGAGCGATCCATCAAGAAGCTCAACTGAGATAATAAAATATGCGAATTTTCTAACGTTGCACCAAAAGTGACTAATAAGAATGGGAATGTATTCTTATATGTTATTTAATAAATTTATTGCATTACAACTTATATCCTACTAATTTTCTTAATAATAAAATAGCACGGAAATTTTATAGAATTTTGAAACCAAATTGGATACTGACTTTGTATTTTTCTCTAAATCGTGTCAGACTTCAATTCTACGAATTTTGATGAAAGATTTTGTAGACTCAAATATTGGATTTGTTATTTTATTTGGAACAAACGGGATTTCAGGTGTGCCACTCTCTTGGAGGAGGCACTGGTTCTGGAATGGGTACCTTGCTTATTTCAAAGATTATCTATACCTGATCGCATGATGCTCACTTTCATTAGTGGATAGTATCGTTGGATGTGAGTTGTTATGGTCAGGTGGTGAAAGTACAAAAATGTAAAGGAAAATGATGGTCTGGATTGAAGAAATTTTTATTGTTATGAAGTGTTGTCGGATCGGTAGAGTGTTGATGGTATATTTGTAGTGGTATAATGAAGTAGTACTGTAGATGAATGGAGAAGGGGTGGCCAATAAAGCAGTAAGCAGATATGTCTGTTGTGAAATGTAAGTTAGTAGTCAAATGAAGGCTTATTGTGAAGTGCAGTGGGTGCTGATGGACAATGTAGAGGTGACGGGGGATAGTTTGAATTATGGTTGTGATGGTTTGGCAAGTTAGACAGTGTATTGATGTTTGTCACAACAGCAAGGCAGTTTAGTAGTGATGTAGTAGATTGGAAATTAGGCAGCGGAAGGTGATGTATATGCTATGGAAATGAGGAGAAGTGTTGCTGCTTGGGTTGGGGCGTGTGGTGAAGTATGGTTAGCAGCTTGATGATGGATATTAGGGGATGTTTGATGTTAAGTGGTGGTGGAGTTTGGGTGTAAGTGATGTCAGTAGTTGTTGCGAAGTGTATGTTTTTTTTCATGGAGGAGGTGGAGGAGCAGTAAATGTTAGAGGTCGATGCTGTTATTGATGAAGGAAAGAAGGCCCTGATGAAGTGGGTATGTTATGTTGAGAGATGGTAATGATATATGCAAGTTTGTATGTAAGCGATGTATGTATGCAGGCAATAACAGTTGAGATGGGAAGATGTTAATGACTGACAGGGGTTGTAGCAGAAGGAAGTTATATAGAAATGCAGGGTAGAAGTGGATGACTGATAGGGGAAATGTGGTGTTGCTATAATTGAAGACGGTTTGAGAGGTTGATGTGTGGTCGCTGTGGCAATTGTGAAGAAATGAAATGTGCACAGTGATGCACAATGGAGATCACAGAAATCAATGTTGTAATTAAGTGAAAATTGGTAAACCAAAGTAGAATTTGTAAATGATAATGAAATATTTTTTAATTTTTTGTCTAAGTTTTTTTCTTTTTATTTATATATATAAAGATTATCAATAATATATATGTATATATAGTCTATTTGAGTACTGATAATGGTTTCTGAGGGATTAGTTTGCACCGGTTGTTATAAAAAATCGATGCAATAGAGGGATTAGTTTGCATCGGTTTTTAACAACAACCTACGCAACAAGTTCTTTTGTTGCATCGGTTTTCATTACAACCGATGCAACATGAGGATTGTGTCCAAGTAACCAACCATGATATTTTGCATCAGTTGTTAGTAACAACCGATGCAAAAAGGACCATTTTGCATCGGTTTCAGAACTGATGCAAAACTGTTAAGCCTGTTGCATCGGTTGCATATGCATCGGATGTTGAACTGATGCAAAACTGTTAAGCCTGTTGCATCGGTTGCATATGCATCGGATGTTGAACTGATGCAAAATGGGGGTAAACAACCGATGCAAATGGCCTGTTTTGTAGTAGTGTCCATTATAATTTCAATATCATTGCTTTAAAACCCAGATTTGGGGATTGATAGATGAAACCCAAAATTGATAATAAAGACCCAAAACATTAATTCAGGTATTAGAATGTACAAATATATATAAAACCAGATTCGGGCACCAATAAGTGAAGTTCAAAAGTTAACAGTAAGATGTTCGTAACCCAATTTTGGGCTTTATAAGTAATAACCATAAATGGTCTTAGTACTAGAACTCCCAAATCTAGATTCGGCTATTAGTGGGGGACGATTAGAAATCCATAATAATTATCTTTATGAGAGAAAACTCAAGCCCAAATTGGGGCATTAATGGTGGATAATCAGAAATCCATAATGATTATCTTTATAATAGAAATCTCAAGCCCAAATTAAGGCATTTATAAGTGAAGTCCGGTAATAGTTCCAAAATCCTGATTCGGGTATGATAAGACCATAAGTTATTGGTAAAGACCCAAAACTCATATTCGGGAATTAATAAGCAAAGTTTTGAATCTCAATAATGAATGACCTGAAACCATGATTCGGGCATTTAATAAGTGAAGTTTGGAAATTCTTCTTTGATGATTAGTGGTAGGCTTCAGATTCTTATTTAAGCCTTGTTTGTAGTTGCTACTTGATCAGTTGCTTCTTGAGCGTGGACGTCTTAGTCCATTATCTGATATGCCGCTTCTTGGGCTTGAACGTCTTAGTCCGTAGTTTGATATGCTGCTTCTAGGGCTCGGACATCTTAGTACAATGTTTGATATGCTGCTTCTAGGGCTTGGACATCTTAGTCCATAGTTTGATATTCCGCTTCTCAAGCTTGGACATCTTAGACCATAGTTTGATATGCCGCTTCATGGGCTTGGATGTCTTAATCATTGTTGTATGGTGCTCTTGGTTAGCTAATTTTGAAACGAGAACAAAGGACTTATCCAACCTCCCTCCAGGTGGCACCTTGACCCGGCCATAGCTCGGAGTGATCAAGGGCTTATTCGTTGCCTTGGCCAGTCCACAATGTGGCAGGACCAAGGGCTTGCTCTGTCCTTCCTCAAAGAGGTGCCTTGACCTGGCCATAGCGTGGTACAGTCAAGGGCTTGTTCGGTGCATTAGCAAGGCAATAGCATGGCGGGATAAAGGACTTGCTCCGTCGTCCCTTTAGGAGGTGCCTTGACCTAGCTATAGCGTGGCACAGTCAAGGGCTTGTTGGTGCTTTAACCTAGCCATAGTGTGGAACAGATAAATGCTTACACTCCTCCCTCCAGGAGGTGCTCTGCTCTGGCAACTCGGCGTGGACATTGGCTTTGACCATCAAAGGTAGTGTCCAAGTGAAAGGAGTATTTCACTCCCAACTATGTAGATTATTCTTTTTTAAGAAAATGATGATTCATCCATTGTAGGAAAATTTGGTGTCAAATGTTCCGCGTTCCATGTTCTAGGAACCATATTGTCGTCTAGTCGGCATAGCTTGTAAGCTCTTTGTGGAATTACTTTGTATATGATTGCAGGACCTTCCCAATTTGGTCTCAGCGGTCCATCCGTGGGGTTTCTTGTGTTTTTCATTACCCTCCAGAATACAAGGTCTCCTTCTTGAAATGACCTTGTTCTCAATTTTGAATTGTAATATTTTTAAATTCTTCTTTGATATTATGATGTTTGAATTGCTGCTTCATCTCTCAACTCATGGATTAAATCTAGCGATTCTCTCTTTAGTTCTTGGTTTAAATCGAATGGATATGTGATCCTTCATGTGAGGGTATTTCAATCTCAATTGGTAATATCGCCTCCCACCCATATGTTAATGAATACGGAGTATGCCCCATTGTTATTTCGTTAGATGTTCGATAAGCCCATA
This sequence comes from Allium cepa, assembly GCA_030765085.1. NCBI lineage: Eukaryota > Viridiplantae > Streptophyta > Magnoliopsida > Asparagales > Amaryllidaceae > Allium > Allium cepa. The sequence continues at coordinate 867,437,337 of CM060937.1, read as the reverse complement.
GTAAAAGTGGCAACTCTTCTATCCAATTCCCTTTCTCTTTGTTCAGTCGCTTATTTAGAATAGTCTTATTTGCAGCCTCAACGACCCCATTTGCCTTCGGATGTTCCACGAAGGAAAAGCTCTTAATAATCCTATTCTCATGAAAAAACTAAGAGAATTCTTGACTTTCCAACCGTATTCCATTGTCTAAGATAATCTTATGGGGAATTCCAAATCTGCTTATAATGTTTTTAACGATAAATCTGAGTACTTTTCCAAAGGTAATCTTTAGGAGAGGTTCTGCTTCAACCCACTTTGTACAATAGTTTACGGCGACTACAACATATTTTGCTCCTCCCTTAGAAATTGGAAATGGGCCGATTAAGACAATTCCCCATATGTCAATGGACCATGGACTTGAGATCGGGGTTAAATGACTTGGTGGTAACCGGAGAATCTTCGAGTATTTCTGGCATCTCTCACATCTCCTTGCATATTCAATGGCTTGACTTACCATACGAGGCCAATAAAAACCCTATCTCATTATTATTTTTTCTAATTTTGTCCCCATTAGAATGGTCTCCATAGAATCCCTCATGCACTTCCAGTAACAGTTTCATCCCATCCTCCAAGCTTACACATGTTAAATAAGGTAGTGCATATCCTTTCATGTAAAGTATTTCATCCGCTATCTTGAAAGTTGGAGCTTATAGCTTGATTTTCCTGGCTTTCCCCTTATGGCAGTTTCTCCTTTGAAAGATATTCGACAATAGGTGACATCCATGTGTTATCATAATAGTCATCTACCTTTGGCTGGTTAACTCTCTCATTCGGGATTTCCCTATTAATTTCCTTTTCTTTCCATTCTCTGACATGGCGTGGGATCTATTTAAGGCTACCAGTTTCTTTGCTTGTTTAGATGTCCTCTCTCTTGTATTCAGGTTTGCTTGATATCCCACCAGCACAAACTGAGTTGCTAAGGCTCCCCTTGAACTAGCCAATTCTGCTAATGAATCCGCTTGCGAGTTTTCTCCTCGCGGAACTTTATGTATAGAAAAACTTTAAATAAAGCTAGCATCTTCAATATCTACTTTACATATAAAGATAACTTGGCATTTTTCGTTTGATATACTTGGTTCACTTGATTCACCATTAATTGCAAATCACTAAAGATTTGAATCCATGGGATTTTGAGCTCCAATGCCAAAGTCAACCCTGCCACCATTGATTCATATTCGGCTACATTGTTTGTTGCAGGAAATCGTAACTTCATAGCATAGTGTAGACGGTGTCCGTCTGGTGTAATTATGACATGTCCCGCACCGGCCCCTAGTTCATTTGATGTACCATCGACGAATAACCGCCACATGCGGTTTTGATCCTTTTCCTATTCTGATTGTTCCTTAATGAAGTTGGTACACTCATTGATAAAATCCGCCAATGCTTATCCTTTGATAGTTACCCGTGGCTGAAACTCAATATCATACCGACTAAGCTCAATTCCTTATTTCACTAGTCTACCTAAAGTTTTCGGCTTACTGAAAACTTGTTTGTGGGGAAAATTGGTTAATACCCTGATGGGATGCACTTGAAAATACGTTCTATGCTTTCGCGTTGTGAGTATCAACCAATAAGCTAATTTGTCTATTATGGGGTACCGAACCTCTACATCCTTTAACCACCTGCTTACATAATAATCAGGAAGTTGAATACCCTTCCTCCTCTGATCAATACCGAACTCACCGCATGTTCTGAGACTTCCATGTATAGGTACTAGATTTCACCATTCTCGAGACTAGATAGTATTGGCGGTTTTTCAAATGATTTTTCAACTCTTGAAAAGGTTTCCTACAATCCTCTCCCCATTCAACGTTTTTCTTTTTCTTGATTACATCGAAAAAGGGGATACACTTATCATTCGCCTTGGAAATGAATCTACTTAGAGCGGCCATCCTTCCTTTCAAACTCATTACCTCTATTTTATTTTTTGGCTCAGCCATATCCTTGATAGCTTGAATCTTTTTTGGGCTAGCTTCAATCCCTTGAGCACGTATAAGATAGCCTAAAAACATCCCTAAATGAACTACAAAAGAGAAATTCTGGGGATTCAGTTTCATATGATATTTTCGTAATATTTTGAACATTTCTCCTTGATCTTCAAGGTGACTTTCAGCTTCGTAAGATTTTACTAGCATGTCATCAACATAAACTTCCATATTTCATCCAATATGTTCTTTAAATATCCTTTTGACTAAGCTTTAATAGGTAGCCCCCACATTCTTTAACCCTAATGGCTTCGCTTTGTAGCAATAGATTCCTCAATCAGTAATAAAACTTACGTGTTCCTCATCTGGCTTAAACATGGTTATCTGATTGTATCCTGAGTATGCATACATGAGAGATAACAATCTATGCCCACTAGTTGCATCAACCAATTGATATCTATGGTAATGGAAAACGGTCTTTTGGATATACCTTGTTCAAGTCAGTATAATTGACACAAATTCTCCACTTATCATTTGACTTCTTTACTAATACTGGGTTTTGCTATCCATTTTGTGTAGTAAATTTCTTGACTAAATCCATTTTCAATGAGCCTATTAACTTTCGCTTTTAAGGCATCAGAATGTACTTTATCCAGATGTCTCTTTTTCTGTCTAATTGGGGTTTCTTCTGGATTGATGTTCAATGCATGACACGTAACCGATGGGTCAATACCCACCATTCTGAATAAGACCAAGCAAATAAACCTTTATTAGCTTTTAGAACTTGAATTAGGTCCTTCTTTAATTTTCTATCCAATTCATTTCCCAACTTGACTACTTTAGTGGAATCATCTAGGTCTATGCATGCCCCTTCATGGACTTCCAAGGGTTTTATTCTCTCTACTTTTCTCCAACTATCAAATTCGGTGATAACATGACCTTCTTTTACAGAATTTGCATCGAATCTGTTCCTCTTGCCTCTAGGGGAAATGTATCTTTGATACATACTTTTGTTAGTCTTATTAGATCTAATTATTGCTTCGAATGTTGGATCAAAATCGATGATTCGAAGGATGAAAAACAGTAGAAGAATTCAAGTAAGCAGAAGACTCCCTTCAGCATTGATAAATTGTAGCAAAATACATTTCACGAGAGCTGAATTGCTCCCCGCGGACAGTTCCTCAGCCTCCCTTGGTTAAAATTTCACCATGAGATATTTTGGCGAGACAAAAGCATTTATCCGATCAAGCGTAGGTATGCCGAAGAAAGCATTGTAATAGGATGGCTAGTTGATGATCATGAAGAGAGTTTCGAAAGTTCGGCAACATGGTGGCACTCCCATTTGCACCAGCAATTTTACTTGTCCCATTAGGGTCGATCCTTTGTTATCGAACCCAAAGATTGGGTTCATGTTAGGCTCCAGTTTGTCTTCAGGGATGCCCATATGATCAAAGGCATGCTTAAAAATGACATTGACTATGCTACCAGTATCCACAAGAATTTTGGATAATATAGAAAGTCCAATCTGAGCTGTAATCATTAGAGGATCATGGTGTAAGTGATGGACTCCCTTTTCTAGCTTTTGAGAAGAGATGACAGGATTCGACATTGGGATGTTAAGTCACGAACTTTTAGCGAGAGTTCTTCATGGATAGAGAACACACCCTCTCTAGGATCCTTAATATACATGTTCCTTGCCCCTTTGCTGGTCCTCGCTAGATGTGGCCCTCCATAAATTACATTAATCTTATTCAGCGGTGGACTTAAGCTCAAAGGTCTTCTTCCTTCAGAATATATAAAGTATTATTAGGTAGCTTTTGCGGACCATCCCCCGTCTGTGGAGCTTTCTATTTGTCTTGGACGAATTCTTTTAAATGACCTTCACAAATCAAATTCTGGATGATTCCTGCCTAGAATTTGCATTCGTTAGTCTTGTGACCGTTTTCTTTATGGTACACACAGTAGTATCCCTCCTTCCTTTTTTGAGGTTGATTCTTGACCTTGAAGGAATTTGAGAAATTGACTCTCTCCTTTTCCACAACATAGATGTAAGACAATGGCTTGTTCAAAGCGACTGAATTAGCAATAGGCTCTTCCCATCTTGCTCTTTTATGCCCTCAATCCAATCCAAATCTTCCTTCTTCCATTTTTGGAATTGCTTTCCTTTTAGTGTGATACTACTCATCCATTTGAACAAATTTGTCTACCTACAAGTGGAAGTCATGCAAATCCTTGCACCAATTAAAAAAGAGAAGTTTCCAGAATGGGGTATTCTCTATTAGTCTAGAATGTACCGCAATGAGCTTATCATGGTCATTCACGTCCTTAGCCTTTAATGCTTCAATATTGAACCTTTTAAGATAATCATCCAAAGACTCTCCTTGTCTCTGTTTTACGTTAGCCAGTACTATATAGTCGATGGTTGGGTCCCCGCATATGCAAGACTGAGCAGAGAATTCATAAGAAAATTGCTTCCATGAGTAGATAGGTTTTTATCTGCAATGTCGATACCATTTAGCTACGACCCCTTGGAGAGTCAATGGAAGTAATCTGCATCGAATAGCTCCAGAGCATTATACAGATCCATTTGGCTATTGAAAGCCATCAAGTGGTCGTTTGGATCTGTAGTCCCATGATACTTTATAGTCAGGAGTTTTACATAGGTTGGAATAGTTTTTGCCATGATTTTGAAAGTGTGCTACTAATTGTGCAATATGGATAGACGATAATACATAGTATAGTGATGGTAGCAATACCGTAAATAGTGTAGAATATAAAAACAGTATGATAAAAATAACAACGGAGATTTTTATACTAGTTCGGAGCTCCGTCCTACGTCCAGTCCCAGACTCCTTCTTGAATTTCACTAAAACAACAACCCTCACTTAACCCGGAGGAACAGGTCTATACAGCCTGAGCAGCCGAACAAGGACCTGAGCAGTAGAACAGGATTTCGCCTCAGCAGTGAAAAAGGACTTCACATGCCAGAGCAGAAGAATAGGACTTCAACAAACACAAAAGATTATTTTAGCCTTGTGTGTTCTAATAATACAGATTTATCACTCATAGTACACCCTTCCTATAATCTTTTCCCCAAGTATGATGTGTGTAGTTGTGTGTATATGAAGATTAGGAAGTTTCAAACTGCTTGAAGAATATGGAAATGAATACGTAAGCAATGAATGTATGAATTCAAGAGAGTAGTTAATTGAGAAAACATGATTCAAATATAATCAAGTAAGTGAAGTAATTTGATCTTGAAATCCATGCATATGTATAGTAGTTAAGAAGTTGCAATTGTTGGTGAAGAGATCTCTAGGAATAGCAATGGTTGCAACCCTTTGGAGAAGACAACTATTTAAAAAAGATGTGTCTTTTCATAAAAAAAACGACTGTTGCAGGATTCAGGCGACTGACTTTGATCATTCAGTCAACTGAATTTAAAAACATGCACATATGTGTTAAAATGCACAGATTCAGTTGACTGAATGACTATATTCAGTCGATTGAATTCTATTGTTAAGCAAAAACTATAGTAGCTCATTTGGTTAGAGTACTTGCCTTCCAAACTAGTGATCCAGGTTCGAGCCTCGCTCCGTGCATTTTTTGGAAACTTGATTTTGATTAAAATATGCGTGCAAGTTTATTTGAATGTGAATGATGATTATTTAGGAAAGATTTTAACAAAGCACTAAACTAGACTTTGTTAAAATATATAACTATACGAACGTATATTGAGCCGATGAGTCTGGATGTTTAGATTCGTGAATTGTTGTGTCTTGACAGCAATCAAAACCTATGATCCAACATTTTCCCCCTTTTTGATGATGACAACTTCATTTGCTACAAATGAATCTTTGACAAGCTTCGTTGACCTTATCTCTCTCACTGAATATATTCCTGTAATTGTGCTATAGATTTCTCCCCCTTAATCAATGCTATATATTCCTGTAAATAATTAATCTTTTCTCCCCCTTAATCTGTGCTTGCTTGGTTTATTCCTGTAAATAGTGTTAGAGCAATGTCTTTCTCCCCCTTTGTCATCGACAAAAATGAGAGTTTATATGATGATATAAATTATATTTCACATAAGTGTTAACGTAGAAAAATATAAAACAAAATAACTACTACTTATAATGTATGGTATCAGAAGAAAAAAAATAACATTTAAAGCATGCGATACCCAAGTTTCTTATAATTTCCTAACTTTTAGGAAACCATACCTATTTGGTGTGGTTGTACCTTTATAAATATAATCTTCATTATTAACTACCATATCAAAATAATCATCAATGCACTTTTCTCTATTTTTCCAATTAACAGGTTCCTAAATATGTAGATAGTTTTTATTCATATTTCCCATCATGATTTTGTACTTCTAAAGAAATTATAAACATTATTAGTCATAGTAGTATTTGAATTTCTATAAAAATTGGATTTAGACTTTTCTCATAATCTAGTATTAGCACTATTACTATACATGAAAGTGTGTCTAGTACTATTTCTACGATCTGTTTTATTATATCTTAAACCACTTTTATCATTTAAAGGTCTAGAACTAGATAAAATCATGTTTAAACCCTTTTGACTTTTATTAAATTTTGTGACTTCAATGTTAAGTTTATCAAATTTAGCCTTAAAGTCACAATTATTATTTTAAAAAGAAATATTACTATTATTCAAAATATCAATTTTCTCATTTAATTAAGAATTCTCGTTTTTTAACGTACAGTTCTCATTTTTGAGAAGGGAACTTTGACATTCTAATTATCTAAAGAGGTTTGTAATAAATCATTTTGTCTTTTCAAATCAAAAATTTGTTATGATTTTTTTTTCAAATATGGTGTTTTATTCATCTAGAAAATCTTTAATAATTATAAAATTATTCTTTAAAACACCAAGTTGATTTTCTAAATTTAACTTTTCATTTTTCAATTTCTCATTTTCAAGTTCAACAGATTTCATCTTTTCTAAAATAATAAAATTAAGCTTTGAAATCTTATTGCTTATACTAACTAATTCATTATTATCTTTTACTGAAATTTGTAAATAAGAAAGAACCTTTTCATAGTCCTCACGGTGGCTTTGGCAGGGATTTTGCCTGTTGTATTTCGACTGGATCGTTATCTAGTCATTATTCTATGATGTTGTGACGATTGATAGAATTCCAGGCTCTGATACCAAATGAAAGTGTGTAGGACCATGTAACATGGATATATGATAATACAGAGTATGGTGATGATAGCAATACAGTAAATAGTGCGGAACATAAAATGTAACGACCCGATTTTTCGACGCCCAGAGATCGACATCAATACGTCCACTGTATCCAATGTCGAACAATGAATGTCGGAAAACCGAACCGTTAGGATTAAAGAAGAAGAAGATAGAAGAAATAGAAACAATATCAGAATCTCATAGTCGCAGCAGAACAATATATAATAGATAGATGATTAATCTTTAAAACAAAAGAAGTATATCAGTTTATACATTACATCATCAAAGTCATATACAACACAACTGGGAAATACGACATAACAGGGGAAAAATAACATCATATACGTGTGATACGTCTCGCCATCCAGCTTGTCTCATGATCTCCACAACATACTTTCCTAACTTTGCTCCAGAACAGCGATAACCTGACTCTAGGCTACCCGTATGGAAAATTAGGGGCACCCAGATTTTAGAAAAGAGAACAATAAACTCCGAGTCAGTCATGGGACTGGTGTGAGATCTAAAAACAGTTATTTGTACAAGAAGAAATAAAAAGAACTCCGTTCATGCTTTTGGAAAATGAAACTACCATAAGGTTTCCCGGCACACACACAATGCAATCGCACACTTGGGGAAGGTTTCTCCATATAGTAGTAAAACATGCTTTTTACGCAAAAATCCTTTGAATATTATTATTAGTGCATAGTGTGGAAAACATTTCGAAAGTATAATATAAATCTTAGCCAGCATACGTACCATTATAGTATGCGTAATATAGCTACCATTTAAAAATGGCAGGTTATACAACTAAAAACCATACAGGGATCGTATTTGATTGTTTGGATTTACAACAAATGGTCAAAGCTAAGGAACTTCCTTTCCGAATGGGTACGCCTCTGGAGGGACGCTCCGAGAACCTAATCGGATCTTTGTCAACACAAGGCCGGGTTACCTTTGTAACTAGGTAACTAACTGTCACGAGTTTTCCATACCCCGGTCATAACCGACCTTTATCGAGGCACCTCAATTCCAAAAACCACATATGTAAATATCTGGGCTCCATACTAGAATACCACTTTTTATCCACATAAGTTAAGTATCTAGGCTCCACACCAGTATACCACTTTTTATCCAGAAGGAAATGCACATACCTTGAGGGGCGCGACCTCCATAACCATGCTGCATTCTTTCCTGTTTTGACCGTTTTTGGGGTGTGAGGCTCGATGAAGTCTCGTCCTACAAAGCTACGCTTTACACAAAAGCCATGCTTCGATCAACCAATGATCATCACTTAGCATGCCATATTACCAAATTGGGAATATATCACTAGTAACTATCAACTACATAAGCTCTAAACTCGTACGTCTCAGAGAAGGGTGTTAAGCTAAGAGAATAAATTCTCCTCCACCAATAGAAATATATTTGGTAGAAACTAGCTTTATATCTCAAACTGTAATGTCAGACATACATCCATACAAGTCCATCCTAGGTCTGAATGGAACCGAAGGCACTTCATCCAATTAAGGAAAAAGTCCGTGCAAATCCGGAAATCCCCTAATCACGTCCGAACTCCCCATCACATAGGGTAATCTCTATACCGGAGCAACTCGGTGTAGATACAATCAATAGTCAATCCTTTCATTTTCGAATACACTCGGTCTTCAACACCGTCTTCAAATGCAATTCCATTCTGTCGTATCATTATTCAGAATGGGTTTTATGACTTAATGTCCTCCCCGGCTTATCCGAATAATTAGCGCTTATTTTAAAAATAAGTGGATATATTCAAATCTAAATTAAGCCAACAACAAATTTTCCATTTTTGATATTTTAAACAAAAGATTCACCTTTAAGATTCGATGTGGTTTTCGGATAACAATTTGGAATCCGGTACCTAGTCTCATCGAAATTTAAATGCCGTCATAAAGGCCAATATTGATAGTCGGTTATTTAACTATCAAATAACATCCATAAAAAATCATCAGATTTAAGTAATTTACCAAATTTTTTATTTTAAAATATCATCGCCAGATATAAATTTTTCTACACTTTAACCCTTTTGAAAACAGTTTTCAAACTACTTTATTCTTGCGGAATAAATTTCCAAACACTGTTTATTTCCACTGAAAATCTGCGAAGTCTGAATACTTTAGGTTTTTAAAAAAATTTAAATCACTTATCCAAAAAAAAATACTTGTAAACACTTATAATAAAAAATATTTCAAACACCATAATTAAAATATTAGTTATGAAATTTTATACTAATATCTCATGCAAAGTTTAAGCCCAAATTATATTAAAAATAAAGTTATTGGAGTATAATTATTTAAACAACCATCTTCAAAATTAAATACTAGTTAAATCTTTAAAATACTCACTTCTATAATTAACTTAGTAAATATTCACTTTGAAAATTTTAAAAAAATTTATGAAAATATTTTCTCCAAAACATTCTTTTTAAAAACACTTTTAGAACTTTTAATTTATACTTAAAAGCTACTTTGAAAACATACTCGGCTTTCCATGGAAAATACACTTTCCATTCCAAAATAGTCCATTTAAATTAATTAATAAATCCTTCTTGATTTATATTAATTTACATCCCAAATTCGTAAATTTTCTTTCCACACTTTTAAAAATAAACCAATATATTTTTTTTAAACAAATTACTCATTCCTTTATAAATTCCCACCGTGAATTTAAACTTTCAAATATCCATTGATATTTTATTCCACTTTATAAATCCAGTTTATGAATTCCATAGTCTCATCCTTCTTTCAAAACACAGTTTCAAACACTTAATTAATTTTCAAATCGAGATCCCAAAACTAATTCCATTTTTAAAATAAATACCTTTATTTCTCCCAAACCATTTAAAATCAAAATTTTAAATAAATTCTTCAACTCTTAAACAATACTACTTAAATTCTTCAAATCCATTTATTTTATTAAAAAAAGTTTTTCCCCATGCTTGGAATTTATTCAATAGGATTTCAAAAATCAACCTTTATCCTTTCTAAATTCCTTCTTTTAATTTATCCAATTCCCAAAAATTATTTTACTTAAAATTCTCTACTTTAATTTTCTTCCAAAAATCCAATTTTTATATTTCTTGTATTTTAAAATACCAAAATATACTCAGCTAAACCATAGCCTTCAATAATTTCAATTACCAATATAATCAATCATAGATTATAAATAAATTATATCACAACATGTGGAATAAATTCAAACATTTAAAAAATCCAATTGGATCCCTCTAACCTGTTTCCCTGTATCCATAGATGTTAGCACAAAAAATTAAATACCAATCCCGCTTCAAGTTAAGATACCATGATATAAAGAGTCATCCGCTATTATGCGGGGCGCATAGGGTCTCATCCGCTATATAATGCAGGAAATCAATAACTCCAATATATATATACTACTATATATAATATCACCCAACGGATAAATTATCAAATTAATCCAAGCACATCCAATAATTTAAATTTAGTCATTTAAATTAACTAGGCAAACCAAATGAGTGAGAAGATCTCACCTTTGCTTTTGTTTTGCAATCCATTTCCATCCCAGCTTGTTTTCATGATTTTTGACCTTGTATAACAATTATATGATTTTATTAATATGGAATTAATCAAACAATTAATTCCCTTTGCAACAATTTACTCAACTAATAATATAGTTTAAACCAATTTTCCCTTTAAAATATCTTTTAGTAACTAAAATAAATTTAATAAGTTAATTTACCAAGTTAATCCCCCAAAATCCATCATTTTAAAATAATCTAATGAGTTTAAAATGTGCATATGTATACTCTTTTATATTTTTCTTTCATTTTCTGAAATTACATACACTAAAATAAAAATCAAATTTTTATATAAACTTTAAGTATTTAAATTCCTATACATATAAATTTCCAAAAATCTTCCTGTATATATATAATTTTTCTCTATTTAACTATAATTGAAATAATCATGTATACATATACATCAACATTTATATTTTACTTTACTTTACTGTAAACATTCCTATATGAATATAAACTTTTAAATTGAAATAATAAACAGTTTTATACCTTACTGTAATGTATACTTACATACGTAAATTAAATTAAAATTAAATTGAGAAATAAATAAATAAATAAAATCAAGAAGAATAAATCGAATACCTTCAGCCTCCACTGCCTCCAGTCGATCAAACCTCCACCTAACGCCTTCGCCAAGCTATACGCCCTCAACTCGCTTCGCCTACGGCATAGAGTCGCGGCCTCCCATGCCCAATCAAACTCCAAAACCGCCATCACCACACAAGTAGATATACCATTTTCGACTAGCGACGTTGCGGCCCTAAAATCTCGAATGAGTTCGCGACAAGTCTCTCACCAACGACGGTGCCCCATCCCTCGCAGCTAAACGCTCGCCCAACCCAAAACGAATTCGACCGCGACGAACACGATGACGACTTCGATTCCGCTATTCCAAATCGCACGAAACCCTTCAATTTTTTATGAGTTTGCAATTTGATTTCAAATGAACATGATTCAATACGAAGGGGAAAAGATAAGCTGGGACGATGCGATCTTGATCTCGAAAAGGCTCGACATTTCTTTTTTTAGTTTGGCTACATAAAATCCTTCTATAAAACGTGGTCGTCAATTACTCTTTTTAGGGAACACGTGTAAAACAAAGGAGGACACGTGCAAGGTCTTGACATAGAATTTTAATGCAACAATATTATTTAAATTTAAATTCAAATCGTCGCAATTACGCAACTCACAATCTCGAGCTCCTATCGAGGCGTGCCACTAGGCGTTTATATTGTTATACCCCTATTCTGAAAGCAACGGAAAAGGTTTTGAGTCCTAACTCGATCGTATGGAGAAGATAGCTTTTTGAACCCAGTTATATATTAAATTTTGATACAAATTTCAGTGCGTTTATCTACCATACGATCACACGATAACTCCAAACGTTACAAAAATTGAAATCCGATAACAAAACACCATTACGGATCCAATGGAACTGGTTTCGTTGAAATCCGAGACTGTGCCTCGGAAGGCTATTTTTAAATATCGATTTAAATGATATATTTTTAAAACTAAACAAAACACTTCCAAATTCAATTATGCAGCTTCCATTATCTTCAGTATTATAAATAAAAAATTTCCAAGCCTTTGAAATATTTTAACAAGCATAAAACAGAAGATTCAATATTTTACCCAACTTCCAATAATTAAATTTAATAATTTAATTGCCAAATAAACAATTATATTTGAAACTAAAGTTAAACCAATTTTCAAATATTTAAAATCAATTAAATAATCCAATTTCGAATGTCCAAAATTCTGAGTCGCCACATGCTTCCCCTCTTAAAAGAATTTCGTCTCGAAATTACTAGTTAGGAAGAATGATCCATAACCTGTTCATGATTTTCCCAACCCAATATAGTTTTTTAACAATTTTCCAAAACCAAACAGTTTCAACTTTCCAAAACAATTTTTATTAAAGACACTATCATTCTTACTAACTTTCCTTACTCAACCATAAGTTCCAAACAATATTATTTTCTCCACAATTTAAATTTAAATTTTAAACTATCAAAATTTTCTCAAAATTTTTCTAACTCCCTAAATTTTTGAAAAATTTCGCCAGCATCTCCTTTGCACGGCTAGCTCGGTACGACTACAAAATGCCAATACAGGCCCCTAGATTTCAAAAGAAAACAAAATGCCTAGTGGCTAGACCAGAGAATCATCAAATTTCATATAGAATTTTAAATACATACCTTTTGACGAGAAATTTCAATTATCTTTTGAAATCAAAAATCCAATTCCCTTGTTCTTTTAAATCTAGCAATAATGTCCAATTACAATATTCAAAATCATTTTATACATTTTTTTACAAAAGTTTCAATATTCATTCATGCCCGTACGATGTCCGTATATCATCCGTACGCGATACCAAATTCGATCGCTCACTCGATCACACAATTTCACTTTCGAAACTATTATCGTCCACCCGACTTTCTAGTACGGACTCAGATCTGGTATCTTGATCAGAAACCGTCATTATCCTTACATAGTCCTAAACTATGATAGAGAACTTCCATAATCAAACAAAAATCCATATTTATGGTTCGCCGTCAAAAATCGAGTGAAAAATTCCAACTCGGATCGATATAACTAACTCGAAATTCTATGCTTGAATTATGGATCGAATCGGCGAATGAAATAACATATATACATCCCACGTATTTATTTTTAATTGATTATTAGCTATTTCAATTCACTTTTATTCACATTTATATTGATTTCTATCCAAAATTTTCATCCATTCAGACACTTAGTATATTTTCCTAATTCCAGATTTTACTTAAGAATTTCACCATTTATTTCTTTAGTTCAATATAAGTATTTTATACAGTTCTTATATTTATTTTCTACTTCATCACTTTGGTTTTATGTCCACCTATATTCACTTGTATTTCAATTTCGTTTGGATCCAGTTTATCTTAAAATTCTGAATACTGACTTTTTATCAATTATCCTTCATTCATATCTAATCCATATCATCATTTTTTTTGACTCAAATTTTCATTCCCATTCTGGATTCAATTTTTTTAATCTTCAATTCTTAATTTATTTCCAAATCAAATTAAATTTTCAATTTATTTGCTTGTGGTAAATTTTCCTAACCCGATCAGAGACTCTAAAATGGAATGGTTTAGCATCTTCAAGGCTACCAGATGGAAATCGCATAAAAGTTCAATGCTGCTGCGTGTTTTGAAAAAGTGTCTGACTGTTATTTGGATGGAGAGGAATAGTATGGTGTTTTCAAGTGTTTCTACTTCGAAGAATTTACTTGTCAACTCAATCTTTTGTAATTTTAGTCAGTAGTATTTTTGTTGCTATATTTTCTTTCTTCTGATCTTATGGTTTTCCATGGATCGATGTAATTCTTTTTTCTAATATATGGTAGGGGCCATTTAACCCCACTGGCTTTGCCAAAAAAAAAATTAAATATTGAATTTTATTCACCCTTTCTCAAACCCATTTCTTTAATTAGTTCCCCTTACTAATTTATTTTTAGATCTCAATGGAATTTATTTCCAAACTTTAATTTATTTTTAGTCTACTTTGACTTAATTCCACAATTTCACTTTACTTACACAATTTTAAATTAAATATCAGCCCAATATTGATTTTCAATTTATTTGCTTGCCCATTCCAATTAATCTTTTCCAAGCCCTTATAAGCTTTTAAACTTATAAATAATCCATAACCATTTTTAAATAAGATTCCAGAGTTTAAATATTCACTTAAGTATTTCAAAGTCATTTTTGATATCAATTATATCTAAAATTAAACTATTTCAAAATCAAACTCAATTTCGCAAATATTCCCAATTCAAAACATTTGGATAGCAATTCCTCCCTTGGAAACTCGGAAATGAACACCGATGATGTCACGATCATCATCGGAATTATTTTCCAGCGATTGGAAAAAGTTTAGTGCTTTCATCTCTTCAAAAACATTTTCCAAATATTTTTAAATTCCAAATCCCACCAGATTTCATATCCAGTTCAAAAATATTTCCCAAATAATTTCACATTATTTTTTCGAAACCCTTGAAAACCATTTCCAAACTCAAAAGAAATTAAATTTCTCAAAATTTCAAATCTCAAATCCTTTCAATCCATATTCCAAAATTACTCTGGCATCTTATTTCAATATATAAAAATCATTTATAATTCACATTTCAAATTCCATTTTGTTATCTGAATTTATTTCCTTAGCTTTTAGTTTTGATTTCAATTTCTTACTCAATTTTCTTTACACAACAATGATAATAATTTAATATTATCAACTTCTAACAACCAAGCAACCATATATAACTTAATAATTTGTGGAAAATTATTTCTTTTATATACAAAACTAATTTAGGTAAAATTATTTCATTTACCCTATTTTAAAGTAATATAGTGTCGGTTTATCTTGTTTAAGAGTTTAGAAACCCCTATCGATAAAATGGGGTCCCACATATCAACCAGAATCTATAAACACTAAATCGATAAGTCAACACAATATAAAAACAATTTTTTTATATTCACTAACAAATACGTGCTCATATCTATTAATACGCTCAAACTCATTCTAGAGTACTACTGACTCTATCTCTAATGAGTAATTCCCACCAAAGCCAAGGTTCTCTCTTAAACTTTGGCTCAGATACCAAATTGTAACGACCCGATTTTTTCGACGTCCGAAAATCGACATCAATACGTCCACTGTATCCAAAACCAAACAATAGAATGTCGGAAAACCGAATCATTAGGGTTAAAGAAGAAGAAGATAGAAGAAATAGAAACAACATCAGAATCTTACAATCGCAGTAGAACAATATATAATTAATAGATGACTAATCTTTAGAACAAAAGAACTATATCAGTGTATACATTACAACATCAAAGTCATATACAATACAACAACAGAATACGACATAACAGCGGAGAAATAACACCATATATGTGTGATACGTCTCGCCATGCAACTTGTCTCCTGATCTCCACAGCATACTTTCCCGACTTCTCTCTAGAACAACGATAACCTGACTCTAGGCTACCCGTGTGGAAAATTAGGGACATCCAGAGTTTAGAAAAGGGAACAATAAACTCCGATTCCATCATGAGACTAGTGTGAGATCTAAAAACAATTATTTGTACAAAAAGAAATAAAAAGAAATCCGTTCATGCTTTTGGGAAATGAAATTATCGTAAGGTCTCCCGGCACATACAATGCAATCGCACACTTGGGGAAGGTTTCTCCTTATAATAGTCAAACTTGCTTAATAAGCAAAAATCCATTGGATATTATTATTAGTGCATATTGTGGAAAACATTTCGAAAGTATAATCCAAATCTTAGCCAGCATACGTACCATTATAGTATGCCTACTATAGGTTCCATTTAAAAATGGCAGGTTATACAACTAAAAACCGTACAGGGAACGTGTTTGATTGTTTGGATTTCCAACAAATGGTTAATGCTAAGGAACTTCCTTTCCGAATGGGTACGCCTCTAGAGGGTGCCCCAAGAACCTAACCGATCTCTGCCAACACAAGGTCGGGCTACCTCTATAACTAGGTAACTAACTGCCACGAGTATGCCATCCCCCGGTCGTAACCGACCTTTATTGAGGCGCCTCAATTCCAACAACCACATAAGTAAATATCTGGGCTGCATACCAGAATACCACTTTTTATCCACATAAGTTAAATATTTGGGCTCCATACCACAATACCACTTTTTATCCAGAAGGAAATGCACATACCCTAAGGGGCATGACCACCATAACCTTGCTGCATCCTTTCCTGTTTCGACCATTTTGGGGGTGTGAGGCTCGATGAAGTCTCGTCCCACAAAGCTACTCTTTTCATGAAAGCCATGCTTCGATCATCTAATGATTAGCACTTAGCATGCCACATTACCAAATTGGGAATATATCAATAGTAACTGTCAACTACATAACCTCTGAGCTCGTACGTCTTAGAGAAGGGCGTTAAGCTAAGAGAATAAATTCTCCTCCACCAACAGAAATATATTTGATAGAAACCAACTTTATATCTCAAAGTGTAATGTCAGACATACATCCATAAAAGTCCATCCTGGGTCTGAATGGAACTGAAGGCACTTCGTCCAATTAAGGAAAAAGTGCTTGCAAATCCGGATATCCCCTACTCACGTCCGGACTCTCCATCACATAGGGTAATCTCTATACTGGAGCTACTTGGTGTAGAGACAATCAACCGGTAATCCTTTCGTTTTCAAAAATACCCAGTCTTCAGCACCGTCTTCAAATGCAATTCCATTTCGTCATATCATTATTCGAAATAGGTTTGATGACTTAATGTCCTCCCCCGTTTATCAGAATAATGAGCGCTTATTTTAAAAACAAGTAGATATATTCAGATGTAAATTAAGTTAAGAACAAAATTTTCATTTTTGATCTTTTAAACGATTCACCTTTAAGATTCGATGTGGTTTTCGGATAACCATTTGGAATCCGACCCCCGGTCTCATAGAAATTCAAATGCCGTCTTAAAGGCCAATATTGATAGTCGGTTATTTAACTATCAAATAAAATCCATAAACATCCATCAGATTTAAATAGTTTCCCAAAATTTTTATTTTAAAACATCTTCGAAGATATAAATTTTTCTGCACTTCAACACTTTTGGAAACAGTTTTCAAGCTACTTTTCTCTCGCGGAATAAATTTCCAAACATTGTTTATTTCCACCGAAAATCTACCAAGTTTGAACACTTTAGGTATTTTAAAAAAAAATTAAATCGCTTATCCAAAAAAAATACTTGGAAACACTTATAATAAAAACTATTTCAAACACTTGATTTAAAATATTAGTTATGAAATTTTATGCTAATATCTCATGTAAAACTTAAGCCCAAACTAATTTTAAAAATAAAGCTATTAGAGTATAATTATTTAAACAACCACCTTCTAAATCAAATACTAGTTAAATCTTTAAAATAACCACTTTTATAATTACCTTAGTAAATATTCACTTCAAAAATTTAAAACAATTTAAGAAAATATTTTCTCCAAAACGTTCTTTTTAAAACCAACTTTAGGACTTTTAATTTATACGTAAAAGCTACTTTCAAAACATACTCAGCTTTCCAGGGAAAATACACTTTCCATTCCAAAATAGTCCATTTAAATCAATTAATAAATCCTTCTCCGTTTATCTCAATTTACACCCCAAATTCGTAAATTTTCTTTCCACACTTTTAAAAATAAACCAATATTTATTTTTTAAACGAAGTACCCATTCCTTTATAAATTCCCACCGTGAATTTATACTTCCAAATTAGTTTATTAATTCCATAGTCTCGTTCTTCTTTCAAAACACAGTTTCAAACACTTAATTAGTTTTCAAATCGATTTCCCAAAACTAAATCCATTTTTAAAATAAATTCCTTTATTTCTCCCAAACCGTTTAAAATCCGAATTTTAAATAAATTCTTCAACTTTTAAACAATACTACTTAAATTCTCAAAATACATTTATTTCCGTTTATTATTAAAAAAACTTTTTCCCTATACTTCGAATTTATTGAATAGGATTTCAAAAGTCAACCTTTATCCTTTCCAAATTCCTTCCTTTAATTTATCCAATTCTCAAAAATTATTCTACTTAAAATTCTCTACTTTAATTTCCTTTCACAAGTCCAATTTCTATATATCTGGAATTTTAAAATTCCAAAATATATTCAGCTAAGCCATAGCCTTCAATAATTTCCATTACCGATATAATCAATCGAAGGTTATAAATAAATCATATCACATCATATGGAATAAATTTAAACATTTAAGGAATCCAGTTGGATCCCTCCAACCTGTTTCCCTGCATTCACAGATGCTACCACAACAAATTAAATACCAATCTCGCTTCAAGGCGGGATATCGCGGTACAAAGGGTCATCCTCTATTATGCGGGGCGCATAGGTTCTCATCCGCTATATATTGCGGGAAATCAATCACTCCAATATATATATATATACATACATACACACTGCTATATATAATATCACCCAATAAATAAGTTATCAAATTCATCCAAGCACATCCAATAATTTAAATTTATTCATTTAAATTAACTAGGCAAACCAAATGAGTGAGAAGATCTTACCTTTGCTTTTGTTTTGCAATCCATTTCCATCCTAGCTTGTTTTCATGATTTTTGACCTTGTATAACAATTATATGATTTTATTAATATTGAACTAATCAAACGATTAATTTCCTTTTCAATAATTTAATCAACTAATAATTTATTTAAACCAATTTTCCATTTAAAATATCTTTTTGTAACTAAAATAAATTTAACAAGTTAGTTAACCAAGTTAATCCTCACAAATCCATCATTTTAAAGTAACCTAGTGAGTTTAAAATGTGTATATGTATACTCTTTTATATTTTTCTTTCATTTTTTTGAAACTACATATACTAAAATAAAAATCAAATTTAATGTATATAAATTTCCAAAAATCTTCCTTTATATATATAATTTTTCTCTATTTACCTATAATTAAAAATAAACATGTGTATATATATATATATATCAACATTTATATTTTACTTTTCTTTACTGTAAACATTCTCGTATAAATATAAACTTTTAAATTGAAATAATAAACTATTTTATACCTTACAGTAATGTATACTTACATATATAAATTAAATTAAAATTAAATTGAGAATTAAATAAATAAATAAAATAAAATCGAAAAGAATAAATCGAATACCATCAGCCTCGACTGCCTCCAGCCAATCGAACCTCCACTTGACGCCTTCGTCAAGCTAACCGTCCTCAACTCGCTTCGCCTATGATGTAGAGTCGCGGCCTCCCATGTCCAATCAAACTCCAAAACCGCCATCGCCACTCAGGTTGATATACCATTTTCGACTAGCAACGTTGCGGCCCCAAAATCTTGAATGAGATCGTTGCCAGTCTCTCACCAACAACGGCTCCCCCATCCCTCGCAGCTAAACGATCGCCTAACCCAAAACGAATTCAACTGCGACGAACACGATGACGGCTTTGATTTCGCTATTCCAAATCGCACGAATCCCTTCACTTTTTTTGAGTTTCCAATTTGATTTCAAATGAGCGTGATTCGATACGAAGGGGAAAAGATAAGCTGGGACAATGCAATCTTGATCTCGAAAAGGCTCGGTATTTCTCTTTTTTTAGTTTGGCAATATAAAATCCTTCTGTAAAACATGGTCGTCAATTATTCTTTTGAGGGAACACGTGTAAAACAAAGGAGGACACGTGCAAGGTATTGACATAGAATTTTAGTGCAACAATACTATTTAAATTTGAATTTAAATTTAAATTCAAATCATCGCAATTACGCAACTCACAAACTCGACCTCCTATCGAGGCATGCCAACAGGGTTTATATTATTATACCCTTATTTCAAATGCAATGGAAAAGGTTTCGAGTCCTAACTCGATCGTATGGAGAAGATAGCATTTTGGACCTAGTTATAATATTAAATTTCGATACAGATTTTAGCTCTTTTATATACCAATGATCACATGATAACTCCAAACGCTATGTAAATTGAAATTAGATAATAAAACATTATTACGGATCCAATGGAACTGCTTTTGTCGAAATCCGAGACTGTGCCCCAGAAGGCTATTTTTAAATAACGATTTAAATGATATATTCTTAAAACTAAACAAAACACTTCCAAATTCAATTCTGAAGCTTCAATTATCTTCAGTATTATAAATACAAATTTTTTAAGCCTTTAAAATATTTTTAACAAGCATAAAACTGAAGATTGAATATTTTACCCAACTTCTAATAATTAAATTTAATAATTTAACTGCCAAATAAATAGTGATATTTGAAATTCAAGTTAAACCAACTTTCAAATATTTAAAATCATTTAAATATTCCAATTTCGAATGTCCAATATTTCGGATCATCACATAAAAGCAGTATAATAAAAATAACAAAGGAGATTTTTATACTGGTTCAGAGCTCCGTCCTACGTCCTGTCCCAGACTTCTTTTGAAATTTCACTGAAATAACAACCCTCACTTAACCCGGAAGAACAGGTCTATATAACCCTTGAGCAGTTGAACAGGGACCTGAGCAGTAGAACAGGATTTCGGCTCCACAGCCGAAGAGGACTTCACAAGCCTGAGCAGCAGAACAGGACTTCAACAAATACAAAAGATTGTTTTGACCTTGTGTGTTCTAATAACATGCATTTGTCACTCGTAGTACACCCTTTTTATAATCTTTTTCTCAAGCACGATGTGTGTAGTTGTGTGTATATAAAATTTGGGAGTTTCAAATTGCTTGAAGAATATGGAAATGAATAAGTAAGCAATGAATATATGATTAATTCAAGGGAGTAGTTAATTCAGAAAATATATTTCAAGTATAAGAAAGTAAGTGAAGTAATTTGATCTTGAAATTCATGCATATATATAGTAGTTAAGAAGTTGCAACTGCTGGTGAAGATATCTCTACGAGTAGCAATGGTTGCAACCCTTGGGGAGGAAGACAACTATTTAGAAAGAGGTGTCTTTTCATAAAAATGAAAGTTGTAGGATTCAGTCGACTGACTTTGATCATTCAATCGACTGAATTAAAAACATGCACACATGTCTTAAAATGTACAGGTTCAGTAGACCGAATGACTGTAATCAATCGACAAATTCTGTTGTTGAGCAAGAATTATAGTAGCTCATTTGGTTAGAGTACTTGCCTTCCAAACCAGTGACTCGTGTTCGAGCCCCGCTCCATGCATTTTTAAAAAATTTGATTTAGATTAAAATATGCATGCAAGTTTATTTGAATGTGAATGAGGATTCTTGAGGAAAGATTTTAACAAAGCATTAAACTAGACTTTATATACACATTTGATGACTCTTGTTAAAATATATAACTATACAAACATATATTGAGCCGATGAGTCTGGTTGTTATCGTAGTCATAGATTTATGAATTATTGTCTCTTGTCAGCAATCAAAACCTATGATCCAACAGATTTCGTCTATGAAAGGCAGCACACGATCTTTATCATTCAAATTCTCATCCAGGGATCTCTTGCCCTTAGCATTCAGAACATCTTTAATTGCTTTTTCTGTCGCATCTTTTTTAGGCCTCGGCTTCAAATAATTTTCTAGTTCTAGATAGTATTCTTTTAATGTTCAGCTACCGGACTGTTCAAGAGATTTGTCTAGCACTCTTCCTAGATGATCAAGTGTAGTTGAGTGATTCTCTTTCTTTCTTAAGGATGTCAAATCAATTTTTCTCCTGTCTTAATTTTGTGAGCCATCAAATTCCTTCTCGGAGAGATCACTTCATCCCTATTTGTTGTCTTTGTTGTCTTAGAGGATTTTTGAGACAATGCCATCTTAAGGAATTCATACATCTCTGGTAATTATAGTTATAGATGCTTTATTTTGGTGGCGCTTCCATCTTGTTGAGCTAATGTGGATAGTTGCCCTGGTACAACCCCTCCAAGTTGATGGTTGGAGTTATATTTTCTCCCACGGTTGAAATGTGAACAGCATCCTCATCCACTCTACTAAGTCTTTTGGATTTCGTTTTCCTATGCCAAGTTAAACAGACCATAATTAGTCTATAAGATAATCACAAGGTCAGAGGTTCGAGCCCTCCTTCTAGGGCTAAAAATGTTAACAAGAAAATTTGTCAACATCCCCAAAGCTATGTGGTTAGCAACTATGTTTATTTGTGATGCAATAGAGAATTGTTAAAGAGATTACTCCCTTCGAACCCCCTCTTTCGATCGGGTTTAATTGATTCAACCAACCTCCACAAGATGAAGATTAAGGAGAGAGTACCTCATTCGAAACCTCTCTTTCGGTTGAGTCAAAAGTTGCCATTTATGTCAAATATTCATCCCTTTCAATTATGTGGAAAGGTTCAATTATTCCTTTCGATCATTTCGAAAGGTATACTTTGCCTTTAAAGAGAAGAAACTATTTTCGACATCATTTGTTACGCTCCTTTAGGAGGAACTCCTTCAAAAGGGACATGGGAATTATAGGGTGTACTACCTTTCGAAGGAACCCATTTAACATTGCATTACATTTGTGCATATGGTCTTTCTCAAAATGTCCCTTTCGATCAACTCGAAAGGGATCTGGCTCTTTCGAAATGGATCAAATGTATAATATGCAGAGCCTTGTTTAATTATGTACGGGAAATCATCTTAGATAATAGAAGTTCCGTAAACTTGTTAAAATCGAGACATGTATAATTGTCATAATATATTGGTGACCATGATGATAATGTGTTTCGCATGCATATTATCCAAGTCGATCCCATGGCATTGCATAAGACAAAAAGGAATCAAGAAGACAAGATAGCATCATATGCAATTAATCATTAGTCTAGCTAATTATCAAAATAATCTCCCTCATGATCGAAATCTTTATTGAATTCATGCACTACCATTTTTTCACATTAATCCAAAATGAGTTACAAGCTTGAGAGCTTTTCCCCAAATCTATTTAGGATTACAAGTATTTGATTTTCGCTAAGAAATAGAAGAATGATTTTTAAATTTCAAATTCTAATCCCAAATATCGAACCCATAGGGTCTTATTTATTGATGCAGGTCGGCCCCCTTTCGTGCCCCTTCTTTCGACTAAGTCGAAAGGTCCTCCTATCTTCCGCATCCATCCTTTCGACATGGTCGAAAGGTCCTCTTTCGTTTTTCAGCATACCTTCTTTCGATGCTTTCAAAAGGCTTCCCTTTTGATTTTTCTCACTCATCCTTGCACCTCTCATTTTCTTATTCCAGACCTTTCGACCCAGTCGACAGGGTCTTCTTGTCCACCTTTCGCCGTCATTAAGGTCCAAGTCTCTCTTTTCTTTGTTTTTCTCTTGGATTGCTTTTGACTAAAGGGTGATAGATGAAACTTTTCTCTTTGTGTTACTTTGTTGTCATAAAAAGTAAAGATACGAACTTTCAACTCTATCAAGAGGTACTATTTTTGGAGTTTCGAGGGTGTTGTAGTTTTTACGGCTTCGATGCATTAGATAACTTCCAAATGCATGCTTACGAATTGATGCAAAATCTTCTCTGGACGATAAAGTCTTTGACCGTTTCGATAGGCTTGATTATGCTTTTCAAAAGGTTGTTCATAGAAAGGTATCCTTTTGAGTTATTTGAGTGAAGGCAAAACCCTTAGCTTCGAGAGGTTTGACGCGCATACAAAGGGTTGTTAATCATTGCCTTCGAATGGGGTTTTGAACCCATTCCTGCTTTTCTTATATATGTGAATCCAACTACATCGAAGGGTTTTAATGAGGTGGAAGGGTAGCCTTTCTTTCTTTTTCATCTTTTTAAAAGCTTTTGCACTGTCTATCTTGTATAATGATTCCTGGTGGTTGCAAATCCTTCGAAAGCCATCTCAATGTCTTCAAAACACCCTTCCGTGAACCTTGGCGAAATTATTGTTCTTAAATGGATTTTATGGTTAACAAATGTTTTTAATTTAAATATTATTTCCCGAATCCTTTGTGAACCTTTTCAAGTAAATAGTTAAGCAATTTTTAAATGATTAAGAGGTTTAAAATGAATATGCAAAAATGGCTTGTACATTTGTTCCCTTCATAAGCATCAAAGAAAATCCGACGGAGGAATGAAATAGATCGAAGGGAAAGCCTGGATGCTTTAAAATAATTAAAAGTAAATTGAGTAATTTAAAGGATTTTGAGTCAGTCATTTAACTTGGCCACCTTATGGGTGATATAAAGGTAGTCTATAGGTTTGGTTTTCGAAAACCAATTGCCTACCTTCCTTAGCTACCTGAACTGGCTTGACGAAGGACATAGTAAATTTGATTTACACGAACCAAAATTTCCCAAAGTATAAAAGGTATAATTTTCCAAATTCAAATAACTTGGATGGCATAGAAATAATCTTCTTATACTTGTTATCAGATTCCAAGGAGGTAATCCGTACTATCCATGAGAATTTAAAAGACGATCTCACCATCATTCGACGGATAGTAAAGATTGAATAGGGAAATTGATATCGAGTAAAATTAGTATAATTTCCATGATCCTATTTACTCAATGATGTTTTCAAAAATGATTTATGGAAATGATTTGATAATTTTAAAGAGAGGTTTAATGGCTCCACATATACCAAAAATAAATGTTTTAAAGGTATATATCTTTGGAAGATATTTGCGATAAAGAGAAAGTAAATAATCAAATTATAAGCACCTATTTACTTAATATCATTTTATCGATGATTTGTTCAAAGGAACAAGGTTCAGATTTGAGTGATTTTTATCCAAAGACCACTTTAAACTAATTTACAAGGTCGAAAGTGAAGAGATGCTAAGGACAGTGAAGTAGAAGGTGGGAATCTTCATAACGGAAAGACAGTTGGTTGATAATTTCGGAGTTGCACCCAAGATAAATAAAACGTTGTGGTTCCTTTGCCTTAGGATCTTCTTATGCAAGGACTACTTGCTACTAATCCTAAGGGATGTGGTTGGAGAGTGCCTTCGATTTATCCTATTTCTGGATTACTTGTATGAACGGATGTTTAACATTGCACTTATAAAATGCACGTACATTGATTTTTACAAACGTACATCTGTTTGCTGGCGGAGAAGGCAACTTCTCTTAGCTTAACATCCTTCTTTAAAACATATGAGCTTAGAGGTTGTACATTTTTCGAAATCAATAGTGTGTATTGGAGTTGGCAAAGTGGCATTCAAAGTGGAATGTGCTAGGTAAAAGGTAACTGTTTCCTCATGCTTATCACCCGATAATGGCTAAAACAGGGTTCGCCGTAAGGCTATGTGTTTCGCAACCATTAGGTTATGGTCATCAACATTCAAGATAACCCTCTATATTTCAGGTATGTGGTGTATGCTATGAGACATCTCAGATAGGTCGATAATGATGGGGGTGATGACATATTCGGTTTCTATCTAGGTCATGTTTGAGTGCCAAAAATGGATAGACCGGTCTTACCAAATGTGGAGGCTTGTTTCTATATCCTAGGTACATTCCTCTAGAAATATACTACATGGAAGGTAGTCTCTTACCTTGTCATTGTATGGATATCCATTTTCCAATAAGTGCCTTCGGACTTAGTTTTAAACCTAATGCCATCAAATTTAACCAATGTAACAATTTCATCTAAGGTTCATAAGTTTACCTATAATTTTTTAAAAAGAATGTCATTAAAAATAATATCCCCAGATTTTGCGTAGAAAAGATTTTGGTTATTATGAAGTAAAAATCCATTCCGTGTTTATTTGTGGCGTGATCTTATGAGATAACCTTTGTTTTCAATATCCGTATTTTGAGTTCCTCACATCAGTCCTATGACTGACTTGGACTTTATTTTCCTTTTTCCTTAAACTCTAGGTGTCCTAATTTTCTTAGATGGACAAGTAGTTCAAGTTTGACTTGGAGTAATTGGATCGAGCTTGGAGGTGAAGATTTCCTATAGATAGTTACTTATTTCAATCCCCGCTACATTTGTGTTCTGTTGTTTTCTACATTTGTGAGGATAGGCACTCATAACTGTCCAGGCTGAGCTTTGGATAGACTTTGATAAATGTATTTAAACTTCTGCTGTAAAGATTATATATTAAAATAATATATATTATTCCCTTCATGTAAGATTTTGTTCTGTCTATTTTTCTTTCTTGCCTTTAAAGAACCGCCTCCCCGGCACTTGGATTTGCAGCATGTAAATACCAAGGATGTATTATTTTTTATTTTAAAAGGTCGAAGAAATGGGTCTTTACAATGGTCCTAAGGTTCGATGGGATTCTATTGGGTCAAAAAATAGGGATGCTCCACATAGGCTTATTGCAAATGCCTCTGCCAAAAGGATTTGATAGGCTACACTACCACTTCAAAATGACTACACCGCCACCTTATAGAGAAGAATATGCCGCCATTTTGAAGGGACAATGCCGCCTACTATGCCAATACATTTACGAAGGACTATATCACTTTTATCAAAGCATACCATGCCTCCTTCCCAAGCTACAATCATGCTGGAAAACCCAATGTCAACTACGATGCTGCAAGCGAACCATGTAATAACATCAATACTAAAAAGAGCTTAAAAGTCGTAAACCAAGTACAACATTCAGGCTAAATTTAGGAGTTAGCCCTTTATACCAAAATTCAATTTTTTTTGCCTAACATCAAATTGAAAATCATCAACTACAACAAAATCTTTCCATTTAAGAAATTGCGCACTCCAATAGCCATGTTACCAATCTATGCTCAAATCAACAAACAACGGATGAATGACATGTTAAAGAATCAGACGGTGAAGAAGAAATGTTGGATTTGGGTGTGAGTAATCCATGTAATGTCATGATATTTTAAATGGAAAGGCACCATAGCATAGAAAATGATAATTTGATAGTTTCTATGAATTTTTATACTAAAAATACTTTTACTTTCTACTATTAAAAGCTTTTACCAAGAAGAATATAAGAAAGGTATTAAACCGTGGATGTAGAATTCCCTAAAATCTGAACCATGTTAATTACCGTGTCCTTTAATTTTTCTGCCCTTTTATTCCTTACTTCAGCATTAGATTCCCTTTAATTTTAGTTGAATTAATTGTAAGTTAGGCTTGACATTTTTGCAAACTATTGAAGTGCAACTACTTAATCATACAAGCATACAGTAACATAATTACTACCCTTAAGTTAAATGTAAAACTACATAAATTTGTTAATTGCCAATTGATGAAGCATGCTATACCATAATTGTCTCATAATTAGTTTTGTGTTGTGAGACGAAAAACCTCACTGATTACCTGCTTAGGGGATAAGGGGATGTTAGCTTTTATGCTTATATAAGGGAAGTTTGTAACCCTAATTCACCTTATCCTCCACTTTTTTTTCATTCGATGCCCATTTCTTCTAATCTCTAATTTTCTTCTTCTTCTTCCCTCAAACCCTAAAACATATCTCACTATAAGAAAAGTTACTTTTTATAAAGTTAATTGATAACACTTTGTTCCATAGTGTTATTGCTTATTTTAATTTGATTTATTCAGACTAGGACTGACTGCATAACGCTTTTGAAAGCGTGCTTTCGCCTATTTTTCAAAGCCATTTCTTTTTCCCTTATTTCCCGCTTCCTTAAATTTCTCCTGCTAATGCCTTGAAAAAAATGAAATAGTCTTCAATCCAAACTCCATCATCCTAAGTTGCTAATATTGTCCAACTATCTACCATTTATCGCACCATCCACTATACAACAAGGCCTTCACTTGGGGCCACATCAAAAATTAGGGCACCACTGCCAGCTTTTCAATTACGCGTAGGTGAAAGAAAAAAATCGCAACACTCAAAATTGGTGGTGAAAGATCAAACACGAGCCACGGTAACTCCAGACTCGGAGACTCCAATAGGTCGTAGCGGTGCCGGGGACTTTAGAAAGGCAAGCGTAGAACCCGACTGGAGACAACATCCAATAGGTGTTCCAATCTAAATCTGACTTTGATAAGTCACGTGGTGTAACACTAGGTGGGGATGCGAGTAGCAGACGTTAGTGCAACATAACAGTTGTTGATCAACTCTTCATTCGTTGATAGTGGATTGTGGGAGGAGAGGACCAAAATGCAAAAGGTGTGTTGCCTATTCCTATTGGCCTCTATAATTCTAATTTTTAAATTTCTAATTAACATTTAACATGTTATCAGAACTTAATATCATCTATAATTTTGCATTCTTTTATGTTGGAATAATTGAACTGAAAAAATGTTGAGAATTAATAGAAGGTTTTCAAGAATGTTACATATGAGATAACTAACGTTGTTGATAGTATAAGAGAGAAAGATCATACTTGATTAGTGTTTATTTTTAAAAATACAACAAGTATGTGACTGGAAATCCACTACTCAATAACCCATTCTAATTGATTTAGCATATTACATATCTAAATGTGGCACTTTTCCATCTTCCCTTTGTATTGTTATAACTTTTTTATAACTTTTTTATTGCTATTTTCTACGTTATCTAGATTTGGTAGAAGCAGAATTTTGTATGCCATCATGGTTGAATTGGCGTTACCAACATATGCATATGTGAAATGAAAATATACATCTTTTGTTTTAATAATCTAAAAATTTAATCATTTGATTTTGACTAAAACCATTTTTGCTTAAGTCCCTTTTTTTAAAACAAGATCTTAGAAGAGCCCTAAGTGAGCAAATAGGAGTTTATTTGAATCATTTACTACAAAAGAAATTGAATTTGTATGATAATAACAAATTAATATCTATAAATGTCTTTTTTGTTTTCATATATTTTATGAAGTCATATTTTTTGAATGAATTGAGTTGAGTTTGGAACGAATACTCAATTGTGTTAATTATATTGATATCATAACTTATATTGGTAAAATATTTTAAACTAAGTTGGTTTATCAAAATTTAACTAGAATGTTTGGATATTTTTTTAAGTATGTAAAATGCTAGTATTTTACATTAATAGGCCTTGAAATATTAGCCTACCTATGCAACTATTTGGAGAACAAGAACCTGGTAGTAATGAGGAGATTGTTGAATTTGCTTGCACTCGATTCTAGGCTAAATATCCACTCTTTGATAAGGTAAGAAATACCATATGCCATCATATTTTCAGTAAGCATCATTTATACATTGCTTGAAAGAACTTTGTCAATTTTATGATATGTATAGGTTGTTAGTAAATTTACATCATATATCCCAAAACAATAAACTAGAATAAGTTTTTGATAAGAAAATACACGAAACAAAGAAAAGAAAACCACAAGTCTAAAATATTTAATCACTAGTATAGTATACCTTAGTATTCACTATATTAAACACTTACTGTTTGGATATGTAGAATGAAAATTTCCAATTTTAAAATAATATTTTAGTAATTTATTGAATTAATCCAGTATTAATCACTGCAAGTGCATTTTTGTTGAACTAATCCAATGTTAAATGGATCCTTTGGTGATTTAACATAATCATTTATTAGATTAATTACTGACAAAATTGACTATTTTTAGTTTGTAAGGATTATCTATCCTTGCATGCAACTATACCTTGTTTTTTGACTATATAACTTATGATGAAAGTGGAATGAGTGAGAAAATAAGCCAATGGTTTTTGAACAAGGCTAAATAAGTCACTAGGCCATGTGCTAAATTTTCTTTTCATTTTCATAGAGCGACGTTCTAGTTTTAAACAAACCACATATATTTGCTTTTTTTGAAAATTTTGAATTTTGTAATAACTTCATATAACACCTTTAATGCCCCCTTTATTTATGAAGCCTAAATACATCCAGTCAAGTGCTTTAATTTATATATCTGCTAATAATTTTAAATATCTATTCAATAATTTGCATTATATTGAAATGTTAGATTCTATTTATGAAGCATGCACAGCAAAATAGATATTACAAGTTGGGTACTATGCTTAAAGAAAGTTTAATATATATAGTGAAAAAATAGCATGAAATCTAAAAAACTTATTCTTTACCCATGGTACATAAGAAAATCAAAAAACTTAAAGTTATTCTCTTTTGAATATGAATTCGAAATTCATATGTACTTAGAAGACTTGTCCCATAAAGGCTTTAATTGCTTATGTTCTATGTATGAGCTATGAGAATATGTAGTTTTACTAATTTATACTCATTGGATGTGTATTAATTTGCGCACATGTTTGATACATGGTATGATATGTTGCGATTTAGTTCACATTGTAAATAAGTATTACTGATCGCATTCACAAGTTTTAGTGACTAATAGCACAATATAGCTTATAAAAAAAACTTTAGGAGACTATTGTTTGTATGTTAAATTCAAAAAATAGAGCATATTTTATGCTTGGATTTAATAATTTTAAATGGTTCTTATTTAATAAAGGTTATTAGTTTGATATTATTGCTATCAATTTCTCAACCACATCATGGCAACTCAAACAATCCTATCATTTTTCAAACTACAATGACACAAGTTTAATATTATTTTGTAATTACACATATTTACTCCCATTACCTAACTTCTTAGAGCATGTTCATGATATTGCCTAGTTCAATATTTAGAATCTCTACAAAGACCACTACAAAATGATATGCATGTTTATATTATGCTATAACTACACCAATAAGAATATTGCTTTCAAAAAAACTTGATGTTTGGGAAAAATCTGTAGACGTTGGATCTACTTAAATATTTTTTTGCTTTTTAACAAATATGAAAAGTTTTTGGCTTCCGAATGAAAATAAGCATCTTATTTAATTTGATCCAAACAGGCTTTAGTAACATGTGTCTTATGTATGTCGGTTTCTATTATGCTACGACTAAATATATTATGGAACTATTATATATATCACTTGATGGTTTTCTTTTCATCAACAACGGAGTGATGGATAAAAAGAATGAAGTTTAATGGTTCATGCATAAAGGATTGAGAGTCCGTTACATAAATATTAATTCCTTACTTAAATCGCTCATTTTTTAGATGGAAGGTCACTTATTTGTGACGTAGGCAAGGTATGTTATTTTACAAGGTTCATATTTTTTGTAAGCATGTTGCAATACTTTACATAGGATGTTGATGCAATTGGCCGCAGCTTATGATTTTGTAACTATAAAATTGTGATATTTTGTCGCTTAATATGTAATATGCATTACATTATTATTTTGGTAACATCCAAACAGTGAAAGGAAGAGAGTACAATCACTTACTGAATGAAGTGTGAGAAATGCGGATCACGGATCTTAAGGCTAGATTAACACCAGAGGGGGGGGTGAATAGTGTTAATAAAGAATTACTAAATCTTTTTGAGTTTATGTTAATTTAGACACCGATGTATGCAAAATACAGACACAGATATGATCATAGAAACAAAAACAGATGCAGAAATAAAAAAAAAGCAGTAAAGGAAAGAACACATCGGATTTTATATTGGTTCGGAGTTACCCTACATCCAGTCCCGCAACACAAGTACGGATTTACTTTCAAAAGCAATTGTACAATTACACCCTCGGTTTTAAGGCTACGAGGTACACCCTCCAGAATTTCGATCCTCTGGGTAGAGATACTTGATTTTCGAGTCACAAGTTTACCCAATTCATTTACCAAGGCTACAATCACACCTTTTCTTTCTTGATTGATTTCCAAGGCTACAATCACACATTTTCTCACTAAGTTGATTACAAAAACCCTATAACTCTGAATAGCACTGAGAATCTTGTAGAGAGAGTGCTAGATAGTCAAACTACGAATGATCGAGTTCGATTCATGTAACGTCCCGCCTTTTCACACGATTTAAACCGACACATGTGCCAGTTCAACCATACGGAAGGGCAGATTGTTATGGGGTAAATAAGAAAAAAACGAGAAAGAAATAAAAGAAAACAGAATTTCACAGCGGAAGGATAAAATATAATAATAAAATGTATAGTTTATAAATCTATTTACAAAACATTTATATACTACATATCAGAGTTACACATACCAATAACAATGCAGCGGAATTAAATGATGTAGTGGAATAATATAGTAGATACTAGTAATACAAATCTTCGTCTTCGTCCTCCAGAGCTAAATCCTCAAATCCTGAAACGCTCGGACTGACCCGAGCGAATTGAAAAGACAAAACACTCGAGTCAGAACTAAAAGATCTTATGTGAGTTAAATCAACAGGAGTAAATATGAGTGCAGTAACTCAAGAGATGCTCGGGATTTACATCTCTTAAGGATCCGTTAAACTATTTACTATGTAGTATATTGCGCTATTATAATAGTGTCTAATTGTAAAATAAACTTACTTTTTAATAGCGTTAAGGGGTTACCCATATAGCCCTTAACACAGAATATATTCCCATAGTCTATACAGTACCGTAATCTCCCCCGTACTGGGCGTCGTCAGAGGGCACTCCATAGGTATGGTACAAAACAAAACTCCTAGTAAAGGCTCGGTATGGTAGGTGACACGGCACAAATAGGCAATGCCAGGGTAGATATACCAATTGCTATCCGGGCAGGTGGAAACGCGTAGCCGCAGTTACCGCCCACCTCGAACAAACTCCCCCAAAATCAAAAATAGAAGTGGCCACTGAATCAATCCAAAGTCAAAGTATAATATCGAAGAGGAGCGTCCGATCAGAGGTATGACCTCATTGGCCCGAGAATCACTCCTGTTTTAGCCACCTTATGCCAACTCACGGGAGTCGGGTCCACGTATTTACCTTACAGGAAACGTCGCCACCACCTACTTCATTCTGGAATCTCCACCGCGTACACGGTTAGTCAAAGTGGTTTTCGGTATCGACGGAGAGTATGTCCATATCCGATCCCCGGTCTCTTTGCCAACCCATCGTTATTATAACACCGCGGTCATTTAAAAAGAGTTTATACTTTAAAACCAGAATAAAATTTCCATTTCAAAACTATGAATACGATATCAATTTAAAACCCAACACAATATGATATCATTTTATCTCAAATATAATTCTTTTCCAAAATCATGCTGGTTTAAAATTTAAATATCTGGAAACCAAATATTTGAAATATACTTTCAAAGCATAATATTTCGAAATTCAAAATTTAAAACCATAACTTCTAAAACTTGAATGGTTGGATATTCAACGAATGTAAAATAAATGGTTTAACTTTAAAGTTACTTTGTAAAGAAAAATAATTTCCATGGCTTTTCAAATATATTCCTTTATTTAAAGTTTAAACCATAATTTAAATATCACTTCAAATTCCAAAAAACCCCTTCAATTTCTGTATATATATCTATTTGGAGTATTAATATTTCAAAACTAAAGTTGGATTTTCTTCTTTCAACAATTAATATTCTATTATTTAGTCTTGAATATTCATATAAATTCCATAAATAAAACTCCAATTTCTAGCAATTAAATATTTTCTCAAATTTACTTTATACTAGAATTTTCATTTTTAATTCATCTTGGAAAATCTAGTTATAAATATCACACCTTAAAATTTACAAACTTAAGCATATAAGATAAATTTCCAAATTCCATTTTCTCAGTTTTTCATTTTTATTCAACAGGTTTATACACAACTTAATTTTCAAATTTTTAACTTCATATGTATATATATCGAAGAATAATATTTTACAAAATATCAAAATCAAATTTTATAAACCGTATCCCATCCAAACCATAGAAATCACTTTAAAATAATTTATATATATACCACGGTGCCTGTATATAATTTTCTATCATATGGTCAAGTGATACAGATATTTATCATTTCAATCCGCAATTTAAAAATAAATTTTTGCGGTTGTATATCATTTCAAACCACAATCCCGGATGAAACGAAAAATGCATGATAACTTGCAGTTTAATGATATAAAATAAAACATCCATTCATCAACATCATCCATCATCCAAATCACAATCATCATCCAATAATAATTCAATATCCATATATATCTGATAATATATATCAGGTAATAACTGGCGGTTATATTCAAAAATAAATTTAATAACTATTAAACTAACAGTTTATATTTAGTAATAAATTTTATAACTGTTTACTAGCAGTTCCTATGCAAATAAATAAATTCTAACTGTCAATTAATATGCAATAAATAAAATAAATTAACAGTTAAATTAAATAACGCGATTTAGCAAATATGATGAACAAAACATGCCAAACAGTTATAAATGAATTTCTACTCATATCTAAAATAAATTTAACAAACATAAAAACTTTTAGAACTTGTGAGTGGGTTAAAACACTCACCTTTTGAATTTAAATCCGATTTAAACCCAAAAATTCGACTATCTCCAAATCTGTCCAAACCAGTGTCAAAAGATCTGGAATTTAATTTCGATCCTAACAAAAAAAAAAATTGCGTGAAACGGAGTCCGTATGTACGAGTTATGATTATTAGAACTAATTGAAATCAAAATTAAAAAAAATAAATTAGACAAAAATAAAATACCGTGCCACATCCACTCTTCCCTCGTGAAAAACGCTTATGCTACTTCTTGATTGCTAACTTTGTTCCGTAATTTTTCTTTTATTTCGATTTACTTTAATTTTCCTCCTTATTATATGAATGTATGCATTTTTAAAAGGTTTGAAAAAAAAAAGATTTGAAAAAGAAGAATTGAAAAAGAAAATGATTAAAATAAGAACTGAAAATGGAAGAGAAAATCTAGATTTGAAAAGAAAGAAGAAGGATTGAAATAGAAGAAAATTTGAAAAATAAGTATATTTGAAGAGGAAGGAAAAATTAAAATCAGAGATATTAAGGAGATTTGAAGGGAAAAAAAAGGAAAAAAAGAAGAAGATTATAATGGAGGCTGTGGTTTCATTTGCGTCATATCTTATTTATAAGGTTAGAGTTAGGTTTAGGATCAAAGAGATTTGAAAAGAGAGACTGCTATTAATTAGAAATAAATGAAATGACGTTTCAGAAAATGAAGTTGGAAAATGAATGGAAAGAAATAAAGTAAATATGAACAAACTTGGTTTTGAAATATAGTAAATATGAACAACCTTTTTAAAAGTAGAAGGTATTAAAAAGAGGTAATTATTTATTAGAAAGGGAATGAATGGACTAACTCTATACTGTAAACATACTTTTAGGATTCAAATTTCAAAACAATTGTTTACTTAATAAATTTTGTGAACCCTAAACACACCAAAATTAACTTCATTAACTCAAGTAATATTCGAATTTCTACGCATTTGGGTTTTTGTCTATGCATAATAATTTTTTATAATTACCTTAAAAATGAAAACATTTGATTTGTTTTTCCCAAAATGATGTCTAATTACCATTAAAACACCCTTTTTGTTTACCATAAAACGCGCGTTTTTTATTATTAAATCTATTAATTGCAATCACCGTTTTCTTTTCTTTTAATTGAAATATTTGAACTACATTAATTGCAATCACACAAAATTAAATTTTAAAACAGACAACTAAAATGCATAAAAAAAATAGAAAAATTGTTTATACACAAAAGTAATAAATAGATTATTTTCCTATTCTTGTAATTAGTTTGTAAGCTAAACACAGTTCAAATAAACATATATTTCTTTCTTTAAAAATCAATCTTTCTATATTTTTATTTAAATTAAATTAAACCTACATTCATAGATGAAACATTCATTTTATTGATGTAAATGTTTTTTTTTTTTGAATCAAAACTTTTCTTATATTTCACAAAACATAAGCTGCTTTTAATTGCACCTATTACAATTAGTATTCTCTCTCCTATTAATTTCAGTTGATTAAGTTTCAAAATGGGCTAAATGAATGTAATGATAAGTAGAACAATTACTTCCTATTAACGTAATATTTAGATGTTAAATTTTCATTTATTTTGCAATACTTCAATTAAATTAATAAATATTGCTCTCTATACTTAAATCTATATTAACAAAACGCTAGCTTAGGATTGGTAGAATTTGATTTACCAAAGTTTACTTACATAATACAAACTATATTAATTTGCCACCTATTAGTTCTTAATTATATTTTTAAGTTCGTTACCTATCCACCTTGATTATAATTCCATCTATAAAGCAAATTTAGTTAGCATTAACATTACTACACTAAATCTACAATAAGTTTCAATTAATATAGAATTATATCTTAAATACTTACCATTTATTTATAAATTAGGTTACCTTCCAATAAATTTTATTCCTAAGTATTTGATTGGATTGCCATCTTTACTATGTCTATTATTAATTAGCTTCAAATTCTGCAATTTCACTTCTTAAATCCACCCTTTGCTATATTATAAATAAAATTTACATTGGTTACATTTCACATAAATGTATCATTTATTTACATTTATTACAAACTTATTTCCAATTCCAACTAAAAATCTAAATAAATGAATAGGCAACCTACCATAAACATTACCGTTACCTTTTTGTCACATACAAAATCTTTTATTACAAAAATCAATTTTTGCATATATTTTCATACTACAAATTCAATTTACTTATGTTCAAATTGTAGCCAAACCTGACTTTTAAATTATTTTATATAAAATTGGGATTTCATTAAGTTTATTAATTATTACCCTTAATTGGCATTTATCACCTTGTATTCTCGTTATCATTTCATAGATATGATTCCCAATTCCTTATTATTGACTTAAATTGGCATTACTAACATTGCATTAAACATTGCTACTTAAATCTCTACCCAATAGAAATTAATACTCTAAATAAATACGCTTACTCCTTTCGTTATTTATTAATTACCACAAGAAACGTTTAATCATTTCAATAACATTGTAATTTCAAATTACCTACATTGATTGTATACGTTTTCCATTATTATCATTTATTAGAATTCTATTCAACTTTCCATCTTATGCATATAGTTAACCTTTCTATTGATTTTTCCTTCAAAACTTTCAGTTACTTCTTAACTTACAAAAAGGCAATGATTAATTACATTTAATCGCTATAAATTAAATGCATTGGTAACGAACAATAGTTGTCACCATTATACAGTTTATAACATTTGTAATTTATTCTCTACAACAATTATTACCTATCAATATTATTTCGCCCATAAATACAAACTTGCAATTGTTCTTATTATCATATTCCATTTACTGTTAATAATGTTTATTACATTATATTAGTTTAATATTTTTCTCAAATTCCTCATATTCAACTCATATATAGGTAAAATTCTTTTCACCACTTAAAATCATTTGAATTAACTTCGAATTACTATAAGTAGATTTTTAATTTATTTTTCTTCTAAATTTAATTATAACTTATTAATTTAACCAAATTAAATCCATGAAATCTACGGGTCGTTACACTCTCCCCCACTCCAAACTTTTCGCCCCCGAAAAGGAAAAGAAGGGAAAACGAAGAATTAAGAAATCAATATACCTCATTCACACATTAACTTTATAAACAATTAAATTTATAAAATTAATTAATTTAGATAAAATATATCAATTTATAACCATAAAAAAAAATTTATATCTAAATTACTAAAGTTTGGAAAAACATTTCAAAATATTTCTAAGTTCAAAATTTACGGAAAACTTTTGGTAGAGTCTCCTTTGAACGGAGAGACTCGAGAGAAAATATAATATCAAAATATAACAATTATATTACATATTTTATCCAAAATATTATATCTCAACCCGGGAAAATATATAAAATAGCGCTATAAATCGTAATCCGAAGCGTATCTATTTGTCGGGCAATTTACGCTTAATTTATGGAACCAAAAGCAGTAGCAATTGCTTCCATAACCTGCATTTCACTTATAAACATCCAAAGGTTTAACAATTTATATGAAGGGAAATATTTTCATGGTTTCAACTACTAACAACACCAAATATACAATCATAAATTTCAACAAACAGCATACACAACAAAACAACCATTCGATCAAACAAGCAAACAGTTGTTCGGGTTCAAAACTTGAAATGGTACGGAATGAAAAATAACTATCCAGTGCTTCATTTACTCAACAGTGTTAGATAGGACAGAATAGATTATTTATTCATCCAACTACTTCAAATTTCCTTACCCGACCAACCATAGATCAAACAATGTCGATTTAAACCAACAAATCAAATTAACTTATATAATTTTTTTTTACCTCCTACACTAGCTGTTTGCCCTTTTCATTCATATAACCGTTTATCTTTTATTTTCATTTATTTTCGCTTATTACTTACAATTATTTATTCAGGTCATGCAGATTTCTTTTATTTGTATTATATTTAATACACTTCTCAATTTCAATCTTTTATTAAATGCTTATATTTATATTATATTTAATTATGGCAACCCTTTTTAATTTCACTTAATTCATAACTTTATAACATCCATTCTTATAAGTAAGTATTTTTATTGATTCTTTAACTAGGGTTTACAGTCATTTATTTATATTACCTACTTTCTACTATATTAAACTAGTAATATTTAAATCATACTTAAGTTAATAACCCTACACATCAATCTTTATTTATTAAAGAATCACATTTTATTTACTTAAGTTTAAAATCACCTATTAATAATACTTATCTTTAATTTTAGTAAGATTTCAATTTATAACTTAAGTTTACAGCATTAAATTCTTATTTATAATATCAAATTTATTGAATACTTCACTACCTACTTTTACTTGTACAAATTTCTATTACATCACTTATTAACATTTCAACTTTTAAATGTTTGGTAAGTTATATATATGTTATATAAGGGTGAAATTTGGAAGTTATACAAGTTTTCTATTTACCTATGATTAATTAAATGTTCAATAATAATATTCTTTATTTCGTAGGTTACAAATTTCAAATTTCATTTAATACCATTTATAACCTATCATAAAATCTCTTATTTCCTACAGCGAGTGAAATTTATTAATTAGCTACGTTCCAATTCATTACAGTAATTGAAACTATTAATTAATTCATTGTTCCATAAGTTTTACAATTTTAGCTTACCTTTAATTTATTTAATGCTCCCATTCTATTGTTTTAATTTTATTAACATTTTAATTAAACTTACATTTACAACTTTATAGCATCAATTCTTATCAATAAAGAATTTCATTAATTCAATTTCTAAGGTTTACAACACTTATTTACCTTTTTCTTATCTATCTATTATATTAAATTTTTACTTCAATTAAGGGTTCCAATTATTTATTACTAACCCTTCATTTCACTACAATAATTGAAACAATTAATTAATGGAAATTAAAAATTAAATACCGGGTAAAATTTCGATTTATTTTAAAATAATAGATAAATTATTCTTATAACTTATATACCTCTAATTATATTTAAAGCAATTTAAAATTTATATTTTTTTTTCAAAAATGGATCTGCAGTAGAACAACTACAATGGCCTTCCCCCTTCGAAACTCGAAAATGAAAGTCGATGATGCGGCCGCCATCACCGAAATTATTTTCCAGCGAC
This sequence comes from Allium cepa, assembly GCA_030765085.1. Lineage (NCBI taxonomy): Eukaryota > Viridiplantae > Streptophyta > Magnoliopsida > Asparagales > Amaryllidaceae > Allium > Allium cepa. The sequence continues at coordinate 867,397,615 of CM060937.1, read as the reverse complement.
AAAGAGGAAAGTACAAAACTTTTTCTTCAAAATCTTCTTTAAAACAATTTTTCCGAATTATAATGAAATATTTATATCTGAAAATACTTATAAACAAAATTATTATTTTTCAAAATCCTTTAAAAGCAATTTTTCAAAATCCCGGACTTAAGTCCTAAAATTTTCAATTTCCATTGATTTTAATTTCAATCTATAAATTTTATTCCTAACAACCAATCTATTGCAACCAAATATATCTTTTGGAAAATTTATTTTATATATAGAAAATATAATAGGCAAAATTATTTCATTCACCTATATTAAAACAGATATTATGTCGGTCTGTCCTATTTAGTGTTTAGAAACCCCTATTGATGTCACAGTGTCCCGTGCATCAACTAGAATTTATGAATACAAAACGGAACAGATTAACACAATATCAAAATCTTTTTATAACACTAACAAATACGCTCTCTCATATATATACACTCAGCTGCTCCCATAGGGTATTACTACCCTATTAACAAAGAGTCAAACCCACAAAGCCAAGGTTTATCGCTAAACCAAAGCTCTGATACCAGCTGTAACGTCCCGCCTTTTCGCACGATTTAAACTGACACACGTGCCAGTTCAACCATACGGAAGGGCAGATTGTTATGGGGTAAATAAGAAAAAAACGAGAAAGAAATAAAAGAAAACAGAATCTCGCAGCGGAAGGATAAAATATAATAATAAAATGTATAGTTTATAAATCTGTTTACAAAACATTTATATACTACATATCAAAGTTACACATACCAATAACAATGCAGCGGAATTAAATGATGTAGTGGAATAATATAGTAGATACTAGGAATATAAATCTTCGTCTTCGTCCTCCAGAGCTAAATCCTCAAATCCTGAAACGCTCGGACTGACCCGAGCGAATTGAAAAGACAAAACACTCGAGTCAGAACTAAAAGATCTTATGTGAGTTAAATCAACAGGAGTAAATATGAGTGCAGTAACTCAAGAGATGCTCGGGATTTACATCTCTTAAGGATCCGTTAAACTATTTACTATGTAGTATATTGCGCTATTATAATAGTGTCTAATTGTAAAATAAACTTACTTTTCAATAGCGTTAAGGGGTTACCCATATAGCCCTTAACACAGAATATATTCCCATAGTCTATACAGTACCGTAATCTCCCCCGTACTGGGCGTCGTCAGAGGGCACTCCAAAGGTATGGTACAAAACAAAACTCGTAGTAAAGGCTCGGTATGGTAGGTGACACGGCACAACTAGGCAATGCCAGGGTAGATATACCAATTGCTATCCGGGCAGGTGGAAACGCGTAGCCGCAGTTACCGCCCACCTCGAACAAACTCCCCCAAAATAAAAAATAGAAGTGGCCACTGAATCAATCCAAAGTCAAAGTATAATATCGAAGAGGAGCGTCCGATCAGAGGTATGACCTCATTGGCCCGAGAATCACTCCTGTTTTAGCCACCTTATGCCAACTCACGGGAGTCGGGTCCACGTATTTACCTTACAGGAAACGTCGCCACCACCTACTTCATTCTGGAATCTCCACCGCGTACACGGTTAGTCAAAGTGGTTTTCGGTATCGACGGAGAGTATGTCCATATCCGATCCCGGTCTCTTTGCCAACCCATCGTTATTATAACACCGCGGTCATTTAAAAAGAGTTTATACTTTAAAACCAGAATAAAATTTCCATTTCAAAACTATGAATACGATAACAATTTAAAACCCAACACAATATGATATCATTTTATCTCAAATATAATTCTTTTCCAAAATCATGCTGGTTTAAAATTTAAATATATGGAAACCAAATATTTGAAATATACTTTCAAAGCATAATATTTCGAAATTCAAAATTTAAAACCATAACTTCTAAAACTTGGATGGTTTGGATATTCAACGAATGTAAAATAAATGGTTTAACTTTAAAGTTACTTTGTAAAGAAAAATAATTTCCATGGCTTTTCAAATATATTCCTTTATTTAAAGTTTAAACCATAATTTAAATATCACTTCAAATTCCAAAAAACCCCTTCAATTTCTGTATATATATCTATTTGGAGTATTAATATTTCAAAACTAAAGTTGGATTTTCTTCTTTCAACAATTAATATTCTATTATTTAGTCTTGAATATTCATATAAATTCCATAAATAAAACTCCAATTTCTAGCAATTAAATATTTTCTCAAATTTACTTTATACTAGAATTTTCATTTTTAATTCATCTTGGAAAATCCAGTTATAAATATCACACCTTAAAATTTCCAAACTTAAACATATAAGATAAATTTCCAAATTCCATTTTCTCAATTTTTCATTTTTATTCAACAGGTTTATACACAACTTAATTTTCAAATTTTTAACTTCATATGCATATATATCGAAGAATAATATTTTATAAAATATCAAAATCAAATTTTTATAAACCGTATCCCATCCAAACCATAGAAATCACTTTAAAATAATTTATATATAGACCACGGTGCATGTATATAATTTTCTATCCTATGGTCAAGTGATACGGATATTTATCATTTCAATCCGCAATTTAAAAATAAAATTTTGCGGTTGTATATCATTTCAAACCACAATCCCGAATGAAACGAAAAATGCATGATAACTTGCAGTTTAATGATATAAAATAAAACATCCATTCATCAACATCATCCATCATCCAAATCACAATCATCATCCAATAATAATTCAATATCCATATATATCTGATAATATATATCAGGTAATAACTGGCGGTTATATTTAAAAATAAATTTAATAACTATTAAACTAACAGTTTATATTTAGTAATAAATTTTATATCTGTTTACTAGCAGTTCCTATGCAAATAAATAAATTCTAACTGTCAATTAATATGCAATAAATAAAATAAATTAACAGTTAAATTAAATAACGCGATTTAGCAAATATGATGAACAAAACATGCCAAACAGTTATAATTGAATTTCTACTCATATCTAAAATAAATTTAACAAACATAAAAACTTTTAGAAGTTGTGAGTGGGTTAAAACACTCACCTTTTGAATTTAAATCGAATTTAAATCCGATTTAAACCCAAAAATTCGACTATCTCCAAATCTGTCCAAACCAGTGTCAAAAGATCTGGAATTTAATTTCGATCCCAACAAAAAAAAATTGCGTGAAACGGAGTCCGTATGTACGAGTTATGATTATTAGAACTAATTGAAATCAAAATTAAAAAAAATAAATTAAACAAAAATAAAATACCATGCCACATCCACTCTTCCCTCGTGAAAAACGCGTATGCTTCTTCTTGATTGCTAACTTTGTTCTGTAATTTTTCTTTTATTTCGATTTACTTTAATTTTCCTCCTTATTATATGAATGTATGCATTTTTAAAAGGTTTGAAAAAAAAAGAAGATATGAAAAAGAAGAATTGAAAAAGATCATGATTAAAATAAGAACTGAAAATGGAAGAGAAAATCTAGATTTGAAAAGAAAGAAGAAGGTTTGAAATAGAAGAAAATTTGAAAAATAAGTATATTTAAAGTCGAAGGAAAAATTAAAATCAGAGATAATAAGGAGATTTGAAGGGAAAAAAAAGGAAAAAAAGGAGAAGATTATAATGGAGGCTGTGGTTTCATTTACGTCATATCTTATTTATAAGGTTAGAGTTAGGTTTAGGATCAAAGAGAATTGAAAAGAGAGACCGCTATTAATTAGAAATAAATGAAATGGCGTTTCAGAAAATGAAGTTGGAAAATGAATGGAAAGAAATAAAGTAAATATGAACAAACTTGGTTTTGAAATATAGTAAATATGAACAACCTTTTTAAAAGTAGAAGGTATCAAAAAGAGGTAATTATTTATTAGAAAGGGAATGAATGGACTAACTCTATACTGTAAACATACTTTTAGGATTCAAATTTCAAAACAATTGTTTACTTAATAAATTTTGTTAACCCTAAACACACCAAAATTAACTTCATTAACTCAAGTAATATTCGAATTTCTACGCATTTGGGTTTTTGTCTATGCATAATAATTTTTTATAATTACCTTAAAAATGAAAACATTTGATTTGTTTTTTCCCAAAATGATCTCTAATTACCATTAAAACACCCTTTTTGTTTACCATAAAACGCGCGTTTTTTTATTATTAAATCTATTAATTGCAATCACCGTTTTCTTTTCTTTTAATTGAAATATTTGAACTACATTAATTGCAATCACACAAAATTAAATTTGCAAACAGACAACTAAAATGCATAAAAAAATAGAAAAATTGTTTATACACAAGAGTAATAAATCCTATTCTTGTAATTAGTTTGTAAGCTAAACACAGTTCAAATAAACATATATTTCTTTCTTTAAAAATCAATCTTTCTATATTTTTATTTAAATTAAATTAAACCTACATTCATAGATGAAACATTCATTTTATTGATGTAAATGTTTTTTTTTTTTTTGAATCAAAACTTTTCTTATATTTCACAAAACATAAGCTGCTTTTAATTGCACCTATTACAATTAGTATTCTCTCTCCTATTAATTTCAGTTGATTAAGTTTCAAAATGGGCTAAATGAATGTAATGATAAGTAGAACAATTACTTCCTATTAACGTAATATTTAGATGTTAAATTTTCATTTGTTTTGCAATACTTCAATTAAATTAATAAATATTGCTCTCTATACATAAAACTATATTAACAAAACGTTAGCTTTGGATTGGTAGAATTTGATTTACCAAAGTTTACTTACATAATACAAACTATATTAATTTGCCACCTATTAGTTCTTAATTATATTTTTAATTTCGTTACCTATCCACCTTGATTATAATTCCATCTATAAAGCAAATTTAGTTAGCCTTAACATTACTACACTAAATCTACAATCAGTTTCAATTAATATAGAATTATATCTTAAATACTTACCATTTATTTATAAATTAGGTTACCTTCCAATAAATTTTATTCCTAAGTATTTGATTGGATTGCAATCTTTACTATGTCTATTATTAATTAGCTTCAAATTCTGCAATTTCACTTCTTAAATCCACCCTTTGCTATATTATAAATAAAATTTACATTGGTTACATTTCACATAAATGGATCATTTATTTACATTTATTACAAACTTGTTTCCAATTCCAACTAAAAATCTAAATAAATGAATAGGCAACCTACCATAAACATTACCGTTACCTTTTTGTCACATACAAAATCTTTTATTACAAAAATCAATTTTTGCATATATTTTCATACTACAAATTCAATTTACTTATGTTCAAATTGTAGCCAAACCTGACTTTTAAATTATTTTATGTAAAATTGGGATTTCATTAAGTTTATTAATTATTACCCTTAATTGGCATTTATCACCTTGTATTCTCGTTATCATTTCATAGATATGATTCCCAATTCCTTATTATTGACTTAAATTGGCATTACTAACATTGCATTAAACGTTGTTACTTAAATCTCTACCCAATAGTAATTAATACTCTAAATAAATACACTTACTCCTTCCGTTATTTATTAATTATCACAAGAAACGTTTAATCATTTCAACAACATTGTAATTTCAAATTACCTACATTGATTGTATACGTTTTCCATTATTATCATTTATTAGAATTCTATTCAACTTTCCATCTTATGCATATAGTTAACCTTTCTATTGATTTTTCCTTCAAAATTTTCAGTTACTTCTTAACTTACAAAAAGGCAATGATTAATTACATTTAATCTCTATAAATTAAATGCATTGGTAACGAAAAATAGTTGTCACCATTATACAATTTATAACATTTGTAATTTATTCTCTACAACAATTATTACCTATCAATATTATTTCGCCCATAAATACAAACTTGCAATTGTTCTTATTATCATATTCCATTTACTGTTAACAATGTTTATTACATTATATCAGTTTAATATTTTCCTCAAATTCCTCATATTCAACTCATATATGGGTAAAATTCTTTTCACCACTTAAAATCATTTGAATTAACTTCGAATTACTATAAGTAGGTTTTAATTTATTTTTCTTCTAAATTTAATTACAACTTATTAATTTAACCAAATTAAATCCATAAAATCTAAGGGTCGTTACAATTCATTGTTGATTTCGGCAGAGTAATGGTAAGAATATGTATTAAGAAATGTGGAAGAAGAATAGGAGTGAAAAACCAGAAAATCTGATATAAAATTCGTTGAAACTAACCCCTATTTATAGAAGAACAACAACCATGTCCATTCATGAAGAATTATGGCAAATAGACGCTTCTTTTGAAATTTAAATTTTGAACTAAATTGACACCATGTCGATATGGCTAACCTAGGCATGTCGACATCCCAAAGCAATTTTTGGTGATTTGATTTTCTTTGAAAATAACCTTTATCTTATATTAAAACTATTTATAACTTTATAAATATGCTTGATTATAGTTAAAATTCATAAGTAAATATAGAGAATAATATATATAGAATTTAACTATAATTTTACATTTAAATCTAAGTATAAATATTAAAAGTTAAATATATTATATTAAAAGATAGTTTAATATCAGGAGTAATTTGACTTTTGAAATTAGAGATAATTTTGAAGCTAAAATAAGTTAAAATCAGGATAGAGGGTTTTGAATCTTTAAAAGGAGAGTTTAGAAAACATTTTGAAAACATGATATAATTTTGAAAAATCATTTTAAATAAAAAGTTAGCGGATACAAGACAATGTTCCACTAGATTTTTCATAGGTTCCATCCTACTTAGGGTTCCATCCCTTTAACAGGCTCGAAGTGGATTCCATTCCACGAATAAATTGGATTTTAAGATGCCGGTGCTTTTCTATGAGTTTTAACAAATTCCTAATAAGAAATACTTAACCTTGAAATCTTGAAATCTTGGTAATCTTGATACTCATGAGTCTTCTATCTTGATATCTTGAATCTCTATACTGTACAGTCTTCATTCTTAGTACCTGCCTGGTTAAATCCTGCATATACATATATATCTAAACTTATAATGTTAGTATTTATATTTTATAATCTATTCTAAGGTTGTTGTCATCAAAACCATCATCTCACGGACTAACAATCTTCCCCTTTTTGATAATGACAACCTTTGTTTATAAAATATTACTTCTATCCTAATAACTCCCTCTAAAACTAATAACTCCCCCTTAATTTATGCCTAACTACCCTATTTTATATTTCTCCCCCTTTGTCGTCAACAAAAAACTAAATGTAAACTATATAACTTCAAACTATATAACCATATGACTCCAAACCATATAACTCCAAACTATATAAATTTCCTAAAACTAATACTCTGTGACATGTGATTATAATGATAGTGTTATCATAAGTAATCATCACTTAAATCTAAGACTAAAACATAGTCCTAAACTATCAACTACCCTAAGTAAGAATTCACGATAATATTTATACTTAAAACACATATAAGAACATAAGTTATTTATTACGTATGAAGTTGTATATACATGAACGTTTAGAAAACATAAAGAAACAAAAACAACAACGGAGAAGAAAGAAAAAGAAACTATTGTGTGTTATTAAACATATGAGATCTATGAATCGAACAGTTTGGATAGTGGAAACAGAAGTTTCCACGTTGTTCGACAAGATTCCCATTCTTGTCAAAACATACTTCTTCAACACACACGATTTGGTCATCATCCTCCTTGTGCGCTTCTTCTATGGGTTCTTCTTCTTCTTCTTCTTCGCTGGCCTCTTATTCTTGATTGAATGAAGAGTCTTCATCAATCAAGATAGAGTTGGCCTGGTTGTCCATTAGGAGTTTTTGCAAATTCCTAAGAATCTTGCCTTGCCTTTCCTGTTCCTTTGCCATACGAAGTTGAGTCACTTGAATTTCAGTCATCATCTGAAGTACATCCTTCACAGATTCATCGACTTTGGTTACACAAGCGAGAGTAGTACGTTGAAATGGACCCGACGTAGGAGAGGGGAATGAAAAACTAGATTTTATGTTTGATTTGGAAGAGGAGGCCATTATTTTATTTATTTCAGAAGATGGATTAAAGAGAAAACCGAGAGAATGAACAAAAATTTGAAATAGAGAAGAATATATAACTAAATTTTTTGAATTTTGGTGGGAAAAATTTCAAAATTTAAAAACGTTGCATGTCGACATGGGTATATGGGGGATGTCGACATGGCCCTTTTTATTTTAACTCTTTGAATTATTTTATATTAATTATTAATTATACTTGTTATTTATATTTTATATTTCAGTTATAGAACAAATACCTAATTCTCTTCTAAATTTAGTAAATATTGATTCATTTAAGGGTTTTGTTAAGATATCACCAATTTGATTCTCAGAATTGATATAATCAAGAGTAACTACTTCCTTACTTATATTATCTCTGAGAAAATGATGTCTGATGTCAATATGTTTAGTTTGAGCATGTTGAGTTGTATTTTTGGATAAATTTATCGCACTCGTATTGTCACAATAAATTGGTGATTTTGAAAATTTTAAACCAAAATCTTTTAAGATTTGTTGCATATATATTACTTGAGAACAAGCCAAAGCAGCAGAAATATACTCTTCTTCAGTTGTTAATAAAGAAACTGTGTTTTGCTTTTTACTAAGCCAAGAAATCGGAGAATGCCCCAAAAAGTGACAAGTCTCACTTGTACTTTTTCGGTCTGATTTGCAACCAGCATAGTCAGCATCACAGTAAGATATTAAGTCAAAAGAATCATTTTTAGGGTAGAATAAACCATAATCAGACGTTTGTTTAACATATCTTATGATTCGTTTTACGGCTTTTAAGTGAGTCTCTTTAGGTTGGGATTGATATCTGGCACAGAGACAAACACTATGCATGATATCTGGTCTACTGGCAGTAATATAAAGTAGTGATTCAATCATTCCTCTATATAGTTTTTGATCTACATCTTTCGAGAGATCTTCTTTACTATGGTACTCATTGGTTGCCATGGGAGTGGGTTTTCCACTCGCAGTAGTCAAACCAAACTTACTAATTAGGTCTTTAGCATATTTTTCTTGACTAATAAAGATAACATTATCTAATTGTTTTATTTGTGATCCAAAAAACAAATTTAATTCACCCATATGACTCATCGCAAATTCTTTTTTCATTATTTCAGAAAATTCTTTATTCATTTCAAAATTAGTTGAACCAAAAATGTTATCTTCTACGTAAACTTGTACTAGTTGAATATCATTTTTATTTCTTTTAATAAAAAGAGTATTATCTACTTTTCCAATTTCAAAATTAGATTGCAATATATAAGATCTTAGTCTATCATACTAGACTCTAGGAGCTTGTTTTAGACCATATAATGCTTTTTTAAGTTTGTAAACATGATTTGGTAATTTATCATTTTCAAAAGTGGTGGTTGTTCGACATATACTTCTTATTTTACAAATCCATTTAAAAAGCACTTTTAACATCCATTTGAAATAATTTGAAATTATTATGATTTGCGAAAGCAAGTAGAATCCTAATGGCTTCTAATCTTGATATAGGAGCGAAGGTTTCATCAAAATCTATTCCTTCTTCTTGACAATAACCTTGAGCGACTAATCGAGCTTTATTTCTAACTACCTCTCCTTGTTCATTCATTTTATTTTTATAAACCCATTTAGTTCCAATTATGGTTTTATTTTCTGGTCTAGGAACAAGTTCCCAAACATCATTTCTAGTAAATTGATTTAATTCTTCTTGCATAGCCAAAATCCATGAATCATCAGTTGATGCTTCTTTTGGATTTTTGGGTTCAATAGTTGATATAAAAGCTACATTACTCATTTGACTTAGTTGATTTCTAGTTTTAACAATAGATTGCACATCTCCCAGTATATTTTCTATAGGATGATCTTTTAAAAGTTTAGTCCTTTTATTAAGATGGTTAATTCATTATTAGTTTCAATTGATTCTTGATTTTAAGTGATTAAATCCTCTTCATCATTTGTATCTTCAAAAATTTTGAAATTTTCATCAAATGAAACATGCATTGTTTCTTCAATGGAATAATTTTTAAATTAAACACTCTATACGCTTTACTTCTATTAGAATATCCGATAAAGATACCTTTGTCGGGTTTGGGATCAAATTTATCTAAATTATCTTTTGTATTTAAAATAAAGCATTTACTTCCAAAAATTCTAAAATAAGATACCTTAGGTTTCTTTGAATAAAGAAGTTCATATGATGTCTTATTAGTTAGAGGCTAATTAAAATTCTATTCAAAATATAACAGGCGGTAGCAACTGCTTCTGCCCAAAAATTCTTTGGTAAATTACTATTTGTAAGCATAGTTCTCGCACACTCTTGAATCGTCCTATTTTTACGTTCTACTACTCCGTTTTGTTGTGGAGTTCTCGGAAATGAAAAATTGTGAGTTATTCCCTTTTTCAATGCAAAATTCCTCAAACTTTTCATTTTCAAATTCACCACCATGATCACTTCGAATAGTTATAGTTTATAGAGAAAATTGATTTTGAATTCTTTTTGAAAATGTCTTAAAACAATCAAAAGTATCACTTTTATGTTTCAAAAATATTGTCCATGTAAATCTAGAATAATTATCTACAATTACAAAGACATATTTCCTATGATTTATTGATAGAATTTGAGATGGACCAAATAAATCAAGATGAAGTAATTCAAGAGGTTTTGAAGTTGAAATCATATCTTTTAACTTAAAAGAATTTTTTCTAAGTTTTCCTAATTGAAAAGCATCACATAAACTATCTACTTTAAAATTTATTTTAGGGAGACCTCTTACTAGATCATGTTTTGACAGTCTAGATAAGAGTTTGAAATTCAAATGCCCAAATCTCTTGTGCCAAATCCAAGGGTAACTTGTATTTGCCAACAGACACATGTTATCATTTGAAACTTTCATACAAAGAATATATTTTTTTCCTGACTCCCTCCAATATAATGGTTGAATGATTATCTTCAATGTGACATTTATCATTTTCAAATTTAATTTTATATCCTTTATCACATAGTTGACTTATACTTAGTAGATTATGTTTTAGATTCTTAACTAGCAAAACATTAGTAGTAGTAGGAGTTTCAGAATTACCGATTTTGCCGATGCCAATCACATATCCTTTTGAATTGTCTCCAAAGTTAACCAATCCTCCGACTTTGTATATTATATCATTCAGTATATCTGGATTGCCAGTCATATGTCTAGAATATCCACTATCAATTATCCATTTGTTCTTTCTGATCGGCACAGTTTGTCCGTTGTGGATTGATTCCTCAAAACCCATAAAGCATGATTCCTGCACATCAAACAATTTTGGTAGATAACTTGAATTTGAATATTGATTATATGCAGACTCATGAAACAATGATGATTTGAATACTTCCAAATTAGTATTAACAAATATAGCTATTTTAAAAACTTCACAAAAATCAGATTACGAAATTTGAAAACCTAGCTCTGGTACTGTAATGACCCATTAAATTCGATAATTTTAAATGTGATAATTTAATAGGATTTCTAATTTAATTTAGAATGAAATCCAAATGAATTAAGTAGAAAAAGGATTCTCACCTGGATATGGAATTTAATATGAGAAATTTATGAAAATGTTAAATGGTTTTAATGCAATGAAAGATTTTAAACGGTAAATGGGAATAAATTAAGGAATCGTATTTGTTCCAGTTAATAGATTACGACTTGAATGAGATTCCAATTTAATAAAATCATTTAAAATGTTATGATTTGATTTTTATGGAATATGAGAAATACAAATGGAGGGATTTGATTAATATATATGTTATTTGTTCGGGGTATTGAATAAAATTGGGAATCCAATTTAAATTAATGATAATAACGTTGATATTAGTTAATAAATAAATTTCAATGCAATGCCCATAAATGAATGAAATGAAACGAATATATGTAAAATGTATACTAGGTTATTTATCAAATAGGAGTAAAGAAGGATGAATATCAAATTTATTTATGAATAAAAATATATATTAAATAGTAATGAAATGTAAAGTAAATGGCGATTTTATAAAACCAATGCAATAAGATTTTCTAATAGTAACTGAATGTAGACGTATGAAATAGAGTTAATGACTATAATTATGGTACTTTACTTATTTTATTAGTTGTCAATGTTAATCTGGAATCAAATTCAATTTATCCCCAAAATTATTGCAGTTAAAGTGGAATAAATTGGTAAATGAAGAAGGTTGGATCCAAATAAGTTGTAACCAAGAAAAATCCCATTTTTAATAAACTATGTGGGAAAAGAAATGAAACCAAAATGAAAATGTGAAAATATAAAATGTAATGAAATTCTAAGTAATAATGACTTTGTTAGTTAAGTGAAAACTGATTTGATATTAAGTTGTAACTGGATAAAAATCAAATTTATTTGGAATTGATTTGCAATCAATTGAATTTATTGCAATTAAATGGATTCAATATTTAAAATAATTATGTAAATATTTATTTGGAAGAAATTGAAGTTATTTGGGTAATAAGTGTTGTAATTGGCTAATTTAGATACTTTAAAGTGAAATGGAAATTATTAACGCAATAGTTTGATTGCAATATTTAATTCATCTAATTGATGATAAAGATTTGTTAGATTTATTTAATAGGAATTTTGGGACATTTAATAGGTAATTGCTGATTTTGAATCGAATTAAAGGGATTGCTGAAATCAAAATTTAGCAACTTTTAAACCATTGCAATTGATTTAGAATATAAAGAGTTGGCAATTTAAGTAAGTTTATTTTACAATTAGACACTATTATAATAGCGCAATATACTACATAGTAAATAGTTTAACGGATCCTTAGGAGATGTAAATCCCGAGCATCTCTTGAGTTACTGCACTCATATTTATTTTTATTAATTTAACTTACATAAGATCTTTTAGTTCTGACTCGAGTGTTTTGTCTTTTCAATTCGCTCGGGTCAGTCCGAGCGTTTCAGGATCAAAGACTTTAGCTCTGGAGGACGAAGACGGAGATTTCTGTTATTATTATAAATTATATTCCACTACACTCATATTTTTCCGCTGCATTGTCATATGGTATGTATACTCTGAGATGTATTGTATAATATAATCAATAGTTTTGTAAAACAGCTTTATAAACTGTATATTTTATTATTATATTTTATCCTTCCGCGGTGAGATTCTGTTTTGTTTTATTTCTTTCTTGTTTTTCTTATTCACCCCATAACAATCCGCCCTTCCGTATGGTTTGAATTGGCACGTGTGTCGATTTAAATCGTGCGGAAAGGCGGGATGTTACATCTGGTATCAGAGCTTTGGTTTAGCGATAAACCTTGGCTTTGTGGGGTTTGACTCTTTACTAATAGGGTAGTAATACCCTATGGGAGTCGCTGAGTGTATATATATGAAAGAGCGTATTTGTGAGTGTTATAAAAAGATTTTGATATTGTGTTAATCTGTTCCGTTTTGTATTTATAAATTCTGGTTGATGCACGGGACACTGTGACATCAATAGGGGTTTCTAAACACTAAATAGGACAGACCGACATAATATCTGTTTTAATATAGGTGAATGAAATAATTTTGCCTATTATATTTTCTATATATAAAATAAAATTTTCAAATAATATCTATATTTGGTTGCAATAGATTGGTTGTTAGGAATAAAATTTATTTAAAATAGGTAAAATAAGATTGAGAATAAAATCAATAAAATTTGGAAATTTTAGGACTTAAGTCCGGAATTTTGGAAAATCTGCTTTCAAAGGATTTTGGAGTATAATAATATGTTATAAATACTTTACGATATAAATATTTCATTTTAATTCGGAAGAAATCGTTTTAAAGAAAATTTTGGAGAAAATAAATTTTGCACTTTCCTCTCTGTCGCTGGAAAATAATTTCGGTGATGGCGGCCGCATCATCGACTTTCATTTTCGAGTTTCGAAGGGGAAAGGCCACTGTAGTAAATTCTACTGCAAATTTATTTTGAAATTATCTAAAATTTTAATTGTTTTAAATATAATTGAGATATATGAGTGGTAAGGAATTATTTATCTATTATTTTTAAAATAATTTGAAATTTGACCCGGTATTTAATTCATAAATTTCCATTAGTTAATTGTTTAAAATTATTTTAGTGAGATACAAGTAAGTAATTAATGAATTGAAACCTCTAATTTAGGTAAGAGAATAATTTCAAAGTTATAGAGGGCAATTTGAAATTTTTAACATATGAGACAAAGAGTAATATGTTGAACATTAAATTTAATTAAAAGATGAGATAAAACAGGTATAAGTTCTTTTGCATTTTCTTTAACATAAATAACTTAATATGAAAAGTTGAAATGTTAAATAAGGGAATGGAATAGAATATTATACAAGTAGAAGTTTTGGAAATAATGAAGTATTAAATGAATTGGTATTATAAATAAGAATTTAATGGTATAAACTTAAGTATAATTGGAATTTTACTAAAATTAAGTTATTAATAGGTGATTTAAACTTAAGTAAATAAAATGAAATTCTTTAATAAATAAGGATGGATGTGTAGGGTTATTAACTTAAGTATGATTTAAATGCTACTAGTTGAATAAAATGGAAAGTAGGTAATATAAATAAATGACTGTAAACCCTAGGTAATAAATTAATAAAATCCTTTATTCATAAGAATGGAGTTATAAGGTTAAGAATTAAAGTGAAATTAAAAAGGGATTTCTATAATTAAATAAAATAGAAATGTAAGTATCAAATAAATGATTGAAATTTAAGCAGTGCATTAGATGCAATACAAATAAAAGGGAAACTTACATAACCTGAATAAATGAAAATGAATAATTGAAAGTAATAAGTAGAAATAAAGAAAACAACCACTGAATGAGGAAATAAAAGTTAAAAGTTGTTAGAAATAAATGTAAATTTTAAAAGGATAATTGATGTGGTATATAAATGAAAATAAGTGAAAATAAAAGATAAACTGTATATGAATGAAAAGATCAAACAGCTAATGTATGATTTTTTTTAATTGATTTGTTGGTTGAATTATATTGTTGGATTTATGGTTGGTCGGGTAAGGAAATTTGAAGTAGTTGGATGAATAAATAATCTATTCGATCTCATCTAAGACTGTTGAGTATATGATGCACTGGATAGTTATTTTTCATTCCGTACCATTTCAAGCTTTGAACCCGAGCAACTATTTGTTTGTTGATTATATGGTTGTTTATATTTGTTGTGTATGCTGTTTGTTGAAATGGATGGTTATTGGATTGATTTGATTGTTAGTGATTGAAACCACTTAGAGATTATTTGAAAATGTTATACAAACTTTATTTATTTAAGTACATAAAGATATAATGATTATAAGACGAGTATATTTTATGTAAGGTAATGAATTTCGTAAATTTTTGGTTATAGGTTAAATATTTTGAATAAGATGTATTGTTATTTAAATTCTTTTTCTCCCTTCATTTTCCTTTTCGGGGACGAAAAGTTTTGAGTGGGGGAGAGTGTAACGACCCGTTAAATTCGATAATTTTAAATGTGATAATTTAATAGGATTTCTAATTTAATTTAGAACGAAATCCAAATTAATTAAGTAGAAAAAGGATTCTCACTTGGATATGGAATTTAATATGAGAAATTTATGAAAATGTTAAATGGTTTTAATGCAATGAAAGATTTTAAACGGTAAATGGGAATAAACTAAGGAATCATATTTGTTCCAGTTAATAGATTACGACTTGAATGAGATTCCAATTTAATAAAATCATTTAAAATGTTATGATTTGATTTTTATGGAATATGAGAAATACAAATGGAGGGATTTGATTAATATATATGTTATTTGTTCAGGGTATTGAATAAAATTGGGAATCTAATTTAAATTAATGATAATAACGTTGATATTAGTTAATAAATAAATTTCAATGCAATGCCCATAAATGAATGAAATGAAACGAATATATGTAAAATGTATACTAGGTTATTTATCAAATAGGAGTAAAGAAGGATGAATATCAAATTTATTTATGAATAAAAATATATATTAAATAGTAATGAAATGTAAAGTAAATGGCGATTTTATAAAACCAATGCAATAAGATTTTCTAATAGTAACTGAATGTAGACGTGTGAAATAGAGTTAATGACTATAATTATGGTACTTTACTTATTTTATTAGTTTTCAATGTTAATCTGGAATCAAATTCAATTTATCCCCAAAATTATTGAAGTTAAAGTGGAATAAATTGGTAAATGAAGAAGGTTGAATCCAAATAAGTTGTAACCAAGAAAAATCCCATTTTTAATAAACTATGTGGGAAAAGAAATGAAACCAAAATGAAAATGTGAAAATATAAAATGTAATGAAATTCTAAGTGATAGTGACTTTGTTAGTTAAGTGAAAACTGATTTGATATTAAGTTGTAACTGGATAAAAATCAAATTTATTTGGAATTGATTTGCAATCAATTGAATTTATTGCAATTAAATGGATTCAATATTTAAAATAATTATGTAAATATTTATTGGAAGAAATTGAAGTTATTTGGGTAATAAGTATTGTAATTGGCTAATTTAGATACTTTAAAGTGAAACGGAAATTATTAACACAATAGTTTGATTGCAATATTTAATTCATCTAATTGATGATAAAGATTTGTTAGATTTATTTAATAGGAATTTTGGGACATTTAATAGGTAATTGCTGATTTTGAATCGAATTAAAGGGATTGCTGAAATCAAAATTTAGCAACTTTTAAACCATTGCAATTGATTTAGAATATAAAGAGTTGGCTATTTAATTGAGTTAAATTTTTGAAATGGCGTTGTTGCAATTAAATGGGAAATAAAACGTTAAGGATAATCAGTATTCAAGATTTACCATCTATTTAGTATATTAATTATAACTGATAATCAACTGCAATAAATAATAAATAGTTATTACGTTAACGTTAAGTGAAGTGATATTTGAAATTTAATATTTAGGAATTATGTAAATATAAGTTCAGATGAAATTGGAAGTATTTACATATTGAAATATGAATCCAATGATAAATTCTTCTATTTGACAATAATAATGGAAAGTAAATTTAATTAAAATTTTGGAAATTTAATTTATAATTTGGTGAAATTAATGAAATTTGGGGATTTCTAAAATTTTAAATTCGACAAGTTAAATTTTATTTAAATTAGTATAGGTGATTGAGAAATTTATAATAATAAGAATCGTCAATTATCAAAAAGAAATGGGAAATTTGATTTAATTGACTAATTTTTAATTTATTTAATTAATATAAAATATAGCCATTTTTGTCACGGACTCGGATTTCGACGAAACCAGTTTCATCGGATCCGTATCAGTGAATTATTGTAGGGTTTCAAGTTTCGTATCGATCGGACTCTTCGTTTGATTGTACGAACGCGAAACGCCTTGAAATCGATTTAATTAAAAATAAGTTTGAAATCAATCTGGAAATTTTGTTTCCAGCATAACTTCTTCATACGATCGAATTTGGATGTGAAACTTTTTCCATCGCGTTCAGAATATTTTAAAATACCTATTTGGATATACGGGTTTAATAAATTTCGTTCCGGGAATAGAACGAGCTTTTTGGGCCAACTACCGTTTAGCACGTTCGAAATTCGTTCCCACCTAGCCTATTACCATTTGTCTATAAATATGTTGTGATAAACCCTAGCCTCCATCTTCTATCATTTGTCTGTATGTTCATTTTCTTCATCTCTTTTTCTTCCTCAATGGTTGCAAAACCTAGATCTATTTCAATTCAAAATCTCAATGAAAATTCAAACTCTCCAGAAAAATTCCATAAAATTTTATGTTAAAGTTCTCGAGACACGTAATCTACTGGTACAATTCGTTTTCTGTTTTGGATATTCGTTTGACCAGAAAAAATCGATGAAGTGTGGGCCATTCATCATCGTCGTAATCAAAGTCGATGGATCGGCAAACCCTTCCTGGGTTTGGTAGAGCTCAGCGAGCGGAGTTCATCGGTGATGGTTGCAGGGAGGATCAACGGCTAGATGTGGTGGAAGTTTCGAATTAGGGTTTCGGCATCACACAGTAGCGGCGGCGGCGCTTGGGCCGGAGGCTGGGCTGGGGCCTTGCGCGCGTGCGCGTCGGCCAGGAGAAGTGTTGGGTGGTGGTCGGCAGGGGTATGGCGGCCGGAGGCGACGTAGGGAAGCGGTCAAAAGCGGAAGTCAACGGTTCATGTTGGGTTCGAACGGAAATTTTTCTCTGAGGCTGGTTCGAATCGCGTAGGAGAGAGAGGGGGGAAAGTTAGGGTGCTGACGTGGTGAAATTTAGAGTTTTGGTAAATCTTTGTTTGATTTAATTTTGTTTTCAACCATTCAAATCCTCATAACTTCTGCATACGTACTCCGATTTACGCAAATCTTTTTTTGTTAGGATCGTAATTAAATTCCGGAACTGTTGGCGCTGGTTTGGACAGATTTGGAGATTGTACAATTTTTGGGTTTAAATCGGATTTGAATTCGATTTAAATTCAAAAAGGTGAGTGTTTTAACCCACTCACAACTTCTAAAAGTTTTTATGTTTGTTAAATTTATTTTAGATATGAGTAGAAATTTATTTATGACTGTTTGGTATGTTTTATTCATCATATCTGTTAAATCGCATTAATTTAATATAACTGTTCATTTAATTTTATTACTGCATATAGATTGACAGTTATAGTTATTTATTTGCATATAAACTGTTAGTTTAATAGTTGTTAAATTTTATTTTGAATATAACTGCCAGTTATTACCTGTTATATATTATCAGATATATATTGATATTGATTTATTATTGGATGATGATTGTGATTTGGATGATGGATGATTTTGATGAATGGATGTTTTATTGTATATCATTAAACTGCAAGTTATCATGCATTTTTCATTTCATTCGGGATTATGGTTTGAAATGATATACAACCGCAAAATTTTATTTTTAAATTGCGGATTGAAATGATAAATATCCGTATCACTTGACCATAGGATAGAAAATTATATACAGGCACTGTGGTCTATATATAAAATATTTTAAAGTGATTTCTATGGTTTGTATGGAATACGGTTTATAATTTTTAATTTTGATATTTTCTTCTATATATATATACATATGAAGTTAGAGATTTTGAATTTAAGCTGTGTATAAATCTCTTAAATAAAAATGGAAAAATTGAGGAAAATGGAGTTTGGTAATTATATCATATGTTTAATGTTTAAGTTTGGAAATTTTAAGATATGATATTTATAACCGGACTTTTCCAAGATAATTAAAAATGAATATGTTAGTATAAATTAAATTGAAGAAAATATTTAATTGTTAGAAATTGGAGTTTTATTTATGGATTTTATGTAAATATTCAAGACTAAATAATAGTACGTTTAATTTGCTGAAAGAAAAATTTCCAACTTTAGTTTTGAAATATTAATACTCCAAATGGATATATATATATATATATATATATATATATATATATATATATATATATATATATATATATATAGAAATTGAAGTAGTTTTGGAACTTGAAAGTGATATTTAAATTTTGGTTTAGACTTTAAATAAAGAAACATATTTGTAAAGCCATGGAAATTATTTTTCTTTACAAAGTTACCTTAAAGTTAAACCATTTATTTTATATACCGTTGAATATCCAAACCATTCAAGTTTAGAAGTTATGGTTTTAAAGGTATGAATTCCGAAATATTATGTTTTGAAAGTATAATTCAAATGTTTGGTTTCTAGATATTTTAAATTTTAAACCAGTATGATATTGGAAAAGGATTATATTTGAGATAAAATGATATCATATTATTTGGGTTTTAATTTGATATCGTATGGGAAATTTTATTCTGGTTTTAAAGTATAAACTATTTTTAAATGACCGCGGTGTTATAATAACGATGGGTTGGCAAAGAGACTGGGATCGGATATGAACATACTCTCTATCGATACCGAAAACCACTTTGACTAACCGTGTACGCGGTGGAGATTCCAGAATGAAGTAGGTTGGTGGCGACGTTTCCTGTAAGGTAAATACGTGGACCCAACTCCCGTGAGTTGGCATAAGGTGGCTAAAACAGGAGCGATTCTCGGGCCAATGAGGTCATTCCTCTGATCGAACACACTCCTTCGATACTATACTCCGACTTTGGATTGTTTCGGTGGCCGCTATTGATTTCTTTGATTTGGGGGTGTTAGTTCGAGGTGGGCGGTAGCTGCGGCTATGCATTACCACCAGCCCGGATAACAATTGGTATATCTACCCTGGCATTGCCTAGTTGTGCCGTGTCACCTACCCTAGCGCGCCTTATACGATTTTGGCTTTGTACCATACCTATGGAGTGCCCTCTGACGACGCCCAGTACGGGAGAGATTACGGTACTGTACTATGGGAATATATTTTGTGTTAAGGGCTATATGGGTAACCCCTTAACGCTATTTAAAAGTAATTTTATTTTACAATTAGACACTATTATAATAGCGCAATATACTACATAGTAAATAGTTTAACGGATCCTTAGGAGATGTAAATCCCGAGCATCTCTTGAGTTACTGCACTCATATTTATTTTTATTAATTTAACTTACATAAGATCTTTTAGTTCTGACTCGAGTGTTTTGTCTTTTCAATTCGCTCGGGTCAGTCCGAGCGTTTCAGGATCAAAGACTTTAGCTCTGGAGGACGAAGACGGAGATTTCTGTTATTATTATAAATTATATTCCACTACACTCATATTTTTCCGCTGCATTGTCATATGGTATGTATACTCTGAGATGTATTGTATAATATAATCAATAGTTTTGTAAAACAGCTTTATAAACTGTATATTTTATTATTATATTTTATCCTTCCGCGGTGAGATTCTGTTTTGTTTTATTTCTTTCTTGTTTTTCTTATTTACCCCATAACAATCCGCCCTTCCGTATGGTTTGAATTGGCACGTGTGTCGATTTAAATCGTGCGGAAAGGCGGGATGTTACAGGTACCAATTGTGAAAAAATGCGGATTACGGATCTTAAGGCTAGGATTTACACTAGAGGGGGGTGAATAGTGTTAACAAAGAATTACTAAATCTTTTTGAGTTTATGTTAATTTAGACACCGATGTATGCAAAATACAGACACATATATGATCATAGAAACAAACAACAGATGCAGAAATAAAATAAAAGCAGTAAAGGAAAGAACACATCGGATTTTATACTGGTTCGGAGTTACCCTACATCCAGTCCCGCAATGCAAGTACGGATTTCATTTCAAAAGCAATTGTATAATTACACCCTCGGTTTCAAGGCTACGAGGTACACCCTCAAGAATTTCAATGCTCTGGGTAGAGCTACTTGATTTCCGGGCCACAAGTTTACCCAATTGATTTACCAAGGCTATAATCGCACCTTTTCTTTCTTGATTGATTTCCAAGGCTACAATTACACCTTTTCTCACTAAGTTGATTACAAAAAGCCTATAACTCTGAATAGCACTGAGAATCTTGTAGAGAGAGTGACAGAGAATCAAACTACGAATGATTGAGTCGATTCAATGTTGATTTCGGCAGAGTAATGGTAAGAATATGTATTAAGAAATGTTGAAGAAAAAGAGGAGTGAAAAACCAGAAAATCTGATATAAAATTCGATGAAACTAACCCCTATTTATAGAAGAACAACAGCCATGTCCATTCATGAAGAGTTATGGCGAATAGACACTTCTTTTGAAATTTAAATATTGAACTCAACTGACACCATGTCGACGTGGGTACCCTAGGCATGTCGACACCCCAAAGCAATTTTTGGTGATTTGATTTTCTTTGAAAATAACATTTATCTTATATTAAGACTATTTAAAACTTTATAAATATGCTTGATTATAGTTAAAATTCATAAGTAAATATAGAGAATAATATATATAGAATTTAACTATAATTTTATATTTAAATCTAAGTATAAATATTAAAAGTTAAATATATTAATTAAAAGATAGTTTAATACCAGGAGTAATTTGACTTTTGAAATTAAAGATAATTTTGAGGCTAAAATTATTTAAAATCAGGATAGAGGGTTTTGAATCTTTTAAAAGGAAAGTTTTGAAAACATTTTGAAAACATGATATAATTTTGAAAAATCATTTTGGATAAAAATTTAGCGGATACAAAACAATGTTCCACTAGATTTTTCGTAGGTTCTATCCTACTTTGGGTTCCATCCCTTTAACAGGCTCGAAGTGGATTCCATTCCACGAATAAATTGGATTTTAAGATGCTATTGCTTTTCTATGAGTTTTAATAAAATTCCTAATAAAAAATACTTAACCTTGAAATCTTGAACTCTTGATAATCATGATACTCATGAGTCTTCTATCTTGATATCTTGAATCTCTATACTGTACAGTCTTCATTCTTAGTACCCGCATGGTTTAATCCTACATATACGTACATATATATATCTAAACTTATAATGTTGGTATTTACATTTTATAATCTATTCTAAGGTTGTTGTCATCAAAATCATCATCTCACGGACTAACATGAAGCACATGGGGAATGTCAATATTAGCACATATAATGTAGGTATGTATGTAAATTCGATGTATAAATATAAAGATTCTATTATAGCAAATATATTTTTATTTCAACGTTATGTATACATGGCTGATCATGTATATTGTTATGAATCCATAAAAACAAATTGAGATGATATGCAAAATGAATGCAATTATATAGGTCAATGAAATTTTATCTTTGCCAAATCTTAAATAAGCTTTACCCCGTCATTATCCAAAGAATCAATTGCATTCATATGATGTCTATGAGTCATTTTAACATAAAATATTTTGTAGAATAATCTCCTTGCGTGATTTGGTTCAATTGAGACTTCTATCTTAAATGAGTAGATTATCTTGATAAAGCTTTTATAAATAAAAAAGAGTACATGCATCACTAAGGTTTAAACCAATCTCTTCAGTTAAGAGATCTTTACACATTTGAAAATTCTTAAGAATATATATCAATTTATCCACTTCACCATGATGTTTAGGCCTTACCCTATTCCATTTTCTTAATTCAACCTTGCTCATTTCTAAAATTTGTACAAACTAAAACATACTTGAACCATTAGCCATGGCATTAACTAAGTTTATAATAATAACAAAAACAATAACAGTACTATAACGATGATAATGATAATAAAAATAAATTAACTAATTTCATAAAAATTAGCTTTATCAACTAAGTTTTTGTAACTACCCACTTTTATGTATAGTTTAAGCAGACAACAAACCACACATAACCCACTCGAATTGAACAGAAAGGCGGATAGTTAGGGAAAACAAAGAAAAAGAAGACAAAAAGAAACTAAACAACATAGAATCTCATAGCGAAACAAATAATCTATACTATACAACAAATCTTTACACAAAGAAAAATGTAATATACATACACCAATTAGAGTACACTAACCTAGTTCAGCCCGGATAATTATAATAGCCAGTCCTCTCGGTTGCTGATAAATACAACAATAAATAGAGCAGAAAAATAACCATGTACGTGAATACGTCTCTAGGCCACCAACTCTTCTCCTGAAGCTCCAAAGCATCTAAAATAAATTTGTAATATGCTTGATTTGACTCGAGCATTATAATAAAATAACACCTGAGCTAGTTTGGAAAATGAGCGTGGGAAAAACACACTCAAATGGACTCTTAAGTTTATCGAACTCTTTCAAAAATAAAGTATCGCGTAAGACCACGTTGCACATAAACACGGATGGGCTTTTACCTTACGATAACCAAAAACTCTTCTATAGATAATCTAGTGATATTATAATAATGTCTAAGGGTCAAAGTAAAATATGAATATAGTTGAAATGCTTGCATCTCACATTTCAGCATAGTTGGGCATAACTAAGTCTTACGGAGTTTATTGGAGAATGGATTCCATACAATGACCAGACTCCAGGGGTACCGCCCATCATGTTGCATCTCTAGAAAAAGTAACACCAAGGTTGAACCTATTAGCCCCTGCCAACACATATGCGACCTATCGTTTATTGGATAGTACCGAATATGATTACCTCGGCCCCGAAGCTTACAATTGAGAGACAATATCGACTCTAGATAGGGATGATCATATCCTACTTGAGAGTGACCCACTTAGCCCAGCCGCATCTCTTCTATTTTAGTCATTCCTAATTGATAAGGCTTGAGGCTACATTTACCTTTTATATAGCACTTCTCAATTTGAATGCCATCGCTGCCCTCGAGGCAATAATGCAATATTGGTGTTCATCCATTCAAGTTCGTTTTGGGACTAAACGAAACCAAAGGTACTTCTTCTACTACATCCTCAAGATTAGTAACAAGCAGCCCTTGCACTTCATAGAGCTCCATTATCTTTAAGGTGTCTTTACTTTGCAATGCTTCAATTGGATCGAAATGGTTTTTGGATAACATGTACGATCACGGTCTCTTTGAAAAACAACATTCAATAATTTTCGATAAACTCAACCCTAGTTCTTTGGGAAATAAATAGTCAAAGATAAGAATGGAGATCACCTCCTAACTGTTAGTGGATGGATTTCCTTATCGTTTGCCCTAGGAGAACAAAATGAGATTTATACGCAAAGTACAACATCATCGAAGTTGAATGTGCCATATAACTCGCGTGTTTCTTCTAGTAATTCCAAAGTTACGTTTTGGATCCATATTTGATAGTCGATTATTTAACTATTGAATAAACAAACATTCAAATCAGGGATTTAATTACATAGCGAAAACCAACATTTGTTACATAAATGAGCAACCACTAGCCTCCTTAATTAATTTATTAACTAAAATCACTTTGTAATATTTGTATCAAAATACTTTTACAAATATATACCCACAAATCCCTATATTTTCGATTCTTGAAAAAATATCCATATACTTATCTCAACGGTATAAGTGTATTCACAAAATGGAAGAAGATTTCCCTTTCATACAATTTTAGAACAATTTTACAAATCTCTAAACCCGTTTATAACCCCATTCATTAATCTTGGAAATCATTTATAAAACTCCCTATTTATGCATTCCTAAATCATTTATAAGCCCTTTATAATTCCATAAAACCACTTATAAAACTACTTTTACAAATCTATAAACCCATTTCCAAAATTCTTTTATAATTATCCAAAACCATTTGTAAAACACTTTTTACCTCTTAACTAATCTTCCTTTAGCTTTCCAAACCATGTTATAAGATTCCTCTTATAAAAACCAAATCTGTTTATAAAATTCTATTTATAGATCTCGAAAACATTTATAAATAAATTCTCATCATTTACTTTAAAACAATATTACATAATAATAACATCATAAATATATAACAATTAACTTCAAAACATCTTAAAAAAATTAACTAATAATTCTAAATCGTTATTAACTAAACAATAATAATTTACTTTTACCACTTCTATAAATAATAATTAATTTCCAAAATATTACTGGTAATCATTATTATTAATTTCAACCCATTAATTCTTAGTGTAATGAACTTTTCAAAATATTGATAACTTTAAAACAACATTAATACAAATAATTAATCTTCAAAACAATATTAAAAATAAATGATCTTAAAGCAATATTAAATATAAATAAATAACTTAGAAAAAATAGATAAAAAGATTGGAGTAAAACAGAAGTTAAATCCTTTAAAACAAAATATTTGTGAAACCATTTTTAGAACTAAGTCATTTCCCATCTCAAAAACCAATTCCAACTCAAATGGCAATTTATAGTATTTTAAAATACTAATTTTAGGTCAATGGCTACCAAGCGCTTAGACAATATTAATATTGATTTTCTACCACTATAAGGTTTAAGTTGAACTTATAACAATATCATAATCAATAAAGCCAAAATAGTTTTAATGTCCAAAAAATCATATGATAGAAATATTATTGAAACTAAAATCAATAATGGCGAGGAATCCTATTGGATCCTACTGACTTGTCCCCCTTGCATCACCACTCATATATAGCAGCACATATATAGGTAAATAAAATCAACAGTGGTGAGAAATCATATTGGTTCCCTCCAACCTGTCCCCTACATCAAAAACAATATATAATTATATAATGCGGGTCATTCGCTCTAGAGGTGGGAATAAATCCAAACCAACTAATAAAACAGTAAATCATCCAAACATTCAATCAACGATTTTATCAACTAAATAATATTACTGGTTAACCAAAAAGCTGAGTTTAACTCACCATTATTTTAGTTGCTGTCAAGGCGTTCTAGTTTCGCCTAAATTTGAACTGCTTTAACATGAAATTTTTGCAAGCTTAAATCTTTCCCAATTCAATCCCATTACGTAGTATTCATTGATATGATCCTAACGCGACTGACCATATTTGATTTGGACCTAAAGTGAACAAGATATTAAATTTATAGGATCATGAACTAAATAATATAATTATATTCCTTAATACATAATTAACTGTCCTAATTACCCATCATTAGCTTAATTAGTCACTACTGATTAGCCTAAACCCTACGTTCAAACTATCGATCCAGGCGTCTTTACATACTTGACTTCACCGAACCATCACCATTGCCATGCTTTATTGCCGACCGTCTCATGCTCCCAGACCGAAGCATTGTCCATGCTCTTGCCATCGATGGTGGTTCATCCCATTATTGTGCCACCATCGCCCCAAATTTGGCCAATAAGTTCCACAAACATGGTGAAATTCTAGCTCCCGTGCAATGATCTACGACAATCCCATCGCACAATCTCCATGTCTCATCATCACAGTTATCTTTGTAGTTGAAGTAGACGTCAGATTTCGCCTCAAGTGGTCCAATCATTGATGGCTCTTCGATTGAGTGGGAGTTGATTTTGAAAATTTCGAACCTTTCTTTGATATAAACGCAGTTTTAAATGAAAAAGTTAGGTATGGGCAGAGATGTGATGGTAGTATGGGTGGAGTATAAGTTGATTTTATTGGGTGCCTATTATTTTATTCCAAAATATCTGGTAATTTGCACCCTAAAATTTCAAACTCCAATCAAGGCGTGTTGCCTAGCGTTCTATACTAAGTACCACTATTCAAAAACCAGTAGAACTAGTTTCGAGACCGGATTCAATCATATGTGGAAGTTAGCCTTCCATATCTAATTATATTATATTAATTTCTATAATTAGCTTATATGCGTTTCAAACTCGTAAAATCATATATACATCCAATCACTATGAAATTCGATGGCGTGTAATAATTCACTATTTCGGGCCCAATGAAACTGGTTTCGTAAAATTCCAAGGCAATGTCGTGAAAGACTATTTTCACATGTTAATTACAACAATTATTACAAAGAAGTCTGATCTCTTTTATATTTAAATTCAAATGTTTACTATCTTCATTCTTATCTAAATAAGATTTAAATCAATTTCCAAAATCATTTTCATTCATATAAAATTCAAGGTTTAATTATTTAAAGAATTTCAAATAGTCAAATAACTATTATATTTGAATTCCAAGTTATTTAACTTATAAAATTAACTTTTCAATATTTAGAAGCACTTAAATATCCCAAATTCAAATGACTGAAATTCTGGGCCATTAAAGTTTTATAAAATTAACTAAGTTTAAAATAATAATAATAATAATAATACATTAACCATGTTTGTGAATATTAAATAACTTTATAATAATTATAAAGTAATAAATTATAAAATATTAACAAGTTAACTAAGTTTATTAAAATAACGAAGTTTATATAATAATAATAAATTAACTATAAGTTTTATAGAAATTAACCGAGTTTATAATAAAAATGATACTTATAATAATGTTAACCAAGTTTTCTAAAAAATACTAAGTGGATAAAATTACCAATTTTTTTACTTTTTACCATTAGGAGCTGCCTAGTATAATCAATAACTACATTATATCAAAACTGACCTAGTTTATAATAATATAATAATAATAATAATAAATATAAATTAACTAAAATTGTGAAACTTAACATCGTTAATTATGTTTTATAAAAATTAAATAAGTTCATAGAAATAACTAAGTTTATGATGATAACAATAATATAACTATTGTTTGTGAAAATTAACCGAGTTATAATAAGAATACAAATAATTACAAGAATAACAATAATCACAATAGAAAAAAAACTAGGTTTATTAAAATTAACTAATCTTATAATAATAATAAGTTATAAAATATTAACTAGGTTAGCTTTGTTTTATAAAAGCTAACAAAAATTAAATTAAATTATAAACTATTAACTAAGTTAGCTATGTTTTATAAAAACTAATTAAATTTAAATAAAAATAACAATAATAAAAAACAAACTAAATTTATGGAAATTAATTAAGTCTATAATAATAGTACTAATACTTATTTTTATAATAAATTATAAGATATTAATCAATTTAACAAAGTTTTATAAAAAATAACTAAGTTTATATAATAATAATAATAATAATCAAAATAAATTAATTAAGATTATAATAATTAACTTCATCAATTATGTTTTGTAAAAATTAATTAAGTTTATAATAATAATAATAATTTAACTAATGTTTATGATAAATCACTAAATTGGTAATAATAGTAATTTAACTAATGTTTATGAAAACTAAGTCATCATTATTGCTAGTACTATTATTATAAGCTTATTTAATATAAACATAGTTAATTATTATTATTATTATTATTATTATTATTATTATTATTATTATTATTATTATTATTATTATTATTTATATAAACTTAATTATTTTTTATAAAACTTAGTTATATTTATAAAATTCGCTGATATTCGTTTGTACACTTAGCTAATTTTTATAAAATTTAGAAGTTTGCAAGATGAATTAGATGTAAAGATATTGAATATTTATAATTTATTGCTATTGTTGTTATTATCTATTAGCGCCAAAATTTGTCACTAACACCCAAATGTAAATGAAAGCACCAACTAACAGTCAAAGATAATTGATAAAGTGTATGTGGAGAGTATATATATGAAGCGCAGTAAAAATTAAAAAAAGCAGAAAAAATAGTGGATGTATAGTAGTTCGGCTGACTCTGGCCTACGTTCACTCCAAAATTTTCCTTTTTATTGATATGAGAATTAATTACCGTTACAATCTGGAGTTTTCAAAACAATTATGGAAGAATAGCCTTAATGAGGAGGAAGAAGGGAAACCAAATGAAGATCCCTTTTCTGAACTCCCACATGCTGTATTTATTGGCGAATCCCGAGTTACTGGGCTTCCTAAGTAGTCCGGGCCCATCAGGACTATAACCGAGCCAACATCCTTCATCATGGTACGAGCGACTTCCTGTAGCGACTTTCTACCGAGCGACTTCCTGTGGCGACTTCCTATAGCGACTTCCTGTAGCGACTACCTGTGACTTCCTGTAGCGACTTCCTGTGACTTCCTGTAGCGACTTCCTGTAGCGACTTCCTGCCGAGCGACTTCCTATAGCGACTTCCTGTAGCAACTTCCTATAGCGACTTCCTGTGACTCCCTGTAGCAACATCCTGCCGAGCGACTTCCTGTGACTTCCTGTAGCGACTTCCTGCCGAGCGACTTCCTGTAGCGACTTCCTGCCGAGCGACTTCCTGTACTGACTTCCCGTCAAGCGACTTCCAGCTGAGCGACTTCCTGTAGCGACTTCATGCCGAGCGACTTCCTATTGAGACTTCCTGCCGAGCGACTTCCTGTAGCGACTTCCTGCCGAACGACTTCCTATAGCGACTTTCTACCGAGCGACTTCCATGCCGAGCGACTTCCTGTTCCTGTAGCGACTTCCTGTTGCTGTAGCGACTTCCTGTCCATGTAGCGACTTCCTATTCCAGTGGCGACTTCCTGCTCCTGTAGCGACTTCCTACCGAGCGACTTCCTGTAGCGACTTCCTATCGAGCGACTTCCTGCCGAGCGACTTTCTGTTCCTGTAGCGACTTCCTGTTCCAGTAGCGACTTCGTGATCCTGTAGCAACTTTCTGCCGAGTGACTTCCTGCTGAGTGACTTCCTATTTCTGTAGCAACTTCCTATTCATGTAGCGACTTCCCGTTGCTGTAGCGACTTCCTGTCCCTGTAGCGACTTCCTGTTCCGACCGACTCTCAGGCCGAGCGACTTCCAGGCCGAGCGACTTCCAAGCCGATCGACTTCCACGCCGACCGACTTCCACGTCGACCGACTTTCACACCGACTGTCTTCCCAACCGACCGTCTTCCACGCCGACCGACTTGTACGCCGACCGACTTCCAAAACGTGCCACATTACCTATCCATCCATTCGATTCAAACCTACCGCATTCCATCCTTGATAACTGAGAAATCGACTTAGTTAAATCCGCCTGCCTACAGCCTTGCAAAAAGATGGGATAACACTTTGCCCACCAAAACATGCCTTTTGGTAAAAGGCATGTTTTGAATAGCATCGAATCCAATATCGCGAGTCCCTATTTTATTAATAGCTATAGTATACTTGATCAAGTACGTGACTGTTCGAATTTGAATCGGTATTTATTTCCACTCGTGGAAGTCATGAATTAAATTCTGCATCCTCTCTGGACTATCGATGGTCACTTCAGACCCTTGCCAAGTCCGTTCCAAACTCGACGGTCGAATATAAAGATCCTCTTGCACTCCGGCGTTGCTTTCTACCCCTTGCACTCTGACCCCAGCGAGGGGATATAGCGATGTCTTGGTCATCCTAGACCGATCATAGCCTCTCCGGGCTCTTACTGGATCCCATCCTGTCACTCTCCGGTGAAGGGGAAACAACGTTGAGTGAGCCGATCCTATCGCTTTCCGAGGAAGCAACTCACTCCTTGCACTCTAGTTCAGTGTCCCTGAACTTTAAGCGATGCCTTGATCCTGCTAGACTGATATCAGCCTCTTCGGGCTTTTACTGGATCACATCCTGTCACTCTCCGGTGAAGGGGAAACAACATTGAGTGAGCCGATCCTGTCGCTCTCCGGCAAAGCATCGTTACTCCCTGCACTCCGATTCAGTGTCCCTGAACGTTAAACGATGTCATGGCCTAAATCCTAGGCCGATTACAGCCACTCCGGGCTCTTATCGAACCCCGGTCCAATAACTCACCAGTGAATGGGGAACGACGTTAAGTGAGTTGATCCCGTCGCTCTCCAATGAAGCAACTCACTTATTGCACTCCGGACCCTGTCTCTCCGAATAGGGTCATAAAGCGATTAATTTCAAATTGACTTCCAATATTCATACTTTAACTCTCCGGTCCAAGGTTTATTTCATGAAATTCAAGTTCATTTATTAAATTAAAAGTCCAAATGTTGAACCACAAACAAAGGAAAAATCTAGATACTGCCACTCTGGGCAGAGCAGTCTATTACCATCTCAGAGCATGCCTGGGGATCTTCCCTGTTCCCTCATATGTGTAAGTGGAATAGTTCATTTATTTTGAAATCAAAAACTATGAATTTTATGTAATCGACCAGAGTTCAAGTCTTGAACTTGGCCCATGTCATCATGATCAATTGATGGCGAGTCGTGATCCCGATCCAGGATTAGTTATGTTGGGTGCAGACGGTAGTTTCCCGGGTCCTACGGCCGTTGTCCAATTTCTCATGTGCTGTTGCAATCTACCATTTCTAACATGCTCTTTCACCTCATCCTTCAAATGGCGGAATTCATCAGTTGCATGTCCTTCTAGCTCATGGAATAGGCAATACTTTCCACTTCTATGTCCCCGTTCCACGGGATCTCTCCTGGGTGGTTTCCAATAGGGGAGGTGCCCCTGAGTTTTCATGTATATCCATTCTAGGTTTGCCATCAAGTCAGCGTATTGTTTGAATCTGGGTTCTCAGAATTTCTTCCGTTTGTCAGGTCCATTGTATCTGTCATCCTGCTTCCGCTTTCCTTTGTCTATTCCGCTCTGTTCCTTGGAGGTTCCTTCGCCTTGCACGACGTTTATTTCTCGCTTTTCGGTACATGAATCCAATAACAGAATGAACTTTTCAACTTCATGATAGAATTCTCCAAGTTCTTGTGCTGGATCTCTTGCCAAAGAATCCTTAAACTCTATGCCTTCCGCAACACCTGCTACTGCCGCCATCAAAATCATCGATGGATCCGGGCGATCTACAGAAGCCACCGTTGCATTGAATCATAATAGAAAATATCTACGGACTCTCTGGTCCTCTACTCCATTGAAGCTAAGGTCATCACACTCTTGGGTCGCATCACATAGATCCTAAACTGTCTCATGAAGCATTCCACTAGCTCATCCCATGTTCTGATTGATCCATTCTCTAGCTGCCTGAACCAAAGCGTAGAAAAATCTGTTAGATATAGAGGGAAGCATCGTGCCATCACTTCCTCGGATGCCCCCGGCACTTCCATGTGCCTGATATATCTGGTAATATGCATGGTTGTGTCTGATTTCCCATCATAAGGATCCAGTGCGGGTAGCTTGAACCTTGGAGGAGTCCTTGCATTTCTGATATTCGGAGTGAACGGACTCCGACTAACTTCCTCTAAGCCTCCGCTCTACAATCCTCCTCTCATAACCCTTCTTATTAATCCAGCCATCCGCTTGTATCCATCCGGGGATAGTGATCTGTTTGCATCTCTATCTTGCCCCCCAAGTCCTAGGGGGTACTCTGGGTAGTACACTTCATGTTGGTCATTTACGCTCACGTTGGTCCATGCTTACTGAGCTTCATTCACCGCTCTCCCAGTATCTAATCCTGGAGGTCTGTCCCCAAGCCTTTGCTGATTTCCTTCAATCCCTCTAGTCTGGTTCTGGTGTTGACCTCTAGAAACTTCTGCAGCTCTGGTTCCTTGTTCTGCAATTCCAATAGCCGTGGTTGGTCCATTCCCTTGACTTTGTACTCCAACATGCCCAATCTATCAAAGAAGGTTTTGTATCATGTCTTTCTGCCTTTTCAACATTATCTCCATCTCGTCCCTGTAGATGGATGCTTGACCTGTTCTAGCTCCAGAGGAGGCCTCTTGACTTCCCTCTTAATTGCTTCTTTCTGTCACTTGATTCCTTGTTGATGGCCTAGCTATTTCTTTATAGAGTCCCAGTTCCTAGCTCTAAAATCTCCGAGTGCTTGCCTTCTCAGTGAAAGCACCAAAATGTTAGCACCAAAATTTATCACTAACACCCAAATGTAAATGAAAGCACCAACAAACAGTTACAGATAACAGATAGAGTGTATGTGGAGAGTATAAATATGAAGAGTAGTAAAAATTGAAAAGAAAACAGAAAAAACAGCGGATTTATAGTGGTTGGCTGACTCTGGCCTACGTCCACTCCAAAATTTTCCTTTTTGTTGTTATGAGAATCAATTACCGTTACAATCCAGAGTTTTCAAAACAATTATGCCAGAGTAGCCTTAATGAGGAAGAAGAAGGGAAATCGAATGAAGATCCCTTTTCTGAACGCCCACATGATGTATTTATAGGCAAATCCAGAGTTACTGGGCTTCCTGAGTTGTTTGGGCCCATCAGGACCATAACCGAGCCAACATCCTTCATCATGGTACGAGCGACTTCCTGTAGCGACTTCCTACCGGGCGATTTCCTGTGGCAAACTTCCTGTAGCGACTTCCTGTAGCCACCTCATGTGACTTCCTGTAGCGACTTTCTGTAGGGACTTCCTGCCGAGCGACTTCCTATCGCGACTTCCTGTAGCGACTTCCTGTGACTCCCTGTAGTGACTTCTTGCCTAGCGACTTCATGTAGCAACTTCCTGTGACTTCCTATAGCGACTTCCTATCGAGGGACTTCCTGTAGCAACTTCCTGCCGAGCGACTTCCTGTGACTTCCAGTAGCGTCTCGCTGCCGAGCGACTTCCTGTCGAGCGACTTCTAGCTGAGCGACTTCCTGTAGTGACTTCCTTTAGTGACTTCCTGCCAAAAGACTTCCTGTAGCAATTTCCTGCCGAGCGACTTCCTGCCGAGCGACTTCCTGTAGCGACTTCCTGTCGAGCGACTTCCTGTAGCGACTTCCTACCGAGTGACTTCCATGCCGAGCGACTTCCATGCCGAGTGACTTCCTGTTCCTGTAGCGACTTCCTTTTACTGTAGCGACTTCTTGTTCCTGTAGCGAATTCCTGCCGAGCGACTTCCTGTTCCTATAGCGACTTCCTGTTCCTATAGCGAATTCCTATTACTGCAGCAACTTCCTACCGAGTGACTTCATGCCGAGCGACTTCCATGCCGAGCAACTTCCTGTTCCTGTAGAGACTTCCTATTACTGTAGCGACTTCCTATTTCTGCAGCAACTTCCTGTTACTGTAGCGACTTCCTATTACTGTAGCGACTTCCTGTTACTATAGCGATTTCCTGTTACTGTAGCGACTTCCTGTTACTGTAGCGACTTCCTATTACTGTAGCGATTTCATATTATTGTAGCGACTTCCTGTTCTGATAATATGATTGACGAAGTTTAGGAGGAATGCGGGTTGAATGAATTCTTTTTAAAAACATACAAATTTTTATGAAACGGATTTGAATTAATTTAAATGAAAAAATAGGTCTATTCATAGAATTTTGGAATTAGACATGTTTCAATTTATACAACAAATTTGAATTGATTTAAATAAGTAAAAGTGAATCTATGTATATATCCTATAAAATTAATATAAACATGATTCTATCAGCTTTGAATAAAATTAAATATATGTAAAAGAATCATTAAATAGTTATGTACAATTATTTGATAAAATATATAAAAGGTTGGATACGACAAGAGTTAGAATTATACATAGATAATTGCTCCACATTAAGGTTACACGAATTCAAAGTTTATATGTAAATTCCTAATTAAAGAACTAAAGAAAAACAATTTAAACCCGCTCAAAACAATAATTCAAACATGTTGGAAAAATCCAAGCTACGGAAATCCAATCGATTTTGAAAATAGGATAAGTTAACTAAATTGTTTCTATAAAGCATTAAGACAAATACGAGTCCAACCCACAATTAAATAGTTCATTTTTAGAGTCAAATAGCCGACTGATTGTAGTATCCAACCGACTAAATTCCTTTAGTTGATTGCACCGTTTTCCAGTTGATTAAGTTTATGGCATAAAGAGAAATATAAGCTATAGGGAACCAGTCGACTGACATGACTACTCAATCGGCTGATTTGGTGTAGAAAAATTAGAATAGTTTTGAGAAAACTTATTCCCACTTACTTGATTCTATAAAACTCATGTAGCTACATAAAGTTTGTAAAGTGTTAGGCTGGTTTTACATTTAGTTGATGTTGTAGAGTTCACGCTTCCTGGTGCTATACAAAGTGATGTCAAACACTGAATGTGATTGTATCGTAGTTAGAGGTTCCTATTGTGATGACCTGGAATTTTGGACAATATCAATTTAATAATCTTTATTAATAAATAAATTGGTTTTATAATTTTTTTATAACTATTTTAAAAAGGGGAAAGTTTATTCTTTTTAAAGCTAATAAACATTTAATTGGTAGAATTTATTTTCAAAGCTAATAAAAATATATTCTATTTATAATATATGTATATAGGAAGTCTTTAACTGTAATAAAAGATATGTTTTCAAATTGTAATATATATGTATGTATATATTGTGATTTGAAGTTATGTTTTAAAATTCAATATAATAATTTCAAAAGTAGTATTAAAATGTTTTCTAATTATAATATATGTATATTTGTACATAGAGTAATTAGAAAGGCTTTGATTTGAATTTAACAAACAAAAACATGTTTTCAAATTTAATATATATTTTTTAATCTGGAAGTATGATTGAATTTAATATAACACTTTTTTAAAAGCTATTAAAAGTTTATTATCATTCTCAACACACTAAAGGTAAATGTTTATTTATTTAAAATATATTTTTAGCTTACGTTTAAAGCAAGATGTAATTAAGAATTCTTTTCTTTTGTTTTAAATATCCTTTCTTTTAAAAAAATTTAACATGAGACAATTTCGTTTGTAAACACATAAAAGTTAAAATAAAATCCATAAACATAAATAAGTATAGTTTGTATATAAACATAAATCAATATTAACATAAACATATTTATACAAAACATAAGAATATATTTAAACATTGTTTTGACATTTGTAAGATAATAAAACATGCATTAATATTTGTGAGCTAAAGATTACATGCAAAATACATGTGGCAACATTTGTTCTTTCAAAATTTTAAATATATAATAAGTGTTAGAGAATAACCTGGTTTTAGTAAAAACACTATCTCATTTGTATTTTCTCAAAACTTTTCCTTTCTTTCTTCTTCTAAACTAAATAAAAACTGCATATCAAAATCAAAAGAAATTTTATCCTGTAATAAAAACAGTTTTCAATTCTTCAACTGAGCTTCTTAATCAACTCAATAATACATCAACACAAATTCAAATTCAAGTTCAACAATCAATGTTCAAATCAACAAAATAGATCCAAATCAAAGAATAAAGCCTGTAACCTTGTCCTCTATGTTATAAAATATGGTTAGTAAACTTTCTAAAAAAATAGTTTTAATCTATGTTTATACTAGATGCATGTGATGAATCTCTGCAGTAATATAGTAGATAATGTTGCATGAATGTATGGATGTGAATGTGTGTGTGTGTGTGTGTATAATGAAATGCCTGTGAATGACTGTGAATATGTGTATATTTAAGCTCTGTTTATATTAAAGGCTCAACTCCCCTATAGAAAATTCAATTTCTCCTCATCCAATTGATTTTAGGCTTCGATCTTTAAATGAATAATAATTTTAAGATTATAACTTTATTTTTAAAAGTAATTTCAAAGGATTATATTGAGAAATTATTTCAAATTGGGATTTTAAAGTAAAATACCAAATATATGTCAAAAATAAATAACCATAATTTAGTAATTTGATTTCAGAAATGGGTTAGTAATAGAAATGATGAATTTAAGTGTTATAATCATGATTTTTGGTGTAGTAATGTTTGAGATATTTTATGATGATCGGAATCGACAATTTTTTCGATTTCTATTGATTGACGGCAAGGGGAAGGTCAAGATTTAGGGTGGAGATGGACGGGAAGTAGGGGAATGCAGGAAAAATAGGTTGGGATTTTCTTGATGGCCGTGGCATTCCATTGGAGGTGACCTAGGGTTTTTGTTCTGGTTTCTGTTGAGTGGGATGTCGAGGCGATGGCGATGACTATGGAGCATTGGAGGCAATCGCGAGGTGGGAAAATTGTTCGTCGGAGTGTGGCGTAGCTCTGGGTGGGTCGACAGATGATTCTGAGGTCAGAGGAAACGACGATGGGTAATTTTCGATTGAGGTTTGGGTTCCATTTTTCGTTCGAGAGTCTAGATTTTTACTGGCTAACGATTTTGTTGATCGGAGTGGACGAGGAAGTTGGTGTCGGGGTTGTTGACTTGGCGAGGGCCAGGCGAAGGCAGGAGCTCCGACGTTGGTTTATGCATGTGCACGGTGCACGTTGATGGTCTGGGTTTGTTTTGAGTTTGGGAAAGAAGGCTTGTACCCGGGTTTCATCTCGGGAATGATAGGGGTTTGTCTCGGAGGTGTGCGGACAACGAATTACTCGAGAGGTGATCGGGACTTTGGCTTTGTATACACGTGTTTATCTCGGGTTGTATTTTTTACAGTAACCAGATTACAAAATTTGAAAGAAAATGTACAGATTTATAAAGAGAAAAGGTTTTCACAATTTTAAAGTTTCAAATAATTTAGTTTTTATAAAGAAATGTTTAGTTAAGTTTAAAGTGCGTTTTAAATAAATATATTTATAAAGTAAATTATTTAACAAGTTTTAATTATGTAAATAAACCCAATTTTCAAAGTATTATCAAGTTGTAATCAATATAAATGTTTAAATCAATTTTAAATAGACAAAGAGAATGATCAAGTTTTTAAAAGGTTAAATAATGAAAGTTCAAAATATGTATCAATATTTCAAGTTTTCAATATAAAAGTTAAGTGATTTAAAATTTGTTTTGTTCTAAAATAATTATATCTTAGGTTAATTTTGTAAATTAATTTCTAAGTGTTTTCAAAATATGATTTAATAAGGTTATTAGAATATAATTAAATAAGGGTATTTAACCTTAATGATCAGAGAATTCTAAAATGATTTTTATGTATAAATTAATTATTTCCAAGCATTTAATTTAATGACATATAAGTGATTAATTAAGGCAGATGTTTATCTAAATTAATTATGGTCTTTTTAAACAAAATAATTTGTATAACTACTTAATTAACTAAGATGATTAATGTAAATTAAATTAAGATAATTAATTGGTTTAATTAATTAAGACAGTAATTACTTAATTAATTAAAGGTTAATTAATCTAAATAATTAAAGGTAATTAAATTAATGGAAGTAATTAAAGGGATTAATTACTCAATGTAATTAATTTAATTAATGTGATTTATTTAAATTAATTAATTAAAGAAAATCACTTGATGATTGATTAAGTATAATTACTTAATATAATTAATAAGTGTAATTACTTATTGTAAGTAATTAACGTGTAATTACTAAATGTAATTAATAAAAGAGGAATCATTTAATGGAAAGTAATTAAAGGATAATTACTTAATGAAAGTAACTAATGATTAATTATTTAGTGTAATTAATTAAATAATTAATTAAAAAATTTATTTAGAAGTTAATTAAGTAATGTAATTAATTAAGGGTAGTTGATTACTTAATATGATTAATCAAGGTTGGTTAATGAATGTGACAAATTAAAGATTAACAATTAAATGTGATTAATTAGAAGAATATTAATTAAGGAAGTAACTAGAGGATCACTAATTAATTTAATTAATGAAAGTAATTAAGGTTGATTAATTAAAGGATAATTGATTAATATAAGTGATTATAGGATAATTAATTAATGTAATTAATTAAGGATTAATGTAATTAACTATAGTTAACTAATTAATGAGAGTAGTCAAAGGTTAACTACTGTAAATGGTTAAGTATAATTAATTTGTGTAATTAATTAAAGGCTAATTACTTGATGTAATTAAAGAATAATTAATCAAGGATGATTAATTAAGATGGATAATGAAAGGATGATTAATTAATTGGTTTGTAATTAATTAATAGGTAAGTAAGATGGATTTATAGTGATGGAAGTAATTTATTTAATTTATTTTAAATTAATTAAAGATGGTGTGATTAATAAATCTTTGCTTATGGATGGCTGAATGATTTTGAATGCCTTGGATTGTTTGATATCTCTGATATGGGATATGTGCTGATCTGTGATATGAGATGCTTTGGTTGAATTTTGATGATATGGATTATCTATTTGTGATAATGTGAATTATCTATCTGTATGAATATAGATAATAAATTTAACTGTTTACACTTAAACAACTTGGCATTAAAAGACCGCGTTTTGAATTTCGGTGAGACCGGGATCGGATTTCCAAATTTGGATATCCAAAAACCACATCGGTCCAAATTAAACGATAGGTCGTGAAATCTCAAGTGAAGATCAAGATGGAGTTTCAGAGTGCAAGGGCTATTGTCGTTAACTCTGAGGGTGATTCCAAAATGAGTGTAACGAGATAGTGCCTTCGGTTTCGTTTGAATCCGGAATGGACTTGTATGGATTGAATGCTTGCAGAACATCGTCAGGTGGACGGTGAGCATTCTAAGATATGTGTTCTGAAAAGGCAATCGTAGCCTCAAGCCTCATCAACCACGAATGGCTAAAATAGGGGAGGTACAGCAAGGCTAAGTGAGTTGCGCTCAAGTAAGACGAGATTATCCCATATTTAGAGGTCCCTTTTATTCGGCTTAGTGGGCAGTTGGTTCGCAGCAAACTGCAGGGTTGTCTTGTTTGGGACTATCCAGTAAGGGATGGATTTTGCCTCGTGTTGCAGGGGATCGGGAGGGATCCTCGGTACGGTGATCTAGGCCCCGTACTGCGACGGCGGTACCCTAGCAACCCTGCCATTGTATTGAAATCCAATCCCCAATAAGTGCCGTACACTTTGATTGTGCCCAAATATGTTAGAACGTGAGATGTAAGCATTCCAGCTATTTCTGTATTTTACTTGAAAACCCTAGACCCTATTATAATATCACTGGATTTCCTATCAAATGTTTTGATTATCGTAAGGTAAAAACTTTTCCATGTTTATGTGCGCGAAATCATACGAGATAACTTTTGTTTTCAAAGGTTTTTCAAAGTTAAACAACCTTTACCCGTTTACTCACGCCATACCCATGTCTGACCCGGAGTTTATTTTATGTTTTATTTAACTCTTTGGTACTCAAATTTTTACGAGTAGCCAGGGGATTCGGGTTTTCTTTGACGATTTTCTAGAGGAGAATTAGGGCAGGAGGCTTCAGCGTGTAGATATATAAAGGTTTCCGCTGTGATGTATCTCTCTAACAGTGTCTGTATTGTACTAGAGTTGTATGATAGACAAGTTTTATAACTGTCTAATATATTGTGATATAAAGCTGTATAACTCTGATAGATGTTGTATATTATGTAATAACTATGTGATTAATATATATTTTCGCCCACTGTGAGATTCTGATATCGTTTAGTTCTTTCTTTTCTTTCTTTCTCTTTTCTATCCCTTTCTTTCTTACTCATGATGCGTCTTTCTGTGGAGTGAAAGACGGGTTGTGACACCTATTATTACTATAGTAGCCATGGTCACATTTTGGTGGTTGCATGAGGTGGACAAAGGTATCCATGTTTGTAGAGTTGACATCGTTTTGTTGGATGAACTTATGGAAGAATTTGGATTGCCGATCCTTCAATGTTATTAGCTAGACAATGTGAGGGAGTTGGACATGTAGGCAACTCAACTAGTTTACCCGATTCTTTGGTAGGCAGCTTACCATCAGAACTGTTTAGTCACTGCATGCGTTAGCATTGTGATGTATGCTCAGCTTAGGAAACTTAGCCGTTTACCATTGAGAATGTTTGCTTAATGTATAATTAGACACCGTGCTATCAAGACTACAACTAGGGGTATTCCTTAGTTTACTCCGTTTTAGGATTTCCAACCTTCGGGTGGGAATCTTCGTAGATCCTTATGGATTCAGGCATATTAAGATTTGTTGTCCTATAGAGTGTAAATTGACTAATTCCCTATATGTAGTATAGGTACATAAACAAACACCCCTAGGCTGTGTGAATTATGACTGTAATTTAATAGTTAATTGACACCATACCACTAGTGATATTACTCACTCATGGGAACTTATATGATCCCTCTAGTTTCCTTACTTTATACCTACTAGAAGATGACATAGTAGAACATTGTACAGTGAGGATAATGCATTGAGGAGGTGACCTATATTTATTATCTTCATTCTTTGTGTATCTTATTTTACTTATGAGCTAGACTAATGTTATATTACAATTAGGACACTATTTAGACATTTTTTTTTATAGATTGTTGTTATTTTGAGATAGTAATGATTTTATGATATTCCAGTATTTGTTGATGCCAAAAATGGATCAACGCCTAGATATTTTGTAGGGAACCTGTGAGAGTTAGATCTAGTAGATAGTATTGAAAATATATGAAAATAATGTAGGGGGACATAAGATTTTATAACGGTTCGACAATCTCTGGCTTACATCCACTTTATAGTTTTATTGACTATTGTTTGCAGCGAATTAAAGAGTACAAGTCAGTAGTACAAGGGGTTGATAGAGCCTAGAACTATGAATGTCAATTGGCCAGGTTCGGTCTAGGTGTCACAAAACCAAGGCCCCGATTCTGATTACAATAACTAATACCCAAACCCAGCTGGAACCAGCAGAGTACTTCAACCCTACACCCAAGCCCGATCGGTCAGGCTTTTTAAGCCCGTTGGGTAATACTGTATACCATACTCAAAATATTTATTTCAATACAATACTTTAAGACTGCAACTTTGGTAAATTTGTACACAAACAATGTTAATATATAAATCAGACGGTAATGTAGTTAGGTTCACAACAAAAGTAAGCAAAAACATCTACGTGTAAATAAACCAAATGATAAATAAATAATATACACACTCATGTTTTGATATGACTGAAAACTAATAGTCGAGTCGAGCCTTAAACGGGTTGGATTTTGACAAAACCATACCAGACCCTAATAGTAACTGGGTCGGCTTAGGTTGGGCTTGGGTAGTAAAAGGCAAAACCTGTACCTATGTTAATAGGGTGGATTCGAGCCAGGCTTGGACCGAAACCCATACCATTGACAGGCCTGCCTAGAACTACCAATAGTAGTTGCTTAGGTGAATATTGTGTGAGAGGTAGAAGATGAAGAAGAGAAGTATAATTTAGATCCAAAGTCCAAGAGAAAGATTCCCATTTAATTGCAGTTTGGCAGGCATTTATAGGGAAACAAAGGTACTAGGTAAGGAGCCTGCTTATGCTGTAGTCTAAAAGATAGCTCAATATTGTACAAGTGAGCACATAGGCCCACTTACCGAAAAAACTACTCGGTACCAAACTAAATGGATCAGTACGGATCGATAATTTATTTTTCTTGGTGAAAAGTGAGCTCTCGCACTTGTTTTGTTCTTTTCATTTTCTGCTAGGTTTGTGGCCAGCTTTTTTCCGTTGACTTTAAGTTGATTCAAGCAATCTTCAAGACAATACTTGTATTATCCTGCTCTCTTTTCATTGCCCTTGGAATTGCTCATCCAAATTTTTGAAAACCACTTGTGTACAAATGGTTGTAGTATATGAAAAATATATTGTTTGGTAGGAGGAATAAGGTTAGAAAACAACTCTTCACCGAGTTAAATGACTCTTCACTGATCCAAATGAATCTTCATCGAGTTATCTCCTTAGCTCCTAACTCTAGGAAAACCACCTGCCCATGAGTGATTGGAGTAGCATATGAGATATACGGAGTTTAGGAGGAGGAATGAGATGAGAAAACAACACTTTATCTAGTTAAATGACTATGTACAGAGTCATTTACTTAGTCCCAATTCCTCCAAAATTTCTCCCAATTGCCTCTCTATTCCTTCGAAGTGTGCAACCAAGTTTTTGAGTAGTTTTGTCTTCATCTTGATCTTATATTTCTAGTTGAACTCTACTTGGTTTGAAGCCCAGTGAATACTTGCCCCCAAGATTCATTTTCATTGAAAACAAAGTGTGCTCTAGAACAAGAAGAGTTTTGGAATGTATCCTTCAAATTTTGGATAGTCGTTCAGGGATTTCATCTAACCGTTTTGCATAGTTAGAATCTTGTTCTTCATTCTTCATGGTAAAGACAAGTTCTACGCTCTGGAGATCCGATCTACACTACGGAGATGTTCCATGCCCTAGATGAGCATTCTCTCTCTTTGATATGCACTGCTTTCATTTTTTGCTTTTCTTTTCCTCCCGAGAGCTTTTGGCCCTTAACATCTAGTGAAATTTATCTAAGGTCAGAGGAATAGGGATCTCTTTTGCGATAGTAATGATAGTGGTGGTGCAGCCGATTGCTTCTTGGTGGGAGACATTTAGAGTTTGAGTTGCACTTGACCTTTGGTGAATACCGAGCTTGTCCTAGTTTATGTTCGCGCCACTTCGGAATACACTTAACCTTCCATCATTGGCTAACTCCTATCAATGCACGATTGTTCTTGTATTGCTGCTTGAACCCTAATAAGATGGTTCACTCTAGGAATGGTCGTGTTGGATGATTCTATCGCTATGCTTTTCCTCTTGTTGCTCTCCTTATGCTCCGGAAAAAGAAAAGCTTTTTGTGTTGCACCGGACAATAGTTCTATTATCTTTTATTCACCGATAACTTGTAAGTTCCAACATATAATATCATTATACAACACGGCTCATTTTTCTAGCACGAGCAAGCTATCTACACAAGATGGTATGTTCATCACATATGGGACACGTGACTTATATTGCATAGATTGACACTTCTCACTTGCCTCGGTCAATGCTTGGAATCCTATTGGTCAACATTCGTCGACATCCTTCTGACTCTGGGCATTAATCACATGAGTTTTAATTTCAAAAATTAAAAATAACTAATCATGTTAAATGTTAAGTATCTTTTCTAGAATAACTCAACGATCACCTCGCTTCAAGTCAGGTAACGGTACGTCTACTCCGCCTAAAGCTGGGTCCTCCAAAGCTCAGGCTTCACTTTCTATTCCCGTTATGCCTGGAGTATCTATCATGACTAGATTACAAGGCACAATTGCTCTTACAGAGCAGTTGCTAAATCCACCTCCTCCTCTAAATGAGTACATGGCCTTACGGGTCTTGGTAGAAGTGGAAAGATGTAGCAACCCATAAATTTATCACTTTGATAAATTATATTTATTTTAAATTTGTTCAAATAAAAATTTAATGATACAAATAATATTTTTTTGAGTGATAATAAGTAATAGTAATCTTATTTTGAATAGATATTTAAAAAAATATTTTCCTTGA
This sequence comes from Allium cepa, assembly GCA_030765085.1. Classification (NCBI taxonomy): domain Eukaryota; kingdom Viridiplantae; phylum Streptophyta; class Magnoliopsida; order Asparagales; family Amaryllidaceae; genus Allium; species Allium cepa. Next base: position 867,353,151 of record CM060937.1, on the reverse strand, counting down.
AATTCAATCGATAAAATTGCCGAAAACTATTTTATCAATAACCGGCTGTATAGTCATAAGATCTTATGCATGGAGCAGGATACATACACATACTTTTATAATTGAATGAGAATATGAAAAAAAAACTAAGTATTTTATATTGGAAATTAAATGTATTTATGTCATCACCAATAATTGCATTGTATTTAAATATAGATTTATGAATTTAAAATGATATTTAATGATTTAATCACTAATTTGATTATTCAAATAATTTTTTTAATTGATGGTAATTCATTTCAAATGTTTATAAAGTGATAACAAATCATTTATAATCTTTCTATAAAGATATATATATATATATATATATATATATATTTGATTTGAAAATATAAGGAAAAATCGATATCGCTTTATCGATATAATAGCAATTATTGTAAATAATTGTTAATATTGATTTAAATAGTTTTATAAATGAAGTGTGATCATTTTAATTAATTAAAAATTATTTGAAATATATTTCAATTTTTTTACATTTATATGTAAATTAAAATATAAATGAAAATGTGACCGCCGGTTTCCCGGTTTTCAATGAGTTGACGAACAAAAGTTGTTTTAAATCATAGCAACCTTGTTTTTGTGTCATGTGCACATATAAAACATATACATACATATCCTAATAGGCACATGAAAATATATTAACATACAAATATACAATTTGACATATATAAGAAAAATCTAATATATTTTATGAAAAAACTTAACCCTTGAGCTTCCTCAAGTCAACTATCATACACACTAAGGACATGCACATGGCAAAGAAGTGAATGACGTGATGGAAGCACATAGAGGAGGGAGGAAACCTATGTAATATAATAGGAAAGAAGAAGGTGGATGCACATGGTGATGGTGATGGATAATGTTGATGTTTTAGATATTTTTCTTACAACTTCAAGCCTACACATGCACATACTTCTCACAATTCTTCACACTTCCTTTCTATCTTCTTTCTTCCTTTTCCTCTTTAAATATCTTTCTAATGGCCTCACAACATAGGGAGATTATGACAAAATATCTCAAATAAATGAGGAAAATATATACACTAGTTTGCAATGTCAATCCACTTCGAAAACAAGTCAAAACACCTCCTTTCCACCCCTCTAACTCACGGCCATCAACAATCACCACCATGGCTGAGCCCTTCCACATCCCAAGTCATGGCCGTAATAGGGTGGGTCAAGCCCAATCAAGGTCGAAGAGTTTGGTTCCGTAGAGTTTAAAGCCATTGTAGCGAAGCTATAGCCGATTTTAGACTAACCCATGCGAAAATAAAGGTGAGAACTCCTAAACTATGCTATTACATTCTATATATGTTTTATTTTGATTATTGATGATGGTTGTTAAATACGAATGTTGAATGTGTGTGTGTGTGTGTGTGTGTGTATATATATATATATATTGCAAGTCATGGAAATACACGTCGATAAGCACAAAGGAAATCACTTTCCTCTATATTAATGAATTTGTGTATATGGAATATTAAACCCCTTTAAAAAGGTTTAAAAATGAGTTTTAAATGTTTTATAAATATATGAATGATTTTTGCTGAAATTTGAATGGTAATTGAAAATTTAGTCAAAAATAGGCGCGCCACGTAACGATAGTTCGCGATTTCGCACCATAAAATCAAAATGAGTGTGTAGAATGGAATATAGCTCAGAATTCTTCGATATAATAATTTTTTGAACTATTATATCCATAGTTTTCAAAAAGAGAAAGATAGTAGTGAAGCTATAAATGATTTTAGACTAGCCCGTCGAAAATGAGGACGATAACTCCTAAACTATGAAGGTTGTATATATTTTAAAGCCACGTGGCGAAACTATAACTGATTTAAACTAGCCCGTGGGAAAATGAAGGTGAGAACTTCTAAACTATTATATTGTATGCTATCTAATGTTATATATGTTTGATTTTGATTGTTAATGATGGTTGTTAAATGTGATGTTGGATATATATGCAAGTCACAGAAATACACGTCGATAAGTACAAAGGAAATCACTTTCCTCTATATTAATGGATTTGTGTATATGAATGTTAAATCCATTTAAACAGGTTTATAAATGAGTTTATATGTTTTATAAACATATGAATGTGTTTTGGCGAAGTTTGAAAAGTAATGGAAAATTTAGTCAAAAATAGGCGCGTCGCGTAATAGTAGTTCGTGATTTCGCACCATAAAAATAAAACGACCGTGTAGAAAGGAATATAGCTCGGAATTCTTCGATATAAGAATTTTCCAAACTAATACATCCATAATTTTCGAAAAAAAAGGAAATCTACATTTTGAAATGTAGATTATGAAATATGAGTAAAACAAGTTTTTGGAAAAATCGCGGTTTTGCAATACGGAATCCAAAAAAGGATTTTTTGAAAATGATATTTTAAAATTGTTTAAAAATATTGAATAAGTTCTAAAAATATTTTATAATGTTTTAAAAGTTATTTGAGATATAAAAATGAATTTCAAATGATAAAAAGCCATTTTGACAAATATAGCTTAAAAAGCACTTTCTGAAGCACATTTCCGCAACACTTTTCTATAACATTTGAAATATGGCTTTAAACTTAACAATTGTTTCCCAAATCTTTTATAAATGTTTGAAATGGATAATTTAGCGTTTTAATAATGATTTGGGAATTTTACATCTTATTTACAAGAGTTTAAATAAATGATTAAAAGAAAAGCTATTACAAAAATAGTGGTTTAATCATGGCTCTAAATGCCGACAAGTAGACTGGATTTTCCTATTTGTGAGATCCGAATGTGAGGTACTTAAACAAAGGACATGTTCAGGAGCAACTAGTGCCCTGGCTCACCTGGCCTCTTCCTTGGGCGAGGTATAGATAAGGTCGAAATGTCTGAAACGAGTTAAGTAGAAAAAGGTATAAATTTTCCAAATTTAAATTAAATACAACTTTGATTGTATAGAAACGATCTTCTTTTACTCAGTTTTAAAGCTCGAAGAGGGAACTCGTACTATTCATGGAATTTAAAAGGTGATTTCACCACTATTCCCCCATAGTAGTTGTTGAATATGGGAACTGATATTGAGTAGAATCAGATGATTTCTATAGATTCTGCTCACTTAATATTTACCGGTTTTAGATTAACATCCTAGATAACATAAATTTTAACTCAATCCAAATTATGAGTTTTGAATTAATAATCATTGTTAAGATTTAAATGAAATGTTTTGGAAATGTTTTCCTAAGTTTAAAATGAATGATTTTGATTTTTCCAAGTTTAAAAATGGGTCTAAGTAATCAAAGGAGGTTATGAATGAGGTTTAATGATTCTTAATATACCGGAAAGAATGTTTTAGAAATATATATCTCCAGAAGAGATTTGGATGAAAAGAACTTAATCAATTGAAGAATGATCCCCTATTCACTGGACAACCTTTTATCGATGATTGGTTGGAAGGAACCGGGGTTGGATTTAGGTAATTCCTATCGGAAAGCCACTTCGAACCAATGTATGCATTCGAAAAATGATGACAGGATAAAGAAAAGGAAGGATGAAGATAGAAGATTTTCGACGTGGAAGGACTGCTTGTTGATAATTCTGGTTAGCTTCCAAATACTAAAGTAGCAGTGGTCCCTTCATTTCTGAAACTCTTCGGGATACAAGGACTACTCGCTACTAATGGTAGTAGAAGATGTGCCTTCTGTTTCGTTCAGTCCCAGAATGAACTTTTATGGAAGAATGTACTAGTAACAAAAGTGACCTCTATGAATGTATCATCTGTTTTGTGGTGGAGAAGGCAACTTCTCTTAGCTTAACACTCATTCCTGAGACGTACGAGCTCAGGGGTTATACATTTATAGAAATCGGTTGTGTGACTATGGAATGGCAGTATGGCATTCAAAGATGATGTGATATGTGAAAGATAATCGTGACCTCAGGCCTCAAAATAGGAAATGACCAAAATATGGTAGACGCGGCAAGGCTATGTGGTTCGCAATCATTAGGGTATGATTATCCACTTCTAGATATATTTCTATCCGCTATGATGTTTAGTTTATATTTCCATGGGTATGGTAAATGAGTGCTCAGATAGGTCGGTAACGACCGGGGCGATGACATGTTCGATACTACTAGAAGATGTAGGCCAGTGTTTTATTGGTAGAGAACCAACAGTTGGGCCTCGGTACATTCCTTTAGAGTTGTTCTGCCCGATGGTAGTCCCTTCACCTGGTTATTGTATATAGAGTCCAGTATACTGGAATTTAATAATAGTAACAATTTCGGCTAAGAATAATAAGTTTACTTGCTAATGTTTTCAAAGAAATGTCATTAAAAATAGTATCCCTTATTTTAACGTAATAATGATTTGGTTATCATAAGGAAAAGCCTATTCTGTGTTTATATGTGGCATGGTCTTATGAGATGCCTTTTTGTTTTCGTAACACTTATTTTTGAGTTCTCACACTAGTCCCATGACTGACCTGAAGTTTATTTTCCTCTTCCTTAACTCTTGTGCCCTAATTTTCCTGGGTAGCTTAGTAGTCGGGTTTAGTTTAGAAGAAATCGGGATTGAGCTCGAAGCATGGAGTCAGAATATTTTTCTGAAGATTTTTATCTATTTCCACCACACACCTCTGTTATAGTATTCCACATTTGCAAAGACAAAAATTTATAACTGTCCATGTTTTAAACTCTGAAAATGTATTTAAATTTCCACTATAATGATTATTTGTTGAAATAATATATGTGAGATTTTGTTCTATCTTTATTTTCTTTCTTACCCCTAAGAATTCGCTTCCTCGACACTTAGATTTATGGCATGTGATTATCGAGGATGCATTAATGTCGATTTTCGAAAGTTGAAGAAATGGGTCCTCACTATGTGGTATCAGAACGTAAGGTTAAGAGAGAACCTTGGCTTTTGTGGGGTAAAGTCTCATCAGAGATAAGGTTAGTAATACTCCAGGATGAGCAACTCATTAGAGATTGGTTTAGCAATACCCTAGAATGCGTTTGAATATGTACGAGTGTGTATTTGTTAGTATTATATACAAATGATTTTGGTTTGGAAAATGTGTAAATATATTAATTTTAACTAGGACTATATTTTGAACTTAAAGAATATTTTTCAAGTCATATTGTTATTTGATGAAAGAAAGGATAAAACTCGTTTATTATCATTAATTGATGGGTTATTTAATTTAAAAATTTAAGTACAAACACCTTATGAATTTACTTTCACAATTTGACCATGGGGTATTCGATAAATAATAATGTGGTTTAAGATTAAAGGAATTAATTTAAGATAAACAAATCTTATGAATATGTTTTATATAAGTGAACTATAAAATGGACTTATAAAACATGCTTTATAAAGGAATTTTTAAGATTTTAAGTTCCAGGTTTTTTGAAAGGAAGTTCGATTAGTTTTGGAAAAGGAATAATAATAATAATAATATTTCTAAAATGGGGTTTTGAAAATGAAAAATAATCTTATGATTAATTGATTCGAGGGACTCGAAGTTTACTAAAAATGGGCAAGAGATGTGTTCGGATGGTAAACGCTTCTCTTATGTATTCCCCTTCTTGATAAGGAAATATACGATACTATTGGTAGTACCCATTTCCTTGGTATCATTTTTAAGTTAATCGGCCAATACAATTTTCTAAAGTAAAAAAGCATAATGTGAATCATTAGTTGATAAACTAGTTGATGATTGTCAATTTCTGTCAAAGTGCATTGTCTTAATTGATAAGCATGGGTATGCTTTGATCTTTAAACTAAATGTTTATGTTATTAATGAATGGTTTTGGGTTGATAATAAACGATGTTTTAGCAACATTTGTTTTAAAATCCTTGAATGACACTTTGGAGGAAATCTTATGCGTATATTTAGATCTTTAGCAGTGAGATTTTAAATATATAAGAAGTATTTGAGTCCTTTATAAAAAGATGGAAAATATTGAAATTAACATGTTATAAAAAGAGAAGTTCATTATAACAATGTTTTGGTAGTGATTATTTTAATCTCTTTGATTATATTTTAAAGGTAAGAAAAAAACTTGTTAAATAATTTGTGGATATACTTATAACATTCGAATAAGTATATGAATACTTTCTAAGTATTAAAACTGGCATAAGTAAAGAGAATATATATATATATATATATATATAAAGGAAGTTTTAATTAATAAATGAGTGTTAATTGATAAAGAAAGTTTTATCCAAATAAAGAATGTTTTCACATTTGATATTAGCTAAAAAAAATTATGGTGATTTATCAATTTAATGAATTATTTTGAAAATGAGTTTTTTAGAAACCATTAAGATATGTTTAGAAATGTATTATAATAAAAGATATTTTTTTAAAAGAAATGTGTTTTTAAGTAGAAATATTTAGAAATAAAAAATGTAAAATGCTTATGTATAAAGAAGTATCTTTACAAAATTTTAAATAAAGAATAAAAGTATATTTAAAATGTTTTCATAAAAAAAATTAAATATTCACATGAAGTATGTGGATTATTTCGTCGCACGATCTAATCTATGATTCGAGTATGGAACTTTGACATGTTTGACACTTATCCAAAAGAGGATTTATCACTCTATTCTTGACGACGAACAATAATGAGGGTTTGTAGTTAGATACTTGAGTTTTCCATCATATTTGAGAGCTATGCAAGGAAAACAAATATTCCGATCAGAATGCTTGGTCAGAGTCCGCACTAAAGGATCGGAAGATCAATACTAGTTCTGAAGTAAAGTTGCGAATTCGAATAGTTGACCGAATCAGATACATTGTATTGATGATCTATATACATTTTATGGGTGTAAGTTTAAAGATAAATATTATGAACCTTTTGGTTTTACTTTGGGTGATTTTGGGGACAAAATTCTTTTAAAGAGGGAAGTCTGTAATGACCTGTAAATTTATCACTTTGATAAATTATATTTAATTTTAAATTTATTCAAATAAAAGGTTGATAATATAAATACTATTTTTTGAGTGATAATAAGTAATAGTAATCTTATTTTGATTAGATATTTACAAAAACATTTGCCTCGAAATTTAATTGATAAAATGGCCGAAAACTTTTTTATGATAACCAACTCTATAATCGTAAAATGTCGCACACGGAGCTGGATACATACACTTATTTTTATAATTGAACAAATAAAAATGAAATAAAATTAATTATTTTATATTTGGAAATTAAATGTATTTATGTCATCACCAATAATGGCATCGTATTTAAATATAGATTTATGAATTTAAATTGAGATTTAATGATTTAATAAATATTTTAATTATTCAAATAATAGTTTTTAATTGATATTAATTCATTTTAAATGGTTATAAAGTGATAATAAATCATTTGTAATAGCTCTATAAAGTTATATATATACATAGATACATACATACATACATACATACATACATATATATATATATATATATATATTTGATTTGAAAATATAAGGAAAAATCGATATCGCACTATCGATATAATAGAAATTGTTGTAAATAATTGTTAGTATTGATTTATATGGTTTTATAAATGAAATGCGATCATTTTAATTAATCAAAAATGGTTATAAATTTATTTTCAAATTTTGTTTACATTTATATGTAAATTTAAATATAGTTGAAAATGTGAACACCTATTTCCCAGTTTTTAATGGTTTGATGAGCAAAAGTTGCGTTAAATCATTGCAACCTTGTTTTTGCATCATGTGCACATATACAACATATACATACATATCTTAACACGCACATGAACATATATAAACATACAAATATACAGTAAACATATATAGGAAAAATCTTATATATTTTAATATACACTAAGGACATACACATGGCATACAAGTGAATGAAGTGATGGAAGCGCATGGAGGAGGGGGACAACGTGTAGAATATGATGGGAAAGAAGGAGGTGGATGCACATGGTGATGGTGATGGATAATGATGATGTTTTAGATATTTTTCTTACAACTTCAAGCATATAAATACAAGCACATACTTCTGACAATTATTCACATCCTTTCTATCTTCTTCTTCCTCTTTAAAGCTCTTTCGAATGGCTTCTTACCATTGAGAGATTATGGCAAAATATCTAAGAGGAAAATATATACACTATTTTGCAATGTCAATCCACTTCGAAAACAAGTCAAAACACCTCCTTTCCACCCCTCTAACTCATGGCCATCCACTATCACCACCATTGTCGAGCCCTCCTACCTCCCAAGTCATGGCTGTGAGCATTATAGGGTGGGCCAAGCCCATTTAAGGTCAAAAAATTTGGTTCTGTAGAGTTTTAAAGCAATGTAGTGTAGTTATAATTGATTTTAGACGAGCTTGTGGGAAAAACGAAGGTGAGAACTCCTAAACAATAGTATTGTATGCTATTTGATGTTATATATTTTTTATTTTGGTTGTTGATGATGGTTGTTAAATAAGAATGTTGATTATATATGCAAGTCACGGAAATACACGACGATAAGCACAAAGGAAATCACTTTTCTCTATGTTAACGAATTAGAGTACATGGAATGCTAAACCCATTTAAAAAGGTTTAAAAATGAGTATGAAATGTTTTATAAACATATGAGTGTGTTTTGGTGAGGTTTGAACTGTAATGGAAAATTTAGTCAAAAATAGGCGCAATGGGAGTTCGCGATTTCGCAACATAAAAATCAAATGAGTGTGCAGATGGAACTTGGAATTCTTCGAGATAAGAATTTTTCGAACTATTATATCCATAATTTTGAAAGAAAAAAATAAAATTGAGATTTTGACAAGTATATTTTTAAATATGAGTGAACAAGTTTTTTGGAAAAATTGCGGTTTTGAAGTACGGAATCCCAAAAAGGATTTCTTTGAAATGATATTTAAAACTGTTTAAAAATATGAAATAAATTTTATAAATCTTTTAATTTTTTTAAAGTTGATTTGAGTTATAAAATTGAATTTTCAAATGATAAGAAAGATGTTTTGATCAATAAAGCTTAAAAAGCACTTTCCGTAGCACTTTTCGACAATACTTTTCTATAACTTTTGAAATATAGCTTTAAACTTAACAATTCTTTTCCAAATCTTTGATGAATGCTTTTGAATGGATAATTAATTGTTTCAATAATTTTTGGGGTTTTTTATAGCTTATTTAAAAGAGTTTAAATAAATGATTTAACGAAAAGCTATTACAAATAAAGTGGTTTAATCTTGGCTCTAAAAGCCAACAAGTAGACTAGATTTTTCTATTCATGAGATGCGAATGTGAGGTGCTTAAACAACGGATATGTCCTGAAGCAACCAGTGCCCTGGCTCACCTGGCCTCTTCCTTGGGTGAGGTATTGATAATATCGAAATGTCTGAAATGAGTTAAGTATAAAACGATCTAAATTTTCCAAATTTAAATTAAATACAACTTTGATTGTATAAAGATGATCTTCTTTTACTCAATTTTAAGGCCCGAAGAGGGCACTCATACTATTCATGGAATTTAAAAAGCGATTTCTCTGTTATTCCTCCATAGTAGTTATTGAATACGAGAATTGATATTAAGAAGAATCTGATGTTTCTATAGATTTTGCTTACTTAGTATTTACTGGTTTTGGATTAACATCCTAGATAACATAATTTTAAGTCAACTAAAATTATGATTTTTGAAATAAGCATCTTTGTTAAGATTAAAATGAAATGATTTGGAAATTTTTCCCAGGTGAAAAATAAAATGATTTCGATTTTTTCCAGTTTTAACAATGGTTTTAAGTAATCAAAGGTATTTATAAGAGAGGTTTAATGATTTCGTATATACAGGGAAGAATACTTTAGAAATATATAACTTCAGAAGAGATTTTGATAAAAAGAACTTAATCAATTAAAGAATGATCCCCTATTCGAAAGACTTCTTTTTATCGATTATTGGATCGAAGGAACTGAGGTTGGATTTGGGTAATTCCTATTCGAAAACCACTTCGAATCAATGTATGAATTTGAAAAATGAAGACTTGATAAAGAAAATGAAGGATGAAAATTGAAGATTTTCGAGATGGATGGACTGCTTGTTGATAACTCTGGTTAGCTCCCAAATACTAAAGTAGTAGTGGTCCCTTCATTACTGGAACTCTTAGGTTTGCGAGGACTACTAGCTACTAATGTTAGTAGGAGGAGTGCCTTAGGTTTCATTCAGTCCCAAGATGAACTTGTATGGATGAATGTCTGATGTTGCATTTCTGTTTACATAAATGATCTCCATGAACGTATAATCTGTTTGGTGGCAGAGAAGGCAACTTCCCTTAGCTTAACACCCTTTCCTGAGATGTACGAGCTTAGGTGTTATATCTTTGTAGAAATCATTTGTGTGACCATGGAATAGCAGTGTGGCATTCAAAGAAGATGTGCAATGTGAACGGTAATCTTGACCTCAGGCCTCACACCCGGAAAAGACCAAAACATGGTAAATGTGGCAAGGCTATATGGTTCACAACCATTACGGTGTGACCATCCCCTTCTAGATATGTTTCTACCCACTATGATGTTCGGGTTTAAACTAGTATGGCGCATGGTAAATGAGCGCTCGGATAGGTCCGCAACGATCAGGGTGATGACATGTTCGGTACTATCCAGGAAGAGGTGGGCTGGTCTTGTATTGGTAAAGAACCATCAATTGGGCCTCAAAACAATTCTCGAGAGATGTATTGGCAGATGGTATTTCCTTCACCTAGTCAATTGTATGAAAATCCATTCTTCAATAAGTGCCTGCCATTTTGTTTTAGAGCCTAGAATGCTGGAATTTAATAAGGGTAAGAATTTCGGCTAAGATTATTAAGTTTACAAGCAAATGTTTTCAAAGAAATGTCATTAAAAATAATATCCCTTAATTTTACGTAATAATGATTTGGTTATCATATGGTGAAAACCAGTTCCATGTTACTGTCTGGCGTGGTCTTATGAGATACCCTTTTTTTTTTAAAAACGCATGTTTTTTAGTTCTCACGCCTGTCCCATGACTTACCCGGAGTTTATTTTCCTTTTCCTTAAAATCTGGGTGCCTTAATTTTCTCGGACAGCCTAGCATTCAGGTTTAGTTTAAAAGAAATCTGGAGGGAGATCGAAGCACGGAGTCAGAAGATTTTCTAAAATTTTTTATCTATTTTTAGCACACTCTTGTGTTAATAGTGTTCCACATTTGTAAGAACAGAAATTTATAATTGTCCATGTTTTAAATCTGATAAATGTATTTAAATTTCCACTGTAAAGATTATTTGTTGAAATAATGTATGTGAGATTCTGTTTTGTCTTTATTTTATTCCATAGCTTTGAGAATACGCTTCTTCGATATCTGGATTTACGGCACGTGAATACCGAGGATGTATTAGTATTGATTTCTGATTGTCGAAGAAATGGATCCTCACAGAAGTGCAAGAAGGGATCCCTCGAAGCTTGCTGGCCCATTAGTCTTCTTTTAGTCGTATAGTCCGTATTCTATGTTTTTATTTTGAATATGTCATGTTCCTTTAAACTAACTATTAGTCATGAAAAATCCCAATTTTATGCCGCTCTTGACTGTCCAGGAGCAGTAGTCTGGATGTTCATCCCCTCTTTGTATGATCGTTTCCATGAACTAAACCTTGTTGGCAGAACCTACCTTCTTTCAAAATGCATATCCCTAGGCATTAATAGTAGCTAAATGTTGTGGGAAAAATTATCTAATTTCCCTATATCTAAGTGTGTTTTCCCATCCTAATCCTGGATTGAGAAAGTCCAATGGCACATGTCATAGATTCTCCATGATTAATCTTGCATATTCTCGAACAAGCATGTTCTTCGTAGCTGCTAGTATTATCATGGGAGTTCAATTGTGCACTTGTTTCGATCTTCAGAAACTAGCACACGCATTGTTTAATTTCGAGCATCCTTCTTGATGTTACCTACTTTCGAGCAATAATCGATTCTTGCAAACTGGAGCTGAACTATCTGATCGAATCCTGTATGTTTATACCTTCTAGACATTTCTTATCTTCAGGCAATCGTAGGCCCCTAATTATTCAGGTCGAGTTTTCCTTGGCCAACTTTCATTACACATAGTCCAGGTTCAACCTTGCTCCCTACCGCTATGGAACATTATATGTAATACTTACTCCTCATTTATGCCTTTTTGCTGTGAGCTGAATCCTATTCATGGAGTTTTCCTGTCGTGAGTTCGGGCGATCGTGTTAGTTATACACGTAGAGAAAATTATTTAATTACCCTCAATTTGATTGTGCTTCCATAATCTCGATCATGGATCAGGAAAGTCTAATAATACTTATTTTTGATTTTCAGTGACCACCTTCGCCTACTCTTAACGTAGCGTGTCTTGCTTGGTCGCTAATGTAGTCATTAGAATCTGGTCGGGCACTACTTTTAATCTTTGAAAACTAGTGCATGAATTATTCGATTCTGATCATACTTCCTTGAAGTTGCATGTTTCTAGGGAACAATAGAATTCTTGTTGTTCTGGGTCGGAGATCCGGTCATTCGCCAGTCTCTATCTCCGAAAACTAGCATACATATGGTTCAATTCTGAAGATTCGTCCTTGATATTGCCTATCTTTTGGCAATAGTTGATATCTGTATGTTAGAGTTGGTCGATTTGATTGGCCCAAAAGGGAATACTTCTTCCTGGCATTGAAAATCTTTGGGCAACATCAGATTCTTGAAGATTTTATAATTATGTACTTCCCGATGTTGCCTATCCTTGGGTGATGCCAGATCCCTGAATGTTTGATGACATTTCTTTTGGGTGTTATTAATCTTCGGGCAGTGTTAGATTCCAGAAGATAGGACTGATGATTCGATCAGGCTCATGCTTTTGTCTTGGAAAGTCAGTGTATCAATGGTCCAATTCTAGAGGTTTCTACTTAAAATCACCAATCTTGGGGTAATGGCATATTCCTGCAATTTGGGACCGAATGATCTTGTTGGTCCTTATGTAGGTCATCAATCTTACTCATCGTCGCCAGACTTCGGGCGATTGAAAATTCCTAAAGGTCGGGCTAAATTATCCGATCAGTTCAAAGTTTAGTTTTAGTGAACCTCTCTTTGTCAACAATCTCCAGGCAGTAACGAATTCTAGAAGATAGATTTTTTTATCAAGTCTCCTTATCACCTTCTATCTCGGAACAGCGATGTATTATCGAGGACTAGGTGCTTCTTCTCTTTGTCATCGCCTATCTTCGAGCAATGGCAGATTCCTAGAGGTTAAGGTTTTTTCCTCTCTTGCACTGCCTATCTTTAGGCTATGCCAGATTCCTGAGGGAGGAAGCTAGTTCCTTCTCGACATTGCCTCTCTTCAGGCAGCGCCATAATTTGATAGGTTGGGGTTGTTTTTCCAACATCGCGACGGTTTGATCTTTCCAACATTACCGAGGCAATGTCGGTATTCAAAAGGTTAGAGGCTGATTTGACCCGTCAGCCCTGACAGTCAAGACCTTCTCGATGTTTCCAGTCTTTAGGCAATGCCGGTATTTGGATGGTTAGGGGTTGATTTGATCGGTTGGCCCAAGGATTTTGGGACTTCTAAAAGTTGCTAGAGCAACGTTGATGCTTAGAAGGCAGGGGTCAATTTGATCGTTGCCCCTAGCAGTTCAGAGCCTTCCCAAAGTTTCTTGAGCAAAGCCCTATTCTGAAAAGGTAGGGGTCGATTTGTCCATCAACTTTAGCAGTTTTGGGCCTTTCCGATGTGGTCGAAGACAAGCTGGTTCTTTGAAGGCAGAAGTTGATTCGACCATCAACCCAACAATTTTGGGCCTTTCCGATGTTGCTGGAGCAATGTCGGTTCTTAGAAGGTAGGTGTTGATTTAACCGTCGACTCAGTGGTTTTGGGCCTCCCGATGTTGCTGAAGTAAGGCTGGTACTCAGAAGGCAGGGGTCGATTTGACCCTCGAACCAATAGTTTTGGGCCATCCCGATGTTGCCAAAGCAATGCTTGTTCTCAGAAGGTAGGGATCGGTATTCACCACCGATCTAGTGGTTTGGAGTTTCCCGACATTGCCAAGGAAACGTTGGTTCTTAGGTGGTTGTGAATCGATATGACCCGTCCATCCAATGGTTTAGACGTTCCTAGAATTTCCAGATTTAGGACAACGTTGGTTCTTAAAAGGTCTAGGATTGATATGACCCATCGATCCAGCAGTTTTGACCTTCCTGGCATTACCAGTTTTGGGACAAGATCAGTTCTTGGAAAGTTTAGAATTGATATGACTATTTGATCAAGCGGGCTTGACCTTCTCGACATTGCTAGTCTTGGGACAACATTAGTTCTTAAAAGATTGAGGTTGATAGGACCCTTCTGTAACGACCCAGAATTTGACCACTTTAAAATCTAATATTTAAAGTGATTTTTAATTATAAAATATGTAAGTTTATATGATTCAAATAATATTAGATAAGATTTGAAAAGAGAAATATACAAAAATAGTAGCATTTAGTTAAATCGACAAAAGTGACAAAATGCGGATTTTAGAAAAGATAGTTTCAATGGTTAAATGAATTATCTTAATTAATTTATGTGTGTTTATATTTTTAAATAGCATTATAAAAATTTATTTTTAAATTTGGTTTACATAAATAAATAGTTTAAGTAAAACGCCAAAATGTGACGGTAAAATATTTTGTCGAAAAACGACGTTTTGTCGATTAAAAGTTGTCGCAACATCGTCGCGCCATTATTTTCTCATATAGGAACATATATTCTAATAGTGTAAGTATTAATTAATTAACTAACCAAGTTTACTTTTACTAAACAAGGTTAGAAAACTTCTAGAAGTCATTAAGAAAAGTAAGTAAGAATTAACAAAAGTAAGTAAGAAAAGTCAAAAGTAAACATCAAATCAATATCACATCAAAATCCAACATAATTATTATTTTACTTAATTTAGGTCTTAAGGGATTAAGACATAAAGTAAGGATGTGAAAGGTGATACTAAGTTTTGAAAAAGTGGAGACTGCTTTAGGTTGAACTAAGGTTAGTTTGGTAATTTGGTAAGAGGTTATTTTGGTAAATTACCACTTTCTTTCTTTTTCTATAAATATCCACATCCTTCTTCACTTTCATTCACATTTTTTCTTCTTCTTTTCTCAAGCTTCTTCATCTTCTTCCTCTTCTCTCTAATGTCTTTCATGCCATAGAAAAATATTGTAAAGAAATAATGTCAAAATATTTACAAAATTTTCAAAAGAAATCAATGTTTATTTTCTTCAAAACAAACTCCTTTTTTCTCTATATTTTACCTCTTCTTCTTTCGGCCATAAGTTCTTCAATACAGAACCAAAATGCAAAATTCTTTTTTTAAAATCATTTATTTTTCCAGTGGACACAACTTTCATGTTTATCACTTTGTCTCATTCCAAAGTTTACTATGTCAAAAATCCACTTCTTTACAATGCATTTTCAAGCCCAGTTTTTAAACCAGAAAATATGTCATTTTGTTTTGATCATAACTTGATCATAACAGTTCCTAATTTTGAAATTCATTTTTTAGAACCATATGAAATTTCAGTGGCCACAACTTTTATGTTGATCACTTTTTCCAGTTTTGAGGTTTTCTATATCTGAAACTCAATTCTTTGAAGTGTATTTTCGGGCTTTATTTTTATGAATCCGAGAATAGCACTTTTATTTTGAACATATCTCCCTCAAAAAAACTTGGATTCAAATGATTATTTTTTTCAAATTCAATAGAAAAGAATTTGAAACAACTTTTCATTTAATAAGTTTTTCAAATTTGTGAGTAAGAGAGTCAAAAATAAGAGAGAATATGACCTATTTTTGGGATCTAAATCTTGAGAATTCAAGTTCAAAGCTCTACCGCTTCTTCTTTATATTTTCGGCCAACCTCCATCTCAAGCCTCGGCCAAGCTATAGAATGGGAGAGGGTGTTGTTTGCTAGTGTTTAATGGAGTAGGAATTAATTAGTGAAGTTATAGAATGTTGCTATTTTCGGCCAAGCTATAGAACGTTGGTAGAAAGTTAATCGCTTTGGATTATGGTGAGAAATTCTCACCGCTTTTAATTTATATTGATTATCATGCTTATGTGTTATGTTAGATAATCACTATTTGATGATATGGATGTTTGGTTGATTGTTTGAATATGTTGTATAATCCGTAGTAATGTTATGACATTTACCGTGTGGAAAATATTGATGTTATGTGGATGTTATACGGTTGTTATGATAATTTGGATATCAAATTCGTATTAATTAAGTAACCACTTTGTTTAGCAAGACCATATTTTAGTAATATGAGAAATTATGGAAAAATAAGTCTCTTTTCATTTAAAAGTGAAATTAAAGTTAAAATGAAAGAGAATTTGAAATTTGAAGTGAATCGGATTTGAAAAGATTAGTTAATTTGAAATTGAACTTAAGATGAATAGTGAAATTGAAATTGAAATCGATTTTGAAAGAGTGAAGTTTAGTTTGAGAATGAATTGAAGTTTAAATTGAAATTTGATTTGAAATATAAGTTTCAAATGTGTTTAATTTGAGAATAGAATTGAAATTGAATTGAAATTGAATTGAAATTGGAATTTAAAATTTAATATTAAAATAATGTGAATATAATAATATTATAATATGGTAATAGTGAAAATTCATTTTAAATACTTTTAAAGGTGAAAATATTGATTTAAAATGGTTTTTAATGATTTTATAAGTGTTGAAATTCAATTTGAATAGATTATTTCAAGTATTGAAAAATGAGTTAAAACTAGACGCGTCGCACAACGGTAGTTCGCGATTTCGCGCCGAAAAGTTCAAATGAGTGTATAAAGTGGAATATGGCTCGGAATTCTACGAGATAAGAAAATTCCGGACTACTATATCCGTATCTTCTAAACGAAGAAAGAAAATCAAAGTTTCGACAAGTAGATTTTGAATTAAGTTCAAATCAATTTTCTAGAAAAATCGCGCTAGTGCAGTTTAGTGACCATAAGAGGAAATTTGTTTAAATGGATGTTTTTAATTGTGAAAAAATATGGAATAAATTTGATAAATCTATTTAATTGATTTAAAAGATATTTGGATTGGAAAATATGAATTATCGAATGTTTAAAAGTTGTTTAATTCAAATAAGCTTATATAGCATTTTCCGCAGCACTTTTCTGTTGCGAATTCTATAACCTTTGGAATATGAGTTTAAATGTAATGACATTTCCCATTATAAATTATGAATGTTTTAAAAAGGATAATTAAGCGTTTTGGAAGATAATTTGGAATATTTATAAGCAATTCCAAAGTAAAGTTGAAAATTTGAATATGCGGAAACGACTAGTACATTTGTCCTGCCTGTGGGATCTGGAAAGATAAAACAAGACGTTTAACTAAGGTTAGGGATGGAGCAACCAGTGCCCTGAACTTATCTGGCCTATGTTTTCTTTTCTTAGGCGAGAGGTGGAACAGATCGAAGGGAAAGCCCGGATGCTCTTAAATTAAAAAAGATTCTGTCTTAAGTTTTCCAAATTGAAAGAAGATTGGTATTATCCAAAAGTTGAGTAATCTCCATGATGAATGATTTCTATGATCCTATTTACTCAAAAATGTTTTTGTTAAGATTGATTTAGGGTTTATCGTAAACAATGTCGTAAATAACATTGTTTTTGACCCGCTTGAAAGTTAAGAAGTTTGGATCAAGAATTAAGTAAGGAAATCCGAGATATTTTCCAAAGCAAAAGAATGAACTTCTTAGAAATTACTCTAAATTAAAAGAGAGAGAATTTTGAAATCATCCGAAAAGAATTAAAGTGAAAAGAGACTTAATAAATCTTATATACTCATATTCACTTTTTATCGGTGATTGGATTTCGAAGGAACCGGAGTCGGATTTGGTTAATTCCTATCTGAAAACCACTTCGAACTAATGTATATGTTCGAACGTAAAGACATGTTGAAGATGATGATTATTGAAGACCGTGGATCTTCATAGCGTGAGGACTGCTTCTTGATTTGCTCAGGGTCGCACCCATTATTGAGTTATATATAGCAGTGGTCTCCTCGTGATGGAGATTTTGCGGATTGCAAGAGCTTCTCGCCTAGTAATGGCCGAGGAAAGTGCCTTCGATTTGTCCTGTTCCTGGACAACTTGTATGGACGTTTGTCTGACATTGCATTTCTAACGATTACGTACATTGGTTTTTACAAACGTACATCAGTGGTGGCGGAGAAGGCAATTTGGCTTAGCTTAACACCCTCCTTGAGACTTACGAGCTCAAGGGTTGTATTTTTGTGGATGGCAATTATTAGTTAAACGGAAATGGAAATGTGTCATTCAAAGATGTGATATGTGCTATGTGAAAAGGTAATCGTAGCCTCAAGCCTCATCAAATCGGAAATGACCGAAACAGGATTACATGCAGCTGGGCTAAGTGTGTCATTCCGAATTAGGGTATGATCATCCCCTTCTAGATATATTTCTTCCCGCTATGACGTTCGAGATGTTAATTTATGTGGTGAGTGGAAAACGAGCGCTTGGTTAAAGGTCGGTAACGACCGGGGATGACATATTCGGTACTATCGAGTTAAAGAGGTAGGCCGGTCTTGTGTTGGTAGAGGGCAGATGTTCTATGCCTCGGGACATCCATCTAGAGGTGTACCCATTTTGGAAGGTAGATCTTTCGCCTGGTCATTTGTATGGAAATCCATTCTCCAATAAGAACCTACGGACTTCATTGTAAACCTATTATGATGGAATTTAATCAATGCAACAATTTCGGCTAAGATAAATAAGTTTATTTGAAAATATTTTCAAAGAATGTCATTAGAAATAGTATCAAACGTTTTGATATAAATGTTTTAGTTATCATAAGGTAAAAACCCGTTTGTGTTTATGTATGGGCGTGATCTTATGAGATACTCTTTATTTCCAAAGGATCTTTATAAAAAGGCTAATATATGACACTGTCATTAATTATTGAGTATTTCTCACGCTGGTTTATCAAGCCTGATCCGGGTAGTTTCAATACTCGGGTCAGATCCGAGTAGTTTCAGGATAGTCGAAGACAATTGGAGTTTCCAAAGGAGAGCTGAAGATATTCATCGACATGTGGGCATATTCTATTATCATCTTTGCTTAGTGTATTTTGTTTGATGTTTGTCAGCATTTGTAAGGGCAGGTTTTATAACTGTCCAGGTTGAATTTAGGTTAGACTCTGATATATGTATTTAAAAGTTTTCCGCTGTAAAAATATTTGTTCAGTATTATATGTTATTCCATTCATGTGAGATTCTGTTCTGTCTACTTTTCTTTATCACCCTTAAAGATCCGTCTTTTCGTGCAATTTGAGTTGGACATGTGTGGATTATTGTCGATTTAAAAGGTATGGGAAAATGGGCCTTTACATTTGGTATCAAAGCTGAAGGTTAAGCGAGAACCTTGGCTCTATTATGGGTAAAGTCTCATCAAAGATAGGATTAATAATATCCTAGGATGAGTAACTCATTAGGGATAGGGTTAGTAACACCCTAGAATGAGTTATGAGAGTGTGTGTGTATATATATATAAGCGCGTATTTGTTAATTTTATAAAAATGATTTTGTTTTAAAGAAGTTGGTAAATGAATTAATTTTACCTTGGGTTTGTATTATAAATATTAAAGGGGATATTATTATCTTTTGGGTTAGAAGTTAAGGATTGATTGTGACTTTGCTTAGTGAAACTAAAATATGAATATCTTGTGATTAGAATTACACAATTTGACTATAAGATATTTCATATAGGATCAATTAGTTGAAAGCTAGAATTTAGAACTTTAATCATATAGCCTTACATACTTAGTATTAAGAAATAATAATGATTAAGTGATTATCATAATGGATGGATTTAAAAGCTAAGTACAAATATCTTGTGAAGTAGAATTCACAATTTGATTATAAGATATTTGATGATAATATTGAAGCTAGAAGTTGTAATTAGAGAAAGTAAAAAGGAAATGCATACTTAGAAAAATTCTTATTAGCAAGATAGGAAAAAGATAAACCTAAGTTGAGACTTTTTACTAAATATACTATAAAAGGATAAGTCAAAGTAAAATTTGGGAATAAGAGATATAAGAAATATCATCCTAATATAAAAATTTGAAATAGCGATACATTTAGGGTAATATTTGTAATTCAAAATGAAGTTAGAATAGAAGTGGATGGTCTTGAATAATATGGTTAGTAGGATGATTGTTGGATGAAAAAAAAAGTTAATAACAAATACCATGTGAATTAAGTTTCATAAATTTGACTATAAGGTATTTGATGGATTTAAGATTAGGAAATTTAGTTTAGAAAATGGATAGGTAAATAAGTTAAGTAGTTAATCATAGAATCAGTAAGAAAAAACGTGTACTTTTAGTAAAGTTGTCTTATTAATATATAGGTTAGATAAATAATTTTAGTTAAATTGAAACCTTAGGTAAAGAAAACTAAGGATTGAGTTTTATAACTTATTTATTTGGAATAATAGAATTCCACATTTGTTGAAGACCCTAATTGAAGTAATGACGATTTGAAGATTGGGGATATGTATATATACTCTTAGGAAGTAAAGGTATATTATACAAGTTAAGTCATATTTTTATGCTTAAGTAATAATGTATTTAGAAGAAAGCAATGGTTGTGAAATAAACTTGGATTTGTAGAAGTTTGGAAGAAATGTATTACGTAAAGATGAATGTGAATAAGTACATAAGTTAAACGTAGATCATTTTGGCACATAAATTTTGATCTAAGATTTGAGTACAGAACTTTGAGGTGTTTACACCAATCCGGAAAGGATTTATCACTCAATTTTTGATGGCAAATATTGATGAGAGTTTATGATTATGTACACAAGTTTTCTATCATAGTTGAGAGCTATGCAAGGAAAGCAAGGGTTTGTGATCAAAAAAGTCTGATCAAAGTACGCAATAGAAAATCGGGGGATCGATACTAGTTCAAAAGAAAAGTTGTGGATTCAAATAATAGATCGAATCAAAGATCACATATAGTATGATGTTTTAGGTCTGTCTACTTAGTAGTTGGATAGTTATCTTAAATAGTAGGCACTAAGATATAGTGGTTGGACTTATGTTTAGATATGTGTTAATTTATATAAACCTCAGGTGTAATACATGCTCAGGACAGAGGATGTGTTATATGGATGGATTCATTTATGTTGATATAGTATCAGTATGGTTGTTTTTAGATGTATAGTCTTGTTTGGTTGTTGTATATATTATCTTAAGTGTGCAGTATGCACTAGGATGGAAGTTTGACTTGAATATGTATATACAACCTTAAGTACGTGATAGATACTCAGGTTAGTACGAGGAATCTCTATATGTATGTTTGGCATCATTTGTTTTAGTATTGTTATGATATTGGCCTTCTTCTTTTCTATCATCAGTAGAAATAAGTCAAATTATTTGAGGAGATGAGTATGGGATAGATTCTTTTGCCTTTGATTTCATTTCGCGGACGAAATGCTTTTATGTAGGGGAGAATGTAACGACTCAGAATTTGACCACTTTAAAATCTAATATTTAAAGTGATTTTTAAGTATAAAATATTTAAGTTTATATGATTCAAATAATATTAGGTAGGATTTGAAAAGAGAAATATACAAAAATAGTAACACTTACTTAAATCGACAAAAGTGACAAAATGCTGATTTTAGAAAAGATAGTTTCAATGGTTAAATAAATTATCTTAATTAATTTATGTGTGTTTATATTTTTAAATAGCATTATACAAATTTATTTTTAAATTTGGTTTACATAAATAAATAGTTTAACTAAAACGTCAAAATGTGACCGTAAAACATTTTGTCGAAAAACGACGTTTTGTCGATTAAAAGTTGTCGCAACGTCGTCGCACCTTTATTTTCTTATATAGGAACATATATTCTAATAGTGTAAGTATTAATTAATTAACTAACCAAGTTTACATTTACTAAATAAGGTTAGCAAACTTCTAGAAGTCATTAAGAAAAGTAAGTAAGAATTAACAAAAGTAAGTAAGAAAAGTCAAAAGTAAACATCAAATCAATATCACATCAAAAGCCAACATAATTATTATTTTACTTAGCTTAGGTCTTAAGGGATTAAGACATAAAGTAAGGATGTGAAAGGTGATGTTAAGTTTTGAAAAAGTGGAGATTGCTTTAGGTTGAAGTAAGATTAGTTTGGTAATTTGGTAAAAGGTTATTTTGGTGAATTGCCACTTTCTTTCTTTTTCTATAGATATCCACATCCTTCTTCACTTTCATTCACATTTCTTCTTCTTATTTTCTCAAGCTTCTTCATCTTCTTCCTCTTATCTCTAATGTCTTTCATACCATAGAAAAATATTATAAAGAAATAATGTCAAAATATTTTCAAAATTTTCAAAAGAAATCAATGTTTATTTTATTCAAAACAAACTTCTTTTTTCTCTATATGTTAACCCTGCTGAAGCTTGAGCCGACTCATCAGACAAAGCAGTTAGCGACTCAGAAGGCTTACGACTTACCATAAGTCGTTGGCGGTTCAAGTGTATAAGCTAACAATCAACTCGTGTACGACTCAATGACCCAACTGCGCGACTTAAGGGACTCACCGACTCATCAAGGACCGACACAAAGAATCCCCGACTCAACTATTATGCGACTCATGGGAGTTTCTAAACTCAGCGACTCACGACTTAAGGAGCCTAATAAGTTAAAGCATTAGCGACTCATTGAAAGGACGACTTAGGGAAAGTACCGACTCATTTGACCTGGCTCCGACTCATCAAAGACCGACTCATCTGATCACGACTCATCCACTTAAGGTCTTACCGACTCATTGGAGCTACGACTCAGGAAAAGTCCACGACTCAACAGGCTAACGACTCAAGAAACCTACGACCTAAGGAACCTGGCGAGTTAAGGAGACTCTATGAGTTAAGGATGGCACGACTCAGGGAGGTTTACGACTCAAAAGATAAGTCGACGCACGACACAAGACTCAGAGGCAAGTTCAGAGTCATGCTGCAAAGGGGTGACTCGTAGATGACTCACGACTCATCATGAGTCGGTCACGACTCATCATGAGTCGGTCACGACTCATGACTTGACAGTTTCAGCCTAACATTTTGCCTATAAATACATGGCCATATTCAACATTTAGAGGACTTTTTGGGGACTGACTTCCTAGGCGCCATTACTCTGCTATTGTCTCGACTTCAAGCAACACTCAAGCAACACTTCTATCACTCCAATCACCAAAGACATTCCGACAAATCTCAAGAAGAAAAATAACTCATTCATCATGCATTCGAAGGATTCTTCTACATCGGGGTTTGAGATATTTGCCTAAGTGTGTTGTAATCGGAGTTGATTGTAAAGAATTGTAACTAAATCAGCAATAAAGAGCTTTAAAGTGGACGTAGGCTTGATCCTAAGCCGAACCACTATAAATACTGTGTCTTTTATAGCTTTCCTGTGATTTCTTTGCATATACTTTGTTCCCGTACCAACGGGTGGTGCTTTCACAATTTCCATCTATACACCGGGGTGTTAGCGTTTATTTTTTAGCGTTAACA
Source organism: Allium cepa (assembly GCA_030765085.1). NCBI lineage: Eukaryota > Viridiplantae > Streptophyta > Magnoliopsida > Asparagales > Amaryllidaceae > Allium > Allium cepa. The sequence continues at coordinate 867,329,569 of CM060937.1, read as the reverse complement.
TTTTTGGTGCTTTCACTGAGAATTGAACTCAGGACAGCTGTCATCATTGCTTCGCAGAGATTTGAAGAAAGAATTTCCTTAAAAACCAGAAGTATATCTGAGATTATGGCTCCTGGAAGGAAAAGCAGATCTATCAGATCTGGGAACATTCAAGAGGGAACCTCCGCTTCCCCTGTGCCTAATCTACCCACTCCGTCTGTTGGAGTTACAAAAGCGGAATTGGATGCTGTGATTCTAGGGCTAAACCAGCAGATAAACGCCCAAAATGCACAACTAGAGGCTCAAAGTGCCCAGAATGCTCTGATTCTGAATAAGTTGAACGACTTACTCGGGGCAAACAATGAACCGGCTGGTAATGAAAGGAACTATGCTGGCAACATTCATGATGTTAATGAAAGGAATGCTCCTGAAAGGCCTACTAGTCCCTTTGAGCAGGCAGTACCTGACGCCGGTGGATCTAGAACTCGACATGATGAGGAATATCTTTCTGGAATGGTCCGGCAGATCATGAGAGAAAGTATGCAAAGGGTTGAAGATGAGAAGGAATGGGGTTTCGCTCCAAGTAAAACTCCGTTTACTGAAAAAATCTTGAAGGCAGAATTTCCAAGGAAGTTTGTCCCTCCGACTATTCCAGCTTACAAAGGGACGAGTGATCCGAATGAGTTCCTGTATAAATATGACTGGCACATGACAGGTGCCCGGGCCTCCGACGAAATAAAGTGCCGATATTTCCCCGTATACCTGGAAGGCGCGGCATTATTGTGGTTCACCAAGTTACCAGTCCGATCTATCGATCAGTTTTCAGACTTGACCAGAAAATTCAAGGAGCAGTTTAGACTATATGCTTCGAAGGCCAAGGATATTATGTCACTATCGAGTTTAGAGCAGAATCCTGGTGAATCTATCAGATCCTTCTTGAACCGCTTCAATATAGCACTGGCTGAGGTGGACAATGCTGAACCACGAATGATATTGACTTATCTGATGAGGGCTATCGATAAGTCAAGCGAATTTGGGAAATGGTTAAATATGAAGGAGCCAACCTCTCTCGAAAAGTTCTACAAAAAAGCAGACGAGTTCATTCGCTTGGAAAGCCGTCCTTTACCAGTAAAGACAGTGTTAGAAAAAGCAGAAGACAACACTGTCGCTCCACGCAAGAATGAATCGGTGGGGGAAAAAAGGGAGAATAGTAATGGGAAGAAACAGGGTAATCTGAAGAAGCCCCGGTCCTTCAAGCCATCAGAATATACTCCATTATCACATACACCGGAGCACATCTACCTCGCCACTAAAGATTCCGTCGATTTCCCTAAACCTATCCCGTTGAGAACTGGGGGAAAAGCCATACAAAGTGGGAAATTCTGCCGCTTCCACAATCAACCAGGTCATGAAACTGATGAATGCCGCCAGCTGAAAAATCTGATTGAAGAGTTGCTAAGAGAAAACAAGTTGCAGCAATTCGTAAAAAAGAATAGCAACAATCCTGCATCGTCGAGTCAGGGGCAGCGGGCCCCTGTTCATCAGCCTGGGGCAGGAGAGAAAGCTACGGGGCACGAATCTGGAAGGCCCGTTATCAATGTCATTTCAGGAGGACCTCACCCAGCTGGTAAAAGTTGGGGTGAGATGGAGAGATATTCCAGGGCTTTGAAATATGCTCCAGCCGAAGAAAACGTCTTTGTTCTAGAAGACACTACGCCCCTTAAACAACAGAAAACTTTCAGTGACGATATTATTTTCAGAGCCAGAGATTCTACAGGTATTGAAGCTCCTACTTTAGATCCCTTGGTCATCTCGGCTGGTATTGGACCAGCCATTGTCAGAAGAGTCCTCATTGACTGCGGAGCATCATGCAATATTCTCTTCAAGAAGACATTTGACCAGATGAAAATCCCTATGATCGATGTGCAAGCCTCATCACAGAAAATCGTGGGCTTCACAGGGGAGCCAAAGCAACCAGTAGGAACCATCGATTTGTTTGTAGAACTTGGGGAAGGAGAAAGGAAAGTGGTCCGAAAGCAAACATTTGTGATTGTCGATGAGTTTTCTGCCTATAATGCTTTTCTTGGCCGTCCAACACTCGCAGCATTCAAAGCTATCCTAGCCCCGTGGTGCCTCACTATTAAATTCCCTACTGACAATGGAGTAGGAGTTATAAAAGGGGATCAAAATGCTGCGCGAGAATGTTATTGGACAGAGCTGCGAGAGTCAAGAAAAAGAGAAATGGGAAAGGATGCGGCAACTCCAGTCCGCATCAAGGAACCAGCTTTGTAGCAATTACAGAGCGGACCCTGCACTGGCGAGCACAGCGGGGCACGGAAAGAAATGGATCCCAGAAAAGCCAGTACAGGGGAGAATAGAGTAGTACCGGTGGAAACGACAATTCCGGTACCTGTTGACCCGAAGGACCCAAATAAGGTGTTGAATGTGGGTTCGCAGCTTAATGTGTCAATTCAGAATGTCTTGATATCTTTCCTGAAAGCAAATCTGGATGTCTTTGCTTGGACTCATGCCGATATGTGTGGGATATCCCCAGAAGTTGCAGTACACGCTCTGAATATTGACCCAAAGTTTACACCAGTTAAACAGAAAAGAAGAACCCAAGGTCCAGAAAGGTCAGCAGCATTAAAAGAAGAAGTTGATCGACTCATGGAAAATAACTTCATCAAAGAATCTACGTATCCGAATTGGGTTTCAAATCCTGTGCTGGTCAAGAAAGCTAATGGAAAATGGAGAGTATGCATCGACTTTTCTGATCTAAACAAGGCTTGCCCCAAAGATTGCTTCCCATTACCCAGGATCGATCAACTGGTAGACGGAACTGCGGGACATGAATTGTTATCCTTCATGGATGCCTACTCCGGTTATAACCAAATCATGATGCATGAGCCGGATCAAGAGGATACAAGCTTTATCACAGATGTTGGACTTTATTGCTACAGAGTTATGCCCTTCGGATTGAAAAACGCAGGGGCAACCTACCAAAGACTTGTTAATGCTATGTTCAAACCGCAATTGGGCAAAACTATGGAAGTCTACGTCGACGACATGTTAGTGAAGTCCAGGAAAGCAGTGGATCACATTGAACACTTAGCAGAAATGTTCGCAGTCCTCCGGAAATACAGAATGAAACTTAACCCTCTGAAATGTACATTTGGGGTCGAATCCGGAAAGTTCTTAGGTTTTATTGTCAGTGCTAGGGGCATAGAAGCTAGCCCAGCTCAAATTACCGCCTTAAAAGAAGTTAAAGCCCCTAGAACGAAGAAGGAATTGCAAAGTCTCAACGGAAAGGTCGCCGCTTTGAATCGGTTCATTTCCAAAGCTACTGATAAATGCATCCCGTTCTTCGATGCCCTGAAAAAAGGAAAGAAGAACTTTGAATGGACTCCCGAATGCCAAAAAGCTTTTGAAGAGTTGATCCGTCATATGGAAACGCCTCCGATACTTTCTAGGCCAGGCGATGGCGAGGATCTTCTTATATACTTGGCAGTATCATCTCATGCTCTAAGTGCAGCGCTGATACGGGAAGACAAAAGGATTCAACATCCAGTTTACTATATCAGCAAAAGACTCACTGGGGCAGAGCTGAATTACTCCAAGTTGGAAAAACTCGCCTATTGCCTACTAGTTGCATCGAGGAAACTGAGGCAATATTTCCAAGCTCATCCTATCAAAGTACTCACTGATCAGCCTCTAAAGCAAGTCCTATTTCGCCCTGAAACTTCGGGTCGTCTTCTAAAATGGAACATTGAACTTAGTCAATATGACATCACCTATCACCCCCGAAAAGCAATCAACGGACAAGCTTTAGCTGATTTCATTGCAGAATTCACAGAGAAAGATAATGGCGAGGAAAAAGCGATCAATGATTCTCCAATCCAGTGGAAGATGTATGTTGATGGCGCAAGAAATGACTACTGTTCGGGAGCCGGAGTGGTACTTGAAACTCCTGAAGGTCGATCATTATGTTATGCACTAAGACTGGAATTTCCTTCAACAAACAATGAAGCGGAATATGAAGCTCTTATTGCAGGTCTGAAAATCGCTAAAGAGCTAAACATTCGAGCATTACAAATTTTCAGTGATTCTCAGCTTATCGTATGCCAAGTCAAGAAGGAATTTCAAGCAAAAGGTGGAAATCTGCCTTCCTACTTGTTAAAGGCTTGGGAACTCCTATATGAACTCGATCACTATTCAATAAGCCACATTCCTCGTGAAGAGAATATGAAGGCAGATTCCCTCGCAAAGTATTCAAGTTCTGGTGAAGCTCAACTATTGGGATTGGTCCCTGTAGAAGTCCTTTCAGCGCCAAGTATAGACGAGATGGATATAGACTGGATTATGAATGTATCTCAAGAACAAGAGTCATGGATGACTCCAATACTGGATTACCTACTCAGGGGTTCTCTGCCAGAAAACTCGATAGAAAGACGAAAGCTTCTAAGGAAGGCCTCTCGCTATGTAATTCAGGATGGCCGATTGTACAGACGGGGATTCTCAATGCCATTGCTTCGATGTGTATCCCGGGAAGAGTCCAAAACAATCCTAGCTGAAGTGCATGGAGGAGAATGCGGTGATCATTCAGGTGGTCAAACACTAGCAAAGAAAATTCTCCGATACGGATATTTTTGGCCAGAAATTAATCGGGATGCCGCAGATTACTCCCGAAAATGTGACAAGTGCCAAAGATATGCCAAAATTCCTAGAGCACCTTCTACCGAACTCACACAGATGGTCAGTCCATGGCCATTTGCAATTTGGGGAATGGATCTCATTGGGCCGCTACCAACTGCTAAATCAGGGATTAAATATGCTATTGTTGCAGTTGATTATTTTACTAAGTGGGCTGAAGCTGAACCATTGGCTACTATCACTTCTAAGAAAATGATAAGCTTTGTGACCAAGAATATCATTTGCAGATACGGTGTGCCTCAGAAAATAATCACAGACAATGGTACTCAGTTTGAAAGTGAGGAATTCCAGGATTTTTGCAAACGATTCAAAATCCAGAAAAGCTTTTCGGCAGTAGCTCATCCGCAGGCAAACGGGCAAGTGGAAGCAGTGAACAAGATCATCAAATCAACCATCAAAAAGCAACTCGAAAGAGCAAAAGGTGGTTGGGTCGATAAACTACCACTTGCACTATGGGCATACAGAACTACTCACAAAACTGCAACTGGGCATACTCCTTTTTCGTTAGCATACGGATCGGAAGCAATGATCCCGGTTGAAACAGAGGTCCCTTCACACAGAAGAATCCATTTCAATCAAGCAGAAAATGAAAAGCTGCAACTTGAAGCGCTGGATCTCCTTGATGAAAAAAGAGATGAAGCTAACCTCAGAGTTGCAGCTCATCAGCAAAGGATAGCCAGACATTTCAATTCCAAAGTTCGTCAACGCAGCTTTGAAATTGGAGATCTAGTCCTGAAAAGAATTATGACCGCGACAGGTGTGTTTGGACCAAATTGGGAAGGACCATATGTAATAGGTGAGAAGCTTCTCGACGGCACATTCAAGCTCACCACTGTTGATGGAGATCAAATTCCAAGGGCATGGAACAGCAACCACTTGCGTCCATACTTTACTTGAAAATTTTGTTGAAACATTGTAAAAAGAATTATGAATGTATGATTCTTGTAATTGAAAGCAATTGTGAAACTGATGCAAGTAAATAATGAAAGAATATAAAGTGGATGTAGGCCCAATTTCATGGCCGAACCACTATAAATCTTGTGTTCCTTATTATCATTATATGTTTGCTTTGTTTTCGATATAAAAATACATAAAATGTATTGCTGAAATGTCAATTTAAATTTTTGCAGACAATGGAAATGAAACTTGCGCATAATAAGACCGAGCGATTCTCACCATCATTCAACAAACAAATTTCAAGTCTCAAAGACCCCGAATTCAAATCCTAGATAGGAAATACTTCAATTGAACGGCTAATGATTTCGATAGAAACGAGCCCTTGCTGATAAATTGAGATTGTTTGAACAAACAAACATCCAATTAGGAAGCTAGTGCCCGTTCTCACGAACTTGCCTGGCAATGAAGTACATTTCCTTGGATTAAACAAGCCACTTGCGAGAAGAGGGGGATGAAAACTTGAAAAAAAAAAAAAAAAAAAAGAGGGGATCGCTGAAAAGGCATAAGCAAGTGAACAAAGGAACAACCAAAGCTACCATCAGCAGCACAAGTCCTCTTCGGAGGCGCAACTCTTCGGAGGATAAAAGACCTCTAATGGGTCATACGCCACAAAAAAAAGAAAGTTCTCTACTCAACAAAAAAGATTGGAGGAGTCATGACCCTCCAACCATGAGAGAGTAACTTCCTGGCGATGAAAACCCTCTCTGAGGCACATTTCACCAGGAGTTGAAGTGTTATAACCGTTCTTCGGGATTTCACTTCACCAGAGTTGAAATGCAAACAAAATAAAAGCCCTCTTCGGAGGCCCATTTCACCAGGAGTTGAAGTGTTGTGACCGCTCTTCGGAATTTCACTTCACCAGAGTTGAAATGTAAACAAAATAAAAGCCCTCTTCGGAGGCACATTTCGCCAGGAGTTGAAGTGTAACAACCGCTCTTCGGAATTTCACTTCACCAGAGTTGAAATGTAAACAAAATAAAAGCCCTCTTCGGAGGCACATTTCGCCAGGAGTTGAAGTGTAACAACCGCTCTTCGGAATTTCACTTCACCAAAGTTGAAATGCAAAAACAAAGACCTTCTTGAAAGCACACGTTTCACCGAGATTGAAATAAAACTTCCAAGTGTTGAAACGTGAAAAGGCTTTCTTCGAAGGCACAACTCTTTGGGGGTACACGTTTCACCGAGATTGAAATAAAACTTCCAAGTGTTGAAACGTAAAAAAAAAAATCCCTCCTTAGAGGTACAACCCCCTCCCGGGGACACAATTAAGAAGAAAGACCTCTTCGGAAACCCACGTTTCACCGAGATTGAAATAAAACTTCCAAGTGTTGAAACGTGAAAAGGATTTCTAAGGCATAACTCTTTGGAGGTACACGTTTCACCGAGATTGAAATAAAACTTCCAAGTGTTGAAACGTGAAAAAATCCCTCCTCAGAGGTACAACTTTCTATATATAAAAAAAAAATCCTCATCAAAAGCGTACTTTAACTTTCAAAGGAAAAGTAATTTGCCTACTATGGGAAATGATCGTAAAAAGAAAAGAAGTTAAAGTACCCTTCAGAGGTCCGCTTTACCACATAGAGGAATTCACTTGGTGAAATATGCACGTAAGCAAAAGAAAAAAGTGATTTCTTCGAACGACAAAGCGTAAAAACTTATACGAAGGGAGTTGTACTCTATAAAAATTTTCTTTAAAGAATAAAATAATTATTCTTTAGCAAATAAGAGTGCAAGTCCCCTCGAAGTGTAAAATATTGCAGCAAGCTTAAGGTATGGGGGCAATATGGTATAGTAGTATAGATGCATCAGTAGAGTAATACTCAAGCAACATACCATAAGCCCGCTGCAACACTATATAAACAAACTTGTGCAAAAATAAATAGTAAATGCATTCTCAAATTCAAACAGAAATTTGTACAAACTAAGAATCATTTTATTCAACTATAATGCAGATACAGGTTTCAAAATAAAAGCGGGGGCCGGTACCCGCACAACTCTCGGCCAGTTCATACAAAAGAAAAAAAAAAAAAGCTAAAATCTTCACTTCTTCTTCCCTCCTTTGGACCCTTTACTCGGTCGAATAACCAGCTTTTCAGGTCGGCCAGTGGTTATAAGGGAGGTAGGAGAGGCAGGTGTAACCGGTTCAACTTCCGGCTCCTCTTTAGTGGCGGTGATTTTCTTCCCCCTCCTCTTTGATGTCCCACGCTTCTCTCTCCTTTGTGAGGAAGACTCACTCCCCGGAGTGACAAGTTTTGATAGAACAATGTCGTCAGAAGGAGTCCGTTCCGGGGAAATGTCACCTCCCTCAGGTCTCTCATCTTTCTGCTCTTGCGAAGCGATGGGATCATCCAAGCCGTGAAGAGCCTCTATTTGTTCCTCCTGTGATCCAGGTTGCGAGGCAGAAGGAGGCGCCACTTGAAGAGATGAAGGAAGGATAACCGGGGGAGAAGAAGCTTGAGTTTGGCTCGGTGCTTTCACTACAAAGGAGAAAAAACTTAAAATATCAGTATCTTTCGAAAAGAGAGGGGATGACGGCTCGTCGAAAGTCGGGAATTCATTGACATTTGAAGAATAATCAAAAGTCGGGAATTCATTGAAATTCGAAAAATAATCAAGAAGATCGTCAAGTTCACAAGGAGCAAACGAGCAGTTCACCACTTGGACTGGTCCGGTGTCAAGTTTACCTGGGGCAGTTGGATCTCTGATGCTGATTTCATATCGCTGCGCTTCGTTGCTTTCACCGCCTTCATCCCCGCCTTGTGCACTTGTAGTTTCAGTTACTATCTTAGTCGCAGGCGGAGTGTAGGAGCTAGAACCCGTGATGTCAACCACGGGAGAAACTGGAGGTTGGACAGAGGGAGTAAGTGGTAATTCTTTTCCAGAATGTTCCTCTTCCGCCATTCCAGCTCTCATCCTGGCAAGTTGTTCTTGCCCCTTCACAAGAGCAGCGCGAGCTTCCTCATCCAGGTAACGCGCCTCAAAATCTTCATCGCCATACCCGGCGTCTTTAAACATGCTAAGAGCAGCTTCCCACACCTCGGCCAGGGTGATTTCATATTTAGGACCAAGAAAAGAGAGGCTGCCGCGTCCCAAGACACAGTGTACATAAAAATCGAATAAAGTCGAATTGATGTCGGTTTCCATGGTCTGAACAGTTTCTTCGGCTGCAATCTTACCAGCCATGGCCTCATCTCGATCTTTTTCGGTCTGAGCAAGTTGGGCTTTTAGCGCTTCAATCTCCATGTCCCGGGCGCTCAGTTTATTCTGCAACTGGGTGACATCAGTGCGGTGGTTCTCTACAGCTTGCTCTAGCCTCTCAGCTTTAGCTTCGGCGTCCCTCTGGCTGGCGTGCGCATCTCGCACTTGTTTTTGCAATACCTCTTCTCTTTGGGTGTAAGTATTGGTAGAAGAGGCAAGATCATCTTTGAGCTGCTTTACTTCGGCTTCGAGTTTTTCATTGTATTCGGCTATCTCCTTCATCTCAACGTTGTGTTGATCAAGAATCTTCTGCCACTCTGATTTATCATTTTCCATGGTCAGCATTGCTTCGATGTTAGCCCGATTAACTCTTTGAAGTTCATCAACAAGCTTTTGCCATCCAGACATTCTGTCAATATCAAGCCTGACAGCATCGAGATTTCTGTACATGGCTTCTTTGTCGATGGGGACCAAATCAAGGTCGAAGCGTACCCCCCTCAAACACCAATTCGGGAATCGGCTCTGCAAAGTCGGGGGGCCCCTTTCAACATGGTATGAAGGCCTGTTGAGGAGTGTTTGAATGGCACTTCCTTCAAGAGCAGGAGATTTGGAAGGGATGTCAGTAGAAACTGAGGCGCCAAGTCTCTCAGATGTCACAGGCGCGTGTTCCTCGCCAAGTTTGGTCCGCTTTCTCGAATCCTCAATATGGCTCTTCCCCCTATCATCATGCGTTTTACGTTTATGGGAATCATCACCCCTTGGGAAGGATTCGTATCGCGTGCCTGCTCCCTCGTGGCGTTCTTCATACTTTCTCCTCTCTTCAGCTTTTCGCGCAGCTCTCTGCTCATTGGTCTCTCTGGAATCGGTATAGTATTGCTTGTAATCATAGCTGCCACGCCCTCCATAGCGTCGAAAGTCTTTGTAATAAGAACCGCTGCCGCTGCGCCCCATAGAGGAATCTGAAAGGCAAAAATAACAAGTCTTAAAAACTTCCAGAGAAAAGAAGTTAAATGTGAACAAATGCCAAAAAATCCTAAGTGTTGTGTGATGTGCAAGCTACACGCATTAAGCTACAAACCACTCTTTGGTGTAGAGGTGATGATAGCTTGGGTATGAGGAGTTGATGTTTGTGTTGGCGTTTGTCGAAGAAGAGACGTCGCCTCAATTACAGGAGAGATAGTTTTAGATACGTCATCTCTAAAAAGCTCCTGCGAAGTCACTATTATGTCGCTCAACCCCTCATAAACATCGTCACCACCATGCTTGGTGGGACTTGTTTTCTCAATTCCTGCATCAGCTAATCCCCCGAGAGGCTGTGAAGGTTCTTCTTCTTCCTCGATCGGGGCAAGCACCGTCTTACTGGATGACCCCATAATGTCGGTAGAAGTGGAACACTTCACCAATGAAGCTTCAATATTAGACTCTTTTGATGCGAGTTGTTCGACAGTAACCGGGGCGTCAGGAGTTTTCGTCGGGGAATCGGGAACTTCTGTTGGAACTTCATGAGCATGCGTAGAACGAGAAGCATGTAGAAGCCCGTATTGGTGTAAAAATTCATCATTCAGCAGAAATTTTATGCTCCTTTCTTCCGCAGCCACGGCACTCAACCTCTCGAAAACTTGTTTATGAATCGGATCTCTAGTAGGGAGAGGAAGTGCTAAAAACAGGAAAAGAATGAAATTAGCAGCTGAGAGTTCAGATATCGAGAAAGTTTCAAAACGGAAAAAGTAGAGACAGGAAATCTTACTTCCCACTCTCCAGATGGCATAAAACCCTGGAGGGCAGCGAACGAAGAAAAACTGATTCAAAAATCCGTGAGCGCTTTCGGAGAGATCAGTAATAAGTTTGCGATTTCGAGCGCTTCTTACAACCACAATGGAGGGATGGTCTTTAGTTTTCGTGAATGAGCAAAAATAGCAGATCTCCTCGAAGCTTGGTAACCGATCCAAAACTCTCCTGGATAGAACACATAACCCCATCAGAATGGCGTAGCCATTGGGGTGTAATTGGAATGGAGAGATAGACAACCGAAGCAGGAACTGTTGGAGAAAGTCGTTAAAAGGAGGAATCGCCCCACTTAAGCACATTTGGCGATTGACTGCAACAAAGCCGTAGGGAGGATTGTCAGCAGTGTCATTTGGCCCCGGAAATAAGATGTCGGCATCATCAATGCCAAACTGGACGCGCAGTTGGTTAAATGCCCGCTGATTCAAAGTTGTGGATGTCCTCTCCGGAGGGTTGTCTATAGGGATGGCTACTGGAAAGACATCTTCAGCTTGGTCCATCGGCTCTTCTTGATGAGAGGTCATTCTACACAAGCAACTGGATGTTCAAATGCGAAGGTACACGTTTCCTAAAAGTGTGAAATGTTGTGCAGAACTAATGAAAATAAACAAGTAAATATAACTGAAGTTAAGCTAGTTGGCAGTTGGTTGACTACCAAATTTCAGGACTTATTAACTTAAAAGTTCAGGTGTGGTGTTAGTGCAAACCGGTTAATTTCAGTTGACTGTTTCAATATTGCATTAGCATTCTACTTGGATTTGTTGATTTAGAGCACTTCTTTCACATAATTTGTTTAAATTGATTATCTGCTATAAGCTAATCTGTCATTTGATGTGGGCAGTCAATGGCAGTATATTCGTCCCAATTTTCTGTAAATATTGTGTTGGACAGATTGTTAGCCTGCAAGTCAAGGTAACCCGTCAATGAACGCAATAAAATTCAACAGTTCAAAGTTAATGCAATGGTCCAGTGTTCAAACAGAGTTCACACAAGTCATAACCCATCAACGGTTCAAAGGTTCTGAGTTGGCAGTGTCCTAAGTCATGAGTCATGGAAATAAGGAGATTTTCTCCAAGTTTTGTCTCGGCAACGACTCAGGGCTTAGGCCGTGGAGTATGTTAAAAAAGCTCAGGTTCAATGGTTTCGTCTCGGCCACGACTCAAGAGTTTTGTCCCGGCTACGACTCAAGGGTCTTATCTCGGCCACAACTCAAGGGTTTAGGTCGTGAGGCATGATTGAGTCGAGTCAAACCTATGGCGATATTCGAATCAATCTGACCAACTAATCACCTAACTCCTAATCAGGTGGCCTTCTAACCCATAAACCATCTCGCTCCTAACCCCTAACCCGTTGATCTTCCAACATCTAACCCATTAAACCAAGAAACTCTCAACCTACAACCCCAATTTCATGGCATCAGTAGATCGCCTCGGATCACAAATCGTTGGATCAAACAATCCTCAACCCATCAATGATTAAGACGATCAAACTCGCAAAGCTCAGAAGGGTGGATTGAAGATAAAGACGGAGCGCACAGGTTAATAGTGATCGACAATCAGAAAGGAGGCGAAATTGCTTACGTGGTATGAATTCAGAGATGATCGGAGGAGATTTGAGTTGAAATTGCTTTTGGGAGCTTGGAGATGTGTTAATGGCGGAACACGACTCACGAAAATGGTAAAAGAAGTAATGAGAAGAAAACGACTTAAGCCATTTATACCTCGGAGTAGTGGAAGATGAGTCGGCATGCGCGAGTTAAGATAAGTCGAAGCACGCGACCTACGACTTAGGCGTGTGCTTCGAGGGGCAAATGTTAACCCTGCTGAAGCTTGAGCCGACTCATCAGACAAAGCAGTTAGCGACTCAGAAGGCTTACGACTTACCATAAGTCGTTGGCGGTTCAAGTGTATAAGCTAACAGTCAACTCGTGTACGACTCAATGACCCAACTGCGCGACTTAAGGGACTCACCGACTCATCAAGGACCGACACAAAGAATCCCCGACTCAACTATTATGCGACTCATGGGAGTTTCTAAACTCAGCGACTCACGACTTAAGGAGCCTAATAAGTTAAAGCATTAGCGACTCATTGAAAGGACGACTTAGGGAAAGTACCGACTCATTTGACCTGGCTCCGACTCATCAAAGACCGACTCATCTGATCACGACTCATCCACTTAAGGTCTTACCGACTCATTGGAGCTACGACTCAGGAAAAGTCCACGACTCAACAGGCTAACGACTCAAGAAACCTACGACCTAAGGAACCTGGCGAGTTAAGGAGATTCTATGAGTTAAGGATGGCACGACTCAGGGAGGTTTACGACTCAAAAGATAAGTCGACGCACGACACAAGACTCAGAGGCAAGTTCAGAGTCATGCTGCAGAGGGGTGACTCGTAGATGACTCACGACTCATCATGAGTCGGTCACGACTCATCATGAGTCGGTCACGACTCATGACTTGACAGTTTCAGCCTAACATTTTGCCTATAAATACATGGCCATATTCAACATTTAGAGGACTTTTTGGGGACTGACTTCCTAGGCGCCATTACTCTGCTATTGTCTCGACTTCAAGCAACACTCAAGCAACACTTCTATCACTCCAATCACCAAAGACATTCCGACAAATCTCAAGAAGAAAAATAACTCATTCATCATGCATTCGAAGGATTCTTCTACATCGGGGTTTGAGATATTTGCCTAAGTGTGTTGTAATCGGAGTTGATTGTAAAGAATTGTAACTAAATCAGCAATAAAGAGCTTTAAAGTGGACGTAGGCTTGATCCTAAGCCGAACCACTATAAATACTGTGTCTTTTATAGCTTTCCTGTGATTTCTTTGCATATACTTTGTTCCCGTACCAACGGGTGGTGCTTTCACAATTTCCATCTATACACCAGGGTGTTAGCGTTTATTTTTTAGCGTTAACACTATATTTTACCTCTTCTTCTTTCGGCCATAAGTTCTTCAACACAGAACCAAAATGCAAAAAAAATTTCTTTAAAACATGTATTTTTCCAGTGGCTACAACTTTCATGTTTATCACTTTGTCTCATTCCAAAGTTTACTATGTCAAAAATCCACTTCTTTACAATGCATTTTCTGGCCCAGTTTTTAAACCAGAAAATATGCCATTTTGTTTTGATCATAACTTGATCATAACAGATCCTAATTTTGAAATTCATTTTTTAAAACCATATGAAATTTCAGTGGCTACAACTTTTATGTTGATCACTTTTTCCAATTTTGAGGTTTTCTATATCTGAAATTCAATTCTTTGAAGTGTATTTTCGGGCTTTATTTTTATGAATCCGAGAATAGCACTTTTATTTTGAACATATCTCCCTTAGAACAACTTGGATTTAAATGATTCTTTTTATCAAATTCAATAGAAAATAATTTGCAACAACTTTTCAGTTAATAAGTTTTTCAAATTTTGTGAGTAAGAGAGTCAAAAATGAGAGAGAAGATGACCTATTTTTCGGATCCAAATCTTGGGAATTTAAGTTCAAAGCTCTACCGCTTCTCCTCTATATTTTCGGCCAACCTCCATCTCAAGCCTCGGCCAAGCTATAGGATGGGAGAGGGTGTTGTTTGCTTGTGTTTAATGGAGTAGGAATTAATTAGTGAAGTGTTGGTTGATTAGAATGTTGGTAGGAAGTTAATCGCTTTGAATTATGGTGAGAAATTCTCACCGCTTTTAATTTATATTGATTATCATACTTAATTGTTATGTTAGATAATAACTATTTGATGATATGGATGTTTGGTTGATTGTTTGAATATGTTGGATAATCCGTAGTAATGTTATGACATTTACCGTATGGAAAATATTGATGTTATATGGATGTTGTATGGTTGTTATGATAATTTGGATATCAAATTCCTATTAGTTAAGTAACCACTTTGTTTAGTAAGACCATATTTTAGTAATATGAGAAATTATGGAAAAATAAGTCTCTTTTCATTTAAAAGTAAAACTAAAGTTAAAATGAAAGAGAATTTGAAATTTGAAGTGAATCGGATAAAAGATTAGTTAATTTGAAATTGAAATTAAGATGAATAGTGAAATTGAAATCGATTTTGAAAGAGTGAAGTTTAGTTTGAGAATGAATTGAAGTTTAAATTGAAATTAGATTTGAAATCTAAGTTTCAAATGTGTTTAATTTGAGAATAGAATTGAAACTTAATCGAAATTGGAATTTAAAATTTAATATTAAAATAATGTGAATATAATAATATTATAATATGGTAATAGTGAAAATTCATTTTAAATACTTTTAAAAGTGAAAATATTGATTTAAAATGGTTTCTAATGATTTTATAAGTGTTGAAATTCAATTTGAATAGATTATTTCAGTATTGAAAAATAAGTTAAAACTAGACGCGCCGCGCAACGGTAGTTCGTGATTTCGCGCCGAAAAGTTCAAATGAGTGTATAGAGTGGAATATGGCTCAGAATTCTATGAGATAAGAAAATTCCAGACTATTATATCCATACCTTCTAAACGAAAAAAGAAAATCAAAGTTTCGATAAGTAGATTTTGAATTAAGTCCAAATAAATTTTCTAGAAAAATTGCGCTAGTGCGGTTTAGCGATCATAACAGGAAATTTTTTTAAATGGATGTTTTTAATTGTGAAAAAATATGGAATAATTTTGATAAATCTATTTAAATGATTTAAAAGAGATTTGGATTGGAAAATATGAATTATCGTATGTTTAAAAGTTGTTTGATTCAAATAAGCTTATATAGCATTTTTCGCAGCACTTTTCTGTTGCGAATTCTATAACTTTTGGAATATGAGTTTAAATGTAACGACGTTTCCCAGGATAAATTATGAATGTTATAAAAAGGATAATTAAGCGTTTCGAAAGATAATTTAGAATATTTATAAGCAATTCCAAAGTAAATTTGAAAATCTGAATATGCGGAAACGACTAGTACATTTGTCCCGCCTGTGGGATCTGGGAAGATAAAACAAGATGTTTAACTAAGTATAGGGATGGAGCAACCAGTGCCCTGAACTTACCTGGTCTATGTTTTCTTTTCTTAAGCGAGGGGTGGAACAGATCGAAGGGAAAGCCCGGATGCTCTTAAATTAAAAAAGATTTTGTGTTAAGTTTTCCAAATTAAAAGAAGATTGGTATTATCCAAAAGTTAAGTAATCTCCATGATGAATGATTTCTATGATCCTATTTACTCAAAAATGTTTATGTTAAGATTGATTTAGGGTTTATCGTAAACGATATCTTAAATAACATTGTTTTTGACCCGCTTAAAAGTTAAGAAGTTTGGATTAAGAATTAAGTAAGGAAATCTGAGATATTTTCCAAAGCAAAAGAATGAACTTCTTTGAAATTACTCTAAGTTAAAAGAGAGAAATTTCGAAATCATCCGGAAAGAATTAAAGTGAAAAGAGACTTAATAAATCCTATATACTCATATTCACTTTTTATCGGTGATTGTATTTCGAAGGAACCGGAGTCGGATTTGGTTAATTCCTATCCGAAAACCACTTCGAACTAATGTATACATTCGAACGTGAAGACATGTTGAAGACGATGATTATTGAAGACCGTGGATCTTCATAGCGTGAGGACTGCTTGTTGATTTGCTCGGGGTCGCACCCATTATAGAGTTATATATAGCAGTGGTCTCCTCGTGATGGAGATTTTGCGGATTGCAAGGGCTTCTAGCCTAGTAATGGCCGAGGAAAGTGCCTTCGGTTTGTCCTGTTCCTGGACAACTTGTATGGATGTTTATCTGACATTGCATTTCTAATGATTACGTACATTGGTTTTTACAAACGTACATCAGTGGTGGCAGAGAAGGCAACTTCTCTTAGCTTAACACCCTCCTTGAGACATACGAGCTCAAGGGTTGTATTTTTGTGGAAGGCAATTAGTAGTTAAACGGAAATGGCAATGTGGCATTCAAAGATGTGATATGTGCTATGTGAAAAGGTAATCGTAGCCTCAAGCCTCATCAAACCGGAAATGACCGAAACAGGATTAGATGCAGCAGGGCTAAGTGGGTCATTCCCAATTAGGTATGATCATCCCCTTCTAGATATATTTCTTCCCGCTATGACGTTCGGGATTTTAATTTATGTGGTGAATAGAAAACAAGCGCTCGGTTAAAGGTTGGTAACGACCGGGGAATGACATATTCGGTACTATCTAGTTAAAGAGGTAGGTCGGTCTTGTGTTGGTAGAGGGCATATGTTCTGTGCCTCGGGACATCCATCTTGAGGTGTACCCATTTCAGAAGGTAGATCCTGCGCCTGGTCATTTTTATGGAAATCCATCCTCCAATAAGAACCTACGAACTTGATTGTAAACCTATTATGCTGGAATTTAATCAATTTAACAATTTCGGCTAAGATTAAAAAGTTTATTTGCAAATGTTTTTAAAGAATGTCATTAGACATCGTATCAGACGTTTTGATATAAATGTTTTAGTTATCATAAGGTAAAAACCCATCTGTGTTTATGTGTGGGCGTGGTCTTATTAGGTACTCTTTATTTCCAAAGGATCTTTATAAAAAGGCTAATATATGACACTGTCATTAATTATTGAGTTTTTCTCACGCTGGTTTATCAAGCCTGATCCGGGTATTTTCAATACCCGGGTCAGATCCGAGTAGTTTCAGGATAGTCGAAGACAATTGGAGTTTCCAAAGGAGAGCTGAAGATATTCATCGACGTATGGGCATATTCTATTATCAGCTTTGCTTAGTGTATTTTGTTTGATGTTTGTCAGCATTTGTAAGGGTAGGTTTTACAACTGTCTAGGCTGAATTTAGGTTAGACTCTGGTATATGTATTTAAAAGTTTTCCGTTGTAAAAATATTTGTTCAATATTATATGTTATTCCATTCGTGTAAGATTTTTTTCTGTCTACTTTTCTTTATCACCCTTAAAGATCCATCTTTTCGTGCAATTTGAGTTGGACATGTTTGGTTTATTGTCGATTTAAAAGGTACGGGAAAACGAGCCTTTACACCTTCAATCTGGCAATTTTGACCTTCCAACCATTGCCTATCTTAGGAAAACACCAGTTCTTCGAAAGTTGGGGATCGATATAGCTCGTCTATCTGGCAATTTTGACCTTTTCGACATTGCCAGTCTTGGGACTACATCAATTCTTAGAAGGTTAAGGATCGAAACGGCCCGTTGATCCGACTGTTTTGAGCTTCTTGATGTTTCCGGACAACGCCTGTTCTTAAAGGTAGGGGATCGATACAACTAGTTCATCTGGTGATTTGTGTGTCCATACTCCACGTCCATCATTAGAGGACCGAGGAAAGTTTTCTCGGGTGTGCTGCTAGCTGTATGGAGCAAGAGTTTGGCTTATAAGAACACGGTTTCATTGGTTCAAGAAATAGATTTTATTAATGAGTAGTAGAAATGGCCTCATGCCTATAGATAGTGCCCTCGGTTTCCCAAGAGGCTAATTTGTGAAAGGAAAATAGATAAGGATAAATATAACAGTACTGTTCTAGGTTTCTACTTCATTCTTGGTTGATCGACTAGCTTGAAGATTATTTGATGGCCAGTCTTTCATCAGCTAATCCAGGCCTTTCTCTACTAGGTTCAGGCAGTTTTCCTTATGTTGGTAGACCCTGGGGTCTTGCTGTTTCTCAGCCATTCTGCGGTTCCTTAACATACTATTGGCGCTTGATTTTCCTTAACAGCTCCTCGATCAACTTAGATTCTGAAGTTCTTCGTTTGTTTCGCATTTGTGTCAAGCCCGTTACCATGGTTTTGATTTCTTTTCATCTGATTACCAGAGTTTTCAAATGTTTACTGCGATATTGCTTTGGATTACTTTGTTTGGTTGTTCATCACCAACCTTTCTTATAGCCAGTCTTTCTTCTTCCAACTGTAGGAATTGATTGGCCTTTCGGAAAATTTCTTCCATAGTAGTGAGTTACTTCATCTTTAATCATCTACTACAATTTGAATCGAGGTAAATGCTATGGACCAAGGCTACAAATTCCAATTCTTCTTTCGGAATTATGACTTCACTGACAGCGATATTGAACCAACTCGGGATTGCCTTCAATGTTTCATTATGTGACAACCTGGAATTTTTAGATATTTGAATTGAAATATTTAATTGATTTTAAATATTTGAAGTTAGTTTAACTTGAATTTCAAATATCACGGGTTATCAGATAATTTAAATATTGAATTTAATAATTGGAAATTGGGTAAAATAGAGAATCTGGAATTTCAAGCTTGTTAAAAATATTTTAAAGTTGTATATGATTTATATTGATAGTATTGGAGATAGTATAATTTCTAAAGTTGAATTTAAAAGTGTTTTGTTAAGTTACATTGGATCCGTAATATTGTATTATTATTGGATTTTAAATTTCGTAGTATTTGGAGTGATCGTTTGGCCGTACGTTAGTTAAACGCACCGAAATTCCTATCGAAAATTTAAATATTATAACTGGGTCCAAAAAGCTAACGTCCCCATACGATCGAATTAGGACTCGAAACATTTTACATTGCATTCGAAATAGGGGTATAACATTATAAATGCCTGGCGGCATGTCTTATTAGGGTCGAGAATTAGGTTGCGAAAATAGAGACGACTTAAATTTAAATTTAAATTAAATATATATTTTCATATATCAGTCAGCTTTCAATCTGTTCACATCAGAACTATTAATCTCAAGACAAATGTCACTCTAACAGTTCTTCACGTACCAGATGTCCGTCTTGTTCTTTAAAAAAATCAAGTCGATCAAATAATAAGAATAAATATAGCCGAGTCTTCCTCCTTTTAAAAAAAGCAGAAGCTAAAATCAAATAAGGACTCAGCAAAAAAATAATGCTCGTGTTCATCTTTCTAAATTTCGGGACCTATCGTGCGCCTTCTTTCTCCAAAAATCTTAAATCAATTTCGAATTTACGAAATTAACGAAAGACTAGTTCGCGGAATCTTTCGCCTAGGGTTCTTCGAGGATGCTAGCTAGGGATGTTATCGACTCTAGGCGTGACTGCGACAGTGCTGGGTGGAGGTGGCGACATGGTCTGGTGATGGTGCGCAAGCATTGGGAAAGGAGGGGTCGTGGTCGCAATGGGATGTTGGCGAGTTTTTGAGGGTCGCGATTCCATGGCAGAGAGAACCTTGCATGCGCGGCAGGCGTAGGCTACTATAGCCGTACGATTTGAAGGCGGTAGGTCGCGAATGGGGTGGCCAGTAGTCGAGGCTAGGGTTCCATCGTTTTCGAACCATGCATGAGGTATTTTTGCTTTTTACTAATGTTTGTATGTGCAGATTAGAAAAAGAAAATTAGGAATTTTCAAGAATGTTTAAGATGTATATAAATATATGCATGTTTTACTTACTGCAGATAAAAAAATGAATGATGATAAACTTATAAACTAGGTATAAACTATACCGTAACAAAAAAATTATACTAGGTTAATTTTTACAGCAAGATATATATAAAATAGTTCTGTCTTAATTTGATATACTCATATATATATATATATATATATATATATATATATAAACACACATATATTTTAATACGATTAGGGAAACAGTAAATAAGTATATATGTGTAAGATTTTTTGAAATATAGAAATTTTAAAAGTGAAATTTTAAACAAAATTAGATTCTGGGATCTATAATTTTATATACATACATATATCTATATATATGTAATTTAATAGATTTCGAAAATATAAATGTATGATATTGAACTGTTTATTTAAAGTTAGATTATTTTTAAACTATGTAGACTATTTTCATAAGGATGTGTTTTCCAAGAAAAAATTGTACATGCTTGTTTAATATATAGGTATTTTCAAAAAATAAAAATAAATAAATATACATATACCTATTTTAAATTCGTTTTTTATTTTAAATAACGGATTTGTGGTAAATTTGTTCAGTTAACTTATTTAATTATTGTAATTACTAAATGATTTTTAAGACGAAAATTATTAGCTAAATTAAAATTATTGGTTAATTAAATTATAATATGGAAATTGATTATTCGATCAATTAAAATATTAAAAAATCGTATAAATGTTTATACAAGGTCAAAATCTGAAAGGAAGCAAGCCGGAAGGAAATGGGTTGCAAACAAAAAACAAAGGTGGGTTAATCCAATTCATTTGGAATGCCATTTAAATTTATATAGTTAAATTTAAATTATTGATTGAATGATTGAATTGACTGGATGTGATAGTATATATAATAGTATATATATTGGAGTGATTGATTTCTCGAATTATATAGCGGATGATACCCTATGCACCCCGCATAATAGTGGATGACCCTTTATACCACGATATTCCACCTTGAAGTGGAATTGGAATTTTATTTGTTGACTAACATCTGCAGATGCAGGGAAACAGGTTGGAGGGATCCAACTGGATTCCTCAAAATATTAGATTGTTTTAATATTCTATGATCTGATTTATTTATAATCTGGGATAGATTATATTGGTAATTGGAAATATTGGATGCTATGGTTTGATTGAATATATTTTGTGACATCCCGGAAATTTGGGGCAATATCAATTTAATAATCTGCATTAAAATTAAATTGATTTGATAATATTTGTTAATAATATTGATAATCTTCTTTTAAATAAATATTTAACTAATAATTTATGTTTTCAAAGCTAATTTAATTTGTTCTCTATTTATAATGTATATATATATATTTGTATATATATATATTGTAAATAGTAAGCTTTGTTTTAATTTAACAATTAAAACATATTTTCTTATTTTAATCTTTTTGGAAAATTATAATTTGGAAATTTGATACTAAATAACAATTTGGCTTTAAAATATACTCAAGATAAAGTTTGGATTTGTTTAAAGAATTTTAACTTAATTTTGAATTTAACAAAGGTTGTTTTGTTCTTGTTTTAAATATAGATTGATAAAGTAAGTAATTTATTTATATAGTGATAATTTCTTTTATAAATTATTTTAATTTAATAATATGTTATATTTAACAATATTAACAATGTAATGTTTTACAAATGGTTTTTAAATAGAAATTGTTACATATGTTTTGGAAGAAGCTATGATTTGTAAATTAAAAAAAATAAAATAAAATAAATCTTATAAATATTAACATAAGTATGAAATATGCAGGCTGTAACAAAACAAATGCAAAGCAAGTAAATTTACAAAATAAAACAACAACAAAAATATGCAGGTAAGAATAGAAATAAGACAAGTATGAAAACATAAAATAAAATGTAAGTAGCTTATAGACGAAGATTCTGACATGTATAAACATCAAGTAGATAACAAAATATAATACGCAGATAACAAGATAAGTATATAAAGTGTGCAGGAAAACAAGGCATTGCAAAATAAAATATGCAGTCTAAATAACAAAGCAAAGTAAAAATAGCTAAGAACTAAGTAAGAATAAAACATGCAGGCTGAGTTGTTTTGTTGTCCATACCTTTTCTTTTTCTTGCCTGCAAAGTAAGATATCTAAGCATAAAATTGAGGTTAGTTGAGACACAAAGTACCTTTGTATTTAATATTAGCACACCATTAGTCAATTCGAATTGTATAAAAATCAATTCAGCCTCCAAGAAAGAAATATCTTGCCTGATACAAACAAAAATATAAATAGTGTACCAACATTTGCAATACCCAGATATCACCTCCCCTTGTAAACTTATTTATATACATGCCTTCTTACTTTTTCGTTCAAGCATAGCAAACCAGTAGAAATATTTGCAAGCTTTCTTTTTTTTTGTTTTTCCTTGTACAAACTGAAGCATTACAACAATAAAGGCAAGATGAATCAAAGGAAAAATCTAGCAAACTACTTTCCAGTTTTAAAGTCCAGAACTTTTTCTTTTTCCTTTTCAAACTGAAGCAACTCAAGTTTAAGATAAAAAGCATTCAAATGCAAGGATTTTAGAAGCTAAAGGATTCAGTTTCAAACTGTTTTCAAAACTGGGTGCTCTGTCTTCATTACAGGTGAGTAACATCACATCTATATATGTTTAAGTATATTTATTTTGCTATATGTTCTTTCTGAAAATTTAGTTATTTGTGAGTAACTCCATTTATAAACCTGAGTATCTGGTTGTTTACTTCAGCATGAAATTTATTTGCATACTGTTGAATACTTGTGTGTTTTGCAATGATGTCTGAATATTAAAAACCTGTGAGTAACTTTTCTTTTAAAATACTTAAGTAAAAATTGCATGTTGATGCCTGTGCTAAGTATGGCCTGTGTAAATATGGATGAGTAAGTTTGTGTATATATATATGGATATGGATGTGTGCATATCTGCTGATGTTTAAACCTCTCTGTTTCCATTTCAAACTAAGTATTCGAAGTAAAATACTTTATTTCATAAATCCAGACATTATTAATATTGAAAATTTAAACAGAATAGGTTAATTATATCATGAATTAAAGTTTTAACAATTTATTCATGTTCAAAGTATTTTGTATTGACCTTGAAAATCGAGAACAGCAGAGGAAACTCAATATAAGTTAAAAACCAAAACACTGTAAATCATCATTCAGGATTATAAATTGATTTCTTAGCCAAAAACTAGATTTTTTAAAACTAAAATCAAGATTTTTAGTTTGGGTTTGATGATGTAAATCTGGGTTGAACTCAATTTGAGTTTTTGAGTAATTCTGGGAATCTCGAAGTTTTGGAGGGCTGTAACTTGCTGTGGTGGTGCATGAGTGTTTAAGGAGTTGGGGAAAAATGCTTGTTAGTGGAACA
Organism: Allium cepa; assembly: GCA_030765085.1. Taxonomy (NCBI): domain Eukaryota; kingdom Viridiplantae; phylum Streptophyta; class Magnoliopsida; order Asparagales; family Amaryllidaceae; genus Allium; species Allium cepa. The sequence continues at coordinate 867,306,176 of CM060937.1, read as the reverse complement.
GATCAACATGGTGAGGAGGGTTAATCGAGTTTGTCAGTAACCCTAGTTGGGTGTGTTGAAGAAAGTGATCGGTGTGATCCCTATGGTGGATCGAGTGCTGTATAACTTCGGGAAAAGGTAGCGAGAACGTGGAGGAAGCCGTGGCCGAAGGTGGAGGAATTCCGATGGTCTTGGTCGCGAGAACGGCAATGTTTCAGGTTCGAGGGGGATGCCTGTTTATGTTTCCAGGCTTTGTATTATGAACTCGATCTTCATTCGAGCGTGTGGGTGGCTTCAGAGGGGTCACGATCATGTCAGGTGAAGGTCGTTGGTGAGTGGGTGCCTGAGGGGATGGTCGGCGTCAGTTGGGGCCACGGTGCACGTGCACCGTGCCATTAAGGTTGGGGTTGTGTTTTCTGTGTGCAGGTTTTGGTTAGGGAAGTACTCGAGTTTTACTCGGGTTGAATCACATTTTTACTCGAAGTTTTTGGGGTTGAGACTCGAAGCAAGGTGGGAGACTCGAATAAATAATTGTTACAGGTTCCAGAACCTGATCAATTTCCTGGAACTTAACTTTAAATTATAACAAAGTTGAACTAAGTTAAAATAAAAGTTAAGTATAAATTCAAGGTTAAATTCAGATTGCAAATTTGAATTTAAGTTTATTTTTAAATTCGAATTTGAAATGAAATAAAAGTTTAAAGTGTTTAAAGGTGGGTTTTCAGGTTCAAAAACTTGACAGGGTTTTCAAATTTTTAATTAGTTTAAGGTTTGAAAACAGGATTTAAACTGTGATTTAAATTCAAAAATTTAAAGTATAGATTCAAATGAACTTTTGAATCTTAAGGTTTTATAATCGATTTGGATTAGAAACATCAAGTTTTTAATTCAAGTTATTAAAAGAAAGTTTCCATCAAAGTTTTAAGTCAAAGATAAATTGATGGACTCAAGTTTACCTTGAATTCAAATTTGAAGATTTAAATCAGTTTTTAAATATGAATGTTTTAAAAAAAATAAATAAGTTAAATAAATTGTTTAACTTGAATTTGCAAGTTAAAAATACAATGTAATTCAAAAGCTAATTTTTAACTAAAAGTTAAATAGTTTAATTTAAGGGCTTTCCTTGTATAAGTTCATATGTAAGTAATAAATGTTAATCGCATTTATTTAAAAGATTATAAATTGAATTCAAATGTGGTAAATGTTTAAACAATAACCATTTTTGAATCTTAGATTCAAAATGGAATTTGAATTTGAACTTAAAATGTAATAATACACTTTAATATTAATGAAGTCATTAACAAAGAGGTGAATTATCTTAGAAATAATTAAAGTATTTAAATGATTAAATGAATAAGTTAATTAAGGAATAACTTATGTATTTAATTTATAAATTAATAGTTTAGAATAATTTATAATTAGGGATAAATTATAAAGTGACTTAAGAAATGTTATTAGTTAAGGAAGATAATTAACTAAGGGTTATTAATTGATTAATTAATGTGATTAATTTTATTAATTAATTAGATTAATTAATTTAGATAATCTATTGTAATTTGTTAAATGTAATTACTTGATAAAAGTAATTAAGAAATTAATTACTTATTGTAATTAATTTTGATGATATGATTTAAGTAAGTTAATTAATTTATTTTAATTAATTTAAGCAAATCATTTGATGGTTTGAGATATGAAATTACTTGATGTAATTAATGGAGCAGGATTACTTAGGGAAGTAATTAGATGATAATTACTGAATGTAATTAATACAATATGATTTGTAGGTAAAGTAATTTGGGTAATTACTTTCGAAATTAATCAGGGGATTAATTCTGGAGATAATTAATTATGGGATAATTAATTTATTAAATAAGTAATTAAGGGTAGTTAATTACTGGATTGTTATTAATCAAAGGTGATTAATAATTGTGTTTAATTAAAGATTAATTACTTAATGTAATTAATCTGAATAAAGTTATTAATTTTAAAAATAATTAGAAATCATTAATTAATGTAATTAATGATGAAATTAAGAATTGGTTAATTAAGAAATAATGAAGTGATTAATTAATGTAATTGATTAAGGATAAATATAATTGATTAATAAATGAAGGAATTAAATGTTAATTACTATGAATAATTTAGGATAATTAACTGTAAAATTAATTAAAGATTAATTACATAATGTAATTAGAGAATGATTAATCAATGGTGATTAATCAAGATAAATTCTTAGTGGATGATTAATTAATTAGATTTATAATTAATTAATGATTGTATAAGCAGGATTTATAGATAAAGTAATTAATTTAATTTACTTTAAATTAATTAGAGACAGAAGTAATTAATTTAATTCATTTTAAATTAATTATAAATGGTATGATTATAAATCATTGCTTATGGATGAATGATATTGATATTCATGAATGTGAACCCAGATATGAGATGAGTAATCTCTATATGATATGGATGCTTAGTTAAAGTATGATAATATGGATCATCTGTTTATTATCTGTTTGGATGATAATATGAATTATCTGTTTATGATGATGATTATCTATTGTGATATTGTGTATTATCTATCTGTGTGTATATAGATAATTGAATTGAATTGTTTTAAAACTCTAAAACAACTTGGCCTTAAAAGACACGTTTTGGATTTCGATGAGACCGGGATCGGGTTTCCGCATTGGGAACATTCGAAAACCACATCGATTCCAAATTAACGATAGGTCGTGAATCTGAAGTGAAGATGAAGATTCAGAATGCAAGGGTTATCGTCGTTAACTCTGAGGGTGATTCCAAAACGAGTGTAACGAGATAATGCCTTCGGTTTCGTTCGAACCCGGAACGAACTTGTATGGATTGAATGCTTTCAACACATCGTCAGGCGGATGATGAGCATTCTAAGAAATATGTCCTTTAAAGGTAATCGCAGCCTCAAGCCTCATCAACCGGGAATGGCTAAAAATGGGGAGGTGCAGCAAGGCTAGGTGGGTCATGCCCAAGCAGGACAAGGATATTCCCCTGTCTAGATGTCCCTTTATTTTTCGGCTGTGTGGGCGGTTGATTGCAACAACTGCCGGGGTTTATCTTGTTCGGGACTGTTCAGTAAGGAATGGTTCCGGCCTTGTGTTGCAGGGGATGAAGGGAGTAATCCTCGGTACGGTGATCTAGGCCCCGTACTGTGACGGGCGGTACCCCAGTAGCCCTGCCATTGTATGGAATCCACAATCCAATAAGTGCCCACGGTTTTGATTGTATTACCCACTTTTGTGGCTAGTAGCTGGAATTTAATCATGTAACAATTTCGGCTATTTTCTATTTACTTGAAAACCCTAGACCTATTATAATATCACAGAATTTCCTATCAAATGTTTTGGTTAGCGTAAGGTAAAAACTTTTCCATGTTTATGTGTGGGAAGTCTTACGTGATACCTTTTTATTTTCAAAAGATTTTCAAAGTTAAGCAACTTTAACCTGTTACTCATACCAGACCCATGTCTGACCCGAAGTTTATTTTTGTTTTTCATAAACTCTCGGGTACCCAAATTTTTACGGGTAGCCAAGGGATTCAGGTTAGCTTTGACGAATTCTGGAGGAGCAATGGAGCAGGAGGCTTCAGCGCTGTAGATATATATATATATATATATAGTTCCGCTGTGTTGGTATCTCTGTATTGTATTGAGTTGTGTTAACTAGACAGGTGTTTATAACTGTCTAGTATGTGATGTATTGTCTGTATAACTCTGATTGATGTTGTATATTATGTAAATACTTATGTGATTAATATAATTTATTCGTTCCGCTGTGAGATTCTGATGTTGTTGTTCTTTCTTCTCCATCTTTTCTATTTTCTCATCCCTTTCTTTCTTAATGACGGAACGTCTTCCTGGGCGAAGGAGGGCGGGTCGTCACATATTTTGTATATATTGAGATATCAAAAATATAAAGATTAAATTTTTAAAAAGAAATAAAGGATAGAATTTTTAAGTAAAATCGTTATAGAGAATTTGTATAAATTAAGAATGAATTGGAAAAGAATGAAATTTGATTTTTATATTCTAATAAATAAATTCCAAGTACGGGAAAGAGATTTTTGAATAAATAGGAAGAAATGAATTTGTAAACTTAATTGATAATATTTAAAGGGATAAAAGATTTTTTTTAAATTCATAATTTAAATGGTTTAGGTAGAAATAAAAGAAGAATTTTGAAATAAATATGAAATTTGTATTCTCAGTTTAAATAAGATTTTAAATTATAATAAAGAAGTTAAATCTGAAATTAATGGATTTTGAAATAAAATTGGGTAAGTAAAGTAATTTACAAAAGTGAACTAAGGTATCAGTGGATATTTAGATGTATAAATTCAGGATGGGAATCTACAAAAGAACAGGAAATTTGTTTTAAAAATAAATAGTGATTTATTTTTATAAGAGTGAAACATGAAGTGTATTTCCCTGGAAAGCCAAGTATATTTTCAAAAAAAGATTTCCAAGTATAAGATAAAGGTTTTAAAGTGGTTTTAAAAGGATGTTTTAGAGAAATTTTATTATTTTATATTGTTTTATAATTTTATAGTATTATTTAAATTTATTATAGTAGTAATTATTTTAAGGGTTAGCTAGTATTATGATTAAAAAGATAATTATTTAATATTTGTACCTTATATAATAATTTTTATTTTAGTTTTAGCCTTAGTTTTACATGAGAAATTAGTATATATTTTTAATAAAGTATTTTAAATAGTTTTATTTCAAGTGTTTTAAAGTACATTTTTAATTAAGTGTTTTAAATAGTTTTTATTTTAAAATGTTTAAAGAATATTTTTTTTTTGCATAAAGTGATTTAAATTATTTTAAAAGTCTAAAATATTAAGGCTTGGCCATTTTCAGTGGAAATAAAACAATTGGCTGGGAATTTTCTTTCGAAAGAGAAAGTGATTTGAAAACTATTTTCAAGCAGTTGAAATGTAGAAAAATATCTTGCAAAGATATTTTGAAATAAATAATTTAGAAATTATTTAAATCTGATGATTGTTTGTGGATGTTATTTGATAGTTAAATAACCGACCATCAATATTGGCCAATGCGTTGATCGTTTCGAAGTGACCGAGATCTGAAGTAATTTCCCAAAAACCACTTTGATTCGGTTTGAAAGTTTTCCTGAGGAAGACAAGAGTTTAGGGTCGAAGATGGAGCGGTAAAGTGCAAAGGCTGATCGCTACTAATCCCGAGGGTGATTCCAAAATGGATGTAGTAGGAGTAGTACCTTCGGTCCTGTTCGGACCTGGAACGGACTTGTATGGACGAATACTATCAGCACATTGTCAGGAGGACCGTGAGTGTGCAAAGTGAATGTGTGCTAAAAGGTAACACTTAACCTAGAGCCTCATCGATCGGGAATGGCTAAAATAGGGGAGGTGCACACAAGGCTAAGTGGCTAGCAACCAATTAGGGTAAGGTCACCCCTGTCTAGAGGTCCCTTTATTCGGCTGTGTGGGCGGTTGCTGATCCTAACCTTGGGTGATCTTATTCGAACTATCCAATAAGGGGTAGCTCTGGTCTTGTGATGTAGGGAATCAGGGTGGATCCTCGGTACGGTGATCTTGACCACGTACTATGACGGATAGTACCCCAGTAGTCCTGCCATTGTATGGAATCCAATCTCTAATAAGCGCCTCTACGGTTTTGATTGTGCCCAACTATTGCTGAAATATGAGATGCAAGCATTTCAGCTAGATTCTATTTTACTTTCTATAGACACTATTATAATATCAGACAGATTTGATAAAAATATTTTGGTTATCGTAAGGTAAAAATCCGGTATGTTTATTTTTGGCGTGGTCTTACGAGATACCTTTGATTTTCAAAGGATTTTGAAAACTTTAATAATCCAATTGAGTGTAATTTCTCACTCTGGTTTTCCAGGCTGACTCGGGTGTCATTTCGCTATAATGCTCGGGTTGGACCAAGTATTATAGAGTACAGATTCTGGATGAACTGCTATGGAGCTCAGGAGATGAGCTGGATGTCGACACGTATTGCACGTATTTGACAAATATTCCACTGTGTATGATTAACTGTATAATCAGTTTTTTGAGGACAGGTTATGATAACTTTCTAGTTGTGTGCTATAAATTTGGTTGTGCTCTGATTATGTAATGTACAAACAGATATAGTTCTTTGTTTAAATTAGTCATTTATCAATTAATATTGTTCCGCTGCGATGGTGAGATTCTGATACATTTCTATTTCTTCTTCTACCTCCTTCTTCTTTAACCCTAATGGTCCATTTTTCCGGCATTCGATTGTCCGACGTTCAATACAGTGGGCGTATTGACGTCGATTTTTAGGCGTCGAAAAATCAGGTCGTTCCACATTAGGTCCTTGAGATAAGTTAGATAGAGGCATAAAATCCTTCGATCTAGTAGCGTAAAGCCTGAACTGCTCTAGAAATTTCTTGGCCAACTCGTCAAAGATTGATATGGAATTTGGCGCAAGCCTGGTGAACTACATTATGACAGCTCCTTGTAGGAAAAAGGGAAAACATCTACAGCATCTAGAGCTCTTGCTCCATCCATATGCAATTCGTATTTGACCAGGACCCAGGTCCTATCTAGGATCAGTTGTCTCATTATATGATGACACGGTCAGCATTGTGAAATTTCAAAGGTAATATTCTCTTAAGATATTCCCAGTAAACAAAGTTATCTTTGTGGAGAACCCCAATCTTCATTGTCGACCCCTACTTTCCTCTGTTAACCATTTCACCATGTCAATGATGTACTCCTTGTTGGCGTGGTAATCTAAAGGTCGACTATCAAGGGCTGCACCGAGTATTTTACTTCGCAAATAGTCTCGGTTTTCAAGTTGACCCCTAATTCCTACCGTCTCAGGGGGAACCACTCCTTTAGTATTCCATGGGAGTGCAGTTGGTTGTCTTGCAACTATTTGAATTTCGTCTACATTTGCATCACCATCCGATTTAAAATCGTCATCATCATGCTGCAGATCCACTTCTTACTCAGAATTAACATAGTGTCAACTTCCAAGGGTTCACTCCTTTGTAAATTTCTCTCAGTATCGAGACGATTTCTCTTGATACCAGTTGGTTTTCTTATGAGGGGAACAATACTGCAAGTCCTTCAACTGCTCCGAAGTTTCTAACTTTCAGTTTTTCTTTCCATCTTTTCTGCTTTGGCTAGAAACTGAAAGTTCTCTAGTTTTGTTGCTGGAGAAGTTCTCCCCTAACTCTCCTTGTCTTTGGTGCCTACAAGTTTAGTAGAGTGTCCATGTTATCAATTAGATCTTTCTGGCTATCCACCATCTTCTAGTTAAGCTCTTGCATTATCTTATCAAGCTCTCCTTTGGTAAATACTTCATGCTGAGAAGAAGAGCCTGATAATGTGTTTTCATTATAAATTTTTGTTTGGTGATTATTTCCTCCATCACCATCAACAACAGATCTTGAGGATCTATTAGATATCCTTGATGCCATGACTTTTTGTTAGTAATTCTTCAAGTTCTTCAAGAAAATTTCCCAGATCTAACTTTCATATCTATCCAATCCAAAGTAGAAAGCTAGATCCAAGTTTTGAGTTCAATTCTTAGTGAAAGCACCAAAATGTTGATGCCAAAAATGGATCAACACCCAATGATATGTTTTAAGGAACCCATGAGACTTAGATCAAGCAAATAGTATGGAAAATAAAAGAAAATAAAACCAGGGGCCGTAAGATATTATATTGGTTCGGTAATCCCCGGCTTATATCGACTTTATAGTTTTACTGATTGTTGTTTGCACAGAATTAGAGAGTACAAGTCACTAGTAAAAGAGCTTCATAAGTTCTATAGCCTATAACTACAATGAGTAGCTGCATAGGAGACTATTGCGAGGGAAATAGGAGAAGAAGAAGAGAAGCAGAGTTCAGATCTAAAGTCTAGGAGAAAAATCTCAATTTAGTTTCTTTTAGGCTCATATTTATAGGGAAATAGAGGTATGAGGCCAGGAGCCTGGACCGATGTTGTACCAATGAGCACCGAGGTCCACTAAAAGAGAAAACAACTTGGTACCGATATAAACGGGTTGGTACCGATCTTTTATTCTTAGTGAAAAATGAGCTCTCTCACTTGTTTTTCTCTTTCACCTTGTACTTGATGTTTTCCAAGCTTTTTTCCATCGACTTTAAGTTAATTTTAGCGATCTTCCACATAACACTTGTATTAACCTGCTGTCTTTTCATCATCCATGGAATTTCTCATCCAAACTCTGGAAAACCACTTGTCCACGAGTGGTTGGAGTAGTATATATGGGATGTAACAACCCATAAATTTCGATAATTAAAATTAGTTATTTTAATGAGGTTTTGTGTTGGAAGAAATAAAAATTTGGGTTATTAATTAAGAATATAACTGGAATAAAATGATATGGTATTAATTTAAGGTAACTAATAACTACTTTAAATATGATTCGAATTAATTAAAAGAATTAAAGAGTCATATCTGATATAGATTGTAAATAATCATAGTAATGTATGTAGTAATGGATAATTGGATTAAAAGAGCAATAGATAAATTATATGTTGAATAATTAATAAAATGATATGTAATAAATGAAAATTTAACAAAATGAGTGCAATGAGAGTTGTTATAACATTTGTTTGTAAATAATAAACTCACCAATGTTATTAAATGTAGAAATGGACTAATGTTATTATATGAGTTAATGCAATAACTGCAAATTGTGAACGTAATAAGTATACAGAAATGTCAGTTGCATTCATAAGATAATAAATTTATTTAATGATAAAATGAAACCAAAAAAATTAATTTATTATGATTTTTAAGTCATAATAAAATCGAAAATATTCAATATAATGGAAATATAATAGTTAATAAAAAAAAGGATGGAAATTGTAGCATATTAGTGAAGTTGTAAACAAATACTAACTATGTTATTAGAGTAATAATTGATTGAATATAAAGATTGAAACAAATTAGATCAATTTATTTGAATTAAACTATAATAAATTGGCTTTAATTACAGTCGAAATTGAACACCGTAACAGATGTAATAACGAACACTGAAATTATGTGTAAACTTGTTTTAAATTATTTTAAACGTCTAAGTAATCAAAAATGATGAAATTTGTTAGTTAATAAATGTGGAATTAAAAGATAAATTAATTAATTTAATGTTAATCTATTTAATTAACGTGAAAATAGTTATTTTTGCAACTATCTTGGATTTCGACAAAAGCATTTTCATTCGATCCGTAACGGTGAATTATTATAGGATTTCATGTTTCATAATGATCGGACTTGTCATTTAATCATACGGAATCGAAACGTAGAGAAATCAATTTAATTGAAATCAATTTGAAATAAGCTGATTTTAACATAACTTCTTCATACGATGGAATTAGGACTTGAAATCTATTTGATTGGGTTTAAAAAGATTGAAAGCGACTATTTCGATATATGGGATGACCCATTTTTCGTTTCGAAGACGGAACGGGCTGTTCGGGTCATTTATTGTTCAATGTGTAAATCAACTTGGTCCATCCTTTCTGTTTTCAGCTTTGCCTAAATAACCCGTTATAAACCCTAGCAACCTTTTTATGTCACTATTGTTTGTACATACATTTCTTTCTCATCTCCTCTTTGCAATTGCAGATAAACAAAACCCTATTTCCCAAATTGCAAATTCAATTTCAAATTCAATTTTAAATTCAATTCCAAAATAAAACTCCTCCAAACCCTATCAAATTAAATATCTACTTGAAGCTCTCGACAAGCGCAAGTCAAATTTGGTTTCTGTTTTTTTCAATTGGGATTTCTGTGTGGCCATAATTGGATGAATTAGTTTCAGCCGTTCATCGCGCTTTGATCAACTTCAACAGATCGTCGATCAGTTGATACAGTTTCGTAGCGAGGACCAACGGGAGTTCATCTGAGGTGTTCGTCCAAAGATTTCATGGCTGGATCATCGTCAACAATTCAAACTAGAGTTTCTAATAATGATGGAAGCTTCTTGCTTTGGGCATCAGAATTTCGCTCGCGAGGCTCAGGGAAGGTCGAGGTGCGATCGCGGCCTTGGGAGAGGAGCGGCGGCAAGGTACGAGGTGGTGCGGTGGCATTTGTCAAGCGAAAGCGAACAGGGTGGTGGATTTTGTTCGATTGCGTGTGTCATACGAGAAGGGTCGGGCTCGTTAAAAGGAGGTAACGTGTAAATTATCCTTTTTATTTGAATTATTTTCAAATTCAAATTGTTTAATCTTTTAACTCGAATAACTTTTACATACGGACTCAGATTTGGATGCGATTTATTTTGTAGGGATCGTATCGAAATTCCAAACATTTTGACTCTGGTTAGGACAAATTCCAAGACAATTTAAATTTTGGGCTTAAATTTGATTTTTATTCGATTTAAATTCAAAGGCGAGTGTTTTAACCCACTCACAACTTCAAAAATTTCTTATGTTGGTTAAATTAAATTTATAGTATGATTGGAAATTTATTTATGGCTATTTGGTACACTTTAATTGTCATAGTTAAATTGAATTTATTTTGAATTAAATTGTCATTTATTTTATTATTGAATTTAAATTGCCAGTTATATACCTGTTAGTGATAACTAGTTAATTATTGATATTTATAGGTTGAATTGAATGATGATTACGATGGATGTTTGATTGTTGATATTGGATGATTGGATGTTATGTTTGATTTATAAATTTTATCACTTTGCAAGTTCCCTTAGCAATTATTAGAAATATCACTATGGGTTGAATGATATATACCCGAACGATCTATAGATTAGGGAACAATCGTTATGGGTTGAAATGATTGACTCGAACGATTTTATGGATTTTATTATTAACTCCGGATTGTGGATAGAAATGATATATATCCATAAATACAAGATAATTGCAGGTTGAAATGATAGATATCTGTATCACTTGACCATAGGGTAGAGAATTATATACAGACACCGGGTTGGCTAAATTAAATGATTTCTAAATCTTCAATTTTCTTGAATTTAGTTAAATGATATTTTGAAAAAAAAAATTGATTTATATAAATTGAACTATTATCGAAATTCAAGTTTATGTTGAAATCTGAATTTGTTTAATGGAATTGTTTAACGAAATTATATTGAAATTTTAAGTTGAATTTTGAAGTGAAATGGAATTTAACGGAATTAAGTTATTGAATTTGCTTGTAATATAACTTTGAAATTTATTGATATTTCAAATGTGGATTGAAAGCAATATAGAATTTAATAATTTATTAAGAATTTGAATTAGAAGATTTGAAAATTTGGTTTCATTAATTTTGAAATTTAAATGGTCGAGATGTGTTGAAATGAAATAAATAGGTTAAATTAATATAAATCCCAAGTTTATAGTTTAATATAAACTGTTTTAAAGATATACAATTTTTTTAAGATTATAAATTTTAAGATTTTCAAATTATTGAACTATTTTAACCTATATTAACTATATCAAATCATTTTAACCTATTTTAAACCATTTAATTTATTTTAAAACTAATTAATCAATTTTTACTTATTTTAAACCTAATCAATCTATTTTAAAGCTATTTAATCTATTTTAAGTATATTTAATCTATTATAAATCTATTTAACTATCTTAAATCAATTTAGCAGTATCTTAAATCTTTAATTGAACTTTCTTAGAGTATTTTAACTATTTACAACTATGTAAAACTATTTATAACTATCTAAACTATCTTTCTAAATTTCAAACAAATTTAAGTGGATGTTTTTATATTTTAAATCCTCGATTTTAAAATGAATAAGTTTAAATGATATTATAACCTAACTTGGGATTGAAATTACATATTTAATTTGAATATGAAGTTTGGAAATAAGGGTTCTAAACTATTTTGAAAATATGATTTTGAAAGTGAATATAGTTTGGAAGTGAATGTGATTTCAAAAGAGATATGATTTGAAATAGAACATGGTATTTTGATTTCAATTACGAATTTGATTTGAAAATGTAAAAGAATCATCCGGTGTGATATAAGCATTTTATTATTAAAGAGATCGGGATTGGATATTTTCATACTCTCTACCAATACCGAAAACCACTTTAACAATTTTGTACATGGTGGCGATTCCAGAAATAAAGTAGGATGGTTTGGCAAATGATTTCTGTATGAGGTATGACGTGACCCTAGATGTGACTAAAAAAGGAGCCATGCATCACGACCCGATTTTCCGACGCCCGAAAATCATCATCAATGCGTCCACTGTATTAAATGCGGAACAATCGGATGTCGGAAAACCAAACCGTAAGGGAAAGAAGGAGGTAGAGGAAGAAAATAGAAAACAATATCAGAATCTCACAATCGCAGCGGAACAATACATAATAGATAACACAGATTTTTATTACGAAAGAATCCGTAACTGTTTATACATTATATTGTCAGAGTACAACAGAATCAACAACACAATTCAGGACAGTTATAATAATTTTTCCTCCCAAAGCGGAATATACAGCTTACACTGTTCAGTGGAATATATATCAAGTACGTATGCTACGTCTCGCCATCTAGCTCGTCTCCTAAGCTCCATAGCCGTCCATCCAGAGTCTATATCTATAATACTCAGTCTAACCCGAGCATTATAGTGAAATAACATCCGTGTCAGTTTGGAAAACCAGAGTGAGAAAGCACACACAAATGGATTATTAAAGTTTTCAAAATCCTTTGAAATCAAAGGTATCTTGTAAGACCATGCCACAAATAAACATACCGGGTTTTTACCTTACGACGACCAAAACATTTTTATCAAATACGTCTGATACTATAATAGCGTCTATAGAAAGTAAAATAGAATCTAGCTGAAATACTTGCATATCATGTTTCAGCATAGTTGGGCGCAATCAAAACCGTACAAACGCTTATTTGAGATTGGATTCCATACAATGGCAGGGCTACTGGGGTACCGTCCATCATAGTACCTGATCTAGATCAACGTACCGAGGATCCACCTTGATCCTCTGCTAAATAAGACCGGAGCTACCCTATACCGGGTAGTCCCAACAAGATCACCCCACGGTTTGGATCAGCAACTGCCCACACAGCCGAATAAAAGGGACCTCTAGACAGGGATGGCCTTACCCTAATTAGTTGCTAGCCACTTAGCCTTGTGTGCACCTCCCCTGTTTTAGCCATTCTCTTTTGATGAGGCTCGAGGCTATGCGTTACCTTTTAAGCACACATTCACTTAGAATGCTCATCGTCCTCTTGACGATGTTCTGATAGCATTCATCCATACAAATTCGTTTCGGGTTAAAACGGAACCGAAAGGCTACTCCTACTACATCCATTTTGGAATCACCCTTAGGATTAGTAGCGATTAGCCCTTACACTTCACTGCTCTATCTTCGACTCCAAGCTCTTGTGTAACAACCTGCATATTTATCGATTTTATATTTAAATATTTTATCGTTCGTCGGATTTTGGTCCGAAAAGCTACTTTTTGCATACGGTCGAATTAGGACTCGAGACCACCCCCATTGAGTTCAAAATGACGTTTGCGACCTTTTTGAGTATAAGCTTTGATATGTTTGGAGAAAGTTGATTTTTGCTACTTTTTGCTTTGGGCTTTGGTTTGGGCTGAGCCAATTAACCACTTACTAACTCAGTTCCAACCCTCTCCTCTTCATTCACTTCTCTTCTATTTTCCTAATACGGTAGAAATAGAGTGCATGTTATATTTGATTCATTGGATGTACCGTTGTACTACATCGATGTCTTTGCTTTTGGATGTACTGTTTGTACTACATCGATGTCTTCGCTATTTGATTCATCGGATGTACCGTTTGTACTACATCGATGTCTTTGCATTTGATTCATCGGATGTACCGTTTGTACTACATCGATGTCTTCGCTATTTGATTCATCGGATGTACCGTTGTACTACATCGATGTCTTTGCTTTTGATTCATCGGATGTACCGTTTGTACTACATCGATGTCTTCGCTATTTGATTCATCGGATGTACCGTCTGTACTACATCGATGTCTTTGCTTTTGATTCATCGGATGTACTGTTTGTACTACATCGATGTCTTCGCTATTTGATTCAATGGATGTACCGTTGTACTACAACGATGTCTTTGCTTTGGTTCATTGGGCGTACCGTTTTTGTACTACGCCGTTGCACCGGCTCAATTTTCTGTTATTCTTGACGTTCCCCACGCCTTTTATCTACGGGAATGCCTTAGGGATTCCGGTTTTCATTCTTGAGCCCGGTGTTATTGTGGAAATTGAAGTTTCACCAGATTTCTTGCTAACTCTTTCGTGCACTTTATGGTGAACTTCCTATTTCAAATTTTCTTTTGTGTTAATATGCTTCTATGGTTGTTACTTCTTATATTTCCTTCTTAATTATTGCGAGGACGCAATTTCTTTAAGGAGGGGAGTCTGTAACAACCTGCATATTTATCGATTTTATATTTAAATATTTTATCGTTCATCGGATTTTGGTCCGAAAAGCTACTTTTTGCATACGGTCGAATTAGGACTCGAGACCACCCCCATTGAGTTCAAAATAACGTTTGCGACCTTTTTGAGTATAAGCTTCGATATGTTTGGAGAAAGTTGATTTTTGCTACTTTTTGCTTTGGGCTTTGGTTGGGGCTGAGCCAATTAACCACTTACTAACTCAGTTCCAACCCTCTCCTCTTCATTCACTTCTCTTCTATTTTCCTAATACTCATGCTTTTATGTTAATGGAGGGTGGAAGAGGAAATTAAAACTCCAAGCCCTAACTTCCTTTGCAAATCCAAGCTTTAGCTCCAAACTCAACAAGAACCCTTTGGTAAGCATCTCCTTCACCTTCTCCAACTCTTTCTCCATTCAATTTCAGAAATTTCCTAAACCTAATTTAGGGAATGTTTCTCTTTTAAGCTTAGATTCAAGCTTGTTGAGTTGGAATTGAAGAGTGCTTGTTCTTGCCATTGCTTTCAAGCTTCATCTTCATAAATTTAGTTCAAAGGTGAGATTTTTAATCTCACATCTATGCTTATAATTCTCTTCTATTGTTAGGTATGAATTCCTAACACTTATTCATGTGCATTTGATTTTTATTTGGATTGCTTTTGTGAATATTCCAATTTTTAGTGTTTTGAGTTCAATTCGTTAAAAATCCTAACTTTGATGTTTGAACATGTTTTTGGTGATGCATCGAGGAGCATATAGGGCCGGGTAGTCGATTGACATAAACCCTTAGCGCCGTTGCTCGTGCGAATGCAATTTTGGTCGAGATTGAACCTCATTTGTAATAGGCATGGATGAGGCTGGAAACAGGCTCGGCCGACCGACCCCTCTGGTCCGGTCGACCGACCTGCTTCCAAGTGCATTAGCACTTTCTGTTTTAAGGTTCGGTCGACCGAGTACAGGGTTCGGTCGACCGACCTGCTGTCCCGAGAGGTTTCCAACCTTTGGTTCGGTCGACCGACTCAGGGGGTCCGGTCGACCGACCTGATGATTTTTGCCAGATTAGCCTATTTTGCTAATCCGTTTGAATATCCAACTTTAATCGATTCGTGTTGTCTCCCTTTTGTTGTTGTCATTTATTATCGACTTTGATGGCCTTTTCTTTGGGAATTTTAGATATATCCACTTTGATGGATTTTATATCGATTTCTTTGGATTTTATTCACATTTTCGAATGTGAATCTTTGTGATTGATTGTTCCTATAATCTTCTTTGTGATTTGTCACTTTAAAAATATAAAGGTTTTCTATACTAGTAGTAAATATCAAAACTCTTTCTTCATATGATTTCAACACTATTTTATAACAAAGCTCGTTTTCTCAAACCGATTTCCAATCTATTAGTATATACAAACCTTTACCTCACTCGTATGAGAAATCTAATTAAACGACTTAGTAAAACAAGTGGTATGAAACGCTTGCGTTCACTTTGTTGGTTAATTCTTGGACTTGTTCGATTGAAACTCTTGTGACAATTTTCTAGTGGAGATCTACAATTTGTTCGTAAATATTTAAGTTAAGCTAGTGGTTATGGGACATGAAGCTAAGCTCATATATTTACTAGCTTACTGTAATCGACACTTCTCTTTGATCAGGACGATCATTTTATGTTTTAGACTAGCATTGAGCAATGTCTTAGAGATTTCGGTTCATCGGATGTCCCGCTGTACGACGTCGTTGTTCCCTTTGATTGTGATTTGGTTCATCGGATGTCCCGCTGTACGACGGCGTTGTTCCCTTTGATTGTGATTTGGTTCATCCGATGTCCCGCTGTACGACGTCGTTGTTCCCTTTGATTGTGATTTCTGGATTTCGTGTGTTGAATTCTGGAACTTATGTTTCACCAACTTTTACGATTGGCATGAATATATATGTCATTTATTGTGGCTTGGTGAATGAAATTAGGAGTATGACATTCCTTTTTATCTTGAGGTAGATTATTGTGATATTGATTAATCTCTTATTGATTTATCAATTACTTATTTATCACAGCTTGGCATTGTGATTATTATATGTTTATGTCATATCTCTTATTATATATCACTTCATCTGATATTTATAGCTAGACTGATCCGTTTATTATTTTCTTCTTAAATAATACTCGGGTCAGACTGAGATGTTACAGGTGCTTCCGTTTGACTTCTCCCCTGGGATTCATTACTCTAACTTTTGGCTAACTACTTAAGTTTAGTAGTTTTTGTTGTATACATTTGAGATGCAGACTCTATGATGTATACTTATTCTTTTGTCTAGCTCTTGTATCTATTCTTTTTGGATATTGTGGATCTTGTTTGACCACTACTCTGATGTACACTTTCATGTGTTATATTCATATCTATTTCCGCCTTTGTGACATGAATTATCTGTGACTGATTTATGTTATGTTTATTTCTGTATTTGTTTTCCGAAGGACTTATATAGCCACCGTGTAGTAGCTTTGAGTTTGTGTCGGTATGTCGGATTTCCTCTTGAAATAGAGTGCATGTTATATTATCTGACATATCGGTGCTCGCGCAAAGAAATTACACGGATGGTCGCTCCTCAACAGCCTTATTCTCCGTGCTAGTCGACAGCATTCACCGTAATGTTCTTGGCTAGCGTGGGTATAGAGGTGGGGCGTCACATCTTGTCTTCCGCACGAAAACGTTCAAATGGGATCAAAGTGGTTTTTGGGAAATTAATCCCGATCCCGGTCTCTTCGAAACGACCAGCGCTTTGGCCGATATTGATAGCCGGTTATTTAACTATCATATAACATTTACAAACAACAATCAAGCCTTAATAATTTCCCAAGTTATTTATTTATTTCAAAATATCTTCCCAAGATATTTTTCTATACTTCAACCCTTTGGAAACAGTTTTCAAATCATTTTTCTCTCGCGGAATAAATTTCCAAATATTGTTTATTTCCACTAAAAATACCAAGTCTAAATACTTTAGATCTTAAAATAATGTAAACCACTTTATTCAAAATATATTGTTCAAACATTTAATATAAAAAATACTTAATACACTTTTTTTAAAATACTAGTTACGAAACTTTATAATAACTTCTCATGTAAAATTAGGTCAAAACTAATTTTAAAATAAAAGTTATTCTATAAGATATAAATACTAAATATTAAATAATTATCTTTAATTAATAATACTAGTTAAAATTTTAAAATAATTTACTTATATAATTAACTTAATAAATATTTACTTTTAAAAAATTTAAAACAATTAAATAATAATTTCTTTCAAAAAACTACTTTAACTTCTAAACTTATACTTGAAAATCTTGCTTTGAAAAAAAATACTTGACTTTCTAGGAAAATATACTTTCCTTTACACACCTTTAAAAATAAACCACTATTTATTCTTAAATAAATCACTCTTTCCTTATAAATTCCCATCCTGAATTTATATCTCCAAATTATTCTCTGATAAATATTTCTCTTTATTTATAACCCATGTTTATAAATTTCACTATCTCATTCTCCTTTACTCACAGTTACAACACTTAGTCGATTTTCAAATCGATTTCCAAAACCAAATCCCTTTTTAAAATAAATATCCTTACTTATTCAAATTTATTTCAAAACCTATTTATCCCATATTCACCTATATTTATGATTTAAATTCTTGTTTAATTCGAAAATACCAATTTCATACTTATCTCAAAAATCTCCTTTTATTTCCCAAACTCATTCAAATCCTGAATTTTAAAAGATATATTTCTTCGTACTTACAAAACAATATGGCTTAAGTCCTTATTTAAATTAAAATCCTTTTTCTCATCTATTCAAATTCCCTATTTTCCAATGCTTGAATTTAATATATAGAATTTAAAACTAAACGTTTATCCCTTTTCCAAATTTATTTATTTAATTTATTTGAATTCACTATAATTATTTTACTTAAAAATTTCCCCTTTTATTACCTTTAAAAAAAAGCCAAACTTTATATATATTTCGTTGTTCTCAATACCAATATATATTCAATCAAACCATAACGTTCCATAGTTTCAATTTCCAATATAATCAATATAATCCATCACGGATTATCACATAAATCACATTCCTGAATATAAAATAAATTTAACATTTGAGGAATCCAGTTGGATTCCTCTAACCTATTTCCCTGTATCCAAAGATGTTAGTCAATAATAAAATACCAATCTTGTTTCAAGGCGGGATATCGCAGTATAAAGGGTCATCCGCTATTTTGCGGGGCGTATAGGGTCTCATCCGTTATATAATGCGAGAAATCAATAACTCCAAATATATATATACATGCACTACTATGTATAATATATCACATCCAAGCTGATAAATATTATTAATTCAAGCAACAACCAATAATTTTAAATTTAACTATTTAAATTTAAAAGGGTATCCAAATGAGTGATATTAAATCACCTTTTCTTTTGCTTGCAACCCATTTCCATCTCGACTTGTTTTCTTCACAGTTTTAGACCTTGTACAACACTGTATGGTTTTATTAATATTCGAACTAATTAAACAATAATTCACCATTTATTAATTTAATTTAACTAATAATTTAAAATATAACCTAATTTTCCTATCTTAAAAATTTTATAGTAACTATATAATTAAACAAGTTGATTAAACAAATAAATCACCCTAATACATCACTTTAAAAATTAGCCAGTAGGTTTATAATCTCTATTTAAAATTAAAGATCCCCTTTTTATATAAACCCTTCAACATCAAAAATCCTATATAATTTAATTTACTTTTAAAAAAAATCTTTTCTTTATATATATATATATATAATTTTCATTTAAACCTGAATATACAAAACAATATACAACTTTAAAGAAATAACAGAATCATACCCATAGAAAGGGAGCCCGGTTCGAAACCATAGTGCTCGACCTAAGCCAACATCGTTCCTAATTCTACCTCGACCAGCCATGCTGCCCCTACTCCTGCAGCCTATACTACAGCCTCCCACGCACCCAAACTTGCATGCATGTCAAGGAGATCCCACCCATTGCATGCGTCCCTCGAGTTCGAGAACTCTTCCATGCCTCTGCCTTGTGAAACTACAACCAGCATGGACCCACACCTTGAGATGCCAAAAACCACAACCCATCGACCCATTGAATCCTGAGTTCCATTATATCAGTGATTTTCTCGCGACATCGAGCTTGAGTTCACCGTGACCTCGACCCTAAATCTCCCCCCTCCCCAAAATTGATCGGCAAACCCTCGCCTAGCCTCACGATCGATCTTGCGACCACCCTTCAAGATGCGACTGTGGATTTTGCGTGCTCCCGTATAATATTTCTTATTACATAGAACAATTTTGATTTCGAAAAGAGGGGCTCGTCTTTGGTTGGACCAGAAAGAAGAAGAAGGACGACCATTATCGAACTAGTTTTGCCCAGATAAACGTTTGGCCCCTTTTTTTCTTTTATTTCTCTTTTAATTTTATTTTTAATTTTATATATGCTATGTGCTTTAAATTCTACGCATGCTTGACAAATGGAGGCAGGGTGTTTTCTTTTGTGTACAGGTGTTAGAATGATATAGTGGTAAAAACAAAACTGTTGTGAATAAATTTTGACTATAAATTTTGTCGAGCAATTCTATTTATCTTCTGGAATCAAAACACCAATTCCCTTTTCCTTTATAACACCTGTATATCCTACTGAACAGTAATATCCAACCATAGAATTCAAAATCATTTTATTCACTTCTTTACAAAAAATTCAATATCTATTTCATTCAAGTTCATACAATGTACATATATCATCCGTACGTAATACCAAATCTGATCGCTTACTCGATCATACAATTTCATTTTCGAACTAGTATCGTCCACCCGACTCCCTAGTGCGGACTCAGATCTGGTTTCTTGATTTGAAACCGTCATTCTCCTTGCATGGCCATAAACTATGATAGAGAATTCCAGAGTCCATCAAAAATCCATATACAGGGTTCGCCGTCGAAAATCGAGTGAAAAAATCCAACTCGGATCGATATAATTATCTCAAAATTCTGTGCTCAAATTCTGGATCGAATCTCTATGCGAATAAAATAATATATGTGCATCCTACGTAATTATTCCAATTGATTATTAGCTAAATCAATTTTCTTGTTATTCACGGTTATTTTGATTTCCATACACTTATTCACTATTATCCCATTTCACAACTTTACTTTAACCCTTATTAATGTTAACTTAGAATATTTTTCCAATACCAAATTTTTACTTGGTATATTTCTCAATTCTGATTTTACTTAAGAATTTACCATCCATTTCTTAGGTTCAAGACAAATATTTTGCACTTAAATATTTATTTCCACTTTAGTACCGAAGTTATATATCCATTTCCATTCAACTTTGCATTTTCAATTCCATTTGAATTTAATTTACCCTCCAATTTTATATGTTGAATTCTATTCACCTTATCCCAATCCATATTCAACTAACCATTCCAAACTTTTATTGTTTTAGTTCACTTCGAATAAATTCTACAACTTCACTTTACTCTACATAATTTTTAAATTAAATATTGTCTCAATATTCAATTTCAATTCATTTGCTTACCTATTTGAATTAATTAGTTTACTTACAAATTTTATTTTCAATCCTTTGTTTTATTTAGTTCAAATTGACTAAATTCCCATTCTTAAATATTGAATTCTATCAACTATCTTCCATCTACTAATTTATTTCAATTTCCAATAAATTTTAATTTTTAGAACTTTGTTCTTTTAATCAAACTATATTTTTCAATTCCACTTTACTTAACATGATTCAAATTGATTCCAATATTCAGTTTTTATTTTACTACTTACAAATGTATTTCCTTTGTTTCTCTATACATTTGTTTACAATCTTAATAAACTTATTTTCAATAATCATTTTCCTCAAACTCACTTTTACTTAACTAGATTCACTTACATTCCGATTCAATTTAAATTTTAAACTTTCTATAAGTTTTCCACTTATTTAAATTCCATTTGCTAACTTCTTTTAATTCACTTTAATTAATTAGCTTACCTTCCAACTTATTTGGGCTTCACACTTACTTTTATTTAATCCTTCTTACGTTAAATTTTATTCTAATATATTCAAAATTTTACAAACTGTCAACCCATTTATATTCTATAAACAATTTCAAACCAACTCCAGAGTATTTTAAACAATTACTCATATTTCTAAAGCATTTTTAAAATCAATTATATAAAAATAATTCATTTGCAAATCAAATCATCCTTTGAATTTTAAAATGAAACCCAGTTTTGCAAACAATTTCTATTTAAAACAATTTGGTAGCAATTCCTCTCTTGGAAACTCGAAAATGAATATCGATGATGCTGCAGTCATCACCGAAGTTATTTTCCAGCGACTGAAGTGCTTTTATCTCTTTTAAACCCATCAAATATTTTTAAATTCCAAATATCACCAGATTTCAAATCCAATTCAAAATATTTCCCAAATAATATCACTACTATTTCTCCAAAAACTTTGAAAAACATTTTCAAACTGAAAAGGAATTAAATTTTCAAATTCCAAATCCTTTCAACCCATATTCAAACATTACTCTGGAATTTTATCTCATTTTAATTGTAAATCACACTATAATTCACATTTATAAATTTCATTTGTTAAATGAATTTATCCCCAAATCTTTGGTTATGCCATTATTTCCTTATTTCAATTACCATAACAACAATGACGATAATTTAATATTATCACTTCCTAACAACCAAGCAACGGTATACTATAATAATTTACAAATTCTTTTTTTATATACAACAATAATTTGGGAAAAATTATTTCATTTACCCTATTTTAAAACAATACTGTGTCGGTTTATCTTGTTTAAGAATTTAGACATCCCTTTCAATACAGTTGGCTAGATTGCACCGACCAGAATCTATAAACACTCAACCGATAAGTTAACACAATATAAAAACAATTTTTATATTCACTAACAAATATGCGCTCATATCTGTTAATACACTCAAACTCATTCTAGAGTACTATGGACTCTATTTCAACGAGTAATCCCCACAAGAGCCAAGGTTCTCGCTTAACCTTCAGCTCTGATACCAAATGTCACGACCCAATATTTCGACGCCCGAAAATCGATATCAATACGTCCACTGTATTAAATGCGGAACAATCGGATGTCGGAAAACCAAACCGTAAAGGAAAGAAGAAGGAGGTAGAAGAAGAAAATAGAAAACAATATCAGAATTTCACAATCGCAGCGGAACATATATAATAGATAACATAGATTTTTATTACAAAAGAATCTGTAACTGTTTATACATTAAGAGTACCACATGAATCAACAACATAATTCAGGACAATTATAATAATTTGTCCTCCCAAAGCTGAATATAGACCTTACACTATTCGGCGGAATATATATCAAGTACATGTGCTACGTCTCGCCATCAAGCTCATCTCCTGAGCTCCATAGCCGTCCATCCAGAATCTGTATCTATAATACTCGGTCTGATCCGAGCGTTATAGCGAAATAATACCCGAGTCAGTCCGAAAAACAGAGTGAGAAAACACACACAATTGGATTATTAAAGTTTCCAAAATCCTTTGAAATCAAAGGTATCTCGTAAGATCACGCCACAAATAAACATGTCGGGTTTTTACCTTATGATAACCAAAATATTTTTATCAAATCCATCTGATATTATAATAGTGTCTATAGAAAGTAAAATAGAATCTAGCAGAAATGCTTGCATCTCACGTTTCAGCATAGTTGGACACAATCAAAACCGTACAGGCGCTTATTGGAGATTGGATTCCATACAATGGCAGGGCTACTAGGGTACTGGCCGTCACAGTACCTGGTCTAGATCAACGTACCGAGGATCCATCTTGATCCCTTGCAACACAAGACTAGAGCTACCACTTACCGGATAGTCCGAATAAGACCACCATGCGGTTGGGATCAGCAACTGCCCACACAGCCAAATAAAATTGACCTATAGATAGGGATGACTTTACCCTAATTGGTTGCTAGCCACTTAGCCTTGCGTGCACCTCCCCTGTTTTAGCCATTCCCCATTAACGAGGTACGAGGCTGTGCGTTACCTTTTTAGCACACATTCACTTAGAATGCTCATCTTCCTCCTGACTATGTTCTGATAGCATTCATCCATACAAGTCCATTGTGGGTCCGAATGGAACCGAAGGCACTAATCCTACTACATCTATTTTGTAATCACCCTCAGGATTAATAACGATTAGCCCTTGCACTTCACTACTCAATTGTCGACTCCAAGCTCTTGTCTTGTACACGAAAATGTTCAAACCGGGTCGAAGTGGTTTTCGGGAATTTAATCCCGATCCTGGTCTTTTTGAAACGATTAGTGCTTTGGCTAATATTGATGGCCGGTTATTTAACTATCATGTAACATCCACAAACAAATAGCAATCCTAAATAATTTCCCAAATTATTTATTTATTTCAAAATATCTTCGCAAGATATTTTTCTACACTTCCACCCTTTGAAAACAGTTTTCGAGTCACTTTTCTCTCGTGGAATAATTTTCCAAATATTTTTTGTTTCTACCAAAAATCACCAAGTCTATATACTTTAGATTTTAAATTAATTTAAATCACTTTATCCATAATATATACTATAAACATTCAATATAAAAACTACTTAATACACTTTATTTAAAATACTAGTTATGAAACTTTGTAATAACTTCCCATGTAAAATTAAGTCAAAACTAATTTTAAAACAAAAGTTATTCTATAAGATATAAATATTAAATATTAAATAATTATCTTTAATTAGTAATACTAGTTAAAACTTATAAAATAATTTACTTATATAATTAACATAATAAATATTTACTTTTAAAAAATTTAACACAATTAAATAATAATTTCTTTAAAACGTTCTTTTAAAAAACAACTTTAACTTCTAAACTTATACTTGAAAATATTACTTTGAAAAAATATACTTGGCTTTCCAGGAAAATACACTTTCCTTTCCACACATTTAAAAATAAAGCACTATTTATTTTTAAACAAATCACTCTTTCCTTATAAATTCCTATCCTAAATTTATATCTCCAAATTATTCTCTGATAAATATTTCACTTTATTTATAAGGACTGTTTATAAATTTCACAATCTCTTTCTCCTTTACTCACAGTTTCAACACTTAGTCAGTTTTCAAATCGATTTCCAAAACCAACTCCATTTTAAAAATAAATTCCTTTACGTATCCAAATTTATTTCAAAACCCATTTATCTCGTATTCACCTTTATTTATGATTTAAATTCTTGTTTAATTCGGAAAACCAATTTCATACTTATCTCAAAATTCTCCTTTTATTTCCCAAACTCATTAAAATCCTGAATTTTTAAAAATATATTTCTTCGTACGTAAAAAACAATATTGCTTAAGTCCTTATTTAAAATAAAATCCTTTTTCTCATTTATTCAAATTCCCTATTTCCCCATCCTTGAATTTAATATATAGGATTTAAATCAAATGTTTATCCCATTCCCAAATTTATTTCTTTAATTTATTTGAATTCACTATAATTATTTTACTTAAAAATTTCCCTTTTTATTACCTTTAAAAAAATCCAAACTTTATATATTTCATTATTCTCAATATCAATATATATTCAACCAAGCCATAGCATTTCATAATTTCATTTTCCAATATAATCAATATAATCCATCACAGATTTTCACATAAATAACATTCTTGAATACAAAATAAATTCAACATTTGAGGAATCCAGTTTGATTCCTCCAACCTGTTTCCCTACATCCACAGATGTTAGTCAACAATAAAATACCAATTCCACTTCAAGGCGAGATATCGCGGTACAAAAGGTCATCCGTTATTATGCGAGGCACATATGGTCTCATCCGCTATATAATGCGGGAAATCCATCACTCCAAATATATATATACACTACTATACATAATATATGACATCCAAGCTAATAAAAATTATCAATTCACGCAACAACCAATAATTTTAAATTTAAATATCTAAATTTAAAAGGGTATCCAAATGAGTGAGATTAACTCACCTTTGCTTTTGTTTGCAACCCATTTCCATCTTGACTTGTTTTCTTTACAGTTTTAGACCTTGTACGATATTGTATGGTTTTCTTAATATCTGAACTAATTAAACAGTAAGTTACCATTTATTAATTTAATTTAACTAATAATTTAAAATTTAAACTAATTTTCCTATCTTAAACAATTTATAGTAACTATATAATTAAACAAGTTGTTTAAATAAATCACCCTAATACATCACTTTAAAAATTAACCGGTAGGTTTATATTCTCTATTTAAAATTAATGATCTAATTTTTATATAAACTCTTCAACATCTAAAATTCTTATATAATTTAATTTAATTTATTATTAAAAAAATCTTTTCTTTATATATATAATTTTCATTTAAACCTGAATATACAAAATAGTATACAACTTCAAAGAAATAACAGAATCACACCTACACAAAGGAAGCCTGGTCTGAAACCACAGTGCTTGACCAACCCAACATCGTTCCAGATTCCACCTCGACCTGCCATGCTGCCTATACTACCGCAGCCCAGACTACAGCCTCCCGTGCACCCAGACTTGCATGCATGTAAAGAGATCCTACCTATTGCATGCATCCATCGAGTTCAAATTCGAGTTTGTGAACTCTTCCATGCCTCTGCCTTGCGAAAGAGCAACCAACATCGACCCTGCACCTCGAGATGCCAAAAATCACAACCCATCGACCCATTGAATCTCGAGTTCTCTTCTATCGGTGATTTTCTCGCGACATCGAGCTCGAGTTCACCATGACCTCGACCCAAAATCTCACCCGTCCCAAATTGATCGGCAAACCCTTGCCTAGCCTCGCGATCGATCTCGCGACCGCCCTTCAAGACACGGCTCTGGATTTCTCGTGCTCCTATATAAAATTTCTTATTACAAAGAATGATTTTGATTTCGAACAGAGGGGCTTGGCTTTGGTTGGAACAGAAAGAAGAAGAAGGAGAATGGACATTAACTTGTTTTGCCCAGATAAACGTTTTGGCCACTTTTTTGCTTTTATTTCTCTTTTATTTTTATTTTTATATATGCTACGTGCTTTAAATTCTATGTGTGCTTGACAAATGGCGGCAATGTGTTTTCTTTTGTGTACAGGTGTTAGAATGATATAATGTAAGAAAAAAACTGTTGTGAATAAATTTTGACTAGAATATATATATATATATATATATATATATATATATATATATATATATATATATATAATTTAAATTTGAATTTGAATCGTCATGAAATCGTGACTTAAAATTTTGACTTCCTATCGGGGCGTGCCGCTAGGCATTTATAACGTTATACCCCTATTCTGAACGCAGTGGAAAAGGTCCCAAGTCCTAATTCGATTGTATGGAGAAGATAGCTTTTTGAACCCAGTTCTTATATTAAATTTTCAATATAAATCTCAGCGTGTTTACTTATCATATAATCACATGACAACTCCAAACACTACAAAAATTGTAATCCGATAATAATACACTATTATGGATCCAATGGAACTGGTTTCGTCGAATTCCAAGACTGTGTCTTAGAAGCCTATTTTTAAATATCGATTTAAACAATATGTATCAAAACTGATTAAAACACGTTTAAATTCAATAATTCAATTGCCAAATAAACCTTGATATTTGAAATTCAATTTAAACTAATTTTCAAATATTTAAAATCAATTAAATATTCCGATTTCAAATATCTAAAAATTCCGGGTCGTCACACCGTGCCATGCCAAGTGAGGTCATTCCTCTTATCAGATACATTTCGTCGATACCATATCTGTTGCTTTAAGATTGATTTGGTGGCCACCCTTTGATTTTGATTATGGAAGTGTATTCCAAGGTGAGCGGTAGTAGCTGCTATGCATTAACACCAGTCCGGATCCGTAATTGGTATATCTATACTGGCATTGCCTCGAGTGTCGTATTCACATGCCCTAGAGCGCCTTCTATGAGTTTGATTTGTACCATACCTATGGAATCCCTCTGGGTAAACCTCCAGTTTACGGAGGAGCGTACGGTACAATATAGACCATGTGAATATATAAAATGTGTTAAAAGGGATATGGTTAATGCCTTAACGCTATTTTAATACTTTTACTTTACTGTAAACACAATTATAATAGCGTAATGTACTACATATTAGATAATTTAATGGATCCTTAGGAGATGGTAATCTCGAACATCTCTTAAGTTACTACACTCACGTTAGACACTGGATAGGGATGTCAAACACCATAAACATCTCTGACACCGTAACACGCATATTTACCCTTAATTTAACTTATAAGAACTTTTATTTTTAACTCGAGTGTTTTGTCTTTTCAATTCGCTCGGGTCAGCTTGAACATTTCAGGGTTGAAGACCTTATTTCTAGAGGAAGAAGACGAAGATTTGTGCTATTATTTATTAAAGTATTCCACTGCATCATATTATTCTGTTGTATTTATTTATTTATTCTTGTGCTCTATAACTCTGATTTTGTATTGTATAAGTATAATCAAAATTTATTTGTAAACAACTTCATGAATTGTTATTTGATTATTATATTTTGCCATTCCGCTGCGAGATTCTGTATTTGTTTTATTTCTTCTCTTTTTCTTATTTATCCCATAACATTTTGCCATTTTGAAAGGTTTGAGTTGACATGTGTGTCTACTTAAAACGTCCAGAAAGGCAGGTTGTTACAGTTGGTATCAGAGCTTCGGTTTAGCTATAACCTTAGCTTTGTGGGGTCTGACTCATATAGAATATGGTAGTAATACCCTAGAATGAATCTTTGAGTGTATACATATGAGAGAGAGTATTTATTAGTGTTATAAAAAGGTTTTTGTATTGTGTTAATTTGTTCCGTTTTGTATTTATAAATTCTGGTCGGTACATAGGACGCTATGACATCGATAGAGGTTTCTAAAGACCTAATAGGGCAGACCGACACAGTATTTGTTTTGAAATATAGGTAAATGAAATAATTTTTCCTATTACATATTTTTGTATATAAAATAATTGATTTTATAAATGATATAGTTTGATGAATATGTTTTTTAGGAACTAAAATTTTATAAATATTAATTGATAAATAGGATTTACAAATAAAATGAATATAAATGGAAATTTGCGAACTTAGGTTTCAAGATTTTAGAAAACTTCTTTCAAAAGATTTTGGAATTTAATATTAACACTATTTGGAAGTATTTTCTGATATAAATATTTCAATATGATTTGGAAGAAATGTTTTAAAAGAAATTGGAAGGAAATAAATCTTGTACTCCCCTCTCTATCGCTAGAAAGTATTCTCGGTGATGAGTGCACGCGTCATCGACATTCATTTTCGAGTTTCTAATGGGAAGACTGCTGTAGTAGTTTTACTGCATAATTATAAATTAATCTTATTTTGAATTCCAGATATGATTTGATATATAAAAGATATGATTATATGTATTATTTTAAAATGATTGAAATGAAAACCCGATTGTTTAGTTCTTAAGCTTCTAAAAAATTAGAAATTTAAATTATTGTAATGAATGGAATCTTGACTATATTAATAATGGAAAAATTTTAAAATTGAAAATAAGAAATTAAATACTAAGTTATAAATGAGATATACAAGAAATTTGAAATTTGTGACTTGTTAGTAAAAAGGATATAAAAATGAGAAATGATAACTATTGAGCATTTTGCAAGTTAAAATTTATAAGATAAACTTGAGTAACATTCAATTGCATTCTTAGGATAATATATATAATTTACCAAATATTAAAAGTTGAAATATTTATTAAGAATATGTAATGGAATATTATACAAGTAAAATTTAGGTAATGAAAGTGTTCAATGGAATTTCTTTTATAAATAAATTTTTAGATATTATAATGGTTATAAACTTACTATAATTGAAATGCTACTAATAAAATGTAATAGAAAAGTGAGCACTGTAAGTAAATAATTATATACTTAAGCTAATGTTTGCAGCTAATTATGATTGAAGTAAACAATAAAATGAATAATATATTAAACTAAATGGTTATAACTTCAGAAATTTTTGAAATGATTTAGAAAATGGATTTAATATCCAATGACGTTATATAAGAAAGGATGAATGTAAATTAAAAAGTAAGGAACTTGAGAATGAATTTATGCACTAATGAATATTAATATCTAATGGAAATCAAGTATACAAATTTATAATGTGAACTAAACTGCAATGAAATATATGTAATACTTATATAATGAAATCATAGGTTATTATAAACAATTGAACGGATATAACTTACGTATGAAATGAATGTAATGTAATGAAAAGAAATTGACATTACATGAATAATGAATAAATGAATTTTGTGAGTAATGAATGAAAATAAATGATAATAAGCACTAAATGAATGAACATGAATTCATTTATAAAGAAACCAATATAGTACTTTAAGAATTGATTTACATATGTTTAAATAACTATATATGAGTGACGTATGTAAGAAAATGTAAATAACATATGTGAATAAATGAAATGTAAATAAATGGACTTAAGCATTATATGAATGAATGGGAATTGAATTTGTAAGAAATAAAGGTAAATTTAAGAAGAAAATAATTGTATGAAAAAATGATGAACAATAAATGATGGGAAAGGATAAGTGGAATATACTTAATAATATGTTGAATTCTTTGCTTGTTTGGCCTATGGATTGGTTGGGAAAGGATACTTCCATTTTGTATAAAGATGTATAAATAATCTATAAATTTTATCTACGACTATTGAGTGTAAAGTTTACTTCATAGTTATTTATCATTTGATAGGATTAAAAGTTTTTGAACCCAAACAACCATTTGTTTTTGGTTGCTATGGATGGATAATTGCTCTATTTGTTGAAATGATGTTTGTACTATTTGATCAGCGAATGATTGTTGTTATGTTGTGAATTATTTGTTGTTATTAGTTAAAATAACATAAATATTCTCTTTTACTTAATTATTAACCTCTTTTGGATTATGAAAGTGAAATACAGGTTTATGAAAGCAATTGTTATTGCTTTTGGTTTCATAAATAAGCGTTATTTGCTCGATAACTAGGTACGTTCTCAGATTACGGTTTCCAAGCGATATTATATTGTTTTTCCTATGGTTTAGGATATTATATTTGAAAATATAAGATATATATTGTTATTATTTATATTACTATTTCTCCCAGAACTCTCCATACAAAGGAGACTAACGAAATTTTTCGTGAATTTTGGACTTAAAAAAGTTTTATGTAATGATTTTTAAACTTGTATTAAATTGAGTTTACAGATTTAATTGTTATAAATTGATATATTTTATTTAAAATTATTTAATTTTGTAAATTAATAGTTTATAAATTTAATATTTGAATAAGATATATTGACTTCATTTCACTTCTTTCTCCTTTTTGGGGAAGAAAAGTTTTGAGTGGGGGAAAGTGTAACAACTCATAATTTTCGATAATTAAAATTAGTTAATTTAATGAGGTTTTGTGATTAAATGTTTGAAGAATTAAAAATTTGTGGTTATTAATAAGAAATAACTGGAATAAAATGAAATAGTATTAATTTAACGTAACCGATAACTACTTTAAATGTAACTCCAATTAATTAAAAGAATTGAAGAGTTATAATTGGTATAGATTGTAAATAATCATAGTAATGTATGTAGTAATGGATAATTGGATTAAAAGAGCAATTGATAAATTAAATTTTGATTAATTAATAAAACAATGAGTAATAAATGGAAATTTAATAAAATGAGTGTAATGAGAATTGTTATAACATTTGTTTGTAAATAATAAACTCACAAATGTTATTAAATGTAGAAATGGATAATTTTTATTCGTTACCAATTTAATTTATCAATTACAAATAAATGTAAATAAATGTTATATTAATGTGATTTAATGCAATAACTGCAAATTGGGGACGTAAAAAATGTATAGAAATGTCAGTTGCGTTCATAAGGCAATAAATTGATTTAATAATAAAAATGAAACTAAAATAAGTTAATTTATTGAGATTTTCAAGTTATAATAAAATTGAAAAAAAATCAATATAATGGAAATATAATAGTTAATAAAAAAGGATGGAAATTGTAGCATATTAGTGAAATAAGTTATAAACAAATATTAACTGTGCTATTAGAGTAATAATTGATTGAATATAAAGATTGAAACCAAATTAGATCAATTTATTTGAATTAAATTATAATAAATTAGCTTTAATTACAGTTGACATTGAACATCGTAACGGGTGTAATAACAAACACTGAAATTTTGTGTAAACTTGTTTTAAATTATTGTAAATGTCTAAGTAATCAAAAATGATGAAATTTGTTAGTTAATAAATATGGAATCGAAAAGTAAATTAACTGGTTTAATATTAATTTATTTAATTAACGTGAAAATAGCTATTTTGATAGCTATCTCGGATTTCGACGAAAATAGTTTCATCCAATCTGTAACTGTAACGACCCAGGATTTTAATTAATTAAAATTTGAATATTTAATTAATTTTAAATATTAATAAGTGGATTTATAAGTCGAATAAATTTTATTTCGAATAATTGGATTTAATTGAATAATTAAATCGATAATTTAATATGTTAAATTACGGAAATAATTGAAAATTGAGTTAAATATGATTGAAAATGATTTGTAAAATTTTATTTTATCATAATGAAGTTAGAATGATATTTTAGAACTTTTAAAATCGAATTAAAAGTTAATTTGTGAAAATTGAATATTTTAATAATTAAATCGACTAGTGAAAATAGTCAATTTTTGAACAGTCTCAGAATTGAACGAAACCAGTTCTATTGGATCCATAATAGTTAGTTATTACCGGATTTCAATTTTCGTATCAATCGGAGCTATCGTTTGACCGTGGCAGCTCGAAACGCATCGAATTATTTTTAATTTTAATTTGGCGAGTTAAAATAGCCATTTTTCAAACAGTCTTGGATTTCGACGAAACCAGTTTCATCGGATCCGTAATGTGATATTATTGTAAGGTTTCAAATTTCGTGTCAATCGGATTTACCGTTTGTCCGGTACAAATTAAAACGCCTAGAAAATCGTTTAAATCGGTTTAATTTAAATTGAACGTTTATTGCCATAACTCGCACAGATGTCCGAATTAGCTTCCGAAACCTGTTCCATTGTGTCCGGAACGCGGGGTAAACCCTAGAAACGCTGGTTACGGCGCGTGAATCGGAGTTCTGGAAAACCGGATGAATAGTGTTCGATTTTTCCTATAAATAGACCAACAACCCTCATAAATTAAAAAAAATAAAATAAACCTAAACCCTAAACGCAGCCGCCACCATCAATTGAACGGCCAGAAACTTCCACCATTTCTCCTCCTTTATCTCCACATCCACGCGATATCGTCAAAAGTTGTCAACTAGCAAAAGGTAGAGGGCAGCGAGATGAGCACATCCAACGGCTGGAATTGAGAACAGAGCCATGGATTGTCGTGATTTTAGCCGCGTTTGTCATGGAGTGCACACGCATTTCGATGAAAAGGGGGGGCCGAGCTTCATGATGTTCGTGCCGCGCATGGAGGGGAGCAGTGCACACGAGGTGGAGGTCCTTGATCACCTTCAAGCGGCTCGAGGAGGCGTGCGTTTTAAACCCTAGTGCACGGCTATGGGTTACGTTGGTTCGAACGTAAAACTGGAAGAAAGGGGAAGAAGCAACGTGCGGCTGAGATCCAGGATAGGGGGAATGCACGGTGGATGATGGATATAGGTTTAAAATTATATAATTATGTTGTGAATTTGTTATTAAAAATTCGAGTAAACTTTAAATATTCATATCTTTTTCATACGAGGTCGAAAACGCGCGAACTAGATGCGTTTAGATCGTATGGACGAGCACTACGCGATGGAATTAGATTGGAGTCGTTTGGAGTTAGTGAGAATTTCGGGTAAAACTAAACGTCCGTTTAATTTTATTCGAAATAAATCGCTAAAACGAAATTGAAATCAAGGTGAGAACTTCTCACTCAATCGAATCGGTTTCGATTTTATTTTAAATAGTTAGATTTAAAATATTTGAATGCATGTTTAAATGATGATTGTTATCTATTGATTCTTAAAATAGACATTATGCGCCGTTAATAAGCGGATGTTATTTATTAAAAACATATACCGCGAATATTTCATAAACAGTGAAATTGGTGTTATATATAATAGCAATATATATATATTGGCATATGTATATATTGGAGTTATTGATTTCCCGCATTTGTATAGCGGATGAGACCCTATTGCGCCGTCTATTAAGCGGATAATATTTTAAATCCCATATACCGCGATAATTCCGTACTGGAACGGAATTGGTATTGTGCTAATGTTTGTGGATGCAGGAAAACAGGTTGGAGGGATCCAACTGGATTCCTCAACAGTTTTTATTTAATTTCAGATATTTTGATATTTGATTGATTTTCATATCGATATATGATATCGTTGTAGTCGTGATTGACTATTTGGTGTGTAGCATCATTGAACCAAATTTTGGGATTTTAAAATGATTTTAAAGTGATTTTTGAAAGTATACGTTTATAAAATATTTTTGGAATTGATCCATTTTAAATAAATAAACGTTATAATTTTTAAAGTTATAAAAATTATGATTTTGAGAAATACGATTAAAGATTGATTTTTGAGAAATATGGGTTAATGTTTTTATAAAATAATTAAATTGGATTTTTGAATTTATTATAAAAAGTTTAAAAATAGGATTTATAAAATTTGATTATTTTAATAAATCAAGAGAATGGTGAAATTATAAAGGAGATTAAAGATGTTTTAAAATAATAGTATAAATTGATTTTATAAAGGATTTATAAATTGATATTTATAAATTAAAACATTTGAATTATAAAACGAGTTTTTATAAGTGTTTGAATGAAGTGAAAATGGATTGCATAAGTGAATGGAATTTATAAAATTATAAATGGTGAAGTTATAAATGAAATTTATAAATAGTAAGATTTATAAATTTTGTGAAGTTATTAAAGAATATATTTGGATAAATAATTGAATCTTATAAGTTATAAGATTTATAATTATGAAGTTCAAAGGAACGATTTTGATAAACAAATAAATTATAAGTGTTTGACTTATAATATGAACTTTTAGTATATCATTGAGATAGGAATTGAGATAGGTTAATAAAGGAGATTTATAAAGAAAGTAGTTATAAAATAAATAGAAATGGAATTTATAAACGTTGTTTTATAAATTCGCAAAGACTTATTTTGATAAGAAAATTGTTATAACTTATTAATGGAGTTATATTCACATTTTTGACTGTGAATAATCCTTTAAAATGAAATGTATAAAAGGATGAAAATTTGTTAACAAAGTATATTCACGTTTTTGAATAGTGAATAATATGTTAAAGAAATTGTTTTGAATGTGATGTTTTAAATAGAATTAAAACAAGTTAACGATGTTTTAATTGGGTTGAGATTCGAAACCATAGATTTCAACATTGATTGTTGAAATAGACGTTTTCGAGAAATAGAAGGAAATGGTGGACTATAACACTGTTGTTATAGTAAATGATTTCCGAAAGGAAATGTTTTGTATAGTATTGGGATTTATATATCTATTTTAATTTCGAATCCCTATACTAGTGATTTTGGGTTGTCGTAACGATGTTTTACGTAACATTCGTTTTGGCCCAAATAAGTATGTTAAGAGAATGATTTCCTTAATAGAATGAAATATATACTAAATTTCGATTTAAGTATATTGAATAATTTCCAAGTGTAGAAAATAAAAAGATTTGTGAATTACTTATTTAATAAGTATGAAAATGTTTTCCAATATAAAGTGAATATTTTGAGAATTTATCTTTTTGAAGATAAATTGAAATGAATAATTGAAATCGTATATGCATGGATATTTTGGAATGTAAATTCACTATGGAATTTATAAAAGAAAGGGGAACTTGTTTAAAAATAAATATTGATTTATTTTTGAAGTATTGAAAATAATATATCTTGTAAAGATATTTTTGGGAAATAAATAATTTGGAAAATTATTTGGAATCTGGTGATGTGTGCATATCCAGTGATAGTTCAATAACCGACTATCAATATTTACCTTTGAAAGGTATTTGTTGTGATTTGCTTGAATTTGAATGCTACACTTATTTTTAAATTATTGCGCTCGTTATTCGGATTACCCATTCCGAATAGTGATACGACGTAATGGATAGCATTGAAGATCGGTGTTGAAGACCCGGTATTTGCGAGAGCGATAGGATGACCTGTCGATTGACTCTGCACCGAGTTGCTCCGGTATTGAGTTCTCCATATGTGATGGGAAATCCGATCAGGATTGTTGATATCCGGATTGCAAGGACTTCTTTGTAAGTGCCTTCGGTTTTGTTCGAGCCCGAAACAGACTTGTATGGATTGTATGTCTGACGTTACAAATTGAGATATAAAGCAGATTTCTTTCAAATATATTTCTGTTGGTGGCGGAGAATTTATTCTTTTAGCTTAACACCCTTCTCTGAGACGTACGAGCTCAGAGGTTATGTAGTTGAAGGTTTTCAGCGATATATTCCCAACTTGGTAATGTGACATGCTGAGTGTTGCTGTGAAATGATCATTGTGTTGATTATTTGTGAGAGGATCATTTATTTGATCGTCTATCTTGGTGATCATTTCTATGATCATTTGTTGACCCAAAGCATGGCTTTTGTATAAAGTATGTTTTTGTGGACGTGACTTCGTCGAGCCTCACACCTCGGGAATGGTCAAAACAGGAAAGATGCGGCAAGGTTATGAGGGGTAGCGCCCTTTAGGATATGTGCATTTCCTTCTGGAAAAGGGTGGTATCATGGTATGGAGCCCAGATACTTACTCATGTTGAAAACACTTTATGATTGTGTGAATTGATTGCGAGCGCTCGGTGAAAGGTCCCAAAGGACCGGGGGATGGCATATTCGGTCAGTTGTTACTCAGTTAGGGGTAACCCGGCCTTGTGTTGGTAGAGATCCGGTTTGGTTCTCGGGGATGTCCATCCAGAGGCATTCTCATGTGGAAATGAGAAGTTCCTTGGCCTGATCATTCGTTGGAAATCCAATTCCCAATACGAAACTTGTACGGTATTAGTTGTAGAACCTATCATTCACTTATGGTGGTCACCACTGTTTGGATGGTAGCTATAGTAGGCATAGTTCGAAATGTCTATGTTGGCTAAGATTTATATCTTTATTTTCGAAATGAATTTTTCCTACACTATGCACTAGTAATAATATCAAATGTCTTTTTAAATGCGTATCAAGCATCTTTGACTATCATAAGGAGAAATCTCCTCCGATTCTGCGTTTGCATTGTGTGTGTGTGCGGGAGGCCTTATGGTAGTCTCATTTTTAAAAGCATTGCGAATTGACTTTAAAAATATTATTCTATTTTGATTTTAAAGATAAATAAACTGTTTTGAGTTCTCACACCAGTCACATGACTGACTCGGAATTTATTTTTTTCCTTCCTAAACTCTGGGTGCCCACCAATTTCCACACGGTCAGTCAAGAGTTAGGTTTATCAGGATATTCTGGATATTCAGGAGTTGCTGGAGGCAAGATGGATGGCATGGCGTATTATTATGTATAGTATTTCTTTTCCGCTGTTTGTTGTTGTTGTTGTACACTCTGATGTGATGTAATGTAATGTGATGTAATGTAATAACTGATATAGTTCTTTGTTTAAAGATTATTCATTTATTTATTATATGTTGTTCCGCTGCGATTGTGAGATTCTGACGTTGTTCTGTTGTTTTCTGTTCCGTTCTATTTTCTATTTCCTTTTTCTCTCTATTTTCTACCTTCTTATCTCTTCTTCTACCCTTTTCTTTTTCTTTAAACCCTCAGTGTTCGGTTTTCCGGCATCCGACTGATTGACATTCGATACAGTGGACGTATTGATGTCAATATTCGGGAGTCGAAGAATCGGGTCCTGACAATGTGGTATCAGAGCATATGGTTAAGCGACAACCATGGTTCTGTTGGATATTACTCATTAGAGATAGAGTCAGTAGTACTCTAGAATGAGTTTGAGTGTAATAATAGCTATGAGAGCGTATTTGTTAGTGAATATATAAAATTGTTTTATATTGTGATGATTGGTTTATTGAGTGGCATATGAACTTTCGTCAGCGTGGTCCGCAAAACTATGCCGAAGGGGTTTCTAAACACTTGAATAGAACAATTCGGCACAATATTGATTTTAAAATTGGGTAAATAAAATAATTTTACCTTGATTATATTTTATATATAAAAGAAATAATTTTTCAAAATTATTAAAGTGTATATAAGTTGATTGTTTAGTTATTTGAATAATCTAAATAAAAGGATAATTGTATAAGTAAAAAGAATTATAAGAATTGAATTATAATTAATGTGATTTACAATTGTGAAATAAATATATATAAGAAGTGAAACTATATGAATATATTTATGAATATGAGTTGTAAATAAAAATGAATTTAAAGTTAAATGGAAATTTACTTTAGAATTTGGAAGCTGAATTGATTTATAAGTTGGAATTTAAGTTAAGTAAAAACAAGTGATGTTTGTAAATGAAGTATAACTTAAGAGATGTTGAATGAAGTTGATATTGGTATCAAAGTAAATTAATAAAGTGAAGTGATAAATGTGAACTTAAGTTATGTAAATGAAATTCAACTTTAGTAAATGAATTGAATGTTAATCAATTGAATGCAAATAAAGTTGATATGGAATAATGAATGTAAGTGTAATTTATTAAAATCTAATGTTAATGGAAGTTGAATAATTGAATGAAAATCAATTTAATTAAACCAATTGGAAGTAATGGTGTTAAACCAAATTGAATGAATATAAGCAAAGGAATTTGGTTGTAATAGATATACATTGGTTGATATATGATTGTTAGTTGATTGTATATAATTCGTTAAGTGTTAATGAAATTGAGTTAATGAAATTGGAAGCTAAAGTAATTTAAATTCAATTGGAAGTTAAGTGAATCTTAAAAAGAATTGAATTTGATTTGGAAGTGAACCAACTTGAATATGAATTAGTGAATATAAACTAATTGAAAATGAATGTTAGAAAAGAACATCCACTGTTAATGAATCAAATGTGATTAAATTGAAAACCTATTTCATTGTATATTAATGAGAATATGAATGAATATTTATTGGTTATGGATGATAGTTGGTTGATGTTTGCATTTGTTGTTTGTTTGCATTTGCTATATTGACATATATAGTTATTATGTTGCTATATGTTGTATATCGATACTATTGTCTATATACATGATTCTCATGTTGTTTGTTGAGTGATTAGTAGGTGCGGATCGCGTTTGCTTCACATTTGGAGCTCGCTTTCGTGCTATATTAGCCGTATATGCTCGCTAATAAAATATAAGGTACATATCTCGGATTAAATATCGTAATTTTACACTTTTTTCCCTTCGGGATGCCTCAATACTTGATGAGATTTATATTTGTGATATATATACTGTCATTTTTTTTTCGGATCGAGCCGCGCAAAGGAGACTATGGCGAATTTTTCCGGAAATTTAAGGCGTTAGAAAAAATTTGAGAAAATTGAAATTTTTTTGAAAACTTTAACTTTGATTAGGAATTGAAAGTTAAACAATAGTAGTTGTTTTTGAAAAGATAACTAAGTATGATTTGAAAACTTAGTAAGTTATTGTAAGAAGTTGATTATGAATTTTGGAAAGTTAATAGATTATGTAACTTTTCTTACTTAATAATTTCGAGGACGAAATTCTTTTAAGGGGGAAAGATTGTAACGACCCAGGATTTTAATTAATTAAAATTTGAATATTTAATTAATTTTAAATATTAATAAGTGGATTTATATGTCGAATAAATTTTATTTCAAATAATTGGATTTAATTGAATAATTAAATCGATAATTTAATATGTTAAATTATGGAAATAATTGAAAATTGAGTTAAATATGATTGAAAATGATTTGTAAAATTTTATTTTATCATATTGAAGTTAGAATGATATTATAGAACTTTTAAAATCGAATTAAAAGTTAATTTGTGAAAATTGAATATTTTAATAATTAAATCGACTAGTGAAAATAGTCAATTTTTGAACAGTCTCAGAATTGAACGAAACCAGTTCTATTGGATCCGTAATAGTTAGTTATTACCGGATTTCAATTTTCGTATCAATCGGAGTTATCGTTTGATCGTGGCAGCTCGAAACG
Organism: Allium cepa; assembly: GCA_030765085.1. Classification (NCBI taxonomy): domain Eukaryota; kingdom Viridiplantae; phylum Streptophyta; class Magnoliopsida; order Asparagales; family Amaryllidaceae; genus Allium; species Allium cepa. The sequence continues at coordinate 867,266,340 of CM060937.1, read as the reverse complement.
CATCGAATTATTTTTAATTTTAATTTGGCGAGTTAAAATAGCCATTTTTCAAACAGTCTCGGATTTCGACGAAACCAGTTTCGTCGGATCCGTAATGTGATATTATTGTAAGGTTTCAAATTTCGTGTCAATCGGATTTACCGTTTGTCCGGTACAAATTAAAACGCCTAGAAAATCGTTTAAATCGGTTTAATTTAAATTGAACGTTTATTGCCATAACTCGCACAGATGTCCGAATTAGCTTCCGAAACCTATTCCATTGTGTCCGGAATGCGGGGTAAACCCTAGAAACGCTGGTTACGGCGCGTGAATCGGAGTTCTGGAAAACCGGATGAATAGTGTTCGACTTTTCCTATAAATAGACCAACAACCCTCATAAATTAAAAAAAAAACCTAAACCCTAAACGCAGCCGCCACCATCAATTGAACGGCCAGAAACTTCCACCATTTCTCCTCCTTTATCTCCACATCCACGCGATATCGTCAAAAGTTGTCAACTAGCAAAAGGTAGAGGGCAGCGAGATGAGCACATCCAACGGCTGGAATTGAGAACGGAGCCATGGATTGTCGTGATTTTGGCCGCGTTTGTCATGGAGTGCGCACGCATTTCGATGAAAGGGGGGGCGAGCTTCATGATGTTCGTGCCGAGCATGGAGGGGAGCAGTGCGCACGAGGTGGAGGTCCTTAATCACCTTCAAGCGGCTCGAGGAGGCGTGCGTTTTAAACCCTAGTGCACGGCTATGGGTTACGTTGGTTCGAACGTAAAACTGGAAGAAAGGGGAAGAAGCAACGTGCGGCTGAGATCCAGGATAGGGGGAATGCACGGTGGATGATGGATATAGGTTTAAAATTATATAATTATGTTGTGAATTTGTTATTAAAAATTCGAGTAAACTTCAAATATTCATATCTTTTTCATACGAGGTCGAAAACGCGCGAAACCAGTTGCGTTGGGATTGTATGGACGAGCACTACGCGATGGAATTGGATTGGAATCGTTTGGAGTTAGTGAGAATTTCGGGTAAAACTAAACGTCCGTTTAATTTTATTCAAAATAAATCGCTAAAACAAAATTGAAATCAAGGTGAGAACTTCTCACTCAATCGAATCGGTTTCGATTTTATTTTAAATAGTTAGATTTAAAATATTTGAATGCATGTTTGAATGATGATTGTTATGTATTGATTGTTAAAATAGACATTATGCGCCGTTAATAAGCGGATGTTATTTATTGAAAACATATACCGCGAATATTTCATAAACAGTGAAATTGGTGTTATATATAATAGCAATATATATATATTGGCATATGTATATATTGGAGTTATTGATTTCCCGCATTTGTATAGCGGATGAGACCCTATTGCGCCGTCTATTAAGCGGATAATATTTTAAATCCCATATACCGCGATAATTCCGTACTGGAACGGAATTGGTATTGTGCTAATGTTTGTGGATGCAGGAAAACAGGTTGGAGGGATCCAACTGGATTCCTCAACAGTTTTTATTTGATTTCAGATATTTTGATATTTGATTGATTGTCATACCGATATATGATATCGTTGTAGTCGTGATTGACTATTTGGTGTGTAGCATCATTGAACCAAATTTTGGGATTTTAAAATGATTTTAAAGTGATTTTTGAAAGTATACGTTTATAAAATATTTTTGGAATTGATCCATTTTAAATAAATAAACGTTATAATTTTTAAAGTTATAAAAATTATGATTTTGAGAAATACGATTAAAGATTGATTTTTGAGAAATATGGGTTAATGTTTTTATAAAATAATTAAATTGGATTTTTGAATTTATTATAAAAAGTTTAAAAATAGGATTTATAAAATTTGATTATTTTAATAAATCAAGAGAATGGTGAAATTATAAAGGAGATTAAAGATGTTTTAAAATAATAGTATAAATTGATTTTATAAAGGATTTATAAATTGATATTTATAAATTAAAAAATTTGAATTATAAAACGAGTTTTTATAAGTGTTTGAATGAAGTGAAAATGGATTGCATAAGTGAATGGAATTTATAAAATTATAAATGGTGAAGTTATAAATGAAATTTATAAATAGTAAGATTTATAAATTTTGTGAAGTTATTAAAGAATATATTTGGATAAATAATTGAATCTTATAAGTTATAAGATTTATAATTATGAAGTTCAAAGGAACGATTTTGATAAACAAATAAATTATAAGTGTTTGACTTATAATATGAACTTTTAGTATATCATTGAGATAGGAATTGAGATAGGTTAATAATGGAGATTTATAAAGAAAGTAGTTATAAAATAAATAGAAATGGAATTTATAAACGTTGTTTTATAAATTCGCAACGACTTATTTTGATAAGAAAATTGTTATAACTTATTAATGGAGTTATATTCACATTTTTGACTGTGAATAATCCTTTAAAATGAAATGTATAAAAGGATGAAAATTTGTTAACAAAGTATATTCACGTTTTTGAATAGTGAATAATATGTTAAAGAAATTGTTTTGAATGTGATGTTTTAAATAGAATTAAAACAAGTTAACGATGTTTTAATTGGGTTGAGATTCGAAACCATAGATTTCAACATTGATTGTTGAAATAGACGTTTTCGAGAAATAGAAGGAAATGGTGGACTATAACACTGTTGTTATAGTAAATGATTTCCGAAAGGAAATGTTTTGTATAGTATTGGGATTTATATATCTATTTTAATTTCGAATCCCTATACTAGTGATTTTGGGTTGTCGTAACGATGTTTTACGTAACATTCGTTTTGGCCCAAATAAGTATGTTAAGAGAATGATTTCCTTAATAGAATGAAATATATACTAAATTTCGATTTAAGTATATTGAATAATTTCCAAGTGTAGAAAATAAAAAGATTTGTGAATTACTTATTTAATAAGTATGAAAATGTTTTCCAATATAAAGTGAATATTTTGAGAATTTATCTTTTTGAAGATAAATTGAAATGAATAATTGAAATCGTATATGCATGGATATTTTGGAATGTAAATTCACTATGGAATTTATAAAAGAAAGGGGAACTTGTTTAAAAATAAATATTGATTTATTTTTGAAGTATTGAAAATAATATATCTTGTAAAGATATTTTTGGGAAATAAATAATTTGGAAAATTATTTGGAATCTGGTGATGTGTGCATATCCAGTGATAGTTCAATAACCGACTATCAATATTTACCTTTGAAAGGTATTTGTTGTGATTTGCTTGAATTTGAATGCTACACTTATTTTTAAATTATTGCGCTCGTTATTCGGATTACCCATTCCGAATAGTGATACGACGTAATGGATAGCATTGAAGATCGGTGTTGAAGACCCGGTATTTGCGAGAGCGATAGGATGACCTGTCGATTGACTCTGCACCGAGTTGCTCCGGTATTGAGTTCTCCATATGTGATGGGAAATCCGATCAGGATTGTGGATATCCGGATTGCAAGGACTTCTTTGTAAGTGCCTTCGGTTTTGTTCGAGCCCGTAACAGACTTGTATGGATTGTATGTCTGACGTTACAAATTGAGATATAAAGCAGATTTCTTTCAAATATATTTCTGTTGGTGGCGGAGAATTTATTCTTTTAGCTTAACACCCTTCTCTGAGACGTACGAGCTCAGAGGTTATGTAGTTGAAGGTTATCAGCGATATATTCCCAACTTGGTAATTTGACATGCTGAGTGTTGCTGTGAAATGATCATTGTGTTGGTTATTTGTGATAGGATCATTTATTTGATCGTCTATCTTGGTGATCATTTCTATGATCATTTGTTGACCCAAAGCATGGATTTTGTATAAAGTATGTTTTTGTGGACGTGACTTCGTCGAGCCTCACACCTCGGGATTGGTCAAAACAGGAAAGATGCGGCAAGGTTATGAGGGGTAGCACCCTTTATGATATGTGCATTTCCTTCTGGAAAAGGGTGGTATCATGGTATGGAGCCCAGATACTTACTCATGTTGAAAACACTTTATGATTGTGTGAATTGATTGCAAGCGCTCGGTGAAAGGTCCCAAAGGACCGGGGGATGGCATATTCGGTCAGTTGTTACTCAGTTAGGGGTAACCCGGCCTTGTGTTGGTAGAGATCCGGTTTGGTTCTCGGGGATGTCCATCCAGAGGCATTCTCATGTGGCAATGGGAAGTTCCTTGGCCTGATCATTCGTTGGAAATCCAATTCCCAATACGAAACTTGTACGGTATTAGTTGTAGAACCTATCATTCACTTATGGTGGTCACCACTGTTTGGATGGTAGCTATAGTAGGCATAGTTCGAAATGTCTATGTTGGCTAAGATTTATATCTTTATTTTCGAAATGAATTTTTCCTACACTATGCACTAGTAATAATATCAAATGTCTTTTTAAATGCGTATCAAGCATCTTTGACTATCATAAGGAGAAATCTCCTCCGATTCTGCGTTTGCATTGTGTGTGTATGCGGGAGGCCTTATGGTAGTCTCATTTTTAAAAGCATTGCGAATTGACTTTAAAAATATTCTTCTATTTTGATTTTAAAGATAAATAAACTGTTTTGAGTTCTCACACTAGTCACATGACTGACTCGGAGTTTATTGTTTTCCTTCCTAAACTCTGGGTGCCCACCAATTTCCACACGGGCAGTCAAGAGTTAGGTTTATCAGGATATTCTGGATATTCAGGAGTTGCTGGAGGCAAGATGGATGACATGGCGTATTATTATGTATAGTATTTCTTTTCCGCTGTTTGTTGTTGTTGTTGTACACTCCGATGTGATGTAATGTAATGTGATGTAATGTAATAACTGATATAGTTCTTTGTTTAAAGGTTATTTATTTATTTATATGTTGTTCCGCTGCGATTGTGAGATTCTGATGTTGTTCTGTTCTTTTCTGTTCCGTTCTATTTTCTATTTCCTTTTCCTCTCTATTTTCTACCTTCTTATTTCTTCTTCTACCCTTTTCTTTTTCTTTAAACCCTCAGTGTTCGGTTTTCCGGCATCCGACTGATTGACATTCGATACAGTGGACGTATTGATGTCAATATTCGGGAGTCGAAGAATCGGGTCCTGACAGTAACAGTGAATTATTGTAGGATTTCAAGTTTCATAATGATCGAACTTGTCGTTTGATCGTACGGACTCAAAAAGCGTAGAAATCAATTTAACTGAAATTAATTTGAAATAAGCTGATTTTAACATAACTTCTTCATACGATGGAATTAGGACTTGAAACATGTTCCATTGATTTTAAAAATATTGAAAGCATCTATTTTGTTATATGAGATGACCCATTTTTCGTTCCGGAGACGGAATGGGCTGTTCGGGTTATTTATCATTCAACGTGTAAATCTATCTGGTCCATTCTTTCTGTTTTCAGCTTTACCTATAAATAGCCCGTTTTAAACCCTAGCAACATTTTTATGTTTCTATTGTCTGTACGTACATTCTTTCTCATCTCCTCTTTCCAATGGCAAACAAACAAAACCCTAGTTCTCAAATTGCAAATTCAATTTCAAATTCAATTCGAAAATCAAACTAAAACAAACCCTATCAAATTATATATCAATTCGAAGCTCTCGATGAGCACAAGTCAAATCTGCTGCCTATTTTTTGATTGGGATTTTTTGTGGCGGGATTGGATGAATAAGTTTCGGCCGTTCATCGCGCGTTGATCTACTTCAACGAATCGTCGATGCGTTGGTACTATTTTGCAGAGAGGACTGAGGGTTGTTCATCTGATGTGTTCGCTTGGAGATTTGGTAGCGGGATCATCATCAACAATTCAAAATAGGGTTGCTAATAACATCGACGGCTGCTTGCTTGGGGCATCATATTTTCGCTCGTGTGGCTTAGGGAAGGTCGAGGTGGGGTCACGGCCTTGTGGGAGGAGCGGCAAGGTACGAGGTGGCGCAGTGACGTTGGTCAAGCGGGAGCCAACGGGTGGCGGCTTTTGTTTGATTTCTTGTTTGATTGTTTATGACGTGTAAATTATCCTTTTTATTTTAATTATTTTCATATTCAAATTGTTTCTAACTCGAATAACTTTTGCATGCATATTCAGATTTAGATGCGGTTTTTTTTTGCCAGGATCATATCGCAATTCGAACATTTTGATGCTAGTTTGGATGAATTTTGAGACCGTTTGAATTTTGGGCTTAAATTGGATTTTTATTCGATTTAAATTCAAAGCTGAGTGTTTTAACCCACTCACAACTTCTAAAATTTCTTATGTTCATTAAATTATATTTATAGCATGATTGGAAATTTATTTATGGCTGTTTGGAACATTTAAATTGTCATTCCGGTAAATTTGAATTTATTTTGAATTAAATTATCATTTAGTTTATTATTGAATTTAAATTGCCAGTTATATACCTATTATTTATAACTAGTTAATTGTTGATATTTATCGGTTGAATTGAATTATGATTATGATGGATGTTTGATTGTTGATATTGGATGATTGGATGTTATGTTTGATTTATTTATTTTATCACTTTGCAAGTTCCCTTAGCTATCATTAGGAATATCACTGTAGGTTGAAATGATATATACTCGAACGATCTATAGATTAGGGAAAAATTGTTATGAGTTGAAATGATAGACTCGAGCGATTTTATGGATTTTATTATTAACTCGGGATTGCGTATTGAAATTCGATATATATGTAAATATAATATAACTACGGATTGAAATGATAAATATCTGTATCACCTTACCATAGGGTAGAGAATTATGTACGCACACCGAATTAGTTAAATTAAGTGATTTTTAAATCCTTAATTTTCTTGAGTTTAGTTAAATGATATTTTGGAAAAAAATTGATTTATACAAATTGAATTATTATCAAAATTCAAGTTTATGTTGAAACTTGAATTTGTTTAAAGGAATTGTTTAAAGAAATTAAATTGAAATTTTAAGTTGAATTTTGAAATATAAATGGAATATAACGGGATTAAGTTATTGAATTTGTTTGAAATATAACTTTGAAATGTATTGATATTTCAAACGTAAATTGAAAGCAATATAGAATTTAATAATTTATTGGGAAACTGAATTAGAAGATTTGAAAATTTGGTTTCATTGAAAGTTAAATGGTCCGGATGTGTTGAAATGCAATAAATAGTTTAAATTGATATAAATCCCAAATTCAGAGTTTCATATAAACTATTTTAAAGATATACATTTTTTTAAGATTTAAATTTTCAAATTTTCAAATTATTGAGCTATTTTAACCTATATTAACTATATTAAATCATTTTAACCTACTTTAAATTATTTAATTTATTTTAAAACTAATTAACCAATTTTAGTTTATTTTAAATCTAATTAATCTATTTTATAGCTATTTATCTATTTTAAGTATATTTAATTTATTTTAAATCTGTTTGACTATCTTAAATCAATTTAGCAGTGACTTAAATCTTTAATTAAACTATTTCAGAGTATTTTAACTATTTAAAAATATGCAAAACTATTTATAACTATATAAACTATCTTTCTAAATTTCAAACTAAATTAAGTAGATGTGTTTATATTTTAAATCCTCTATTTTAAAGTGAATAAGGTTAAATGATATTATAACTTAAATTGGGATTTAAATTACATATTTGATTTGAATATGAAGTTTTGAAATAAGGGTTGTTAACTATTTTGAAAATATGATTTTGAAAGTGAATATAGTTTGGAAGTGAATATGATTTCGAAAGTGATATAATTTGAAATTGAATATAATATTTTGATATCAATTATGAATTTGTTTTGAAAATGTAAAAGAATCATCTAGTGTGAAATAAGCATTTGGTTGTTAAAGAGACGGGGATCGGATATTGTCATACTCTTTGCCAATACCAAAATCATTTTAACAACTGTGTACGTGGTAAAGATTCTAGAAATGAAGTCGCATGTTTGGCAAACGATTTCTGTATGAGGTATGATGTGACCCTGAATCCCGTGAGTCATCTTAGATGTGACTAAAATAGGAACCATGCTGGTCTAAGTGAGGTCATTCCTCCTATCGGAAAATTTTCTTCGATACCATACCGTTGCTTTATGATTGATTTGGTGGCCACCCTTTGATTTTGATTATAGGAGTGTGCTCCGAGGTGGGCGGTAGTAGCTGCTATGCGTTATCACCATTCCAGATCCAAAATTGGTATACCTACCCTGGCATTGCCTCGAGTGCCGTGTTCACATGCCCTAGAGCGCCTTTTACGAGTTTGTTTTATACCATGCCTATGAAGTGCACTCTGGGTAAACCTCTAGTTGCAGAGGAGTGTACAGTACTGTGTAGACTACGGGAGTATATAAAATGTGTTAAGGAGGACATGGGTAAGGCCTTAACGCTATTTTAATACTTCTACTTTACTGTAGACACTATTATAATAGCGTATTGTACTACATAGTAGATAGTTTAACGGATCCTTAGGAGATAGTAATCGCGAACATCTCTTAAGTTACTGCATTCACATTAGACACTGGATAGGGGATGAAAAACCCCGTGAACATCTTTGACGCCGTCACATGCATATTTACCATTGACTTAACTTACATAAGATCTTTTAGTTCTGACTCGAGAGTTTTGTCTTTTCAATTCACTCAGGTCAGCCTGAGCATTTCAGTGTTGAAAACCTTATTTCTGGAGGAAGAAGATGAAGATTTGTGCTATTATTTATTATAATTATTCCACTTCATCATGTTATTCCGATTCATTTATTTATTTATTCTTGTGTCTGTAACTCTGATTATATATTGTATAAGTATAATCAAATTTATTTGTAAACAACTTCTTGAACTGTTATTTGATTATTACATTTTTTTATTCCACTACGAGATTCTGTATTTGTTTTATTTCTCCCTTTTTCTTATTTACCCCATAATAATTTGTGCTTTTGAATGGTTTAAGTTTGACATGTGTGTCTGCTTAAAACATCCAAAAAAGCAGGTAGTTACATGGGATATGGAGTTTGGAAGGAGGAATATGGTCAGAAAACAGCCCTTCACCGTGTTAAATGACTCTTCACCAACTCAAATAACTCTTTACTAAGTTATCTCCTTAACTCCAAACTCTGATAAAATCACTTGTCCACGAGTGGTTGGAAGAGCATATGAGATACATGGAGTTTGTGAGAAGGAATGAGGTGAGAAAACAACTATTCACTATGTACCGAGTCATTTACTTAGTCCTGATTCTTCTTAAATTTCTCTCGGTTGTCTCTTTATTCCTTCAAAGCATGCTTGGAATTTTTCGAGTCGTTTCGTCTTCGCCTGGACCTTTTACGTTTGGTTGAACTTTGCTTGGTTAAAAATGCGGTTAACGGTATTTATGTTTATTTTTCCCACCATAAGATCTGAAAGTATAGGGTGCTTTAAATTATATTCGTCTTTTTATCATGTAAACCAGAAAAACCTAACAATTCATTCTTCTTAGTATGAAACAAGTTCAAATGCATTTTTTGTGCTTTGGATCGGTGTATTTGGAGCAGTGGGTTGTGAGTGCGATATACCGTACGATTAAATTAGTTTATAATCATTTTAAATTAATCAAATTAATCAATATTGATGAAATATTAATTACTCGTTTACATGATGTATCGATGCCATTTGTAATTTTTTAAATACCATTAGTCATTAGTTAGGTGCATATAAAAAAGTTATATATGTGCAAATCAATTTACGATATCAATACATATTTAAATTGAATTTAATTACTAAACAGGATTAAAGTAATTAAGGGGCAAAAATCCCTTACTATGGCCGGTCTAAAGTGGAGCAAATGAAGGGTTCAAGGTTTGAATTTTAGATATAGAACTTGAAAAAAGGTGTGATAACCCAAAAAATTATTGGACATCTGTTAATTGGATAATTAACAGGATTAAAAAGTTTTAAAATACAAATTTGTAATTTAAACAAATAAAATTAGTCTTAATTTGGTATATGTTTATAAAAATAGATTTTTAAATAGAATTTGGATTAAAAATTCAATTAAAAATGTCATAATATTAAATTGGGATTAAAACTCTATAGTTGAAATGAATAAAATTTATTTTTCTAATTTTAATATAAATACATAAGGAAATGTACAAAATACAAATTTCTAGTATCTAAGAAGTACAATTTATTTACTTTTTAAGCTTTATGTGTATAAATAAGATAGTTTGAGAATTTTATAGGTATTTCAAATATAAAACATTTAAACATATGTAGATGTAAAAATTTAGTAATTTATAAAATGAAAAGAATTTAAACATAAAATTGATATTTTTTTTCTTTTTTAGTATATACATTAAAACATATTTATACATGAAATTATAAATGAAAGATATATTCATATACAAAATAAAGTTAAATTAAAATGTAATATTAGAATAATATAAATATATATTAAAAACATATGAAATTACAAGTGTTAAAAAAAATTGCATACAAATGAACAAGTGTAAATTGTTTATGGAATGCTAATGACACTTGTAAGAAAATTGAAAAAATATAACTTATTTTCTTTTTATTTAAAACAAATTTGATTAAGCTCCATCCCTCACTTTTCATATATTTTTTCCCCTCTGATCTGTTTATTCTCAAACAAAAAGAGCAATGCTTGTGATGTAAAACCAGAAAACAATTTCAAAGAAAACTCAACATTAAAACTGGTGATTAATTTTTGATCAATCAAGCTGTAGCCTAACAATCAAGTTCAGAAAAAAAAAGGGCAAGCAAATTCAAGAATCAGGTTCCTGTTAAACACAACTTTCGGATCATGACCAACTATCCTTAATTATTGCTCTGATCAATCAAACAACAAAGCAGGTAGGGATCAGATTCAAATAGGTACAAATTGGAAAACAAGATAATTAATATCGCTGATCAATAGCCAAGATCAAAAGCATTGCAATCCTCTGTTCCAGGATATAAGGTGAGTAAAAGAACCTATGTTTGATTAAAATCTGTTGCATGATATAAGAGTATGCAGTAATGATGCGTTAATGGTTAGCATGAATGGAAATTTGACTTGCATGTTAATAAATATCTGGGATATACCTATGTATGTCTAAGAGCAAGAAAGCTTGCTCTGTTCTAAATTTTATAGGTAATTAAAACTACTAAACTGAAATTACATGAAGTGACATAAGGTGAATCCTTGAAATAGGTCATGAACCATGCGTTCATGATGATAAAGAAATGATTTTTATGTAAATAGGAGTGTGTTAGAATCAGGGTTCAAATCTGGGTCACGCTAGCAAGCCTCTGTTCAAACATTTCAGGTTACAAACATGATTCAAAATTCAAGTCTCCTTCTCAAATGATTTTTGGACTTTGATCCCTGAACAAAGTGTGTTTGTTTTAACATAAGTAAGTTTTTAAAAATAAATTTATGTAAAATAAGTTTGGATATATTTTGGAAACAAAAGGGAAACAGTGGAAAACTTAAAATGGGTTAAAATAAATCTTAATGATTTATTAATTCACGCATATAACCTGAATTCCCTTAGTAAACTAGGATTTTTGAAATCCAATCTGGTTTTTTTGTTAAGTATTTTTGGGACAATTCGAAGATGATCTGAAATTGGTTTTCAAGCTATTTCTGGCGATCTCCAAACTTTTGGGTTGGCCGGAATTTTGTTGAAGTTTGCTTGGCGATCGAAATGCCAGGAAAAATGGTGGATGTGACGTGTGATCATTGTGGCGTTGTCAATGGATCAAATTGGGGTTTATAGGCATGGATGGGATGACGAGGATTTTTGGGTTCGTCACGACTACTAGAAGCATCGGTCACGATGTGGTGTGGGGGAAAATGGAGTGTGGTCTGTGGCGAGGTTGTGAACGAAATTCCACGTCCTCTGGTGACCAGCAATGTCAAGGCGAGGAGATTGTAGGGTGTGATTTGGTTCCAGTTTTCGTCCAACCAGCTCGATTACGATTTGTAATGAGATCTATAAGTCTGGGTGGTCTGGAGTATCATCGGAGTCATCGGTGACTTCCTGAAGCTGGAGGAGATGGTCGGAGTTGACCGGAATTATTGTGCACGTGCACGTTGGACAGGTGCTTGATCTTTGGGTATAGGAAGAAGAAGCAACCCAGGGGAAAACTCATAGCGCTCCAGTATTCGACTCGGAGTTGGCAACGAACTGATGTTGCGTGAGTGTAGTGATGTTTACTTGGGAATTCACTCGAGTTTCCTTGAGTTTTCCACGAAGATGAATCGAGTTTTGATTTGTTGGGCTCGAGTTGGTAATGTGTTCCTTTTCCAGTAATGTGTTAAGTTTAAAATACATAAAAGAAAAAAAAGAGGAAGAAAGGGAAACGGGCCGAAGGATTGGGAGATTGGGCCAAGGGTAAATAATGGAAGGGAAGAAAAGAAATAAAAGAGGTAAGTAAAGAGGAGGAAAGGATATTTGTTCCACTTCGATCTCGATTTAGTTCGAGAAATCCAGGAATTTGTCTTGGGTAGAATAATAGTAACATAATGTTTTAAAGTTAACATAATTAAGTTTTAAATAATACACTTAATTATTCATTGATATTAAAGTTTTCATTTAAATGTTTGGTAATTTAAGTTGAATTATTTATTTAACTTAGTAAGTAAATTCTTACTTAATTAACAATGTAATTAAGGGGTGATTGTGGTTGATAAATTTAACAATCAAAGATTAATTATTGAGCAATTAATTTATTTATAATTAACTAAAGTGGTTAATTAATTAAGGATTAATTAATCAATGCAATTAATCAAGATTAATGAATCAAGAAAATTAATTAAGGATGAAAATTAATTTGTTCATTAAGGATTAACAAATTGTTTTGTTAGAGATTAATTGATTAATTGGTGATTAGAGATTATTAATGTAAAAAATTGGAATTTTATTTACTCAAATGATAATTATTTAATATAAGTAATAAAGGGGATTACTAAACGAAAGTAAGAATTATTAATTAATGTAATTAATTATTAATTAATTAATGAGATTAATTAAAGGTTAATTACTGTAAATGGTTAAGGATAATTAATTTGTGTAATTAGTTAAGGGCTATTTACTTAATGTAATTAGTATAATTAACTAAGGATGATTAATTAAGAATATTGATTAAAGTATAATTGATTGATTGATTTGTAATCAATTAATGCTAAGAAAGGAAAATCTAAGTGACTGAAGATTTGAAATTTAATTAGAGATCAATTATATTAATTTTGGAAATGATCATCTTGCTTATGAATTGATTGGATGATGACTAAATGCCTCGAATTTATTGATATCTCTGATATGAAATGTTTTGAGATATGATATGTTTTGGGTAGATAATAATAATGTGTTATCTATCGATGATGAATTTGTTGTGTAATAAAAATGACATCCTTTATTTATAGTTAAATTGTCTTTCCCTTGATTAACTTGGATTAAGATGGTATTGATTTCTAAGAGACTGGAGTAGGGTATTTGTAAATACCGGAAACCACTTCGACTCTTTATAAATTGATATGTGAAATTAATAGGCTGAAATGGAATGATTTAAATGGATGGATCATTTATTCTAAGTTTTGGTGCTTAGAAATTGATATATGAAAAGGTGATGTCTATAACAACTTATGGAATTGTAAATTGATATGAGTTAGCCGGGTTTATATGAGTTGTATACTTTCGTATTACATGTTAGATGGGTTTACTTACGCTGGTTTCCAGCCTGACCGGGGTGTTACTTTGATGTACTGCTTGGGTCAGACCGAGTATTATAGATTTTCAGGTAAGAACGTTCTGGAGCTCAGAAGGCGAGCTGAAGATCAGGAACGCAGGGAGAGTTTCTAATATGATAATTTTAGTTTCTGAAACAGATTAATTTATCTGTCATGTGCTTGTAAATTTGTTGTAACTCTGATATATATTAAAGTGTAATTTGACAAGTACAGTTTTCCTTTGTATAACTATTATTTACGTGATATTATATTTTGATCCACTACGAATGTGAGGTTTCTGTGATTTGTTCCTGTTTTCTTCTTCTTTCTCTTTTCTTCTTTTCTAACTATTCGGAATTTTCGTGATCGAAATTTCTGGGTCGTTACATTTGGTATCAAAGCTGAAGGTTAAGCGAGAACCTTGGCTCTGGAGGGATTACTCATTAAGGATAGGGTAAGTGGTACCCTAGAATGAGTTGAGTGTGTGTGTGTGAGTGTGTGTGTGTGTGTATGAGAGCGTACTTTTTATTTTCTTATATAAAGGTTTTTAGATGATTTCAAAAGTAAATGAATCTTATATAAGAAATAGATTATTATTATATTAAGGAAATTGGTTGTAGTATTAATTAAACTAAAAGTAATAGTAAGAATTAAGTTGTAACAACCCGGTATTTTGTACCGATTATTTATCGTCTTTGGACGATTGCTTTTCCTAGCAAATTGCTGTTTGGAATTTTGTTTAACCAGTTGAAATTCTTTTATAAAGGTTATTAAAGGATTTATCGGGCTTTAATATAAACTTGGCCCATATTTCTTTTGTTTGATGCTGTGAACTTTTCGAGTTATAACCGTTCCCCTCTTCGTTTCTGTTGGCTAACCCGATCCCTCTCTCTCTCATTTTCAATTATTCGAAACCCTAAACGAAAAGAAAATTATGGTGGCTGCTCGTTTCGTCGCCCCTCCCCCTTTTCTCTAAAATTAGGGCTTCGTTCCAAATTGGGGTGTTCGCCTGTAGTCTTGCTCGATCCAATTCTCGTGCTCGGCTACGAATCTGCGACTCGAAAAGGTGAGTGAACTATCACTCACATCTAATTCCTGCTTAGTATTGTGTTCATGTTGTTCAACTTTGTTTCGATGTCGATGATTTTTATTTGCCTTGGTTCGATTTCTATTATCCACGGCTTTGAGTAGTCAAGTGATTCTGTAGCTTGAGTACAGTGTAATGTAAACGGCAGATGATTTTGAGTATTTTCTGTTGACATCGGCTTTAACATGAATCTTATTTCTGACTTCAATTTGATTTCTGACTTCGGTCACTTGTTTTTGTGGACTTTCGGTTGGTTGAAAATGCTATGCTTCGGCCTTGATTTTGTGGTGAACCTGTTATCTACTTGTTTTGGTTGACTTTGACATTGGCATTGATTCATTGTCACTGTCTTGTATACTTGTTGCATCTCTAGCCAAGCTTAGTACTGGTGCACAGTCCACTGTTGCCTCGAGTAGTTGTTGTCTGCATCACCATATATCAGTTATACCTGTTTTCAATTGGCTGTTACCAGTCAGCACTTCACTGCCTTTATGTCATTTATGTTGCATTGTCTCTGTAGTACACTTGAACTTGTTTGTGCAATTTGTCACTGCCTGTTTCTATTTGCACATGGTCTTTGAGTTGTAGCCCCTTTCCCTGTTGCATTATGTTGCCACTCTGTTGTTTGAGCCTGGCCTTAGTTTCTTATTCATCTGATGGAAAAGTGGTCCAGATTTGTGTTCCTATGTACATGTTCACATGAGTTTACTTTGTGTTGCATGGTGCTGCATATTTACCATTGTCTTAACTGTATTTGACTCACTGCTTCGAGTCACTTGCTCATTGCTCCATTCATTTTCCTTACTGGGTTGTTCATGTTTGTGACATTGAACCATACTGTTACTTGTGACATTCTTGTTCTTTACTGTGTACCTGGCCTGCACACATGTGCTTTGATGGTTCAGTGGTGTTTTCTGAAATTTGCAGTAGTCTTCATTGCAGTATTTGCCATTGTTCACCTTGATTTGTTCCTATACACTTTGTTTCAACTTGTTTTGTTGGTGCACTCGTTGCCTGCATCACTTGTTTACTACATTTGCTACTTCCTGAATGTTGCAATGTTGTTTTATTCACTTGGTGGCATTTGGTTTGCTCACCATTTACACTGTGCAGTACCCCTGCTGCATTCGTTTGATTGTTGCAATTGGGTTTTCGGCTGCAGTTTGTTTTCATCTTTTCTTGACCGCTTTCGCATTTGTCTCTGCAATTTAATCGACACTTGGCCTTATGACATTTCGCGGCGATGCTTGTGAATTTTCATTGGGTACATCATCACTATAGTGGCAAGGCAGTGCACGCAAGCGTGAACTGCAGCCACACGGTATTCAATGGGTACATCATCACTGTAGTGGCACGGCAGTGCACGCAAGCGTGAACTGCAGCCACACGGTATTGGTTTTGGTGTTATTTCTTTTGCTTTTGATTTATGGATCTATTTCGTATTCCATATGTTGTAGTGGCGAGGCAGTATACGCGTGCGTATACTGCAGCCCTACTCGTGTTGACCTTTTAATTGATGTTCCAATTGTTTTGAATTGGTTCGCGTTATATTTACCATTATCCGATTTCTTATTTAAGAATCAGATAGGTAAATTTATTTCTGTGACTGTCATCTATTCATTATTTAATTATTATTGCTTCTGTGCATTAATAACTGAGTTTGAATTAGACTGACCCGAGTATTATTTTCTTTTGAATGTAATACTCGGGTCAGACCGAGTATTTACAGGTTGTAGATATTCTGCTTTGGGATGTTGCTTGAGCTATGAAGACTTTTCATATCTTTTGGAGTTGTCGAGTCATAGTATGGGTTGATATGTATTCATGTATATTAGTCGTTAATGTACTTGTATATATATATAACTTCCTGAGTCGACTGTTTTAGTTGTATCACATGTACCGTGTAAATGTATTGTAACTGACATCAGTTATTATATATGTATATGAGATTTTCTGTTTCATTTGTGTTCCGCATTCATATTATCTGTGTTATTAGTTTATATTTTGTCCTAGACTATTATAGCCACCGTGTAGTAGCTTTGAGTTTGCATCGGCATGTCGGATTTCCTCCTGAAATGAAATGCATGTCTTTACTATCTGGCATATCGGTGCTCGCACAAGGCAATTACACGGGTGGTCGCTCCTCAACAGCCTTATTCTCCGTGCTAGTTGACAGCACTACACCGTAGTGTTCTTGGCTAGCGTGGGTATAGAGGTGGGGCATCACATAAGTGGTAATAGAATTACCACCAAATTGAAATTAAATTTAAGACAAGTTTGAAATGGATTCAAACTGAAATAAAATCTTGAAGTCGGGGAAAAAATTTCAAAATAAGATGATTGTTTTTCAATAAAAAAATAAAATGTTTTAAGGAAGTAAACCATTTAGATAAGTATGGAATATAAATTGAAATTGAAGTTGATCTAAATTGTGAAGTTTGAATCTTATGATTTAAAACATTTGAAATTTATTTTCAGGTTATTAAAAGGAATAATAAATAATATTATTTGAATGAGAGAGTTTGATGCAAACAAGAGTTGTTTAAAGATTTAAAGGAATTTGTTTTGAATTAAAACCAAGGGTGGTTTAAATTTTAAAATTTGGCTTGGTGGGCCAAGAAGTAAAATGTGTATATATGTGGATGGTTTGAAATAAACTCTAAATATTGAGTTTTAAATTAGGAATGAGATGCGAAAACCCAAAGTTATATGTTTTTGAATTTATAGATGGGAAAGAATTTTAAAATTTGAATGGGAATTCAAATTATGTGAATTTGACTGAATTAAGTGAATTGAATTTAACTTAGAGGAAGTTAAATAAGTTTGAATGGACTACCTGATTTGGGAATTTCAATATGAAGTTAGAATTTAACTTGGGAAGTTAAATGGTTAATTTAAATTGGGAATTTATGTGATCTTAAAATGGGTTTTGAGATCTAGAAATTGGAAATGGATGGATATTTCAAAATAATTTGAATGATACCATCCTATTGTTATTAATAATCTTTAAAGTGTAAATTTGATTTGTTTAAAGAAATGGGGTGTGGTAATTTATCCATTATTAAGGTAAAATGGGATCATTTCGGACTAAAGATTTTAATGTTTAAGATAAAACTTCAAGAGTTTGATTTCAAAATTTAAATTTGATGATAAATTGAATTTCAAAAGTGTAGTTGTTTAAAAAGGGTTTGAATTATTTTAACTTTGAAATAAATTAAAAATGGAGTTTAAATTCTAAATTAAATGGATTAAAGATATAAATTGATTTGATTTAAAGTATTAAATCAACAAAAATTTAACTCGAATTTATATAATTAGAGATGGTTTAAATTTGGAATTTGAATTAAAATTAGCTCAAATTGAATTTGATTTGAATTAACTGAAATTGTGATTGAAGATGTATAAGTATAAAATTCAATGGAAAATTTGAATTGGATTAATTTGAAACAATTTGAAATTGACGTGGGTTCAATTTGAAATTAGTCTGAATTGATTTGAATAATTTGGAATGTAATTAAAGTTGAATAATTTTAAATTTAAATGGAATTTGAATTGAATTTGGGAAGAAATCAAGAATAATTCAACTTGATTTGGAAATGGAGTTTGAAATTGAGATTAATCCAAACTGGAGATGAAATGAATTGAAATTGAAAATAGTTCAATTGAAATTTATTTGAATTAGTAGAATTTGGGATCAAGGTTGAAAAAAGTTAAAATTTGGAAAGAAACCGAGGTTAATTCAACTTGAATTGGGGTTGAATCAATTTCAATGGAAATTGAAGTTATTTAAATTGGAATTGGGTCAATTTAATTGGAAGTGGAAATTTAAATTGAATTGATGAGAATGGAGATTGGGAAGTGAGCAGTTTTGACTCTGGACTATTTTCAATATAAATTGTTTTAATATAAACCTATTTTTTCTAAGCTATTCATTATATATACAACCATTCTTTTAAAAGCAAATTATCTTATAACCTACTTTACAATTATTTTTGAAACTGTTTAACAATTTTCCAACTGTTTTATAAACTAATTACCATCTTACTATTATTTTGCAATTATCTAAAATTTCTATAATTATTTTAACTATTTTCTAACTATTTTACAAACTAGTAATTATTTTCCAACTACTTATCTATTTTTAAAAATTTCAAACTATTTTCTAAATAAACTGGTCGGAGTTCAAACTGTTATTGGTTAAATACCCAATCGAGATAAGAATAGAGGTGATAATCCAAATGGATTAAAGCAATTGTGAGTAAGTGAATGAAAATCAAAGTGAATGTGAATAGAAATGGAATTGATTTGGCTAATAACCAATAAAGATAAATACGTAGGGTGTACGTATAATATTCTATTCGCAAAGTAATTTGATCCAGATTCGAGCACAGAATTTCGAGATAGTATATCGATCCGAGTTGGGATTTCTCACTCGATTTTCGACGACGAACCTGGACATGGGTTGTTGATTTGTTCTGGATATTCTCTATCATAGTTATGACTATGCAAGGAGAATGACGGTTTCTGATCAAGAAACCAGATCTGAGTCCGCACTAGGAAGTCAGGTGGACAATACTAGTTCGGAATTAAAATTGTGTGATCGAGTAGGCGATCAAATTGGTATGGCGTACGGATGATATGTGTACATCATACGGATTGGAATGAAATTGATGTTGAAAATTTGTGGATAAGAAATGTGAAATGGTATTTGAAATGAAAGATATATTTTGAGAAATATAGGATGAAGTAAAGTGGAAATTGGATATTTCTATGGTTGAAATTTTGTTTATGGAATAAGTAATATGGTAAGTAGTTTTGTAAAGAGTAATCGAATTTGATTATTTGATTTGGAATAAATAAAGTTATATATCTTTGTTATATAAGATAAACCTTCCCTTGTTGAATCTTTTGCCAGAAGAAAAGGATTTTGATGATGTTTTAAAGTATAAAAGGAGTTTTATACAAGTCTAAAATGATCCAAAGTTTTAAAGATTATATATATCTGAATATATATATAAAGGATCATATGAGGATTTTAGAAAGGTTTTAGGAACCTTTGGATTTGGAAAGGCTTTTTGATTTTGGATAATATCAATATGAGAATTTGGAAAGCCTAGTTTGAGAATTATCGATTTTAGGATAATCGATTTTGTGTAAAGGAGCTTTGTATGAGATCATACTAGGTGTATGATTTGAAGATACTATATAGTATAAAATGTTTTGATGATGGCTTTGGGGAAAAAGGCGCTCCCTTGAAATGAACTTCTCAGGAGTGCCACCGGGTGGTGCTGCCTTGAGCCCCAAGGGGATTCTAAAGTTGATCTTGTGAGGAGTCCAGACAAAACTAGTTCCTAGGGATTATGAGTAGAGTATACCAAAGCGAAAGTCGTGTGTACCGCTGAGAGCCAACAATCTACGTTTGGTTTTATATCGATAGACTTTGACCTATGGTAACATAGCGAAAGTCATGTGTGCCGCTGAGAGCCAACAGTCTGCGTTTGATTTTATATCGGCAGACAGCGACCTATGTACGAGTGGAGAAGTTTCATTTTGACAGCGAAAATCAGAGGCCGTTGAGAGCCTGCAGTTACATGGACTTTTGCTGCGATGGCAACGTAACCCTGAAATGTAATTGCGATATGTTGTGGGTTCCATGGCGTAATCGAGAGGCCGCGGAGAGCCTGTAGTTACATGGACTTTTGCTGCGATGGAAAAGTAACCCTGGAATGTAACTGCGACCATGGATGGGGGTGATGATTTCCAGAGCATTCTCACCAAAGATATATCCTCTATTTTCAAAAACTGTTTTCTATATTTTCAATAAAATTATTTTCCAAAGTATTTTCACCGAGTATTGAAAATGGGTCTGCTAAGTACTTATAGATTTTCAGTCTTACGCCCGATCAACGTATGACCGAAGTTCTGTAAGAACGAAGTTGGACTTGTTGAAACATCGAGTTATAAAAGTATTTTTATAAAACTATTTTGGCAATATTATATAGATTTTCAAAGTGTTTTAAAAATGATCAAAGAATAATTTATCTGATTTTAAAATATTTGATAAATTCTGGCTTCGTTCCTTTTCGTGGACGAAAAGATTCGAAGGGGGAAGAAATGTGATAACCCAGTTTTTTTTGGGCATCTGTTAATTGGATAATTAACAGGATTAAAAAGTTTTAAAATACAAATTTGTAATTTAAACAAATAAAATAAGTGTTAATTTGGTATATATTCATAAAAATAGATTTTTACATAGAATTTGGATTTAAAATTCAATTAAAAATGTCATAAGAGTAAATTGGGATTAAAACTCTATAGTTGAAATGAATAAAATTTACTTTTCTAATTTTAATATAAATACATAAGGAAATGTATAAAATACAAATTTCTAGTATCTTAGAAGTATAATTTATTCCCTTTTTAAGCTTTATGTATATAAATAAGATAGTTTGAGAATTTTATAGGTATTTCAAATGTAAAACATTTAAACATATGTAGATGTAAAAATTTAGTAATTTATAAAATGAAAAGAATTTAAACATAACATTGATATTTTTTCTTTTTTAGTATATACATTAAAACATATTTATACATGAAATTAAAAATTAAAGATATATTCATATACAAAATAAAGTTAAATTAAAATGTAATATTAGAATAATATAAATATATATTGAAAACATATGAAATTACAAGTGTTAAAAAAAATTTACATACAAATGAACAAGTGTAAATTGTTTATGGAATGCTAATGACACTTGTAAGCAAATTTAACAAACATAACTTATTTTCTTTTTATTTAAACAAATTTGATTATGCTCTATCCCTCACTTTTCATATATTTTTTCCCCTCTGATCTGTTTATTCTCAAACAAAAAGAGCAATGCTTGTGACCTAAAACCAGAAAACAATTTCAAAGAAAACTCAACATTAATCCAAAACTGGTGATTTAATTTTTTATCAATCAAGCTGCAGCCTAACAATCAAGTTTAGAAAAAAAGGAGGGGGCTAGAAAATTCAAGAATCAGGTTCCAGTTAAACACATCTTTTGGATCAAGATCAACTATCCTTAATTATTGCTCTGATCAACAGCAAAGATCAAAAGCATTGCAATTCTCTGTTCCAGGATATAAGGTGAGTAAACGATCCTATGTTTGATTAAAATCTGTTGCATGATATAAGAGTATGCAGTAATGATGCGTTAATGGTTAGCATGAATGGAAATTTGACCTTCATGTTAATAAATATATGGGATATGCCTGTGTATGTCTAAGAGCAAGAAAGCTTGCTCTGTTCTAAATTATATAGGTAAGTAAAACTACTAAACTGAAATTGCATGAAGTGACACAGGGTGAATCCTTGAAATATGTTATGAATCATGTGTTCATGATGATAAAGAAATGATTTTTATGTAAATAGGAGTGTGTTAGAATCAGAGTACAAATCTGGGTCAGGCTAGCAAGCCTCTGTTTAAACATTTCTGGTTCAAAACATGATTCAAAATTCAAGTCTCCTTCTCAAATGATTTTTGGACTTTGATCCCTGAACAAAGTGTGTTTGTTTTAACATAAGTAAGTTTTTAAAAATAAATTTATGTAAAATAAGTTTGGATATATTTTGGAAACAAAAGGGAAACAGTTGAAAACTTAAAATGGGTTAAAATAAATCTTAATGATTTATTAATTCACGTATATAACCTAAATTCCCTTAGTAAACTAGGATTTTTGAAATCAAATCTGTTTTTTTTGTTAAGTATTTTTGGGACAATTCGAAGATGATCTGAAATTGGTTTTTAAGCTATTTCTGGCGATCTTCAAACTTTTAGGTTGGCCAGAATTTTGTTGAAGTTTGCTTGGCGATCGAGAATGCCAAGAAAAATAGTGGACGTGACGTGTGGTCATTGTGGCGTTGTCAATGGATCAAATTAGGGTTTATAGGCGTGGATGGGTTGACGAGGATTTTTGGGTTCGTCACGATGACTGGAAGCATCAGTCTCGATGTGGTGTGGGGGAAAATGGAGTGTGGTCTGTGGCGAGGTTGTGAACGAAATTCCACGTCCTCTGGTGACCAGCAATGTCAAGGCGAGGAGATTATAGGGTGTGATTTGGTTCCAGTTTTCGTCCAACCAGCTCGATTACGATTTATAATGAGATCTACAGATCTGGGTGGTTTGGAGTATCATTGGAGTCATCGGTGACTTCCAAAAGCCGGAGGAGATGGTCGGAGGTGACTGGAATTATTGTGCACGTGCACGTTGGACAGGTGCTTGATCTTTGGGTTTAGGAAGAAGAAGCAACCCGGGGGATAACTCGTAGGCGCTCCAGTATTCGACTCGAAGTTGGCAACGAACTGATGTTGCGTGAGTGTAGTGATGTTTACTCGGGAATTCACTCGAGTTTCATTGAGTTTTTCTCGAAGATGAATCGAGTTTTGATTTGTTGGGCTCGAGTTGGTAATGTGTTCCTTTTCCAGTATTGTGTTAACTTTAAAATATATAAAAGAATAAAAAGAGGAAAAGAGCGAAATGGGTCGAAGGATAGGGAGATTGGGCCAAGAGTAAATAATGGAAGGGAACAAAAGAAATAAAAGAGGTAAGTAAAGAGGAGGAAAGCAGATTTGTTCCACTTCGATCTCGATTTAGTTCGAGAAATCCAGGAATTTGTCTTGGGTAGAATAATAGTAACATAATGTTTTAAAGTTAACATAATTAAGTTTTAAATAATACACTTAATTATTCTTTGATATTAATGTTCTCATTTAAATGTTTGGTAATTTAAGTTGAATTATTTATGTAACTTAGTAAGTAAATTCTTACTTAATTAACAATGTAATTAAGGGTTGATTGTGGTTGATAGATTTAATAATCAAAGATTAATTATTGAGCAATTAATTTATTTATAATTAACTAATGTGGTTAATTAATTAAGGATTAATTAATCAATGAAATTAATCAAGATTAATGAATCAAGAAAATTAATTAAGGATGAAAATTAATTTGTTGATTAAGGATTAATAAATTGATTTGTTAGAGATTAATTGATTAATTGGTGATTCGAGATTATTAATGTAAGAAATTGGAGTTTTATTTACTCAAATGATAATTATTTAATATAAGTAATAAAGGGGATTACTAAACGAAAGTAAGAATAATAAATTAATTTAATTAATTATTAATTAAATAATGAGAGTAATTAAAGGTTAATTACTGTAAATGGTTAAGGATAATTAATTTGTGTAATTAATTAAGGGTTAGTTACTTAATGTAATTAGTATAATTAACTAAGGATGATTAATTAAGAATATTGATTGAAGAATAATTGATTAATGATTTGTAATCAATTAATGCTAAGTAAAGGAAAATCTAAGTGATTGAAGATTTGAAATTTAATTAGAGATTAATTAAATTAATTTTGGAAATGATCATCTTGCTTATGAATGATTGGATGATGACTAAATGCCTCGAATTGATTGATATCTCTGGTATGAAATGTTTTGAGATATGATATGTTTTGGGTAGACAATAATAATGTGGTATCTATTGATGATGAATTTGCTGTGTAATAAAAGTGACATCCTTTATTTATAGTTAAATTGTCTTTCCCTTGATTAACTTGGATTAAGATGGTATTGATTTCAAAGAGACTGGAGTCGGGTATTTGTAAATTCCCAAAACCACTTCGACTCTTTATAAATTGATATGTGAAATTAATAGGCTGAAATGGAATGATTTAAATGGATGGATCATTTATTCTAAGTTTTGGTGCTTAGAAATTGATATATGAAATAGGTGATGTCTATAACAACTTATGGAATTGTAATTTGATATGAGTTACCCGGGTTTATATGAGTTGTATACTTTTGTATTACATGTTAGATGGGTTTACTCACGCTGGTTTCCAGCCTGACCCGGGTGTTACTTTGATGTAATGCTCGGGTCAGATCGAGTATTTCAGATTTTCAGGTAAGAACGTTCTGGAGCTCAGGAGGCGAGCTGAAGAGCAGGAACGCAGGGAGAGTTTCTGATGTGATATATTTTAGTTTCTCAAACAGATTGATTTATCTGTCATGTGCTTGTAAATATGTTGTAACTCTGATATATATTAAAGTGTAATTTGAAGAGTACAATTTTCCTTTATATAACTATTATTTATGTGATATTATATTTTGATCCGCTGCGAATATGAGGTTTCTGTGATTTGTTCCTGTTTTCTTCTTCTTTCTCTTTTCTTCTTTTCTAACTATTCGGAATTTTCGTGATCGAAATTTCTGGGTCGTTACAAAAGGTAGATTAAAAAATTAAGGAGAATAGTTATCCTTTGCACTCTCTCTGTATAAAAGCCACATTAACCCCTCACTATTTAGATAATCTTTCTCTTCCACTTCACTTTCTTTTGCTTCCACCATAGTTGTGCATACTTTAACGCCCTAGGCTAGAAATTTTTCTCTAATCTAGGCCATATAAAACATGATACTCTAGATCTTTGCAGTGTTAGAATGGCGATTCTTGATGAATATAGAAGTAATTCAATTAGTCAAACTACTCTCAAAGGGGACATACAATTATGTTTAGTTCCTTTATTTATGATTTATATGCTACCATGTCATCATATATCTATAATATTGTTTGAACGCATTTATATGCATAGTTATTGTCCTTCTATTAATATATTATTATATGGTCATATATATATACACACTATATATATATATATATATATGCTAATTTCGTTGTTTAACTCTTGATGAAGGATTTGAAGATATCCCTTATACCCGATATAAGAGAATGTTGGGATTGTCCAAATCGATATACACAAACACCATATTAAAATATTTAATATGTATCGTATGAGGTAGATCCCTTATTCATTAGTAGTAGGAATCATTATATGTGTTAAGTTGGTTATGTAGTATATTAAACCTCTCTTATACACTTGTTATATTAAGCAATGCCTAATCCGAGTTAAAATCACTGAATATTAGATAAGAATGTTCTCGAATATTTATGAAATATTAGAGAATATCTCATGAAAATAATAAAATTCATATTAAGGAGCGTTCGGACTCAAATTTCATCTGTGATATCAAATTTGTAAAATCGACCTTAAATTCATTTCCACCCTTGATTAAGCAACTTTAAGTTGGAAATGTTCCAAATGATAGGTTGTGGCAAGTTCAACTATAATGTTTAAGTATATCGCCTCAAATAGTACTACAATGAAAAGGGTATATATTAGTGCAAATTTATAAGAAAGATAGGAGTAGTTCCCACCATTGAGAAACGAATAACATATTATGATAGTAATAATGCATTGTAATATAGGTTACAATGGAAACCAACTGCTAGTTAAGAGATCAAGATATGTTCTCCATAATTAACACACGATAAAAGAATTTATCAATAACATGGAGGTACAATCAAAAAGTATATACAAAATAGTGACATCTTAGACCCATTCACTAAGATCCCTTCTCGGTCTAATTTTGGTAGACTAGTCAAATGTATCGGCATAAGGCACCGTAATTTGCCTCAAGTTCATGTGGGAGACTAATAGAATTAGAGGTCTACCCTTGGGGCAATAATGTCATTTGATTATATATCTTAACTCTTGTAGATAATCTTGCCAGAAATGAAGTATGCCAATGGTTTAATTATATATCATATCTATTGGTATGTTAGATAAAAGTGATATTTTGCGCACATTAAATATATGTTACTAAAAAAATCCTTGGGCGATGTAATTTATCGATTGTAGTTGATGGCTCACAACCATGAGTATTGGATCGATATTGAGGTACTTACTCCTTAAATGTTCATGGTTATGATGTAACGAGAAAATGATATCGATACGCCCATTGAGACTAGTGTATATAATACTCTTCATCCAATAGATACTGAATCATCATGACTCTGAGGGGCAATTGAGTAGTTACATATTTATGGTTATTTGGAACAATCACAAAACTACCCAAGAAGTGTTTTTTATTGGTTAATCTAACTAAGTCAAAATAGAAGATCAAATGTAATGACCTGTAGACTTTAAGGTATTGTGGATCTTAAGTGACTGCATTGTACTTTGACTAGGCTCAAACGCATGAGACAGTGTTTTTGTTACACCATGTTTGGGTATAAATTGAACTACTTGAAGTGTAACAATGTCCAACAAAAGAATTCATCTCCTTTATCATCAAAGGTTAGTGTCATCGCAATTGATGGTCAACTTAAAATCAAAACTTCCGATGAGAGTAAATCGATTATTTGATAGATGTTATTGATTTAAACCATGAACTTTAATGTTGTCTATGCAATTAACTACATACTGTTAACAAGATTTCTTATCAATACCCCAAAATTATTCTAAGAAGAATTGATAAACTTATTGAATGCAGGTCATGATACCCTCAAGCATTTCTTCGAAATTTAGACTTTCTTGTTGTTGATCCTTGAAATGGATCTTTCGACGTCGTCGAAAGGTTTGGTCCTTGGATTGGATAACCTTTTATCTTGGTTGAACTTGTATGAGGTCTCTTGCAAAAGTTTTTCTCTTTGGTTAGGTTGAAGTTCCTTGAGTTTTTCCTTTAAAGGTTAATTTTATGTTGTCGAAAGGTTAGGATAGTAGCCCTTTTTGGATTAAAGTAGGGTATCAAAGTCCTTGGTGGATATGTAGAAGCTTTCGACCTTGTTGAAAGGTTAGATCACTTTTATGAAGTATATTTGATCCTTTTTGAAAGGTATGGGAGTAGTCTCTTTTAGATTAAGCCTTGTAAGTCCAAGTATCTATACTTTAAGAGCAAACTTTGACCTAGTCGAAAGGCTAGACCACTTGGATTATAACTCCAAAAGGTTATTAATATTGTTATAGCAAAAGCATTTTTAACCTAGTCGAAAGGTTTAAGCCTCAAAGTTAATCACTTCGGAAGGTTGCGATTGACTTTTAGACCAAATGTATTATCAACCTTGTCGAAAGGTAGAGTTAATGATTTCGGAAGGTTTCGGTGGATGTTGATCCAGTTAAGTTATCGACCTTGTCGGAGGGTTCAGATTGTAGAGTTGATGGCTTGGAACAGTTTGGGTAATTAATTGTATTAGGAGTGTTGTCGACATTATGGACTAGAACATTTTGGTGATACCGAACCAGTAATTAGGAGTTAATCCAATTAAAGTATAAGAAAACATTACAGTAGTTAATAGAGTGCAAGACTTCCCTCTTTACCCATGAAAATCTTTATAAAATTCCATAAATCAATACCCAATCAGGGTTACAATGCTTTGGTTATAAAGTTACAAGGTTAGAATGAGAGAAATCGGATCTCCAAAACATGACCCCTTAGGTCTTATTTATAGATGCAGGCATCCCCCTTTCGACTCCATGCTCTCGACAGGGTCGGAAGGTCTCCCTTATGTATGTAGCTATGGACCTTTCAACTTTGTCGAAAGGTTTGCCTTCCATCTGCTATGTGGACATTTCGACATTGTTGAAAGGTTTGCTTTCTTTATGCCTTGATGAACTTTTTGACTTTGTCGAAGGGTTTGCCTTCTTAATACTGCTGTGAATCTTTTGATCTTGTTGGAAGGTTGCTCTTCACTAGATTGTTGTGAACCCTTTGACATTGTCGGAAGGTTGCTCTTCACTTGATTATTGTGAATCCTTTGTCATTGTCGGGAGGTTGCCCTTCAGTTGGTTGTTGTCGAGAGCTGTACTTCCCTTCAATATTGTTGAAAGGTTGTCTACCATTCTTTGCTGACTTGTGTGTATTGCTTTCTACATAAAACTTTCGATGTTGTCGAAAGGAATCCTGGATGTGTTTTAACCAGTTCAAAAGGCTTGCTATCCTTTCGAAAAAAATCACTATGTAGTTGCGCACGCTTGCTTTGACTTCTCATCCTCTTCAAAAGGAAAGAAATCCTTGGATACTGAGACTCCTTCGAATGGTTTAGGACTGTTAAACTCTGATGACAACATCGCTTCGACTCCATTGAAAGCTTTGGGCTGTGCTTCTGTTCCTTTGTCTTTATAGAAAGACCTTTCGACTTAGTCGAAAGGTTGATTTTTGGTATGACATTTGTCCCCCCACATGCGAATGGATGCACTTGACTTTCCATGTCATCTTTGTTGAAAGCTATAAAACTTCTCGCCTCTTAGCCTTCCGACGTTAATCCGGGATGTCCATTTAAATATGATCCAACGATTAGGAGTTTGAACAACTTTCCTTATATACTATGCTTCTTCTCCTTTTTCCTCATTTAACTAAAAATAAAATCATTGTGCAGAAATAAAAGCATTCTTTGAAACTTCCCAAATTTCAATTTTCAATAACAAGGTAATTTCTCAAATTTAATTCATGAATCTCAGATTAATCTTGGCTCTTATCATTTTTCAACCAGATCTGCAGTTTCCCAATACCCAAAACTAAAGTTCAATTTTAGTTTGGTTTTCTAAGTAATTTTTCTCCTAAACTAATTTTCTCTTTTTATTTTAAAAAAAGATTAACAAAATTCATTTTCATCTTTGGATTTCGAACTTGATGGCGTTTGATGAGAAGGATTTCCCTTTTGGGTTTATTTTTAACCTAAAGTCTCTAATTTTTTCTTTTTGTTTTTAACCTAAATTTTTGATTTATTGAAAACCTTTATACCCATTTTTAAATCGAGTTAAATTAGTTTTAGATGAAATATATTTTGTTAATGGGTTTGATTTCTTTATTCTTCAAAAATTTGAATATTGGATTCATAGTCATGTTTGGGTTTGGTTAAACCCGATATGATAACTTGGAACCCTCTCATTACAATTTGATAACACAAAATGATCTTTCTATCCCTTCGAAAGAGATTGAGATGACAATAATGGATTTCCTCTTTTTATACCTTTCGATTGGGTCCGAAGGTATTGTGATGCCAACTTTACTGCTGTCGTCAAAAGGTTAGATAATTAAATGGTGTAATCCCTCGACAACGAGCTCTCGACAAGGTTGAAGAGTTTCAACCTTCTGACTACTAACTTTCAACAAGGTTGAAATTCTTTGACCTTAGAGCTGTCTCTGCCAATCATTGTCGAAACGTTTAAAGGACATATGAGTTGAACGTGAATCCTTTTGACTTTAATGAATAGGACATGTTTTGACAAATTTAAACAGAAATTTTGAAAACATCAACAATATCAATATTTTTTGACATAGGAATTTTAAGATTTTGGTTTTGACCGTGTCGAAAGGTCATGCCACCTAGCTTATATTGCACTTGAAGCGTATCTAGGCTTCTATTGATCTTTCAGCATTGTCTAAAGGTGATGAGTGGGTTAATATTTCATCTCTTCCCCTCGACTTTGTCAATAACTTAAAGAATTCATATTATTATTTATTCACTTGTTATGTTTTCAATAATGTTGAAGCACGATGATCAAGATTGATGTCATTGTCCTTCTGACATTGCTGAAAGCTTGAATTGCTAACCCTTCGACATTGTCGAAAGCTTGAATTGCTAATCTTTCGGCATTGTCGATTTGATCTATAAACCTTTCGACTTTGTCGAAAGCTTTTATAAAGTTGAAAGCTTTTATTATAAACCTTTAGACTTTTTTGAAATCTTAAATTATCAAGTTTTTGACTTAAAACTTTTCACACTATTTAAAACTTGGTGTATGTTTTCACATTTAAGCTAAGTAAACTTATTTGCTTTTGAATTCTTGATTGCTTTCTAAATTAATATATATATAAGAGATTTAACTAAAACGTTTTCACCTAACAGAATCATGAGCTCTCCAAAGGTTGAAGCCACTGCTAAGCACTTTTTCATCAAAACTCAGGGTGAAGTTAATGCTATTCTAAAAAAATTCAGCACCACAGGAATTGAACCCATCCCTTCTAAACCAACTGATACCATTGACAACCCTCCAGAAGGGTATTTTGCTTACACGGTCATCTACATATGGCACGGTGGATTTCTCCCATTCTCCTAGTTCCTACTCTCCTACTTGTCTCATATCGGAGTTGCTTCCATGCAACTATCTCCAAATGTTTACACTCATCTTCTATCTTTGAAAATGCTTGCGTTGGAATCTAGACTTTCTTCTCTTAATGCTGAAGTTCTGAACACCTTGACCAAGTTGGCAAGGTTAAGTAACCTTAATAAGAAGATTTACGGAGTAAATGTGCATAAGAAGCTTATATCAGATGGCATCAATAAGTTAAAGACTGGGAAAATCAATTTTTCATCGTCAAATGCTTTGCTAATGTTCACGGGATTTTGCCTCCCTCCATAAGTCTACTTTATTGTTGTCTTAGATTTGCTCTACGTTTTCTGTTAACTAATCTCTGACGTTTTCCAGGTGAATATTCTAAGAAACTTAGTGATGCTGACAGGAAACCATTGACTCTTTAACCGCAGCTTCAAAGTAATTTGGGAGCGGGCTGAGGGTCTTAACCCCTTCGAATTTAAAAAAAAATTCTTTGCTACTTCCTCCTCCTTCATCTTCGGATGTTACATCGATCTTAGAGGCTTTCGCTAAATCTAAAAGATCTCGTAAGAGAGGAATAGCGGAGCCTTCTAAAGACAAACCTTTGGCGAAAGTTGCAAAAATTACTGATGCGGAGGAGGAAAAAACACGCATCTCCTGAGAAAGTTTCAAAGAGCCCCCTATTGAAGTCTTTAAAGATACAACGGAGCAAACTCCACTTCTTCGGCACCCTTTCCTCATATTACTATCACCGATTCCCCAACTGCACTAGCGCAGATGCAGCTTTCCTTAATACCGACTCCTTCCAAGGCGCAAATTCCTTCGGAGTCATCATCTTCTGCTCCTCCGTCAACCAGTTTTGATGAACTAATCCGATTTATTCATCATTCGAAATCATTCACTTCTTCTTTGCCAACATTCAGTCCAGACTTGATAGAAAATCATCGCTCTCTTATGGAGCAACAACTTTTGGCAAGCTCTCTCCCAACTAACTCTATTATCATTAGATCTTTATAATCTCTAACTTGTGTTTCTTTTTCCTTGTTGCAGATTTTCAGGCATTGGATTTCATTTAATTAACATGTCTCCAGACTCTCTGTTGGATCCTACAAGCTACATGATGAAAATGCTGAAATTAAAGATCAATTATCTTCTTTAACTTCCAACCAAAATGACACTTGCACTGAGTTGGAGTGAGGAAAGGCTTCTCTCATCAGGGCTGAAGCCGATCGAGAAGCAGGGAGGCAAGCTCATCAACTTACCTCCGATGGAAAATTTGCAATGGAGCTAGCTCTAAAAGACTTGGAAGATGAGAAAGCTCGTTTGGCCTCCAAGAATACTCTACCGAAAGACAAATTCAAAACGACCAAAGCTTTGCTCAAACTAGCTATCCAAACCCTCTCCAATGTCAAAAAGTAAGTCTCGGAGTTTGCTGAGTCGACCTTGGGGCCCATGATGTTGAAACATTATGAAGAAGCCCTCATGCTCGCCTATGCCGACAATCACGAAAAATGTCCTAACTTTGGCTTTCCCTCTCTTGACCTAACATTAGCCAAAAGAGTTATGGAAAAAATCGACCAAATAAGGTAGGGTTTCGTGCCCAAACGTGAGGAGGAGATAGTTAACGTTGTGGAAGCTCTTTCATTTGATATCCCCTCATTCGACATTGAATTCGATTCTAAAGGGGAGGATAATAAATATGACGATCCTGCGGAAAAAAATGATGATGATGAACTTGACTAGGATAGTGACTATGATGATGACAACGATGATAACCCCTCTGGACGTCAAGGCCCTGGTGGAGACAAAGGGGTGCCTTCCAGTGCTTCTGGGATGAAAAGTGGTGATCAAAACAAAGCTCCTTAATAAGAGAAATCTCCTTCAAAAGATATGCCACCAACATCCCCTAGCTCACCTTCTCCTCAAGAGGAGGAAACTGCTCCCACTCATACCGAGGATCCACAAGAGAAAAAATGAGCCCCTATGCTTCGATTCCATTTTCAGAGGTATGGGCTTCTCTGTTTAAATGTCTTAAACTTCTAAGATAATAATTAGTGATACATCATTTGTCTTAGATAAAGAAGATGTCAAATTTTTCCCATAGAACAAAAACTTGAGAGCAAACAAGTAGAAATTAACAAGTTGTATAGGGAATTAGACAAATTAATAAAGGAGCACAGTGCTCTATTTGAGAAATATCATAGTCTGAACAAGATTACCTCCATTTTAGATCTTTTAAATATCAGAGGGCGGCTCCTTTATTAAAGAAAGCGCGTCTTTGGTATAGATGCTCTTTTGAAGGAAAATAGAGAATTAATAACTCTATTCTGGATGATGATTGAAGAGAGAGAAATTTTAATTAATTTTTTGAATAAAGCATATTGTAGATACTCTATCATAGATTTTTCATACTTAGGGGAATTCAGTGGGGGTCTTCTTAGACGTTTTCACAAAAGATACTAAGATGAATTCGGTTCTGACCCGCATCCTAGAGCTTGTTGGAACTTACCGTGGGTCAAATGGATTCCTCAAGATATTCCCCTGAAATGCTTATTTACTATAAGGACAAATTTGTTTCTTCGTTTTTTCTCTATTTTGTATGAATCGGATGAGTGGTTGTAAATATGTAACAAGTGATCAATTTATGAATACATGCCTTTTGTTATGTTCTCTATGCTTAGTTTCTTTTACTATACTATTTCAGCATATTAGTCCTTTAGGTCGAGTCGTCCTAAGAGGCCACCTAAGTTAGCAATTTTAAAAATGTCGCAATTTTAAAAACTTTGAAGTTAGCAAGATATTACTTTCTTCAGGATTTACAAAAATTATACATGAAATACCCTCGTCTCAGCTTCGACTTCCTCGTCGAAGTAAAGGAATCATTCTTAAAAGAAATTAGAACATTCCATTCCAAATTAATTTGTGGTCGCGGTAGTCCACCAGTTGGAAAATGGGATTATAGTAAATGTCTACTAGATATAATTCCTGAATGAGTTACTATACCTTTTTACGCAACAATCATGCTTTCAGCTAATACTTTAGACAAAGTTAGGAATGTTGTCTCTCAACTTTAGATGTGATGAAAGTGTTTGTTGTATCTTTTAACTTTGTGATTATTTGAGTTGTAATCCATTACTATAATAATAAAGATATCTTTTATCCTAATTTTGATTTTCTTTCATTCTTTTTATTTAGATTGGAGACACGGTCATCTACAACCTCTCTCGCTCAAAACTTAATATCACACGTTGATGCGGTCAGAAATAGATTATTATTAGAGAGTGGAGCAATTGTGATTCAGGATGAAATATTATTAGAACGTTTTGGTGGCAACGTTGGAGCCGTAAAATGGAATAAATGATACCTTATCCAAAAAAACCATCGTCAGTAATCATAAGGATCACATTGACTATATTGAAGCTAAAATTAAGAAAAAAGATGAAGTGATTACTATGCTCAAACGAAAAGTGAAGTCGAATACCACAAGCGACTCCGATGAAAAGTTGTCATAACTCATTCATCAAACAAGTGATTTAGCGTTAAAATTGAAAAATAGCCAGGCTCAATATGCCTACTAGTTCAAAACTTCTTGTAGCTCAAAAATTTTCCAATGTGCTCAACCCTCCCACAGGCTTAGACGATAATGTAGTAGGGAACTGGTGTCGGAGGGTAAAATTCGAAATCGCTAAATATTTTAATGAGCAGCAGAAGATAAAGTATTCTCAGACCATCAGTGATTTGAATGCTAAAAAATCATAAGTTAGAGCATGATAATTACTTGCTCGACAAGCGGGTCACAGAGGTAGAATAATGTAACGACCCGGAATTTTGAGCAATGTAAACTTAATAATCTATATTAATAATTTAACTGGTTTGATAATTTTTCTTTGTAATATTAACTTAAATTGGTAAATTTAATTTCTTTTAAAAAGTTAATAAATATTTAATCTGTTAATTGTGATCAATATCTTTTAACAATTTAAAATTGGTTAGAATTGTTTTTCAAAGCTCATAAATTTTATTCTGTTTATAATGTATTTATTGGATATATATAGTGAATATAAATACATTTTGTTTAAATAAAGGTTGTATTTTTCAAATTGTAATATATATGTATGTATATGTTATAATTTGATATTGTTTTGAAATTTAATTTAGTTTAATCAATTGATAATTTATAATTGTAATTTAAAGCTTTGGTTTAAAAATTAATATTTTTCAAAAGTTAATTTAAAGATTTCTTAATTTGTTTTCAAAATATAAGATAATTGTTTGTTTTTATAAGTGATAGTTTAAAAAGGATTTAAACAAGCTTTGTTTTAAAATACTCAAATTAAAATGGTTATAAATGATAAATATAAATGTTTTAGATTTTAAAATATACGTATAAGAATTATTTGCATTTTAATTAGTTTTAGAATATTTTCTCTTAAAAGTAAATTTATAAATACATATAAAAACATTTATTAATTAAGGGATTCAAATATGTAAGTTCATATTTACATTTGAATTCAATAAAATTATATTAAAAACACTTAAGACATGTGTAAACATAATAAACACCCTTAATAACACTCGTAAACTTTTTAAATCATGCTTGAGACACTTGTTTCATTTTATAACAATTGGCCTTTCTTTTTCCTTTATTTGAGAATTTTAACATAAAGAAAACTTGTTTTCCTCTTTTAATTTCCAAACTTCTTTCTTCTTCTTAAATTATTTTCTTCCTTCATGAATTTAAAAACAAATCTGAATTTAATAAAAATCTGAAGTTCAACTGCAAATTCAAATGAAGATTTACTCAGAAAAATTCTTCTCAAAATCAAACTGCAAATTTAAAACATGCAAATCAAAATGAAGTTCTTCTCAACCTGCAACAACATATTTTCTGCAATTCAAATCAGATCAACAGCAAGTAACTTGCAGTTCAACATCAAATTGTAAAGCATGCAAAGGGCATTCAATTTTCAACAGCAAGCATCAAAAATACTTTCCTGATTAAAGATTTAAGGTCTGGAATAATTACTAGAACTGCTCTTCTTAATTAGGTGAGTAAATGATTTTAAAAACAGTTTTGGTTTAATCTAAGATTTGGGTGATGATGCATGCAAATGAATTCTTGCTTGATAATGAATATTTCTTTATATGAATGCATGATTATAATAAGTATTTAGTGCCTATAAATGGGAATTTTAAACTCTGTTGTTTAAGCAGAATTTGATTTTCATCTTTTAATCCAAAATCCTTCAAAACTATAACTTATTTGAACTTGTTATATAAATGAAAAGTGTATGTTGTTGTTGGATAGTAATTTTAAAATTAGTTTCAAATTTTTTAAAGTAACAGATATGTATAAATAGGAAATTTACAGTGAAAACTAAATTTTTGTTAAGAATAAACTATTTTAATTTCCAATTTGGACTACATGCGTGTAATCACGATTGAGAGTCATGAATTTTGATATGAGATTTGTAATCTTTAGTTTGGTATTTTATGCGAATTTTGAGTTTGTGTGTTTTTAGGAGTTTTGGTGATTGCCGATTATCCACGTTATAATTTGGTTTGATATCCTGGTTGAAGCTTATGTATGGGTTGTATATTATAGGAAAAATACAAGAGAATTTTTCTATTAGCTGTGTTGATTGAATTTGATTAAACTAGGGTTTAAGCTTATAGTTTAGTTCGGCTTGAATGTCGTGGCATTTCGTCGTGGATGGTGGATCGAGTTCGACCGCGTTAGGGTAGTAGTTGATAGGGGTCGAGATGGAACTATGGTGAGGATGGCAAGGTTAATCGGCTTCGAGGTGGTCGGAAGATGGGAGATTTTGGGTTCGAGTTTTTTTCTGTAGTATGAGCTTGAGTATGAAATTTTGATTCGCGTGCTTTTTCTTCGATCTGGGTAGGTTTTTGGGTTCGCGCGTGATTATGTGATGGTCGACGATGGGTACGATGAACGTTGGTGGCCGGAGATGAGGGGACACGTGCACGCGTGTTTATGTTGTGCATAGGAAATCTTGTTTGGGGAAGATGAGTTGGGACCGAAGGGAAGCTCACGTGTTCATAGGGTTTGAC
The DNA here is from genome assembly GCA_030765085.1 of Allium cepa. Taxonomy (NCBI): domain Eukaryota; kingdom Viridiplantae; phylum Streptophyta; class Magnoliopsida; order Asparagales; family Amaryllidaceae; genus Allium; species Allium cepa. Next base: position 867,229,564 of record CM060937.1, on the reverse strand, counting down.
TCGAAGATTGGAGGGGGCTGGGAATTTCTCGGGGCAGTTTCTTGAGTTTGCCATGTTTTTCTTAGGTAGTTTAAGTGTTAGACCCGAGTGTTTGTGGTTGTGGGTTCCTGGTTATTGTATAATGTTAAGATGCAATTTAACTTGATGTTGTTAATTAATGGAGTCAAGCATCAAGTTATAAACAAGTTTATAAAGAAAACAAAATTTAAACTTGTTGTTTTGAGAATAAAGTTAATCAAACCTTTAAGTATTAATTGAATTTAATTTAAATTTAAATTGTCGAGAGTTTGTTTTTGAAAAGTAATTACTTAACTAAATTTTGAATTTTAATTTAAGGAAGTGTTTTGAATCTTAATTCGCAAGAAATGTTTTCATTTTAAATATTTAGTCAAAGTATAAGTAAATAGTTAAGTAATGTTTTAATAACCAAGTTTCAAATTTATTTTGAAAATAAATAAGTTTAATTTGGATAATTAAAGCGTTTTAAATTTTAAATTAGATTTCTAATTGCCTTATTTTCAAATAAGGTTATTATTTTGATTTTGAAAACCCAATGGGATAATTTGCTTATGTTATTGAAATTTGATTAATTTGAATAATTAGACTGTAATGGTAATTAAGATTTAATTATTTTTGATATGAATTTAAGAATATGTAATAAATATGATTTGTAATTAAGTAAAAAGATTAATTAATATTAATGATTTTCTTAATTAATTAAGGATTGTTTAAATAAGAAGTTAATTAATTATTTAATTAATTTTAAATAATTAGTTAATTGTTTATTTAATTTTTAATAATCAGATAATTATGAATTAATTAAGCGTGATTATTTAATGAAGTAATCAATGGTTAATTATTGAATGTAATTAAGAATAGTAATTACTTATGGAAGGTAATTAGTGAAAAATTACTCATGGGAGTAATTAGTTGAAGTGATTAAAGGGTAATCGCTTGATGTTACATGTGAGGATTAATTAATATAATTGTTTTGAAATTAATTAATTATGGAATAATTAATTGATTTAAGGATTAAGAATTATTTAATGATGGAATTAATTATTTGTTAAGTTAATTAATTAAAAGAATAATCATCTAATGGTAGTAATTAGAGATAATTACTTATGTAAGTAATTAAGAGTTAATTACTTAATTAATTAATGCGATTAATTAATTAAAGATTGTGATTAATTTTAATATTAATTACCAAGCGTAATTAATTAAAAATGTAATTAATTAATAAAGTAATTAATTAAGGATTATTTATTAACTTAAATTGAATAATAATTACTTAATGAAGTAACTAAAGATTAATTAATTAGATTAGTTAATCAAAGGTTAATATAATTAATTAAGAAGTTAATTAATTAAGATGAGTAATTACAAGTTGTTAATTACTGTTAATGAGATGATTAATTACAAGTTAATTATTATTAATTAATAAGGATCGAATGTTAATTAATTAAGATTGATTAATAAAAGTAATTAATTTAAATGTGATTAATTAATTGTAATTAATTGAGGTTTAATGTAATTAATCAGAGTTAATGAAGTAATGGAAGCAAGTGAAGGATCATTAATTATTGTAATTAATGATAGTAATTAAAAGTTAATTACTGTATATGGATAATTACTTGAATGTAATTAAAATATAAATTAATCAAGGGAGATTAATTGAAGATCATTAAGATACGATTAATTTATTTGTTTGAAATAAATTAATGAAGAAGGATTAAGTTTAATCCAATTGATTTAGAGTTGGTCAATTCTGTTGATGGATGATTGATTGTTATTGATTGATTGATATTAGATGGTTGATTAATATTGAATGATTGATATTGAGTGATTGGTTGATACTGGATGATTTGGATATCTATAATATGTGATATGTTGCATTGTGAGAATAAAGTTTGTTATGAATTATATATTGTGATAATGTGATTCATCTATCTGTTTATATCATCCTGAATATAAGTTAAACTGTTTAAACCCTTTAAACAACTTGGACATTAAAATGGCGTTTGGTTTCGGTGAGACCGGGATCGGGTTTCCATATTTGGATATCCGAAAACCACATCGATTTCAATTAAATGTTAGGTCGTGAATCCAAGTGAAGCAAGTGAAGCCTCGAGGTGTAAGAACTATACGTCAGTATAATTCTGTGGGTGATTCCATAATGATTTTGATGGAATAGTACTTATAGGTTCGAGATGCTGATTTAGAGTGCAAGGGCTATGGTCATTGACTCTGAGGGTGATTCCAATATAAGTGCAACGAGATAGTGCCTTCGGTTTCGTTCGAACCCGCAACGAACTTGTATGGATTGAATGCTTTCAGGACATCATCAGGTGGACGACGAGCATTCTAAGATAGATGTGTTCTATAAATGTAATGTAACGATCCTGATTTTTAAGACGAATTTAAATTTATAATTTAATTGAATTCTTGGATTAAATTATAGATTTATTTGAATTTTTCAATTTTGATTAGATATGTATATTTATTTATTTTATAAATGGGATTTGAAACTTATTTTAAATAAAATTGAATTGGAATTGAAATAAAGTGTTTAAGATAAAATAAAATAAAATATACGTTGTAAAGTTAATGTTGAAAAGGAAAATTAAATTAAAAGTTTGAATAAATAATAATAACAACATTGAATTCATTTATATTATAAAACATATTTAAATCAAGCAATGTAAAAGACATCTCGGTGAACAACATATTAAATTGAATGCAAAGTAATATTTACAAAACAAATAAAACATAAAACATTAAATACAAAAATAAACAAAACCAGAATATAAAAATCAAATGAGTTATTTTTATACAATACAAGTACATATGAGCAAACATAAACAAAGCTAGCATACAAAGTAAATAAAATAAACAAAATGATCTATGTGCATATACATACATATACAAATGCAGCCGAGCAAATACATGCAAGTAGAAAACAAATAAATAAAAATAATAACAACAAGTATGGAGAGGAAAGTATATATGCACAAGGCAATAAATGCCATACACCTCAACAATTAATGCAACATACTTCAGCCATGCCTATTATACAAAACAACTTGTATGTAAGATAGAATAAAAACTGTACTTGCCTACCTCCTTTCCTCTGTAAACAATCTTCATATATACTTACACATCCATAAACTTTAGTTCATTCGTTCAAACAATTCAACAAAGAAAAAAAATATATAAACATCATCATCTAAACTCCATAACTAATCATTCAAGTTCAAAGCAAAGCAGGGCTAAAAGAAAAAAAAAATATTGCAGCTTCCAAACAACAACTCTCTGTTCTTTCCTGGAAATCAGGTGAGCAAACTTTAAACTTTTTGAAACTTGATCTTCTTTAAGTCTATGTTGATGGATGAACATGACGATTTGAAAAGTTATGTTTTGTTTGGGTATACAAATTTTCAAACACTAAATGTATGCATGCAGGTCTGTATGCATCTGCATACCTCTGTTTGACAGGCTTGTGATCTCTCAAAATAATTTTTATTTACCCATTTAGATCATTATAAAATATGATGTGTATAAGGAAATTGATGACAATGATGTGATACAAATTTTAAAGATAAAATAAGAAAATTTAGTATGTATATTATCTGGAAAAAAATTTCTATTTACAGTAACAAATCAAATGCAAAGATTCAATTCAATGTGAATATTAAGTATCAGATCAAAGATAAAGGTTTTCAAAATCAAATATGCAGTTTCAAACATAAAAAGGCAGCCCTCTGTTCTTCAGTGTAAAATAAGTGAGTAAATATATTATCTTGAAGTTTAAAACTTGATGATTGATTTGTAGAAAATTTTGGTTTAGCTAGTATCTATTGTAAAGATGAGTTCTGTGATGAATTCTGCTTACTGGAAGTTGTATCTTGCTATGTTTTCAACATTTCAAGCTACAGAGCAGATGAAAGCTAATAAATTTAAAACAAAACTCCTTCATATAAATAGTTTAAACCTAGGAATTTAAGTTAATAAGTAGGTTTGAACTAATGTCAGAGCTTGGAACCTTGTTTGAAGGTTTACAGCGAGTTATAAATACTGGGTATTCATTTTTACAGTAAAAGGAAACACATGTTAAAATTCAAATAATTTATTTTGTTAATTCGAATTCATATCCTGATTTAACATACCAAAGTAAGATTTTTAAAACAGAAATGATAATTTTTCATTTTGTATTTCAAGTGCAATTTGTATTTGAACCAAAAATGCTTTTCTTTCAATTTCTGATGATCAAGAAAATTTTAGATGTTGAATTTTCGTTTAGAGCTTGCTTGATCCTCATCGATCCCAGGAAAAATCTAAAAAAATATATTTATTGCAAGAATTTTTTGAACGAGCTGTAATTAGGGTTTAAGGGATTTCTCGGGTCAATGGCAATAACGCGATCGCCGCGACGTCATCGTGGAACCGGAGTAGACCGGACTGGGGGAGAGGATGTGTGGGAAGGTGGAGCAGCCGTGGGAAGTGATCGCAAGTTCTCTGGTGGTCGGAGGTGGCCACGCGGAACGAAATTTGGCAGACAGGGTGATTACTGGAGGGGGGATAGATGGTTCGATTTTCGAATGCATTGTTAACTCGTGATGTTGAGGGTTCAGATTGGTTGCCGGGGTCATTAACGACTTGCTGAGGGTCGCGATGATGATCAAAGTCGATCAGAGGTCACGTGCACATGCACGGTGGTGTAAGTTGTAGCAGTGTGGAGTTTGGGGTCGTCTCGAGTGACGTTCGAGAATCTGGGGAGTTGTTTCGAATTTTGATCTGGTGCGTGCGTGTGTTAATATGGGTGCTGCAGTTTCAAAAAAAAAAACAAAAAAGAAAAAAATAATAATAAAAGAAAATTAAAGGAAGAAGCAGGGAAGAAGAAAAAAAGGAGAGAGGAGGAAGTGTTACAGGAAGAAGCAGGGGAAAAGAAAAAAAGGAGAGAAGAGGAAGTGTACAGGAGGGGCTCGGGTAATTTTAGTGGGTAACTCGAAGCACGTGTCGAGCAAATCGTGATGGGGCTCCGGTATAGCGTGGTACAGGTTTCACAACCTGTTTCTGTTTAAACTTTAAAACAAAAAATAAAATAAAAGAATGAAAAGGGGGAGCTCGGGTGTTTCTCGGAGTTGAGATCGAGAATTTAGTTGATGGGCTCGGGTTTTCCTGTGTAAGCTGATAAGCTTTTTAAAAGCCAAAGGAAACCAGGTTTTAAAGTAAAAACAATACAAGTTTATATGAGTTTTAAATCGTTTATTAAAAGTGTTGTTTTGGAACTTTGAATGAATAAAAGTTCTTAAGTGATTTTGTATAACAAAATCTATTTTTAAATTTAGGAAAAATTTAAAGAACATGATTAGGTAATTAATTTAAGAACTACCTAATTAAAGGTTAATTAGTTATGGAGTAAAGTGATTAAATCATTACTTAATTTATTGAATTAAGAAATTAAGGGTTTTAATTAAGGTTAAGGTAATTGAATTGGAAATTAATAATAGTTAACTTGAGTTAATTACATAAGAGAAGTAATTAATAAATTGTTAATGAAGATCATTAACAAAGATTATTTAATAATTAATAAAAAAATTTATAATTAATTTAGATAAATTAATTTAATAATAATCATTTGGGAAATAGTTAAGTGTAATTACCTTAGGGAAGTAATTAAGAAATTAATTAGTTATCGTAAATAATTAGTTAAGGGTTAATTATTAATTAAGAGTTAATTAATGACTAATTGAAGGATAATTTATTAAAATTTTTGTAATTAATTAATTTTTAATTTACCATGCCTAGTAAATTTATTCATAAAAAAAAATCTGATTTAAATTAATCAGATAATTAAATTGACCCTATTTATGGATGTTTGGATTACATTGGATGATGAATTGTTTGATATCCCTGACATGTGATGCTTTGTGTTATATCCTGATTCGTATTGTGATCTGTAATATAATTAATTATCTGTGATGTAGTTCATTACCTGTGATATGCATATCTGTGATCTGCGAATGAAGACAAGCGTTATAGTTTATATCGCTTATCGGATATATTGTTGTATTTGATCTATGATGATTGAATGATGTTGCACTATTGTGTTAAACTCCTGGACCACACTATACACACACAAATATGGATTTCACGAGGAAATCGGTTAAGTCACAGGTTTTTAAATAAGTTTGAATTTGAATTTTTAATTCAAATATTTTGGAAATAAATTAAGTTTTAATGTGGAAAAGCTTTTGAAAAGCTGTTTTAAGAATAAAAGTTGTTTTTGAATAACTAATAAAGATTTGGTATTTAAATAATCGGATTTAGATTGAAATTCAAAAGGAATCTGAAATTGAATTCTATATTCAGTATTTATGATTTAAAAAGGATTTTTACAAGTTATATGGGTTTAAACCATTTTTAAGCGTTGATTTGGAAATTTGAATTAACTCAAAGATTTTTAACTTGTATAAATAGAATCGGGGTTTTTCCAAAACAAAACTATTGTTTTTAAGTGATAAAAAGCTTTCATATGAGTAATGAACTTCCAATTAATATTAAAGAGATTTCAAGTTTGAATCGAAAATGATTTTCCAAGTTATGAATGAATCTTCGGAAATAAGTTTTGAAAGCTATGAGATAAATCTTTGATTTGAAGATTTAAATGAGTTAATCCAATTGAAACGGAAATTGTTTTGAAATCCGTAAATGAATCTTTGTGAAACTGAGTGAACTTTGTGAAATAAATCTTTTTGTCTAAAAGATTTGAAATGATAATTGGTTTAAACCATTTAAAAGAAACTTTGGAATTATTAAGTTGTGACTTAATTGAAATTCCTTATCCATATGTTTTAAAAGTTGCGCTTACTATTCGGGTTAACCGGGAAAGGACCTTTGTGTCGTATAACCCATTCCGAGTATGTGATACGTCGTTATGGATAGCATTTGAAGACCGGTGGTGAAGACCGGATATTTGCAAGAACGATAGGATGACCTATCGATTGTCTCTGCACTGAGTTGCAACGGTATAGAGACTCCCTAAGTGATGGGAAATCCGATCAGGATTGTGAATATCCGGATTGCAAGGACTTCTTTGTAAGTGCCTTCGGTTCTGTTCGAACCCAGAACAGACTTGTATGGATTGTTATGTCTGACATTACAATTTGAGATATAAAGCAGATTTCTTTCAAATATATTTCTGTTGGTGGCGAAGAATTTATTCTCTTAGCTTAACACCCTTCTCTGAGACGTACGAGCTCAGAGGTTATATAGTTGAAGTTATCAGCGATATATTCCCAATTTGGTAATGTGACATACTGAGTGTTGCTGAAATGATCATTGTGTTAATTATTTGTGATAGGATCATTTGTTTGATCGTCTATCTTGGTGATCATCGTGTTGATCATTTGTTGACCCAAAGCATGGCTTTTGTATAAAGTATGTTTTTGTGGACGAGACTTCGTCGAGCCTCACAACCCGGAAAATGGTCGAAACAGGAAAAGATGCGGCAAAGTTTTCAGGGATCGCGTCCCTAGGATATGTCCTTTTCTTCTGGATAGGGGTAGTATCATGGTATGGAGCCCAGATACTTACTCATGTGATACACTATATCTATTACTGTGTGGTGTTGTTGGTACCGAGCGCTCGGATAAAGGTTGGTTACGACCGGGGATGGAATATCTGAGGTTGATACTCCCGGGCAGGGAGTGCACCGGCTTTGTGTTGGCAGAGATCCATTTGGGATGCTCAGGGATGTCCTTCCAGAGGCGTTCCATTTCGGGGTTTGGGAAGTTCCTTTGCCCGACCATTTGTTGGAAATCCATTCTTCAAATACGTACCTTGTACGGTTTTAGTTGTATAACCTGCCATGGAATGTAGCGGTAACCTGCTATTGAACATGGTAGCTATAGTAGGCATACGATAATGGTCGTATGTTGGCTAAGATTTATATCTTTACTTTCGAAATGATTTATACTACACTATGCACTAGTAATAATACCAAATGTTTTTTTTTAATGCGTATCAAGCATCTTTGACTATCATAAGGAGAAATCTCCTCCGATTCTGCGTTTGCATTGTGTGTGTATGCGGGAGGCCTTATGGTAGTCTCATTTCTAAAAAGCATTGCGAATTGATTTTAAAATATTTCATTGTTTGTTTTTAAAGATAAACTGTTTTTGTTGCTCACACCAGTCCCATGACTGATCCGGAGTTTATTGTTTCTTTCCTAAACTCTGGGTGCTCAAAATTTTTCTACACGAGCAGTCTAGAGTTGGGTTTTTCAGATAGTCAGGTTTAGTAGATTATCTGGAGCCAATTCAGCCTTTGGATACGGACTGCACTTGCTTATCTTTTGGGGGTTCCCGCTATTTTGGATTGATGCCTTGGAGTACTTTTTTGAAGACTATTTTAGAATTATTTGTTCCGCTGCTATTTTATTGTATCATATCTCTGATGTATATTGATATCTATTGGATCATCTGTTGTGTCAGATATTGTATCAAAGCTGTATATCAATGTATTATTCTTTTATTCCGCTGTGTTAATTACTTAATGATTGTTATAAGCTCCGGCGAATCGGATTTGAACGATCGAATCTATGGCATTCGAATACGAATTGAAGTATGGATGTCGATTTTCGAGCGCGAAAAATCATGTTCGTTACAACGTGGTATCAGAGCTAAGGTTGAACTTTAGCTCAGGAGTATAACACATTAAGTAGCTCATTAGAGATAGGGTGAAGTATCCCTAGAATGAGTATAACTAGTGAAACCAAAACCCAAATTTCTCGATCTATTTTCTTTATCTGATGTTATTCTCTAAGATATTTCGTCTGAATGCCTAATCGGATTTCTTACTATTACAGATAGTAAGAATGAATGGAAGAAGAGGACGAAATAGGAGACAGGAAAGTACCATTTCAGCTTGTCAAAGCCCTGCAACGACAGATATTCCCATTCAACTTCAACCAAATTTGGCTGATTTATATCAAAGTTTTTCTAGACTTGGTGGAAAGCCATTCATTGGCAAAGAAATTGTTATCGAAGCACAAGCCTGGATTCGATTATGCGAAAGGATTTTCAAGGGATTAAAGTTAGAAGATGATCAGATGCGATTGATAGCTTCTTGGCAACTCGAGGAAGAGGCTTTGGTTTGGTGGGAAACAATTACCATAGATGAGCCGGCGGATGAATTTACTTGGAATCGTTTCAAAGAAGTATTCGAACAGCGATATATGCCGTCTGCTTGTACTCTAGAGGGTATCAAGAGTTTATAGATTTGGAGCAAGGAAGTTTATCATTTGAAGAGTATTTAAACAAATTTATTGAGTTATCCCGATTTGGTCCAGAATTGGTGAATACACCATTGAAGAAGAATGAAAAGTTTATTCGGGGAATGAACAAGGAGTTTCAGGAAAGGATGACTATTCATGTGAAGGAATCGTTTTCTGAATTAATTGATATGGGCTATCGATACGATGCTCTGGAAAAGCAAAAAGATCCGGAGGAGAATGAAGGTACAACTAATCTGAGTTGGAGGAAAAAGAAGTTTGGTGGAAAGAAACGGAGGAAGAATAAAGGAAAGGAGGATATCCAGAAGCAAAAGGTGAAAGATGTTACTTGTTTCAACTGTTTCGAGAAAGGTCATTACGTGAACAAATGTAAGAACCCCAGGAAACAAGGACTGAGAGAGCCATTTATGAAGCCAGAACAGGAATGTAGAAAATGCTGTTATTGCCGCAAGTCGGGGCATAGGATTATGAATTGCTCAGCACTGAAGCAAATTCAAGCAGCGAGGGCCTGTGAAATCAAAGGTGATTCTTTAACCTCAAAAGTTAATCAAGGAAATGAAATTTTATAAGGTAACTATCTCATCTATAATTAAAATTGTTCGAAATTGTTCGACATGAGAACTACTCTTAGTTTATTTCTCAGCAAATCGTAAATGAGTAAAATCTTGAATCTAAGATTATAATCAAATCTATTTCTGTCTATTTCACTGGGTTTCGATATAATCTACGAACGGTTAGTTATCTCTTCGAACTAACCAATACACCTGTATACTTCGTAGATCAGGTAACCCAATTGATTCGTAATTGATTGAGTTTGTTCTTGTATTTATTGTTGATATTCTGATTTGGTGAGCCAAATGCAGAATTGATGACCAGTTTGATCTGAAAGGATATTTCTCTATCTTTCATCTATCTTCGTTATCTTTCTCTGGCGAATTTCGAGGACGAAATTCTTTTAGGGGGGAAGTCTGTAACGATCCTGATTTTTAAGACGAATTTAAATTTATAATTTAATTGAATTCTTGGATTAAATTATAGATTTATTTGAATTTTTCAATTTTGATTAGATATGTATATTTATTTATTTTATAAATGGGATTTGAAACTTATTTTAAATAAAATTGAATTGGAATTGAAATAAAGTGTTTAAGATAAAATAAAATAAAATATACGTTGTAAAGTTAATGTTGAAAAGGAAAATTAAATTAAAAGTTTGAATAAATAATAATAACAACATTGAATTCATTTATATTATAAAACATATTTAAATCAAGCAATGTAAAAGACATCTCGGTGAACAACATATTAAATTGAATGCAAAGTAATATTTACAAAACAAATAAAACATAAAACATTAAATACAAAAATAAACAAAACCAGAATATAAAAATCAAATGAGTTATTTTTATACAATACAAGTACATATGAGCAAACATAAACAAAGCTAGCATACAAAGTAAATAAAATAAACAAAATGATCTATGTGCATATACATACATATACAAATGCAGCCGAGCAAATACATGCAAGTAGAAAACAAATAAATAAAAATAATAACAACAAGTATGGAGAGGAAAGTATATATGTACAAGGCAATAAATGCCATACACCTCAACAATTAATGCAACATACTTCAGCCATGCCTATTATACAAAACAACTTGTATGTAAGATAGAATAAAAACTGTACTTGCCTACCTCCTTTCCTCTGTAAACAATCTTCATATATACTTACACATCCATAAACTTTAGTTCATTCGTTCAAACAATTCAACAAAGAAAAAAAATATATAAACATCATCATCTAAACTCCATAACTAATCATTCAAGTTCAAAGCAAAGCAGGGCTAAAAGAAAAAAATAAATATTGCAGCTTCCAAACAACAACTCTCTGTTCTTTCCTGGAAATCAGGTGAGCAAACTTTAAACTTTTTGAAACTTGATCTTCTTTAAGTCTATGCTGATGGATGAACATGACGATTTGAAAAGTTATGTTTTGTTTGGGTATACAAATTTTCAAACACTAAATGTATGCATGCAGGTCTGTATGCATCTGCATACCTCTGTTTGACAGGCTTGTGATCTCTCAAAATAATTTTTATTTACCCATCTAGATCATTATAAAATATGATGTGTATAAGGAAATTGATGACAATGATGTGATACAAATTTTAAAGATAAAATAAGAAAATTTAGTATGTATATTATCTGGAAAAAAATTTCTATTTACAGTAACAAATCAAATGCAAAGATTCAATTCAATGTGAATATTAAGTATCAGATCAAAGATAAAGGTTTTCAAAATCAAATATGCAGTTTCAAACATAAAAAGGCAGCCCTCTGTTCTTCAGTGGAAAAAAAGTGAGTAAATATATTATCTTGAAGTTTAAAACTTGATGATTGATTTGTAGAAAATTTTGGTTTAGCTAGTATCTATTGTAAAGATGAGTTCTGTGATGAATTCTGCTTACTGGAAGTTGTATCTTGCTATGTTTTCAACATTTCAAGCTACAGAGCAGATGAAAGCTAATAAATTTAAAACAAAACTCCTTCATATAAATAGTTTAAACCTAGGAATTTAAGTTAATAAGTAGGTTTGAACTAATGTCAGAGCTTGGAACCGTGTTTGAAGGTTTACAGTGAGTTATAAATACTGGGTATTCATTTTTACAGTAAAATGAAACACATGTTAAAATTCAAATAATTTATTTTGTTAATTCGAATTCATATCCTGATTTAACATACCAAAGTAAGATTTTTAAAACAGAAATGATAATTTTTCATTTTGTATTTCAAGTGCAATTTGTATTTGAACCAAAAATGCTTTTCTTTCAATTTCTGATGATCAAGAAAATTTTAGATGTTGAATTTTTGTTTAGAGCTTGCTTGATCCTCATCGATCCCAGGAAAAATCTAAAAAAAAATATTTATTGCAAGAATTTTTTGAACGAGCTGTAATTAGGGTTTAAGGGATTTCTCGGGTCAATGGCAATAACGCGATCGCCGCGACGTCATCGTGGAACCGGAGTAGACCGGACTGGGGGAGAGGATGTGTGGGAAGGTGGAGCAGCCGTGGGAAGTGATCGCAAGTTCTCTGGTGGTCGGAGGTGGCCATGCGGAACGAAATTTGGCAGACAGGGTGATTACTGGAGGGGGGATAGATGGTTCGATTTTCGAATGCATTGTTAACTCGTGATGTTGAGGGTTCAGATTGGTTGCCGGGGTCATTAACGACTTGCTGAGGGTCGCGATGATGATCAAAGTCGATCAGAGGTCACGTACACGTGCACGGTGGTGTAAGTTGTAGCAGTGTGGAGTTTGGGGTCGTCTCGAGTGACGTTCGAGAATCTGGGGAGTTGTTTCGAATTTTGATCTGGTGCGTGCGTGTGTTAATATGGGTGCTGCAGTTTCAAAAAAAAATAAAAATAATAATAATAAAACAAAATTAAGGAGGGGCTCGGGTAATTTTAGTGGGTAACTCGAAGCACGTGTCGAGCAAATCGTGATGGGGCTCGGGTATAGCGTGGTACAGGTTTCACAACCTGTTTCTGTTTAAACTTTAAAATAAATAAAAAAATAAAAGAATGAAAAGGGGGAGCTCGGGTGTTTCTCGGAGTTGAGATCGAGAATTTAGTTGATGGGCTCGGGTTTTCCTGTGTAAGCTGATAAGCTTTTTAAAAGCCAAAGGAAACCAGGTTTTAATGTAAAAACAATACAAGTTTATATGAGTTTTAAATCGTTTATTAAAAGTGTTGTTTTGGAACTTTGAATGAATAAAAGTTCTTAAGTGATTTTGTATAACAAAATCTATTTTTAAATTTAGGAAAAATTTAAAGAACATGATTAGGTAATTAATTTAAGAACTACCTAATTAAAGGTTAATTAGTTATGGAGTAAAGTGATTAAATCATTACTTAATTTATTGAATTAAGAAATTAAGGGTTTTAATTAAGGTTAAGGTAATTGAATTGGAAATTAATAATAGTTAACTTGAGTTAATTACATAAGAGAAGTAATTAATAAATTGTTAATGAAGATCATTAACAAAGATTATTTAATAATTAATAAAAAAAATTATAATTAATTTAGATAAATTAATTTAATAATAATCATTTGGGAAATAGTTAAGTGTAATTACCTTATGGAAGTAATTAAGAAATTAATTAGTTATCGTAAATAATTAGTTAAGGGTTAATTATTAATTAAGAGTTAATTAATGACTAATTGAAGGATAATTTATTAAAATTTTTGTAATTAATTAATTTTTAATTTACCATGCCTAGTAAATTTATTCATAAAAAAAATCTGATTTAAATTAATCAGATAATTAAATTGACCCTATTTATGGATGTTTGGATTATATTGGATGATGAATTGTTTGATATCCCTGACATGTGATGCTTTGTGTCATATCCTGATTCGTATTGTGATCTGTAATATAATTAATTATCTGTGATGTAATTCATTACCTGTGATATGCATATCTGTGATCTGCGAATGAAGACAAGCGTTATAGTTTATATCGCTTATCGGATATATTGTTGTATTTGATCTATGATGATTGAATGATGTTGCACTATTGTGTTAAACTCCTGGACCACACTATACACACACAAATATGGATTTCACGAGGAAATCGGTTAAGTCACAGGTTTTTAAATAAGTTTGAATTTGAATTTTTAATTCAAATATTTTGGAAATAAATTAAGTTTTAATGTGGAAAAGCTTTTGAAAAGCTGTTTTAAGAATAAAAGTTGTTTTTGAATAACTAATAAAGATTTGGAATTTAAATAATCGGATTTAGATTGAAATTCAAAAGGAATCTAAAATTGAATTCTATATTCAGTATTTATGATTTAAAAAGGATTTTTACAAGTTATACGGGTTTAAACCATTTTTAAGCGTTGATTTGGAAATTTGAATTAACTCAAAGATTTTTAACTTGTATAAATAGAATCGGGGTTTTTCCAAAACAATACTATTGTTTTTAAGTGATAAAAAGCTTTCATATGAGTGATGAACTTCCAATTAATATTAAAGAGATTTCAAGTTTGAATCGAAAATGATTTTCCAAGTTATGAATGAATCTTCGGAAAAAAGTTTTGAAAGCTATGAGATAAATCTTTGATTTGAAGATTTAAATGAGTTAATCCAATTGAAACGGAATTTGTTTTGAAATCCGTAAATGAATCTTTGTGAAACTGAGTGAACTTTGTGAAATAAATCTTTTTGTCTAAAAGATTTGAAATGATAATTGGTTTAAACCATTTAAAAGAAACTTTGGAATTATTAAGTTGTGACTTAATTGAAATTCCTTATCCATATGTTTTAAAAGTTGCGCTTACTATTCGGGTTAACCGGGAAAGGACCTTTGTGTCGTATAACCCATTCCGAGTATGTGATACGTCGTTATGGATAGCATTTGAAGACCGGTGGTGAAGACCGGGTATTTGCAAGAACGATAGGATGACCTATCGATTGTCTCTGCACTGAGTTGCAACGGTATAGAGACTCCCTAAGTGATGGGAAATCCGATCAGGATTGTGAATATCCGGATTGCAAGGACTTCTTTGTAAGTGCCTTCGGTTCTGTTCGAACCCAGAACAGACTTGTATGGATTGTTATGTCTGACATTACAATTTGAGATATAAAGCAGATTTCTTTCAAATATATTTCTGTTGGTGGCGAAGAATTTATTCTCTTAGCTTAACACCCTTCTCTGAGACGTACGAGCTCAGAGGTTATATAGTTGAAGTTATCAGCGATATATTCCCAATTTGGTAATGTGACATACTGAGTGTTGCTGAAATGATCATTGTGTTGATTATTTGTGATAGGATCATTTGTTTGATCGTCTATCTTGGTGATCATTGTGTTGATCATTTGTTGACCCAAAGCATGGCTTTTGTATAAAGTATGTTTTTGTGGACGAGACTTCGTCGAGCCTCACAACCAGGAAAATGGTCGAAACAGGAAAAGATGCGGCAAAGTTTTCAGGGATCGCGTCCCTAGGATATGTCCTTTTCTTCTGGATAGGGGTAGTATCATGGTATGGAGCCCAGATACTTACTCATGTGATACACTATATCTATTACTGTGTGGTGTTGTTGGTACCGAGCGCTCGGATAAAGGTTGGTTACGACCGGGGATGGAATATCTGAGGTTGATACTCCCGGGCAGGGAGTGCACCGGCTTTGTGTTGGCAGAGATCCATTTGGGATGCTCAGGGATGTCCTTCCAGAGGCGTTCCATTTCGGGGTTTGGGAAGTTCCTTTGCCCGACCATTTGTTGGAAATCCATTCTTCAAATACGTACCTTGTACGGTTTTAGTTGTATAACCTGCCATGGAATGTAGCGGTAACCTGCTATTGAACATGGTAGCTATAGTAGGCATACGATAATGGTCGTATGTTGGCTAAGATTTATATCTTTACTTTTGAAATGATTTATACTACACTATGCACTAGTAATAATACCAAATGTTTCTTTTTAATGCGTATCAAGCATCTTTGACTATCATAAGGAGAAATCTCCTCCGATTCTGCGTTTGCATTGTGTGTGTGTGCGGGAGGCCTTATGGTAGTCTCATTTCTAAAAAGCATTGCGAATTGATTTTAAAATATTTCATTGTTTGTTTTTAAAGATAAACTGTTTTTGTTGCTCACACCAGTCCCATGACTGATCCGGAGTTTATTGTTTCTTTCCTAAACTCTGGGTGCTCAAAATTTTTCTACACGAGCAGTCTAGAGTTGGGTTTTTCAGATAGTCAGGTTTAGTAGATTATCTGGAGCTAATTCAGCTTTGGATACGGACTGCACTTGCTTATCTTTTGGGGGTTCCCGCTATTTTGGATTGATGCCTTGGAGTACTTTTTTGAAGACTATTTTAGAATTATTTGTTCCGCTGCTATTTTATTGTATCATATCTCTGATGTATATTGATATCTATTGGATCATCTGTTGTGTCAGATATTGTATCAAAGCTGTATATCAATGTATTATTCTTTTATTCCGCTGTGTTAATTACTTAATGATTGTTATAAGCTCCGGCGAATCGGATTTGTACGATCGAATCTATGGCATTCGAATACGATTTGAAGTATGGATGTCGATTTTCGAGTGCGAAAAATCCTGTTCGTTACAGGTAATTGCAGCCTCAAGCCTCATCAACCGGGAATGGCTAAAACAGGGGACGTGCAGCAAGGCTTCATGGGTAGCCCTCACTTGAGAGTGAGGTTTACCCCTTTCTAGAGGTCCCTTTATATTTCGGCTTAGTGTGTGGTTGGTCGCGCCAACCACGGGGTGGTCTCATTCGGGACTGTTCAGTAAGAAACGGTTCCAGCCTTGTGTTGCAGGGGAGTTAGGGTGGCTCCTCGGTACGTTGACATAGGCCACGTACTGTAACGGGAGGTACCCCAGTAGCCCTGCCATTGATGGAAACCATTCTTCCTACGAGACCCTACGGTTTTTTCTGTATTACCCACTTTTGTGGCTAGTAGCTTGAATTTAATGAATGTAACAATTTCGGCTATTTCTTATTTACTTGAAAACCTTAGACATTATTATAATATCACTGGATTTCCTATCAAATGTTTTGGTTAGCGTAAGGTAAAAACATTTCCATGTTTATGTGTGGGAAGTCTTACGTGATACCTTTTCTTTTCAAAGGTTTTTCTAAAGTTAAGCAAATTTTAAACCCGTTTACTCACACCAGACCCCTGTTTGACTCGAGTGTTTATTTTCTGTTTTATTAAACTCTTGGGTACTCATATTTTGTATGAGTAGTCAAGTGATTCAGGTTTGCTTGACGACTTCTGGAGGAGATATGGAGCGGGAGGCTTCCACGTGTAGATATATTATGGTTCCGCTGTGTTTGTTTGGTATATGTGTCTGTTGTACTTGAGTTGTATAGTTAGACAGATGATTATAACTTCTAATATGTGTTGTTTAATTTGTTTACTCTGATGTAATATGATACTATGTAATATTTTATGTGATATATTATATTTCATTCGTTCTGCTGTGAGTTATCTGATGTTGTTGTGTTTCTTCTTTCTCTTTCTTTTCTTCTTCTATCCCTTTCTTTCTTCATTGGCGATGCGACTTTCTGGAGATAGGAGGTCGGGTCGTTCCAGTTGGTATCAGAGCATTAGGTTGAGTGAATACATAGGCTCTGGAGTAGTGTCTTTCTTGAGAGAGCATACTTGTAATTTATATATATATATATATATATATATATATATATATATATACCTGATCTGTTGGGTTATCTGTTTAGACTTTCCAACATAAGTTTTATAGGTAGATGGAGTAGTGGTGTGTGTGTAACACGACTACCACTGATGGAAGAGGTCCATATGTTGAGGTTGGAAGTATTTGTCGAGACTTTAGACTTAATACCGTCTCGTGTGAGATTTGTATTTTGGAGTAATGATTTCTCTGATATCCGAAGGAAATCTTTTAAAAGATTCGGAGTTTATCTTTGAAGCGTAAGATTGGATCTGCCGGAAGTGTAAAAGTAGGTGATGATATCTTGATTACTGTGTGATGAGATGCAGTATCCATGGATATTTTTAGGAGGTGTTTTCTCTTGAAGCAATTTTAGAAATAGTTGAGGAGCAGTATCTACCTGCCGTAGGGAAGATTCGTCTGTGTAGAAGTTATCTGGATCTTTAGCATGAAGGTTGGCTGTTTTGGAATATGAGACTAAGGTCTATGAGTTGTTTCGCTTCTACATGGTCTCATTTTTCATTCATTAAGGAGAGCGAGATGTGGATGCTTGGTTTGGAGCCCGAATTTCTTGAGAGGATGTATGCCATCTCGAAGGTCTTTTGTGTGGTTTATTGATAGTTTTGGTTTTCGAGAAGCCTTTGGATTAGAAGTCTTTGGGTAGCTGCGGTGGCAGTGCAACTCGAAGTGTTCGGTGTGCTGACGAGAAGGTCTTTTAGCTTGGCAGTATCATTGAGGTAGAGTTTGGAAGTAGCGGTGTTGCCATTTCTCCAATGGTTCAGGAATCTTTGTGGTTCTTCTTCAACAATCCGGGTAGATGGTGGAAATTTCCTTGAAAGGTTAACCTTGTTTGGAGAAGTTTAAAGCTGTCACATTTGGTAAAAAGAGGACAGTTTCTTTGGAATCCGAATTAAGTAGGATCGCAAAAGTGACTTGCGATTAGTTTGGGCATTTATCTTGAGCAATCTTTTGTTTGAGACTGAGGATTCTCATGTAGAAGTAAGAGCTACTGATGTAATCAGAAGTTTGTCTGCATCTGGAGTTGAGTTCCATATTGTTTTGGTTCCAGAAGCGATTTTGGTAATTAGTCTGGTAATAGGAAGAGTTGGTGTAGCAGCTCAGAAATTTTGGGATTTGGACTGGTCAAATCTAGTTTTTGAGTTGGGATTCTGTTATAAGGCTGTGTGACCGAGTCAGATGTGTCACTAAGATTATATGGATTTGATGAACAAAGTTTCTCGGATATATTGGATAAGTTTGTACTCGTGTTCATCAACAGTATTCTCATCTATTTCAGAATCAGAGTTGTGCAGCGGAAGTGAGGTAGCAGCTGTGCGATGAAGGAAGCAAGTTCAGTTTGCTATTGCTTGAGGAGTAGAGCTTGTGTTCTGGATTTCGATGGATTTTGGGAAGACTTTTCTGTTGAATAGGATCCAGAAACTGGTTTGTTTTGGTTTAGATGTTTCTGGAAGCATCAGCATAGGTTGAGCTGATCAGGAAGAGATTGGCAGCCCAGGGTTATCTATTGAGTTATGCAGATATGAGATAAGGAATTTGGAATTCGAAGTTGGAGACTTCATTGTCATTAAGATTTCTCTGGTTTGAGAACAGTAATTGGGTTGGTGAGTGCTGTGGCATTTGAGATTTCTTATCTGGTTTTTGATAGGATAAGATTGAATTGCCAGTTTGGATACCTGGAATTCAGTGTATTTCACGTATCTCTGAGGAAGTACGTGTATGATTCATTGTTGGCTGTTGGATCTGCAGTTCAGTTGGATTTGGAAGTTGTGTTAGACTTGGGTGTAGTCTGATGTTCTGTTCAGATTGATGGATCTAGAGATGAGTGGAGCTCAGAATTTTTGGTGGTGTAGTTAGTTTAGTTTCTGTAGAGCGAGTCTCCCGGTGATTTATACTTGGGAAACTCTAGATAGTATTAGGGTTTTGTTCTGATTAGTGTCAGGATAATTAGTTACGTTTGTTTGTTTGTTTGATTTCTATGGTTGTTAGCAATTGGATGATAGGCATGCTTTGCTGTTTGAAATTGAAATCTTTGATGGGTTATTAAATTACCTTTTCTTTCAAATTTCGGGGATGAAATTCTTTTAAATGGGGAGGATTGTAACGACCCGGAATTTTGAGCAATGTAAATTTAATAATCTGTATTAATAATTTAATTGGTTTGATAATTTTTCTTTGTAATATTAACTTAAATTGGTAAATTTAATTTCTTTTAAAAAGTTAATAAATATTTAATATGGTAATTGTGATCAATATCTTTTTAACAATTTAAAATTGGTTAGAATTGTTTTCCAAAGATAATAAATTTTATTCTGTTTATAATGTATATATTGGATATATATTGTGAATAGAAATACCTTTTGTTTTAAATAAAGATTTTATTTTTCAAATTGTAATATATATGTATGTATATGTTATAATTTGATATTGTTTTGAAATTTAATTTAATTTAATCAATTGATAATTTATAATTGTAATTTAAAGCTTCGTTTTAAAATTTAACATTTTTCAAAAGTTAATTTAAAGATTTATTCGTTTGTTTTCAAAATATAAGATAATTGTTTGTTTTTAAATGTGATAGTTTAAAAAGGATTTAAACAAGCTTTGTTTTAAAATTCTCAAATTAAAATGGTTATAAATGATAAATATAAATGTTTTAGATTTTAAAATATATGTATAAGAATTATTTGCAATTTAATTAGTTTTAGAATAATTTCTCTTAAAAGTAAATTTATAAATACATATGAAAACATTTATTAATTAAGGGATTTAAATATGTAAGTTCATATTTACATTTGAATTCAATAAAATTATATTAAAAACACTTAAGACATGTGTAAACATAATAAACACCCTTAATAACACTTGTAAACTTTTTAAAACATGCTTGAGACACTCGTTTAATTTTATAACAAGTGGCCTTTCTTTTTCCTTTATTTGAAAAACTTAACATAAAGAAAACTTGTTTTCCTCTTTTAATTTTCAAACTTCTTTCTTCTTCTTAAATTATTTTCTTCCTTCATGAATTTAAAAGCAAATTTGAATTTAATAAAAATTTGATGTTCAACTGCAAATTCAAATGAAGATTTACTCAGCAAAATTCTTCTCAAAATCAACTGCAAAATGAAAACATGCAAATCAAAGTGAAGTTCTTCTCAACCTGCAACATCATATTTTCTGCAATTAAAATCAGATCAACAGCAAGTAACTTACCGTTCAACATCAAATTGTAAAGCATGCAAAGGGCATTCAATTTCAACAGCAAGCATCAAAAATACTTTCCTGATTAAAGATTTAAGGCCTGGAATAATTACTGGAACTGCTCTACTTAATTAGGTGAGTAAATCATTTTAAAAACGGTTTTGGTTTAATCTGAGATTTGAATGATGATGCATGCAAATGAATTCTTGCTTGATAATGAATATTTCTTTATATGAACGCATGATTATAATAAGTATTTAGTGCCTGTAAATGGGAATTTTAAACTATGTTGTTTAAGCAGAATTTGATTTTCATCTTTAAATCCAAAATCCTTCAAAACTATAACTTATTTGAACTTGTCATATAAATGAAAAGTGTATGTTATTGTTGGATAGTAATTTTTAAATTAGTTTCAAAATTTTTAAAGTAACAGATATGTATAAATAGGAAATTTATAGTGAAAACTAAGTTTTTGTTAAGAATCAACTATTTTAATTTCCAATTTGGACTACATGCGTGTAATCACGATTGAGAGTCGTGAATTTTGATATGAGATTTGTAATCTTTAGTTTGGTATTCTACGTGAAATTTGGGTTTGTGTGTTTTTGGGAGTTTTGGTGATTGTCGATTATCCATGCTATAATCTGGTTTGATATCCTGGTTGAAGCTTTTGCATGGGTTGTAGATTATAGGAAAAATACAAGAGAATTTTTCTAATAGCTGTGTTGATTGAATTTGATTAAACTAGGGTTTAAGCTTGTAGTTCAGTTCGGCTTGAATGTCGTGGCATTCGTCGTGGATGATGGATTGAGTTCGACCGCGTTAGGGCAGTAGCTGATAGGGGTTGAGATAGAACTGTGGTGAGGACGGCAAGGTTAATCGGCGTCGAGGTGGTCGGAAAATGGGAGATTTTGGGTTCGAGTTGTTTTTTGCAGTTTGAGCTTGAGTACAAAATTTTGATTCGCGTGCTTTTTCTTCGATCCAGGTAGGTTTTTGGGTTCGCGCGTGATTATGGGATGGTCGGCGATTGGTACGATGAACGTTGGTGGCCGGAGATGAGGGGACATGTGCATGCGTGTTTATGTTGTGCACAGGAAATCTTATTTGGGGAAGATGAGTTGGGACCGAAGGGAGGCTCGTGTGTTCATAAGGTTGACTCGAAGATTGGAGGGGGCTGGGAATTTCTCGGGGCAGTTTCGTGAGTTTGCCGTGTTTTTCTCGGGTAGTTTAAGTGTTAGACCCGAGTGTTTGTGGTTATGGGTTCTTGGTTATTGTATAATGTTAAGATGCAATTCAACTTGATGTTATTAATTAACGGAATCAAGCATCAAGTTAGAAACAAGTTTATAAAGAAAACAAAACTTAAACTTGTTGTTTTGAGCATAAAGTTAATCAAACCTTTAAGTATTAATTGAATTTAATTTAAATTTAAATTGTTAAGAGTATGTTATTGAAAAGTAATTAATTAACTAAATTTTGAATTTTAATTTAAGGAAGTGTTTTGAATCTTAGTTCGAAAGAAATGTTTTTCATTTTAAATATTTAGTCAAAGTTTAAGTAAATTGTTAAGTAATGTTTTAATAACCAAGTTTCAAATTTATTTTGAAAATAAATAAGTTTAATTTGGATAATTAAAGTGTTTTAAAATTTAAATTAGATTTCTAATTGCCTTATTTTCAAATAAGGTTATTATTTCGATTTTGAAAACCCAATGGGATAATTTGCCTATGTTATTAAAATTTGATTAATTCGAACAATTAGACTGTAATGGTAATTAAGATTTAATTATTATTGATATGAATTTAAGAATGCTTAATGAATATGATTTGTAGTTAAGTAAAAAGATTAATTAAGATTAATGATTTTCTTAATTAATTAAGGATTGTTTAAATATAAGAAGTTAATTAATTATTTAATTAATTTTAAATAATTAGTTAATTGTTTATTTAATTTTTACTAATCACTTAATTATGAATTAATTAAGTGTGATTACTTAATGAAGTAATGAATGGTTAATTATTGAATGTAATTAAGAATGGTAATTACTTATGAAAGGTAATTAGTGAGAAATTACTCATGAGAGTAATTTGTTGAAGTGATTAAAGGGTAATCACTTGATGTTATATGTGAGGATTAATTAATATAATTGTTTTGAAATTAATTAATTATGGAATAATTAATTGATTTAAGGATTAAGAATTATTTAATGATGGAATTAAATATTTATTAAGTTAATTAATTAAAATAATAATCATCTAATGGAAGTAATTAGAGATAATTACTTATGTAAGTAATTAAGAGTTAATTACTTAATTAATTTAGTTAATTAATTAATGCGATTAATTAATTAAAGAATGTGATAAATTTAAATATTAGTTACCAAGTGTAATTAATTAAAAATGTAATTAATTAATAAAGTAATTAATTAAGGATTATTTATTAATTTAAATTGAATGATAATTACTTAATGAAGTGATTAAAGATTAATTAATTAGATTAATTAATCGAAGGTTAACATAATTAATTAAGAAGTTAATTAATTAAGATGAGTAATTACAGGTTGTTAATTACTGTTAATGAGATGATTAATTACAAGTTAATTATTATTAATTAATAAGGATTAAATGTTAATTAATCAAGATTGATTAATAAAAGTAATTAATTTGAGTGTGATTAATTAATTGTAATTAATTGTGGTTTAATGTAATTAACCAGAGTTAATTAAGTAATGTAAGCAAATGAAGGATCATTAATTATTGTAATTATTGATAGTAATTAAAATTTAATTACTGTATATGGATAATTACTTGAATGTAATTAAAAGTAAATTAATCAAGGGAGATTAATTAAAGATCATTGAGAGATGATTTATTTATTTGAAATAAATTAATGAAGAAGGATTAAGGTTAATCCAATTGATTTAGAGTTGATCAATTCTGTTGATGGATGATTGATTGTTGTTGATTGATTGATATTGGATGGTTGATTAATATTGAATGATTAATATTGAGTGATTGGTTGATACTGGATGATTTGGATATCTATGATACGTGATATGCTGCATTGTGAGATGAATGTTTGTTATGAATTATCTATTGTGATAATGTGATTCATCTATCTGTTTGTATCATCCTGAATATAAGTTAAACTGTTTAAACCCTTTAAACAACTTGGACATTAAAATGGCGTTTGGTTTCGGTGAGACCGGGATCGGGTTTCCATATTTGGATATCCGAAAACCACGTTGATTCCAATTAAACGTTAGGTCATGAATCCAAGTGGAGCAAGTGAAGACTCGAGGTGTAAGAACTATACGTCAGTATAACTCTGGGGGTGATTCTGTAATGAGTTTGATGGAATAGTACTTATAGGTTCGAGATGGTGATTTAGAGTGCAAGGGCTATGGTCGTTGACTCTGAGGGTGATTCCAATATGAGTGAACAAAATAGTGCCTTCGGTTTCGTTCGAACCCGGAACGAACTTGTATGGATTGAATGCTTTCAGAACATTGTCAGGTGGATGATGAGCATTCTAAGATAGATGTGTTCTATAAAGGTAGTCGCAACCTCAAGCCTCATCAATCGTGAACGGCTGAAACAGGGGAGGTGCAGCAAGGCTCGTGGGTAGCCCCCACTTGAGAGTGAGATTTACCCCTGTCTAGAGGTCCCTTTCTATTTCGGCTTAGTGTGTGGTTGGTCGCGCCAACCACGGGGTGGCCTTATTCGGGACTGTTCAGTAAGGAACAGTTCCGGCCTTGTGTTGCAAGGGAGTTGGGGTGGCTCCTTGGTATGTTGATCTAGGCCATATACTGTGACGGGCGGTACCCCAGTAGCCCTGCCATTGATGGAAATCCATTCTTCCTACGGAGACCCTACGGTTTTGTTTGTATTACCCACTTTTGTGGCTAGTACCTAGAATTTAATGAATGTAACAATTTCGGCTATTTCTTATTTACTTGAAAACCATAGACATTATTATAATATCACTGGATTTCCTATCAAATGTTTTGGTTAGCGTAAGGTAAAAACTTTTCCATGTTTATGTGTGGGAAGTGTTACGTGATACCTTTTCTTTTCAAAGGTTTTTCTAAAGTTAAGAAAATTTTAAACCCGTTTACTCACACCAGACCCCTGTCTGACCCGAGTGTTTATTTTCTGTGTTATTAAACTCTTAGGTACTCATATTTTGTATGAGTAGTCAAGTGATTCAGGTTTGCTTGACGACTTCTGAAGGAGATATGGAGCAGGAGGCTTCCACGTGTAGATATATTATGGTTCCGTTGTGTTTGTTTGGTATCTGTATATGTTGTACTCGAGTTATATAGTTAGACAGATGATTATAACTGTCTAATATGTGTTGTTTAAGTTGTTTACTCTGATGTAATATGATACTATGTAATATTTTATGTGATATATTATATTTCATTCGTTCCGCTGTGAGTTATCTGATGTTTTTGTGTTTCTTCTTTCTCTTTCTTTCCTTCTTCTATCCATTTCTTTCTTCATTGGCGATGCGACTTTTTGGAGATAGGAGGTCGGGTCGTTACAAATAAAATAGTTAGTGCTGCGAATAGAGCTTTTAATCGCACCTTAAAGACCAACGTCAATGCAGTTAATGATGAAAACCAAATAAGGAGAGAAGAAAAGAAGCTCAAGGAAGTTCTCTACGCTGCAATTAATCATGTTTTAAATCCTTCAATGGCAGAGACTATAAATAAAGCACCTCAAGATTTGTAATTCATTTATGTTATTGAGTCATGTAAATATATCATGTACACAATTTTTTTGTTTGTAAATGACTTCATAACTTATGTAAATTATAGAAATTTTGTAAATATCACCTGATATGTAATCCTTTTCTGCATTATAACTTTTGATATGCCTTTGAATTGCTCATTCGACGACTTTTATGCTTGCTGGATCTTTTGTTACTCCTTGTCATTCTGATTTTCCTAAGAAACATGTAGCAAACAATATCTTTAATTTTTATCTTGAAATGTGATTCATTTAAAATGTACAAAAAGTGATTTGTTCAAAATGTTAAGATCTCGTCTTTAACCATGATGAGAAATGATTAAGGACTTAGCTCCTTCCACTTGTTTAGAATGCACAAAACTTGTAGGAAGTAGATTCTGCCTTATCATTAGGTCATGAATATTAGAATATAACTTTTATTTGATAAAGAACTTGAATTAGGGGTCAATGTCTGAAATCTTGAAGTAGTAAATTTCTTGTCCGTTCCTTAATATTAATGGGATTTAAAAAGTTGGAAGCCCATAGTTCCCATTTGGAGGCTCTTAATAGCGATCATTTTGATAATATTCATTGGCCCAGATTCAGGCATTTGAGATGAATAGAAGTCCAAAGATCTTGTACCCAGAATAGGGTTTAAATAAACAATAGTTTTAATATCAGATACACGTATAATAAGTTAGTGATTGATAACGATTCGAAACCTAGATTCGGATTTCAGATGATGAAATTTTTATATGAAAGATTTAAAATCTAGATTCGAGTATTAGATTTTGACATTCATATATAAGAATCCTGGAGCCCAGATTTAGACATTAATCGATGATGTTAAGAAGGTCTGGAAACCCAGATTCAGGTATTAATAGAAAGTGGAGTTCCATTCTACTCCTCTGCTTCATCTTCTTTGACATGTATTAACCCTCCAGGTTTTGTATGTATATAGAAATAAATTGATTAGCTACCTCTTGAGCTAAGACCTCTTAGTCCATGATTAGATGAGCCTCCTCCCAGGCTTGGACTTCTTAGTCCTTCGATGAATGTGCCACTTCTCGGGCTTGGACATCTTAGTCCATTATTTGTTAGGCATCTTCTTAGGTGTGGAC
Source organism: Allium cepa (assembly GCA_030765085.1). Lineage (NCBI taxonomy): Eukaryota > Viridiplantae > Streptophyta > Magnoliopsida > Asparagales > Amaryllidaceae > Allium > Allium cepa. The sequence goes on along the minus strand of CM060937.1, from coordinate 867,202,969 downwards.
ATCTTAGTCCATTGTTTGATTGGCCTCTTCTTAGGCATGGACATCTTAGTCCATTGTTTGATGGGCCTCTTCTTAGGCCTGGCTATCTTAGTCCACTGTTTGATGGGCATCTTCTTAGACCTAGACTTCTTAGCCCATTGTTTGGTGCTCTTAGTTAACTCATCTTAGAGGTTGGATCCAAGTACTTACTTAACCTTCCTCCAAGAGGCACCCTTCCCTGGCCCTTTTACAGCATGGACAGAGGCTTATTCGGTGCTTTACCTTAGTCATATTAGGCACAGATAAAGGCTTACTCCGTCCTCTCTCCAGGAGATGCCTTAACCTGGCCATAGCGTGGCACAGCTAAGGGCTTGTTCTGTGCTCTACCATGGCCATCTTAGGCGCTGATAGAGACTTACTCCGTCCTTCCTCCAGGAGTGCCTTAACCGGGACATATCATGGTATAGTTAAGGGCTTGTTCGGTGCACTACCTTGGCCATCTTAAGCATGGATAGAGGCTTACTCCATCCTCCATCGAGGAGGCGCTCTGCCCTGGCCATCTCGGCACGGATAGAGGCTTTACTACCATCTTAGGTAGACTACCATCTTAGGTAGTATCCAAATTTGAGGAGAATTTCACTCCCAACCATGTGGACTTTCTCTTTACAGAAAGTTGTTGTTTATTAATCTTTCTCAAGTTCTTTTTACTAATTCTCTGATCTTTCCTTTTCTAAAAAAAATTGATGATCATCGCCTCCAAGGCTTTGCAATGGTTGGTTTCATGACCATTCATCATATGATAGTGGTAGAAGGATCCTCCCAAGTTTCATTCATGTTTTGGCATTTTCTTTTGTGATGGCCAATAGTTAGACATTTTCCATTGATTTTGTTTAGTTGCACTCTTTTAGAAGTCTAGACATGAAACTTGACTCTTGAGGATGAAACTTTGACTTTTTATTTTTTGATCTTAGCATTTCATGCTCTTCAATCATCTATCTTTTTCTACCATTTGAATCTCTTGGTTTGGAAGTGCTCTTTTTACTACTGGTTGCCATTTGTGTTCAAAGGCATTGTAATCATTCATCATCTCTTTCTCAAAGTTGGTGGCCTTGAAATAATGTTGAATTGTTCTTCTCATTTAACTAAATACATTGTGACTTACATTTGTTTTCTTTTCAAGTGCAAAGATTGGGGTGGTGCCTACATGAAAAGGATTTAGACTCCATTTTTCAGGTTCATAAGATTCTGCTTTCTTTTTATTTGTAATCCTTAAGGCTTCGAGCCTTAGTCTATGCTCCTCATCTTGATTGGTGATTTTGATGTCTACTAGGGAGAACCTTGTCAAGTATGGTTCAGAAGACCCTTGTTCAGATCTTTTAAATCTTCTAGCCATGTTCAAACAAAAGTTGATAACTTGATGTACAATTGATCCCAAGGGTGGTTATAGAATAGCAGTGTTAAGGGGTTAACCAAGTCGGAGGTACAGGCCCTCCTTCTAGCGCCAAAAATGTTAAAAAGATTTCTTGTCAACACCCCAAAGTTATTCCAAGAATAGATAAACTTATTTGAATGTAGGGCGTGATACCCTCGAGTATTTCTTTGAAATTTAGCCATTCTTATTATTGATTCTTGAATTGGACTTTTAGAAGTCTTCGAAAGGTTTGGTCATTGGATTAGGTAACCTTTTATCTTGGTTGAACTTATATGAGGTCTCTTGCAAATGTTTTCCTCTTTGGTTAGGTTTAAGTTCCTTGAGTTTGTCCTTTAAAGGTTAGTTTTATCTTGTCGAAAGACTAGGATGATAGCCCTTTTTGGGTATAAGTTGGGTATCAAACTCCTTGGTAGATATATAGAAGCTTTCGTCCTTGTTGGAAGGTTAGATCGCTTTTATGAAGTAGATTTGATCCTTATCGAAAGGTATGGAAGCGGTCTCTTTTGGATTAAGCCTTGTAAGTCCAGGTATCTATATTTAAAGAGCATACTTTGACCTCGTCGAAAGGTTAGACCACTTGGATTATAGCTCCAAAAGGTTAATGATATTGTAATAGCATAAGTACTATTGACCTAGTCGAAAGGTTTAAGCCTCAAAGTTAAGCACTTCGGAAGGTTGCAATTGATATTTAGACCAAATGTATTATCAACTTTGTCAAAAGGTCTAAACCATAGAGTCGATGATTTCAGAAGGTTTTAGTGGACAGTGATCCAATTATGTTGCTAATCTTGTCAAAGGGTAAAGATTGTAGAGTTGAAGGCTTCAAAAGGTTTTAGTAGTTAATTGTATCAGAAGTGTTGTCGACCTTGTCGACAAGAACCTTTCGGTGATACTGAACCTATAATTAGGAGTTAACCCAATAAAAGTATAAGAAAACAGTAAAGTAATTAATAATGCGCAAGACTTTCCTCTTTATCCACGAAAAATCTTTATTAAATTTCCCAAATCAACACCCATTAGGGTTACAATGCTTTGATTAAGAAGTTACAAGGTTAGAATGAGAGAAATTAGATCCCCATAACATGATCCCTTGGGTCTTATTTATAGATGCAGGTGGCCCCCTTCTGAATCCATGCTCTCGACTGGGTTGGAAGGTATCCCTTTTATATCTAGCTATGAACCTTTTGACTTTATCGAAAGGTTTTCCTTCTATCTTCTATTGTGGACCTTTCGATCCTATCGAAACGTTTGCTTTCTTTATGCCTTCTTGAACCTTTCGACCTTGTCGAAGGATTTGCCATCTTTGTACTACTGCGAATCTTTCGACCTTGTCAGAAGTTTGCTCTTCACTTGATTATTATGAACCCTTCAACATCGTCGGAAGGTTTCTCTTCACTTAATTATTGTGAAATCTTCATCATTTTCAAGAGGTTGCCTTTTACTTGATTATTGTCGAGAGCCGTGCTTCCCTTCAATGTCATTGAAAGGTTGTCTTTCATTCGTTGTTGACTTATGAACGATGCTTTTTTCAAAAACCTTTCGACGTTGTCGAAAGGTATCCTGGATCTGTTTTAACCGATTTGAAAGGCTTTCCATGCTTTCGGAAAGATCACTATAGAATTGCTCACACTTGATTTTAGTTCTTCATCCTCTTCGAAAGGTAAGGACTCCTTGGATATTGAGAGATGGAACCTTTCGACTCCTTCTAAAGGTTTAAGATTATTAAACTCTGATGGCTAAATCCCTTTGACTCCTTCGAATGGTTTGGGCTGTGCTTCTTTTCCTTTGTCTTTTTTGAAAGACTTTTCAACTTAGTCGAAAGGTTGATTTTTCGTATAGTACATACATTACTAGAATTTTTGACCATTAACCAAACTCTAGATATCTAAATTGTGTAGTGATGATGAAAAAACATGCACAAAATATCATTACGAGATGTAACTTAATTAGATTATTAATTGGATTTCTCCTAAATAATCTATAAGAGAGCGAACATGTGCCTCAAAATATACTTCAGCAAAGTCCGTACAAGCATCAGTATTTCAATCGTACAATCATTGGCTAAGAGCTAGCTCACACAAAGGAGCCATCAAAACTGTGCTATTAGCTAACTTTTGAGTTAAACAAGTTTAAAATTAATTTGTAAAGGAAAATTCTATTTAAACACAAAATGGTGACAAATAATTTGATATAAGAAATCTCAACAACTAGACCTCTCTTTGGTTTCCATCTTTCATTTAAAGACGAACAAATCCAATGCTTTATGCTTCTTGTGTCAAATTTTATCTTTAATTTTATGTACCAATAGATATTATAAGTTAATAATAATTCTAATACAAGTAATACAACAAAATGACTATATTAAATTCTTTTTTACGATGTTTTTCTATCAAACTTGATAAAATAACAATTTAACCATGTTTGTAAATGTTGTGGAAACATTGTTTTTATAACTGTTTTTTATGTAAATTGTAATAATACCCATTAACAGCATTTATTTCGCAATGTTTGCGATTATGTGTTTTTTCAATCATTTCTCGAAGGTTGTGAATATTAATTTATAGTAGCATATTTTAGAAGTTGTTTTACTCATAAATTATAAATGACCGCATAACACACTTTGAAGAAACATTCGCTACAAGGAAACGCTAAATTAATGTTAATTTCTTTAAATATGCTTATAATTGTTTAAAATATTATATTAATTAATAATTTAATACTTAACACTCAATAATTTGTAGAAGATAATTTATAATTCATAAAAATGATGACCCATATAATTGATAATTTATAATCTATTTTGATTAATAATTATTAATAAATATTTCATAAATAATAATGCATAATAAATATTTATTTTTATAATTAATAATTTATTATAATTAATTGTTAATAATTAATAAATTATAATAAATTTTAAATAATAATAATGTATAATTATAATATTTGGATAATAATATATACTTAATACATAATAATTTATTTTAGCTAATGACTTATAACTAATAATTAATAAATATAAAATTAATGATTAATGGTTTATTATTTATTTTAATCAATGGTTTATAATTAATAATTTATGAATATAAATTTGTGTTTAATCATTTATGATTTGTAATTGGTAAATTATAATTAATAATTTATTATTACTAATATATAAATTATAATGGATAAAGAAAACTTAATTTTCAAAGTCCACCCGTAAATGTCACATGCCCTTGGAATTTTATTTTGGGCATTGTTACTAACAATCCACTTTTGGTTACGAGGGATTAAATTATATAAACACTGCGTCTTTAACAAAATTATTATGAGGCATACACACCCTTTAATTCAAATTAGCAGCACTCCCATCTTTGCCCGTAATAAAAAAATTAAAAAATCTCACTATAACTTGACATCTCTTCTTCCTCTTCATCGTTCATCTTATTACTCAAAGTTGTGCTCAAATCTAGAAAGGAAAAAATGGTTAGAACGATGAACTCATCACGTTCATAAAGGCTAGGTCCTAAATTGGTTGAGAAGATACCATCCAGGTATCATCTGATTTGGTTAAAGTTTTAGAAACCTTAATTTTTGTTGCGATCAAGATTATTAGTTTTATGACATCGAATAAGACTTCGACATTATCTTGTTGTGATTCATGTACTTTGTTGATTATGTGCCGTTGAAATCCTAAATTAGTTTAAAATATTTTTTCATTTTTTGATCGACATGCCACTTTTAATATTTTCATTTTACTTCGATGGCATGAAGGTGAAATTTATAATTTAGTTCGGCCGCCCCTTTTCGAGTTGTTGAATTTTATTCGGCTCATTGTTACCAAAAATGAATTGGTTATACTACTATGTACCATTTTTTACATAGTCAATGTTTACATGCATATGTTTCTTAAGTAAGAAATCGATGCATGTCCTCAAGCAGTCGTATCCCACCTACAACATCAAATCGCAAAAATTATCTATGGAAAGAATGAAGAAACATATTGAGGAGGAAAGTCTAAATGTCGATGGTAATAACAACGATAGTAGTAGAAGTGCTAATGAAGATAGTAGAGCAAACCATTCTGTTGAAAAAGATATAGGTGGTTTAATTAAGAGGAGGATAATTCAAATGAGCAAGAGTAGGAAATTAAAGAGGTGAGTGAGCTGGAAACTGAAGTAGTGAGGATAAAGAGTAAGGAGAAGAGTAAAGACAAGAACGAGATGGTACAACGTTCAAATTTCACTACCAAAATGGAAGCTCGAGCGTCCATGCTTTTTGCTTTCAAAAATCATATTGCGAGTACCATTCAGAATTCTTTGGTAAATTTGTCACTAAATAGTTAAGGAATTAGAGTATTGTTTATGGGCCCTTATTTATTATGAATGTGTGTGTTGATTATCATTTTGTTTATGTAGGCACCAAGGGATGAAGCTAAAATTGTTAAGCTTCACATCCACATTGGAACTCATAAACATTGGTATTTAAGCAAGGAACGTCATTTTATTAAGTATGTAGTAGCAAAATCAGGATTTCAGGATGTCATATAATATGCGCTAGAGAAAGTTGACAACGTGTTGATCAATGGTTTTATAGAGAGATTTTTTTTGGAAACCAATACATTTCATCTTCCATTCAATGAAGTAGGCATCAGTATTGATGAAGTGTTTCACATTACCTATCTTCTTGTTGACAGCCTAGTAGTTACTAGACCACATGGAGGTTCGAAGGGGATAAGCAATGATGATGTTTATGATTTATTGGATAAGTGCCATGGCATTGATGGAAAAACGGTTGACGAGCTATTGGGTTAGGAGAAAAATGTATATTTTGAGTGAACAACATATTCTAGTTCTCCAGAAGAAGACGGTGCAGATAGAAATGGATAATGTGCAATTGCATACATATTGTATACCATTGGTGTGTTAATTTGTGGTGATAAATCAAGGAATAAAGTTTCAGTTCATTTTTTGTAGTGTCAACGTGTGTTAAAACAAGTGCATACTTACTATTGAGGGACCGCATGGTTGAGTTGGTTACTCTACAACTTGGCACAAGGTACAAAAAAGAGCATGCATCAAATTGCCAGTTGCATGACTCTTCCTCAGGTATATGTAAAATGAAAATTATAATTAAGTGTTTTGCATTCTATTTTGATTTAACAGTTTTTGTATCTGTATGGATATATGAGCACTTCTCGATTTTGAGATGACATAATCAGAGATAGAATTATTTGGATAAAGACGGGTTCTATTCGTGTTATGCTTGGTGAACCAATATCTACTTTTTATTTAGCAATAGAACCAAAGGAGATGGTTGATGACCTTCAAGCCTCTAATGCCGTTTGGTATTTTCTAAAGACGTTTGAGATCATTATCCATTTTGATGATGTGCAATGTAGAATGGTCCCCTTGTTTGTTTTGAAGTGGTAGAGCTGTATCTTCCATAAATATCTCTTCGTCGGTTTGGATTTTTCCAACTAATACCTATTAATACCTTCACCTTAGAGACCAAAAATTCAAGTACTCAATAATGTCTTATAGGGCGGCTTACTTTAATTTAGGAGATTTTACATACAGTGAGTGGATAAATAATCTTCTAAATGAATGCTTAACAACTAACCATGCAGTATGCTCTCGGGATTGTGATGAAACATATATGGAGTGGTATATGTCCGTGTCACATTCATTGGTTGCCAATCCAGTAACACGATTTACCGAGCATGTTCAAACAAGTGAACAATATTCACTCGTTGTAAGTATCGTAAGTTCAAATATTTGTCTCACCGATTTCACATTTTATTAAAGTTTGTTACTATTCTAACAATATATGCTTGTAAAAACAGAGATATTGACATATTGTGGACTTCCACACCAAATGAATCTTGGTCCCAAGTGTTAGAAAGAGTTGAACGAATTGAGGAAGATGAATCTCTTGAAACCTATGAAGAAAACATTCATGTAGAAGAACAAGTAGAAGGGTTAAAGGCAAAGAAAAGGAAAAACAAAGAAAGTTGAGAAGTGAGTAAACAAGGGCATTAAGGTAGTTAGTTAATTATGACTTATTTGGCTTGATGGTGCTGTTATGGTATTTTAGATTTTTAATGATGTTATGATATTTTGGCTTGTGTTATGTTGATTGGTTATGTACGTATCTGATGGATGAAAATAATAGCTTTGTATGTTGACGAATTTTGATTTTGAACACAATGGTTATGTATGTTTATGAACCATGGTTATGCAAATGAGCTGTGATGTTTATGTCTTGTGATATGTATGTCTTGTAATATGTATGTGTTGTGATATGTATGTATGCAAGTAAACATGCTGTGATATTCATGAGTTGTAATATGTATATGTTGTTATAAATCTTGGGGGTGATATGTATGTGTTGCGACGATTCTTGGTGGTGATGTTGAGAAGGAAATATGGAGACAACACTTCAATGGGGGCTTATATTTTCATTAATCAGTTTCGGCGAGGGTAAATCATATTACATATTTTACCTTGGTATGTAAAGACCCATTTCTTCAACCCTTGAAAATCGATGCTAATACATCCTCGGTATTCAGGTGCCACAAATCCGAGCGTCAAAGTCCCGGTTCCTTAAGGGTAAAAAAGAAAAAGAAGAAAGAATAGAATCTTACTCGAATGGAATAATGTATATTATTTCAATATAAAATCTTTATAGTGGAAAATCCGTTAAAACATATAACATAGTCTACCTAGATTCAGCTTGGACGGTTATAATACATTTGTCGTTACATTTGCTGAAAAATAAACAATACACAATGCAGTGGAAAATAGAATACGTTCATGCATTGATGAAGATCTCCAACTCTCCTTTGGGAACTCCAAACGTCTTCAGCTAATCCTGAAACTACTCGGATCTTACCCGAGTTTAAAAATACCTAGTCCAGTCTGTCAAACTAGCGTAAGAAAATCAAATCTAAAATGACAGTATCATAGATCAGAGATTGGTGACAAAAACCATTGAAAAGAAAGAGTATCTCATAAGACCACGCCATACACAAACATGGACGAGTTTTTACCTTATGATTACTAAAATATTTTTATCAAATCATTTAATATCATTTTTAATGACATTCTTTGAAAACACTTTTCAAATAAATATATTCAAATAACCGAAATTGTTATTTTTATCAAATTCTCGCATGCTAGGCTCTATAACTAAAATCGCAAACTTGTATTGGATAATGGATTTCCAAAAAATGACAAGGTAAGGGACTACCTTTCAGCAGTACAACTCTAAAGGAATGTACCGAGGCCCAACTGATGGTCCTCTATCAACACAAGAACAGCCTACCTCTAGCTAGATAGTACCGAATATGTCATCATACTGGTCGTTACCGACCTATTCGAGTGCGCTCTAGCATATACGACATAATTTAACCTGAAAAATATAGCAGGTAGAAATATATCTTGAAGGCGATGATCATACCCTAATGGTTGTGAACCACACAGCCTTGCGACATCTACCCAGTTTTAGTCATTTCTGGGCGCATGGCCTTATGTACCAATTACCTTTTACATAAAATGTCAACTTTCTACATTGAATGCCACATTGCCATTCCATAACCACACAACTAATTTCTACAAACGCAAAGCTCATGAGCCCGTATGACACAAGAAATAGTGTTAAGATAAGTGAAGTTGCCTTCTCCGCCACTAAACAGATGATATGTCTTATAGAGATCAACAAATGTGAAGTAGAATGAAATATCATACATTTGCCCAAACAAGTTGTCCAGGAACGGGATAAACAGAAGGCACTTCTCCTACCACATCCTTTTTTGGCAGTCACCCCAGGATCAGTAGTAATGAGTCCTTGCAAATCAAAGATTATCGTAAAAGAGCAATACTTCCACCATAATATATGATATGGTTAATTTCTCCGAGGGTCTAGTGGCAAGTAGACCTACATCGTGAAGGTTTTCGTCTTCAATAATCTTTGTCTTTAACATGTTTTACTTCGAAAACGTAAATTGGTTCAAAGTGGTTTTCGAATAGCAATAACCTAGATCTGATCCCAGTCTCTTCAAAATCCAATCATCAATAAAAATATGAATTTATGTGTATAAGATTTATTATGCCTCTTTTCATTTTAAGTTTTTACCGGTTAATCAAAAAACTTTTGACTATGGAAATCTCCTAGTCATTTACTTACGAAAATTTAATTCCTAATCTAATAAAAAAAATTATCTTTTTGAAACACGTCTTAACTGGGTAAAAAAACAATGTTATTTAAGATATCATTTACTGTAAACCCAAACCATACATATTGAGTAAAAGATTAGCCTAATCATACCTAGATTAATTTCCATATTCAACTCATACTATTCTTGAAATAATAGTTAAATCACCTTTTAAATTCATGCGGATAGTACAAATTCCCTCCTCAGAACTTAATATAGATTTTGGTTAGAATATTCTCTATACTATAAAAACCTGTTTAATTAACTCTTTTGAGAATTCCTTACTTTTGGAAAAACTTAAATGAGATATTTTTAAAGCATCCAGACATTCCTTCTAAAACAGAAAATCGAGTCAGGTAAATTCAAGACAGTAGTTAGTTAAGCACCTTGTTTACAGTTTAGATCTCACAGGCGGGAAAAATATAATAGTCGTTTTCGCATACTCGATTTTTTATTACATTCAAGGAAATGATTTCAATTATATTATTTAAGTGTTATAAACAATTTCTCTTAACCATTAATTTAAAATCTTGTTAAAACATCCAAATCATCTATAAATACTAAATTGTTTCTTTAAAGACATTTATAAAAGATTTGAGCAAGAATAGTTAAGTTTAAATTTATACTTCCAAGGTCTATTAAAAACTACTATAGAAATGTGTCGCTGATAGTGTTTTACAAGCTTATTTGATTAAAACAACTTTTCTATTATTTGAAAATCCATATTTATAACTCAAACTCTTTTAAAACATATTAACATATTTATGAAATATGTTTCATATTTTTAAAGATACAAGTGTTCATTTTTAAGAATTTTACACTTTTGTCACTTAACTATAAAGGCCCGATTTTCCTGAAATCTTGAATTGGACATATTTTAAAATCTATAAGATTAAATCTTGGTTTTTTTTCCAATTTAACACTATGGTTATAAGGATCTGAAAATTCTTATTTCAAAGAATTCTAACTCCGTTTCTATTCTTTACATTCATTTAGCTTTTCCTGACGCGAAATCGCGAACTCCTTTACGCGACATGCCTTTTTTGACTTGTTTTTCACTATTTTCTAAAACTTCTACAAATTGGGTTCTATAATTTATAAAAAATTTATAAACCATTTTAAATCATTATTTTACTAAGTTATTTAGTAAAAACCAATTTTCACTTTACTTCCAAATATTTTATATCATATTACTTTAATATTCAAATTTCTGTCTTTTAAACTTTTTTTCAAAATGAATTTTTTTTGTATAGTTAATCTAAAAAGAGACTTAAATATACTTTGTGTACCATATAGGATTAAAAAGAAGTGTGGTTTTAAATCAATTATGGATTAACTATGACTAACAAAGTAGTCATAACCAACTTTTGTGAGAAATGTGGATTACGGATCTTAAGGCTAAGATTAACACTAGAGGGGGGCGAATAGTGTTAATCAAGAATTGCTAGATCTTTTTGAATTTATGTTAATCTGGACACAAAAGTATGCAATATACAGAATCAGGAATAATCACAGAAACAAACACAGATGCAGAAATGAAATAAAAGCAGTAAAGGAAAGAACACACCGGATTTTATACTGGTTCGGAGTTACCCTACATCCAGTCCCGCAACACAAGTATGGATTTCCTTTCAACAGCAATCGTACAATTACACCCTCGGTTTCAAGGCTACGAGTTAAACCCTCTAGAATTTTGATCCTTTGGTTAGAGATACTTGATTTCCGGGCCACAAGTTTACCCGATTGATTTACCAAGGCTACGACCACACCTTTTCCCTTTTGATTGATTTCCAAGGCTACAATCACACCTTTTCTCGCTTAATAGATTACAAAGAAGTCTATAACTCTGAATAGCACTGAGAACCTTGCAGAGATAGTGATAGAGAATCAAACTAGAAGTAATCGAGTATGATTCAATGTTGATTTCGGTAGAGTAATGATAAGAATATGTATTAAGAAATGAGGAAGAAGAAGAGGATTGAAAACCAGAAAAAATTGATTAAAAATTCGTTAAAACTGACTCCTATTTATAGAAGAACAACAGCCATGACCATTCATGAAGAGTTATGGCGAATAGACACTTCTTTTGAAATTTGAATTTTTGAACCAAACGGTCACCATGTCGACATCCCAAAGGATTTTTTGGTGTTTTGATTTTCTTTGAAAATAACCTTTATCTTATATAAAAACTATTTTAAACTTTATAAATATACTTGACTATAGTTGAAATTCATAAGTAAATATAGAGAATAATATATATAGAATTTAACTATAATTTTATATTTAAATATAAGTATAAATATTAAAAAGTTAAATATATTATTTAAAAAGATAGTTTAAAATCAGGAGTAATTTGACTTTGAAAAAAAAGATGTTTTTGAGGCTAAAATTATTCAAAATCGGGATTGAGGGTTTTGAATCTTTATAAAAGGAAAGTTTTGAAATTATTTTGAAAACAAGATAATTTTGTAAAATCTTTTGAATTAAAATTAGTAGATACAAAACAATGTCGCACTAGATTTTCGTATGTTCCATCCTACTTAGGGTTCCATCCCTTTAACGGGCTCGAAGTGGATTCCATTCCATAAATAAATTGGATTTTAAGATGTCGGTGCTTTTCTACGATTTTAACAAAAATTCCTAATAAAAATACTTATCCTTGAAATCTTGAACTCTTGATAATCTTGATACTCATGAGTCTTCTATCTTGATATCTTGAATCTCTATATTGTACAGTCTTCGTTCTTAGTACCTGCATAGTTAAATCCTGCATATACATATATATCTAAACTTATAATGTTAGTATTTATATTTTATAATCTATTCTAGGGTTGTTGTCATCAAAACCATCATCTCACGGACTAACAATCTCCCCTTTTTTGATGATGACAACCTTTGTTTATAAAATATTATTTCTATCATAATAACTCCTCCTAAAACTAATAACTCCCCCTTAATCTAAGCCTAACTACCCTATTTTATATTTCTCCCCCTTTGTCATCAACAATTTTTTTATCTAAACTAGATAACTCCAAACTATATAACTCCCCCTAAAACTATTACTCTATGACATGTGATTATAATGATAGTGTTATCATAAATAATCAACACTTAAATCTAATACTAAAACATAGTCCTAACTATTAACTATCCTAACTAAGAATTCATGATAATACTTATAATTAAAACACATATAAGAACACGAGTTATTTATTACGGATGAAGTTGTATATTCATTTGAGTTTGGAAAACATAAAACACAAACAACAATGAGAAGAAAGAGAAGAGACTAATGTATTTTTTTGAACATAGGAGATCTACGAATCGAACAGTTTGGATAGTGGAAACAAAAGTCTCCACGTTGTTTGACAAGATTCCCATTTGTGTCGAAATACACTTCTCCAACACACACGACTTGGTCATCATCCTCCTCGTGCGCTTCTTCCATGGGTTCTTCTTCTTCTTTGTCGCTGGCCTCTTGTTCTTGATTGAGTGAAGAGTCTTCGTCGATCAAGATAGGGCTGGCCTGGTTTTCCATTAGGAATTTTTGCCAATTCCTAAGAGTCTTGCCTTGCCATTCATGTTCCTTTGCCATACGAAGTTGAGTTACTTGAATTTATGTCAACATCTGAAGTACATCCTTCATAGACTCCTCCATTTTCGTTACACGAGCAAGAGTAGTGCATTGGAATGGACCAGAAGTAGGAGAGGGGAATGAGAAAGTTGATTTTATGTTTGATTTTGAAGATAAAGGCGTGATTATGTTTATTTCAGAAGAGAGAGTGAAGAGAAAACAGAGAGAATGAATGAAAAGTCAAAATTGAGAAGAATATATAACTAAATTGTGGGAAATGTGGATTACGGGTCTTAAGGCTAAGATTAACACTAGAGGGGGGTAAATAGTGTTAATAAAGAATTACTTTGTGCAACAGTCTTTTGCTCAGCAGTCCACTGTGCAAAATCAGTTGTGGGTTCAGAATATTCAGTTTGTGTGATATTCCAAGTGTCCAATCCTATAGATTGTAAATATATTTTCATCCTACATGCCCAATATACATAGTTACTACCATTAAAAAGTGGTGGTCTGACAGTAGACCGACCCTCTACAAATGAACTGGTGACGGAGATGCTAGTGTTAGTAACAGTACCAGTGTGGGTAGCCATTTTAAAACTTATCAAAAATCATATTATGAAACTTTGAAAACCTTGCTCCGATACCAGTTGTGAGAAATGCAGATTGCGGATCTTAAGGCTAAGATTAACACTAGAGGGGGGGTGAATAGTGTTAATCAAGAATTACTAAATCTTTTTGAATTTATGTTAATTTAGACACAAAAATATGCAATATACAGAATCAGGAATAATCATAGAAACAAACACAGATGCAGAAATAAAATAAAAGCATTAAAGGAAAGAACACGCCGGATTTTATACTGGTTCGGAGTTACCCTACATCCAGTCCCGCAACAAGTACGGATTTCCTTTCAATAGAAATCGTACAATTACACCCCCGGTTTCAAGGCTATGAGGTACACCCTCCAGAATTTCGATCCTCTGGGTAGAGATACTTGATTTCCGGGCCACAAGTTTACCCAATTGATTTACCAAGGCTACAATCACACCTTTTCCCTTTTGATTGATTTCCAAGGCTGCAATCACATCTTTTCTCGCTTAATTGATTACAAAGAAGTCTATAACTCTAAATAGCACTGAGAACCTTGTAGATATAGTGATAGAGAATCAAACTAGAAGTAATCAAGTATGATTCAATGTTGATTTTGGTAGAGTAATGATAAGAATACGTATTAAGAAATAAGGAAGAAGAAGAGGAGTGAAAACCAGAAAAAAGTGATTAAAAATTCATTGAAACTGACCCCTATTTATAGAAGAACAACAGCCATGACCATTCATGAAGAGTTATGGCGATAGACACTTCTTTTGAAATTTGAATTTTTGAACCAAACTGTCACCATGTCGACATGGTCATGCTAGGCATGTCGACATCCCAAAGGATTTTTTGGTGTTTTGATTTTCTTTGAAAATAACCTTTATCTTATATAAAAACTATTTTAAACTTTATAATATATTTGACTATAGTTGAAATTCATAAGTAAATATAGAGAAAAATATATATAGAATTTAACTATAATTTTATATTTAAATCTAAGTATAAATATTTAAAAGTTAAATATATTATTTAAAAAGATAGTTTAAAATCAGGAGTAATTTGACTTTGAAAATAAAGATGTTTTTGAGGCTAAAATTATTTAAAATCAGGATCGAGGGTTTTGAATCTTTTTAAAAGGAAAGTTTTGAAATCATTTTGAAAACAAGATAATTTTGTAAAATCTTTTGACTTAAAATTAGCGGATACAAAACAATGTTCCACTAGATTTTCGTATGTTCCATCCTACTTAGGGTTCCATCCCTTTAAGGGCTCGAAGTGGATTCCATTCCATAAATAAATTGGATTTTAAGATGCCAGTGCTTTTCTACGAGTTTTAACAAAAATTCCTAATAAAAATACTTATCCTTGAAATCTTGAACTTTTGATAATCTTGATACTCATGAGGCTTCTATCTTGATATCTTGAATCTCTATACTGTACAGTCTTCATTCTTAGTACCTGCATGGTTAAATCCTGCATATACATATATATCTAAACTTATAATGTTAGTATTTATATTTTATAATCTATTCTAAGGTTGTTGTCATCAAAACCATCATCTCACGTACTAACAACTTTAACTACGATGTTGATAATATCAACATTAACATCCATACATTCGTCCATACAACCAAATTAATTTAAGCATCCATATTACGACTAAATGGTGTCAATTTATCATAAGAGTACAAACATGAATATCATAGCACAACAAATGTAGATTTTAAAAGATTAGAGTTTACTTTTACTTGACATGTTTAACTATATATATATATATATATATTACTTCTTTTACTTCTTACTTCTTACTTCTTAAGAAACCTTCAAATTATTAATTAACCAACTGAATATCAAAATCATTATCAATAATCATGTTAACTTATTTAATATCACTTTAAAATTAATTCAGAATTTATATCTTAAATCAACACTCATCTTCCACTCCGTCTAATTTTATTGAACAAAATTCAACAGTATTTCATCAGCCCTTCCTTTCTTTTTCTCGCTCCGAAGCTTTCCAAACTCTTTCTGCATGAACTGTGGTAATTTTTTTGCACTATCGACGTAAAACATCATCGAATAAATGGAGAAGTAGCTTGCTAAAGAGGTGGAGTACTTATACTAGGGTGGTGAAATAGGCTTGGTTGTGCTCGACCTTGGATGTGCTCTACCTTAGGGTATGGGGAGGGGGATCTATGGATGTGGGGAAGGGGAGGTGGTATGGCCGTTGATGGTGGTGGTGGGGGTATAGCCGAAGTTTGGTAGGTGTAACGACCCACCGATTTATCACTTTGATAAATTGTGTTTATTTTTAAATAAAAGGTTGTTAATACAAATAATATTGATTTGAATGAAAATAAGTAATTATAATTTTGTTCTGAATAAATATTTATAAAAATATTTTCCTGAAAATCTAAATCGATAAGATGGCCTAAAACGGTTTTATCAATAACTAGCTCTATAATCGTAAAACATCGCGCAAGGAGATAGACACCATACACTTATTTTTATAATTAAAAAAGAATATGGAATAAAAACAATTGATTTGTTTTTGAAAATAAAATGTGTTTTTGACATTGTTAATAATGCCCTTAAATATGATAATTGAGTCATTAAATTAAATTGAGATCTAAAGATTTAATAATTATTTTAATTTTTTAAATAATTATTTTAGATGATGATAATTCATTTTGAATAATTATAAAGTGGTAATAAATCATTTATAATAGTTTTATATATATATATATATATATATATATTTGATTTGAAACTATAAGGAAAAATCGATATTGCTTTATCGGTACAATAGCGATTTTTCTAAATAATTGTTAATATAAATTTATATGGTTTTATTAATGAAATGTGATCATTTTAATTCATCTAAAATGATAATAAAAAAAATTTAATTTTTTTTTACAAATATATGTACGTTAAAGTATAAGTGAAAATGTGACAGTGTATCGATTCTTCGATTGGCAACGGTTTATTGAACGAAAGTTGTTCGGAACCAATGCAATGTATTTTATATGGCATTTACACATATATAACATACAAACGCATCTACTAACATGCATATGAACATATGTATGCATACATATATACTTATACACTTATAAATACATAAATAATACAAAAATCAAAGTTATTTTAAGCAAGCTTCCTCTTTATGCTTATATAAGTCAAAATGTGCATACATGAAGTGGATGGAAGTGATGAGCACATAGGTGGGAGGATTTTTCTAGCCTACGGACGAGGAAGGTGTATTGTAGAAGCCATGAAGTGATGATGTGTGTATGGATTCTTTTACACTCTTTCTTTGGCTATAAATAGCCTACCATCTCAACACATTTTTTCACTTTCTTCAGTCTAGCCTAATTTCCTAATATCAACCAAAATGAGGAAATCCTTTTTTTGAAACCATTAAAAATTTCAATGGCTACAAATATCTAGTTGATCACTTCTTCCCATTCGAAGCTTAGCAATACTCAGAATACCATTCTTTCTTAAGCATTTGTGAATCTAGTTTTAATTGCCGAAAATACCACTTTTTCAATAAAGTATAACTCCTTCAAAGCATATCCAAATGAGGTAGTTATTTTTCAAACCATGTGAAAGTCCAGTAATAACAACTTTCTTGTTTAGCGCTTCTTCTGGCTTTAAGAATAATTATGTCAAAATTTCACTTTTTTAGTGCATTTTGGGGCTTCGTTTTTATAAACCGGAGAATATCCTCTCTTCTATTGATTATAACTTGCTCAAACTAATCAAAATCAAGTGTTTCTTTTTTTGAAACCGTAGATAAAATAATTTCCTACAACTTTCATCTTGACCACATTTTCATATGCAGTGAGCGATGTGTCCAAAAACCCGAGAGAAAATGACCTATTTTAGGTCTACTTTTCGGTAAATTAATAATAATCCAAAGTCCCACACCTCAATCTCTATGCTTGGACGAGCACCACTTTTGGCATGGAATTGTCGAGCATAGTAGGAGGCAATGTGTTGTGGTTTGTGAGCTCAGATCACGAGTTAATGAAGTTATAGCCTTTTTTCGATAAGAAATAAATGTAAGAATTCCTAAACTATTATAATATATTTTGGATGATGATATGATGTTTGCAAATGGATGTTTAATATGCTTTGATCATCAAGTTTGGTTGTTTCCATATGAATGTTGAAAATACGTGCAAGTCGCAAATATACAAGTCGATAAGCACAAAGGAAATCACTTTCTTTGAATTAATGAAATGGTGTGTATGGAACTGTTCAACCTCCTTAAAAAAGGTTTAAAATGCATTTATAATTTTTATAAACATTTTAAAGTGTTTTGGTGAAGTTTGAAAAGAAATAGAAAATTTAGTTAAAAATAAGCACGTCGCGTAACAACAGTTCGGGATTTCGTGTTGTAAAAGTCAAACAAGTGCAAAAGTTGGAATATAGATCGGAATTCTTCGAGATAAAATTTTTATGAACTATTATATCCATAGTTTTCCGATGAAGAAAATAAATCGAGATTTCGATAAGTAGATTTTGAAATATGAGTAAAACAAGCTTTTGAAAAATCCTAATTTTGCAGTTCGGAATCTAAAACTGAATTTCTTAAAAATGATGTTTTGAAACATTTTAAAAATGTGGAATAAATCTTATAAATCTTTTAAAATATTTTGAAAGTGATTTGAGTAATAAAAATGAATTTTCAAATAACAAAAAGTCACTTTGGTCAATATAGCCTAAAAGCACTTCCCACAACAATTTTTCTATAACTTTTTAATTATAGCTTTAAACTTAACGATTCTTTTCGAATCTTTTGTAAATGTTTTTAAATGATTAATAAAGTATTTTAAAGGTAATTTGATGGATTTATGAAATGGTCAAATGTTTTAATGACTTAGAGTGGATCAAATAACTTGACCGCCTTATGGGTGTCAGGGAGATAATGTCTAGGCTTGAGTTTGAAAAACTAGTTTCGTGCTCTTCTTGGCTATCAAGACTGGCCCGATGGAGGGGATAGTAAATTTGATTTACTCGAATCAAAATTTTCCAAAGAATGGTATTTCTAGATTTAAACAACTTGGATGTTATAGAGATGATCTTCTTTTACTCGATGTTAAAGCCGGAAGTGGGAACTCATACTATTCGTGGAATTTAAAAGGTGATTTCATCATTATTCCACCCAAAGTATTTGTTGAATACAGGGATTGATATTGAATAGAATAGATAATTTTATAGATTTTTCTCCCTTAACATTTACTGGTTTTAGGATTTACATCCAAGACAACATGGTTTCAACTCAATCAAAAATTGTGAGTTTTGGATTAAGGAAACTTTTTTAAGGTTTAAATGGAATGATTTTGAAAATATTTTTCCTAAATGAAAAATGATATGATTTCAAATTAATTCAATAAAGAAAAGGGTTTTAAGTAATCGAAGGAATTAATAAGAGAGGTTTAATAATTCCTTAAATACTAGAAATAATGGTTTGAAAATATATATCTTCAAAAGAGATTTTTTGATAAAACTAACTTAATCGATTAAAGAATAATTCCCCATTCACAAAAACTCTTTTTATCGAAGATGGGATCGAAGGAATTGGGTCGGATCTGGGGTAACCCCTATCCTACAATCACTTCAAACTAATTTACGTTCGAAGTAAAATATGCTAAAGATAAAAGTACCGAAGATGAAGATATTCTTGATGTAGGGTTGCTTGCCACTAGTCCCTCGAGGTTAAATTAACCATATCATATATTTATGGTGACAAGTAGTGCTCTGTTATGAAAGTCTTCAATGCAAGGAATTTTCGTTGCTAATCCTAGGGTTACTTCTCGATAAGATGTGGTAGAAGAGTGCCTTCAATTTCGTTTAGTCCTAAAACGAACTTGTGTGGAAGGATGTATGACGATGTATTCTTGAGATTTCTTCATTGACTTTATAAACATACATCTGTTTGGTGGGGGAGAAGGCAACTTCTCTTAGCTTAACACATTTCTCAGAGACCTATGAGCTCAGAGGTTGTATGTTCTTGGAAATCAATAAGGATCGATGGAATGGTGCATGGCATTCAAAGTCAAATCCACGAAGTAAAAGGTAATTGTTACCTCCTGCCTCACACCAGAAAATGGCTGAACCTAGGTAGATACAGCAAGGCAATGTTGTAACGATCCTGACTCGACCTTCAAAAATCGGCACCGAATATGACACTCATATTTCAATGCCGCAGATCCAATTGTCGAATCTGGTTCACCGGAGCTTATAACACCATTAAGTACAACGCAGTGGAAGAAATGAATAATATCATATACAACATCGATATAATATCCGATACAATGCTGGTACAATGAATATCGAGATATAATACAAGACAATAGCAGCAAAAAGAAACAGATAACATCAGCAGCGGATAATCTCTATCTCCAAGGTACCAATCCAGAAATAGCTCGAACCCCTAATAATGATGCACAAAGATAAGCAAGGTCAGCTATGAAAGCTGAAGTGTAGAGAATGCGATACACAAATCCAAAAGGCTTCGAAGGCTGTCGAATTAGTTCCAACTATTCGACTATCTGAAAAACCCAACTCTAGACTTCCCATGTAGAAAATTGTGGGCACCCAGAGTTTAGAAAAGGAAAAATAAACTCCAGGTTAGTCGTGGGACTGGTGTGAGTATCAAAAACAATTATTATCTTTGAAAACAAACAAAAAAAACCATATTGAAAAACCGCAATGCTTTTTGGAAAATGAAACTACCATAAGACCTCCCACCACACACTCAATGCAAACGCAGACTTGGAGGAGACTTCTTCTTATGATAGTCAAATATGCTTAATACGAGAAAACACTTTTAAATATTATTATTAGTGCATAGTGTGAAAACATTTCGAAAGTATAATATTAATCTTTGCCAACATACAACCAGTATCGTATGCCTACTATAGCTACCATCTAAACAGTGGTGCACCACCATAAGTAAATAGCAGGTTATACAGCTAAAACCGTATAGGGCGCGTATTGTTTTGTTTGGATTTCCAACAAATGGTCGGGCAAAGTAACTTCCCAAATAAAATGGAACGCCTCTGGAGGGACGCCCTCGAGAACTTTACCAGCTCTCTGCTACACAAGGCCGGCTACCCCCTTCCTGGGGAATAAAACCTAAGATATGCCACCCCCGGTCCTTTGGGACCTTTATTCGAGGGCCCTCCAACAACCTCACACGGTAATAAATATACTACGGTGTCCACATGAGTAAGTACCTGGGCTCCATACCATGATACTACCCTTTTCCAGAAGGAATGGTCATACCCTAGGGAGCTACCCCTGAAACCTTGCTGCCATAGTTCCTGTTTCAACCATTACCAGGTTGTGAGGCTCGACGAAGTCTCGTCCACAAAGCTACGCTTTTTCACAAAGTCATGCTTCGATCACAAATGATAAACAAATGATAATCAATACACAGCAGCACTTAGCATGCCACATTACCATATTGGGAATGTATCACTAGTAACCATCAACTACATAACCTCTGAGCTCGTATATCTCAGAGAAGGGTGTTAAGCTATGAGAATAAATCTCCGCCACCAAGAGATATGTATTTGATAGAAACTAGATTTACATCTCAAAGTGTAATGTCAGACATACATCCATACAAGTCTGTTCCGGGTTCGAACAGAACCGAAGGCACTTCTAAAGAAGCCCTTGCAAATTTGGGTATTCACAATCCTAATCGGACTTTCCATCACTTAGGGAATCTCTATACTGGCGCGACTCAGTGCAGAGACAATCGATAGGTCATCCTATCATTCTCGCAAATACCCGGTCTTCACCACCGGTCTTCAAATGCTATCCATATCGGCGTATCATTATTCGGAATGGGTTATATGACACAAAGTCCTCTCCCGGCTAAACAGAATAATGAGCGTAATATTTAAAAACATATGGATAATGGGATTTCAGATAAGTCACAACTTAATATCCAAATCTTTTCTTCCAAATGGTTTAAACCAATTACCATTTCAAATCTTTCAAATAAAAGATTCATTCCACAAAGTTCGCTCAGTTTCACAAAGATCCATTCATGGATTTCAAAACAATTTCCATTTCAATTGGATTAACTCGTTAATTCTTTAAATCAAGATTTAACTTATAGCTTTCAAAACTCGTTTCCAAAGATTCATTCATAGCCTTTCAAAACATTTCAATTCTATTTCAAACTTGAAACCTTTCAACACAATTTGGAAATCGTTTCTTTAAATGAAAGCTATTATTATTTGAAAACAAATAGGTTTCGTTTCGGAAAACTGATTACAATTACATCAGTTAAAATCATTCAAGTATAAAACTTGGATTTAAATTTAAATTTCCCAAACCATACTTTTTAAATGGTTAAAAACCCATATAAATACCTTTATAATTTGCATAATCATTTTAGACCATAATTTCCAAATCATTGAATTCAATTTAAAATATTGAATTCAAATTTAAATCAAATTATTTAAATTTTGAGTTCTATTAAGTTATATAAAATAACTTTTATTTTTGAAAACACATTTTCAAAAGCTTTCAATTCAAATTCCAAAACTATTATGGATTCATGAATTCAATCTTTAAAATTGTTGAAAATCTATGACTTAGCTGATTTCCTCGTGCAATCCATATTTGTGTGTATATGGTGTAGTCCAGGGGTTTTACACAATAGTGCAACCTCATTCAGTCGTCACAGATTGCAATCACAACAATATCGATAAGCGGTATATTCCAATAACGCTTATCTATATACACAGATTCACAGATAGAAAATATGAATGCATTATAAATAAATAAATTACATTCATCACAGATCGCACAGAAACAATCCATAGCACAAAGCATAGCATATCAGAAATATCAGACAGTTCGACAATCAATAGGATTCAAACGTCCATAAGTGAACTCAATAAATTATCTGATTAATTTAAATCAGATGGATCTCAATCATAACTAATTAACTTTAATTGATTTCAAATCATTTGATTAATGGTCCTTTAATCATTCATTAATTCAATGAATCAACCTTTAATTGCTTTGAATAATTGATCTTTAATTATTCAATTATCCTTTGATTAGTTTTCCTTAACTTATTTAAAATATTTAGTTAACTATCTTTGTAATTAATTATCATTAACAATTATTAATTAGAAATAATATAGACACTTAATTTTAATCTAACGATTAATTAATTACAAATTGATAAACCTCTGATTAATTACAATTACAAATAAATTGACCAATCTTTACTCACCGTTATAAATTAATCATTTTTAATTATTTTCCAAAATAATTAATTAATAATAATGATTATCTTAATTAACATTTTAAAAACTTCCTTAACTTTGAAAGCAAATTATTACTAATTTGAATCTTTAATGCTAATTAACTTTAACACTTATTTTAATAAATCACAATTTAATTACATCGAGTAATTATACAATAATCCTTTGATTAATTATCCTTAATTGATTAATCATTCATTAAGTAATTAAGCTTTAAGTATTCACTTTATTTTATTTTGATAACACCTAGGGATAAAATTTCCAAATCAAAACAAATTTGAATTTCAAAACATTTAAATTAGCATGTTAAACTTGGAAAATTTTTACTTTTTTCCAATACTGTAGTTTTGAAAACTAACCCGAGTGCTTCCCATGTTTCTGCTTGAGTAAATACCCGAGTTACTCACCAACTTCCCCGAGATCATCCCTCGTTTTTCCACATTTTCTTCTTCTACTTTTTTTTCCCGCTAAATTCAAGTTTAAATTTAAGTACAACTGTTGAAACACTACCAGGCAATACAGGAAGTACTTGAGCCATCTCCAAGGAAGCGTGAGTTCCCTTCGAGTCACCACAACCCAAACTCCTCCAGATACTTAAACGTTGCCATGCACGTGCACGACGCGTCGCCGCCGTTCTGGCGAACATCGCCACCACCAGTAAGTAGCCCTGCCTACATCGTCACGAATGCCCAGCATTCAGATACGAACTCGAAATCGAATTTTGAGAGTTCGAACCAACCTTGGAAACGAACTGTAACCCACCATCCACTTGTCAACGCCTCGTTCCCATAACCACGGCCACCAGAGAGCCCCAAACTTCTGCCATCATCTCGTCGACACTTCCTCTTCCACCTCCTAAAACCTCGCAACGCTCGATCAATTGACGATGACGAAGAAATCAAAATACTGAACCTCGCCAAAACTAGGTTTACGAACGAAAAATGCTAGCCGCTGCCACCACGTCCATCTACTGATCATCGCACTATTTTTCCCATGACTTCTGATCACTCCACCTCCAGGAGGAAGCTCGACCTCTCCGATCAACGAGATCGACCATGACGACCAGAAATACAAAATTCAAATAAAACCAAACTGCTCTTCATCCCCTCATCTAAAAATTATGATTTTAACTTTAAAAACCATGTTAGGGTATAAGAATTCAGATTATGTTTCTGAAATCCAAAACTAAAATGTTTGAATTTTGACTAAGTTAAGTTTTGGCTCAGTTTTCTTGATTTTCAGAGATATTTACAAATTGTTTTAACTGAAATAAATTTTAAAACTAAAATCTATGATATAACGATCATATTTGTTTCAGGACTTAAGTCTTAACACAGATTGGATCAAAAGCAAGTGGATTTTTTTATTTGATCTTGAGCCTGGGACTAAAATCAGAAAAGAAGAATACAGATACACAACATACACACCATTATCTTCATATATATACACAAAGCCATACTTAAAATTCGTTCACAAATATACTAGTTTTAAAGATGAACAGGCAACCTAACCATATATTTCAACTATTTAAATTGTGTTGTTACTCACATTGTTTTCAGGAGAAAGAACAGAGCCTCTTCCTCTTTTTTTTGGTGGCTAAGCTCATATTATTTCGGTTGAAATGATATTGTATGGTGTGCGTTGTGTGCTAATATTAATTACAGTTGTCTTTATTTCATGTTTCATACTTGTTTATAAAAAAAATTGTCTTCCTTTGCAAGCTAAAGAGGCTGAGATGATTTTAATTTGTGCTTATGTAGATATTTTTTTCCATTTGACTATGCAGATCTTTGGTGGCTGACATTATCAATATTGTATGCTAAAGGTTCATGAATTTATTTCCTTTGTCTTCTTTGTAGATATTTATTTTGTTTTGCTTTATAAGCTTATGCTTATCAAATTTTTTTTCCTAGTCTACACTTATTTTTCTTCTTACTCAGTATTATATACACATTATTTTAGAAGAAAATAGTTTTAAAATGAACGACCCATAATTTAATTTACATAAGTAATATTTTCAAACCCAAATTGTTGTTCTTAGTCATTTATTTAAGGTTTAGATTCAAATACAAATTATATATTCAAATTCAAATCTTAAAGTCAAATTCAATTTAATCCAAAAATTTATTCCAAAATTACGTTAATTATTAATTTAAAATCAATTCAAAATTGAGATCGTTACAGATTCCCCCCTTAAGAAATTTCGTCCTCGAAATTTGCAGGCACAGAAATGACAAAGATAGATACACAAAGATAGAGAAACAGTTTTCCAGATCAACCTGGATATTTATTCTGTATTTGGCTCAACAAATCAGAATATCAACAATAGATACAAGAACGAATCTATTTAACACTTCACAAGATACTCGGGTTATCAAATCTACAAAATATGCAAAGCACTGGTTATCGTTCTTAGAATATATCGAACAAAAGAGAAATGGATTTAAACACACAATTTTAAAATACTAGATATGTATTCCAAACTCAAGTCGAAATACCCTAAATTATATATAACTTGTCCATTTTGGACTTTGATATTCGTAAGAAATAACAATAGAATTTTGAATTTGGTTTTAATCGAAATTGTTTTATCGATACAAATCTTCATATTCAGCTTTATATTTAATTTAACAATTTATTTCAAATAGAATTTCAAATTCATTGAAGTTAAAAACGAAAAGCTGATAGAAAATTGATGAAGAGAAAACGAAATAGAAACTTATCTACACGGTTCGTAAGAGCCACCATCACACCAAAGCTTCTCCCTCGAGCAGCCACAAAGCCAATCAAAGAATTTGGAATCGAATCAAAGGAAATTGATAGAGAAAGATATTTCCATTGTTGCAGGGTATTGACCATTCACAGTGGTATTTTCCTGTCCCCTATCTCGTCCTCTTCTTGCACTCATACTCACTATCAGTGGATAGTAAGAGAATTTATTGAGGCATTCGAACGGATATCTTCGGGATTACTCATTCTAGGGTATACTTCACCCTATCCTTAATGAGCTACTTAATGTGTTATACTCCTGAGCTAAAGTTTCAACCTTCAGCTCTGATACCAAATGTAATGATCTTGACTCGAC
Source organism: Allium cepa (assembly GCA_030765085.1). Lineage (NCBI taxonomy): Eukaryota > Viridiplantae > Streptophyta > Magnoliopsida > Asparagales > Amaryllidaceae > Allium > Allium cepa. The sequence goes on along the minus strand of CM060937.1, from coordinate 867,176,803 downwards.
CTTCGAAAATCAGCACCGAATATGACACTCATATTCCAATGCCGCAGATCCAAACGTTGAATCTGGTTCGCCGGAGCTTATAACACCATTAAGTACAACACAACGGAAGAAATGAATAATATCATGTACAACATCGATACAATATCCGATACAATGCTGATACAATGAATATCAATTTAAATCAGAGATATAATACAAGACAATAGCAGCGGAAAGAAACGGATAACACCAGCAGCGGATAATCTCTATCTCCAAGGCACCAACCCGGAAATAGCTCGAGCACCCAATAATGATGCACAAAGATAAGCAAGGTCAGCTATGAAAGCTGAAGTGTAGAGAATGCGATCCACAAATCCAAAAGGCTTCGAAGGCTGTCGAATTAGTTCCTACTATTCGACTATATGAAACCCAACTCTAGACTGCCAGTGTAGAAAATTGTGGGCACCCCGAGTTTAGGAAAAGGAACAATAAACTCCAGGTCAGTCGTGGGACTGGTGTGAGTAGAAAAAACGGTTTTTATCTTTAGAAAAAATTTAGATTGAAAAATCGCAATGCTTTTTGGAAAATGAAACTACCATAAGACCTCCTACCACACACACAATGCAAATGCAGACTTGGAGGAGATTTCTTCTTATGATGGTCAAATATGCTTAATAAGAGAAAATACTTTTAAATATTATTATTAGTGCATAGTTTGAAAACATTTCGAAAGTATAATATTAATCTTAGCCAACATATGACCAGTATCGTATGCCTACTATAGCAACCATCTAAACAGTAGGGCGCCACCATAAGTAAATGGTAGGTTATACAACCAAAACCGTACAGGGCACGTATTGTTTTGTTTGGATTTCCAACAAATGGTCGGGCAAAGGAACTTCCCAAATAAAATGGAACGCTTTTGGAGGGACGCCCCCGAGAATTTACCCAGCTCTCTGCTACACAAGGTCGGCTACCCCCTTCCCGGGGAATAAAACCTAAGATATGCCACCCCCGGTCCTTTGGGACCTTTATCCAAGGGCCCTCCAACAACCTCACACAGTAATAAATATACTACGGCATCCACATGAGTAAGTACTTGGGCTCCATACCATGATACTACCCTTTTCCAGAAGGAATGGTCATACCCTAGGGGAGCTACCCCTGAAACCTTGCTGCCACGATTCCTGTTTCGACCATTACCGGGTTGTGAGCCTCGATGAAGTCTCGTCAACAAAGTTACGCTTTTTTACAAAGCCACGCTTCGATTACAAATGGTCAACAAATGATCATCAACACACAGCAGCACTTAGCATGCCACATTATCAAATTGGGAATGTATCACTAGTAACCATCAACTACATAACCTCTGAGCTCGTACGTCTCAGAGAAGGGTTTTAAGCTAAGAGAATAAATCTCCACCACCAACAGATATGTATTTGATAGAAATCAGCTTTACATCTCAAAGTGTAATGTCAGACATACATCTGTACAAGTCTGTTCCGGGTTCAAACAGAACCGAAGGCACTTCTGAAGAAACCCTTGCAAATCCGGGTATTCACAATCCCGATCGGACTTCCCATCACTTAGGGAATCTCTATACCGGTGCGACTCAGCGCAGAGACAATCGATAGGTCTTCCTATCATTCTCGCAAATACTCGGTCTTCATCACCGATCTTCAAATGATATCCATATCGACGTATCATCATTCGGGATGGGTTATATGACACAAAGTCCTCTCCAGGCTAAACCGAATAATGAGCATAATATTTAAAAACATATGGATAATGGGATTTCAGATAAGTCACAACTTAGTATCCAAATCTTTTCTTCCAAATGGTTTAAACCAATTACTATTTCAAATCTTTCAAACAAAAGATTCATTCCACAAAGTTCGCTCAGTTTCACAAAGATCCACTCATGGATTTCAAAACAATTTCCATTTCAATTGGATTAACTCGTTAAATCTTTAAATCAAGATTTGACTTATAGCCTTCAAAACTTGTTTCCAAAGATTCATTCATAGCCTTTCAAAACATTTCAATTCTATTTCAAACTTGAAACCTTTCAACACAATTTGAAAATCCTTTCTTTAAATGAAAGCTATTATTATTTGAAAACAAATAGGTTTCGTTTCGGGAAAACTGATTAGAATTCCATTAGTTAAAACCATTCAAGTATAAAACTTGGATTTAAATTTAAATTTCCTAAACCATACTTTTTAAATGGTTAAAAACCCATATAAACACCTTTATAACTTTCATAATCATTTTAGACCATAATTTCCAAATCATTGAATTCAATTTCAAATATTGAAATCAAATTTAAATCAAATTATTTAAATTCCGAGTTTTATTAGGTTATATAAAATAACTTTTATTTTTGAAAAATCATTTTCAAAAGCTTTCAATTCAAATTCCAAAACTATTTTGGATTCAAGAATTCAATCTTTAAAATTGTTTAAAATCTGTGACTTAGCTGATTTCCTCATGCAATCCATATTGTGTGTATGGTGTAGTCCAGGGGTTTTACACAATAGTGCAACATCATTCAGTCATCACAGATTGCAATCACAACAATATCGATAAGCGGTATATTCCAATAACGCTTATCTATATACACAGATTCACTGATAGAAAATATGAATGCATTATAAATAAATAAATTACATTCATCACAGATCGCACAGAAACAATCCATAGCACAAAGCATAGCATATCAGAAATATCAGACAGTTCGACAATCAATAGGATTCAAACGCCCATAAGTGAACTCAATATATTATTTGATTAATTTAAATCAGATGGATCTCAATCATAACTAATTAACTTTAATCGATTTCAAATCATTTGATTAATGGTCCTTTAATCATTCATTAATTCAATGAATCAACCTTTAATTGCTTTGAATAATTGATCTTTAATTATTCAATTATCCTTTGATTAGTTTTCCTTAACTTATTTAAAATATTTAATTAACTATCTTTGTAATTAATTATTATTAATTACAAATAATTTAGACACTTAATTATTAATCTACCAATTAATTAATTACAAATTGATAAACCCCTGATTAATTACAATTACAAATAAATTGACCAATCTTTACTCACCATTATAAATTAATCATTCATAATTACTTTCCAAAATAAATAAATAGTAATAGTGATTATTGTAATTAACATTTTAAAAACTTCCTTAACTTTGAAAAATAATTATTACTAATTTTAATCTCTAATTAACTTTAACACTTATTTTAATAAATCACAATTTAATTACATCGAGTAATTATACATTAATCCCTTGATTAATTATCCTTAATTGATTAATCGTTCATTAAGTAATTAAGCTTTAAGTAATCACTTTATTTTATTTTGAAAACACCTTGGGTTAAAATTTCCAAATCAAAACAAATTTGAATTTCGAAACATTTAAATTAACATGTTGAACTTGGAAAAACTTTACATTTTATAATATTGCAGTTTTGAAAACTAACCCAAGTGCTTCCCATGTTTTTGCTTGAGTAAATACCAGAGTTACTCACCAACTTCCCCGAGATCATCCCTCGTTCATCCAAGTTTTCTTCTTCTACTTTTTTTCAGCTAAATTCAAGTTTAAATTTAAGTACAACTATTGAAACACTACCAGGTAATACAGGAAGTACTCAAGCCATCTTTAAGGAAACGTGAGTTCCCCTTCGAATCACCACAACCCAAACCCCTCCAGATACTTAAACGTTGTCGTGCACGTGTGCGACGTGTCGCCGCTGTTCTGGTGAACTTCGCCACCACCAGCAAGTCGCGTAGCCCTGCCTACATCGTCACGAACGCCCAGCATTTAGATACGAACTCGAAATCGAATTTTGAGAGTTCAAACCAACCTTGGAAACGAACTGTAACCCACCATCCACCTGTCAACGCCCAATTCCCACAACCACGACCACCAGAGAGCCTCAAACTCCGGCCATCAACTCGTCGACGCTTCCTCTTCCTCCTCCCAAAACCTCGCAACGCTTGATCAATTGACGATGATGAACAAACCAAAATACTGAACCTCGCCAAAACTAGGTTTACGAACGAAAAACGCTTGCTGCCCCCCCCCCCCCCCCCACGTCCACCTACCGATCATCGCACTATTTTTCCCATGACCTCTGATCACTCCTCCACCTCCAAGAGGAAGCTCGACCTCTCCGATCAACGAGATTGACCAAGACGACAAGAAATACAAAATTCAAATAAAACCAAACCGCTCTTCATCGCCTCATCTAAAAATTATGATTTTAACTTTAAAAATCATGTTAGGGTTTAAGAATTCAGATTATATTTTTGAAATCGAAAACTAAAATGTTAGAATTTTGACTAAGTTAAGTTTTGGCTTAGTTTTCTTGATTTTCAGAGATATTTACAAATTGTTTTAACAGAAATAAATTTTAATACTAAAATTTATGATGTAATGATCATATTTGTTTCAGGACTTAAGTCTTAACACGGATTGGACCAAAAGCAAGTGGATTTTTTTTATTTGATCTTGAGCCTGGGACTAAAATCAGAAAAGAAGAGTACAGATATACAACATACACACCATTATCTTCATATATATACACAAAGTTATACTTAAAATTCAGTCGCAAATATACTAGTTTCAAAGATGAACAGGCAACCTAACCATATATTTAAACTATTTAAATTGTGCTGTTACTACATTGTTTTAGGAGAAAGAACAGAGCCTCTTCCTCTTTTTTCTCTCTTGAAATAGGCTTTGAAATTGCAAGCTGAAACCTTTTGATTCTCTTGTTTTGCATTGATTGAATTGTTGTTTCAATTGAGGTTTTGTTTAAGTTTTTAAGATGATGCTTGCTTCAGGTTTACCCAGTTTCGAATGAACAAAACTGAATGAAGATGTTGATATTTATAAACAAGTTACAGGTTGATAAAATTTTGTTTTGTACAATAGGTCAGAGATTTTTCTCTTGTTTTGGTGGCTAAGCTCATATTATTTCGGTTGAAATGATATTGTATGGTGTGTATTGTGTGCTAACATTAATTACAATTGTCTTTATTTCATGTTTCATACTTGTTTATAAAAAATATTGTCTTCCTTTGCAAGCTAAGGAGGCTGAGATGATTTTAGTTTGTGCTTTTGTAGATATATATTTCTCCATTTGACTATGCAGATCTTTGGTGGCTGACATTATCAATATTGTATGCTAAAGGTTCATGTATTTATTTCCTTTGTCTTCTTTGTAGATATTTATTTTTTCTTGCTTTATAAGCTTATGCTTATCAAAAAAACAAATTTCTAGTCTACACCTATTTTTCTTCTTAGTCGGTATTATATACACATTATTTTAGAAGAAAATAGTTTTAAACCGAACTACCCATAATTTAATTTACATAAGTAATATTTTCAAACCCAAATTATTGTTCTAAGTCATTTATTTAAGATTTAAATTCAAATATAAATTCTATATTCAAATTCAAATTCTAAAGTCAAATTAAATTCAAAAATTTATTCCAAAATTACATTAATTATTAATTTAAAATCAATTCAAAATTGAGATCGTTACAAATGTGGTTCGCAACCATAGGGTATGATCATCACATTCTAGAAAAAATTCTACCCGCTATGATGTTCGAGTTTAAATTAATGTGGTGTACACGGAGAAAGCACTCGGGTAGATCGATAACAAACGAGGTGATGACATATTCGGTACTATCTAGTGCGAAAGGTAGGCCAGTCTTGTGTTGATAGAGGTGCAGATGATCTGTTAACCTCGAAACATTCCTTTAGAGATGTACTACTGAAAAGTAGTCCCTTCAATTGATCATTTGTATGGAATCCATTCTCCAGTCAGTGTCTACTATTTTGTTTGTAGAACCCACGTTTGTGGCTAGTATTGCTGGAATTTAATCAATGTAAAATTTTGGCTACGATTGATAAATTTACTTGTAAATGTTTTCAAAGTTATGTCATTAAAAATAATATCCAGTATTTTTACACAAGAACATTTTGATTATCATAAGGTAAAAACCAATTCTATGTTTATGTTCCACGTAGTCTTATGAGATACCTTTTTGTTTTCAAAATGCATATTTTGAGTTCCCACACTAGTCCCATAACTGACCCAGAGTTTATTTTCCTTTTCCTTAAACTCTAGGTGCACTAATTTTCCCGGGCAGCCTAGTAGCCAGGTTTAGTTTGGAAGAAAGCCGGATGGACCTTGAAGCATGGAGTCAGAAGATTTTCTAACGATTTTGTCTATTTTCACCACACTCTTGTAATATAGTATTCTGCATTTGTAAGGACAGATATTTATAATTGTCCTTGTTTAACTCTGATAAATGTATTTAAATTTCCGCTGTAAAGATTATTTGTCGAAATAATAAATGTGAGATTCTATTCTATCTTTATTTTCATTCTTACCTGTGATGACCCGCAAATCTGTACCCTTTGAATCGACAATAATCCACCAATGTCCGACCCAAAAAGCACAAACTGACGGAAAGTCAAGAGAAAGAAAAGAAGAGAGAAGAAGAGAAGAAAAGAAAGAGAGAAGAAGAGAAGAAAAGAAAGAGAGAAGATAGAACCAAACAGAACAATATAAAATCTCACATAGCAGCGGGAAATATATAATATCATATCAATAATCTTTACAAAACAGAAATTGTATATATATACATCAATCAATGTTCAACAATCAATCAATAGTTATCAACCTGAACGGTTATAATAACCTGTCCTCACAAAAGCTGATAATATACAACAACTAAGCAATGTAGCGGATAATCAATAATCAAAACAGATACGCGTATACGAACTAAAGATCTCCAGCTCTCCTGCTGAAGCTACAAAAGCATCAAATCTGATCCTGTAAATATACTCGGACTGACGCAAGCGTTGAAAGGAAAGAACGCCTGGATCAGTCTGGTAAACCAGCATGAGAAAAACACTCAACTGGATTTATTAAATTACCAAACTATTCCTTAAATTTCAAAACAAAAGTATCTCGTAAGACAAGTCCACACATAAACACGGGCATGTTTTTACCTTATGATAACTAAAACATTTTTTTCATATCAAATCCTCTTATATTATACTAGTGTCTAGTATATACAAATAATATTAATTATATTCAAAATGGTTACCCATATAGCATTTCGGGGCTATTCATTACGCCTTTACAAACAAAATCGTAGCTCGTTGTGGGTTTTGGATTTCTATACAAATGACCAGGTGAAGAGACTACCTTCCGAAGGGGTACACCTCTAGATGGATGTCCCGAGGCACAGAACATCTGCCCTCTACCAACACAAGACCGGCCCACCTCTATAACTAGATGGTACCGAATATGTCATCCTTCGGTCGTTACCGACCTTTACCGAGGGCCCTTATAGCATACAAACCACAATAATCAGATACACGACGGCATAGCGTGTAAAGATATATCAAGAAGAGGATTATCATATCCTAATGGGAATGACCCACTTAGCCCTGGTGCATCTAACCCTGTTTTGGTCATTTCCGTTTGATGAGGTCTGACGAGGTAACAATTACCTTTCACAAATCACAATCACATCACTTTGAATGCAACCGGCCATTTCCATTGACTACTAATTGCCTTCCACAAAAATACAACCCTTAAGCTCATACGTCTCAAGGAGGGTGTTAAGCTAAGAGAAGTTGCTTTCTCCGCCACCACCGATGTACGTTTGTAAAAACCAATGTACGTGATCTTTAGAAATGCAATGTCAGACAAACATCCATACAAGTTGTCCAGGAACAGGACAAACCGAAGGTACTTTCCTACCACATCCTATCGGGAAATCCCTAGGATTAGTAGCGAATATTCCTCGCATTGGATATTTCATAATGAAGAGACCACTACTACTGGTTATATATTGGAATTTAAACCCCAAACGATCAACAAGCAGTCCCCCACTTTGAAAATACGTAATATCAATATCATCACAAGAAACCTGCACAATCGTCGCATATATGTTGGTACGAAGTGGTTTTTAGATAAATCTGATCCCGGTCTCTTTGCACCAACGCAAAAGCGTTTCTCAACTTCACAGAGCAACTAATTCTCATAGACTTATCACATTTCCAACTTTCAACTTGCTATCCTTCGGGCCAAGGAGGAATCTCGATAGATTGGAGTAATACTCCGCACTATACGAATCAACATCCTCAACACAAATTATAATCAATCCTACACAGAAGGCTACATACAAGTGTACGACTAAATAGTTACCACATCAAGTCAAGGAACTAAAAATTTGGCCAAGTTTGATAGTGGGTTCTTTAACTATCAAAACAAACAAACAAATATTCAGCATCATAACAATCACTAGGCCTTTTAATTAATCTTTTATTAATTAAACCATTTGCCAAATATTTACGTCAAATTATCTTCAGAAAGATATAATCTCAAACCATTTCAACATTTCAACATTGGAAAACATTTCCGTATACTTATTTAATAATAAGTAATTCACAATTCTACTTATTTTCAACACTTGGAAAACATTACATATACTTAAATTTCAATTAAATGTATACTTTACTTTAGAAGGAAAACATTCTCTTTAAACATATTTATTAGGTCAAAATGAATGTTGCGTAAAACATCGTTACGACAACCCAAAATCACTAGTATAGGGATTCGAAAATAAGATAGATATATAAACCCCAATACTATACTGTGACGACCCGCCCTTCTCGACCCTTGAAAATCGGCACAAAATACATCACAGAATAAAATGCCAACGCTCGAGTGCCGGAAAAGACAGATTGTTGAGGGAAAAGAAAGAAGATAGAAGAAAGAAGAAAGAAGAAAGAAGGAATTAAAAAATAACAGAATCTCACAATCGCAGCGGAAGAAATATAATAGTCAATAACAGATCTTTACACAAAATGAAAACTATATCTGTTTTATACAATATACCATCAGAGTATCACACACAAACAACAATTACCAGTCTAACAATTTCAAAAAATCACAACAGCGGATATAAACAAATACGGGTAATACGTCTCGGATGCCAGCTCCTCTCCTAAGCCCCACAGCATCCTTTCTTGTAATCTGTAATACTCGGTCTGACCGAGCATTGTAATAAAATAACACCCGAGTCAGCCTGGAATACCAGCGTGAGAAAAATACACCCAAATTGATTATTAAAGTTCCAAAATCCTTTGAAAATCAAAATCATCACGTAAGACCCTACCACCAATAAACATGTCGGGCTTTTACCTTACGATAGCTAAAACATTTTTATCAAAATCCTCTGATATTATAATAGGGTCTATATACGAATACTTATTAAAATAGCCGAAATTGTTGCATTTATTAAATTCCATCTGCTAGCCACAATGTGGGTATTTCAAACAAAACCATAAAAGGCGCGTAGGGAGAATGGATTTCCAACTAATGACTAGGCACTGGGGTACCACCTGTCACAGTACGTAGCCTAGATCATCGTACCGAGGATTACTCTCAATCCTCTGCAACACAAGACCGACACTAACCCTTACAGGATAATCCCGAGTAAGATCACCCGACGGTTGGGATCAACAACCACAACACTAAGCCGAATAAAAAGGGACATCTAGTGTCACGACCCGTTTTCCCGTACCCTTTGAATCGACAATAAACCACACATGTCCAACTCAAATTGTACGAAAATACGGAACATGAAGGGTGATAAAGAAAAATAGACAGAACAGAATCTCACACGAATGGAATAACATATATTATTTCAATAATAATATTTACAGCGGAAAATTTTAAAATACAATATCAGAGTCTAACCTAGATTCAGCTTGGACAGTTATAAAACCTGCCCTTACAATTGCTGACAACATCAAACAAAATGCACTAAGCAAAGGCGATGAAAGAATATCTTCATGCGTCCATGAATATCTCCAGCTCTCCCCTGGAAACTCCAACCGTCTTCGACTATCCTGAAACTACTCGGATCTGACCCAAGTATTGAAAATACCCGGATCAGGCTTGATAAACCAGCGTGAGAAAAACTCAATAATAAATGACAGTGTCATATATCAGCCTTTGGATAAAATCCTTTGAAATAAATAGTATCTCATAAGACCACGTCCACACATAAACACGAACGGGTTTTTACCTTATGATAACTAAAACACTTTTATATCAAAACCTTTGATATTATTTCTAATGACATCTCTTTGAAAACATTTGCAAATAAACTTATCAATCTTATCCGAAATGGTTACCCATATAGCATTTCGAGGCTATTCATTACGCCAATACAAACAAAACCGTAGGTTCTTATTGGAGAATGGATTTCCATACAAATGACCAGGCGCAGGATCTACCTTCCGAAATGGGTACACCTCTAGATGGATGTCCCGAGGCACAGAACATCTGCCCTCTACCAACACAAGACCGGCCTACCTCTGTAACTAGATAGTACCGAATATGTCATCCCCCGGTCGTTGCCGACCTTTAACCGAGCGCTCGTTTTCCATACACCACATTAATTAACATCCCGACGTCATAGCGGGAAGAAATATATCTAGAAGGGGATGATCATACCCTAATGGGAATGACCCACATAGCCCTGCTGCATCTAATCCTGTTTCGGTCATTTCCGGTTTGATGAGGCTTAAGGCTACGATTACCTTTTCACAAAGCACATATCAAATCTTTGAATGCCACATTGCCATTTCCGTTAACTACTAATTGCCTTCCACAAAAATACAACCCTTGAGCTCGTATGTCTCAAGGAGGGTGTTAAGCTAGAGAAGTTGCCTTCTCCGCCACCACTGATGTACGTTTGTAAAAACCAATGTACGTAATCTTTAGAAATGCAACGTCAGACAAACGTCCATACAAGTTGTCCAGGAACAGGACAAACCGAAGGTACTTTCCTCGGCCATTACTAGGCGAGAAGCCCTTGCAATCCGCAAAATCTCCATCACGAGGAGACCACTGCTATATATAACTCTACAATGGGTGCGCACCCTGAGCAAATCAACAAGCAGTCCTCACGCTATGAAGATCCACGGTCTTCAATCACCATCTTCAACATGTCTTCACGTTCGAACGTACACATTGGTTCGAAGTGGTTTTCGGATAGGAATTAACCAAATCCGACTCCGGTTCCTTCGAAATCCAATCATCGATAAAAAGTGAATATGAGAATATAGGATTTATTAAGTCTCTTTTCACTTTAATTCTCTTCGGATGATTTCGAAATTCTCTTTCTTTCAACTTAGGATAATTCTAAGTAATTCATTCTTTTGTTTTGGAAAATATCTCAGATTTCTTTACTTAATTCTTGATCCAAATTTCTTAACTTTTAACTTAAGGAAAACATTCCCTTTATAATATCACCTTCCAAAACATCCATTTAATTTAAAGGATTATTCACTGTCCAAAATCGCGAATATAATTCCTTTAACATTTAACTTATCAATTTAAATTGATTTCAGATTTACAAAACGATGTTTATAAATTCCATTTTTATATCTCACTTGTAAGTCAAAATCCAATACTCTTATTTACCAATTCATTCCTTTCAAATCTTATCATTCCTAAAATTCATTATAAATTCTTTTCTAAACTTCACAGGTTCGTAGAAATCATTCATTTTGGAGATTGCTTAACTTTTGGATAATACCAATCTTCTTTTATTTTGGAAAACCTAACAGAATATTTTTATTTTGAGAGCATCCGGGCTTTCCTTTCGATCTGTTCCACCCCTCGCCTAAGAAAAGAAAACATAGGCCAGGTAAGTTCAGGGCACTGGTTGCTCCATCCCTAACCTTAGTTAAACACCTTGTTTTATCTTCCCAGATCTCACAGGCGGGACAAATGTACTAGTCGTTTCCGCATACTCAGATTTTCAACTTATTTTGGAATTGCTTATAAATATTCCAAATTATCTTTCAAAACGCTTAATTATCCTTTTTAAAACATTCACGATTATTCTTGGAAACGTCGTTACATTTAAACTCATATTCCAAAAGTTATAGAATTCACAGCATAAAAGTGCTGCGGAAAGTGCTATATAAGCCTATTTGATTAAAACAACTTTTAAACATTCGCTAATTCATATTTTCCAATCCAAATCTCTTTTAAATCATTTAAATAGATTTATCAAATTTATTCCATATTTTTCCATAATTAAAAACATCCATTTAAACAGATTTCCTTTTATGGTCACTAAACTGCACTAGCGCGATTTTTCTAGAAAATTGATTTGGACATAATTCAAAATCTACTTATCGAAACTTTGATTTTCTTTCTTCATTTAGAAGATATGGATATAATAGTCCGGAATTTTCTTATCTCGAAGAATTCCGAGCAATATTCCACTCTACACATTCATTTGAACTTTTCAACGCGAAATCGCGAACTACCGTTGCGCGACGCGTCTAGTTTTAACTTATTTTTCAACATTTGAAATAATTTATTCAAATTGGATTTCAATACTTATAAAATGATTAGAAACCCTTTTAAATCAATATTTTCACCTTTTAAAGCTTTTAAAATATATTTTCACTCTTACCACATTAAAATATTATTATATTCCCATTATTTTAATATTAAACTTTAAATCCCAATTTTAACTCAATTTCAATTCTAATCTCAAATTAAACATATTTAAAACTTAGATTTCAAATCTAATTCCAATTTAAATTTCAATTTAATCTCAAACTAAACTTCACTTTTTCAAAATCGATTTTAATTTCAATTTCACTATTCATCTAACTTTCAATTTTCTAATTAGCTATTCTTTTCAAATCCGTTTCACTTCAAATTTCAAATTCTCTTTCATTATAACTTAAATTTCACTTCTAAATGAAAAGAGACTTGTTTTTCCACAATTTCTCATATTACTAAAATATGGTCTTTTAAACAAAAGTGATTACTAAATCAATAGGAATTTGATATCCAAATTATCATCACATCCATATAACAATCATATAATATCAACATTTTCAATATGGTAAATGTCATAATATTACTACGGATTATCCAACATATCCAAACAATCAACCAAACATACATATCATCAAATAGTGATTATCTAACATAACAATTTAGCATGATAATCAATATAATTTAAAAGCGATGAGAATTTCTCACCTTTAAACCAAACGTTTAACTTCCTACCAACATTCATTTAATTCAACGCTTCACTAAACCTTATCATAACCATGCTTCCAAGTGCTCGACCATCTCCATCTTTACTTGCTTTGCTCACGTCCTTCCTTTATCAACTTCTAAACTCATGGCCTAAGGCCTTTTTTAAGAAGAGAAGAAGAAGAAGTGAATTAAGAAGAGGTTAGAGAGTAACAAGTGGATTAGTGCTTAAGCACTCCACTATTTTTAACCCTCCTACCTCTCTTAAGAGAGAAGCCATTAAAATAGCTTAAAGGAAGAAGAAGAAAAGAAAGATTTGTGTGAAAATGAAAGAGGTATGCATGGCTATTTATAGGAAAAAGTTTGAAATAAAATATTATTATGTAAAATGACCAAAATGCCCTTTACTTACTTTTTAACTTAACATCACATTTCAAATCATGCTTTATGTCACTTTCACTTAAGAAGTAAGTAAAGTAAAGTAATAATTATGTTTGGTTTGATTTGATGTTGATTTGATGTTTACTTTTGACTTTTCTTACTTACTTTTCTTAATTATATTCTAGAATTTTCTAAGTATGTTTAGTAAAAGTAAACTTGATTAGTGAATTAATTAATACTTATACTATTTGAATATATGTTCCTATATAAGAAAATAAAGGTGCGACGACGTTGCGACCACTTTTAATTGACAAAACGTCGTTTTTCGACGAAATGTTTTACGGTCACATTTTGACGTTTTAGTTAAACTATGTATTGAAGTAAACCAAATTTAAAAATGAACTTTTTACTTCTTTAAATAAATTAAAACAAGTCTCTTTATATTCTAAAATCATATTTAATTAATATCAAAATCTCTAATTTTACCGTGTATGCAAAACTGACAAAATGCGACAAATTTTGGTTATTTTTATAAAACGATTATTAACAAATTTTTAAATCTTTTAACATACTTTTATTATCTTTATAAGATTTATCCTTTTAGATTTTAAATCGTTCGAAATCTCTCATTTTCGAAGTAGCGAAAATACGGGTCGTTACATTCTCCCCTACTTAGAAGCATTTCGTCCTCGAAATGAAAGTTAGATAAAGGAATCTATCTCATACTCATCTCCTCAAATAATTTGACTTATTTCTACTGATGATAGAAAAGAAGAAGGCCGATATCATAACAATACTAAAACAAATGATGCCAAACATGCATATAAAGATTCCCCACACTAACCTAAGTATCTATTACGTACTTACGGTTATATGTACATACATCAAGTCAAACTTCTATCCTTCCCATCCTAGTGCGTACTGCACACTTAAGATAATGTATCCAACTATCAAATAAGATTATACATCCAAAAACAACCAAACTAATACTATATCAAGATAAATGAATACATCCACATAACCCATCCTCTGACCTAAGCATGTACTACACCTGAGGTCTATATATTAAAACATAAGTCCAACCCTTATATCTTAGCGTCTACTATTTAAGATAACTATCCAACTACTATGTTGACATACCCAAAACATCATAATATATGTTATATTTGATTCGATCTATTATTCAATCCACAACTTTTCTTTCGAACTAGTATCGATCCCCCGATTTTCTATTGCGGACTTTGATCAGACTTCTTAATCACAAACTCTTGCTTTCCTTGCATAGCTCTCAACTATGATAGAAAACTCGTGTACATAATCACAAACTCTCATCAATGTTCGCCATCAAAAATTGAGTGATAAATCCCTTTTTTCGGATTGGTGTAAACACCTCAAAGTTCTATACTCAAATCTTAGATCAAAATTTATATGCCAAAATGATCTACGTTTAACTTATGTACTTATTCACATTTATCTTTACTTAATACATTTCTTCCAAAACTTCTATTAATCCAAGTTTATTTCACAACCATTTACTTTCTTCTAAATCCATTATTACTTAAGCTTACAAATATGACTTAACTTGTATAATATACCTTTACTTCCTAAGAGTATATATACATATCCCAAATCTTCAAATCGTCATTACTTTAATTAGCGTCTTCAACAAATGTGGAATTCTATTATTCCAAATAAATAAGTTATAAAACTCAATCCCTAGTTTTCTTTACCTAAGGTTTCAATTTAACTAATATTATTTATCTTATCCCTATATTAATAAGACAACTTTACTAAGTGTACATCCTTTTTCTTACAAAGTTAACTTATTTACCTATCCATTTGCCAAATCAAAATTTCTTAATCTTAAATCCATCAAATACCTTATAGTCAAATTTGTGAAACTTAATTCACATGGTATTTGTTATTTAAACATTTTCATCCAACATTCAACTACTAACCATATTATTCAAAACCATCCACTTTTCATCTTACTTCATTTTGAATTACAAATGTTACCCTAATGTATCATTAATTCAAATTTTTATATTAGGATGATATTTCTTATATTTCTTGTTCCTAAATTTCACTTTGATTTTTAAACTTAATCAAAGTGTCTAAATTTCAAATTACCTTAACTCATTTATAAGTTATAGAACTTATCCTTTCATAATATATTTACCCAAAATTTCAATTTTGGCTTATCTTTTCTGTCTTATTGATAAGAATTTTTCTAAGTGTAAATTTTCACTTTACTTCCTCTAATTACACTTCTAGCTTCAATATTATCATCAAATATCTTATAATCAAATTGCGAATTTTACTTCACAAGATATTTGTACTTAGCTTTTAAATCCATTCATTATGATAATCACTTAATCATTATTATTTCTTAATACCAAAGGTCTAGGGGTATATGGTCAAAATTTTTAAATTCTAGCTTTCAACTAATTAATTTTATATGAAATATCTTATAGTCAAATTTGTGCAATTCTAATCACAAGATATTCATATTTTAATTTCACTAAGCTAAATCACAATCAATCCTTAACCCAAAAGATAATAATATCCCCTTTAGTATTTATAATATAAACCCAAGGTAAAATTATTTCATTTACCAATTTCTTTTAAAACAAAATCATTTTTATAAATTTAACAAATACGCGCTCATATATATAATACTCTCATAACTCATTCTAGGGCGTTACTAACCCTATCTCTAATGAGTTACTCATCCTAGGATATTACTAATCCTATCTCTGATGAGACTTTACCCATAACAGAGCCAAGGTTCTCGCTTAACCTTCAGCTCTGATACCAAATGTCACGACCCGTTTTCCCGTACCCTTTGAATCGACAATAAACCACACATGTCCAACTCAAATTGTACGAAAATACGGAACATGAAGGGTGATAAAGAAAAATAGACAGAACAGAATCTCACACGAATGGAATAACATATATTATTTCAATAATAATATTTACAGCGGAAAATTTTAAAATACAATATCAGAGTCTAACCTAGATTCAGCTTGGACAGTTATAAAACCTGCCCTTACAATTGCTGACAACATCAAACAAAATGCACTAAGCAAAGGCGATGAAAGAATATCTTCATGCGTCCATGAATATCTCCAGCTCTCCCCTGGAAACTCCAACCGTCTTCGACTATCCTGAAACTACTCGGATCTGACCCAAGTATTGAAAATACCCGGATCAGGCTTGATAAACCAGCGTGAGAAAAACTCAATAATAAATGACAGTGTCATATATCAGCCTTTGGATAAAATCCTTTGAAATAAATAGTATCTCATAAGACCACGTCCACACATAAACACGAACGGGTTTTTACCTTATGATAACTAAAACACTTTTATATCAAAACCTTTGATATTATTTCTAATGACATCTCTTTGAAAACATTTGCAAATAAACTTATCAATCTTATCCGAAATGGTTACCCATATAGCATTTCGAGGCTATTCATTACGCCAATACAAACAAAACCGTAGGTTCTTATTGGAGAATGGATTTCCATACAAATGACCAGGCGCAGGATCTACCTTCCGAAATGGGTACACCTCTAGATGGATGTCCCGAGGCACAGAACATCTGCCCTCTACCAACACAAGACCGGCCTACCTCTGTAACTAGATAGTACCGAATATGTCATCCCCCGGTCGTTGCCGACCTTTAACCGAGCGCTCGTTTTCCATACACCACATTAATTAACATCCCGACGTCATAGCGGGAAGAAATATATCTAGAAGGGGATGATCATACCCTAATGGGAATGACCCACATAGCCCTGCTGCATCTAATCCTGTTTCGGTCATTTCCGGTTTGATGAGGCTTAAGGCTACGATTACCTTTTCACAAAGCACATATCAAATCTTTGAATGCCACATTGCCATTTCCGTTAACTACTAATTGCCTTCCACAAAAATACAACCCTTGAGCTCGTATGTCTCAAGGAGGGTGTTAAGCTAGAGAAGTTGCCTTCTCCGCCACCACTGATGTACGTTTGTAAAAACCAATGTACGTAATCTTTAGAAATGCAACGTCAGACAAACGTCCATACAAGTTGTCCAGGAACAGGACAAACCGAAGGTACTTTCCTCGGCCATTACTAGGCGAGAAGCCCTTGCAATCCGCAAAATCTCCATCACGAGGAGACCACTGCTATATATAACTCTACAATGGGTGCGCACCCTGAGCAAATCAACAAGCAGTCCTCACGCTATGAAGATCCACGGTCTTCAATCACCATCTTCAACATGTCTTCACGTTCGAACGTACACATTGGTTCGAAGTGGTTTTCGGATAGGAATTAACCAAATCCGACTCCGGTTCCTTCGAAATCCAATCATCGATAAAAAGTGAATATGAGAATATAGGATTTATTAAGTCTCTTTTCACTTTAATTCTCTTCGGATGATTTCGAAATTCTCTTTCTTTCAACTTAGGATAATTCTAAGTAATTCATTCTTTTGTTTTGGAAAATATCTCAGATTTCTTTACTTAATTCTTGATCCAAATTTCTTAACTTTTAACTTAAGGAAAACATTCCCTTTATAATATCACCTTCCAAAACATCCATTTAATTTAAAGGATTATTCACTGTCCAAAATCGCGAATATAATTCCTTTAACATTTAACTTATCAATTTAAATTGATTTCAGATTTACAAAACGATGTTTATAAATTCCATTTTTATATCTCACTTGTAAGTCAAAATCCAATACTCTTATTTACCAATTCATTCCTTTCAAATCTTATCATTCCTAAAATTCATTATAAATTCTTTTCTAAACTTCACAGGTTCGTAGAAATCATTCATTTTGGAGATTGCTTAACTTTTGGATAATACCAATCTTCTTTTATTTTGGAAAACCTAACAGAATATTTTTATTTTGAGAGCATCCGGGCTTTCCTTTCGATCTGTTCCACCCCTCGCCTAAGAAAAGAAAACATAGGCCAGGTAAGTTCAGGGCACTGGTTGCTCCATCCCTAACCTTAGTTAAACACCTTGTTTTATCTTCCCAGATCTCACAGGCGGGACAAATGTACTAGTCGTTTCCGCATACTCAGATTTTCAACTTATTTTGGAATTGCTTATAAATATTCCAAATTATCTTTCAAAACGCTTAATTATCCTTTTTAAAACATTCACGATTATTCTTGGAAACGTCGTTACATTTAAACTCATATTCCAAAAGTTATAGAATTCACAGCATAAAAGTGCTGCGGAAAGTGCTATATAAGCCTATTTGATTAAAACAACTTTTAAACATTCGCTAATTCATATTTTCCAATCCAAATCTCTTTTAAATCATTTAAATAGATTTATCAAATTTATTCCATATTTTTCCATAATTAAAAACATCCATTTAAACAGATTTCCTTTTATGGTCACTAAACTGCACTAGCGCGATTTTTCTAGAAAATTGATTTGGACATAATTCAAAATCTACTTATCGAAACTTTGATTTTCTTTCTTCATTTAGAAGATATGGATATAATAGTCCGGAATTTTCTTATCTCGAAGAATTCCGAGCAATATTCCACTCTACACATTCATTTGAACTTTTCAACGCGAAATCGCGAACTACCGTTGCGCGACGCGTCTAGTTTTAACTTATTTTTCAACATTTGAAATAATTTATTCAAATTGGATTTCAATACTTATAAAATGATTAGAAACCCTTTTAAATCAATATTTTCACCTTTTAAAGCTTTTAAAATATATTTTCACTCTTACCACATTAAAATATTATTATATTCCCATTATTTTAATATTAAACTTTAAATCCCAATTTTAACTCAATTTCAATTCTAATCTCAAATTAAACATATTTAAAACTTAGATTTCAAATCTAATTCCAATTTAAATTTCAATTTAATCTCAAACTAAACTTCACTTTTTCAAAATCGATTTTAATTTCAATTTCACTATTCATCTAACTTTCAATTTTCTAATTAGCTATTCTTTTCAAATTCGTTTCACTTCAAATTTCAAATTCTCTTTCATTATAACTTAAATTTCACTTCTAAATGAAAAGAGACTTGTTTTTCCACAATTTCTCATATTACTAAAATATGGTCTTTTAAACAAAAGTGATTACTAAATCAATAGGAATTTGATATCCAAATTATCATCACATCCATATAACAATCATATAACATCAACATTTTCAATATGGTAAATGTCATAATATTACTACGGATTATCCAACATATCCAAACAATCAACCAAACATACATATCATCAAATAGTGATTATCTAACATAACAATTTAGCATGATAATCAATATAATTTAAAAGCGATGAGAATTTCTCACCTTTAAACCAAACGTTTAACTTCCTACCAACATTCATTTAATTCAACGCTTCACTAAACCTTATCATAACCATGCTTCCAAGTGCTCGACCATCTCCATCTTTACTTGCTTTGCTCACGTCCTTCCTTTATCAACTTCCAAACTCATGGCCTAAGGCCTTTTTTAAGAAGAGAAGAAGAAGAAGTGAATTAAGAAGAGGTTAGAGAGTAACAAGTGGATTAGTGCTTAAGCACTCCACTATTTTTAACCCTCCTACCTCTCTTAAGAGAGAAGCCATTAAAATAGCTTAAAGGAAGAAGAAGAAAAGAAAGATTTGTGTGAAAATGAAAGAGGTATGCATGGCTATTTATAGGAAAAAGTTTGAAATAAAATATTATTATGTAAAATGACCAAAATGCCCTTTACTTACTTTTTAACTTAACATCACATTTCAAATCATGCTTTATGTCACTTTCACTTAAGAAGTAAGTAAAGTAAAGTAATAATTATGTTTGGTTTGATTTGATGTTGATTTGATGTTTACTTTTGACTTTTCTTACTTACTTTTCTTAATTATATTCTAGAATTTTCTAAGTATGTTTAGTAAAAGTAAACTTGATTAGTGAATTAATTAATACTTATACTATTTGAATATATGTTCCTATATAAGAAAATAAAGGTGCGACGACGTTGCGACCACTTTTAATTGACAAAACGTCGTTTTTCGACGAAATGTTTTACGGTCACATTTTGACGTTTTAGTTAAACTATGTATTGAAGTAAACCAAATTTAAAAATGAACTTTTTACTTCTTTAAATAAATTAAAACAAGTCTCTTTATATTCTAAAATCATATTTAATTAATATCAAAATCTCTAATTTTACCGTGTATGCAAAACTGACAAAATGCGACAAATTTTGGTTATTTTTATAAAACGATTATTAACAAATTTTTAAATCTTTTAACATACTTTTATTATCTTTATAAGATTTATCCTTTTAGATTTTAAATCGTTCGAAATCTCTCATTTTCGAAGTAGCGAAAATACGGGTCGTTACATCTAGACAGGGATGACCTCATTCTAATGGGTGCTACCTACTTAGCCTTACGGCATATCCCCTGATTTTCAGTCATTCCCGGTGGATGAGGCTTGAGGCTAAGCGTTACCTTTCAGATCGTTTAACTTAGAATGCTCACCGTCCACCTGATGATGTTTCGAAAGCATTCAACCATACAAGCCCATCCCAGGTTCGAACAGAACCGAAGGCACTACTTCTACTACATCCATTTTTGGAATCATCCTCAGGATTAGCAGCGACTAGCCCTTGCACTTCACTGCTCCATCTTCGACTCCGAACTCGTTTTTCCATGAATAAGTACAAACCGGATCGTAGTGGTTTTCGAGATAAAAATCCCGATCCCGGTCTCTTCGAAATGATAAACGCATTGGCCAGTATTGATAGTCGGTTATTTAACTATCAATTAAAATTCACAAACATCCATTAAATAATAAATAATTTCCCCAAATTATTTATTATCCTCAAAATATCTTTGCAAGATATATTTCCACTTTTCAAACCTTTTTGAAAACAGTTTTCAAACCACCTTCCTTTTTACGGAATAAATTTCCCAAACATTTTCTATTTCCACTGAAAATAACTAAGTCTACATACTTTAGATTTTTAAAACATTAAATCACTTTATCCTAAATATACCTTAAATTATATATAAAAATATTTAAAACAAAACTACTTTATAAAATATAAGCTAATTTTAAAATAAAGGTTAAGTTAAAACTAAATTTAAAAAGAGGAGTTGCAAAATTTTATACTACTTTCAAATAAAACTTCAACTAAATTATCTTTAAAATAAATCCATTTTATAAAATATAAATATTAAAAATATTCTTTCAAAACATAATACTAATTATCCCATTAAAATAATTACTACTATAACTAATTTGTTAAATATTCACTTTAAAAATTTTTACCACTTGAATAATAATTTCTTGAAACCATTCGTTTAAAACAACTTCAAAACTTGTAATGTTTACTCAAAAGTCTGCTTTAAAAACATACTTGGTTTTTCAGGGAAATACACTTCCATTTTATAATAAACCAAAGAATTCTTTTATAAATCCTGCTTGATTTATCCCAATTCGAATTTACGTTTAAATTCTGTAAATTTCTTCCAACACTTTAAAAATAAAACTCCTTTTTATTTTTAAACACATTTCCCATCTCGTGGAAATCACTTTCAGAATATATAATTAAATTATTTAAAATAAGGTGCCAGATTCTTTATTTAAAATATACTTCTGAAAATCTATAAAAGTTTCCTTGGGTAGCTTAAATCAAAAATTTTCTTTTTATATAAAGTTATTGCATCAAATACTTATAATAAAATTTCTTTTAGAAATCATAGTACTAATTTACCTTCAAATACTTAAATACCATAATTACTTTAATAAATATTTACTTTTCACTTGAAAATAATCAAAAATAGTATTTTCTTTTAAAACATTCTAAAAACACATTTTAAACTTCTAGTTTATATTTAGAATGCTTTTCTTTGGAAACATACTTAGTTTCCAAGGAAAACACTTTCCATCTTCAGAAATAATCCATCTTTATTTTTAAAACAATTTTATACCTTCCTATAGAACTTCCCACCGAAAATCTATCTTTCAAAATTTATCCTTCGATAAATATACCGATTTATTTATAAACCCAATTTATAAATTACCGTTTCTCATTTCCATTCCAAACTCAGTTTCAAAACCATTTACAAATTTCAACCCAATTTCCCGGATTTAATTCCCTTAAATTCATTACTTAAATTACTTTTCATTTCCTTTTTACTCCCATTTCACTTTATTGATATTTTAAAATACTAAATTATATTATCCGACCATAACACAATATAACAATTCCAAATCAATCTATCATAGGATATCAATGAAATATATCACAGATTAAAAATATAATTTCTATTTGTGAGGAATCCAGTTGGATCCTCCAACCTGCTTCCCTGCATCGACAAATGTTAGCACACAAATCAAATATCAATCAAATCTTGATAAGGAATGACTTGTCATCTTTCACTCTTTCTTTCGGGCAAGACTCCACGTAGCAAGTATTGCTTGAATAGGGTCATCCGTGACTCCTTCTCAATTTCTGTTTCTAACACGAAATCTACCACCATCACATTTATACTCAGAGCATGTAAGGTTCTAACGGGAGCAAATCCCATTTGCCATGCATCGTAGTACTTGCAAATTTGGCCAAAGAATAGGCTTTGCTCATGTCGATATATTTCCGCTGTGGTGTTGTGTTGTATATATTCTCTGATGTGTTGGATATGTTTTATCATGGTGTATCTGACATTGTATCTATATTGTATATCAATGTAATCATCTTTGTTTCCGCTGCGTTGTTTATCATCTAATGTTGTTGCAAGCTCTGGCGATACAGATTCCGATGTCGTTTATCGGGCATCGAGTTTGGGTCATCACAATTTGGTATCGGAGCTAAAGTTTGAGTAAGAACTTTGGGACGACCGCCCATGACTCCTGCACCAAACAAGGAAATAGTGCACTGTAAAGTGTGCCAGGCCGCCATGGACGATCGTCAGGGTTAAGGTAAAACAGTAATAGTCTATCGTATTACTCACAGCGCTTGGATAAAATATAATAGAAAAGTATACATAGTGAAGCTCCATAGAACAGAATCTCATCATATAAACTCATAATAGTTTGGTACAACAATCTGAAAAGTCAATACAGCAAGCCTCACTACATATCACTCAGAGTAGATACAAACAGCGGAACATTCAGTACATATAGTAAGAAAACAATATGCAAAAGCCTCCATCTCATCTTCATCATCAACGGTGTTGGTCACTAAGAACAGCACCTGTCACCTGCTACCTAGTCTGCCCATCCCAAAATGAATGAATAGCCCAAGGTAATAAGAGTTGAACATAAAATCTTGAGTCATACAAAAGTCCCAGTGAACGGTAAATCAACTATCAAACATACCAAAAGAGCATAAAGGGTAAAAAGGAATAGGAACCCAACCATCCCACTCCATCTCTTTCTACAGTGATAGCCCCCAGACCCACTAAGCCGAAATAAACATAGCAAAGCAGACAATTAAAGTAAAGCAATTATCACTCGAGTCAAGGTCGATGTTTTCCAAGTACAAACCCCCAAGGCCTAAACCAAGATCAGATAAGCACCCACAAAACATCGCTCTTGAGACCGAGTGACGATACAACCAAAGCATCTAAGCATCCATGATTCTGGCTATCACTGTTATCATTGCCTCGATATCACCGTTAATTGAATGACCGGCTCATTCTTTCATCCGTCCGTCAAGGGCTAATGGTAACCTCGGTTCTAGACAGAACTCCGCACGTCCTCGCAGCCCGTGCCTAGGTCTATCGAAACTGCCCAGAGTACTTAGCACGTCGTCGCAGCCTGTGCCTGGGATTACCGAATCTGCCCAGCGTACTCTTGCTTTGAGCCTGCTAGAACCTTCAATAACGATGAGATCTCAGCCTTCTAGTCATCCTCCTCGACGACTATTCTCATACTAGCTCAAGCGCCTCTCGATCCATCCATTATCAACGAACTCGAACCATATCACCGAGTTATCAACATGCTTGGAATGATCCCGTCTGGATTAAACCAAGGCTATCTCACATCATGCTTTGCTTCATCGCATCATAGCAAAGTCCCATCTCAACATCATGCTTTGCCTCATCACATCATAGCAAAGTCCCATCTCAACATCATCATCAAATCTATCCATATGAGCTTTATCATCCGCTTCATATGCCACAAGCAGCTTTCCTTATTTAAGAACCTTTCCACTTAGCTTTTGAATCATCTTCGGCCAACTTGTCCAAATCAAATCATCAATCAACTAACTCATAACAATCAATCAAATCAATCATTAATCCAAGTAATCAATCATTTAAACAAGATCTAAATAAACAGTTATAACAATAAATGGAAATTTCGTAAATAAAGAGTTCAAATCTAACAAGCATGAGTTCTAAGTAATATCTTGATGATTGAACTAGCATAGGTTAACATGTAGTAAAGTGGATATCAAAACTTTATGAACAATGGATCTACATGCAGACCCAGGGAAAATGCATGAAATCACTATCTTTAACACACAAACAAGCCACCGATCCAATATACTCCTTTGGGTCCGTGTGAGAGATAACCACCACTCACCGAATCACCTAAACACTTCAAAAGCAACTAACTTCAGATCTGGACAGCAAAGGATCTAGCTTGATCCGACAAGATTTCCCTTCAAACGATGAAATCTCTCTTCAATGGATGGAGATCTTCAACTTAAGCTTTTGGATCTTCGATTTGACCTTCAATCTAGATGGATGGAAGCACAAGATTAGAGTGGAGAAAAGAAGTGAAGAAGTGTTGTAGTCGAGCTCTCAAAATAGCAGCACTTCGTCGCTTCAAAATCTGGTGCCAAAAAGTGAACCAAAGCCGTGTATTTATAGGCCAAATTCTTAAGTCGTTCGGCCTCCTTAAGTCGGTCACGACTTAACCCTTGCCGGCCTAATGACCTACGACTTATCACTCCACGGCTCAACGACTTACAAATGTAGCTGACCTAACTACCTAACACACACGAACATATACGCGACTTAACTACCTTGCCGACCTAACACTTAAGTCATTCGTACGATCTAACATAAGTTGGTCACGACATAAATATAATGCCGACCTAACCATCCTAACGGGTTAACACTTCTACTCTACCTACGGCTTAGCGACTTAGCAAACCCTACGACCCAACGACTTAAGACTCCCACGACCTATCTCAACACAGCGCTAATCTCTAGGTCACTAACTCGTTAACTCATTAACCCGTTAACCCGTTAACCCGTTAACTCCTAAGTCGTTACCATTAGGTCGTTCCATCCTATAAGTCGGTCCAACACTTAGGTCGTTAACTCCTATAAGTCGCTCAATCCACTAACTTGCTAACCACCTTAAGCCATTAACTCCTATGAGTCAGTCACTACCATGAGTCGCTCCAACTCCTTAAGTCGTACAACCCACTTACCTTCTACCTGACTCATCTCTACACAACTCATCTCTACGACTTAAATTCTGAACGACTTAACAACACTAACATCCTAATAATCAACAATTCTACGATCCTTCGATCCGTAAAATACGGGTTGTTACATTCTCTCCCCCTTAGAAATTTCGCCCCCGAAATTCCAAACAAACAAGAGCAATCAAAACTATTCTGCATGCCTACCATCCATAGAAATCAACAAACCATGCATCCAATTACTAGCCTAGCATGCAGAATTCTAAGACCAGAACAAGTTACAAATTCATGAGATGTCACAACACCTTAGGGCCATACCTCGAAGAGTTCAGGATGAGCTGCCTTCATCCTCTCTTTCTCCTCCCATGTACAGTCGTTAACATCATCACTCCATTGTACCTTGAGCAACTTGACTACCTTCCTCCTAAGCTGTTTCGTGTCAGTCCCCACAACACGAAGCGGCTTACGAGGTCTCTTAACTACTGGATCAACCTCCAAATCTTCATAGCTATCAGCAGAAACCACCGTACTTGGGTCGTGCACATACCTCCGTAGATACGATATATGAAAAACACTGTGCATACCCGACATCTTTTCTGGTAACTCCAATTTATAGGCGAGCTTTCCGATTCGCTCGATGATCGGGAATGGTCCAACAAATCTCAGAGTAAATTTTCCTTTCTTCCCGAATCAAATAACACTCTATAGTGGAGAGATCTTCACAAAAACCATATCTCCTACGTCGAATTCCAAATCCTTACGACGCTTATCGGCATAACTTTTCTGACGGTCTTGGGCTGCCTTCATTCGTCGCCGAATGATCTCTATACAGTCTGTAGTCTGTTGAATCATTTCTGGCCCAAGTATCAACTTTTCTCCTGTTTCCAACCAACATGTCGGAGAGTTACTCGGTCTTCCGTACAATGCTTCATACGGTGTCATACCAATGCTTGACTGATAACTGTTATTATACGAAAATTCCACCAAATGAAGATAATCTTCCCATGATCCTCCGAAGTCCAAAACACATGCTCTGAGGAGATATTCCAAAACTCGGTTGACTCTCTCGGTCTGACCATCTGTTTGGGGATGATAAGCTGTACTCAAACACAACTCGGTTCCCAAAACTTCCTGGAAGCTCTTCCAAAATCCACTAGTGAACAATGGGCCTCGATCGCTCACTATACTCTTCGGAATACCATGGAATCGAACTATCCACTTAACATACAGATCAGCCAATTTCGATGCAGTCCTAGTTGATCGAACAGGAATGAATCTTGCACTCTTAGTCAATCGATCTACGATGACCCAAATCCCTTCATTTCCTGCTCTGGTTCTAGGTAACCCATTGATAAAATCCATCGATATTTGCTCCCACTTCCATGTAGGAACTTCTAACGGCTGAAGTAATCCACTTGGCTTCTTCTGTTCGGCTTTTACCAACTGGCAGTTCATACATTTGGAAATAAAATTTCCAACATCCTTCTTCATACCTTCCCAATAATAGGTTCTCTTCATATCCCGGTACATCTTATTTCCACCTGGATGAATTGTCAACTTCGAGTGATGACTCTCCTTCAGAACTTCATTCCTCAATTCATCTATATCGGGAACAACCAGTCGTCCTTGTTTCCGAAGCCAACCCTCTCGATCGACCTCGAATCCTTTATCCTTCTCTGGGTCTAATCCAGATTCTAAATCACGGATAATTTTAACAAGCTTATCGTCTCGCTTTTAGCTCTCGCCAATTCTTTCCACGAGAGTAGGTCTTATCGCTAAGTTTGCCAACATCTCAGGTTCCAATTCACATCTAGGCCTGAAGTCAAATCCATCCAAATACTCGAGACTCCTCCATTCTTGAAACATGGCTCCCAATTCTGCATGTCTTCGACTTAATGCATCTTCCACTGCGTTACCTTTTCCCGGGGTATAGGCTATACCAAAATCATATGATGCTAAAAACTCTAGCCATTGTTGCTGTCGAAGATTCAAATCCTTTTGGGAGAAAAGATACTTCAATGACTTATGATCCTCAAACAACTCAAATCGAACTCCCAATAGGTAATGCCTCCACATCTTCAAAGCAAAAACAATCGCCGCTAACTCCAAATCATGAGTCGGATAATTCCTTTCATGCGGCTTCAGTTGTCGACTTGCATACGCAACAACTTTATCCTTCTGCATTAGCACTGCTCCAAGTCCAGTACCACATGCATCGGTGTAAACCACCATCTCATCATTTCCACTTAGAATAGTCAAAATAGGAGCACTTGTCAGTCGCTCTTTCAGGATTCCGAAAGCTTGTTCACACTTAGCATCCCATCTGAACACTTGATTCTTTTTAGTCAATCCTGTTAATGGTGCAGCTATCTTGGAAAAGTCTTTGATAAACCGACGATAATATCCTGCTAATCCAAGAAAACTTCTCACATCAGATGCAGTCTTAGGTCTAACCCAATCCTGGATCGCTGCCACCTTGGCAGGATCAACCGCTATTCCATTTCCAGAGATAACATGACCTAAGAACCTCACTTCACTCTTCCAGAAGTGACACTTCGAAAACTTAGCCTTCAGCTGATGTTTTTGCAGGGTTTCCAAAACAATCCGCAAGTGCGTCTTGTGCTCTTCCTCAGTTCTGGAATAAATCAGAATATCATCCACGATCACAAGTACAAACTTGTTCAACTGATCCCTGAACACTCTATTCATAAGATCCACAAAATATGCTGGTGCATTGATCAATCCAAACGGCATTACCAGCCACTCATAAAAACCGGATGGTGTCCTGAAGCAGTCTTCGGCACATATCCTTTGCCACTCTCAACTGGTGAAATCCCATTGCCAAATCCATCTGAGAAAACACCTTAGCTTCGTGAAGCTGATCAAACAAGTCATCTATTCTCGGCAATGGATACTTGTTTTTCTTAGTCACTTTATTCAGCTCATAATAATCCACACACAACCTCAACGATCCATCTGCTTTGGTTGCAAACACAACTGGTGCACCCCATTCGGACACACTACGCCGAATGAAACCTTTCCATAAAAGGTCATCAACTTGCACCTTCAACTCTTGCTGTTCCCTAGGCGCCATACGCCTAAGAGGCATCACAACAGGTCTGGCTCCTTCAACTAGATCGATACAAAACTCGATCTCTCTATGCGGCGGTAACCCTTTGACCTCGTCAAATACATCCTCAAATCCATTCACAATAGGCACCGATGACAGTCCATCCCGTGGAATAACTAGCGAATACATGAAGCTCATGAAAATGCCTTCTCCATGCTTACATCGTATCACAACCCTTAGCCCCTCCACATTCTCGACTGTCACCTCCAGCCTCTTACAATCAACCCTTGCCGCATACTTCTTAAGCCAGTCCATACCCAAAATAATTCCGAACCCCGCAAAGTTCAGAACAAAACAATCACAAACAAAAGAGCAATCGTGACTCGATACAACCAGACCACGGCATATCATACACAAACAAGACGAACCCCCAACTGGATTAGTCACAACCAATGGTCTATCCACAATATCCGGTTCCAAACCCAACCGGCCTACAAGTTCAATACAAACAAAGGAATGCGACGCCCCAGTATCAAATAACACTCTAACTGGAACACCACAAATGGAAAGAGTACCTTGAACCACCACACTCTTTCCTTTCTCTTCCGCCATAGGAGTTTTCGAAGACGATGGCACAGCCCCCAAAGCATAAGCTTGCACAATCCATTTGTCCTTCCTCGGTTCTGGACAATTCTTCCTAATATGCCCCAGCTTGTCACAGTTGTGGCACTTCACCGGCACTCTCGGATTCTTACAGTCTCTGGAGAGATGACCCTTCTGATGACAGTTGTAGCAGGTCACTTCACCCTTCGGCTTCTTCTGGCCATCCTTACCCTTCTGTTGCTGCTGCTTTCTCTTCTTGTTTCCACCCTGCTGTGGTTTAGATTCCTCCTTAGTCACAGCAACAACAGATCCTTCCTTAGGAAACAGATTCTCATGCCTGAGAGCTTTCTCCACAAGCTTCTCAAATGGATCGTCCAGATGATCCACCAACTGTCTCCCAAGATAAGTGTCCAAGCCTATCACAAACTTCTCATTCTTCTGATAGGGAGATTCAATATATGACCGAGCATACTTGGACAAAGCTTCAAACTCAGAAACATACTCAAGAACTGGTCTTCCACCTTGCTTGAGTTCCACAAACTTCTTGAACAAAACAGATTTCTGAGCTGTAGAAATGAACTTAGCCTCAAATCTGACTTGGAATTGCTCCCAAGTAATTTCTTCCTCTAGAGTATCAATGGTGATAGAGTTCCACCAATCAAAAGCTCTCCCTTGAAGCTGTCTTGATGCAAGCTTCCTCTTAGTTGCATCCTCAATTCCCAAGTCACCAAAAATCCTTCTACAAGCATCTATCCATCTCTGGACTTCTATGGTTGATTCTGTCCCTAAGAAAACCTTTCCTCCAAGAGAAGTATAGTCCTTACACAACTTAGCAAAATCCACTGGTTTTGGAGCTTGAACTTGAACTCCAACATCTACTGATGGCCCTGGAGCCGACATCCTTCTCATGATCGAAGTCATCATATCCTCGAACATAGCAACATAATCAGCAGCCCCCTCAACAGTACGGCCTTCCCTAGCAGCTGGTCTCCCTCTTCGACTCATTCCTAATATCTATAAGAAAATGATTAATATACCCTGAGAAACAACAGCATAAGGAGTTCAAATCCTTCTAAGCTACTATATTATATATAGTAATCATCCATCAAAATTACAATTACGTCTCTCATACGTAGTTACGTCAGCGAGCGTTGGCTAAAATCGATTAACCAAAGCTCTGATACCAAATGTGACGACCGCCCATGACTCCTGCACCAAACAAGGAAATAGTGCGCTGTAAAGTGTGCCAGGCCGCCATGGACGATCGTCAGGGTTAAGGTAAAACAGCAATAGTCTATCGTATTACTCACAGCGCTTGGATAAAATACAATAGAAAAGTATACATAGTGAAGCTCCATAGAACAGAATCTCATCATATAAACTCATAATAGTTTGGTACAACAATCTGAAAAGTCAATACAGCAAGCCTCACTACATATCACTTAGAGTAGATACAAACAGCGGAACATCCAGTACATATAGTAAGAAAACAATATGCAAAAGCCTCCAGCTCGTCTTCGTCATCAACGGCGTTGGTCACTAAGAACAGCACCTGTCACCTGCTACCTAGTCTGCCCTTCCCAAAACGAATGAACAGCCCAAGGTAATAAGAGTTGAACATAAAACCTTGAGTCAGACAAAAGTCCTAGTGAACGGTAAATCAACTATCAAACATACCAAAAGGCATAAAGGGTAAAAAGGAATAGGAACCCAACCATCCCACTCCATCTCTTTCTACAGTGATAGCCCCCAGACCCACTAAGCAGAAATAAACATAGCAAAGCAGACAATTAAAGTAAAGCAATTATCACTCGAGTCAAGGTCGATGTTTTCCAAGTACAAACCCCCAAGGCCTAAACCAAGATCAGATAAGCACCCACAAAACATCGCTCTTGAGACCGAGTGACGATACAACCAAAGCATCCAAGCATCCATGACTCTGGCTATCACTGTTATCATTACCTCGATATGACCGTTAATTGAATGACCGGCTCATTCTTTCATCCGTCCGTCAAGGGCTAATGGTAACCCCGGTTCTTGACAGAACTCCGCACGTTGTCGCAGCCCGTGCCTAGGACTGTCGAATCTGCCCAGAGTACTTAGCACGTCGTCGCAGCCCGTGCCTGGGATTATCGAATCTGCCCAGCGTACTCTTGCTTTGAGCCTGCTAGAACCTTCAATAACGATGAGATCTCAGCCTTCTAGTCATCCTCCTCGACGACTATTCTCATACAAGCTCAAGCGCCTCTCGAGCCATCCATTATCAACGAACTCGAACCATATCACCGAGTTATCAACATGCTTGGGATGATCCCGTCTGGATTAAACCAAGGCAATCTCACATCATGCTTTGCTTCATCGCATCATAGCAAAGTCCCATCTCAACATCATGCTTTGCCTCATCACATCATAGCAAAGTCCCATCTCAACATCATCATCAAATCTATCCATATGAGCTTTATCATCCGCTTCATATGCCACAAGCAGCTTTCCTTAATCAAGAGCCTTTCCACTTAGCTTTTGAATCATCTTCGACCAACTTGTCCAAATCAAATCATCAATCAACTAACTCATAACAATCAATCAAATCAATCATTAATCCAAGTAATCAATCATTCAAACAAGATCTAAATAAACAGTTATGACAATAAATGGAAATATCGTAAATAAAGAGTTCAAATCTAACAAGCATGAGTTCTAAGTAATATCTTGATGAATGAACTAGCATAGGTTAACATGTAATAAAGTGGATATCAAAACTTTATGAACAATGGATCTACATGCAGACTTAGGGAAAATGCATGAAATCAATATCTTTAACACACAAACAAGCCACCGATCCAATATACTCCTTTGGGTCCGTGTGAGAGATAACCACCACTCACCGAATCACCTAAACACTTCAAAAGCAACTAACTTCAGATCTGGACAGCAAAGGATCTAGCTTGATCTGAGAAGATTTCCCTTCAAACGATGAAATCTCTCTTCAATGGATGGAGATCTTCAACTTAAGCTCTTGGATCTTTGATTTGATCTTCAATCTAGATGGATGGAAGCACAAGATTAGAGTGGAGAAAAGAAGTGAAGAAGTGTTGTAGTCGAGCTCTCAAAATAGCAGCACTTCGTCGCTTCAAAATCCGGTGCCAAAAAGTGAACCAAAGCCGTGTATTTATAGGCCAAATTCTTAAGTCGTTCGGCCTCCTTAAGTCGTCACGACTTAACCCTTGCCGACCTAACGACCTACGACTTATCACTCCACGGCTCAACGACTTACAAATGTAGCCGACCTAACTACCTAACACACACGAACATATACGCGACTTAACTACCTTGCCGACCTAACACTTAAGTCGCTCGTACGACCTAACATAAGTCAATCACGACTTAAATATAATGCCGACCTAACCATCCTAACGGGTTAACACTTCTACTCTACCTACGGCTTAGCGACTTAGCAAACCCAACGACCCAACGACTTAAGACTCCCACGACCTATCTCAACACAGCGCTAATCTCTAGGTCACTAACTCGTTAACTCGTTAACTCCTAAGCCATTACCCTTAGGTCGTTCCATCTTATAAGTCGGTCCAACACTTAGGTCGTTAACTCCTATAAGTCGCTCAATCCACTAACTTGCTAACCACCATAAGCCGTTAACTCCTATGAGTCAGTCACTACCATGAGTCGCTCCAACTCCTTAAGTCGTACAACCCACTTATCTT
Organism: Allium cepa; assembly: GCA_030765085.1. Taxonomy (NCBI): domain Eukaryota; kingdom Viridiplantae; phylum Streptophyta; class Magnoliopsida; order Asparagales; family Amaryllidaceae; genus Allium; species Allium cepa. The sequence goes on along the minus strand of CM060937.1, from coordinate 867,143,499 downwards.
CTACCCGACTCATCTCTACACGACTCATCTCTACGACTTAAATTCTAAACGACTTAACAACACTAACATCTTAATAATCAACAATTCTACGATCCTTCGATCCGTAAAATACAGGACGTTACAAACTTTAGCTACGGAGTGTAACACTTTAGATGGCTCATTAGAAATAGGGTGAAGTATACCCTAGAATGAGTATAACCCATAGAACCGAAAACCCAAATTACTCGGTCTATTTTCTTTAACTATTGTTATTCCCTAAGATATCTCGTTCAAATGTCTAAATTAGTTTTCTTTCTACTTACAAATGTAAGAATGAGTGGAAGAAGAGGACGAGGTAGGGGACGGGGAAGTACCACTTCAACTGGTCATGTCCCTACAACAGCAGCTATTCCCACTCAACCTCAGCCGAATCTGGCTGATTTATATTGAAATTTTTCCAAAGTTGGTGGAGAGCCATTCACAGCAAGGAAACCATTATTGAAGCACAAACCTGGGTTCAATCGTGCGAAAGGATTTTCAAAGGACTAAAGGTGGAAGATAATTAGATGTGATTGATAGCTTCCTGGCAACTCTAGGAAGAGGCTTTAGCATGATGGGAAACAGTTACTTTGGATGAGCCGGCGGATGAGTTCACTTGGAGTCATTTCAAGGAAGAGTTTGAGCAGTGATATATGTCGTCTACTGGTATCTCCATAATGTACTAGGAGTTCACGGATTTGAAGCAGGGAAGTTTATCGCTTGAGGAATACTTGAACAAATTCAACGAATTATCTTGGTTTGGTCCGAAATTGGTGAATATACCTTTGAAAAAGAATGAAAAGTTTATTCGGGGAATGAACAAGAAATACAAGGAGAGGATGATTACCCACGTAAAAGAATCTTTTTCTAAATTGATCGATATGGGTTATAGATACGCTACTCTGGATAAGTAGGAAGTTCCGGAGGAGAATGGGAATACAAGCAATCTGAATTGGAGGGAAAGGAAGTTCGGTGGAAAGAAACCATGGAGAGGCAAAGGAAAGATGAATATACAGAATAACAAGGTGAAAGATGTTACTTATCTCAGTTGCTTGGAGGAAGGCCATTACTCAAACAATTGCGAGAACCTCAGGAAGCAAGGAAAGAGAGAGCCATTTATGAAGCCAGAATAGGAATCTAGGGAATGCTATTACTGCCACAAGACGGGACATAGGATCAAGTTTTGCCCAGCACGGAAGCAAGCTCAAGTAGCGAGGGTATATGCAATCAAAGATGATTCTTCAACCTTAAAGGCTGATAAAGGAAAAGGAATTTTAAAAGGAAACCTTTTCGTTTACGATAAAAAATTTCGAATTTTGTTCGACACAGGAACTTCATAGTTTTATTTCTCAGCAAATCATAAATGGGTTAAATCTTGAACCTGAGATCGTAGACGAACCTATTCTTGTCTGCTTCATTGGGTCTCGATATATTCTACGAATGGTTAGTTATTCCTTCAAACTAAACAATACCCCTGCATGTTTCATAGATGGGATGACCCAAGTACTTCATGAAATATTGAATAAGTTTGTTCTCATATCTATTGTTGATAATCTGATGTGGTAAGCCAAATGCAGAATAGATATTCAGTTTGACCTGAAAAGATATTTCTCTATCTTTCATCTGTTCTTTATTATCTCCCTGGCAAATTTCGAGGACGAAATTTTTTTAAGGGGGGAATCTGTAACATTCCCGGATTTTAGCCAAGTTTAATTTGATAATTAAATTAATTTTCGAAATTAATTTGTGAAGTAAATTGAGTTTTTCCAAAATAAAATAAAATATTAGTATATATACATATATATTGATTTTTAATTGAAAATATGAATTTGAAAATTCAATAATAGATATATTGGAAATAAATTGGATTTAAAATTTTATTTTTAAATTAATAAGAATTTGTTTCTAATTTTATTAAATATGCATTTTGATTTAAAAAATGATGTTTTGAATTTGATATAATGAATTTTTCCAAAGGCTAATTAAGAATGAAACTCTAGTATATTTATTCATGTGCAATTAAATTTATAAAACCATTTTTCTTTAAAAGATTTTATAAATGATTAATAAATAAAATGTATTTATTTAAATAGGAAGTATAATATTAAGTTATATTCAAAATATTATTTGTAGTGTTTAAAATATAGTAAAAGTTTGAATGTCGTTTAACTGCTAAATTTTATAATTTACATATGTGTGATTATTTATTTGAAGTATAATTAGATTTTTAAAAATCAATTCCTTGAAAGTATAAGTATATACATTAGTATTAAATCATTCTCTTTAAAAGGTTGTGCAAAATATAAAAATATAAGAAGATAAAAACATAAACATTTAAAACAAAAACATATGTTAAGATATGAAAATATAAATGCACAAAGGGTTAAAACAAAATTTATAATATAATTTAAATTAAGGATATAAACACAATTTAGTTCACATAGGACATTTGTAAGAAAATTAAAATATGCAATTACAAGTGTTGACAATAATTACAAGTGGCATTAATCTTTTCTTGAAATAAATTAAAATTTCATAAACTACATTCACTTTTTTTCATATCTTCAACATCAAAACTGAAATAAGTAAACAAATCTGTTTTCAAAATTATTCAAGGCAGAAACAAATTACAAACCAGAAAAAGATTAAAAGCAATCAAGTTTAACTCAGCTCTAAAAATCAAAGCAAAATCCAGATCAAACAACATCTTTAACTTGGGCATGATTCATACTGTTTCAACATAAATTCAAATCTGAAGCAAAGATCATCAAGATCAGGCATGCAGTCGATAAATTCAGATCCAAACTCAACAAAGTCCAAAACAAAGATTAATTCGGTTTTTTTAAATAACTTCTCCAGGTTCTCTGTCTTTCCAACATCAAGGTGAGTAAACATTTTTTTTAAATGTTTAGTCTAGTTTTTAACTTGAATATATATGATGAAATCTTGTGGTAATGTAGTGAAAATTGTTTTGTGAATGCATGTTGCTAAAAATGATGAGTCTGAATATATGTTCTGTGCATATTTATATACCTCTTCTCTGTTAAATAAACAGAATCCAAATCCTTAAATAATTCATATCTGCTAATCGAATTGATTTTAGTCCTTGATCTAGAAAAAGAAAATGATTGTAACTTTGTGAATTTACTTTTTAAAAAAAAATTCAAGTATAAATAATTAGTAAAATTTCTGAGAAGAAAAGAATTATAGTGAAATTTTAAAATGGATCAAAAATTGATCATCTCTATATCAAGTTCAGATCATAGAGACTGATTTGTATTTGAAAATCTTGATTTTTGATAAGCATTTCACAAATTTTAGGATTGAGGTTATCGGAAATTCAAGAGTTGAACGTTTTTGGTGTTTTTGGCAATCACCGGCGATCGATGTGATGATGTTTGGAGAGATTTGGCCTAGAAGTGGATGGAGTGTTGTAGATCATAGGAAAAATGGGTGAGAATTTTTCTAATGAACGGGGCGGTGAGTCAAAGGCAAACTAGGGTTAGAAGGGTGGGTTTGGACGATGATGTCCGCGAGGCAATGGCGATGGCCATGGGATATCGGAGGAGTTTGTGAGTGTGGAAATGGTTGCATGGTGACATAGTGCTGCCCTGAACATAATGGCTTGAATCCTGGTGGTCTGGTTCATCGTCGGCAAGAGGTTGAGTCGTGTGAGTTGGTTCTGTTTGTTTGTTTGAGTGCTTGGATTTTGAATTACTCTCGAATTTAGATGTTTGGGTTGCGATGTTAGCTGTCGAGGTCGATGTCGACTTGTTAAAGCCGGAGGGGTAGGTCGACGCCGTGTATGTACACGGTGCACGTTTAAGTTCTGGCAAGTTAAGCTTTGGGGAAGAAGCTTGGACTCGGGTCAAACTCAAAATATTTACACGTTTGTCTCGAAGGAGATGAGGGTGTGGATCTCGCGTGTTGCTTGGCTTTTAGTTTTAGCTCGGGTTGATTTTCGGTTAGTAACAGTTTTCAAAATTTTGTAGACCAGTTAGTAAATTTTTAAGTAAGTTATTTTGAAATTATTAAGTTTATTTAATTATGTGATATTATTTTAAGATTAATTAAGAATGTAATTAAAAGTTAATTAAAGAGAAATGATTAATTAACCTTAATATCTTAAGAAGATCTTTGTGTTAATATTGATTGAGTACCAGGTTTATTTATTAAAGAATTTAATGATAATTAAGTGATTAATGAGGATAAGAGGTTAATCTTTTAATTAATTAAGTAATTAATTAATTAAGGATGAATAACTAATGATTTTAAAGGTTTATTAATCAAGTTTTTAAAGGTTAATTAATTATGGAATAATTAATTTATGTGATTAACTAATTAAGGCAATTATTTTGAGAATAACTAATTAATAAAGGTTAATTTATTAATGAAAAGTGATTAAGGGATGATTTATTAATTAAGGGTTAATTAATTATTGTAATTAATTAAGGATAATTTAAATAATTGTTTAAAACTTAAAGGTTGATTAATTCATTAAGTAAGATTAATTAATAGATAATTGAGGGATAATTAATTAACAAAAATTGTAATTAACTAATGTTAATCAATCATGATTAGGAATTTATTTGATTAAATTAATCAGATGAAAAATTAATCTTACTTATGATGTTTGAATTGTATGAACTGATGTGAATTGTTTGTTATCTTTACTTTGTGATGCTTTGTGATATGAATTGTTCTAATTCAAGTAGTGATGAATATAATTTATTTTATCTGTGATGAAAATTATATTATTTATCTGTGGATCTGTGAATGGGAGATAAGCGTTGTAGAAGTATACCGCTTATCTATAATTGTTGTGCTTGAATATGTGATGATTGATGATGTTGCACTATTGTGTAAAACCCCTAGACTGCACCCTACGCACACAAATATGGATTGCATGAGGAAATTGGTTAAGTCACTATTTTTTTTTTGAAATAGTTTCAAAATTTAATTCAAATGGTTTTAAAAATGGAATTGGGTTAAAAGTGAAAAGCTTTTGAAAAGGAGTTTTGAAGATGAAAGTTATTTTGAATAACTTGATAAAAATTTAAATAATTTGATTTGAATTTGAATTCAAGATTTAAAATTGAATTCCATGTTTGGAAAGTATGGTTTGAAAATGTTATACAAGTTATAAATGTGTTTATATGGGTTTTTAATCATTTTAAAGATATTGTTTTGGGAATTTGAATTTAACCCAAGGGCTTTAACTTGTACAAATGAAATTGGATTTTTCTGAAACGAAAACTATTTGTTTTCAAGTAATAGAAGCTTTCATATAAGGAATGAATTTCCAATTTGTGTTGAAAGGACAATGGTTTTCCAAGTTATGAATGAATCTTTGGAAACGATTTTGAAAGCTATGAAATAATCTTTGTAAAAAATGGGTGAACTTTGTGAAATGAATCTTCTTATTTAAAAGATTTGGAAATGGTAATTTGTGTAAACCATTTGAAAGAAAAGTTTTGGGGTAATAAGTTGTGACTTAACTGAAATCCCATTATCCATAGGTTTTTAAATATTGCGCTCATTAGTCTGTTTAGCCGGGAGAGGACCTTGTGTTATATAACCCATTCCGAATAATGATACGACGTTATGGATAGCATTTGAAGACTGGTGGTGAAGATCGGGTGTTTTCGAAAATGAAAGGATAACCGTCAAATGACTCTGCACTGAGTAGCTACGGTATAGAGATCTCACTACAACAAAAATTCCCTATTACAACGTCCTTTTTACAATGGGTATATATTGCCCGTTGTAACAGACAGATATTACAACGGTTGTTTTATGACCGTTGTAATAGATGCTCTGTTCAACGCCCTTCTTACAACTTGCATTATTTGCCTGTTGTAATAGAGCGATATTACAACGGTCAGCTTCTGCCCGTTGTAATAGATGTATATTTTACAACATTCTCTATATGGCCGTTGTAATAAATGGACTACGAAATCACGTGTGGTTTATCACGTGTTAATCGTGATTAGGGCACTAGCTTCTCTCCCCAGACTCGAATTTTTATTGAAATAAAAACACCATTGTAAGTAATCTTGCGATTTGTATGCACTTTCGTTTGCCTGCGCTGAAGCTAGGTTTTCTCGATTTGGGAATTCAAGTGATTCGCAACTGAGATAACAGGTCTACCACGCAGGTTCAAATTCTTCTATTCGATTGTTATTTCATATATGTTCAATTTCATTGTAAATTAATCGGCCTTTTGATACGTTAAACCGGTGGCAATTATTTTGTGAATTTGGAGCACGGAATATGTTGAAGTTTTAGATAGTTCTATTCTTAATTTGTAACCCAGATTTCAGTGGCAAGAAATTTTGAGTTTGTGTTGGATTTCAATCAATCGTTGTTCATGTTGGGTATCCAAAATTGACAATCCATGCCATAACTAATTATCGAAATAAGTCACTTACAGACATATTTTTGCTTATTTGATAGGCAGTGGCGATGCTGGTTTGTTATGCGTTTTCTTCATTTGATTTTACTGTAGGTTTGTGTTTCGAGTGTTGAGACTGTTTTGAAGTTTTGGTGCTATTTGCGTTTGAATCTTTAAGTATGTTTGTGAATTGGTTTTTATATTGTAAATTTTTATCAAAACCAGACCTTAATCATAATTTTGTACTTCGATTGATTGCAACCACATCTAAAATTATAGGTAACCGTTGTGGCACCTAAATATTTTTGTATAATATCTAAATATCATTTTGAAAAATGAAGTTTAATATTAGGCTAAATAGGACTATAATCCAAATTGTTGCACGAAGACTATGATTTAGAGAGAAAGGTGTGTCTAGTTTATTTGCTTTCACATTTAGAAAGAGGGTATACTTACTTTGTAACAATATCCAAATGAATTACTGCAAGCTTCTTAAGGAATACTCCAAGAAAAAAAAGCAAAAAAAGAAAAAGAAAAAGAAAAAAGAAAGAAAGAATTAGCATGTATTTTGAATCACCATAGTTAGTAGTTACTGTAAACCAATATTTATTTACTGTTTTTATAAGTTTCCTTGTTTATAATATGAATCATTCATGTAAGGATTTTCCAGATTTTTAACAGCCTCGGATAAAACAACCACTGGAGGATGTGACTTCTTGGAAGATGTGATTCTTATTGCTTGGTTTTAATTAAACTAGTTAATAGTAAGATATTATAGTATCCTTGAAAAATATGGTATTGCTAATGGTTATGAAAAATGCATGGAAATTAATAAAAACTAGTAGGTAATGCAGCTTTTGAAATTTCAATTTTTTTTATATTTGATGTTTCCAATAATTTAAGGGAGCTGAATATTTGAACATTGGGTTTAATATTCAATTCGGGATTCTTGCCCTTGTACATGTCAATTTGAAAATTTTATAGAAAATTTAAGCTATGTAAATTTATGATGAATTGGCATAATGTAACCCATATTTACCTCTAACCAACATGTTTGGCACACACAAGAAATGAGTTAGCTCCTTTGCCTTACATATTTTCACCATCTTCTCAATTGTCCCGATGCTTAAATAAACAACAATAGGTGCATTATGCTTTTATGCTAAAATATTTATATGTAGACCTGATGAATAAGCATGTAGGTTTCAATGGCCACTAGTTTATCCGTTGATACATTTAACTCCTTGATTATTTCATCTAACTCCAAGTTAAACATCAATTGATTACCCAATCATAGTTATTAACTTTAATAAACTTAATATAAGTTTTAAAAGAATAACACTGATATTTTGAGTAATTTAGAAATTTGTTGACTATGACTAATGACAGTGAACTTTCACTTGAAAATTTATTGAGCTATCTAAATGAGCTTTCAATGGCAGAGGCTATTTCTAGAATTTTCATCGGAACTTACGATAATAGGATCAAATGTTAATGTCAATGCAAACCCATCATCAACACTCCATAAATAGCGATCAAGCAATATTGAAAAAGTTGCAAATATACTCAACAATAGCCCTTCTGTAAAGCATGTATTGGGAATCTTGTCAAGCTTTCGTTAGCACTTTAACTGCAACTGGTTTGTCAATTTGTTGTTCGATAACTTAGTTTGAGAAAGCTTTGATTTTGGCGAGCTTACAATACATGCACAATATTTGTAGATTTTGTTTAAAAAGGTGTGGGAAATATTTTTGAAATTGGCATGGGAAAATAACTGAGGAAGTAAACATCTGGTGTTTGAATGAAAACAAAGATAAATATAATAAGCTGGAATAATTGAAATCCAACGAATACTCGTTTAGTAATTCGTGTGGCTTAAGTTTGCATAATAATCCTACATTTGATAATGTATATGGCGTATATTTGCTATGATGGTTTCAGTGTATAAAGCACTATCAATCGCTGTCATTTTTTTAGATGTTTGTTTATTTTATTGCTATACTATTGTTTCCTTTTTCATATTTTACCCGCCTTAGTTATGCTATTTATTCTCATAGCCCATTGCAAGGAGAACCGTTTGGAAAACCAAAAAAGGAAAAGGATCTTTCAACTATTTAACATAACTTAATCCATCAAAATAGTTTGACAGCAAATTTATGAAATATGTTTTCCAGTGATATATTAATCGACATCGTTAATCATGTCAATCAACATTGTTAATCATGTACAACTAATGAAGAATACTAATAGAATTAAATCCATGAATTATTTCCTTAAGCTATTCATCCGATGTGCCTTAACTAGAAAACAAATGGAAATGTAGATTCATATCCAGTTAGTCTTATAACATTTCTATAATTAATAATGAAACTTCAAAATTTCAATCATGTCCTTTTAAAATTCCGAAAGTACCTAAACAGCATACTTTTTCTGATCATTCATCAACGGAATATGATTACCGATTTATAGCATGCACCACCATTTCCTTTGTGAACACCCATCAACGGAATCTCGCTATCGATTTGAAACCTCTACCACCCGTAAGATTGTTTGAAATAAAGGAGTCTGTGAACACTAAAGGGTTTTCACTTATACCCCATACACGGATCATAGCAAGCGTCCATCTGAGGACAGAGCTGGTGCACAGAAGTTGGAGGCGAAAATTTAAATAAACTCACTGAACCATTTCAGTTTGATTTTATTAGTTTTCTATCTTTTTAGGCTTTGTTTGTAGGGTCACATTACTATATAGTTTTCATTGGGAGGTAATTGCGAAATTCTGCCGTGAGAAAAAACTCATATTTTTGTTGGCATAACGTCTTTTCATTAGGTTCTAACATCAAAAGGATTATCAAGATGGACAAAGCATGGATCCACCTGCCAAGGTTTTTTCAATTTTGATTATCAGTTTTATACTTGTAATTATTATGGTTGATTATTGTCTCTTTATGTGTCACAGAATGACTAAAGAATACAGGCAAGATGTTCGGAATTTCGTATATGAGCAGGCAGAAAGGAAGGGAAATCCATAAAAAATCATTTGCCCTTGTTCAAAATGTAGGAATCTTATCCGCTATCCATCAAGGGAAGTTGTATCACACTTGGTTTGTTTTGGAATTGACCCAATGTATGATGTATGGATTTTCCATAGGAAAGCACGCCCTTCAGAAAATGAAGGCGATGAAGTGACAAATACATATAGAATGTACTTAGACACACAAATTTGTAATGACAAGGTGGAATATCATTCTAATGTAAGACATGAGATACATGGGGTAGAGATTAAGGAGACAATAGAAAATTCTGAAATTCCTTTGTACCTTGGTTGTGCAAGCCACACAAAGTTGTCAGCTACAATACTTCTTTACATGCAAGGCTCGAAATGGTGTATCTGACACAGCATTTACGGAACTTCTTAAACTTCTCAAAGATATGCTGCCTATGGAATACACGGTTCCTGATTCGACGTATGCAACAAAGAAGCTGCTTAAATCATTTGGTTTAGGCTATAGACAAATACATGCATGTGTAAATGATTGTTGTCTTTTTAGGAAAGAGCTTGCAGATAGTGATTTTTGTCCAAAATGTGGAAAATCTCGTTGGAAAAAAACATGACGAAGGAAGATGAAAAGCAAATCAAAGTACCTGCAAAGGTCTTGAGATACTTTCCAATAATACCAAGACTAAAAAGAATGTTTATGTCCGTAGAAACATCAGAGCAATTAAGATGGCATAGCAATCATAAGAGTGAAGATGGTAAATTACGTCATCCAGTAGATTCTTCTTAATGGACTACAGTTGATAGGATGTATCCTTCCTTTGCATCTGATCCATGAAATTTAAGGTTTGGTCTTGCAAGTGATGGCTTTAATCCCTTTGGGGATTGGAACTCTGTCTATAGTTGTTGGCCAGTATTTCTTGTTGCGAATAACTTTGATCCGTGGCTTTGTATGCAGAAAGATAATATGATGTTATCATTATTAATTCCTGGACCATGACAACAGGGGAATGATATTGATGTTTATCTACAACCACTTATTGAAGATTTGAAAAAATTATGGGATAAAGGGGTGAAGGCGTATGATGCATACACTCGCAATGAATTTAGATTAAATGTAGTTTTAATGTGGACGATAAATGATTTTCCAGCATATGGAAATTTAGCAGGTTGCACCGTAAAGGGTAAGAGGGCATGTCCTGTTTGTGGCGTTGATACATGTTCAATATTGTTACCATTTAGTAAGAAGTGTGCATATTTAGGCCATAGGCGATTCCTTGATCCTAATCATGACTATCGCCAATGAAAAAACCTGTTTGATGGAACCAAAGGGACTAGGCAAAGACCTTCAAAACAAACCGGTGCTCAAGTCTTTGATATTGTTAAATATATTTTCAATGATTGGGGGAAAAATCAAAGGAGGAAGAGAAAGACAAAGATAAAGAAAAAAGGAAAAGAAAAAGGGGAGATGGGAAGAAAAATGAAAGTCAAATGTGGAAGAAGAAGTCTATTTTCTTTGATTTGCCTTATTGGTAGGTAAAGTTTAATCAGAAACAAAATTACTTCTTCTTTTCTATCTACGTAATCAATACTTTATTATTAACTAGTTATAGTCTATTTTTGATTTTCTTAGGTACTTCCTTTACGTCACAATCTAGATGTAATGCACGTTGAAAAAAATATCGGTGAAAGTATTCGTGGCACGTTACTTGATATTAAAGGAAAATAAAAAGATGACATTAATTCACGTAAAGATCTAGAAGTACTGGGTATTAGGAAAAAGTTGCATCTATAGACATGGGAAGCAAAGCATTACTTCCAACAACCTCATGCACCTTAACTGATCCAGAAAAGGAGATCTTTTACAATAGAATGAGGAATTTGAAAATACCCGATGGGTATAGCTCAAATATTGGAAAATGTTTTGAAAAAAAAAAAAAACAAAATTTCAAGTCTAAAGTCTTATCATTATCATGTTTTGATGCAACAACTATTGTCTGTATCACTGAGAGGACTTCTACCTAAAGGGACAAGGAATGCATTACTACGACTATGTTCTTTTACAACGACATTTGCCAAAGAGTGCTTGATAAAGATAAATTAGAATCTATTGTGAATCGGGTCACATTAACACTATGTTGTCTTGAGAGATTTTTTCCTCCTTTTTTGACATCATGATTCATTTGACAATACATTTAGCGAGGGAAGCAAGAATTTGCGGGCCAGTACAATATTGGGTGGATGTATCCATTTGAGAGGTAAAATTCGGCATTGGTACTTATGGTAGTTCATAATACATGTGTTTATGAAAATATTTTACTTATGAATCTTGATTATAGATATATGAGAACACTGAAGGGGTATGTTAAAAATCAAGCACGGCCTGAAGGGTGCATAGTTGAGCGTTATTCTGCTGATGAATGCATGAAGTATTGTGCTGGATATATTAATGGTGCATTAGAAATTGGACAAAGGAAAAATAGTAATGAAGTGGAACAAAGTGATTCCATACTCAAGGGACGTCCTATTTCCAAAGGAAAACCTATGGTAGTCACTAAGGAGGTGATTGATGGCGCTCATCGGTATGTGTTGTTTAATACCGAGGAAGTGGAGCCTTATATAAAGTAAGCATAAGTTCAGTTCAATTATTTTGTGTGAAATAAATTAGATTTTGACTTGTATGTTTACATATATAGGATGCACAACGAGGAATTAAAATGTTTGCATCCTCGACTTTCACGAGATGATTTGGAACTTTCAAAGCTGCATTCAGAGACTTTTAGTCATTAGCTTAAAAAAAAGGTTGACAGTGTTATATCTTTTAAGATGGATAAGTTCGACATAGAAGTATATGTTATTATGATTAGTCTTTATATATAATATTATGCTTTTCCAGGTTAAAGATGATAGAAATACATCTGATGTTAGTGAACTAATAAATTGGCTTTCATATGGACCTCGCCATCAAGTAATTTCTTATACTGGTTATATAATTAATGGTTGTCGTTTTCATACTAAAGATAATGATAAATCTACACAAAATAGTGGTGTTTCCATTGAGGCAAGTACTATTCGCATAGATGGATCCATTGAGAAAGTAATATATTATGGTGTTTTGCGTGAGATTTTGTTGTTTGATGCCTCCAATTTCAAATTGTCTTGTTTAAGTGTGATTGGGCAAATATTAATCATGGAGTTAAGGTTGAAGATGGATTTACATAAGTCAATTTACATCAATTCCAAAATCCATTTGCAAGCGACCCTTTCATCTTGGCAACTCAAGCCGTACAAGTGTTTTTTTTGTAGAGAAAGTAGTTTTTCAAATTGGTATGTTGTGCTAAGAGCACCTCCTAGAGGTTTTCATGAGTTGGAAAGCTATGATGAGGAGGATGAGTCAACTAGCAAACCGGTAGATGAGTCGCTACTTGATGATAGAGATGTCGATGATGGGGATGAAAGTTATATAAGGAAGGATTGTGATGATATTTTGGTATGATATAATCGTCTTTTATTGATATTTGTGTTACACGTAGTTATATTCGTAAAGAGTGTAATTATACATAGTTTTATGCAAGTTATGTTAATTAATCATGAATTATTAACCGTGAATTTTGATTTGTAAACTTGGAAAAAAAAATCTTTCTTTTGCAAAGTATTTCTATTGTATATTAGGATTTTCATACTTTACAATAATGATTAATTAGTGTGATGTTCTACTTATTTATATATATATAATGTTTTTTTCTAGGTTCCTCCCTTAGCGGAAGATAGTTGAACTTGAAGCATCAATGGATAAAATAGAGCAAGGTCAAGGAGAGGTAAAATATTAAAATTTTAATATGCACTTCTATTTTTTTTAAACTGACATTTCTAATATCATGACATAAATTTTAATATGCTATGAAGAATATTGAACCCGTTTGGTACGTATAATCCAGAGAATTACCAACTATATGTTCTTTTAGTAACAAAGAGCTGAAAAGGCAGTTTTAGTTCTGAGTTTCATATAAATTATTTTTCTATTGAACCCTTTTGCAGAGAAGTTGTACACAGGTCATGTAAACTCACTGTTCATACAAACAACATTGATAAAATGCATAATAGTAAATGATTGCACAAAATTTAACACCGGGCACACAAACCTTGCAGCAGCATAAACTTATAAAGAGAAAGTAACGGAGAGATAATTGTTACAGGAATCAAAAGGCAAAATAAAAAATAGCAGATCAATAAAAGCTCACGATGCTATAAAATGTCAACAGCGAAGGGTGAGTTAGGTAATTGACAGAACTAATTGCCCAAAGAAGACATGTTTAACTAAAATCATTCATGATTGTGACGACCCAAACTCGATGTCCGATAAACGACATCAAATTCGCATCGCCGGAGCATATAACAACATCAGATGAATATAAAACAGCGAAACAGAATGAATATTATAAATATCATCACAGTTACAACATCAACATAATATCCATACTATATCAGAGTATAGAAGACATATACCACAGCTCCAAATACAACATCATGATAATACAACAGTGATCATATATCCAAAAGTCCTCAAATGAAAGAGGTGATAACGAACTTCCAAAAGCTAAACACCTTAAATCTCCAAAATCTCCTAAGATATCTCCAAGATAAAAGCTTCAAAATACTGCTACTCCAAAATACGGAAACCTGCTACCAGGCTGCCCGTGTAGAAATAATGGGCACTCAGAGTTTAGGAAAGAAAACAATAAACTCCGGATCAGTCATGGGACAGGTATGAGTAAACAAAAACAATATTTACTTTCAAAGAACTAGATTTATAAAATAATTTTTGGAATTCTTTTAAAAAATGAGACTACCATAAGACCTCCCGCCACACACACAATCCAAACGCAGAATTGGAGGAGATTTCTTCTTATGATAGTCAAATATGCAGGACACGAGAAAATTTCTTTGATATTATTATTAGTGCATTGTGTAGAAAGCATTTCGAAAATAGAATATTAATCTTAGCCAACATACGACCATTATCGTATGTCTACTATAGCTACCATTTAAACAGTGGGGCGCCACCATAAGTAAATGGCAGGTTATACAACTAAAACCGTATAGGGCTCGTATTGTTTCTTTGGATTTCCAACAAATGGTCAGGCTAAGGAACTTCCTACTGCCACATGGGATCGCCTCTGGCGGGACGTCCCGAGAACTTAACCAACTCTGCCAACACAAGGCCAAGTTACCTTTGTAACTAGGTAACTACTACACGAATACGCCACCTCCCAGTCCTTTGGGACCTTTATCAAAGGGCCCTCTATCCAAAGCAACAACCACACAGTAAATGAGATTGGAGCTACCACACATGTAAATATCTGGGCTCCATACCATGACATCACCTTTTTCCAGAAGGAAATGACATACCCTAAAGGGCGCGACCCTCATAACCTTGCCGCATCTTTCCTATTTCGACCATTTCCGGGTTGTGAGGTCTGATGAGGTCTCGTCCACAAAGCTATGCTTTACACGAAAGCCTTTCTTTGATCACAAATGATCAACCAATGATCATCAACACACGGCAACACTTAGCATGCCACATTACCAAGTTGGGAGTATATTGCTGATAACCTTTAATTACATAACCTCTGAGCTCGTACGTCTCAGAGATGGGTGTTAAGCTAAGAGAATAAATTCTCCGCCACCACAGATACGTATTTGAAAGAAATCTGCTTTATATCTCAAAGTGTAGTGTCAGACACACAACCATACAAGTATGTTCCGGGTTCGAACAGAACCGAAGGCACTTCCAAAGAAGCCCTTGCAATCCAGGTATCCACAATCCCGATCGAACTTCCCATCACTTAGGGAATCTCTATACCGGAGCAACTCAGTGCAGAGACAATCGATAGGTTATCTTATCGTTTTCGAAGACACCCGGTCTTCGCCATCGGTCTTCATTGCTCTCCATTTTGACGTATCACTATTTGGAATGGGTCATGTGACACAAAGGTCCTTTCCCGGCTAAACCGAATAGTGAGCGCTTAATTTTTTAAAACACGTGGATATATCAATCACAAAGATTCATATTCAGGGTTCGATGTGGGTTTCGGATAAATAACTGAAATCCGACTCCCTGTCGCATTAAGTTTAAATGCCATTTTACGTGCAAAAGGTTTCCACATCCATATAGGAACAAATCACAAATTACTGTTCATCACAAAGCAATCACAGTATCACAATAGCAATATCAATCTAGTACATAATATTTGATAATAAATCACCTTTGATTAAGGTGGTCGTGATTAAAGTGAATTAACCATAAAATTATCTTTCTTAGTTATTTTAAATCAATGTTTAAAATTTTACTTAATTATAAATTGATTAAATTTAAACTGGCTTTATTAATTATTTAATCTTTAATTAACTATCTTAATTTATTGATTCTTAATGGTTAATTAACTAAATCTTAATTACTTTTATTTGCTAATTATTCTTCAAATTGATCAACCTTTAATTACAAAGTAATTTTAATCATTAATTATTTAATCATTATTTAACCATTTTAAATATATTTGTTTTAAGTTAATAAATTCGAATGTACTTCTTGAATATTTTATTAAGTAAAAAAAACTTTACATTAGATTAACCAACTATCATCATTTATGAAGAACAAGTTAGAAAATCATTTAAATTTTATTGCAAATACTGGAATTTGTTATATTCAGGTCCAACCCGAGGGGTTCTTCGAGTCATCCCTGATCAAAATGGCACGCTGCTTCGAGTTTTTAGCCAAACTAACCCGAGTAATAAATTTTTACAAAATTTGTTTATGTCCCAAATTAATCACGACACAACCCTGAAACTACTTGAGTGTCCCTTCGAGTTCTGCCCTGTTTTCCCCGAGTAAAGCTTCGAGTACAACCCACACGAGAACAAACCTGAAACACTTCAGGCTATCAAACTTCCAGATCATCAACTCGTGCATGTGTACGTGCACAACGCCATTGATCATCTTCAGGCGTCGCTGCATCGACGAGTAAGTCGATAATCATCCCTAATCCAAATCTTGACCACCTAAATTTCTTCATCATCTCGAATTCGAAATCGAGTTCGAGCTCGATACCTGGAACATACACTGGAACCACCACCCGTCCCTGTCAACGCCACGTCCTCCCACCTTTGACCATTAGAGGCCGCGAAAGCTCGGTTGAAGCTTCGCCTTGACCAGATGCTCCGATCCCCACCGGAGGCTCGAAGTCCGATCGCCTATTTATGGCGCAGCACCATGTTTTCTGACACGAACACGCATGGGTTCTTAAAACCCTAACTTGATCTCGTACCCAAAATTCTTGCAATAATTAATTTTTCCAACATTTTTCCTAACATTACTGAGTTGCAAACTAGCTTCACACGAATTTACAACGTCCAAAATCTATTTGATTACTAGGAATTGATCAAAAACCATACCCTATTCATTTATAAACTGCTCAAAGCATTCATCACTAAAAATTCCCATTCCTGTTTCAAAAATCTTATCTTTCAGTTAGGATTCAAGTTATACATTTGAATTAGCATTTTACAGAAATCATATTTACCAAAAAAAAAAAATCTTGTTTGCCTGAAGAACTTGATCCCAGAGCATAGTTCACCTTTTTGTTTGAAAACAAATTTTTAAAAGTCCTAACTTGAGTTTAGACATCTTGCTTTGTCGAAAAATCTAAAGCTTTATAATGATTTGATGAAATAAATTCGAATTTGAATAAACATTTAACCCTGTAATCAATAAACAGGGTGATAAAGTATACAGAACATCCTATATATATATATATAGGATTGCTTTCAAAGATAAATCACAAACAACACATAATATTACATGAATAGCCTATACTGTTGTGATTAAAACTTAAACTTGAAAGTGTAAGTTTACTCACCTGGAAATATTTAAAAACAGAGAACACTTTTGTTTTTGTTTTGAAACCTGCAGTTGAATCTTCCTTCAGTAAATTGCTTTCAAGCTTGAATAAAAAATGATGTTTGTTCCCTTTTTTTTCCTAATCTTGGCTAAGTTGTTTGAACAAATGAACTTGGGTTTGTGGATGTATACATATAGGTGAAAGGTTGTGTTCAGGGTAAAAGAGGTAAGAAAGTGCATGTTTGAGATATACAAAAGAAAGTGTATAGGGTGACATTACTTCCTTGTGTACAAAAACATGCTGAAGGTGCTGGCATTAATTACCTTGGCTTGGTTTATATTATTTTCTTGTACTTAATCCTCATACTTGTGATATTTACATTTTTCTTTTGCTTTGCATTACTGTACTCGGCTAATGATATTGTGTGCTAAAGGATATATCATTTATTTCTTTGTACTTCTCATTTGCTTTGTTAATAGGCTGAGATAATATTGCATTTATTAGCTTGTACAATAAATATTCACTTTACTATGTAAAATAAAATTATTTTATTTTAGTTATTGGTTTCCTTTTGTCTACTTATTTGTTTACAACAACTTACTTTATTTTTGTAAGACTAAGTCTTGTTTTGTTTGGTTAACTTGTTTCATATTTTACTTTGTTAAAGGAAAAGTTGTTTTAGCTATTAACGTTTAATAACTATGTGCTTTTATTACAATACTTATTTTAGTTCTATTAAAGGTTTTAACTAAAAACATTAAATTTTTCATATTTTATTTTTTTGTTGTAAACAATTTCTTGTTGATAAGTGTTGTTTTCTTTAGTTATTATTTTTATTATTTATTTAAACTTAACTATCAATTATTTATTTAATTCCTTATGACTTTGTAATATCAATCTTAACAATATTTTATTTTTCTCAAAATTTCACAATTTAAATTTAAAAGTTCAAATAATTTACTAAATTTAATTTAACAAAATTCCAGGATGTTACAATGATTGTTTACTTAAGATGAAAATGAAGTAACTGTCTACCAAATAGACTAATTTCTACTACGTAAATTATCATAGCAGTATGAGGTTTTTCCAAAGGTAATCTTAGAATTGAAATCGTCAACAACTATCAACCAACCAAATGTATTTTAGTATCCTAGATTATGGCAACGAAAGCTGAAATATATTTTAGAAAAAAATATAATGCATAGTTTGTATATTCTATTTTGTTTCACTGTGAACCCACCAATCTATTGCAACATAAGCATCACATATCACCTTCCTAATAAAAATTTAAAAATGGCGATATAACCATTACATGATGAAACATTGTTAATAATTTAATATTAAATAAACAACGAACTATCAGACATGTATGTTGAACTTGTAAATATTTTCAGAAACCACGTTGCGTAGATGTAAACAACACTAAAAATCAGGTGGAAAATTGTTGGGTTAATTGCATACACTTGTTTGTTCTAAACGACCTTTCAACCTTAGAATGTCACACGGTCTGTAAATGCTACCAACCTATGTCTTCGTAATAGATAAAGTTAACGGTATTATAACGTAAAAGCATAATGTGCTGAAATAGTTAGTTAACATTGAGTTGACAACAACATAGAACAATTCAAACTGAAATGAGGCCAAACAAGGATGATAATCAATAAACATATCAGTCAACCAATGAACCAATGTATGATGCAAATAAAAAATTCGTCCCATTTGTATACTCTTGGAATTGGGCAGGAATGTAGTTAGGATACTGCTTTTAAACCCACTTTGATATCATATGTTGCCATTGTTCTGACATAGATATTTGCGACTGTTGTTGCAACAAACAACCTAGCGTAAACTTAACTGGGATAAAGATGGAAAAGAAGGACAAGTATGGACCTAATTTAATTTTCGAGTCAGTTCAAACAGTAAATATGAGTACATCACCTATTACCTACAGTGTTCTGAAATCAATGAGAAATAAAGCTAAAACACAGATAACTATGGAAAAATGAGTTTAATCCAAAAATAAATTTGGTAATGATCACAGCAAATCAAATTTAAGAGTACAAGTGGCACAGGAAATGCAACTCTCTGTAACACATTGTCCAACAGACTGACCAATCGATCAACTATATGTTCTTTTAGTAACACTTTTGTTTCTTATATATTACAATGTTTTATTTAGTGATATAAATGTATTATCTACCTTAAGAAAACAATTTTTTTAACATAAAAAATGCAGGTATTAAATAAAAATATTTAAATGAACTAATGAATCCCTAGTGCCTAATGGATGACTAAGCTTAAATTCAACGCTTATCCTATCTTATCTGAATTACTTGGTCTCAAATTGTATGAATGATAGAATACGCATTTTTCATTTTCATATGTGCAGTGAAGAGATTAAGCATATTTTGGATTTATATTGGGTTGGCAAGCTATTGGTTTTTTTGGTTCTTTGTTCATTTTTACAACTTCTTCTGCCTTTCAAAAAAGAATGTTAATTTGTATTTGTTGAAAACCTAAAATCATATGTCGGTGTTGTATAATGAATGCATGGAAAATTAGATTTTATTTGGACTCATATGCTGAAAATTATTAATAATAAATCAGATATTATGTGTGAAACGCATACATACAAGCATGCATCGGTCACAACCAAGCATCCCTACAACTATAACTGATATTATCACCAATGCATCATGCAAAAAGGATATCAAAATGCAAATATATACAACTTGCGTGTTCACTGACAGCTTAATTTTCAGTCTATGTTGTCAATTGATGGTTTGCAGTTCGGCGGATGTAATATATGCCATGAACAAATGTTGAACGATACAATAACCTGGTTCAGTGTGATGTTGTTGATTTGAAATAATAACAATTATTGCCACAGCGTGAACTTTTGATAATGAGATGTTAATTTAGATTTTGCATTTATATATGGAGAGCTATTAAAAAGACTGTAAAGGGATGATTTGAAACCTTGATGATCTGTTTAGTTATGTTTTTGAAGATGGTTCCTTCAACTTCATTACTACGGTTATATGAACCCATACCTTTTGGAAAAGACTTTCAGTATTTTATATGGTTGCATTGTTATGATTAATTCTACTAACTTAAATCTCATCCTGTTGTACTGTTACCATCTTTGATGGTGGTTTAACACTAATCGGTTGGCATTAATCTCTAGCTGTACTAGAATTTATTTTGATTGTGTATGCTAAATTCAGATGTCAAAGGTAGTAATGAGATATTCAAATAGGCAATCTCTAGCTGTAGTTGTAGCTTAACGTGCAAAAGATAAGACTGCTGGTGTGAAAACCAATGAAACAAGACGTGTTGATGTAGCTCATCCTCTTTAAAGTTTAAGAAGCAATGCTAGAAGATCCCCTCGGAAGCGTACTGAAATGCAGCCTCCACCCATTCATGTCTAGTCTTCAAATCTCAATCCTGGCTCTAATTCAACTGAATCTCCAAATATCACTCCCATAAACATAGACCCATTCAACGCCATGGATGCCTTGAACAACCCAGATGATAATGATGGTATTCAACAAGAGAAGCCAAGGAAAAAAGAGGGAAGACGATGATGAAAACGTTTACTTGTATGCCGAATGAAAAGGCCGAAATTGAATTCAACGATCGAGGTCAACCAATAGGCTCCAACTCTAAGCACTTATCATCCTATCTTGGTACCTTAGCAAGGGAGATGGTACCTTTGACCATTTTAGAGTGGAAAAAAATCGACACAAATTTAAAGAAAGATTTATGGACTTGTATTCAGATACGAAATAAGCTGAGAACTTTTTTTATGAGAACATTTAGATGAGTCATCATCCTCTTACATTGTTATCATTTTTCTAGTAAATGACAATTATAACATTGTTATCATTTTTCTAGTAAACCAAACACATACTATCTATACCTCTAAACATGAATAAATAACAAAATTTGTAATTTGGATCAAGAATTTTTGGTACAATGGGAATCTATAGCCTTTTCAGCATATCGTTGAAAAAAAACTTTCTTAGAGATAAATGTACATACACCAAAATATTATTTATAGTTATATAAATTTTGAAAATGAATCCTATAGCTGTAGAGTTATTTATACTTATAACATATTGTTGGTTGATTAATTAGTGTATTGTAATACAAGTAATATTTTTCTGGCTTGTCTTGTTCATATACACATTCTAAATAATGAAAAAGTACACTCCTAGTTTTTTTTCTAGGAAGAAAACTTTTTAGAGATAAATGTAAATTATTGTTGTGCAGTCATATGTTTTGCATATACGCATAGCAAGCTTCACATGTTTTGCATCTTTTTTCTTTCATACAAGTTAAACACAAGAAATGAATTACCTTTTTTGTACAAAATCGAATTGATGAGTTGGTATTATTAATGCTCTCTAAATGAGAAAGTTAAACCATACACTTTGAATTCAGTTTTCTGATTTTTGTTGTGCAGTCAAGATTCATGGTGGATGAAGCATACAAGGGTTTATTGCTTAAGATGTTAGGAGTGCGATGGAGAGAGGCAAAGTCAAGATTAGTTTCGGCTATTAAAGTAGCTTCTACTTGCCCTGATGCTTTCTCTAGATTAGCGATGCTAAAACCGGATACGATAGAAAACGTTCAAGAGTGGAACGACTTTGTTAAGGAAAAGTTGTCGGAGATATTTGAGGTAATAAGTTGTATTTTATTCAGTATAAATTAAAAGGTAAATAATAGTTTATTAATGAATTTCTCCTATGTAGGACACTAGCAAAAAATTCAAAGCACTATGAGATAAAAATAAACTTCCACATACAATGAGCATAAAGGGTTATGCAAGATTAGCTAAAGATATGGTAAGAAATGCATGTACATTTACATCAATAATATTTTTTTCTTTGGTTCATCTTCTTACTATTGTTATTTGCAAAAAAGGAAACTGGAATATCAAATATTAGCAGAGAAGAGCTATGGTGCAAAGCCCATACAAAAAAATGGAGACCCACCGAATTCTGTTGTTGCCGATTGCATCGTATGTTTTCTTATTCTTTTGAGATATGAGTGTAGATGTTTATTCAAAAATCATATGTACTTGACATTGAGGGATCAATATTTCTGCGGTCCACTCATAATATATCAGCTCATATATATTTTCTGCGATCAATATTTCACTACAAATATTAAATACATTAAACTGAACATTGAGGTATGATAGTTTATTCATATTTCATTTTTCTTGAAATGGTCTATTTTGATTTATAGACTTAGATAAAAGAGCACAGTAGTGCTCAGAGCTCTCATGGAACAACATCGGTAAGTGGAGATGGGGTGTCACATGTTTTTGGAAATGAACATAGGGGAAGGGTGAGAGGACCGGGTTTTGGTGTAGTACCATCTCAAATGGGTGTTTATTCAACTAATTCAAAAAGGTGATTGCATTGGAAAATCAAGTAACTCATTTGGCTGCTAGAGTAGAAGAGTTGACTAATTTGGTCATCAGAGTAAGTTTATATTTAATTAGCTATTGTCAATAAATATGTGATATATGCTTATGAATTACCAAGTCATCTCTTGTACTTTTACGGAGAAGAAATGATAATGTGGCAGATTTGGAGATCGCTAAGGCTCATACATCTCAGGTTGAGTTAACTTATGTTGTATTTTTCTCTATACATTTGGGTTTCTTCTGAATGCTCTATGCTTATAAGTAGAAAGTCACACCAGTAACAACGAATCCCTACGACATAATGTGTTCACAATTAATAGTGACCTAATTAGATATATGAAGGAGCAGTTGTGTAAGGAGAAGAAGCAGTGCTGTCGAAGTTGAAGTTGGTCGAGGATGTATTGATGGGGCTGTATTGACAGTGGTAGAGCTGGAACAGGAGTGTATGAGTGTATATGAATGTGAAGTGTAAATGAAGTGGAACAGAAGTTGGTTGCTTGAACGCTGCTATGATTGTTCGATTGTTTGATTGTTGTAGCGATGAAGGATGGTTGCCGCAGTTGTATCGGTGAAGGACAGAAGTAAGGCAGATAAAGAGTGAAGTGCAGTTGCTTGTTTATGGTCTTTTCTTCTTCTTTTTTCTTTTTGGTAGAAGTGGTGATGATGCTAAATGGCAGTAAACGGTTGAACTGGTGGGGATGTGTAGTTGGAGAAAGTGGAGTAGTAGAGTTGTATGATTTTTTAGTGATCTGAGTTGATGGTGCACAACACTGTGGTCAGGGGATGTTTTGATGAGCGGTGGTCAGTTCGTAAGGGTTATTGCAAAGTTTGATGTGTGGGTGGAGCACATTAGAGAAGTTAAAAGGAGTTGCGGTAAGGAATGATGGTTCTATGCGTTGTATGTGTTGATTGTTGTAACAGTTCTATGAAAGTTATTGCTTTGTTTTGTTCTATGTGTAACTGTCAGGTTGTTTATAGTTGGAGGTGAAACTGGTAGAAGGAAGTCATGTAGTCAATAGTAATGTGCAAGGTAGTGGTGAGAGTATGCAGTTGGTTCTGGTGTATATTTTGAGGTACGTGGGAAGTTGCTGGTGGTTGATGGATGGCAATGTATGTATGGTGACTGGGTGGTTTTTTTGAGTGGTGGGCAGAGATGTGGACAGAGTTGTAAGGAATTTGAGAAGAGGAACTGATTTGTGTTGAATCTGATGATCATAGAAGTTATGTATGCAGTAAGAACTGTTGCAATATGGTAAGCTTGGTTGGCAGTGAGTGACCAGGGGATTTGCGGCCATTGTTGTGATAATGAAGAGAATGTAGTTTGTATATTTGGGGATGTAAGCTTGTCAAGTATGAGAGTGGACAGAGAGTTATGAGAGAGGATGGTGATCTGGTTGAATGATGGTTCACTGTGATGTTGTTTACAGGAAGTGGAGTATTCAGGAGGAGCAGTAGTCTTGGTTATGACAGAGCCTGTTGTATGTAGATGGTTGTTTGAGAAGAACGGTGTTGAAGTTGGTGATGATGGTTTTTTGTTTTTGGTTTTTGGTTGATTGGGGATTGTTTTTGTTTTTGGTTGAGATATGGAAAAGTTAGAAGAGTTTTATATGGGGATGAGGGAAGAAGGGTGGAAACTGGAAGACGGTTGACTAAATTTTAAGGATTTTATTTTTAAAAATGTGTGTAAGTTTATTATTGTAATATGGTTTGATGTTTGTCCAATTGGATTGATAGGTGTGCAAGCAGTAAAAGGTGAAGCACTTATATTGCTGTGGTTGAACTAGAGGGTGGTAGAATGGATTGGTAGGTATGGAAACTGATGGGATGATATGCCGAGGTTTCAAAACTAAGGGGATGGTGAAGTATTGATGGATGTTTGTCAAAGAAGTTGAAGTGGACGTACGTAGTGGCGCGGTAAGGAGTGTGACAGAGGTAAGTTATGTTGTTTGCAGTGTTTGAGGTGATAGAGGTAAGTTATATAAAGAGAGTGGTTGATAGAGAATGTTGGGATTTGTTTCTTAGATGGGTTGGTTTGATACACTATACTGTGGCAGTGTTGGTTTGTGCAGCGGGTATTTGAAGTGTGTTGACAGTGGTTTGCGATTCCTTTTCATTTTCCATGCCATTCTTATTGATAGCGATGCAGCGCTGACCTTAGGTTTTGTCAGTTTTTGGAGGGTCTCAACAATAGTTTTTGGTAGCTGTTGCAATTCAAATAAGAACTATGGTGGTTGTTAGTGATTGAGATGGTGTGAGTGTTTTGATTTCTTCTTTTTGGGGTTTTTCACTGGTATTTTGTCTTTTTCATTTTCATTATCACATTAATTCGATCATGATTGTTCAAGATATTTATGCATTTTTTTCAAAACTTATTAAAACCCTAAATTCAAGACATTCATTCTTCCAATAAGAATATCGTTCCTTCTTATATTGTATATGATTAATTTCCAAATCAGAGTAATGTATTTAGACCACGTGATTGATTTCATTTCATCAGTAATTTTAATGTACTTTATAACAATTAGCAAGATAATACACAGTGAAGACAAATCTTTTAATCTGGAGCATCATTTTCTTATCACAGTTTATGTTTTTTAAGTTTGTGTTGTGCAATATGTAAATCCTGTGCTTTAGAATATATATGTTAATTTATTATGAGAACGATGGTGTTAATGTAATATAGGAACCACATGAAACGAAGCGGTGGAAAATGCAGTGAATCTCGGTATTTTTATATAACCTTGTTCCAAGGTCTTTTGCTTACAGTCACACCACGAGAGTAACAATATGCAGGTTCAAGATCAGCTTACCGTGGATGGTTTGGTGAAAAAAAAGTGCAAGTTATTGGGTTGGCAGGAGAACGTAGTTGCAGAGGGAAGGATAGCAAGCACTAATCCTGATGCTTCAGTACATTTTGTAAAGCTTGGAGAAAATGCTTGGAAAGTATAGATTAATGTAGCATTGGAACCAGAAGCCTTTTATTTAGGCCAATTCAGAGATGCAGACTATCAAAGAGGCCGTTGGATCAACCGTCGCGTGGCATAAAGACTTCATCTCTGTGGTATGTATGATTGTACTTAAGACATGATATTTGTAGCGGACTGTTATGCGTTAATGCTTTATGTATTTGGCATGTAAACTTATCTAACTTTTTGAAGTGTTAGAATTTTATGACTCTAGCTTTTAGTCTTTTCGTATGTGATTTTAATTATTTTATGACAATATTTATTATTAATATGGATGTATTGCATGGATGCCGCTGTAATTTTTTTTTAAATTTGCATTTATTTTGTAACGGGCAATATGCGTTGTTATGTGAGCTTATTACAACGGTCACCGCATATTGTTGTATATGATTTTTACAACAATCAAAAAACGTTGTTAAACAGGTATTTTACAACGGTCAATACATGTTGTGAAATAGGCTATGTAATTAGTGTGGTTAGTCTATTGCAATGGGTTATGGCCATTGTATTATTGTATATCGCAACGGGAAATACAAGCTGTTAAAAATGCTTTTTACAATGGTCAATGCATGTTGTGAAAAAGGCTATGCAACTAGTATGGTTAGTTTATTGCAACGGGTTATGGTCGTTGTATTATAGTCTATTACAACGGTCATAAGCCATTGTAAAAAGATATACTACAACGGTTTTTACAACGTGCATTGCCCGTTGTAAAATATGGTGGATCTATTACAACGAGGCCTATTAGAACGGGCACATGCCCATTGCGAAAACCATATTACAACTTGCATTTCCTGTTGTAAAAAGACTGTTTTGTTGTAGTGTCTCCATATGTGATGGGGAGTCCGATCGGGATTGTGAATACCCGTATTGCAAGAGCTTCTTTGGAAGTGCCTTCGGTTCTGTTCGAACCCTAAAAAGACTTGTATAGATGTGTGTCTGACGTTACACCTTGAGATGTAAAGCTGGCTTCTATCAAATACATTTCTGTTTGGTGGCGGAGATTTATTCTCTTAGCTTAACACCCTTCTCTGAGACGTACGAGCTCAGAGGTTATGTAGTTGATGGTTACTAGTGATACATTCCTAATTTGGTAATGTGGCATATGACGTGCTGCTGATCATTTATTGATCGAAGCATGGCTTTGTGAAAAAGCATAGCTTTGTGGACGAGACTACATCGGGACCTCACACCCCGGAAATGGTCGAATGCGGCAAGGTTGCATGGGTTGCGCCCCTAGGGTATATCCATTTCTTCTAAAAAGGGTGGTATCATGGTATGGAGCCCAAATGCTTAACTCATATGGACACTGTAAATTTATTACTGTGTGATGTTGCTTTGTGGTTGAGGATCCTCGATAAAGTCACAAACGATCGGGGATGGCATATCTTAGGTGTTACACCCGGGAAGGGAGTAAACCGGCCTTGTGTTGGCAGAGATCCGAGTAGGTTCTCGGGCGTCCCTCTAGAGGCATTCCTATGTGGCAATAGAAAGTTCCTTAGCCTAACCGTTTGTTGGAAATCCAATTATCAATACGCGCCTTGTACGGTTTTAGTTTTATAATCTGCCATTTACTTATGGTGGTCACCACTGTTTAGATGGTAGCTATAGTAGGCATAGTTCGAAATGTCTATGTGGCTAAGATTAATATTATACTTTCGAAGGGTTTTTTCTACACTATGCACTAATAATAATATCAAAATGGTTTTCGCATATCAAGCATTTTTTGACTATCATAAGGAGAAATCTCCTCCAATTCTGCGTTTGCATGGTATGTGCGGCGGGAGGCCTTATGGTAGTTTCATTTTTCAAAAAACATTGCAGATTTCAATTTTAAAATCTTTTGTTGTTTGTTTTAAAGTTAAAACTGTTTTCGTTTGCTCACACCAGTCCCATGACTGATCTGGAGTTTATTGTTCCCTTCCTAAACTCTGGGTGCACACAATTTTCCACACGGACAGTCTAGAGTTGGGTTTTTTAGATAATTCAATAATAGGTATAGATTCGATAGCCTTCGAAGTCTTTGGTTTGGTAGCATTTGGTAATCTTCTTCAGCTTTTGGATCTTTGATATTTTGGGTTAGCAATAGCATTTGGGATCGCATTTGCTACAAGTTCAACTTGATGTTGGTTCAAGCTTGAAGTTTTAGAGCTTTGGCCTTGGAGTTTTGGTTTGGAGTTGCAATATTGGATTCTCTTGAAGACTTTGCTCATCTCGATATATTTCTGTTGTGGTGTTGTGTTGTATATATTCTCTGATGGTGATGGATAATGGTGCATCTTACATTGTATCTACATTGTATATCAATATACTATTCTTTTGTTTCTGTTGTGTTGTTTATCATCTAATGTTGTTGCAAGCTCCGGTGATACGGATTCCGATGTCGTTTGTCGGGCATCGAGTTCGGGTCGTCACATTGGGGCTCGACCTTGATTTCAACTTTCTTCTTTTCCTCCTCCATAAGTTGCTCCTTCATGCTCAACTTTGAAGTATGTTCAGAGGTGTCTGTAATCTAAACTTTGTAATTTTCTTCAATGGGTGATGGATTTTCAAACTTGTCCTCGTTAAGCGCCTTAATCACTTGAGCATCAGGACCGGGAATCTTTCCCATTTGGATTGCCTCACCCATTTTCTCCTCGTCTGTGGCGATATCGCTCCTAGGAGTGGGCTCAGGATCAGAACGGCCTGCACGAAGTCATAAGAGATAAATGTTCAAATATATTAACTGCTCGTCGAAAACAACGGCCCTTTGGACTTTGAGAAGAAAAGTTATGTACCAGTTTCTGGCTGACTCCCAACCGTCCAGGGAGTTTCACCCTTTGGAATGGTAGATTGAACATGAATATCAAGGCCGAATCTTCTAGGTCGTAGCCAATGTGCTACTCGAAGAGGTGAAGTAATGGGTGATCAAACAATTGAGTAGGGGGAGGAACTGGATACTCGACTTCGAACGGGCTGGCAATGTCATTCTTTCCTTTCGACGAGGAGGAGTCTCTACTATAAAGAGCTTTTGATGTAGACAAGTCCGAAGGCTCGCTCCCCTAGAGAAATTCGTTCACTAAAACTTCTTCGTCAACCGCTTCAGTTCCTGACTCAATCTTTTTGATCTTTGTCAAAGTCTCCCATGCTTCGGCCAGGATTCGAGGCAACCCTCGTCGAGAAATGTTAAGTTACGATGCATGAGAACTCGAGCATTATACTTGGCTATAAGTGGATCAAAGATGCACTTGATTTCCTCCCTTCCAACCTCCGTAGCCACCTCAAGGAGAGAATAAATTTCCGTGAGCACTATCCTTTTGCCCTCTACACGGGCCTCGTCCTTTAGCATCTCATCCTTGGAGAGTTCTTCATCGAGCTTTGTCTTTAGGAGTCATGTAGCAAAGATATCATCGCAATATCGTTGCGATTCCTACTGAGCAGCAGTCTTTTCCTCCTTCTCTTTGAGAAGTAGCTCTTACAACTCTTTGATTCGTTAAGAGAATGCATATCTCTCCTTTTGAACGGAGTCTTTCTCTAAAGCTAAGGCACCACAGCGTTGAACCGCTTCATCGAGCCCTTTCTAATGCATGGCCTCCACACGACTAACTGCCTCAGCCGTGTCTTTGGCATTTTCCTGAGCAGTTTCAAGTTTAAACTTGTATGAGAAAAGCTCTTCATCTTGGGCTTTGATTATGTCTTTGTCGTGAACGGCTTTGAATTTCATACAATCAATTTCATGTCGCCATTCGATAGAAACTTCTGAAACCTTTTCTGCCAAATGAACAAATGCATCGTGTTGAACGTAGACATCATTGTTGCAAGTAACGACACTTTTTTTGACGTGCCTCGGAATGTGATAAATCACTGGAAGAAACTTTAGACCGTCGAAGCATGTTTTTGGGAACATGGCCTTGAGCTCGATTAGCCTTTCCACTATCGACGGATCATGTGTGGGAGCAGAAAAAGTTTGTCTAGAGACTACGGGTTTTTTGTGAAGTTCTCGGGATTGTCTGGTCCTAATTGAACCTGAGTGTTGGTCATGGGGAGTATCGTACTAGGACCCCTTATGAATAGATTTCTCCCTGCCTTACTCTGGGCGAGAAGGAGGATCGTGATGGTATGAAGACTGATGGTAAGTTTTCCTTCGAGACGATGAGTCCTGGGAGCGATAGTCCCTATTACTGTCATCATCTCTATCCCGGCGGTTGCCGAAGCCCGAATCTCGATGTTTGCTGGAGCTCGAATCCTGGCCAGAATGATGGAAAATAGACGACCCGCGAAGGCGGTCGAATCCATGAGAATGTCCCATATCACCTGCATAGAAATCAAGTGAACACGAGTTAGCCAGAATCACATGATGGCTGAAGTTTAAGTGCAAGGTGAGATGTAGGTATTATTGTGTGTGTCCTAGTGTTTTCTTCCGACAGACCAGTTTCTTTAGCTTTACTTATCGGAATTTTTTCTCCTTAGTTATGGGCTTGAACGCCTTCATCGCCTCTCGTAGGAAAGTGGTAATTTAGGGCTTCTGGATTTTTGAAGCCATAATTGAGCAATTCGTCAGGAATAGTGAGTTCAGATAAGCCTTTCGGTGAACCTTCTAAGTGATGTGGAGACGGCTCTTTCTCCATTAGAGTGATCATGACCTTTGAGGTTCCACCTACCATCTTTTTCCTCAATTTGTAAGCCAGTTTCTTTTTTTCCTTCGAAGGAGGAGGTGTTGCATCGGTGCCGTGTGCCTCTACCACTGGATCCAGAGTAGGACTTACATTCTCACTCGGTGCTTCTGACCCCTCAGTTTCTCTAATCTCGCCTTCCTCGGGTGTGTCAGGGGCATCGCGTGTTGAAGGCCCAGCCTCCCTTTTGCCTTTGTCCAAGGTAGACCTAGCTATAGTAGCGCCGTGAGGAAGACTTATTCGGCGACCTTCGGCCAACGGCCTAAATTTTGAGAGTGATTCATTGGTAATGATAGATCTGATATCCGTTTCTTCCGTGGGAACAGCTCGAATAGCTTCGACGGCCTCAGAGTACCGGAAGCCTTTGGGGCGTGGACTGATACCTGTAAAAGTAAAGAAAGTGTTTAGAAAGGAAGCACTTTCCGCCGCGTACAAGTACTGATCATGAAAAGAAACTTACTCCCTTCTAGCCATCTCCTTGCAAAGCCCACGGGACAACGCACATAAAACCATTCTTGCTTATATTGGGCGAATTTGCTCCACGCCGCCTTCAAGATTTGGCACTTGTTGTGTGGCTCTAAGAATATGAAAGATGGGCTGTCGGATCGTCTCTTGAAACGATAAATATAATGGATGTCACCGGGAGTGGGGAGCCAGAATAGAATGCTCATGAAAAAGAATACATATGCCATATATGAACGCGTGAATGTTGGGATGTAGCTGTGATGGGACGATCTCAATATACTGCAACATATCACGGAGGAAGGAGTTGAATGGTGGCACTCTACCAACCCAGCACATAAATTTGTTGTGGGCTGTATATCCGGCTGGGGGCAGGTGAGGACGATCTTGTCCCGATGGAACCAATACATCATCAAAAGGAATTCCACGGATTAAGAATAGTCGGCGAAAAGCGTTATCATTAATTCTCGAAGCTTGAGAATCAGCCATATCGTCTAGGATGATTGTTGCATCTACGGCATCATGTACCAAGTCCATAGATGCAATTGTTGGACTCAGGATATTCTGTAGAGGAATTGTCGATGGATTTGAAGTTCCAACTAGTTCTTTTTGAAAACTTGGCTCGAGTTTATCTGAGACTGTAGCAGAGCTCGACATTCTAGACATCTTTAAATTGCATTGAATATTGGATAAACATATGTTTGAATATAATTGAAAGATAATCAATATTAGACATAACGACAAAAGTGCTCCTCCCGTGTGGTGTGTGGACTAGTGTAATTGTTCGAGTATAAGTGCAAAAGAATTAAAAGATGTGAAGACAATAAATTAAAGTTAAGCTTTGAACTGTCATCTTCGAAGACCGTTACCGCTGACCATCTCCGAGAGGCTGCCCTATGGTGATTTTAGTTTTGAACCCGGACATAGGCACTATATGTTGAAGGCTATTATCTGTTTTTATCGAGTTAAACTCAGATTTATAATTGTTGAAACTGGGGAGTTATTAGTCTGGATTGGTTCGATATGCATGTTTGCTCAAGTCCTGGTTCTTGTTTATTGCCATATGATTAGGCATGGGAAGTAAGTGAATTAGACATTAGTTATATTTAAGTTGGCATTATTTCAACTGTTGTCGCCTACTTCAAGGCTCAAGGCCGAGCGACACTCGAAACACACGACGTAAATCTCGCTCGGCCTAAATGTCGCTCGGCCTAAGTCCATCGCTTGGCACTCTCTATTTCGACCAACATCGCTCGGCATCTTAGGTTCAAATGCCTTCGCTCGGCATTGTTTGGTTTGACCGCCTAAGCCAGATACGTTGACCCACTCATTCAACACCAACCTACTTACTTCCTACTTCCCTAACACCACTCTCACATGAAGATTACATCGAGCTACTTTCTTCTTACCTTCCTAACATCATTGTCGCATAAAGACTACCGAGCCACCTACTTTGTAATTGACCGTTCTCTACTCAAAATACAAGTGCCGAATGGCCACAATCATTTCTTCCTCGTTCCTTGATTACCGAACGACCTCGGACAACAGTCTAGTTCCACTTCAACATCCTAAATCAAATGCTCAGTGACCCAATAGGAACCTACGACCTAGAAACAGCCGGTGTCCTTCTCCCTTCTCCTCTACATTCTACTAGCCTTGAAATTGATTAAAGTCATGCTAAGTTATAGCCCTAAGACATGTCCGAATCTCGATTCGTCTTCCTCATCTACACGCCTCCTACTGTCCGTAGTCTAAAGAAAATAAACGAATTCAAATTTTGTGCTATACTTCCCAGTTTGAAAAAATGTTTTAACGAGAGATTCTTACCTAGGAGGATGGTTGAAGCTTAGGGATCTGATAGGCCTGAGATCGAAAGTCGTTTAGACTCAATCTGGGGAGGAGTTGTGGGAAGAGCTTGCTAGATTAAAGGTAGGAAGGGAAGATTGGAGAGACAACCGAAGTTTGCAAGGAGGTAAGTTACGTGTTCCTATAGAGTCGAGGTGAAAGTAGAAAAGTGGTGAAGAGAAATATCGGTTCTTATATGTGATGAAGGAGAGGTAAACAGGCACCGAACAGTCGATCTGATCAAGGTAATTTAGTGGTTTGGTGAGCAGTTATGCCGAGCGGTAGTGGGTATGCCGAACGAGTGGCTCAGCATTTGTACATTGCTAAGACCGCATCGAAAATGGTAGCACAATGAAGAAACTCGTCCCATCAGAGATGGTCTACTTGTGATTCAAAGCATATCGTGACCGACTCTCATGATATGCTTTGGGGGGAAAATGTTACCCAATTACTTGTCTTGGGTACGAGACACTGATTATTGACCTGAATGCACCACTTGACGCATAAATCTCGTTTGGCTTGGATATCGTTCGGCATGGATGAATGGCTCGTCCTGGATGTCGTTCGACATGGAAGTTTCGCTCGGCCTATGTGTCGTTCGGCATGGAAGTATCGCTCGGCCTAAGTGTCACTCGGCCTGGGTACCGTTCGGCATGGAAGTATTGCTCGGCCTAAGTGTCGTTCAGCCTGGCTGCCATTAGGCATGGAAGTATCGCTCGGCTTAAGTGCCGCTCAACCTGGATGTCGTTCGGCCTAGAAGTATCGTTCGACCTAAGTGTCGCTCGGCCTAACTACATCGCTCGACATCTGTTGTTCGACCACCATCGCTCGGCATAGGAGGGTTCGGCTCAAATGAAAATTACCAAGTTTTCCAGAATGCACCACTCGGCTTAAAGAGTGAAGCCATACAACTGACTTCACCGTTCGGCCCGACTTGACTCCGAGTCAACGTGCTATCTGGTTCGGTTCTCATGAGGGTTTACTTCAAGTCACTTAATGATCGACTAGGAAATTCTCGATCGGCATTCCTCGCTCGGCAACTGCAGTTCGGCATCCCTGGCTCCGTGCATACAAACCACTTGCTATGGGTCGAAGATACCTTGCTCCTGGGCCCATGAGGGAAGTCCATCCTATCTTCGCCAATAAATAGAAGGGCAGGGGTACAGTGAAGAGGACCTTTTTTGGAGAATGTTAGGGAGACTCTGCCATTTTCAAGACTTATTCCTTTTAGTTAGAATTGGTGTTCAACTTGTTGGTGTATGGATTGTATCTATATTCATTTATTTGAAACAGCAATAAAGATTAAACTCCAAGTGGACGTAGGCAGTTATGCCAAACCACTTTAAATCTGGTGTTCTAGTTTTTGCAATTAATTCTACATATATTCCTCTATTTTAATTTTCTATCTTCATTAGTCTCTCTACACAAATCCTTCTTTGAGTGTTAGTGACCAATTATGGTACTAACACTTATTACAAAGAATTCCAACTCCGAATTCATCGTATAAATAGATTTAACTTTCTACGACGTGAAATCGCGAACTGCCATTAAGAGACACGTCTATTTTTTACTCAACTTTCATAACTTGTCAAAACTTCATCAAATTGGTTTTTGTTTTTTATAAAAAAAATTATAAATCATTGTAGACCATATTCATGAGGTCTAACAATCTCATATACACCATTTCATTTATTAAAGGAAAGTAATTTCCTTTGTGATTTTCGATGTGTAGTAAACGTGACTTTTAATAAACTCAAACAACATATAATCAAAATCAAAATTTGAGCAATCTTCATAACTAAGCATAGAAAAACATATATTCATCCAATATATCATATTATAAATATAGATTCCCACCTTTATTGGTTTCTAACTTTGCTAAACGGAACATAGCTCCGCTATTATTGCGCGAAAGCTAATGGAATTGATCTTTAGACCCTTAGGAAGTCAATACCAACCTTGAAAGAGATTGAACTTTGGCCTTGAGCTTGAGACAAAGGTGGCAAGGTGGAGCTTCGTCCTCAAAACTAGACCTGAAAAATAGGTCATTTTCTCTCAGGTTATTGACCCTCTTACTCTCAAAACTTGAAAAACCGGAAAATTCTTGAAAATTATTTTTTCTTGAATTTTAAGAAAAGAATAACTCAATATTATGTCATTTTGATGGAGATATGGTTTAAATAAGAAGAGTTGTTCTCGAATTCACAAAATTTATACCCAAGAATGAGTCGACTTCTAACTGATTTTGGACATATTGATCAAGAAATTTTGAAAAGTGGTCAAAAGAAAAGTTCTTGAAAATTCTTTTCTCTACAACTTAAATAAAAGAAAAGATTTATTTTGATTTTTTTTAAGGGAGATATGATCCAAAGAAAAAGAGGTATTTCCAGACCTAAAATCTAGGCCCGAAAATGCATTGGAAAAAAGTGGGTTTTGATGTAGCTAAGTTCTTATCGGAAGAATTGCTAAATAAGAGAGTTGTAGTTACTGGAATTTTACATGGTATGAAAAAAAGAATTTTTACATTTGGTTCAAGTTTGGAGAAGTTATGGAGGAATGAATAAAAGGAAAAAAGAGTGGGTATTTATAGGTAAGTGAAGAGGTAGATATTT
This sequence comes from Allium cepa, assembly GCA_030765085.1. Lineage (NCBI taxonomy): Eukaryota > Viridiplantae > Streptophyta > Magnoliopsida > Asparagales > Amaryllidaceae > Allium > Allium cepa. Next base: position 867,108,214 of record CM060937.1, on the reverse strand, counting down.
ATCTCCTCCTTACTTCATCCACCATCACCACCATCATTATTTCCACCACCTCTCTTACCTCACCATATTATCCAAAATGACCCCCTCCCCCAACCGTATGACGGTGCCCATGTGCATGTCCGTATGCATGTGCACTGACTTTGTAAAAGCTTAAGTATTAAATTTTCTAAATATCGTAATATTATTATATGTATATGTACACATATGTGTACATGTATATTTGTATGTTTTTATATATTTCAAATGCACATTTTGGTGTGCATGTGAATGTCACAAATGTGTACGAGTCATTTGAATGATGTTGTATAGTTTTTATACGTTAAGCCTATATGAATTCGGATTCTGACTTCTGGTCACATTTTCAATTCTTAAATAATATACATATATTTGTAAATAAACTTTGAAAAATAATTTATTATTATTGTAAATTAATTAAAATGATCACATTTTAATTATAAAACCAGACGAATCAATATTAAACCATTGTTTACAAAAAGTGTTATTATAATAAATCGATATCAATTTTCCTTATGATTTCAAAATACTTTTATAACTTTATAAAACCATTTAAATCATTCATCATAACTTTATAACCAATAAAATGAATTGCAATCATTTAAAACCATTATTTAAATGATTAAAATAAATACTAAATCATTAACTCTCAATTCAATTCAATAAATTAATTATTAAATATAAGGGCATCACCGATGATGTAATATACACTTTTTATTTTCCAAAAATTAAATAAATAATTCTATTTCATATTCTTGTTCAAAAATAAGAATAACTGTATGTAGCTAGCATCGTGCATGGCATTTTACAAGTTTAGAGCTGTTTATTGATAAAATGGTTTCTGGCCACTTTATTATTATATTTCCAATGGAAATATTTGTCGGAACATTTTCCCAAAAAATAAGTTCATTATAATTTTTCATCACTTAAACCTTGATTATTTATGAAAAATAATCTATATTTGAATATTTAGAGTAATTTAAATAATTTTAATTAAAGTGACCAAATTTCAGGCTGTTGCATACTTCCACCTTTAAAGAATTTCGTCCTCGAAATTACCCTAGAACAAAAAAAACCAAAAGTATTTGCCCAAAACATTATTTTTTAAACTTACATTTGTATGATGTATGCAGATCATCCGTATGCTATACCTGATTCGATCTTCTATTTAAGATCATAAGTTACCTTCCAAAGTTGTATTAATCCCCCAATCCTCTAGTGCCGACTCTAATCAGGCTTCTTGGTCAAAACCCTTGTTTTCCTTACATAGCTCTCAAATACGATATAAAACATAAGTATTCAATCATAAATCCTTATCACCATTAAACGTTAAGGATTAAGTGATAAAGCCTTTTCCAGATCGGTGTAGACACCTCAAAGCTCTATATTTGAATCTTAGATCAAATTGTGCGACAAAATAATCCACATACTTCATATGAATATAATAATCTTTAAAAAATTTAATGAAAACATTTGATAAAACATTCATTTTTTATTCAAACATTTTTATAAAGGTACTTCTTTATATTTAACTATTTGCTAACATTTCTATCTCTATAAAGAAATTATTCAAGTTAAAGATACTTACCTTTTATCATAATATACCTCGTATACTATAATTTTCTTCTTTTAATAAATACTAAATGTAAACACCTTTGTATTTAATAAAACTTCTTTTGTTAATCAAGACTTATTTTATTAATTAATACTCCTTTTATTAATTATCCACTTATACCAGTTTCGATACTTAAAAGTATTCATATACTTATTCAAATGTTTTTAAGTATATTCACAATTTACTTAACAAGTTTTACTTACTTAAAAATAGAATCAAAGAGATTGAATCAATTATTACCAAAACATTGTTATAATAAACCTCTTTATACATTAAACATATAACCTTTTCTATCTTTATATAAAAGATTCCAATACTTGTTATTATCTTTAAAATTCCATTACTAATGATCTAAATATACCCATAAGATTTATTTCAAAGTGTCATTCAAGGGTTTAAAAACAAAATTTGCTAAAACATCGTTAATACAAACCCAAAACCATTCAATAATAACTTTAACCATTTCTTTTAAAGATCAAAGCATACCCATGCATGTCAATTAAGATAATACACTTTGATAAAAATTGACAACCATCAATTAGTTTACCAATTAATGATTCACTTTATCCTTTCTAACTTTAGAAAATTTTATAGATCGAGTAATTCAAAAATGATACCAAGGAACCGAGGACCACCAATATTATCGCATATTCTCTTAACAAGAAGGGTAATACTTAAGAGAATGTTTACCATCCGAACACATCTTCTGCCCATTTTTTAGTTACTTTCGAGCCAATTGAATCAATTATTCATAAGATTATTTTTCATTCAATTTTTTTAGAAATAATACTATTATTATTCCTTTTCGATAAATCATTTGAGATTCCTTTCAAAAATACCGGAATTTAAATTCTCAAAAATTTCTTCATAAAGCACGTTTTATAAATCCAATTTGTAAAATCATTTATATAAAACATATTCATTAAATTTATTTAACTTAAATAAATTCTTCTAATCTTAAACCAATATTATTATTTATCGAATACCCCATGCCCAAATTGTGAAACTAAATTCACAAGGTGTTCATATTTAAACTTTTAAATTAAAATACCAGTCATCAATGATAATAGATGAGTATTATCATTTCCTTAATCAAATAGCTATATTATTTGAAAAAATTCTTTATACTCAAAATATAATCCTAGGTAAAATTATTTTATTTACCAATTTTCAAAACCAATATGATTTATATATATATCATTAACAAATACACACTCATATATAATACTCTCAACACATTCTAAGGTGCTATTAACCCTATCTATAATGAGTAACTCATCCTAGATTATTACTAACCCTGTCTCTAAAGAGACTTTTACAACTATCAGGCTCAAGCGTTCCCCCAAATTAAGCCCTGGTACCAAATATAATGACCCATTTCTTCGACCTTGGAAAATCAACAATAATACATCATGTGTGTTCACTTGTTGCAAATCCATGTGCCCGAGAGACGGTTCTTAAAAGTTAAGAAAGAAAATAGATATAACATAATCTTACAAGAATGGAATAACGTATATTATTTCAACATATAATCTTTACGGTAGAATTTTGAATACATTTATCAGTGTCTATCCTAGGCTCGGCCTGAACAGTTATAAATGCCTATCCTCATAACAGAACACGGAGGTAGTAGGAATGGAAATGGGTAACTATCTATAGGTTATCTTTAGCTCCAAGCTCCATCCAATTGTTCTAAGTCAAAGATGAACTACTTGGTTTTCCGGGAAAATTAGGGCACCCAGAGTTTAAGGGAATAGGAAAATAAACTCTAGGTCAGTCATGGACTGGTATGAGAGACTCAAAATACAGATGTTGATAATAAAGAGTATCTCACAAGACAACATCGCTCGTAAACACAGAATGGGTTTTTACATCATAATAACCCAAACCTTAGACATGCTAGGAATATAATTTTTAATGGCATTCTTTTTATAAACATTTGTATGTAAACTTATGATTCTTAGCCAAAATCGTTACATTGGTCAAATTTGAGGGCATGATAAGTTTACAACTAAGTCCAAAGGCACTTATCGAAAAATGAGTTTCCATACAATGACAAGGTAAGAGACTGCCTTCCTACAATATATTTTTGGAGGAATGTACCAAGGACACATAAACAAGCCTCTGTATCTGACAAGACCGGTCTATCCCTTTTTGGCATTCAGACATGACCTATATAGAAACTGAATATGTCATCATCCCATTCGTTACCGACCTATCAGATACAGCTCGTATAATACACCACATACCCAAAATATAGAGGGTTATCTAGAAAAGTGATAATCATACCCAAATGGTCGCAAACCATATAGCTTTATAATGTACATTATTTTAGCGATTACCGGGTGATGAGGCCTGAGGTAACGATTACCTTTCACCTATCACATTCCACTTTGAATGCCATGTTGCTAATTCCATCACACACTATTGATTTCCACAAATGTACAACCTCTGAGCCCGTACATCTGAGAGAAGGGTGTTCAACTAAGAGTAATTGCCATCTCGGCCACCAAAGAGATAAATGTTTGTAAAAATCAATGTACGTGCATTTTAGAAATGCAATTTCAGATATTTATCCATACAAGTTATCCAGGAACAGGATAAATGGAAGGCACTATCCTACCACATCCCTTGGTATTAGTAGCAAGTAGTCCTTGCATGCGAAGATCTCAAGAAAAAGGGACCCCTGCTATTTGTTTATCTCGACAGCAGCTCCAAAATTATCAACAAGCAGTGTTTCTGTTATAAAGATTTCTACTTTCAACTTCATTGTCTTTAACATGTCTTCACTTTTAAACACGTAAATTGGTATGAAGTGGTCTTCAGATAAGAATCACTCAAATCTGATCCCAGTTCCTTCGAACCAAACATCAATAAAAAAATATTAAGTAAATAGGTGCTTATAATTTGATTAATTACTTTCTCTTTACCAAAAGAATCTTCTAGAGATATATATCTTTAAAACTTTATTTTCGATATACACAAAATCATTAAACCTCTCTCTAAAATTATCAAATCATGTTCATAAGTCATTTTAGAAAACATAATTGAGTAAATAGGATCATGGAAATTATACTAATTCTACTCAATATCAATTTCCATATTCAACCTTTACTATTTGTCGAATAACGTTGAGATCACATTTAAATTATCATAGATAGTACGGATTACCTGCTCAGAATCTACTACCAAGTAAAAGAAGATTATTCCTATATAATCCAAATTGTTTGAATTTGAAAATTATATCTTTTACACTTTGGTAAAATTTATATCCGAGTAAATCAAATTTACTACCCCCTCCGTTCGGCTAGTCCGGTTAGCTAGGGAGTACAGGCAACTGGTTTCCCAAACCTGTAACGACCCAGGATTTTTATTAATTTAAATTTGAATATTTAATTAACTTTAAATATTAATTAGTGAAATTTATAAGTCGAATAAATTTTATTTCGAACAATTAGATTTAATTGAATAATTAAATCGATAATTTAATAGTTGGAAATACAGAAATTTCGTGAGGGAGATGGAAGAAAGGGGTGCGGTCATGATGCAGGGGATGGAGATCTAATGGCTATGATTAGGTTAAGAAAATAATTAAAATAGAAATTGTTGTAAATTTTAATTATAAAAATCGTGTAACTTCAAATATGCATATCTTTTTCATACGAGGTCGAAAACGCGCGAAACCAGTTGCGTTGGAATCGTATGGACGAGCACTACGCTATGAAATTGGATTGGAGTCGTTTGGAGTTAGTGAAAATTTCGGGTAAAATTAAACGTCCGTTTAATTTTATTTGAAATAAATCGCTAAAACGAAATTGAAATCAAGGTGAGAACTTCTCACTCAATCGAATCGGTTTCAATTTTAATTTTAAATAGTTAGATTTAAAATGCTTGAATGCATGTTTTAATGATGATTGTTATCTATTGATTGTTAAAATAGACATTATGCGCCGTTAGTAAGCGGAGGTTATTTATTAAAAACATATACCGCGAATATTTCATAAACGGTGAAATTGGTATTATTTATGTACTTGGATTTGATTTCCCGCATTATATAGCGGATGAGACCCTATTGCGCCGCCTATTAAGTGGATAATATTTTAAATCCCATATACCACGATAATTTCGTACTGGAATGGAATTGGTATTGTGCTAATGTTTGTGGATGCAGGAAAACAGGTTGGAGGGATCCAACTGGATTCCTCAATAGTATTTATTTGATTTCAGATATTTTGATATTTGATTGATTATCATATCGATATATGATATCGTTGTTGTCGTGATTGACTATTTGGTGTGTAGCATCATTGGACCAATTTTGGAATTTTAAAATGATTTTTAAAGTGATTTTTGAAAATATACTATATTTCTGGAATTGATCCATTTTAAATAAATAAACGTTATAATTTTAATGTTATAAAAATTATGATTTTTGAGAAAAATAGTTAAAAGTTGATTTTTGAAAATATGAGGGTAATGATTTTATAAAATAGTTTAATCGAGATTTTTGACTTTATTATAAAAAGTTGAAAATATAGGATTTATAAAATTTGATTATTTTATAAATCAAAATGGTGAAATTATAAAGGGGATTAAAGATGTTTTAAAAGAATAATAGTATTAATTAATTTATATAAGAGATTTATAAATTGATATTTATAAATTAATATATTGGAATTATAAAACGAGTTTTTATAAGTGTTAGAATGAATTGTAAATGAATTTCATAAATGAATGAAATTTATAGAATTATAAACAGTGAAGTTATAAATGGAATTTTATAAGCAGTAGGTTTATAAAATTTGTAAGGTTATTAAAAGAATAGATTTGGGTAAATAAATGAATCTTATAAGTTATAAGATTTATAATTTGGGAAGTTTCAAAGAACGATTTTTGAATAGGACTTTTGGTTTATAAATTGCTATTTATAAATTTAGGAATCTTATAAGCTATAAGATTTAAAATTTTGGAAGTTCAAAAGAACGATTTTTTTGCAAACAAATAAATTATAAGTATTTGACTTATAATATGAATTTCTAGTATATCATTGAGATATGAATTAAGATAGGTTAATAAAGGAATTTATAAAAGGAAGTTGTTATAAAATAAATAGAAATGGAATTTATAAACGTTGTTTTATAAATTCGAAAACGACTTATTTTGATAAGTTAATTTTTATAACTTATTTATGGAGTTATATTCACATTTTAGATAGTGAATAATCCTTTGAAATAGAATGAATAGAAATGATGAAATTAGTTAACGTAGTATATTCACGTTTTTGAATAGTGAATAATATGTTAAAGAAAATGTTTTGGATGTGATGTTTTAAATAAAATTAAAACGATCTAACGATGTTTTCAAAAGGTGTTAAGATTCGAAACCATAGATTTCAACATTCATTGTTGAAATAGACGTTTTCGAGAAATAGAAGGAAATGGTGGACTATAACACTGTTGTTATAGTAAATGATTTCCGAAAGGAAATGTTTTGTATAGTATTGGGATTTATATATCTATTTTAATTTCGAATCCCTATACTAGTGATTTTGGGTTGTCGTAACGGTGTTTTACGCAACATTCGTTTTGGCCCAAATAAATGTGTTTAAGAGAATGATTTCCTTAAAGAATGAAATATATGCTTAATTTCGATTTAAGTATATTGAATATTTTCCAAAGGTTGAAAATAAATAAAATTTGTGAATTACTTATGAATAAATAAGTATGGAAATATTTTCCAATATAAAGTGAATATTTTGAGAATTTATCTTTTTAAAGATAAATGGAAAATGAATAATTGAAATCGGATATCAGTAGATATTGTGAAATATAAATTCACTATGGAATTTATAAAAGAAAGTGGAATTTGTTTAAAAATAAATATTGATTTATTTTTGAAGTATGAAAATTATTTATCTTGTAAAGATATTTTTGGAAAATAAATAATTTGGAAAATTATTTGGAATCTGGTGATGTTGTGCATATCCTTTGATAGTTCAATAACCGACTACCAATATTTACCTTTGAAAGGTATTTGTTGTGATTTGCCGAATTTGAATGCCACACTTATTTTTAAATTATTGCGCTCGTTATTCGGATTACCCATTCCGAATAGTGATACGACGTAATGGATAGCATTGAAGATCGGTGTTGAAGACCGGGTATTTGCGAGAGCGATAGGATGACCTGTCGATTGACTCTGCACCGAGTTGCTCCGGTATAGAGTTCTCCATATATGATGGGGAATCCGATCAGGTTGTGGATATCTGGATTTCAAGGACTTCTTTGTAAGTGCCATCGGTTCTGTTCGAGCCCGAAACAGACTTGTATGGATTGTATGTCTGACATTACAAATTGAGATATAAAGCAGATTTCTTTCAAATATATTTCTGTTGGTGGCAGAGAATTTATTCTCTTAGCTTAACACCCTTCTCTGAGACGTACGAGCTCAGAGGTTATGTAGTTGAATGTTATCAGCGATATATTCCCAATTTGGTAATGTGACATGCTGAGTGTTGCTGTGAAATGATCATTGTGTTGATCATTTGTGATAGGATCATTTGTTTGATCGTTTATCTTTGTGATCATTTCTATGATCATTTGTTGACCCAAAGCACAGCTTTTGTATAAAGCGTGGCTTTGTGGACTTGACTTCGTCGAGCCTCACACCCCGGAATGGTCAAAACAGGAAAGATGTAGCAAGGTTATGAAGGGTAGCTCCCTTTAGGGTATGTGCATTTCCTTCTGGAAAAGGATGGTATCATGGTATGGAGCCCAGATACTTACTCATGTTGAAACACTTATTATTTTGGTGTGATGTTGATTACAAGCGCTCGGTTAAAGGTCCCAAAGGACCGGGGGATGGCATACTCGTGTCAGTAGTTACCCAGTTAGGGGTAACCCGGCCTTGTGTTGGCAGAGATCGGGTTTGGTTCTCAGGGACGTCCTTCCAGAGGCGTTCTCATGTGGCAATGGGAAGTTCCTTGGCCTGACCATTCGTTGGAAATCCAAAGAAACAATACGATCCTTGTACGGTTTTAGTTGTATAACCTGCTATGGAATGTGGCGGTAACCTGCTATTGAACATAGTAGCTATAGTAGGCATACGATAATGGTCGTATGTTGGCTAAGATTTATATTCTACTTTCGAAATGAATTTTTCCTACACTATGCACTAGTAATAATATAAAATGTTCTTTTTAATGCGTATCAAGCATCTTTGATTATCATAAGGAGAAGTCTCCTCCGATTCTGCGTTTGCATTGTGTGTGTGTGCGGGAGGCCTTATGGTATTCTCATTTTTAAAAGCATTGCGAATTGACTTTAAAAATATTCCTCTATTTTGTTTTCAAAGATAAATAAACTATTTTAGTTCTCACACCAGTCACATGGCTGACTCAGAGTTTATTGTTTTCCATCCTAAACTCTGGGTGCCCACCAATTTCCACACGGGCAGTCAAGAGTTAAGGTTTATCAGGATATTCAGGAGTTGCTGGAGGCAAGCTGGATGGCATGGCGTATTACTACTATATAGTATTTCTTTTCCGCTGTTTGATGTTCTTTGTTGTTGTACACTCTGATGATGAAATGAAATGATGATGTAATGTAATGTATAAAATGTAATAACTGATATAGTTCTTTGTTTAAAGATTATTCATTTATTATTATATGTTGTTCCGCTGCGATTGTGAGATTCTGATATTGTTCTGCTGTTTTCTTTTCTCTCTATTTTCTATCTTCTTATCTCTTCTTCTGTCTTTTTCTTTTTTCTTAAACATTGAGAATTCGTATTTCTATTCATCTTGAGTTAATCTATGGAGATTAGTGTATATTCAAGGGGTACGGATTTGCGGGTCCTCACAGGTGGTATCAGAGCATATGGTTAAGCGACAACCATGGTTCTGTTGGGTATTACTCATTAGAGATAGAGTCAGTAGTACTCTAGAATGAGTTTGAGTGTAATAATAGCTATGAGAGCGTATTTGTTAGTAAATATAAAATTGTTTTATATTATGATGATTGTTTTATTGAGTGGCATATGAACCTTCGTCAGCACGGTCTCGACAACTATGCCGAAGGGGTTTATAAACATTTGAATAGAACAATTCGACACGATATTGTTTTAAATTGGGTAAATGAAATAATTTTACCTTGATTATATTTTTTATATAAAGGAATAATTTTTCAGAATTATTGAAGTGTATATAAATTGATTGTTTAGTTGTTTGAATAATCTAAATAATTGTATAAGAAAAAGAATTATAAGAATTGAATTATAATTAAAGTGATTTACAATTGTGAAATAAACTTATATATATAAGAAGTGAAACTATATGAATATATTTATGAATATGAGTTGTAAATAAAAATGAATTTAAAGTTAAATGGAAATTTACTTAGAATTGGAAGCTGAATTGATTTATAAGTGGGAATTTAAGCTAAGTAAAAAAACCAAGTGATGTTTATAAAATGAAGTATAACTTAAGTGATGTTGAATGAAGTTGATATTGGTATCAAAGTAAATTAATAAAGTTAAGTGATAAATGTGAACTTGAGTTATGTAATGAAATTCAACTTTTGTAATTGAATGAATGGATTGAATATTAATCAATTAAATGTGAATAATTGATATGAAATAATGAATATAAGTGTTAATTCGTTAAAATCTAATGTTATTGAAAGTTGAATAGTTGAATGAAAATCAATTTAATTAAACCAATTGAAAGTGATGGTGTTAAACCAAATCTAATGAATATAAGCAAAGGAATTTGGTTGTAACTAATATACTATGGTTGTTATATGATTGTTAGTTGATTGTATATAATTCATTAAGTATTAATGAAATTGGAAGCTAAAGTAATTGAAATTCGATTGGAAGTTAAATGAATCTTAAATAGAAGTGAATTTGATTTGGAAGTGAACCAACTTGAATATGAATTAGTGAATATAAACTAATTGAAAATGAATGTTAGTAAAAACATCCACTGTAAATGAATTAAATGTGATTAAATTTAGAACCCATTTCATTGAATATTATGAGAATATGAATAAATATTTATTGGTTATGGATGTTAGTTGGTTGATGGTTGAATATATTGCTTTTATTGCATTTGCTATGTTGGCATATATAGTTGTTATGTTGCTATATGATGTATATTGATACTATTTTCATATATGCATGATTCTCATGTTGTTTGTTGAGTGTTTAGTAGGTGTGGATCGCGTTTGCTTCGCATTTGGAGCTCGCTTTCGCGCTATATTAGCCGTTTATGCTTGCTAATAAAATATAAGGTACATATCTCGGATTAAATATCGTACTTTTACACATTTTCCCTACGGGATGCCTCATTACTTGATGAGATGTATATTTGTGATATATATACTGTCCTTTTTTTTCGGATCGAGCCGCGCAAAGGAGACTATGGTGAATTTTTTCGAAAATTTAAGGCGTTAGAAAAAATTTGGGAATTTTTGGAAATTTTTGAAAACTATAACTTTGATTTGGAATTGAAAGTTAAACAATAGTAGTTGTTTTTGAAAAAATAACTAAGTATGATATGAAAACTTAGTAAAGTATTGTAAGAAGTTTAACTATGGATTTTGGGAAATTAATAGATTCTGTAACTTTTCTTATTTGTTAATTTCGAGGACGAAATTCTTTTAAGGGGGAAAGTTTGTAACGACCCAGGATTTTTATTAATTTAAATTTGAATATTTAATTAATTTTAAATATTAATTAGTGAAATTTATAAGTCGAATAAATTTTATTTCGAACAATTAGATTTAATTTGAATAATTAAATCGATAATTTAATAGTTGGAAATACAGAAATTTCATGAGGGAGATGGAAGAAAGGGGTGCGGTCATTATGCAGGGGATGGAGATCTAATGGCTATGATTAGGTTAAGAAAATAATTAAAATAGAAATTGTTGTAAATTTTAATTATAAAAATCGTGTAACTTCAAATATGCATATCTTTTTCATACGAGGTCGAAAACGCGTGTAGCGACCCGTAGATTTCATGGATTTAATTTGGTTAAATTAAGTTGTAATTAAATTTAGAAGAAAAATAAATTAAAAACCTACTTATAGTAATTCGAAGTTAATTCAAATGATTTTAAGTAGTGAAAAGAATTTTACCAGTATATGAGTTGAATATGAGGAATTTGAGGAAATTATTAAACTAATATAATGTAATAAACATTGTTAACAGTAAATGAAATATGATAATAAGAAAAATTGCAGGTTTGTATTTATGGGCAAAATAATATTGATAGGTAATAATTGTTGTAGAGAATAAATTACAAATGTATAAATTGTATAATGGTAACAACTATTGTTCGTTACCAATGCATTTAATTTATAGCGATTAAATAAGAAATAACTGAAAATTTTGAAGGAAAAATCAATAGAAAGGTTAACTACATGCATAAGATGGAAAGTTGAATAGAATTCTAATAAATGATAATAATGGAAAATATATACAATCAATGTAGGTAATTTGAAATTACAAATGATTAAACGTTTCTTGTGATAATGAATAAATAACGAAAGGAGTAAGCATATTTATTTAGAGTATTAATTACTATTGGGTAGAGATTTAAGTAACAACGTTTAATGCAATGTAAGTAATGACATTTTAAGTCAATAATAAGGAATTGGGAATCATATCTATGAATTGATAACGAGAATACAAGATGATAAATGCCAATTAAGGGTAATAATTAAGAAACTTAATGAAATCCCAATTTTATACAAAATAATTTAAAGGTCAGGTTTGGTTATAATTTGAACATAAGTAAATTGAATTTGTAGTATGAAAATATATGCAGAAATTGATTTTTGTAATAAAGGATTTTGTATGTGACAAAATGGTAACGGTAGTGTTTATGGTAGGTTGCCTATTCATTTATTTAGATTGTTAGTTGGAACTGGAAATAAGTTTGTAATAAATGTAAATAAATGATACATTTATGTAACCAATGTAAATTTTACTTATAATATAGCAAAAGGTGGATTTAAGAAGTGAAATTGTAGAATTTGAAGCTAATTAATAATAGACATAGTAAAGATGGCAATCCAATCAAATGCTTAGGAATCAGATTTATTGGAAGGTAACCTAATTTATAAATAAATGGTAAGTATTAAGATATAATTCTATATAAATTAAAACTGATTGTAGATTTAGTGTAGTAACGTTAAGGCTAACTGAATTTGATTTATAGATGGAATTAAAATCAAGATGGATAGGTAACGAACTTAAAAATTTAATAAGTGAATTTATTTCAATCAGTGCAATAAAAGGATACGTAAATAAATGGTAAGATGAAATGGTAAATTTTTGATGTTAATAAAATGATTTTTTTTTTTTTTTTTTTGAATTGAAATAAGTATTATAATGGGCAAATTTAGTTACTTTAAAGGGAAACGGAAATTTTAACGCAATAGTTTGAATGCAATATTAAATTCATCTAATTTATAATAAAGATTCGTTAGATTTATTTAATAGAAATTTTGGGACTTTTAATAGATAATTGCTGATGTTGAATGGAACAAAGGAATTGAATTTAACATGAATAGCATGAATAGCATGAATATTAATAAAAGAAATTATGTAATAATTGATTTATTTTAGCATTTATGAATGAAATAGGAATTTATGTTTAAGCAAGTGATGAATAAGATGTTGTGCAATCCAAATTAATATAGTAATTGTGAGTAATAAGAGCTTATTTGAGATTCTAATTTTTTTATATATGTTTTACAATTTCAATATAAATGGAAATAGTAGCAATACAAAGAAAGGCAGAATTTTTGAATATAGTAGTTAAGAAAAGGCAAACAAATCCTTCCATCTAAATCCAATTTAAAATAAAGCTTAATTATTGCAGTGGTTAGAATTAAATATTATGCTAGTCGAATACTAACTAATTCATTGAAATACCTATTCATGAAAAACAATTGAAAGGTTTTATTTGGTTATAATTGGTAGATTTGAAATAAACGTAAAGTTATATTAATTGACGTAATAATACGCAGTAAACTATAAGGTCATAGTCAAAGTTAAATTTAAGTAAATTCTTGGAATTTACAATATCTGAATTTACCGTAATTGAATTCAAACACTGAAATTTATAAATTTATTTACTTGACATTGATATCTGGGTTTGTTTAATTTGTTGTAACTAAAGTGAAATTATAAAAATGATCAAATTTTCAATTTTAAAGTCAAAAATTTTAAAGATTGAATTTAATTAATTTATTTGCCTATTTATTTAATTAATATTAAAAATAGCCATTTTGGGCACGGACTCGGATTTCGACGAAACCAGTTTCATCGGATCCGTAACGGTGAATTATAATAATGTTTCAAGTTTCGTAGCGATCGGACTTGTCGTTTGATCGTACGGACTCGAAACGCCTTGAAATTTACGCATTTTGAAATCAATGTGAAATTTTTGTTTTTTTGGCATAACTTCTTCATACGATCGAATTTGGTCGCGAAACTTTTTCCATTGCGTTCAGAATATTTTAAAACACCTATTTGGATATATAGTTTTAACAAATCCGACTCCGGAGGCATAGCGGACTTTTTGGACCATGGTTTGTCACGCACGTTCGCGTATCCAGTCTAGCTACCCTACCTCTAGCCTATCTATAAATATACATCTATAAACCCTAGCTCCTTTCTTTTTCATTTGCTGTACGTTCATTTCTTCACTCTTTTCTCTTCCCCAAATGTATACATCTCAGATCCAATTTCAGATCCATCCACAGTTCAAAATCAAAAGTCAAAACTCAAAAATTTCAGAAAATTCCAGAAAAAATATATGTTGAAGTATTCGATACGCGTAATATACTGGTGAAATTCGTTTTTCAATTGGAGCTGTCGTTCATCCAGAATAAATTCAAACAGCCCCAAAACCGTTCATCATCGTCGCGCAAAACTTCGTCGGATCGGAAAACGGTTTCTGGGTTTTGTAGAGTGGACGATGGGGATCGCATCTATGTGGTTAGTTTGGCGTTTCAACGGTTGGATTGGCGGGAATTTTGATTTGGGTTTCGAAAATTAGTGGCGGCCTGGGGGGATCGGCGTGCGTGCGTTGTGGTAGGAGGTGACGCGTCTTGTCTTCTTTTATTTTGTGTTTTTTTTTTCATTTATTTTAAATTGTGTGTTCAATCGAATTTTTGACATAACTCTCGCATACGAATTCCGTTTCACGCGCGGTTTTTTTTGTTAGGATCGTATTAAAATTTCGGACGCTTTGACGCTGGTTTGGACAAATTCTGAGACGGGCGAATTTTTGGGTTTAAATTGAATTTAAATTCGATTTAAATTCAAAAGGTGAGTGTTTTAACCCACTCACAACTACTAGAAGCTTTTATGTTTGTTAAATAAATTTTAGAAATGAATAGAAATTTATTTATGAGCTTTTGGCATGTTATTTCATTCATATCTGTTGAATTGCATTTTATTGAATGTAACTGTTAATTTAATTGATTTATTGCGTGTTAATTGGCTGTTAGAAATTTTTGGTTGCATATGAACTGCTGGTTAACAGTTATGTCAATTATCACTGAATATAAATTGTTAGATTAATAGTTGAAAAATTTAATTTGAATAAACTGCCAGTTATCACCTGTTATATATGATCATATATATAATTGTTATTGATTGATATTGCTTGATGTTTGTGACTGGATGATGGATGTTTTGTTGAATGGATGTTTTATTTGATATCATTAAACTGCAAGTTAGCATACATTTTACATTTCATTCGGGATTGTGGTTTGAAATGATAAAACCGCAAAGTTTTATTTTTTTAAATTGCGGATTGAAATGATAAATATCCGTATCACTTGACCATAGGATAGAAAATTATATACAGGCACCGCGGTCTATATATAACTATTTTAATGTGATTTCTATGGTTTGGATTGAATACGGTCTATAAATCTTAAATTTATATTGTATAAATATTTTATTTCATATTTATATACCTATGAAGTTGAAATTTTGAAATTAAAAGGAATATAAATTTCTTTATTGAAAATGGAAGAAATTAAGAAAATGGAGTTTGATGATTTATATCCTATGTTTAAATATTAAGTTGGAAATTTTAAAGATATGATATTTATAATTGGATTTTTCCCAAAATATTTTGAAATGAATATTCTAGTAAAAATTGAATTTGGAAATATATATATATATATATTTTACTAGAAATTGAAGTCTTATTAATTATGGATTTTATGTGAATGGTCAAGATTAATTAATAGAATATTGATTTTGAAAGGATAAAAATCCAACTTTAGTTGAAATATTAATGCTCAAAAATGGATATAAATATATATAAAATTGAAATGGTTTTGGGACTTGAAGTAATATTTTGGATTTTGGTTTAACTTTAAAAGAAGAAATATTTGGAAAGCCATGTAATTTATTTCTTTGTAAAGCAACAGTAAAGTTAAACCTTTTTAATTCGCATACCGTTGAATATCCAAACCATTTAGTTTTGAAAATAATGGTTTTAAAATGCTATGGATTTTCGAAGAATTATGTTGAAAGTTACAAACAGAATATTGGTTACATGGGATATTAAATAATAAAAAGTGACATAATTTTTGGAAAGGAATAATTTTATTTGGGATAAACGATATCATATTGTTTTGGGTTTTAAAAGAAGAAATGATATCGTAATATTACGGTTTGAAATGGATTATATTCTGGTTTTAAAAGTATAAACTATTTTTAAATGACCGCGGTGTTATAATAACGATTGGTTGGCAAAGAGACCGGGATCGGATATGGACATACTCTCTGTCGATACCGAAAACCACTTTGACTAACCGTGTACGCGGTGGAGATTCCAGAATGAAGTAGGTGGTGGCGACGTTTCCTGTAAGGTAAATACGTGGACCCAACTCCCGTGAGTTGGCATAAGGTGGCTAAAACAGGAGCGATTCTCAGGCCAATGAGGTCATTCCTCTGATCGGACGCTCCTCTTCGATATTATACTTTGACTTGGATTTGATTCAGTGGCCACTTCTATATTTTGATTTTGGGGAGTTAGTCCGAGGTGGGCGGTAACTGCGGCTACGCGTTTCCACCAGCCTGGATAGCAATTGGTATATCTACCCTGGCATTGCCTCGTTGTGCCGTGTCACCTACCATATCGAGCCTTGTACGAGTTTGGTTTTCTCCCGTAGCCCGTGTGGTATCCTCTAGTTGCTTCCCGAGTAGGAGGAGCTATGATATTGGATGGACTACTGGGACTATTACGTGTTAAGGTGGAAAATGTAAAGCCTTAACGCTATTTAAAAGTAAGTTTATTTTATAAATAGACACTATTATAATAGCGCAATATACTACATAGTAAATAGTTTAACGGATCCTTAGGAGATGTAAATCCCGAACATCTCTTGAGTTACTGTACTCATATTTATTTCTGTTTATTTAACTCACATAAGATATTCTAGTCTGACTCGGGTGTTTTTGTCTATTCAAATTCGCTCGGGTCAGTCCGAGCATTTCAGGATAGCAGATTTTAGCTTTGGAGGACGAAGACGAAGAATCAGTATTATTTTATATATAGTATTACACCACACTCTTTCTATTCCGCTGCATTGCTTGTATTGGTATGTGTAACTCTGATATTTATTGTAAAAGAAGAATCAAGCTTTTGTAAACTGTTTATGAACTGTATATTTGTTATTATATTTTATCCTTCCGCTGTGAGATTCTGTTTTGTTTTTTTTATTTCTTCTCTCTTTTTCTTATTTACCCCATAACAATCCGCCCTTGCGTATGCTTTGAATTGGCACGTGTGTCGGTTTAAAGTGTGCAAAAAGGCGGGATGTTACAGTTGGTATCAGAGCTTTGGTTTAGCGATAAACCTTGGCTTTGTGGGGTTTGACTCTTTGTTAATAGGGTAGTAATATCCTATGGGAGTCACTGAGCGTATATATATGAGAGAGCGTACTTGTTAGTGTTATAAAAAGATTTTTATATTGTGTTAATCTGTTCCGCTTTGTATTTATAAATTCTGGTTGATGCATGGGACGCTATGTCATCAATAGGGATTTCTAAACACTTAATAGGACAGACCGACATAATATTTGTTTTTAATATAGGTGAATGAAATAATTTTGCCTATTATATTTTCTATATATAAAAATATTTTTATAAAGATATATATATATATTTGGTTGCTATAGATTGAGTGTTAGGAAATAAAATATTTATAATAACTGAAGCTAAGTTAAAATTATGATAAATCAAATTGGAGATTTTAGAACTTAAGTCCGGGATTTTTTTTCAAATCTGCTTTCAAAGAATTTGTGAAATTTATTGATTTGGTTTATAAAATTTTCTTGCATAAATATTTAGTATAATTCGGAAGAAATGTTTTAAAAAGAAGATTTTGGGAAGAAAAAAATTTAAATTTTGTACTTTCCTCTCTGTCGCTGGAAAATAAATTCGGTGATGACGGCCGCATCATCGACTTTCATTTTCGAGTTTCGAAGGGGAAAGGCCACTGTAGTAAATTCTACTGCAGATTTATTTTGAAATTTTCTAAAAATTTTCTTTTATTGCTCTAACTATAATTAGAGATATTGAGATGTAAGAACTTATTTACCTATTATTTTGAAACAAATTGAAATTTAACCCGGTATTTAATTCTAAATTTTTCCGTTAATTAATTGTTTAAAATTTGTTAGTGAAATAAAAGTTAAGTAATAAATGAATTGAAACCTCTAATTGAAATAAGAGAATAACTGCAAAGCTATAAAGAGGAATTTGCATACATATGAGACAAAGGGTAATATGAATAAACATTAAATTTAATTAAAAGAATGGAGATTAAACTTGTATAAGTTCAATTGCAATTTCCTTAACATAAATAACTTACCCAAATATAAAAGTTGAAGTGTTAAATAAGAAACTGGAATTGAATATTTTACAAGTAGGAATTTAGAAAAATGAAGTATTCAATAAATTACTGTTATAATAAGAATTTAATGGTATAAACTTAGGTTATAATTGAAATTTTACTGAAAAAGGGTTAAGAATTATTAATAGATGATATGAACCTAAGTATATAAAATGAAATTCAAAATAAGAATTGATTGTATGATTATTGACTTAAGAATGTTTTAATCTTCCCTATTCTAATATAATGGAAAGTAGGAAAAATTAAATGACTGCAATTCATAGTTAATGGATAAATAAAAACTTCCACTTATAAGAATGAATGTTAGCAGATTAAGAATTTAAGGGAAATCTTACAAGTGAAGAGTAAGGAAAGGAAGATATTCAAAATATTTGTTGTTATTAGTGAGAATTATTTTATAAACTTAAGTAATAAAAAGGAAATACAAATATAATGAATTTTGGGATAATCGGAAAATAAAAATTGTAAGAAACAAAGAAATCCCTCCATAAAGGAAGGGAAGAAAATCAAACCACTGAAGTATGAAATAAATGTATAATAAGCTATTTTGGTGTTGATTTGAATTGTTTGGTTGATGTATGGTTGTTGGGTAAGGAATTTTGAAGTTGTGGGATGGAGAAATAATCTATCTTTGTTCCATCTAAGACTGTTGAGTAAAGGATGCACTTGATAGTTATTTTACATTTCGTATAATTTCGGAATTTGAACCTAACAACTAATTGTTTGTTTGATTGAATGATTGTCTGTTGGTGGCATGTGCTGTTTGTTAAAATTTATGGTTGTTGCATTTGATTGGATATAAATGATTGAATCTACCTAAACATTTCACTGTAAAATAAATATTTAACCTTTTAGATTATATAAGTGAATACAGGGGTTGGAAGCAACTGCTACTGCTTTTGGTTCCAAAATAATAAGCGTTTTGCCCGACAAATAGGTACGTTTTCGGATTACGATTAAAGCGCTATTTTATATATTTTCCCGTGTTGGGATATTTTATTTTGGATATATATGTAATATATTTGTATATTTGGATATTATATTTTCTCCAGAGTCCCTCCGTACAAAGGAGACTCTGCCAAAATTTTTCGTAAATTTTGGACTTAGAATTTTGTTAAAGATATTTTTCCAACTTTAATAATTTAAGTATTAAAAGACATAATGATTATAAAACAAGTGTAATTCATTAAAGGAAATTAATTTAGTAAATTATTGTTATAAGTTAATATTTGAAACTAGATATACTGTTTTATTCTTCTTTCTCCCTTCCTTTTCCTTTTCGGGGACGAAAAGTTTTGAGTGGGGGAGAGTGTAGCGACCCGTAGATTTCATGGATTTAATTTGGTTAAATTAAGTTGTAATTAAATTTAGAAGAAAAATAAATTAAAAACCTACTTATAGTAATTCGAAGTTAATTCAAATGATTTTAAGTAGTGAAAAGAATTTTACCAGTATATGAGTTGAATATGAGGAATTTGAGGAAATTATTAAACTAATATAATGTAATAAACATTGTTAACAGTAAATGGAATATGATAATAAGAAAAATTGCAGGTTTGTATTTATGGGCAAAATAATATTGATAGGTAATAATTGTTGTAGAGAATAAATTACAAATGTATAAATTGTATAATGGTAACAACTATTGTTCGTTACCAATGCATTTAATTTATAGCGATTAAATAAGAAATAACTGAAAATTTTGAAGGAAAAATCAATAGAAAGGTTAACTACATGCATAAGATGGAAAGTTGAATAGAATTCTAATAAATGATAATAATGGAAAATATATACAATCAATGTAGGTAATTTGAAATTACAAATGATTAAACGTTTCTTGTGATAATGAATAAATAACGAAAGGAGTAAGCATATTTATTTAGAGTATTAATTACTATTGGGTAGAGATTTAAGTAACAACGTTTAATGCAATGTAAGTAATGACATTTTAAGTCAATAATAAGGAATTGGGAATCATATCTATGAATTGATAACGAGAATACAAGATGATAAATGCCAATTAAGGGTAATAATTAAAAAACTTAATGAAATCCCAATTTTATACAAAATAATTTAAAGGTCAGGTTTGGTTATAATTTGAACATAAGTAAATTGAATTTGTAGTATGAAAATATATGCAGAAATTGATTTTTGTAATAAAGGATTTTGTATGTGACAAAAAGGTAACGGTAGTGTTTATGGTAGGTTGCCTATTCATTTATTTAGATTGTTAGTTGGAACTGGAAATAAGTTTGTAATAAATGTAAATAAATGATACATTTATGTAACCAATGTAAATTTTACTTATAATATAGCAAAAGGTGGATTTAAGAAGTGAAATTGTAGAATTTGAAGCTAATTAATAATAGACATAGTAAAGATGGCAATCCAATCAAATGCTTAGGAATCAGATTTATTGGAAGGTAACCTAATTTATAAATAAATGGTAAGTATTAAGATATAATTCTATATAAATTAAAACTGATTGTAGATTTAGTGTAGTAACGTTAAGGCTAACTGAATTTGATTTATAGATGGAATTAAAATCAAGATGGATAGGTAACGAACTTAAAAATTTAATAAGTGAATTTATTTCAATCAGTGCAATAAAAGGATACGTAAATAAATGGTAAGATGAAATGGTAAATTTTTGATGTTAATAAAATGATTTTTTTTTTTTTTTGAATTGAAATAAGTATTATAATGGGCAAATTTAGTTACTTTAAAGGGAAACGGAAATTTTAACGCAATAGTTTGAATGCAATATTAAATTCATCTAATTTATAATAAAGATTCGTTAGATTTATTTAATAGAAATTTTGGGACTTTTAATAGATAATTGCTGATGTTGAATGGAACAAAGGAATTGAATTTAACATGAATAGCATGAATAGCATGAATATTAATAAAAGAAATTATGTAATAATTGATTTATTTTAGCATTTATGAATGAAATAGGAATTTATGTTTAAGCAAGTGATGAATAAGATGTTGTGCAATCCAAATTAATATAGTAATTGTGAGTAATAAGAGCTTATTTGAGATTCTAATTTTTTTATATATGTTTTACAATTTCAATATAAATGGAAATAGTAGCAATACAAAGAAAGGCAGAATTTTTGAATATAGTAGTTAAGAAAAGGCAAACAAATCCTTCCATCTAAATCCAATTTAAAATAAAGCTTAATTATTGCAGTGGTTAGAATTAAATATTATGCTAGTCGAATACTAACTAATTCATTGAAATACCTATTCATGAAAAACAATTGAAAGGTTTTATTTGGTTATAATTGGTAGATTTGAAATAAACGTAAAGTTATATTAATTGACGTAATAATACGCAGTAAACTATAAGGTCATAGTCAAAGTTAAATTTAAGTAAATTCTTGGAATTTACAATATCTGAATTTACCGTAATTGAATTCAAACACTGAAATTTATAAATTTATTTACTTGACATTGATATCTGGGTTTGTTTAATTTGTTGTAACTAAAGTGAAATTATAAAAATGATCAAATTTTCAATTTTAAAGTCAAAAATTTTAAAGATTGAATTTAATTAATTTATTTGCCTATTTATTTAATTAATATTAAAAATAGCCATTTTGGGCACGGACTCGGATTTCGACGAAACCAGTTTCATCGGATCCGTAACGGTGAATTATAATAATGTTTCAAGTTTCGTAGCGATCGGACTTGTCGTTTGATCGTACGGACTCGAAACGCCTTGAAATTTACGCATTTTGAAATCAATGTGAAATTTTTGTTTTTTTGGCATAACTTCTTCATACGATCGAATTTGGTCGCGAAACTTTTTCCATTGCGTTCAGAATATTTTAAAACACCTATTTGGATATATAGTTTTAACAAATCCGACTCCGGAGGCATAGCGGACTTTTTGGACCATGGTTTGTCACGCACGTTCGCGTATCCAGTCTAGCTACCCTACCTCTAGCCTATCTATAAATATACATCTATAAACCCTAGCTCCTTTCTTTTTCATTTGCTGTACGTTCATTTCTTCACTCTTTTCTCTTCCCCAAATGTATACATCTCAGATCCAATTTCAGATCCATCCACAGTTCAAAATCAAAAGTCAAAACTCAAAAATTTCAGAAAATTCCAAAAAAAATATATGTTGAAGTATTCGATACGCGTAATATACTGGTGAAATTCGTTTTTCAATTGGAGCTGTCGTTCATCCAGAATAAATTCAAACAGCCCCAAAACCGTTCATCATCGTCGCGCAAAACTTCGTCGGATCGGAAAACGGTTTCTGGGTTT
Source organism: Allium cepa (assembly GCA_030765085.1). Lineage (NCBI taxonomy): Eukaryota > Viridiplantae > Streptophyta > Magnoliopsida > Asparagales > Amaryllidaceae > Allium > Allium cepa. The sequence continues at coordinate 867,085,345 of CM060937.1, read as the reverse complement.
TGTAGAGTGGACGATGGGGATCGCATCTATGTGGTTAGTTTGGCGTTTCAACGGTTGGATTGGCGGGAATTTTGATTTGGGTTTCGAAAATTAGTGGCGGCCTGGGGGGATCGGCGTGCGTGCGTTGTGGTAGGAGGTGACGTGTCTTGTCTTCTTTTATTTTGTGTTTTTTTTTCATTTATTTTAAATTGTGTGTTCAATCGAATTTTTGACATAACTCTCGCATACGAACTCCGTTTCACGCGCGGTTTTTTTTCTTAGGATCGTATTAAAATTTCGGACGCTTTGACGCTGGTTTGGACAAATTCTGAGACGGGCGAATTTTTGGGTTTAAATTGAATTTAAATTCGATTTAAATTCAAAAGGTGAGTGTTTTAACCCACTCACAACTACTAGAAGCTTTTATGTTTGTTAAATAAATTTTAGAAATGAATAGAAATTTATTTATGAGCTTTTGGCATGTTATTTCATTCATATCTGTTGAATTGCATTTTATTGAATGTAACTGTTAATTTAATTGATTTATTGCGTGTTAATTGGCTGTTAGAAATTTTTGGTTGCATATGAACTGCTAGTTAACAGTTATGTCAATTATCACTGAATATAAATTGTTAGATTAATAGTTGAAAAATTTAATTTGAATAAACTGCCAGTTATCACCTGTTATATATGATCATATATATAATTGTTATTGATTGATATTGCTTGATGTTTGTGACTGGATGATGGATGTTTTGTTGAATGGATGTTTTATTTGATATCATTAAACTGCAAGTTAGCATACATTTTACATTTCATTCGGGATTGTGGTTTGAAATGATAAAACCGCAAAGTTTTATTTTTTTAAATTGCGGATTGAAATGATAAATATCCGTATCACTTGACCATAGGATAGAAAATTATATACAGGCACCGCGGTCTATATATAACTATTTTAATGTGATTTCTATGGTTTGGATTGAATACGGTCTATAAATCTTAAATTTATATTGTATAAATATTTTATTTCATATTTATATACCTATGAAGTTGAAATTTTGAAATTAAAAGGAATATAAATTTCTTTATTGAAAATGGAAGAAATTAAGAAAATGGAGTTTGATGATTTATATCCTATGTTTAAATATTAAGTTGGAAATTTTAAAGATATGATATTTATAATTGGATTTTTCCCAAAATATTTTGAAATGAATATTCTAGTAAAAATTGAATTTGGAAATATATATATATATTTTACTAGAAATTGAAGTCTTATTAATTATGGATTTTATGTGAATGGTCAAGATTAATTAATAGAATATTGATTTTGAAAGGATAAAAATCCAACTTTAGTTGAAATATTAATGCTCAAAAATGGATATAAATATATATAAAATTGAAATGGTTTTGGGACTTGAAGTAATATTTTGGATTTTGGTTTAACTTTAAAAGAAGAAATATTTGGAAAGCCATGTAATTTATTTCTTTGTAAAGCAACAGTAAAGTTAAACCTTTTTAATTCGCATACCGTTGAATATCCAAACCATTTAGTTTTGAAAATAATGGTTTTAAAATGCTATGGATTTTCGAAGAATTATGTTGAAAGTTACAAACAGAATATTGGTTACATGGGATATTAAATAATAAAAAGTGACATAATTTTTGGAAAGGAATAATTTTATTTGGGATAAACGATATCATATTGTTTTGGGTTTTAAAAGAAGAAATGATATCGTAATATTACGGTTTGAAATGGATTATATTCTGGTTTTAAAAGTATAAACTATTTTTAAATGACCGCGGTGTTATAATAACGATTGGTTGGCAAAGAGACCGGGATCGGATATGGACATACTCTCTGTCGATACCGAAAACCACTTTGACTAACCGTGTACGCGGTGGAGATTCCAGAATGAAGTAGGTGGTGGCGACGTTTCCTGTAAGGTAAATACGTGGACCCAACTCCCGTGAGTTGGCATAAGGTGGCTAAAACAGGAGCGATTCTCAGGCCAATGAGGTCATTCCTCTGATCGGACGCTCCTCTTCGATATTATACTTTGACTTGGATTTGATTCAGTGGCCACTTCTATATTTTGATTTTGGGGAGTTAGTCCGAGGTGGGCGGTAACTGCGGCTACGCGTTTCCACCAGCCTGGATAGCAATTGGTATATCTACCCTGGCATTGCCTCGTTGTGCCGTGTCACCTACCATATCGAGCCTTGTACGAGTTTGGTTTTCTCCCGTAGCCCGTGTGGTATCCTCTAGTTGCTTCCCGAGTAGGAGGAGCTATGATATTGGATGGACTACTGGGACTATTACGTGTTAAGGTGGAAAATGTAAAGCCTTAACGCTATTTAAAAGTAAGTTTATTTTATAAATAGACACTATTATAATAGCGCAATATACTACATAGTAAATAGTTTAACGGATCCTTAGGAGATGTAAATCCCGAACATCTCTTGAGTTACTGTACTCATATTTATTTCTGTTTATTTAACTCACATAAGATATTCTAGTCTGACTCGGGTGTTTTTGTCTATTCAAATTCGCTCGGGTCAGTCCGAGCATTTCAGGATAGCAGATTTTAGCTTTGGAGGACGAAGACGAAGAATCAGTATTATTTTATATATAGTATTACACCACACTCTTTCTATTCCGCTGCATTGCTTGTATTGGTATGTGTAACTCTGATATTTATTGTAAAAGAAGAATCAAGCTTTTGTAAACTGTTTATGAACTGTATATTTGTTATTATATTTTATCCTTCCGCTGTGAGATTCTGTTTTGTTTTTTTATTTCTTCTCTCTTTTTCTTATTTACCCCATAACAATCCGCCCTTGCGTATGCTTTGAATTGGCACGTGTGTCGGTTTAAAGTGTGCAAAAAGGCGGGATGTTACAACGCGCGAAACCAGTTGCGTTGAAATCGTATGGACGAGCACAACGCTATGGAACTGGATTGGAGTCGTTTGGAGTTGGTGAAAATTTCGGGTAAAATTAAAAATTCGTTTAATTTTATTCGAAATAAATCGCTAAAACGAAATTGAAATCAAGGTGAGAACTTCTCACTCAATCGAATCGGTTTCGATTTTAATTTTAAATAGTTAGATTTAAAATGCTTGAATGCATGTTTGAATGATGATTGTTATCTATTGATTGTTAAAATAGACATTATGCGCCGTTAGTAAGCGGAGGTTATTTATTAAAAACATATACCGCGAATATTTCATAAACAGTGAAATTGGTATTATTTATGTACTTGGATTTGATTTCCCGCATTATATAGCGGATGAGACCCTACTGCGCCGCCTATTAAGCGGATAATATTTTAAACCCATATACCGTGATAATTTCGTGCTGGAACAGAATTGGTATTGTGCTAATGTTTGTGGATGCAGGAAAACAGGTTAGAGGGCTCCAACTGGATTCCTCAACAGTATTTATTTGATTTCAGATATTTTGATATTTGATTGATTATCATATCGATATATGATATCGTTGTTGTCGTGATTGACTATTTGGTGTGTAGCATCATTGGACTAATTTTGGAATTTTAAAATGATTTTTAAAGTGATTTTTGAAAATATACTATATTTCTGGAATTGATCCATTTTAAATAAATAAACGTTATAATTTTAATGTTATAAAAATTATGATTTTTGAGAAAAATAGTTAAAAGTTGAATTTTGAAAATATGAGGGTAATGATTTTATAAAATAGTTTAATCGGGATTTTTGAGTTTATTATAAAAAGTTGAAAATATAGGATTTATAAAATTTGATTATTTTATAAATCAAAACGGTGAAATTATAAAGGGGATTAAAGATGTTTTAAAAGAATAATAGTATAAATTAATTTATATAAGAGATTTATAAATTGATATTTATAAATTAAAATATTGGAATTATAAAACGAGTTTTTATAAGTGTTAGAATGAATTGTAAATGAATTTCATAAATGAATGAAATTTATAGAATTATAAACGGTGAAGTTATAAATGGAATTTTATAAGCAGTAGGTTTATAAAATTTGTAAGGTTATTAAAAGAATAGATTTGGGTAAATAAATGAATCTTATAAGTTATAAGATTTATAATTTGGGAAGTTTCAAAGAACGATTTTTGAATAGGACTTTTGGTTTATAAATTGATATTTATAAATTTGGGAATCTTATAAGTTATAAGATTTAAAATTTTGAAAGTTCAAAAGAACGATTTTTTTTGCAAACAAATAAATTATAAGTATTTGACTTATAATATGAATTTATAGTATATCATTGAGATATGAATTGAGATAGGTTAATAAAGGAATTTATAAAAGGAAGTTGTTATAAAATAAATAGAAATGGAATTTATAAACGTTGTTTTATAAATTCGAAAACGACTTATTTTGATAAGTTAATTTTTATAACTTATTTATGGTGTTATATTCACATTTTAGATCGTGAATAATCCTTTGAAATAGAATGAATAGAAATGATGAAATTAGTTAACGTAGTATATTCATGTTTTTGAATAGTGAATAATATGTTAAAGAAAATGTTTTGGATGTGATGTTTTAAATAAAATTAAAGCGATCTAACGATGTTTTCAAAAGGTGTTAAGATTCGAAACCATAGATTTCAACATTCATTGTTGAAATAGACGTTTTCGAGAAATAGAAGGAAATGGTGGACTATAACACTGTTGTTATAGTAAATGATTTCCGAAAGGAAATGTTTTGTATAGTATTGGGATTTATATATCTATTTTAATTTTGAATCCCTATACTTGTGATTTTGGGTTGTCGTAACGATGTTTTACGCAACATTCGTTTTGGCCCAAATAAATGTGTTTAAGAGAATGATTTCCTTAAAGAATGAAATATATGCTTAATTTCGATTTAAGTATATTGAATATTTTCCAAAGGTTGAAAATAAATAAAATTTGTGAATTACTTATGAATAAATAAGTATGGAAATGTTTTCCAATATAAAGTGAATATTTTGAGAATTTATCCTTTTAAAGATAAATGGAAAATGAATAATTGAAATCGGATATCAGTAGATATTGTGAATTATAAATTCACTATGAAATTTATAAAAGAAAGTGGAATTTGTTTAAAAATAAATATTGATTTATTTTTGAAGTATGAAAATTATTTATCTTGTAAAGATATTTTTCGAAAATAAGTAATTTGGAAAATTATTTGGAATCTGGTGATGTTGTGCATATCCATTGATAGTTCAATAACCGACTATCAATATTTACCTTTGAAAGGTATTTGTTGTGATTTGCCGAATTTGAATGCCACACTTATTTTTAAATTATTGCGCTCGTTATTCGGATTACCCATTCCGAATAGTGATACGACGTAATGGATAGCATTGAAGATCGGTGTTGAAGACCGGGTATTTGCGAGAGCGATAGAATGACCTGTCGATTGACTCTGCACCGAGTTGCTCCGGTATAGAGTTCTCCATATGTGATGGGGAATCCGATCAGGATTGTGGATATCCGGATTTCAAGGACTTCTTTGTAAGTGCCTTCGGTTCTGTTCGAGCCCGAAACAGACTTGTATGGATTGTATGTCTGACATTACAAATTGAGATATAAAGCAGATTTCTTTCAAATATATTTCTGTTGGTGGCGGAGAATTTATTCTCTTAGCTTAACACCCTTCTCTGAGACGTACGAGCTCAGAGGTTATGTAGTTGAATGTTATCAGCGATATATTCCCAATTTGGTAATGTGACATGCTGAGTGTTGCTGTGAAATGATCATTGTGTTGATCATTTGTGATAGGATCATTTGTTTGATCGTTTATCTTTGTGATCATTTCTATGATCATTTGTTGACCCAAAGCACAGCTTTTGTATAAAGCGTGGCTTTGTGGACGTGACTTCGTCGAGCCTCACACCCCGGAATGGTCAAAACAGGAAAGATGTAGCAAGGTTATGAGGGGTAGCTCCCTTTAGGGTATGTGCATTTCCTTCTGGAAAAGGGTGGTATCATGGTATGGAGCCCAGATACTTACTCATGTTGAAACACTTATTATTTTGGTGTGATGTTGATTACGAGCGCTCGGTTAAAGGTCCCAAAGGACCGGGGGATGGCATACTCGTGTCAGTAGTTACCCAGTTAGGGGTAACCCGGCCTTGTGTTGGCAGAGATCGGGTTTGGTTCTCGGGGACGTCCTTCCAGAGGCGTTCTCATGTGGCAATGGGAAGTTCCTTGGCCTGACCATTCGTTGGAAATCCAAAGAAACAATACGATCCTTGTACGGTTTTAGTTGTATAACCTGCTATGGAATGTGGCGGTAACCTGCTATTGAACATAGTAGCTATAGTAGGCATACGATAATGGTCGTATGTTGGCTAAGATTTATATTCTACTTTCGAAATGAATTTTTCCTACACTATGCACTAGTAATAATATAAAATGTTCTTTTTAATGCGTATCAAGCATCTTTGATTATCATAAGGAGAAGTCTCCTCCGATTCTGCGTTTGCATTGTGTGTGTGTGTGTGTGCGGGAGGCCTTATGGTAGTCTCATTTTTAAAAGCATTGCTAATTGACTTTAAAAATATTCCTCTATTTTGTTTTCAAAGATAAATAAACTATTTTAGTTCTCACACCAGTCACATGACTGACTCGGAGTTTATTGTTTTCCATCCTAAACTCTGGGTGCCCACCAATTTCCACACGGGCAGTCAAGAGTTAAGGTTTATCAGGATATTCAGGAGTTGCTGGAGGCAAGCTGGATGGCATGGCGTATTACTACTATATAGTATTTCTTTTCCGCTGTTTGATGTTCTTTGTTGTTGTACACTCTGAAGATGAAATGAAATGATGATGTAATGTAATGTATAAAATGTAATAACTGATATAGTTCTTTGTTTAAAGATTATTCATTTATTATTATATGTTGTTCCGCTGCGATTGTGAGATTCTGATATTGTTCTTCTGTTTTCTTTTCTCTCTATTTTCTATCTTCCTATCTCTTCTTCTGTCTTTTTCTTTTTTCTTAAACATTAAGAATTCGTATTTCTGTTCATCTTGAGTTAATCTATGGAGATTAGTGTATATTCAAGGGGTACGGATTTGCGGGTCCTCACAGGTGGTATCAGAGCATATGGTTAAGCGACAACCATGGTTCTGTTGGGTATTACTCATTAGAGATAGAGTCAGTAGTACTCTAGAATGAGTTTGAGTGTAATAGTAGCTATGAGAGCGTATTTGTTAGTAAATATAAAATTGTTTTATATTATGATGATTGGTTTATTGAGTGGCATATGAACCTTCGTCGGCACGGTCTTGACAACTATGCCGAAGGGGTTTATAAACATTTGAATAGAACAATTCTACACGATATTGTTTTAAATTGGGTAAATGAAATAATTTTACCTTGATTATATTTTTTATATAAAGGAATAATTTTTCAGAATTATTAAAGTGTATATAAATTGATTGTTTAGTTGTTTGATTAATCTAAATAAAAGAATAATTGTATAAGCAAAAGAATTATAAGAATTGAATTATAATTAAAGTGATTTACAATTGTGAAATAAACTTATATATATAAGAAGTGAAACTATATGAATATATTTGTGAATATGAGTTGTAAATAAAAATGAATTTAAAGTTAAATGGAAATTTACTTAGAATTGGAAGCTGAATTGATTTATAAGTGGGAATTTAAGTTAAGTAAAAAAACCAAGTGATGTTTATAAAATGAAGTATAACTTAAGTGATGTTGAATGAAGTTGATATTGGTATCAAAGTAAATTAATAAAGTTAAGTGATAAATGTGAACTTGAGTTATGTAATGAAATTCAACTTTTGTAATTGAATGAATGGATTGAATATTAATCAATTAAATGTGAATAATTGATATGAAATAATGAATGTAAGTGTTAATTCGTTAAAATCTAATGTTATTGAAAGTTGAATAGTTGAATGAAAATCAATTTAATTAAACCAATTGAAAGTGATGGTGTTAAACCAAATCGAATGAATATAAGCAAAGGAATTTGGCTGTAACTAATATACTATGGTTGTTATATGATTGTTAGTTGATTGTATATAATTCATTAAGTATTAATGAAATTGGAAGCTAAAGTAATTGAAATTCAATTGGAAGTTAAATGAATCTTAAATAGAAGTGAATTTGATTTGGAAGTGAACCAACTTGAATATGAATTAGTGAATATAAACTAATTGAAAATGAATGTTAGTAAAAACATCCACTGTAAATGAATCAAATGTGATTAAATTGAGAACCCATTTCATTGAATATTATGAGAATATGAATAAATATTTATTGGTTATGGATGTTAGTTGGTTGATGGTTGAATATATTGCTTTTATTGCATTTGCTATGTTGGCATATATAGTTGTTATGTTGCTATATGATGTATATTGATACTATTTTCATATATGCATGATTCTCATGTTGTTTGTTGAGTGTTTAGTAGGTGTGGATCGCGTTTGCTTCGCATTTGGAGCTCGCTTTCGCGCTATATTAGCCGTTTATGCTTGCTAATAAAATATAAGGTACATATCTCGGATTAAATATCGTACTTTTACACTTTTTTCCTGCGGGATGCCTCATTACTTGATGAGATGTATATTTGTGATATATATACTGTCCTTTTTTTTTCGGATCGAGCCGCGCAAAGGAGACTATGGTGAATTTTTCCGAAAATTTAAGGCGTTAGAAAAAATTTGGGAATTTTTGGAAATTTTTGAAAACTATAACTTTGATTTGGAATTGAAAGTTAAACAATAGTAGTTGTTTTTGAAAAAATAACTAAGTATGATTTGAAAACTTAGTAAAGTATTGTAAGAAGTTTAACTATGGATTTTGGGAAATTAATAGATTCTGTAACTTTTCTTATTTGTTAATTTCGAGGACGAAATTCTTTTAGGGGGGGGGGAAGTATGTAACGACCCAGGATTTTTATTAATTTAAATTTGAATATTTAATTAATTTTAAATATTAATTAGTGAAATTTATAAGTCGAATAAATTTTATTTCGAACAATTAGATTTAATTTGAATAATTAAATCGATAATTTAATAGTTGGAAATACAGAAATTTCATGAGGGAGATGGAAGAAAGGGGTGCGGTCATGGTGCAGGGGATGGAGATCTAATGGCTATGATTAGGTTAAGAAAATAATTAAAATAGAAATTGTTGTAAATTTTAATTATAAAAATCGTGTAACTTCAAATATGCATATCTTTTTCATACGAGGTCGAAAATGCGCGAAACCAGTTGCGTTGAAATCGTATGGACGAGCACTACGCTATGGAACTGGATTGGAGTCGTATGGAGTTGGTGAATATTTCGGGTAAAATTAAGCGTCCGTTTAATTTTATTCGAAATAAATCGCTAAAACGAAATTGAAATCAAGGTGAGAACTTCTCGCTCAATCGAATCGGTTTCGATTTTAATTTTAAATAGTTAGATTTAAAATGCTTGAATGCATGTTTGAATGATGATTGTTATCTATTGATTGTTAAAATAGACATTATGCGCCGTTAGTAAGCGGAGGTTATTTATTAAAAACATATACCGCGAATATTTCATAAACAGTGAAATTGTTATTATTTATGTACTTGGATTTGATTTCCCGCATTATATAGCGGATGAGACCCTATTGCGCCGCCTATTAAGCGGATAATATTTTAAACCCCATATACCGCGATAATTTCGTACTGGAACGGAATTGGTATTGTGCTAATGTTTGTGGATGCAGGAAAACAGGTTGGAGGGATCCAACTGGATTCCTCAACAGTATTTATTTGATTTCAGATATTTTGATATTTGATTGATTATCATATCGATATATGATATCGTTGTTGTCGTGATTGACTATTTGGTGTGTAGCATCATTGGACCAATTTTGGAATTTTAAAATGATTTTTAAAGTGATTTTTGAAAATATACTATATTTCTGGAATTGATCCATTTTAAATAAATAAACGTTTTTAATGTTATAAAAATTATGATTTTTTAGAAAAATAGTTAAAAGTTGATTTTTGAAAATATGATGGTAATGATTTTATAAAATAGTTTAATCGAGATTTTTGAGTTTATTATAAAAAGTTGAAAATATAGGAATTATAAAATTTGATTATTTTATAAATCAAAATGGTGAAATTATAATGGGGATTAAAGATGTTTTAAAAGAATAATAGTATAAATTAATTTATATAAGAGATTTATAAATTGATATTTATAAATTAAAATATTGGAATTATAAAACGAGTTTTTATAAGTGTTAGAATGAATTGTAAATGAATTTCATAAATGAATGAAATTTATAGAATTATAAATGGTGAAGTTATAAATGGAATTTTATAAGCAGTAGGTTTATAAAATTTGTAAGGTTATTAAAAGAATAGATTTGGGTAAATAAATGAATCTTATAAGTTATAAGATTATAATTTGGGAAGTTTCAAAGAACGATTTTTGAATAGGACTTTTGGTTTATAAATTGATATTTATAAATTTGGGAATCTTATAAGTTATAAGATTTAAAATTTTGGAAGTTCAAAAGAACGATTTTTTTTGCAAACAAATAAATTATAAGTATTTGACTTATAATATGAATTTCTAGTATATTATTGAGATATGAATTGAGATAGGTTAATAAAGGAATTTATAAAAGGAAGTTGTTATAAAATAAATAGAAATGGAATTTATAAACTTTGTTTTATAAATTCGAAAACGACTTATTTTGATAAGTTAATTTTTATAACTTATTTATGGAGTTATATTCACATTTTAGATAGTGAATAATCCTTTGAAATAGAATGAATAGAAATGATGAAATTAGTTAACGTAGTATATTCATGTTTTTGAATAGTGAATGATATGTTAAAGAAAATGTTTTGGATGTGATGTTTTAAATAAAATTAAAGCGATCTAACGATGTTTTCAAAAGGTGTTAAGATTCGAAACCATAGATTTCTACATTCATTGTTGAAATAGACGTTTTCGAGAAATAGAAGGAAATGGTGGACTATAACACTGTTGTTATAGTAAATGATTTCCGAAAGGAAATGTTTTGTATAGTATTGGGATTTATATATATATTTTAATTTTGAATCCCTATACTAGTGATTTTGGGTTGTCGTAACGATGTTTTACACAACATTCGTTTTGGCCCAAATAAATGTGTTTAAGAGAATGATTTCCTTAAAGAATGAAATATATGCTTAATTTCGATTTAAGTATATTGAATATTTTCCAAATGTTGAAAATAAATAAAATTTGTGAATTACTTATGAATAAATAAGTATGGAAATGTTTTCCAATATAAAGTGAATATTTTGAGAATTTATCCTTTTAAAGATAAATGGAAAATGAATAATTGAAATCGGATATCAATAGATATTGTGAATTATAAATTCACTATGAAATTTATAAAAGAAAGTGGAATTTGTTTAAAAATAAATATTGATTTATTTTTGAAGTATGAAAATTGTTTATCTTGTAAAGATATTTTTGGAAAATAAGTAATTTGGAAAATTATTTGGAATCTGGTGATGTTGTGCATATCCATTGATAGTTCAATAACCGACTATCAATATTTACCTTTGAAAGGTATTTGTTGTGATTTGCCGAATTTGAATGCCACACTTATTTTTAAATTATTGCGCTCGTTATTCGGATTACCCATTCCGAATAGTGATACGACGTAATGGATAGCATTGAAGATCGGTGTTGAAGACCGGGTATTTGCGAGAGCGATAGGATGACCTGTCGATTGACTCTACACCGAGTTGCTCCGGTATAGAGTTCTCCATATGTGATGGGGAATCCGATCAGGATTGTGAATATCCGGATTTCAAGGACTTCTTTGTAAGTGCCTTCGGTTCTGTTCGAGCCCGAAACAGACTTGTATGGATTGTATGTCTGACATTACAAATTGAGATATAAAGCAGATTTCTTTCAAATATATTTCTGTTGGTGGCGGAGAATTTATTCTCTTAGCTTAACACCCTTCTCTGAGACGTACGAGCTCAGAGGTTATGTAGTTGAATGTTATCAGCGATATATTCCCAATTTGGTAATGTGACATGCTGAGTGTTGCTGTGAAATGATCATTGTGTTGATCGTTTGTGATAGGATCATTTGTTTGATCGTTTATCTTTGTGATCATTTCTATGATCATTTGTTGACCCAAAGCACAGATTTTGTATAAAGCGTGACTTTGTGGACGTGACTTCGTCGAGCCTCACACCCCGGAATGGTCAAAACAGGAAAGATGCAGCAAGGTTATGAGGGGTAGCTCCCTTTAGGGTATGTGCATTTCCTTCTGGAAAAGGGTGGTATCATGGTATGGAGCCCAGATACTTACTCATGTTGAAACACTTATTATTTTGGTGTGATGTTGATTACGAGCGCTCGGTTAAAGGTCCCAAAGGACCGGGGGATGGCATACTCGTTTCAGTAGTTACCCAGTTAGGGGTAACCCGGCCTTGTGTTGGCAGAGATCCGGTTTGGTTCTCGGGGACGTCCTTCCAGAGGCGTTCTCATGTGGCAATGGGAAGTTCCTTGGCCTGACCATTTGTTGGAAATCCAAAGAAACAATACGATCCTTGTACGGTTTTAGTTGTATAACCTGCTATGGAATGTGGCGGTAACCTGCTATTAAACATAGTAGCTATAGTAGGCATACGATAATGGTCGTATGTTGGCTAAGATTTATATTCTCCTTTCGAAATGAATTTTTCCTACACTATACACTAGTAATAATATAAAATGTTCTTTTTAATGCGTATCAAGCATCTTTGACTATCATAAGGAGAAATCTCCTCCGATTCTGCGTTTGCATTGTGTGTGTGTGCGGGTGGCCTTATGGTAGTCTCATTTTTAAAAGTATTGCGAATTGACTTTAAAAATATTCCTCTATTTTGTTTTCAAAGATAAATAAACTATTTTAGTTCTCACACCAGTCACATGACTGACTCGGAGTTTATTGTTTTCCATCCTAAACTCTGGGTGCCCACCAATTTCCACACGGGCAGTCAAGAGTTAAGGTTTATCAGGATATTCAGGAGTTGCTGGAGGCAAGCTGGATGGCATGGCGTATTACTACTATATAGTATTTCTTTTCCGCTGTTTGATGTTGTTTGTTGTTGTACACTCTGATGATGAAATGAAATGATGATGTAATGTAATGTATAAAATGTAATAACCGATATAGTTCTTTGTTTAAAGATTATTCATTTATTATTATATGTTGTTCCGCTGCGATTGTGAGATTCTGATATTGTTCTGCTGTTTTCTTTTCTCTCTATTTTCTATCTTCTTATCTCTTCTTCTGTCTTTTTCTTTTTTCTTAAACATTGAGAATTCGTATTTCTGTTCATCTTGAGTTAATCTATGGAGATTAGGGTATATTCAAGGGGTACGGATTTGCGAGTCTTCACAAAACCTAAGCCTAAAGACTACCTCTCTGTCACCTATTAGGTGGTCAATTTATTTGATTGACATAAATCTTTTAACTTGCTTAATTTACCTTTAATTTTTTATAGCATTCGGGCATTCCCTTCGATCTGTTCCATTGCTCGGTTTGATTTTTTTTGACACCCACAAATGGAACAAATGTACTAGTCATTTTCGCGTACTCAATTTTAAACCTATTAATCATCTTTAAATTACTTAATTATTTATTTGAAAAGGTTGACAAAATATTCAGGAAAGAATAATTAAGTTAAAAGCATTGTTTGCAAGATATTAAAAGTGCTGCAAAAGTGTTGCGAATAGTGTTTTCAAAACTTATTTGATCAAAACAACTTTTCGATCATTTTGAAATCCATTTCTATTACTCAACTCTATTTTTAAAAAATTTAAACGACTTAGATAATTCATTAAATATTTTTAAAGGATTAAAAATATCATTTATAACGAATTTGTCGCTTTGGTTTTCAAACTACCAGACCGCGATTATTTTAAAAAATTGTTTTGCTCATATTTCAAAATCTACTAAAAGAAATCCCGATTTTCTTTCTTCATTTGAAAATTATGATTATAAGGATTCGGAAAATTACTATTACAAAGAGTTCTGACTTCGAACCTATTTCTTAAATGGATTTAACTTTCTACGACGTGAAATCATGAACTGCCATTACGCGACATGCCTATTTTTGACCCAACTTTCATAACTTGTCAAACTTCATCAAATTGGTTTTTGGTATTTATAAAACATTTAAAAATCTTTTTGGACCATTTTAAAGTGGTTTAACAATTTCATATACACCATTTTATTTATTAAAGGAAAGTAATTTCCTTTGTGATTTTTGATGTGTATTAAACGTGACTTGTTAATACAATCAAACAACATATAATCAACATCCAAACTTGATAAGCAATCATCATAACCAAGAATAAGAAAAATATCATTCGATATATTGTATTATAATTTGAGTTGTCACCTTTATTGGTTTCTTACTTTGCTTAACGGACTATAGCTCCGTTATGATTACTCCAAAGCGAATGGAATTGATCCTTAGACCTTGGGAAGTCACAGCCAAGTCTTGGCCAAAGTGAAGGATTGGCCTTAAACTTGAGAAGGAGGGTGGCCAAAATTATAGAAGAGAAATAGTGGAGCTTCGAAATTGAATTCTCAAAACTAGACTAAAAATAGGTCATTTTCTCTTGGGTTTTTGTCCCTCTTACTCTCAAAATTTGAAAAAGTTGTCAATTGAAAAGTTATTTGAAATTCTTTTCTCTTGAATTTAAAAAAAATAAAATATCTCAATTTCGAGTGGTTTTGAAGAAGATGTGGTTAAAAGAAGAAGAGGTGTTCTCAGATTCACATGAATCAAACCCTAGAATGGGTCGACTTCTAACTGACTTTGGGAAATGTTGCTCGAGGAATTTTGAAAAGTGCTCAAAAGAAAAATTCTTGAAATTCTTTGCTCTACAATTTAAAAAAATGAAACACTTGATTTCGATTAGTTTTGAGGGAGATATTATCAAAAGAACAAGAGATATTCTTGGACCTAAAATCTTGGCCCAAAAATGCATTGGAAAGAACTGTGTTTTTGACATGATTAGTTTCAAAATAGGAAAAGTCGTAAACAAGAAAGTTGTCGACATTGGAATTTAACATGGTTTAAAAAGAATTTCTCCATGTAGTTCAGGTTTGGAGAAGTTACAGAGGAATGAAGAAGAGTCAAAATGAGTGGGTGTTTATAAGCAAGTGGAGAGGTAAATATTTATCTCCTCCTTACATCATCCACGATCACCACCATCATTACTTCCACCACCTTACTTAATTCACCATTTTAGCTAACTGACCCCCCTCCACCATGTGAGTGTGCCCATGTGCATGTCCTTATGCCTTTGCATTGACTTTGTAAAAGCTCGAGTATTAACTCATATATATGGGGGTGTGTGTGTGTGTATTTGTATGTATGTTCATGCGCATTTTAGGATGTGCATGTCATAAATGTGTACAAGTCATTTGAACGAAGTTGTATATTTTGTATACGTTAAAACATTACGAATTCGGATTTCAATTTTCGGTCACATTTTCACTTCTTAGCTAATGTACATATATTTTAAAAAAAATTGAAAACTAATTTCTTCTTATTATATATGAATTCAAACGAGCAAATTTGAATTATAAAACCATATAAATCAATATTAAACCTTTATTTACAAAAAGTTTAATTATACCGAAAAACTTATATCAATTTTTCTTATAATTTCAAATTACTTTTATAACTTTATAAAACCTTTATAAATCATTCATTATTACCTTATAACTAATTAAATGAATTATAGTCATTTTAAAACCCTTATTTGAATAACTAAAATAATTACTAAACCATTAACTCTCAATTTAATTTAATGAATCAATCATTAAATATAAGGGCATCATTGATGATGTCATATTTGCTTCTTATTTTCCAAAAATAAAATAAATAATTTTATTTCATATTCTTATTTAAAAATAAAAATAATTGTTTGTATCCAACTCTATGCACCGTGTTTTACATTTTAGATCTATTTATAGATAAAATGGTTTTCGGCCATTTTATTAGTATTTTTCCAATGGAAGTATTTATTAAAACATTTTCCCAAAGTAAGTTCATTATCATTTTTCATCACTTAAATCTTGATTATTTATGAAAAATAATTTATATTTGAATATTTATAGTAATTTAAATATATATAATTAAAGTGACCAAATTTTGGTTTGTTACAACCATTCTAAAGTTGGCTATTGGTGGGTAAAATTAATACAATGAACTATATATAGTTATCTATCCATGCTTTCATAATCTCATAGTGGAAGGGATAAAATATAGCAACAAAAATAAGTACCCAATTCATTAAAACCAAATCTTAGAAATACATCTCAAAATATCCATAACACAATATGTCAAAATAAACATCAATTGAGTACATAAAAAACATAGATAAATAACTAAACTACCGCAAATCTTTACTGCCGCCTTCATCTTCTTCATCTGAATCTTTCTCCCTAACCTATGGGTTGTAATAAGGAGGGAGTCAGAACAAAAACATCCAGTGAATGAAAATCTCAAGTCTTACCATAATATTATTAGAGTGGCATTACTTTTATATGTTTTATGTTTTACGCATCCTATACTTAACCACTCGAGTATACCTCCAACTATATGCCAAAGGCTCTTCCAGTCTAGCTATATAATGTGTATCTAATTGTAGGCCAAGGGCCTTTTCAGTCGCTCTAATATGGATGCAAGGCAACTATGAAATCTAACCCCATCTTCGATAATCATGCCCTAATAATGCGAAAGAAAGCACCTAAGCTGCTCAATACCTCTTTAATGGAAATTCGACAGACTCTGATCATTTAATACTTCTTCAATAGATATTCGGAAAAATATGATCATTTCATACCTATACCCTAGGAAGATCTCGATCATACCTAGATTGAAGGCGGACCCCTCTTTTATGCTTTCTAACTGACATCGTAAGAAATCACATGAGGCAACATAATAATTCTTATATGGGAAAGACGTGAACCAACAATACCCATTTAGTACCTCAACCATGAAGTGGACCCCCTCAAGAGATTTCTCATTACCGTATCTAAACATAATGACCATTTAATATTTCTTAAGCGAGAAGGAGGCAAACTCTACAATAGCCACTTAATACATCAAACCCAGAAGTAGGCCCGTACTGGGATATCCGTCATATAACCCGTAATCTATACAACGACATCTCATATTAGCCCGACTATTCATAAATACTGGTAGCTGGATCAGCTGGATAGAATTTCCCTACAAAATTGGGACTAATCTCGCATCTACTGTGGGTACGTATTACATGCAATGTATTACATCACTCCCAAAGTCACAAAGTTGGTACCCAGATTAGTTGGGTAGGCATTTGTGTGCTTTTAACTGAGGTCACATCCTTATAACTTAGTAATATTTCCACTCTCCGAATGTGCTACCAAATATATGTTATATGCATATATATAATATTCCTTACTGCAATCACGCATTAAGGCCATATAAGGAAAACTCCTTATTTTGCCTTAAATTATGGATAATTTTCATAATTATCCTTAACTTTCTTCCTATAGGATTTAACATTATTTATTAACCAATTTATTTTATACAATACGACTTATACGTAACCATTTATACGCATTAATATCTATACTTTAATGTAAATTTTACGCTAACTAATTTATAACCAAATATTCCTAAGTGTGTGTAAAATATTCCTATTCTAAGGTTTTTTGCTTCCTATACTAACTCTTAAAATGTCCGAACTTCCATATTCATACAAGTCCTAGCTCCATAAAATAAATTATAAAATAGCTAATTTCCTTAGTTAAACAAAACAGACTTATATGTGTGTGTGCGCGCGCGTGTGTTCAAAAATAGAATCAAAATACGAAACTTAATTTACATTTACGTAACAGAATCAACGCCTCTATTTCAAGGAAACAAAACTTTATAATTCAAACCCTTTATGTTATATTTAATTTTTACATATACAATCTTAATGGGGAAAAAGAGATTCATATTTGCCTAAATTACGGAAGTAGGCGATGCAAACTACAAATAAGATAATCCATACTTTGTGCACCATTCCCTTTTTTCTTTTCATATATAACCCTTTATAACAATAACATAAATCAAAAGTGAAAGTGGAATAGAGCATAAATTATTCAAATTGCAAACAACGATTTTAATTTTATATATTAACTTAAACAATTAAGATTCCAATAAATTCAACATTTCTTCTTCACCGTCCAATCCTTTGACATGTTATTCATCGCATTTCTTATCGATTTATGCATGGATTGCTAATGTGGCTATTGGAATATGCAATTTCTTTAAGGGGGAAGATTTGGCCATAGGTAGTAATCGTAACGACTCGGAATTTTATCACTTTGATTTAAGAATATTTAATTAATTTTGAATATTCAAAATAATGATTTTAATAATTAAAATTTCTTTCAATAATTTATAACAAGTGATGATGAAATTATTTTCATGATGTCTTTGCAAAAATGATTAGTTAAAAGAAAATTATAAAATGTGACCGGAAAGCTTTTTAAAAAATCCTGATTTTTAGTCATTTAAAAGATGTTAAAAGGGTTGTAAATACCACAATACACTTAAACACATATTATTATAAACAATAAGTACTTAAAGTAAGTAATTTAAGTGCGGAAATAATATGTGTACTTTAAGGAAGCATGGAATGACCATTTTCAAAGTTTAAATTAAAAGCAAATGTAAATTATGTAATGACACACTCACATCTCTTACACCTTTATATATAGTCAACAAAAATTATTTATTGGATGCATGTATATTTATTATGTATTTTTATTGACTGTTTGGATGGAACACTACTTTATAATATTGGTTTGGGTATATATTCACATCCCTGGAGCGGATAAGACCCTATTGAATCCCCGTGAAAGAGCGGTTGATCCTTTATATTCTACTTTGCCTTTAAGCGGTTGATTTATATGTTTGTGATTAAATATTACATGTGATGTAGGTGGACAGGTTAGAGGGATCTAACAGGATTCCTCGCACTGTTGATTTTATTTTTTTATATATATTATGATATATGATACGTTGGATGTTATATTTTAAGACATAAATATGATTTTGCATATTCAGTGCTTTAGTAGCAGTGGGCCTTATTTATGGTATTTTAAAATTATTATAAACTGATGATTTGATTTAAAAAAGGACTTCAAGTGATTCTGGAAATTTAATACGCTTTAATAATTACTCTCGAACTTTTTAAAGAAGAAATTTATTTTAAAATAAAAGGATATGGTTTGTAAATATTATAATTAATAGTTTTATGAGATATTTTAAATAGAGTATTAAACTGTGAATTAAGATTTTAAAATTTTTGAAAATAATTCCATGTTTTATAATAAATGACTACGGTCTTAAAAAGCGGATAGAAATAATTACTAGCCATTTCATATAAAGCGATAAGTAAATGGTGTATATAAATAGTAATATTTATTTATAAATATAGAGATATGTAAAGGTGATAATGTCTAAAGTGGCATTTTACAAATAAATTTAAGACTTGTAAAATCGTATTTTATTTATAAAGATATAGATTTATAAATAGTGTTTTATAAATTAAAAGGTAACTTTTATCATTTAATAGAATGGTGAAATAAATTGAACGGTGGATTTAGTATAAGATATGGAATTATATTTTAGAAAATAGTTGATTCTATTTTGGGAATGGAAGGTGAGGGTAAATTTTGTATTTTTAAACGGTATTTTATAAATTGAAAAAAATAATATAAGAAATTATATCTATGGGAGCAAGGTTAAAAATTGGTTGAAATTATGCCTTGAATCGATTTTACGAATAAGTGCAATTTATAAAGGGATGGAGTTAGAAATGTTGTTCATATATAAAAGGGAATTTATGAGAGGATGTTTCATAAAATAGAAGAGATTTATAAATATAGCTCTATAATTGTGGGAACGATTATTTGGAAAGTTAAGTATGGATTTTCATTGATGGAATATAATTGTGCTTTAAAAGTTGTTTTTTAATATTAATACCGTCTAAAGTGGTTTATCAATATTTTAATATTTTGGAAAGTTTATTATTTAAATTATTAATATGGTTTGAAATTAACTTTAATTAGTTATCAGAAAGTTTTCGAAAATTTATTATTTTTATTTACAATAATGTTGAAGATAAATTTTTATTGTTTATTTAAGAGTTATTTTAGAATGTTTTGGAAATTATTAATTATTATTTTAAGATGTTTTAAAGTTAGTGTTTATTTATTTATAATGTTATTAGTACGTAGTAGTGTTCAAAGGAAAATGATTAGAATTTATTTATAAATGTTTTAAAGATTATAAATGGAGTGTTATAAACAAATGGGGTTTTATTAGAGGATCTTATAACATGTTTTTGCAAAATGTAAAGGAATATTGGTTCAAAGATAAAAGAGTTTTATAAATGATTTTAGATATTTATAAAAGAATTTTAGAATGGGTTTATAGATTTATAGAAGGAGTTTATTAAATGGTTTTGTGGATTTATAATGGATCTTATAAATGATTAGGAATTGTATGAAAGAAAATCATCCTGAGTACCGGTGAGTATAATTATACCGTTAAGACAAGTATATAGATTTTTTTCAAGTATTGAAATATAAGAGTTTGTGAATGAATCTTTGTATAGGTATTTTTGTACAAATATTTACAAAGTGATTTGTGTTAATGGAAGGATTTGTTAAAAGAGGCTAAGTGTTGCTTGGTGCTTAACAAATGTTGATTTTTCCCTATGGAGTTAAATCCCTGATTGAAAGTTTGTTATTCGATAGTCAAATAAACCAACTATCGAAATAGCAACCAAAACGTAAGTTTGGAAATATCTAGGGGAAACACATGGGTTATATGGCACAGTCATCTTCGATGATGTTGCACTATGCGTATAAATCTCATTTTGTTCTACTAGGGCAATGATAAGGAAATCCATCCACTAATGGTTAATCTTTGAATGTTTATTTCCTAAAGAACATGGGTTGAGTTTACCGAGAATTATTGAATGTTGTTTCGAAGAGACCGAGGTCAAATCTGTTTCCATTGGTTGGATTACCGTGATATGAGGTTCTCGCTTTCTATTTGGTGGCGAGCAAGAGACTCTTACCCTTACATATCCCAGAGAGGTAGTAGAAGGCCTTGATGGGTTACTTTTCTAAGTGCTTGTAGTCACGAGACTGGCCATAAAAGCAGATTCGAGGTACCAGTCTATGCCAGGTGGGGCTGGGATGGTTGAAAAGCGTACCGGCCATCACCATCAGGTGGTTGAAAAGCCTACAGTTGTTACATATCGTATCAAAGTTGAAGGTTAAGCAAGAACCTTAGCTTTGGTGGGGAAACTCATAAACTGATAAGGTAATGGAATGCCTTATTATGAGTTTTTAGTGTATATATATGAGCACGTATTTGTTAGTGATTATATAAATGTTTATACTGTGTTAATTTATCTATTGAGCGGCTTATGAATTCTGGCCGATACGTGGGACGCCACGATATCGACAGGGTTTTCTAAACACTTAAACAAGGCAAACTGACACAATATTGTTTTAAAGGTGGGTAGATGAAATAATTTAAATTATATTTTATATATAAAGGAATAATTTTTAGAAATTATTATAGTTATGTGTGATGTGTTTGGATGTTAATTAATGATAATATTTGATTTTTATCATTTTTTTGTTTGTTGTTCTAATGAAAGATGTTATTGTTATAATCTAAACAGAGATGGACGTTTGTAAAATAAATTATATAAGAAAGTGTATTTGTAAATATGATTTATAAAGGTGATTTATAAACGAAAAGTAAAGGAAATTGTCTAAGCATATTTATAATATGTGTTGTAAATAAAAACTGTTTTATACAAGAAGTTTGAGAATTTAAAAACCATTGATTTTGGAAATTGTTTTTCGAAAGGTTTTAGAAAAATAATAATAGTGTTATTTTGAAAATATTTTGGTTAGCAATTCTTTGAAATTGGATTTAAAGGGAATAAAAAGCACTGAACTTACTTTAGTCATTGGAAAATAATTCTGGTGATGACTGCGGCATCACTAGCGTTCATTTTTGAGTTTCTAAGCGAGGAATTGCTACCATTGAAGCTTTCTGTTGATAAAACAAATTTTTTGGATTCCAAAAGTGTAATTTTATATATAAAGAAGTTATGTCTATATATATGATTTCAAAATGATTTGAAATAAAACTAGGTGTTTAAAATCCTAAATATATCAATCTAAATGTTTTGAGAAACATAAGATAATATGTTTTTGGACTTTGAAGGTGGTATATATAAAAGATAAGTTTACAACTTATGAATTTGAAAGGATAAGTTAAAATAATTGATGGATATGAATGTTATGGAATGAAAATCATATACTGAGACGGGTAACTAAAAATGTAACTTAACTTAATTAAATGAGATGATTTTTTAAATGAAATTTAACTCAAGTGGGGTAACAGAAAGAATTAAATGAAATTGAATTTGATTTGAAATACATTAATTTAATATGAACTTGAGTTGTGGAATAAAATACGACTTATATTCTGTAATAGATATGAATTTGAGTTGCAAAATGAACTAAATATGGTTGGAATGTTGCTTAATAGAATTGAATACGAACTTAAGTTACGAAGTGAAAACAAACAGTAGAAGTGTTATATAAAAATGTTCATAATGAACTTAAGTAAATAATTTTATGGAATGGTTGTAGTGTGTTATTAGTATTACAGAAAATGTACTAAATAAACTGAATGTGGAATGAAACATTATATGAATAATTGGATGCGAACTAGTGAATGTAAATCAATTGAATGGAAGTAAATTTAAATAAATATGTAAGTTGTATGTATATTATTTTATTCGCATAACTATTTGATCTGAATTTGAATATATGATTTCAAGGTGATTTACAGTTAGGATTTTTCGATCGATCTATTGACGGTGAACACTGAATGTGGATTTTTGATTGATTTTGATATTCTCTATCATAGTATATGGATATGTATGTAGAATGGAGGATTATAATCAAGAAACCGGATCTGAGTCTGCACTAGAGTGGTCATGTGAATGATACTGAAGTGAAATTATGTGATTGAGCGACAAGTATGGTTTTGCATACAGATGATATATGCACGTCCTATGAGCTTTAATAAATTTAATGTTGACATTTTAAATGTAAATTGATATGGTTATGAATTAATTGGATAAATATTAATTGTTTGGTGATTTCTCTTGTTGCACTTATTACATTTGCATATAGTTATGTATTAATATATGTTATATATTGATATTACTTCCCAAATACTTGTTCTCATTGTTTTTTTAGTGATTAGTAGGAGCAGATGGCATATGCTTCGTATTTGGAGCTCGCTTTCGCATTATATCGATTGTAAATTCTTGCTAATAAAATAAAAGGTACACATCTCGAATTACATATTGTATATATTTTTCCCGTATGAGATGCCTCATCCTCGAAAACGAGATGTATATTTGTGATTGCATATACACACACACATACATACATAAATATATATATTAGATTCTTTACGAGCAGCGCAAAGGAGACACTAGTGAAATTTTCTGCAAATTTAAAAGTTCAAAATTTTTAGAGAATTTTGTGAAAAATTTTGATAACTAAAATTTGGTTTTTAGTTTTATAACTTGGAATGGTATTAGTTGGTTTTGGAAATTTATTTATGAAATCAAAGACTTAGAAAATTGTGATAACAAATTTTAAATAATTGGATTTCAAAGTTTATTGGTTTGAGCATTTTTCTTACCTTGGAAATTTCGGGGACGAAATTCTTTTAAGGGGGTGATTGCAATGACCTAGAATTTCAGTCATTTAAATTTATAATATCTAATTGATTTTAAATGTTTAAAAGTTAATTTTATAAGTTAATCAACTTGAATTTCAAATATAGCGATTCATTATGTAATTAAATTGTTAAGTCTAGTATTTAAATTGTTTAAATAATTGAATCTTGAATTTAATGCGAATAAAACGATTTTAAAAAGTTGATTTAAATTTCTTTCGTACAAGAATGAAGATAGTAAACTTTTAAATTGGATTTAAAAGTGATTTGATTGATTTTGGAAATTACTCATTTTAATTTACGTGTAAAAATAGTCTTTTGGGGCACTTTCTTAGATTTCGATGAAACTAGTTTCATTGGATCCGTAATAGTGAATTATTATATGTCAATGATTTTCGTGGTGATCGAACATATCCTTTGGTCATGGAAGTTCGAAACGCGTAGAAATTAGCTGAAGTAATTACAATTAATACAATTTGAGTTGAAAAGTCAACTTCTGTATATGTTTGAATTGGTATCCGATATATATTACATTATGTCCGAAATAGGGGTATAACATATAGAACGTCGGGCGACATGCCTCGTTTGGAGTTTAAATTTTCACGGATGAACAATACCTTGAAAATTTTCTATATCTAGACTTAAGTTCTCAACATTTGCAAACCCTAAAATCTATTAAACTCGACCGTCATTCTTTTTGGCCATCATCCAACGGCCACGATTCGTTAACCATGCTAGAGGTTGAAATGCTCGGAGGGATCAATAGGTTGAAGATGCGGCATGGTTAGGGGAACCCATCCACGGCGGTGGATCGTCAAATGGAGGTTGGTGGTGAGAGCTACGACGACGTGTTCGTGAGCAAAAGGTTGGGCTTCGATTTTCATGCGTTCGTGCACACGTGGTGGTAGAGAAGCAAGACGGTAGGCGGCGGCACGGCTGGTGGTTGTGGTGTTAGGTCTGAGGTATTAAAAAACAAAGGCAGGCAGCTTGGTGCGTGCAAGAACAAGAGAAAGGGGGAAGTTGGAGAAGAAGGTTTAATTAGTTTAAACTTTAATTAAATTATGTTAATTTGAATTTAATTTTTTCGAACGCTAATTAATTCATAACTTTCTTGCATGAGGTCCAAATCAAGCGCGATAAGTTGTGTTGCGTTCGTATGAGCAAACACCATGCTATGGAGTTAGACTAGATGGATTCGAAGCTTGTGAGAATTTTTGGTTAAAATTGAATAACTGTTCAATTTTAATTTAAAACGGAATGTTTTGACAATCTGAAAATCAAAGTGGGCTAATCTTACCTTTTTGGTTATTCAGAAAATTTATATGGTCAATAAAAATATTTTATTGGATGTGTGGATATTTATTATTGATTATTATCGACTGTTTGGATGGATTATTAATTTATATTATTGGTTTGGATATATATTCGCACCCCTGGAGAGGATGAGAACCTATTACGTTACCGTGTAAAAGCGGATGACCCTTACTATACGAATTTCGTCCCGAAGCGATTAATTTATATTTTTATGACTATATACTGTATGTGATGTAGGAGAATAGGTTGGAGGGATCCAACATGATTCCTCACACTATTGATTTTATTTTTCATATATATTGTGATATATGATATATTGGATGTTATATTTGATGACATGAATATGATTTTGCTTATTTTGTGCTTTAAAAGCACTAGGCCTTATTTGGCATTTCAAAATTATTATAAACTAATGATTTGATATAAAAAGGGATTTCAAGTTATTTTGGAAATTATATATGCTTTAATAATTATTCTTGAAATATTTAAAGAAGAACTTTATTTTAAAATAAAAAGGTATGATTTTTAGATATTATAATTAATAGTTTTATGAGTTATTTTTAATGAAGATTTTGAACTATGAATTAGTATTTTGAAAATCTTGAAAATAGGTCCGTGTTTTATAATAAATGACTACGTTTTTAAAAGGAAGATTGAAATAATTATTAGCCTTTTTATATAAAGCAATATTTATACGGTATATTCGTATATTAAGATTTATTTATAAATACAGAGATTTAAAAAGATGATAATGTATAAAGTGACATTTTACAATAAAGTTAAGGCTTGTAAAATCGTATTTTATTTATAATGCGATATATTTATAAACAATGTTGTATAAATTAAAAAGAAACTATTATCAATTAATATATTGGTGAAATAAATTAAACGGTGGATTTATTATAAGATGCGGAATGGTATTTCTGAAGAAAGTTGATTCAATTTGGGGAATGGAAGCTGAGGGTAAATTTTGGATTGTTAAACGATATTTTATAAATTGGAAAAAATTTATGAATGAAATAATACGTATGGGAGCAAGGCTAAAAATGGTCGAAATTATGTTTCGAATGGATTTTATGAATAAGTGAGATTTATATAGGGATGGAGTTATAAATGGGGTTCATAAATAAATGGAATTTTATGTAAGGAAGTTTCATAAAATAGAAGAGATTTATGAATATAGCTTTATAAATAATGAAACAATTATGTGGAAAGTTAAGTATCGATTTTCATCAAGGGAATATAATTATGTTTTAAAAGTTGTTTATTTATATTAATACTGTTTTAAAGTGGTTTATCAATATTTTAATATTTTGAAAAGTTTATTATTTAAATTATTAATATGGTTTGAAATTAATTTTAATTATTTATCAGTAAGGCTTTGGAAATTTATTATTTTTATTTATAGTAATGTTAAAGATAAATTATCATTGTTTATTTAAGAATGTTTTGGAAATTATTAATTATTATTTTATGATTTTTTAAAGTTAGTATTTATTTATTTATAATGTTATTAATATGTAGTAGTGTTCAAAGGAAAATGATTAGAATTTATTTATAATTGTTTTCGAGATTATAAATGGATTTTTATAATAAACGGGGTTTTTATTAGAGGAATCTTATAACATATTTTTGCAAAATGTAAAGGAAGATTGGTTAAAAGATAAAAGAGTTTTATAAATGGTTTCAGATATTTATAAAAGAATTTTAGAATGGGTTTATAGATTTGTAGAAGGAGTTTATTATATGGTTTTGTGGATTTATAATAGAGTTTATAAATGATTTGGAACTGTATAAAAGAGAATCGTCCTCGGTATTGGTGAATACAATTATACCATTGGGACCACTATATGGATATTTTTCATGTATTGAAAATATTACGGTTTTGGATGAATCTTTGTAAAGGTATTTTTGTTCAAATATTTACAAAGTGATTTGAGTTAATGGGAGGATTTGTTAAAACGGGCTTAGTGTTGCTTGGTGCTTAAAAATTGTTGACTTTTCCCTTTGGAATTAAATCCTTGATTGAATGTTTATTATTCAATGGTTAAATAAGCAACTATCGAAATTGGACCCAGTACATAACTTTGGAAATATCTAGAGGAAAACACGTGATTTATATGACATAGTCCTTCGATGATGTTGTATTGTGTGTATAAATCATGTTTTGTTCTCCTAGGAAAATGATAAGGAAATCCGTCCACTAACAGTTAGGAGGTGATCTTCGCTCTTATCTTTGACTATTTATTTTCTAGATAACCGGGGTTAAGTTTATCGAGAATTATTGTAACGACCCAAAATTTCAGTCATTTGAAATTCGTATATTTAACTGATTTTAAATATTCACAAGTCAATTTTATAAGCTGAATAAATTATATTTCGAATATCTTGATTTAATTGGATAATTAAATTGTTAATTTAATATTTGAAATTGCGGAAATAATTAGAAATTGGATTTAATGTGAATGTAAATGATTTTGAATATTGTATTAAATTCTACTTGAATTAGAATGAGGTTAGAGAATTTTTGAAATTGATTTAAAAGTTAATTTGCAGTAATTGAATATTTTAATATATAATTAACATGTAAAAATAGCCATTTTTCACACAATCTCAAATTTTGACGAAACTAGTTTCATTGGATCTGTGATGATATATTATTGTAGGGTTTCAAATTTCGTGTCAATCGGATTTACGGTTTGTCCGGGGCAAGCTAAAATGCGTAGAAATCTATCGAAGTGAAATTTTAAATTTAAATAATTCAATTCGAAAACCTATCTTTCAAATACGATCGAATTGTCTTCCGAAATATATTCCATTATATTCCAAATAGGGGTAAAACATTATAAACGCCGGGCGGCTTGCTTTGATTGGTGTTCGGAAAAAATTCGGATGAATAATGCGCGAGAAATTTATATAAAAGGACCTTAGTTCCTTCATTTTTCACAAAACCCTAAAGAGCTAGGGCTAGCTGCCACATTCACATTCAATGGCCAGGAAACTCTCTCCTTCCTCCTCGATTTTCCATCCAATTCATCAACAATTTTCGAAAACTCTCAACTGCAACATTAAAGAGCACGACGAGATCTATAAATCAACACAGATGTGATCGATTTTAGAGGCGTGGATCATCGAGAATTGTGTTCAAAGGCCAGCCGTTCACATATGATTTTTGAGGCGAGATAACGACCAAGCTCGGCCAGGTCACGGCCGAAGGTGGAGTTGAGCACGAGCTTCAACGTGAAGGTGGTTGATCGAGCTAAAACGCGGAGATGGGGCTCGATAATTCATTGAAAAATGGTGGCCATTAGGTTGCTTGCGTTCGATCCAGCTTGGAGGGAAGAAAGAGAAAGCACGGCCTGATTCTCATCAAGCAAATCGATGGCTATGGTTAGCTATAGTTTTGAAATTAAAAATAAAATTGTAAATAATATATGTGTAATTCGCGTAAACTTCTAAATGCTGTAACTTTGTCATACCAGGTCCGTTTTTGACGAAACAAGTTGCGTTGGGTCCGTATTGACGAGAACGACATTGTATAGCTAGTTGGAGTTGATTGGAGCTAGAGTAAATTTTAGCTAAAATCAAATGCTTGTTTGATTTTATTCAGAATAAAACACTGTTACTGCTATTGGAACCAATGTGAGTACAACTCACTCTTTCTTCCTCATTGATATTTTTATATAAGTGAGAATAAATTTAATTTTATGTTGATCGATGATTATTTGGATGATATATGATATATTATCTATATATTGATTGATATTTGGATATATTCCTGCCCATTGGAGCAGATGAGACCATATACGTTCCCGTGTAAAAGCGGATGATCCTTTGTACGCACGTCTACCTCGAAGCGGACATTGTACACATATTCTAATATGTATATTTGTTGTAGCTAACAGGTTGGAGGGATCCAACTGGAATCCTCACCCATTTTATTTTATTTACAGATATTGTGATATATGTTGTTATCATGTGACATATGATGTTTTAGATGCCATGATTGATGTATTTGGTGCTGTTGCAGATTAGGCCATATTTTGGAATTTTTAAATTGAAAAAGGTTTTTCAAAGGGATTTTGAAAATATATGTTTTATTGAATTTTGAATTATTAGGGAAATGAATTTATTTTAATTAAATAGAAGCTATAATTTTTTATGTTATAAAAATTATGATTTTTGTGAAATATGATTAGATTATGATTTTTGGAATATAGAGTTAACCATTTTGTAAATAGTTTACATTGAGTTTTTGAATTATTATAAACGGTTATATATATAGATTTATAAAATTGAATTTTTATAAATCAAAATTAATGGAAGTATAAAGGAGTTTTGTAAATGTCAAAATGAAGTATAAATTGAATCTTATAAGTAAATAAGATTTGTGGATTTATGAAGTTATAAATATAATGAATTTGTAAAAAGAGAGTTATAAGTAATTAACTTATAATTTGGATTTTGGTATGTAAATGAGATATATGTATATGTATATATATATATATATATATATATATATGGAACTGTTAAGTAAAGGAATTTTGTATATCGAATTTTTGTAAAATATAAATATGAATTTATAAACATTGTTTTATAAATCCGAAACTAACTATATTTTGATAAGTTAAATATGGAAGTTTATCAAAGGAATTTCATCCATGATTTTGGACAGTGGATAATCCTTTAATAAATATGTAGAATTAATGAATTTGATAAAAGGAGCTATATCCATGATTTTATATAGTGGATTATCCTTTAATAAATGTGTAGAAATATTGGATTTAGTAAATGAACTATATTCATGATTTTAGACAGTGAATAATATTTTAAAGTTAAATAAATGTTTTGGAAAGTGATCTTTTAAATGAAGTTAAGTGATTTAAAGATGTTTTAAAATGTGTTAAGTATCGAATACATAGATTTCAACACCCATTGTTGAAATAGACATTTTTGAGAAGTATGGAATTGATGGACTATAACATTGTTGTTATAGCAAATGATTTTCGAAAGGAAATGTTTTGTATAGTATATGAGATTTATATATCTATCTAATTTTTGAATCCGTATACTAGTGATTTTGGGGTTGTCGTAACGATGTTTTACGCAACATTCGTTTTGACCTAAATAAATGTGTTTTAGGAGAATGTTTTCCTTAAAGAATAAAATATATACTTAATCGTGATTTAAGTATATGTAATATTTTCTAAGTGTTGAAAATAAATTGATTTGTGAATATGCGTATGCTGCGATATAAGTATATGGAAATGTTTTCCGATATAGAAGTGAAATGGTTTGAGAATATATCTTTTTTGAAGGTAATTTGAAGTGAATATGTGGCAAGTGATTTAAATCAATAAAAGATTAATTAAAAGGGTCTAGTGATTGCTTATGGTGCTAAATATTTGTTTGTTTGCTTTGATAGTTAAACAACCAACTACCAAATTTGGCCATTTTAGTTCCTCGACTTGATGTGGGAACTATTTAGTCATACACTTAGTACGTAGCCTTTTGTGTAGGCTTGATTATCGTTTGTATTGAGGATGTTGATTCGTGTAGTGCCGAGTATTACTCCAATCTATCAAGCTTCCTTCTTGATCGAAGGATAGAAGGTTGAAAGTTGGAGACGTGATAAGTCTATGAGAATTAGTTTTTGTGTGAGGTTGAGAAACGCATTTGTGTTGTTGGTGTGAAGAGACCGGGATCGGATTTATTTGAAATCCACTTCGAACCAACGTATATGCGTTCGATTGTGCAGGTTATTGATGATATTGACATTTAGGATTTTCATAGTGGAGGGGTACTTATTGATCTTTTGGGGTTAAAATCCCAATATACATACAGTAGCAGTAGTCTCTTCGTTATGAAATATCCAATGCAAGGACTATTTGCTACTAATCCTAGGGATTTTCCAACAGGATGTGGTAGGAAAGTACCTTCGGTTTGTCCTATTCCTAGACAACTTATATAGATGTTTGTCTGACACTGCATTTCTAAAGATTACGTACACTGGTTTTTACAAACGTACATCAATTGTGGCGAAGAAGGCAACTTCACTTAGCTTAACACCCTCCTTGAGACGTATGAGCTCAAGGGTTGTATTTTTGTGGAAGACAATTAGTATTCAATGGAAATGGTCGTGTGGCATTCAAAGTGGTATGATTTATGATATGTGAAAGGTGATCGTTATCTCAAGCCTCATCAACCGGAAATGACCAAAACAGGGTTAGATGCGGCAAGGCTAAGTGGGTCGCTCCCAAGTAGGATATGATCATCCTCTTCTAGATATATCTTTACATGCTATGACATCGTGTATCTGATTATTGTGGTTTGTATGCTAGAGGGCCCATGAAAAAGGTCGGTAAAGACCAAAGAATGACATATTCGGTACCATCTAGTTATAGAGGTGGGCCGGTCTTACGTTGTTGGAGGGCAGATGTTCTGTGCTTCGGTACATCCATCTAGAGGTGTACCATCGGAAGGTAGTCTCTGCACCTAGTCATTTGTGTGGAAATCCAAACTCCACTACGTACTTGACATTTTATTTGTTGAGCCTAGTATGCTGGAATTTAATAATGGTAACAATTTCAGCTATTTTGAATATTATTTGTGCAATGGACACTAGTATAATATAAAATGATTTGATATGAAATGTTTTAGTTATCATAAGGTAAAAACATGTCCGTGTTTATGTGTGGGCGTGTCTTACGAGATTCTTTGGTTTTGATAAATGAAAAGTTTGGTAATTTAGTAAATTCAGTTGAGTGTGTTTCTCACGCTGGTTTACCAGACTGATCCGGGAGTTCTTCCTTTTCAATGCTTGAGTCAGACCAAGTATATTTACAGGTTCAGATTGGTGATTTTGGATCTTCAGTGGGAGAGTTGGAGATCTTCATTTAGTATACATGTATTTGTTTTGATTATTCGCTGCTTAGTTGTTTTATGTTATCAGCAATTGTAAGGACAGATTATTGTAACTGTCCAAGCTGATAACTATTGTTTGATTGTTGTACTCTGATTGATGTATGTATATACAGTTTCTGTTTTGTAAAGATCATTGATATGATATTATAATTTTTCCATTGTGATGTGAGATTTTGTATTGTTCTGTTTTGTTTTCTCTTCTCTCTTTCTTCTCTTCTCTTCTTCTCTCTTCTTTGCTTTCTCCTAACTTTCCGTCAGTCTATGCTTTTTGGGTCAGACAGATGTGGTTTATTGTCGATTCAAAGGGCACGGATTTGTAGGTCATCACAATTATCGAACATTGTTTCAATGAGACCGGGATCGAGTATGTTATCTAAAAATAACTTTGATCCAACAAATGTATTTCGAAATGAAGATATCTTGAAGAAAATGGAATTTGTAGACAGAGCTCTAAGGTGTTTCGTTCTGTCCAAAATAGACTTGTATGGATGAATGCTGGTATTGCATTGTTGCCTAGAGGGCAATATTAGCATTCCAAGTGGGAATTGCTGTATAAAAGGTAAAAATCATAGCCTCGAGCCTCGTCAATCGCGAATGACAAAAAAAAGGAGATGTAGTAGGACTAAGTGGGTCGCTCCCAAGTTGGATATGATCATCCCTATTTAGAGTCGATATTATCTCTCATTGTATGCTTTGGGGCCCAAAGTCTGGCGATCATATTCGGTACTACTGATCTAGTGGTAGGCTAGTCCTGTATTGGCAAGGGATCCAGGCGAGATCTTCCGTGTTATTTAATCTAGAGATGCACCGTGCCGGGAAGTACCGTAGTAGCCTAGTCATTTTATAGAATCCATTCTCCAATACGAGCCTTTGCGGTTTTAGGTGTGCATCTATTATGCTAGAATTTAATTAATGTAACAATTTTGGCTAAGAGTAATAAGTATTTTTATCTAGAAACTATTATAATATAGATAATTTCAGATGACATGTTTTTTGGTTATCATAAGGTAAAAGTACATCTGTGTTTATGTGCGCCATGGTCTTACAAGATACTTTTGATTTTCAAAGGTTTTCTATAACTTTAAAATCCAGTTGGGTGTGTTTTCTCATGTTGGTTTTCCAGACTGACTCGGTTGTTATTTTACTATAATGCTCGGGTCAGACCGAGCATATTATAGATTTGCTTTGGATTCATTGGAGCTCAAGAGACGGTTGGAGGTCTTCAAGTTTTATTTACATATATGTTTTATTTCCACTGTTTTGTTCTTGAAATCAACAGCATTTGTGAGGACAGGGTAATATAACTATCCAGGCTGATGATAGTGAATTGTTGTTGTACTCTAATGGATGTATCTATATAATAGTTTCACTTTTGTAAAGATCATTGATATTATATTATATGTTGCTCCACTGCGATTGTGAGATTCTGTGTTGTTTTTAATTTCTTTTTTCTTTCTCTTCTCTTCTTCTTCCTTCTTCTTTCCAATAACTATACGTCTTTCTGTTCGATTTGGCTTGGACATGTCTAGTTATTGTCGGCTTGAATAGTATGTAAAACTAGGTTGTTACAATAATAAAAATCATGCACTACATATCGGATAAAAGGGGTGAACCTTTGACCGATCTGTAAAAGAGGAGGGAGAGAGGGGTGTGATGATGTGGCATGATTTGGATGGACGGTATTGTACTTAAGAGCATTTTGGTAATTTTATATAAAAATAATTCTAAATTTCTCTCTCCAACCTTACTTCATTTTCCAGTTTTAAATTTTTATGCATATTCTTTCCAAAGCTTCAAACTCTCGGTAATGGCTTCCAAAACATTTCAAAATTTTAAAAATCACTTCTTTCTTACTTTTATTTCTTAAAAACACATTTAAATCACCCTTTATTCTTCTATCACCTTACTCCTTCAAAATCAAGCCAACATCCACCTCTACCACTACAGAGGTATGCTAGTCACCCTTAGGCCGAGCCCATAGCACCACGACCGAACTCGTCAACCTCCATTTAGGGTAAAGATCAAATTTTGCTCCGAAAAATCAAGTTTTTTTTATAAACTTTGAGTGTTAAAAACATTTTATTAAATTTGGTGAGTAAAACTCACACCTTTTTGATAAAATTACATTTTTACTGAGTGTTAGTATTTATATGTGTAACTGCTTGATTACTGGCTAGTTGTATGGCTTGGATGTGAATTTATATATGTTTGTACATGAATTTGCCTTAGACTTGAAATAAAGTCTAAAATTATTGATATGGTTATAAGGTTTAGATCTTTACATGTGTTTGTGGTTGTGATATAATTTATATGCTATGGACAAGAGTATGTAAGAGTGTGTTAAGAAAGCTAACACCTTTGTATGGTTTGGCGACAATAATTCTTATGTAAAATGTTTGGTTATTTGTTTTCAAAAATAAAAAGAGTTTTCAAGTTTCAAAAAAAAATTTGTTGTACAAAACTCTTACTTTATGTTTGAAAAAGTTAGTAAGCTTCCATGAGTTAAGTTTCAAAAGGGAAAACCAAAGACAAGTTTTTCAAGTTATTGTCCATATAGGGATAGCCGCTATGGATGTAGTTTCGCTAAAAAGTCCACTTTTGGTAAATTAAGTTTTTACACTTAAAACTGTTTGGAAATGTTTTATAAAACTTAATTAAAAATGATTAAGAAGTTAATTAAAGTTTTATTAATTAAGTTTGGTACTTGATAATTAATTAGTTATTAAACAAGGTTTATTAATTATTAATTAAGTGCAGATTACTTACTAATGAACTATCTTTTAAAAGTGAGATTAATTTTAATTAATCTTTGATTAAGTAAGATTAGTTTTTAATTAATTATAAATTAAGTATATGATTTATTTTTAATTAGTTACTAATTAAGTATAGGGTTAATTATTAGTTAATTAATAAGTAAGTGTTTAATTATTCCAATTATAAATTAACTAAGTGTTTAATTTATATATAAGTTATTTATTATAGGTCAGTTATTTCTAAATTAAAAATTAAGTTAAGTTGCAACTTAAATAAGATTTGATTATGTTTGTAAAAAGGATTTAACCTGTAATTATTTTCTTAAAGAGGTTTAAATTCTTAATTACTTTGTTTTCCAAGGATCAATTTGTTGAAAGGAAATTTTCTTTTACAAAGAATAGTTTTAAACATTTAAAATTTCATATCATCTAACTATAACATTTACATCAAAATAAAATACAACCTACTTGCTCCTCATTTAAGTTTAACGTGATTGTAGAGATTGCTCGACGAAAGTATTTTAGTTTAAGCTGAAATTGGTGAAGCAGAAATTGATAATGTTAAAGTCGTTGTAATTGAAATGGAGCTTTGACAAATGATTTGTAATCATTTTAGCAGAAATATTGGGAAGAGAAATCAATTGTTTTTTTTTTTAAACATAACTTTGATTTTGGTTTGCAATTCTGAAAAATCGTACAAAGCGAAAGGGAAAATGGAACACAAGAAGGGCATGAAGAAACTGATTGAAGGGTTGATGTAACGTGTATAAAATTTTGTCCTGCAAAGTAATTATTTTAAAGCTGTGTCCTATGTTAACGCTTAAAATCGAACGCTAACACCTCGTGTGTGAAGTATGAATGTGAAAGCACCACCCGACAGTTCGGGAACAGAATATCAGCTAAAATAACAGAAAATACAGTAAGAAACAGCGATTTTATAGTGGTTCGGCTTAATGAGTAGCCTACGTCCACTTTAAGTATCTTTATTACTGATCTTGTTACAAAACGATACAATGCTCTTCAAGTACAAATCTCTTTAGTTACAATACACTTTGAGCAAGTAGCTTAAGCTTTGATGTAGATGAAAGTCTTCGAATCCATGTCGGACGTGTGAAAGTGTTTCAAAGTAGCTTGTAGTGTTCTTCGAAACTTCAAGTATAAAGTCGGTTTAGAAACTGGCAGAGTATCGACGCTTGAAGAGATTGTCCAAAAGTCCCCTTCACGTTCAATGTAGGTTGGTATTTATAGAGAATTTTACCCCTTAGGTCGTAACTCGTGATCGACTTAGGGTAGGTCATGGCCGACCTATTGAGTCCAGCTCGTAGCTTGGTAGAAGTTTGCTTATCTGTTCGAATTCATGTTACAAGTCCTAAGTCGTGCACGAGTTAACCGGATGCGGCTTCTTATCTGTTAGCTTAAGTCGTGTACGACTCATCATAGGTCATAGGTCGTGACCGACCTAAACTAAGTCTTGGCTTGCGGTTTAACTGGAGTAAGTTTGCTCTTTTGGATTCACATCTCAAGTCCCAAGTCGCCAACGAGTTAACGAATCATGGCGTGGTATTGAACTTGCCTCTGTAGTCTTAGGTCGTGATCGACCTAGCAAAGGTCGTAAGTCGGTTGCGACTTAAGTGTAGTTGTCTTAACCCTTTCGTGCCTTGAGTCGTTAAGTCGTAGACCTTTTAAGTCGTGCCATCTCTTAAGTCGTAGACTTCCTTAAGTCGTAGACTTCCTTAAGTCGTAGATTGCTTTAAGTCGTAGACCTGCTTGAGTCGAAAACTATTTGGACTGTTTCAATTCTTAAGTCGTGTAGACCTTAACTCGTTAAGTCGTCCAGACCTTAAGTAGTTAAGTCGTGGAGTACTTTGAGCTGTTAGATCGTGGTGACCTTAAGTCGTAAGTCGTTCATGCCTTAACTTGTTGAGTCGTCACACACCTTAAGTCATGGGGTTTCCTAAGTCGTAGATCCCTCTTGAACCGTTAAGCACCTTAAGTCGTGGATCGTCCCAGGCCTTAACTCGTTGACGTAACGGGTTAACATTTCCCCCTCGAAGTACACGCCTAAGTCGTAGGTCGTGTGCTTCGACTTTCCTTAACTCGCGTGTGCCGTTTCGAGTTCCACTGCCCTGAGATATAAAAGGCTTGAGTCGTTACTCTTACCTCCTTCTTCTCATTACTTAATCTCTAAGCTGCATCTGCCATTTACACTTCTCCAAGCTTTCAAAGGCGATTTCGACTTGGCTCATCTTCGATCATCTCTAGCATCACACCGCGTAAGAGATTTTGCCTCTTTTCCAATTGTCGATCATCGTCGATCTTCGTCTCCGATTTTCCCCCTTGAGCCTTGCGAATATTGTTATATTGGACATCGATGGACTTATGGAAGGCGGTTTGATCTGACTTGCGATGATTCGAGATTTGAGGCGATCTAGTGGTGTGATAGATCTAGGGTTGACCGTTGTGAGGTTATTGGGTTAACGGGTTAGGAGTTAGATGGTTAACGGGTTAGGATTAAGAAAGTTAACGGGTTAGGAGTAAGAAGGAATGTTGGCCAAATAGAGTGGAATGTTGCCTCGGGTGCGACTTGGCAATTTTGTGCGATCCAGCAATCTTAGCGACTTAGCTATGAACCGACTTAACATACTTTACGACTTAAGCTTTGAGTCGGGGCCGAGTTAGGACTTGAGAATTTCTCGTTGCTTTGAATTGAAGTTTCTTCTATCTTCCACGGTTTACGACTTAGAGCACAGCCGACTTAAAGCATTAACGACTCAAGATTGAAACGACCTAACTTAACTCGCCTCATAATCCTTAGGTCGTGGACGAGTTAGCGCTTAAGTCGTCGCCGAGTTAGCACTTGAGTCATCGGCGACTTAGCACTTGTAATTTTAAACTTTGCTTGAACCTTGAACTGTTGCTTGAACTTTGAACTGTTAAACTTTGAACTGTTAAACTTTGCTGCATTCTTTCACAGATCACTTTTGACTTGCAAGCTAACAATCTGTTCAATACATCATTTATAGAAAACTGGGACGAATATACTGCCACTGACTGCCCACATCAAATGGCAGATTAGTTAATCAACAGATAATCAACTTAAATAGATTGTGTGAACGAAGTGCTTTTTAAATCATCAAATTCAAGTAAATTATTAAAGCAACATTGAAATAGTCAACTGAAACTGCCCAGTTTGCACTAATACTATACCTGAACTTTAAATTAACAAGTCCTGAAATTTGGTAATCGATCAATTGTCAACTAGTTTAATTCCAGTTATATTTACTTGTTATTTTTATTAGTTCTGCACAACACTTCACACTTTTAGGAAACGTGCACCTTCACATTTGAATATCCAGTTGCTTGTGTAGAATGACTTCTCAACAAGAAAAGATAACAGCCCAGACTGGAGAAGCCACTCTTATTCCGGCTCCCCTAGTTAATCCTCCAGAGAGAGCCTCTACCACTTTATCATACAAAGTTTTTCGTCAGTTATGAACTCAGTTTGGCATTGCTGAAGCAGATGCCATTCTTCCTGAGAAAACTAACACTGCTGATGTGGCGCCTCTTGGCTTTGTAGCGGTTAACCGGCAAATGTGCCTGAGCGAGGTCATTCCCCCTTTCAACAACTTTCTCCAGAATCTTCTTCGTCAACTAGCCATCTCCCCATTCCAGCTATACCCCAATGGCTACGCCATTCTGATGGGGTTGTGTGTGCTATTTAGGAGAACATTTGATCGACTTCCAAGCTTCGACGAGATTTGCTTCTTATGCTCCTTTACCAGGACTAAGGATCACCCTTCTATCACCGTCTTGAGAAGCGCCCGAAATCGCAAATTGATCGTTGGCCTTCCCGACACTGCTCATGGGTTCTTAACTCAGTTCTTCTTTGTCCGCTGCCCCCCGGGGTTTTATGCTGTATGGAGGGAAGGAAGTAAGATCATCTACCTTTACTTCTTCTATTCTCTGAGTTTTGCGAAGTCCGAATTGCCAAGTGTTAACTTTGTTTTTTTCATTTCAGCGCTCCCCCCTCCTTCTAGAGATCCTAGCCACAAGCCAACTCTGGAGAGGCTCATGGCTGTACCGGTTAAAGAGCGGGACATGAAATTTTTGTTGAACGACGAATTCCTCCACCAGTTCGGACTTCTTCACCTTTCTCGCTCCACTCAGCCTCATGAAGTCCCCGATTCTCCAGCGGAGGCACCAGATGTCTCAATCCCTGCTAAAGGGCTTATGCCAAAGGAGCCCTCTACTGAAACTTTACTGGTGAAGTGCCCCACACTTACCGATGTTGCGGGTTCGTCCAGCAAATCGGCACTTACCCCAGTTATTGAGGAGGAAGAAACTCTTCGTTGCTCTGAAGATGCGGCCGATCTGGAAGCCAAAAAATAAACTCCCGCCGGGCATGGCGGTGATGATACTTTTGAGGGGCTAAGCGACCTGATCATAACTTCACAGGAACTTTTTAAAGATGATGTCCCTAAATCTTCTTCTCCTGTTGTTGAGGCGACATCCACTTTTCAGCAAATTTTGACGCCTGCCACTCAAGTCACCACCACCCCTGTGTCGAAGAGTGGTTTGTAGCCAGACGCGTGTAGTTTGCACACCACACACACATAGGATTTTCAGCATTTATTCGTACTTAACTTCTTTTCTCTGAAGACTTTAAGACCTGTCTTTTCTTCAATTTCAGATTCTCCGATGGGGCGAAGTGGTTCATATTACGATGACTTCAAGCAATACGGGAAGCGTGGTCAGTATGACTATATGCGCTATCTTCCTACTTATAGGGAAACTGATGAAGAGAGGGCTGCTCGAAAGGCTCGGGAGAAACGTTCTTATGAAGAACGCTATGGAAGAGGGGATGAGCGGTACGATTCTTCCCATAGAGAGGGTGATTCCCACAAACGTAAATCCCATGATGACAGAGGGAAGAGCCACATGGCTGATGACCCAAGCAAACAGGCTAAAGTTAGCGAACAATCAGTGCCTGCAATTTCTGAGAAGACCACTGCTCCCATTCCTCCTCAATCTCCTGCCCCTTCCCGTACCGATATCTAGACAATCATCAACAGGCCTTCATATCAAGTTGGGCCAGGTCCAGCTACTCTCCAAAGCCGGTTTCCACAATGGTGTTTGAGGGGGGTTCGCTTCGATCTCGACTTAGTTCCAATTGACAAGCCTGCCATGTTGCGAAATCATGACACCGTCAGACTTGATATTGAGAGAATGTCGAGCTGGCAAAAACTTGTTGACGAACTCTAGAGAGTGAACCGTGCAAATCTTGAGGCTATGCTGACCATGGAGAACGATAAATCTGAATGGCAGAAAATTCTCAATGAACATGATGCAGAGATGAGGAGCATCACTGACTATAACGAAAAGCTCGAAGCGAAAGTCGGAAAACTTAAAGAGGAGCTTGCTACTTCTTCCACTTCCTACACTCAAAAAGAAGAAGTGCTTCAGAAACAAGTGAGAGATGCTCATGCCGGCCAAAAAGATGCTGAAGACAGGCTCGATGTGCAAAAAGGAATCAATGAGGGCTATATCGCTGATATTGAAGAGCTTCGGAAGAAAACCGGCTCTCAAGAGGCGGAGATCGAAATGCTAAAGCTTCAACTCTCCAAAGCTGAAAGAGAGCGTGATGAGGCCGTTGCCGGTAAAATTGCAGCTGAAGAATCTCATGAGGCAACGAAGACCAGCATTAGCTCGACATTATTTGACTTCTACCTACACAGCGTCTTGGGGCGCGGTAGTCTCGCCTTTCTAGGCCCCAAATATGATGTTACTCTGGCTGAAGTGTGGGAAGCCG
Organism: Allium cepa; assembly: GCA_030765085.1. NCBI lineage: Eukaryota > Viridiplantae > Streptophyta > Magnoliopsida > Asparagales > Amaryllidaceae > Allium > Allium cepa. The sequence goes on along the minus strand of CM060937.1, from coordinate 867,044,688 downwards.
CACTTGACATGCTTGGCGGTAAAGGTGCTGGCTATGCCGAATCAGCTCTTGAGGAGCATTACTTGGATGACGAAGCTCGCGTCGCTCTTATCAGGAGAAAAGAACAACTTGCGAAATTAAGAGCCGAAATGACAGAAGGGGAGCATTTAGGAAAAACTACTTCAACTGATCCAGTTCAGCCTTCTCCTTCGGCCGAAATCGACATTGTCGGTTCCAGTTCTCATTCTCCACCCCCTACCAAAGCTATCACAGAAAGTGCAACTGTCCATAATGGAGACGAAAGCCAAGAGAGCGGTGAAGCGCTGGGTTTTGAAATTGACGTAGCACAGCTTACTTCGCCAGGTAATCCTAATGCTGATCTTGCTCAAATAGACTGCTCATTTGCTTCCTATGAGTTTGATGGGCTTCTTGACTACTTCCTGAATCTCAATGAGCCTTTATCTCCTCTCTTTACTGACTTTAACTTCTTTTCCTCTGTAGAGAAAGTGCCGAGCATCGTTCAGACTCCCCCTCCTTCAGTTATTCCTCCCCCGCCTCTCCAAGTCACCCCTCCATACGCCTCTCAACCCGGGTCGCAAGAGGAACAAATAGAGGCTCTCCGAGACTTAGACAATCCTAATGCTTCACAGGAACACGGGGGAGAAGGGCTTGGAGAAGTCAATGAGTCCCCAGAGCGAACCATTTCCGATGATATAAAATTGTCTGCTCTTTTTACTCCGGGAAGCGAGTCTTCTTCGAAGAGGAGGAGGAAGAGTACTACTTCTAAGAAGAAGAGGAAAAGCATTTCCGTTATTGAAAAGGAAGCGGAGGTTGATCCGGCAGTAGCCCTCTCGCCTTCTTCCCCAACGCTCCCAAGTCGTCCCGAAAAACTACCTATTAGGTCAGGTGAAGGCTCCAAAGGTTGTGGTAAGAAGAAGAAGTGATGGACCCTGCTTCCCCTTCCTTGTTTTTACTTTTTGCTTTTTGCTTTTTGTTTGTACTGACCGGACGTTGTGCGGGTACCGGCCCCCTCTTTTCTTTTATTCTGAAACCTTCATATGTACATAATTTTCATAACGTTGAATAAATGTACATAATTTTCATAACGTTGAATAAAATGATTCTCTTGCTTGTACAAACTTCTATCTGTGTTTGAGAATGCATCTATTCTTTTCTTCTTCTTTTTTTATATATGCAAGTTTCTTTATATAATATTACAGTGAGCTTGTGGTATGTTGTTCGGGCGTTGCTTTTACCAATGCCGCCATACCGTATTGCCCCCATACCATAAGCTCATCGTAATATTTCCAATGTTGAGGGGACTTGTACTCCTATTTTTGGAGAATAATTATTCCATATTTGTGGAAATATCATTTCTCCCTAAACAGAGTACACCTCGTTTCATATGAGTTTTTACGCTTCAACCTTCAGAAATATCACTTTTTCTTCTGTTCATATACACATTTTTACAAAGCGAATTCTCCTATGTGGTAGAGCGGGCCTCCGAAGGGCACTTTAACTTTTTTGAGGAAGAATATTTTCAAGAATAGATGAACCAATCTTCCTTTGAAAGCTAAAGTGTGCCTTTAAAGAGGGCTTCCTTTTTTTATTGCAAAGTTTTTGCACTCCTTTTTTTCTTTTTTCTGAAAAAAGTCACTTTTGCTTTGGCTAGTGAGTTTCACTTCATAGTGCAGTGGGCCTTTTGAAAAGAAAAAGGGGTTTCAACCTGCTTGAGCCTCTGATGAGAGTTTTTGATTGTGCCTCTGGGAAGAGGTCTTTTTGTTAGATTGTGCCTCTGAGAAGAGGTCTTTTTGTTTGATTGTGCCTCTGGGAAGAGGTCTTTTTGTTTGATTGCGCCTCTGGGAAGAGGTCCTTTTGTTTGATTGCACCTCTGGGAAGAGGTCTTTTTGTTTCTGCCTCTTGGGAGAGGCTTTTATCTTTTCCCTGTTCGCTGGGAAGCGGGCCTCCGAAGAGGGCTTTTCACATTTCGACTCGTGTGAAGTTTTATTTCAGATTACGTTGAAATGTGTGCCTCTGAGTAGGGCTTTTGCCTGGAAGTTTGGATCTTCTTTCTCTTAGTTGGATGGATTCACGGGAGTGTATCACCGATCAGTCTGCAACTTTATGTCGAGAAAGAACTCTCTTTTTCTGGCGAGGCCCGCTCGAGGTCTTTTAGCATTTCAACTATGGTGAAATGGGCCTCCGAAGAGGGCTTTTCACATTCTAGCACTTGTGAAGTTTTATTTCAAATCCCGGTGGAATGCGTGCTTCCGAGTCTACCTGGAAGTTTCTTTCTCATGGTTGGCCGGATTCACGGGGCGAGCGCAAGTTACTTGGACGTTTGTTTGCGTAAATTATCTCAACTAGTGAACGAGCGCCTTGCCTTCCACTTGGGAAGGTGCCTCCGGTCGTCTCATGGACTCACGGGGCGGACGCAAGTTACTTGGACGCTTGTCTACGCAAATTGTCTCAACTAGTAAACAAGCGCTTTGCCTTCCTGTTGGGAAGGTGCTTCCGATCATTCCATACCATGTTGAGAAAGTCTTCTGGCATGCCCTGTTTGAGGTCTTTCTCCTCCGAAGAGTTGTGCCTCTGAAGAGGGCTTGTGCCTTCGAAGAGGTCTTTTGCAGTTTGATGCTTGCTCGCCCATGTCTCTTTGCCATCTATTCATGTCGGCGATCCCCGTTATCTTTTCCAAATATCATCCCTTTTTAGTTGCGAATAATTTTCCTTATCCAAAGGAATATACTACATAGGTAAGCGAGTTGGTGGTGGTAGACACAGGCTATTTAACTGGATGCTCGTTTGTACAAACATTCGCAGTTAGTTAGAAATGGTCCACTTCCAACCACATCGCTAACTTTTGTTCGAAGAACCTCTTTCGTAGGATTTGAGTATGGAAATTTTGAATGGTTTAGCGTTTGCTTGCCGGGAGATGTCGGAGATCGCTTGGTCTTGCGATTGGTAAGCTTAAAATCGAACGCTTAAAATGTTAACGCTTGAAATCGAACGCTAACACCTCAGTGTGTGAAGTATGAATGTGAAAGCACCACCCGACAGTTCGGGAACAGAATATCAGCTAAAATAACAGAAAATATAGTAAGAAACAGCGATTTTATAGTGGTTCGGCTTAAGGAGTAGCCTACATCCACTTTAAGTATCTTTATTACTGATCTTGTTACAAAACGATACAATGCTATTCAAGTACAAATCTCTTTAGTTACAAGACACTTTGAGCAAGTAGCTTAAGCTTTGATGTAGATGAAAGTCTTCGAATCCATGTCGGACGTGTGAAAGTCTTTCAAAGTAGCTTGTAGTGTTCTTCGAAACTTCAAGTATAAAGTCGGTTTAGAAACTGGCAGAGTATCGGCGCTTGAAGAGATTGTCCAAAAGTCCCCTTCACGTTCAATGTAGGTTGGTATTTATAGAGAATTTTACCCCTTAGGTCGTAACTCGTGACCGACTTAGGGTAGGTCGTGGCCGACCTATTGAGTCCAGCTCGTAGCTTGGTAGAAGTTTGCTTATCTGTTCGAATTCATGTTACAAGTCCTAAGTCATGCACGAGTTAATCGGATGCGGCTTCTTATCTGTTTGCTTAAGTCGTGTACGACTCATCATAGGTCATAGGTCGTGACCGACCTAAACTAAGTCTTGGCTTGCGGTTTAACTGGAGTAAGTTTTCTCTTTTGGATTCACATCTCAAGTCCCAAGTCGCCAACGAGTTAACGAATCATGGCGTGGTATTGAACTTGCCTCTGTAGTCTTAGGTCGTGATCGACCTAGCAAAGGTCGTAAGTCGGTTGCGACTTAAGTGTAGTTGTCTTAACCCTTTCGTGCCTTGAGTCGTTAAGTCGTAGACCTTTTAAGTCGTGCCATCTCTTAAGTCGTAGACTTCCTTAAGTCGTAGACTTTCTTAAGTCGTAGACTTCCTTAAGTCGTAGATTACTTTAAGTCGTAGACCTGCTTGAGTCGAAAACTGTTTAGACCGTTTCAATTCTTAAGTCGTGTAGACCTTAACTCGTTAAGTCGTCCAGACCTTAAGTAGTTAAGTCGTGGAGTACTTTGAGCTGTTAGATCGTGGTGACCTTAAGTCGTAAGTCATTCATGCCTTAACTTGTTGAGTCGTCACACACCTTAAGTCGTGGGGTTTCCTAAGTCGTAGATCCCTCTTAAACCGTTAAGCACCTTAAGTTGTGGATCGTCCCAGGCCTTAACCCGTTGACGTAACGGGGTTAACATCCTACAAACTTATTGTTTGATGAAATAAGGCCCTTACGATAAAATTCACCTTTTATATATTCTCGCAGTCTATAAAGTACCGTACGCTCCACCAAACTGGTGGTTTACCCAGTGGGCACTTCATGGTTATGGTACAATATATCTTATTCAAAATATTAAATTTATAACAATTAATTTACATAATTAAATAATTTAAATAAAATATCAATTTATAAAAAATTAAACCCTTTTATATTCAAGTTAATAAAAGTTTGAAAAACATTTCAAACAAAAAAATTCTAAGTCCAAAATTCATAGAAAATTACGGTAGAGTCTCCTTTGTACGGAGATGTCTGGGAGAAGTGATAATATCAATAATAATAATATATATCATATATTTCAAAATAAAATATCCCAAACCATGGGGAAAACGGTATAATATCGGTAGAAAACTGTAATCGAAGAGTGTACCTATTTGTCGGGCAAACAACTTTTATTTATGAAACCAAAAGCAGTAGTTATTGCTTCCATAAATATGTATTTCACTTATACAGTGCAAAGAGGTTAATAATTAAGTAAAAGATAAATATTTAAGTTGTTTCAACTTATAACAACAAAACTATCACAACATAACAATAATCATTCGCAAACAAACAATACAAACATCATTTTCAGCAAGAAAGCAATTATCCATCCATAGCAACCAAAACAAATGTTTTGTTCGGGTTTAGAAACTTTTAATCGTATAAAATGATAAATAACTACTAAGATGCCACACACTCAACAGTCTTAGATAAAACTTAATAGATTATTCATACATCTTTATACAGTTAGAAGTATCCTTTCCCAACCATCCCATAAGCCAAAACAAACAATGATTTCTGGTATTATTCAAGTTCATTCTTATTAATTTCCCTTCATATCATTTACTATTCATTTGTTTCATTAGTTCATACAATGCTTCTTTTTATTAATTTGACTTCATCACTTACATATTCATTTCCCATTTATTCATACAATGGTTATTATTATTATTTTCCCATTACAATACATCCATATACTTACATATGTTGTTTTTCCATTCAATTATTTAAGTAATCAATGAATTCATTATTTAAGCATTACATACATTTTATTTCAATCTTCTTCACATTTATTATTTACTGATATATTTCAATTTTAAATGTTATGGTTATGTTTAATTTCAATAAGAATTCTTTTAGTGCTCATTTTGGATTGGATGCTTCTATTTCTTGTGTTAGGAATAAGATTTGTGAGTAATGGAATAATTTTACTCCATTATGCTTTGATATTTTTATGTTCGAGAATCAAAGACCAGCTTTATTGAAAAAAATAGTGATCTTCAAGATGTATTATGCTTATCTTGGCTTAAATAAGAAGAATATTTGGTTTTTTTATAAGGTTGAAGAATAATTCCATGGATATTGTTATTGGTGAAAGTAGCAAATCTTGTTCACTTGTTGTTGGAGAATAAAGTAGTAATATGTTAGAGTATGCTGATGATTCACAGTCGGATTTTGCACAAGAAAGGGATTTACATGAGCCGATGAAGAAGAATTCAAATTTTGAATTTTTTACTAGGGCAGGTCAATAATTTGATTCTGTTTTTGGATTTCATCAAATAGATAGTGCTTATTGTTTGAAGAATGGTTTAAAGTAGAGTATATTAAGAACTGTAAGAAACGATTGACAATTCGATGTGTTGTAGATGGTTGTCCTTTCAGGAGTCATGCTTCTTGCAAATTAAAGCAATTGGACCAATTTTTTGTTAAAAATATTCATTTAAGCTATTCTTGTGGTGGTGGATTTCGATCGACTAGTAGTCTAAATAATCATGGTGATCTTGTGATAAGTTTAATTGTTAATCAAATTCGTGATGAGCCAAAAAGAAAAATGAAAGATATTATGACAAGTTTAAGAAGAGATTATGATGTGGATTTGAGCTATTATTTTGCTCATAAGGGAAGGAAAATAGCTATGAATGATATTTATGGAGATGAAAAGAAATGAAATCTTATAATGATTTGGTTTGGTATTTGAAGGCAATGGAAAGAAATAATCCAAATAGTTACTCAAGTATGGAAGTGGATCCGGATACTAACCAATTTGAGAGAGTTTTTGTTTGTTATGAGGCATGTATCTTTGGATTTTATTATTGTCGTCCTATGGTGTTTTTAGATGCGACATTTTTGAAAGGTCGAAGTGGTATTTTGATGGCAGCTCCTGCAAAAAATCAAAATTAAGATACGTTTGTTATCTTCTTCATTTTTTTAAATGTATGTAGGTTATAATTTGTAGTGTTTTCATGCTTTATTTGTTACAAATTTAGATGTGATAGTTGTGATGCTATAATTTATTTTTATAAATTTGGGTTAAATAGTTGCGCTGTTGTAATTTATTGTTGTTGTATGGATTAACAGCGAATGTATTTTTCCTTTTTTTTTGTTTCAGATTTTTTTCCATTGGCTATGGCTCTTGTTCCTAAGGAAAATGAAGAGTGTTGGAGTTGGTTTTTGACTCACTTAAAGAATGCTCTTAGTTATTATAATCCATTGACTTTTTTAAGTGATAGACATTGTGATTTGCTTTTAAGTATTCTTAAAAAATTTCCAAATAGTTATCATTCTTATTGTTTGTATCGTATGCAAAATAATATTGCTAGTATTATGAAAAGTGGAAGAGGTTTTTTTGGTAGCTCATTTACTGGAACATTGTGCTTCAACTTCTAATTGTTATGAGATTGAAAAGCTATGTCAAAGTATAAAGAAATTAGAGGTGCGAAAGCTATTGAATATTTGAATGATAAGCCACATGACCACTGGGTTGATTTATTTTTTCCTGGAAAAAGATATGGTGAAAATAAGTCTAATGTAGCCGAAAGTTTTAATTCTTGGATTTTGGACGAAAGAAGTCTACTTATCACTTCATGTCTTGATGGTATTCGGGTTAAACTTATGATGCAAATGTCTAATCGAAGAGAAGAGGCATCTAAGTGGACTAGTGTGCTTTTTCCAAAAATGGAAGCACATTTTTTGAAAGTGAAGGAAGAAGGATTTGGATGGAGTGTTTCTAAATCTTCTGGCTATGTGTTGTATTTTATTATATCCTTCCCACGGTTTCTAAAAAAGATAGATGTATTTATCTTTTTTTTTCCATCTGCTATATACTTGTGTATTATGTTTTGATTTTGTTGCTGCATGTTATTTTTGCGTTAAAGAATTCATTTTGTTATCTAACACACTTTTTTGCACATACTTCGAGGCTTATGTGTTACAGAGAATATATATAGCGTGAATAACTTTTGTTTGGAAATTTAACTTGTTCACATATATGTGCAAGATTGTGTCATATGTATGTTACAATATAATGGCAGAATTGGCAGTTGTCTTGAATATGTATATTAGGACATTTTAATAATCATTTTTTAATTTTAATTCAACATTCTAAACAAGAATTGGATAGACATATAACGATGATCGTAAACTTAACCGACACTCTTTTGCTAAAGATTTTGTTATACGAATAATAATATGACTGGAAATTCATATTCAACAATTGAGAATGATATGAAAGATGCCTTTATACAAGCATAGTGGAACCAATACTCTTTACAAGGAAAATCTCATAATCTAACATCCCATGAAAACTATTTAGATTTCATTCAAACCGGCTGACTAGATTCAAGCACTTTACAACAGATGTGTGTTGAAAATTTAGGTAAAGTTAACATCAACAGTTCCGTCAACTCTATCTCTGACATCAGACAGAATCTTTACTAGCCCAATGATGTTGGACAACAAATGTAATAGTGGTGAACATCCTTTATTGCGTTTAGTCTTCATAGTTCTATTATGTTTCTATTGTAATAGTGGCGGACATCCTATACTAGGATTTTCTGACAATGATTTTTCCAATATTTGTTTCGATGCTAAAATTCTCAGCTTTATTTTCTATTGTGGTTGTGTAAAAATTTAGAAAATATCACTGCTTGCATTTTTTGCTTTACTCTGTTGATTTTTTTATAGTTGATACATTGATTAAATTTTTGAAATTCTGTAGGTATATTTTTGAAGTTCATTCTCCAACGCCGCAAAAAGTTAATCTTAAAACTCGTACATGTAGTTGCAATCAATGGAAAGTGATGGGTTTTCCTTATGCACATGTTTTGAAGTGTATTTCTTTAACCAGAAATTATGTTTATGATTATATTGAGAATTAGTTTACTGTTAAGTATTATCGAGCTTCGTATTCACATGTGATCAATCCTATTCCAACTTTTGATAAGGAAGCAATTGAAGCTGAGGAATGATCTACTGTTCTTCCTCCTAAGCCTATTCCTATAGCGTGAAGGCCTAGGATGAATATAATCGAAGGGGCTTATTTTCATGCTAAGCAAAACAGATGTGGAAAGTGCAAAAACTAGGACATAATAGAAGAGGGTGTTCTTTGGATAATTGAGTTGAGTGTTTTAATCCAATGTTCTTGATTAATTGTTGTTGATATGTTTGAATAATTGAATCATTGGGTATGTCGAATTGTTGCTGATATGTTTCTGATTATTTTTGGTTTTAAGAAATTTTTATGTTTAATTATTATTTGATATGCATTGTTGTTATTTTTGTGAAAAAGATAAATTCGTATATTTCATTTTTTGGTTCTGTTATAGATTAAAAGATACATCAATCTACCAAGTATCCTTTTCTTTCTAGAAATTATTTTTCTGTCCTGTTACACTAATAATTTGGTATGTGTAAACTATTAGATAAAAGATTGAATAGATCTAGCATGTTGTATGTTGGGATGAGAGTTTAAAAATTTTCCTTGTTATCTTTATCTGTAATTAAATGATTTTGAATCAGAACATATTGCAAGTATGCAGAAAGAGTTATATGAGATACTAGGTGTTATATTAATTTCATGAAATTAAGATTCTATAGTAAAACTGACAGCGGTACCACTTGTATTATACTTATCGTAAATTTTACTTGCATTAGTATGAGATCTGTAACCTTTTATTTGTGTAGCAATAATTTTGCCATAAATTCTCTAATCACGTTCTCCCCCATAATCTTTCAGGAATGAACAAACAGAATTTATACATAATATGCTTTGAAAAGAACAAGTTATATAGGGTTTTTCTTACGTTATCAATTATACAAATGTCATTGTCAATGTAGTGACTTCAGTGCAATTGAGACCATGAATGCAATTAATATTTTTATTTATATCCTGAATAATCAGCTTAGTTCCGTAATATTGATAGACCAAAAGGTAAGTAACAAATGTTTCATTCTCTCATATGCAGTGTTTTTTTCCAGTATATCTTGCATTTTGAAAAACTTTTTAATTGACACGTATTATCTTCCAATGTTAATTTAAATTGGAGATTGGCATTTCTTTTCACTTTTGTAGCTATACGTATCAAGTAAACATGGTGAAAACTCAAGCTTTTGTAAATAGTTTGCTCTATGACAATGTCGTCTGCATGTTTTTAGGCTGCTTGTTCTTATAAAGACATAGAAGAATATACAGAATGTTAAACTGTACGTGAAATAAAGTGAATAGTGCTATACATAAAAATTTAGGAGACGTAAAAACATAGCATACTGTAAAAGGCTGGTACAACATACTGTTAATAATGTATTATTTTATGACATCAGAATATTATGAATAAAAGATAAATGCTTTTATCATTGTTAACAGAGCATTAGAAACAAATTAGCCATTACAATTTCATGATCAGTTATCAGAATTTCATCGTCAAATTAACATCAGTTGTGTAATTATTTGCTTTTAACATCAGCAATTACAAATTCATCAGTAAATTCAGATATACTGCCTAAAATCTATCATCAAATAAATGTTTAACAAATGTATCATAAAAAGACTGTCATACATCAAAGAAATTATTCCTATCATTCTCAATTTGAATTTTTTGCAGCTAAAGTTGAGCTGCAAAAAATTTCAACTATCCAGCAATATGGTTCGTCAGAGAGGATTTGTGCAGCTATTTGTGCTCTAAATGCATTGAGTTGTTCAAGACTGATTTTTGATGTAGTCTCCATTCGTTATGCAATCTTTTGTATGAACGTCATTACAAAAACTCCACAGTCGAACCTGTATTTGTTAATTTTAGTAATTTGATTATAATGATAAAACAGATTATCTTTTGTTCATTGTGATAATGAATTGTATTTAGTAGTGCATTTATTTAAGTAACGGTATGTGAATAATAATATTATGTAATTCGCCGAGTTATCGTGTAACATGCATTTTTATATAAAATCTCCACTATCTTCAAAATTACCCATGGCTTTGTTGGGCACGGTTAACATTTTTAAGCAATGTAGATTTCCCCAGAATTTTTTTCTCCCCTGCGTCTCGTAGCTCTTTATTGATGGTATTTACTGCTGCTTTCTTCCAAAAAGATATAATTTTTTTAGAATAAAGATAAATCTATGTATCTTTTTTACTTTCTATGTATTTTTACTTACCACATTAATAGCAAACTTTGAATGTCCACTTCTTAAGGTCTTAGATCTTCTGATCAAGTGTAGAAAATCGTAATGGTTCCAAGTACATGATTCTACTACTAGTTCTAGCAAGCTCCAATGTTCGTTGCCGTGTATAGGAAATAATATATTACAACATAATGGATTTAGAAGTGTTTGTTCAATAAAAGGATTAAACATATCTCTTTTGATATTTTCCATGTTTCCATCTGTTGCACTTTTCTCTTAAAAATAATATCAAAAAATTCATCTTATAAACAAATTATATTTGACATTATAGTTCGCTTACTATCATTGTTGTGTTCACGTATATAATGCTAGAAATTTGTTCTAATAATTTTGTTTTTCTGAACAAAAACCAATCAATAACCCATATTTCGAAAAGAAAATGGATTAAGTATAGAATTCATAATGAAACAAAGTATAGAATTTATAATAAAGCAAAGTATAGTTTTTTCTACTTTCTTGACCAGAAATATATTCTCCATAGAGAAGTTTTTCTATCGTGCTTTTTGGCAATGGTGATGAAGTTTCCATCATCACAAGTAATTGCTTCATCACAAAAATTTGAATAAAAAGATAATGTGCTTTATCTTTTTAATTATTTTGTATTTTTTGGGATTAAGATATTTTTTAGTATATAAAGTACCTCTTTTCCAAAAATAGATAAAGGCTTTTTAGTATATAAAGTACCTCTTTTTTCAAAAAAAAAATACAAATGAAGTACAATAGGTTTTTTGTAAAGAACAAATGTTTGAACTTTTTTTTACACCAATTTCAAGTTGCATAGTTTAAAATTTTCTTGTTATAGATGACTTGCAGACATTAAAACAGGTTAGCTAGTTTATCAATGAATAATTGTTCTTTCACAAGGTAAATATCAATCATCTTAACTGAAAATTATAGCGAATATTATTGAGAAAGTTTTTGATAATAAAGGCTATGCTAAGTTAGTTAGAAAGTTAAACTAAATAAGACTATAAGTGAAAATTAATAAAATAGAAAAGTGAACATTCACAACTAAAAGTCAACAGGTGTTAACGCTAAAAAATAAACGCTAACACCCCGGTGTATAGATGGAAATTGTGAAAGCACCACCCGTTGGTACGGGAACAAAGTATATGCAAAGAAATCACCGGAAAGCTATAAAGGACACAGTATTTATAGTGGTTCGGCTTAGGATCAAGCCTACGTCCACTTTAAAGCTCTTTATTGCTGATTTAGTTACAATTCTTTACAATCAACTCCGATTACAACACACTTAGACAAATATCTCAAACCCCGATGTAGAAGAATCCTTCGAATGCATGATGAATGAGTTATTTTTCTTCTTGAGATTTGTCGAAATGTCTTTGGTGATTGGAGTGATAGAAGTGTTGCTTGAGTGTTGCTTGAAGTCGAGACAATAGCAGAGTAATGGCGCCTAGGAAGTCAGTTCCCCAAAGTCCCCTAAATGTTGAATATGGCCATGTATTTATAGGCAAAATGTTAGGCTGAAACTGTCAAGTCATGAGTCGTGACCGACTCATGATGAGTCGTGACCGACTCATGATGAGTCGTGAGTCATCTACGAGTCACCCCTTTGCAGCATGACTCTGAGCTTGTCTCTGAGTCTTGTGTCGTGCGTCGACTTATCTTTTGAGTCGTAAACCTCCCTGAGTCGTGCCATCCTTAACTCAGAATCTCCTTAACTCGCCAGGTTCCTTAGGTCGTAGGTTTCTTGAGTCGTTAGCCTGTTGAGTCGTGGACTTTTCCTGAGTCGTAGCTCCAATGAGTCGGTAAGACCTTAAGTGGATGAGTCGTGATCAGATGAGTCGGTCTTTGATGAGTCGGAGCCAGGTCAAATGAGTCGGTACTTTCCCTAAGTCGTCCTTTCAATGAGTCGCTAATGCTTTAACTTATTAGGCTCCCTAAGTCGTGAGTCGCTGAGTTTAGAAACTCCCATGAGTCGCATAATAGTTGAATCGGGGATTCTTTGAGTCGGTCCTTGATGAATCGGTGAGTCCCTTAAGTCGCGCAGTTGGGTCATTGAGTCGTACACGAGTTGACTGTTAGCTTATACACTTGAACCGCCAACGACTTATGGTAAGTCGTAAGCCTTCTGAGTCGCTAACTGCTTTGTCTGATGAGTCGGCTCAAGCTTCAGCAGGGTTAACATTTGCCCCTCGAAGCACACGCCTAAGTCGTAGGTCGCGTGCTTCGACTTATCTTAACTCGCGCATGCCGACTCATCTTCCACTACTCCGAGGTATAAATGGCTTAAGTCGTTTTCTTCTCATTACTTCTTTTACCATTTTCGTGAGTCGTGTTCCGCCATTAACACATCTCCAAGCTCCCAAAAGCAATTTCAACTCAAATCTCCTCCGATCATCTCTGAATTCATACCACGTAAGCAATTTCGCCTCCTTTCTGATTGTCGATCACTATTAACCTGTGCGCTCCGTCTTTATCTTCAATCCACCCTTCTGAGCTTTGCGAGTTTGATCGTCTTAATCATTGATGGGTTGAGGATTGTTTGATCCAACGATTTGTGATCCGAGGCGATCTACTGATGCCATGAAATTGGGGTTGTAGGTTGAGAGTTTCTTGGTTTAATGGGTTAGATGTTGGAAGATCAACGGGTTAGGGGTTAGGAGCGAGATGGTTTATGGGTTAGAAGGCCACCTGATTAGGAGTTAGGTGATTAGTTGGTCAGATTGATTCGAATATCGCCATAGGTTTGACTCGACTCAATCATGCCTCACGACCTAAACCCTTGAGTTGTGGCCGAGATAAGACCCTTGAGTCGTAGCCGGGACAAAACTCTTGAGTCGTGGCCGAGACGAAACCATTGAACCTGAGCTTTTTTAACATACTCCACGGCCTAAGCCCTGAGTCGTTGCCGAGACAAAACTTGGAGAAAATCTCCTTATTTCCATGACTCATGACTTAGGACACTGCCAACTCAGAACCTTTGAACCGTTGATGGGTTATGACTTGTGTGAACTCTGTTTGAACACTGGACCATTGCATTAACTTTGAACTGTTGAATTTTATTGCGTTCATTGACGGGTTACCTTGACTTGCAGGCTAACAATCTGTCCAACACAATATTTACAGAAAATTGGGACGAATATACTGCCATTGACTGCCCACATCAAATGACAGATTAGCTTATAGCAGATAATTAATTTAAACAAATTATGTGAAAGAAGTGCTCTAAGTCAACAAATCCAAGTAGAATGCTAATGCAATATTGAAACAGTCAACTGAAATTAACCGGTTTGCACTAACACCACACCTGAACTTTTAAGTTAATAAGTCCTGAAATTTGGTAGTCAACCAACTGCCAACTAGCTTAACTTCAGTTATATTTACTTGTTTATTTTCATTAGTTCTGCACAACATTTCACACTTTTAGGAAACGTGTACCTTCGCATTTGAACATCCAGTTGCTTGTGTAGAATGACCTCTCATCAAGAAGAGCCGATGGACCAAGCTGAAGATGTCTTTCCAGTAGCCATCCCTATAGACAACCCTCCGGAGAGGACATCCACAACTTTGAATCAGCGGGCATTTAACCAACTGCGCGTCCAGTTTGGCATTGATGATGCCGACATCTTATTTCCGGGGCCAAATGACACTGCTGACAATCCTCCCTACGGCTTTGTTGCAGTCAATCGCCAAATGTGCTTAAGTGGGGCGATTCCTCCTTTTAACGACTTTCTCCAACAGTTCCTGCTTCGGTTGTCTATCTCTCCATTCCAATTACACCCCAATGGCTACGCCATTCTGATGGGGTTATGTGTTCTATCCAGGAGAGTTTTGGATCGGTTACCAAGCTTCGAGGAGATCTGCTATTTTTGCTCGTTCACGAAAACTAAAGACCATCCCTCCATTGTGGTTGTAAGAAGCGCTCGAAATCGCAAACTTATTACTGATCTCTCCGAAAGCGCTCACGGATTTTTGAATCAGTTTTTCTTCGTTCGCTGCCCTCCAGGGTTTTATGCCATCTGGAGAGTGGGAAGTAAGATTTCCTGTCTCTACTTTTTCCGTTTTGAAACTTTCTCGAGATCTGAACTCTCAGCTGCTAATTTCATTCTTTTCCTGTTTTTAGCACTTCCTCTCCCTACTAGAGATCCGATTCATAAACAAGTTTTCGAGAGGTTGAGTGCCGTGGCTGCGGAAGAAAGGAGCATAAAATTTCTGCTGAATGATGAATTTCTACACCAATACGGGCTTCTACATGCTTCTCGTTCTACGCATGCTCATGAAGTTCCAACAGAAGTTCCCGATTCCCCGACGAAAACTCCTGACGCCCCGGTTACTGTCGAACAACTCGCATCAAAAGAGTCTAATATTGAAGCTTCATTGGTGAAGTGTTCCACTTCTACCGACATTATGGGGTCATCCAGTAAGACGGTGCTTGCCCCGATCGAGGAAGAAGAAGAACCTTCACAGCCTCTCGGGGGATTAGCTGATGCAGGAATTGAGAAAACAAGTCCCACCAAGCATGGTGGTGACGATGTTTATGAGGGGTTGAGCGACATAATAGTGACTTCGCAGGAGCTTTTTAGAGATGACGTATCTAAAACTATCTCTCCTGTAATTGAGGCGACGTCTCTTCTTCGACAAACGCCAACACAAACATCAACTCCTCATACCCAAGCTATCATCACCTCTACACCAAAGAGTGGTTTGTAGCTTAATGCGTGTAGCTTGCACATCACACAACACTTAGGATTTTTTGGCATTTGTTCACATTTAACTTCTTTTCTCTGGAAGTTTTTAAGACTTGTTATTTTTGCCTTTCAGATTCCTCTATGGGGCGCAGCGGCAGCGGTTCTTATTACAAAGACTTTCGACGCTATGGAGGGCGTGGCAGCTATGATTACAAGCAATACTATACCGATTCCAGAGAGACCAATGAGCAGAGAGCTGCGCGAAAAGCTGAAGAGAGGAGAAAGTATGAAGAACGCCACGAGGGAGCTGGCACGCGATACGAATCCTTCCCAAGGGGTGATGATTCCCATAAACGTAAAACGCATGATGATAGGGGGAAGAGCCATATTGAGGATTCGAGAAAGCGGACCAAACTTGGCGAGGAACACGCGCCTGTGACATCTGAGAGACTTGGCGCCTCAGTTTCTACTGACATCCCTTCCAAATCTCCTGCTCTTGAAGGAAGTGCCATTCAAACACTCCTCAACAGGCCTTCATACCATGTTGAAAGGGGCCCCCCGACTTTGCAGAGCCGATTCCCGAATTGGTGTTTGAGGGGGGTACGCTTCGACCTTGATTTGGTCCCCATCGACAAAGAAGCCATGTACAGAAATCTCGATGCTGTCAGGCTTGATATTGACAGAATGTCTGGATGGCAAAAGCTTGTTGATGAACTTCAAAGAGTTAATCGGGCTAACATCGAAGCAATGCTGACCATGGAAAATGATAAATCAGAGTGGCAGAAGATTCTTGATCAACACAACGTTGAGATGAAGGAGATAGCCGAATACAATGAAAAACTCGAAGCCGAAGTAAAGCAGCTCAAAGATGATCTTGCCTCTTCTACTAATACTTACACCCAAAGAGAAGAGGTATTGCAAAAACAAGTGCGAGATGCGCACGCCAGCCAGAGGGACGCCGAAGCTAAAGCTGAGAGGCTAGAGCAAGCTGTAGAGAACCACCGCACTGATGTTACCCAGTTGCAGAATAAACTGAGCGCCCGGGACATGGAGATTGAAGCGCTAAAAGCCCAACTTGCTCAGACCGAAAAAGATCGAGATGAGGCCATGGCTGGTAAGATTGCAGCCGAAGAAACTGTTCAGACCATGGAAACCGACATCAATTCGACTTTATTCGATTTTTATGTACACTGTGTCTTGGGACGCGGCAGCCTCTCTTTTCTTGGTCCTAAATATGAAATCACCCTGGCCGAGGTGTGGGAAGCTGCTCTTAGCATGTTTAAAGACGCCGGGTATGGCGATGAAGATTTTGAGGCGCGTTACCTGGATGAGGAAGCTCGCGCTGCTCTTGTGAAGGGGCAAGAACAACTTGCCAGGATGAGAGCTGGAATGGCGGAAGAGGAACATTCTGGAAAGGAATTACCACTTACTCCCTCTGTCCAACCTCCAGTTTCTCCCGTGGTTGACATCACGGGTTCTAGCTCCTACACTCCGCCTGCGACTAAGATAGTAACTGAAACTACAAGTGCACAAGGCGGGGATGAAGGCGGTGAAAGCAACGAAGCGCAGCGATATGAAATCAGCATCAGAGATCCAACTGCCCCAGGTAAACTTGACACCGGACCAGTCCAAGTGGTGAACTGCTCGTTTGCTCCTTGTGAACTTGACGATCTTCTTGATTATTTTTCGAATTTCAATGAATTCCCGACTTTTGATTATTCTTCAAATGTCAATGAATTCCCGACTTTCGACGAGCCGTCATCCCCTCTCTTTTCGAAAGATACTGATATTTTAAGTTTTTTCTCCTTTGTAGTGAAAGCACCGAGCCAAACTCAAGCTTCTTCTCCCCCGGTTATCCTTCCTTCATCTCTTCAAGTGGCGCCTCCTTCTGCCTCGCAACCTGGATCACAGGAGGAACAAATAGAGGCTCTTCACGGCTTGGATGATCCCATCGCTTCGCAAGAGCAGAAAGATGAGAGACCTGAGGGAGGTGACATTTCCCCGGAACGGACTCCTTCTGACGACATTGTTCTATCAAAACTTGTCACTCCGGGGAGTGAGTCTTCCTCACAAAGGAGAGAGAAGCATGGGACATCAAAGAGGAGCCGGAAGTTGAACCGGTTACACCTGCCTCTCCTACTTCCCTTATAACCACTGGCCGACCTGAAAAGCTGGTTATTCGACCGAGTAAAGGGTCCAAAGGAGGGAAGAAGAAGTGAAGATTTTAGCTTTTTTTTTTTTTTGTATGAACTGGCCGAGAGTTGTGCGGGTACCGGCCCCCGCTTTTATTTTGAAACCTGTATCTGCATTATAGTTGAATAAAATGATTCTTCGTTTGTACAAATTTCTGTTTGAATTTGAGAATGCATTTACTATTTATTTTTGCACAAGTTTGTTTATATAGTGTTGCAGCGGGCTTATGGTATGTTGCTTGAGTATTACTCTACTGATGCATCTATACTACTATACCATGTTGCCCCCATACCTTAAGCTTGCTGCAATACTACTCCCTTCGAGGGGACTTGCACTCTTATTTGCTAAAGAATAATTATTTTATTCTTTAAAGAAAATTTTTATAGAGTACAACTCCCTTCGTATAAGTTTTTACGCTTTGTCGTTCGAAGAAATCACTTTTTTCTTTTGCTTACGTGCATATTTCACCAAGTGAATTCCTCTATGTGGTAAAGCGGACCTCTGAAGGGTACTTTAACTTCTTTTCTTTTTACGATCATTTCCCATAGCAGGCAAATTACTTTTCCTTTGAAAGTTAAAGTACGCTTTTGATGAGGATTTTTTTTTTATATAGAAAGTTGTACCTCTGAGGAGGGATTTTTTCACGTTTCAACACTTGGAAGTTTTATTTCGATCTCGGTGAAACGTGTACCTCCAAAGAGTTATGCCTTAGAAATCCTTTTCACGTTTCAACACTTGGAAGTTTTATTTCAATCTCGGTGAAACGTGGGTTTCCGAAGAGGTCTTTCTTCTTAATTGTGTCCCCGGGAGGGGGTTGTACCTCTAAGGAGGGATTTTTTTACGTTTCAACACTTGGAAGTTTTATTTCAATCTCGGTGAAACGTGTACCCCCAAAGAGTTGTGCCTTCGAAGAAAGCCTTTTCACGTTTCAACACTTGGAAGTTTTATTTCAATCTCGGTGAAACGTGTGCTTTCAAGAAGGTCTTTGTTTTTGCATTTCAACTTTGGTGAAGTGAAATTCCGAAGAGCGGTTGTTACACTTCAACTCCTGGCGAAATGTGCCTCCGAAGAGGGCTTTTATTTTGTTTACATTTCAACTCTGGTGAAGTGAAATTCCGAAGAGCGGTCACAACACTTCAACTCCTGGTGAAATGGGCCTCCGAAGAGGGCTTTTATTTTGTTTACATTTCAACTCTGGTGAAGTGAAATTCCGAAGAGCGGTCACAACACTTCAACTCCTGGTGAAATGTGCCTCCGAAGAGGGCTTTTATTTTGTTTACATTTCAACTCTGGTGAAGTGAAATTCCGAAGAGCGGTCACAACACTTCAACTCCTGGTGAAATGTGCCTCAGAGAGGGTTTTCATCGCCTGGAAGTTACTCTCTCATGGTTGGAGGGTCATGACTCCTCCAATCTTTTTTGTTGAGTAGAGAACTTTCTTTTTTGTGGCGTATGACCCATTAGAGGTCTTTTATCCTCCGAAGAGTTGCGCCTCCGAAGAGGACTTGTGCTGCTGATGGTAGCTTTGGTTGTTCCTTTGTTCACTTGCTTATGCCTTTTCAGCGATCCCCTCCTTTTTTTTTTTTTTCTTTTTTTTTTTTTTTTCTTTTCAAGTTTTTCATCCCCCTCTTCTCGCAAGTGGCTTGTTTAATCCAAGGAAATGTACTTCATTGCCAGGCAAGTTCGTGAGAACGGGCACTAGCTTCCTAATTGGATGTTTGTTTGTTCAAACAACCTCAATTTATCAGCAAGGGCTCGTTTCTATCGAAATCATTAGCCGTTCAATTGAAGTATTTCCTATCTAGGATTTGAATTCGGGGTCTTTGAGACTTGAAATTTGTTTGTTGAATGATGGTGAGAATCGCTCGGTCTTATTATGCGCAAGTTTCATTTCCATTGTCTGCAAAAATTTAAATTGACATTTCAGCAATACATTTTATGTATTTTTATATCGAAAACAAAGCAAACATATAATGATAATAAGGAACACAAGATTTATAGTGGTTCGGCCATGAAATTGGGCCTACATCCACTTTATATTCTTTCATTATTTACTTGCATCAGTTTCACAATTGCTTTCAATTACAAGAATCATACTTTCATAATTCTTTTTACAATGTTTCAACAAAATTTTCAAGTAAAGTATGGACGCAAGTGGTTGCTGTTCCATGCCCTTGGAATTTGATCTCCATCAACAGTGGTGAGCTTGAATGTGCCGTCGAGAAGCTTCTGACCTATTACATATGGTCCTTCCCAATTTGGCCCAAACACACCTGTCGCGGTCATAATTCTTTTCAGGACTAGATCTCCAATTTCAAAGCTGCGTTGACGAACTTTGGAATTGAAATGTCTGGCTATCCTTTGCTGATGAGCTGCAACTCTGAGGTTAGCTTCATCTCTTTTTTCATCAAGGAGATCCAGCGCTTCAAGTTGCAGCTTTTCATTTTCTGCTTGATTGAAATGGATTCTTCTGTGTGAAGGGACCTCTGTTTCAACCGGGATCATTGCTTCCGATCCGTATGCTAACGAAAAAGGAGTATGCCCAGTTGCAGTTTTGTGAGTAGTTCTGTATGCCCATAGTGCAAGTGGTAGTTTATCGACCCATCCACCTTTTGCTCTTTCGAGTTGCTTTTTGATGGTTGATTTGATGATCTTGTTCACTGCTTCCACTTGCCCGTTTGCCTGCGGATGAGCTACTGCCGAAAAGCTTTTCTGGATTTTGAATCGTTTGCAAAAATCCTGGAATTCCTCACTTTCAAACTGAGTACCATTGTCTGTGATTATTTTCTGAGGCACACCGTATCTGCAAATGATATTCTTGGTCACAAAGCTTATCATTTTCTTAGAAGTGATAGTAGCCAATGGTTCAGCTTCAGCCCACTTAGTAAAATAATCAACTGCAACAATAGCATATTTAATCCCTGATTTAGCAGTTGGTAGCGGCCCAATGAGATCCATTCCCCAAATTGCAAATGGCCATGGACTGACCATCTGCGTGAGTTCGGTAGAAGGTGCTCTAGGAATTTTGGCATATCTTTGGCACTTGTCACATTTTCGGGAGTAATCTGCGGCATCCCGATTAATTTCTGGCCAAAAATATCCGTATCGGAGAATTTTCTTTGCTAGTGTTTGACCACCTGAATGATCACCGCATTCTCCTCCATGCACCTCAGCTAGGATTGTTTTGGACTCTTCCCGGGATACACATCGAAGCAATGGCATTGAGAATCCCCGTCTGTACAATCGGCCATCCTGAATTACATAGCAAGAGGCCTTCCTTAGAAGCTTTCGTCTTTCTATCGAGTTTTCTGGCAGAGAACCCCTGAGTAGGTAATCCAGTATTGGAGTCATCCATGACTCTTGTTCTTGAGATGCATTCATAATCCAGTCTATATCCATCTCGTCTATACTTGGCGCTGAAAGGACTTCTACAGGAACCAATCCCAATAGTTGAGCTTCACCAGAACTTGAATACTTTGCGAGGGAATCTGCCTTCATATTCTCTTCACGAGGAATGTGGCTTATTGAATAGTGATCGAGTTCATATAGGAGTTCCCAAGCCTTTAACAAGTAGGAAGGCAGATTTCCACCTTTTGCTTGAAATTCCTTCTTGACTTGGCATACGATAAGCTGAGAATCACTGAAAATTTGTAATGCTCGAATGTTTAGCTCTTTAGCGATTTTCAGACCTGCAATAAGAGCTTCATATTCCGCTTCATTGTTTGTTGAAGGAAATTCCAGTCTTAGTGCATAACATAATGATCGACCTTCAGGAGTTTCAAGTACCACTCCGGCTCCAGAACAGTAGTCATTTCTTGCGCCATCAACATACATCTTCCACTGGATTGGAGAATCATTGATCGCTTTTTCCTCGCCATTATCTTTCTCTGTGAATTCTGCAATGAAATCAGCTAAAGCTTGTCCGTTGATTGCTTTTCGGGGGTGATAGGTGATGTCATATTGACTAAGTTCAATGTTCCATTTTAGAAGACGACCCGAAGTTTCAGGGCGAAATAGGACTTGCTTTAGAGGCTGATCAGTGAGTACTTTGATAGGATGAGCTTGGAAATATTGCCTCAGTTTCCTCGATGCAACTAGTAGGCAATAGGCGAGTTTTTCCAACTTGGAGTAATTCAGCTCTGCCCCAGTGAGTCTTTTGCTGATATAGTAAACTGGATGTTGAATCCTTTTGTCTTCCCGTATCAGCGCTGCACTTAGAGCATGAGATGATACTGCCAAGTATATAAGAAGATCCTCGCCATCGCCTGGCCTAGAAAGTATCGGAGGCGTTTCCATATGACGGATCAACTCTTCAAAAGCTTTTTGGCATTCAGGAGTCCATTCAAAGTTCTTCTTTCCTTTTTTCAGGGCATCGAAGAACGGGATGCATTTATCAGTAGCTTTGGAAATGAACCGATTCAAAGCGGCGACCTTTCCGTTGAGACATTGCAATTCCTTCTTCGTTCTAGGGGCTTTAACTTCTTTTAAGGCGGTAATTTGAGCTGGGCTAGCTTCTATGCCCCTAGCACTGACAATAAAACCTAAGAACTTTCCGGATTCGACCCCAAATGTACATTTCAGAGGGTTAAGTTTCATTCTGTATTTCCGGAGGACTGCGAACATTTCTGCTAAGTGTTCAATGTGATCCACTGCTTTCCTGGACTTCACTAACATGTCGTCGACGTAGACTTCCATAGTTTTGCCCAATTGCGGTTTGAACATAGCATTAACAAGTCTTTGGTAGGTTGCCCCTGCGTTTTTCAATCCGAAGGGCATAACTCTGTAGCAATAAAGTCCAACATCTGTGATAAAGCTTGTATCCTCTTGATCCGGCTCATGCATCATGATTTGGTTATAACCGGAGTAGGCATCCATGAAGGATAACAATTCATGTCCCGCAGTTCCGTCTACCAGTTGATCGATCCTGGGTAATGGGAAGCAATCTTTGGGGCAAGCCTTGTTTAGATCAGAAAAGTCGATGCATACTCTCCATTTTCCATTAGCTTTCTTGACCAGCACAGGATTTGAAACCCAATTCGGATACGTAGATTCTTTGATGAAGTTATTTTCCATGAGTCGATCAACTTCTTCTTTTAATGCTGCTGACCTTTCTGGACCTTGGGTTCTTCTTTTCTGTTTAACTGGCGTAAACTTTGGGTCAATATTCAGAGCGTGTACTGCAACTTCTGGGGATATCCCACACATATCGGCATGAGTCCAAGCAAAGACATCCAGATTTGCTTTCAGGAAAGATATCAAGACATTCTGAATTGACACATTAAGCTGCGAACCCACATTCAACACCTTATTTGGGTCCTTCGGGTCAACAGGTACCGGAATTGTCGCTTCCACCGGTACTACTCTATTCTCCCCTGTACTGGCTTTTCTGGGATCCATTTCTTTCCGTGCCCCGCTGTGCTCGCCAGTGCAGGGTCCGCTCTGTAATTGCTACAAAGCTGGTTCCTTGATGCGGACTGGAGTTGCCGCATCCTTTCCCATTTCTCTTTTTCTTGACTCTCGCAGCTCTGTCCAATAACATTCTCGCGCAGCATTTTGATCCCCTTTTATAACTCCTACTCCATTGTCAGTAGGGAATTTAATAGTGAGGCACCACGGGGCTAGGATAGCTTTGAATGCTGCGAGTGTTGGACGGCCAAGAAAAGCATTATAGGCAGAAAACTCATCGACAATCACAAATGTTTGCTTTCGGACCACTTTCCTTTCTCCTTCCCCAAGTTCTACAAACAAATCGATGGTTCCTACTGGTTGCTTTGGCTCCCCTGTGAAGCCCACGATTTTCTGTGATGAGGCTTGCACATCGATCATAGGGATTTTCATCTGGTCAAATGTCTTCTTGAAGAGAATATTGCATGATGCTCCGCAGTCAATGAGGACTCTTCTGACAATGGCTGGTCCAATACCAGCCGAGATGACCAAGGGATCTAGAGTAGGAGCTTCAATACCTGTAGAATCTCTGGCTCTGAAAATAATATCGTCACTGAAAGTTTTCTGTTGTTTAAGGGGCGTAGTGTCTTCTAGAACAAAGACGTTTTCTTCGGCTGGAGCATATTTCAAAGCCCTGGAATATCTCTCCATCTCACCCCAACTTTTACCAGCTGGGTGAGGTCCTCCTGAAATGACATTGATAACGGGCCTTCCAGATTCGTGCCCCGTAGCTTTCTCTCCTGCCCCAGGCTGATGAACAGGGGCCCGCTGCCCCTGACTCGACGATGCAGGATTGTTGCTATTCTTTTTTACGAATTGCTGCAACTTGTTTTCTCTTAGCAACTCTTCAATCAGATTTTTCAGCTGGCGGCATTCATCAGTTTCATGACCTGGTTGATTGTGGAAGCGGCAGAATTTCCCACTTTGTATGGCTTTTCTCCCAGTTCTCAACGGGATAGGTTTAGGGAAATCGACGGAATCTTTAGTGGCGAGGTAGATGTGCTCCGGTGTATGTGATAATGGAGTATATTCTGATGGCTTGAAGGACCGGGGCTTCTTCAGATTACCCTGTTTCTTCCCATTACTATTCTCCCTTTTTTCCCCCACCGATTCATTCTTGCGTGGAGCGACAGTGTTGTCTTCTGCTTTTTCTAACACTGTCTTTACTGGTAAAGGACGGCTTTCCAAGCGAATGAACTCGTCTGCTTTTTTGTAGAACTTTTCGAGAGAGGTTGGCTCCTTCATATTTAACCATTTCCCAAATTCGCTTGACTTATCGATAGCCCTCATCAGATAAGTCAATATCATTCGTGGTTCAGCATTGTCCACCTCAGCCAGTGCTATATTGAAGCGGTTCAAGAAGGATCTGATAGATTCACCAGGATTCTGCTCTAAACTCGATAGTGACATAATATCCTTGGCCTTCGAAGCATATAGTCTAAACTGCTCCTTGAATTTTCTGGTCAAGTCTGAAAACTGATCGATAGATCGGACTAGTAACTTGGTGAACCACAATAAAGCCACGCCTTCCATGTATACGGGGAAATATCGGCACTTTATTTCGTCGGAGGCCCTGGAACCTGTCATGTGCCAATCATATTTATACAAGAACTCATTCGGATCACTTGTCCCTTTGTAAGCTGGAATAGTTGGAGGGACAAACTTCCTTGGAAATTCCGCCTTCAAGATTTTTTCAGTAAACGGAGTTTTACTTGGAGCGAAACCCCATTCCTTCTCATCTTCAACCCTTTGCATACTTTCTTTCATGATTTGCCGGACCATTCCAGAAAGATATTCCTCATCATGCCGAGTTCTAGATCCACCGGCGTCAGGTACTGCCTGCTCAAAGGGACTAGTAGGCCTTTCATGAGCATTCCTTTCATTAACATCATGAATGTTGCCAGCATAGTTCCCTTCA
Organism: Allium cepa; assembly: GCA_030765085.1. NCBI lineage: Eukaryota > Viridiplantae > Streptophyta > Magnoliopsida > Asparagales > Amaryllidaceae > Allium > Allium cepa. Next base: position 867,019,742 of record CM060937.1, on the reverse strand, counting down.
TTACCAGCCGGTTGATTGTTTGCCCCAAGTAAGTCGTTCAATTTATTCAGAATCAGAGCATTCTGAGCACTTTGAGCCTCTAGTTGTGCATTTTGGGCGTTGATCTGCTGGTTTAGCCCTAGAATCACAGCATCCAATTCCGCTTTTGTAACTCCAACAGACGGAGTGGGTAGATTAGGCACAGGGGAAGCGGAGGTTCCCTCTTGAATATTCCCAGATCTGATAGATCTACTTTTCCTTCCAGGAGCCATAATCTCAGATATACTTCTGGTTCTTAAAGAAATTCTATCTTCTAATCTCTGCGAAGCAATGATGACAGCTGTCCTGAGTTCAATTCTCAGTGAAAGCACCAAAAATGTTAACGCTAAAAAATAAACGCTAACACCCCGGTGTATAGATGGAAATTGTGAAAGCACCACCCGTTGGTACGGGAACAAAGTATATGCAAAGAAATCACCGGAAAGCTATAAAGGACACAGTATTTATAGTGGTTCGGCTTAGGATCAAGCCTACGTCCACTTTAAAGCTCTTTATTGCTGATTTAGTTACAATTCTTTACAATCAACTCCGATTACAACACACTTAGACAAATATCTCAAACCCCGATGTAGAAGAATCCTTCGAATGCATGATGAATGAGTTATTTTTCTTCTTGAGATTTGTCGAAATGTCTTTGGTGATTGGAGTGATAGAAGTGTTGCTTGAGTGTTGCTTGAAGTCGAGACAATAGCAGAGTAATGGCGCCTAGGAAGTCAGTTCCCCAAAGTCCCCTAAATGTTGAATATGGCCATGTATTTATAGGCAAAATGTTAGGCTGAAACTGTCAAGTCATGAGTCGTGACCGACTCATGATGAGTCGTGACCGACTCATGATGAGTCGTGAGTCATCTACGAGTCACCCCTTTGCAGCATGACTCTGAGCTTGTCTCTGAGTCTTGTGTCGTGCGTCGACTTATCTTTTGAGTCGTAAACCTCCCTGAGTCGTGCCATCCTTAACTCAGAATCTCCTTAACTCGCCAGGTTCCTTAGGTCGTAGGTTTCTTGAGTCGTTAGCCTGTTGAGTCGTGGACTTTTCCTGAGTCGTAGCTCCAATGAGTCGGTAAGACCTTAAGTGGATGAGTCGTGATCAGATGAGTCGGTCTTTGATGAGTCGGAGCCAGGTCAAATGAGTCGGTACTTTCCCTAAGTCGTCCTTTCAATGAGTCGCTAATGCTTTAACTTATTAGGCTCCCTAAGTCGTGAGTCGCTGAGTTTAGAAACTCCCATGAGTCGCATAATAGTTGAATCGGGGATTCTTTGAGTCGGTCCTTGATGAATCGGTGAGTCCCTTAAGTCGCGCAGTTGGGTCATTGAGTCGTACACGAGTTGACTGTTAGCTTATACACTTGAACCGCCAACGACTTATGGTAAGTCGTAAGCCTTCTGAGTCGCTAACTGCTTTGTCTGATGAGTCGGCTCAAGCTTCAGCAGGGTTAACAACAGGCATTATTTGATGAAATGAAAATTTACAATTAGATGCAAGTATAGAAAGTTTCAAAGTATGGAAAGATAATCCGCTTTATCTTATTTAATTGTCTAAGTAATGGTCAATTAGATATTTGAAAACTTAAAGAGAACCAAACACAAGATAGCCAATATTCACAATTAAGAACATGTTTTTAAATAACTAAACATGTTTGTAAATTCATAGTTTAAAACACTCTATCATTTAGAATCAAAAAATTTTTTAGGAAGAAACAATTTTGGTTGTTGTTTCAGTGGGTAGTTGTAATGTCCGGGTTGTAGATAGTTGAAGTTTTGGTGTAGTATACCAACTTAATCGGTTCTGATAAGGTGTAATTAAGGGGAGAAGATTGAAGTGGTATTAAAGATGGTGAGTGGATGATGGAATTTATTATTGAAGTAGTTGAGGTGTATTGCTGAGGGGTTATTGTTCTTATTTCAGGTTGTAGTTTGGATGGAGTATGAGGATGTCATATTTCAGGTACAGATTTGATTTCAAATGTATTTGATGGTGATTGTTACAAAAGTTGTCTAAGCAGTAATAGATTGAACTTTATGAGGAAATTGAAAGATGGTGAAGTTGTGGTTGTAGAAGGTAGAGAAGAAATAAATGGTGATAAGTAAGGGGCAATAGGTGACAAAGATCAAAGGTTGTATGTGTGATGCCCCACCTCTATACCCATGCTAGCCAAGAACATTACGGTGAATGCTGTCAACTAGCACGGAGAATAAGGCTGTTGAGGAGCGACCATCCGTGTAATTGCTTTGCGCGAGCATCGATATGTCAGATAGTATAACATGCATTTCTTTATCAAGAGGGAAATCCGACATGCCGACACAAACCCAAAGCTACTACACAGTGGCTATAATATCTTCAGAAACAAATATAGAAATAAACATAACATAAATCAGTCACAGACAATTCATATCACAAAGGCGGAAATAGATATGAATATATATGACTAACACATGAAAGTGTAAATCAGAGTAGTGGTCAAAAAGATCCACAATAATACAAAAGAATAGCAACACGTGCTATACAAAAGAATACAACTGTGAGTCCCTATCTCAAGTGTATACAACAAAATAAACTACTAATCTAAGTAGTCAGCCAAAAGTCAGAGTAATGATCCTGGATGAGAAGTCAAGCAGAAGCACTTGTAACATCTCGGTCTGACCCGAGTATTATTTAATAAGAAAATAATAAACGGATCAGTCTAACTATAAATATCAGATGAAACGATATAGAATAAGAGCTATGACTAAACACATAATAATCACAGTGCCAAGCTGTGATATATATAAGTAATTGAAAATCAACAAGAGATTAATCAATATCACAAAAATCTTCTCAAAGATAAAAAGGAATGTCATACTCTTAATTTCATTCACCAAGCCACAATAAATGACATATATATCAATGCCAATCGTAAAAGTTGATGAAACATAAATTCCAGAATTCAACACACGAAATCCAGAAATCACAAGAAAAAGGATGGCCAATCCCACAAACTGGACATCGGCGCACCTTGAAAGACACACCCCATGCACAGTCGAACATCGACGCACCTAGAAAGATACGTCCCATGCTCTAGCATCGACGCACCTAGAAAGGTACACCCCATGCAAAAATAAACATCGATGCACCTAGAAAGATACATCCCATGCATAAATAAACATCGATGCACCTAGATAGGTACACCCCATGTAATGTCTAACATCGATGCACCTAGAAAGATACACCCCATGCAAAGTCGAACATCGACGCACCTAGAAAGATACGCCCCATGCATAGACGAACATCGACGCAACTAGAAAGATATGCCCCATGTCCCGACTTATTAAGCCGATTGCTCCACGAAGTAAACAAACATCGATGCACCTAGAAAGGTACACCCCATGCATAAATAAACATCGACACACCTAAAAAGGTACGACCCATGTGTAAACAAACATCGACGCACCTAGATAGGTACGACCCATGCAAGAAATGAGACGAAACTCAATAAAATGAGGAACATTCCTCCACATAGACAAAGAGACATCGCACATTGCTAGTCTAAACCACAATGATGATCGTCGTGATCAACGAGAAGTGTCAATTACACTAAGCTAGTAAATATATGAGTTTAGCTTCATGTCCCATAACCACTTGCTTAACTTAAATATTTACGAACAAACTGTAGATCTCCACTAGAAAATTGTCACAAGAGATTCAATCGAACAAGTCCAAGAATTAACCGACGAAGTAAACGCAAGCGTTTCATACCACTCGTTTTACTAAGTCGTTTAATTAGATTTCTCATACGAGTGAGGTAAAGGTTTGTATATACTAACAGATTGGAAATCGGTTTGAGAAAACGAGCTTTGTTATAAAATAGTATTGAAATCATTTGAAGAAAGAGTTTTGATATTTACTACTAGTATAGAAAAGCTTTTATATTTTTAAAGTGACAAATCACAAAGAAGATTGTAGGAACAATCAATCACTAAGATTCACATTCGAAAACGTGAATAAAATCCAAAGAAATCGATACCGAATCCATCAAAATGGATATTCCAAGAATTTTCGAAGAAAATAAGTCATCAAAGTCAATAACAAATGATAACAACAAATAGGGAAATAACACGAATCGATTAAATTTGGAAAACCAAGCAACTAGGCAAAATAGGCATAGTTGGCAAATAGCAGCAGGTCGGTCGACCGGACTCCCTGAGTCGGTTGACCGAACCAAAAACAGAAGTGCACGGGGTAGCAGGTCGGTCGACCGGACCCTGAGCTCGGTCGACCGAGCCCTATAGCCTGCACTTCCAAACAGAGGCAGGAAGTGCCCGTTCTACAGGTCGGTCGGCCGGCCCAGGGGCTCGGTCGGCCGAACCTGTTGCTGGCACTCCCATGCCCTATTTCAAATGAGGTGCAAATCTCGATCAATTTGCAATCGCACGAGCAACGACACTAAGGGTTTATGCCAATCGACTACCCGGCCCTATATGCTCCTCGATGCATCACCAAAAACATGTTCAAACATCAAAGTTAGGATTTTTAACGAATTGAACTCAAAACACTAAAAATTGGAATATTCACAAAAGAAATCCAAATCAAAAGCAAATGCATATGAATAAGTGTTAGGAATTCATACCTAACAATCGAAGGTAATTCATAGACTTAGATGTGAGATTAAAAATCTCACCTTTGAACCCAAATCAATGAAGTAGAAGCTTTGAGACAAGCTAAGATCAATTCCTCTTCAATAACAACTCAAGAAGCTTCAATCTAAGCTTAAAAGAGAAACATTTTCTAAATTAGGTTTAGGAAATTTCTGAAATCAAAGGGACAATGAGTTGGAGAAGAAGAAGGAGATGCTTACCAATGGGTTCTCTTGAGTTTGGAGCTAGAAGGTGGATTTGCTAATGGAAACTAGGGCTTAGGATTTCCTAATTCTTTTTCTCTTCCCCCATTTTTGATGAAGCTTGAATGTATTAGGAAATTATGAAGGAATGAAGAGGATAAGGGGTTGGGACTGAATACATAAGTGGGGTTATTGGGCTCAGCCCAAACCAAAGCCCTAAGTGAAAAAGTGGCAAAAATCAATTTTCTCCAAACATATCGAAGTTTATACTCAAAAAGGTCGAAAACGTCATTTTGAACTCAATGCGGGTGGTCTCGAGTCCCAATTCGACTGTTTGCAAAAAGTAGCTTTTCGTACCAAAATCCGACGAACGATAAAATATTTAAATAAAATATTTAAATATAAAATCGATAAATATGCGGGTTGTTACAGACTCCCCACCTTAAAGAAATTGCGTCCTCGCAATACTTAAGAAGAAAATAAGAAGTAACAACCATAGAAGCATATCAACACAAAAGAAAATTGAAATAAGAAGTTCACCATAAAGAGCACGAAAGAGTTAGCACGAACGGGATCGCTCGATGAATTCTCTAGATTCCCAAGACTAATCCCTAGGATTTGAGAACCATTGAACTCTCACAAAAAGAACATCTTTATTTCGAAGTCGTTTGACCTCCGAAGCAATAATTCGAATAGGATGTTGCTCAAAAATCAAATCTGGTGAAACTTTAATTTCCACAATATCACCGGGCTCAAGAATAAAAACAGGAATCCCTAAGGCATTTCCGTAGATAAAAGACATGGAGAACGTCAAGAATAGCAGAAAATTGAGCTGGTGCAACGACGTAGTATAATAACAGTATGCCCGAGAAACTAGAAACTTAAATAATTTGGAACATCAGCGTAGTACAAAAACGGTACGTCCAATGAACTGATAAACCGGAACAACGATGTAGTATAATAATGGTACGTCCATTGATCCAGATAAGACGGAATATCGATGTAGTATAATAACAGTACATCCGATGAACCGAACACTACAAAAGAACATCGGACGCTAGTCCATAAAAAAAATGAGATAAAGCTCAATAAAACGAAGTATATCAAAACGTTCGATGAACTTGATAAAAAGATAATTTCATTCCGACAACATCAAAGAATCAACAACTTGTTGCCTACGACAAAGCGCGTTGGCAACATGATTTCCCTTTCGGGAATAAAAGAATATCAAGATCATAAGATGCTAGGAACTAGAGTCAACATGAAGTTCCTTATGAGAAAATAAATATTCCAAAGATTTATGATCGAGGTAGAGAACAAATTTCTCATCCAAATGTGATGATGCCAAATTCCAAAAGTAAAAACAATAGCCGCGAGCACTAGATCATGAGTGGCATATCTAGTCTCGATAAGCTATAATGATTTAGAAGCACAAGTGATAGCACGTTCTCCTTTGCAAGAGAATGGCATCCAAACCAATACGACTAGTATCGGTACAAATAGCAAAGTCTTGGTTCCCCTTCAGGAATCACAAGAATAAGAGTATCGAAAGAAAGAGTTCTTTTAAATAATCTTCTTTCCCGAAAAGTTAAAACTTTCAAAATTACCTTTTTATGTTTATGTAATAATCTTTCTACAAAAATTTACATTTTTACAAGTCAATATATCGTGTCTGATTGTCTCATCAAAGCGTTTAGGAGATTCTTATCGATAACGTTGATCAAGCGCATCGACCAGAATTCTTAACACATTAAATGGGCAATACAATCACAAAATCATCTTCTATATAGTAAATATGTTTCTTAAAAACCTTTACGAATATTCTTTGCTTGTTTAATAGCAAATCAAATTGTACTTATAAATAAATCTTATGAAAAAGATTTGCAAAATTTTAAATTTCAATTTTCATCCAAAATCAATAAATATAAAGATGGAGTCATCGAGATATTCGTAGAATACTCGATTTATAATATGGATGAAACAAGATGGACAAACTGAATGACATAATAATTCATTCATAGGAATCATAACAAGTGCAGAATGCGGTAAAAGGAATGCGAACTCCTGCAACTCGTAGCCAAATGAAAATCGGTGGCAAGGTCGAACTAGAAAGACCTTAACACCACACAAAAGTTTTCTTAGGTGATAATCCTAAGACAAACTCAAAGATTCCGGAAAATTCACGACTACCCAAATGAGAGAAATAACGCTCTACTCAACATGTGAGCTTAAAGAATAAAATGATGCCATCAATTTTTAATTCAAAATCATAAAGGAAAAATAGAAATTTGCTTAACAGATTGAAAATATCAAAGATGAATAGTCCACTCGAGAAAATAGGATATAGGCTTCATTAATGATTAAGCCAATCCTATCGCACAAATCAATTCCGGAGCCTAAGTAAAAATATCGGCTCGGAAAAACAAATCACATAAAATAATTTTCGACATCAAATAAAAGCAAATTGAGTGTTGCGGATCTTCCATCCGGATTCCCAATTCTCAACGAAGACATCAAGCCCAAAATATTTTTAAAGAAAAAAGAATCACAAGTTCTTTTGATATAAAATAGTGAGATGAAACCCATATCAAAAAGAACTCGAAAAGGAAAATCATAAAACAAATGTAATCAAGGATTGGATGAAATATACCTTGACCAAGAGAAGTGCCACTAGGGGCTTGCACTGCATTGAGCTCTCCCTCCTTCTTACTTTGAAGTACGGGACATGCAGTAATATGGTGACCCGAATTTTTGCAATAGCGACAAAAGAGGGGTTTCGGACACTCCCTTGCATAGTGGTTCGTGGAACCACAATTGTAGCATTGTCCACGACTAGAGGTAGGTGCTTTTGCTACCGGGGTTTCTTGCCTCCCTTTCTTGTTGGGAATGGGGCCTTTGAATTTAATAGGCCTCTTCATGTTGTTGTTGAAGTTTTGTTGGGCACGCACAACTTCAACATCACCTTCATTATCGGCCTCTTCAAGACGAAGAGCGATATCAATAAGCTGATCAAATGAAACCTCAAGTTTCAGGAGTAATGGCTTCTTAAGATTCTTATTCAAGCCATAGACAAACCTCTGATTTTTCTTCAATGGGGTGTTAATGTATTCAACCCCGTATTTGGAAAGAGATTCGAAAGATGCGACATAGTCTGTCACAGAAGATCCACCTTGAACAAGGTCAATAAAACGCCGGGCCAAAGTTACTTTTTCAGCCTCCGACACAAATTTCGATTCGAATCTTTCCCGGAATTGCTCCTAAGTGAGATCCGCTTCAACGATTTCAGAAATTAGGAGCTCATACCAATCTAACGCTCTTTCTTGAAGCATGCTAGAAGCCACTTGGACTCGATGAAGGTCAATAAGGTTCATGCAAGAAAAGATGCGATCGCATGATTTGAGCCAAGCTTGAATTTCTATAACACTCTCGGATCCCTTGAATGGCCTTCCACCCAAATCGGTATAGTCTCTGCACAAACGTGCAAAACCGGATCTAGGATGAGTAGCCTCTGGATTGGGTCCAGCTGCTTGAGCGTTCTTAACAAGATCTAAAAGCTGCTGGGCAGACATAAATACTCCATCCAGGGGAGTAGCACTAGATTGACCGGCGCTGGGACGGCCTGGTCTAACCATTTCTCTTCCTTTAGAAAAGAAAGAAGGAGAAAAAGGTTATTCACCAAATGAATATCAAGCAATCTTGATAGATAAAACAAGGAATCATACGAAAAATAGGATGAATTGGTACGAAGACTCGAATTAAATCCTAAAGCACGACTCCTAAGATGGACTTAGGACGATGATCCTTGTTATAACATTCCACATTGTTCCGAAGTTTGGCTCTGATACCAAGTTGTGACGCCCCACCTCTATACCCATGCTAGCCAAGAACATTACGGTGAATGCTGTCAACTAGCACGGAGAATAAGGCTGTAGAGGAGCAACCATCCGTGTAATTGCTTTGCGCGAGCATCGATATGTCAGATAGTATAACATGCATTTCTTTATCAAGAGGGAAATCCGACATACCGACACAAACCCAAAGCTACTACACAGTGGCTATAATATCTTCAGAAACAAATATAGAAATAAACATAACATAAATCAGTCACAGACAATTCATATCACAAAGGCGGAAATAGATATGAATATATATGACTAACACATGAAAGTGTAAATCAGAGTAGTGGTCAAAAAGATCCACAATAATACAAAACAATAGCAACATGTGCTATACAAAAGAATACAACTGTGAGTCCCTATCTCAAAGTGTATACAACAAAATAAACTACTAATCTAAGTAGTTAGCCAAAAGTCAGAGTAATGATCCTGGATGAGAAGTCAAGAAGAAGCACCTGTAACATCTCGGTCTGACCCGAGTATTATTTAATAAGAAAATAATAAACGGATCAGTCTAACTATAAATATCAGATGAAACGATATAGAATAAGAGCTATGACTAAACACATAATAATCACAGTGCCAAGCTGTGATATATATAAGTAATTGAAAATCAACAAGAGATTAATCAATATCACAAAAATCTTCTCAAAGATAAAAAGGAATGTCATACTCTTAATTTCATTCACCAAGCCACAATAAATTACATATATATCAATGCCAATCGTAAAAGTTGATGAAAAATAAATTCCAGAATTCAACACACGAAATCCAGAAATCACAAGAAAAAGGATGGCCAATCCCACAAACTGGACATCGACGCACCTAGAAAGACACACCCCATGCATAGTCGAACATCGACGCACCTAGAAAGATACGCCCCATGCTCTAGCATCGACGCACCTAGAAAGGTACACCCCATGCATAATAAACATCGATGCACCTAGAAAGATACATCCCATGCATAAATAAACATCGATGCACCTAGATAGGTAAACCCCATGTAATGTCTAACATCGATGCACCTAGAAACATACACCACATGCAAAGTCGAACATCGACGCACCTAGAAAGATACGCCCCATGCATAGACGAACATCGACGCAACTAGAATGATACGCCCCATGTCCTGACCTATTGAGCCGATTGCTCCACGAAGTAAACAAACATCGATGCACCTAGAAAGGTACACCCCATGCATAAATAAACATCGACGCACCTAAAAAGGTACGACCCATGTGTAAACAAACATCGACGCACCTAGATAGGTACGACCCATGCAAGAAATGAGACGAAACTCAATAAAATGAGGAACAGTCCTCCACATAGACAAAGAGACATCGCACATTGCTAGTCTAAACCACAAAGATGATCGTCGTGATCAACGAGAAGTGTCAATTACACTAAGCTAGTAAATATATGAGTTTAGCTTCATGTCCCATAACCACATGCTTAACTTAAATATTTACGAACAAACTATAGATCTCCACTAGAAAATTGTCACAAGAGATTCAATCGAACAAGTCCAAGAATTAAACGCAAGCGTTTCATACCACTCGTTTTACTAAGTCGTTTAATTAGATTTCTCATACGAGTGAGGTAAAGGTTTGTATATACTAATAGATTGGAAATCGATTTGAGAAAACGAGCTTTGTTATAAAATAGTATTGAAATCATTTGAAGAAAGAGTTTTGATATTTACTACTAGAATAGAAAACCTTTTATATTTTTAAAGTGACAAATCACAAAGAAGATTGTAGGAACAATCAATCACTAAGATTCACATTCGAAAACGTGAATAAAATCCAAAGAAATCGATACCGAATCCATCAAAATGGATATTCCAAGAATTCCCGAAGAAAATAAGTCAACAAATAGGGAAATAACACGAATCGATTAAATTTGGAAAACCAAGCAACTAGGAAAAATAGGCATAGTTGGAAAATAGCAGCAGGTCGGTCGACCGGACTCCCTGAGTCGGTTGACCGAACCAAAAACAGAAGTGCACGGGGTAGCAGGTCGGTCGACCAGACCCTGAGGTCGGTCGACTGAGCCCTGTAGCCTGCACTTCCAAACAGAGGCAGGAAGTGCCCGTTCTACAGGTCGGTTGGCCGGCCCAGTGGCTCGGTCGGCCGAACCTGTTGCTGGCACTCCCATGCCCTATTTCAAATGAGATGCAAATCTCGATCAATTTGCAATCGCACGAGCAACGGCACTAAGGGTTTATGCCAATCGACTACCTGGCCCTATATGCTCCTCGATGCATCACCAAAAACATGTTCAAACATCAAAGTTAGGATTTTTAACGAATTGAACTCAAAACACTAAAAATTGGAATATTCACAAAAGCAATCCAAATCAAAAGCAAATGCATATGAATAAGTGTTAGGAATTCATACCTAACAATCGAAGGTAATTCATAGACTTAGATGTGAGATTAAAAATCTCACCTTTGAACCCAAATGAATGAAGTAGAAGCTTTAAGACAAGCTAAGATCAATTCCTCTTCAATAACAACTCGAGAAGCTTCAATCTAAGCTTAAAAGAGAAACATTTCCTAAATTAGGTTTAGGAAATTTCTGAAATCAAAGAGAGAATGAGTTGGAGAAGAAGAAGGAGATGCTTACCAATGGGTTCTCTTGAGTTTGGAGCTAGAAGATGGATTTGCTAATGGAAACTAGGGCTTAGGATTTCCTAATTCTTTTTCTCTTCCCCCATTTTTGATGAAGCTTGAATGTATTGGAAAATTATGAAGGAATGAAGAGGATAAGGGGTTGGGACTGAATACATAAGTGGGGTTATTGGGCTCAGCCCAAACCAAAGCCCTAAGTGAAAAAGTGGCAAAAATCAACTTTCTCCAAACATATCGAATTTTATACTCAAAAAGGTCGCAAACGTCATTTTGAACTCAATGGGGGTGGTCTCGAGTCCCAATTCGACTGTTTGCAAAAAGTAGCTTTTCGTACCAAAATCTGACGAATGATAAAATATTTAAATAAAATATTTAAATATAAAATCGATAAATATGCGGGTTGTTACAGTATGGATATTGGAAATTGGGGACAGAAATAGGAATAGCAATGATGAATGTAAAACACTAAGTTGAAAATGCAATAGCAACAGTAAAAACACAAAAATGATCAATGTAACAGCTGATGAACATTATAAAGTGAGTGAATAAAGATATTAATGTGCACATATCAATGAAAATAGTGAATGGAAAATAGTGAGTGGATATTGGAAAATTTTATAAAAAAATGCAACACGATAACAATAATAAACAATCGATGAAAATAGTGAATGAAAACTGAAAATTGTGCTAAAAAAAGCCAAAAATATCTTTATAGGAAACATAAGTTTATAGCCATTATAATATCAAAATTCTTATATATAAAAAATTATATGTTTTATCTTTTTTAGTTGGTTTATGTTTTTTTGAAACTATGCTACTTTATAAATAGTACAAAGAGAATGAATAAAGAGTCTAATGTGTAAAAAATAAAGAAGAAGTGAATAGAAAGTAGTAAATAAATTTGTAATTTTTTTTTGAAAAAAGTGTGATCTTCCAAAAATAGAGGAGAGCACATATAAATTTTGTACTTTTTATTAATAACTCTTAAAGTAGAAGATGCAACATAATAATAATAAGAAAAGTGAATAAAAATGTTGAATGGAAATTGCAAACTAGATTACAGAAAATGCCAAAATATCTATACAAGAAATTATATAAAATGATAATTTGGTTTTTCTTTTTTAGTTGTCATAACCTTTTACGAACTTTAACTATTTTTTTATTAAAAATATGGAATCTAGCTTCCAATTCAATATGTATATACAACTTGAAGAGTAAAACTAAATATTATAGGAAACATAAGTAGAAAAACATTTACTAATGGAGTTAAAGATAATGATGGTCTCTGGCTATGTTCATCACAGAAAGGACTAGATAGTGGTCTTATGTTTATGCATTGATTTCCTCCTTCATTTATAAATATTCAAGCAGTTTTTCCAATGAATAATTTTGATTTAGAAGACTTTGTCTGCATCTTTATGCTGCATAAAAATTATCATATATAATAAAATGTTACCAAGAGTGAAGAATAATAATTTTGTACTTAAAAGTTTAATGAGTATGTTTATTTCACATGAATCCTTTAGGAAAACTACAAATGACTTAAATTCAGTATTTATTATGTTATATGTAGTAGCTAATATAAAATTTTATCTAGGATTTATTATGTATTTTAATGTTTTACATAAAAACATAAATGCTTTTATCTTTCGAACTAGGGTTTAAATTAGTTGTATATTTTTTACGACAACTTTAAATCGTGATAAAAACAAAATCATATCTAATAACTATTAGTTATTATCAAGCAAACTTAGGGTTTAGCATGTAGTCTAAATCTTTTACATTAAAAGATAGATGCATTTATCTTCTTTAACAGCTAAACAATAACTTGTTCAGTTTAACACCTAGGGTTTAGTATCATCTGCCATTGAATATTTTGGTATGCTTAATTAAACAAATGTCGATTATATTAAATTATAACAATAAATAAAATACCTTAAATCCATTACAAAAGCTACCATTGGCATCAATAAGAATGAATATTTAACAATAGTTTATCATCTCACTATAACAGTAACATCAAAATAAAATACAGCTTACTTGTTCCGCATTTAAGTTTAAGGTGATAGCAGAGATTGCTCGATGAAAGTATTTTAGTTTAAGCTGAAATCGATGAAGAAGAAATTGATAATGCTGAAGTCGTTGTAACTGAAATGCGGCTCTGATATATGATTTGTAATCGTTTTAGCAGAAATATTGGGAAGAGAAATCAATCGTTTATTTTTGAAAACCTACTTTTGTAGTTTTGGTTTGCAGTTCTGAAAAATTGTACAAAGCAAAAGAGATAATGGAAGCAAGAAGGGCAGAAGTAACCGATTGAAGGGCTAACATAACGTGTATAACATTTTGTCCTGCAAAGAAACTATTTTAAAGTTGCGTCCTACAAACTTATTGTTTGATGAAAGAAGGCCCTTACGGTAAAATTCCCCTTTTATATATTCCCATAGTCTATAAAGTACCGTACGCTCCACCAAACTGGTGGTTTACCCAGAGGGCACTCCATAGGTGTGGTTAAAAACAAACTCGTAGAAGGCACGATATGGCATGTGAACACAACACTCAAGGTAATGCCAGGGTAGGATTCTACCAATTGCGGATTTGGACTGGTGGCAATGCACAACAACTACTACTGCCCACCTCGGAACACACTCCCATAATCAAAATCAAGGGGATGCCAACAAATCATCATAAAGTCATAATATGGTATCAAAGAAGCATGTTCGATAAGCGGAATGACCTCACTTGGCCCGGCGTGGCTCCTGTTATAGTCACATCTAAGTTGATTCACGGGATTCAGGGCTACGTAAATACCTCATACAAAATCGTTCTCCAAACCATCCTAATTCGTTTTGGAATCTCCACCAGGTACACAGTTATTAAAGTGGTTTTCGGTATTAGTAGAGAGCATGAAAATATCCGATCTCGGTCTCTTTAACAACCAAACGCTTATTTCACAACAGATGGTTCTTTTACATTTCTAAAACTGTTTCATAATTGATATCAAAATATCATATTTAATTCAAAACATAATACTTTGAAATTGTATTCACTTTCGAAATCATATCGACCAAATAGGTTAAATTCTCATTGCAAAATCAACATTTTCAATCAAATATATCATTCCATTTGCAACTACCATTTCAAATCCCAACTTAGGTTACATCATCATTTATCCACATTTGCTTCAAAAATCAAGGATTTAAATAAATAATTCAACCTTGCACCATTAGAAATTTAGAAGTAAAATTTTAAGTAGTCATAAATAGTTTAAATTAGTTTAAATACTTTAAAATAGTTTAAGTGCTTTAAAATAGATTAAAATGGATTAAAATACCTTAAAATAGTTTAAATGGTTTAAAATATATTAAAACAGATTAAAATTGTAACGATCCAGAATTTTAATTAATTAAAATTTGAATATTTAATTAATTTTAAATATTAATAAGTGAATTTATAAGTCGAATAAATTTTATTTTGAATAATTGGATTTAATTGGATAATTAAATCGATAATTTAATATGTTAAATTATGGAAATAATTGAAAATTGGGTTAAATATGATTTAAAATGATTTGTAAAATTTTATTATATCATATTGAAGTTAAAACGATATTTTAGAACTTTTAAAATCGAATTAGAAGTTAATTTGTGAAAATTGAATATTTTAATATTTAATCGACTAGTGAAAATAACCAATTTTTGAACAGTCTCAGAATTGGACGAAACTAGTTCCATTAGATCCGTAATAGTTTGTTATAATCGGATTTCAATTTTCGTAGCAATCGGAGTTATCGTTTGATCGTGGCATCTCGAAACGCATCGAAATTGTTTTAATATTAATTTGGCGAGTTAAAATAGCCATTTTTCAAACAGACTCAGAGTTTGACGGAACAGTTTCATCGGATCCGTAATGTGATATTATTGTATGGTTTCAAATTTCATGTCAATCGGATTTACCGTTTGTCCGGTGCAAGCTAAAACGCCTAGAAAATCGTTTAATCGGTTTAATTTTAAATCGAACGTTTATTGCCATAACTTGCACAGATGACCGAATTAGCTTCCGAAACCTGTCCCATTGCGTCCGGAACGCGGGATAAACTCTAGAAACGCTGGTCACCATGCGTAAATCGGAGTTTGAAAAATCCAAAATGAATAGTGTTCGTTTTATTTTCTATAAATAGACCCTTATCTTTCACAAATTAAAAAAAAAAATAAACTAGGGTTTCTACAGCTAGCCGCCGGCTATGCAATCAAAGGCCAGAAAACTCTCAACTTCTTTCCCCCAAATCTCTCAATCCATCAAGCGATCGCGAAAACTTACAACTGGGAAGTCGTAGAGGACGACGAGGCGAACCTATCCAACGGTCAAGATCTCATCGGAGCATCGTGGTCGCCAGAATCTGGCTGTGAAGTACACACGGTCGGCACGTAATTCAAGCTCAATAGGGGGCCAAGCTGCACGTGGTTCATGGTGGAGATGGAGCTTGCGTAGGGGAGTGGAATGGTGGTGCCTGATCGGAGCGAAGTCGAACGATATTGGCTCGAAAATAAACCCTAGTTTGGAGCATTGGGTTCGGCTACTACTGGAGAACACACGTGCATATGAACGAAGAGAGGGAAGAAAGGAGCAGTGGCCAAGATTCTCTGATGCAAGATCCAAAGGCTGAGATTTAGCAGTAGGTTTAAAATCAAAGAAAATTTTGTAAATTTAGTATATAAAATTCGTGTAACTTATAAAAATCATAACTTTTTCATACGACGTCAAAAACGCGCGAAACCAATTGCGTTGGAATCGTATGGACGAGCACTACGCTATGGAATAGAATTGGAGTCGTTTGGAGTTAGTGAGAACTTTGGGTAAAATTAAACGTCCGTTTAATTTTATTCGAAATAAATCGCTAAAACGAAATTGAAATCAAGGTGAGAACTTCTCACTCAATCGAATCGGTTTCGATTTTAATTTTAAATAGTTATATTTAAAATTCTGGAATGCATGTTTGAATGATGATTGTTATCTATTGATTGTTAAAATAGACATTATGCGCCGTTAGTAAGCGGATGTTATTTATTAAAAACATATACCGCGAATATTTCATAAACAGTGAAATTGGTATTATTTATGTACTTGGAATTGATTTTCCCGCAGTATATAGCGGATGAGACCCTATTGCGCCGCCTATTAAGCGGATAATATTTTAAATCCCATATACCGCAATAATTTCGTACTGGAACGGAATTGGTATTGTGCTAACATCTTTGGATGCAGGGAAACAGGTTGGAGGGATCCAACTGGATTCCTCAACAGTATTTATTTGATTATGGATATTTTGATATTCGTTGATTATCATATCGATATATGATATCGTTGTTGTCGTGATTGACTATTTGGTATGTAGCATCATTGGGCCAAATTTTGGAATTTTAAAAGGATTTTTAAAGTGATTTTTGAAGAGTATACGTTTATAAAATATTTTAGGAATTGATTCATTTTAAATAAATAAACGTTATAATTTTAATGTTATAAAAATTATGATTTTTGGAGAAATATAGTTAAAAGTTGATTTTTGAAAATATGAGGTAAATGATTTTATAAAATAGTTTAAATTGCGATTTTTGAATTTATTATAAAAAGTTTAATATATAGGATTTATGAAATTTGATTATTTTATAAATCAAAACGGTGAAATTATAAAGGACTTTAAAGACGTTTTGAAATAATAATATAAATTGATTTATATAAAAGATTTATAAATTGATAATTTATAAAATAAAATATTGGAATTATAAAACGAGTTTTTATAAGTGTTAGAATGAATTGTGAATGAATTTCATAAACGAATGAAATTTATAGAACTATAAACGGTGAAGTTATAAATGGAATTTTATAAGCAGTAGGTTTAAAAAATTTATAAAGTTATTAAAGGAATGGTTTTGGATAAATAAATGAATCTCATAAGTTATAAGATTTATAATTTGGGAAGTTAAAGGAACGATTTTGCAAAGAAATAAATTATAAGTGTTTAACTTATAATATGAACTTTTGTTATATAATTGAGTTATAAATTCAAATAGGTTAATAAAGGAGATTTATAAAAGGAAGTTGTTATAAAACAAATAGAAATGGAATTATAAACATTGTTTTATAAATTCGCAAACGACTTATTTTGATAAGTAAATTGTTGTAACTTATTAATGGAGTTATATTCACGTTTTTGACAGTGAATAATCCTTTAAAATAAAATGTATAGAAATGATGAAGTTGGTTAACGTAGTATATTCACGTTTTTGAGTAGTGAATAATATGTTAAAGAAAATGTTTTGGATGTGATGTTTTAAGTAGAATTAAAACGATCTAACGATGTTATTAAATGTGTTGTGATTCGAAACCATAGATTTCAATATTTATTGTTGAAATAGACGTTTTCGAGAAATAGAAGGAAATGATGGACTATAACACGGTTGTTATAGTAAATGATTTCCGAAAGGAACTGGTTTGTTTAGTATTAGGATTTATATATCTATTTTAATTTTGAGTGCCTATACTAGTGATTTTGGGTTGTCGTAACGATGTTTTACGTAACATTCCCTTTGGCCCAAATAAATATGTTTAAGAGAATGATTTCCTTAAAGAATGAAATATATACTTAATCTCGATTTAAGTATATTGAATATTTTCCAAGTGTTGAAAATAGATGGATTTGAGAATTACTTAATAAGTAAGTATGGAAATGTTTTCCAATATAAAGTGAATATTTTGAGAATTTATCTTTTTGAAGATAAATTGAAAAAAAATGAATAATTGAAATCATACATTCGTTGATGTTTTGGGATGTAAATTCACTATGGAATTTATAAAAGAAAGGGGAATTTGTTTAAAAATAAATATTGATTTATTTTTGAGGTATTGAAATTATATATCTTGTAAAGATATTTTTGGGAAATAAATAATTTGGGAAAATTATTTGGAATCTGGTGATGTTGTGCATATCCATTGATAGTTCAATAACCGACTATCAATATTTACCTTTGAATGGGTATTTGTTGTGATTTGTTTGAATTTGAATGCCACACTTATTTTTGAATAAGCGATCACTATTTGGGTTATCCGGGAAAGGACCTTTGGGTCGTATAACCCATTCCGAGTATGTGATACGTCGTTATGGATTGCATTTGAAGACCGGTGTTGAAGATCGGGTATTTGCGAGAGCGATAGGATGACCTTTCGATTGACTCTGCACCGAGTTGCTTCAGTATAGAGTTCTCCATATGTGATGGGGAATCCGATCAGGATTGTGGATATCCGGATTGCAAGGACTTCTTTGTAAGTGCCTTCGGTTTGGTTCGAGCCCGGAATAGACTTGTATGGATAGTATGTCTGACATTACAAATTGAGATATAAAGCTAATTTCTTTCACATATATTTCTGTTGGTGGCGGAGAATTTATTCTCTTAGCTTAACACCCTTCTCTAAGACGTACAAGCTCAGAGGTTATGTAGTTGATGGTTATCAGCGATATATTCCCAATTTGGTAATGTGACATGATGAGTGTTGCTGTGAAATGATCATTGTGTTAATCATTTGTGATATGATCATTTGTTTGATCGTTTACCTTTGTGATCATTTTTTGATCATTTGTTGACCCAAAGCACAGCTTTTGTATAAAGCGTGGCTTTGTGGACGAGACTTCGTCGAGCCTCACACCCTGGAATGGTCAAAACAGGAAAGATGCGGCAAGGTTATGAGGGGTAGCTCCCTTTAGAGTATGTGCATTTCCTTCTGGAAAAGGGTGGTATCATGGTATGGAGCCCAGATACTTACTCATGTTGAAACACTTTATTATTATGGTGTGATGTTGATTACGAGCGCTCGGATAAAGGTCCCAAAGGACCGGGGGATGGCATACTCGTGTCAGTAGTTACCCAGTTAGGGATAACCCGGCCTTGTGTTGGCAGAGATCCGGTTTGGTTCTCGGGGACGTCCTTCCAGAGGCGTTCTCATGTGGCAATGGAAAGTTCCTTGGCTTGACCATTCGTTGGAAATCCAAAGAAACAATACGATCTTGTACGGTTTCAGTTGTATAACCTGCCATGGAATGTGGCGGTAACCTGCTATTGAACATGGTAGCTATAGTAGGCATAAGTGCGAAATGTCTATGCTGGCTAAGATTTATATCTTTATTTTCGAAATGATTTTTCCCTACACTATGCACGAGTAATAATATCAAATGTTCTTTTTAATGCGTATCAAGCATCTTTGACTATCATAAGGAGAAATCTCCTCCGATTCTGCGTTTGCATTGTGTGTGTGTGTGGGAGGCCTTATGGTAGTCTCATTTTTAAAAGCATTGCGAATTGACTTTAAAAATATTCCTCTATTTTGATTTTAAAGATAAATAAACTGTTTTGAGTTCTCACACTAGTCACATGACTTACTCGGAGTTTATTGTTTTCCTTCCTAAACTCTGGTTGCCCACCAATTTCCGCACGGGCAGTCAAGAGTTAAGGTTTATCAGGATATTTTTGGAGTTGCTGGAGGCAAGCTGGATGGCATGGCGTATTACTAGTATATAGTATTTCTTTTCCGCTGTTTGTTGTTGTTTGATATTGTACACTCTGATTTAATGAAATGTAATGTAGTGTAATAACTGATATAGTTCTTTGTTTAAAGATTATTCATTTATGTATTATATGTTGTTCCGTTGCGAATTGTGAGATTCTGATATTGTTCTGTTGTTTTCTTTCTGTTCTGTTCTATCTTTTCTCTCCTCTTCTGTCTTTTTCGTTTTCTTAACATTGAGAATTCGTATTTCTGTTCATCTTGAGTTAATCTATGGAGATTAGTGTATATTCAAGGAGTATGGATTTGCGGGTCCCTCACAGGTGGTATCAGAGCATATGGTTAAGCGACAACCATGGCTCTGTTGGGTATTACTCATTAGAGATAGAGTCAGTAGTACTCTAGAATGAGTTTGAGTGTAATAGTAGCTATGAGTGCGTATTTGTTAGTGAATATAAAATTGTTTTGTATTGTGTTGACTTATCGGTTGATTGTTTATAGATTCCGGTCGATGTAGTCTAGCTAACTATCATAGATATGGGTTTCTAAACTCTTAAACAAGATAAATCGACATAGTATTGTTTTAAATTGGGTAAATGAAATAATTTTACCTTGATTATATTTTTATATATAAAGGAATAATTTTTCAGAATCATTAAAGTGTATATAAGTTGATTGTTTAGTTGTTTGAATAATCTAAATTGAAGAATAATTGTATAAGCAAAAGAATTATAAGAATTGAATTATAATTAAAGTGATTTACAATTGCGAAATAAACTTATATATATATATAAGAAGTGAAACTATATGAATATATTTTTTGAGAAATATGAGTTGTAAATAAAAATGAATTTAAAGTTAAATGAAAATTTACTTTAGAATTTGAAAGCTGAATTGATTTATAAGTGGAAATTTAAGTTATGTAAAACCAAATGATGTTTATAAAATGGAATATAACTTAAGTGATGTTGAATGAAGTTGATTTTGGTATCAAAGTAAATTAAATGGATATAAACTTGAGTTATGTAATGAAATTCAGCTTTTATGATTGAATTGAATGAATGGATTGAATATATAATCAATTGAATGTAAATTAAATGGATATGAAATAATGAATGTAAGTGTTAATTCATTAAAATCTAATGTTATTGGAAGTTGAATAATTGAATGAAAATCAATTTAATTTAAACCAATTGAAAGTGATGGTGTTAAACCAAATTAAATGAATGTAAGCAAAGGAATTTGGTTGTAATTAATATACATTGGTTGTTATATGATTGTCAGTTGATTGTATATAATTCATTAAGTGTTAATGAAATTGGAAGCTAAAGTAATTGTAATCCAATTGGAAGTTAAGTGAATCTTAAATAGAATTGAATTTGATTTGGAAGTGAACCAACTTGAATATGGATTAGTGAATATAAACTAATTGAAAATGAATGTTAGTAAAAACATCCACTGTTAATAAATCAAATGTGATTTAAATTGAAATCCCATTTCATTGAATATTAATGAGAATATGAATGAATATTTATTGGTTATGGATGTTAGTTGAATGTTAGTTGGATGATAGTTGGTTGATGGTTGAATATATTGCTTTTATTACATTTGCTATGTTGGCATATATAATTATTATGTTGCTATATGTTGTATATCGATACTATTGTCTATATACATGATTCTCATGTTGTTTGTTGAGTGTTTAGTAGGTGCGGATCGTGTTTGCTTCGCATTTGGAGCTCGCTTTCGCGCTATATTAGCCGTATATGCTCGCTAATAAAATATAAGGTACATATCTCGGATTAAATATCGTACTTTTACACTTTTTTCCCTGCGGAATGCCTAATCACTTGATGAGATGTATATTTGTGATATATATACTGTCATTTTTTTTCGGATCGAGCCGCGCAAAGGAGACTCTGGCAAATTTTTCTGAAAATTTAAGGCGTTAGAAATTTTTTTGAGAATTTTTGGAAAATTTTGAAAACTTTAACTTTGATTTTGGAGTTGAAAGTCAAACAAGATAGTTTGTTTTTGAAAAGATAACTAAGTATGATTTGAAAACTTAGTAAAGATTTTGTAAGAAGTTTAACAATGGATTTATGGAAAAATTAATAGATTCTGTAATTTTTCTTACTTGGTAATTTCGAGTACGAAATTCTTTTAAGGGGGGAAGTCTGTAACGACCCAGAATTTTAATTAATTAAAATTTGAATATTTAATTAATTTTAAATATTAATAAGTGAAATTTATAAGTCGAATAAATTTTATTTTGAATAATTGGATTTAATTGGATAATTAAATCGATAATTTAATATGTTAAATTATGGAAATAATTGAAAATTGGGTTAAATATGATTTAAAATGATTTGTAAAATTTTATTATATCATATTGAAGTTAAAACGATATTTTAGAACTTTTAAAATCGAATTAAAAGTTAATTTGTGAAAATTGAATATTTTAATATTTAATCGACTAGTGAAAATAACCAATTTTTGAACAGTCTCAGAATTGGACGAAACTAGTTCCATGGATCCTTAATAGTTTGTTATTATCGGATTTCAATTTTCGTAGAATCGGAGTTATCGTTTGATCGTGGCAGCTCGAAACGCATCGAAATTGTTTTAATATTAATTTGGCGAGTTAAAATAACCATTTTTCAAACAGTCTCGGATTTCGACGAAACTAGTTTCATCGGATCCATAATGTGATATTATTGTATGGTTTCAAATTTCATGTCAATCGGATTTACCGTTTGTCCGGTGCAAGCTAAAACGTCTAGAAAATCGTTTAATCGGTTTAATTTTAAATCGAACGCTTATTGCCATAATTTGCACAGATGACCGAATTAGCTTCCGAAACCTATTCCATTGCGTCCGGAACGCGGGATAAACCCTAGAAACACTGGTCACCGTGCATAAATCGGAGTTTGAAAATTCCAAAATGAATAGTGTTCGTTTTATTTTCTATAAATAGACCCTTATTTTTCACAAATAAAAAAAAATAAACTAGGGTTTCTACAGCTAGCCGCCGGCTATGCAATCAAAGGCCAGAAAACTCTCAACTTCTTTCCCCCAAATCTCTCAATCCATCAAGCGATCGCGAAAGCTTCCAACTGGGAAGTCGTAGAGGACGACGAGGCGAACCTATCCAACGGTCAAGATCGTCATCGGAGCATCGTGGTCGCCAGAATCTGGCTGTGAAGTACACACGGTCGGCACGCAATTCGAGCTCAATAGGGGGCCGAGCTGCACGTGGTTCATGGTGGAGATGGAGCTTGCGTAGGGGAGTGGAATGGTGGTGCCTGATCGGAGCGAAGTCGAACGATATTGGCTCGAAAATAAACCCTAGTTTGGAGCATTGGGTTTGGCTACTACTGGAGCGCGCGTGCGCGTATGAACGAAGAGAGGGAAGAAAGGAGCAATGGCCAAGATTCTCTGATGCAAGATCCAAAGGCTGAGATTTAGCAGTAGGTTTAAAATCAAAGAAAATGTTGTAAATTTAGTATATAAAATTCGTGTAACTTATAAAAATCATAACTTTTTCATACGAGGTCAAAAACGCGCGAAACCAGTTGCGTTGGAATCGTATGGACGAGCACTATGCTATGGAATTTGATTGGAGTCGTTTGGAGTTAGTGAGAATTTCGGGTAAAATTAAACGTCCGTTTAATTTTATTCGAAATAAATCGCTAAAATGAAATTGAAATCAAGGTGAGAACTTCTCACTCAATCGAATCGGTTTCGATTTTAATTTTAAATAGTTATATTTAAAATTCTGGAATGCATGTTTGAATGATGATTGTTATCTATTGATTGTTAAAATAGACATTATGCGCCGTTAGTAAGCGGATGTTATTTATTAAAAACATATACCGCGAATATTTCATAAACAGTGAAATTGGTATTATTTATGTACTTGGAATTGATTTTCCTGCAGTATATAGCGGATGAGACCCTATTGCGCCGCCTATTAAGCGGATAATATTTTAAATCCCATATACCGCGATAATTTCGTACTGGAATGGAATTGGTATTGTGCTAACATCTTTGGATGCAGGGAAACAGGTTGGAGGGATCCAATTGGATTCCTCAACAGTATTTATTTGATTATGGATATTTTGATATTCGTTGATTATCATATCGATATATGATATCGTTGTTGTCGTGATTGACTATTTGGTATGTAGCATCATTGGGCCAAATTTTGGAATTTTAAAAGGATTTTTAAAGTGATTTTTGAAGAGTATACGTTTATAAAATATTTTAGGAATTGATTCATTTTAAATAAATAAACGTTATAATTTTAATGTTGTAAAAATTATGATTTTTGGAGAAATATAGTTAAAAGTTGATTTTTGAAAATATGAGGTAAATGATTCTACAAAATAGTTTAAATTGCGATTTTTGAATTTATTATAAAAAGTTTAATATATAGGATTTATGAAATTTGATTATTTTATAAATCAAAACGGTGAAATTATAAAGGACTTTAAAGACGTTTGAAATAATAATATAAATTAATTTATATAAAAGATTTATAAATTTATAATTTATAAAATAAAATATTGGAATTATAAAACGAGTTTTTATAAGTGTTAGAATGAATTGTGAATGAATTTCATAAACGAATGAAATTTATAGAATTATAAACGGTGAAGTTATAAATGGAATTTTATAAGCAGTAGGTTTAAAAAATTTATAAAGTTATTAAAAGAATGGTTTCGGATAAATAAATGAATCTCATAGGTTATAAGATTTATAATTTGGGAAGTTAAAGGAACGATTTTGCAAAGAAATAAATTATAAGTGTTTAACTTATAATATGAACTTTTGTTATATAATTGAGTTATAAATTGAAATAGGTTAATAAAGGAGATTTATAAAAGGAAGTTGTTATAAAACAAATAGAAATGGAATTTATAAACATTGTTTTATAAATTCGCAAACGACTTATTTTGATAAGTAAATTGTTGTAACTTATTAATGGAGTTATATTCACGTTTTAGACAGTGAATAATCCTTTAAAATAAAATGTATAGAAATGATGAAGTTGGTTAACGTAGTATATTCACGTTTTTGAGTAGTGAATAATATGTTAAAGAAAATGTTTTGGATGTGATGTTTTAAGTAGAATTAAAACGATCTAACGATGTTTTTAAATGTGTTGAGATTCGAAACCATAGATTTCAACATTTGTTGTTGAAATAGACGTTTTCGAGAAATAGAAGGAAATGATGGACTATAACACTGTTGTTATAGTAAATGATTTCCGAAAGGAACTGGTTTGTATAGTATTGGGATTTATATATCTATTTTAATTTCGAATCCCTATACTAGTGATTTTGGGTTGTCGTAACGATGTTTTACGTAACATTCGTTTTGGCCCAAATAAATATGTTTAAGAGAATGATTTCCTTAAAGAATGAAATATATACTTAATCTCGATTTAAGTATATTGAATATTTTCCAAGTGTTGAAAATAAATGGATTTGAGAATTACTTAATAAGTAAGTATGGAAATGTTTTCCAATGTAAAGTGAATATTTTGAGAATTTATCTTTTTGAGGATAAATTGAAAAAAAAATGAATAATTGAAATCGTACATTCGTAGATGTTTTGGGATGTAAATTCACTATGGAATTTATAAAAGAAAGGGGAATTTGTTTAAAAATAAATATTGATTTATTTTTGAGGTATTGAAATTATATATCTTGTAAAGATATTTTTGGGAAATAAATAATTTGGGAAAATTATTTGGAATCTGGTGATGTTGTGCATATCCATTGATAGTTCAATAACCGACTATCAATATTTAACTTTGAATGGGTATTTATTGTGATTTGTTTGAATTTGAATGCCACACTTATTTTTGAATAAGCGCTCACTATTCGGGTTATCCGTGAAAGGACCTTTGGGTAGTATAACCCATTCCGAGTATGTGATACGTCGTTATTGATTGCATTTGAAGACCGGTGTTGAAGACCGGGTATTTGCGAGAGCGATAGGATGACCTGTCGATTGACTCTGCACCGAGTTGCTTCGGTATAGAGTTCTCCATATGTGATGGGGAATCCGATCAGGATTGTGGATATCCGGATTGCAAGGACTTCTTTGTAAGTGCCTTCGGTTCTGTTCG
The DNA here is from genome assembly GCA_030765085.1 of Allium cepa. Taxonomy (NCBI): domain Eukaryota; kingdom Viridiplantae; phylum Streptophyta; class Magnoliopsida; order Asparagales; family Amaryllidaceae; genus Allium; species Allium cepa. The sequence goes on along the minus strand of CM060937.1, from coordinate 866,993,666 downwards.
AGCCCGGAATAGACTTGTATGGATAGTATGTCTGACATTACAAATTGAGATATAAAGCTAATTTCTTTCAAATATATTTCTGAAATTATAAAGGACTTTAAAGACGTTTTGAAATAATAATATAAATTGATTTATATAAAAGATTTATAAATTGATAATTTATAAAATAAAATATTGGAATTATAAAACGAGTTTTTATAAGTGTTAGAATGAATTGTGAATGAATTTCATAAACGAATGAAATTTATAGAATTATAAACGGTGAAGTTATAAATGGAATTTTATAAGCAGTAGGTTTAAAAAATTTAACGATGTTTTTAAATGTGTTGAGATTCGAAACCATAGATTTCAACATTTGTTGTTGAAATAGACGTTTTCGAGAAATAGAAGGAAATGATGGACTATAACACTGTTGTTATAGTAAATGATTTCCGAAAGGAACTGGTTTGTTTAGTATTGGGATTTATATATCTATTTTAATTTCGAATCCCTATACTAGTGATTTTGGGTTGTCGTAATGATGTTTTACGTAACATTCGTTTTGGCCCAAATAAATATGTTTAAGAAAATGATTTCCTTAAAGAATGAAATATATACTTAATCTCGATTTAAGTATATTGAATATTTTCCAAGTGTTGAAAATAAATGGATTTGAGAATAAGTAAGTATGGAAATGTTTTCCAATGTAAAGTGAATATTTTGAGAATTTATCTTTTTGAAGATAAATTGAAAAAAAAAATGAATAATTGAAATCGTACATTCGTAGATGTTTTGGGATGTAAATTCACTATGGAATTTATAAAAGAAAGGGGAATTTGTTTAAAAATAAATATTGATTTATTTTTGAGGTATTGAAATTATATATCTTGTAAAGATATTTTTGGGAAATAAATAATTTGAGAAAATTATTTGGAATCTGGTGATGTTGTGCATATCCATTGATAGTTCAATAACCGACTATCAATATTTACCTTTGAATGGGTATTTGTTGTGATTTGTTTGAATTTGAATGCCACACTTATTTTTGAAAAAGCGCTCACTATTCGGGTTATCCGGGAAAGGACCTTTGGGTCGTATAACCCATTCCGAGTATGTGATACGTCGTTATGGATTGCATTTGAAAACCGGTGTTGAAGACCGGGTATTTGCGAGAGCGATAGGATGACCTGTCGATTGACTCTGCACCGAGTTGCTTCGGTATAGAGTTCTCCATATGTGATGGGGAATCCGATCAGGATTGTGGATATCCGGATTGCAAGGACTTCTTTGTAAGTGCCTTCGGTTCTGTTCGAGCCCAGAATAGACTTGTATGGATAGTATGTCTGACATTACAAATTGAGATATAAAGCTGATTTCTTTCAAATATATTTCTGTTGGTGGCGGAGAATTTATTCTCTTAGCTTAACACCCTTCTCTAAGACGTACGAGCTCATAGGTTATGTAGTTGATGGTTATCAGCGATATATTCCCAATTTGGTAATGTGACATGCTGAGTGTTGCTGTGAAATGATCATTGTGTTGATCATTTGTGATATGATCATTTGTTTGATCGTTTATCTTTGTGATCATTTCTATGATCATTTGTTGACCCAATGCACAGCTTTTGTATAAAGCGTGGCTTTGTGGACGAGACTTCCTCGAGCCTCACACCGCGGAATGGTCAAAACGGGAAAGATGCGGCAAGGTTATGAGGGGTAGCTCCCTTTAGGGTATGTGCATTTCCTTCTGGAAAAGGGTGGTATCATGGTATGGAGCCCAGATACTTACTCATGTTGAAATACTTTATTATTATGGTGTGATGTTGATTACGAGCGCTCGGATAAAGGTTCCAAAGGACGGGGGATGGCATACTCGTGTCAGTAGTTACCCAGTTAGGGGTAACCCGTCCTTGTGTTGGCAGAGATCCGATTTGGTTCTCGGGGACGTCCTTCCAAAGGCGTTCTCATATGGCAATGGGAAGTTCCTTGGCCTGACCATTCGTTGGAAATCCAAAGAAACAATACGATCTTGTACGGTTTTAGTTGTATAACCTGCTATGGAATGTGGCGGTAACCTGCTATTGAACATGGTAGCTATAGTAGGCATAAGTGCGAAATGTCTATGCTGGCTAAGATTTATATCTTTATTTTCGAAATGATTTTTCCCTACACTATGCACCAGTAATAATATCAAATGTTCTTTTTAATGCGTATCAAGCATCTTTGACTATCATAAGGAGAAATCTCCTCCAATTCTGCGTTTGCGTTGTGTGTGTGTGCGGGAGGCCTTATGGTAGTCTCATTTTCGAAAGCATTGCGAATTGACTTTAAAAATATTCCTCTATTTTGATTTTAAAGATAAATAAACTGTTTTGAGTTCTCACACCAGTCACATGACTGACTCGGAGTTTATTGTTTTCCTTCCTAAACTCTGGGTGCCCACCAATTTCCACACGGGCAGTCAAGAGTTAAGGTTTATCAGGATATTTCTGGAGTTGCTGGAGTCAAGCTGGATGGCATGGCGTATTACTAGTATATAGTATTTCTTTTCCGCTGTTTGTTGTTGTTTGATGTTGTACACTCTGATGTAATGAAATGTAATGTAATGTAATAACTGATATAGTTCTTTGTTTAAAGATTATTCATTTATGTATTATATGTTGTTCCGCTGCGAATTGTGAGATTCTGATATTGTTCTGTTGTTTTCTTTCTGTTCTGTTCTATCTTTTCTCTCCTCTTCTGTCTTTTGCTTTTTCTTAAACACTGAGAATTCGTATTTCTGTTCATCTTGAGTTAATCTATGGAGATTAGTGTATATTCAAGGAGTATGGATTTGCGGGTCCCTCACAAAAATACTTTAAAATAGTTTAAATGGTTTAAAATAGATTGAAATACTTTTAAATAATTTAAATGGTTTAAAACAGATTAAAATATTTTAATATAGCTTAAAAGAAAATAAAATGGTTTAATATAGTTTAAAAGAAAATAAAATGGTTTAGTATAGTTTAAATAGGTTAGAACAACATAAAATAGTTTAAATGAGATTAAAATAGTTTAATGGTTTTAAAATAGGTTAAAATAGTTTATATAGTTTAATAGTTTGAAAATCTTAATAATAAAGATTTTAAACTAATATATTTTTAAACAGTTTATATTAAAACAGTAATTTTGAAATTTATATCAAATTTAAACTATTTCTTCCATTTTAACACATCTTTAAACCCATTTAATCAATATCGATTGCAAATCCATGCTTGAGCTATAACTTAAACAATTTCAAATTGAACTATAGTTAAACTATTTGAACTATAACTTAAACTATTTCAAAAGGCCTAAATTCTCCAATTAGGGAGCTACTTTTGACTCAAGCTTCCCCAATCCACCTATGAGATGATACTTGAAATGGTTATGCTTCAGACAGTTTTTATTAAGGAGAAGGAGAAGGTAGTATAGGCGCAAAATTAAGGTGAAGTGAGGAAAGAGGATAATGGGTGGACAAGAAAGCTAATTATAATATGCTATTACGGTTCCAATGGAACTGATTTCATTGAAATCCAAGATTGTTCCCCGGATCGCTATTTTAAAATGTCAATTAAATCGACGATTTATAAATTGACAAAATCAGTTGAAATTCTCAATTTTAAAAACTCGTTAACCCAACTATAAATTTCCAAGTCCAATATCTAAAACATTTAAATATTCAAAATTAAATGATAGAAAAATCTAGGTCGTTACAAATTATAATTTCTGAAAATGTTAAAATGATTAAGAGATAGACTTAATATTCAATTGATATTATAAAAAGAAAAGTGCTAACGTAAATTTAAGGTAGAAATACTAAGTATGAAATGTTTATTTATTTGAAATCAAATATATCAGTAAATAAATGTATAGGGTAAAAATAGTCAGTTATTAAATTGTTGGTTATTAAATTGATATTTTATTTAAATTATTTAATTATGTAAATTAATTGTTATAAATTTAATATTTTGAATGAGATATATTGATTCCTTAATCCTTTCTTTTCCCTTCACGAGGACGAAAGTTTTGAGTGGGGGAGAGTGTAATGACCCGTAACTTTTGACAATTAAAAACAATTAATTTAATAAGATTATGTAATTTAATGTTAGAAGAAGTAAATTTATGATATAGGAATGGGAAAACTAACTAGAATGAAGTTTAATAATGTGAATTAATATAATAAATGACTATTTGAATGTAGTCTAAGTAATTGCAATAATTGTAAGTTATAATTGATTATAAATATAAATTAAGAAATAAATTTAAATGTTATATTAAATGATGAAATAATGTGTTTATTATTTGATAATTGGATTAAAAGAGTATTTGATTATTTAAATGTTGTATTAATTAATGAAATAGTATGTAATAAATTGTAATCGAATATAAATTAGTGTTGTGCAGATAATTATAACATTTGTGTAGGCAATCAACTTATAAATGTGATTAAATTAAGATAAAGGTGACAATTGTTATTTGTTACCTATTATTTAACTTGTTGAAATCAAATTAGAAATAAATTGCATTAAATGTAATTAAATGTTACATAATGTGAATTAAGGAAATAACCGTAGAATATTGAGGTAATAAAATGTAAATTAGTGTTAGTTTTACCCATTTGACAATAAAAGATTAAATAAAAGATTGAAATCAAATTTAATCAATTTATTGAAATTAAAATATAATTAATTGGATTTACTTACAGTTGAAACAAAACACTATAATTAGTGTAATATTTAAGACTGAATTGATATGTAAATTTTTTTTAAAATATTTTAATATATTTCAATTGTAACATAATTAAATAATTTAAATAATTATATTTTTAAATAATATAAAGATAGGCTTGGAGCGGGGAGATGCTGTGAGGAAGGAGGGTCTTTCAGTCATCTCTGGTTGTGCACATGTGTGATGGGTTCTGTGCGTGAGTTCTTTTGCCTGGAACGTTGAAGAAGATGTTGGGTTAGTGTTAATTGTTTTTTCAATATGTTGATTAAATTTTCAATAAATCGTAGGCTAATTTAATCATATCTTGTTCGTGAGAGGTCCATTTCGAGCAAAACAAATTACGTTAGGAATCGTATCGACGAAGGCTTTAGCGTGGAATCAAGTTGGAATTTATTTCACTTTGAAAATACTTTCAGTTTCAAATAAAAAAGGTGGGTGTCTTATAATGCTCACGACGTACTAAAATAATTTTATCTTAGTTAAATTGACATCATAAAGTTATTTAATTTTATTGACTAACGTTTGGAAATGAAATTGACATATGAATTGACTGTAGAAATTAAAATTGACAGTTAAATCTAAAATTTTAATTTAGTTGCCAGTAAAATACCCGATATTGATAACTATATATTGTTGTGAATTATTGACTGAATTGAACGCTATTGGTTGATATTTTTGGATGATTTGAATCTATCGGAAGATAAATGAAAATGATCAAGAGATAATTCATCACATCTTTGAAAGGGATGAAAATTTTGAATTCAAAAATCGTTACTTTCGTCCAAAAGAAAAAATTGTTAACCTTCTTATTCAACACACCCTTATACCAAGATCGGGAAACTACAACAACCCAACTTTGAAAGTTTGCAAAGCTCTTTCTGCAATTTTGGAAATTAATATATCAATTGGACTCAAGTTATTTTTATGAGCTAAGGCCTAAGAAATTTACTATGGGTGAAAAAATATTATATCATGGAGTTTATGTCACTCGGATTTTTAATTACTTTGGAGTTGATTTCAAAAGGGAAGAATTTATAACTAGAAAAGTGTTCAACCATGGAAACATTTCTCTTATGCAAATTCCATTTGTGTTTCAACCATATGAAAACTTACAGAAATGGAAGAAAGGCTTGCTCACGAAGAGATGGAAGAAATGGAGGAAGAAGAAGAAAAAGAAGAAGAAGAAAAGAAAGGAATGGAAATTGAAGAGGAAGAAGAGGAAGATCAAGAAACTTCCTTAGAGAGTATTGAATATCCTACTAATCCGCTAATCCATCCAATAAGACCATTCTCAATAATCAAAGAATTATAGTGGAAAATCAAAAGACACTCAAAAGGTCAATGAGTAAGAAAATGGATAAGATTTCCACTAAAATCGGCAAGTTCTTCGGGAAAGTTAGTAGAAAGCTTGGACTATCATCTTCTTCATCTTCATCTAATTAGTTTTAGTTCATGTTATCTTGTTTATTTCAAGTTCTATTCATGTATTTTCTTTATTTTAGTTAATATAATATTATTTTATGTAATGTTGACTAGAACCATTAATGAAATCTTCTATTTCATATTATTCAACATCACTTGTTTCTGTAATTTCTTGTTTTTATATTATACAAATTTTAGTTGCATAGATTTGTTCATAATATTCAAATCAAAGCAAATTGTCACTTTAGGCAGAGGCATGTCGACATCGACATACAATGGGCAGAAAGTAGTTCCACTTTCAAATTTTAATTTCATGTAACTAACTTGTATCTATTCATTTTAATCGACTTTCTACCCTTATTTACACCTGTTTCACCCATAATAACTTATCAAACTTCATTTCTAATCACTCCCTTCCATATTCTTTCTATTTCTTGAATTATGGCTTCTACGATAAGAATCTAAGTGATAATCTTGAGGAAACTCTCACTTCCACCAAGAATATCCTTACATTCGTACTTCGTAATCAGCGCCACTTAGAATTGATTCAAACGCAGATGATCAAGGAGCAAGAGCGACATTTTGACGCCCTTCGTTGGATAATCTCAGCCCTTAACAAGGACGATCTCGAAGGAAATCCACCAATCACTCTCGACAAAGATAAAGAAGAATGGATGCCGTCAAAGCAGACCCTATCTTTGGAGAATATGGATGGGTGGAAGTACCAAGGAATGTCTAGTCATTCTGTATGTTATTTTTTTGATTTGATTGGTGTGTTTTAAACTTGATTGACTTGACTTATTTAAAACATTTGATGTAGTTTATGTATATGATTGAGTTGAATAATTACTGTAAATATGATTGGATGATTATTGATTTACTTCTCGATTACACTTATGATCACACTCATGATCACATTTCACATTTATGATCACATTTCATACTTATGATCACACTTAGCACTTATTACACTTATATATGGATTGCTCTATTGTATTATTGTTGACTATCTTATATCAAGTTCAGGGAATTTATTAGTAAGAAGTTTTTGTTGAAGACAAATGAGGAGAAGTTATAAAATAGTAGTTGGCTTAGAGTAAAGGGGAGTTATGATTGAAGTAACGGGGAGTCATGGAGTAAGGGGAAGTTATGATAGGAGTTATGGTATGGCAAGTATATTTAATAAATATAGGTTGTCATCATCAAAAAGGGGGAGACCGTAAGGAACTGAGATGTTGGTTTCCGATGACAACAACCTTTTTAACTTATCTTATTATAAAATATATACTAACACTATTGTCAAGATAGATATGTATATACTATACAAGATATATGTATATATATATATATATGTATATATATGCGGGTATTAATTACTGAAGACTGATCAGTATAAAGACTCAAGGCTCAAGATTCAGAATGGAGATATCATGATTGAAGACTCTAGAGTATCAAGATTAAGATTTTAAGATAAGTGTCTAGTTTTTGTTAAAACTTCATAATATCATGGAAATCTTCATTCCAAATTTCATTTGGTATGGAACCCATTTCTATCTTCTTAGTGTCTTACAAACCCACGACAAGTAGCTTATAAACCTATGACAAGTGGCTTACAAACCCACGAACATCCTGGTTTTGTACAAGTTCTCGAGTCCTGATGTGATGAAATAAGGAAGAATCTTGCAAAACTACTTCAAAATGGTTTTTCAAAATGATTTTCAAAACTTCTTTTCAAAATGTTTTAGCCTTAATAATTATATTTTCAAATGATTTTCAAAAAGATGTTTTAGTCCTAAAATATTCTTTGTTTTTGTTTTTAAATAAACTCTTGTTTTAAACTTCGTTTGTTTTTTAAAACTATCTTCTGATTTTTAAATATACTTTATAATATATATACACACTTGATATTTAAAATCAAATTTATTTATGCATTTTAAAAATATATTTTTCGACTCTTCTTTATTTTAAAACATAGGAAAATTAGTTTATTTTACTCCAGAATTATTTTATCTTGTTTTCCTTTCAATACCATTTTCAAAACAAATTTTACATTATTTTTAACTAAACGATGTTGACATCACGGGATACCCCATGTCGACATGGTAGCCGTTAAATTCAAAAGTTTCAATTTTAAAAAGAAGTGTCTATTTGTTTAAATCTCTTCATGAATGGTTATGACCGCTATTGGTCTATAAATAGCCTCCAATAACGAATTCTTTAACTAACTATTTTCTTATTTTCTTCACTCCTTCTCCACAAATCCATATTCTAAAATTTTCATATTTTTAAGATCGTGCCGAAATTATATCGAATTCTTAAGTGGATAAAATGAGAATATCATTCTTGTTTGATTCTCTGCCCTCTTTCGAAGATTAAAGTGCTATTTAGAGTTATAGGATCAATTTGTAATCAAAAGTTTATCGAGTCTCTCTATAACGTGTGGCAGTGCCTGGAAATCAATTGGGTGACCTTGTGTCCCGTAAATCAAGAGAGTTTGCCCCGAACTCGAAGGCAGGAGGGACCACAAGGCCTTTAGAAATTGAGGATTGTAATCTCGACATTGGTATAATAAAAATATGTATGAGGTGTTTGCCTTGGTACAGGACTGGACGTAGGGTAACTCCAAACTAGTATGAAATCTGGTGTGTTCTTTCCTTTTACTACTTTTTATTTACTTTTTGCATCTATGTTTGATTCTATGATTTTTCTGTGATTAATTTCTGCATTTGTTTGTGTCATAATTTCAGTTTAGTCCATATAAGTCTTAGAATTCATTAAACACTATACACGCCCCTCCTGTGTTAAATTAGCCTTAAGATCCTTAATCCACACTCCTTTTTAGGATTTATATGCGATAAAATGAGAGAAAAGCTTGTGTATTTAAAGGAGAAGACAAAAGTGCTAAGTTACCAAACTAACCCCTTACCAAACTACCAAAATAACCTTCCTTAATTTTAAAGTAAACTTACATTTTTCAACACTTACCGTCATCCATTACTTTATTACTTTATTTAATACTTAAGGAGTGTATTTGGATGGAAATATGACGACCCAAAATTTTCGACCTCGAAAATTCGACACAAATATGTTCACGGTAGAAGTGCCGAGCAATCGAATGTCGGAAATTTCAAATTTTTAGGTTAAGAAGAAAAGAGGTAGAAGAACAACAGAAAACAACAGCATCTCACATTCGCAGCGGATCAAAATATAATATAAGAATTAAATCATTTACAAAGAAAGCTGTAACTGTTACTAAATTTACATCAACACAACAGAGTTACGACCAATCACATATAAACTGGACAGTTATAACAATTTGACCGAGAAATACAAACAATAATACACGGCGGTATACTCCATACGTTCATGCCATCCAGCTCGCCTCCTGAGCTCCAAAACGTTCTTACCTGAAAATCTGTAATACTCGGTCTAACCCGAGCATTACATCAAAGTAACACCCGAGTCAGGCTGGAAACAAGCACGATTAAACCCACATAATTTGAAAAACTAAGCTAAAAGTCATAAATGAAAAACCCTGGTAACTCGTGCCTCCCTACGAGTTCTCATCTTATTAAAGTCAATCACATATTATAAGATAATATCTAAGAAATATTACATAGTTTTATATGGTCATGTTACTAAATTTATTCCATTTTAGCCTGTTTAATTCCACACATCCAATTATAAAGAATTATTGTAGATTACAAATTGAAGCGGTTCCGGGTATTTGCTGATGCCCAACCCCGGTCCCTTCGAATCAAATGTTGTTCTTTAATACAAGTTGCTTAAATGAATACAAATAAATTATTGATAGATAACTCACAATACCACAGTTCAACCCATCATATCATAGTACATCACAACTCATATATCAGAGATATTCAGATAACCCAAGGTATTCAATTTAAATTTATCATCTATAGGCAAGATTAATAGTGAAACAATTCTCAATTAATTTAGTTTAATCACATAATATAAATTAAATTAATTACCTTTAATCCTGCTTAATTAACTTAAATTAATTATAATTCATTGATTAATTATCCCCAATTATTTCCACTGATTAATTAACCTTAATTAATTCCTTAATTAATTAATCTTAATTATTAATCAATCAATTAATTAATTAATCTTTAATTACTCAACCTAAATTTAATTAAAAGATTAACCATTATCTTAACTTAATTCATTAAAATCTTATTTAATAACTTTAGAAAATAATTTAACATTAACCTATAACTTAACTTAAACCTTTTAAGTTTAATAATGATTAAACACATTTAATCTTCTTAATTTAATTACATTACTAATTAAATTTTAAACAACTTAAGGAATTAACTTACTAGGTTGAAATTAATTATACAACTTAATTAAATCAACATTTAAATAAACACCTTTGTTTAAAATAACGATTTAGTAAATTAATAAAAGCTTGATTATGTTATCTTTAATATTTGAAACATAATTATTTCACTCGAGAAAAACCTAGGGTTACTCGAACCAAAACCCAAGTTTTCTCACCCTTTTCCCGAGCTTCCTCCTCTCTTTTTTTTTGAAAAAAACTTGTTTAAATTTTTAAAACTGTTATATTTAAACATTCACGTACTTGAATCAAACCCCGAGCCCATCCTTCCTTTCCTCGTGCTTTGACCCGAGAAAACCTATCAAAGCAAAAATTGACACCAGAGACACCGCGTGTAAGTGCACCAACCCACGACGACTCTCTGGCCTACACGACCACTATCGATAAGTCGTCTTCGACTTCCCCGAGCCATCTGACTACCCAGACTCCCAATTCGATCATGAAATCGAAATTGAGTTCCAATGAACCCACAGGAACAAAGACTGAAACCCCCAAAACCACCCCCAACCCGACGACTCTGATCACCTGAAGTCACGACATCCAACCGTTGGTTCGCCACGACCCCCTGCTCTGTTTCCCCCATGAACGGCCTCCTCCGATGCACTGACGACATCGTGGCAACACAATTTCCCACCTCGACCAACACTTGAGACAAAACCCTATTTTCACTCCATCCAGCCACCACAGGAAACGCGAATTTCTCCGACCATTTTTGCCGACATCGCTACCTCCAGGCTTGCTACACCCAAGAACTCACGATCCCAAAATTTCCCGATCATCAGAAATTGGTCGAAATCCAAAATACGTTCAACTCTCGATTTCTCATGATTTAACAGCCTAAAAATGTTGATTATAATTTTAAAAAATCCTAATCTTCGATGACAAAATAGATAATACACCTGAAACAACCAATTATTATGATCAACATTTTGATATGTTTTCAAATCTACTATTCTTCTTCCTTAATATCACAATAACCATCAGATTCTTACTGGAAACATTTTTAATTCCATTATCTTGTTATTACTAGCAAGCTTTGTTTATATATCAAATCTTAAAGAAGAATAGAGAGTGATAAATTAGTTTTGAACATATTTTAAAATTGTAGAACTAAGAACAGAGCATATATCATTTTCCCAGACATACATGCAGACATCTACATACATATATACATGCAAACCCATCGTGCAATCACTTATCATAATTCATTTTAAGGAATTACATCATGCATCTATATTTAAGACAGATTTAAAACTTTTTAAATAGATTTGTTTACTCACAGTGAATTTGTGAACAGAGAAAGCGAGAGGTTTTGAAATCTGGAAATTTAGTTGAGATAATCTGCTTGCTTTGATTTCTGATCTGAGTTGTTGAATCCTTTTTGAATTTGCTTGAAATTTGAATTGTTGAACTTCGGGTTATAGATTGCAAAGATGATTGTAGTTTGAAATTTGATTTCTTTTTTATTTTGTTCGCTGATTCTAATTACAGGCTGTTGGTTTATATCTTTCTTTGTTTCTTTGTTTTGATAATATAGATCAGAGGGAAAAAATGAAAGAAAGTGATGGAGATGTTTATATAACCTATATTATCTTTACTTAATCATTTAAAAAAATAAAAAGAAATTAAGGACACTTTTTGAAATAACTCACATTTGTCATTAGCCTACTATATTTAATTTACACTTGTATTTAGATATATTCTTAGGCTTACATTTGTTAAACTATATACACTTACTTACAAGTGTAATTTATTTGAATTAATAAATTTTTAAATGATTTTTATAAAACTTATATATATATATATATATATATATATTCTATTAAGTAAATACATTATCTTAATTTATATAAATATATCTTTTAAAGAAAATAATATAATACCAGTTATATAAAAGAAATAAAATCATATATAATATATTTTTAAATCCAAAATATTTTAAGATATTTATCTTTTGAATTTCCAATTCAAATTCAATATCAATTTAAAATCCAATTTAAAATCAACTCATATATATATATACACATTTAAACAAACACAAATTTAATTTGTTTGAAAACAAAAAAAATCTATTAAAAATCTTCTTATATCTATATATATAAACAATCATTATTATTTGTTTTTTTAAAGAATAATTTGTCAATTTTAAGTAACTATATTAGGAGATTGTAAAATATATATTTATCCAGACATAAATATTTATTATCAGATTTATTTGTTCAATCTATAAATCAGTATTCCTATTAATTAACCCAGTTAATTATCAATTAGCAGATATCCTAAAATCCATGTTATCATATTCCTCCCCCGTTTAAATCTTTTCGTCCTCGAAAAGGAACGAAACCAGAATTTATTCAATACTTATTATCAGATAAATTACTCTTTGAACATTTTAACTATAAACTCTTTTATTCATAATTTTTAAAACACTTTAAAATCTATAAAATATTACCAAAATAGTTTTTATAAAAATACTTTTTATAACTCGACGTCTCAACAAGTCCATCCTTGTTCTCATAGAAATTCGGTCATACGTTGATCAGGCGTAGGACTGAAAATCTATAAGTACTTAGCAGACCCATTTTCAACACCTAGTGAAAATACTTGGGAAAACATTTTGTTGAAAATATAGAAAACATTTTTGAAAATAGAGGTAACATCTTTGGTGAGAATGCTCTGGAAATCATTACACCTTCCATGGTCGCAGTTAACCCGATGTTTACGTTGCCATCCCGGTAAAATCCATAGATAACTGTAGGCACTCCGCGCCCCTTGATTACGCCATAGAACCTGCCATAGATCGCAGCTACATCCCAGGTTACATCGCCATCACGGCAAAAATCCATGTAACTGTAGGCATCAGCACCCTCGATTTTCACTGCCAAATGAAACATCACCACTCCTACATAGGTCGCAGACTACGTCAATCAAGTCCCAAGCCTTAGGCTCTCAAGGCCTCTCGACTTTTGTTATGCCTCCATAGATCGCAGTCTACCGATGTTATGTTTCCATCACGGCAAAATCAAACGTAGACTTTTGGCTCTCACGGCACGCACGACTTTCGCTATGGTCCACAGTAGATCGTAGTGACATCGAGTTATACTATCGTCACAACATAACCCAAATGTCTCTGTAGGCATCAGCGCTCTCGACTTTCGCTACCCACACATAATCCTCATGAACTTTAGTTTGTCCAGACTTCCTCCTAGGATTCAATTTAGAGCCTCTCCCTTAGGGCTTAAGGCAGAACCACCCCGTGGATCTCCTATGAAGTTCATCTCAATGGGAGCGCCTTTTTCTCCATAACCAATCTCAAAATATTTTATACTGTACGCTTATATTATCTCTCAAATCATACCCTTTATGATTCACATAAATCTTCTTTACACAAAATCGATATCTCAAATCGATGGTTCCAAACTTGGCTTTTCAAACTCCCAAAATTTGATTTTCCCAAAAATCAAAAGCCTTTTCCAAATCCATAAGTTTCAAAACTTTTTTTCCTAAAATCATTTTCATATAATCATTTATATATAGATATATATATACGACTTATCATTTCCGACTTGAAAATAATCTTTAAATCACTTATATAGATTCCCCTTTTATACTTCAAATATTTTCAAAAACCTTTCTTCTAGTTCTAGATTCAACATAGGGGAAGATTATCATATATAACAAATATATATGTATATAATTTTACTATGCCAATCAACACTCAAATTTGATTTTCTTTTATAAAGTTACTTACCATATCACTTACTTTTCATAAAGTGAATTTCAAAAGATATCCGACTTCTACCTTTATTCATGTATATCACCATACCCTTTGAGTCGACCATAATTCACATCAGTTCAACTCAAATTGAATGGAAATTTGAATCTTTACCGGTGAAGAAGAAAAAGGTAGAAGAAAATAGAACCAACATAGAATCTCATAAACGCAATGGAGCAAAATATAATATATAATAACAGATTTTTATATAAAGAAAATTGTAATTGTTTTATACTTACAACCGTCAGAGTACAACAATCAATATATTAATCTGGACAGTTGTAATAAGTTGTCCTCACACAGTCGAAGTATAAACCATGCACAGCGATACGTCTGAAATCCTCCAACTCGTCTCCTGAGCTTCATAGCATTCAAACCAGAATTGGAATACTCGATCTGACCTGAGCAATATAATAAAATAACACCCAATTCGGTCTGGAAAACAAGCGTGAGAAAACACACTCAATTGAATTTATTAAAGTTATTAAAATCCTTTGAAAAACAACGGTATCTCGTAAGACCGCATCATACATAAACACGACGAGATTTTCCCTTACGATAACCCAAACGTTTTATAGTAAATTCCGTGATATTATAATAATGTCTAAGTATAAATACTTATCCAAATAGCCGAAATTGTTATATTAATTAAATTCCCGCATACTAGGCACTACAAACAAAACCGTAAAGGCTTGTATTAGAGAATGGATTCCATACAATGACTGGGCTACTACGGTATTGCCGGTCACAGTACACTTCTAGAAAGATGTACCGAAGACAATGGCGAGATCCCTTATAACACAAGACTGGCCTACCCCGTAACCTGAATAGTACCGAATATGTTATCACCCCGGGTGTTTCCATCCTTAAAAATCAAGCGCTCCCTTCTTCAAGCACAGCCATATCCATAATTTATATATATTTCTGAGGGTATCTAGAATGATAATATACCCTAATTGGGTGCGACCCACTTAGCATTGCTACATCTCCCTTAATTTAGTCATTCCCGGTTGATGAGGCTCGAGATTAACGTTACCTTCCAAGAACAAGTCCACTTAGAATGCTCATCATCCTTCAATGACGAAGTTCTGACGGCATTCATCCATATAAGTTGTCTTAAGTCTGGACAAACCGAATCACCATCTCCACGATATCTATTTGTAACCCTCAAATCGGATCGAAGTGGTTTTCGGATAATTAAATCTGATCTCGGCCTCTTCGAAACGATCAATGAAAATGGCCAATATTTGATATCAGTTATTTAACTATCAATATAATATCCATAAGTAGTCACTAGGCCCATTTTATAATTTTTCAAATTTATTTTCCAAAATATCTTTATAAGATGTATATTCAAATCCATTCCAAATTTTCAATACTGGAGTCAACTCAAATACTTATACCTACATCAGGTTATTTCAAACCATCTCTTATTTCAACACTTAGAAAGTATTCCATTTATTTCCTATTTTCTCAAAATCATTTACAAATTTATTTGTAAATTCCTTAACTCATTTATAAACCTAATCCAATTTATAAAATCTCATTTTATAAATCCATTTCTTAATATATTCCATTTATTTCACAAATCTATTTAAATTATCCATTTCACTCCTTTTCATATTTTCCAGAAATATTGTTTAAAAATCTTCTATATAAATTATTTAAAATCTCCATTTAAACCAAAATCAATTATTGTTTTTATCCAAATCAATTTCTTATAAATAATCCAAATTTCTATATGAATATTTATATATTCAAAATCTCCTTTTAAATCTTTTCATATTCCTAAATAAAATTCATGGTATTTAAAATACCAAAAGTTGGGCCAATGCTACTATAGAATCTAATAATTCACATAACAAAAATAATCTATACAAATTATTCTAACACATCCTATATTATTATGTATGAAAACAATCAATATAAATTTGAGAAATCTAGTTGGATACATCCAACCTGTTTCCCTGGATCTGTAGATGTTAATACAACATTAAAATACCAATCCCACTTCGAGGGGAATATGGTAGTATATAGGATCATCGAATATTATGCGGAGCGCATAGGATCTCATCCGCTCCAATAGGCAGAAATAAATCCAGCTACTAATATATATACTACTATATATATTTAACATTCAACGGATAATAATTTATAAATACAACCAGCATTCAACAATTTATTTTAACTACTTAAAATAAATGCTAGAAATCCAAATGAGTGAGAATTTTTCACCTTGATATTCAATTACGATCCGTTCCAATTTTGGATTAGTAGCTACTTCTAAAAATCTCCAACTAATTCCAGATTATAATTCATGATTTTCGTACCTCATACAAATATAAATTTTGCATTTAAGATTTCAAGATAATTTAAATAATTAAGTTTCTTATTAATTATGGTAATTAAAAGGGTTAATTACCTTTATTACTCGCGACCAAGGATTCCTAGCTAATGACTCCACTGCCATTGCTAGTTTCCGTAATCCAGGATCCCAACTTGAGAACGACTTCGACTGCCATACCTCCACCGAGTGCTAAAACTCCCTACACGCATCCCACCAAAGAATGCCACCTACGACCATCCACTACTGTGCAACCTAGAGTCCTCTAACCTCACTCCCTCATATCCATTCGAAGAGCGAAACTGCTCCTCTATTCATAACTGACATAGGCCACCGCCATCGCACGTATGCGCATGCCGTCATCGTGCCCCAAAACGCTCACAGCCACTCGCGACCCACTGTAACGTGAAAAATCCCAAAGCCCTAACTTCGAAATCGCCTCCTCCACTCTTTGAAAATCGCAACCCTTCCTCTATCACACAGCTACACCGCTCGAGACTAGAGAGGAGCACTCTCTGATCCTGAATTGATTTCGTTTGATTTCTTTTTTGTAGTTATGTTTGTAGTGAAATTCGAAAATCCCCCTTTTTATATTTTTTTTCTTTCTTGAATTTGAATTGGTTTCGATTTTTTTTCTTTTCTTTGTTTTCATGAATTCCATTTATGTCTGGAAGAAGATAGGATAAGATAGACGCGATTTAAACAGATGGAAGGTGGCTTGATTTTCTCTTCGTGGATTTAACTGAGAAGAAGGAGGGAAAGGACGTGATTTAAACAATGAGTAGGCGGCTCGTACAAGCCAGGTCAGCTGATGGGAAATGGTTTTAAGGGCTGATGGAATGGATATGACAATATATATATATATATTAAAATTTCAAAATATCTAGATATTTTATTCGAACCCCTAACGAGGCATGCCGCTAAGCGTTCATAATGTTATACCACTATCCCGAACACAATGGAAGAGGTTTCGAATCCTAATTCGATCGTATGAGGAAGATAGATTTTTGAACCAAAATATTATACTGAATTTTTATTTTTAATTTCAACGCGTTTATATCCCGTACGACCAAACGATAACTCTAAAAACTACGAAATTTGAAATCTGATAATAATACATTATTACGGATCCAATGGAACTGGTTTCGTTGAATATCGAGATTGTGCCCTGGATCGCTATTTTAACGCGTCGATTAAATCGATGATTTCCAAAATTTACAAAATCGCTTGAAATTTTCAATTTTAAAATCTTACTAACTAAATTAAAATTACAAATCCAATATTTAAAACATTAATTATTCAAAATCAAATGATGAAAAATCTAAGTCGTTACATTCCTCCCACGATAAAAGAATTTCATCCCCGAAATTGTTAAGGAAGGACGAATGATCCAAACCCATTAACTTTCAAAACCCATTTTGTTAAAACTCAGTTTTGAACTTTTCTAATCCTTTAGTTCCAACCAAAACAACTAGTTTTACATTCTAAATCCAAAACCCATTACTCCAATTACAATTCGAAATCAAGTCGTCGTTAACCAAAAAATTTCAATATTTCTAACACCCTAAATATCTAAAAAAATTGGCAGAGTCTCTCTTGTATGGAGAGCCTTTTGCAATATGACAAGAGAGATAAAAACATTTGCATCGGCCCACACAGTCGAAAAACACAATGTATATCAAGTTTCGTATGTTTTGCGATATTTAATCTGAAAGTGTGCGTTATATTAGCATTTTTAAGCGAGCGGCTTATTTTACATGCAATTACGCAACCAAAAATCAAGCCAAGGGTCTTCTGGTACCTGTACTTACTTAATTTAAACATGTAAGTCCCAAAATATGAAATTCACCAATATTTCATTCATTTAACTAATTACACACAAGAATTTCATAAACCACATGCCAGACATATATTTATAAGCTATTATAAGGTTCCAATATTTGATTATCATCTTCAAATCAATTTACACATCATTTCATTCAATTTCGATGATTCACAACAATTTATTTGTAATAAATTCTTTTTTTTACACCAAAAAATTCATATCCATTCCAAATTGATTTAGAAATCAATTTATTCACTTTCTATTTATTCGTCGAATTTTATTTACTTCCGTTTACGTCGAACAACAATTTTTTATGCAAATTTGGCGATATTCATTTAATAAAATAACGATTTCTGTTTATAGCTATTTAAATTGATTCCAAGTCAATTTATATTCAATTCTATTCCATTTCAAATGTCTCAATCAATTTATTTACATTCCATTCATATCCACATTTATTATATTCAAATGCATTTTATTTGGCTCGGAATCATTCCATGCTACTTCATTAAATAACAATTTCACAAATTTTATTTGAGCCAAGCTTCCATCAAAAAATTTAACTCAAGTTAATTCATTTACTCCCAATCAATTCAATTATACAATTTAAGCTCATTTATATTGCAATCAAATCCCATTTCAATTTTAGATTGATTCTTATTCAATCAAATTCCATTCCATTTATTAATTTATTTAATTAGTTCATTCACTCATTCCACTTCAAATTTAAATCTCATACTCAAATTCATTCTCAAATTTATTTAAATGATATCCAAGTCCATATTTAATTTATTTACACTTAAATTGAATTTTTTTAGAACTTAATTCATCACTATTTCAATTCATTTCAATTTTATTCAATAATATTTCAAATATATTTAATTTAGTTCGATGTAATTCCAATTCCACTTCAAATTTATATTTAACTTAAGTTAATTTTTAACCCACACAATCTATTTTAACTTAACCAAATTAAGTTCCATTCCCACTTCCAGTTACCAACTAATGTATCTAATTAGTTCACTCCCATTTTATAATCCAATATCTGATTTTTATTTTCAAAAATCAAATCACTTAATTTACTTGGGTTCAATTTTGTTTTATAATTCAAGTTTGGACTTTAATTCCTCCACCAAAATATCAAATTATTTTTATTTTGGTTTTGCCATTTCACTTTTCAATTTTAGAAATTACCCATCTTATCTTTCACATTTCCATTAATTCTACGCTCGAGTATATTCACATTTTTATTTTTTAACTTGAGATTTACATCACTTCATATCATAAGTATATATTTATTCTAATAAAAAGTTATAACTTTTAGTTATTTAGTCACTTTACAATCCAAGTTTATGTATTCCAATCAACTTTCATTTAACTTGCATAAGTTAAATTTTAATTTCACACAATTCTTTTGAATTTAATCACGTAAGAAATTCACCCCAACTTTAAACTTTTCCACACTTCCTTACTTATTTATTCCATTCACTTATTCATTTTAAATTCAATTCATTAAATTAGTTCACTTCACCAATTTATTACATTAAATACATTCAAGTTACCATCAATTAAATTTCTAAAATTTAATTCATTCAACTTAACTTAAGTTGAATTCCATTTGATTTTATATCTCAATCCCAATCAATACCATTTCCAATCCAATTTTATTTAACTCGGCTCAAGTTAAGTTTTATTATTTTAACTTTACTCAAGTTATAATTTATTTTTAAAAATCAATTTCCTTATTTTTCTTTAAAATCATTCACCATTTATAAGTTCATAACTTATTTTCTGATATTTCTAGAACATTTAATAAGGATTTCGAAATTCAAATACTCGGTATTTATTTCAAATCACTTTGAAATAAAATATACACACACACTCTCTCTCTTTGGTTTAACAAACCACTTCCTTGGATTTTCAAATTCAACCTGATTTTTTTTTTCAAAACAATTCCTTTTGAAATTTTCAAAACAACACTTGTTTTCACCCAAAATCTCCTTATCGATTTACTATGGTCGCAATCCGTCACTTAGAAACTCGAAAATGAATACTGATGATGTTGTAGTCATCGCCAGAATTATTTTCTAGCAACAGAAGCGAGTTCAGTGCTATATCACTTCTAAAATCCATTTAAAAAATTTCTTTCAAAAATATCTCCAAAATAATATTACTATTATTTTTTTCGACATACTTTCGAAAACATTTCCAAAAATCTCCAATATTTAAATTTCCAATTTGCGGTTTGAATTCATTTTTAGTTTTTTATTCACTTGTATAATTCATTCTCATACAACCATTATTTGGTTATATATAACCATTTCAACTTTTATAATCTAGTTTGAATTATAATATTAACAACCAAACAAACCAATATATTACAATAACTTCTATAAAATTATTTCTTTATATCAAAATATAATTGGGTAAAATTATTTCATTACCCTCTTTAAAATAATACTGTGTCAATTTATCATGCTCAAGTGTTTAGAAACTCCTATCGTATAGTGCTGTCCCACTACACGACCAGAAATTTATATGCCACTCAATAGATAAATCAACACAATCTAAAACATTTTATATTCACTAACAAATACACGCTTATATCTATTAATACTTTCAACTCATTCTAGAGTACTACCAATCCTATCTCTAATGAGTAATCCCCACCAAAGCCAAGTTTCTCTCTTAACGTTCTGCTCTCATACCAAATGTAAAGGACCGTATCTTTGTACCTTTGAGTCGGCCATAATTCACATTAGTTCAAATCTAATTGAATGGAAATACGAATCTTTAGGGTTGAAGAAGAAAAGGGTAGAAAAAATAGAACAGCAACACAGAATCTCACAAATGCAGCGGAACAAAATATAATACATAATAATAGATTTTTATACAAAGAAAACTGCAACTTTTTTATACTTACAACCATTAGAGTTCAACAATCAATACATCAATCTGGACCATTATAATAACTTGTCCTCACACAGTGGAAATATAAACTAAGTACGGAGATAAGTCTGAATTCTCCAACTCATCTCCTAAGCTCCGAAGCATTCTAACCTAAACCTCTAATTCTCGGTCTGACCCGAGCATTATAATTAATAACACCCGAGTCAATCTGAAAAACCAACGTGAGAAAACACACTCTATTGAATTTATTAAAGTTATCAAAATCCTTTGAAAAACAAAGGTATCTCGTAAGATCGCGTCACACATAAGCACGATGGGTTTTTCCTTACGATAACCAAAATGTTTTGTAGGAAATCACGTGTTATTATAATAGTGTCTAAGTACAAATACTTATCCAAATAGCCAAAATTGTTACATCAATTAAATTACAGCAAACTAGGCTCTACAAATAAAACAATAAAGGCTCGTATTGGAGAATGGAATCCATATAATAATTGGGCTACGGGGTACCACTCGTCACAGTACACTTCTAGAAAGATCTACCGAGGACCTTGCCGCGATCACCTATAACACAACATCGGCCTACCACTAACCTGAATAATACCAAATATGTTATCACTCCGTGTGTTCCCACCCTTAAAAACCGAGCGCTCCCTTTTTCATACACAACCATATCCATAATTTATATATATTTCTAAGGTATCTCGAAAAGTGATAACATAACCTAAGTGGGTGCGACCCACGTAGCTTTGTTGCATCTTCCATGTTTTTGTCATTCCTGGTTGATGAGGCTTGAGGCTAACGTTACCTTCCAAGTAAAATTCAACATAGAATGCCCATCATCCTCCAATGACGATGTTTAGACAGCATTCGTCCATACAAGTTGTCCTGCGTCTGGACAAGCCAAATCATCGTCTTCACTATCTCCATGAAATCCATCTGTAATGCTCAAATCAGATCAAGTCGTTTTCAAATAATTACATCCGATCCCGCCCTCTTCGAAACGATCAACGAAAATGGCCAATATTTGATAGTCGGTTATTTAACTATCAATATAATATCCATAAGTAGTCACTAGGCCCATATTATAATTTTTCAAAATATCTTTATAAGATATATATTTAAATCCCTTTCAAATTTCCAATACATGAGTCAACCCGAATACTTATATCCATATCAGGTTATTTCAAACCATCTCTTATTTCAACACTTAGAAACAATTCCATTTATTTCCTGTTTTCACAAAATCATGTACAAATATATTTGTAAATTCTTTAACTCGTTTAGAACGACTTCTATAAGTTCTGGTTTCCATAATTAATGTCCTTTAATATTTTCCAAGTCAACATTTGTCTAAAATTCCAAATATCCATTTCTAACTTCTGTTATGAATTCTAATTCATTTTTCGAAGTTTACCTCTATTTAACTATTTTTGAAATTTTTCTTACTTCTTCCCAAATTCCATTTTTGATAATTTCTCTTATAAATCCCATCTATTGCACAAGCCCTGTTTCCAAATTCTAAAGAATATTTATAATTAAATTTCAATTATTACAAAACTCTATACACACACACACATATATATGTAAATAAATAAGTATATAAAAAAATAATGATTTAATTTTAAAACATGTTCACGTAATTATTTAAAAATATCGAACACTTTATATAAACATCAATAATCCTTTTTTTGACAACAATCAATTTTCATAGCAGATTATAAAAATTAGAATTTAATTTCAATTAATATTAGATATTTGAAAAAAATCACTTCTGAAGTGTTCTAATACTAACTAGCTTAAAATTACATAGTTAAATAAATAGAATTTCCCTTTTTAAATCAAAATTTAACCTCTTAATAAAATATTGTTTTAAAATCCCAATAACCAATTCAATTTATAAATCTTCTCAGTTTACCACACGTCGACCCCATTTCGATTTTCTATCCATTCTTACTTTTCAAAAATAGAATTCACTATTTTCCTCAAAATCTACTTTTCATATCTCGATATAAATTCACCCTGTGAAATTATATTCCAAATTATCAATTAATTTTCATTTTCCCTTGTTTATAAACATCATTTATAAATTTATAACTCCTTTGAGTTTCACTTGTTTATAAAACTAATCCCATTTATAAAATCTCATTTTATAAATCCATTTCTTAATAAATTCCATATATTTCACAAATATATTTAAAATATCGATTTCACTCCTTTTCATATTTTCCAGAAATACCGTTTAAAAATCCATTGGGTAAAAATATTCTATATAAATTATTTAAAATCTCTATTTAAAATATTTTTACGAATAGTTAAATATAAACCAAAATCGGTTATTGTTTTTATCCAAATCAATTTCTTAAACATAATCCAAATTTCCATATGTATATATTTATATTCAAAATCTCCTTTTAAATCTTTTCAAATTCCAAAAATAATATTTATGGTATTTAAAATACCAAAAGTTAGGCCAGGGCTACTATAGCATCCAATAATTCATATCACAACATAATCTACACAGATTGTTCTAACACATCATATATTATTGTATATGAAAACAATCATTATAAATTTGAGAAATCCAGTTAGATCCCTCTAACCTGTTTCCATGCATCCATAGATGTTAACACAACATAAAAATACCATTCCTACTTCAAGGGAATATCGCGGTATATAGAGTCATCTGCTAATATGCTGGGCGCATATGGTCACATCCACTCCAATAGGTAGGAAATAAATCCAATTACTAATATATATACTACTATATATATTTAACATTCAATGGATAATAATTTATAATTTCAACTAGCATTCAACAATTTATTTCAACTATTTAAAATAAATTCTAGTATTCCAAATGAGTGATAATTTCTCACCTTGATGTTCAATTATGATCCGTACCAATTTTTGATTAATAGCTGCCTCTAAAAATCTCTAATTAATTCCAAATTATAATTCACGATTTTTATACCTGGTATAAATTTAAATTTTGCATTTAAGGTTTCAAGATAATTTAAATAATCGATTTTCTTATTAGTTACAGTAATTATAAGGGTTAATTGCCTTTATTACTAGCGACCAAGGATTCCTGGCTAACGACTCCACTGCCATTGCTCGTTTCCACAATCCAGGGTCTCGTCTTGAGAATGACTTCGACTGCCATACCTCCACCAAGTGATGCATCTCCCTACACGCATCCCATTAGCAAATGCCACCCACGACCATCCACCACCATTCCACCAAGAGCCCTCGGACCACACTACCTCATGTCCGGTTGAAGACCCGAACTCCACCTCCTTTTGCGACTGACATCAGCCGCTGCCATCGTATGTACGCACATGCCATCATCGCACGTATGCCATAGCCTACACCCCAAAACGCCCGCAGCCACTTGCGACCCACGACAGCGTGAAAAAACCCAAAGCCCTAACTTCAAAATCACCTCCACCACTCTTTGAAAACCGCAACCCTTCCTCCATCGCATAGCTACACCGCTCGAGACCAAAGAAGAACGCGCTCCAATCCTGGTTTGATTTCATTTGTTTTCTTTTTTTTCTAGTTACTCGAAGTGAAATTGGAACTTCCCCCTTTTTTACATTTTTTTTCTTTCTTGAATTCAAACTTGTTTCAAATTTTTTTTCTTTTCTTTGTTTTCGTGAATTCGATTTACCTTAGGAGGAAGATAGGATAAGGTAGACGCGATTTGAACAAATGGAAGGCAGCTTGATTTTCTCTTCGTGGATTTGACTGAAAAGAAGAGGGAAAAAGGACATGATTTAAACAAAGAGTAGCGGCTCGTACAAGCTAGGTTTGCTGATGGGAAATGGTTTTAATGGCTGATGTGAATGAATATGACTATATATATATATATATATTAAAATTTCAAAATATCTATATATTTTATTCGAACACCTAACGAGGCATACCGCTAGGTGTTCATAATGTTATGTCCTTATTCCAAACGCAATGGAAGAGGTTTTGTGTCCTAATTCAGTCGTATGGATAAGATAGCTTTTTGAACGAAATTATTATATTAAATTTTTTATATTAATTTCAACGCGTTTATATCCTATAATACCAATTGATAACTCCAAAAGCTACGAAATTTAAAATCCCATAATAATACATTATTATGGATCCAATGGAACTGGTTTTGTCAAATTCCGAGATTGTGCCCCGGATCGCTAATTTAACGCGTCGATTTGACGATTTTCAAAATTTATGAATTTGCTTGAAATTTTTGGTCTTAAAATCCTACTAACTAAATTAAAATTCCAAATCCAATATTTAAATCATTTAAATATTCAAAATCCAATGATGAAAAATCTGGGTCGTTATATTACTACCCTATCTCTAATGATTCGAACCTCATAAAGCTAAGGTTATCGCTAAACCAAAGCTCTGATACCAACTGTGATAACCCACATTTCGAAAGGTTTTAGTTGAAAATAATCCACACATGACCAATCCAAACAATCTAGAACATAGATAGTCAATGGGGTTAATTAAGAAAAATAAGAAAAGAAGGAGAAAACAAACGCAGAATCTCATAGAGGAACGACAACTATAATAATCAAATAAACAGTTCATGAAGCTATTTATATTGTACATTTGATTATAATCTACACAACATTTATCAAAGGTATAAATACACCAGGGATAAATAAATAATGCAGCAAAATAGCATGATGCAGAGAATAATAATAGTAATAATATACCAGGTCTTCGTCCTCCAAAAAAATGATCTTCAATGCGCTGAAAAATCCAACACTGACCCAAGCATAACGAAAAGAAAAAACACTCGAGCCAGGACTAAAATATTATTATGTGAATCAAATCGATATCGCATATGACATGAGTGCCATGGCGTCAAAGATATTTACAGGGTTTCACATCTCCTACCCAGTGTATAACGTGCGTGCAATAACTTAAGAGATGTTACGGGATTTTCCATCTCTTAAGGATCCATTAAAAATATTTATATGTAATAGAATACGCTACATATATAATGTCTAATCGGTAAAATAAATATTTTTCTTAGCGTTAAGGCTTTACATCCCCCTTAATACGTTTTTAAGCATTGGCATACAGTTTGTATTTCACCCAACTAGTAGCATGTCGGTAGTCAATAATGTGCCGTGGTATGACAACAATAAACCAAAATAGTAGGGATCTCGTATAGGGAATGATAAGGCACGTGAGGCAATGCCCAAGTAGGAAACTACTAGTTCTAGTCATAGGGCTGGTGGAAACGCATCGTAGCCACGACCGCCAACCGCGTCTATCCATCCCATATTGAGTCAAAGGGATGTTATTCCAAATCAAGGTGCACCAATCGAAACCAATAACAAGAGTAATAATATGGACCGAGTCTAAGAAAATTAAAGAAAGGATGTCCGCTAGGGGTAATTAGTCCACTTGGCCCTGTTAAGCTGTCATGTTCAAGTCATTTCAAATTGGCACAAGTGTCGGGATCTATCCATCATTGTTCTCTTTCTTCAAATCCAGGAAATGATGCGAAATCCAACCGCTTCGCTCTGGAGTCTCCTCCGTGTACACAGTTGTTAAAGTGGTTCCATTACTGATAGAGAGTATGACAATAAGAGGCTCCATTCTCTTTAACTACCAATTGTCGTTTTACACACCGATTGGTACTTTTATATTTCAAAAACCATTCGTACTTGATATCAAAATATTATATTCTCTTAAATATCAAATTCATTTCGAAATCATCATGTTTACTCAAAATATACAATTTCAATTCAAAATCATTTTCGCCTTAATATTTCAATTTCAATTCCAATTCAAAATTGCTTCGAGTTTGCTTTTGAGTTATAACTTCAGTTTAATCCAATTCGTATTTAATTCCATGATTTAAATATAAACGTTCCACTCTTTGACCAGTTTGAATTTTTTGAAAAATAATCTAAAATTTTTAAATAGTTTTAAAAAGTTAAATAGTTTTATATAAAATAGTTTAATAAATGGTTTATATATTAAAATGATTTATATAGGAAATAGTTGTAAAGTCAAAATAATCAGAATAAAAGATAGATTTTTAAACAATTTATATTAAAATAATTTATTTAAAAATAGTTCCAAAGTCAAACTGGTCCAATTCAAAATTTTCCAATTCAAATCAATTCTATTTCAATTTAATCGATTCCACTCCGATTTCAGTCCGAATTAACTTCGGTTTCAATTTTAATTGAAATTGATTTCGATTTCAAATTAATTCGATTTCGATATTAATTCAATTAATTTCAGTTCAGTTCCAACTTGAATTAATTTCAATTCAAATCTCAACTTTAACCATTTCGATTTATATAAATTCGAGTTCAATTTCAGGATGTTGATTTAAATCCCCGAATTCAAATTAAAATTCAATCTTAGAATTTAGATTCGAATCTTAAAAATACATTCCATTCTCGAGTCCAACTATATTATTTTTACTTAGCAATAATTCAAAGTTCGAATGAAAGCTTAAATCTTTTTAAAACAAACCAATTTCTGGAATTCAAATCATATTTCGATTTTAACTTCAAAATCTCAAATTTCATTTTTAAACAATTTGGTTTAACAAATTTTGATTCCAACATTTTGAGCTCAATTTCTGCAAATTCGATTTTTTACCTCATTAAATCAACTCATTTAAATAAATTCAAATCAAAAATTTAAAATCATTTATGTAACGACCCGTATTTTACGTGTCGACGGATCGTATAATAGTTGCCACTAGGTCGTTAGCACTGGTTATGTCGTCCAGAGCTTAAGTCGTATGGAAATTGCTTGTGTGAGCGACTTAGTGAGGTAGTTAAGTCGTGTAGTGTTTAGGTCAGTAGAGCGACCTATAGAATTGGACCGACCTATAGAAGTAAGCGACTTAAGGGTGAGTGAGCTAGAGGACTTAGGAGTTAGCTCGTGTGACCGAGTTAAGGAGGTAGCCGACTTAGTAGTTGGCCGACTTAAGAGTTAACGGCTTAGGGAGATAGCGACTTATAGGGGTTAAGGACCCAAGTATTGGACTGACTCATAGGAAGGGACGACCTAAAGGATGGAACGATCTAAGTGTTAGTGGCTTAGGTCGTAAGACTCTGTGTGTTTAGACAAGTCGTAAACGGGTTAAGGATAGGTCGGCTATGCGTTGAGTCGGTTGTGTGTGTTAGGTAGTTAGGTCGGCTGTATGGTTAAGTCGTTAGGTCGGCTATGCGTTGGGTCGGCTGTGTGTGTTAGGTAGTTAGGTCGGCTATGTAGAGGCTTGTGACGGTAGGTCGTGTGGTGTCTTGAGTCGTAGGTCGTTGGTTCGGCAAGGGTTAGGTCGTGGACGACTTAAGGGGACGGCCGACTTAAGGGATTTCCAGCCTATAAATAGAAGTGCCTATCTTCATTTTTGGGATCCGGATTTCGAAACGACGAAGTGCTGCCATTTTGAGAGCTCGACTACAACACTTCTTCACTTCTTTTCTCTACTCTAATCTAGTGCTTCCTTCCATCCAAGATTGAAGATCTAATCGAAGATCCAAGAGCCAAAGTTGAAGATCTCCATCCATCGAAGAAAGATTTCATCATTTGAAGCGGAATCTTGTCGGATCAAGCTAGATCCTTTGCTGTCCAGATCTGAAGTTAGTTGCTTTTGAAGTGTTTAGGTGATTCGGTGAGTGGTGGTTATCTCTCACACGGACCCAAAGGAGTATATTGGATCGGTGGCTTATTTGTGTGTTAAAGATAGTGATTTCATGCATTTTCCTTAAGTCTGCATGTAGATCCATCGTTCATAAAGTTTTGAGATCCACTTTACTACATGTCAACCTATGCTAGTTCATTCATCAACATATTACTTAGAATTCATGCTTGTTAGATTTGGACTCTTTAGTTACGAAATTGCCATTATTGTTATAACTATTTATTTAGATCTTGTTTGAATGATTGATTACTTGGATTAATGACCGATTTGATTGATTGCTATAAATTAGTTAATTGATGATTTGATTTGGACAAGTTGGTCGAAGATGATTCAAAAGCTAAGTGAAAAGGCTCTTGAATAAGGAAAGCTGCTTGTGGCATATGAAGCGGATGAGAAAGCTCATATGGACAGATTTGATGATGATGTTGAGATGGGACTTTGCTATGATGTGATGAAGCGAAGCATGATATTGAGATGGGACTTTGCTATGATACAAAGAAGCAAAGCATGATGTGAGATAGCCTTGGTTTAATCCAGACGGGATCATCCCAAGCATGTTGATAACTCCGTGATATGGTTCGAGTTCGTTGATAATGGTTGGCTCGAGAGGTAGCTTGGGCAAGTTTGAGAATAGTCGTCGAGGAGGATGACTAGAAGGCTTGGATTTCATCGTTATTGAAGGTTCTAGCAAACTCAAAGCAAGAGTACATGGGGCGCCCAAACGACTACAGGTAGGTGGTCGGGACACCCAAAAGACTACAGGTAGGTGGTCGAGTACTCTGGGCAGATTCGATAGTCCTAGGTACGGGCTGCGACGACGTGCGGAGTTATGTCTAGAACCGGGGTTACCATTAGGCCTTGACTTACGGCTGAAAGAATGTGCCAGTCATTCAATTAACGATGATATCGAGGCAATGATAACAGTGATAGCCAGTCTTGGATGTTTGGTTGTATCGTCACTCGATCTCAAGAGCGATGTTTTGTGGGTGCTTATCTGATCTTGGTTTAGGCCTTGGGGGTTTGTACTTGGAAAACATCGACCTTAACTCGAGTGATAATTGCTTTACTTTAATTGTCTGCTTGCTATGTTTGTTTCTGCTTAGTGGGTCTGGGGGCTATCACTGTAGAAAGAGGTGGAGTGGGATAGTTGGGTTCCTATTCCTTTTTACCCTTTATGCTCTTTTGGTATGTTTGATAGTTGATTTACTGCTCACTAGGACTTTTGTCTGACTCAAGGTTTTATGTTCAACTCTTATTACCTTGGGCTGTTCATCCGTTTTGGGATGGGCAGACTAGGTAGCAGGTGACAGGTGCTGTTCTTAGTGACTAACGCTGTTGATGACGAAGACGAGCTGGAGGCTTTTGCATATTGTTTTCTTACTATATGTACTAGATGTTCCGCTGTTTGTATGATTCTCTGAGTGTTATGTAGTGAGGCTTGATGTATTGACTATTCATATTGTTGTACCAAACTATTATGAGTTTATATGATAAATTATGTTCTATGGAGCTTCACTATGTATATTTTTATATTGTATTTTATCCATGCGCTGTGAGTAATACGATAGAGTTTACTGTTTTACCTTAACCCTGATGATCGTCCATGGCGGCCTGGCACACCTTTCAGCGCACTATTTCCTTGTTTAGTGCAGGAGTCATGGGCGGTCGTCACATTTGGTATCAGAGCTTTGGTTAATCGATTTTAGCCAGCGCTCGCTGACGTAACTACGTATGAGAGACGTAATTGTAATTTTGATGGATGATTACTATATATAATATAGTAGCTTAGAAGGATTTGAACTCCTTATGCAGTTGTTTCTCAAGGTGTATTAATCATTTCTTTTAGATATTAGGAATGAGTCGAAGAGGGAGACCAGCTGCTAGGGGAGGCCGTGCTATTGAGGGGGCTGCTGATTATGCTTCTATGTTCGAGGCTATGATGACTTCGATCATGAGAAGGATGCCAGCTCTGGAGCCATCAGTAGATGTTGGAGTTCAAGTTCAAGCCCCAATACTAGTGGATTTTGCTAAGTTGTGTAAGGACTATACTGCTCTTGGAGGAAAGGTTTTCTTGGGAACAGAATCAACCATTGAAGTTCAGAGATGGATTGATGCTTGTAGAAGGATTTTTGGTGATTTGGGAATTGAGGATGCAACTAAGAGAAAGCTTGCATCAAGATAGCTTCAAGGAAGAGCTTCTGATTGGTGGAATTATATCACCATTGATACTCCAGAGGAAGAGATTACTTGGGAGTAATTCCAAGTCAGATTTGAAGCTAAGTTCATTTCTACAGCTCAGAAGTCTGTTTTGTTCAAGAAGTTTGTAGAGCTCAAGCAAGGTGGAAGACCAGTTCTTGAGTATGTTTCTGAGTTTGAAGCTTTGTCCAAGTATGCTCGGTCATATATTGAATCTCCTTATCAGAAGAATGAGAAGTTTGTGACAGGCTTGGACAGTTATCTTGAGAGGCAGTTGGTGGATCATTTGGATGACCCATTTGAGAAGCTTGTGGAGAAAGCTCTCAGGCACGAGAATCTGTTTCCTAAGGAAGGATCTGTTGTTGCTGTAACCAAGGAAGGGTCTAAACCACAGCAAGGTGAAAACAAGAAAAGGAAACAGCAACAGGGTAAGGATGGTCAGAAAAAGAAGCCGAAGGGTGAAGTGACCTGCTACAATTGTCAGCAGAAGGGTCATCTCTCCAAAGATTGCCAGAATTCTAAGGTCCCAGGGAAGTGCTACAACTGTGATAAGCCGGGGCATATCAAGAAGAATTGTCCAGAACCGAGAAAGGACAAGCAGATTGTGCAAGCTTATGCTTTGGGGGCTGTGACATCGTCTTTGAGAGCTCCTACTGCCGAAGAGAAAGGAAAGAGTGTGGTGGTTCAAGGTACTCTTTCCATTTGTGGTGTTCCAGTTAGAGTGTTATTTGATACTGGGGCGTCACATTCCTTTGTTTGTAGTGAACTTGTAGGCCGGTTGGGTTTGGAACAGGATATTGTTGATAGACCATTGGTTGTGACTAATCCAGTTGGGGGTTCGTCTTGTTTGTGTATGGTATGTCATGGTCTAGTTGTATCGAGTCATGATTGCTCTTTTGTTTGTGATTGTTTTGTTCTGAACTTTGCGGGGTTCGGAATTATTTTGGGTATGGACTGGCTTAGGAAGTATGCGGCAGGGGTTGATTGTAAGAGGCTGGAGGTGATAGTCGAGAATGTGGAGGGGCGAAAGGTTGTTATACGATGTAAGCATGAGGAAGGCGTCTTCATGAGCTTCATGTATTCGCTAGTTGTTCCACGGGATGGACTGTCATCGGTGCCTATTGTGAATGGATTTGAGGATGTCTTTGACGAGGTCAAAGGGTTACCGTCGCATAGGGAGATCGAGTTTCGTATCGATCTAGTTGAGGGAGCCAGACCTGTTGTGATGCCTCTTAGGCAGATGGCGCCTAGGGAACAACAAGAGTTGAAGGTGCAAGTTGATGACCTTTTACGGAAAGGATTCATTCGACATAGTGTGTCCGAATGGGGTGCACCAGTTGTGTTTGCAACCAAAGCGGATGGATCGTTGAGGTTGTGTGTGGATTATCGTGAGCTGAATAAAGTGACTAAGAAGAACAAGTATCCATTGCCGAGAATAGATGACTTGTTTGATCGGCTTCACGAAGATAAGGTGTTTTCTCAGATGGATTTGGCAACGGGATTTCACCAGTTAAGAGTGGCTAGGGATAGTGTGCCGATGACTACTTTTAGGACACCATCCGGTTTCTATGAGTGGCTGGTAATGCCGTTTGGATTGACCAATGCACCAGCATATTTTGTGGATCTTATGAATAGAGTGTTCAGGGATCAGTTGAACAAGTTCGTACTTGTGTTCATGGATGAAATTTTGATTTATTCCAGAAATGAGGAAGAGCACAAGACGCACTTGCATATTATTTTGGAGATCTTGCGAAACAACAGCTGAGGGCTAAGTTTTAGAAGTGTCACTTCTGGAAGAGTGAAGTGAGGTTCTTAGGCCATGTTATCTCTGGAAATAGAATAGCGGTTGATCCTGCCAAGGTGGCAGCAATCCAGGATTGGGTTAGACCTAAGAATGCATCTGATGTGAGAAGTTTTCTTGGATTAGCAGGATATTATCGTCGGTTTATCAAAAACTTTTCCAAGATAGATGCACCATTAACAGGATTGACGAAAAAGAACCAAGTGTTCAGATGGGATGCTAAGTGTGAGCAAGCTTTCGGAATCCTGAAAGAGTGATTGACAAGTGCTCCTGTTTTGGCTATTCCAAGTGGAAATGATGAGATGGTGGTTTACACCGATGCATGTGGTACTGGACTTGGAGCAGTACTGATGCAAAAGGATAAAGTTGTTGCGTATGCAAGTCGACAACTGAAGCCGCATGAAAGGAATTATCCGACTCATGATTTGGAGTTAGCGGCGATTGTATTTGCTCTGAAGATGTGGAGACATTATCTATTGGGAGTACGATTTGAGTTGTTTACGGATCATAAGTCATTGAAGTATCTTTTCTCCCAGAAGGATTTGAATCTTCGACAGCAACGATGGCTAGAGTTTTTAGCATCATATGATTTTGGTATATCCTATACTCTGGGAAAAGGTAACGCAGTGGCAGATGCGTTAAGTCGAAGACATGCAGGATTGGGAGCCATGTTTTCAGAATGGAAGAGTCTTGAATATTTGGCTGGACTTGACTTCAGGCCTAGATGTGAATTGGAACCTGAAATGTTGGCAAACTTATCGATAAGACCTACTCTCGTGGAAAGAATTGGCGAGAGCCAAAAGCGAGACGATAAGCTTGTCAAGATTATCCGTGATTTAGAATCTGGATTGGACCCAGAGAAGGATAAAGGATTCGAGATCGATCGAAAGGGTTGGCTTCGGAAACAAGGACGACTGGTTGTTCCCGATATAGATGAATTGAGGAATGAAGTTCTTAAGGAAAGTCATCACTCGAAGCTGACAATTCATCCAGGTGGAAATAAGATGTATCGGGATATGAAGAGAACCTATTATTGGGAAGGTATGAAGAAGGATGTTGGAAATTTTATTTCCAAATGTATGAACTGCCAGTTGGTAAAAGCCGAGTAGAAGAAGCCAAGTGGATTGCTTCAGCCATTAGAAGTTCCTACATGGAAGTGGGAACAAATATCGATGGATTTTATAGATGGTCTACCTAGAAGCAGAGCAGGAAATGAAGGGATTTGGGTCATCGTAGATCGATTGACTAAGAGTGCAAGGTTCATTCCTGTTCGATCGACTAGGACTGCATCGAAATTGGCTGAGTTGTATGTTAAGTGGATAGTTCGATTCCATGGTATTCCGAAAAGTATATTGAGTGATCGAGACCCATTGTTCACTAGTGGATTTTGGAAGAGCTTCCAGGAAGTTTTTGGAACCGAGTTGTGTTTGAGTACAGCTTATCACCCCCAAACAGATGGTCAGACCGAGAGAGTCAACCGAGTTTTGGAAGATCTCCTCAGAGCATGTGTTTTAGACTTCGGAGGATCATGGGAAGATCATCTTCATTTGGTGGAATTTGCATACAATAATAGTTACCAGTCAAGTATTGGTATGGCACCGTATGAAGCATTGTATGGAAGACCGTGTAACTCTCCGACATGTTGGCTGGAAACAGGAGAAAAGTTGATACTTGGGCCAGAAATGATTCGGCAGACTTCTGATTGTATAGAGATCATTCGATGGCGAATGAAGGCAGCCCAAGACCGTCAGAAAAGTTATGCCGATAAGCATCGTAAGGATTTGGAATTCGGCGTAGAAGATATGGTTTTTGTGAAGATCTCTACACTAAAGAATGTTATTCGATTCGGGAAGAAAGGGAAATTGACTCCGAGATTTGTTGGACCATTCCCGATCATCGAGCAAATCGGAAAGCTCGCCTATAAATTGGAATTACCAGAAAAGATGTCGGGTGTGCACAATGTTCTTCACGTATCGTATCTACGCAGGTATGTGCACGACCCAAGTACGATGGTTTCTGCTGATAGCTATGAAGATTTGGAGGTTGATCCAGTAGTTAAGAGACCTCGTAAACCGCTTCGTGTTGTGGAGACTGACACGAAACAGCTTAGGAGGAAGGTAGTCAAGTTGCTCAAGGCACATTAGTGATGATGTTAACGATTGTACATAGGAGGAGGAAGAGAGGATGAAGGCAGATCATCCTGAACTCTTCGAGGTATGGCCCTAAGGTGTCGTGACATCTCATAAATTTGTAACTTGTTCCAGTTTTAGAATTCTGCATGCTAGGCTAGTAATTAGATGCATGGTTTGTTGATTGATATGGATGGTAGGCATGCAGAATAGTTTTGATTGTTCTTGTTTGTTTAGAATTTCGGGGGCGAAATTCCTAAGGGGGAGAGAATATAACGACCCGTATTTTACGTGTCGACGGATTGTATAATAGTTGCCACTAGATCGTTAGCACTGGTTATGTCGTCCAGAGCTTAAGTCGTATGGAAATTGCTTATGTGAGCGATTTAGTGAGGTAGTTAAGTCGTGTAGTGTTTAGGTCAGTAGAGTGACCTATAGAATTGGACCGACCTATAGAAGTAAGTGACTTAAGGGTGAGTGAGCTAGAGGACTTAGGAGTTAGCTCGTGTGACCGAGTTAAGGAGGTAGCCGACTTAGTAGTTGGCCGACTTAAGAGTTAACGCTTAGGGAGATAGCGACTTATAGGGGTTAACGACCTAAGTATTGGACCGACTCATAGGAAGGGACGACCTAAAGGATGGAACGATCTAAGGGTTAGTGGCTTAGGTCGTAAGACTCTATGTGTTTAGACAAGTCGTAAACGGGTTAAGGATAGGTCGGCTATGCGTTGGGTCGGCTGTGTGTGTTAGGTAGTTAGGTCGGCTGTATGGTTAAGTCGTTAGGTCGGCTATGCGTTGGGTCGGCTGTGTGTGTTAGGTAGTTAGGTCGGCTATGTAGAGGCTTGTGACGGTAGGTCATGTGGTGTCTTGAGTCGTAGGTCGTTGGTTCGGCAAGGGTTAGGTCGTGGACGACTTAAGGGGACGGCCGACTTAAGGGATTTCCAGCCTATAAATAGAAGTGCCTATCTTCATTTTTGGGATCCGGATTTCGAAGCGACGAAGTGATGCCATTTTGAGAGCTCGACTACAACACTTCTTCACTTCTTTTCTCTACTCTAATCTAGTGCTTCCTTCCATCCAAGATTGAAGATCTAATCGAAGATCCAAGAGCCAAAGTTGAAGATCTTCATCCATCGAAGAAATATTTCATCATTTGAAGTGGAATCTTTTCGGATCAAGCTAGATCCTTTGTTGTCCAGAT
Organism: Allium cepa; assembly: GCA_030765085.1. Taxonomy (NCBI): domain Eukaryota; kingdom Viridiplantae; phylum Streptophyta; class Magnoliopsida; order Asparagales; family Amaryllidaceae; genus Allium; species Allium cepa. Next base: position 866,957,287 of record CM060937.1, on the reverse strand, counting down.
CTGAAGTTGGTTGCTTTTGAAGTGTTTAGGTGATTCGGTGAGTGGTGGTTATCTCTCACACGGACCCAAAGGAGTATATTGGATCTGTGGCTTGTTTGTGTGTTAAAGATAGTGATTTCATGCATTTTCCTTAAGTCTGCATGTAGATCCATCGTTCATAAAGGTTTGAGATCCACTTTACTACATGTCAACCTATGCTAGTTCATTCATCAACATATTACTTAGAATTCATGCTTGTTAGATTTGGACTCTTTAGTTACGAAATTGCCATTATTGTTATAACTATTTATTTAGATCTTGTTTGAATGATTGATTACTTGGATTAATGACTGATTTGATTGATTGCTATAAATTAGTTAATTGATGATTTGATTTGGACAAGTTGGTCGAAGATGATTCAAAAGCTAAGTGAAAAGGCTCTTGAATAAGGAAAGCTGCTTGTGGCATATGAAGCGGATGAGAAAGCTCATATGGATAGATTTGATGATGATGTTGAGATGGGACTTTGCTATGATGTGATGAAGCGAAGCATGATATTGAGATGGGACTTTGCTATGATACGAAGAAGCAAAGCATGATGTGAGATAGCCTTGGTTTAATCCATACGGGATCATCCCAAGCATGTTGATAACTCGGTGATATGGTTCGAGTTCGTTGATAATGGTTGGCTCAAGAGGTATCTTGGGCAAGTTTGAGAATAGTCGTCGAGGAGGATGACTAGAAGGCTTGGATTTCATTGTTATTGAAGGTTCTAGCAAACTCAAAGCAAGAGTACATGGGGCGCCCAAACGACTACAGGTAGGTGGTCGGGACACCCAAAAGACTACAGATAGGTGGTCGAGTACTCTGGGCAGATTCGATAGTCCTAGGCACGGGCTGCGACGACGTGCGGAGTTATGTCTAGAACCGGGGTTACCATTAGTCCTTGACTTACGGCTGAAAGAATGTGCCGTTCATTCAATTAACGATGATATGGAGGCAATGATAACAGTGATAGCCAGAGTCATGGATGTTTGGTTGTATCGTCACTCGGTCTCAAGAGCGATGTTTTGTGGGTGCTTATCTGATCTTGGTTTAGGCCTTGGGGGTTTGTACTTGGAAAACTCGACCTTAACTCGAGTGATAATTGCTTTACTTTAATTGTCTGCTTGCTATGTTTGTTTCTGCTTAGTGGGTCTGGGGGTTATCACTGTAGAAAGAGGTGGAGTGGGATGGTTGGGTTCTTATTCCTTTTTACCCTTTATGCTCTTTTGGTATGTTTGATAGTTGATTTACTACTCACTAGGACTTTTGTCTGACTCAAGGTTTTATGTTCAACTCTTATTACCTTGGGCTGTTCATCCGTTTTGGGATGGGCAGACTAGGTAGCAGGTGACAGGCGCTGTTCTTAGTGACTAACGATGTTGATGACGAAGACGAGCTGGAGGCTTTTGCATATTGTTTTCTTACTATATGTACTGGATGTTCCGCTGTTTGTATGATTCTCTGAGTGTTATGTAGTGAGGCTTGATGTATTGACTATTCAGATTGTTGTACCAAACTATTATGAGTTTATATGATAAATTCTGTTCTATGGAGCTTCACTATGTATATTTTTCTATTGTATTTTATCCATGCGTTGTGAGTAATACAATAGAGTTTACTGTTTTACCTTAACCCTGATGATCGTCCATGGCGGCCTGGCACACCTTTCAGCGCACCTTTTCCTTGTTTAGTGCAGGAGTCATGGGCGGTCGTCACATTTTAATTTGACCAAATGTGGTGTCCATATATAATTTTCTATCATATGGCCAAGTGAATCAATTATTTCAATTTAATTCCGGGATGGATATATATATCATTTCAATCCAAAATAAATGTCATAGGTATATATCATTTCAACCTATTTCTTAATTTATTTGAAATAATTCGATTTACAATTTTGTATACTATAAATAATATACAGGATAATAGCATATATTACATAAAATAAACAACCATCCAAATCATCCAACAATATCAACCAATAGCATTCAATTTCAGTCAACATCCAAATTAGCCAATAATTCACAACAATTACATAGTTATCGATATTGGGTATTTTACTAGCAATTAAATTCCAATTTCAAATTTAACTGTCAATTTTAATTTCTACATTGAATTCATATGTCAATTTCATTTTCAAACAACAGTCAATAAAATTAAATAACTTCATGATGTCAATTTAACTAACAAAAAAATATTTTAGTACGTCGTGAGCATTATAAAACGTTCACTTTTTTATTTGAAATTGAAAATATTTTCAGAGTGAAATAAATTCCAACTTGATTCTACGCTAAAGCCTTCATCGTTACGATTCCCAGCATAATTTGTTTTGCTCGAAATGACCTCTCACGAACAAGATATGATTAAATTAGCCTATGATTTATTAAAATTTAATCAAAATATTAAAAATATAATTAACACTAACCCAACATCTTCTTCAATGTTCCAAGCAAAAGAACTCATGCATTTGTGCAACCAGCGATGGCTGAACGACCCTCCTTCCTCATAGCATCTCCCCGCTCCAAGCCTATCTCAAGCCCACGTCCATCGTCTGGGAAGATCACGTTCGGCCCATCTTTTCCTCGATCAACAAAAGCCAACGCCTCAGGCCGCCGACTTGCCACGATGTCGCGCCGCTTCTAGTGCCACCTACGCCTAGTCGTGCGCGCACAGCGATGCTCCACCACTATGTCTAGTTGAATGAACAATGAAACCCTAATGCGGTCAAGCCCTACTAGCACCGCCGCCCATCCATCATGTGCCTTCAGACCCCCACGTGCGCACCCAAGCAACGTTCCCAGTGGAAACGCAATTTGATCGTTTTTTTTCTATTTTGACTTAGTGCGATTTGAATGAGACAAGAAAGAGGCAAGAAATGAACGAGGGAAGACAATGGGGATGGACTATGTACGAATGTCTACTTTGAATGGATATATATTATTGTCATAATTAGATAATATCTCGCTTTTAAACAACCAAAATTCCAAACTCCAAACGAAGCGTGCCGCCTGGCATTCATAATGTTTTACCCCCATTTCGAACATAATGTAACTAGTTCCGAGGCCTAATTCGAACATATTCAAAAGATAGCTTTTCAAAATCACTTTATTTTAATTAAATTCTATGCCTTTTAAGTTCGCACGGCCAAACGAAAAGTCCGATCGCGATGAAACTTGAAATCTTAAATAATTAACTAATACGGATCCGATAAAACTGGTTTCGTCGAAGTCTAAGACAGTGCCAAAATGGCTTTTTTTACATGTCAATTAAAACGAGCAATTTCCAAAATTTAGTTTAATCACTTTCAATTCCATTTTAAAAGTTAACAACCTTCATTCCTATCTAAAAAATTTAAATCAACTTCCGATATCATTTTTATCCACATTAAACATAGAATTCAATTATTTAAATAATTTCAATATTAAATTTAAATAATTTCATTATCCAATAAATCATAATATTTCAATATAAGTTATTTAACTTATAAAATTTAATTTCATAACGAATTCAAATAATAAAACAACTACTTTCATTTTACAGTCATTCAATATCCATTGTTCAATTCCTACTATTGATTATAACTCATTCACTATACAGAATTCCATTTCAATACCTGTTATTGCCAAAATCTTTGAAATTGGTTATTTCAAAATATATTCAAGTTCATATTCAATAAATTACATAAATAAAAATAAAAAGTTTTTATTTTTAACCATTATTATTCAAACATCGTATTAATTTTATAATTTAAATTAGTTAAAAGTACGGATTGTTACAATTTCAGTAATATTCCTATCATATGAATTATTGGATATTAAACCTAATTATTTGACATTGTTGGTCGTGACATTGTTATATTTTCAAAATTTAAATCCTGTAGTAATAGAAATTCAATATCGATATTGGTTGACTGTTTGGTAGCTATTGGCCTTAAAGTAGTATTTTCAAAATATTATTAATTGTCATTTCGATTAGAACTGGCTTTTGTGATAGGAAATGACTTTAAATCTGAATTTGGGTTTCAGAACTAACCTTTTCAAAATGGATTAATTCTATTTTATTCCAATCTTATTATTTATCTTTAACCAAGTCAGTAGAATTTTCTTTCTAAAAGTTATTCATTTATTAAAGATTATTTATTTATCTTTAATATCCTTTTAAACGTTATTTATTTATATCTAATATTGTTTTAAAGTAGTTTATCAATTTTTTATCACTTTGAAAAGTTAATTATTTAAGTAATTAATATGGTTTGAAATTAATAATGTTAATTTATTAATAGTGTTTTGAAAGTAAGTTATTATTATTTATAACAATGTTGAAAAATAATTGTTGGTGTTTTATTAAAAACGTCTTTGAAATTTTTAATTATTGTCTTAAAATGGTCTAAAGTTAAAAAATTATTATTTATTTTAATGTTTATTGTTAATAATTATTATTGTATAATAATATTTTAAAGTAAATGATTTTTATTTATTCATAAATGTTTTCAAGACTTATAAATAGAGTTTTATAAACGGACTTGGTTTTATAAGAGGAGTTTTATTAAATGGTTTGAAGACTTAAAGGAAGATTATTTACAAGGTAAAGGAATTTTATGAATGGATGGATATTTATAAACGAATTTTAGAGATGGGTTTATAGAATTATAAGAGGATTTTTATAATGAGTTTTATGGATTTGCAAAGAGTTTATGAAAGGCTTGAGAAATAATTTATTAAGAGTTTATAAATGATTTTAGAGACTTGTAAAGGATTTATAAATGATTTTTAAAAATGTATAAAAAAATGTTTATAAATTTTTTGAGATTTATAAGATTATTTTAAAGATCTATACGGAGTTTGTAAATGATTTTAGAATTAAATAAAAAAATCCTTCTCTATTTTGTAAATGTACTATAACATTGAGATAAGTATATGAGTACCATTTTCTGAGGTATGAAGTGTTATGTTGTGAATATACTTATACCGTTGAGATAGATATATGGATATTTTCCTAATATTTAAAATATTAGGATTTGTGAATATAGCTCTATAAAAGTATTTTTGTGCAAGTAATTTAAAAAGTGGTTTTAACTAATGAAAAGGTTAATTAAAGTGGTTAGTGGTTGCTTATGTGTTTAATTAACGCTAATTTTCCCTGTGGAATTAAATCCCCGATATGAGTGTGTGTTTATTAATAGTTAAATAACCAACTATCAAATATGGACCCGAAACATAACCTCGGAAATGTCGAGGAGAAACACGTGTGTTATATGGCACAGTCATCTCCGATGATGTTATACTATGCGTATGAATCTGTTTTGTTCTCCAAAGGGAAATAATTAGGAAATCCGTTCACTAACGGTTAGGAGGTGATCTCCGCTATTATCTTTAACTGTTTATTCTCAAAAGAATCATGGTTGAGTTTATGAAAACTACCAAATGTAGTTTCAAAGAGACCGGGATAAGATTTGTTATTCGATAACCACTTTAATCCAACTCAAGTGTTTTGAAGTGAAGATATCTTGAAGATGACGGAATTGAAGATGGAGCTTTTTGAAGTGCAAAGGCTGCTTACTACTAATCCATAGGGTGATTTCCAAAATGGATGTAGCAGAAGTGGTGCCTTCGGTTTCATTCAGTCCTTAAATGAACTTGTATGGATGAATGTTGGCATTCCATTGTTGCTTGGAGGCCAGTGTTAGCATTCCATGTGGGAAGTGCTACATGAAAGGTAAAATGTTGCCTTAATGATGCTGAATATCAAAGGGAAGAGGAAGGAAATCTCACCTGTAGGTCGTTCGCCGACCCAACTCTGCCTCTACGTGATCTTCAACAAACCTGCGACTTAACACCAACCCCGTGACTTAACTCCGACACCGTTCCTCCCACACCACGACTCAAAATTAGGTCGCGAACGACATATTCCAATTCCCTAACTTGCAAGTTTCCTCCCTCCCCTATAAGTCGCGGCCGACCTAACCCTAAGTCGCGAGGCAATGACAGTAAGTCGCGAACGACTTAGGCCTAAACCGTGAAACCCTATGTCACAAACGAGATGGAATACATGCCGCTTCTCTCAAGCTCGGTGCCGTTCTGTTTTAGGTCGTGAACGAAGTAAAGTCGCTGCAAATTTCTTTAAGTAGCTGAAGCTTCCTTATGTCGCGAGTTTATTAAGTCGCAGAGAAGAACAATAAGTCGTGAACGGGTTTTCTTAAGTCGTTGCCGAGTTGTTTTAAATCATTGCTTAAATCTTATGCTATGTAAACCGTTCGTGTTGTAATTTTGTTAAGTCGTGAATGTTTTTGTTTTAAGTCGTTGTTGATTTCTTAAGTCGCGAATGACTTATTCCTTAAGTCGGCAAGTTCTGTTCCGTGAACCATTTTCTTTAGGTTGCAGAGGAAAATGTTGAGTCGTTTGTACTGTGTAGTCTTGAGTCGTGTACATATTGTGTTGTAATTTTTTTAAGTCGTGAGTTGAGTTGTAAGCCTATAAATAGGCAAGTCGTGTCATTTGTAAGGTGGTTGAAAATTGAATAAAATTTTGTTTGTGAAGCTTTGTGCCTCCATTAAATTGGTAGTCGAGTGTTTAACTCCTATCTCCACTTCGGCATTCGAGTGCGCTCGAATCAACGATTGTTGAAGCCAATTCACGGAATCAAGTGCGCTTGATCAACGTTCGAAGACTTGAAGATCTTCTCTCACGGTATACTGCGTGATCAACGTGTCGAAGATTGCTAAAGTCCGGTATCTTCGTGATCAACGGATTTGGGCCTTTCGGTATTCTTAAATCCATTGATTTATTAGCGATTCACCGATTATTTTCGCTAATCGTGTGAGATCCTGGACGGATTCGATTTACATCATTGAATTCGCTTTCCACGCTGCGTCAGTTTGGTATCAGAGCGAGATCACAGGGAGTTTGCATCATTTGGAGATTTGGGTTTTGAGAATTGAAGTTTGGAGATCAGATTTGCAAATTGTTGAGAAATTTGGTGTTCATCATGTTCATCGTGAAGTTGCAACAAGTTGGGAGTTTCGATCCATCTCACTTTGGATCAAAGTTCGGAAAGTGTTTGGAATTTATTCTTGAGTTTGTTTGAAGTTCAATCATGCCTCCGAGACGAGCTCAACGTCATCGCAATATTAATGCTTTGTATGGAAGAGAAGAGGCCAATGAAATGGAACAACGAATCAATGAGAGTTTCACTGAAAAGTTGAATGAAGGAATTGGTCGATTAGAGATAATGATGCTTGAAATGAATCAAAATCGAAGAAGAGCTTCACCTGAATCAAGCCATGGGAGAAGTAGAGTTTCACCACATTCAGATCGGGAGAGAAGGGAAGATCATGATCGTAGAAGTGCTGACAATCGTGATAAGAATGAAGATCGAAGAAGTGGTGGTGGAAGAGATGTTGGTGGTCGTGATCGACATCGATATACTTCAGATTTTGATGAGGAGTTTGATGGTGATAGGGGAAGTGTTCATTACCGAGATAGAGATCAAACACGACGTCAGTATCGAGATGTAGAGGATGATCGTCGACGGGAATCGGGAGTTAAGATGGAGATTCCTGAATTTAAAGGTGGAATTGTTGCAGAAGAATTTTTGGACTGGTTGTCTAATGTTGAAGAGATCTTTGATTTCAAGGAGGTACCAAAAATTATCGAGTGAAGTTGGTTGCTACTAGGTTGAGGGGGAGAGCTATGGCGTGGTGGCAGCAAACCAAACTTACACGAGAACGGATGGGGAAGTCGAAGATTGTTGATTGGGAGAAAATGAAGAAATTGATGAAAGCTACATTTTTACCTTACAATTATCAGTCACTCATGTATCAGAGGTTGCAGAACTTGAGGCAAGGAACGAAGACTGTTAATGATTATGCTGACGAGTTTTATCAACTGATTGCTCGAAATGACATTATGGAGACAGAGGAACAGTTGACTGCTAGGTTTGTTGGAGGGTTGCGAATGCAGATCCAGGATATGGTTAATATGTTTGATCCGAGATCTGTGGCTGAAGCGCACCAGGAAGCGTTGGCTTGGGAGAAGCAGGGAAGACGAGGAGGTGGTGTGTTTACAAATTCCAACAATCAAGTGAAGGGTGCCAGTGGGAGTTCCAATGTTACTAAAGCTGTCAATAAACCAGTTGTGAATGAAGTGGCGAAGGCGAAGATTACTAACAGTTTCAAGTGTTATAACTGCCAAGAATTGGGTCATAAGAGCAACGAATGTCCAAAGCCAAAGAAGAGAACGATGATAGCTGAAGATGTTATTGAAGGTGAAGATAGTCCAGTTGAGGAGAATGAACAGGATATCGCGTCAGGAGATGAAGGGTGTAATCTAATGATGAGAAGGTCTTGTTTAACACCCAAACAAGAGGATGGGGCTAGTTGGTTGAGGAGCAACATTTTTCAATCTACATGCACTATTCTGGGAAAAGTTTGTAAATTTGTGATTGATGCAGGAAGTTGTGACAATATTATCTCTACTAAAGCTGTGAGGAAGCTGAAGTTGAAGACGGAGAAACACCCTAATCCTTACAAACTAGCATGGCTGAGAAAAGGAGGAGAAGTGAAGGTGGATAGGCGAGTTCGAGTTCCATTTTCTATTGGAAAGAAATATAAAGACGAGATTTGGTGTGATGTAGTTGAGATGGATGTTTGTCATTTGCTTCTGGGAAGACCGTGGCAGTATGATTGAGCAGTGCAACATGACGGTCGGACCAATAGCTATAGTTTTATGTTTGAAGGCGTTAAAATTATTTTAGTCCCAAAGAAGAGACAGCAAGGTGAGGGCAAATCTGAGGAGATTGAGGAGCTGAAAACTCTATTGACTTTAAAGGAATTTGTTGAAGAAGTAGAGGGGAGTCCTCAAGTGTTTTTGTTGATTGGATATGAAGCTACTGAATCCGTTGAAATTCCAAAGGAGGTAAAACCGATATTAGAAGAATTCAGTGATGTATTTCCAGAAGAACTACCAAAGGAGTTACCGCCGTTGAGGGATATTCAACATCAAATTGATCTTGTGCCAGGGTCAGTGTTACCTCACAGGCCACATTACCGGATGAGTCCGAAGGAGCATGAAGAACTGTGAAGGCAAGTGGAGGAGTTGTTAGAACAAGGGCATGTCCAGGAGAGTTTGAGTCCATGTGTCGTGCGAGCCTTATTGGTATCGAAGAAGGATGGAACGTGGAGGATGTGTACGGACAGTCGGGCTCTAAACAAGATCACTGTGAGATACAGATTTCCTATGCCGAGGTTTGATGATTTGATTGATCAATTGAGTGGGGCTGTTGTGTTTTCCAAGATGGACATGAAGAGTGGATACCATCAAATTCGTATTAGACCGGGTGATGAGTGGAAGACTGCTTTTAAAACTAGGGAGGGTTTATACGAATGGTTGGTTATGTCATTTGGTTTGTCAAATGCTCCTAGTACTTTCATGAGAGTGATGAACCAGATTTTTAGACCATTTGTTGGGAAGTTCGTGGTTGTTTACTTTGATGATATTCTAATTTATGGTGGGAGTACGGAAGAACACATCCAGCATTTGCGAGAAGTATTGTTGATTCTACGACAAGAGCAGTTTTATGCAGCAACAAAGAAGTGCATGTTTATGATGGACAGAGTTTTATTCCTGGGGTATGTTCTGTCAAAGGAAGATATTCGAGTGGATGAAAATAAAGTGGAAGCTGTCAGGAGTTGGCCACAACCGAAGACAATTACTGAAGTGCGACGTTTTTATGGCTTGGTTTCTTTTTATCGAAGATTCATTCCACACTTTAGCAGTGTGATGGCACCAATAACCGATTGCATGAAAGGAAAGAAGTTTGTATGGTCAGAGGAAGCACGGGTTGCCTTTGAGAAGATCAAGACACTCTTGACAACAGCGCCAATTCTGGTACTGCCAAATTTTCAGTTGTTGTTAGAATTGCATACTGATGCTTCGAAAGTGGGAATTGGTGGAGTATTGAGCCAGAACGGAAGACCAGTTGCTTATTTCAGTGAAAAATTGTCGAGAGCAAAGATGAGATATAGTACGTATGATGCGGAATTTTATGCTATTGTGCAAGCTGTTAAGCATTGGAGACATTACATATTTCAGAAGGAGTTTGTTCTTTACACTGATCATGAGGCATTGAAACATCTACAAGGGCAGGAAAAGATTTCAGCGAGACATGCTTCGTGGGTAGCATATCTACAACAATTTACTTTCGTTGTAAAACACAAATCAGGGGTAACAAATCGTGTAGCGGATGCTTTAAGCAGAAGAAATCACTTGTTGACAACGTTGAAGGTTGAAGTAACAGGATTCGAATTATTGCCAGAGTTGTTTGAGGAGGATCCTTACTTTGCAAAGTTTGTTGAGAAAGTTAAGGATGGGAATACCGATGAATTTGTATTGGTTGACGGATTCTTGTTCAAGGGGAATCGATTATGCATACCAGACTACAGCTTAAGAATGAAGATTATCAAAGAATTACATGAAGAAGGCCATGTAGGCAGAGATCGTACATTGCAGTTAATTTCTCAATCTTATTTTTGGCCGTCAATGAGAAAAGAGGTAGGGAGATTTGTGGAGAGATGTCATATCTGTCAAGTTTCGAAGGGAACAGCTACGAATGCGGGATTATATATGCCGTTACTTGTGCCTACTAAACCATGGGTTGATATTAGCATGGATTTTGTGTTGGGTTTGCCGAGAACTCAGAGGGGAAATGATTCTATATATGTTGTAGTGGATAGGTTTTCGAAGATGGCGCATTTCATAGCCTGTAAGAAGACAGCTGATGTCGTCCGCGTTGCTCAATTATTCTTTAAAGAGATTTATCGATTGCATGGGTTACCGGAGACCATTGTTTCTGATAGGGACACTCGATTTCTAAGCCACTTTTGGTTGAGTTTGTGGAAGATGGTCGGAACGAAGCTAAATTTTAGTAGCGCTTACCATCCGCATACAGATGGGCAAACAGAGGTGGTTAACCGATCGTTGGGAAATTTACTGAGATGTCTTGTGAAAGACAATTTGAAAAGATGGGATTTGAAATTGTGTCCAGCTGAGTTCGCACACAATCACGCAGTCAATCGAAGTACTGGATTCAGTCCATTTCAAGTTGTATATTCATCCATTCCAAAGGGACCGTTGGATTTAACGACAGTACCATATCAGAAGGGAGTTGTTAAGCGGGCTAGTGATTTGGTGAATGAGTTACAGGAATGCCACAAAGTTGTACAGGAACGATTGCGTAAGACGAGTGAGAAGTATAAACAAATGGCGGATAAGAAACGAAGAAGTGTTGTCTTCAAAGAAGGGGATATGGTTTACGCGGTTTTGACGAAAGATCGTTTTCCAGTAGGAACTTACAATAAGTTGAAAGCTGGAAAATTTAGTCCAGTAGAAATCTTGAAAAAGATCAATGATAATGCGTATCGGTTAAGGTTGCCGGAAGAGGTTCATACTTCTGATGTGTTTAATGTGAAACACTTGATTCCGTATTATGCTGATGATCAAGAAAATGCGAATTCGAGGACGAATTCTTTCGTACCCAGGGAGGATGATGCAGAATATCAAAGGGAAGAGGAAGGAAATCTCACCTGTAGGTCGTTCGCCGACCCAACTCTGCCTCTACGTGATCTTCAACAAACCTGCGACTTAACCCCAACCCCGCGACTTAACTCCGACACCGTGCCTCCCACACCGCGAATCAAAATTAAGTCGCGAACGACATATTCCAATTCCCTAACTCGTGAGTTTCCTCCCTCCCCTATAAGTCGCGGCCGACCTAACCCTAAGTCGCGAGGCAATGACAGTAAGTCGCAAACGACTTAGGCCTAAACCGTGAAACCCTATGTCGCGAACGAGATGGAATACATGCCGCTTCTCTCAAGCTCAGTGCCGTTCTGTTTTAGGTCGTGAACGAAGTAAAGTCGCTGCAAATTTCTTTAAGTAGCTGAAGCTTCCTTATGTCGCGAGTTTATTAAGTCGCAGAGAAGAACAATAAGTTGTGAACGGGTTTTCTTAAGTCGTTGCCGAGTTGTTTTAAATCATTGCTTAAATCTTATGCTATGTAAACCGTTCGTGTTGTAATTTTGTTAAGTCGTGAATGTTTTTGTTTTAAGTCGTTGTTGATTTCTTAAGTCGCGAACGACTTATTCCTTAAGTTGGCAAGTTCTGTTCCGTGAACCATTTTCTTTAGGTTGCAGAGGAGAATGTTGAGTCGTTTGTACTGTGTAGTCTTGAGTCATGTACATATTGTGTTGTAATTTTTTTAGTCGCGAGTTGAGTTGTAAGCCTATAAATAGGCAAGTCGTGTCATTTGTAAGGTGGTTGAAAATTGAATAAAATTTTGTTTGTGAAGCTTTGTGCCTCCATTAAATTGGTAGTCGAGTGTTTAACTCCTATCTCCACTTCGGCATTCGAGTGCGCTCGAATCAACGATTGTTGAAGCCAATTCACGGAATCAAGTGCGCTTGATCAACGTTCTAAGAATTGAAGATCTGCTCTCACGGTATCGCGCGCGATCAACGTGTCGAAGATTGCTAAAGTCCAGTATCTTCGTGATCAACGGATTTGGGCCTTTCGGTATTCTTAAATCCATCGATTTATTAGCGATTCACCAATTATTTTCGCTAATCGTGTGAGATCTTAGACGGATTCGATTTACATCATCGAATTCGCTTTCCACGCTGCGTCACTTAAGCCTCATCAAGTGGGAATGACTAAACCGGGAAGATGCGGTAGAGCTAAGTGTGTCGCTCCTAATTAGGGTATGGTCATCCCTATCTAGAGTCGATATTATCTCACATTAGGGCCCATTAACCAATGAGTGATCACATACGATACTACTAGTCAAGTGGTAGGTCGGTCTTTTATTGGCATGGGATCCTAGCGAGGTCCTTGGTGTTATTTTATTTAGAGATGAACCGTGATGGGTGGTACCTCAGTAGCCCAGTCATTGTATGGAATTCATTCTCCAATAAGCGTCGTACGGACTTAGTTATGCCCAACTATGTTAAAATGTGAGATACAAGCATTTTATCTATATTCATATTTTACCTTAACCTCTAGACACTATTATAATTTCAATGGATTTTCTATAAAAAAAAATATCGTAAGGTAAAAACCTGTCTACGTTTATGTGGAGTGTTGTCTTACGAGATGCCTTTATTTTCAAAAGATTTTTAATACATTAAAATTCAACTGGGTGTGTTTTTCTCATGCTAGTTTACCAAATTGACTCAGGTGTTAATTTATTATAATGCTTGGGTCTGATCGAGCATATTTAAAAATTGCTTTGAATGCATTTGAGCTTAGGAGGTGAGTTGGAGGTCCAAGATGTATCTACGTATTTCTTTGTGTTCCATTGTGTTGTCTGTTGGTCGTAGTTATTAAAAATTGTAAGGATGGGCTATTATAACTGTCCGAGATGAAATAGATTAGTATGCTCTGATTAATATACGTATATTATATTTTTCCTTTGGTAATGATTTGTTGTACATTATTGATTATTTGCTCCACTGTGAGATTGCGTGTTGTTAGTTTTCTCTTTCTCTTCATTATTCTTTCTTCTTTCTTCTTCTTTTTACCTAACAATCTGGTTTTTCGACATTCGATTGCTTTGCATGCAACACGGTGGATGTATTAGTGTCGATTTTCGAGGGTTGAAAATCCTGGTTCATTACAAAAGAAATTCATTTTCACCAACTTTTATCCCTTGTAAAATTTCTATTGGTTGAAAACAAACTTTAAATTTTTTTCTAAAAAACTGCCGCAAATCAGTTTTATACTTCCAAAAAATTAATCAACTTAATTAATTAATACCCATAATTAGTGATAGTTTATATGCTTTTATATCATAATAAATTCATAGAAATTCATAATCTCTTAGGGAAATATCCCTAAAAATCACAAAATAATCCAAATTAAATATTCTCTGATATATAAAGTTTTGGGATGAATGTAATTATTTAATTATTTTTACTAGCTAAAAATCGAAATAAACACTATTTCCACCTTTGGAAACTCATAAAATATTCGTTTTAATTTGTGAAAGTTTGAAAATAAATTCATCTCCAATATAATCTTTTACATAACATACCATAAAATCAAGTTGATTGGAGATCAAAGCATAGGTTTCTACCCTTAAAACCTATCCAAACAAATTTCATAATAATTTTCGTAAATCATGATTCTATTCGAACAATTTCTAGACATTCATAACTTGGCAAATCGATCAAGATAAATTACAAAACTACCAATACCAAATCTAAACACAAAATAATAGAGATGGTCTGTTATTATTTACCTTAAATTGGATGGTAGTGTTGAGAATTGATGTCTCTAAGCTTTGCCTTTTGAATCCCTTGATTTCCCCTTGTTTCTTCCTTGGTAATGGCCGGCCTTGCTTTGATTTTTACTTAGTATATTTTGAAAATAAGAATGGATGAGAGGGAGGGAGGGTTTAGGGTATAAAATGAGATTTTATTCCTAATTCTCCTTTCGCGTTCATTCTTTTCTATTTTAAGTTTGAAACAATCTTATTACTTAATTAGTTAAGACCCGGCCTTGTTAATTATCAAATCCCATCCCCATGTCCTAATACATTATTTTATTTAATCTATACAATTAAATTTCGTAAATAATGTTAAACTAAAACTAAGGGAGTTACATGCTCCCCTCCTTAAAGAATTTTGTCCTCCAAATTCAGTAAGGACCACACATAAAGTATATCAAACTTATAAACAACTATAACGAACAATGCTAGTATATCATACCAGCTACAAAGTCTCTATGAAGAATATAGAACATACCATCATAACAACTCAGTATAACTATCCCTTATCTTGTTCTCTGTTACACAAGTACCGTCTTTCTTGTTGTCACTCCAACGGACTTTCATTAACATGACTGTCTTGTTCCTTAACTTCTTCTAATCTTTCAGCAAAACACAAACTATTTGCCTAACAAAAATAAGATCCGGTTCTACTACTAAATCTTCCAAAGCAGTCAGAGCAATAATAGTCTTTGGAACATGCACGTACTTTCTAAGATGAGAAACATGAAAAACATTATGGACCTCTGCCAAACTACATGGTAACTCCACTTGGTAATCGAGCTTTCTGATCCTCTTTATAATAGGAAATAGTCCAACATATTCAGGTGCCAGTTTTCCTAACTTTCCAAATTGTACCTTACTTTTCATTGGTGATGGCTTAATGAAAACACGATCTCCAATTGAGAACTCTAAATCCTTATGCCTCTTATCTGCATAATTTTTCTACCTAGACTGAGCCTCCTTCATCCATGCCCAGATCAACTCAATCTTTTCTATGACTTCACTTACCATATTTGGACCAAGAACCAATCTATCTTCCATCTCTAACCAACATGTTGGTGATTCGCATGGTCTCCCATACAAAAATTCAAAAGGCATCATTCCTATACTAGTTTGATAACTATTATTGTAGGAAAACTCAACTAAGTGCAAATGGTCTTCTCATGACCCACCAAAATCTATTACACAAGCTCTCAGCAAGTCTTCAAGTACCTTGTTGACTCTCTCTGTCTGCCCATTCATCTATGGGTGATAAGGGGTACTCATCCTAAGTCGGGTATTTAATACCTCTTATAGACTCTTTTCAGAACTCGCTAGTAAAACAAAGTATCTCTGTCACTAACTATACTAGTGGAAAACCATAATGTTCTAACAAATTTCTTCATAAACAACTTAGCCAATATAGGTGTTGTCCTTGTCGACTTAACGGGAATGAGTGTGCTCCCTTGGTCAGTCAATCTATTATGACCTAAACACTTTCACTTCCCCTATTTACCTTGGCAGCCCATCAATAAAATCCATGGAAACAAAATACCATTTCCAAATTGGTATATCTAAAGGATAAAGCAAACTGCTTGGCTTATGATGATTATCTTTCACTTGCTGGCAATTCACATATTGCTTTACGCATAAGCCTATATCCTTTGTCATACTTTCCTAAAAGAAACTCCTCTTCACATCCTGATACATCTAAGTTACTTCAGGATGAATAATAAATTGATTGATGACACTTCCTAAGAACTTCCTTCCTTAGGTCACCAATATCTGAAAGACACAATCGTCCTTTCTTTCTTAACCATCAATTCTGGTCAAGACTAAAATCCTTTAAATCATCAATCTCAGTTCCACCGTCTAGTCTTCTAATCCATTGGGCTAACCATGGATCATCTCTCTGCTTAGAAGCAGTCCTCTCAATAAGTATTAGGGATGGCAATGGGGCGGGTTTAGGGTCCAAACCAGGTTGACCCGCTGTTGTTTTCGCCCGTCCATACCCACCCCATTGGGTCATCGAGGCAGGTAGACCCATGACCCGTTCTAAAGAGCTTTGGGTCTAGGGTCAGGGCTTGGCTAACCTGTCCCAACTCGACCCATACTATTTAGATCTCATGAATCCCTTTAGTACTATAATGATGATTTGTCGATCTTTATATATATAATTGATTATGACATGGATATTATTATGTTCCAATTGGGAAGCTATAAAAATATTATCGTATTATGTTGCATCGTTGATAGTTATACAATAATAGATGCATAATTTTTTGAACTATTTTGTACACAAAATTTTTATTATCTTCCCTTATCATTGTAAACACATTGTTATTTTTATTTAATGTATCATTTAGTAACAACAAATATAAATAAATATATGTATATTAGTACACAATTTTGTATCAATATAAAGAACTTCACCGGGTCTTAGGGCAGGACGGGTCTGCCTTGACCCGTAGAGGTTTTGGGATCAGGGAAAAATTTCGAACCCGCGTCGGGTCAATGGGGAGGATCCAGGGTGGGGTCTTCAAAACCTGGGGCAGGTCTAGGGCATAAGAAAACTGTCACATTGTCGTTCCTAATATGTACTGGTTGAACTTCTAAACAAGGTAACGTTATAATATTTTGCCCAGAACTAACAGTCAATCTTAACTACAAACTATAAGTAGTCAACTCCTCTAAACCTTTCCTTTCCCTGGCGTATTGATGTCAGAAAATGCTAAAAACCCTAACCATCTCCACTGACTCTAGCCATCTCCATGGTCTCATATTCAACTCTTTTTGAAAGAATAAATACCTCAATGACTTATGTTCCATAAATGATTCGAATCTTTCTCCTAAGAGGTAGTGTCTCCACACCTTTAAAGAGAAGTCTATTATTGCCAACTCCAAATCAAGAGTTGGATACCTAACTTCATGTGGTCTGAGCTGTCAAAAAGCATAGTCAATCACTTTACTTCTTTGCATTAAAACGATTCCTAATCATGTTTCGCACGCATTGGTACATGGCACCAAATCTTGATTACCATCTAGTACAACTAAAACTGGTGCATTGATCAGTGAATGTGTTAGCTTCTGGAATGCTTCCCTAAATTTACTTAACCGAATAAACTTCATGTCCTTTCTGGTTGGTCTAGTCAAAGGCATTGCTATTCGAGAGAAATCCATGACAAATCTCCTGTAATAGCCAGCGAATCCAAGAAAACTTCTTATCTCGGTCATTGTCTCGGGTCTGTTCAAAATATTTACTGCTTCAATCTTAGTTGGATCCATAAACAACCCTTCTTCTGAAGCTACATCAGCAAGAAATTTCATTTCTCATTTCCAGAAATGGCACTTCGAAAACTTCATTTTTAGTTGATGCTGCCTCAACGTCTTAAGCACTATTCTAAGTCGAATCTCATGATCTCTCATTCTTAAAATATATCAAAATGTCATCAATGAACACTGGCATGAACCTAACTAAAAGCTCTTGGAAAAATTGGTTCATGTAACGACTCATAAATTTTCGATGTTAAATTTTGGTTATTTTAATAATATTTTATGAGTTAATATTGAAAGAAATAAAATATTGCAATTTTATAATGGAAAGGTAACTAAATCTAGACTGAAACAATGTTAATACAAGTCAATTGTCAGCAATCTAAATGAAACTCCAATTCATTTTATTTAAGCATGATACGTTTGGTTATAAAACTAAATATAAGTAACAAATGTAAACATTTAGTTATTGTACAAAATAGATAGTTAATGGTAGTTAACTAAGATCAGTATTGTGTAAGGAATGATAATACGGGTGGTATTAATGGTTACACTGATTTATAGTGGGATGTAAAAAGTAATAAATTTATGTATAATTTGGGTAATAAAATAAGTTTATTTATGGAGTTAGATTGGTTATATTATCTTAGGTTATAAACCAAATAGAAGAGAACAAGCGTAAATCTTAAGGGTATAATAACAATTATTATATATTACCTAATTTATTGGTCAATCAATTTATTTGAAATAAAATCCTCTTGTATGTTAAGTAATTTTAATACTGTTATGGAGGAAACGTTACTTAATGATTTTTAATTTTAGTAACGGAAGATTGAATGAGAATTTATAGAGAACATAAATTATTTATAAATAAAAAGGAGTATATACTGAACAAATTTATGATAACTGGATAATGCAGTGTTATTGGAAATTAATTAGTGTTATATATGGGATTTATACTTGGGTGGGCAAGTAGTAAACTTATAAATGAAAGAAAGTGAGTAGGTGACACTTTATTTAGGTTATTTATTCATTTAGTATGTTAAATAAAAATTTAGGAATCAGATCTCAATTAAGGGAAATTAAATTGTACGTTAATTTAAAATAAAATCTATAAAATATTACATTCATAGGGAATGTAGTACGAATGGTTAGGGATTGTCAAATTTGGTAAAAAGGGATTGGACTTAGGAAACTTTGTTAATTGAGTTTAAAACCTTAACTAATATGCGTAATTGACAAGATTCACATTTAAAAAAAAATAACCGCAGATACAAATCTAAGATGTATATAGAAGTATTAATGTAGTGAAAGAAAAATAAATATTAACTATGTTATTTGTGTAATTAATGGATATGAATACCAAAGGCTAATTGTGGTAAGGAATATAAGTGGTAGAATAATAAAAATTTATGATTTTATTTTTGTTAACATACGTTAAGAGATATGTTTATGATCTTAATTTGAACTTCTACTAATAACATGTATTACAGCAAGATAAAAAAAATGATAACATACGTCAGGTGTATTTAATGACATTGTTTGAATGTAATTAATAACAGTGATTATAATAATAAATGTTAATAAAGAATAAGAATGAATAAATTTAGTAAAAGAGTAAACATTCATTTAGTAAAAATGTTTGGCAACTGAAAGATTGATTGTAGAGATGAGAAACTATTACTTAGTAAGAAATATATATAATTACTGTTTGTAGTGAATAGTGTATTAATATGTATAAATTACTATTAGATAGGAAATAATTGTTATACTTCTCATTACATTCATTTGGTCCATTTTGAAACTTAATCAACTGAAATAAATGTAATTGAAAATTTCCAATTAATAGGAGAGAGAATACTAATTGTAAATTAATAAGCGTAAATAAAAGTAGCATATGTTTTGTGAAAATAAAGGGAAAGTTTGATTTAATAAAAAGAAAATTTTACATCAAATAAAATGAATGTTTCATCTGTGAATGTACATTTAATTTCATTAAAATAAGAACAGAAAGATTGATTTTAAAGAAAGAAATATATGTTTATTTGAACTATGTTTTAGCTTACAGACTGATTACAAGAATAGGAAAATAATCTATTTACTGCGCTTGTGTATAAACAATAAATTTATAAACGTGTTTAAATAAACAATTGTTCTATTTCTTTATCCATTTTAGTTGTCTGTTTTAAAATCTAACTTTGTAAGTAATTGCAATTAATGTAATTCAAATATTTCAATTAAAAAGAAAGGAAACGTTGATTGCATTTAATAGATTTAATAAACGAAAAGCACATTTTGTGTTAAACAAAAAGGGTCTTTTAATGGAAATAAAAGATCATTTTGAGAAAACAAAATTGAACGTTCTAATTTTCAAGGTAGGTATAAATATTTTATTTTGCATAGATAAAAACCTAAATGCGTACAAAATTCTACTTCCGTTTGCAAACTTTTCCATTCCTACGTACATTCCCTTATCTATTATTAATGCCTCAAGCTTTAATAATAAAACGTGACATTTATTTTTGTCCCTCCACGTTCATTTTCTAATTATAAATAACCTACATCTTATTTCTTCTTCTACATTTTGTTTCTCCAACACCTCATATTCAAAAGCTCTTATTCTTGCAGCTCCAAAAGCATTCTTTTATAAAAAATGATTTTTTTTTCATTTTTCGTACTGGAGAAGAACGAGGTCCTATAGCGTGCTAAAGCTTTTGCTGACGTGGCTTATATTTTTGTTAGGATCGTAATAAAATTCCGGATCTTTTGATGCTGGTTTGGACGAATTTGGAGACTGTCTAATTTTTGGGTTTAAATTTAATTTTTATTCAAATTAAATTCAAAAGGTGAGTGTTTTAACCCACTCACAACTTTTAAGTTTTCTTATGTTTGTTAAATTGATTTAAGATATGAATAGAAATTTATTTATGAATGTTTTGCATATATTTTTCATCATCTCGGTTAAATCGCATTTATTTAATTTAACAGTTAATTAATTTTATTATTGCATATAAATTGACGGTTAAAATTTATATATTTTGCATATAAACTACTAGTTAAACAGTTATTTATTTATTTTGAATATAAACTGTTCGTTGATACCTGTTATATTTTATATGCTCTATTGATGTTTGTTTAAATTGATGATGATTGAAATAAAATTGGTTGATGATTGATATTGGGTGAATGGATGGTGTGTTCTATATTATATAAACTACAAGGTATTATGCATTCTCATTTCATTCGGGATTGCGGTTTAAAATGTTATACAACTGAATTTTTTTTATTTTTAAATTTGCGGATTGAAATGATAAATATCCGTATCACTTGACCATAGGATAGAAAATTATATACAGGCACCGCGGTATATATATAAAATTATTTTTGAAATGATTTCTATGGCTTGGATAGGATGCAGTTTAATAAATATTAATTTTGATCTTATATAAAATCTTATTTTATATATACATATATAGTTAAATTATTGAATTTAAGCTATGTATGAATTTATTAAATGGAAATAAATAAGTTGAAAAATGGAGTTTGATAATTTATATTTATGATTAAGTACAGGTTTAAGATATTGTATATATATATATAGAGTTGTAAATAGTTCATATCAATTAAGACTGGAAATTAAATTGGAAATTTATTTGGAATTGGGCCTATTTAAAAATTAAACTCCACAAGTTGGTGTAAACTTATTATTCTTGGAAATTTTAAAGGTATGAGATTTATAACTGGATTTTTATTCAAGATAAATTAAATGAATAATTCTAGTATAAATAAATGGAAGGAAATATTTAGTGTTAATAAATTGGGTTTTATTTTAAATGGTTATGGGTCTATTATGTAAACGTTTCAAAACTAAATAATAGGACAATGAATTGTTGAATAGAAATTTCCAAACTTAGTTTTGAAATTTATTAAATACTCAAAGTTTGAAAATATTGAAATCGAAGTGTTTTTATTCAAACTGAAAGTGAATCTAAAGGTTATGGGTTTAGACTGAATTTAAAGTAAATAAAATTGTAAAGGCGTGGAAATTATTTACTTTATAAAGAAATTTTAAATTCAACTGTTTTATTTTACATACTGTTGAATATCCAAACCATTTAAGTTTTGAAAGTTATGGTTTTAAAGCTATGAATTTCAAAGTATTATGTTTCATTTGGGTTTCAGATATTATAAATTTTAAAGCAGTATGATTTTGGAAAAGATATATGTGAAATAAAGATGATATTATACTGATTTGGGTTTATAAATGATATCAAATTTATTTGGTTTTTAAAACGAAAAAATGTATCGTATTATATGATTTTGAAATGGGTATATATTCTGGTTTTAAAAGTAAAACTATTTTGATAGGACCGCGGTGTTATAATAACATTTGGTTGTTGAAGAGACCGGGATCGGAAGTTGTCATACTCTCTGCCAACTCCGAAAACCACTTTAACAACCGTGTACGCGGTGGAGATTCCAAAATGAAGTACGATGGTGGCTGCGTTTCCTTTGAGATAAATACGTGGACCCGACTCCCGTGAGTTGGCATAAGGTGACTAAAACAGGAGCGATTCTCGGGCCAAGGGGGTTAGCGTCCTTTATCGGACACATCCCTTCGATACTATACTCTGACTTTGGATTGATTCGGTGGCCGCCTTTATTTTTTTTATTTTGGGGGTGTTTGTTCGAGGTGGGCGGTAGCTACAGCTATGCGTTACCACCAGTCCGGATAGCAATTGGTATATTTATCCTGGTATTGCCTAGTTGTGCCGTGTCACCTACCCTAGCGCGCCTTATACGATTTTGGTTTTGTAGCATACCTATGGAGTGCCCTCTGACGACACCTAGTACGGGGGAGATTACGGTACTGTATAGACTATGGGAATATATAACTGTGTTAAGGTGGAAAATGTAAAGCCTTAACGCTATTTAAAAGTAAGTTTATTTTACAATTAGACACTAGTATAATAGCGAAATATACTACATAGTAGATAGTTTAACAGATCCTTAGGAGATGTAAATCCCGAGCATCTCTTAAGTTACTGCACTCATATTTATCTCTGTTGACTTAACTTACGTAAGATCTTTTAGTTCTGACTCGAGTGTTTTGTCTTTTCAATTCGCTCAGGTCAGTCCGAGCATTTCAGGATTTGAAGATTTTATTCTGGAGGACGAAGACGAAGATTTGTAGTATTACTATCTATTATATTATTCCACTACACCATTTGATTCTGCTGCATTGATATTTATTGGTATGTGAACTCTGATATTTATTGTATAAGGAAAAATCAAATGTTTTGTAAACAGTTTTATGAACTGTATATTTATTATTATATTTTATCGTTCCTTTGCAAGATTCTATTTTGTTTTTTTTCTTATTTCTTCATGTTCTCTATATTTATCTTATTTACCCCATAACAATCCGCCCTTCCGTATGGTTTGAATTGGCACGTGTGTCGATTTAAAGCGTGCGAAAAGGCGGGACGTTACATTTGGTATCAGAGCTTTGGTTTAGCGATAAAGCTTAGCTTTGTGGGGTTTGACTCTTTACTAATAGGGTAGTAATACTCTATGAGAGTCGCTGAGTGTATATATATGAGAGAGCATATTTGTTAGTGTTATAAAAAGGTTTTAATATTGTGTTAATCTGTTCCGTTTTGTATTTATAAATTGTGGTTGGTGCATGGGATGCTATGACATCAATAGGGATTTCTAAACAGTTAATAGGACAGACCGACATAATATTTGTTTTTAATATTGGTGAATGAAATAATTTTGCCTATTATATTTTCTATATAAAATAAAAAATTTCAAATGATATCTGTATTTGGCTGCAATAAATTGGTTGTTAGGTAATAAAGTGTATCAATAATAATAGAAATAAGATTGAAAAATAAAATAAATGAAATTTGGGAAATTTAGAAATTAAGATCCGGGGTTTAAAAATTTCTTTCGAATAAATTTTGGAATATAATAATATTGTTTATAAGTACTTTCTGATATAGATATTTATTATAATTCGGAAGAATTGTTTTAAAGAAGATTTTGGAGAAAATAAGTTTTATACTTTCCTCTCTGTCGCTGGAAAATAATTTCGGTGATGGCGGTCGCATCGTCGACTTTCATTTTCGAGTCTCGACGGGGGAAGGCCACTGTAGTAGTTCTACTGCAGATTCATTTTTGAAAAAATATATAAATTTTGAATTGTTTTAAATATAATTAGAGATATATAAGTTGTAAGAATATATTTATCTATTGTTTTAAAATAAATTGAAAATTTAACCCGGTATTAAATTCTTAAATTTCCATTAATTAATTGTTTCAATTATTGTAGTGAAATGAAAGGTAAGTAATTAATAATTGAAACCTCTAATTTAGGTAAGAGATTTAAGGCTAAGTTATAAAGGAAATAAAAAGGAAGTTGAAATTGTAACTTATAAGGAAAAGTAAAAATTTATTGAACAATAAACTAAATAAAAGAAACGAGAAAACTTGTATAACTTTCAATTACATTCCTTAAAAGCATATATATAACTTACCAAATATTAAAAGTTGAAATGTTAATAAGAAAATGTAATAGATATTGTACAAGTAATAAATTTGAGGTATTGAAAGTAATTAATGAAATTCCTTAATAAATAGGAATTTGATGTTGTAATATTATAATCTTAAGTATAACTGAAAAGACTACTAATTGAAATAGAAAGGTAGGTATTATAAATGGAAGAAAATAAATAAAATTAAGTAGTATATATGGAAGATAATAAACTCAAGTAAAGTATTGAAGCTATTTATTAATAAAATAAGAAGAAAAGATGAATGCGGTAAATATATAAGTGTAGACTTAAATTAATGTATTAATGTGCTAAGAAATTGATTTGCACATGAATACTATAAACAAATGAAGTTATGAAATATGAAATGAAAGAGAAAAATGAATTTTATATATATAAGTATAAGTGCAAACAAGTGTAATAAACACTAAATTAATGAATGGAGATAAAAGTTGTAAGAAATAAATGTAAAGTAATAAGTGAAATTTATAAGAATGAGTTTGATTTATTATTTGGAATTGTTGCTTGTTTGGTTTATGATTATTTGGGGTAAGATACTTTAAATTTGGATTTGGATGAATGAATAATCTATTTAGTTTTATCTAAGGCTGCTGAGTAAATGATGCGCTAGTAGTTTATTTTTCATTCCATGCAATTTAAAAGTTTTGAATCCGAACACCTATTTGTTTGTTTGATTGAATGGTTGTTTTGTATTGTGTATGTTGTTTGTTGAAATTGATGGTTGTTGTATTGATTTGTTGTTAGTGATTGAAACCACCTAAATATTTCATTTTTTATAAGTTGTTAACCCTTTGGATTATATAAGTAAAATGCAGGTTATGGAAGCAATTGCTACTGCTTTTGGTTAAAATAAGCGTTATTGCCCGACAAATAGGTACGTTTTCGGATTACGGGTTTTAGCGTTGTTATTTTGGTTTTTTTTTCCGTGTTGGGATATATATTATTTTGAAAATATATGATATATATTGTTATAATTAATATTTTATTTTTCTCCCGAGCCTCACCGTACAAAGGAGACTCTGCCGAAATTTCCCGAAAATTTTGGACTTAGAAAAGAAAAAATTTCCAAACTTTAATAATTTAAATATAAAAGATTAAATAGTTATAAATTAGGATATCTTATTTAAAGTAATTAATTTTGTAAATATAATTGTTTATAAAGTTAATGTTTTGATAAGATGTATTGTTTTTATTTCTTCTTTTTCCCTTTTTTTTCCTTTTCGGGGATGAAAAGTTTTGAGTGGGTGAGAGTGTAACGACCCATAAATTTTCAAGGTTAAATTTTTGTTATTTTAATAGTATTTTATGAGTTAATATTGAAAGAAATAAAATATTTCAATTTATAATGGAATGATAACTAAATTTAGACTGAAACAATGTTAATACAAGTCAATTGTCAACAATCTAAATGAAACTCCAATTCATTTTATTTAAGCATGATACGTTTGGTTATAAAACTAAATATAAGTAACAAATGTAAACATTTAGTTATTGTACAAAATAGATAGTTAATGGTAATTAAATAAGATCAGTATTGTGTAAGGAATGATAATACGGGTGGTATTAATGGTTACACTGATTTATAGTGGAATGTAAAAGGTAATAAATTTATGTATAATTTGGGTAATGAAATAAGTTTATTTATGGAGTTAGATTGGTTATATTATCTTAGGCTATAAACCAAATAGAAGAGAACAAGCGTAAATCTTAAGGGTATAATAACAATTATTATATATTACCTAATTTATTGGTCAATCAATTTATTTGAAATAAAGTCCTCTTGAATGTTAAGTAATTTTAATACTGTTATGGAGGAAATGTTACTTAATGATTTTTAATTTTAGTAACGGAAGAGTGAATGAGAATTTACAGAGAACATAAATTATTTATAAGTAAAAAAGAGCATATATTGAACAAATTTATGATAATTGGATAATGTAGTGTTATTGGAAATTAATTAGTGTTATATATGGGATTTATACCTGGGTAGGCAAGTAGTAAACTTATAAATGAAAGAAAGTGAGTAGGTGACCCTTTATTTAGGTTATTTATTCATTTAGTATGTTAAATAAAAATTTGGGAATCAGATCTCAATTAAGGGAAATTAAGTTGTACGTTAATTTGAAATAAAATGTATTTAATATTACATTTATAGGAAATGTAGTACGAATGGTTAGGGATTGTCAAATTTGGTAAAAAGGGATTGGACTTAGGAAACTTTGTTAATTGAGTTTAAAACCTTAATTAATACGCGTAATTGACAAGATTCACATTTTAAAAAAAAATAACCGTTGATACAAATCTTAGATGTATATAGAAGTATTAATGTAGTGAAAGACAAACAAATATTAACTATGTTATTTGTGTAATTAATGGATAGGAATACCAAAGGCTAATTGTAGTAAGGAATATAAGTGGTAGAATAATAAAAATTTATGATTTTATTTTGTTAACATATGTTAAGAGATATGTTTATGATCTTCATTTGAACTTCTACTAATAACATGTATTACAGTATGATAAAAAAAATGATAACATACGTCAGGTGTATTTAATGACATTGCTTGAATGTAATTAATAACGGTGATTATAATAATAAATGTTAATAAAGAATAAAAATGAATAAGTTTAGTAAAAGAATAAACATTCACTTAGTAAAAATGTTTGGCAATTGAAAGATTGATTGTAGAGATGAGAAACTATTATTTAGTAAGAAATATATATAATTACTGTTTGTAGTGAATAGTGTATTAATATGTTTAAATTACTATTAGATAGGAAATAATTGTTATACTTCTCATTACATTCATTTAGTCCATTTTGAAACTTAACCAACTGAAATTAATGTAACTGAAAATTTCCAATTAATAGGAGAGAGAATACTAATTGTAAATTAATAGGTGTAAATAAAAGCAGCATATGTTTTGTGAATATATAGGGAAAGTTTGATTTAATAAAAAAAAAATTACATCAAATAAAATGAATGTTTCATCTGTGAATGTACATTTAATTTCATTAAAATAAGAACAGAAAGATTGATTTTAAAGAAAGAAATATATGTTTATTTGAACTGTCTTTTAGCTTACAGACTGATTACAAGAATAGGAAAATAATCTATTTGTTACGCTTGTGTATAAACAATAAATTTATAAACGTGTTTAAATAAACAATTGTTCTATTTCTTTATCCATTTTGTAACAACCCGCATATTTAACGATTTTATATTTAAATGTGTGATTTAAATATAGCGTCGTTATTCGGATTTTGGGGTCCGAAATGTTACTTTCTGCAAATGGCCGAATTGGAGCTCGAAACCATTTCCATTGAGTCCAAAATGGCGTTTGCGATCTTTTTGAGTATAATCTTTGATATGTTTGGAGTTTGTGAAATTTTGGCTACTTTTCCTATTGGGTTTGGGGTTGGGTTCAGCCCACTAGCTCACTTAATCCCATAGCTCAACCCTTCTCTTCATTTCATCTTCATTTCATTTTATTTCTCAAACTAAAAACTGAAATGGGTGAAAAGAAAGAGAAATAGAAATTAGCAAGCCCTCGTTTCTCCTTTGTAACTTGATTCTTGCTCCAAATTCATAGAGAATCCATTGGTAAGTTCATCTCCACATTCTCCATCTTTTCTCCTCTTCAATTTCACTAATTTCCTAACCCTAACTTAGGAAATACTTGCTTTTGATTCTAGATTGAAGCTTGTAGTGTTGAAGTGGAGTGTAGTTGGTTGATCCCTTGCAATTGTGCTTCTTCATCTTCTTTGTTTTGTGTAAAAAGGTGAGTTTTGAACTCACATCTACTTCTCTTGATTTCATTGATGTTAGGTATGAATTCCTAACACCTTGTTCATATGAACTTGCAATTGGTTTGGGTTGAATTGGGAAATATTCCAATTTTTAGTGTTTTGGGTTCAAATCTTTGAAATCCTAACTTCGATGTTTTAATCATGTTTTGGTGATGCATCGAGGAACATATAGGGCCGGGTTGTCGATTGGCATAAGCCCTTAGAGCCAATGTTCGTCCGATTGCATTTTGGGAGAGTTTGCTCTTCATTTGAATAAGGCTGAAAAACAGCCCAGGCATGATTCAGTCGACTGAAAACTCTGTTCAGTCGACTGAACCTGAAACCCGAGAGTTTCCAGGCATGATTCAGTCAACTGAAAAACTCTGCACAGTCGACTGAACCTGGAAACAGAAAGTTTCCTGAACCTGGAAAATTTTCCAGGTATAGGGTCAGTCGACTGAACCTGCTGTTTCAGCCCACTTTGCCTTTTGGGATTGAATTTTCAATTTGAATCGATTCATGATGATCCTATGTATGATTATCAATTGTTTTGACTTTGATGGTTCCTTTTAATTTTAATCCACGGGTTTTTATAAAATAATCTCTCGAATCGCATTTAAAAGTTCGTTTCTCTAATTTATAAATTCTATTTAAAACACACACACTTTCGCACTTCGAACGAAGTGGAAGGGTGATTAAATGGTTGGGCAAAACACGGACCATGAATCTGTGCGTTCATCTTTCCGATTAATCCTCGACCTATTCGATTGATTGTTTTGACCTTCGGGTTTGGTTTATCGATGATATGAGGTAAACTTTGTACTGCTTTGAGTGTGAAAGGGACTGACGGATAGTAAACCGTTTAGTGCGAACGAGTGGTTATGGGACATACGTTAACACTTTTCGGATTCCTTTTCGAGAGTTGTGACACATTTCGCCAGTTAGTGGTGTCCAGTACTGGGTCTTCGACCTTCACCACTACGGTTTGTTGCCTCTGGCATAGTGTCTTCGGACTGTCTCCCTAGGTTTGTTGCCTTCGGGTATGTTGCCTTCGGGTGTGTGCCTTCGGGTTTGTTGCCCTATATAGTTTCGCTCTGATGTTGGCCTTATGTGCCGCATGGGTGATACTTGGGTTTGGAGTCTTCGGGCTCATGGATCCTTATTTGTACAGTACTGAGCTCGAGCAAATTTTATGATGTTTCATTGATATGTATATTCCCTTGGTATCGCCCTTCGGTATTGGTCTTTTTGAGCCGCATGGAGTATAGCGTTTACCTTGTGGAACTTGTATACCTTATTGGTATTTGTTGTTTGCCTATTGGCTTGTTTTGGGATATTTGTATCCTTTGTTTCTATATGTTGCCGATGATTTGAGGCTTGTTCTATATGATTCATCTCTTGTTGATGATTGTGTTATCTTCCCTAGAGATATTTATTATACTGTATGACCTTGCAGGTTTATTAGTGTTCAGTTTATCTAACTGATTTGTTATCTAGACTGACCCGTGTATTTTATACTCGGGTCAGACCGAGATGTTTCAGGTTAGGTGCTTTTGGCGACTTAGCCTATTTTGCTTCCGCATGGACTATTCGCTAGCTTCATTTTGTTATAGCGTCTTTTGTAGTCCTTATCTGTTATAACTCTGATTTATACTCTTTCGTCTCGTCTGTATATGGTGGTCTCCTGTACCACTTGACATGTATTATTTTGTATACTCTGTGGTGTATCTGTGTATGTGTATATTATGATCGGCTGTTCTGTGATGTATATTACATTTGAGTTGTTATATTTTCTTCTGATAGATCCTATAGCCATTGTAGTTTTGCTTTAAATATTTATTGAATAGGTCGAATTTTAATGTGTTCTACTTTTCGACATATTTAGTGAATAGTTTAGGTAAGATTGCACATGGTCGCTTCCATTATACTCTATTGTCCGCGTTAGCCTACAGTATTATCTATGTAATACTCTTTGTTAACGAGGCTCTCGGAGTAGGGCGTCACAGATTTTAGTTGTCTGTTTTAAAATCTAACTTTGTAAGTAACTGCAATTAATGTAATTCAAATGTTTCAATTAAAAAGAAAGGAAACGTTGATTGCAATTAATAGATTTAATAAACGAAACGCATATTTTGTGTTAAACAAAAAGGGTCTTTTAATGGAAATAAAAGATCATTTTGAGAAAACAAAATTGAACGTTCTAATTTTTAAGGTAAGTATAAATATTTTATTTTGCATAGATAAAAACCTAAATGCGTACAAAATTCTACTTTCGTTTGCAAACTTTTCCATTCCTACGTACATTCTCTTATCTATTATTAATGCCTAAAGCTTTAATAATAAAACGTGACATTTATCTTTGTCCCTCCACATTCATTTCCTAATTATAAATAACCTACATCTTATTTCTTCTTCTACATTTTGTTTCTCCTAACACCTCATACTCAAAAGCTCTTATTCTTGCAACTCCAAAAGCATTCTTTTATAAAAATGATTTTTTTTTTTTCATTTTTTGTACTGGAGAAGAACGAGGTCCTGTAGCGTGCTAAAGCTTTTGCTGACGTGACTTATATTTTTGTTAGGATCGTAATAAAATTCCAGATCTTTTGACGCTGGTTTGGACGAATTTGGAGACTGTCCAATTTTTGGGTTTAAATTGAATTTTTATTCAATTTAAATTCAAAAGGTGAGCGTTTTAACCCACTCATAACTTTTAAGTTTTCTTATGTTTGTTAAATTGATTTAAGATATGAGTAGAAATTTATTTATGACTGTTTTGCATATTTTTTTCATCATCTCAGTTAAATCATATTTATTTAATTTAACTGTTAATCAATTTTATTATTGCATATAAATTGACAGTTAAAATTTATTTATTTTGCATATAAACTGCTAGTTAAACAGTTATTTATTTATTTATTTATTTTAAATATAAACTGTTCGTTGATACCTGTTATATTTTATATGCTCTATTGATGTTTGTTTAAATTGATGATGATTGAAATAAAATTGGTTGATGATTGATATTGGGTGAATGGATAGTGTGTTCTATATTATATAAACTGCAAGGTATTATGCATTCTCGTTTCATTCGGGATTGAGGTTTGAAATGATATACAACCGCATTTTTTTATTTTTAAATTTGCGGATTGAAATGATAAATATTCGTGTCACTTGACTATAGGATAGAAAATTATACATAGGCACCGCGGTATATATATAAAATTATTTTTGAAATGATTTCTATGGTTTGGATAGGATGCGGTTTAATAAATATTAAGTTTGATCTTATATAAAATCTTATTTTATATATACATATATAGTTAAATTATTGAATTTAAGCTATGTATGAAATTATTAAATGGAAATAAATAAGTTGAAAAATGGAGTTTGATAATTTATATTTATGATTAAGTACAGGTTTAAGATATTGTATATATATATATAGAGTTTTAAATAGTTCAAATCAATTAAGATTGGAAATTAAATTGGAAATTTATTTTGAATTGGGCTTATTTAAAAATTAAACTCCACAAGTTGGTGTAAACTTATTAATCTTGGAAATTTTAAAGGTATGATATTTATAACTGGATTTTTATTTAAGATAAATTAAATGAATAATTCTAGTATAAATAAATGGAAGGAAATATTTAGTGTTAATAAATTGGGTTTTAATTTAAATGGTTATGGATTTATTATGTAAACGTTTCAAAACTAAATAATAGGACAATGAATTGTTGAATAGAAATTCCCAACCTTAGTTTTGAAATTTATGAAATACTCAAAGTTTGAAAATATTGAAATCGAAGTGTTTTTATTCAAACTGAAAGTGAATCTAAAGGTTATGGGTTTAGACTGAATTTAAAGTAAATAAAATTGTAAAGGCGTGGAAATTATTTACTTTATAAAGAAATTTTAAATTCAACTGTTTTATTTTATCTATTGTTGAATATCCAAACCATTTAAGTTTTGAAAGTTATGGTTTTAAAGCTATGAATTTCGAAGTATTATGTTTTGAAAGTTATAATTCAAATGTTTGGGTTTCAGATATTATAAATTTTAAAGTAGTATGATTTTAGAAAAGATATATGTGAAATAAAGAGGATAATATTATACTGATTTGGGTTTATAAAATGATATCAAATTTATTTAGTTTTTAAAAATGAAAAATGGTACCGTATTATATGGTTTTGAAATGAGTATATATTCTGGTTTTGAAAGTAACACTATTTTGATAAGACCACGGTGTTATAATAACGTTTGGTTGTTGAAGAGACCGGGATCGGAAGTTGTCATACTCTCTACCAACTCCGAAAACCACTTTAACAACCGTGTACGCGGTGGAGATTCCAGAATGAAGTAGGATGGTGGCGGCGTTTCCTTTGAGGTGAATACGTGGACCCGACTCCCGTGAATTGGCACATGGTGGCTAAAACAGGAGCGATTCTCGGCCAAGGGGGTTAGCACCCTTTATCGGACACATCCATCGTACTATACTTTGACTTTGGATTGATTCGGCGGCCACCTTTATTTTTTTGATTTTGGCGGTGTTTGTTCGAGGTGGGCGGTGGCTGCGGCTATGCGTTACCACCAGTCCGGATAGCAATTGGTATATCTACCCTGGCATTGCCTAGTTGTGTCGTGTCACCTACCCTAGCGCGCCTTATACGATTTTGGTTTTGAACCATACCTATGGAGTGCCCTCTGACAACGCCCAGTACGGGGGAGATTACGGTACTGTATAGACTATGCGAATATATAACTGTGTTAAGGTGGAAAATGTAAAGCCTTAACGCTATTTAAAAGTAAGTTTATTTTACAATTAGACACCAGTATAATAGAGAAATATACTACATAGTAGATAGTTTAGCGGATCCTTAGGAGATGTAAATCCCAAGCATCTCTTAAGTTACTACACTCATATTTATCTCTGTTGACTTAACTTACATAAGATCTTTTAGTTCTGACTCGAGTGTTTTGTCTTTTCAATTCGCTCGGGTCAGTCCGAGCGTTTTAGGATTTGAAGATTTTATTCTAGAGGACGAAGACGAAGATTTGTAGTATTACTATCTATTATATTATTCCACTACACCATTGATTCCACTGCATTGATATTTATTGGTATGTGAACTCTGATATTTATTGTATAAAGAAAAATCAAATGTTTTGTAAACAGTTTTATGAACTGTATATTTATTATTATATTTTATCGTTCCGCTGCAAGATTCTATTTTGTTTTTTTCTTCTTTCTTCATCTTCTCTGTGTTTATCTTATTTACCCCATAACAATCCACCCTTCCGTATGGTTTGAATTGACACGTGTGTCGATTTAAAGCATGCGAAAAGGCGGGACGTTACAGTTCATCAAATCCAAAAAGAAAGCAGGCACATTAGTTAATCTAAATGGAATTACTAATCAGTCGTACGAACTGTAACTTGTTCGAAACGTCGTCAAAGGAATATTGTCCTCTGCCACCCTCAGTTGATGGAACCCTGTTGCCAAATCGAACTATTAAAACACTTTGGACATATTCAATTGGTCAAATAAATCATCAATTATCTACAAAGGATGCCGATTCTTTATCGTTTTCTCATTCGGTTAACGATAATCAACATATAGTCTTAATGAGCTGTTTGATTTCTTTACGAACACGGCAGTTGCTACCGAAGATGAACTATTTAATCTAGTTCCATCTCGATTTATTTGACTATTTGTCTTAATTTAATTCGACTATTTGTCTTGAATTCAAATGACTGTTCATCTTACATTATATGTGGATTATCCATCTCACATGTAGAAATATGGATTATCTATCACCTACCATATGGACTATCCATCACACATGGTTTTGCTATTTAAATTATATGGATTATCCCTCACACATGTTCCAATTATCTAAAACATTATGGGCCATCCATCACACGTCCCATAGTTTTCTTAGGATGATTTGAACCCTTCATTAACCATATAGAGACTATCCATCTCTGGCATCAAGTGGACTATTCATCACACATTCCATAGTTTTTCTAGGATGACTATGAACCCATAAATTGTTGAATTTTAAGTAGGTTATAATTCTATTCTCCTAAGTGCTCATCCTATATCTATTGGCATTCTCAATTAAGTTGCATAACCCTTAACTTATAACATCTCAAAACGGTATGCATTGGTATCCCCAATGATTAATGTCGGAATTCTAAAATAATAATCATTGGTGTCCTAATAGATAATGTCAAATTCATTAACTTATGGCATATAGAATTATAAAACATTGATATCCCCAAGGAATAATGTCAAAATCATAAGCCTATGGCTCCCCACCATTAATATAGCAATACAAAGGACTTATGGCACTCATGTCGCAATAACAGTATCGAACCTCTATCCAAGGTTAGAAATCAAAATTTAAATTTTATAAATCATGAGGCAAACTGCCAAAATCATAAGGTTATTAATCTTTTTAAAACATAGGCTAACTCTCCTTTAAAACTTCCCTCTAGTTTGCATAAATCAAGGCCTTATCGGCATTAAAATAAAGAGATGTTGCATCAATGCTGCATGGCATAGTTGCTAAAATCAATTACTTGCGACATCAATGCTATAATGTCAAAAGCGTAGTACTTCGGCTATTATGCCTTATACATAGAAAAATTTGTGGGGGTTATTGCCGCAAAATAGATTGATACTGAAATAATGATTTGGGACATTAAAACCTTTAACATTGACTTCGTAAAACTGCGGAATCAATGAGCAACTTAAAGGTTTTCGACATGCGGCATTACTGCCCAAGTGTAGTTCACATTGAAAATATGCGACATTGTTTAAAACTTGGAAGGTGACATGTGGCATCAATGCCGTATGTCATAGATTTCAAATCATAAAAACGAGGAAGGTAGGTATTGATAATTCACGGCATCAATATCTCATATACCCACGTGATGCGATATTCCCATAAGGCCAATGGAGGATGCATGACACCACATACTTAAGGCATAAGTATCACATACATTGCTTCATGTCAATGCCGCCTACCTCTGATATGGCTTAAAACGGTAAAGTGATACCGCCTATTGTTAATGATGAATGTCGTAGTTATTATAAAAACAATTTTATTTCTTTTAAAAGCAATTCCTTTTTACCAACTTTTTCCTTTATCAAATTTATATTGCTTGAAAACAAACTTAACCTATTCCTTTTTACAAAACTACCACAATCAATTTTACACTTCCAAAAACATTAATCAACTTAATTAATTAATATTCTGGATTAATATTATTTATATGCTTTTCTGGCATAATAAATTCATCGAAATTCATAATCTTTTGGGAGAAATATCCAACAATCATTAAAAACTAGAATTAACATATTCTCTCGTATATTAAAATTTCGAGACCAACATAATTAACTAAGTATCATTAATTAAAACTCGAAATAGATACTATTTCCATCTTAGATAATTCATAAAATATTCGCTTTAATATGGAAAATTTTGAAATTAAAAACTATTTTTCAAAATAATGTTCTACACAACATAACATAAAATCAAGTCGATTGGAGATCAAAAGCTTAGGTTTTACCCTTAAATCTATCTAAATAATTTCATAAAAATTTCGTAAATTGTTACTCTATCCAAACAGTGATTAGACATCCATAACTTGGCAAATCAATCAAGATAAATTTGGAAATTACCTATAGCCGAATTTAAACACGAAACATTGGAGATTGCTTATTATTACTCACCTTAAATTAGATGATCAAGTTGAGATTTGATGGAGTTTAGTTTACCCAAGCTTTTCCTTTTGAATCCTTTGATTTCCTCTTCTTTCTTCCTTAGTAATGGACGGCCTTGGTTCTGAATTTTACTTAGTATATCTTGAAAATGAGAATGGATGAGAGGGCGGAAGGGTTTAGGTTTTGAAGTAAGATTATATTCCTAATTTTCCCTTTCCATTTATTCTTTTCTATGTTAAGTTTAAAACAATCTTATTGCTTAATTAGTTAATGTCCGAGCTTATTAGTTATCAAATCTCATCCCCATGTCCCACTGCATTATTCTATTTAATCTATCCCATTAAATTTCTAGAATAATGTTAAACTAAAATTAGTAGTATTATAGTAAGTAGTCTTGTTTCTTTTGCATGTCATATTATTTACTTCTGTTTTCTATTCTATGAGCTTATTGTAGACATACTACAAGTGTGTCAAACTTATGTGTTCATGTCTATGACATTGGTGAATTTAAAGAAGTATATGGAACCATGTTGAACCATTAGCTTATGATTACATA
This sequence comes from Allium cepa, assembly GCA_030765085.1. Lineage (NCBI taxonomy): Eukaryota > Viridiplantae > Streptophyta > Magnoliopsida > Asparagales > Amaryllidaceae > Allium > Allium cepa. The sequence continues at coordinate 866,921,037 of CM060937.1, read as the reverse complement.
CATTTATATGTACCAATCTAAAGAGTAAACCGACTCTTATGTCAGTTCCACTGAATGGGTATTTTGCCCTTGGTCGTTTGAGATTCAATTCATCGATGCTATATTATTTATACTCATATGATTAAAGAATTATTTCACATAATTATGGCTTGGTCCAAAATTCCAAAACTATTCCATATACCATTGTTATAGTTCTGTATTTTCTAGTTCATACTTTTGTTATGAAAGAAACCCATTAATATAGTTCTTTTATATTGAATATTCACACTGAAATAAAACTATGTCTATTTTTGGTCAATAATGAATACATTTACGTTATATAAATAATATTTGGTATGTTTACCAAAACAATTTTCATAACCTAATGTGTCCACTAAGAAGTGTTACATAGTGTTCCCTTACTATTTCCATCATAAATACAATAGCTTACGAAAAATAAAGATCCATTCAACCACTTATTATAGCATTTTATTACTGTTAACCCGCCTTTTGGCAAGGCCACAACCAGGTGGATTCAACTAAATTAACTGTTCAGTTATCGAGGTTAGGATACGGTGGATATGGTTCGACATGTATCGTTCGGCCTCAATGGTTTGGCGTGTGTCGAGCGGGCATGTGTGGATCGGTCTGGATGGATGGTTCGGTCGTGATGATTAAGCCTAGTGGCTCGGCGCATCTGGCTCGGTGGGTATGGCTCGACCCGAGTGGATCGGCGTGGAGTGGTTCGGCATTGAAGTGGTTTGGGTCGGTCGGCATAGGTCGATTGGCTGTGTGGATCAGTCAATTTGGGTCGGTCGACAAGCAAGGCTGCTGAAGTCTGAAGTGGATCAGCACGATGGAGTGGGTCGGCCCGAATGGGTCGGCCGGCATAGGATATCACTCGGCAGCCTCGTGTACAAGTAGTTGTTGCTTCGGACCGACTTCGAGGGATGTGGCTCGGCATAGTTGGGATGTGGCTGTTGTTAGTGGTTCGGCAGGTGCCGGCCTGCGAAGGTTGGAAATTAGTGCATAGACCGGCCTAGGTAGGACGGCAGGTTCCGGTAGGTGAAGGCTGGAAATTCATACATGGCTCGGTCATTGGTGGTGTAGGTCGGTCGGCATGTGGAAGTACGGTTCGCTAGGCCTTGATAGGCCAGGACTGCTCAAGAAGCCCAGTAACTCAGGATTTGCCTATAAATACAGCATGTGGGTCTCCAAACCGGGGGATCTTCTTTTCGGCCCTCTTACTTTCTATTTTCTTAGGCTAAGACTACTCTACCATTTGTAACTATAATTGATTATTACAACAATAAAAAGGAAATTTCAAGAATGGACGTAGGCCAGAGTTAGCCGAACCACTATAAAATCTGTTGTTCATTACTGCTTTCATTTTAATTTTTGTTGTTCTTTACATTAATATCCTCCATGTATATTCTATCTGTGAGCTATGACTAGTATTTGGTGCTTTCGCTTGGATTTGGGTGTTAGTGACCAATTTTGGCGCTAACATTTTGGTGCTTTCATTGCAGGCACTCTGGGGTTTTGGAGCTAGGAACTTGGATTCTACGAAGTAATGGCCATGCCACCAACAAGGAAGCAAGTGACAGAAAGGAGCAATCAAGTGAGAAGTCAAGTGGCTTCCTCTGGAGTTGGAGCAGGTCAAGCATCCACCTACAACACCAGATATGAGATGGAAGCGATGTTGAAAAGGCAAGAGGAGATGATGAACACTCTTCTTAAACAAGTTGGACGAGCAGGAGCTGCAGAAGCTCAGATCTGGGGAGCTGGATCGGAAGCACTCAACCAGCAAGCAGATGGAGTGGTTCAGTAGGGGCAGCCCCCAATCAGCAAACGACTATCAATCTAGATGGACCTAGACTTGGGGGCACACTACCAAGAAATGCTGGACCAATCCATGGAGGGATACTAGATGACGCTGTGCAGCCCGACGCCAACAAGAATATTGGAGTGCGTGATGAGGAGTATGTGCCAGGATTCCCTCGTGAACTCGGGGGACAAATCGAAGGCAGTGCACAATGATTACAGCTTGGCGACAATGACAGACTAGTGGAGAGGGTCAGACGAGCTGTAAGAGGTGGATTGGTTAATAAAAACTTTGGAGGATGTGAAGAGGAATCCCTTTACTCCTACTATTAGGAAAGATAAGAACCCATTGGATTTTAAGATACCAACGTTGGAGATGTATGATGGGAGAACGGATCCCGTCGTTCACCTAACGAGGTACATGAGGCATATGGAGGTGCTGGGGGCACTGGATGAGGTCATGGCTCGACGCTTCCCTTTGTATTTGACAGATATCACAGCTATCTGGTTCAGACGGCTAGAGAGTGGTTCTATTAAGATTATGACGAAGCTGATTGAAAGGCTTATGAGGCAGTTTCCGGTCCATATAGTCAGGCCCAAGAACATAATGACATTGACATCGATGAAACAATGGAAGGGATGATTGCTCAGTGATTTCTTAACCAAATTCAACATGGCGGTGGCTTCGGTCGATCGACCAGGTAGTAGTTTCAGAAATTGCAGATAATTCAGATTTCAAGATATAATTGGAATGGGACCCACCGATGGATCTCGGGGAGTTCTACCGTGAGGCGGAAAGGTTCCAAAGGCAGGAAGATGCGCAGGCTGAGAGAGAAGGGAGAGAAACTGAAGCTTATGCTGTTAGAGGTGGAGGTCCACCCAGGGAGGAAACAAACATGGATGATAAGGGCAAAAGGAAAATGAGTGATAACAGTAACCCCTCAAAAAGGAAATGGAGAGAATCAAAATTTTCTTCTTATATGGATTTGACTGAAACACTAGAAAGGATTTACTTGGATACTCGAGGGTACCTCCAGTATCGAAGACCGGCTAGGAGGGAACCATCAGAATACGAGCGGGCATTAAGAAAGCATTTCCTATTTCATGAGCTAGATGGACACAACACAAACGATTGTAAGAATTTGAAGGATATCGTTGAGGAGCATGTAAGGAATGGTCACCTGCAACTGTACAAAAGGAATCGAGCTATAGCACTGGAATGGGAGCGGCCATCGCCTACCTCGAACGAAGGTGGCGCTAGATCTAGTCACCGCCGACTTGTTATCAACTGAATGGATTTACTGTTCTGGGTAAGTAATAGAACTCAAAGTAATAGGGCTAGGTCACTTACACATGTACGGGATCGAGGACGGTCCCTAGACGTGCTCTAAGATGATGAAAAACCGTACTACTTGGGTCTATGAAATCCTGTTTTATTTTTGTTTTTCTGCAAACTCTAGTTTCTTCTTCGGTATTTTGGACATTTAATTCCCTTTGTTGTAAGAACTTTCGCTTTGATAACTGAATTCTATAATGATTGGGATTAGACTAATTCAATACATAATACATGCCAAGCCATTACCATCCTGACCGGAGAGACAGGGCAGTAATCGCAAATTACAAGTCCCTTTGCCGGAGAGCAATGGAATGGACTCGAACAGAATAAAAAAAGTCCTTGGTCGAAGAGCCGAGGCCAGTGAATACAAAAATCCTTGACCAGACAGTCGAGGTCAAAGAATATAAAAAGTCCTCGGCCGGAGTGCCAAGGCCGGCAAATATAATGAGTCCTTGACCGGAGAGTCGAGGCCAGCGAATATAAAAGTCCTTGATCGGAGAGTCGAGGCCGGAGAATATAAGAAGTCCTTGACCGAAGAGTCAAGCCGAAGAATATAAGAAGTCCATGACTGGAGAGTCAAGGCCAGAGAATATAAGAATTCCTAGACCAAAGAGTCGAGGCCGGAGAATATAAGAAGTCCTTGACCAGAGAGGCGAGGCCGGAGAATATAAGAAGTCCTCGACGGAGAGACGAGGCCGGAAGGCCGAGGCCAGAGAATATCAAAGTCCTAGGTCGAAGAGCCGAGGCTGGAGAATATACAAGCCCTTGACCTGAGAGTCGAGGCTGGAAAAGGATAACGTGACCCAACGAGATCTATGGATTGGAAGTTAAACTCGGAAAGATCGTCGAGTATGGACTATGCTCGGCAAGGATCTGGAGAAACCATGATACGGCCTAGGATTTAGGCCCCATATTATCTATCGGATATTATAAAAGGTCGTTGAGTATGGACTATACCCGGCAAGGGTCCGGAGTGACCAGGATCCGGCTTAGAATTTGGACCCGGGGAGGTCGCGGACTCAAATAAAATGATCCGGAGCGATCGTGGATTCGTTCAATTGATTTTGGATGGATGTGAAATTGGATGAGGATTTGGTTACTAAATTGGATTTGAATAGGAAGGCATGCTATGGATAACATATAGACTTCGGATATCAGATTTGAGGCTATTCAAAACACACTTTCCAAAAGCAAGGCATGTTTTGGTGGCAAATGTTAACCCACCTTTTGGAAATGCCGCAGACAGATGGATTCAACTAAATTGACTGCTCGGTTATCGAGGCTAGGATACAATGGACATGGTTCGGCATGTATAGTTCGGCCTCAATTGTTCGGCGTGTGTTGATCGGGCACGGTCTGGATGGATGGTTCGGTTATGGTGATTAATCTTAGATAGCTCGGCGCGTATGGCTCGACGGGTATGGCTCGGCCTGAGGGATCGGCGTGGAGTGGTTCGGCATTGATGTGGTTTGGGTCGATCGGCATAGGTCGATCGGTGTGTGGATCGATCAGTTTAGGTCGGTCGGCAAAGCGGGGCATGCTGAAGTCTGGAGTGGACCGGCATGATGGAGTGGGTCGGCCCGAAGGGGTCGGGCGGCGTAGGACATCGCCCGACAGCCTCGTGTCCAAGTAGTTGTTGCTTTGGGCCAACTTCGGGGGATGTGGCTTGGTTGTTAGGAGGTCGGTAGGTGTCGCCCGATGAAGGTTGAAAATTAGTGCATGGACCGGCCTAGGTGGGTCGGTAGGTGCCGGTTGGTGAAGGCGGGAAATTTGTACACGGCTCGGTCATTGGTGGTGTGGGTCGGTCGGCATGTGGAAGTAGGGTTCAGCTATGGCCTTGATAAGCTAGGACAACTCAGGAAGCCCAGTAACTCGGGATTTGACTATAAATATAGCATGTGGGTCTCCAAACCGAGGGATCTTCTTTTTGGCTCTTTTGCTTTCTATTTTCTATGGCTAAGGCAACTCTACTATTTTGTAACTATAATCGATTGTTACAGCAATAAAAAGAAAATTTCTGGAGTGGACGTAGGCCAGAGTTAGCTGAACCATTATAAAATATGTTGTTCTTTACTGCTTTCATTTTAATTTTTATTATTCTTCATATTAATATCGTCCACGTATATTATATCTGTGAGCTGTGACTGGTATTTGGTGTTTTCGCTTGGATTTGGGTGTTAGTGGCCAATTTTGGTGCTAACAATTACATACACTGTAACTAGTTTAAAGTCTAGAGTTTCAGATCAAACACCTTGAACTGTGAGAAATAACTTTCATATAAAACAATTTTCTACATGAAAATACATTTGTAATAGAATTATATTTCTCATTCCTTATAAACATTTTTTGTGTTTTATACAATTATCATTTCCAATGTTTCTTCATAAAGCTAAGGTGACCATTCATGCTTGTTATCCCAACCATGCCTAAGTCACGTCCACACTTATACATTTGCTTTCCTTCCAAATAGCAGAACCATTCAAAGGAAACCTTTTCTATAAGATCGCAATGAACTCTTTACAAAAATGAATTTGATCTTTCTTAATATTTAAGGATATTAAATAATTTTACATAAGCTGATAATACTAACATTTCAGTGATCGAGTTCTTAAGTCCATGTAACAACTCATCTTTTCTATCACTGGGTTCAACGTTCGGACCGACATTAACACATTAAGAACCATAAAGGGAGAGTTGTTGGGATATGATAATAAGAAACAAATATGGTTCTAACTAATAACCATCAAAGTGTCATAGTGGAAGGAAACAAAGTATAATATCAATAATCATAATCGCTTTGATTACACCATAATATATTCACATTGTCTGATACATTTCTTTGTAAAATACCAATCAAACCCAATCCATGTACATAATAAAATCCAAGTCATAACACTTATTTACACCATTTACAATATGCACAATATAGTCCTTATCTTTCATGCCATCTAATCTCTAAGCTCTATTAACCTAGAGATATAAATAAAGAGGAAAAATAGGAGTGGTTTATACGTAAGTCTAGTAAGTGAGACATACTTGCGCCATATATACTACAAAGATAATATTACAACAAAATATGAGTCTAAAGTCTCAATCACCTCATTCCTTGCTAGTCACACCATACTTAACCTATCATATGTATCTAATCATTTAACATTAAATTCTATGTGGACTCACTTCCCTAGATTCGCCTCACGCGTTATAGGGTCGCGTGTTGTCCACCGTGATGTAAATCTCATGTAGGACTCTCTTTCTTGGACTTGTCCTATGTGTTTTAGGGTCGTCAATTGTCCATACCTCGCATACAAACTAGACTTTCATCTTATACTTGTCTCTTGAGCTACAACATCGCTTAACATCACTCCTCCACACTATATAGTCGAAGCACTAGAAGAGAGCAATGCAATACCCGAATCATTACAAAATACCTACATTACCTCCTTGTATTACAAACTCTTATCTTAGGTCATCTAACCACTTCCACAGAGTCGTACATGTTCATGTCAATGTTGAACAAATTCCATATAACGCATGACATACAAATCAAACTTGAATAAACGATCAACATCCACATAATTTACCTTGAAGATATAATAAAAAAAACTAGGGTTTTAGCCTCCAATAGTAGCATTTGAGAACCTTATTCCTCCTCCACCCTTTCGACCTTCGCCTTTTATTCCTCCCGTTACTCAAGACCTTTGCCTACCTCTGAACTTTTTAAATATGGACAAACATGGTTTTGCACTAGCAGTCTCTAGAAGAAATCAAAAAATTCAACATTCACAAAAGGAAGATACAAATACAACATATCCATAAATCCTAGTACAACGTTGTATTGTTTAGGCTTCCTATAAATCTACCTATCCACCTTCACAACAATAATGTTTCACCTTTTAATATTCTCGATCGAACTAGGGAAACCCCAGGACAATAATCGGAGCATCTATGGGTGGTAATTCCCAAAAGACATCAAACACAATCCTATTAAAAATGACATTAAGAACTTGGAAAGCAGTTGTAACGGAAGAAGACATCTCGATCTCCACGCAGCTAAAATTTTATAACAATATAGTATTTAGTCAAAAGACCTGTGTTCGAATGGCCGATTCAATGGTTGATTTAGAATAGAGAAATTGAGAAAACTTTATCATGATTTACGTGATGGAATGCTCATATTATCATTATTTTCCATCATATATTGGAAGGTTTTAGAAGCCTAAAGAAGATTTTTTTCTTCATAATCAGGAAAATGGATTCTAAGTTGTTAAATTTATGGAAAAGGTAGACCGTGAGAGAATACTGGAATAAGGGCTGCATTTTTATGATAGAAAGTTGATGATGGTGAAGAGGTGGTCTCCGTAAATTAGTCCATCAAAAGGTAAGTTTGTAGTCGATTACTGTATGGGTGTGATTTCCATGGTTAAGAATGGAATTCTGGTCAGAAGAAGAAATTAGCAAAATCACTTTGTGTAACGCCCCACTCCGAGAGCCTCATTAACAAAGAGTATTATATGGATAATACCGTCTGCTAATGCGGACAATAGAGTATAATGGAAGCGACCATGTGTAATCTTACTTTAACTATCTACTGAACACGTCGAAAAATGGAATCTATTTTTTTCTCGCATGTGGTTCGACATATTCAATAAATACTTAAAGAAAAAACTACAATGGCTAAAAGATCTATCAGAACAAAACATAATAGCAGATTGAACATCATCATAGAACAGCATCAGATAATAAGCAAATAGTCTCAGCACAATACAACATCAAGTACAGATCCAAATATAAAAGTGGGTACAAAGCCACTACTCACACATTCGTGAGTCAAATGAATATACACAAGATAGTCATAATATCAGAGTATAATAAAGGATGGACAACGAGTAAAGCTATCTATAGTATAGCGGGTATATCTAAAGCGGAAGCACTGAAGCAAGCTAAGTCCAAAGCGACCTAACCTGAAACAACTCGGTCTGACCCGAGCATAAAATACTCGGGTCAGGCTAGCTAAACAAATCAGTTAGATCAACTGAACAATGATCACGATAAGATAATGAGGTAACATATAACATAACAATCTCCAAAAGAGAAACATATATCATGGTAATAAAGACCAAAATCTCTCACATAGAGAAGAAAAAAATATCTAAGTAGAGATGTATAACAAGCCTCATATCATCAGCATAATGTAAGCACAAATGCCAAAACAAAAACATCTAAGTAGTTGTGCAGTCAATTCCCCGCTTTTGCCCCGCTATATCTCCGATATATCGCGTAGCGGTCTTTTGGGGCTACGATTTTTCAACATAGCGTTTCAATATAGCGGATCCGATAATATCGGATATATTGAGGCAATAATCCGCTATATTATCAATCTTGTTGCCCCGCTATTTTTTTTTTAACTTTTGACGACGCAATTTTTTTTTGACTTTTCCAAAGCAGACCAGAAATTATCTTTCGCTGTTTTACATTCACGTCAGTAGCCAAGCCCTAAATCAAAATTTTCAAATTCTGAAATAATGGCTTTCTCAAATTTTCATCGTTCTGTTATCGCTGCCACTCTCTTATCGCCGTGCTAATTTCGTCTCCAAGCATCTACTTTCGCCTCTTTCCTTTAAGTTCTATCGCCTACTTTATTCGATTGTTTGTTGCAAGCCTACAGCCCATCGACTACAATTTCGCCTCTAATCCACTGTCAGGTAATAGAAATTTAGGGTTAGTTCTTCAACTTTTAGTTTTTAGTTTTTAATTATATAGCAGCTATGCTTTGATTATGAGGTTGTTGTTACTTGCTATTCTACTCCTACTGTTGTGATTTCTATACGTTTATTTTTTAATGATCCTTTGATTATGAGGTTGCTGCTACTTTACCGTGTTTTACTATTTCAATGTATTTTTTTTTGCTATAAGTATGTTGTATGACGATGTTTTAATGTGTTGTATTTACATTTGACTATGTCAACCTATTAGTATTTCAGTATATTCTTTCGGTTACAAAGTCAAATGCATACGAATCAAATTTAAATATCATTATACGAAGAAAATTAAATAACACAAACATAAAACATAATGATTAACCAACAAAATTAACAAGCATATGCAAAATAATATTCGCAATATAAATAAATGTAAATATTAGATTAGTTCAAATTTTAAAAAAATGTGAATAATTGTTTGAGTTAAATGCATTGGATAATATACTATTATGGAGCTGGTTGGTGAAAATGTTGTGGAAAGCTAAATGTTTTTATGAAAACCAATTATTAGCTATATAAATAGTTTTATGGGAACTGTTTAGCCATATAAATTTCTAAACAATTATTTAGCCATATAAATGGTTTTTCAAAGACAGTTTAGCAGAAACCATTTTGCGGTATAGGTTCAAAATGAAACGTTGGAATCGCTCCAACTTTCTTTCTCTTACACGTTCAAATTCCAACCGTTGGAGTGCCGCAAGAGGAAAATAAGTTGGTACAATTCCAGTTTCCTCAATTTTGGCGACTGTTGGAGATGGTCTAACTGCACAAAATATATAGTATAAACTCAAGTCAGATAATGCAAGGTATACCTCCTCTCTAATTTTACTGACCAACATTCCAAAATTTACGTCTTCCTGAAAGCCATTGCCTGCCACTGTACTCACTATATTGGATTGTGTCTGCTTCCTGAAAATTAATGCAACATTAATTGTTACGTACAAGGTCGAAGTAGAATAAACAGAATTGAAAACGCTTTGATATCTTTGTTCTTCATGCTAAATATGACTATGTATCATGACAAGTTATGAACTGGAACAAGCATAACACGGTACGAACTAATTACTTGGGTAATCTCAAACAAAAACATTAATATAGACATGCATATAGAAATCTGTAATTTGAGAAATCAAACTGTTTTCACAAGCTGTGCGGACTTACCCAGATATGTCATCAATGATAGCAAACAAGAAGAGAATTCAAGCAAGCAGAAAGCACATGTTAAAAGTTAAAACTGAAACTACATGAACCGATTCTTCTTGCTGGTTTATTTTTTAAAATTTCATTCAGCAATCATCCTTTTATTTCAATCATCCTAAAGCTGATTTATTTTTTAAATTTCAGTCAGTCATTCTTTGATTATGAACTGCTTCTTCTTGCTTGCTGTTTTTAAAAAAAAATGGGCAAGTTAAATGAAATATTATATAGACCAATTATATTATAAGCGATTTATTGCAATACAAATAGTTTATGTTATGTTGTTAATTGAAATATATTTATTTATTTATTTATTTATTTATTCCATTCAGGTATGTCTTTAGTCAATTCGAATAATCCCCCCGGTGCAGCATCCAACATTTTAATGATAAACTCTTCTGATCCAGCATGGGAATGGGGTGAGTGTCGAGATCCAAACAAAAGACAAAATGTTTGGTGCAAGTTGTGTAACAAAGTGGTGTCAGGAGGAATTTCACGTTTGAAAGCACATCTTCTTGGCATCAAAGGAAATTGTACTCCATGTCCATCGGCAACTATAGAAATTAAAAAGAAAATACAAGTCTCGATAGATGAAAATAGAAAGAAAAAAGCTACAAAGGCTAGAATTCGTAGTATTCTTGAAGAGCAAGATGATAATGAAGATATTGTTGAAGAACAAGAAACTTTTCATGCAAATAATGAAAATGTTGGTACAAATAAGAGAAATAAACATACAAATGTTAGAGGTCCTCTTGACTTGTCATGGAGCAAACAAAACAATCATCTCTTGATAAAACCAATCCTCATAAGCAAGCATTAAAGAAAATTGCATGGAAAAAATTTGCTAAATGGGGATACGAGGTGGGTTTACCTTTCAATGTTGTGCGTACATCAAGCTTTGATGATATGATTCATGCTATTGGTGATTATGGAAGAGGTATTATTATTATTATTATAGTAATTATATTCAACTTATATTACTTTTCTTAGCAAATGTTCACTATCAATGGTTGTAATATTTTTTAGGAATGTCCCCACCAAGTTATCATCATTATCGCATGACCTTATTGAAGGAAGTATTGGATGAAACAAAGGAGTTTGTCGAATCTTTTAGAAAACATTGGGAAATTTATGGATGTTCTATAATGTCTGATTTTTGGACGGATACCAAAAACCGATGTTTGATTAATTTTTTGGTTAATTGTCCGAAAGGAACAATTTTCCTTAAATCGATAGATGCAACCAATCATGTTAAAGATGCTAATCTGATAGTAGAAATGATAAATGATGTGATTTCATTTGTCGGGGAAGAGAATATAGTTTCAGTAAGTTTCTTTACCTTTTTCACTTTTTTTTAATGTGGTGATTCTAGTGAATAACATAACTCTTTCATATTCGTTAATAGTTTCAAACCGACAATGGATCTAATTATAAGCTAGCTGGAGAAATATTAGAACAACAACATCCAAATTTATTTTGGTTGCCATGTGCGGCACATTGCATTAATTTAATGCTTAAAGATATTGGAGAACAAATGGAGAAGATAAAATCCACACTAGCTAAAGCAAAAATTGTGGTTGGATTTATTTATAATCGAGCAAGAGTGCTAGGATGGTTTAGAAAGTTGAGCAATGGGAGAGATTTTCATAAGTCTTGTGTAACTAGATTTGCTTCTTCATTTTATACAGTACAAAGCATGATGGAGAATAGAGTACATGTGCAAGTGTTATTTGTCTCTGAAAGATGGAGAAAAAGTTCTTTCTCGTCAATTGAAGATGGTAAAAGGGTCGAAAGAATTGTAGGGAGAAAATTATTTTGGGACAATGCTTCGTATACTTGTCAAATAATGAGTCCCATTGTTGATGTATTAAGGTTAGTCGATAGAGAAGAGATGCCATGTATGGGATATATATACGAGGCCATGAGTAGAGCTAAAGATATTATAGAGAAAAATTTAGGCAATGATCATAGAACATGCACACGAGTTTGGAGTATCATTGATAATAGATGGAGCGATCAGTTGCATCGACCACTTCATGCAGGTATGCGAATGACATTATTTCTTTTATTTCAAGCAAAAATTTATATTACTTAATTACTAATATATCTTATATTATGAAGCTGGATATTATCTAAATCCTGGCGTTTATTACAAGCAAGCTCAAACTCAAATTGAAACCAATAGCGTTATCAAAGCAGGCCTATTTAAATCAATGGGAGGCTTATTTCGGAATCTGAAGTTGATATGGCTATAATCAGTTGCGAAACTATAGAGATGCTCCATGTAAGTTATGAAATTTATATTTAAACTTTAAAGTCAAGTGATTTAGAACATTTGCACACTATTTTATATTTACTTAAAATGTAGACGAATGGTGGATGCAATATGGAAGCGATACACCAAGCCTAACGAAGTTTGCAATCAGAGTTTTGTCACAAACATGTAGTGCTTCGCCATATGAACGTAACTGGAGTGTGTTTGATAATGTAAGTGCTTGCTTATGGCTGTTTTATTCAATACATATGCTTTTTTCTTCATTACATATGCATTTTTCTTCAAATATTTTTTACATGTTAATTAGTTCTCGGTATTCGCATATGCCAAGCATGTGCAATGCAATGCCAAGCGTTTGTAAATGACTTGCCTGGCATTGCAATCGCCTGGCATTGCAAATGCCTGGCATGGCATTTGCATTGCCTGGCATTGCAAATGTAAATGCCTTGCATGGCATTGCAATGCCTGCAATGCAATGCCTGGCATTTGCCAGGCATGGCATTGCAATGCCTGGAAAATGTCAGGCATGGCATTGCAATGCCTGCAATGCAATGCCTGGCATTTGCCAGGCATGGCATTGCAATGCCTGGCATTTGCCAGGCATGGCATTGCAATGCCTGGAAAATGCCAGGCATGGCATTGCAATGCCTGCAATGCAATGCCTGGCATTTGCCAGGCATGGCATTGCAATGCCTGTAATGCAATGCCTGCAAATGCCTTGCCTGGCATGGCATTTGCATTGCCTGGCACTGCAAATGCAAATGCCTGGCATGCCATTGCAATGCCTGGAAAATGCCAGGCATGGCATTGCAATGCCAGGCACTTGCAATGCAGGCATTTGCATTAGCATATGTAAATGCAACTATGCAAGGCATATTCAATGCCTGCATATGCGAAATGTGCAAATGGATATTTCATTTCTTGTCTTTTTTTAAATTAATGTGAAACTAACATCTATGTCTTTATGTTCTCTTTTTTCAAAATTACAGTTGCATTCCAAGAAGAGGAATTGTCTACATCAAGAAAAACTGAACCATCTTGTTTACATTCAGTACAACCAAAAGTTGGAGAGAAGATTCAAAGAAAGACTTGCCGATGGTAGTAGTGATCCAATTCTTCTAAAAGAAATTGATGAATGTGATGAATGGATTATTCCAAGTGAGGAAGAACTTCTAGATTCCATCATGGAAGGCGATGATCTCACATTGGAGCAAGCTCATGTGATAAGGAGTGGAGATGAAAATGAAGGTCTGAATACTAGAAGTCGTGTAAGGAGAACATTGTTTGCCAATGATCATAGCGAAGAAGATCGAGATGTCGAGTTGGAACTTGGAGAATTAGATGGACAAGATCTAGGGGAAGACGATGAAAATGAATTAATTGACATTGACATATAAGTTTGCAGTACACCTTAGATTATTGTGTTTTGGAGGATGTACATCTTTAGATGAAAACTAATCTATGTGGATTTTGGCATCTATTGTTTTTGCATTTTGCTTGATGCCTTACTTTTAAGTTTTATTGTAAGTTGTAACTTCAAAATTGATGTAACAATGAGATATACTATTGGTTACTATAACTAGTTCTAACTTTTAAGCGTAAATTTTGTTTACTTGTTCTTTTCTCATTATGATTACTTAAAGGAATGTATGTATTTATGTTTTTTTTCTAATCTTAACTAGAATCATTTGATAGGCTTATGTATGTAGAAAACTTAATAATAACGCACACTGACAAAAAATTTGTAGTAAAATTGCTAGTTTTATGAACGCTTTATCATCTTTTATAATATATTAGTAGAAATTTTTGCGTTATTACAAGTCGTCTGCTATATCCCGCTATATCCTCGATATATCTCTGCTACAACTTTTCACACTTCAACCGCTATAGAGCCGCAGAGCGCTTTAACTGCACAGCTAAGTAGAGATGTCAAAAACGATACATCTAAGTAGAGATGTATAACAGGCCATCTAAGTAGAGATGCCAACAATGATACATCTATGTAGAGATGTATAACGGTCATCTAAGTAGAGATGCCAAAACGATACCTCTAAGGGAGACAGCCCGAAGACACTATCAAAAGGTAATAAAAGGAATGTGTCACGAACTTTTAGCAAGGAACCCGTAAAGTATTCACGTGAGTCCCATACTCCACGTTCGCCCTAAATGGTTTACTAACCAATCGTAAGCTTCCACACTGAAAGCAGTACAAAGTTCACCTCATGTCATCGGTAAACTAGGCCGAAAGGCCAAAACGATCAATCGAATAGGTCGGGGATTAACCGGAAAGGAAATACACACGGTTTCATAGGCCGGAGTTTTTCCCAACCGTTTAAGCACCTTTCCACATCGCTCGAAGTGCTAAAGTATGAGTGTGGGATTTTGTTATAGAAAATAATTACGGAAAACGGATTTATAATTGGTTTGAAATCACTTTAAAACGGCCCTTGAAAACTCTCCTATTATGGAGTAACTAATTTAATAATTAAAAATAATATTATATGACAATTTCGAAAGCCATTTCAGAGTGAAAAATCCTTTTAAAACCTTTTTATATGGCCCGTGTACGAAATCCAGAGACAAATCTCAACGAAATCGACAAAACCAGAAAATCACTGAAAATATTCTAAGTGTTGGAAAATAGTCCAAAACTGACACGAACCCAACTTCGGAAAGTTATTTGGACCAGCAAACCGAGTTCGAATGGCATGAAAATTGGTAGGAACGTATTCCGACATTCCTACTTCAGAACACAAAAAGAGTTACTCGATTCCGACTTGAAACGAAGTCGCAGCGACGCTCCAAAGTCGGATCTGGAAACAGTGAATACACTGTTTCAGGCTGAGATCCGGGTCCCTCTTCGACAGCAATTTCGAAGAGTCAAATGAACTCGGATACTAATCAAACTTCCTAGAGATGGAGTTCGGAACTCCGGTTTTCCAACAAGTCCAAAAACGTTGGATTCCGACCATGGATGTGACTGTGGCGGTGTCACAAAGTTTCAGTTTCAAAATTGAAAACAGGAAAAAAAAATGGTTTCACTGAGAATATTCTGTGTTGGAAAATAGTCCAAAACAGACGCGAACCCAAATTCGGAAAATTATTCGGACCAGCAAATCGAATCCGAATGGCATGAAAATTGGTAGGAACGTAGTCCGACATTCTTACTTCAGAACGCAAAACGAATTACTCGATTCCGACTTGAAACGAAGTCGCAGCGCGCTCCAAAGTTGGACCCGGAAACAGTGAATACACTGTTTCAGGCTGAGATCCGGGTCCCTCTTCGACAGCAGTTTCGAAGAGTCAAATGAACTCGGATACTAATCAAACTTTCTAGAGATGGAGTTCGGAACTCCATTTTTCCAACGAGTCTAAAAACGTTGGATTCCGACCATGGATGTGACCGTGGCGTTGTCACAAACTTTCAGTTTCAAAACTGAAAACAGGGAAAAATGCTTTCACTCCAGCTGCAAATGCATAGAAAAACTACTTTCAGGTCTGTTTTTGAGCCCGGATTTTACCATTCAAATGATCATCGAATGCTATGAAATTTGAAGGGGTTGTAGATGGCAATACTATCTATCACTAGGAAGTGATTTGGCATGTTTTCATCAGATATTGAAAGAGATATTCATGGTCAAAGTTGCAGCATAAATAAGTTTTAGAATTTTGCAAAACATAGAGAAATGAGCTAATTAATTCAATTTTTCTTGCTCAAATGATTTAGTAATGCCATTAACAATTATCAAATCATACCATAGATATATATCTAGCCATAGCATGAAAATGATGAGGATATAGCTAGCATTACCTCACAACCAATATAGCAAGCAACTTATGTGCAGTGTCCAAATGGAAGGAATGATAATCAACAAGCTTTGATATTCATGCAACACAACAAATCAAGTGTTACAAGGCTAATTCCAGAAATTAAGAGATGCTTATACATAGATTAGGAGAGGGTTTACCTAGTATTCCTCTCAAGCAAAAGAACAAACACCTATATGGCACTAATCAAAGCTAAGAAATGATGATCAAGGAGCTAGAAAAATAGCAAAACGCATAAAACCAAGAGTTATGACATGATTTCCAGAAAGTAAAGATAGTTAGAAACGGATTACAAGAGGGTTTTTGCATTATCTTCCCTTACTTTAACTAGCTTAAGCCAATATAAGAGAGGATGGAGCTTTCCTAAGCATGGAGGCCATTTTTAGGTTTAGCGTTTTAGGATTTTTTTTTTTTTGATTAGGGTTGGAATGAATGAGGGTTAAGAGTTTGAGATGATTTATAGAATGGTAAGTGGGTTTGGGTTAGGCTAATGGACCCCTTAAGAGAGAGTGGCTCTAAACATTTTAAAAAATTGTTTAAGTGTTAACATAGCCATGAAAACCCATACTTAACCAAATCCCCTTCTTAAATTTCCCATTAACTTTTAATTGTTCCAAAATAATACTTCGCCTCAATTTTAAAAACCCATTTATTTAAAATGTCCATATTTTTAAATAAATTATCCTTATCCCAAAAATCCATTTGCTCCATTTAAAAAAAAATCGGTAATGCAAATCCAGGTTGTTACAAACTCCCCCTTTAAGAAAATTGCATCCCCGCAATTCCTTACGATGGACGTCGCCTATAGCGTCTAATCCACAAAAGAAATGATAGAAGATCAAATAGAGATTCTCACCCGTACTAGAAGATGGAAGAAAGCCAGGATAAGAACGCTTGATAAATTCTCTGGTCTCCCAAGTGCAGTCCTTAGGATTCGGTGACCATTGAATTTTCACAAGCTGAACCTCTTTGTTGCGAAGGCGTCTGACCTCCATATCAAGAACACGAAGGGGTTGCTGCTCCAATGATAAATCAGGTGAGATCTCTAAATCAGGCACGATATGTGGCTCAATAATAGAACCAGGATCGCGCACACACTTGCGAAGCTGAGACACATGGAACACGTCATGCATTCCAGAAAAGTGAGCAGGTAGAGCCACACGATAAGCAATGAGGCCGATGCGTTCCATGATAGGAAATGGTCCAACATAGCGAGGAGCCAATTTCCCTGTAGAGCTAAAACGCACAACCCCCTTCATGGGGGAAATCCGAATGAAGACAAAATCACCAATGGAGAACTCAAGTGGCTTCCTACAGTTGTCCGCGTAGGATTTCTAGCGGTCATGTGCCTCTCTCATTCTCTGACGGATAAGAACAATCTTCTCAGAAGATTCCCGAACTGAATCTGGACCAAGAATGAGCTTCTCGCCAGATTCTAACCAACAAGCAGGAGAGCGACATGGCCTTCCGTATAGAGCCTCGAAATGTGCCATGCCAATACTAGACTGATAGCTATTGTTGTAGGAGAACTCTACGAGAGGTAAGTGATCCTCCCAATTACCCCCGAAATCCATAATACAACAGCGCAAAAGATCCTCCAAAACACAATTCACCCTCTCGGTCTGACCGTCAGTCTGAGGGTGATAAGCAGTAGAGAGATTCAGCTTTGTGCCCAAAGCTGACTGTAAGCACTTTCAGAAGTGACTAGTGAAAATGGTGTCTCGATCACATGCAATAGAGCTAGGAATGCCATGAAGTCGTACGACTTCCTTCACATAGAGCTTGGCCAACTGAGGTGCAGTCCGAGTGGACTTAATCGGAATGAAATGAGCCGATTTGGTCAAGCGATCAACAATAACCCAAATAGAAGTATGACCTGACCTCGATCGAGGCAGACCGTCAATGAAATCCATGGATATCTGATCCCATTTCCATAATAGAATCTCTAGAGGCTGAAGAAGACCAGATGGACGCTGATGCTCGGCCTTGATCTGTTGACAAGTCATGCAACCGCTCACAAAACTTGCAACATCTCTCTTCAAACCCTTCCAATAATATAGTCGGCACATATCGGCATACATCTTACTCGAACCGGGATGTATAATGTACTTAGTGCGATGGCACTCGTCCAGAATGTCATGTCTAAGTGATAAATCAGATGGTACAACAATACGGTTCTTCTTACGAAGACACCGATGAAAATCAAGAGAATAATGCAGCAATGTCTCATCACTGAATCCCGACTCGAGAAGATGAATAAGATGCAATAAGTCTAGATCCTGCCGCTGAGCATGGGCAATGAGATCCAATATGGTAGGACGAGTTTCCAAGCTGAATAATAAGACTAGGGAATCAGAAGATGGAGCCCGATCTCTAATATCACACAAAGATAGGGTCTCAAGAATATCCCACTCGGCAATCATCATAGAAACTACCGCCGAGTGCTTGCGACTGAACGCATCTGCAACTCGATTACCCTTGTCAGGGGTATACTGAATATCTAAATCATATGAGGCAAGAAACTCAAGCCATCGTTGCTGCCTCATATTGAGATCCCTCTGACTGAATAGATACTTCAGCAACTTGTGATCGGTGTAAAGAATGAAGCGTTCGCCTAATAGAAAGTGACGCCATGTCTTCAAGGCAAAGACGATAGCTGCTAACTCAAGATCATGAGTAGGATAGCGAACCTCATTCGGACGCAGTTGCCTGGAAGCATAAGCAACTACCCAATCCTTCTGTATAAGCACGGCACCGAGTCCTCTACCACAAGCATCGGTGTATACAACAAGATCATGGTTACTCTCTGGAACCACCAGAATAGGAGCATGAGTGAGAAGTTCCTTCAGTCGCTGAGAGGAAGCTTCACACTTATCAGACCAAATAAAGCGAACACCCTTACGAGTCAGCATCGTAAGGGGAAGTGCAACTCGAGAGAAATCCTTGATAAACCGACGGTAATAACCCGCCAGACCAAGGAAGCTGCGAATATCATGAACGTTCTCGGGCTGCTTCCAATTCTGAATAGCTTCGATCTTGGCAGGATCAACAGAGATACCCTCAGATGATACAATATGGCCCAAGAACTTGACCTTGCTCTCCCAAAAATGGCACTTGGAGAGCTTGGCCTTAAGCTGATGCTGACGAAGAGTATCCAAGATGATCCGCAAATGATGAGCATGCTCTGCCTCGGATCTAGAATAAATAAAAATATCGTCGATGAAAACCAGAACGAATCTATCGATGTATTCCCGGAATACTCGATTCATAAGATCGACGAAGAAAGCCGGTGCGTTCGTCAAGCCGAATGGCATGACCAACCACTCAAAAGAACCATAACGAGTGCGGAAAGCGGTAAGAGGAATGCTATCTTCCGCAACTCGGAGCTGATGAAATCTGGTGGCAAGGTCGAGCTGGGAAAAGACCTTCGCACCGCTCAACTGATCAAACATATCGTCTATCCGTGGCAATGGATAACGATTTCTGATGGTCAACTCATTAAGCTTGCGATAGTCAATGCAAAGCCTAAGAGAGCCATCAGGCTTCTTAACGAAGACCACAGCAGCACCCCATGGCGAAGAACTGTACCGAATGAACTGCTTCGCCTCAAGCTCTACTAACTGCTTCCTGAGTTCCTCATTCTCTTTAGTAGACATCGTCGTGGGAGGACGCCTAACTGCGTGGGAGCCTGGAATGAGATCGATGCGGAACTCAATGGCCCGCTTTGGCGGCAGGCCTGATACTGGCTCGAATATATCAGGGAAATCCCGAACAACGGGAATATGAGATATGTTCACATCCTCATCTCGTGAATCAAGAGCAAATAAAGTAATATCAGAAATCCCAACATCTTGAAGAGCAATAGCTAATGGAGCGGACGAGTCAGGATGACAAAGAAATAATATCCGCTTCGAACAAATGATTTTGGCATCGTACTGAGCGAGCCAATCCATGCCAAGAATCATGTCAAAACCCAAATACTCCATAACGTGCAGATTCGCACGGAAAGAAAATCCACAAAGATCAATATCTATATCCTCACAAAGCAGGCTAAGGGTCGTGGATCCGCCAATGGGATTCACAATCCTTAGTCAAGAAACCAAACAAGTAACATCCAAAGATAAAGTATCAACTAGTTCCTTTGATACGAATGAGTGAGAGGCGCCCGTATCAAAGAGAACTCTACAAGATCTACCATGAAATAAAATAGAACCTTCGAGAATGGAAGGATGCGTACCTCGAGGTTGAGCTAAAGATGTAGGAGCCTTGGCAGCATTAAGCTTGCCAGATCTAGGAGGTGCAGTAGGACAAGTGGCAATAAGATGACCTTCCTTCTTACAATAGCAGCAGAAAAGAGGCTTGGCACACTTTTTAAACATATGATCGGTAGATCCACAGTTGAAACACTTCCGAATGGAAGGTGTTCCACTAAGCTGAGCAATAGACTGAGGCTGAGTCTGAGAAGTAGGGCTGCATGTCTTCTTCTTCTTATGCCAAGACTTGGACTTCTGAAATGGGCCCCGCTTCTGATTGGAATTTTTGAAACCCTCACCATCTCCATCACTGTCTCTCTCATGCTCAACCGCTTCAAGGTGAAGCGCTGCGTCAACTAGCTCATCAAAAGGGAGCTTAAGCTGGAGCATAAGCTGTTTCTTCAAATATTTCTTCAGGCCTTCTACAAACTTGAGATTCTTCTTATAAGGAGAGCTAATGAACTCGAGGCCATACTTGGACAGGGCCTCGAAAGATGATGAATAGTAAGCAACAGAGGTCTTCCCTTGCTTAAGGTCAATAAAGCGGCGTGCAAGGGCTATCTTCTCGGACTCGGGGACAAACTTGAGCAAGAAGCGCTCTCGGAACCGGTCACAAGTGAGGGAGGCCTCATCGGTCTTGGAGACAAGCAGCTCGTACCAATCCAAGGCATGACCCTCAAGATGGCTAGAAGCAACAAGAACTCTGTCATGGTCGGGGATAGCCATGTGAGTAAAATTACGCTCGCAAACTCTGATCCAAGCCTGGACCTCCAGAATAGTCTCGGAGCCACTGAACGGCTTCCCTCCGAGATGAATAAAGTCGCTGCATAGACGCGCAAAAGCAGACTTGCGCGGTGCATCAGAAACTGGTGCAGGAGACTGAGAGTGCGACTGAGAGTTACGAACCAGCTCCATGATCTGGTCCGTGGTCATGTATACGCCCTCTGGGTGAGGGTTGCTGGACTGTCCAGCATCAGTAGAACGGAGGTTCCTATCTCTCCCAACCATACTGAAAGATAAGATAAGATACGAGTTAAGTATGATTCAAAGATAGATAATTCAAATGGAATACTACGGGATATAAATATATTCCTAAAAATATTCCTAACTTATCTATCCAATGTCATGAGGAAAGGGCATTGTAATATTTGAATCATACTAAGATGTATTGTACTAAGTGTTATTGTTCTGTGTTTATTATACTTAGTTCTGAACCAAGCTCTGATACCAAGCTGTAACGCCCCACTCCGAGAGCCTCATTAACAAAGAGTATTATATGGATAATACCGTCTGCTAATGCGGACAATAGAGTATAATGGAAGCGACCATGTGTAATCTTACTTTAACTATCTACTGAACACGTCGAAAAATGGAATCTATTTTTTTCCCGCATGTGGTTCGACATATTCAATAAATACTTAAAGAAAAAAATACAATGGCTAAAAGATCTATCAGAACAAAACATAATAGCAGAATGAACATCATCACAGAACAGCATCAGATAATAAGCAAATAGTCTCAGCACAATACAACATCAAGTACAGATCCAAATATAAAAGTGGGTACAAAGCCACTACTCACACATTCGTGAGTCGAATGAATATACACAAGATTGTCATAATATCAGAGTATCATAAAGGATGGATAACAAGTAAAACTATCTATAGTATAGCGGATATATCCAAAGCGGAAGCACTGAAGCAAGCTAAGTCCAAAGCGACCTAACCTGAAACAACTCGGTCTGACCCGAGCATAAAATACTCGGGTCAGGCTAGCTAAACAAATCAGTTAGATCAACTGAAAAATAATCATGATAAGATAATGAGGTAGCATATAACATAATAATCTCCAAAAGAGAAACATATATCATGGTAATAAAGACCAAAATCTCTCACATATAGAAGAAACAAACATCTAAGTAGAGATGTATAACAAGCCTCATATCATCGGCATAATGTAAGCACAAATGCCAAAACAAAAACATCTAAGTAGAGATGTCAAAAACGATACATCTAAGTAGAGATGTATAACAGGCCATCTAAGTAGAGATTCCAACAATGATACATCTATGTAGAGATGTATAACGGCCATCTAAGTAGAGATGCCAAAACGATACCTCTAAGGGAGACAACCCGAAGACACTATCCCAAAGGTAATAAATGGAATGTGTCACGAACTTTTAGCAAGGAACCCGTAAAGTGTTAACGTGAGTCTCATACCCCACATTCACCCTAAACGGTTTACTAACCAATCGTAAGCTTCCACACTGAAAGCGGTACAAAGTTCACCTCATGTCATCGGTAAACTAGGCTGAAAGGCCAAAATGATCAATCGAATAGGTTGGGGATTAACCGGAAAGGAAATACACACGGTTTCATAGGCCGGAGTTTTCCCAACCATTTAAGCACCTTTCCACATCGCTCAAAGTGCTAAAGTATGAATGTGGGATTTTGTTATAGAAAATAATTACGGAAAACGGATTTATAATTGGTTTGAAATCACTTTAAAACGGCCCTTGAAAACTCTCCTATTATGGAGTAACTAATTTAATAATTAAAAATAATATTATATAATAATTTCGAAAGCCATTTCAGAGTGAAAAATCCTTTTAAAACCTTTTTATAAGGCCCGTGTACGAAATCCAGAGACAAATCTCAACGAAATCGACAAAACCAGAAAATCACTGAAAATATTCTTTGTTGAAAAATAGTCCAAAACTGACGCGAACCCAACTTCGGAAAGTTATTCAGACCAGCAAACCGAATCTGAATGGCATGAATATTGGTAGGAACGTATTCCGAAATTCCTACTTCAGAAACAAAAGGAATTACTCGATTCCGACTTGAAACGAAGTCGCAGCGACGCTCCAAAGTCGGATCCGGAAACAGTGAATACACTGTTACAGGCTGAGATCCGGGTCCCTCTTCGACAGCAATTTCGAAGAGTCAAATGAACTCGGATACTAATCAAACTTTCTAGAGATGGAGTTCGAAACTCCAGTTTTCCACCGAGTCCAAAAACGTTGGATTCCGACCATGGATATGACCGTGGCAGTGTCACAAAGTTTCAGTTTCAAAATTGAAAACAGGAAAAAAAATGGTTTCACTGAGAATATCCCAAGTGTTGGAAAATAGTCCAAAACAGACGCGAACCCAAATTCGGAAAATTATTCGGACCAGCAAATCGAATCCTAATGGCATGAAAATTGGTAGGAACGTAGTCCGACATTCCTACTTCAGAACGCAAAAAGAGATACTCGATTCCAACTTGAAACGAAGTCGCAGCGACGCTCCAAAGTCGGACCCGGAAACATTGAACACACTGTTTCAGGCTGAGATCCGGGTCCCTCTTCGACAGCAGTTTCGAAGAGTCAAATGAACTCAGATACTAATCAAACTTTCTAGAGATGGAGTTCGAAACTCCAGTTTTGCAACGAGTCTAAAAACGTTGGATTCCAACCACGGATGTGACCATGGCGGTGTCACAAACTTTCAGTTTCAAAACTGAAAACAGGGAAAAATGCTTTCACTCCAGCTGCAAATGCACAGAAAAACTGCATTCAGGTCCGTTTTTGAGCCCAGATTTCACCATTCAAATGGTCACCGAATGCTAAGAAATTTGAAGGGGTTATAGATGGAAATACTAACTATCACTAGGAAGTGATTTGGCATGTTTTCATCAGATACTGAAAGAGATATTCATGGTCAAAGTTGCAGCATAAATCAGTTTTAGAATTTTGCAAAACATAGAGAAATGAGCTAATTAATTCAATTTTTCTTGCTCAAATGATTTAGTAATGACCATTAACAATTATCAAATCATACCATAGATATATATATCTGGCCATAGCATGAAAATGATGTGGATATAGCTAGGATTACCTCACAACCAATATAGCAAGCAACTTGTGTGCGGTGTCCAAATGGAAGGAATGATAATCAACAAGCTTTGATATTCATGCAACACAACAAGTCAAGTGTTACAAGGCTAATTCCAGAAATTAAGAGATGCTTATACATAGATTAGGAGAGGGTTTACCTAGTATTCCTCTCAAGCAAAAGAACAAACACCTATATGGCACTAACCAAAGCTAAGAGGTGATGATCAAGGAGCTAGAAAAATAGCAAAACACATAAAACCAAGAGTTACAACATGATTTTCAGAAATTAAAGAGAGTTAGAAACGGATTACAAGAGGGTTTTTGAATTACCTTCCCTTATTTTGACTAGCTTAAGCCAATATAAGAGAGGATGGAGCTTTCCTAAGCATAGAGGCCATTTTAGGTTTAGGGTTTTAGGAAAAAAAAATTGATTAGGGTTGGAATGAATGAGGGTTAAGAGTTTGAGATGATTATAGAATGGTAAGTGGGTTTGGGTTAGGCTAATGGACCCCTTAAGAGAGAGTGGCTCTAAACATGTATAAAAATTGTTTAAGTGTTATTATAGTCATGAAAACCCATACTTAACCAAATCCCCTTCTTAAATTTCCCATTAACTTTTAATTGTTCCAAAATAATACTTCGCCTCATTTTTTAAAACTTATTTATTTAAAATGTCCATATTTTTAAATAAATTATCCTTATCCCAAAAATCCATTTGCCCCATTTAAATAAAATCCTAAAAAAAATCGGTAATGCAAATCCTAGGTTGTTACAGACTCCCCCCTTAAGAAAATTGCGTCCCCGCTATTCCTTAAGATGGACGTCGCCTATAGCGTCTAATCCACAAAAGAAATGATAGAAGATCAAATAGAGATTCTCACCTGTACTAGAAGATGGAAGAAAGCCAGGATAAGAACGCTTGATAAATTCTCTGGTCTCCCAAGTGTAGTCCTTAGGATTCGGTGACCATTGAATTCTCACAAGCTGATCCTTCTGCATAAGCAACTACCTGATCATAGAAACTGCCGCCGAGTGCTTGCGACTGAGCGCATCTGCAACTCGATTACCCTTGTCAGGGGTATACTGAATATCTAAATCATATGAGGCGAGAAACTCAAGCCATCGCTGCTGCCTCATATTGAGATCCCTCTGACTGAATAGATACTTCAGCGACTTGTGATCGGTGTAAAGAATGAAGCGTTCGCCTAATAGAAAGTGACGCCATGTCTTCAAGGCAAAGACGATAGCTGCTAACTCAAGATCATGAGTAGGATAGCGAACCTCATTCAGACGCAGTTGCCTGGAAGCATAAGCAACTACCTGATCCTTCTGCATAAGCACGGCACCGAGTCCGCTAGCACAAGCATCGGTGTATACAACAAGATCATGGTTACTCTCTGGAACCACCGGAATAGGAGCATGAGTGAGAAGTTCCTTCAGTCGCTGAAAGGAAGCTTCGCACTTATCAGACCAAATAAAGCGAACACCCTTACGAGTCAGCATCGTAAGGGGAAGTGCAACTCGAGAGAAATCCGGGATAAACCGACGGTAATAACCCGCCAGACCAAGGAAGCTGCGAATATCATGAACGTTCTCGGGCTGCTTCCAATTCTGAATAGCTTCGATCTAGGCAGGATCGACAGAGATACCCTCAGATGATACAATATGGCCCAAGAACTTGACCTTGCTCTCCCAAAAATGGAACTTGGAGAGCTTGGCCTTAAGCTGATGCTGACAAAGAGTATCCAAGATGATCCGCAAATGATGAGCATGCTCTGCCTCAGATCTAGAATAAATAAAAATATCGTCGATGAAAACCAGAACGAATCTATCGATGTATCCCCGGAATACTTGATTCATAAGATCGACGAAGAAAGCCGGTGCGTTCGTCAAGCCGAATGGCATGACCAACCACTCAAAAGAACCATAACGAGTGCGGAAAGCGGTAAGAGAAATGCTATCTTCCGCAACTCGGAGCTGATGAAATCCGGTGGCAAGGTCGAGCTGGGAAAAGACCTTCGCACCGCTCAACTGATCAAACATATCGTCTATCCGTGGAAATGGATAACGATTTCTGATGGTCAACTCATTAAGCTTGCGATAGTCAATGCAAAGCCTAAGAGAGCCATCGGGCTTCTTAACGAAGACCGCAGCAGCACCCCATGGCGAAGAACTGGACCGAATGAACTGCTTCGCCTCAAGCTCTACTAACTTCTTCCTGAGTTCCTCATTCTCTTTAGTAGACATCCTCGTGGGAGGACGCCCAACAAGGTGGGAGGCTGGAATGAGATCGATGCGGAAGTCAATGGCCCGCTTTGGCGGCAGGCCTGATACTGGCTCGAATATATCGGGGAAATCCCGAACAACAGGAATACGAGATATGTCCACATCCTCATCTCGTGAATCAAGAGCAAATAAAGTAATATCAAAAATCCCAACATCTTGAAGAGCAATAGCTAATGGAGCGGACGAGTCAGGATGATGAAGAAATAATATCCGCTCCGCACAAATGATTTTGGCATCGTACTGAGCGAGTTAATCCATGCCAAGAATCATGTCAAAGCCCAAATACTCCATAACGTGCAGATTCGCACGGAAAGAAAATCCACAAAGATCAATATCTATATCCTCACAAAGCAGGCTAAGGGTTGTGGATCCGCCGATGGGATTCACAATCCTTAGTGAAGAAACCAAACAAGTAACATCCAAAGATAAAGGATCAACTAGTTCCTTTGATAGGAATGAATGAGAGGCACCCGTATCAAAGAGAACTCTACAAGATCTACCATGAAATAAAATAGAACCTTCGAGAACGGAAGGATGCGTAGCTCGAGGCTGAGCTGAAGATGTGGGAGCCTTGGCAGCATTAAGCTTGCTAGATCTAGGAGGTGCAGTAGGACAAGTGGCAATAAGATGACCCTCCTTCTTACAATAGCGGAAGAAAAGAGGCTTGGGACACTTTTTAAACATATGATCGGTAGATCCACAGTTGAAACACTTCCGAATGGAAGGTGTTCCACTAAGCTGAGCAATAGACTGTGGCTGAGTCTGAGAAGTAGAGCTGCCTGCCTTCTTCTTCTTATGCCAAGACTTGGACTTCTGAAATGGGCCCCGCTTCTGATTGGAATTTTTGGAACCCTCACCATCTCCGTCACTGTCTCTCTCATGCTCAACCGCTTCAAGGTGAAGCGCTGCGTCAACTAGCTCATCAAAAGGGAGCTTAAGCTGGAGCATAAGCTGTTTCTTCAAATATTTCTTCAGGCCTTCTACAAACTTGAGATTCTTCTTATAAGGAGAGCTAATGAACTCGAGGCCATGCTTGGACAGGGCCTCGAAAGATGATGAATAGTCAGCAACAGAGTCTTCCCTTGCTTAAGGTCAATAAAGCGGCGTGCAAGGGCTATCTTCTCGGACTCGGGGACAAACTTGAGCAAGAAGCGCTCTCGGAACCGGTCCCAAGTGAGTGAGGCCTCATCGGTCTCGGAGACAAGCAGCTCGTACCAATCCAAGGCACGACCCTCAAGATGGCTAGAAGCAACAAGAACTCTGTCGTGGTCGGGGATAGCCATGCGAGTATAATTACGCTCGCAAACTCTGATCCAAGCCTAGACCTCCAGAATAATCTCGGAGCCACTGAACGGCTTCCCTCCGAGATGAATAAAGTCGCTGCATAGACGCGCAAAAGCAGACTTGCACAGTGCATCAGAAACTAGTGCAGGAGACTAAGAGTGCGACTGAGAGTTACGAAACAGCTCCATGATCTGGTCCGTGGTCATGTATACGCCCTCTGGGTAAGGGTTGTTGGACTGTCCAGCATCAGCAGAACGGAGGTTCCTACCTCTCCCAACCATACTGAAAGATAAGATAAGATATGAGTTAAGCATGATTCAAAGATAGATAATTCAAATGGAATACTACGGAATATAAATGTATTCCTAAACATATTCATAACTTATCTATCCAATATCATGAGGAAAGGGCATTGTAATATTTGAATCATACTAAGATGTATTGTACTAAGTGTTACTGTTCTGTGTTTATTATACTTAGTTTTGAACCAAGCTCTGATACCAAGCTGTAACGCCCCACTCCGAGAGCCTCATTAACAAAGAGTATTATATGGATAATACCGTATGCTAATGCGGATAATAGAGTATAGTGGAAGCGACCATGTGTAATCTTACTTTAACTATCTACTGAACACGTCGAAAAACGGAATCTATTTTTTTCTCGCATGTGGTTCGACATATTCAATAAATACTTAAAGCAAAAACTAAAATGGCTAAAAGATCTATCAGAACAAAAAATAATAGCAGAATAAACATCATCACAGAACAGCATCATATAATAAGCAAATAGTCTCAGCACAATACAACATCAAGTACAGATCCAAATATAAAAGTGGGTACAAAGCCACTACTCACACATTCGTGAGTCAAATGAATATACACAAGATTGTCATAATACCAGAGTATCATAAAGGATGGATAACAAGTAAAGCTATGTATAGTATAGCGGATATATCCAAAGCGGAAGCACTGAAGCAAGCTAAGTCCAAAGCGACTTAACCTGAAACAACTCGGTCTGACCCGAGCATAAAATACTCGGGTCAGGCTAGCTAAACAAATCAGCTAGATCAACTGAACAATAATCACGATAAGATAATGAGGTAACATATAACATAATAATCTCCAAAAGAGAAACATATATCATGGTAATAAAGACCAAAATATCTCATATAGAGAAGAAAGAAACATCTAAGTAGAGATGTATAACAAGCCTCATATCGTCGGCATAATGTAAGCACAAATGCCAAAACAAAAACATCTAAGTAGAGATGTCAAAAATGATACATCTAAGTAGAGATGCATAACAGGCCATCTAAGTAGAGATGCCAACAATGATACATCTATGTAGAGATGTATAACGGCCATCTAAGTAGAGATGCCAAAACGATACCTCTAAGGGAGACAGCCCGAAGACACTATCCCAAAGGTAATAAAAGGAATGTGTCACGAACTTTTAGCAAGGAACCCGTAAAGTGTTAACGTGAGTCTCATACCCCACATTCGCCCTAAACGGTTTACTAACCAATCGTAAGCTTCCACACTGAAAGCAGTACAAAGTTCACCTCATGTCATCGGTAAACTAGGCCGAAAGGCCAAAACGATCAATCGAATAGGTCGGGGATTAACCGGAAAGGAAATACACACGGTTTCATAGGCCGGAGTTTTTCCCAACCGTTTAAGTTCCTTTCCACATCGCTCGAAGTGCTAAAGTATGAGTGTGGGATTTTGTTATAGAAAATAATTGCGGAAAACGGATTTATAATTGGTTTGAAATCACTTTAAAACGACCCTTGAAAACTCTCCTATTATGGAGTAACTAATTTAATAATTAAAAATAATATTATATAATAATTTCGAAAGCCATTTTATAATGAAAAATCCTTTTAAAACCTTTTTATAAGGCCCGTGTACGAAATCCAGAGACAAATCTCAACGAAATCGAAAAAACCAGAAAATCACTGAAAATATTCTAAGTGTTGGAAAATAGTGCAAAACTGACGCGAACCCAACTTCGGAAAGTTATTCGGACTAGCAAACCGAATCCGAATGGAATGAAAATTAGTAGGAACGTATTCCGAAATTCCTACTTCAGAACATAAAAAGAATTACTCGATTCTGACTTGAAACGAAGTCGCAGCGACGCTCCAAAGTCGGATCCGGAAACAGTGAATACACTGTTTCAGGCTGAGATCCCGGTCCCTCTTCGACGGCAATTTCGAAGAGTCAAATGAACTCGGATACTAATCAAACTTTCTAGCGATGGAGATCGGGACTCTAGTTTTCCAACGAGTCCAAAAACGTTGGATTCCGACCATGGATGTGACCGTGGCGGTGTCACAAAGTTTCAGTTTCAAAATTGAAAACAGGAAAAAAATGGTTTCACTGAGAATATCGTAAGTGTTGGAAAATAGTCCAAAACATACGCGAACCCAAATTCGGAAAATATTCGGACCGGTAAATCGAATCCGAATGGCATGAAAACACGTAGGATCATAGTGCGACATTCCTACTTTAGAACGCAAAAAGAATTACTCGATTCCGACTTGAAACGAAGTCGCAGCGACGCTTCAAAGTCGGACCCGGAAACAGTGAATACACTGTTTCAGGCTGAGATCTGGGTCCCTCTTCGGCAGCACTTTCGAAGAGTCAAATGAACTCGGATACTAATCAAACTTTCTAGAGATGGAGTTCGGAACTCCATTTTTCCAATGAGTCTAAAAACGTTGGATTCCGACCACGGATGTGACCGTGGCGGTGTCACAAACTTTCAGTTTCAAAACTGAAAACAAGGAAAAATGCTTTCACTCCAGCTGCAAATGCACAGAAAAACTGCATTCAGGTCCGTTTTTGAGCCCGGATTTCACCATTCAAATGATCACCGAATGCTACGGAATTTGAAGGGGTCATAGATGGCAATACTAACTATCACTAGGAAGTGATTTGGCATGTTTTCATCAGATATTGAAAGAGATATTCATGGTCAAAGTTGCAGCATAAATCAGTTTTAGAATTTTACAAAACATAGAGAAATGAGCTAATTAATTCAATTTTTCTTGCTCAAATGATTTAGTAATGACCATTAACAATTATCAAATCATACCATAGATATATATCTAGCCATAGCATGAAAATGATGAGTATATAGTTGCATTACCTCACAACCAATATAGCAAGCAACTTGTGTGTAGTGTCCAAATGGAAGGAATAATAATCAACAAGCTTTGATATTCATGCAACACAACAAATCAAGTATTACAAGGCTAATTCCAGAAATTAAGAGATGCTTATACATAGATTAGGAGAGGGTTTACCTAGTATTCCTCTCAAGCAAAAGAACAAACACCTATATGGCACTAACCAAAGCTAAGAGATGATGATCAAGGAGCTAGAAAAATAGCAAAACACATAAAACCAAGAGTTACAACATGATTTCCAGAAATTAAAGAGAGTTAGAAACGGATTACAAGAGGGTTTTTGCATTACCTTCCCTTACTTTAACTAGCTTAAGCCAATATAAGAGAGGATGGAGCTTTCATAAGCATGGAGGCCATTTTTAGGTTTAGGGTTTTAGGAAAAAAAATTTGATTAGGGTTGGAATGAATGAGGGTTAAGAGTTTGAGATGATTTATAGAATGGTAAGTGGGTTTGGGTTAGGCTAATGGACCCCTTAAGAGAGAGTGGCTCTAAACATGTATAAAAATTGTTTAAGTGTTAACATAGCCATGAAAACCCATACTTAACCAAATCCCCTTCTTAAATTTCCTATTAACTTTTAATTGTTCCAAAATAATACTTCGCCTTATTTTTAAAAACCCATTTATTTAAAATGTCCATATTTTTAAATAAATTATCCTTATCCCAAAAATTCATTTGCTCCATTTAAATAAAATCCTAAAAGAAAATTTTTTTTTTGGGTAATGCAAATCCCAGGTTGTTACACTTTGGCTTTGGGAAATCTCTTAAAAATGGATTACTTCATAAAAGGTATGCCTAAAACATCATAAACCAGGTGCTAGCTGAAATAAGCAATGATTGTAAGTTTCCTAATGAAATTACTATAGTGAATGAGAAAAACAAGCTTTTTGTCCAATCGGTAAAATATGAATGGAAGTCCGTTATTTGTTTAAATTATAGTTATTTTAGTCATCCTTTGAAACTTTGTCCGTTTGAAAAATGTGGATGACAAAAACAAATATAGATCAAATTTAGCTCAGCTAATGCACAACATAAACATCATTAAAAAACGAATGATTCGGGTTCAACTAACTTCAATCATCAAACTTAAATAAAAGTAGTTGTAATTAATCAAAATAATATCACAACTCCATGGTAAGAAGCAACTAATTTATCACGGCAAGAGCAACTCAGTACGCAGTATATGGATTCAGAATGCTCTAAGATGATCTCTTATTTAGATAATGGAATGCATGAAAACAATGCCACTGAGCAAACACATAACACGTATAGTTCAATTAATATAGATTATAACCGGAGTTTAAATTTAATACATAAGATACAGACTGAACCTTTGATAGAATTATATAATGTTAAGTGTAACCACCCGTAATTTTACCGCTTTGAAAATGGAATATTATATTTACTTAAATATTCGAAGATCGAATTTTCAAACTTAAACAATAATTTTTTATATGATAAATAAGAATGGTAAACTTATTTTGATATTGAATAAAGGTTTTGAATTTCCATTGTAAAATTGATAAAAGTCAGATTCCTATAAAGTAGGATAAATATTCAAGAAATTTGTTTTAAAGGATAAATAATTCTTTTTTATAATATATATAATCCATATCAAACTCGTTTGATAATGATAGTAATTTAATTTATAATGGTTCGATAAATATAAAAATTGTTTTATGAAAGTTGACAAATTTCGTCGCATAACGATAAATCGATATCTTATTTTTACAATAGATTTGGACATTTTTTTATATTATTTAATAAGTGAAATATACATGTTTTTTATGTTTGTTTTGCGTGAATAAATTGTTTAACTAAAACATCAAAATGTGATCGTAAAACAATTTGTCGAAAACCAACGTTTGGTCGATTAAAAGTTGTCGCAACATTCGCACCTTTATTTTCTTATATAGGAACATATATTCAAGTAGTATAAATATTAATTAATTCACTAATCAAGTTTACTTTTACTAAACATACTTAGAAAATTCTAGAATTTCATTAGGACAAAGTAAGCACAAAATTCCAAAACATGTCAAATCAAACCAAACATAATTACTACTTTACTTTCTTACTTCTTAAGTGAAATGGACATACAGTTGTGATGTGACATTTGATGTTATGTGTTACTTTTCTTAAAATGTAAGTAAGGGTATTATGGTCATTTTACATATAATATTTCATTTCAAACTTTTTCCTATAAATAGCCATGCATGCCTCTTTCATTCTCACACAAACCATTCTCTTTTTTTCTTCTACTTCCTTAGAGCTTAAATGGTTTCTTCTCTTCCATTTCCTTACTAACTTTTTCAAAACCATATCAAAAAAGTCAAAACACCACCAAACTTCACCAAAGATCTTAGAATATCACCAAAATATGATGTAGAATCTAAAAAGTTGAAGAATGATGAAGGATGGTGGAGAACTAGTTGTTGTCGCGCCTTATGGATGTTTAAAGGTGGTGGCCAGGCACTTTGAAGCATGATGGAAGAGTTTAGGTGATGGTTTGGTAAAGTTAAGATGATTTAGTGATGTTTCGGAATAAGTGAATGTAAGTAGGAAGTTAAACGATTTGGTTAAATGTGATTACTCATATTTACTAATTAATCCATAAATTATTTCAAGTATAATGATTTGAAAGTTTATATATGTAACGACCCACCTTTTTGGATAGTTTAAATCGACAATAAACAACACGTGTCAACTCAAACCATTCAAAATGGAGGATTGTTAATGGGGTAAATAAGAAAATAAGAGAAAGAGAAGAAGAAACTAACATAAAATCTCACGGCGGAACGATAAAATATAATAATCAAATAAACAGTTCATGAAGCTGTTTAATATACTTTTGATTATCACTTATACAACATTTATCAGAGTTATACATATACAACAAAAATAAATGAATAATGCAGTAGACAACATGATGTAGAAATAATAATAGCAATAATATAACAAATCTTCGCCTTCGTCCTCCAGAATAGATCATCAATAAGCTGGAAAAAAACTCAAGACTGACCTGAGCGTAATGACAAGACAAAACACTCAAGTCGAGACTAAAATATCCTTATGCAAGTCAAATCGATATCGCAAATAACATGAGTGTAATGGCATCAGAGATGTTTACGGGATTTCACATCTCATATCCAGTGTATAACGTGCGTGTAATGACTTAAGAGATGGTACGGGATTTTCTATCTCTTAAGGATCAGGCAAAATATTTTTATGTAGTAGAATACGCTATATATATAATGTCTAATCGATAAAATAAATATTAAAATAGCATTATGGCTTTACATTAATCCCCCTTAACACGTTTTTAAGCATTGTAGTACAGTTTGCATATAAAACACCAGTTAACCGGTCGGTGGATAGGGATGCGCCGTGATACGAAAACACTAAACCAAAAACGTACGGGTCTCGTTTAGGATAAAAGTATGACAAGGTAGGATACTACCAGTTCGGGTCGTAGAGCTGGTGGTAACGCATCATAGCCATGACCGCCTACCCCGTCCATCCATCCTATATCAAGACAAAGGGAGGCTATCCCAATCAAGGTGCACCAATCGAAACCAACATCAAGAGTAATAATATGGACCGAGTCCAAGAAAATCGAAGAACAGATGTCGACTTGTGGTAATTAGCCCACATGGCCCTGTCACGCCGTCCTGTTTTAGTCATTTCAAATTGGCACAAGTGTCGGGGTCTATCTAACATCGTTTTTTCTTCAAATCCAGCAAACGACGCAAATTCAACCACTTCGTTCTGGGTCATCACTCCACATAGACAGTTGTTAAAGTGGTTCTGGTATCGACAGAGAGTATGCCCATATCCGAGTCTGGTCCCTTTAACAACCAAACGTTGTTTTACGCACCGATTGGTTTTCTTATATTTCAAAAAATGTTCATAATTGATATCAAAATATCATATTCGCTTCAAAATCAAATCCATTTCGAAATCATCACAATTACTTAAAATATACAATTTCAATTCATAATCGTGCTCAGCTCAATATCTCAACTTCAATTCCAAAATTGTTTCAAGTTCCGATTTGATTTGTAACATCAATTAAATCTGATTCGTAATTAAATCCAAAATTTAAATATAAACATTTCACTCTTGAATAGTTTGAACTTTTGAAAAATATTTGAATACTTTTAAAATAGTTTAAGTAATTAAAATGGTTAAAATAGTTTAATGTAAAATAGTTAAAATAGTTTTAATAGTTAAAATAGTTTAATATAAAATAGTTTATTGTAAAATGGTTTATATAGTAAAATACTTGGAAAACCAAAATAATATAAAGATTTAAAGAATATAGTTTTTCAATAAATTATACTAAAATAATTTATTTAAAAATGGTTTCAAAGTCAAACCGGTCCAATTTCAACTTCTAATTCAAATTAACTTCGATTTTCATTCAGTCGGTTCAATTTCGATACCAATTCAAATCGATTTCTACTTTGATTTCAAATCAATTCAATTCCATTATCAAATTAATCAATTCAATTTCAAATTCAATTCATATTGCTTTCGAGCTCGATTTTCAAATATCGATTCAAAACACTTAATCAAATTTACCTTCAATATTCAATGCAAAAATCCAATTTTCAAATATAATTCAAAATTCTGAGCTCAAGTTCGAAAATAGTTTGATTTCCATAAATTTGACATTTATTTCTTTTAAATCAAACCATTTAATAGTTTCAAATCATAAATTTTATAATCATTTAATTTAACCAATCCGGTATTCATATATATTTTCTATCCTATGGCCAAGTGATCAGTTATTTCAATTTAATTTCAGGGATATGTATATATCATTTCAATCCAAATCACAATGTCATAGGCATTTATCATTTCAACCTATTTCTTAGTTTATTCGAAATAATTCAATTTACAGTTTATGAAACTGTAAAATACATATAGGATGATAACATAATATTCCAGGATAAATAAACATTCAAATCATCCAAATATCAACCAATAGCTTCCATCGGAACCAATCATCCAAATAGTCAAATAATTCACAATAAATTTCACAGTTACTGCTGTCGGGTATTTTATGGCAATTCTATTTCAATTTTCAATTTCAACTGTCAATTTCTAGTTATGACGATTAACTTCCAATTACCATCCAATTTATCAAACAACGATCAATAAATTCAAACCAATTCATAAATTCGAGTTAAACTAGCATAAGAATATTCTACGCTGTGAGCGTTATAAACACTCACCTTATTTTCTGTTGTCGCTGAGACGTTCCAATTTAGAACTAAAACCGAAAAATGCCCGATTTTAGCCCAAATTTCGATGGTCTCATAATCTATCCAAACTAATTTCATTGCAAAGCTCTCGTCATTACAATTGCAAAGCGAAAAATCTCATCGTAATTGGACCTTGTATATATACCACTTTTAGTTTCCGATATTTAAATTTATAAAACAATTTAATTATAATTGAAACAATCCATACTTAATAGAATATGGACCCGGCTCACTATGCTCATCTTCCCCAAACTCTTGAGCCTGTACATGAGAACACAGAGAACCCATCAGTGTGTGCACCAAATCCCAATGACACAGAGGTACACCACTCCATTTCTCGAACCGTCTTCGCTAAATGACTCCTCTCGACGAACCGCATCTGCGTGTACATTCACCATCGACTCCCGCACCTGAGAGAAAAACGCGTCCAACCCTTCACCCCCTCTACGCCATATGGTCGCGCCCCCTATCTCACCACCGTGCTTCACGAAAAACTCGTTGTAGATGCTATCTTCGACGGTGAAGTCGAATCAGGGCTCCGTTTAGAGAATCAAAGCTTATAACCTAAACAATTTCTAACCCTATTTTGCCTCTATGCTCTGACATCCTATTTCAGTATCACAGAACACGACTGCACTCCACAAAACATATATTAAGTTGAAGAGAATTCAAAAATAGGATTTTAGGAAGAGGTTTCGGATTTTTCTATTGAGTAAAATGTGAGGAACAAATTTTTGAAGTTTTATTTTGTTTTCTTCCTATAACTGTTCGGCTGAGCTTAATAAAAGGAAGGGAGATGCCTTGCGTGTTGAAGCGGGAAATGCTACAGTGATTTGGAGTGAGATAAAGGTGCTGATGTGAAAAAAAGTTCAAGTCAACAAATATATATATATATATATATATTTTAAATTTTCAAACCGTCTCGATTACGCAACTCAAAATCTCGATCCATTATCTATGTAATGTTATATCCCTATATCAAACGCAATTAAAAATGTTTTGGGTTGTAATTCGATCGTATAGAGAAGATAGCTTTTTGGACTCGGTTATTATATCGAATTTTCGATATTAATTTCAACGCGTTTATATCCCGTACGACCAAACGATAACTCCAAACGTTACGAAATTTGAAATACGACAATAATACACTATAACGGATTCAATGGAATGGGTTACATTGAAATCCGAGATTGTATCTCCAAAGACTATTATAACGTCTCGATTATAATATAACATTTTCAATTTATAATTATTCACTTTTAAGTCCAATTTTAAATGTTAATAATCTTCATTATTGTCTAAATAAAATTTATAACAACTTTCAATAACATTTCCAATCATATTAACCTCAGAATTCAATTATTCAAACAATTACAATATTACGTGTAATCAATTTGGATAATTCAATAAATCACAATTGTGACGACCCGGAATTTCTAGCAATTTAAATTGGAATAATTAATCGATTTTAAATATTTAAAGGTTAATTTTAGCTTGAATTCCGAATATTAATATTTATTAGATAAGTACAGTATTGAACTATATAATTGAAATTGGGTAAATTGTTGAATTTGAGATTCTAAGCCTGTTTAAAATGATTTGAAGGCTTATAAAATCTATAATGAGGATACTGAAGATAGTAGAATGGTTGAAATTTAATTTAATGGTGATATGTTCAGTTTTGAAAATATACCGTTAAATTGAATTTAAAAATAGCCTTCCGATGCACATTCTTGGAATTCGACGATACCAGTTCCATTGGATCCGTAATAGTTAGTTATTATCGGATTTCAATTTTCATAGCAATCAGAGTTGTCCTTTGACCCTGGCAACTCAAAACGCTTAGAACTATTTTAATCGATTTAATTTAAAATCGATCGTTTATTTCCGTAACTCGCGCATATGATCGAATTAGCTTTCGAAACCCATTCCATTGTGTTCAAAACGCGGGTAAAACCTTATGATCGCCTAGCGGCATTCATTAAGAGAAGTTCAAAATTTTAATTTGGCGATTAACGAGACGTTTTGAAGTTTTGTAATATAATAAATTTAAAAGTCAAATAGCAAAGATATTTTTATTAACAGGAACGCGTACTCGAGAAGCTTTCCTCCAACCTATATCTTATCCCCATGCTTATCTCAAATCTATAAGCAGAAATCGAACTTCGAAAAAAAAATAGAGAAGAACTGAACTTTGGAAATTTCTCCCCCTCCCCCACAATCGCGTTTCCCATCCTCCTCTATAATTCGTTCGCGAATCAAAACTCAAGCAAAGGGATGGCAGCTGTAGAATCCCTGTATTTTTCCCCAAATCAAGTCGCATTCCTTTTCCCCGTGAAACGATTTGTGGCAACGAAAAAAAAGGAGGGGGACGAGCGCAGCCGCGTTCAAGTAGGTGGAAGAAGGGGCACGCGCACGAGAGGATTGGGGATCGTCGTTCTAGGGCGTATTTCGATCCTCGTGGAATAGGGGTCGACAGTAAATCGCGTGACGTTCTGGGAGGCTCACGTGCATGGATGGAGGAAGTGGTGAGATACTCGGTGGTGGTGTTGGCGCTGCAGTTAGGGTTTGGTCGCGAGGGGAGTTCGAGCACGATAGTGGCTCGATCATGGCGATTGCGTAAGGTATCATCGTTTTTTTTTTCTGTTAATTTGAATTTTTCAATAGAAGGAAGTTAATTAGCAGTGAGGTATTCCGATAATTTGATTATAAAATAAATTGAATGTATCAAGATATATGTATATAATTTTACAGTAAGATAAAAGAATTTGGAATAAATTGATTGATTTTTGGAATGTTAGGTAATTTATTTACAAAAGGGGATTTATATAATTAGATTTTCGAAAAATCTATAAAGAATATTTTTATAAGTGTATTTATATATAAATAATGTCAAAAGAGAAGAAAAAAAATTAATTTAAAACTAAAATTGTTGGTTTGGATTAAAATAAATAATAAATTGATTGTTCGACCAATTAGAATATTAATAAAATTATTTAATGCTTTTACAAGGTCCAATAATGTGAAGAGAACAAGTCAGGATTAAATTGGATTGCAAACATATTCAAAGGTGAGTAAACCTCACGCTTCTGGAGTTTTATTAAAATTTAAATGGTTAGATTTAAATGATTGGTTAAATGGTTGAATTGAATTGATGTGCACTGATGTCCTGGTGACTTTGGTTTTGGTTGGTTTTTGAGTTAATTGTTGCTTGACTCGTAGTATTCGAGGTTCAAATTATTTAAAACTTAATCATAAATAAGAATTATTTACATTTTAATGTTAATAAGGATTTAATGATTGGTGATTCATTTAATCAGTGGGGTAATTAAAATGGATGATTAATTAATTCAAATTAATTAATGATTTGGGTTAATTAATTTAGTATTGAATGGTTTGAATTAATTGATTAAGTTTTAAGTTAATTAATTAAGTGTAAGTAATTCAGAATAATAATCGAATGGTGTGACAAGTAATTGCTTAATGTAATTAATGAAATATAATTATTTTGTGGAAGAAATCAAGAGATTAAATAAGATAATTAATTAAGGAGTAAGTAATTTATTTAATGAAGTAAAGAAAATAGTTAAATGCAGGTCGAGATTGTTTAAGAATGATTAATATCGTGGTTTAATTAACGAAATTAATTTGGATTAGGATAAATGGAAATATAATTGGAATTCATAATTTATATAATTAAGGATGTAATTTAAGATGAATTAATCAATAATAAGTGACTTATGAGAAGTTAATTCATGTAAGTAATCAAGGATTAATATAATTAATTTAGTTAATTAGTTTATGATGTAATTAAAGATAACTTATTGATTTTGGTTAAGAAGAATTAATATCGTGTTAATTTATTAAAGATAATTACTTGAATGTAATTGGAAGATAATTAATCCAGGATGATTAATTAAGCTGAATAATGTGAGGTTGATTAATTAATTGATTTGGAAATTAATTAATATTGAATGAAGGAATCCAAGTGGATGAGGTTAGTAATTCAATCAGGATTAATTAAATTAATTTGGAAGTGATTAAGCTTTGCTTATGGATGATTGAATGGTATTGGATGCTTAAATGAGTTGATATCTTTGATATAAAATGTTGTGTATTTCATTTGGATAACTTGGGTTAGGATGACAAGAGTTTCGAAGATACCGGGACCGGGACCGGGTATTTGGAAATACCCAAAACCACTTCGAATTTTTATAAATTGATTTGTGAAATCAATAGGCTGGAATGAAATGATTTAGGTGAATTGGATTATCTATCTAAGTTTGGTACTTAGAAATTGATGTGTGAATAAGTGTTGTCCATAGCAAACTGTGAATTTGTTAAATTGATATATGTTACCCGGGTTTATAAAAGTTGCTTTCTTTGGTATTCCAAGTTAGTTGGGTTTACTCACGCTGGTTACCAGCCTGACCCGGGTGTTACTTTGGTGTAATTGTAACGACTCGGATTTTGCCCGCTTGAAAATCGACATCCATACTTCATATCGTATTCGAATGTCATAGATTCGACCGTTCAAATCTGATTCGCCGGAGCTTATAACAATCATTAAGTAAACAACACAGCGGAATAAAAGAATAATACATTGATATACAGCTTTGATACAATATCTGATACAACAGATGATCCAATAGATATCAATATACATCAGAGATATGATACAATAAAATAGCAGCGGAAAAGAAAACGATAACATCTAGCAGTGGAACAAATAACTCTAAAACAGTCTTCAAGGAAGAACTCCAAAAATAACTGCAACTCCATTTCCAAGAATCCATCCAGTAATAGCTCGAACTCCCAATAACGATGCATCAAGCTAAGCAAGACTGGTCCGGTCCAAAGACTGAACTAACTCCAGATAATCTACTAAACCTGACTATCTGAAAAACCCAACTCTAGACTGCTCGTATAGAAAGAAAAAAATTTGAGCACCCAGAGTTTAGGAAAGGAAACAATAAACTCCGGATCAGTCGTGGGACTGGTGTGAGCAACAAAAACAGTTTATCTTTTAAACAATCAACAAAAGATTTTAAAGTCAATTCGCAATGCTTTTGAAAAATGAGACTACCATAAGGCCTCCCGCACACACACACAATGCAAACGCAGAATCGGAGGAGATTTCTCCTTATGATAGTCAAAGATGCTTGATACGCATTAAAAGAAACATTTTGTATTATTACTAGTGCATAGTGTAGGAAAAATTCATTTCGAAAGTAGAATATAAATCTTAGCCAACATACGACCATTATCGTATGCCTACTATAGCTAACCATGTTCAATAGCAGGTTACCGCCACATTCCATGGCAGGTTATACAACTAATACTGTACAAGGTTCGTATTGTTTCTTTGGATTTCCAACAAATGGTCAGGCCAAGGAACTTCCCATTGCCACATGAGAACGCCTCTGGAAGGACGTCCCCGAATCTCTGCCAACACAAGGCCGGGTTACCCCTAACTGGGTAACTACTGACACGAGCACGCCATTCCCCGATCGTAAACGACCTTTCTCACGGGATCCCGATAACCAACAACCACAAAGTAATAAATTCGCGGTAACCACATAGGTTAAATATCTGGGCTCCATACCATGATACCACCTCTATCCAGAAGGAAATGCACATACCCTAAAGGGAGCTACCCCTCATAACCTTGCCGCATCTTTCCTGTTTTGACCATTTCCGGGGTGTGAGGCTCGACGAAGTCTCGTCCACAAAAACATACTTTATACAAAAGCCATGTTTTGGGTCAACAAATGATCATAGAAATGATCACCAGGATAGACGATCAAATAAATGATCCTATCACAAATAATCAACACAATGATCATTTCACAGCAACACTCAGCATGTCACATTACCAAATTGGGAATATATCGCTGATAACCTTCAACTATATAACCTCTGAGCTCGTACGTCTCAAAGAAGGGTGTTAAGCTAAAAGAATAAATTCTCCGCCACCAACAGAAATATATTTGAAAGAAATCTGCTTTATATCTCAACTTGTAATGTCAGACATACAATCCATACAAGTCTGTTCCGGGCTCGAACAGAACCGAAGGCACTTACAAAGAAGTCCTTGCAACCTGGATATTCACAATCCCGATCGGATTTCCCATCACTTAGGGAATCTCTATACCAGGAGCTACCCAGTGCAGAGACAATCGATAGGTCATCCTATCGCTTTCGCAAATACCCGGTCTTCATCACCGGTCTTTAAATGCTATCCATAACGTCGAATCACTTATTCGGAATGGGTTATACGACACAAAGGTCCTTTCCCGGCTAAACCGAATAGTGAGCACGATATTTCAAAAACAAATGGATAATGGGATTTCAATTAAGTCACAACTTAATAATTCAAAACTTTCTTTCAAATGGTTTAAACCGATTACCATCTCAAATCTCTTAAACAAAAAGATTCATTTTCACAACCTTTAACGGTTTAAACAGTTTTCACATTTTAATCTTTTAAATAAAAGATTCATTCACAGATTTTCCAAATC
Organism: Allium cepa; assembly: GCA_030765085.1. Classification (NCBI taxonomy): domain Eukaryota; kingdom Viridiplantae; phylum Streptophyta; class Magnoliopsida; order Asparagales; family Amaryllidaceae; genus Allium; species Allium cepa. The sequence goes on along the minus strand of CM060937.1, from coordinate 866,878,151 downwards.
AATTTTCATTTCAATTTGATTAACTCGTTAAATCTTTAAATCAAAGATTTAACTTATAGCCTTCAAAACAATTTTATTTCAATTTGATTTAAACAAATCATCAATTTAAATCTGTTAAAAATAAACAGATTTAATTCATAGCTTTCAAAAAGAATTCATTCATAACTTGGAAAATCATTTCTCTATTCAGTCTTGAAATTCCCCTAATTAACTGGAATTTCATTTCTTATCTGAAAGCCTTTATTCTTTTAAACAAACAGTTTCATTTTGGAAATCTGATTCATTCATACGAGTTGAAACCCTTGGGTTAAATCCAAATTCTCAAACCAATATTTTAAAATGTTTTAACTTCATATAAACACCTTTATAACATCCTTAATCATAATTTTCAAATCATGGAATTCAATTTCAAAATTTGTATTATTTAAATTGAAACTTTACCAAGTTATTCAAAATAGCTTTTATCTTAAAAACCCCATTTCAAAAGCTTTAACCTTTAACCCAAATCCATTTTCAATCTTAATTTGAAATTTAAAACTTTAATTTCAAAAACATTACATTTAAATTATCTGTGACTTAACCGATTTCCACGTGAAATCCATAATTGTGTGTGTATGGTGTGGTCCAGGGGTTATACACAGTAGTGCAACAGCATACAATCATCACAGATCAGAATACAGGAATATAGTTGATAAACGATATAAACTATAACGCTTATCTGTTATATACAGATCACAAATATATATGCCACGGCTAGTAAATTACATCACAGATAATTTTATCACAGATCACAACATAATCAGGATATATACTAAGCATCATAAATCGGGAATATCAAACAATCAAGTCATCCAATAGAATCCAAATATCCATAGGTAAGATCAATAAATTATCTGATTAATTTAAATCGAATTTATTTCTTATGAATTACTAATCCTGGTTAACTAACATTAATAATTTACAAATCATTTTGATTAATTATTCTTTAATCATTTATTAATTATCCATTAATAATAAATCAATTAACCTTTAATTATCAACCTTTAATTATTAAATAATAAAGCTTTAATCATTTAATTTACTATTTTATTAATTATTTTAAATTAATTACTTTGATTAATAATCATTCCTTAATCACCTTCATTTATTAATTAACCTTTAAATTTATTTAATTATCCTCAATTTACTTACCTTAATAAATTAATTTCATTAATTAATTATCCTTTAAATTTATTTAATTATCCTCAATTTACTTACCTTAATAAATTAATTTCATTAATTAATTATCCTTTAAATTTATTTAATTATCCTCAATTTACTTACCTTAATAAATTAATTTCATTAATTAATTATCCTTTAAATGAATTAACTTTTTAAACATTAATTCATAAATCTTAATTAATAATCAATCGATCTTTAATTATTAAATAATTATCCTTTAATGTAATTACACTAAGTAATTATCCTTTAATTCCATTAAGTAAAAACCCTTTTATCAATTACATTAAGTAATTATATGCTTAAGTAGTCATCCTTTAATTATTCATTATTAATAAATTAACTCTTAACAAATTAATTAATCTGTAATCAGTACTTAATTAACCTTTAAATTATTAAATAATAAATCTTTAATTAATCACATTAATTTATCCAATCACATAAATTAAATCTTTAATTAATTAATCCTTTTAATTAAATCTTTAAGTAAAACTTAATTAAATTAAAATAATTTACTTTTAAACCTTAAACCAATCCCATACTTAAATAAAACAATTATTTAAAAGAATGAGTTAAAAATGTTTAAAACTTGCATTTTGTTTTAAAGTTTCAAAAACTGTTTTTATACCTACCCGAGTCAAACCCGAGGAAATCCACGTTCTACCCGAGCCCTGCTTCGAGTCTTTCCCCAAACCAACCCGTGTGAGTATTTTTTTTTAAAAATTTTGTTTAAGTGTTGATCTGACCCGGCGCACAACTGAATGCACTCGAGTTAAGACTCGAGCCAAAACCAATATTACTCGATACTTCCTTCGAGTTATCTTCTCTTCCCAACTATAACCACCCAAACATAATCACTGATACACGCAAACACGTGTGTACCTGCACCATCCACCGCCGATGTCCTGGCCACCACTTCCATCGCCATCTAGTCTTCGTTGACCCCCTCAACTCAATCCATCACCCAGCACCCATCACGACAGCACGAATCAAAATCTAGTTAAATTTCCAAACCTGGAAACACGCCAGCTTCAACACCCCAAACCTGTCAACATCGCCTCGTCCACGCCGTGCCGACCATCAGCGAGCTTCCACCTCCGGCCTCAACTTCGACATCACCCAAACTTCTACCACCCGAAGTATCAAAACACTCGATCCATCATTGAGGCCGAGGTGATCAAAATTCCATCATAGCTAAAAATTAGGTTTACAGATTTTAAATCCAAATCCCAAAATCCACATAGCTTAAATTCTTGATCCAATATTTTTCCTAGCTTCAATGATCCCTCCTCTAACCACCAAACAAATTCCGACCTCCCCAGGTTCAAAGAACTGCAGATATACCCAAAAATCCCATTTCTGTACAACACAGAAATGCACATTGCACTCTCCACTAAAAATTCCCATTTTAGTTTTAAAAATCAAATTTTGATTTCAGTATTTGATTCTTAAACCTGAATCCATCAAACATGATAATTGATTTTTAACTTTGTTTAAGTTTCACTGTTATTTTATATTTTTCCAAAGGCAAAACAATTTAGTTTAACCCAACAAATTTTTAAACCTAAAACTATGATGTAACTAACATATTTTGTTCAACATTTCGATCTTAACAAAACTTGGATTAAGAGCAAGTAATTTTTGATTTACTTTTGAGCCTAGAATTAAGCATCAGAGAAACAGAGACCAAACACATCTCATTCCTACAGTACACATACATATAGAAACAGGCACTTATACATATATTCACATCACAAACTCAATCAGATAAAATCAAGCAACTTGATTGAACTTATATATGTTGTTACTCACCTTTTAGAAACAGAGCAGTCATTTGATTGTAACAGTTTTGAAAATGAAAACTGTAATGCCTTTGCTTATTTATTTATTTTTCTTTGAAAATGATTTGTAGTCTTGCTTAAAAGAAAAATGAGTTACAGGCATTATCACAGATATACACCCAATTTAAACTTCATTCAGTCAAACTAGCATGCAAACCTAAATGAATATACTTAGGCATTTTTAGAAAAGGAGTTACTCACAGATTCATAGCATTGAATTCAAGAACTGGTTTTAAAACTTAAAGTTGCTCACAGTTTTAAGAAGATGACAAAGCAGAGCATTCCCATTTGAAAACTGCAGTTGTTTTTCTTCTTCCTTTAAATCTTTGTTTTGTTCAAGTTGTTTCTCATTTCAGTTTTTTCTTTTCTTTTCTTTTCAGTTCAAATGAATGAGACTGAGTATAAGAAGATGATGCATATGAAGTTGATATAAAAACAAGTCTACAGGTGATATATTTGAACAACAAGTCGTGGCTGAGATGATGTGGTATGGTGTGCTAGGATATATTAGAGGTATGGCTGCATTAATGCCAAGTACTTTATGTTTTCATGTTATGTTTTACACTATGTTTTGCCTTACTTCTTACTTTGCTGAAATGTATTATATTATGTACTTTATTTTGTTTATTTTATTTATTTTCTTGCTTGTTTCAGCCATTTATTTTATTGCCTTTGTTTTGTTTCATACTTATGTAAATTATTATTATTTGCTTTGTTTTTAAATTATGTATGTAGTTAGTTTGTGGATATTTTGCTTTGTATTCTTTTTATAGTTTAATTCATTTTATATTTAACTTATACTTTGGAATATGAATAAATTTCTATTGTTAACTAAAAATATCATTTTACTTGTCTTTATCACTTTGAAATAAAATGAAGTTCTACTTTTGTCATGTTGTTATAGTTTATTCTTTTATGCATTTACTTCCTATTTTACACTAATGTGTTACTATATATGTTATTTCTTTTGTTTATTTCTTGTTTATTTTTATTACTTTTGTAGCCTACTCCATTTGTATTATCTTGTATTGATTTATTAATATGAGATTAAGATATATATATATATATATCTACTTTATATTGTTATATCTTATATTTTATTTACTTCTTATTTATTGTCTTGTATTTATTATATATATTTTAACCATCAATAAAAATTTAACAATTCACTTATTTATTCATTTCATACTGGTGTCAATGTATATACTTTAATATTTATTTTTCAAACCATAAATATAAGATTTAAATTCAAGTAATTTAACACATTTTTATTTGAGATCGGGGAAACTCGCATCAATCCATCTATACATTTCACAATTTTAATTCAAAAATTCGATAAATTATCAATTTAAATTAAATTAAAATCTAGGGTCGTTACAGACTTCCCCCCTTAAAAGAATTTCGTCCTCGAAATTCGCAGGCACGAAAACAACACAGAGAAAGCTAGATAGAGAAATATTTTTTTCAAATCAAGCTGGATATCAATTCTGCATTTGGCTCACCAAATCAGAATATCAACAATAGATACAAGAAATTATAATAGAATTTCAAATTTGGTTTTAATCAAAATCATTTTATCGATACAATTCTAATCATTCTTCATGTTCTATTAATCAATTTAACTTAAATTAAAATTTCCAATTCATTCAAAATTTCCAACTTATATTCATTAAGGATTAAATCGAAAAGCCGATAAGAAACGATAAAGATAAGGATTTTCTATAACAAATCGTAGAGCTACCATCATATCAAAACTTCTTCTTTCTGGAGCTGTCACGAAGTAATCAAAAGAATTTAGAAACGAATCAAAGAAATTGATAAGAAAGTTATTTCCACTGTTGTTACAGAGTATTGACCAATTATAGTCGTATTTCTCTGTCCTCTATCTCGTTCTCTTCTTGCACTCATACTTACTATCAGTAGATAGTAAGAGAATTTACTGAGGCATTCAGACGGATATCTTAAGGATTACTCATTCTAGGATTTACTTCACCCTATCTCTAATGAGTTACTTAATGTGTTACACTCCTGAGCTAAAGTTCAACCCTTAGCTCTGATACCAATTTGTAACGACTCGGATTTTGCCCGCTTGAAAATCGACATCCATACTTCATATCGTATTCGAATGTCATAGATTCGACCGTTCAAATCCGATTCGCCGGAGCTTATAACAATCATTAAGTAAACAACACAGCGGAATAAAAGAATAATAAATTGATATACAGCTTTGATACAATATCTGATACAACAGATGATCCAATAGATATCAATATACATCAGAGATATGATACAATAAAATAGCAGCGGAAAAGAAAACGATAACATCTAGCAGTGGAACAAATAACTCTAAAACAGTCTTCAAGGAAGAACTCCAAAAATAACTGCAACTCCATTTCCAAGAATCCATCCAGTAATAGCTCGAACTCCCAATAACGATGCATCAAGCTAAGCAAGACTGGTCCGGTCCAAAGACTGAACTAACTCCAGATAATCTACTAAACCTGACTATCTGAAAAACCCAACTCTAGACTGCTCGTATAGAAAAAAAAAAATTGAGCACCCAGAGTTTAGGAAAGAAAACAATAAACTCCGGATCAGTCGTGGGACTGGTGTGAGCAACAAAAACAGTTTATCTTTTAAACAATCAACAAAAGATTTTAAAGTCAATTCGCAATGCTTTTGAAAAATGAGACTACCATAAGGCCTCCCGCACACACACACAATGCAAACGCAGAATCGGAGGAGATTTCTCCTTATGATAGTCAAAGATGCTTGATACGCATTAAAAGAAACATTTTGTATTATTACTAGTGCATAGTGTAGGAAAAATTCATTTCGAAAGTAGAATATAAATCTTAGCCAACATACGACCATTATCGTATGCCTACTATAGCTAACCATGTTCAATAGCAGGTTACCGCCACATTCCATGGCAGGTTATACAACTAATACTGTACAAGGTTCGTATTGTTTCTTTGGATTTCCAACAAATGGTCAGGCCAAGGAACTTCCCATTGCCACATGAGAACGCCTCTGGAAGGACGTCCCCGAATCTCTGCCAACACAAGGCCGGGTTACCCCTAACTGGGTAACTACTGACACGAGCACGCCATTCCCCGATCGTAAACGACCTTTCTCACGGGATCCCGATAACCAACAACCACAAAGTAATAAATTCGCGGTAACCACATAGGTTAAATATCTGGGCTCCATACCATGATACCACCTCTATCCAGAAGGAAATGCACATACCCTAAAGGGAGCTACCCCTCATAACCTTGCCGCATCTTTCCTGTTTTGACCATTTCCGGGGTGTGAGGCTCGACGAAGTCTCGTCCACAAAAACATACTTTATACAAAAGCCATGTTTTGGGTCAACAAATGATCATAGAAATGATCACCAGGATAGACGATCAAATAAATGATCCTATCACAAATAATCAACACAATGATCATTTCACAGCAACACTCAGCATGTCACATTACCAAATTGGGAATATATCGCTGATAACCTTCAACTATATAACCTCTGAGCTCGTACGTCTCAAAGAAGGGTGTTAAGCTAAAAGAATAAATTCTCCGCCACCAACAGAAATATATTTGAAAGAAATCTGCTTTATATCTCAACTTGTAATGTCAGACATACAATCCATACAAGTCTGTTCCAGGCTCGAACAGAACCGAAGGCACTTACAAAGAAGTCCTTGCAACCTGGATATTCACAATCCCGGTCGGATTTCCCATCACTTAGGGAATCTCTATACCAGGAGCTACCCAGTGCAGAGACAATCGATAGGTCATCCTATCGCTTTCGCAAATACCCGGTCTTCATCACCGGTCTTTAAATGCTATCCATAACGTCGAATCACTTATTCGGAATGGGTTATACGACACAAAGGTCCTTTCCCGGCTAAACCGAATAGTGAGCACGATATTTCAAAAACAAATGGATAATGGGATTTCAATTAAGTCACAACTTAATAATTCAAAACTTTCTTTCAAATGGTTTAAACCGATTACCATCTCAAATCTCTTAAACAAAAAGATTCATTTTCACAACCTTTAACGGTTTAAACAGTTTTCACATTTTAATCTTTTAAATAAAAGATTCATTCACAGATTTTCCAAATCAATTTTCATTTCAATTTGATTAACTCGTTAAATCTTTAAATCAAAGATTTAACTTATAGCCTTCAAAACAATTTTATTTCAATTTGATTTAAACAAATCATCAATTTAAATCTGTTAAAAATAAACAGATTTAATTCATAGCTTTCAAAAAGAATTCATTCATAACTTGGAAAATCATTTCTCTATTCAGTCTTGAAATTCCCCTAATTAACTGGAATTTCATTTCTTATCTGAAAGCCTTTATTCTTTTAAACAAACAGTTTCATTTTGGAAATCTGATTCATTCATACGAGTTGAAACCCTTGGGTTAAATCCAAATTCTCAAACCAATATTTTAAAATGTTTTAACTTCATATAAACACCTTTATAACATCCTTAATCATAATTTTCAAATCATGGAATTCAATTTCAAAATTTGTATTATTTAAATTGAAACTTTACCAAGTTATTCAAAATAGCTTTTATCTTAAAAACCCCATTTCAAAAGCTTTAACCTTTAACCCAAATCCATTTTCAATCTTAATTTGAAATTTAAAACTTTAATTTCAAAAACATTACATTTAAATTATCTGTGACTTAACCGATTTCCACGTGAAATCCATAATTGTGTGTGTATGGTGTGGTCCAGGGGTTATACACAGTAGTGCAACAGCATACAATCATCACAGATCAGAATACAGGAATATAGTTGATAAACGATATAAACTATAACGCTTATCTGTTATATACAGATCACAAATATATATGCCACGGCTAGTAAATTACATCACAGATAATTTTATCACAGATCACAACATAATCAGGATATATACTAAGCATCATAAATCAGGAATATCAAACAATCAAGTCATCCAATAGAATCCAAATATCCATAGGTAAGATCAATAAATTATCTGATTAATTTAAATCGAATTTATTTCTTATGAATTACTAATCCTGGTTAACTAACATTAATAATTTACAAATCATTTTGATTAATTATTCTTTAATCATTTATTAATTATCCATTAATAATAAATCAATTAACCTTTAATTATCAACCTTTAATTATTAAATAATAAAGCTTTAATCATTTAATTTACTATTTTATTAATTATTTTAAATTAATTACTTTGATTAATAATCATTCCTTAATCACCTTCATTTATTAATTAACCTTTAAATTTATTTAATTATCCTCAATTTACTTACCTTAATAAATTAATTTCATTAATTAATTATCCTTTAAATTTATTTAGTTATCCTCAATTTACTTACCTTAATAAATTAATTTCATTAATTAATTATCCTTTAAATTTATTTAATTATCCTCAATTTACTTACCTTAATAAATTAATTTCATTAATTAATTATCCTTTAAATGAATTAACTTTTTAAACATTAATTCATAAATCTTAATTAATAATCAATCGATCTTTAATTATTAAATAATTATCCTTTAATGTAATTACACTAAGTAATTATCCTTTAATTCCATTAAGTAAAAACCCTTTTATCAATTACATTAAGTAATTATATGCTTAAGTAGTCATCCTTTAATTATTCATTATTAATAAATTAACTCTTAACAAATTAATTAATCTGTAATCAGTACTTAATTAACCTTTAAATTATTAAATAATAAATCTTTAATTAATCACATTAATTTATCCAATCACATAAATTAAATCTTTAATTAATTAATCCTTTTAATTAAATCTTTAAGTAAAACTTAATTAAATTAAAATAATTTACTTTTAAACCTTAAACCAATCCCATACTTAAATAAAACAATTATTTAAAAGAATGAGTTAAAAATGTTTAAAACTTGCATTTTGTTTTAAAGTTTCAAAAACTATTTTTATACCTACCCGAGTCAAACCCGAGGAAATCCACGTTCTACCCGAGCCCTGCTTCGAGTCTTTCCCCAAACCAACCCGTGTGAGTATTTTTTTTTTAAAAATTTTGTTTAAGTGTTGATCTGACCCGGCGCACAACTGAATGCACTCGAGTTAAGACTCGAGCCAAAACCAATATTACTCGATACTTCCTTCGAGTTATCTTCTCTTCCCAACTATAACCACCCAAACATAATCACTGATACATGCAAACACGTGTGTACCTGCACCATCCACCGCCGATGTCCTGGCCACCACTTCCATCGCCATCTAGTCTTCGTTGACCCCCTCAACTCAATCCATCACCCAGCACCCATCACGACAGCACGAATCAAAATCTAGTTAAATTTCCAAACCTGGAAACACGCCAGCTTCAACACCCCAAACCTGTCAACATCGCCTCGTCCACGCCGTGCCGACCATCAGCGAGCTTCCACCTCCGGCCTCAACTTCGACATCACCCAAACTTCTACCACCCGAAGTATCAAAACACTCGATCCATCATTGAGGCCGAGGTGATCAAAATTCCATCATAGCTAAAAATTAGGTTTACAGATTTTAAATCCAAATCCCAAAATCCACATAGCTTAAATTCTTGATCCAATATTTTTCCTAGCTTCAATGATCCCTCCTCTAACCACCAAACAAATTCCGACCTCCCCAGGTTCAAAGAACTGCAGATATACCCAAAAATCCCATTTCTGTACAACACAGAAATGCACATTGCACTCTCCACTAAAAATTCCCATTTTAGTTTTAAAAATCAAATTTTGATTTCAGTATTTGATTCTTAAACCTGAATCCATCAAACATGATAATTGATTTTTAACTTTGTTTAAGTTTCACTGTTATTTTATATTTTTCCAAAGGCAAAACCATTTAGTTTAACCCAACAAATTTTTAAACCTAAAACTATGATGTAACTAACATATTTTGTTCAACATTTCGATCTTAACAAAACTTGGATTAAGAGCAAGTAATTTTTGATATACTTTTGAGCCTAGAATTAAGCATCAGAGAAACAGAGACCAAACACATCTCATTCCTACAGTACACATACATATAGAAACAGGCACTTATACATATATTCACATCACAAACTCAATCAGATAAAATCAAGCAACTTGATTGAACTTATATATGTTGTTACTCACCTTTTAGAAACAGAGCAGTCATTTGATTGTAACAGTTTTGAAAATGAAAACTGTAATGCCTTTGCTTATTTATTTATTTTTCTTTGAAAATGATTTGTAGTCTTGCTTAAAAGAAAAATGAGTTACAGGCATTATCACAGATATACACCCAATTTAAACTTCATTCAGTCAAACTAGCATGCAAACCTAAATGAATATACTTAGGCATTTTTAGAAAAGGAGTTACTCACAGATTCATAGCATTGAATTCAAGAACTGGTTTTAAAACTTAAAGTTGCTCACAGTTTTGAGAAGATGACAAAGCAGAGCATTCCCATTTGAAAACTGCAGTTGTTTTTCTTCTTCCTTTAAATCTTTGTTTTGTTCAAGTTGTTTCTCATTTCAGTTTTTTTTTTTTCTTTTCTTTTCAGTTCAAATGAATGAGACTGAGTATAAGAAGATGATGCATATGAAGTTGATATAAAAACAAGTCTACAGGTGATATATTTGAACAACAAATCGTGGCTGAGATGATGTGGTATGGTGTGCTAGGATATATTAGAGGTATGGCTGCATTAATGCCAAGTACTTTATGTTTTCATGTTATATTTTACACTATGTTTTGCCTTACTTCTTACTTTGCTGAAATGTATTATATTATGTACTTTATTTTGTTTATTTTATTTATTTTCTTGCTTGTTTCAGCCATTTATTTTATTGCCTTTGTTTTGTTTCATACTTATGTAAATTATTATTATTTGCTTTGTTTTTAAATTATGTATGTAGTTAGTTTGTGGATATTTTGCTTTGTATTCTTTTTATAGTTTAATTCATTTTATATTTAACTTATACTTTGGAATATGAATAAATTTCTATTGTTAACTAAAAATATCATTTTACTTGTCTTTATCACTTTGAAATAAAATGAAGTTCTACTTTTGTCATGTTGTTATAGTTTATTCTTTTATGCATTTACTTCCTATTTTACACTAATGTGTTACTATATATGTTATTTCTTTTGTTTATTTCTTGTTTATTTTTATTACTTTTGTAGCCTACTCCATTTGTATTATCTTGTATTGATTTATTAATATGAGATTAAGATATATATATATATATATATATATATCTACTTTATATTGTTATATCTTATATTTTATTTACTTCTTATTTATTGTCTTGTATTTATTATATATATTTTAACCATCAATAAAAATTTAACAATTCACTTATTTATTCATTTCGTACTGGTGTCAATGTATATACTTTAATATTTATTTTTCAAACCATAAATATAAGATTTAAATTCAAGTAATTTAACACATTTTTATTTGAGATCGGGGAAACTCGCATCAATCCATCTATACATTTCACAATTTTAATTCAAAAATTCGATAAATTATCAATTTAAATTAAATTAAAATCTAGGGTCGTTACAGACTTCCCCCCTTAAAAGAATTTCGTCCTCGAAATTCGCAGGCACGAAAACAACACAGAGAAAGCTAGATAGAGAAATATTTTTTTCAAATCAAGCTGGATATCAATTCTGCATTTGGCTCACCAAATCAGAATATCAACAATAGATACAAGAAATTATAATAGAATTTCAAATTTGGTTTTAATCAAAATCATTTTATCGATACAATTCTAATCATTCTTCATGTTCTATTAATCAATTTAACTCAAATTAAAATTTCCAATTCATTCAAAATTTCCAATTTATATTCATTAAGGATTAAATCGAAAAGCCGATAAGAAACGATAAAGATAAGGATTTTCTATAACAAATCGTAGAGCTACCATCATATCAAAACTTCTTCTTTCTGGAGCTGTCACGAAGTAATCAAAAGAATTTAGAAACGAATCAAAGAAATTGATAAGAAAGTTATTTCCACTGTTGTTACAGAGTATTGACCAATTATAGTCGTATTTCTCTGTCCTCTATCTCGTTCTCTTCTTGCACTCATACTTACTATCAGTAGATAGTAAGAGAATTTACTGAGGCATTCAGACGGATATCTTAAGGATTACTCATTCTAGGATTTACTTCACCCTATCTCTAATGAGTTACTTAATGTGTTACACTCCTGAGCTAAAGTTCAACCCTTAGCTCTGATACCAATTTGTAACGACTCGGATTTTGCCCGCTTGAAAATCGACATCCATACTTCATATCGTATTCGAATGTCATAGATTCGACCGTTCAAATCCGATTCGCCGGAGCTTATAACAATCATTAAGTAAACAACACAGCGGAATAAAAGAATAATACATTGATATACAGCTTTGATACAATATCTTATACAACAGATGATCCAATAGATATCAATATACATCAGAGATATGATACAATAAAATAGCAGCGGAAAAGAAAACGATAACATCTAGCAGTGGAACAAATAACTCTAAAACAGTCTTCAAGGAAGAACTCCAAAAATAACTGCAACTCCATTTCCAAGAATCCATCCAGTAATAGCTCGAACTCCCAATAACGATGCATCAAGCTAAGCAAGACTGGTCCGGTCCAAAGACTGAACTAACTCCAGATAATCTACTAAACCTGACTATCTGAAAAACCCAACTCTAGACTGCTCGTATAGAAAGAAAAAATTTGAGCACCCAGAGTTTAGGAAAGAAAACAATAAACTCCGGATCAGTCGTGGGACTGGTGTGAGCAACAAAAACAGTTTATCTTTTAAACAATCAACAAAAGATTTTAAAGTCAATTTGCAATGCTTTTGAAAAATGAGACTACCATAAGGCCTCCCGCACACACACACAATGCAAACGCAGAATCGGAGGAGATTTCTCCTTATGATAGTCAAAGATGCTTGATACGCATTAAAAGAAACATTTTGTATTATTACTAGTGCATAGTGTAGGAAAAATTCATTTCGAAAGTAGAATATAAATCTTAGCCAACATACGACCATTATCGTATGCCTACTATAGCTAACCATGTTCAATAGCAGGTTACCGCCACATTCCATGGCAGGTTATACAACTAATACTGTACAAGGTTCGTATTGTTTCTTTGGATTTCCAACAAATGGTCAGGCCAAGGAACTTCCCATTGCCACATGAGAACGCCTCTGGAAGGACGTCCCCGAATCTCTGCCAACATAAGGCCGGGTTACCCCTAACTGGGTAACTACTGACACGAGCACGCCATTCCCCGATCGTGAACGACCTTTCTCACGGGATCCCGATAACCAACAACCACAAAGTAATAAATTCGTGGTAACCACATAGGTTAAATATCTGGGCTCCATACCATGATACCACCTCTATCCAGAAGGAAATGCACATACCCTAAAGGGAGCTACCCCTCATAACCTTGCCGCATCTTTCCTGTTTTGACCATTTCCGGGGTGTGAGGCTCGACGAAGTCTCGTCCACAAAAACATACTTTATACAAAAGCCATGTTTTGGGTCAACAAATGATCATAGAAATGATCACCAGGATAGACGATCAAATAAATGATCCTATCACAAATAATCAACACAATGATCATTTCACAGCAACACTCAGCATGTCACATTACCAAATTGGGAATATATCGCTGATAACCTTCAACTATATAACCTCTGAGCTCGTACGTCTCAAAGAAGGGTGTTAAGCTAAAAGAATAAATTCTCCGCCACCAACAGAAATATATTTGAAAGAAATCTGCTTTATATCTCAACTTGTAATGTCAGACATACAATCCATACAAGTCTGTTCCGGGCTCGAACAGAACCGAAGGCACTTACAAAGAAGTCCTTGCAACCCGGATATTCACAATCCCGATCGGATTTCCCATCACTTAGGGAATCTCTATACCAGGAGCTACCCAGTGCAGAGACAATCGATAGGTCATCCTATCGCTTTCGCAAATACCCGGTCTTCATCACCGGTCTTTAAATGCTATCCATAACGTCGAATCACTTATTCGGAATGGGTTATACGACACAAAGGTCCTTTCCCGGCTAAACCGAATAGTGAGCACGATATTTCAAAAACAAATGGATAATGGGATTTCAATTAAGTCACAACTTAATAATTCAAAACTTTCTTTCAAATGGTTTAAACCGATTACCATCTCAAATCTCTTAAACAAAAAGATTCATTTTCACAACCTTTAACGGTTTAAACAGTTTTCACATTTTAATCTTTTAAATAAAAGATTCATTCACAGATTTTCCAAATCAATTTTCATTTCAATTTGATTAACTCGTTAAATCTTTAAATCAAAGATTTAACTTATAGCCTTCAAAACAATTTTATTTCAATTTGATTTAAACAAATCATCAATTTAAATCTGTTAAAAATAAACAGATTTAATTCATAGCTTTCAAAAAGAATTCATTCATAACTTGGAAAATCATTTCTCTATTCAGTCTTGAAATTCCCCTAATTAACTGGAATTTCATTTCTTATCTGAAAGCCTTTATTCTTTTAAACAAACAGTTTCATTTTGGAAATCTGATTCATTCATACGAGTTGAAACCCTTGGGTTAAATCCAAATTCTCAAACCAATATTTTAAAATGTTTTAACTTCATATAAACACCTTTATAACATCCTTAATCATAATTTTCAAATCATGGAATTCAATTTCAAAATTTGTATTATTTAAATTGAAACTTTACCAAGTTATTCAAAATAGCTTTTATCTTAAAAAACCCCATTTCAAAAGCTTTAACCTTTAACCCAAATCCATTTTCAATCTTAATTTGAAATTTAAAACTTTAATTTCAAAAACATTACATTTAAATTATATGTGACTTAACCGATTTCCACGTGAAATCCATAATTGTGTGTGTATGGTGTGGTCCAGGGGTTATACACAGTAGTGCAACAGCATACAATCATCACAGATCAGAATACAGGAATATAGTTGATAAACGATATAAACTATAACGCTTATCTGTTATATACAGATCACAAATATATATGCCACGGCTAGTAAATTACATCACAGATAATTTTATCACAGATCACAACATAATCAGGATATATACTAAGCATCATAAATCAGGAATATCAAACAATCAAGTCATCCAATAGAATCCAAATATCCATAGGTAAGATCAATAAATTATCTGATTAATTTAAATCGAATTTATTTCTTATGAATTACTAATCCTGGTTAACTAACATTAATAATTTACAAATCATTTTGATTAATTATTCTTTAATCATTTATTAATTATCCATTAATAATAAATCAATTAACCTTTAATTATCAACCTTTAATTATTAAATAATAAAGCTTTAATCATTTAATTTACTATTTTATTAATTATTTTAAATTAATTACTTTGATTAATAATCATTCCTTAATCACCTTCATTTATTAATTAACCTTTAAATTTATTTAATTATCCTCAATTTACTTACCTTAATAAATTAATTTCATTAATTAATTATCCTTTAAATTTATTTAATTATCCTCAATTTACTTACCTTAATAAATTAATTTCATTAATTAATTATCCTTTAAATTTATTTAATTATCCTCAATTTACTTACCTTAATAAATTAATTTCATTAATTAATTATCCTTTAAATGAATTAACTTTTTAAACATTAATTCATAAATCTTAATTAATAATCAATCGATCTTTAATTATTAAATAATTATCCTTTAATGTAATTACACTAAGTAATTATCCTTTAATTCCATTAAGTAAAAACCCTTTTATCAATTACATTAAGTAATTATATGCTTAAGTAGTCATCCTTTAATTATTCATTATTAATAAATTAACTCTTAACAAATTAATTAATCTGTAATCAGTACTTAATTAACCTTTAAATTATTAAATAATAAATCTTTAATTAATCACATTAATTTATCCAATCACATAAATTAAATCTTTAATTAATTAATCCTTTTAATTAAATCTTTAAGTAAAACTTAATTAAATTAAAATAATTTACTTTTAAACCTTAAACCAATCCCATACTTAAATAAAACAATTATTTAAAAGAATGAGTTAAAAATGTTTAAAACTTGCATTTTGTTTTAAAGTTTCAAAAACTGTTTTTATACCTACCCGAGTCAAACCCGAGGAAATCCACGTTCTACCCGAGCCCTGCTTCGAGTCTTTCCCCAAACCAACCCGTGTGAGTATTTTTTTTTAAAAATTTTGTTTAAGTGTTGATCTGACCCGGCGCACAACTGAATGCACTCGAGTTAAGACTCGAGCCAAAACCAATATTACTCGATACTTCCTTCGAGTTATCTTCTCTTCCCAACTATAACCACCCAAACATAATCACTGATACACGCAAACACGTGTGTACCTGCACCATCCACCGCCGATGTCCTGGCCACCACTTCCATCGCCATCTAGTCTTCGTTGACCCCCTCAACTCAATCCATCACCCAGCACCCATCACGACAGCACGAATCAAAATCTAGTTAAATTTCCAAACCTGGAAACACGCCAGCTTCAACACCCCAAACCTGTCAACATCGCCTCGTCCACGCCGTGCCGACCATCAGCGAGCTTCCACCTCCGGCCTCGACTTCGACATCACCCAAACTTCTACCACCCGAAGTATCAAAACACTCGATCCATCATTGAGGCCGAGGTGATCAAAATTCCATCATAGCTAAAAATTAGGTTTACAGATTTTAAATCCAAATCCCAAAATCCACATAGCTTAAATTCTTGATCCAATATTTTTCCTAGCTTCAATGATCCCTCCTCTAACCACCAAACAAATTCTGACCTCCCCAGGTTCAAAGAACTGCAGATATACCCAAAAATCCCATTTCTGTACAACACAGAAATGCACGTTGCACTCTCCACTAAAAATTCCCATTTTAGTTTTAAAAATCAAATTTTGATTTCAGTATTTGATTCTTAAACCTGAATCCATCAAACATGATAATTGATTTTTAACTTTGTTTAAGTTTCACTGTTATTTTATATTTTTCCAAAGGCAAAACCATTTAGTTTAACCCAACAAATTTTTAAACCTAAAACTATGATGTAACTAACATATTTTGTTCAACATTTCGATCTTAACAAAACTTGGATTAAGAGCAAGTAATTTTTGATTTACTTTTGAGCCTAGAATTAAGCATCAGAGAAACAGAGACCAAACACATCTCATTCCTACAGTACACATACATATAGAAACAGGCACTTATACATATATTCACATCACAAACTCAATCAGATAAAATCAAGCAACTTGATTGAACTTATATATGTTGTTACTCACCTTTTAGAAACAGAGCAGTCATTTGATTGTAACAGTTTTGAAAATGAAAACTGTAATGCCTTTGCTTATTTATTTATTTTTCTTTGAAAATGATTTGTAGTCTTGCTTAAAAGAAAAATGAGTTACAGGCATTATCACAGATATACACCCAATTTAAACTTCATTCAGTCAAACTAGCATGCAAACCTAAATGAATATACTTAGGCATTTTTAGAAAAGGAGTTACTCACAGATTCATAGCATTGAATTCAAGAACTGGTTTTAAAACTTAAAGTTGCTCACAGTTTTGAGAAGATGACAAAGCAGAGCATTCCCATTTGAAAACTGCAGTTGTTTTTCTTCTTCCTTTAAATCTTTGTTTTGTTCAAGTTGTTTCTCATTTCAGTTTTTTTTTTCTTTTCTTTTCAGTTCAAATGAATGAGACTGAGTATAAGAAGATGATGCATATGAAGTTGATATAAAAACAAGTCTACAGGTGATATATTTGAACAACAAATCGTGGTTGAGATGATGTGGTATGGTGTGCTAGGATATATTAGAGGTATGGCTGCATTAATGCCAAGTACTTTATGTTTTCATGTTATATTTTACACTATGTTTTGCCTTACTTCTTACTTTGCTGAAATGTATTATATTATGTACTTTATTTTGTTTATTTTATTTATTTTCTTGCTTGTTTCAGCCATTTATTTTATTGCCTTTGTTTTGTTTCATACTTATGTAAATTATTATTATTTGCTTTGTTTTTAAATTATGTATGTATTTAGTTTGTGGATATTTTGCTTTGTATTCTTTTTATAGTTTAATTCATTTTATATTTAACTTATACTTTGGAATATGAATAAATTTCTATTGTTAACTAAAAATATCATTTTACTTGTCTTTATCACTTTGAAATAAAATGAAGTTCTACTTTTGTCATGTTGTTATAGTTTATTCTTTTATGCATTTACTTCCTATTTTACACTAATGTGTTACTATATATGTTATTTCTTTTGTTTATTTCTTGTTTATTTTTATTACTTTTGTAGCCTACTCCATTTGTATAATCTTGTATTGATTTATTAATATGAGATTAAGATATATATATATATATCTACTTTATATTATTATATCTTATATTTTATTTACTTCTTATTTATTGTCTTGTATTTATTATATATATTTTAACCATCAATAAAAATTTAACAATTCACTTATTTATTCATTTCGTACTGGTGTCAATGTATATACTTTAATATTTATTTTTCAAACCATAAATATAAGATTTAAATTCAAGTAATTTAACACATTTTTATTTGAGATCGGGGAAACTCGCATCAATCCATCTATACATTTCACAATTTTAATTCAAAAATTCGATAAATTATCAATTTAAATTAAATTAAAATCTAGGGTCGTTACAGTAATGCTCGGGTCAGACCGAGTATTACAGTTTTTCAGGTAGGTACGTTCTGAAGTTCAGGAGACGAGCTGGAAAGCGAGTACGAATACAGTATTTCCGCTGCAGTATATTATTATATATCAGATACATGATTTGTATATGATCAGTGACTGAATGTATGTAAAACTCTGATGTATATTAAATGTAATCGACAGATATAATATTTCTTTGTAAACTATTATTATTTATTATATTTTATCCGCTGCGAATGTGAGATGTTTGGTATTTCTGTTCTTCTTCTTCTATCTCTTTCTTCTTTTTCATAACTATCTGGAATTTTCAGGTCCGAAAATCCCGGGTCGTTACATTTGGTATCAGAGCTGAAAGGTTAAGCGAGAACCTTGGCTCTGGTGGGGATTACTCATTTAAATAGAGTCTGTAGTACTCTAGAATGAGTTGAGTATATATATATATGAGAGCGCACTTGTTATTTTCTTATATAAAGATTTTAAATGATTTTATATAAAACATATATTTTTGGATATATATAAAGCAATATTTCCTTCTAATAAATATTAAGGTGATTGGTTGTTAAATATTTGGAATTAAAATTTAGAAGTAATATAATACAACCAAATTGAAGTCTTGAATTAGAATTAAATGAAGTAAAAATGAAAATACAACCAAATCGAAATTTAATTAATCGAAAATGAGATTCTAAAATTAGGATTCAGGAATTAAATTATTTAAAAGCTTTAAATAAATGTAAGTCTGAAATGGGATTCAAACTGAAATTTAATCTTGAAATTATAGAAATAAGAATAATATAAAAAGGAAATGGGACTTGTTGCAAACAATGGATTGTTTGAAATTTGATTTGAATTTAAACCAAAAGTGGTTTACAATTTTAAAACATGGCTGGGAGGGCCAAGAAATAAATATGTATGGATATACATGATATCAAAGATAATTTGAAATAAACTCTAAATGTTGAGTTTTGATTTTCCCTGAAATGTGATGGGAAACCCAAAGTGATATAAGTCTTGAACTTAAAATGGAAAGAACTTTGAAATTTGAAGTGAGAAGTCAAATTGAGTAAGATTGATTGGATTAAGTAAATCGAATTTAATTTGGGAGAAGTTAAATAAGTTTGAATGAACAACTTGAATTGAAAATTTTAAGATGAAATTGGAATTTAACTTGGGAAGTTAAATGGTTGATTTGAATTGGGAATTTGCGTGATCTCAAAACGGGTTTGAGATTTAAAAATTGAGAATGGATGGACGTTTTAAAATAAATTGGATGATACCATCCTATTGTTAATAAAAATCTTTAAATTGAGAATGGTATTGTATAAATAAAATAAATTTGAGTAATTGAATTGTAAAATTTAAACTTGTTTAAGATCCGGCTTTAAGCTGAAAGATAAAATTGAGTAATAAATTAACTTCTTAAAATAAAATAGTATTGAACCTTGAAATACGTAAGTAAAGATAATATAAAATGAAATTTTGAGAATTGGGCTCAGAAAATTAAATTGTTTAAGAACTTTAAATAAAGGTTAATTTGGTTTAAAGAGTTAAACCAACCTTTGGGAAATCTAACTCGAATTTATATAATTCGACGTGAGTTAAAGTTGAAATTTAAATTCCATTAGTACAAATGGAATTTGGTATGAATTAAGTGGAATGTAAGTTGAATTGTTGGGAAGTGAACAGTTTGACTCTTGACTATTTTAATAAATTGTTTTAATACAAACTTTTTTTTCTAAGCTATTAAATATATACAACCTTTCTTTTTAAAACTAACTTATTAAATATTTGTTTTACCATTATTTTTGGAGCTATTTAAATATTTTTCAATTATTTCCTAAACTAGTTACTATTTTTCCACTACTTTACAAATAAATTACTATCTTTCAATTATCTAAAATCTCTGGAACTATTCAACTATTTTTCGACTATTTTACAATTAGTTAACTATTTTATAGTTATTTTGTACACTAATAATTATTTTTCAACTACTTATTTATTTTTCAATTTTCAAGCTATTTTCTAAATACAAACTGGTCGGAGTTCAAACTGTTATTGGTAAAATACCCAACTTAGATGAGAATTAAAGTAATAATCCAAATGGGGACCAAGATAATGAATAGAAAGGAAATAGATCTTGGAAAAAGGAATCAAATTTGAATATTTGATTTTGGACAAACAAGGTTATATATCTTTGTTATATAAGACAGATCTTCCATTGTTGAATCTATTGCGGGAAGAAAAGGATTTTTGAACATGTTTGAAGTATAAAAGGAGTTTTATACGAGATTGAAATGATCCAAAATTTTGAAAGTTATATATATTTGAATATATATAAAGGATCTTATGAGGATTTTGGGAAAAAGGTTTTGGGAACCTTTGAATTTGAAAAAGCTTTTGATTTTTGGGTAAAATCAAATATTGGAATTTGGAAAGCCTAGTTTGAGAATTATCGATTTTGGAATAATCGATTTTTGTGTAAAGAAACCTTATATGAAATTCATACTGGGTGTATGATTTGAAGATACTATATGTATAGTATAAAGTGTTTTGATGATGGCTCTGGGGAAAAAGGCGCTCCCTTGTAATGGACTTCTCAGGAGTGCCACTGGGTGGTGCTGCCTTGAGCCCCGGGGGGGTTCTAAAGTTGATCCTGTGAGGAGTCCGGACAAAACTAGTTCCTGAGGATTATGAGTAGGGTATACCATAGTGGGAGTCGTGTGTGCTGTTGAGAGCCAACAGTCTGCGTTTGATTTTATATCGGTAGACTGCGACCTATGGTATAACATAGCGGAAGTCGTGTGTGCCGCTGAGAGCCAACGGTCTGCGTTTGATTTTATATCGGCAGGCTGCGACCTATGCAGGAGTGGAGAAGTTTCATTTCGACAGTGAAATCAGAGGCCGCGGAGAGCCTACAGTTACATGGACTTTTGCTACGACGGCAACATAACCCTGGATGTAACTGTGATCTGTTATGTGGGATCCATGGCGTAATTAAGAGGCCGCGGAGAGCCTGCAGTTGCATGGACTTTTGCTGTGACAGCAACATAACCCTGGTATGTAATTGTGACCATGGATGGGGGTGATGATTTCCAGAGCATTCTCACCAAAGATATTTCCTCTATTTCCAAAAACTGTTTTCTATATTTTTAATAAAATTATTTTCCAAGTATTTTCACTAGGTGTTGAAAACGGGTTTAACAAGTACTTATAGATTTTCAGTTCTACGCCTGATCAACGTATGACTGAATTTCTGTGAGAACAAGGATGGACTGGTTGAGACATCGAGTTATAAGAAGTATTTTTTGTAAAGAGCAATTTTATTAAGTATGATGTGAATTTAAAAGCATTTCTAAAATTTTGGTAAATAAAGATGTTGGAATTTTGGGGAAATTAAGAAAATCCAAACTGTAATTTTAATGAAGTGAATTTGTAATTAAAATCGAATATTGATTTAGAAGTGGAAAGTAAGCTAATTAGTTAAATAATTGTTTGATTGAGTATGTTAATAAAATTTAACTTTGGTAAATAAATGGATTGTAAATAGATAATGGGTTTGGGAATGAATTCGAATTTTAAAGAGAATTCGAGCTAGATTTGAAAATGAATTAAATAAAGAGATGTTGTAAAATAAAAATAAAATAGTGTTGGATTGAAAAATGTGATGGTTTGAATTACAAATAAAATTCAAAGGTAATTTGAATAATGTTTAATGAAATTTGCAAGAAATTGGATATAAGAAAAGTGATTATAATAGCAATGTTTGAGTTGCAAAACAAAACCCAAGTGAATAGAAATAAATTGAGAGTGACCTTGTATTAATAAAATAAATTCGATAACGAATTAAGTAAGTAAATTAAAATTTTAAAACGGGTTAATTGAATTAAAAAGTAAATGGATGAAGTCTGATTAAATAAAAACTAAATCAAAGTTGTAAATGGAATTGGATTATCAGTCTGAACTTAAGTTCGGTGGCATATGTGCTTGGATATTAATTTGATAAATGGAGAAGGTGAAGTAAAATTAAAAATTAAATGGATGGGCTAACCGAATTTAATGGAATTTGATTAAATGAGAATCAAATAGAAGTAAACTTAAGTTTGATGTTGGAATAAATTAAAGTAAATTAACTTGAGTTTAAAATTTATGAAAGCTTGGCTTCGAATAAGAGTGAAAGCCCATTAAAATAAAAACTTGGATTAAATTAAGTTTGGGAAATAGTCGTTAATTTATAAGAATGGAATGTGCCAAGCTTAATAAATTGTTTGGCATGAATCTAATGCGGGAATAAAATGAAATGCAATGAATGGTTGGTAAATAAATTAGCAATGAAATGAAATTAATTATAGAATGAGTTGAAATTAATTTAAAGTAGTTATAGACTAAAAATAAATACTCTATTAAGCGAATATTGACGAATGGGTATAGAATGAATCGTCGTATGGCATAAATAAAAAGTAATTAAAATGCTATGAGTTAATAGAGATTAAATAAAATTTATTCTGGATAAATTAAAGTAAATATGAGCTTGTTTGGATTAAAAATCAATGGAATGTAAGCAATTGAGTTGTAGGCCATTAAAATTGAATGGAATGGCATATAATTTGGTTGAAAACAAATTGAATAAGCTTTAAAATCATACGAATCGCTTATGGGAAGCGTTTGGCACTTATTGTGTATGTTGTATATGAGTTTTGCTATTGAAAGTAAGTGAAATGCTAATAAATTTTCTATATATGGCACTTACATATTTAAATTGAATAAGTACAGGTACCTGAAGGCCGTTTGGCTGGTTTGGATTGCGCTTATCGCTTAAATTAATAAGCTGGTTGCTTAAAATGCTAAGTAAGGTGCGCCTACGCAATAAAAATAGGAAATATGAACTGTTTTTGCTTTTTTCGACCGGGTGGGTCGATGTATACATATTTATATCTATTGTCAAATTGCAAAAGCTCCTCCGTACAAAGGAGACTCTGCCAAAATTTTCTGAAAATTTTGGGAGTTAGAAAATTTTTGGTTAAGGACAAGACAATTTCAAATTGGAAATTAAAGTAAATTAGTAGATGAAACTACTATGAATCAGTTATAAATGAAAGTTAAAATTCAATGCTCAAATTAAAGGTGAATTGAATTCATATGAAAATGGGAAAGACTAATTTGAAATAGGTATGAAACTATATAAGAGAATGTAGAAATTGATTTGTAAAGTTTCGATTGAATATTATTGCTAAATAAGATGTGCAGGAAATACAAGGGAAAAGTAATTGGATTTGATTCCAAAAGATAAATTTGTATGGCCCGACAAAAAGGTACGTATTTAAATTTCTGTGTGAAATTGGATTAGGTTTTTGATGCAGCCACTTGGCTTTTGTTTTCTTTTGGAATTTGGAAGCCCGTAGAGGCCTTTTGTAGTTGTACCGAGCTAGCCGCGCAAAGGAGATGCTGGCAGAATTTTTCGAAAATTTAGACAGTTAGAAAAATTTTGAGAAAATTTTGATAATTCAAAATTTGGTTTTAAATTGAAATTTAGACGATTGAGTGAGGGGTGTTGTTTGAAACCATAGAAGGTTGTAGGAAGTTGGTTAAGGTGACAGTGGGTCTTTAATAAAGGATAGTGGGTAAGACTGTTAAAGTGTGGGTTTTGGGAAAAAGTAAACGGGTATTGGTCCATTCTTCCTAACTAGTAATTTCGGGGACGAAATTCTTTTAAGGGGGGAGGAATGTGACGATCCGAAATTTATAGCAATTTAAATCGATTTTAAATATTTAAAGGTTAATTTTAGCTTGAATTCCGAATATTAATATTTATTAGATAAGTACAGTATTGAACTATATAATTGAAATTGGGTAAATTGATGAATTTGAGATTCTAAGCCTGTTTAAAATAATTTAAAGGCTTGTAAAATCTATAATGAGGATACTGAAGATAATAGAATGGTTGAAATTTAATTTAATGGTGATATGTTCGGTTTTGAAAATATACCGTTAAATTGAATTTAAAAATAGCCTTCCGATGCACATTCTCGGAATTCGACAATACCAGTCCATTGGATCCGTAATAGTTAGTTATTATTGGATTTCAATTTTCATAGCAATCAGAGTTGTCGTTTGACCCTGGCAACTCAAAACGCTTAGAACTATTTTAGTCGATTTAATTTAAAATCGATCGTTTATTTCCGTAACTCGCGCATATGATCGAATTAGCTTTCGAAACCCATTCCATTGTGTTCGGAACGTGGGTAAAACCTTATAATCGCCTAGCGGCATTCATTAAGAGAAGTTCAAAATTTTAATTTGGCGATTAACGAGACGTTTTGAAGTTTTGTAATATAATAAATTTAAAAGTCAAATAGCAAAGATAATTTTATTAACAGGAACGCGTACTCGAGAAGCTTTCCTCCAACCTATATCTTATCCCCGTCCTTATCTCAAATCTATAAGCAGAAATCGAACTTCGAAAAAAAAATAGAGAAGAACTGAACTTTGGAAATTTCTCCCCCTCCCTCACAATCGCGTTTCCCATCCTCCTCTACAATTCGTTCGCGAATCAAAACTCAAGCAAAGGGATGGCAGCTATAGAATCCCTGTATTTTTCCCCAAATCAAGTCGCGTTCCTTTTCCTCGTGAAATGATTTGTGGCAACGAAAAAAAAAAGGAGGGGGACGAGCGCAGCCGCGTTCAAGTAGGTGGAAGAAGGGGCGCGCGCACGAGAGGATTGGGGATCGTCGTTCTAGGGCGTATTTCGATCCTCGTGGAATAGGGGTCGACAGTAAATCGCGTGACGTTCTGGGAGGCTCACGTGCATGGATAGAGGAAGTGGGGAGATACTCGGTGGTGGTGTTGGCGCTGCAGCTAGGGTTTGGTCGCGAGGGGAGTTCGAGCACGATAGTGGCTCGATCATGGCGATTGCGTAAGGTATCATCGTTTTTTTTTCTGTTAATTTGAATTTTTCAATAGAAGGAAGTTAGTTAGCAGTGAGGTATTTCGATAATTTGATTATAAATTAAATTGAATGTATCTAGATATATGTATATAATTTTACAGTAAGATAAAAGAATTTGGAATAAATTGATTGATTTTTGGAATGTTAGGTAATTTATTTACAAAAGGGGATTTATATAATTAGATTTTCGGAAAATCTATAAAGAATATTTTTATAAGTGTATTTATATATAAATAATATCAAAAGAGAAGAAAAAAATTAATTTAAAACTAAAATTGTTGGTTTGGATTAAAATAAATAATAAATTGATTGTTCGACCAATTAGAATATTAATAAAATTATTTAATGCATTTACAAGGTCCAATAATGTGAAGAGAACAAGTCAGGATTAAATTGGATTGCAAACATATTCAAAGGTGAGTAAACCTCACGCTTCTTGAGTTTTATTAAAATTTAAATGGTTAGATTTAAATGATTGGTTAAATGGTTGAATTGAATTGATGTGCACTGATGTCCTGGTGACTTTGGTTTTGGTTGGTTTTTGAGTTAATTGTTGCTTGACTCGTAGTACTCGAGGTTTAAATTGTTTAAAACTTAATCATAAATAAGAATTATTTACATTTTAATGTTAATAAGGATTTAATGATTAGTGATTCATTTAATCAGTGGGGTAATTAAAATGGATGATTAATTAATTCAAATTAATTAATGATTTGGGTTAATTAATTTAGTATTGAATGGTTTGAATTAATTGATTAAGTTTTAAGTTAATTAATTAAGTGTAAGTAATTCAGAATAATAATCGAATGGTGTGACAAGTAATTGCTTAATGTAATTAATGAAATATAATTATTTTGCGGAAGAAATCAAGAGATTAAATAAGATAATTAATTAAAGAGTAAGTAATTTATTTAATGAAGTAAAGAAAGATAGTTAAATGCAGGTCGATATTGTTTAAGAATGATTAATATCGTGGTTTAATTAACGAAATTAATTTGGATTAGGATAAATGGAAATATAATTGGAATTCATAATTTATATAATTAAGGGTGTAATTTAAGATGAATTAATCAATAATAAGTGACTTATGAGAAGTTAATTAATGTAAGTAATCAAGGATTAATATAATTAATTTAGTTAATTAGTTTATGATGTAATTAAAGATTACTTATTGATTTTGGTTAAGAAGAATTAATATCGTGTTAATTTATTAAAGATAATTACTTGAATGTAATTGGAAGATAATTAATCCAGGATGATTAATTAAGCTGAATAATGTGAGGTTGATTAATTAATTGATTTGGAAATTAATTAATATTGAATGAAGGAATCCAAGTGGATGAGGTTAGTAATTCAATCAGGATTAATTAAATTAATTTGGAAGTGATTAAGCTTTGCTTATGGATGATTGAATGGTATTGGATGCTTAAATGAGTTGATATCTTTGATATAAAATGTTGTGTATTTCATTTGGATAACTTGGGTTAGGATGACAAGAGTTTCGAAGAGACCGGGACCGAGTATTTGGAAATACCTGAAACCACTTCGAATTTTTATAAATTGATTTGTGAAATCAATAGGCTGGAATGAAATGATTTAGGTGAATTGGATTATCTATCTAAGTTTGGTACTTAGAAATTGATGTGTGAATAAGTGTTGTCCATAGCAAACTGTGAATTTGTTAAATTGATATATGTTACCCGGGTTTATAAAAGTTGCTTTCTTTGGTATTCCAAGTTAGTTGGGTTTACTCACGCTGGTTTCCAGCCTGACGCGGGTGTTACTTTGGTGTAATGCTCGGGTCAGACCGAGTATTACAGTTTTTCAGGTAGGTACGTTCTGAAGTTCAGAAGACGAGCTGGAAAGCGAGTACGAATAGAGTATTTCTGCTGCAGTATATTATTATATATCAGATACATGATTTGTATATGATCAGTGACTGAATGTATGTGAAACTCTGATGTATATTAAATGTAATCGACAGATATAATATTTCTTTGTAAACTGTTATTATTTATTATATTTTATTCGTTGTGAATGTGAGATGTTTGGTGTTTATGTTCTTCTTCTTCTATCTCGTTCTTCTTTTTCATAACTATCTAGAATTTTCGGGTCCGAAAATCCTGGGTCGTTACAACTATCTTTTGAAATATTGGTTAATAAACATATAAGATTTAACAAATTCAAATTATAGAAAAAATATTTTATTTTATAGTCATTCAATTTCCGTTATTCAGTTATTCAAATGATTTCCAATATTAAATTTTAAACATTTTAGTTTTCCAATAAATCGATAAATTCCAATATTATATCTTAAATAAATTTTAGTTAACAATCAATTACTTCATTCCCATCTAATAGATCCAACATTTATTATTCAATTCAACTATGGATCGAAAACTCATTCAATACATAGCATTATCTTCAATCCTCGTCGTTACTTAAATCTTTGAAATACGTTTATTTCTAAATTCTATTCAAGTTCATATCCAATAACTTACATTCAAAATCATTAAATTTTTATTTTTAACCATTTTTATTTAATAATCATATTAAATTTAATAATTCAAAATAGTTAAAAAAAAATATGGGTCGTTACAATATATGTTGGAAGATTAAATGTTTATTAACTTGGATGATAATATAGTGCTTATATGATTATTTTAAATGGTTGATAACTTGGTTAATAAATGATAATGGAAATGGTTAGTAATTAACCATATTTAATGTAATAGAAATTAAATCCATAATAATATGTGTATGGAGTGATTTAGCCTCTAAATGATTTTAAAAAAAAAGATTTGAAAATGATATTATACTAGTATAATAGTATAGTATAAGATGAAATGGAAAATGAGTTGAAAATATAAAAATATTATTTAAAATGAGTTCGAAATGATTTATGAATGTTTTATAAACATTTAAAAGTATTTCAATGATGTTTAAAAAGAAAGTCAAAAACAGGCGCGTCGCAATTTAGTAGTTCGCAATTTCACGCCATAAAAGTTAAATAAGTATACAAAATGGAATATAGCTTGGAATCATTCAAGATAAGATTTTTTGGACTATTATATCCATAGTTCTCCAACGGAGAAAGAAAATTAAGATTTCACTAAGTAGATTTTGAAATTTGTCCAAAATAATTTTCTGAAAAGATCACGGTTTTGCAATTCGAAAACCAAAAGGCGATTTCTATTAAAATGATATTTTTAAATGTTTTCAAAATAATAGTTTTTGTAAATCTATTAAAATGGTTTAAAATAGATTTAAGTTACAAAAGTGGAAGTTTATCAAATACAAATGTTGTTTAGTTCAAGATAGCACCTTAAGCACTTTTCTGCTGCAGTTTCTCTAACTTTAGAAATAAAGATTTAAACTTAACGATTCTTTCTAGAATTATTTAAAAACGTTTTTAAAGAAAAAATTAGTTGTTTAAAAGATTAATTGAAGGTTTATAATTCTTTTAGAAAGAGTTTATATAAATGGCTTTGTAGAAATTGTTTATAACACTTAAACAATATAATAAAAATCATTTCCTTGAATATAATAACAAACCAGTGCCTTAAACTTACATGGACTTCATTTTATCTTTTAGAGGAGGAGTGGAACGGATCGAAAGGAAAGCCCAGATGCTCTAAAAGATCATATTTAAGTTTCTCCAAGATAAAATGAAATAAATTTTAGAATATTAATTAACTAATTAACATCTTTTTATCGATGAATGGTATGAAGGAACCGGGATCGGATTTAGGTGATTCCTATCCGAAGATCACTTCAAACTAATTTTTGAAAACCCATTTGAACATAAAAACTTTCAATCGATGATTTGTATGAAGAAACCGAGATCGGATTTAGGTGATTCCTATCTGGAAAAAAGGGGATCTGATTAGGGTGGTTCCAATCCAGAAATCATTTCAAACTAATTTTCAAAATAAAACATATTGATGACAAAGATCTTCATGAAGTAGGATTATTAACCACTAGTCCCTGGAGGTGAAATTTACCATATCTAAGGTGGAGTATTGCTCCATTATGAAAATCTTCGATTTTCAAGAATATGATTTAAAGTTAAGAAAGAAATATTAAGATTTAATGAATGATTTAGGAATATTTTCCCTAAGTTAAAAGTTATAGCTCAAATATAAAAAATCTTTGATTAAGATTTAATGAATGATTTGGGAATATTTTCCCTGAGTTAAAAGTTATTACTTGAATATAAGAAATCGTTGACTAAGTTTTAATGAATGATTTTGAAATGTTTTCCTAAGTGAAAGATGAACTGATTTGGAAATATTCTAAGATAAAAAAGGTAAATAAACCAGATAATTTGGTAAATGAGGCTTAATGATTCCATATACTCATGAAAAGAAAATGAAATAGATTTAAAAGAACATATCTAAGAAAAATATTTGATTAAATGGAAGGATAAAGTAATTGATTGACGATTGATAATCATAGGTGAACTTAAATTCTTTTAATTAATGATTAGATTTGAAGGAACCGAGGTCGGATTTGGATGATTTCTATCTGAAAACCACTTTGAACCAATCTATGCTTGATGTAAAATGTGTTTGAAAACAAATTATTTTGAAGATGGAGATCTGTATGATGTAGGGCTTTTTGCCACTTGTCCGTTGAGTTGAAAATTACCATACCATATGGTAGTAGCAGTGCTTTGTGATGAAAATCTCCGATACAAGGACTTCTCACTACTAATGGAGTAGGAGAGTACCTTTGATTTCTTCTGTTCCTAAACAACTTATATGTACGAATGTCTGATGTTGCATTCTAAATTACATTGAGTGATCTCTATAAAACGTATATATATAAGATGGTGGAGAAGGCAACTTCTCTTAACTTAACACCCTTCTCTGAGACATATGAGCCCAGAGGTTATATGTTTGTAGAAATCAGTCATGTGATTATGGAATGGCAATGGGGCATTCAAAGAAGGAAGAAGATGTGTTATGTGAAAGGTAATCGTTTACCTCAGGCCTCATTACCCGGAAATGATAGAAATAGGGTAGAAGCAGCTGGGCTAAGCGAGTCGCTCCCATTAGGAGATGTCATCACCTTTCTAGATTATTCTACATATGTCTAAGTATGTAGTGAATGTATGACTCGAGATCTCATTAAAGGTCTGTAACGGCTGGGGTGATGACATATTCTGTACTATCTAGTAAGGGGTAGGTTGATTCAGTGTTGGTTTAGGCGTCGAGTATCTCGATCCTAGGTGCATCCCTCTAAAGGTGTACTTTCGAAAGGTAGTCATTTATCTTGTCAATTGTATGGAATCCATTCTCCAATAAGTTCCTTCGGACTTGATTGTAGAACGTAGTATGCTGGAATTAATGATGTAACAATTTCGGTTAAGATTAATAAGTTTATTTGCAAATGTTTTCAAAGAGTGTCGGTAGAAATAATATCAAATGTTTTGATATAAAAGTGTTTTAGTTATCATATGGGAAAAACTCGTCTATTTTTTTGGGTGGGCGTGATCTTATGAGATACTCATTCTTTTAAAAAGGATTTTATTTCCAAGGCAGATATATGACACTGTCATTTAATATTTTTGTTTTCTCATGTTGGTTTATCAAGCCTAATCAGGGTATTTTCAATACTCGGGTCAGATCCGAGTTGTTTCAGGTTTAGTTGAAGATGTTTGGAGTTTCCAGAGGAGAGCTGGAGATATTCATCTAAGTATGGACGTATTCTATTATCTGCTACAGTTGTTTGATATTCGTCAGCATTTGTAAGGACAAATGTTTGAAACTGTCCAAGTTGAATTTAGGTTAGACTCTGATATATGTATTTTAAAATTTTCGCCTGTAAAGGTTATTGTTCAATAATATGTATTATTCCATTAGTGTAAAATTCTATTTTATCTTTATTTTATTTTCACCCCTTAAAGATCTGTCTTTTCGTTCAATTTGGGTTGGACATGTGTAGTTTATTGTCGATTCAAAAGGTACGAAAAGAGGGGCCTTTACATTTGGTATCAGAGCCGATGGTTAAGCGAGAACCTTGGCTTTGATGGGGTAAACACTCATCAGAGATAGTGTTAGTAATACCCTAGGATGAGTAACTCATTATAGATAGGATTAGTAACACCCTAGAATGAGTTGAGAGTACTATATATGACCGCGTATTTGTCGATGTTATATATAAAGGTTTTGTTTTAAAAAATTGGTGAATGAAATAATTTTACCTAGGATTATATTTTGATTACAAGTTATATATTTTGAAAATTATATAGTTAGAAATCAATATTAGTGAACTTTAAATATGAACATCTTGTGATTAGAATTTCACAATTTGAGTATAAGGTGTTTGATTTATAAGGTTTGTTTAAGAAATGAACATATAAGGTAAAAATGTATTTAACAAATAGAAAATGATTATATAAAAGATTTATAAATGGAATGAGAATTTAAATTCAAGTAATTTAAAAGAATTGTGGAAATTTAAATGAAGTTAATTAATATAAGATGAATTCATAAAAAGAATTTATAAAATAGGTTTTATAAACAAAAGTATATCTAAAGAATTTTGAAAACGGTATTATTTCAAATGAAAAGAGATATTTTATGATAACTAGTTCGAATGGCTCGAAAATGGACTAAAAATGGGCAGGAGATGTGTTCGGATGGTAAACACTACTCTAAGTATTACTCTTTTTGTTAAGGGGATATATGATACTATTGGTCGTACCAAGTTCCTTAGTATTATTTTGGAGTTACTCGATCTATATATTTTTCTTAAGTTAAAGAGATAATGTGAATCATTAATTGATAAATTGATTAGTAATATTTGTAGAAGTGTTTAAACCAAAGATAAATTTGGAATCTCTAATTGATAAGATAAAGCGGGATTCTCGGTGACTTTGGATAGTCGAAAATTTTAGATTCACACCATACTCAGAGCTAAGTAATTTTTGAAAACTTTTGGTAAAAGATAAACAATTGTGAAATGTTTTGAGTAAATGAAATTGGATAAGTATAATTTGTAAATTTGATTATAAATAAAAAGGATTCAAAAGTGGAGAAATTTATAATAGCATTAAATCAGAAATAAATTTTATAATTACGAATTTGAAATGATAGCAACCTACAATAAATTTTGAATCTGTAATTCACTCGGATACAGAACCAATCGGGAATTTGGGATGCGTGTATATACTATTAGGATGTAAAAGGGTGTTATACAGAAATAGATTTAAGTCATAAACTATTTATACACTTAAGTAAAATAATGTCTCTTTAAAAAGGAAATTATAACCTGGAAAATGTTTTATTAATTAATTCTAGCCTTAATTAATGATTTGGACTTAAGTTTTTAAAAGTGATGGATTTACATAGTTGTGTTCATAAGATATAATAAGTTTAAGTAATAGTTTTATGAAATGACTCATAAACAATATTAGCATTAAAAAGACTATACTAAAAAAATGAATGTGAAAAATAAAGGATGTGAATAAAGAGAATTGGTATAATTGGGAAAAACCAATAGGAATAAATATGTAATTTATACGTAAATCATTTCGTCACACAAATTTCAATCTAATATCCGAGTAACACTGATCCAGAAATGGATTATCACTCGATTTCTTGACGGCGAGCATTGATGACGGTTTGTGGTTTGTTACTCGAGTTTTCTATCATAGTTGAGAGCTGTGCAAGGAAAGCAAGTGTATCTGATCTAGAAGCTTGATCAAAGTCCGCATTAGAGGATCGGGGGATCAATACTATTCGAAAATAAAGTTGTAGATTTGAATAGAAGATCAAATAAGATATTTTATACGGATGATTTGGGTACAACTTATGGATTTAAGTTTGTGAAATAATGATTTAGGTAAAATATTGTGAGTTTAGATTCAGGGTAATTTCGGGGACGAAATTCTTTTAAGTAGGGCAGAATGTAATGATCCGTAATTTAGCACTTGAAAATGGAATATTTAATTTATTTAAATATTCAAATGTAGAATTTTCAAACTTAAACAATCATGTTTAATATGATAAATAAGAATGCTAAACTTATTTTTGATACTAAATAAAGATTTTGGATTTCCATTGTAAAATTGACAAAAGTCGGATTCTGATAAAGTAGGGTAAATATTCGAGAAATTTGTTTTGAATGATAAATAATTCTTTTTCTAAATATATATAATCCATATAAAACTCATTTGATAATAATAGTACTTTAATTTATATTAGCTCGATAAATATATATAACTTGTTTTATCGAAGTTGACAAATTTCATCGCATATAGATAAATTGATGTCGTATTTTTGCAAATAGATTTGGATATTATTTTATATTATTTTATATGTCAAATATACTTGTTTTAATTATTTAAAGATAATAAGAAATTTATTTTGAAGTTAGGTTTACATGAATAAATAGTTTAACTAAAACGTCAAAATGTAACCGTAAAACATTTTGTCGAAAAACAACTTTAGTCGATTAAAAGCTGTCGCAACGTTGTCGCACCTTTATTTTCTTATATAGGAACATATATTCAAATAGTATAAGTATTAATTAAAATCACTAGTCAAGTTTAATTTTACTAAACATACTTAGAAAATTCTAGAATTTCATTAAGAAAAAGTGAGCGCAAAATTCCAGAACATGTCGAATCAAACCAAACATAATTATAACTTTAATTTTCTTACTTCTTAAGTGAAATGGACATAAAGTTGTGAAGTGACATTTGATGTTAAGTGTTACTTTGCTTAAAATGTGGGTAAAAGATATTTTGGTCATTTTACATAATAATATTTTATTCCAAAAAATTTTCCTATAAATAGCCATGCATACCTCTTACATTCTCACAAAACCATTCTCTTCTTCTTCTTCTTTAATGTTTTAATGCCTTCTTCTCTTCCATTTCCTTACTAACTTTTTCAAAACCATATCAAATAAAGTCAAAACTCCATCAAACTTTGGTAGAGACCTTAGAATATCACCAAATCATGGTTTAGAATCTAAAAAGTTGAAGAATGATGAAGGATGATAGGGAACCTATTATGGCCGAGCCTTATGGATGTTTGGAGGTAGTGGCCGAGCACTTTGAAGCATGGTGGGAGAGTTTAGGTGATGGTTTTTTGAAATTAAGGTGATTTAGTGAAGTGTTGGATTAAATTAATGTTGATAGGAAGTTAAACGATTTTGTTAAAGGTGAGTACTTGCATTTACTAATTAATCCATATATTATTTCAAGTATAATGATTTGAAAGTTTAAGTATGTTGGATGATTAAATGTTTGTTAACTTGGATGATAATATAGTTACTTATATGATTATTTTAAATGGTTGATAACTTGATTGATAAATGATAATGGAAACGATTAATAATTAACCATATTTAATTTAATAGAAATTAAATCCATAAGAATATGTGTATGGAGTAATTTAGCCTCTAAATGATTTTTAAAAAATGAGTTAAAAATGATATTATAATAATATAATAATATAATATGAAACGAAATGAGATGGAAAATGAGTTGAAAATATAAAATAATATTGTTTAAAATGATTTATAAATGTATTATCAACATTTAAAAGTATTTCAATGAAGTTTAAAAAGAAATTGAAAAACATGTCAAAAACAGGCGCGTCGTGCAATGGTAGTTCGCGATTTTACGCCATAAAAGTCAAAAAAGTATACAAAGTGGAAAGCTCGGAATCATTCGAGATAAGAATTTTCTGGACTATTATATCCATAATTTTCCAATGGAGAAAGAAAATCCTGATTTCATTAAGTAGATTTTGAAATTGTCCAAAATAATTGTCTAAAAAGTCACGGTTTTGCAGTTCGTCGTCCGAAAGGGGATTTCTTTTAAAATGAAATTTTTAAATGTTTTAAAAATATGAAATAAATTTTATAAATTCATTAAAATGGTTTAAAGTAGATTTAAGTTATAAAATGGAAGTTTATCAAATAAAAATGTTGTTTAGTACAATATAGCTACTTAAGCACTTTCCGCGGCACTTTTCTACTAAAGTTTCTCTAACTTTTGAAATAAAAATTTAAACTTAACGATTATTTCTAGAATCATTTATAAATGTTTTTAAATAAATTATTAATTGTTTTAAAGATAAATTGAAGGTTTTATAATAAATTTAGAAAGATTTTAAGTAAATGGCTTAGTAGAAGTTGTTTATAACACTTAAACAATATAATAGAAATCATTTCTTTGAATATAATAACAAATTGAGTATGCGGAAACGACTAGTATATTTTTCGCATCTGTGTGAGCTAAATGGTAAAACAAGGTGTGTAACTAAGGTTAGGAATGGAGCAACCAGTTCCCCGAACTTACCACGCCTTTATTTTATCATTTAGACGAGGGGTGGAACAGATTGAAAGGAAAGCCCGAATGCTCTAAAAAATCATAATTAAGTTTGTCCAAGATAAAAAGAAACAAATTTTAGAATATTAACTAACTAATTAACATCTTTTCATCGATGATTAGTATGAAGGAACCGGAATCGGATTTGGGTGATTCCTATTCGAAAAAACCAGGATCGGATTTGGGTGATCCTATCCGAAAATCACTTCAAACTAATTTTCGAAATCCTATATGAATTTAACATCTTTTTGTCAATGATTAGTACGAAGGATTGGGTTCATATTTGGGTGATTCCTATCTAAAAAAAATTGGGATTGAATTAGCGTGATTCCTACCCGAAAATCACTTCAAACTAATTTCTGAAATTAAACATATTGAAGACGAAGATCGTCATGATGTAGGACTATCTGCCACTAGTCAATGGAGGTGAAATTTACCATATCTAAGTTGGCAGCAGTGCTCTATTATGAAAATCATTGATTTGCAAGAATATGATTTGAAGTTAAGAAAGAAATCTTTGATTAAGATTAATGACTGATTTGGGAATATTTTCCCTAAGTTAAAAGTTATAACTCAAATATAAAAAATCATTAATAAAGATTTAACAAATGATTTTTGAATATTTTCCCTAAGTTAAAAGTTATAACTTGAATATAAGAAATCTTTGATTAGGATTTATGGAATGATTTGGAAATGTTTTCCTAAGTAAAAGATGAACTGATTTGGGATTATTTCAAGATAAAAAGAAAGGTAAATAAACCAAATAATTTGATAAATGAGGCTTAATGATTCCATATACTCATGAAAAGGAAATGAAATAAATTGAGAAGAATATATCTAAGAAAGATATTTGATTAAATGGAAAGATAAAGTAATTGATTGACGGTTGATCATATATGAACTTAACATCTTAATCGATGATTGGGTTCGAAGGAACCGGGGTCGGATTTGGGTGATTCCTATCCGAAAACCACTTCAAACAAATCTACATTCGAAGTAAAACGTGTTTGAAGACAAATTATTTTGAAGATGGAGATCTTCATGATGTAGGGTTGTTTGCCGCTAGTCCCTCGTGGTGAAAATTACATTATCATATGGTGGCAGCAGTGCTCTATTATGAAAATTTCTGATGCAATGACTTCTTGCTACTAATGGAGTAGGAGAGTACCTTCGATTTGTCCTCTTCCTGGACAACATGTATGGACGAATGTCCGACATTGCATTCTAAATTGCATTGAGTGATCTCTATAAAACATATATTTATAGGATGGCGGAGAAGGCAACTTCTCTTAGCTTAACACCTTTCTCTGAGACATACGAGCTCAGAGGTTATATATTTGAAGGAACCAGTCATGTGATTATGGAATGGCTATATAGCATTCAAAGAAGAAAGAAGATATGTTATGTGAAAGATAATCGTTTACCTTAGGCCTCATCACCCATAAATGACAGAAACAAGGTAGAAACAATAGGGCTAAGTAGGTCGTTCCCATTAGAAGATGTCATTACCCTTCTAGATTACTCTATACATGTCTAAGTTTGTGGTGAATGTATGACTCGGGATCCCATTAAAGGTCGGTAACGACCGCGGTAATGACATATTCGGTACTATCCAGAAAGGGGTAGTCTGGTTCTGTGTTGGTTTAGGCACCGAGTGTCTCGACCCTAGGTGCATCCCTCTAGGGGTGCACTATCGGATGGTAGTTCCTTACCTTGTCATTTCTATGGAATTCATTCTCCGATAGTTGCCTTCGGACTTGATTGTAGAACCTAGTATGTTGGAATTTAATAATGTAGCAATTTCGGCTAAAATTAACAAGTTTATTTGCAAATGTTTTCAAAGAATGTCATTAGAAATAATATCAAATGTTTTAGTTATCATAAGGGAAAAACCTGTTCCTTGTTTATGTATGGGCGTGATCTTATGAGATAATCTTTCTTTTCAAAAGGATTTTATTTCCAAGGTTGATATATGACACTATCATTTAATAATTGTTTTTTTTCTCATGCTGGTTTACCAAGCCTGATCCGGGTATTTTCAATACTCAGGTCAGATCCGAGTAATTTCAGGTTTAGTTGAAGATGGTTCTAGTTTCAACAGGAGAGCTCTACATATGGACGTATTCTATTATCCGTTGTAGTTGTTTGATGTTTGTCAGCATTTGTAAGGACAAATGATTATACTATAAAATCTAAATTTATGTTAGTCTCCGATATACGTATTTTAAAATTTTCCCCTGTAAAGATTATTGCTCAATATTATGTGTTATTCCATTCGTGTGAGATTATGTTCTATCTTTATTTTCTTTTTCACCCCTAAAGATCCGCCTTTTCGTTCAATTCGGGTTAGATATTTGTGGTTTATTGTCGACTCAAAGGGTACGAAAAAACGAGCCTTTACATCAAGCAACAGAGTATTTAACTATTACAAAAAGATAAGAATCCCAAAAGTGAAAATGAGGAGGCAGAATCCTCTCCTGAATCGCTGCAAAATTGAAATATTATTATCGAAGGGCAGGCTACTTAGACTATTTACAACGTTGGTACACACGATCCAAATAGTCTAAGAAATGGTGACAAGAGCAGGCGGTGTTTGAATTCCCAACAACTCATAAAACTGATGTGATGCATAATCCTGCATGGTAAAATATGATTTCCCACTTGAAATCAAAAGGGAAAAAATGAAAAGAACAAAGTATAACGTGAGTGCTTCTTCTCACTTGTAATTAGGGGGCGAACTTTCTAACACTACTTAATGAATTTGATTATTGGTGGCATAAGTGGTCTTAACTCCCCCTCTAAACAATTAGATGATCTGAGCACTATTAAACATCTACAACTTCATTAGTAGGCCTTTTAGAGAATAAACTATCAGAAAACAAGATTAACGAAATTGTTAGAGGCTTCAACAAGGATAGGGATTTTACCTTCAATAAGGATCATAACAATAAAAGTATAATTTGATCATTTAGGATGCTAGTATATGGTCAATCACGTTAATTCATAAAAGTGGGTAATATATTACATGTTTAGTGCGGAATAAAGTGGGATTAGTTTTCTACTTCACGATGGTATATGCCCATAACCAATCAGATTAGTGAACTGAGTTATTGATTACATTAAATTACATGCTAATAATTTCAAATTACCATGGGTTATAGTAGATGATTTTAAAGCCATATTTTATAGGAAAGATAGAATAAATATTGATAAGTACTGCTTGAATCCCAATGTAGACTTTGTTGAGTGTATAAGAATTATGGATTAATTGAAACCACCATTTATGAGGAATTATTATACTTAGAGGGGTAGAGCTAACCAATCAGTGCATAGTAAAATTGAGCGACCTTTTATTAGTAAAGAATGGTTGAGCAAATTTCCTCATCTCATGGTTTGATTTTGCCATTTATTCAAAAAGTAATCATACTCCAATAATTTTTATCTTTGTTTCCAAACATGACATTTAGAAAAGGTATATCTTTCAAATACAGTAATTTGTGGCAATAACAGGTAGATTATTAAGACATTATTCTGTTAGGATGGGGAGATGAGTGTGTAGGGAACCCGTTATCTTAATTTACCCCAAAACTAAAAAAAGAAACAATTTCGCTTTTGGAATAGAGAAAAGAACAACAAAAGAGATAATGTGTAACAAATGAGATGTGAATTAGATTATGCCTGTTCTAACATTATCATGTATCCCAATAATTCATAAATACCTGACTTTTATAAACAAAAATTGGATCAACTCTCAAATATACTCCACAAACAAGCTAGAAAAAAACAATCAAAGATTAAGTGGCTCACTTATGGTGATAGAAATTCTCAATTCTTTCACTCTGAATTCACAGAGACAAAAACAAACACTACAAATAAAATGCTGGTGGATAAGTAAGGAAATTGGATCAATGCAAATGACAAGCTAAAGAGGGAAGCTTTACTGTAACGACCCGATTTTTTGACGCCCGAAAGTCGACATTAATATGTCCACTGTATCGAATGCCGAACAGTCGAATGCCGGAAAATCGAACCGTTAGGGTTTAAAGAAGAAGAAGATAGAAGAAGAAACAGAAACAATAACAGAATCTCACAATTCGCAGCGGAACAACATATAATAGATAAATGAATATCTTTAAAACAAAAGCATTATATTAGTTTATACATCACATTATCAGAGTTTACAACGACACAATACAAACACTGGTAGTTATAGTAACTTGTGTACAATAAAATTTGACCTACACTAACCCAGATGCAACAGACACTACATAGTATAAGTGGTAAGTCTCACCATCCAACTTGCCTCCAGATCTCCATAGCAACTTCTAAACTTTGCTCCCGAATAACTGATAACCTGACTCTAGGCTGCCCGTGCGGAACATTGTGGGAACTCAGAGTTTAGAAAGGGAACAATAAACTCAAGGTCAGTCGTGGGACTGGTGTGAGATTTTAAAAATGGTTATTTTCACAAAGAAAATAAATAGAAATCCGCTATGCTTTTGGAAAATGAAATTGCCATAAGGCCTCCCGCCACACACAATGCAAACGCAGAATTGGAGGAGATTTCTCCTTATGATACAAACATGCTTAATACGCAAAATCTTTTTAATATTATCATTAGTGCATAGTGCAGAAAACATTTCGAAAGTATAATATTAATCTTAGCCAGCATAGACATTCCGAACTATGCCTACTATAGCTACCATCTAAACAGTGGTGACCATCGTAAGTAAATGGCAGGTTATACAACTAAAACCGTACAAGGCACGTATTGGAGTTTGGATTTCCAACAAATGGTCAGGCTAAGGAACTTCCTACTGCCACATGGGTACGCCTCTGGAGGGACGTCCCGAGAACCTACCCGGATCTCTGCCAACACAAGGCCGGGTTACCTCTGTAAGTAGGTAACTACTACTCGAGTATGCCATCCCCCGGTCGTTTGCGACCTTTATCCGAGGATCCTCAACCACAAACCAACAACCACAAAATGTAATAGATTTGCGGCAACCACATAGGTTAAATATTTGGGCTCCATACCATGATACCACCCTTTTCCAGAAGGAAATGACATACCCTAAAGGGCGCGACCCTCATAACCTTACCACATCTTTCCTGTTTCGACCATTTCTGGGGTGTGAGGTCCGATGAGGTTTCGTCCACAAAGCTACGCTTTACACGAAAGCCATGCTTTGATCACAATTGATCAACAAATGATCATCAACACACAGCAGCACTTAGCATGCCACACTACCAAATTGGGAGTATATCGCTGATAACCTTCAACTAAATAACCTCTGAGCTCATACGTCTTAGAGAAGGGTGTTAAGCTAAGAGAATAAATTCTCCGCCACCACAGATATGTATTTAAAAGAAATCTACTCTATATCTCAAAGTGTAGTGTCAGGCATACAACCATACAAGTCTGTTCCGGGTTCCAACAGAACTGAAGGCACCTCGCCCAATAAAGGAAGAAGCCCTTGTAAATCCGGGTATCCATAATTCCGATCGGACTCCCCATCACATGTGGAGATCTCTATACCGGAGCGACCCAGTGCAGAGACATTCGATAGGTTATAGGTTATCCTATCATTTTTGAAGACACCCGGTCTTCACCACCATCTTCAAATGCATCCCATTTCTTCGTATCATTATTCGGAATGGGTTTTATGACACAAAGTCCTCTCCCGGCTAATCCGAATAATGAGCGCTTATTTTAAAAATAAGTGTTACATTCAGATTTCAACAAATCACAACAAATTTTCCACTTTGATCTTTTAAATAAAAGATCGATCACAGTCACAAAGGTTCGATGTGGTTTTCGAATATCCATTTGGAATCCGACCCCGGTCGCATCGAAATTCAGATACCATTAAAAGGCCAATATTGATAGTCGGTTATTTAACTATCAATCAACATCCACAACAATTTTTCGGATTTAAATAAATTTCCCAAATTATTTATTTTCAAATTATTTCCGCAAGATATATTTCACACTTCAACCATTTGAAAACAAATTTCAAATTACTTTCCACATTTTAATACTTTGAAAACAAATTTCAAATCACTTTTCCTTACACGGAATATATTTCCAAATATTTATTCATTTCCACTGGAAATCTGCCAAGTTAAAATAATTCAAATCACTTATCCAAAATATCCTTGGAACATTTAAAATAAAACCATCTCAAATACTTACATAAAATTTTGGTTATGAAAACATTATACTAATTATCACATATAAGATTTTAAGTCCTAACTAATTTTAAAATAAAATTAGTAGATAAGGCATAACTATTTAAATAATCATTTCCTAAACAAATATCAATTTCAATCTTTAAAATAGTCCCTTCTATAAGTAATTAAATAAATCCATACTTTAAGATTTCAAACCAGTTAAGAAAATAATCTATCCAAAGTATCCTTTCTAAAACCATCCTTAAAAAATTTCAGTTTATATTTATAGGCTATTCCGAAATCATACTCAGCTTTCCAGCGAAAATACATTTTCCATTTCAAAATGGTTTATTCAAATCAATTAATAAATCTTTCTTGATTTATTTTAAATATACGTTCTGAATCCGTAAATTCCTTTCACACTTTTAAAAATAACCAAATGTTTATTTTTAAAACAAATTTCCCTTTCCTTTATAAATTCCCATTGTGAATTTAAACTTCTAAATATCCGTTGATATACGATTTCCAAATCGATTTCCAAATATTCATTTTCAACACCAAATTAAATTCTAATTGATTTCAAAATTTATTTTCAAATACCAAATCAATTTCCAAAAATTGATTTCTAAATTGATTTCAACACCAAATTTATTATCTTTTGAAACAAATCCCTTCTTTTAAATTTATTCAATTTTCTACAATTAATTTACTATAAATTTTCTACTAAATTTCAAAATTCAAATTTTATTTATTTCTGGTATCCTACGATGCCAAAAATATATTTGGCTAAATTATAGCCTTTAACAGTTTCCATCACAAATAGTCACACACAGATTATAAATGATCAACATACAATATTGAAATAAATTCAGTTATTTGAGGAATCCAGTTGGATCCCTCCAACCTGTTTTCCCTGCATCCATAGACATTAGCACAATAATTAAATACCAATTCCACTTCGAGGTGGAATATCGCGGTATATGGGATTTATAAAATATCATCCGCTATTATGCGGCGCATAGGGTCTCATCCGCTATATAATGCGGGAAATCAATCACCCAATATATACTATATACTACTATATATATAAAATCATCCAGTGAATAATTATTATAAATCAATCATCCAAGCACACAGTCAATCAATTTTTTAAATCTAACTATTCAAAATTTCAATCAGAACAATATTGATTGAGTGAGAAGATCTCACCTTTGACTATGCATGCAACCCATTTCCAATTCGGCTCGATCCTTCACAATTTTAACCTTGTATAAAGATTTACGGTTTATTAACATTCGAATTAATCGAACACATTAATTACTCTTTATTAATTTAATTTAAACTAATAACCTGATTTTAAACCAATAAGTTGATTCTAAACCAATTTCCCCTTAATAAATTATATTTAATGATTGAAATAATTGAATAAGCTAACTAAATAAGTTAACCACCTTATTATTTTTTTTAAACTAAACAGCAAGTGAAAATATGTGTGTGTGTGTATTCTTCTTTTTAAATTTAAAAACAGAAAGTACCTCACTGTAAAATGAATTTCTGCTATCTTAAATTTATTTTGAGAAGTAAACAAATA
Organism: Allium cepa; assembly: GCA_030765085.1. Classification (NCBI taxonomy): domain Eukaryota; kingdom Viridiplantae; phylum Streptophyta; class Magnoliopsida; order Asparagales; family Amaryllidaceae; genus Allium; species Allium cepa. Next base: position 866,834,255 of record CM060937.1, on the reverse strand, counting down.
AAAATAAAACGAATACTCACTGTCTCCAGCGACCCCGTAGCACGACGACCCCCATTTCCAGATCCAACATAATGCTCGAACTCGAGCTTTGTCTCAACCTAATGCATCGCGAACGCCACAACGAACACTGCAACCACCAACCCTACTTCGCGACCAAATCATTCAAGCCTTGCCACAGTTGATGCTTCCTCCATTACTATTAGTGCTCGAAGCAACACCCACATCGCCGACCTTTTTTTCTTGCTTCCCTCTCTCGTGATTCGAACGGCAACGACCTCCCTTGCCATCACTTCACGTACGCACGATCGCGCATCTCCTCCCCTTGCCTAATTTTTAGAATCGTGAATCGATTCGATTCACTGGGAATTTTCTTGCGGCGACATCGCTGGACGGTAGAGGACCAGGGGTATCTCGATAATTTGAGGCTTTGAATGGTGTGGCCGAAGGAGCCTTACATGATGGAGTCGACAAAGTGCCATTGTTAAATTTTCTAGTTTGCGATTTGGGGAATTGGGTGAAGAAGATCGGTGGGAAGTGAAATTAAATCGAACTATTTGATTTCAATTCGGCTTTGAACAAAGAAAAGGGACTCGCGAGATATTTAAAAGGAAGGAGGGGAGACCATGATTTAACTGGAAGGAGATGGCATGCTTTCTTCTGTATTGAACGCCTTTGTCCATATTTTCCATCCAACTCCATCACCTAAAGCCAATCGTCATCATGGATGACAATCATGAATGATAGTTTTTTGAATTGAATGGAGAAGGACTGGCATGGTCGACAATCGATCGTGGATGAATCCCTATAGAAATTGATTTGGGTATTCTGTTTTAGTTTGAGAATGAAAATCATGATTTGGGGTTTTGGTTTTGGGGTCGATAACTAATATCATGAGCGGGTGATTATAGGGTTTTGATTTTTTTTATTTAACTTTAAAGGTCTATTGCTTTGGTTGTTAACACAGCTGAAGCAAATGAGTGGTTTATTGCTTTAGTTGTGTTAACAACTGAAGAAAATGAGTGTTATATTGCTTCAGTTGTTAATACAATCAAATAAAATGACTAACCTATTGGTTTGCAAGGGTCTATTGCTTTGGTTATTAAGGTGAGACCGAAGTAAGTGATATTATTTTCTTCGGTTGCTAATAGAGTCAAAGCAAATGAGGCAAAGCAATAAACATATTGTGTACTAGTGATCAGTATACAATGATTATACAAAATTTTGGCTACTTAGCTAAGTAATAAAATGAAGCATTTTTTTCAATAATTTAATCTCAATAAATCAAAATGCTTTCATTCCGGAGAGAATCATCATAGATAACACTCTTTTAGCATGCAAAACCATGAGGAGATTCAACTGGAAGACGGATAATAATATGTGTATGAAAATAGATTTATTTGAAGCTTAAGATAAAATTAGTAGGGAATTCAATACCATAAGACACTATGCATGGGGTTCTCTAAAAAAGTTACACGTTTGATATATGAATGTATTTCTACTACTAATTTTTCAATTCTTAAAAAGGGTAGCCTTATAGGATTTTTAATAATAATAGAGGCATTAGAGAAGGAGGTCTATTATCTCCTTTAATATTTACCATATCAATGGAATTATTTACAATCCTTATATATTTGTAATACTATGAAGGCAATATTGATTCAGTTCTTCCTATTGAACCTACTCTCACTAACTTACTATATGACGATGACATTTTAGTGTTCATGAAAGCTAACATTAAAAAATTAGAAAGCATAGTGAAAATAATGAAGATAATAAACGAGACTGTGGGTTCAGAAATGAACAAACTGAAGACTACACTTTATTTTAGCAAAGGGACGGGATTCAAAACTCAAATTCTTAATATAGTGATGGTCCAAGTAGGGAATCGCCCATCTAGTACTTGGCAATCCCATTACCTTATAGAAAATTGTAGTTGAGAGATTTTTGAGTGCTGTTAGATAAAATTATCAAGAAATTCCACAACTGGAAAATAGGATGTTGTATATAGCTAGAAGAATTGATTAATCAAAACTATAATCTACCCCATGATCACTTTTTGGTATCAATTCTATCGGTTACCATTATCAACTATAAACAAAATCAATTCACTGTTTGCAAACTTTGTTTGGAAAAGTAAAAGTCATAATACGTGTTGGGACGACTTATGTCGACCAAAATTAGAAGGAGGTGTGGGTTCAAGAAAATTGCAAGATCTAATGAAAGTGGCTACCTTGAAACTTACGTGGAGGTCATACAAGGTGAAGGCTTGTGGTCTTAGTGGATGAAAAATAGGTATTACAAGATTTAAAAATTTTGGTCTATTAATAAAGATAATAATGCTACATATACATAGACATTACTGTTACATATAAGACTGATAATTAAAGGATTTATTGAGAGAAATGTGGGTGGAGGTGATAACACAAGTTTGTGGTTTGACTCATGGGTGAACGAGCAGTCGCTAGTAGATTTGTTAGGCGAAGAATATGTACTAATTTTTGGTGGCCATAATAGGAATGCATCTTCCTCTTCTCTAATAGATGATGGAGAGAATATATCCCATATTTGCCTCCACATATTAGACAATAGATTAGTAGTAATTCAATTAGTCATTGCAGCACTACAAACCATTAGGCATGAATACTAAAAACAAATGGAGAATTTTATTTTATTTTATCCTGGAATTAAGTCAGGAAGGTGGATGGCGAAAATAATTATTGCAAGTACATTTGGAATGTTGGGAATTTTCCGGGATCGCTAGAAAATTAGATTTAGAAGAGAAATTAGTGAAGAAAGCACACAAAAATGATTCCCCCAAAAACCAAAATGCTTATTGATTCAACCAAGAAAATACAAAAGAGACCTAAAATTGAGTATAAATCTCAACCTCGAACACCCAACAAAATTCACTGTTTCCACACACATCTTATGAACTCTAGACATGTCTATTTATAATAAACTTCGCAAAATATCTTCTTTAAGAAGCTATTGAATACTTTCATAAATCTTTCTCATGTAGATAATTTGTTGCCTTCTGTAATGCAATAAAAGAGGCAACTAATCACCTTAACAAATAAGCAAAATATATAAAAGTTGCAATTAATCACACTCCAAAATCTACCAAATCTATAAAATAGGCAATGAATTTGAGTCATAAGTCCATATAGACTCAAATATCTCCAAGATCTGCTTAAATATGGAATATTGTATTACCAAAATCTAACAATCTCCACCTTGATATAATATTCCATAAATGTCATCCAAGCTCCTCCTAAAACCTCAAACACCAAAATATATCCAAGGAAACAAATGTATCCACCACAAAGCTAAATCTCCCTCTAATCTATGCATGCCCGCCAATCACACATGCACTCATCAATAGATCAAAATTGCTTGCAATACCACAAAGACCTCCAAGTAAGCTTTGTGGTTTTCCATTTTGATTCCACCTTAATTCAGATAGACTTGTCTCTCCAACTTCACTTGTATAAGGTTATGCAATCTTTAAGGTTTTTCCAAGCAATGAATAAATATTATTGCTTTTCCTCTTTGGGCGCAGCACCTCCCTGTTACCCTTCCAAATCCTAGTTATTCCACCTCGAGTCGAGAAGTTACAACCATTCCTTTCCAGTTGTCCAACAGAAAAAATATTCCTTTTAATTTCTGGGATATGCCTAACCCCTGTAAGCGTCACCAATCTTTCAGTATCCATCTTCAACCTGACAGAACCTGTTCCTTGAACATGTAGATCTCCACCATTAGCGGACTCCACCTTGGACATTTCCTCCTTATAATCAGTGAATGCTTCCCTTTAATTGCAAATGTGGATACATGCACTAGAATCTAGCACTCACTTCCTCCTCTACTCATATCAACAAGAAGAACATCATTGCTAACGCCGAAGTTTACCTCCTCATCACTATCTACCTCCAGCTTATTTTTGCTTCCTTCTTGATTTTTCATCCTCTCTTAATTTGTTGCAAAATTTCAGCTGATGAAATGGCTTTTTGTAGTAATAGCAAATGAAGTTTCGCTCCGCATTTGGTTTGAAAGAGCGTCTTTCTCTCCTTGCAAGGTGGACCTCTACAAATGGATTTGTAGTCTCCTTTTCTTCAATGGCATTTCCTTCCGATGAATTTATCCTCCGCATCTCCTCATTAACAAGGCTGCTAACCACAGTCTCCATCGAAACAACACTACTAGAATTCGAATTATTCAACGCAACTACAAGAGTTTTCAACTTTCAAGCAATGAGCTCATTAATATCAAAGCCTGAGTTTCGTAATCAACTTTGAAGCTTACCGCCACCAATTGGTTTATAATTTCTTGAAAGTTTTTGAGTTTTTCACCAATCAATTCGCCTTCCTTTAGTTTTAGATTGACCAACCTTCTCATTAGAAATGCCTTATTCGTCGTAGAATTTTTTGCATATATCCCTTTCAATTTTTTCCATATTCAAAAAGCAGTTATTTCACAAGCAACGATATGAAACATAGAATTCTCCATAAAACACCCAACAGTCGTCGCTGCCTTTCTATCCAAAATTTCCCACTTTGCCTCTGTTATGTCGTTTGGCTTTTCCCCTTTGTTTTCCAAGGATTGGTGATGTAACAACTCGGAATTTCCATCATCTGACTTTGAATATTTAAATGGCTTTAAATATTGAATTTGGTATATAAATTGATTTTTGAATATGAAGATTTTGGTTGAAATTATAGAATTAATTTAAATTTCATATATAGCGATTTATCGTAATACGAAAATGGTGAATAATTTGAATTTGAGTTGAATATGGATGGAAACAATTTCTAATATTGATATAAATTCTATTTGAATTAGAATTTAGTTAGTAGGTTTTTCAATCTAGAATTTCTTGTGATTTCGCCAATTTTTGAAATCGTCAATTTCACCAATGCGTTAAAATAGCAATTCGGGACACAGTCTCAGAATTCGATGAAACTCATTCCATCAGATCCGTAATAGTGTATTATATCGGATTTCAAATTTTGTAATATTTGGAATTACAGTGTGGTCGTACGGGATAGAAACGTGTTGAAATGAATATTGAAAATTAAATTTGATAATTGGGTTCAAAATGTTATGTTTTCTGTACGATCGAGTTGGGGCTTGAAACAAGTTCTATTGCATTTAGAATAGTGGAATAACATTAGAAATGCCAGGTGGCACGCCTCGATTGGAGTACGTGATATTTTTGGGATTAAATAATATAATAAAATTTCAAGGTCAACGTCTCAACCGACCTACCATTCATCAAGCCCCCTACCTATTCGTTGTTGTACCCTCTTTCGCTTTGAAAATACGTCTTCCCTTTTCTATTACTTCATGAATTCGAACTAGAGAATATATATATATACATATATATATATATATAATAAACAAAATTAGAAATCACAACCCTAGCAAGCATTTCAGAGGTGACACAGGCAAGGGTGATTCGTTATAGCAATGCATTGAAGGGCTAGTGATGGTTGCGACTGAAGCCGGGAAGAGAAGATGGCTGCACTTGGAGCCTGACAGTGTCAGAGAAGGGTTAGCAATGGAGATGGTTGGCGTGGCATCGGCAGCGAATGTAGCGATGGTCGGCGGCAATGGCAATGGCAATGTCGAGCACGATTCAAGAGAAAAAAGATATACATGTCGTGATGGATTAGAGCGAGGGTTCCTGTAGCATGAGGGAGGGGAGCAAATAGTAAAAGATTAGGCGATTAAATAGGTTTATTTTTTCAGTTAATTAAAATTAATTTTAGTTTGTAAGTCGATATCTCAAATTCAATAACGTTGTTATTCGAGGTAGAAATCGCATGAAACCAATAGTGTTTGATTCGTAAGGAGCTAGGCTACAATCTGGAATTTGTTTGGAATTTTCCAAAGACGACTGGGATTTTAGATTAAATCAAACATTGTTCAATTTATTCAAAATATGGATGTTGGGCAAATTCGAAAATAGGTAAGTAAATCTCACTCAATTTGGTTGGCTAGTTTAATTTATAACAATTAAAAATTAATTATTGTTTATTTAATGAATAAATAAATTATTTTCTAGTTGGATGATTGGTTGAATGGATATATTATTATCTATTGAGTATTATATTATATAAATTAGTATATATATATTAGTAGTTGGGCATATTCCCCGTCGATTGGAGCAAATGAGACACTATGCTCTCCGCATAATAGCGGATGACCCCATATTACCGCGATATCCTGCCTCGAAGCGGGATTGCTATTATGTTATATAACATCTATGGATGTAGGGGGATAGGTTGGATGGATCCAACTGGATTCCTCAAATATATTGATTATTTTTCATATATAATGACGTATGATGTGAGTGAATAATCTATCATGGATATTGTGTGATTTGATATATTAGATGCTACAGTAGCACTGACCCTAATTTTGGTATTTTTAAATACCACCAATAATATTTTTGAATTTAAAAGGGAAATTCAAAGGCGATTTTGGAATTGATAATTTTTATATTGAATTTTGGATTATTTAAAAAGGATTTAATTGGGATAAAATAAATGATTTGATTTTGGGTTTTGTATTTATCTATTCATAAAATGTTAAAATAGAGATTTTAAAATAATTTATATAAAGGATTTTTAATTATGGATTTGTAAATGGTATATCTGAAATTATGGAAAAGAAGTTAAAATCGATATTTAAAATAGATTTGTAAAATAAATGAGATTTATAAGAAATGGATTCATAAAAATGAAATTTTATAAATGAGATTACTTTTATAAATGAGTGAATCCAAAATGAGTTTATGTACTAATAAATGATGTTTATAAATAAAGTAAATGGTTGTAATTGTTAAATTGGAAACATAAATTTACAACGTGAATTTATATCGAGATATAGAAATCGATTTTCGAAAAAATAGTGCCCTCTGCTTTTGAAATATGAGAATGGTTAGGGGATCGAAATGAAATCGATATGTTATGAATCGAAAGGGATTTATAAATTGAAATGGGTTATTTGAATTTTAAAAATATATTTTTATCGAGGGGTTAAGTTTGTTTTAAAAGGAAAATTTTGTTTATTCAAACTATGTAATTTAAAGCCTAGCATTTATATACTTCGAAAAGTGGATTTTTTCATATATTTAATATTAATTGAAATAAATTTTAATTTTTTTATAATCAGCTTTGTAAATTGATTAATTTTATTTAAAATGGATTGGGAATCAGTTTCCATTTGATTATTTTGAAAAGTATTTCGATATTTTAAATAATTAGTTAAAGCATTTAAAAAATAATTTTTATTCTTTAGAAATACTTATTATTACATTATATATACATATATGGAGTTAAAAATAAGTGATTGCAATATATTTATTAATGCTCTCAAGATTTGTAAACCGGGTTTTAATTAATGAATGTAATTTTACAAGAGAAAATCTACAATGGAATTCTGGAAACTTTAGAAAATTTCCATAGTGTTTAAAATATGAGAACTTCGAAAATGAATTAGAATTCATAAAGAAGTTAGAAATGGATAGTTGGGATAATAGACAAGTGTAATCGATGTTGGAAATTTAAAAAGAAATTAATTAATGAATTCCAGAAACTTATAGAATTCATTATAAATGAGTTAAGGAATTTACAAATAAATTGTAAAGGATTTTTAGAAATAGGAAATAAATGGAATCTTTCCTAAGTATTGAAAATAAAATGATTTTGGGAAAATATACTTATAAATATTTCCTAAATATTGGATTGGAATGATTTGAAATATTTGAACTACGAGATTATTATCATAGAAATATTTTCAAAGTATTGAATTATAAATGAAAATTGGAAATTTAAAATATTTCTAAGTATTGATATTATAAATGAGTTTTGGAAATTTGCATATAATATCTCTTGAGTATTGAAATGAACAGTTTTGAAAATATTTTGACAATGAAATGATTTATCTAGAAATGTTCCAAAGTATTGAATTATAATTTGAATTTGGAATATTTCTAAGTGTTGTTATGGGTTGAAATATCATGTTACGGATTTAAGTATTTGAAATCATTTTCAAATATTGAAGTATTGAGAAAGATTTGAATGTATATTTATGTAAAGATATTTGAAATAAATGTTTAAAGATTTATAATATGGTCTAGTGACTGCTTATGTGTGCAATCTGATAGTTGAATTACCGACTATCAAATCAGGCCAATTTCATTGACCGTTTCGAGACCAGATTTAATTATTCGAAAACCACTTCGATCTGATTTGTGCATTACAAATTGTGATATCATGAAGATAAGGAAGATGGTGGTTTTGGAGATTCGGTTTGTTTAGGCTAGAACAACTTGTATGGATAAATGCTATCATTGCATCATTGCCAGGAAGGCTGTGTTAGCATTCCAAGAATGAATGCTATTCTAAAGGTAAACGTAGCCTCAAGCCTCATCAACTGGGAAATGACAAAAACAGGCACGCGGCAAGGCCAAGTGGGTCGCTTCCAATAGCGTATGATCATCGCTCATCTAGAGTGGACATTATCATCATCACTATCTTTCATAGTGGTGATCATATTCGATACTAGTAGTCAAGTGCTAGACCAGTCTTGTGTTGCAGAAGTACAAGATGTTCTTGTCAGACCCGGTACATTTCATCTAGAGATGCACCAACGGAAGGTAGTACCTTACCTTGTCATAGTATGGGATCCATTCTCCAATAAGCGTTGTACGGTTTTAGATGTGCCCAACTATGCTGAAATGTGAGATGCAAGCATTTCAGCCATTTTATATTTATATTATGCAGACATATTATAATATCAGTTGATTTTGATACAAAATGTTTTGGTTATCATAAGGTAAAAACCAGTCCTATTTATGTGTGGTGTGGTCTTACGAAATACCTTTGTTTTCCAAAGGATTTTTTACAACAGTAATAATTCAAATTGAATGTGTTTCTCATGCTGGTTTTCCAGACTGACTTAGGTGTTATTTTATTATAGTGCTCGAGTCAGACCGAGTATTAGATTCAGGTTAAGATGTTATGGAGCTCAAAAGACGAGCTGGAGGATTCTTAGGCGTGTTATACGTACTTGGTTATCACACAGCTTGCGAGTCATGTTGTATATTCATTAGTTGTGAGGACAAGTTATTATAACTATCCAGATTGATTGTTGATTGTTGAACTCGGATGATTGTGTATATATTACAGTAATAGTGCCTTTGTATAAATATCTGTTATTATATATTACGTTTCATTCCGCTGCGATTGTGGGATCCTGCGTATTGTTGTTTCTACTTTCTTTTATCTTTTTCTTCTTCATCGCTAGCAATAGGTATTTTCGAAACATGAATATTTGGCTTGCTATACCGTAAAAACGACATTTATGTCGATTTTCGAGGGTCGAAAATCTCGGGTCACTACATTTGGTATTAGAGCGCGAGGTTAAGCAAGAACCTTGCCTTTAGGGGGATTACTCATTAGAGACGGGGTTAGTAACACCCTAGAATGATTTTTAGTGTATTAATAGATATAAGCGCGTATTTGTTAGTGAATATAAAATGTTTTACATTGTGTTGATTATCTGTTGAGTGGCTTATGAATTCTGGTTGAGTAATGGGATGCCATGAAATCGATAGGAGTTTCTAAACACCTAAACACGGTAAATTGACACAGTATGGTTTTGAAGCGGGTAAATATAATAATTTTACCTAACAATATTTTGACACAAAGGAAATAATTTTCTGGAGTTTTATTTGGAGTGTTTGCTTGTTATCATTATAATCCAAACAAGATTACAAAATTTATATAACAAGATAAAATTGTATAAATATGACTTATACAAAGTAAAAGCTAAAATTGGAATTAAACCAGAATTTGGAAATTTAAAATCCCACCAATTTCTGGAAATGTTTTTCAAAGTGCTTCGAAATAAATAGAAATAAATAATAATAGTATTATTTTGAAAATATTTCTTAATAGAAATTATTTTAAATGGTTTTGGAATAAAGAAATGAACTCACTTCAGTCGTTGGAAAATAATCTTGGTGATGACTACAGCATCATCAGTATTCATTTTCGAGTTTCTAAGTGACGGATTGCTACCGTAGTAGTTAGATATGGAGATTTTTGTTTGTAAACAAAATGTTGTTTTGAAAATTCCAAAGGAATAGTTTGTTAAACCAAAGGAGCTTCATATATCTATTATTTCAAAATGATTTGAAATAGAACCAGGTGATTGAATTCTAGAATTCCCATTTAAATGAGAAGTGGAACCAAAAGAAGATAAGTTTTTGAACTTATAACTTGGAAGTGTGGATTATAATATGAAATTAAAATTTTAACTTAAGCCAAGTTAAATAAAATTGGTTTAGATTTGAAATAATAACAAATTGAATTGAATATAAATTTGAATTGTGAAATAGTTATATAACTATAAGTTATAAATTTTGAACGGAATAAACTCAAATATTGAATTTATGAAATTGTGAATAATAAGTTGTGTAACTTATCAAATTGAGAAATGAAATGATAAACCAAAACAAAAATGGTTAAATATTGGGATTAACAGAAATGAAATTCCAGATTTGGATTATAAAAATGGAATTAACTCAAGTCGAGTCAGATTAAGCGAATTCTAGAGTGGAAATCCGAATTTGAATTGTATAATGGGATTGGATTTGATTGTGATAAAATGAATGTGAACTCGAGTTTAAAAAGAGTTGTAATTAAGTAAAAATTGAATTGAAATATTTTTTAAAATATTGATTTATAAAAGTTGAAATATAAACTTAAGTCGTAAGTGATAATAACCAAAGGTGGTAATATGACAACATTATAATGGGCTTAAGTAGAATTAAATGGAATGGAATTTGATTGTAATGGAAATTTGTCTCAAATGATTTTTGAAATGGATACTTAGTCTAAGTTAAGTAAAATAGAAGCAAACCAGTTAGAGAAATTATGTAATGGACCGAATATTGAAATGGGACATGAGTTTGATGTCGAATAAATTAAATATGGATTGAGATGAATTGTTGAAATAGATAAGACTTGAGTGTAAATAAAACGCAAGCTGGATGGAAAGGGCGATCATTTAGGTTAAAAACGAGCTCGATAAATTGAATATGGTTTCGGGATATTATTTAAATGAAACTATGTATGGCATTAAGTTTTGAAGTGGAAAATGAATATAAGTGAAATGATTCATGAATAAAGTGGCATGGTATGAAATTCCATTTAATATAAAATGAAGTGAAAACGATTTTGTGAATAGATTGAATGTGAATTAATAGAAATTGATAAATTGATTTGGAATCAATTTAAAATAGCTATAAGCTGGAATGGTTAATTTATTAAATAAATATTCCCAAATTTGCATGGAAATTTTTTTCATTTGAAGTAAACGGAATTAAACAAAATTTTGTTAATCAATGAAAAGTGAATAAACTGATTTAGAATCAATTTGAAATGGAGATTTAAATAATGTCCACAAATATGTATTGTATGCAAATAATTGCTTGTGGATTATTAAAAATCGAATAAATGGTATAAAAATCGATTGAAAGTGGATAATTTCATGGTAGAACTTTGAAATTGCTTATACATGCATGGAGAACATGTTTGGTTCATGGAAATTGCATGTTTAACTAGTTAAATGAATGAAATATTATCAAATTTCATGTTTTTGGAACTTAAATGTTTTAATTGAGTAAGTACAAGTACATGGAGCTGTTTGGCTTGATTTTGGTTGCGCAAATTGCATATAAACTGAGCAAGCTCGCTTAATAAAGCTAAAATAAAGAACGCATACGAATTTAGCACTCGAAAAATAAAAATATTATTATATATTGCGCTTTCTGGCCATGAGAGCTGATGTATTCTTTTTATCATATTTGTCATATTGCAAAAGTCTCTTCGTACAAGGGAGACTCCGTCAAAAATTTCGAAAATTTCGGGTGTTAGAAAATTTTTGTTAACCAAAGTTTGATTTCAAATTGTAATTCAAATAAGGGATTTTGGTTTAGAGAGGGAAACTGATTGTTTTGAATGGAACTAAAGGATTTAGAAAAGTGAAATATCGAGTTCCAACAAAACAAGCTAATGGGTTTGTTGCATTTTCCTACTTAGCAATTTCGAGGACGAAATTCTTTTAAGAATGGAGGAACGTAACGATCCGGATTTTCCATCGTCTGATTTTGAATATTAAATGGTTTTAAATATTGGATTTGGTATATAAATTAATTTTTTAAGATGAAGATTTTGGTTGAAATTATAGAATAAATTTAAATTTCAAATATAGTGATTTATTGTAATGGTGAATAATTGGAATTTGAGTTGAATATGGAACGAAACAATTTCTAATGTTGATATATATTCTATTTTAAATAGAGTTGAGTTAGTAGGTTTTTAAAGCTAAAATTTCAAGTGATTTCGCCATCTTTTGAAATCGTCGATTTAATCGACGCTTTAAAATAGCGATCTGGGGCACAGTCTCGGGATTCGACGAAACCAGTTCCATTGGATCCATAAAAGTATATTATTGTTGGATTCCAAATTTGGTAACATTTGGAATTACCATTTGATCGTAAGGATAGAAACGCGTTGAAATTAATATTGAAAATTAAATTTGATAAATGGGTTCAAAAAATTATCTTTTTCATACGATCGAAATGCGGCTCGAAACGAGTTCCATTATCTTCGAAAAAGGGGAATAACATTAGAAACACCAAGCGGCATGCCTCGATAGGAGTTCTAGATTTCGAGTTATGGGAACGAGATATTTTTAGGATTAAATAACATAATAAAATTTCAAGGTCAACGTCTCAGCCGACCAACCCTTCATCAAGCCTCCTACCTATTCATTGTCGTACCCCCCTTCGCTTTAAAAACACGACTCCCCTTTTCTATTGCTTCACGAATTCAAACTATATATATATATATGTATATGTATATGTATATATATATATATATATATATATATGTATATATATAATAAATGAATTTGACAATCGCAACCCTAGCAAGCATCTCGAAGGTGACACTGGCAAGGGCGATTCATTATAGCGATGCATAGAAGGGTCGGTAATGGTAGCGACTGAAGCTGGGAAGAGGAGATGACTGCGCTCGGAGCCTGGCAATGTTGGAGAAGGGGATAGCAATGGAGATGTTTGGCATGGCATTAGTGGAAACTGCAGTAATGGTCGACAGTAGTGGCAATGTCGAGCACGATACGAGAAAAAAAAGATATACACGACGCGATGGATTGGAACGAGGGTTCCTGTAGCATGAGGGAGGGGAGGAAATAGTAAAAGGTTAAGTGGTTAAATAAGTTTATTTTTTTCAGTTAATTAAAATTAATTCTAGTTTGTAAATCGTTATCTCAAAATTCAATAACTTTGTTATACGAGGTAGAAATCACATGAAAACGGCAGTGTTGGATTCGTAAGGACATATTCAACAATCTAGAATTTGTTTGGAATTTTTCGAAGACAGCTGGGATTTTAGGCTAAATTGAACGTTGTTCGATTTAATTCAAAATCTGGATGTTGGGCAAATTCGAAAATCAAGGTGAATAAATTTCACTCAATTTGGTTAGCTGGTTTACATCAATTAAAAATTAATTATTTGTTGATTTGATGAACAGATAAATTATTTTCTAGTTCGATGATTGGTTTATATCTATTGAATATTATATTATATGTATTAGTATATATATTAGTAGTTTGGTATATTTCCCACTGATTGGAGCGGATATGACACTATGTGCCCCACATAATAGCGGATGATCCTATATTACCGCGATATCCCGCCTCGAAGCGGGATTGGTATTTTATGTTATATAACATCTATGGATGCAGGGAGATAGGTCGAATGGATCCAACTAGATTCCTCAAATATATTGTTTATTTTTCATATATAGTGATATATGATGTGAGTGAATAATCTGATATTGTGTGATTCGATATATTGGTGCTATAGTAGCACTGGCCCTAATTTTGGTATTTTCAAATACCACCAATAATATTTTTGAATTTAAAAGGGAAATTCAAAGGCAATTTTGGAATTGATAATATTTGTATTGAATGTTGGATTATTTAAAAAGGATTTGATTTGGATAAAATAAATGATTTGATTTTGGTTTTTGTACTTATCTATTCGTAAAATATTAAAATGGAGATTTTAAAATAATTTATATAAAGGATTTTTATTAATGGATGTCTAAATGATATTTTCGAAAATATGGAAAAGAAGTTAAAATCTATGTTTAAAATAGATTTGTAGAATAAATGAGATTTATAAGAAATGGATTCATAAAATTGGAATTTTATAAATGAGATTACTTTTATAAACGAGTGAATCCCAAATGCGTGTATAAACTTATAAACGATGTTTATAAATAAGAGAAAATGATTATCAGTTGTTAAATGGGAAATATAAATTTAAAGCATGAATTGATATCGAGATATGGAAATCGGTTTTGGGAAAAATAGTGGAGTATGTTTTTGAAATGTGAGAATGGTTACGGGGTTAGAATGAAATCAATGTGTTATGAATCGAGAGGGATTTATAAATTGAAATGGGTTATTGGAATTTTAAAAATATATTTTTATCGAGGAGTTAATTTTGTTTTAAAAGGAATTTTTTTTTATTCAAACTGTGTAATTTTGAAGCTGTGTTAGTATGGAAATACTTTGAAAAGTGGATTTTTCAAATATTTATATTAATTGAAATAAATTCTAATTTTTTTTATATTCAACGCTGTAAATTGATTAGTTTTATTTAAAATGGATTGGGAATCAGTTTTCATTTGTTTATTATAAAAAGTTTTTTGATATTTTAAATAATTACTTAAAGCATTTTGAAAAATAATTTTTATTCTTTAAAATACTTATTATTACATTATATATCAAAAGAGTTAAAAAATAAGTGATTGCAATTTATTTATTAATGCTCTCAAGATTCGTAAATCGGGTTTTAATTAATGAACGTGATTTTACAATAGAAAATCTATAGTGTAATTCTGGAAACTTAAAAATATTTCTTAGGTGTTTAAAATACGAGAACTTCGAAAATGAATTAGAATTCATAAAAGTTAGAAATGGATAGTTGGGGTTATAGACAAGTGTAACCGATTTTGGAAATTCTAAAAGAAATTAACTAATGAATTTCGGAAACTTATAAAATTCATTATAAATGAGTTAAGGAATTTCCAAATAAATTGTAAAGGATTTTGAGAAATAGGAAATAAATGGAATCTTTCCTAAGTATTTGAAATAAAAATCATTTTGGGAAAATATACTTATAAATATTTCCTAAGTATTGGATTGGAAGGATTTGAAATATTTTAACTACGAGATTATTTTCATAGAAATATTTTCAAAGTGTTGAATTATAAATCGAAATTGAAAATTTGAATTATTTCTAAGTATTGGTATTATAAATGAGTTTTGGAAATTTGCTTATAATATCTCCTGAATAATGAAATGAAAGGTTTTGAAAATATTTTAACAATGAAATGATTTATCTTGAAATGGCCCTAAGTATTGAATTATAATTTGAATTTGGAATATTTTTAAGTGTTGTTATGGGTTGAAATATCTTATTATGGATTTAAGTATTTGAAATCATTTTCAAATATTGAAATGTTGAGAAATATTTGAATATATATTTTTGTAAAGATATTTTAAATAAATGTTTAAAGATTTATAGTATGGCTTAGTAACTACTTATTTGTGTAACCTAATAGTTAAATAATCGACTATCAAATTTGGCCAATTTCGTTGATCGTTTTGAAGAGACCGAGATCGGATTTAATTATCGAAAAACCACTTCGATCCGATTGTGCGTTACGAATTGTGATATCATAAAGATACTGAAAACGGCGGTTTTGGAGATTCGGTATGTTCAGGACCAAAACAACTTGTATGGATAAATGCTATCATTGCATCGTTTTTAAGAAGGTAGTGTTAGCATTCCAAGAATTAATGCTATTCTTAAGGTAAACGTAGCCTCAAGCCTCATCAACCGGGAAATGACAAAAACACGGCACGCGGCAAAGCCAAATGGGTCGCTCCCATTAGCATATGATCACCACTCATCTAGAGTGGACATTTTAATCATCACTATCTTTCATTTGTATGCATGCCAAGGCACATTAGTGGTGATCATATTCGGTACTAGTAGTCAAGTACTAAGCCAGTCTTGTGTGGCAGAGTTATAAGATGTTCTTTGTCAGACCCTGGTACATTTTGTCTAGAGATGCACCATCGGAATGTACTTCCTTTCCTTGTTATAGTATGGAATCCATTATCCAATAAGAGTTGTACAGTTTTAGATGTGCCTGACTATGCTAAAACGTGATATGCAAGCGTTTCAGCAATTTTATATTTAAATTCTATAGACATTATTATAATATCAGATGATTTTGATATAAACTTTTTTCGTTATCGTAAGGTAAAACCCGTCGTATTTATATGTGGCGTGGTCTTTCAAGATACCTTTGTTTTTCAAAGGATTTTTTATAAACGTAATAATTCAATTTGAGTGTGTTTCTGACGCTGGTTTTCCAAACTGGCGTGGATTTTCCATCATCTAACTTTGAATACTTAAACGGTTTTAAATATTAGATTTGGTATATAAATTGATTTTTGAATATGAAGATTTTTGCTGAAATTATAGAATGGATTTAAATTTCAAATATAGAGATTTATTGTAATAAGGAAAATGGTAAATAATTGGAATTTGAGTTGAATATGGATCAAAATGATTTCTAATGCTGATATAAATTCTATTTGAATAAGAATTGAGTTAGTAGGCTTTTAATACTGGAATTTCAAGTGATTTGGCCGATATTTGGAATCGTCGATTTAATCGACGCGTTAAAATAGCAATCTGGGGCACACTCTTAGAATTCAATGAAACCCATTCCATTAGACCCATAATAGTGTATTATTATCAGATTTCATATTTCATAATATTTCGAATTACCGTTTGGTTGCACGAGATCGAAACACGTTGTAATTAATATTGAAAATTAAATTTGATAAGTGTTCAAAAAGTTATCTTTTCCATATGATTGAATTAGGGCTCGAAACGAGTTCCATTACATTCAGAATAGGAGATTAACATTAGGAACACCATACGTCAAGCCTTGATAGGAGTTCAAGATTTAAAGTTATTGGAATGAGATATTTTTGGGATTAAATAACACAATAAAATTTCAAGGTCAACGTCTCAGCCGACATACCCTTCATCAGGCCCTCTACCTACTCATTGTCGTACCCCCTTCGCTTTAAAAATACGTCTTCCCTTTTCTGTTGCTTCACAAATTCGAACTAGAGAGGAAATATATATATATATATATATATATATATAATAAACGAAATTGAAAATCGTGACTTAGCAAGCATCTTGGAGGTGACGCGGGCAAGGGCGATTCGTTATAGCGATGAGATATTTTATGTTAAATAACATCTGTGGATGCAGTGAGACAGGTTGGAGGGATCCAACTAGATTCCTTGAATATATTATTGTTTTTCATATATAGTGATATATGATGTGAGTGAATAATCTGTTATGGATATTGTATGATTTGATATATTGGATGTTATAGTAGCACTGGCCCTAATTTCGGTATTTTTAAATGTGTTCCCCTCTCTCTTAGACCGTTCTTTTGTATCTTACTAAGGCTAGTATTCAGATTTACGAGAAAGAAGATATGGAAGCAGGAAATAAAAGAGGAAATCTAGGTGGAGGATGCACCACAACAAATGGAAATACTCGACCTAATACCTGGAGAAATCAAGGTTGACAGGCTAATGCTAATCCAAATGCTGAAGCTAATGTAGGTGTTGGAAATCCGCCAGTATGTGCGGGGATAGTGTATCGGTTGCTGGCCAACCTTTTGCAAGCTAGATTGCTGGAAATGCTGGAGGAGCTAATCATGTGGTTCCAATTAGGAATAACTATGCTAAGCTAAGAAGAGACTACACCAGTTTAGGTGAAAAGCTGTTTGTTGGAAAAGAGGATGCTGTTGAAGTTGAGAATTGGCTATTGAGATGTGAAAGGATCTGTACTTATTTAGGCTTGGATAATGGGCAAAAGAGAAGGCTAGCCTCTAGGTAGTTGCAAGGGGCAGCGCTTTACTAGTGGAATAGTGTGACCGCCGGAGTACTGGAGGAAGAGTTGACATGCGTTGATTTAAGGAGAATGTTTGAGCAGAGGTTTCTGTCTGAGGTTGCTATCGGCATTGACGAAAAAGTTCAAGGATCTGGATCAGAGAGAGAAGTTAGTGGTCGAGTATGCTTCTAAGTTTGATGATCTATCTCGATATGGATATGCTTTGGTTGACATTAATGTCAAAAGGAATGAAAGGTTCCTTTGAGGACTGACACCCGAGCTTGCTAGAATGACCATGAACCATATAGGAGAACCTAGTAATGTGGTGGTGGAGATGGTCATTCGCCATGAAGAGATGCTTGCTATTTCGGTTAGGATGAAGCCAGTTGAATCCCAGGGCCCTCGAGGAAAGAAGAGGATTTATTTTAAGAAGAAGGGAGCCCAGAAAGGGAATGCTGCCAAGAAGGCAAAAGCTGATTTGGTTTGTTATACATGTGACAAGAAGGGACATTATGCAAATGAATGCCGGTCAAGAAAGGGAAAGAAGACTACAGATAAGAAGAATGTGGAACGCTTTAATTGTAATCAAGTTGGGGATTATAAGAACTAGTTTCCGGAGCCATCCAGGGCGGACAAGGGGAAAGTTTTTGTTGTTGGAACATCAACTAAGCCTACTGCGGCTGATATAGGAAAGATGGTGATAAAAGGTATGTTTTTCATTCAGAGTATACCGGTTAGGATACTTTTTGATACTGGTGCATCGCATTCATTTATATTTCGGTGTTTGGTTGATAGGTTATGCTTAGAACCCACATACCTTGTTACTTCCCTAAGAGTTGCGAATCCAATAGGAGGGTATGCAACTCTGGGAATGAGATGTGATCAGTTAGAACTTGACTTGTTAGGTCATAAGTTTGCATGCAATTTGTATGTTTACGATTTTGTAGATTTCAGGATCATTTTGGGTATGGATTGGTTAAGGAGGTATGGGGCTAGGATATTCTACCAGGATGGGGAGATATCTTTAAGACACTCTGATAGTTATAACCGAATTATACTCTCAGTAGAGAATTCTGACGGAGTACTTGTGCTTTGTTAAGTGCAATGAAAGTGAGTGAAGAACTAAGTCAAGTTCGAATAGTAAGAGAGTTTGCAGATGTCTTTGAGCCGGCCACAGGACTACCATCGAAACGAGCTGTTGAGTTTCCGATAGATCTTGTACCAAGAGCTGAACCTGTAAGTTGACCACCTAATAGGATGACACCGACTGAGATGAAGGAATTGAAGGTGCAACTAGTGGATCTAGAAGGAAGGAATTTTATTAGACCAAGTAGTTCACCTTGGGGAGCGGCCACGGTATTTGTGAAGAAACCAGATGGATCGTTGAGGATGTGTATCGACTATCATAAGCTAAATGAAAGGACGATAAAGAATAATATTCGTTTCCAAGAATTGATGATCTATTTGATCGGTTGAGTGGAGCCAAAGTGTTTTCCCAGTTGGATTTGGCGACAAGGTTCCATAAGTTGAGAATGCCAGAGGACAACATTCCTTTGACTGCATTTCAGACTAGATATGGTTCATGTGAGTGGTTAGTGATGCCATTCGGGTTGACGAATGCACCTGCTTTCTTCGTGGATTTGATGAATCGAGTCTTCCGAGAGTATTTGGATAGATTCATATTGGTGTTTATAGATGACATTTTGATATACTCTAAGGATGAGAGAGAGAGCATGAGGATCATCTTAGAGTTATGCTAGAGACGTTGAGGCAGAATCAGCTAAAGGCGAAGTTTTCCAAGTATCATTTCTAGAAGAAAGAGTTAAGTTCCTTGGTCATATGGTTTTAGAGAAAGGATTGTCAATCGATCCAGATAAGATCGAAGCTGTAAACAATTGGAAGAGACTAGAGATAGTGACCGAGATTAGAAGTTTTCTTGAACTTGTTACCTACTACCGGAGATTCATTAAGGATTTCTTGCGGATAGCAGCGTCTTTGACTAAGCTTACCAAGAAGGAAGTGAAGTTCGTTTGGTCTGACAAATGTGAGGAAGCATTCCTTAAGTTAAAACATTTGTTGACCAATGCTCCAGTATTAGTAGTTCTAGACGGTAACCAAGGGTTGGTAGTATACACCGATGCGTGTGGGACTGGATTGGGAGTAGTGTTGATGTAAAAGGAAAAAGTCATTGCTTACGAATCTAGGCAGCTTAGACCGCACAAAGTAAGATATCCTATTCATGTTTTAGAGTTGGCTGCGGTGATTTTTGCCTTGAAGATTTGGAGGCATTATCTCTTGGGGGAGAGATTTAAGTTGTATATCGATTAGAAGTCTTTAAGATATCTATTCTCTCAAAAAGAGTTGAATATGCGACAGCAGAGGTGGTTGGAATTTTTGGCTACTTATGATTTTGGTATAAATTATATTCCGAGAAAAGGAAATAAGATAGCGGATGCTCTTAGCAGAAGACATCAGAATGTGGTGTTGGCTATGTTGGCGGAATGGAAGGATCTAGAAGCTTTGGCCAGTTGTGGTGTGCAGTTAAGATCAACTGCTAGTTCTAGTCAGAGTACTGCCATGTTATCATGTTTAGAAACTCAACTAGTGTTGATCAAGAGAATTGATCCTAAACAAAAAAAGGATTCATTATTAGCTGAGAGGGTTAGAAGGCTTGAGGGTGGAACCGAGGTCGATGATTTGAAAGATTTTTGTCTTGACCTGAGAGGATGGTTGAGAAAGAAGGGATGGTTATGTGTTCCAGATGTGTAGAACTTGAGAAGAAAAGTTCTTGAGAAATGTCATCGATCCAAATTTACGAGTCATCTTGGAGGGACCAAGATGTATCAAGATATGAAGAAGAGCTTCTATTAGGAAGGCATGAAGAGGTATGTTGGCTTGTGGATTAGGCAGCGTGTAAACTGTCAACAAGTGAAAGCTGAACATCAAAAGCCGAGTGGGTTCAACCTCTAAATATTTCAGTTTGGAAGTGGGATTCAATATCCATGGATTATATAGATGATTGACAAGGTCAAGGAGAAGAAATAAGAGTATATAGGTTATTATGAACAGGTTGACTAAGAGTGCCCATTTCATTCTAGTGAAGTCGACCAGGACAACACCTATTTTGGCGAAGTTGTTCATGAATAACATAGTTAGACTTCATGGAGTTCCTAGTTGCATAGTCAACGATAGAGATGTTTATTCACTAGTGAATTCTGGAAGAGTCTATATGATGTGTTAGGCACTAGCTCAAGATGAGTACCAGATATCATCCATGTATGGATGGGCAGACAGAGAGAGTCAATAAGCTGCTCGAGGATTTATTAAGAGCTTATGTGTTAGATTTTTGTAGATCTTGGGAGGATCACCTACATTTGATTGAGTTTTCCTATAATAATAGTTACAATACTTGTATAGGAATGGTGCCTTTTGAAGCTTTGTATAGAAGGCCATGCAAATCCTCTGCATGTTAGTTGGAGACTGGAGATAGATTGGTCTTAGGTCCAGATTTGATAAGGGAGGCATTAGAGAAGATTGAATTAATCCGAGAACGGATGAAGGAAGATCAATCCAGACATAAGAGTTATGCAAATAAAAGGCTCAAAGACCTAGTGTTCTCAATGGAAGATAGGGTTTTCACTAAGATATCATCGATGAAGGGGGTGATATGGTTTGGGAAGTCAGGGAAACTGACACCGAGATACGTTGGTCCATTCCAAATTATAGAGAGGATTGGAAAGCTCACGTGCAGAGTAGAGTTGTCGAGCAATATGGCAGGAGTAAACAATGTGTTTCATGTGTCTCATCTTCACAAGTATGTGCATGATCCAGAGGTTACCATTCCTCAAACAGAGTTAGAGGACTTGGTAGTAATGCCTTCTTTGACTTTTGTGAGACAACCAGTTCGAGTTGTAGCAAGAGATGAGAAAAGATTGAGGAACAAGACAGTCATATTGGTGAAAGTTCAACGGAGCGACAACGAGAAGGACTGTACTTGGGAGACAGAGAACATGATTTGAGATGTTTATTCTAGTCTACTTTGAGGGTATGTCTATATTTGATTTATATTGATATTTCCTAATCAAGTAGACTAATATGGTTGTTAGCAGTCGTTATAGATGATTTCTATATTTAATATTTAGTCCTTATTGAATTTCGAGGACGAAATTCTTTAAGGGAGGGCCCGTAACACCTCTAATTTTTGATAACATTATTCAGAAGATTTAATTAGACAAATTAAATAGAATAATGTAAATGTAAGTGATAAGGGGATTAAGACTTGAATTAATTAATTAAGGTCGTGCCTAATAAACTAATTAATGGGCTAAAGAGTGGTTTATAGGTTAAACAAATTACATAAGGGTATAATTGGAATTTGCCACCCAAGGACATTCCTACCATTTCTTCCTAATCATGTCATTTTAAAACACAAATTAAAAGAGAACAAATGGCCGACCAATAAGAGGAAGAGAAATTCAAATTAAAAGCTAGAGATTCAAGCTTAGGGCAATCTAAATCCAATCTTCTTATTTAAATCAAGGTGAATAATAATCCCATCTCTATTTTGTTTTAAATCATATATTTTCGGATTTAAGAGTAATTCGTTTTTATGATATATTGATGATGATATGCATGATTTATGATTTAAACAAGATTGTTTAAAAGGGTTTTCGCATGGTTTAGGTCAAAACCGAGATCTAATGATGTTTAAATGTCATGGAAAAACTTTATGTTACGAGAAACATGATTTTAGAGTTGAGCTTCAATTTTGCGAATTTTCCAAGTTACGAAAAGACTATTATAAAATTTCAAAGAAAAATATGATTATTTGGATTTATAATTTATTTTGGAAAATATATGAGAATCTGGGTCTGGAATTTTCATATGTTATATAACATAGTTAAAGTGAATTTCTGGAATTTTTGGGGATTTTTCCAAAGTGATTTGCTATGCAAAATAAATTGTTTTTGAAGAGGGACTTTTTTACAAAAAATTGGAAGGGCTTAATTGATTAACATAACCATGGTTTAGATCTGGATTAGCGGTAGTTATTTTGAAAAAGAATTTGAAAAAGTTAAGGCAACTGATCTGGTGTTGACACCTGGCAGATTAGTAAGAGAAAAGTTTACTTAAACAAGAATTAAATCTGGTATGCTCAAAAAAGTTGTTCCGCCTACTTAGGAAAGTCGACACGGTAACTTCTGCCTTCACCTTTGAAACCAACTATGCCGAAACCAATACACAAGGTATCACCATGATGGTACGCAGTGGATTGGAGATAGGCAGAAGGTAAGGTGTCGAAAGCATA
The DNA here is from genome assembly GCA_030765085.1 of Allium cepa. NCBI lineage: Eukaryota > Viridiplantae > Streptophyta > Magnoliopsida > Asparagales > Amaryllidaceae > Allium > Allium cepa. The sequence goes on along the minus strand of CM060937.1, from coordinate 866,810,843 downwards.
GCTTCCGAAGAGGTCGAAACCTTGGTTTGTTTTTAAAAGAAAAGCGCCTGCCTATGTTTTTTTAAGACTTCGATGGAGTCGAAGCATAAGGTTTCAAAAGAGGTTTTAAAAGGTTTCAAAAGGGTTTCCATTAACTTATAATTGCTTTCGACTGGTTTACTTACTTATGAAAGAATGTTTTAAAAGAAGGGGTTCTGACCTAGTCGGTACCCTGCTGCCATTCTTTAACCTTTCGATGATGTTGAAGATATCAAAGCCGTCAGAAGGATACTTTGTTTTATAATGTGTAATCCACTTCCCATAGCTTCCGAAAGGGGTTAGGGGTTTTGAAGGTGATGGTTTCGAAAGGGGTTTCGATGCCAACCTTCCATTGTTTTACTTGGATATTTTATGCTTTTGAAAGGGATGATGCCGACACCATCAAGTTTTCCCTAATATTTTTATATGAAAAAGGATGGTTTCGAAACAGATGTGTACGCCTATATTCACTTTGACCCAAATAATTTTTAAGTATAAACCCAATGATTTAGAAAGTGGTACTTTCAGCTGGTTTCGAAGCTAAGCTTCTAAAGTTAAATGCTAATACTTTAATATATTCGAAAGGTTTCGAAAGGTAAAATTTAATGTATTATAAGGCAGGAGCGTAATGTTTTTAAGAGCTTTCGAAGGAAGTCATCCTATGAAGTCAAAAGCTAGGTTTCGAAAGTATGGAAAGGTTATATGACCCAAACTCTATTTTTAAAAGGAAGAACCTTTGACTATATTAAAGGAGTTTTTATGGTTTTAAGAAGAAGCTATCTTCGATAAATTTAAACCCATAGGTGTGGCATTGCTATGTTGTTATATTGCTTCTTCTAATATGATTATATATTCACTTTATAATGGACCCATAATTGCATTTTGGGGAAAAGGGTAGGAGAACCAGTTAGATTAATCCAGTAGTGAATATAAATTAAATAAACTCCTGAATGAGTAGAATTGCATCCAAGAGGTCAGGAAGACCGGAATATAGGATGCTAAAATATAAAATAAAGATATTGGAAAGGGCCAATAGGTTCTCGGTAAGCCCATGAAAACTATGTAAAGGGAAAGATATTGCTGGGGCCTCATAGGTTCATAGTTAGCCCATGAAAACTATGTATAAAAGAAGATGTCAGATAGACAAATTTATAGTTAGCCCATGAAAACTATGCGTAAAGGAAGATGTCGGATAGACAAGTTCATAGTAAGCCCATGACAACTATGATTGGATACTGGCAAGACCGGTAGGTTTGTAGTTAGCCCATAAAAACTATGTCTGGATGAAATATTGACAGATGTCAATAGGTTTCTAGTAAACCCATGAAAACTAGGGTAAGAAGAACAAATATTGGGGTTACCAATAAGTTCCTAGTCAACCCATGAAAACTAAGATAAGAGTAATATTTGGGTTACCAATAGGTTCATAGTAATCCCATAAAAACTATATAATTGGACAGGGAGTCCTTAAATGTTTAACCGGTTATTAGTCAGCAAATTAAAACTAATAAATTAATAGTAATCCTAGAAACTATAATTGAGACAAATAGTCCAAAAGTGAAGGGGGATGGGTAATCCAAAATTGATTCATTTGTTTTTGCATATCATCATATTATACTATTTTGAATTGTTTTAACCATTGGGATGCAGGAGCACAATATATAGTTCTATAAGGGTTTTGAGATACTAGTGAGGAGAAACCCGTTCCGCTAAGCGTTATGGTCTCGCTAGATGTCTAAATGATTTGAGATGGTAGATTATTATTTATACCAGGCTTTATGTTTGACTCGAAGTTTATGTTTTTCCCTAAAACTTTCAGGTACTCAATTGATTTTGAGTAGTTTGAGTGTTGAGGTTTTCAAGTACCTCTTAAGACGATTAAGTTTCCAAAGACGTGCAGGAGGCATGATAGATATTCAGAGTTCTCTTTCTTTTGATTCCGCTGTGTTATTTGTAATGGCAAAGTTGTTATATTGCCTATATATACTCTTATCATCCAAGGGGACATCTTCATATGTCGCTCTTGGCGTATACTGTAATAAATATATTTTCTTTGAATGTGATTTGCGAATTTGGGATTATGTAATGAATTGGAAATATTTTGGAATAAAATGTGAAATTGTTTGAAGTTTAATTTTTTTCCATATTCATGCGTTTCTGTGTATCAATGAATCTAACACCACAATATTTGGTCGCCAAGGATTAATAACTATGGATGACTGCAACATTGGTAGCCGTTAGTTTTGATCCTCCAAGTAGGGGGATGTTATACTAGGGTTCCATTTCTTAACCACCTTTTTCCTCCACTTTTTCGCTCTTCTTTCTCGTTCGCTTCCACCTTTCTAAATCCGCACTCATCTCCTTTTCCATCGTTCCTAACCCTAGCATTTACTCTACCGTAAGCTATTTCTTATGATGAAACCAGTATCCCCTAATTTATCAAATGGCTGGCCAAGCTTCTCTGGCCTCCTGATGCTTCCTCTACCAGATCTGTTATCGCTAGCTCGCTATCTTCCTTATGCTCTTATACGGTGTTACATATATACTTTTGTAGGTCAGTTGGGTTGGATCTTGAAGCGAAAATTTATGCTTCAATGACGATCTATTTTGGCTAGCATGTGGTTGTTCTTTCCTTGGACGATGTTTAAGCATGTCCATTAGTCCAAAAGTTGGGCCTAACTTATGTTTAAGTCATATACAAGAGAGCAAGTTCAAGTATGCTTGGGCAAGGTAGCAAATCTTTGGACATGCACGTTCATAATCCAATTGTCAAGAAAGACAATATGCAAATAGTCGAATGTCAAAGTCCTTTATTATAAAGTCCAAATAACAACTTGACCTAAGTGGTCATGAATGTCCAAAAGTTAAGCTTTACAAGTTTTGAAAGTTATAGATGAAAATGGGGAAGAAGACTAGTTCGGAATTCGCTCCATCTTAGTGGCCGATACATGCCTATTTATAAAAAAATTGCAGGCACATGACATCAATCAAACTTGGACGGTTGGGATTTTGCTTTCGTGGAACGTTGTCAAGGTGACATGTGGCGCCTTTTTTATATTGCTTCTTTCGAGATGACATAGCGCAACTAGACGAACCAAAAGTCGCCATATGGCTACTTGAATATTTTTGTGCTAGATTTAGAGGTGCAATGGTAATAAGTTCTAACCACTCAATAGCACTATCGTAGACGTGTGATAACTTGCCAATTCTTGTCATTCGATAGCTTTATATTCTAGCGTGCGATAACTTTGCTCTTTGGTATGCAATAACTCTTCACAATCTAGTACTTGGCAGCTTTATCTTTTGCTACGCGATAACTCTTCACATCTTAGTACTCGATAGCGTTATATTTTGGCATGTGATAGCTCTTCACAACCTAGTACTGGATAGCATTATCTTTTGGTATGCTATTGCTCCTCATCATTACACTCATCTACTTCTTATCGTGGCATTCTATAGCTTTTATCTTCATCATGCTTTAACTTCACTCTTTAACACTCGATGGCTTTTGTGAGATAGCTTTTATTTTTTTAACATTTAATAGCCTCGTGTGTATTCCATCTTGACACTTGATAGAAGTATGCGATATTTTTTGCATCTTGAACTTTGAAGCTTGAGTGTCGTTATTATGTGATAGCTCGTTTGTGCTTTTAACACTCGATAGCTCATTCCACTTTGATACTCGATAGTGCTTTCCACTTTAATACTCGATAACTTTACTAATTTTGTTAACTCTCGTTAGTTTGCTGGTCTTTATACTATATGATTTTTCTTGCTTAATTTTTGAAAATATTGGGGTGTAACAGAGTCATTACTATGGTTGAAATTTTTTGGCCTGTTTTTGTATATGATGTTTTGTCTCTGGCCATTTTTTGAGCTTTGGTAGTGTGCATTGCCTAATCATGTTTCTGTTCCCACAACTAATTGCCTTGGCGATTGCTACGACAACACGAGCTTCTTGGTTCGTGCGAGCTTGCGGCCCTTTCAAGGATGTTAGGGTTGTCTCTTACCATCTTCTATATTCCTGTACTGCCACTTACTTGTCTGCCATTTGTTGGAGTAGCTGCGTGTTTTCCTTAATTTTTTTTTATCCGCTTTACATGTAATGAAGGAAGCTTTGGTCTTTCTTCTTTGCTCGCAAGTGTATGCAATATTTTGTTTATGATGTTGTGCCATTTGGTTACGACATTATGTTATTTATTTTGCTCACGACTTGGTATGTTGGAATAAAGCTCGTCTACCATTACCTTACATATAGTGAAGTTAGTTTAGGTTGTTATTGACAAAGTACTGTCGGTGCAGTAACTGCATAGTGTTCTTAGTGTCAAAATTTTCAGAAAATATAAAATTAAATAAATTCTTAATGTATTTTAGCAAGTTTGAGCGTTTTGTAATGAGATTTCTTGTTAAGTTAGGAATTGGTAAGTCTCGAGATGCTTTAACTCTCACGTATTTTAATTTTATATATAAAAAGTGGTCGGGACATTATATAAACCGAATTGCCTTGGTAAAAAAAGAACACTTTTAATATATAAACACACACACGTATTATTTGAAACATTCAAACTTATTTAAATAAAAAGTATTTTGACCAATTCTGATTTGATTAAAGATATTTCAAATGTTATACGCAGTCAATTAAATGAATTTAAAATTTATTTTTATTAACAATTTTAAATTATATATGTATGTATGTATGTATGTATGTATGTATGTATGTATGTATGTATGTATATAGTTTAGACATACATGTATATGTGTATAATATATTGTCATATAAATATAAATTTGTGTGTGTGTGCATGTATCCATATGTATGTATGTAAGTACCAATAATATGTGTATGCAAACCATATATGTATATGTTGCTATATTTAAATATATTTATATGCTTAGGCATATATATTACCTTAACATGTACATGAATTTATTATTATTACATACACACACTAAAATAAAATAAGATGTTATATTAAAATGTAGTCAAGGACCACATAGCTCTAGCGGTAAGGTCTTTTGATCGAGGATGTAGGATTATTGGGTTCAATCCTCAAGACACTAAATTCTATTTAAATTGAAAACCGTTTTTATTATAAAAAATAAATAACCTAGACCAAATCTAATACTAATTAATAGTTTACATGCATCCATTAAGGATCATTATTTCATCCGCATTTTTAAGTTTATACCGGTACAGCCATATAACGGTGGGAACCGACCGTTCGATGGTAAAATCTTGGAAAAAAATAGTATAATTTTTCATTCATCTTAATAAAAATCTAATGATAATATGTTTGGAAAAAAATTAAAATTGAAGAGATTTAAGAAGAGATTGGTGGAAAGAACAAAATGAATAGTATTTGAGAGATTTAGAAAAACATTTTCAAGATATGTTTCTGTTATGAAATGAAGAAAGAGGAAGCCATTAGAGAGAGAACAATTTTATTCATTCAGAGAATAGATATCTATTTACATTACATGGTCTATTTTATATAAAGGCTTCAGAAGTAAGGACTGTACTTATCCCACGATGTGGGACTAAACAAAACAATGTACAAGCATATTCACTTCATAATATACATATATTAGAACACTCCCCCTTGAATATGCGTCTTCAACTTGAATGCTCAGATAATTTGGAAATTTCCGTTTTGAAACGTGTATGATGATTGCTCCTCTTCATTATTATCTTGCTTGCATTTATCGATTCAGTCGATATAGATATTGTCTGTTGCCTCGTTAAAAACCTTTATTAGAAAAACCCAGTGGGAAAAAACCTTGAACGAGGAAAAGAGTGCAACTTGTGAAATCGTAAATATCATACTAAAAATGATATTCCTTATAAGAGTTTGATACTTCAGGATCAAAATAATGTCTCATTAAAACCTTATTAAGAAAAACCCAACGGGGAAAAGTCTTAGTGAAGGAAAAAGAGTATAATTACATATTTTATTTTCTCATTTCTTCAAATGAATTTTGATACTTCTGGATCAAATTAATGCCTCATTAATACCTTACTAAAAAAACCCAATGAGAAAAATCTTAAATAAAGAAAAAGAGTACATTATAACTTATTTCAAATGTTACTAGGGAGTCGATACTTCTGGATCAAGGTAATGCCTCATTAAAACCTTACTAATAAAAACCCAGTAGGAAAAATCTTAGTTAAGGAAAAAGAGTGCATTTATAAAATACTTATGAATGCTCCCCCTGATTTTAAATTTTCCTCTGAATTCATATTCGTCTTTCGATAACTCGAATTGGTTATAGATACTTCTGGATCCATAAATTTGTATCTCATTAATAATACAGTTTATTAATAGTTTTCTTCGATACAATCAAATTTTCTAAGATTGTTTCTTCCAAATATGGTTTGCATTTTATGCATTTTGTATGCCACTTTTATGAAAAAAAACTTCATGTACTTTCATTTTTGTGCTTCAAATTAGTTTTGCGCATTGCAACTATACATCTTTCATGAATATTAAAAATTTCATTACAACATTACTAGAAAGCATGAAGTAATCTACTCATCTTAAAGTATATCAAGATTTTCATTACAATAATACTTAGAAGAAATTTGTAATCTACACTTCATGTCTTTTGCATTCTTTATAACTACAAAAGTTATATATATTCTTCAGAAATTTGTATACTTTAATAAGTATTTGCATATCGCAACTATTACTTCAATGGATATTAAGAGTTTCATTACAACGATACTTAAAAATAGGAAGTAATCTACTCATCATGAATTATATCAAGATTTTCATTACAACAATGCTTAAAAGTAGGTTGAAATCTACTCTCCTTGTTCTTTGCATTCTTTATAACAATGAATGCTATTAATATTCTTCAGGAATTTGTATACTTACATTATTTAATATGATTTAAACCATATTTATATCTTCGGGGTATATTAAGCATTTCAAGTACTTTCGGTACTTTGCGGACTACAAGTTCACATTTCTTACTTAGGAGAATTTCATGATGGCCAATCATGTTTTTCTCTAATCCAAGATCTTTAATCCGTTTATAAACATAATCGCTTTATTATTTATAAATTTATCACCGATGATTATTCCTTATCAGTTCTAGACATGATTTATTGAGATCTCTTTAATTATCATGTTTTAGATACCTAACCCACTTCTAGGATTATTTGACAATCATGTCATGGATCTCTTTCAGAGCACCCTTAAGTGTTTCTTCAAGAACACTCGCCTCCTTTATTTCGCATCTTTATTACTTACTCCAAAAATATTTTGAGCTGACTTTTGAACCATATTTCATATGTGGTTTACAAATTTTGATCCTTGAGGGATTCTAATTTATATTGGAGAAAGTCTACTAAGGATAATATTGATAATATTTTGCATCATTGTATATTTTAAAAAATATTTAACACTGATGATCAAAATGAACTTGTGTTTCTTTATCCTCCCCCTTAATGATGACAATTGTCACATTAAATTATAATCCTCTTTGTTCTCATTTTGATCCATTATCGCATTGCTACTAGCAAATACATTATATGTATATCAGTTATAGGAGGATGATCCTTTTATTCGTTAATAAGATGCATTCAATTGATATTTCTTATTAGAGTTTGTTCTCATTCACCGATCTAGAGAACTAGAGGAATTTACTTATTATATAGATCATTTGAATACATACACGACTTCATGTCATTCAACATTTCTGTTGATTGAATTTTAAATCACTAAATAATATCCATACATAATCTATATGATGAGCTCATAACAAACTACAGGTTGTTAGCTAAATATTTACATACATGGATATATACGTGCGTCCACGTATTGCATATATATTATAATTTTGCATATTCTTTCTCTTTTGAATTAGTGATTTTTAAAACAAAATATTGCAAGGATTCAAACTATTGATTTCTATTTATAGATCAATGTCAATGTGAATCCGTCAAAACCGCATGATAATGTTCAAAAAAAAATGGTTGGAACCATATCGAACTTCTGGTTCGAACAAAATATACAGACAACTCAAAATTGTTAAGTTTTATTCCTTAATTATATCCCAAATATCAAATTTCTATGCATTTATTCGGTTTAATAAAATTACCAAATATATAAACAAATCTCTTCAAGAGATATGTTATCATTTTCAAATTTATAAATCTCTTCTAGAGATATGTTAGTATCATCACTTCTGGAGTGAACTTATCTCTTCTATATACATATGCATTATTGGAATGCCATATCAATATACAATATTTTTTTTTATATAAATTACATAATTACCGCTTTTACGGTGGCATAAAATATCTCTGCTGGAGATTTTTATTGTAACTATCTTTGAAATGGCATATCAAACCTTAAATACAGTAACAAAATTAAATTCACCAAATGAAAGTAAGATGTAAGAGATAAAACAACTACTTCTGGAGTGGAATATTGGCATACAATATCCTTTTTTTTGAAAAATTATTGTTATCGCTCCCCAAAAAAAAATTATATGGTTATTCCTTCAGGGAATATAGTGTTTCCTTTTAAGGAATTGCAATGTAACTAAAATAAAATTCTTATAACATCTCTTCTAGGATGTTAGATTTTGCAATATAAATATAAATAAATCTCTAAAACATCTTTTCAACAGACTAATACACACACACATCCAATGATGTTTGAAATATCATATAACATAATATCTTCAGGATATTTGGTTAATATAATGTAAACGTAAAGATATAAGGTAAGGTATAACTCATTTGGATTTTTGTAATCTCTTGATTGCAGCATCATTTTCTCATATGATTATTTATTAATTTTCTTTAACTTCTTTAGGAAGTACAGCCTTATTATTTTACATAATTTCAATAGAGCTTCGGACTTCTAATTCATGAACTTCAAGTTCATTAATTTGTTATGAACTTCAGGTTCTCAAATTCCGTGTAAACTTTCTTTTTTTTTTGTACCACATTGTTATATAATAAAAGTTTATTCTTAATTCAAGACTTGTACATTTTGACAAATAAAAAAAATACTGACAAGAATTTATGCTTGTAAAGTTTATCAGGAAATCTTTTCATAATTCAAGACTTCAGGTCTTGGACTTTGAGTTATACAACTTCTATTAAAATAATTTCTTTACACAACTCAAGTTGTTGTTAAAACTATTTCTTCCGTTATAAAAAAATATTACTTGTCAAAATAAATACATCAAATAGTAAATCAAACGTCTATTCTTATTCCAAACACAAACATACAACGTCATTTAATTTACAATAATCAATGCATTTAATGCATTTATGGTAATAAATAATTTAATTTATTACCATAACACTTGCAATTAATTCATTTATGATAAAAATAACTACAATTAACCTTTACGTGGTCTAGGATATAACTACCGTCACATCAAAATAATTTCATTATAGATATATACGAACCAATTGAACAAACAGTACTTAAAGTAACATAATTTCATCTCAAATCTAGGTTCAATATTACTCAATAATAAAATTAAAATGAATATCTTAAAGTGAAATTTTATTTACCAATAATCTGAATTTCTAAATAAACAGAATTATCATCTCAAATCTATCCATATCATTCATAGTCATAACATCTCAGATCCAAATTATTATTATTTTCATAAGAAAACTAACTTCATAATTCTTTACCAAGTATATCAAAACAAACATGTAAATCTTCAAATCAACACAATTTATTTCAGAAATTTAGGGATTTAAGATTATTTCAGATCTATTATATTTGATCTATTATATTTTACCTTTTGAAAGGCGATTGGATGCATGAAAGAAGGAAAAAAATTAAGAAATAAACTTTATATTGGAATACCTTAATTTTAATTAAAAAGAAAGAGAGTAGGAGAGTAAATATGTTTCTACGTACTTATTTGGTTTAGTAAAAGCACTAAATGCATCAACAAATCTCTTCTGGAGACCTTTTTTTTAAATATATTATTATCACTACTTCTGGAGTGAACAAGTTTCTATACATTTATTTGGTTTAGTAGTTAATACCATTGGCAAATATTTTTAGAATTTCAGGTTCCAGTTTTACTTTAAATAAAGTCTTTGTTTAGTACTTTAGATCCTAATGGTACGACTTTATTTTCATTATCAAACTTCAGGTTTTGATTGCAATTGGAATTTACCATAATCTGAATTAGCTTTTCTAATAATTCAAAGCTTCACATCTCAAATTTATATATTTGAGTTTTGATATATAATCTTTTTTTTTTGGAATGCAAACTTATATGTATAATTTTTATTTGAGAACTTCAGGTCTTCAATATTAAAAAACACAATAAAACAAGAGGACTATTCATAATTGTATTCAAACATGAGAATCTTAATACTATTTCTCTTCGAGGAAATAGTTTTTACCATATTTGTAATGTTATTTCAACATATTGTTTTTATATTATGTCTTTTGGACATATTAATATCTTTTTCTGAAATTGCTCGTTTTTTTTCAAGGCTTTATTTCAACGTATGAAAACTTTAATCTTTCACCGTCGCACATATGAACTTCAGGTTCCTATTCTTTTGTATAAACTTAATACGATCTTCTAGATACGTATTATCCTTATATTTGTTTCTCTAAGAAACAATGAAGTATCTCTTCTGAAAATATAAATCATGTGCCAAAATCATTTCTATAGTTCTCATTCAAACTAAAAATCCAAACAAAAAAAAAGTTCAAAATGAAAACCTTTTTTTTAACCAAATAATGGAATAAGATGTAAAATGATAAGATTAATAGAGAAAGATCTATGAGATTATATATATATATATATATATATATATAATGAAATCTGAAAAATTAGATCTACAACAAAACGAGATCTAAAATATATGAACAAAAATAAAATAAAATATGCAAATAGATTCAGATCTGAATAATTAGATCAATAATAAAATGAGATCTAAAAGAAATAAAATTAATAGAACGAGATCGGAAAGATTTGAGTAATCAGATCAGAAATGGTTTACCGTTTTGAAGATTTATAATCAGATCTGAAAATTTTCTTTTGTTTAGAGATCGTGCTGATAACGTGTTATGAAATGAAGAAAGTGGAAGCCATTAAAGAGAGGACAATTTTATTCATTCAGAGAATATATATCTATTTACATTACATGACTTACTTTATATAAAGGCTTCAGAAGTAATGACTGAACTTATCACACGATGTGACGATGTGGGACTAAACAAAACAATGTACAAGCATATTCACTTCATAATATACATATATTATAATAGTTTCTTATTTTGTAAGCTTAACAATTTGGTTTTGCAAATCCACAACAAACAAACCTTTCTTATGGTCTGATTAAAATGAATTCTTTTTTAAATTTACTTATTTAAAAGTCCAAGAAACAAATCAAAAAAAGAAAAAAAGAAAATGAACACACACCATAAATGTAAGGATGATATATTTTGAGGCAATGTAGTTTTGTTCTTCAAACTTCTTGGATTTTCAGTGAAAAAGCCTCATGTTTGTCTCCTTGACATAATATATTGCTGAAGGTACGTGGATCTTTTTTTCTGGGTAAGGGCCTAATTTTATAAAAGTTGAAACATAGGCCTAGACATTAAAACCTAATTTTCCTATTTTCTCGCAGCTTTATAAAAGCATGTAAGGGCATTTCCAGTCGTGCCATTACTTACTGAATTTGTTCGAAAATAATCTAAGATCGTCAAATTCAAGTCAACAATTCAGCTGAAAGTCCAGCATTCGATTTAGAATAATGGACGTCCAAGCCCCTCAATTATGGAGGGCTATGGGAGCATGACATCAGCCTTCCATGAAATGGAAGCATACGACCATTTAATGGACACCGGACCCCTAAGATTGACAGTCCCTCGATATTCAGCCCATGATCGAGTGGCCCTAATAACCTTTCATCGTCATCGTACATATTGAACGTTAAACTATTTATTAACTTTTAGATAATCTAACTAAACAACTAATTATAATCATATCTTTGGAGTTACTTTCTGAATCCAGACGGATATCACCATTAGTCGACAAAATTTTGACTCGATCGCTGAACTTCCGCGTCCGTTAAAATGCCCTAATTCAAGGCGATTCAAGGTTTATTCCGCGCCCATTCAAGTGCCCTAAGTATTCAAGGTTTATTCAAATCACCGCGTCTTTTCAAAGTACCTTGTTCAAGTCGATTTACGTGTATCGACTGCTGGAGCAAATTTACTGGTATTCTTCCTAAACTTTCGGACTTTTTTTACTTGTCTATGCTTAATGTGAGGTTCATGCGATTAATATAGCGATTTTATTCTGAACTACGTCTTTTCAGTTAATGTGCGCTTATGCCTGGTATTTACGAGTATTCTAATTGTTTATTATTATAATTTTCTGCTGGTCTCTGACTGTTTTTATTGCTTTGGAGTTAAATACATGATTTTGTATTGCATTTTCTGTAATGATAATATGTGAATTGAATTCTAGAAATTGGATATGAAGTAAAATAAGATGAGGTCTAACTGTTGCTTATCGTCCTATTATTTGTTTACATTTTTTGCAATTGTACAAATGTTGTTATGTTTTCCATCTTTTACTGCAAACTGAATGGTATTATTAATGACATGAAAGTTTGATAATGAAATGAATCATGAATATGTTGATTAGCTGCTGAAAGCTTTATAATAAGATATCAAAGCTTAGAAGAAAAAGAGAATAAAAAGGAAATTATGTACGTGTTGAAGTGATAAGTACGTTAGTCTGACTTCTATATGAGGCATACATGATACATAATGCTTTTTTAATTTATTATGGAGTAATTTTCATGCTGCCCAAAACCCATATTACAAAATTTAGGTTCAAATAAGCATTAACTACAAACAAGGTTTGTGTAATATGATCATTAATCCATGTTAGACAATTCTATGTGAGGCACACAGGATAAACTCTTTCGTTGATGCTAAGAATATTGCAATGTTGCCGTTTGGTAAAACCATGTTGTGTAGGACGACATTGATATCATGTTCTTTATTGCTAAATTGAAGAAACATTTGCTATTACATAGTCATATTTTCTTGTGGCTTTTTTCCTTTGCCCTTGTCTTCATTACTGCTACAACTTCAATTTTTATGGTAGGTAATTTTTTCCATTCTGAAAAGCTTGATATCGAGCGGCTTGGAGTATCATGTTTATACAGCACATGATCAGCTAAAAACTGTCCAAAGAATTTTGAAGAAGTGGAACAAGTTGATAAGTTGACTGGCTTTAGTGCCAATTATAGTAACAGAGTGTTCCAAGGAGTATCAAATACAGAATGAAAGAGAATCATGCAGAAAACCATGTGCTTATGAATGTAACCAATGAAAAGAGTTTCATACCTGATAAATGCAAATTGAGAGTACGTGCCGATTTTGATTTACTTGAACCTAATCAGGATAAAGAGGTGGAGATTGTCAAGAAAATGAAATATGAAGAGTACGCCAAAGATGCAAAAATGGACGACTCAGAAAACAATGAGGATAGTATGGATGATTCAGGCAGTGCAGAATCATCAATTTCTGGGAGTGATGTTGAAATGGATACCGAGGTAAGCCGTTTCTTGAAAATTATGAATACTCTCTTATGTTGTCCTTTGTCATGCTATCATATTTTTTATACCAAGCACCAATAGTGTGGGAACTGATTTTCTGCTACATTAATCTTTTCAAGCATCTATTATTATTTTTTGGCTCCTTCGATACAATGCACAGACTAGACCCGTCAAACGGGTCGGGTCAGGTCATAAATTGGCCCGACCCATTTTGAGACCCAACCCTTTTAATACATTTATTAAAATGATCAATATGACCCAACCCGTTTCATATATGGGTCAACCCGTTTAACCCATTTGAAAAACATCAAAAAATAAAATATAAAAGAAAAGTAAAAACATCCAATGCATAATAAAAACTGCATACATAAAACATAAAATTGCACATAAACTACATGAACTGTTTGTTTAACCTAAAAACACCGTTGCATAACATGAAAATTGTACTAAATATCATAAAACAACACCAAATGTTATGAAAATTGCATACAATGTTAAAAGTGCACCAAATAACTCAAATTGCAACAAATAACACTGAAACTGTATCAAATAAGTTTTAAATTCGCATACATAAAACTAAGACAATTAAAAAATAGTAATTCAATTAAAAATTATGACATTTTCAAGAACAGCAGGATTCTTTTTACAACATGTTGATCTTGGCACTTTATTCAGCTTAATTCCAATCAGACCTGCATTGTAAAATAGTAGAACAAGTGAGACGACATTTATATTCAATGTTAAAAAAATAAACAACTGGCTACTATAAACATTAAAAATGCAACATCGCTTAGAAAGTAACTCAAATCAATTTGAGATTACATGGAAATACCACTGCAATATCACTTTACATGGAAATACCACTGCAATATCTAAAGTTTAGACATATAGGTGAGTGAGTTTCAAATGCAAAATTGTGAACATGAATTGTGTTCCATATGGTAAGCTTTGAGATATTGATATTTCAGATATATAAATTTTAGCCTGATACATATATGAGATTTTTATATACGCAGAGAACCTCAAGTTTTATATGTACAGATTTCATAGAACATAAGGTTTTAGTACAAGCTTCAAATATTTATAGATTTCGATTTCAAAAACAGAGGCTTTGAACATGTATTTGCTTTTGAAAACGTATCAGGTTCGAAAGTAATGAGTTTCAGAATATGCATGAATTCTTAAGCAGGGACAATTTTTACATATATGTGTTCTAATACAAGTTGATTTTATATGCATATATATCAAATTTCTGCATAACGGGTTCGATTGAATTTTTTTTATAAATATACACGTATCCATGTTTTAAAGTGTACATAACAACAATGTGTGGAGTTTCAATATACATATATGTGTGTCAGACTTGTATGTACAACAAATTTCAAAAATATTAGATTCCTAACAAATGACAACGTCGGGTTGATTTTAATACCCTAGGTTGATGTCAAGTAATGTGTAATTTCTTTGTTTTTTTCCTTCACTGGAATTAACAGTTATCCTACCGTGGAATTAAGTATATTAAAGCACTGAGCTTGTAGGTTTTTATCAAATTCATTTATCAGGATGGATAAATATTGGAAAAGAAACCAGGCAACTACAGAGCGAGCATCCTAAAAGGAAAAAAATGAAAATGAACGAACTAATGTAAAACAGTTTCTGTTAATAAAATCCTTGTTTCTTTTGTTTTAAAAAATTTTAATTACGACCGTGGAACATAGTTATAAAAACATCCATTTGGGCCTGAATTATTGTCTTTGGCAATTTGAAAACTGGCTTGTCTAATCTCATTCATAGTGATCTTGGCATCAATCTTGTTTCTAGCCTACTTAGAAAGAATTTTTTATGTATAATTGTAGAAAAAATTAATGTTTGAATTTAAGTAATATTCATTTGCTTATGTAGTAAGCTTACAAATTGAAAGCATTTGCTTTAGTTTCTTTAAGGGTGTGGAGTACATGCACCAATTAATTTACTGAACGTGTTAATAAAGAATTTACATCGACCATGATGTGGTTAGAGATTGCTAATTAGGTTATTTAAAGGTATAAATATTTCTAAATTAAGTTATATTTATTTGGAGTCCAATTTTGAGTTAAACTTATACCATAGCCAACTAAAAATGCTAATTTGTGAAATAATATTTCCAGAATAAATGCTTTGGATACCTGTTTAAGAAATGCAACACAATATGACATTGAAGTCATTTTAATTGGCACAATAAATATGCAATTTAACTTGTATACAAGATGAAAATTACATTTAGCCTGTACTTCCTTCGGAAAAGTATAACTGACCTGACTTGCATTTTTCATAAAAACGCATCTGCCCTAAACTACGAAAAAGTGAGATGCATGGTGCAAAAATTTTAATTGGCCATACGTATTTATAGATTTTAATCACATCAAGCAGAAAATGCAATTATTTAGATAAAATAATTAATCACATTAAGTATTTACAAAGCATAAGAAGTTACAAAGTTTGAAAACAATAAAATGCGTATATACGCTATCTGAAATAATAAATGAATCCACCATCAAACTCAGAACCCAAGTGACACCCAGCGCACAATAATACAACCATCGGTTGCAACGATACGTAATATCAAATTAATAAGGATTTTTCTTATATAACCAAATGTACATTTCATTAAAATAATAGAATTTCATCCGTGTGTTTAACAGTTTTATATGGAAGCAGTGTTAAGTCCCAGTAAGTGATTTAAAATAAAAAAAAGATACACTAACTACTAATACTGTTAATTCAATATTCAACTAATGATTAAAATAAAAAATTAAATAAAAGGAATTTATAACGGGTCAAAGAAAAACTAAAGTAAAACAAATTCCTGTCTTGAACATGATTTGACTTTCCATTCAATAGCACTAGCACACGGGGAAAAACACTATTATATCTCTATTGTGAATGAAAGAAGTGAATAACCTTACAACATTATACCTTCAACTCCACAGTTGTATTGATCTAGAAATTGCAGAAATTGATCCAGAAATTGCAGCAAGAGTTAGGGTTTACTGTAAATGCAATAGATTAAAGATTTTATCCCTCGATATATTCAATTATTAACCATGAATAAAATTTTCAAAACAAAAAATAACACCTTTGATTTACAGCTTCAACTTTGAAGGTTAGATCGTTTCGAAGAAATGCGAGAGATAGATCCACACAATTTCGAATGAGGGCGAGAGCGATTGTTTGAAGGGAATCGAACAGATTGTGAATTACGAATTCAGAGATATCGACATCGTACTTTTAAGAAGTGGGATTTTGGAAATTTAGGGTTTTGAACGGATAAGTGGGTATACAGGGTTGTATTGATCTTTAAATAGGCTGAATGAGTACTGACTGACCCAATGCAAAATATAATTGAATTAGTTTAACCCAACTCTTTTAAAAATGGGTCAAAAGGTTTGGGTTAAAGGGTTGTCTTGAATTTTGACAGCCCTAAATGCACTGTTTTATCTTTGTGTTTATGTAGTTGTGATGGGTTTTGAGAAATTCTTAGAAATGTATTTTGATTCACCAAAACTTCTGACACGTGGGTAGACAAATACTTGAATAAAACTACTCATTGAATTGAAATAATCAAATTATAATACATGCATATACATACGTATATACGTACGTGCATGCATGCATGAGCTAGGATCAATACCATCGGAATATGAACACACAGATATCAAATTCATATATGAGCTATGAGAGTAAGAACGAATATTTAAATCGGAACATGTGGCTGATATTAGGAGACTACAAAATGGTGCTAAATAAAGGGGCTATTGATCCTACATACATACATCTTTGTATGTATGTATGTATATTGTTTACTTTAAATTTGTGCTTTCGTTAAATCTTATTAATGCTGTTTGATTAAAGTATTTCAAAGAAACCAGCTCAAAATGCTCATCTTGGAGATCTAGTACTGCATTGGAAAAGCTATGTTGTTTGAGGCAGAGCGAAGCGTTAAACGTCGATAGTGTTTCAAGAATCCAGATGAAGTTTAAAGAGGCTTAGATGTAGATGTCTGTCACATTTTTGTTTTAAATAACAAGAGCGATACTCAATTTAAGCAGAGCATATATTTTGGTGTCTCGAAGTCGAACCGAAGACCTCTAGAACCACAATCTAGAGGTCTTACCACTAGAGCTAATGGTCCTTGACATATGTTACATAAATTTGATACAAATAATTTTCGTATTAATTTATATGAAAACAGTGATTGCATTTGTGTGAAATTCACTTGTTTTTGATTGATACTCATATATTCATTGTTTTACTAGACGTGCATTTGATTGTTTTGTTATTTAATAAATGCTAAAATAAATCAAACAACATTCAATGTTTTAAATATCAGATTTCGGTCATGTTTCGTCTCGGAATTTTTACACAAGCTATCTCGTATCGGTGGAGATCTCAGACGAGATGAGTACATATCGGGTGTACATCTCGGATTGACATCTCGGGTCTTATAATTCATCTCGGAAATATCTCGGATGTACTTATGTGTCTAAAATTGATGTGTTAAAAATTTATTTAACGGTTATAACTTTCTTAGTAAAAATAAAAATGGTAACATACTTGATTTACATTGAGAAAGGAATATTTTTAGAAGTGTAGTGGCTTGATTAGTTTAATTGATTTTGGCAATGATTGAATAATATTCTTTTATTTGAACATAATAAAGAAGTGAAACTTTTCGCTATGACTCATTAAGATAAAAGTAAAGAATGTGTTCAAGAAGTTGGTAAATTATAATTGAATTGAGTAGTTTTTTTGAATCAATATAAAAATAAAAAATATTATGGAAAATAATAAAAATGTATAATTACGGGTGAGATCTCAGATTGAAATTTTGATCCATATATCGGGTGAGATTTGAATATCTCGGACGAGATGAGTGTCGAGTGAGATATGGAGGAGATTTGATGTCTCGTCTCGTTTAAGTGTGAAAAGGAGATCTCGGAGGAGATTTTGGGCGATATATAGGAGATTTAAAACCATGACAACATTACATATAGAAATGACACAATTTATTCATAATTAAATTTAGTAATTATAATTAGATATTTGTATACCGAATAATCAAGAAAGCTTCAAAGTAAAACAATAAGATGATAGTGAATAGTTCTATTTTAAATCATGAGGATGATAGTTTCATTTAAAAAATATTCTAAGAACAAACTTTACAAAATAGATAGAAATAATATAGGAAAATGAAGAAATCATTAGAATTAAATTTAGAAGGTGCGCAATCAAAAGTAATTATTTACTTTATCTTTATTTTGAATTAGAGAAAGATTTAGTTCTTGATTGATTGCCTACGTGGTTTGATATGAAATATATGAAGGGAATGTTGAAATACCATTGGAATATGAAGAGCTTGAAAAAATAAAGTAATTATATGTTTTCATTGTGGTTATATTTAATTCGAACATACACCTATTTTATTAATGCCATTAGAGAAACTTATAGCTCTGCTGAAAAAAATGTATAATTTCGGATGAGATCTCGGATTGAGATTTCGATCCATATATCGGGTGAGATTTGAATATCTCAGACGAGATGAGTGTCGAGAGAGATATGAAGAAGATTTGATGTCTCGTCTCGTTTAAGTGTGAAAAGGAGATCTTGGAGGAGATCTCGGGCGATATATAGGAGATTTAAAACCATGATAACATTACATATAGAAATGACACAATTTATTCATAATTAAATTTAGTAATTATAATTAGATATTTGTATACCGAATAATCAAGAAAGCTTCAAAGTAAAACAATAAGATGATAGTGAATAGTTCTATTTTAAATTATGAGGATGATAATTTCATTTAAAAAATATTCTAAGAACAAACTTTACAAAACAGATAGAAATAATATAGGAAAATGAAGAAATCATTAGAATTAAATTTAGAAGGTGCGCAATCAAAAGTAATTATTTACTTTATCTTTATTTTGAATTACAAAAAGATATAGTTCTTGATTGATTGCCTACGTGGTTTGATATGAAATATATGAAGGGAATGTTGAAATACCATTGGAATATGAAGAGCTTGAAAAAATAAAGTAACCATATGTTTTCATTGTGGTTGTATTTAATTCGAACATACACCTATTTTATTAATGCCATTAGAGAAACTTATAGCTCTGCTGATAAAAATGTATAATTTCGGGTGAGATCTCGGATTGAGATTTTGATCCATATATCGGGTGAGATTTGAATATCTCAGACGAGATGAGTGTCGAGATATGAAGGAGATTTGATGTCTCGTCTCGTTTAAGTGTGAAAAGGAGATATCGGAGGAGATCTCAGGCGATATATAGGAGATTTAAAATCATGACAACATTACATATAGAAATGACACAATTTATTCATAATTAAATTTAGTAATTATAATTAGATATTTGTATACCGAATAATCAAGAAAGCTTCAAAGTAAAACAATAAGATGATAGTGAATAGTTCTATTTTAAATTATGAGGACGATAGTTTCATTTAAAAAATATTCTAAGAACAAACTTTACAAAATAGATAGAAATAATATAGGAAAATGAAGAAATCATTAGAATTAAATTTAGAAGGTGCGCAATCAAAAGTAATTATTTACTTTATCTTTATTTTGAATTACAGAAAGATATAGTTCTTGATTGATTGCCTACGTGGTTTGATATGAAATATATGAAGGGAATGTTAGTAATTATATGTTTTCATTGTGGTTGTATTTAATTCGAACATACACCTATTTTATTAATGCCATTAGAGAAACTTATAGCTCTGCTGGCATCTTGGATGCGTGGTGGAAAATGCCCTTAAGTAAAGCTGTGGGGCGTTAAAATTGCAACCCTGTATCTAAATAGTGCTCCGTGGTGCCGTGGTGATGCCCATGACAGCATAGGGGAAAAATCACTGCACTGAGTGAGATTTCTAAATTCCAATATGGAGGACATGGCCATAATAACTTGTCAAGCATAAACCTGAAATATCGCAAAGGACTGTCTTGGTTGAACTCATTCAATATGTATTTATAACTTAATCATAATTTGGGACTGCAGTAATATCCTATTGAGGTTGTATATGATGTGTGTTTGCAGGTGCGTCTAACTGATTCTCAAATTGAGGAACTAGTTGCCGAGTTTCTTGAAGTGGAAAGTAAGGTAATTGTCTCAGGTCTCGATGTTTGATGCATTTAAAATTAAGCAATAATTTTATTCATTTTCTAAACTTGTTCTGGTCATTTCAAGGCTGCAGAAGCTCAGGAGTCCCTTGAGAAAGAGTCACTTGCTCGAGTAGAAAATGAAGTTAGAGAAGAGTTGGCTCAAAGCTTTCATGGCGATGCTGTAGGTTTATTCTTTTATCTTCCTATGCTTAATTGCACAATTTTCATCAAATCTCAAACAAAACTGCATTTGTATCATCCCAGTTACTTACATTACCACGTACAGCAACTTTCGTATTTAATTTATAAGACTTTGTTCGATGCTACATGCTGATAGGGCTTTAGTGTTGTAGAAGCAATTAATTGACAACCTTAGGGCACTATGTGCATTCAATACTTGCTCAACTATTTCTGGTAGATTAATGCTGAAAAAAAAATGTTCTCTGTGTTATGGATAGTTGGAGCTTGCTGTGTTCTCAGAGATGAAAACATTTAAAGAGGAATGGGAATCGATGCTTGATGATTTAGAAACACATTGCTCGTTATTACTGGTAAGCTTATTGGTGATATTTTTTTTGCAGAAATACACACCGATGACCTTTCCTCTTTTAAATGAATGATTTCGAATGTAATTTTCCCAGGAAGGCTTCACTACATATTTAGTTTGAGGATTTGTAAGGGCTTCAGATATTCATATATTTAAAAAGAATGGCACAATGTTCATTCAACAAAAGATAACACTGTTCATTGAGAAGTTAGAGAATTAATCATTTCGCTTCACAAAATTTATTGGCATTTACTAACAGATTTTATTATTATTTTTTGGGTCTATACTCATTGTTCTATTTTTCTGAAATCTCGACCTCATGTAATGTCAATAAGCTTTCTGTGTTTCTAGGTTAAAAAGTAATATATATACTGACACTATTTTGGCGCATACTTATGATGCATATTGGAAAAATACACATTAAATCGAAGTAGTCATCAAATCTCAATTTTATATAAACTATTATTTGCTATTATTTTTGCAAAAAAATGACAAGGGAAAACTATTTTGTTTCAAATTAAACCTTAGAAGTACCACTATCTAAGCAAACTAAAATAATCTTTTGCCGCACACATGCACTTAAAAAAAAACACTAAAAGCAATAAATTATCTCTTCGATAAACTTGAAATTTGAAAATAGATCATCTTTTGTTCATGGAAAAATTCTAAATGTGTTGCACTGAACTCATGTAACATCAAAACCAAATCCCTTCTTAATTTAAATAAGTGACAATGCTGGATTTTTTTTTTTTTTTTTTTTTTTTTTTTTTTTTTTTTTTTTTTTTTTTTTTGGCAAACAGAAAATACTGTGTGCAGCTGGTAGTCAATATATTTTGTAAAGTCAAACTCATATATGAACAAGTGCAAAACACAAAAGAACCAGTCCAGAGAGATCATATAAAGTCATATTTTTCAAACCGTCTTCTATTTTTAGTTAGAAACTTTGGTGCATGTATGATGACATAATTATCCAAGTTTTTACTATATTTTACCACTTGTTTAAATTCTAGCCATGACAATTTTTTTTTCTATTTCATATTTTTTCATTTTTCAAATGTTTTTTCTGTTATCAATATCAACACACCTAGGCTTACTAATTTCTGTACTCTAGCCATCTATGCTGTCTCATGGAGCATTTAAATTTGTAATTCCTTGAACAGCCATTTCAACGATAGATTTCTTTTCCCTTGCTATTTATGCTCTGTCAGTCCCCTATATAGGTTCCTAATAGATCCAAAGAATTTTATTATGGACTTAATATGCTCAAACCACTTCCAATTGCACCTCTTATTTTTGAAGGAACAACTTGATGGGGTTGGAATTGAGCTCCCTGCTCTTTATAAGTGGATTGAAAGCCAGGCTCCTAATGGTTGTTGCACTGAAGCTTGGAAAAAAAGGACCCATTGGGTTGGATCACAAGTCACTAACGAGTTAACTCAATCTGTAAAAGAGGCTGAAGATTATCTCCAGAATCTTAGGCCTGTAAGAAGGTATATGCACCAGCTATTTTGATTTAGAAAATAGTTCTGTTGCTTTGCAATTCTCCAAACTTGAAAATAAAAATTAAAAAACAAAAATATATACCTTGAAGTTTGTATATTACAAATTATGTGGCATTGAAATTTATGAGCTTTACTATAGTAAGTACTAGTGACTATGATCTCTGGAAATACTGTATATTGTATTACCCAAATATATCTAAATGTTCAGAGTACATATATGAAGTTTGCTAAAGTTGATGTTTTTTATTTGTAAATTACTAAATTTAGTATATTTTTTGAGGAAATGTCAAATCTTCATAGTAGCATATCTTTATCATACTTGCTCTTACTTATATGAACTATTTTATAATTGTGCTAGAAAACATGGTAAACTATTGGAGGAGGGTGCTAGTGGGTTTCTAGCAAAAAAAATTTCTATCAAAGATGATCACTGCTTAACAGAAAACATAGACGCAAATTGGAGTCCATTTACTGAGATTGTTCAATCTGGTAGTTGCTTAGGGAATGATTCTTTCGGTAGCAAAAAATGGGCATCTGTGTACTTGGCAAATACACCTCAAGAAGCTGCTAACCTTGGACTCATGTTACCTGGAATCGATGAGGTAATGCACCTTTTTGCAAAGCATTAACCTTTGATTTAGTACCTTTAACCACATACCAAGTAATTGAATGCATCATGCAGTTAGTACCTTTAACCACATACCAAGTAATTGAATGCATCATGCAGTTCACATTTTTTGACGTGAGGTGTAGCCATCCCCATGACTAAATTCCTTGCATTATTTTGTAGCCCATACGAACACATTCCATGTTTGTATAACATCGTAAGATTTTTTATATTGTTTTATGATGTATAATAATAAGTCTTTCAAAACCACACTTGATTAATGCCATATAAACTCTGTTGTTCGTCATGTAGTAGATGAAATGTGAATCGTTATGGATATCATAGAACCTTTTAAACTTTGGATCTGTTTTCTCCTTATTGTCAAAATGTGTTTTAAAAACATTATACCATCATTATTGCTTATAGAATTTATCAAATTTTATGTTTCAGGTGGAAGAGATTGATGAATTAGATTGCAACTTTAGCAATCCATTTTATGCAGATGCTGTGGCAAATGAAAAGGATGCTTGTATTCTGAAAGAGCAGAAGATAAACTTCAAAAAGGTTCATTGAAACTCGTTTGTTATATATCTTATGATTTATTCAATTCTGTAAACTATATGACCATTATTTTTCTGCTGTTAGATAAGAGAAGAGGATGATGCAAGCTTAACCAGAAAACTACAACTTCAATCAAAGCGGCAGAGACATAAACTCTTAAGGCATGAGGTATTGACTTGTGTGTAAAGTTATTCCTTTTGATGATTATTCTATAGATTATGGACATGTGGACAATAAATATTAATATGAAGTTAAAATTGCATAATCATTGCAAAACTGCATGATTATCTGTTTAAACAGTAAGTCTAATTGCCAAAACTTGCATAATCATCACTAAGACATGAGATCTTACTAGTTTCTTTTTTCTAACAATATGTTTGTAGATATTATGGTTGTTTTAACAGTAAGTTATCTGATTCAGGAAGCAAATGAGGAGAATACATCTGATGATTTTATTAATGTCAATGAAATTAACAACAGTAAGTCTGATTGCTCTCTTTCTGGTGAGGATAAAATGGATAAGCACGGTGTTAACAAGAACAGCAAGCATTTACATGTTAATGATGATATCGAAACTGGGAATGAAAGGTCTAAGACTGTCATAATAGATAGCAGTGATGAGGAAAATCTGTTGAACGTTAGGTCATCCGACTCAGATGTACAAAATACGAATCTGAATTCACCTTCTATGGGAAAATCAGTTAATATTATAGATGTTGATACTCCACCAAGTTCAACCAAACAAAGCACATGCAGAGGCGATGAGAAACAGTTTCGCTGTACTGCTTGTTCTGTACTGTTGAAAGCCTATGAAGTTAATAAGCATCCAGAGTTGCATGTCATTGTTTGTGAAAGTTGTAGATGTATTGTGGAAGAAAAGTTGAAACTCAAGGTATGGCACAGATAATCTCATTTTGCTGTTTTCCTAACATGGCTTCTCTGAGTAGTCAATTCCATCAATCTCTTTTTTATGTTTGATTCAACGAATCTTTTTTGATAACCTTACTCGGTATTCAATTCAGCTAATTATTATCTAAACATTAAGCAAGCAAGAAAAACTGATCTGATTGCATGTGTGTGCGTGTGCGCCACTGCTGTAAAAACTGGGATAGGCGGCCTCCTAGGCTGCGCCTACCAACTTGCCTAGGGGCTTAGGTGGCTGTTCTAGGTGGCCAGACTACCTAGGCGGCACCTGAGTTTACCTAGGCAGCGCCTAGATCCACCTAGGTCTTCTTAGGCCCTTCAAGTTCCACCTAATCCTGCCTAGAACCGCCTAGGCCCGTCTTAGTCTGCCTAGGCCTACCTACGCCGGCCTAAAATTTTCCAGAGTAGTTTGAGCAACTTTGTTGCTACTTTGTTTAAGCAACTAATTTCAAATTTTCACCATTTTTTGAGGATTTTAGATTGTATATAGTATATATAATTATTTGCATGAATATACAGAAATAGTTTATTATCATATAATTATGGTACATTTTATTTCACATTCATAGCAGCAAACAATGTATGCTAAACTACATAAAAGTTCATTAGCTATCACATCTACATCTATCTTAAAACCCGAAAGATATAATTTCAATAGTTAAATATAAGGACATTTAAACGAAAATAAAATTTTCTATGTTTAATGCTTAAAATTTATCAAAATTGCCTAATTGCGGTTAATCTCCGATTAATCCCTACCTAAACGATTAATCCCTTATCCATGTCCACCGCAAGAAGCTATGGGGTGCTCCACGGGATTGCTTGGTGAAGTCTTCGTCCTACATCCCAAATAAGAGGGTCAAACTATGATCATGCTAGCCTCACAAGTCCCTGTTCTGATCTTCTTTGATACCTTTTTTTGACGAGGAAAGATGGGAGACTTTTGAATCAGATGTATGATATTCGCGACTTTAGAACATATATTCATCTCTTTTTTTCTGATCGTTTCAATGGTGATTGCAATTCATTTGATGGTTGTATCAGTTCACGAAATAATCGGATTACGCCATTCGTTGGAAAAAGGAATGTTAGCAACATTTTTTTTCTTCCTCCGCCTAACGATTTTTCCAACATATACTTGTGCACGCTTGTGTGCATTTTTTAAATAGCAATTCTTTCCTATGCTGTTCTACCTATAGTAGTCTACATATTTGCATCAATCAAATTAGTTTCTTATATTGTCCTTTGAGATGCAATTCAAACGTAAAAGTGTTCTTTTCATACATCCATGCTTTATAATATGATAACTTGAATAACTATGGTGCACATATTGTTTGATAAATCAATGGTTCAACGTTGTGGTTTTAACCTCCTATGTCAATCGGTGATTTTGTTTTTTTGGAAAAGGAAATGTTAGCTATCTTTTGCTTTGGCATACATGGCTTACCATCATGCTGACGTTTCTAAGCTATTTTTAACCATGCCACAACAAAAAAGCATTATCTGATACCTATGTGTAATATTAATGGTTTATCATACAGGATTCCGGCTCAGAAGATTTTTGCAGATGGTGTGCAAAGCTTAAACATTTGTTAAGCTGCAAATCATGTAACATGCAATTTTGTTCTATATGCATATCACGAAACTTTGATGAAAAAATCATAGCAGAAGCTAAAGCATCTGGGTGGCAATGTTGTTACTGCTCACCGGCTATGCTTCATCAGCTTATGTCAGATTACAACAGTGCCCTTTATGAAGATGCCCGTGGTGGTTTGGATACTTCCAGCTCCGAATCTTCTGATAGTGAAATAAAGTTCATTAATGCCACATATATTCATGGGTATTAAATTGTAAATTTTTGTTTTTTTACCAATTATCTTTTGCCTTATTTTCTTACTCTTTCAGCTACAAAAAAGGACGAAAAAAGAGGATGAGGAGAATCCTTGATGATGCAGAGCTGGGCGAAGAAACTAAGGAGAAAATTGCTATAGAAAAAGTAATTTGGTTTTTGTTTTATGATTTTTCTGTATTCAGGTTATCAAATAACATCCATGTAAAATAATCTATTCTACTTCCGTATTAATTGATTTTGATGTTTGAGCTTCCACGTCTGAACAAAAAATTTAGTTCTTTTCCATGTTCAAAAAAATAAATCAATTTTTCTCTCTTGCTTTATCTATAAAATAAATAAATTGTAGATTCAAATAATTGTCTTGAAGTATTCTTTTTTTTTCCCTTTTTCTCAACTGCAATTTTGATTGAGTTCCGAATGGCCATTTGGGAATCAAATCCCAATTGGAGAAATTCGATTTGAAACAAGATTCAAATTGTTGCTTTCAAAGTTTTTGAGGACGGCTTTTCTTATCATATTATTATATAATAATAATAATTTTGTTTATAGGCTAGGCAAGAGCATATCAACTCCATGAAAGAACAGTCTGCTAGTAAATCACGCCGTAAGAATATCACAAGTCCTACTGGAAATGCAGCTATAGACACGACTGAATTGTTAGGTGATGCAACTGAGGGTTATATCGTAAATGTTGCTAGGGAAGAAGCTGAAGATCCTGCCAGAATTCCTCCTAGTATATCTAGCAAGTTAAAACCCCATCAGGTAAATTTGCATACGATAAAGTATTCATGCATTAGCATTCATTTTCGGTCGTGTCATTTTGTAAATCATACCCGCTGTTTTATCAAAACTGTCAGATAAATATTAGAATACATTTATCATGACATAGGCAGGATACATTTTGAGCTTTTGATATGCATTACTGATATGTCAGTAGCTAATGACAATAGGCTTCATGGGCACAACTTTTTTCAATGCAACATTATTTGATTTGTACCACAAATTATGAACTATGTAATGGATTTTTAGATTTGAATTTAATTCCATTGTAGGTTGCAGGAATAAGGTTTATGTGGGAAAACATCATACAATCCGTAAGAAAGGTTAAATCTGGTGATAAAGGGCTTGGATGCATATTGGCCCATACAATGGGCCTTGGAAAAACATTTCAGGTTTGTTGGTAAATAAATAATAAATCCTTTTTTCCACTAGATATATATACATTGTTAACTCACCAAAAAGTAATAGATCATCTCGTTTATGGTTCTTTTAGTTCATTATTAGACTTTATTTCACATGTTTTCCTCTTACCGGGTATAAAATATCTGAATAAATATTCCCATGTTTTTTTTTTGTTTATAATTATATTAAGTATTAATATGCAGGTTATAGCATTTCTATATACAGCAATGAGGAGCGTTGATTTGGGAATAAAATCAGCACTCATCGTTACACCTGTGAATGTACTTCACAATTGGAAGTATGAATTCTTAAAATGGAAACCTGTGGAGTTAAAGCCTCTCCGCATATTATTGTTGGATGATGTTCCAAGGTTCGACCCATTAAATATAGATCTTCTGTGTTTTTATCTTTGTAGTCTTTATGGTTGCAGCACCAACAGCACCTTGTTAGGCAATGTTCTGGAGAACATGTGTTGGTGATTCTTACATAATAGTCTTCCATAAATGTCTTTCTGAATATTGGTTCTTAAATTATCTATCTTAATTATGGTTTTAAATCTCCTATATCTCGCCCGAGATCTCATTTTCACACTTAAACGAGACGAGACATCAAATCTCCTCCATATCTCCCTCGACACTCATCTCGTCCGAGATATTCAAATCTCACCCGATATATGGATCAAAATATCAGAGATCTCACTCGAAATTATACATTTTTCTTATTTTCCATCATAATTTTTATTTTCATATTGATTCAAAAGAAACTACTCAATCCAATTATAATTTACCAACTTCTTGAACATATTCTTTACTTTTTATCTTAATGAGTCATAAAGAAAGGTTTCACTTCTTTATTACATTCAAATAAAAGGATATTATTCAAGCATTACCAAATCAATTAAGCCAATCAAGCTACTACTCTTCTAAAAATATTTCTTTTTCCATGTAAATCAAGTATGGTACCATTTTTATTTTTACTAAGAAAGTTATAATCGTTAAATAAATTTGACACATAAGTACATCCGAGATATTCTCGAGATGCATTATAAGACCCGAGATGTCAATCCGAGATGTACACCCGATACGTACTCATCTCGTCCGAGATCTCTCCGGTACGAGATAACTTGTGTAAAAATTCCGAGACAAAACGTGACCGAAATCCGATATTTAAAACCTTGATCTTAATCGACATTTTAATTTAAAGTTATTGCCAAAAAGTACAAAATTGAAAAATCTTCATTTTAGGCTTACTTTCTTTCTCACAATTTAAAGCTGGTTTTGAAATTATTTGTATCATCGACTGATTTTTGCCACATCAGCGTTGATGCATCATGTTTCTAAAAAACCAGCTTATGGGCACAATTGTGAATTGCGCCCATATTTTTTACATTGGTGCAACTGCCAGTTGTGCTAATATGGTTCCCTACTGGCGCAACTGGTAGTTGCACTAGTGTAAAAAAAAAAAATATGAGATCGCCACTTCAGCACGGCTGCGACAAAAATTAGCCTAGCAAGTAATTTTAAACTAGTCTAAAAGTACACTAAGTTTTGAAAATTAACCTAAAATGCAAATTTATCCATTTAGAATCAATGTTTTACTCAGATGAACAGTCTCAAGTTTGACTTATGTTCATATTCTTTCTTTATTATATACCTTTTTAGATTGTTCGATTTTACTGAATATTTGATGATAACAGCATAGGCGTGTTGGAAAAGAAACTTATGATTTCAGGTCTATATGTCAAAATCTAACATTCAAGTAGGGTAATATATTGGTATTTCGCAGGGAACTAAAGTAACTTATGGGTTCCGTCAGGAACATTCTACTACTGTATCTTGAATATTTTGATCATATTTATCTTCTACAAATCAGAGGTATTTGAGAGTAGTAGCTTGTTCAGTGTTGAGTTGTAGACTTAAGGTTTCAACTTAAGTCTACTAGATATGACAAAATAAAACAAACAGGCACAAGATTTTGTATTAGTATAATCAATTAGATCTTACCATTGATCAATTAATTAGACTTGAATAACACAGCAAATAAATCATAAAGGGGAAACTTGCATGCTGTGGTCATGGCTGGTTGCATACTGTACATACATATATTAATACAATCGTGCACGCACACATACACATGCATGCATAGTTATACATATAGTTATGTGTACACGCACGTGTTAAATTGATGTGATTCAAATATTTACCGAGTACATATAAGGAGTAAATAAATTAATAGATTCCAATCAATCAAATCAATTTAGATATAGAGGAAAGAAGAAAAGAGAAAAAAATATAGATCGGTTGAATACTTAATTGATTTTCTATTGAGAGGGAAGAATAATCTGAATGAAGATGATATTGAAAATTGAGATCACATGCAAATCAGATCTTGTGAATATCGAAAACCATCAAAATTAATTAGGCGAATAATTTTCATATCTAAGGTAAGCCTTTATCCCTAGATCTATATGAATGAAGGCAATCAATGGTGGATAAAGGCTTACCTTAGATTTGAAAATTAATCGCCTAATTAATTTTGATGGTTTTCTGTATCCACATGATTTGATTTACATGTGATATCAATTTCCATATTATCTTCATTAAGAAAATTCTTTCCCTCGTTAAAAAATCAATTAGTTATTTAATCAATCTATTATATTTCTTCTCTTTCTTCTTTCCTCATATAGCTAAATTGATTATTGATTGAGATTTATTAATTTATTTACTCTTTGTATGTATTTGGTAAATATATATTTGAATAATATCAATTTAACGCTCCACGTTGATTCAAAGATATCTATTACTCACATTAATCAGCAGAAGTTGGTTGATGGATCATCATGGCGCTAAATGGCTTGCACTATGCTAATCAAGTTTGAGCAATGCTCAAACTTGTCCTTTGTAACCGACTTCGTCATCATATCAGCACGATTGTCCTTCGTATGTACCTTCAACAGCTTTATCTTACTTCTCCCTTTTTCAAGCATAAGGAAGAAAGCTCTAACATCAATGTGCTTTGTCCATGAGCTGTACACTTGGTATTCAACAAGATGAATAGCACTTTGACTATATGAAAACAACTCCTCTGTCTTCTGAGATCGTTGATAAATCCAACAAAAGCTTTAACCAATATAATCCTTCCTTTGTCGCTTTCACAATTCGAAATAAGCTCTGCCTCTGTAGTTGATAAAACTACAGTGGATTGTAGCTTGGATCTCCAAGAAATCGGGCCTATACCAACTGTATAAACATAGCTCGAAATAGATTTCCTGTGTCGAGTACTGTCCCTTCGAATAGTTATTACCACAAAAATTGTGCTACTCTGTAAGCCAAGAAGTTTTTTCTTCCTAATAAAATTAAAAATACTGCACTTGATGTCAAAGAGTTTTACCCAGTGATGAAAAAGCTAATCTATATTATATACATACATACATACATGCATACATACATATATGTATATACATATATACATATATAAACTTTTGAGCAAATTTTCTTGTCATTTTGTCGATTAGTGTCCCTCTGAATTGTTATTAACCGAAATATTCCTCTTCTATGCATCTTACATTTGTTCCTTGTACACCTTGATTCAGAATATTTTCTTGACCTTCACAGGGATCAGAGAGCAAATTATATTGCAAGATGGAGAGATAAAGGTGGGATTCTTTTGTTAGGTTATGCTTCTTTTCGAAGCTTGTCACTTGGTAAGAATGCTGCACCTGAAACTTGTCACATGCTTCAGGTGAATAATAAGTTCTATTCTTTTAATACTAATTTCCTTCGTCCTTTTATTTTATTGGTTGCTAAGTGAAATGATAGATTGATTGTTCTCTTTAAACCCTTACAATTATAACATGCATGTGGATTAAAAGATGTATTTTGTTATAAAATGTTAGCATGTTAATTAATGTGGTTTTTCTAATCTGAAACCAATTCTGAAGTAACTGAGATGAAAATATTTTACTGGTTGTAAAGCGAAATGACAGATTGTTCTCTTTAAAACCCTAGAATTATATCACGCATGTGGATGAAAGATGTATTCTGTTTTATAATATTGACATGTTAGTTAATGTGATTTTGCTAATCTAAAACCACCAAAGTTACCGGAATAATATTTCTTGGGCATGGGGTATGTAAGATATCCAGACAAATTCTACCAAACCTTGACAATGTAGAAACTACGCAGTCAGTTCGTCCGTATCTAATTCATTTTTTGTTATATGAGAAATCGTTACTGTGAGAATGTATCTGGTTTAGTTTAATTTGATTTTTGTTCTCTTGCATTTCCCAGATATCACTTAAGTACATCGTGTTGGCCTATTAGCTTTGAATACTGTCTTAAAGCTTCAGATGAATATGCTGTTTCTACAGTAAAACAAAACAAATTCTTCGTATAAACTTGATATTCTTTATTAAGATGATAAATCTAGTTCATGCATACTTGCTCTGTTACAAGTTTGACTTTGCTTGTTATGTAGCGTGAGCACATCTGAATTGTATTCACATCCGTGACAGATACATCTTATTAACCAAGGTTAAAGTTTTGGTTTAGATCATTTGAAATATTAGGAATTTCGGTTCATTTTGGAAGTTTTGGTTTTGGTTTTGAATTTTGGTATATATTTTTAATGAAAGTGCATCGACAAATGTTATTTTTGGTCTAACAATTAACTTAACCGACTTAACTAAATTAACAACAAAAGTATACCAACTAAATAAATAGTAGTTAACTAGCTAAATAATTGGTATGATAACGCTAAATTTACCATTTTCAACATTAAAACATCGGATTTTTTTTTCAAAACCAAGGAAAATAGTAATTTACCAATCCATTCACGATACATGAATATTCGTGCATGTTGCATCACAAGCATTTAGAATCAAGCAAATGATTATATATGATTTAAGAGTTTAGTTGAAATGATGTTTAAAACATTTCTTTTCTTTCTCATTGATGTCCTTTATGAAGTGAAACACTGAATTGTACAATGTTTAAAGCAACTGTTTGATTTTTTAAACAAGCGGTAATTTACCTTTACAAGTGTAACGGTGATCGGTTTATAGGTATATCAGCCCTCGGTGTACCAATTAACTGGTAACGATAACGGTAATCAATTTTAGCTTACTAGCAAAAACGTTATGATAATGGTATTTGCACAATGGTAACGATAACCATTACCATAACAGCTCTAGCTCTAGTCGACACCAGAACAAAACGGCCAGAATCTTGTCATTCTGGCTGATGCCTCATACCTTGTTATATAGATCCATGATTTTGTCCTATATGTAGGTGCTACAACTTATAGGCAATGACTGTGTCGTAAAAGTAGGCATTTTCAACTTATTTTGAATATTTGCAGTATAAGAAAAGAAAGTTGCATGGGAGACTATTTTGTTTATTCATCTATAATCAAAACCTCATGTTTCCCACCTGTTCAATCATGTTCAGATGAAAAGATGAAACTGCCTTGTTACAAATGGATAAGTGAGTGTAAAGTAAGATTAAGAAGAGAAGGAAAAGGGGAGATGGGAGAGAGATGTAACAAAAGGGAATGAGTATGAAATATCTTGTACATAAGTATTATGTTTGCAGGTAGAAATCACATGCACCATCCAACATTGCACATGTAAATCAGTTCATATCGTATATCTTTTATACGAAGTAAACACGTACAAAAACCAAACATGTGCACATATCAGTTATATTAGTAAATTCGAGTCCTTGCAAATCCAAAGACCGTCATGGCTTAAACATCATTAGCTTGCATGGCGTGTGGATATAACATTCACTGTTAGTTGGGAAGTGTGTGTGTGAGTGACCTTCATGGCTTAAACATAATTAGCATGCTAGCATGTAGATATAATATTCGCTGTTATTTGGGTAGTGTGTACGTGCGCGCATAGACACACACTTACATATACATACGCACAACGCATATCTATACATATACCAAGCTAAAAGCATGTGCGCTGTCCGTGCACTAAAAAAAACCTGAGCAACTCCCTTGTGTTGCAAAATCAGCTTTTAGAATTATATATCGAGTGATAGAAATAGTTAAACAATTAGATAATTGAAACAATTCAAAGGCTTATCAATGAAATTTGATTTTGTATTAATAAATGAATTGGACTCGAAATATTATATGAAGTCATTTAGGAGGTACTTGCATTTGACGTGACAATTTGAAGTCACGTGCATATTTATTTTAGCAAAAAATATTGTGTCAATCAATAGTTTTTTTAATGTAAAAATATCAATGAACTTGATTGGAGCCATCAATATTAAAATGCAATTTTATTTTTGAATGAAGATGCACCAACACGTCCACTTATTTTTGAAAGGAAACACAACAGTACCTCAACTTATTTTTTTCTTACAAATCTGTCCACATTTA
This sequence comes from Allium cepa, assembly GCA_030765085.1. Classification (NCBI taxonomy): domain Eukaryota; kingdom Viridiplantae; phylum Streptophyta; class Magnoliopsida; order Asparagales; family Amaryllidaceae; genus Allium; species Allium cepa. The sequence continues at coordinate 866,776,509 of CM060937.1, read as the reverse complement.
TATGCATATTTATGAAAATAACCGAAATTTATGCCTAAACATATAGATGAAATCAATGCCCCAAATTATAATAGACAATTTGATTTAAATTAACACAAAAAGAAGAAACTACATTTTTAGTTAAGAGAAAATTTCACATTCATAATATGCATGCAATCTTTGATCTGCTTTGCTTCCTTGATGCAACTTCCTCGCTCGTTTGCTAGTCTCTGTTCTCATCTTACATAATCATAACAGTCATAGTCATAACATCAATTAATCTGCGTAACAACGTCAAGTAATCTTTGTTATATATTTTACTAAAACACTCTAGTCATAGACTCATAGCAATCTTAAAATTTTGAACAAATAAATAAAGCAAAGTTTGCCGTGTTTGGTGGATTTGTGTCAACTTTGACTCTACGCTAATTAAAATACTATTGTTTTAACATTTAGCACAAGCGCTTTTTTTTAATGTTATACTATTGTTTATTTTTGATTGCTATGCATTTCAGTTTTAAAAATAAATAAAAGCGTATGCAAATTAAATCATGTTAAGAATAACCTTCGAATTTCTTTTCTATTTGTGTTTTTGTTCCTTTTCAACAGGTTGATTTCTAATCACCATTAAAATTAATAATTCCATCTTTCATCTGAGTTTTCTTGGCCAGTGGATTTAGTCTACAATTTTGCGTATTGCACTTATTCAGTTACAAATGCTACAGTATCTAATTTTACACGGAATCGAGTTTTGACTCTGCTACAACTTCTCCATTGCTTCCATCCCTACTGGCAAAGTCGGTTGATGACTTGATCCATTATCCTCAAAATAAATATTTAAAAATCAATCCAAACAAGATGCAGTTTAAACTAATAAGTGCAAACGTAATAACAATAATCAATATAAGGTAATAATATAGGAGTTTGAGAAAATGAGCATCTGCAAGTTTCAAAACAGTAGGAAAGCATATAACAACTTATAAATGAAAAATTATGTAAATTTGGCAGAAAAAAGAGGAAGATCACATACCATTGTTCTGATGTAGTTTTTGGAGAAGGTTAAATGAAATTGAAGGAGGCTTGCAAAAAAAAGTGTAATCAAAATTGGCCTGACAAACATATTATTATTTTGAGCATCCTTCTTTTCAGATTCAAATCAAAGTGCTTATTTTATTCATTTTTACTTTCAAGTAAATAAAATGCTGACATAAAGAGAAAGTTTTGAAATAAAGAATTGTGGCCTTGTCATTTTGAGGTAATGAGGTCAGTTGGAAAATACAAATATATCCATGTCAGACTATCTTTTTGGTCAACTGTTATTGGTGCATGAGCATCTCAAGTAAACAAATAAATACTTACTAAGCAAAAAATTGCTTTGTTAGTAAAGATAAAGATACAATGTATATATTGTGAAGACCTAAAGAGTCAAAGCTTTGTAGACATTGATTTACGCAGAGATTTTATTTTACGGGGAAGCAAAAATAGATTTGTGAAGATGAGGCGGAGGCAGGAGGACAGATTGGTGGTGAATGAGGAGCAGTATTAGAACTTAAACTCTTTTCTTTCAGTATATTGAAATAACTTAACAAATTTTTTCTCACGCTTTCAAGTAGAGTTATTAACTCTGATACATAAAATTAATTAAACAACTTAAATTTGTTTCAGTTCAGCTGATAGCGTATATAAAATTATGTTAAAATCATGCTTTAATCAGTTCAGTTGGTAGCTAAATTTATTTAACAAACAAGTCAGGTTAAAGTTCAATTCACCAAAACCAACTTAGATAAAATTTATGTGCTTCAATTGAATCAAATGGAATATATGTTAAACAATCAATTCAGTCAAACATTGAATTAGGAAAAATTAATTTAGTTAAATTTATGTGGTTTGATTTGATTCTGAGTCCCTCTTATAAATAGATCTTTAAAACATATTCATGTATGAGATTGCTAAGAGGCTGAGAAATAGATGGCAATTTAGAGCAATAACAGTTTCAGTTGATGTTTTGAAATTTGGTGCAAGAGATATGAAGATAGGTAGACTTCTTTTGCATTCATTTTTCAACTTGGTGTTTTTTCTTTTAATTATAACTAAAAGCATTGTGCTGTATGCTTAGAAATTAAAAAAAAAAAGTACATGTAGAGGAGAAGTATTTTTTTTTCTTTAATGAAAAATTTATAAAAGTGAATTGGGTTGGAGGATCCCATTGGGCCTAAACTGGGGATCGTTGTTGGCAATCTCAATCTCACATCTCTTAACTCTGTGCTTTAGCACTAGGCCACTGTATGGAAGCTACAAATGTGTGTGTGTGTGTGTATGTGCATGCACACACATGTATATGCATATATGTGAATATGTGTTTGTGTGTATATGTATGTGCATGCTTTCATATATTTTTTCTGCTTTAGTTTCCCTTTCAGGTAGTTAGAAGTCTTAGAATAAGAAAGAACTTTTGCATAATTTATTTCCTAACCATGTAAATTATCTTTACAAGAATTACAAATATCACCTCTTTAATCAGATAAGTGGTATGATGGTTTTTTTTTTAATATAATATGTGAAAGGAAAATGGTTCAATTTAATTCTTCATGAATACAGAATTTCCTGGTTTCTTCAAAATTATAAGTAAATATCCCTTGTTAAACCATATATTTTAACATACAATAATTTGTTATGTTAGATATACTCAAATGTGTCCGTTTTTTGGGAAATGATCTCGAGTGTGATATGAACGTATCTTCAAAGTATTTCAGCACTTAGGGAGTGCTACATGAGAAGGGTGTCATTGAATTTTCCTCTCACACACACATGTATATTTACATCGAATAAGTCTACAATAGATTTTTGAATGTGGATAAAACCATATCCACATTCGTATCCAAAATCATCTCAGATATCTACATCCGTGGATACGGAGGGAGCTTGAATTTTATCCTATCCGCTTACAAATAATATAATTTATGGTTTAAAATGAAACTTTTTTCCAGTATCAATGCTTATAAAAGAGAAAATAAAATAACAATATGATGATAAAAAATAGTTTTGAGCCGTGAATATTCATTTATATGCATATAATACAACTTATTATGTTGATAAAATATATAAATTATCAATCACTTTGTGTAGTAAAATACGCATAATATAAACTATTATTTTTATAAAAACTAGACATAAATTTTTTCGATGTGATTCCATATCCTTCTTTCGAATTCGGATGTTTTTCCATTTTCGGAATATGGATGCAGCCGAATTTCAAACTTTTTCAGATATCCATTGACAAGCTTAATATCAAAGTTTTAAATGAACAAAGGCGGTAACGAGGTGTTCCTTTTCCTCCCAAGACGAGGAGTAAGTTTTTCGAGTAAACATTATATGCACTTATCAAATAATTAACTATTGAATAATAAATGTCAAAAACATTAAACACTCGAACCGAATCAGACAAAATACAATTGGTTACATATAAAACATCTCATTCAAAAACTTTCTCGCAATATTTATTAGTATATATACATAAAGGCATCATAAATTACTTTAAAATAAAAAACTCACGGTATTTAAAAGAAAACTATAAAAAGCAGCAGCAAAAGTGCCATGCAATTTCAAAACATAGACATTTAGAAGTAGTGTCCAGTATAAAATCAAAAAAAGAAAATCTAAGCACGCTAGTATGAGCAATATAAAAGCAAAGGTTATTATTAATATTTTCTTCTTCTTCGTTGGTTCTCATGCTTTTAAAAACACTTTAATCCAAATTCTGAACCGATTTCAACTTAGAAATGGATTTTGGAGTCGATTACGAAATTTGATTTGAAATTTGGAAATTTCTCCGTTTTATTTTCTAAGTTTTGTATTTTATTTTTGCTTGTTATGAAACGAGTAGAGTCTTGTGCCTTATGTTGGATATAATTTTAACCTTTGTTGGAAGCATGTGAGACATACACACGCTTCATGTGTCCCACATGCCTTAGAGACCAAAAATCTTTCCGAGCAAGCCTTAACGCATGTTGATTCTGCTTTGCCTTGAGGTGCACTTGTGGTGAGCCTTTTAAAGCATCGATTATATGCACCATGTATTCGACAGTCTTGAACCATGATACATTAGATCGGTGATTTATGATAGAAAACTACGGAAAATTAGAATTCATGTGACATACCCTAGCCATTTGGAAAAAAATAAGGATGGCGCTGATGCATTTAATCAGTTTTCATTATTATTTAATGAAGTTAAACACCGAATAAAAATATCTTATTTAATGACCCATGGTTTAGAAAAATCTCTTTGCCATTGGGTTCAATCAGACTTATAATACATACATATTGCACACATATTATGTTAATATCTGATGTCATGCCCGTGTTTGTATCTGGCTTTTTAAAATATCCATGTCTATTTGGTCTCTCTTGATTTTTGGTTCTATATGTTCTGCTCGAATAGTTGTAATTTTGAACTGGTTTAATAGTAGTGTTCTTTAACAGTATGGACCTGATATACTCATTTGTGATGAAGCCCATATGATTAAAAATGCAAGAGCTGATATCACTTTAGCATTAAAACAAGTAAAGACTCAGAGAAGGATTGCTTTGACTGGATCACCCCTGCAGAACAACCTGATGGAATATTACTGTGTAAGAAGCTATTTCACGAAGCCCTGAAAAAATTACTGAAGATCTTGTGCTATACTTTTTACATGGTTTGTTTTTTTGAAACAGATGGTCGATTTTGTGAGGGAAGGGTTCCTAGGGAGCAGTCTTGAATTCCGTAACCGGTATGGTTTCAACTATTGCTCCCCTGTTTTTTTTCTTCTCTGATAAACTCTTTTCTGGACTTGTAAAATTGTCCATATCCATCAGTAGCACTTTGTTCCATCTTTATTTTTTATGTTATATATATTTTATAAGTATCCGAGTTTTGAATTTTTAATCAGCCCTTTGTTTGATGATATCACATGAATCTATATCATAGAACAGTTTTTTTTTTCTTAACTTAAAAAAAGGAGTTATTTTATGTTGTAGTTAACAGGCTTATAATACAAAATGGTCATTTTGGTCTATTAATTTTGATCTTAAGGTTATGATAGAAAAATACTTTTTCGTTATTGCATGCAGCTTCCAAAACCCCATTGAAAATGGACAACACACAAATTCTACCACAGAAGATGTCAAACTCATGAACGAAAGATCTCACATACTATATGAGCAACTAAAAGGATTTGTTCAAAGAATGGACATGAATGTGGTTAAAAATGATTTGCCACCGAAGACTGTCTTTGTGATCAAAGTAAAGCTTTCTTCCATGCAGAGGAAACTGTATAGAAAATGTTTGGAAAAAAGAGGCCTGACAAATGAGAATTCTGAGAAGGCAGTTAAAAGATGCTTCTTTTCTTGCTACCAGATTTTGTCTCAGGTATGCTTATATTTGATAGGATCGATGTTTTTTATCCAAGTTGATTTGAATTATTTTCAACGAAGTTTGACGGTAATTTAATATAATAGTTCATTTTTATCTTATATATACTACAGATATTAAATCATCCTGGGCTTCTGCAACTGGCAAAAGAACAGAGATATAACTTGAAACGAGAAGATGGTGTGGAGAATTTCCTTGTAGATGACAGTTATAGTGATGATAATTTGGATGACAATGAACTACATAATAGAGGTATTCATATGTTCATACAACCAACATTTGACCTAAAAAGGTTTGACGTGTAGTTTTTGATACAGACTTAAGAGATGTATTTATCAAATGTGTTTAATCTAGCTTTTACTAGCCATGAAAAAAGCAAAAATCATCCATGTATCATTCTTTTAGTTTTTGAAATGGTTTGAACATCCATTAATAATTTATGTATCATAATCTGTTCTGTCAGTGACAATTTGTACACATTGATTTGGTGAATGTTTTTGGATGAAATAAAAACTTATTATAGGGAAATACTGTGTCAGAATATGAATGTTAATGGACAGAAGTGAAGCATTATATATTAAGCATGAATTTATAATTTTTTATTGAAGCTTAGCATCTGCTTTAATTTTGTAACATGAATTTAAAATGCAGTTACTTCTTCTATAGGGTACACGGAAAATCAGAGGTTAAATCAGGAAAATATCTGCAGAAAAAATGATGCCATCTTCAACTCAGAGGTAATATAATCATGCAATTTTTTTTATGTGGCTGTGTATTTGGTTAATCAAAATGGGCATGTGAAAGGGGTCGGTTGATGAAAAGGGTCTGCAATTTTGTTTGTGTGTTTTGGTAGGAATTGGGAAAGGGGCATCTAATGTGTATTTTGGGTTTAAAGAGATGAATGCACCTACTGTGGTCCGTTCACATGAACGAGACATTTTTCTATTCGTGTTCAAAGGTTCGAGCACATTGAACGTTAATTTTGGATGTGGATATGAGTACGGGGATTTTATTTTCATTTTAGTGCAAAAGCTACCTGTATGTTACAATGATAAGTCTCTCTTTCCAATGCTCCAATTGTGGATTCCTAGAGCTAATCAGTTTTCTTTACTAAGGATATGCTAATAGATTGTTTTCTGCTTTTGAACACGTGTAGACATGTTTACTTAACCATCAATAATATGGTTCTCAAAGATCTACTAGTATCATATTCTTTGATTGTATTGTATTAGTGGTGCAGTATTGTTCTGTATTGAGTAGAAAGTAAGGTTTACATGATGGTTGATTAAATCTGGTTACATGGGAAAGGGTGCATTTCAATTTTCAAAGAGATTTTGGATATTAGGTCAGAGAGTTGAGATGATTTTGTGTGTGGAATAAATTTTGAAAGACATGTCAAATTGAACTATGGTAGGTATAAATGGAGGTTGTGATAAATGAAACCTTCGGGCAAAGCAAAATTCGTCTACACCCCATCGAAAAATAAGAAGACAAACAATGGTGGTTCACCGGAAACCATTTTCGGCGGGGTCTGATTGAAAAGAAAGTCAAAAAACACATTTGTTAAATATGCAGATCTGTCGATGACCCTTTACCAAATAGGTAAAAGGATTCAATCCACTTAAAACATGTTTATTAACTGGGTAGATACACTCACTTGATAATTAGTAGGTAAATTGCAATATGGTGCTGTTCGGTTCAAATTTTACAAGCTTATCTATTTTTAATATCCGATACTTCTAGATTTTAAATGTGATTCGTGAAAATGACATAACTACCCTTTCTTACACTAAGCTAAAAATTGTTGGCAATCATTGATAGACATGAAGCATATCAAATTTGATAGACATGCCGACAAACGATGTCCGTACTTCATTTGAGAATTAGAAATAAGTTGAAGTGGAAAACCAAAAATGGAAAAACTGAAAACAAGGAACAAATTATTGCACTTGATTTCTATATCTGAATGATGAATAATTCAATTATTGCACAAGATTCCAAGTCAATAATGTTTTTGTTGTTCTTTGATGAAAACTCGATTTGTGTCTTATTTCAACCGTTGATACCGGAGTTGGATAAAATCCGAATTTTGTCGCGGTCCTCGCCAAAATCAGGAAGGAATCACTGGAATATGGCCAGTATTAATTTTTGTTTTTTTAACCATGGATTACACTTCTATTTTAAGTTGTGTTATTTGATGAAACTACCTTAGAGATGTTGCGGTTACCGTCTCTCTGTGTCCAATATAACCAGCATCACGCTATATGTTTCTACCTTCTATTGGCGGATTAAGGTGACATCATATTATAGTATCTAAATATTTGTATGCATATTTGTTTCTAGGAAGATTACTGGTGGGAAGATCTTCTAGTTGAGAAAGTATACGATGATGCTAATTACAGTGGTAAAATGGTTTTGTTACTTGATATTCTCTCCATGAGTTCAGAAGCAGGCGACAAGACTTTGGTTTTTAGTCAAAGTTTGAATATGCTTGATATCATTGAAAAGTTCCTTTCTAAACTATCAAGAGGTGACAACAATGACAAGCATTGGAAACAAGGAAAAGATTGGTATAGGTATGTTCACATTCCTTTATATTATGCTAATCATCCTTTTTTGTACTACGCGTCACTTATTTTGCTGCTTGGCTTCAACTGATTTTCTCTGTCTGCATATCTATTAAGTTATATTTATATGTTATAATGTGGCTGTAAGTGTTGTTCAGCTTGTGTTCAATTAAACAATTAACAGTTGTTTAATTACATGTACTGTAAATATCTGGTATCCGTTTTGTGTAATATATCTGGTAACCGTTTTGTGTAATACAATTATATTGGATTGCATTAATTGATAACCAATTATACCTGGTAACTGTTTTGTATAATATAGATACGTTGGGTTGCCTTAATTGATAACTAGTTATGTATTATTTTAATTTGTCATTTGGGTGAGATTCGTGAAGACAGACATTTACACGCACAAATTTCTAGTTTACAGTTATGTGTATCTATTTGTTTCTCTCCCAACTTTGTAATATTTTATTTTTTTCTCCCATCCTTAATTTCAAGTTCATATGCAAGTGCAATCAGCATTAGAATTTTCTTCTGGTAGTTTTCATTTTGAATTATTTACAGAATAGATGGAAGCACTGACGGTTCTGAAAGGCAGAAGCTTGTGGAAAAGTTTAATGAACCAACTAATACTAGGGTAAAATGCATATTAATTTCAACTAAAGCGGGGTCTTTGGGCATTAATCTCTATGCTGCTAACCGTGTTGTCCTAGTAGACGGCTCTTGGAATCCAACTTATGACTTACAGGCTATATTCCGGGCCTGGAGGTATGATTGTTCTTATTAGTAGCACATCAATTTTCAGTTGATTTTATATGTTCTATCAAATGATATTAGTATTTAAAATTTGGATTGTACACAACAATGTAATATCGTCAACGTGGAGATAGAAATCAACGGTTTCGAATATCATAAGCACTATACATAGTTATGTTTTGAGGGACATGGTAGGCCTACCATATCTTTTTTGTCCTTTCCTGCAGCATTTTTTTCTTCTTTTGTATGAAATTTAATATTTATTGTACCCATTTCAGATATGGCCAGAATAAGCCTGTTTATGCTTACCGTTTAATGGCACAGGGAACTATGGAAGAAAAGATATATAAGCGACAGGTACTCTTTTTCAACAGAAGGATACCAATTCTCTTATTGTGAGGATATATCAGTATGATATATCTGTTAAACTTTCAGCATCTTCCAGTACATTCACTGAAAATCAATCAATTAATCACCACTATCGTGCATTAATTTTTTTGGTAAATGTAGTCCATGAGCTTCGTCTTTCTTAACTTCAATAATGCATGCACTATGGCATACTCCTATTATTTTGTTTCGATAGAAAATTACAGCAATTAATCAAAGATTTACACATGGTATTATTGTAAAACTTATACATTAAGCGATCAATGGCGTATATGAACTCTATTGTTATACATACCTACATGCATCTATAAATAATATACACTCAACCAAGGTTTACAATAGTCAAGTACTATATCGGCATTAAAAAATTGAATCGAAATTGGTCACAGTCAATTCGAAATGGATTCAAATCATAAGGTTTTAATGTTTTTGTAAACAATGCACTCGACTTTATATTCTTATCCATTTACTAGTATCGACAATTGACAATCCAGTATGACGATGAATGAACAGGTAACAAAGGAAGGACTTGCGGCAAGAGTAGTGGATAGGCAACAGATTTACAGAACCATGTCAAAAGAGGATGTTAGGCACATTTTCGAATTTGGCACTGAAGAAAATGCAGACATGCTTGGGAAGAACCAAGAAAATATTGCCTCTTCTAGTCAAGTGAGAAGTGCATCTGCGCCATTCTCTGGCAGTAGCAACACCCCTTCTGATATTATTATGCAAAATTTGCTCAAAAATCATTCTAGGTATGTATCAACTTATTATAACCGTATCATACCAGTTCAACAATTTCTTTTCACTCCCTTCGTATTAGCATGCTTTTCCATAAACAACACTTAATATCTAATAAGGCTTCGTTAACTTGCCATTGACCGGAACCTGCAACACCAAAAATCCACATTCAGTTTGTGTGTGGACAAACACACAGAATACATGTGTACACATACACATATACACATACATATATACATTTACACGCACATATATATGTACACATACATATACATGTATATACACGCGCACTTGCATATACATACATATATATACATACATACATATATACATATATATATATATAGACACACACATGTAGTTAGGATCGGCAGTCCTCTTTATTTCGCTTCCATGGCTTCTAATTTCACTCATAAGTTTGTATTTAACTAATCATATGATGTGTGAAGAGAGAAATTTTGTGTATGCACTGTTTCAAATCTCGTTTATCTTGCTTGAAATCTCATTTTCAAACTTGAGCAAGATGAGATTTAGCAAAACGAGACATTAAATTTTGTTCATATCTTATTTGACACTCATCTCGTCCAAGATATTAAGATCTCAATTGGAATTTGAGATAAATCTCAATAGATTGCCTCATTCGAAGATATTAAATTTTGTTTATATTTTTTTCGATACTCATCTCATCCAAGATATTAAGATCTTAAGTAGAATTGAGATAAATCTCAATAGAAATTATTTGAAGATGTTTTTCATTGACATATTTTTTTAACTTCTTATGCGGATCCAAAGGAAATTGCTTGATTTTTTTTACTAGCTCTCTAATTTAATTTTTTAATTTATAATTTTTAACAAGGGAGAAAAAATAGATGACTTTGTTAATTCAATTGAGTAGAAACCATTTAGTCAAATACCAAATCCATCACATAATCACTGTCCTCTAAAAGAATAATTAATGTTATCGTTTTTTTATGAATTATGCATGTTAATAAGTTTATATGTAGATATCAGTTATCATAAAAATATTTGAAATGTCAATTTTGGACTGTTAACTTACTCTGAGATAGTCTGATATGGACATTAAAATTCAAGATGTCAATCCGATATGTACACCCGAGATCTCATCCGATATGAGACGTCGTATGTAGAATTCCCAGGACGAGATGCAACCGAAATCCGAGATTTAAAACCTTGTGTGTATGAAAGAGGAATGATCCATTGAGATTACCGCATTTCTACTTAATTGAGATAAATCTTCACACAAGATATTATTGTGTGAAGAGAATGATACCCTTAGAATTTTCTGCCTTTTTGTGGCAAAATAAGGTAATTTTTTTTTAGATATTACCTCATTACTAGCAAGATCATCTTCACAATTTTTTGTATCTTGTCAGAACATTTAATCAATTCAAAACTGAGGTTTTAATTGTAGGCTAGAATGAATATTTTCGATGGCATCTATTAATCTGCAATTTTGAACAAGTTTAAAATTTCTGATTATCTCTAAATTTGCACGGATGATCTTGATCACAACAAGATTATATCTACAACTTTTTGGCTCATTTAAAAGCTTTTTCATACGTCAAATGGAGGATTCCAGGGAGACTGGTCGGTTAAAGAATTAAGTTGTAACGAAGATGTAGATTTTGAGACACCATGGCTGTATAAAACTCAATCCTTTCTAACTAATGGGTGTATATGTTAACATCCCTTAAGGTTTGATTTATTCTTTTGTTTGTGGGGGGGGGGGGGGGGGGGAGGGGGGTGTAAGCGTTCAGTGGCACCCAAACATGGCAACACTCCTATAGCCCTCAAATTTTCATCATGCAATCCAAATTAAATAATATGGCTGGTGGGAGTAGAGAGAAAGCCATATTATTTAATTCGGATTGTGTGGTGGAAATCAGAGGCTATATAGGTGTTGCACTGTTTGTGGTGTCATTAAACGCTCATCGTATATATATGTGTGTGTCACCCACATCCACCTAGCCCTCTAACGATTTTTTGTATAAAAATGTTTGAAACGAAACATAATTGTGTAGTATCAGAACGAACAAAAATTTGTCAAAGGTCCATTAGCTCAAGTTGTAAGATTTCTAGATTGTTGTTCTAGAGGTTTTGACTTTGATCCACTGAGACATCAAAATGAATGCTGCTTAATATTTAGTGTCTCTCTTATTAAATAAACAAAAAATTGCCTTATTTTAAAACTTATAACCCCTTTAAAATTATACATACATACACACATACACACACACACACACACACACACACACATACATACATATATATATATATATGTATGTATGTATATGTATATCGGCTACACCTTAATTTTGCTACACCTCAAATTCCCCATGATTTCAACTATATGTTCCAAATTAAATAGTATATCTTATCTCTCATGAAGTGTCAAGCAGGAGAAGATATATTATTTAATAAGAAACATGTGGTTGAAATCAATGCGGATTTGAGGTGCAGCAAAATGAGGTGCAGCCAATCTTTATCCTATATGTGTGTGTGATTGAAATGTAATTTTAAAAGAGTTCGATGTTTTAAAATGACTCAAATTTATATGTTGATGTTTTTGATAGCAAACAAATTGTATTGCGAAACTTATTGATATAAACTAATGGTAGAGAATTATTGATCCTCCCTCATACATATACATTTGTATATATGTGTGTGCACATATATATATTGAGAATTGGTACTTTATTATTTAAAAAAAAAGAAGCACAAGTGTACATACACTTAGTGGAAATAATACAAGCATGGCAACAACTCATCTAATAAGCATTCGCATGGAATGCACTCACAACCCAAACACCCACCCCTACCCCCCTCCCCCTCAGAAACCCAACACACACACACTAACAAATAAAAAGTGGATCTACATTGTAAATCCATCCATGTTAACCAAAAACCACAAAGAGCATTGACTCATCCATCTATAATCCAACTTCTTAAACCTGATCATTCATTTGATTCCAACTTCTTTGCTGAACATGAAACTGTTTCAAAAAAGTAAACCCTTTACAATTATAGGCTAAAACATCTGCTTTAACATTCTGTTTGTAATATTAAATTCCTAATAAATATAAATGATTCCGTACATCAATTTCCTTCTTTTATTAGGAATGAGACAAACTTTTCTGTCGATATTATGTATACAAAATATTATGTTTATCATTTTTTGATAACAAGAGTGGTACTTAATTCAAGTAGAGCATTCATTTTGATGTCTCATGAGTTTGAACCCACGACCTTCAGGACCTTTATCTAAAGCGTCATACCATTTGCCACTTTAACCAGCGGTCCTTAACATTATGTTAGGTATAATGACATGCTGTTGGACAATTGAAGTTGTGTAACTCATAATATGAAAGTAGTATTGAATGGTGCTAAAAAAGGATACAAATCTAGGTTAAACGACAACCCAAAATACGTATAGTTAGGTATAGTGACATTCAAAATGTAACGCCTCATTTACGTCTCAATTGTCCATAAATTCATGCAACTAATCCCAGTTATCAATCTTGATAACACCATATTGAATCAATAGAAAAACACTAATTTGAATTGCTACATTTTATTTGAACTACATATTAACAGAAAAATACCTTTTGAGCTGTTACATTTTATTTGAACTACATATTAGGTTCTGTGAACATATTGGAAGTCATGTGTATTTACTGAAACTCAAAACATTATATACTTTTATTAGGTTCACAGTAGAGTAATTAAAAAATAAGAAAAAAGGAGAAGACGAAGAAGGGGGAAAAAACGAAGAATGGGAAAAAAACGAAGAATGGAAAGAAAAAAGTGAAGAAGTTAGGAACTATGGTGAAAATTCACTTCCACTAAGAATCAAGTTCTGTCTTCAGCCTGCAATTTGGCTGCCTCTAGCTTAGTACGCGCAAAATTTGCTGTGTAACTTACAACATAACTTTTTCTACCATTATACCCTCATAAATTCAAATTTGGGAGCAGAGGGGTACATGGTCAAAATTTGTTGTATAACAGGATTAATCCACTGTATATGGTCCTTTGAACATTGCGTGCATGAACGTCGGACTTAATGTTTACGTCAGTGGAAATAATGAGAGCATTTTGCTTTTTCAAACTGGAGCGGTTGATAGCTCAATCGTTAACGTAAATAATCACATCCGACTTAAACCTGTAAAATTGGGTGTAATGTTGATTCTTTTTTTTGTAATTTTTTAAAATATTAACATATGCCTTGTTTCGGTAACAATTTAAATTATCAATAATAATTATTTGTGCATTATCCTTTTATTTTCATATGTTGAAAATGTTCGTAATACAATTTTCATTTCGTTACTTGCATATTATTAATTATTAGTTATGGGCTAAAAAAGTTACTAATTATTAACTGTTAATTATCAATTATTTTTTTTTAAAAAAATATTAAATTCGCAAAAAATTACATCTACTTGCATTCAATTTTACACCCTACCTTACCAAAACCCTAATTGATCTCTAACACCGAGAGTATTTTTGCAGCTGGATTACAAGTTACCACGAGCACGAAACCCTACTACAAGAAAACGAAGCAGAGCGGCTCACAAAAGAAGAACAAGACATGGCATGGCAATGCTTTCAAAAATCAAAAGAAAACGGAGAAGCGATCAAAATGACAAAAATGCCCTCTACACGCCCAAATGACAAAAATGCCCCTAAGCAAACTAAAGCCAGTTCTAAGAACAAAGCGGTTCATCCAAGAAAGTGCAACAATCTCGGCCACATGCTCACGCTAAGGAGCCAAAATATTAAAGCCGGAGGAAGCATTGTCTGTAAAGAGTGCTTGCAAGAGATTAGTTGGGAAAATCTTAATAGAGACACTAAGGTAAAACAAAACAAAATAGAATAAGAGTAATAGACCAATAGATATTTGGTTTTATAACATAGTTTGAAAATTATTGTAAATTCAGATCACAATAACAGGAAACTAACATTAGTTTTATTATTTTTGATCATTTTTTATCTTTTTCTGTAGACGTACAGCTAATATGGTTATTTCAACTTAGAAACTGTTATGTGAGTCACTGAGTTAGTAAAGCTGTGTTGTTTTCTGAATTCTAATTTAGTGGTTTTGAATACAATTTTGTTTTTTGAGCTGCTACTGACACATTTGTTTTGGTTAAGAGTCAAAGTGGATAATGGCACTACGGTCTGTAAACGGATACTTTCGAATACGGATAGCGTCATATTTGTATTTGTATCCATGGAGCAGACGGATATCGATATTATATAAATTCATTTTTGTACTAAATATATAAAAAAATAATCAATATATTAAGGAAAATAATTTAGTTGGTAAAATTGATTTTTATGTACATTAATTTTTGTTGATTTTTTTTTATCCGGATGAAATAGTAAACGATAATTAATTTTCGAACTAAAATAAAAAAAAACTATAATCTTGATAAAAACCGGAAGGATAATTATCAGATATGGTCATATCCGTTTTTCGGATATCGAATAATTTTTCATATTTTGCATACGGATATGGATGAATTTTGAATTTTTCGAATATTCATTGACAGTTCTAACAACAATCACCGTGGTAAAAAATGGTAACGTCTTCTTTATTATTTTTTCCACCATGTTGTGTTTCTTCTAACGGCAACAATTGGAACATATAACTTTTCTGTTTTCCTTCTTAAAATTTAAAATAGAGACGGGCCTTTAGTTTTAAACATGCAAAACACATGTCTATATTAAGGGAAAGTTTAGCTCACGTTCTTATTATCTTTCAAAACCAATAAAACATTCCTTTTTGACTTCCAGACAAATTATAAAAGAGATGCAAATAATAAGGTTGCCATTGTATCGAAAATAATATATTAATAATTTGAGAGAAAATATGTGCGTTTTTTGACATATTTGTAAAACGAATGAATGTATAAATGTTTTATAAAAGAATGGGGATTTTTCACAAATATTTGCATAAAGCATGCATAATTTTACCAATATTTAAGAAATAAATGAAAATAAAAGGCATTACTTGGTAAATGTTTGCAAAATTAACGAATGAAAACGTTCTTCCTGAATGAATAAATAAATATATGTAAATATTTGCAAGATAATGCATAATTTTGTAAATAGTTGCAAAATGAATGGATGGATGCTTATTTTCTAAAAAAATAAAAATGTTGAAAATATTTGCAAATTTATGCATAATTCCATGAGTATACGCAAAATGATTGGATATAACACAGATGTTTTTTCAAATAATTGCAAAATAGATGCGAAATTCAGCAAATAATTGTGAAAAGAATTTATACGAATCTATTTTCTGTATATTTCTGCAAATATTTTCAAAGTAAATGCATAATTTTGCATATATTTGCAAAATGACTGCATAACTATGCAAGCGCTTGTAAAATGAATATATTATAAAAATATTTAAAAAGAACAGAAAATACTGCAAAATATACTCACTGTGATGGCTTGGCGGGCTAATGTCCGGACCAAACAAATAGCAGGGCGACAACGCCTTTAGGAGTCGACATATGGAAAGTGTCCGAGCAACAGTTACATCTCCAAAATCAGGATTTTCTACGAACTTGGATGAATGTCATGGTGCATGTGGAAAAATATATAAACTAAAAAACGTACGAATATTAATATTCAACTATTTTCATCTATCAAATCCATGGACTGAGGCAACTCATTGTCAAGGGGATCAAATAAAACTTATTTTGTAAACTTTTTATATAAAAGTGTAAATCAATCTTAAACAACGTGAATGTTTGTTCAAGTTTTTGAGCTAACCCAAACTTTGGGCAGACCTTATCCTAGGCCTGTCAACGACGCCGAAAAATTCGAAATCTGTCTGCGTCCACATTCAAAAACGGATAATCGAAAAAACGGATGCATCCGCATCCGAAAATTATCCGTTCGATTTTTATCCAAATTATAGTTTAAATTATGTGTGTTTTAGTACAGTGAAAAACATTCATTAATTATTTTACTAAGTTAGTAGTTTATATTATATGCTTAATGCTTATTAACTACTCGAAACTATTTGTTATTATCATATTTGTTAATTTTTAACGCTTTTATAATAAACTAGTATAACCGCACAACGGTGGAAAAACCGACTGTTCGATTGTATAACTTTGATAAGAAATATACATTTAAAATTTTTGTTAATATTACTTAAACATTAAGTGATAATATGTTGAAAAAGAATAAATTGAGATTTGAATCTGAAATATGAATTTCAAATTTAAATATCAATCAAAGCATTCAAAATTGTCGATTTGAAATTGAAATTTTAGAATTTGAAAATCATAATAGATTTGAATTTGGAATCTTTGGCGCGAAATAAAAGGAGAAAGTTCAAGGAAACCACGATGAGACAAGTTCCACGTTTTTAGGGAAACCGCGATGAGACAAGATCCATGTTTTTTTTGCTTCAGAAAATTTGATTTTGGCCAGTGACAGCAAGCAAACTTTCCTAACGGTTGGTTTGATAACATTGAAAAATATTTATGTTAAGCTAAAATTTTCCTTTTACAATTCTTGATTTATTGGTTCTAAGCGGATGAAATAATTATCCATATCCGTCTGTGTTCGCGGATGCGGATAACGATATGACATATCCGCATCCGAAAGCATCCATTGATACGTATACCTCGGTAAAATTTGGTGGCACTAGCCTTCTTTCATAAAACTTATAATAAAAATCAACATTAATGAACCTAAAGCAAAAAGTAAGAGGTTTATATTTGTTCCTAAAACATTTAACGTTTCTTCCAATGAAAATTGTGCAAACCACTTAGATAAGAATCAAAGTTTAACATATCAACCTCCGAGATTGAAATTTCAGCCATGGTTTTGTGAAATGACATCACCCTTGCATGGGTTTTAGCAATATTTGATATTTGTAAATATACACGCACATACTTCTAATTTCCACATTATATCTCACTCATTGTTTCATTAATGCATACGTGCATACATTGTGCATCCGATAAACTATATAAATAGTTAACCAATTTTATTTTGAGATCTAAAGATATAAAATTATGGAGGGATTTATGGAGAACAAAGGAACGTGGATTTATTTGCCTACATGCATGTGTACATGTACATATGCTGCTCTTTGTCATACCGGCACCCTTACGATTTTTCGAGGTATATAGTTTTCAAATCGAATGAATACAATATTTTGTAATTTAAATAATATTAACATATTCAAAATAATAGTTCGAATTGATGGTTAAAATAATTATTGTAAATGTTGATATCGATTTAAGATGTTAAAAGTTTTGAAATGAACTCATTTTTCCAGACACAATTTTTACAACTTATATTGGATTTTCTCAAAGTTCTAATTTATTTTGAACAGCGTAGCATTAAAAAAAATAGAGATGTAGAATGTCTAGTGTAGCAAAAGTGGAGTAGTATATCATTATCGTGTGTGCGTATGTGAATGTGAAAATTTCACTACCATGCATGCACATGCATGGGAAAGGATCTATATACTTTATCTTTTGAATCCCCCTCCCATTCCCTTTGTTTTTTAGAAATACAATTTCATGCCGAAGTGAATGCACATAATATGTTATATTTTTTGGTGAGATGTACATAATTTTTTTAATCATTAACTTCGTCAAATTGCAAATTTGTATTAGCTATCGAAAAAATTTATATTAGCCTTTGATTTGTAATATAATTTTGGAGGGACAATACGTTTCAAAATTGTTTTAAATTTTACATCAGTTCGAATTTATTTTTGCACAAAGGGACCAATGGTACATAAATGATATTTAGGAAAAAGGAGGATCTTAATCCTTTCCCTAAAGAAAATATACATATACTAGTTTATATTAACATTACAAGAGAAACAGCTATTTCCAACGGCGAATGGCCGTTGGAGGCCATTGGAAAGCCGTTGGAGGCCGTTGGAATTGCCGTTGGTATACACTTCAACAGTTTCCAACGGCCTTCAACGGCATCAACGTGAATATACCAACGGCTTCCAACGGCAAGTTTGCCAACGTGGTAAAGCCTGTTGACCAACATGCCGTTGGAAATCGTTGGAATATGCCGTTGGACGCCGTTGGAAGCCGTTGGAGTTAAATGGCCAATTGGCCGTTGGTAGCCGTTGGAAGCCGTTGTAAATCTGGGTATTTTTTTTATATAAAAGCAGCGGTGCTTGCTTCCAGCCACACATAACCACAATCATATCAAAACAGCTCCATTTCGAGCATATACATATAACAACTATATCCAAACATATATATATATATATATATAACCAAATCTTACATATATTTCAACATAAACCAACAACCAAACAGAACACAACATAACCATCATTAAAACATCCAAACCAACATCAACAAATCCAAACCAACATCCGCAACCAAACCATCAGAATGTATGAAATCCAAATATACACAAACCATCACATCAAAATGTATCAAATTCTCACCAACTCCAAAATATACATGCCAATAACAAAACATACCTAAATCACTCAGCACCAGAACCACCAGATGAAGGAGGCTGTCCATACCGTGCGATGAACTCCGCCATACGCCGGTTCAACTCCTCCGTCCTCGCTTCATGCAGGAAATTGCGTTCCCGCATCTCAGCAAGCTCAGCTCGTAGCTGCACAATCTCTTCTTTATCTTGAGCCCTTTGATATTCTTTCTGGGCTGTCTGAACCTGTAAACAAATTTAAATTATCAACTGCACTAAAAAATTAGTATTAAAATAATTGCAAATTAACTAACCGATTGGCTTCCATATCCGTAGCGTCTGCCGCGGGTCACTGGATCCATGACGGACTCAAAAATGGCGTCCTCCTCATCGGGGGTCAAGTGAGCTCGTCCCGTACTCTCAAGTAAGGCTGTCCGCGCTTCCTGAAACTTTTGCTGTCATGCAAAATATAATTGAATTTAGTTAATTACGTTATTTCAATGAACTTGTAAGTTTTAGTTACTTATGTTATACTTACATAGGCAGCACGCGCTTTGTCATCGTGGTCCCAAGAGTAAGAAACTGCGCCGGAATCATCGACCTGAGTCAATGCATGTGTATGGGTAAACACATCCCAATAACTAACAGCCCCCCCCCCCCCTCCCGCGTTGTCTCTTCTGAAATATGCACATATAAATATACATTATTTATGATTTAACAAATTAAAACTTAAAATAATTAACTATTTGTCTTATTTAATAATTATACCAAATCTTCCCGGTGATGCTGGAAAGACTTGGAACCACCGCGATGTGTAACGGGGTTCCTGCTCCTGTTTGCAGAATTCCTCTCGGACTGCCTCTGCAAATTTAAATTGAAAACAAAAATTGTTTTGACAGTTTTAATTATTTATATATTATCTGCCTCAAACAATTTAAATTAAATATATGATAGAGATTTACCACAAAATTCTCATTGCTCCACCAGGTGGCGAACTCATCAAAAACAGCTTCACTCATCCAATGGGGCCTCTTTCTTGATGTTTTGATGTTATTAATCATTTCGCGATAGTTTTTTGCAATTTTGCTGCTCCAATGACGACGGACAACTGAAACATCAGAATCGGCCAAGTCCACTTCCCCCTGCACATTTGAAAAAATATGAGTTATACAGTTGCTATAAATAGTGCAAACATGAATTGACATAATGTACATGACTACATAATGCAATAATTGCTATACCATACATACCAAAAAGTCCAGCCAGATAGCCTCCCGCACCCCCTCTGGTATCGCAGTCCACCTCGGCCAACACGAGGTCATACGAGCCATATACACCCGTCGCGAGATCGTGAGCACTATGTTGGAAGGCTCCAACGAAAACCCACCACTGTGTAAAAACAGAAAAAAACATTTAATATTCCGTTACTACTATATATATTTGATAAAATATTGTATGGAATAAAATTCAATTTTGAAACTTTATACTTACCTGCCATCGGCTTTGGGTTTCAGCCATACCATAGGCCGAACACCCGGCTGTGAAGGACCAGCATCATCACCTCTCTGTGAGCTGGAAGATCCGAAGTGTGAACGTCTGCGGCCCGACATACCTATATGAAATCATAGTATAAAGGAAAGCAATGGTAACATTGATTAATTTAATATGCAAATGGTGCCAGAATAATGAACATGGCGTAACATACATTATGGCGTAACATAAAAGAGACTTTGTGATACATATCATATAAAATTACTTTGGAAATAGAAAAATGAAAAAAAATTACCTTCTCAAAATATTGATTAGTGGTCAATCCTCATCGCTTTCGGATTCTGACTCTTCTTCGCACTCTATATTTTGTTCCTCTATACTCTCAAATGCTTCAATTAATGCATTTGATTCATCGTTTAGAGGTTCAAAATCTATTTGATCGTCGGTTAATATTATTCCTCTATTTTCCTCGATATCTGCTTGGTAAGCTTGCTGTTCAGGAATATTTCGTCCATCAAATGTAAACCTTGGTTTGGTTTTAAAAACAGCCGACCAATCTATTTTATCTCTTCTTAAAGATGGGTAAGGAGCATAATAAACTTGAAGAGCTTGTTTGGCAAGTACAAAAGGGTCGTACTTATAATACGTCGAAGTATGTTTTATTTCTATAAGATTATATTTTGGATCCACGTTTATTCCAGAACCTGGAACGTTGTTGAACCAGTTGCATTTAAACAAAAATACTTCTCCCGCGGGTCGAGTGAAATATGTCAACTGCAAAATCTGGGTCAGCACGCCATAAAAGTCATTTATGTGATCATTTGGATCATCATTACCTTTGACAAATACACCAGTATTGTTAGTTGATTTTTCGACACCGTATTCTTTGGTATTAAATTTATATCCGTCGACAAAGAATATTGGATATGTCTTGACTATCTTTTTTGGTCCCATAGCTAAATGTTTCAATCCTTCATCTACAACATAATTTGTTGTATCAAAAACGTAGTTAGAAAACCAAGCAGCAAATTCTTTACCGATATCGTCGTTTGGATGTTGTGATTCGTAAATACTGCAATTATAGAACAAATGTTGCATTATGATTAAAATACATGTGTGCATATATATTTGTGTATACATATGTGTAGACGTATGTGTATATATATTACCTAATAAATGGTGCAACTTCGGCACAGTTGAGAAGAATGTACGTGTGTGCTACTTGATAATCTCTATCATCCAACCATACTTCCACACATTTACCAACAGTCCGACCAGTTTTTTTTAAAATAGATAAAGTCGCTTGACAATCATCTTCATCAATGCCTTCATCATTACGTGTAGCACTTTCAAATGATATGTTCACGTGGTCGTTGAAATAGTGAGAGAGAAAAAACGAAGCTTCTTCTTCGATGTACGATTTGCAAATCGAACCTTCAACTCGAGCTTTCTGTCTCACTTTTTTCTTTAGATGATTTAAATACCTAGCAAAAGTTATTTTAATTTAATTTTGTATACATTTAATTAAACCAATATGTAATAAACTAAATAGTAATATACCTTTCAAATGGATACATCCATCCATATTGCACAGGACCTCGAAGACGTGCTTCAAGTGGAAGATGAATTGGTAAATGCTCCATAACATTGAAAAAACCTGGAGGAAATATTTTTCCAGTTTGCAAAGCAATATCGGGATTTCTTCCTCAAGTTTACATAGACGATCAACTTTTAATGTAGTTGAACAAATCTCTTTATAAAACAGACTAAGTTCTGTTACAACAGTCCAAACTTTTACGGGCAACAGTTCTTTAAAAGCGACGGGTAACAAATTTTCCATCATAACATGACAATCATGACTTTTCATCCCGCCAAGTTTATTGTTCTTATAGTCAACACATCTACGAAGATTAGAAGATATGCCATTTGGGAATCGTAATCCTTCCACCCATTTTAAAAGTAATTTAACTTGATTATTGTCTAGCTCATAGCAAGCTTTTGGCTTTTTTGTGTCATTTGGTTTTATATGAAGCTCAGGACGATTACATATTACTTCGATATCACGTCTTGATTTCAAATCATCTTTCATCTTCCCTTTAACATTCAAAATTGTATTAAACAGATTATCAAACACGTTTTTCTCATTATGCATCACGTCAATATTATGACGAATCAAGAGATTTTTCCAATAAGGCAATTCCCAAAATATGCTCTGTTTGCACCAGTTATGTATCGATGATTTACCCTGAATTTCAATTTGTTCTCCGGTTTCATGTATCTTTGGATAATTCTTTACAAGTTCATAAATTTCTTCGCTTGACCAAACCGTAGGTGGTCTCAAAGTTTCATGTCTATTAGCTGTAAAGTTTTTTTATCTCTTCTAAAAGGATGATTAATATGAAGAAAACATCGATGACAGTCAAAACACGAAACTTTCTTTCCATGAGGTAAAAAAAATGCTCGTGTTTCTTCCATGCAATAAGGACAAGCTAGACGACCGGCCGTACTCCAACCTGAAAGCATTGCATATGCAGGAAAATCGCTGATTGTCCACAATAAAGAAGCATACATGCGAAAGTTCTTTTTTTGGAAAATATCATATGTCTCTACTCCCTCCTACCACAATTTTTTTAATTCATCAATCAATGGTTGTAAATAAACATCGATTTCTTGTGTCGGATCATCGGGACCAGGGACGACAACTGTAAGAAACATATATGGAGTTTTCATACACATCCAAGGAGGTAAATTATAAGGTGTGACAATTATAGGCCAGGACGAATATTTCGAACCAAATTGAGAGAATGGGGAAAATCCATCTGTACATAAACCAAGTCTAACATTACGAATTTCGGACGCAAAATCGGGATATTTCTGGTCAAAATGCTTCCATGCTTCCCCATCAGCTGGATGTGTTAACGTACCTACTTCCTGTGTTCTCACACCATGCCATCTCATATGTTGCGCAGTTACAGAAGATGCATATAACCTTTGAAGTCTAGGAGTAATTGGTAAATAATGCATACGCTTATACGAGACTTCCTTTCCCTTTTTCTTTCTTGGTTTGTATCTTTTCTGATTACATGTTTTACAATTTCTAAGGTTGATATCTTCCTTCCAAAACAACATGCAACCCTTTAGACACGTATCTATTTTTTGATATGGTAAACCGAAAGCCGACATCAGTTTTTTTACTTCGTAATGATTTTCGCACATTAGATTATTAGGAGGCATATGTCGTTTCGCAGCTTGTACAACAGCCGTAAATCCATATTCTGTGAGGTTATATTAGGATTTCATCGCAATGTATTCAGCAGTTACTGATAACTGGGTTCCGCTTGTGCAGCCTTCCCAAAGGGGTTTTTTCGCGGCATCTAACAAATCATATATTTTTTTTTGCCCCAATATTTGGTTCTTCTTCAGCATTACCATCGTCATCAGTTAATTGAGGAACATGAAACATTGAACGTGCAGCATCTTCAACCATATGTTCTACAAGATTTGTCGTACCAATTTCATTACTCACCACCTCCTCATCTTGTACAGGATTAGATGCTAACTGTTCCCCATGACGATCCCAAATCAAATAGTTCGATACGAAACCGTACTGACGCAAATGAACTCTAACCATTTGTGGTATCAAATGCTTTAACAGTTTGCATTTACTACATGGACAACAGATTTCTTTGTAGTTTCCGTTATTACGTAAAGCAAAATCCATAAATACGCTAACACCATTATTAAAATGTTCACTTGTTGAGCCTTCAGTATTGACCCTTCGTTTTTTGTACATCCAGCTCCGATCAGTAAAATAATTGTCCATTTACCTACGCATATAATTAAAAGTTACGATATCATTTTGCGTTGACATTTTTTATTAAAACAATTTTATAAACATTCTTCTTGTTTTTGTTATATCTGTTAAAATAATACTTAAAGCTTATTTTGAAATGAACATTATATGCTATTCAAACAATTTTATTAGCGAATTTGATATTAATTGATCATTGACACTTTGTTGATGGGTCATCATACCTCCCATTATAAATACAATAACGTAATTAAATCGCATAAATCATTTCAATTTAAACGATCCAACAAAATTTCGACAGCACTTCGCTTTAGTTCCCTGACAGTACACAATTGCGTGTACACAGGGAACATAAAGGGAAGCGCTGTCGAAATTTTGCGAACCGTTTAAACTGAAATAATTTACGAGATTTAATTACGTTATTGTTTTTGTAACTTGTCCAATACAGGGATAAATCCAACAAATACTGTATACGATGAATATAGATGTCCGTTCTGTTAAAAAACGAATATCCACACATCGATCATATACAATACTTATCAGACGGGGCCAAAAACACACTAAGGGTTTAAAATTTTAAATTAGTGATATAAAAGTTTAAATTTTATTTTCATAAAATTTAAACTTTTATATCAATAAACAAATTGTTGAATCAACGCATATATAATGATTTTTTCCTAAAACAAAAAAAAATCCAGTGTGTGCGCGCAACGTATAAAATAAACGAACAATGTTATACATATAATCGCATCACAAATCACATTCAGTCATGCACAAACTGTATCACGTATATATCGTATCATAACATGTCAAAAGTGAACAATTTATATGTCAATATAATCACTTAATTTCTACGTACGTTTTTATGCAATTCAATCACCAATATAATAACAAGTGAGGTTCATGCTTAGGTTAGTGACAATTATTAAGTTTGAAACTAATTTAATAATAAACCTAATTTAACAAATCATAGTTAAACATGCAATAATTAGTTTAATAACAGTAATTAAGGTCCAATACACTACACTACACGAACAACAGCACAATACATACATTAAAATTACCAATTTAATCTAAAATAAAAAATTTAACAAAATTAGGGTTTTAGCAAATAATACCTGATTTTGGAGATTGTGAAGCTTGCAAACGAATATTGTAACGACCCAGAATTTTGAATAATTTAAATTGAAAATATTTAATTAATTTTAAATATTTGAATGATGGTTTAGATTGAATTTTCAATATAGCTTTGAATTTGGCGATTAAATTATAAAATTTAATCGATTGAAAGTGAATAAAAATTTAAATCTTAAATTCTAAGCTGATTAAAAATATTTCAAAGACTTATAAAATTTATATTGATAATATTGAAGATAATAGAAGCTTCAGAATTTAATTTGAAACTGTTTTGTTCAGTTTTTGAATTTATATTGTTCAATTTGAATTTAAAAATAGTCATTTTTCATACAGTCTCGGAATTCGATGAAACCAGTTCCATTGGATCCGTAATATTGAATTATTACCGGATTTCAAATTTCGTAGTGTTTGGAATTGTTGTGTGACTGTACGATAAGAAAACGCGTTGAAATTAAATCGAGTTCAATTTAAATTTAAATATAAATCTATACCCTCAAATCATCAGCCACCTAATATACCACTGCCACCCTACTATGTACGAAGTCGACCCCTCTTTTATTTTAAAATTGCAAAGATCAAATCGTGTCTCCTCAGCACGCAACCATCTTCGTTTAAAGTTATAACCGAGCTTCCTTCAGTTAATAATAATAATAAAAAAAAAACGAAAGAAATTCAAAACCATGGCCGTAGCCTCCAGTCTCACTCCCCTCCAACCCAAAATTCGTTCCACAAAAAGGGGTATAATGAATAACAGAGCCGAGTTTTTCCCCTATCCTCTTCAAAAAAATCCAGTTCGATTGAAAATAAATTTCATGGCCGAACAACATCGTTCTTCATCCTCCTTTCAAAATCTATTCGAATCGAAATTTCAAACCGAAGCAAATCCTTCGTCCCCAGTTCGAAGTCGGGTCGAGCAGTGGGCCGCTTTTGGTTTTGGGTGGCGTTAGCTTGCGTTCTGGCGACAGAGGAGTGGAGCTCGAGTCTGGAAGCTGTGCGATTTCTATTGGATGGTGTGGGCCGCGATTCGAAGAAGCAGGCGCTCGCGAGCATCTGGAAGGGCGACGCGATCTGGCTGTCGCGATTCCTGGAGGCGCGTGCTGGTGATGTCAATGTGGGGAAATGGGGCTTAGCCGTGGGATTCAATTATCGGCGGAGTCACATGCGAAGGATCTGGGTTTATCTTCGTTGTGAGGTATTGTTTTAAATTTAAAAAAAATAAAAATAAATAAATATTATTTGCAGTAAAATATTGAATCTATAATTAAGTTATTTTAATGACACAGATATGTTGATTATATACGTACAGATTTGGAAAAATTTATATATAAAGTTATTATTATTATTATTTAAATTTTATTTTTACTGTAAGCTGTAGAATAAATTCTGTTTTGAATAGAAAATAATATATATATTCACATGTCAATATATTGGACAGACAGAAAAATACAGGAAGAAAATATATGACAGGATAGTTTGGAAACATTTCTATTTTTAAAAGTTAACAGGAAGAAAAAGAAAATAAAAATAAAACAAGTGTACAAATAAATTGTAATCTACTAAATTTATTTTGAAATAATAAATTATGGTGGAAAATTAATTTAATTTATTCATTTGATTTTAGTTACCAAAGGAATTAGTTTTGAAATTTATTAAAAGGGATTTCAAATATTGGAGGAATTTATATAAGTAAAATGTTTGAAATATATATGTAAATGAGATTTTTGTTAAGGAAATAGGAAAGTTAGTTGGAAATTTAAAATGATAGTTAAATAAATTAATTTACAGAAAATTGTTTTAAAATAAAATCATTGGTAATTAAATTCAAAAATGAGAATTTAATTGTTCAATTAGTTCGAATATTAATGGATTGTATAATGTTTATATAAGGTCTATAAATCAAGAAAACAAGCTGGAATGGAAAATGGATTGCTAATAAAAGCTAAGGTGAGAACTTCTCACTCAAAAGGGTTATTTAAAATTTTAAATAGTTATATTTAAAATTTGTTGATTGATGGATTGTTGTTTGATTTGTGATATTAGATATTTTAGGATATATCTATATATAGCAATATATATATATATATATTGGCATATGTATATATTGCAGTTGATTGATTTTTCCCGCCTCGTATAGCGGATGAGACCCTATTGCGTCGTTAGTAAGCGGATATATATTTTATAAAATCCCATATACCGCGATATTCCACCTCGAAGTGGAATGAGTATTGTGCTAACTCTTTGGATGTAGGGAAACAGGTTGGAGGGATCCAACAGGATTCCTCACAAATATTTATTTGATTATAAATATTGTGATGATTATTGATTATCATATCGAGATATGATATTTGTGCCATGATTGATTGTTGGATGCTGTTGCATCATCGGATTCATTTTTAAAGTTAAAAATAACGATTTTTATTTTAAAAAGGGTTTTTAAAGTGATTTTTCAAAGAATATGTTTTATTAAATTTTTGAATTGATTCACTTTAAAATAAATAACTTGTAAATTTTTATGTTATAAAAATTAACATTTTTATGAAATATGATAGAAAGGTAAATTTTAAAATAAATAGATTTATAAAATAGTT
Organism: Allium cepa; assembly: GCA_030765085.1. NCBI lineage: Eukaryota > Viridiplantae > Streptophyta > Magnoliopsida > Asparagales > Amaryllidaceae > Allium > Allium cepa. Next base: position 866,748,177 of record CM060937.1, on the reverse strand, counting down.
AAAAATTTGGGTTTTGAATAATTATCATAAATAGTTATATGAGAGATTTTATAAATTGATATTTATAAATTAAATTTATTGGAATTATGAAACGAGTCTATTAAGTGTTGAGTTGATGTATAAAATGAATTTCATTAAAATTCATAGATTTATAAGTTGTGAAAATTATCAAATGAATAGATGTTGAAAATAAAAGTTTTATAGGAAATTAACTTATAAACTGGCCTTTGGGCATTTAAATGGGATACTGATAGAAACAGTAAATAAAAGAAAATATTTTTATAAGTTGGAATTGAAAGAAAATATTTTTTATAAGTTGAGATTGAAAGAAGATATATAAAGAAATCTTACAAGTAATAAGATTAAAAAAAAAAATTATGAAGTTCAAAGGAACGAATTGGTAAATAAATAGTATTATAAGTATTCAACTTATAATATAGATTTTGGTTTATAATTGGGTTATATAAATTTAATTGGATTAATAAAAGAGATTTATAAATCGAAGTTTATAAATAGGAATGGAATTTATGAACATTTTTTATAAATTCGAAATCAATTGAATTTGAGAAATTTAATATTGAAATTTATTAAAGGTAATATCTTCACGATTTTGAACAGTAAATATATTATTAAAGGAAATGGAAATATTTTGGGAAAGGAATATTTTAAATGGAATTTAAAACGATTTAAAGATGTTTTAAAATGCATTAAGTATCGAAAACATAGATTTCAACATTTATTGTTGAAATAGACGTTTTCGAGAAATAGAGGGAAATGAAAACATAGATTTCAACATTCATTGTTGAAATAGACGTTTTCGAGAAAATAAGGAAATAATGGACTATAACACTGTTGTTATAGTAAATGATTTCCGAAAGGAAATATTTTTTGTATAAGTATTGGGGTTTATATATCTATTTTAATTTCAAATCCCTATATTAGTGATTTTGGGTCATCGTAACGATGTTTTACGCAACATTCGTTTTGACCCAAATAAAAGTGAATAGAAGAATGTTTTCCTTAAAGAATGAAATATATACTTAACTATGGTTTAAGTATATTGAATATTCTCAAATTGTTGAAAATAAATAAGATTTGTGAAATACTTATTATTAGAATAAGTATGGAATTGCTTTTCCAATATGAAATGGAATGTTTTTAAGAATGTATCTCTTTGAAGATAAATTAGAATTGAAATCTATTGAAAACTGCAGACCAATAGATAATTTGAAAAATAAATTCACTATGGAATTTATAAATGGAAAGGGAAATTCGGTTTCAAAATAAACGTTGTTTATTTTTGAAGTGTGGAAAATTATATATCTTGTAAAGATAATTTGGGAAATTAAATAATTTGAGAAATTATTTGGAATCTGATGATGTTGCGCATCTTTATTGATAGTTAAATAACCGACTATCAATATTTACCTTTAGATAGGTATTTGTTGTGATTGTTTGAATTGGATGCCACACTTATTTTTAAAATAAGCGCTCACTATTCGGGTTAACGGGGAAAGGACCATGGGGTCGTATAACCCACTCCGAATAGTGATACGTCGTTATGAATTGCATTTGAAGACCGGTGTTGAAGACCGGATATTTGTGAAAACGGATGGATTACCGTCGAGTTACTCTGCATCGGCTGATCTCCGATATAGAGGTTTTTATCACCCTTAGTGACGGGTTGTCCGGATGTGATTAGTGAATATCCGGATTGCAAGGGCTTCTTTAGAAGTGCCTTCGGTTCTGTTCGATCCCGGAACAGACTTGTATGGATTGTATGTCTGACATTACAAGTTGAGATATAAACCTGATTTCTTTCAAATATATTTCTGTTGGTGGCGGAGAATTTATTCTCTTAGCTTAACACCCTTCTCTGAGACGTACGAGCTTAGAGGTTATATAATTGAAGGTCATTAGTGATATACTCCCAATTTGGTAGTGTGATATACTAAGTGTTGCTGTGAAATGATCGTTGAATGATCATTTGTGATAGGATCATTTGTTTGATCGTCTATCTTGATGATCATTGCTTTGATCATTTGTTGACCCAAAGCACTGCTTTTGTAAAGCGTGGCTTTGTGGACGAGACTTCATCGAGCCTCACACCCCGGAAATGGTCAAAACAGGAAAGATGCAGCAAGGTTATTAGGGGGTAGCACCCCTTTAGTGTATGTCATTCCTTCTGGATAGAGGTGGTATCATGGTATGGAGCCCAGATACTTAACCTATGTGGTTACTGCAAATTTATTACTTTGTGGTTGTTGGAAATCGGGGATCCTCGGATAGATCGGTTACGATCGGGGAATGACATATTCGTGTCAGTTGTTACCCAGTTAGGGGTAACCCGGCCTTGTGTTGGCAGAGATCCGGTTAGGTTCTCGGGACGTCATTCCAGAGGCGTTTCCATATGGCAATGGGAAGTTCCTTGGCCTGACCATTTGTTGGAAATCCAAAGAAACAATACGATCCTTGTACGGTTTTAGTTGTATTACCTGCTATGGAATGTGGCGGTAACCTGCTATTGAACATAGTAGCTATAGTAGGCATAAGTGCGGAATGCCTATGCTGACTAAGATTTATATCTTTACTTTCGAAATTGTTTTCTACACTATGCACTAATAATAATATCAAAAATGATTTGATTTTATGCGTATCAAGCATCTTTGACTATCATAAGGAGAAATCTCCTCCGATTCTGCGTTTGCATTGTGTGTGTGTGCGGGAGGCCTTATGGTAGTCTCATTTTCTAAAAAGCATTGCGAATTTATTTAAAAATTATCCTATTCTTTGTTTTAAAGATAAATAACTGTTTTTAGTTCTCACACCAGTCACATGACTGACCTGGAGTTTATTGTTCCCTTCCTAAACTCTGGGTGCCCACCAATTTCTACACGGGCAGTCTAGAGTTAGGTTATCAGGTCATTCTGGATTCAGGTGTTGCTACAGATATCCGGAGGCGAGCTGGATGGCGTAGCATATTATCTATTGTATATAGTATTTCTTTTCCGCTGTTTGCTGTTGTACACTCTGATGATGAATGTAATGTGATGTAATGTATAAAATATACAGTTCTTTATTTTAATGAATATTCATTTATTTATTATATGTTGTTCCGCTGCGATTGTGAGATCCTGATATTGTTCTGTTGTTCTTTCTGTTTTGTGTTCTGTTTCTCTCTTTTTCTCTCTTCTTCTACCTCTTCCTTCTTCTTAAACCATAAAGTTTCGGAAGTTTGTTCCCCTTTGGCTGGATTGTTGTGGAATGTTGCCAGCTCAAAGTAGTACGGATTTTCGGGCCTTTACAAGTGGTATCAGAGCATATGGTTAAGCGACAACCATGGCTCTGTTGGGTATTACTCATTAGAGATAGAGTCAGCAGTACTCTAGAATGAGTTTGAGTGTAATAATAGATATGAGTGCGTATTTGTTAGTGAATATAAAATTTGTTTTATATTGTGATGATTGGTTTATTGAGTGGCATATGAACCTTCGTCGGCACAGTCTGGACAACTGGATCGAAGGGGTTTCTAAACACTTGAATAGAACAATTCGACACAGTATTGTTTTAAAATTGGGTAAATGAAATAATTTTACCTTGACTATATTTTATATATAAAAGAATAATTTTTCAGAAATTAGTAAAGTGTATATAAATTGATTGTTAGGTTGTTTGCATAAATTAAATCAAAACAACAATGGTAAAGGAAATGAATTATAAGTATGAAATTATAATTAAAATGGTTTACAATGGTGAAATAATCTTGTATATGGAAGTGAAACTAAATGAAAAGATTTATAAAGGTGATTTATAAATAAAAAGAAAGATTTTAACTTTGGAAAAGTTGAAACAAATGTGAATAAGCACAATAAAATTTAACTATAGGAAGTTAAATAAATAGAATTGGATTTCTAAGTGGAAACTTAAGTAAGTTAAACAAATGATGTTTGAAAGAGAATATAACTTAAGTGAAGTTGAATGAGATTGATTTTGGTATCGAAGTAAAATAATCAAGTGAATTAAATAATGTGAACTTGAGTTATATAAATGAAATTCAACTTGAAATGTTAAATGAATTAACAATTGAATTGATAAGAGAAATTGAATGTTAATCGATTAAAGATAAAAAAGATTGAATAAATTGGAAGTTGAATAAATTGAATGGAAGTCAATTTAATAATTAACCAAATTGAATATAAAGAAGAGTAAATAAATTTGGTTGTGTGGTGTATACATTGATTGTTAGTTTGATTGTTAGTTGATTATATAAAATTCATTAAGTGATAATGAAATTGAATTAGCGAAGTTGAAAGTTATGAAATTAAATTCAAATTGGAATGTAAATAAAATTGAATAGAGATGGTATGTGAATTGGTCGTAAGCAATTTAATTTGTATTGAAACTTTATTAATTTCAAATGGAAATAAATTGTGAATGGATAAACAAAATTTGCAATTGCAAGTAATTAAAATAAAATATGAGATTGAATGTTGAAATTCATTTCAAATCTGTAAGCAATAAAATATGAGATTGAATTGAATAATTATAAATGAAAGACGAATTAAAATTCGTATGGGAATTAAAATGAGTTAGTAAATGAAACTAATTTAAAATATGGATACGAATTAGTTGTAAATGAAACTAATCAATAAAAGTTCAATATTCAGAGGAAATTAAATTTGAATAGAATTGAAATTGTGAATTGAATTCAAATGAAATTGATTGAGATGTAAAATTGAATGAGAATAAATATGTAACTTCAATAGTGAAGTAAAAAATGGTATAAGAAGCACATATTGAAAATTTTAATGGAATGTGCAAAATGGTTTGAATGTTGGAATTGGATACTACTACTAGCAGGTTATACAGGTGTTATAAAGGAATTGGGATTTTGATTTCAAAGATAAAAAATTGAATTGCTCGACAAAAAGGTACGTATTTCAATTTTAGTATGGGATTTGATGATTTTCTTCTCTAGCCACTTGGCTTTCTCTTTTCTTTTTGATTCTGAGGGGCCGTGGTGCCATTTTTTAGTCGTACCGATCGAGCCGCGCAAAGGAAACGCTGGCGAAATTTTTCGAAAATTTAGGGTGTTAGAAAAATTTTGAGAAAATTTGAATTTGAATTTGAATTTAAATTTGAATTGTTAAGTAGAACAATATTGTTTGAAACTTGTAAGTGAAGTTGGAAAGCTAATTGGAATGAGAATGAATCTCTAATAAAAAGATTTAAGTTAGTAAGTTGGTAAAACTATTTGGATTGTGAAGAATAGTAGACGAGTTAAGGACCATTCTTCCTAACTTGCAATTTCGGGACGAAATTCTTTTAAGGAGGGAAGATTGTAACGACCCAGAATTTTGAATAATTTAAATTGTAAATATTTAATTAATTTTAAATATTTGAATGATGGTTTAGATTGAATTTTCAATATAGCTTTGAATTTGGCGATTAAATTATAAAATTTAATCGATTGAAAGTGAATAAAAATTTAAATCTTAAATTCTAAGCTGATTAAAAATATTTCAAAGACTTATAAAATTTATATTGATAATATTGAAGATAATAGAAGCTTCAGAATTTAATTTGAAACTGTTTTGTTCAGTTTTGAATATATTGTTCAATTTGAATTTAAAAATAGTCATTTTTCATACAGTCTCGGAATTCGATGAAACCAGTTCCATTGGATCCGTAATATTGAATTATTATCGGATTTCAAATTTCGTAGTGTTTGGAGTTGTTGTGTGACTGTACGATAAGAAAACGCGTTGAAATTAAATCGAGTTCAATTTAAATTTAAATATAAATCTATACCCTCAAATCATCAGCCACCCTAATATACCACTGCCACCCTACTATGTACGAAGTCGACCCCTCTTTTATTTTAAAATTGCAAAGATCAAATCGTGTCTCCTCAGCACGCAACCATCTTCGTTTAAAGTTATAACCGAGCTTCCTTCAGTTAATAATAATAATAATAATAAAAAACGAAAGAAATTCAAAACCATGGCCGTAGCCTCCAGTCTCACTCCCCTCCAACCCAAAATTCGTTCCACAAAAAGGGGTATAATGAATAACAGAGCCGAGTTTTTCCCCTATCCTCTTCAAAAAAATCCAGTTCGATTGAAAATAAATTTCATGGCCGAACAACATCGTTCTTCATCCTCCTTTCAAAATCTATTCGAATCGAAATTTCAAACCGAAGCAAATCCTTCGTCCCCAGTTCGAAGTCGGGTCGAGCAGTGGGCCGCTTTTGGTTTTGGGTGGCGTTAGCTTGCGTTCTGGCTACAGAGGAGTGGAGCTCGAGTCTGGAAGCTGTGCGATTTCTATTGGATGGTGTGGGCCGCGATTCGAAGAAGCAGGCGCTCGCGAGCATCTGGAAGGGCGACGCGATCTGGCTGTCGCAATTCCTGGAGGCGCGTGCTGGTGATGTCAATGTGGGGAAATGGGGCTTAGCCGTGGGATTCAATTATCGGCGGAGTCACATGCGAAGGATCTGGGTTTATCTTCGTTGTGAGGTATTGTTTTAAATTTAAAAAAAATAAAAAAAAAATATTATTTGCAGTAAAATATTGAATCTATAATTAAGTTATTTTAATGACACATATATGTTGATTATATACGTACAGATTTGGAAAAATTTATATATAAAGTTATTATTATTATTAAAATTTTATTTTTACTGTAAGCTGTAGAATAAATTCTGTTTTGAATAGAAAATAATATATATATTCACATGTCAATATATTGGACAGACAGAAAAATACAGGAAGAAAATATATGACAGGATAGTTTGGAAACATTTCTATTTTTAAAAGTTAACAGGAAGAAAAAGAAAATAAAAATAAAACAAGTGTACAAATAAATTGTAATCTACTAAATTTATTTTGAAATAATAAATTATGGTGGAAAATTAATTTAATTTATTCATTTGATTTTAGTTACCAAAGGAATTAGTTTTGAAATTTATTAAAAGGGATTTCAAATATTGGAGGAATTTATATAAGTAAAATGTTTGAAATATATATGTAAATGAGATTTTTGTTAAGGAAATAGGAAAGTTAGTTGGAAATTTAAAATGATAGTTAAATAAATTAATTTACAGAAAATTGTTTTAAAATAAAATCATTGGTAATTAAATTCAAAAATGAGAATTTAATTGTTCAATTAGTTCGAATATTAATGGATTGTATAATGTTTATATAAGGTCTATAAATCAAGAAAACAAGCTGGAATGGAAAATGGATTGCTAATAAAAGCTAAGGTGAGAATTTCTCACTCAAAAGGGTTATTTAAAATTTTAAATAGTTATATTTAAAATTTGTTGATTGATGGATTGTTGTTTGATTTGTGATATTAGATATTTTAGGATATATCTATATATAGCAATATATATATATTGGCATATGTATATATTGCAGTTGATTGATTTTCCCGCCTCGTATAGCGGATGAGACCCTATTGCGCCGTTAGTAAGCGGATATATATTTTATAAAATCCCATATACCGCGATATTCCACCTCGAAGTGGAATGGGTATTGTGTTAACTCTTTGGATGCAGGGAAACAGGTTGGAGGGATCCAACAGGATTCCTCACAAATATTTATTTGATTATAAATATTGTGATGATTATTGATTATCATATCGAGATATGATATTTGTGCCATGATTGATTGTTGGATGCTGTTGCATCATCGGATTCATTTTTAAAGTTAAAAATAACGATTTTTATTTTAAAAAGGGTTTTTAAAGTGATTTTTCAAAGAATATGTTTTATTAAATTTTTGAATTGATTCAGTTTAAAATAAATAACTTGTAAATTTTTATGTTATAAAAATTAACATTTTTATGAAATATGATAGAAAGGTAAATTTTAAAATAAATAGATTTATAAAATAGTTAAAAATTTGGGTTTTGAATAATTATCATAAATAGTTATATGAGAGATTTTATAAATTGATATTTATAAATTAAATTTATTGGAATTATGAAACGAGTCTATTAAGTGTTGAGTTGATGTATAAAATGAATTTTATTAAAATTCATAGATTTATAAGTTGTGAAAATTATCAAATGAATAGATGTTGAAAATAAAAGTTTTATAGGAAATTAACTTATAAACTGGCCTTTGGGCATTTAAATGGGATACTGATAGAAACAGTAAATAAAAGAAAATATTTTTATAAGTTGGAATTGAAAGAAAATATTTTTTATAAGTTGAGATTGAAAGAAGATATATAAAGAAATCTTATAAGTAATAAGATTAAAAAAAATAAAAATTATGAAGTTCAAAGGAACGAATTGGTAAATAAATAGTATTATAAGTATTCAACTTATAATATAGATTTTGGTTTATAATTGGGTTATATAAATTTAATTGGATTAATAAAAGAGATTTATAAATCGAAGTTTATAAATAGGAATGGAATTTATGAACATTTTTTATAAATTCGAAATCAATTGAATTTGAGAAATTTAATATTGAAATTTATTAAAGGTAATATCTTCACGATTTTGAACAGTAAATATATTAATAAAGGAAATGGAAATATTTTGGGAAAGGAATATTTTAAATGGAATTTAAAACGATTTAAAGATGTTTTAAAATGCATTAAGTATCGAAAACATAGATTTCAACATTTATTGTTGAAATAGACGTTTTCGAGAAATAGAGGGAAATGAAAACATAGATTTCAACATTCATTGTTGAAATAGACGTTTTCGAGAAAATAAGGAAATAATGGACTATAACACTGTTGTTATAGTAAATGATTTCCGAAAGGAAATATTTTTTGTATAAGTATTGGGGTTTATATATCTATTTTAATTTCAAATCCCTATATTAGTGATTTTGGGTCATCGTAACGATGTTTTACGCAACATTCGTTTTGACCCAAATAAAAGTGAATAGAAGAATGTTTTCCTTAAAGAATGAAATATATGCTTAACTATGGTTTAAGTATATTGAATATTCTCAAATTGTCGAAAATAAATAAGATTTGTGAAATACTTATTATTAGAATAAGTATGGAACTGCTTTTCCAATATGAAATGGAATGTTTTTAAGAATGTATCTCTTTGAAGATAAATTAGAATTGAAATCTATTGAAAACTGCAGACCAATAGATAATTTGAAAAATAAATTCACTATGGAATTTATAAATGGAAAGGAAAATTCGGTTTCAAAATAAACGTTGTTTATTTTTGAAGTGTGGAAAATTATATATCTTGTAAAGATAATTTGGGAAATTAAATAATTTGAGAAATTATTTGGAATCTGATGATGTTGCGCATCTTTATTGATAGTTAAATAACCGACTATCAATATTTACCTTTAGATAGGTATTTGTTGTGATTGTTTGAATTGGATGCCACACTTATTTTTAAAATAAGCGCTCACTATTCGGGTTAACCGGGAAAGGACCATGGGGTCGTATAACCCACTCCGAATAGTGATACGTCGTTATGAATTGCATTTGAAGACCGGTGTTGAAGACCGAATATTTGTGAAAACGGATGGATTACCGTCGAGTTACTCTGCATCGGCTGATCTCTGATATAGAGGTTTTTATCACCCTTAGTGACGGGTTGTCCGGATGTGATTAGTGAATATCCGGATTGCAAGGGCTTCTTTGGAAGTGCCTTCGGTTCTGTTCGATCCCGGAACAGACTTGTATGGATTGTATGTCTGACATTACAAGTTGAGATATAAAGCTGATTTCTTTCAAATATATTTCTGTTGGTGGCGGAGAATTTATTCTCTTAGCTTAACACCCTTCTCTGAGACGTACGAGCTCAGAGGTTATATAATTGAAGGTCATTAGTGATATACTCCCAATTTGGTAGTGTGATATACTAAGTGTTGCTGTGAAATGATCGTTGAATGATCATTTGTGATAGGATCATTTGTTTGATCGTCTATCTTGATGATCATTGCTTTGATCATTTGTTGACCCAAAGCACTGCTTTTGTAAAGCGTGGCTTTGTGGACGAGACTTCATCGAGCCTCACACCCCGGAAATGGTCAAAACAGGAAAGATGCAGCAAGGTTATTAGGGGGTAGCACCCCTTTAGTGTATGTCATTCCTTCTGGATAGAGGTGGTATCATGGTATGGAGCCCAGATACTTAACCTATGTGGTTACTGCAAATTTATTACTTTGTGGTTGTTGGAAATCGGGGATCCTCGGATAGATCGGTTACGATCGGGGAATGACATATTCGTGTCAGTTGTTACCCAGTTAGGGGTAACCCGGCCTTGTGTTGGCAGAGATCCGGTTAGGTTCTCGGGACGTCATTCCAGAGGCGTTTCCATATGGCAATGGGAAGTTCCTTGGCCTGACCATTTGTTGGAAATCCAAAGAAACAATACGATCCTTGTACGGTTTTAGTTGTATTACCTGCTATGGAATGTGGCGGTAACCTGCTATTGAACATAGTAGCTATAGTAGGCATAAGTGCGGAATGCCTATGCTGACTAAGATTTATATCTTTACTTTCGAAATTGTTTTCTACACTATGCACTAATAATAATATCAAAAATGATTTGATTTTATGCGTATCAAGCATCTTTGACTATCATAAGGAGAAATCTCCTCCGATTCTGCGTTTGCATTGTGTGTGTGTGCGGGAGGCCTTATGGTAGTCTCATTTTCTAAAAAGCATTGCGAATTTATTTAAAAATTATCCTATTCTTTGTTTTAAAGATAAATAACTGTTTTTAGTTCTCACACCAGTCACATGACTGACCTGGAGTTTATTGTTCCCTTCCTAAACTCTGGGTGCCCACCAATTTCTACACGGGCAGTCTAGAGTTAGGTTATCAGGTCATTCTGGATTCAGGTGTTGCTACAGATATCCGGAGGCGAGCTGGATGGCGTAGCATATTATCTATTGTATATAGTATTTCTTTTCCGCTGTTTGCTGTTGTACACTCTGATGATGAATGTAATGTGATGTAATGTATAAAATATACAGTTCTTTATTTTAATGAATATTCATTTATCTATTATATGTTGTTCCGCTGCGATTGTGAGATCCTGATATTGTTCTGTTGTTCTTTCTGTTTTGTGTTATGTTTCTCTCTTTTTCTCTCTTCTTCTACCTCTTCCTTCTTCTTAAACCATAAAGTTTCGGAAGTTTGTTCCCCTTTGGCTGGATTGTTGTGGAATGTTGCCAGCTCAAAGTAGTACGGATTTTCGGGCCTTTACAAATATGGGGATGCTAGAACGTGTAGAAGGGGATAAAATGGGGTTGGAAATGTTTTAGGGGGGGAAAATGGGGGTTTTTGGAATAAATTTCGGGTGAAGATGGAATGGGGAAGAAGAAGATCGAACTGTAGGTTACTCTCGGTTTTCCAACGGCTTGCAACGGCCGCCAACGGCATATTTCCAACGGCTTCCAACGGCCGCCAACGGCATATTTCCAACGGCTTCCAACGGCAAGTGTTCTTTGTTATTAAAAAATTTTGGGAAAAAGCTTGCCGTTGCTAGCCGTTGGTCAATGGCCGTTGGAGGCGGTTGCCCCCGCCCGTTGCTATAAACAGTAATTCTTGTAGTGTAAGCACTAAACAAGGAAAGACGATAAAACCTCGCCTCCCTTAATAGTTTCCTACTTGCACTATATGTCTGGAATCCTCGCCTTACCAAAAAGAAATGACTGTTTGAGATGATCCACTATTTTTCGGAACTTAAAACTAGTTGGATCATGCGCTTTGGCGAGGTATAAAAAGAAGAAATTTTAAAAAATCACTTTTATTAAGTTTGAAATAGATCTTTATTTTGTGTTTTAACGAATAATTCATTTGCATTTAATCATAGTTAGTGTATATTTGATAAAAGGAGATTTTAATATTGGAAATTAACACTATATTATTTCAGTTTTAGTATGTTTTTGCTAAAGGTTATTAAAATTTTAATTTTAGATTAATTAATTCAATTTAATTTTAAATTTGATCAAGCTATTTTGTTTATTGGAGATTCATATTCATAATATGAATAACAACATATGAATTAAATAAACTAATCTAAGAGTTACATGTTGCACGAGCGCCCACACATACGTATACACGCACTCATGCGCTCGCGCACGCACACACGCGCTCGCACGCACGTGCACACACACACATACATATGTATATATGTATATATAATATAGCTTCGTGATGTTTAGGATACACACATACGTACACACAAATTAATAAGCATACACACCACACACACATATATAATTTCTACTCTTATAAAATAAATAATGAAAAAATTATAAAGGCTCTTAACCTTTAAAGTATATATGTATATTAATTATTATTTTATTTAAACTTACGGCCTTCTAAAATATAAAATATTTTAAAAAAAGCTCACATTATTTCAATAAAAAAGGCGCTCATAATAAATATGTATATTTAAAATTTAAAACTTGTTGACATTTGAATTATATATATATATATATATATATATATGTGTGTGTGTGTGTGTGTGTGTGTGTGTGTGTGTATGTGTGTGTGTGTGTGTTATATCTATTTGAAGCCAATCTTTTTTGCATGGAAAACTTAATTATATGTTAAATTATATTAACATATAAATATATGTATGTATGTATGCATGTATGTAAGTATATGTATATGTATATGTATATAATATTAAATAACGTATATTATTTAATATATGTATACATATACGCACATATTGTTTAAAAAAATGTTATATGTGTGTATATGGGTTTAAAAATTTATAAATGGATATGTTTATAATCTAATTCAAAGTTATTTTGTTTTCAACGTCGAAAATAAAATAGGCGCATGCACACACACATGTATTTATGTATATATAAATATATATTTAAAATTAAATCAAAGAATACCTGTTAATCTGGTTGGTCATTCATATGTCATGTTTCTAGCTTTCGCTTTCAAAGTTTGGTTCCTCTTTTCTTCTAGATTGGCGTGTTGTTCCTTCCATAGGCAACAATTAGTTTAACGAGGCTTCGTTTTGTCTTTCTGTATTTTGAATGAGAAAAGGTGGTGTTATTTATAGCCATCAAATATCAAAAATATCTCCACCATTTCCTCTATATCTGATTTAGGTCAAAGAGAAGTTTCAAAACCCCTACCAATATCATTTTTGGTCGGCCCCCCGAGGGATCTAATTCCATGACATTGAGCATGATTGGACAAATGTTCATTATTTTTCAAGAGCTACAATCCATAATTTTTTCTGGATTTTAAGTATTTTGATTTCAAGGCCCAAGTGGGATCCATTCCAACAAGTATTCTATAATTGAAGACTCAATGGGAGTCCAGGACGGTGCATCGATGGTGTTGGATGAAAAGATCATAGGTAATACTTTGAAGTGTATCACTTTGTATTATGACATATATTAAGCTTGCCGATGATTTTGAGATGTAACGATTAGGGTATTGTGATATACGATTCCATACATTATTGAATATATGGAGTAAGTTCGTATCCCTTGGCTACGGCATTGAGATTTTATATTTATTGACCATTTGTTGCAGGAGGTGGTGTTGTGTCAATTGTGGGTATTAAGGCATTCATCGATACATAGATAAAAGAGATTCTACCTTGGTAGCATAAGTAATTGACCTTAAGCTATGTTGTAGCAAAGGTTATTGACCCTTGGTAACCATCTTAGTCCTCCTAATAACAAGTGGCGGTAGTTAAGCACATGTATATCAATTCAAATTCGATATGATTATAGGCGGTGGACGATGCATTGAGGCATTGTAGTATTTGTCTTACAGCAGCGACAGATGAGCAAAAGAATTGTTAACAGATAAAATATCTTAGTCATCGTGTGATTAATTTTGAAGTCATCATGAGCTAAAACTTCAAGAAAATTCATTTTTCATTGCAAGACTTAACAGCTTATAGTTGCAACTTGCAATAATAAATTATTTTGTCTTCAAAATAATATATTCAAAAGCTATATTATGTTAACTCTTGGCCCTTGAGCAACGGTGACCAAAATTTTGATTTCCCTCGTATTACCCAAATCTCTGATTCCCTCCTGCTCCCAAAATTTCGACTTCCCTCTTATTACCCAAATTTCCTGTTCCCTCTTACTGCCAATATCATTCCTACCTAAACAAAGCGATCTCAAAAATCAAAAGAAAAAAGCCCTAAATATCCACCGATCTCAAAACTAAATCTTCAACCATCTATTCCATTTTATGCTTGAGGCTCGTTAATTAGGATTGTAATGCTCCGAATTTGTTTCTTTAGACGTCAATTCAAACTATTATCATCATAAAACCTATACTGCAATCGCGAATCATAATACATCACCACTGTCCTTCCGGGTATCTACACTCTCAAGGCATGCCTACACTCTCAAGGTGCTTAGGCTGAATTCGAATCTATACCATGCTTTCAAAACCTAATTTTAATCCATCGCCTGCTAATTGAAGGCGATCCCATGCGCGAACAAGGTATATTTGGGACTATAAGAGGAACACAAATGTTCAATTTATCGGATTTCAAAGACACTTCCAGATTAGATTATAAGGTTTATTTTGCATAGGTAAGAACATATGCGAGGTATTTAGATGAAACGTTGAAGTTCAGAATGCACAAATAAGGTTTGGGGTTATGAATTAGATTTTTTTCAAAGTTGCAGCAACACGATTCATAAGCTACTTGCACCACAACGATATAATTATTTCTACTAAAATTTCTCACATTATGAGCTTCTTAACAGGATGATCAACTACAATCAAGCTTAAGTGAAATAAAAGAAGAGAATGAAAGACTAAAGATGATGATATCAGAATCATGAATGATTATCAGTTGTTGCAAACACGAATATCTAAAATTGCTTCAAGTGAACAGTCTAAAATGGAGACTAAAAACATTACCAGTCATATAGACCACCAAGAGCCTCATGAATTTGTCACACTGAGTCTTGGTATGTTTTTTTTCCTATACGAATATAGAAAGTGGATTTAAATTAATGGAACTTGCAATATTTTTTCCAAGTACGACATACATTGAGGGTGGAAAAGAAAAATTAAAGTCACTTAAATCTAAGGAAGACGTAAGCACTGTTGATGAAAGTTTAACTCTTGGACTTGATGAATTTGTACATGCTAAAACGCAATGTGTTTCAAGTTCTAGACATATGGAAACTAAAAGCCATGAAAATTAGGAGACATGGCCTCCTAGCAAAGTAGCCATATTGAGAAGTAAAGATGATGAAAGTAATGCTCTGTTGAACGATTATGCAAAGAGAGCTTGGGTTTCTATTAGAGCAAGATGTGATGCCCCAACTGTATGCACCATGCATTTACTTTTTTTCTTTTTCTTTTTGGTGCATGTGAGTTTATGTGCATGCATGAAGTTTCAATATTGTTTAGGCAATTATAGCTGTGTTATAGAGTTCCTCTATTTTCAGACTGAAAGTACAATGGTCTTTTGCATCCTAGCTCATTTTGATTATGAATTTTATGATATATTTGTCTTGAACTTTATGAACAACCTTTGATTTGTATATGAGGATATATCAAAGAAAGATAGAAAATTATCGGTTAATATGTTCATTCAATATAATAATACATTGAAAGTTCAGATTATATATGACTTATAAACAGATTTTATATTTTGAAAAACTTTACAGATGAACGATGGATGTCAATGGAGAAAATACGGGCAAAAGGTATCAAAGGGAAACCCATGTCCTCGAGCTTACTATGGATGCACAGTTGCACCAAATTGTCCAGCAAGAAAGTAGGTAATAATCTTTACATAAACAGTTCATTCAAATCCTTTTTCAAAGCTTGTTTCTTAATATTCATGATATGATACTTTTCATAGGTGCGGAGATGTAAAATGGACCTGTTTGTACTGATAACTATATATGAAGGCACACACAACCATGTACTTCCAGTCTCAGCCACAGTCATGGATTCCACCACAACTGTTGCTGCTTCAGTGCTGTCTTCTGGCTCCATTGCCTTAAGGCAAAATGCTACATTTTCCTTTGCATCCAAATTGGCTTCGACGAGCAGTAGCTTTCATAACAGGGTCATGTCTGTTATTTAATTATAGGATGAAAATGAAAGTTGGAACTTTTTAAAATTGATTCATATTTGACAAAATCCCTGGCTTCCAATGCAAATGTAATCAATGGTATGCCCTATATTTTTTATTATATTTGTTTTTAGGCTTCAGAGGTTCATGGTCTTAGCTATTTATTGACAGGACCTTTATTTTAATAAAAATGTAGATCAAACCTTTTGCAAAGTTAAGGAACAATTATATGCAGTTTCTGGAAGTGCATGGCTTATTGTGCTCTGCTTATGGCAATAACGACTTTTTATTAGCGTAAGGTCAAAAAACGAAATGATAAATCTGATTGGTTTTGTTTGCATATAAACATAAGCTTAACCAAAAAAAAATTAGGAGTTCCTTTATGCTATAATAATCACTTATTTTGTAGCAGCTTATTAATCGTACGACATAACCCCTACACCACAAAATAAACCTCATAAGGCATTACTAGGTTTCAACCTAAGCACAGTGACCCCATTGCTTGGTTAAGTTATGAAATGGTGCAAATTCTTCTCCATTGCTTCCCATGCCATCATAAGTTTTAGTGCATACACATGCACCTTATTGGATAAACTAATTTTACATTATCATATTTGTTTGTTTCCATTCAATGAATATAAGTACTTTAAGTTGGAGAATTTGTGCAGTGAAGGAGAAAATAGTTGTATAATTGTGTTTGGCTTGGGAGCTTTTGTCAATACCATGTTAACCATGTATTTGCTTGGTTGAAGTGTGATATATACCTGCATAGAGAAGCTGGGTTGTGTATGGCATGAAGATATGAAGCATGCAAACAATTTTTTTTCTTCTGTATTTTGTTTTGTTTTTTTTTCCTCAAAAAATTCTCTGTTTTTTATTGTTTTACTACATGTTAATGGAAGAGCGAAGTATTTTCATAAAATAGCACTCCACCGAGTTATAGTGCTATTTTTTAGTGCCTTGAATCTTTAGAAACTTTCATACTTAGCTCTCCACTCCTCCAATAACAATGTCACAATAAAGAAAAGTAAAATGAATTGGGGATTTGGCTGATAGATAGGTTTCAAGCTTTCTCCATGCTTTAACCTTTTTAATTTTTTAGACATTATCTAACGTCATAGTTCATAATTTGAACTCCAATAGTACTATCATAGCCCTAAGCTTTTAACAAGTCAATGATATGTCATTGTAACAAAATTTCTTGTATCCTTGCTCTTGAATATCTATTACATAATTGTAGGACGAGCTTACAACAGAAACACTTCTTGAATTAGCGTTAAGTGAACAACTAAAAGAGCGTCATGAAAAGTGAAAAAAGCAAAAGCTAGCTAAAACAATGGATTGCTGAGAATAGGAAAAAGAGAGGAGGCAAAACCATTGATTGAAGAGGTGTATAAAAAGCGCTTGGAAAAGGAGCAAATCATCCATGAAGAAGAACGGTTGATTTGTATCATTAACTTCTCACGTACAAATGATTTACCATTGAGTCATAAGTTTTATGATTATCTATATATGTGCAATGTAGAAAGTGATTGAGTTTTAACTTCTAATTGTTGTAGTTGTGCTTTTAATGGCACTGACTTCCTAACCAAATATTTCTTGATATCTCATAAATGGCCAACATAGCTAAAACACCATCAATGTCAAGTTGAAGCAATGGATTCTGTGTTTCTTCAAATCCATAAAGACCAAAAACATAGATCTGCTTTTGTAAGAGCAAGATGGTCAGTAGCAGACAAGTTTTTGGCTGCCAATGGACATACAACCATGTTGAAGTTGTGTCAGGTACAGTAGTAAAAACATAATAAATATATCCCTGTAGCCCTTTTCATGATTTACAAAGTAGAATGATATTTCATATGCGAACCTATATGTTCCTCCTATTGAACGCTATCTTCATGACCTAGGTCAGTATGCATTGGGTGTCCTTCATATCGTTACATTTGTACCTTACAGTCGAAAGTTAATTGTAAATGCCTGTTTGAGAAATGACTGTGTTGTCATGGCTGTCATCTTGGATGCAGCAAACAGTGTTGGCTATGTTAATCTAGAGATATGTAGAAGCTCCTCAACAATATATTACATGGCAATAGTTTAATTTGTCTTTAACATATGCTCCTCCATTCTTTTCGTCTTGTGCAGTTGATTCATCCAGCTCTGACTCTACTAGTTAATCTCTTTTTTCCACCTCCTTCAATTAGTAATACTTCAATGCCTTCTCAAAATCAAGGCAATCAATCTTTACTTCAAGCAAGTGCTGCTTTAAAATGTAGAATTCCTTTTCTAATTGAGATGATAATACAACCAGATCAAACATAACGAATCCTGGAGCCAATGCACAAATTAATAATTCCAGTATGTCAAGTGGAGTAGTTGGGGAATGGAAAATAACATTAGGGTCAGGATCTTCAGGTATTGTTGTTTATGTTGTGTTTAGCAAGCTGTTAGCTGTCTCTATGCCCTTGTAGGACAAGTATTGCTGGGTTTAGCAAGAGATGAAATGATTGAACATGTATTGATGAAGCTTCGGGTACCGTTGTTTATTGTACCAATGGAATTATTTATTCTTCATTTTTTTGCTGAAATGATATAACTATAATGCATCAAAACCAAGTTCTTAGTATGCATGGGTGACACCAAACCATTTACAAATCGACCGTTCATTTTGTTCCTCTAGGGATAAATGTAGTTAAGGTTTGGGTTGATGTTGCAAATACTCCAAATGCACGTCTATGGAGACCAACATCCGACTTACAAAATATTGAAGATGCAATCGGCACTACAATTGCTTGGCCTGCTGATAAAGTTATAACAGATGCAAGTTCCGGTATGTCCAATTTAACTTAAGGTATAATCGATTATCTGATGGTTTCGGCAGTTATTCGCCGATCGTAGTTAAAAAATGAAAATCTCTTGACGGCCTGTAGCAATCAGTTGGACGCATATTAAAGTACATAATTCATGAATAATTTGATAATTTGTTTTAAATAATTACTACAAGCAAAATATTTTATACTTGTTAGTGGACATCAGAAATTCTAGTTATGTTCGATGTATCTGTGTATGTGGGTGGGGTGTTTAACTTCACAAATCATTTTTATTTGACAGGCTCTGCGTGATATGTGATACTTATTCAAGGGCAGAAGGTTGAAGATAATATGGTGGTTGAGAATGGTTAAAGAGATGTTGTCATACTTGATGAGGTATGTTCTACTGTTGTCGTTATATTTTTGCGTTATACTGTTTCGTTCATACTCCCAGTCCATTGATTATATTAATTTGCAAAGCTAAAATTAAAGAAATATTCAAACAATTCAAACTTCAATATTTTGTAGTGGAAAAACAATGAATAAAGAAATGCCAAACAATTATCAACAATTTTGTGGCATATGTTTACTGAAATGGAATTAAAATATTCCATGGCGTTTTTAAAACGCTGTTAAAACATTCCACAGCGTTGTTAAAACGCTGTTAAAACATTCCCCAGCATTTTTGTAACGCCGTAGAAAGTTCTAATAGCGTTTTAAAAATGCCGTTAAATTGTATCTAAAAACATAAAACACAATTTATTGCAACATGGAAACGCTGTAAATAAATACCAAAGAATTGAAAAAACACTATAAAATATTATCCTAGCACGATACAAATGATAAGAAGGATCTCTAACTACACCCAACCAAACGCTGTTAAATGATTTCATAACACCAGGGAAACGCTGTTAAATGATTTCATGACACCAGGGAAACGCTGTTAAAAAGGACATTTAATAGCGTTTATTTCTTGTCATTGTATATCCCTGACATATAACTGCATGTTGATATACAACGTACGTAAAACGCTGTTAATAGCTTTTATAGTGTGATAACCCGGCTTTTTGGAATCTGACAATTGGATAATTAACTGGTTTTATTCAATTGAATAGATAAATTCTGGTAATAAAAGATATCTGGATGGATTTGAAACTATGATAAATATTGAAATATAAATATCTAGAAGTGATATATCTTCTGGTAAATTAATATATTCATATATAAATAGTAATGTGCAAACTTAATAATAATGAAAATTTTATGTGTGTTCATATACAAGGATACAAGTGTATATATATGTTAAGTAAATTGAGAGCATTGATTTGAATTCAATGTATTAAATTTTCAAAGGAGATTTAAAGTAAGAATTCAATATTTATAAACACTAAAGATAAATACTTATTAAGTTTAAAAATGGTAACTCAAGTTTAAAATAGGATTTAATAAAGGATCATACTTTTTCTAAATATTAATATATATATATATGTTGTATATATATATATAAAGATATTGAACATAAAAATATTATATGTGAAGATATAAATATAAAAACTAATTAGAAGTATAATACAAAAATTACATAAAAACTTATTAAAACATAAACTCATGCAAAATAACAAATGTAAGCTTAAGATTACATAAGATTACAAGTGTTAACTTAGATTAACAAGTGGCATGGTTTTTGAAAATATAGATAAATAATTTAGAAAACCAGGCTGAGATTATTCTCTCATCTTCCTAGACCAAAACCAAAAGAAGGAAAATGAAAGCAAGAAAAAGAAAAGAAAAAAAGAACTATAAACAAACTGTAACAGCCTTCATGCTGATTCAAAGAACAAGATCAGGCTTCAGTTAAAATCTCAGATCAGTTACAAATTCAAGTGCAACACAGATCAAGTACAGATCAAAATCCAGATCAAAACATTTCAGTTTAAAATCAATTCCAGGTTCCAGGCCTCTGTTCATATTTTCACAGGTAAGTAAACATCTCTATTAAAAATTCAAATTAGTTTTATCTTAATGCTTATGAATATTATTTTCGATAATGTTGTGATAAATGAAATTTGATACTTGCATGTGTATGAATGTGCAATGGTTTGATGTGTATGTTTGTATATATATATATATATATATATATATATATATATATATATATATATATGCAGAGCTCTGGTTTCAGGTTTTACAGGGTTCAAACTTGATCAAAATTCAATATATCTCCCTCCGATTCTTGTTAGGTCTAGATGTATAAATCAATCTTGATTGTAATGACAAGAGGCTTTATTTAAAAATATTTCCAGGAAAGATTTAAGGATAGTTTTTAACAAAATGAAGAATTACAGTAAATGCATGAATATATCAAAATCTCGATTTGAATAAATCATGTATTAAAGTACATAATCTGATTTGTTATCTGAAATGATGATTTTTAAAAATATAATCATGAATTTTAGGTTTATAAATCGCGAGATATTGCGAGTTGAACGTGATTAGTGTTTTCGTCAATTTTCATTGAACGAGTTGATCTGGGTGGTCGGGATCACAGCCAGACGTAGCGGGGAGATAGGCGAGCTTGGCAAAAATGGGAGATGAATTTTTAACCCACCCGGCGACATATTGTCGGCGATGTAGGGTTTTCGATCGAAATTGATCGACGATGTTCCATAAGCCAGTGCGACATCGTGGGTGAATCGCACTTGATCGGGTCGTGGGGGATTCATGCGAGGAACTCAGGTGGAGGTACATGCACAAGATCGAGGACTCCGATGGTCGGAGATGGCAATGCGGGGTGAACTTTGGCAATGGGTCCTGGAGCCTATTGTGGTTCGTTCGTTCAATTTTGTATTTTCGTGATGGTTCAAAAATCTATGTGGCGGGTCGACTCAGGGGAAGATAGTCGATGGGTCGATGGTCGGAGCATGGTTCGAAGCTGGCCAAGTGAAGTGTGCACGTGCATGCATGCTACTTGTATCAGAAGAATGCTGGGTGTTTTAGGCATCAGAGAAGAAGGATTATACTTCAGGCAGGATGGTGCTTTGCACGAAGTAGTTCTCAAGTTGTTGATTTAGAAGAGAAGCACGGGTTTGACACGAGAAAAGATAGATGGGCTCGGGGTTGTTTCGAGTACCTGAGCGGGTGTTTTTAAGTATAACAGTTTTTAAAAATTTAAACTAAGTTTTAAAAAGAAAGAGAAGAGGAAGCTTGGGGGAAAAAGTTGAGAAACTCAGGTACCTATTCGAGTAAACCAAGAATTTCCTCGGGTAAAATATGTTTATACTCAAAGTTTTTAAATTTAACCAAGTCAAGTTTAAAAATAATTATCTTAAAACTATTTTAAATAATAATTGATTAATTAATGTTTTTTTATATTTAAGTTGAGAAATTTATTAATTAAGTTAATCCTCATTTGTCTTTAAACTTGATTAATCATGTAATCAAATAGTTAATTAATTAAGATAAGTGTTTTAATTATTAATTTAACTTAAAGTTTAAGTTAATGAAAGTTAATGATAAATTTGATTTCAAGGTTATAAAGTGAGATTTCAAATGATAATTAAGATAAATGATTTATTATATAATTAATAATTAAGGACTAATTAATTAATAATTAAGGGATAATTAATTAGGTAATTAAAGATTAATTAATAAGTAATTAAAGATTAATTATTGATTAAATAATTAATAATTAAAGAGTAAAGGATTAATAGCTAAAAGATAATTAATTAATGATTAATTAATTAAGGTTAATTAATCAAGGTAAGTAATTAAGGTTAATTAATCAAGGATGATTAATTAAGATGGATGATTAAGGAATGATTAATTAATTGGGTTGGAATTAATTAATGTTAAGTAAGCAGGATTAAGATAATCCAAGTAAATATTTGGTGACTAAATTAATTGGAGATTAATTAAATTTATTAGATATTATATATCTAATAAATCTTGTGTATGGATGGTTGAATGATTTTGGATGACTTGAATTGTTGATGTTTATAATGGTTGATTGAGATATGTTGTGATATGAATGGGTTAAACTATGATAATGTGGGTCACCTATCTGAAATAAATTGTTGAGTAGTATGATATCCTGAATATAGATTGTATTGTTTAAACTTAAAGAACACCATTGGATTCGAAAAGACTGGGGTCGGGTATCAGTAATACCCGAAACCACTTCGATTAGTAAACAAAATTCTTTATAAATTGGATATATGGTATTAAACAGGCTAGAATGGAATAAATTGTGTAATATAGACATTTAACCTGAAACTGTTGTGTGATAAATGTTTGACTATGAGAACTCATAAAAGGTACGAGTTACCCTAGTATTCACATATGTTATAGCTTAGTATTTTCATATTATATGAGTTTACTCGCGTTGGTTTCCAGCCTGAGCTGGGTGTTACTTTGATGTAATGCTCGGGTCAGACCGAGTATTACAGATTTTCAGGTTAGGGCGATCAAGAGCTCAGGTGGCGAGCTGCATGGCAATTGCGCATGGAGTGTATTCCGCTGAGTATATTATTATTATTTATCTGGGACATGTTAATCTTAATTGTCCAGTGTTTGTGTCAATATTGTAACTCTGTTGTATTGTATGTAATTTGACAGATACAGTTTTCCTTTGTATAACTGCTATTATTTGATATTATATTTTATCCGCTGCGAATGTGAGAATCTATGTTTTGTTTCTGTTTCTTCTTCTACCTCTTTTCTTCTTTACCCTAACAATCTGGACTTTTCGGCGTTTGATTGCTTGGCATTTCTACAGTGAACGTATTAATGCTGAATTTTCGGGGTCGAAAATTCTGGGTCGATACATATGGTATCAGAGCAGAAGGTTATACCCTGCACAGTTTCATGCACCTATTAGACCCTGCACAGTTTTATTTTCTATTTTTCATTTTAAAAAAACTTGCTATTAATATCAAAACTGTTTGAATTTTATAAATACAGCAAATTTGGGAAACTCAATGTCATAATATGTGGAGAAATTAAAAGTATATACAACATGTTTTGCTACCTCTAATCGATAACTGTCATGTAATATGCTTGTACTGTAGTGCACATATATAATATCTATTTTATCTGTATATAAGTGCAATTGGACAATTAAAAGTATATACCTATTTTATATGTATAATTTTTTATTTAAGCAAGTTATTACATTCTCATATATAATATCTATTGTTGCTTCCTGTAATAGATATCTGAAAATAAACAGAGAAATC
This sequence comes from Allium cepa, assembly GCA_030765085.1. NCBI lineage: Eukaryota > Viridiplantae > Streptophyta > Magnoliopsida > Asparagales > Amaryllidaceae > Allium > Allium cepa. The sequence continues at coordinate 866,724,094 of CM060937.1, read as the reverse complement.
TTAAAACAGTAACATATAAATCAATTGCGACATGGCTACTAGTCAAATGTGTACTTTTGATTTTAGCTTTCAGGAATTTCTATTTAATTTGAGAAAGATGGATAAAACAGAAAGAGAAAAAAGTAATAAAAGAAACAAATTTGCAGGCAAAACAATTTCTGGATTTATGGTTTCATCCATGAATATATTTTTATATAAATCAATCAACGAGGGCATTTAAAACAAGTTTATGTTATAGATATTTCCTAATAAAGGGATGCATAGACAGTAAAGCGTGCACACTTGACTTTGCAAAAGAGAAAAACATAGTAATAGCAGGAACCTATTTTGCTTCCGATACCAGGATTTAAAATAATAATGTTTGATGCTTGTTGTATCTGGTGTCATTAAGGGAAAAAATTTGTTCCATGTAACTAATTTAATGCAGGTACTCCTATTTTGTAAAAATAAAATAAAACTAACTATTTATGGGAAACAATTGTGCATGATGAATGTTATGGATCCGACGTGGTGTTTTAGATTGTCCACACAGTAAGTTCTAATGCTTAAAACTTTGAATAATCATGATAGAGCTTGGTGTCGAACCTCTAGCCCCCTAAACTTCATTGTGTTTCAGGGGTTGATATAATTTTTCTATATTTGGTAGGTGATCTTTCTCAATCATTCACTGATGGAATAACTGTGCACGTAATATGCTTGTACTGTAGTGCACATATATAATATCTATTTTATTTTAATTGTCCAATTGCACATATATACAGATAAAGTAGGTATATACAGATAAAATAGGTATATACTTTTAAAATGTGGAGAAATTAAAAGTATAAAATTTAATTGTCCAATTGCACTTGTATATAACCTTTGTATATGCTTGTACTGTAGTGCACATATGGTAGAAAACTTAGTGAGGACGAAGTAAAGTGTAGATCATGAATTAAAAAGTTCACATCATGTTTGGTACAGTTTAAACAAGTATTAGCTAAGCAACATCTATGTTTTTGATGACTTGGTGTGATTTTTGCTGTAAAAATGGAAGGCATGCCATGGTCTTCACAAATTAAACGTATAAATTTTTGAACTTAAACAATAAGTTTAAACAAGTGAGAACAAACCTGATTTTTCACCATCCCAAGAAATCTCTGCTCTAACTCTAAAAATTTTCTTTCAAGTTGCATTGTATGCTTATCCTTAACCTGTGCTAAAGTTGCCCTACTGATGGTCATATTTCTTCTCATTGTTCTTAATCGACCCGGTCTATCTTGTCCCAATACTTGAGAAAGTGCATCTTCTTTGTAATTGATTATCGAGCTCGATTGTGGAACAGTTTCAACTTGTTTAATCTTTTTCTACAAAAGTTAACGCACATAGTTATAAATATTGTGTATGGAAAATCCCATAAGTATGTCCTACATTTAAGTAACATAAAGAAAATATCATTTAACATAAAGAAAATATCATTTAATTGTGTATGGAAAATCACAATATCATTTGTACTATCTCTTTTCTTTAACCACTTTCATTTGTACATAGTGTAGCTGTACATAGCAGCATATGGAGGAAAAGAAGCACCGAACTCGATTAAGAGCATGTACGCTATGGGCAAAGTGAGGATGATGAACTCGATACAATATTATAGACTGCATATAGAAAATTATAGACTTGTATGGAAATTGCTTTATGTAAAACTATACTTCAGATTTATACATGCAAACTAGTCATATAGGAGACTCCACACTTTTAAAATAAAGATATTTGAAACTGAATGCTTTTAAATACATTTGAATATATGCTATAAACACAAGTTTTTATCAACTTACTATAGTATCTGCAACAGTCATATTCACTAGTTCACCGTTTTTCCGTGTGCGAGATTTGATCCAAACTTGACTTCTCGTGACGAAAGAGCAATCGCCACTCTGCTCTTTCTGCATTCAAAAGAACATAAAATAACAAACGTATTAACTAAGAAGTTCGCAAATATTACAGTAAATAAAATTACTCTTTTTTTTACCATATCTTCAGCAAGTCGAGCCATTCCTTTACGACTGCATGTATGTGGCAACTGTTTGCCTCTAATAGCTCTGTTCTTCATGCTTAATGCCTGAAATAAGAGATTTAAATACATTATCAATATCGTTTATGTTCTTAAACTGTTACAAAAAAATTGGATAACGGTAATAAAAAATACCTGAAATTCCATACTTGTTTTTGACTTTATAAATTTCTTCCATTCAGTCATACTTTTGATGTTACTTGGTTTCAACTGAAGTTTTTCCTCCATGGCCTTTGCTTTTACTATTTGGCGAACTAGTCTACATTTTGACTCCCTCCAAATACCTCCCAGTTGCTTAAATATCAATGTTTTTTGCCAATCTGCATCCAGTTTAAACCTCGCCTGCAACAATATAACATATTTGTTTGTACGTCTATTATAAATGGTATATATCTGATATCTGTTATGTATTCTAAAAGCTTGCACTATTGGAAGAATAAAGCATCATAAATATCAATTCCATTATTCCATAAATGATTCAAGTCTTCTATCAATGGTGCCAAATATACATCTATATCATTTCCGGGTTGCTTTGGACCAGGAATTAGTAATGTTAGCATAATATTTTCCTTATTCATACACAACATAGGTGAGAGATTATATGTCACAAGCATGACTGGCCAGCAACTATATTTGGAGCTCATCGAACCAAATGGATTAACACCATCTGTGGCAAGACCAAGTCTAAGATTGCGTGGGTCGGATGAAAATGATTTAAACCTCTCATCCACTACATTCCATGTTACAGAATCTACAGGGTGACACATTTTTTCATCATTACTTTTATTATTGAAACGCCACCTTAGGTCTTCTGCCATTTTTTGAGATCTATACATTCTCCTAAATCTTGGAATGATTGGAAAGTATCTCAACACTTTAGCTGGAACTCCTAGCATAATCTCCTTTGAGTCATCATTTATCTTCCATCTTGAAGAGTTGCATTTTGGACAACTATCTAAATCTTGGTACTCATTTCTGAAAAGGCAACAATCATTCTTACAAGCATGAATCTTTTCGAATCCCATGTCAAATACTTTGAGGAATTTCTTTACATCACATATAGTCTTAGGAAGTACATTATTCTTTGGTAACAACAACTGTAACAAGGCCAAAAGCTTATCAAACCCATTATCGGATAATCCGGTCTCGCATTTAAAATTGTACAAAGCAGTTATGGCAGATAGTTTAGTTTGATCTATGCAATCAGGATATAAAGGGGTTTCTGCATCTTCCAAATTTTTAACTAAATCATCCTCTCGTTTCTTCACATCCTCCTTTTCTTTATCATCGGAAAAAAAAAGTAGTATTCAAAAAATCTTCATCTTCATACTGAATGGCTTTAAGTAAGTCATATGTATTATCCAACTTGATTTCGTTGCCTACATTGACTTGTTCGCCATGATTATACCACCTACCGCTCTTGTACTTAAGATCCATCCCTCTTATAATCAAATGTTCAACGATAATGTCATGATGATGTCGACTAAGATTCCGACAATCCACACAAGGGCATAAAAGTTTCTCCACATTTCTTAACTTTCTCTTTGCAACATCAACAAAACACCTAGCCCCTTGCTCGTACTCCTTAGTTGCTCTTCAATGAAAAATATAAAGACATAAATATTAATATTTAATATCAAATATATTTTTATTTTTGAAATTAAACATCATTTAAAATATTGTATTATCTATTTACCTGTGTAAATGAACCCAATCTTTTTCCATCAGCGTATATAATGTGGAAACAAGCAAGTTTCTAGAATATGAAGCATATACATTAATAATCAAATATGTTGTGAAATGTTGTGTTATATAAAGATGAATGATAGGAGATTGGAGTTTCTATATGATGATGTGAAATATGTTTGTATTTCTTACAAGGAAAGCAGGAAAGCAGGAAATAGACATATCATCATGAATATTTATTTTAAAAGAAGATTGAAAATAGTATTACAGAGTCTATGCGTTGCAACTTTCCAAATATTTTTTTTTAAGGAAGGTCCTTTCAGGTTTGTGTAAGTCACATGCCCTACAAGTTGTTACATGCACTAAACTAATGAAAAATAAAAATGGAATTATAGAGTGATGCAATTTGCAAATAAAAAATAGGAGTGACTTCAACCTGGCTAGAAATTTGTGTTACATGGTGGAGAATCATCTCACTTGTAAAGATACAAATATTTATCTTATTTCAAGCTTAAGCAGAGAATGCTTTGTTTTAGTATATTCCTACAAATTACAACTGACAGGTAACAATTAATGACCAACCCTTATAATATTGTAATCAGGCAACTGATTTTTTTTCCTGAGTTTAACAGTGCGAAGTTTTCCATAAATAATTATACACGTGCAATGCACATTATAACAAACTGAAACATAAAGGAAATCCTTTTGTACAAATAGTAAGAAAATTTTAATCTACAACACGTTCGCCAAAATCACTACTGCCAACATGAACAAAGTTAAAATACAGTAGCATCGAGAGCGTGTAGGAGCGATGAATAAAGTCAGAGAGACAAAAGTTCAATATCAGACCTCTCAGTTTTACAAAGGATGCATTTATACAATCATCTATCATAAAATAAATCTTGTGTACCTCACTCGCGTACGTACATGAAAATGAAATCTAGTACAGAAACAACGATATTTAAAAATCAGTCTTCATATAGCAGTAAGGTGTTGGCAGGTGAACAAATAGGATACATGGTGATGTGTGAGTTTTCTGGTGATGTGATGGGTTGTTTAGATGAAATATGGTGAAGATAACGCGGCAATGCAATGTCCAGTTCAAGGAACAGGCAAGATTAATGAAGCAAGTATTGACAGAAAGGAATTGTGAAGAAGCAAGAAATTGTAGAACTGAGAATTGTAATGCAAGAATTATCAAGAAATTAACTGGAAAATTAGATCAAAGCTTAGAGTTTGTAATGGTGTTGAACTAAGATTTGCATTAAAAGATCAAAAGCATGTAATAACAGAACTGAAATGAATTATAACAAGAATGGTATATGGCAGAGACAAAGAACAAGTGATAAGTTGCTAGGAATAACATGAACAAAAGTTGTAATTTGCAGGAAAGAAGAACAGGCAAGATATAGGAAGAGTCAACAAGAAAAGGAAATGTCAAAGTTATCAAATTGCATCTGGAAAAGAAAATGTGCAGAACTATGAACTGGAATCTAATTGCAAGGAAATCAAGAATTGACTGATATCACGTTGCTGATTAATGAAATATAGCAAAAATGAAAGAAATTATATGGAAAAGATGAACATAAAATTTAGACACAGGATCTAAAATTTGCAGTTATGAACTAGAAAACACAAGGAACTATAACAAGTTTTAACTAGTAATAAAATCACAGTGCAAGAATCAAGAACATGCTTTCCAACTACTGGAAAAGAAAAAAAAACAAGAACTTAAAAAATGTATGTATGCAGGAATTTAACAAATAGAGAATTGAAATAGGAAGAAGAACAATATGAGCTAATAATTGGAATAGAGTTTGTAACTAACAAATTAAGTGAACTAGCTAATGGGATTTATAAGGGAAGATACCGACTTAAAGAAATTGCAACAGAACTGAAAAAAATGAAGAACTAAAAGATTGAAGACGAAGATAATTGTTCAGATTTTCCACACAACCAAAACTACAATATCAGTTCACCACTATACACACACACACTCAATCACTTTCATAACATTTTTACTACCCAATACAACCAGACCCAGAACCTCCTATGACTCATTGTTCAATATTTATATCTGAAACATAATTTTTTTACGGCAGTTCAGAAAGCATGCTTAGCAAGGTTAGTGGAGGTAGAGAACTAAACAAATCGATGGCATAGTTTTGTAATATAACTCATTGTTCAATATTTATAACTCTCCACTCAATAAGGAAGGTGATTAAAAATGATACATGGTTGGATTATTTTTGACACTATATCTTTGAGTTTTAACCCTTTATGGCAGTACTATAATTACTAATTCACAAACAGAACAGAGCAATATATAAGTTTTCATACCTTTAGGTTGAGTTGCTCCAAAATGATTCAGAATTTCGATTTTAAAATTGATATTTGATTCACACTTCACCCAACCATTCCGATACTTCAATTCTCCTGTGACCAAATTTTGATGTATTAATGCATTCAATATGCCCAACTAGACAAACATACCATCAAATTATTTCAGGTGGATAGTTCGCAGTTACTTTTCGAAGGCCTAAGAACCTAAGTTTACACTCCTGAATTCTGAAAACGCATGCACAACAACAACATAGACAGTTCTTAAGGTATCATAAGCCAAGTAAGCCTATTTCTAACATTATCAATTTCCTCTAATTAAGAAACGTGGCAAAGATGATTAAACCAACTGTCCATGAGCACAAAATACCACAACTAAAGCATACTAGATCTCAGAACCCCTTATTATTAAGAACTGCAAATTCAAAGTACATAACAAGGTTTTAGACTTGAAACACAGACACACGTATTACATCATCACATTACATGACAATATACAAACACCAAACTGAATTCTCATTGACATCAAGAAATGGAAAGCAACTACTTCATCATTTATTTAATATCGCAACTCATATCTTACATCACCTTAGCCTTAATTTCATAACCCAGGATTATTAATAAAAATACTTAGCTAATCCGAGATAGTAATAAAATGAAAAATAAGGAAGTAAAAAGTGAAATAGCTAGTACTGGAAGTCTAGAACTAATTAATGTGAAGAACATAGCTCAATAGATATTCCAGAATCAAACAACTCTACAATCAACTGCTCAATATGATGTTCTTCCAATTAGAAAAATCAAAAAATAAAATCGAGCGCTCACCTCCTCGCGACGCTTCTTGAATACAGGGAACGCGGCTAGTTGAATATAGTGGAACGCGGTCGCCTCTGGCCGTGAGAGGAGAGATCGAACAGCAGATGGAGGAAAATCTGGCCGTGAGAGGATAGATCGAATTTAGGGTTGGAAATTTGGAATGAAATCGATTAAAACAACGTCTGCGTGATGGAGGGAAATGAAGCGTGATGGAGGGAAATGTATATTTGGGGGCGGGCTCTCTTTTGCAAAGCGTTACTTAGGTTTTGGGTTAGGAAATTGATTAAGTCAGTAGAGAGTTGGATGAGAGTTAACCACATTAATAGCGCTTTACCATATCGAGCTATCTATTGGCGTAATAAGTAGTGAATTTTGTTGTAGTTGTGGTACCCTAGAATGAGTTGAGTGTGTATGTGTGTGTGTGTGTGTGTGTTTGTGTGTGTGTGTGTGTCTATATATATATATATATATATATATATATATATATATATATATATGAGAGCATACTTGTTATTTCCTTATATAAAGGTTTAAAAATGGTTTTAAAAATGAATGATTCTTATACAAGCTTATATTTTGATATATAAAGCAAATAATTCCAATTATTATCTATTAAGAAAATTGGTTGTTGGTCATTGTAATTGAATAAGAATTTAAGTGGTGTATATATATATATATATATATATATATATATATCCAAATAGGAATTGAATAGAATGAACCATACAAATAAGATGAATTAGAATTGATTTCAAACCAGAAAATAGAATGGTTATTGTGTTTAACAATGGGATGATTGTCTTCCAATAAGCAATGATAAAGAAAACTGAAAAAGTTTTAGGGAAGTAAACATTTAGATAAGTATGACTTGTGAATTGAAGTGAGTTTTAAATTGAGAAGTTTTGAATTCAAATCTAACAACATTTGAAATTTGTTTTCAAAATGTTAAAAGAAAAGAATAAATAATATTATTTGGACTATTTTTGAATATAATCTTATTTTAAAGTAAGAAGTTGTATGAAAACTTTAAAGGAATTTGTTTTGAATTAAACCAAAGGTGGTTTAAATCTTAAAATATGGCTTAGTGGGCCAAAAAATAAATATTTATATATGTATCAAAGATGATTTGGAATAAACTCGAAAGTGTTGAGTTTTGATTTTTCTTGAAGTGTGATTTAAAAAAACCCCAAAGTGAAATAAGTTTCGAACTTATGAGTAGAAAAGAATATTGAGAAGTAGTTTAAAAATTTCGAAATTTTAAGCGGGAATTAAATTGAGTATGGTTAACGGGATTAAATTGAATTTAACTTAAAAGAAGTTAAATAAGTTTGGAATAAGCAATCTGAATTGGAAATTTCAAGATAAAATTGAGATTTAACTTAGGGAAGTTAAATGGGTCGATTTAGAAGGAAGTTATATAAGATCTCAAACGGGTTTGAGTTCTGGGAATATGTGATGGATGCTATTGATGGATGTTTTAAATAAATTAGATGTTTATTTACTTTGACCTAGCCTAATATCATCCTGTTGTTATCAATAATCTATGAAACTGTGAATTGGTTTGTTTAAAATGAATTAAGAAGTAGATTATGATATTTTATATCCATTGCAGAATTAAAAGGAAATAAAACTTTAATTTGAAATTATTTAAGTAATTTCGATTTTTAAAGATAAAAATTGAACTTGTGAAAGTGAAATCACTTTGAACTTAAGATTTAAATGTTTAAAAGGTAACTTAAAAATTTAAAAGATTAAGAATTATTTTCAAAGTTAAAATTAGGTAATAAATTGGATTTCAAAGATTAAACTGTTTAAAAAGGATTTGAACTATGATTTGAACCTAGAAATAAGTTTATGAAGAAGTAAAGGTAAATTAAAATGGAATTTTGAAATTTGGACTTAGAATTAAATTGTTAGGTTGTTAAATTATAAAGTAAAGGTTAATTTGATTTAAGGGAATTAAATCAACATTTGAAATTTAACTCGAATATATATAATTCGAGATGGTTTAAAGTGAAATGGAATTTGAAGTTAGTTCAAATTGAAATTTGATTTGAATGATTTTGAATTTTGATGAAAGTTGAATAGGTTTAAATTCAAATGGAATTTGATTTGAATTTGGAAAGAAATTGAGGTTAATTCAACTTGAATTGGGATTGAACCAATTTAATGGGATGGGAAATTGATTGGAAATGGAAATTGGGAAATGAAATTAATTTAATTTGAATAAAAATTAAATTAATTCAAAAGGAAGTGGAAATTTAAATGGAATTGATGGGAATGGAGATTGGGTGAATAGTTTGGCTCTGGACTATTTTTAAAATAAATTGTTTTAATGTAAACTTTCGTAAGTCTATTTTTCCTAGCTATTTACTATACAATCTTTCTTCTTAAAAAAAGCCCAAACTATCTTATACTTATTTTACAATTATTTTTTGAACTGTTTAACTATTTTATAATTGTTTTATAAACTAATTACTATTTTTCAACTACTTTTTAACTAATAACTATTTTGCAATTACCTAAATATTCTATAGCTATTTGACTATTTTCCAACTATTTTACAATTACTTAACTATTTTATAGCTATTTTACAACTAGTAATTATTATTTTTAACTACTTATCCATTTTTATTTTTTCAAGCTATTTTCTGAAATTAAGCTGGACAGAGTTCAAACTGTTTATAATTAAATACCATTTGAGATAAGAATTGAAGTGATAACCCAAATGGAAGTTGAGGCAATTGCGTGTGAGTGAATAGAAATCAAAATAAAGGTGTGTAAGAAGATAATTGATTTAGCTAATAATCAATGAAGATAAATACGTAGGATGTACGTATATTATTCTATTCGCATAACGATTTGATCCATATTCGAGCATAGAATTTCGAGGTAGTATATCGATTCGAGTTGCGATTTTTCACTCGATTTTCGGCGGAGAACCTGGATATGAATTTTTGATTAGTTCTCGATATTCTCTATCATAGTTATGGCTATGCATGGAGAATGACGGTTTCTGATCAAGAAATCAGATCTATGTTCGCACTAGGAAGTCGGGTGGACAATACTAGTTCAGAAGAGAAATTGTGCGATCGAGTGAGCGATCAGATTGATAGTGCATACGGATGGTATGTGTTCATCGTACGGGTTTGAATGAAATTGATATTGAAAGTTTGTGGATAAGAACCATAAATGATTTTTGAAATGGAAAGGATTATTTTGAAAAATGAATGATGAAGTAAAATGGAAATTTGATATTTCTACGATTAAAGGTTCACTTTATGAAGAAAAGTAATGTGGTTAATAACTTTGTAAAAGAGTAATCAAAATTTGGGTATTTGATTTGGTATAAATAAGTTATAGATATTATAAACTCCCCTTGTTGAATCTGTAGCCAGAAGGAAAAGGGTTTTTGAAAGTATTTGAAGTATAAAAAGGGAATTTACACAAGTTTGAAATGATCCAAAGATCTTTCAAGGTTATATATATCTATATGTATATATAAAGGATTCTATGAAAATGATTTTGGGAAAGGTTTTGCAACCTATGGATTAAAAAAGGCTTTTGATTTTTGGGAAAATCAAATTTTAGGAATTTGAAAGCCTAGTTTGAGAATTATCGATTTTGGGAATCGACTTGTGTAAAGGAGACTTATGTAAATCATAAAGGTATGATTTGAAAGATACTATATGTGTATAGTATAAAGTATTTTGAGATTGGCTCTGGAGAAAAAGGCGCTCCCATTGAAATGAACTTCATTAGGAGATCCACGGGGTGGGTCTGGCTCAAGCATTATGTGTATTGGGTAGCATAAGTCGAGGGCGCTGATGCCTACAGAGGCATTTGGGTTATGCTGTGATGACAATGTAACTCGATGTCATTGCAATCTACTATGGACCATAGCGAAAGTCGTGTGTGCTGTTGAGAGCCAACAGTCTACGTTTGATTTTACATTGGTAGATTGCGACCTATGGTGACATAGAGAAAGTCGTGTGTGCTGCTGAGAGCCAACAGTCTACGTTTGATTTTACATCGGTAGATTACGGCCTATGGTGACATAGCGAAAGTCGAGAGGCCGTGAGAGCCTATGGCTACATTGGGACTCAACTGATGTAGTCTGCGACCTATGTGGGAGTGGTGAAGTTTCATTTGGCAACGAAAATTGTGGGCGCTGATGCATACAGTTACATAGACTTTTGCTGTGATGGCAACGTAACCCAGGATGTAACTGTAATCTGTGGCGGGTTCCATGGTGTAATCGAGGGGCGCGGAGTGCCCACAGTTATCTATGGATTTTGCTGGGATGACAACGTAACCATCGGGTTAATTGCGACCATGGAGGGGGTGATGATTTCCAGAGCATTCTCACCAAACATGTTTCCTCTATTTTCAAAAGTGTTTTCTATATTTTCAACAAAGTTTTCCCAAGTATTTTCACTGGGTGTTAAAAACGGGTTTACCAAGTACTTGTAGATTTTTAGTCTTATGCCTGATCAACTATGACCGAATTCCGTGAGAACAAGGATGGACTGGTTGAGACATCGAGTTATAAAAAGTATTTTTATAAAAACTATTTTATAATATTATGTGGATTTTAAAAGTTTTTTAAAAGTGATCAAAGAATAAATTTATTTGGTTTTAAGTAATTAAATAAATTCTGGTTTCATTCCTTTTCGAGGACGAAAAGGTTCAAAGGGGGGAGGAATGTGATAACCTGGATTTTTGGCATCTGACAATTGGATAATTAACTGGTTTTATTCAGTTGAACAGATAAATTCTAGTAAGAAAAGATATCTAGATGGATTTGAAACTATGATAAATATTGAAATATAAATATCTAGAAGTGATATATCTTATAGTAAATTAATATATTAATATATAAATAGTAATGTGCAAACTTAATAATAATGAAAATTTTAAGCGTGTTCATATACAAGGATACAAGTGTATATATATGTTAAGTAAATTGAGAGCATTAATTTGAATTCAATGTACTAAATTTTCAAAGGAGATTTAAAGTTAGAATTCAATATTTATAAACACTAAAGATAAATACTTATTAAGTTTAAAAATGGTAGCTCAAGTTTAAAATAGGATTTAATAAGGGATCATACTTTTCCTAAATATATATATATATGTTGTATATATATATAAAGATATTGAACATAAAAAAATTATATGTGAAGATATAAATATAAAAACTAATTAGAAGTATAATACAAGAATTACATAAAAACTTATTAAAACATAAACTCATGCAAAATAAAAAATGTAAGCTAAGGATTACATGAGATTACAAGTGTTAACTTAAATTAACAAGTGGCATGGTTTTTGAAAATATAGATAAATAATTTAGGAAACCAGGCTGAGATTATTCTCTCATCTTCCTAGACCAAAAACAAAAGAAGGAAAATGAAAGCAAGAAAAAAAAACTATAAACAAACTGTAACAGCCTTCATGCTGATTCAAAGAACAAGATCAGGCTTTAATTAAAATCTCAGATCAGTTACAAATTCAAGTGCAACACAAATCAAGTATTGATCAAAATCCAGATCAAAACATTTCAATTTAAAATCAATTCCAGGTTCTAGGCCTCTGTTCATATTTTCACAGGTGACTAAACATCTCTATTAAAAACTCAAATCAGTTTTATCTTGATGCTTATGAATATTATTTGTGATAATGTTGTGATAAATGAAATCTGATACTTACATGTGTATGAATATGTAATGGTTTGATGTGTATGTCTGTATAATATATATATATATATATATATATATATATATATATGCAGAGCTCTGGTTTCAGGTTTTATAGGGTTCAAACCTGATCAAAATTCAATATATCTCTCTCTGATTCTTGTTAGGTCTGGATGTATAAATCAAACTTGATTGTAATGACAAGAGGCTTGATTCAAAAATATTTCCAGGAAAGATTTAAGGATATTTTTTAGCAAATTAAGAATTACAGTAAATGCATGAATATATCAAAATCTCGATTTGAATAAATCATGTATTCAAGTATATAATCCGATTTTAAATCTGAAATGATGATTTTTAAAAATATAATCATGAATTTTAGGTTTATAAATCATGAGATATTGCAAGTTGAACGTGATTTGTGTTTTCGTCATTTTCTGGTGAACGGGTTGATCTGGGTGGTCAGGATCACAGCCGGAGGTAGCGGGGAGATAGGCGAGCTTGGAAAAAATGGAAGATGAATTTTTAATCCGCCGTGGCAATGTATTGGCAGCGATGTAGGTTTTCGATCGAAATTGATCGACGATGTTCCAGAAGCCAGTGCGACATCATGGGTGAATCGCACTTGATCGGGTCATGGGGGATTCATGCGGGGAACTCAGGTGGAGGTCTAGGCACAAGACCGAGGACTGCGATGGTCGGAGATTGCAATGCGGGGTGAACTTTGGCAATGGGTCCTAGAGCCTATTGTGGTTCTTTTGTTCGATTTTGTATTTTCGTGATGGTTCGAAAATCTGTGTGGCGGGTCGACTCAGAGGAAGGTATCGATGTGTCGATGGTTGAAGCATGGTTCGAAGCTGGCTAGGTGAAGTGCGCACGTGCACGCATGCTACTTGTATCAGAAGGATGCTGGGTGTTTTGGGCATCAGAGAAGAAGGATTATTCTTCGGGTAGGATGGTGCTTTGCGCGAAGTAGTTCTTGAGTTGTTGTTTTAGAAGAGAAGCACGAGTTTGACACGAGAAAAGATAGATGAGCTCGGGGTTGTTTCGAGTACGTGAGCGAGTGTTTTTAAGTATAACAGTTTTTAAAAATTTAAACTAAGTTTTAAAAAGAAAGAGGAGGAAGCTTGGGGGAAAAAGTTGAGAAACTCGGGTACCTGTTCGCGTAAACCCAGAATTTCCTTAGGTAAAATATTTTTATACTCAAAGTTTTTAAGTATAACCAAGTCAAGTTTAAAAATAATTATCTTAAAACTATTTTAAATAATAATTGATTAATTAATGTTTTTTATTTAAGTTGAGAAATTTATTAATTAAGTTAATCCTCATTTGTCTTTAAACTTGATTAATCATGTAATCAAATAGTTAATTAATTAAGATAAGTGTTTTAATTATTAATTTAACTTAAAGTTTAAGTTAATGAAAGTTAATGATAAATTTGATTTCAAGGTTATTAAGTGAGATTTTAAATGATAATTAAGATAAATGATTTATTATATAATTAATAATTAAGGAGTAATTAATTAATAATTAAGGGATAATTAATTAGGTAATTAAAGATTAATTAATAAGTAATTAAAGATTAATTATTGATTAAATAATTAATAATTAAAGAGTAAAGGATTAATAGCTAAAAGATAATTAATTAATGATTAATTAATTAAGGTTAATTAATCAAGGTAATTAATTAAGGTTAGTTAATCAAGGATGATTAATTAAGATGGATATTAAGGAATGATTAATTAATTGGGTTGTAATTAATTAATGTTAAGTAAGCAGGATTAAGATAATCCAAGTGAATATTTGGTGATTAAAATAATTGGAGATTAATTAAATTTATTAGATATTATATATCTAATAAATCTTGTGTATGTATGGTTTAATGATTTTGGATGACTTGAATTGTTGATGTTTATGATGGTCGATTGAGATATGTTGTGATATGAATGGGTAAAACTATGATAATGTGGGTCATCTATCTGAAATAAATTGTTGAGTAGTATGATATCCTGAATATAGATTGTATTGTTTAAACTTAAAGAACAACATTGGATTCGAACAGACCGGGGTCGGGTATCAGAAATACCCGAAACCACTTCGATTAGTAAACAAAATTCTTTATAAATTGGATATGTGGTATTAAACAGGCTGGAATGGAATAAGTTGTGTAACATGGACATTTAACCTGAAACTATTGTGTGATAAATGTTTGACTATGAGAACTCATAAAAGGTATGAGTTACCCTAGTATTCACATATATTATGGCTTAGTATTTTCATAATACATGGCTTTACTCATGCTGGTTTCCAGCCTGACCCGAGTGTTACTTTGATGTAATGCTTGGGTCAGACCGAGTATTACAGATTTTCAGGTTAGGACGATCTGGAGCTCAATGGTGAGCTGGATGGCAATTGCATATGGAGTGTATTCTGCTGAGTATATTATTGTTGTTTATCTGGGACATGTTAATTTTAACTGTCCAGTGTTTGTGTCAATATTGTAACTCTGTTGTATTGTATGTAATTTGACAGATACAATTTTCCTTTGTATAATTGCTATTATTTGATATTATATTTTATCCGCTGCGAAATTGAGAATCTGTGTTTTGTTTTTGTTTCTTCTTCTAACTCTTTTCTTCTTTACCCTAACAATCTGGAATTTCCGGCGTTCGATTGCTCGACATTTTTATAGTGAACGTATTAATGCCGAATTTTCGGGGTCGAAAATTCTGGGTCGTTACATATAGCATTTTTAAAATGCTGTTAAAGGTCATGTATGTTGTAGTGTGATAGGAGAAACTATTTTGTAAGAACACTTATGGTCATCGTGGGTGATATAAGGAAGCTATTATGAGATAACCCCCTAAAGTTACCAAAAGGAAAAATTATGCTATCATGTGTTGGTTCAATGAAGCTTTTATATATTAATTCAATAAGGATACAAAGGAAATAAAGCGTCCGTTAAGTATTCCTTAAAGTAATTATAAAATGAGATATAAAACCATCATGGAATATTTCTTAGAGCCACCATGAAATGAGACACTAAGGTCATCGTGATTTATTCCTTAGAACCATAATGAAATGAGATATTAAAGCCATCTTGAAGTACTCCTTAGGGTCGTCGTGAAATGAAGCATTAAGGCCACAATGATGTATTCCTTAGAGCCATCATGAAATGAGACATTAAAGCCATCATGAAGTAAGATATCAAAATCATCGTGGAGTATTCCTTGGTGTCATCGTGAAAAGAGACATGGAAGCCATCATGAAGTCATCGTGAGATAATAAATAAAGCCTTTGAGTGATGACTCCCATAGTCATCACGAGGAGATTCTTGGAGCTAGAAGTGATTTCTAAAGCTATCATGAAATAGAGGAAAGGAGTTATCATGATATGAACCTTGCGACAATCGTGAGTTGTTATTTAAAGGATCTCATGTATAAATCCTTCATGTAATAACTTGCATAGTTATTGTGGCAAACCATTGTGAAATGACTTTAAAGACCAATAAAAAGACAAAGAAGTAGAGATATTGTGAGTTAACTCGCTAAAATGATTAAACAATAGGACAACCAAGTCATCGCATAGTAAGTTGACACATGCCCTTGTGTTATAAGTATTAAGCTCTTTTATCATAACTCATCCATACCAGGTGACACATGGCGCAAATCCGAAGAATGGAATTTTATATAAATAGACATGTACCCCTTAGAAAGAAGTGATTTTTTTAAAGGTATCTTCTTCCTCATTTCCATTTTTCTTGGCATAAATAAAAAGCTTGAACAAAGGTCATTAATGGATGATTAGTAAAATTTGGTTTCGTGACTTGTTAACAAGATTTCTTGTTATCACCGCAAAGTTTTGTTAAGAAATAAGAATTATCCTTTAGGCAAGTATGTGGAAAGGAAAGTATGAATCCTTTTTGAATTTTCTCTTGAATTGGATTCAGTAGGCTAGGAAAGCAGACCCTTTGACTGTGACGAGAGGGTTGGGTTCCATGCTTAATGACCTTTCGACTCTAATCAAAATGCGTAGATTCTTCTTCAAAATCTTCCTTTCTCAAAATAGATGAAACACCTTGGATAAGGTTTTTTCTTGATTGGATTCGACCTTGTCGATAGCTTTGATTATTGGTTGGCTGGAATTCAGTCTTTGAGTCTAAGATAGAGGTTCCGACTCTATCGAAAGCTGGATGGTTTAGGTGTTAAAACTCTGTCAGGGAATCTACGAACGGGGTTCGACTCCATCAAATGCTATGAGCTTAACTTCCTTGGGTTTGAACTAGAAATCACAAGCTACAGTGTTTTGGTGAAGGGTTTTGATCTTGTCTAAAGCTAAAATTTAGAGGTAGGTTACTTGAAGTAAGAACTTGATGTTATTCAACTCTTGCTTGGTTTTGACTGTGTCGTCAATGGCCTTTCGATGCAGACGAAACTTGAAATATAAGAGTGAAACTAACGAAAATCTTGTTGAAATTGTAATCTAAAGTATATGAAACTTCCCCTTCGTAAGCAAAGGATGACTTTATTGCTCTTAATTCCTAAATTAATTTTCAAATTATAGTTTACTCGAAAGTATACAAGTTAAGAATGAGATGAATCGGATCCCCAAAACATGACCACTTGGGTCTTATTTATAGATGCAGGTCAGCACCTTGCGACTCCGATGCTTTCGACTGTGTCAGAAGGTGGCTGCCGAAGGGCTTAAGCATGTTGCTGCCTTTGTCGAAAAATTTGGTGGCGATCCTCTTCTTTGATTTAACATGTAAATGCTTCCGACTCTGTCAATAGCCTTTGCTCATTGGTTTCTATAATGTTTGTTTCGCCTATGCTTTTGTTTCTAATCTGATGCGGAACCCTTCCTGGACCACATTGGCTTAGACCAGTTCGAAAGGCTTACTATAGCTTTCGAAGGGGTATCTCAAGATAATGCTTGTTTTCTAGCAATTTGAATAAAGGCGAAACCATTGTTTTCGAATGGTTTGGCATATGTCCAAAGACCTATTCTTCATTGCCTTCGAAAGGAGTAGCTTCGACTTAATCGAAAGGTCTTCATCTAGTTGAAAGGTTGTAAATGATGGCGAATGGGTGCTTTCGACTCTCCATCTTCTTCCTAAAGTTAGTACCCTTTGGATATTGATTGGAGAAACATTTCAACACCTTCGAAAGGTCATGTCGCTTCTAGACTTCGATGGCAGTATCTCTTGGACTCTATCGAACGGTCTATCTGGTGTCTTTTTTTTTCTTTTCTTTTACTCTCTGCTTAGAATAGTTTCAACTAAGTTGAGAGGTTATTTTGGGGTAACAATTGCCCCCCAAACGAAGGGAGGCACTTGACTTTTCAAGTCAACTTTGTCGAAACCTAGAAGCTTCCTCTTGGCCTTCCCGTATGGATCTAGGCCATCCATTCAAACCTTATCTAGAGGTTGATAATCTGGGCAACTTTTCTTATAAAGTACATCTTTCTTCTTCTTCTTCTTCCTCTTTTACTTTTTTGGAGTTCAAATTTTAAGAGCGAGTAAAAGAATTCTGCAGATTCTCAAACTTTCAGCTTGCTTTTAGAAACCAAAGCAATCAACAAATCCAATTCTTAAGTTTAAATTTAACTTTATTTTACTAGTTTCAATCGAACTTCACTTTTTTAGATTTCAAAATTGAAATTCGATTTTGAAATGTCCGACTTTCGATTTTTCGAACGCAGATTAGGCTTGATTTACTAAAAAATAATTAATTTTATGAATTAATTGATTTTTTTGTTTATGATTTTGAAATTGACAATGGATGATTTTGAAATTCATCCCCTTATCGGGTTTGGATCATTATTTCAAAATTTACTATTTTTGTTCTTCATTAATAAATCTAGATTTCTAGTTTGATAATTATTTTTATTCTTTTGAAATCGAAAACGATTGATCTCAGTTAAAAATCATATTCTTAGCATGTTTAATTTTTTTGCTTTTTAAGAAAATTTTGAATCCTGGATTTGTATTCGGGTTTGGGGAAGATGGTGGAATTTGTTTTCTTCACCTGGAAGTTTCAAACGTACGGATGAAAAATTAGCGCCACAAAATGACTTTTCTACCCCTTCGAAAGGGATTAAGGTGGCAAATGGGTTTTGCTTGCTTAGCCCCTTTCGATGAGGTTGAAAGGTTTTGTATTGCCGATTTGATCAACCTTATCGTAAGGTTATACTATTAAGTAGAGAGTAGGAACTCTTTCAATAGTATAACGTTTCGACTTAGTCGAAACCCTTTACTTCGATTGCAATCCCTTTTCCCTAGTCAATCTTTGGAATCACCAATAAGACCCCTTCAACACCACTTTAAACCATTGAGTCAAGACCCCCTAGAGCTGTTTTTGTCCAGCTTTGTCGAAACGTCCTAAGTGCATATGAGTGTAACTTAGAACCTTTCGACTTAATGAGTAAGTTAGGTTTCGACAACATTAGTATTTTCCTCAGGAAACCCAAGTTATTGGTTTTGACAACATCGAAGGGTCTTGACATTTGGTTTATGAAATGTTTGTAATGTTGATTTCTAGGTTCTTAAGTTATTCTTAGCTATCTTCTTTTACAATTTGGTTCCTGTAGAGCTTTCGACACTGTTGAAAAGTGCTAATTGAACAAATATTTTGACTTATCCTTACGACTTTGTCGATAGCTCGAGGAAATTTTTATTTAGGCTTTTGACAACGTCGAGATGACTTGTTAAATGTTAATGTCCTTTTCCTTTCGACTTTATTGGAAGCCCATTGTCTTTGATTTTTAACTTAAATTTTTTGCACAAATATGAAGTTTCACATTCAATTTTTGTTTAAGTCATTTGAATTGGTTTCCTGATTAATTCCTAAAAGAATGTTATATCCATTTCAAACTTAAAAACTTAACCGAAACTTTTTCACCTAGTAGAATCATGACTTCTCCAAAGAAGGCTAAAGTTATCTCCATGCACTCTCTTATTTCAACTCAAGATGAAGTCGCTGCCATCCTTAACGACTTTGGCATCATTAGTATTGAAGCCATAGGGGACTGACACCATCAATAACCCTCCTGAAGGGTTCTTTGCCTATACTGCCATCCATATATAGCATGGGGGATTCTTGCCTTTTCTGGAATTCTTATCCACATTCCTCTCTCATGTTAGGATTGCCCCAATCCAGTTGTCACCAAATGTTTATACTTATCTCTTATCTTTAGAAATGATGGCATTGGAACTTGGTCTTCCTCCCCTCAATGCTAAAGTATTAAACTACTTGACCCGGCTGGTCAAGCCGTGCAATCTTAATAGTCAGATATACAGAGCCAATCCCTAGAAAAAATTGATTTTAGGCGGGGTTAATAAATTCGAGGACTGGGAAAACCAGTTTTTCTTCATCAAATGTTTTCCTAACATCCGTGGACCTTTTGGTTCACCTCGTAAGTCTTGATTTTTTCCATCTTTCCTTACTTAATGATTTCTCTTGCTTAATTTATGCTTTTATCAAGTACCCCTGCTAGAGAGCTTAACGATGATGATAAGAAAACAATTGAATCTCTAATTGAGCAGACTAACGTTGTTTACTCCCATAAATTTACAAAAGCATTCTTTTCTACCGGCAAGCTAGAAGATCTTAGGAACTCCTCCATCTGTCCAACATACTTCCTGTGGCAAACACTTTCTCTCCTTGGGAGAACCATCAACTTTTTCTCCCATGTCACCTATTTTCTCTTATCGCTCTGGTATGTTATAGGTCAAGTATTTGATTTCTACCTGTGTTGCTTCTCGAATTATCTTGCTAACTTTACTTTGCTTGAACTTGTTTTAGCTTCTTCTCAAGTCATAGTGCCTGCTAGCGGTGTTGCCTCCCTTCTTGAAACTTTTGGTGCACTATCCATTACTGAATCCTGTGCTAAAACCAAGACTTTTAAAAGGAAGTTAATGGAATTTTCTGAAATAGAGCCTCCAAAGAAGGCTGCTAATTTGTGGATGTAGAGGAAGAAGAGCGCTTATCTCTTGAAAAAGCTCTAAAGAGCCCACTTGTGGAGGCTCCTAAAGATAAGCCAATGCAAACTCCTGTTGGAGTTGATCCCATTTCTCGCATCTCTATTTCAGACTCGCTAGCTGCTCTTGCACAAATGCAACTAGCTCTGAATATGCCTCCTACTCCAAGGCACATCCCTTCTCAACCAACATCTTCTTCTCCTTCCGTTGTCAACTTTGAAGAAATGGTTGAGTCTATCTTGCACTCTGAATCCTTAGCTTCAGTTCATCCTGTAGGTTCGATTTCATTCTAGAGGGAGGTGAATAGAGTGATACTATTAATTATAAAAATTTATTGTATAAGTATATAAAATAATCGCAATACAGATATAGCAGAGTAATAACAACACAAATAATAGTAGAATAATAAAAGCAGAAAATAGAACACATAGATTTAACCAGCTTCGACAAAACCCTCCCTATGTGCTTCCTTCAGGGTTTCGACTAGAAATTAAGTAGTCAGACGCTTGCACATGTAAGCTCGCGACACCTGCTATCGACTAGCCTAACTCTACGCTCAAAACTCCACCACAAGTCGGCTACTGGGTTGCGAATTCTCAAACTACACCACCGCAGTTTGTCCCCTAGTCACACGACTAGAAATTACACAAGTTTAAAAGATAAAAATACAAATTTAAAAACAACTAACAACACAGAGCCCTTAAATAGAACAAAAGCCATAATAAATTGTGAATTCGGCCCAAATAAGTTAGTGATAACAAATCCCTTTTCTTTTATTCCTTTGGCCGGTTTTGCTCCGTGAAAAAAATGTTTCTTCTTCCTTTGCTCTTTTTTTCCTCTGTGCGAAAATTAGAGCTTGTGAAAAAATGAGGCTGCCAACTTCAATTGCTCGATCGAATGATGATTTAGCGTCCCTTGCTTTGTCGATCGATGATCTCTTCACTTTGCACCCGGCTGCACCAATTTATGATCGAGTTCGACTAAGTGGTATGTGATTATTCTCTTTGTCTTTTCTGATTAGCTTGCTTGAACTCGATCTTGATTCGAGTTGAATGATTACTCTTTGTTGCTTGAACTTGAATGATCTATTTGCCCATGATGTTAAACGTTTATATAGGATTCGAATTCCTATTTTCTCGTTCGCATTTTTCATATGATATCGTCTGATACTTTTTGAGTTCACCGTGATTACTCTTAAATGATTCTGATGATTTCTGACTTTTTCAAATTCATGTATTTTGTTCCCTTGATTCTCACGGCTTCGATTTTGAACTGTTCTATTCCTTGACAACCACGGCTTAGAATTGTTTTGGAATTTGACTTGTTCGACTTGTACTTTGCTGTTTTAGATTTTTGTTCTTTAGTATTTTAAATATGATTCTGTTTTGACTTCGGGCTTGACTTTGTTTATGCGATGATATTATCTGGCTTTGAATTTATGGCATGTCTAGCTTTGCTTTGCCTTTATTATTTTGAAATTGCTACAGTAAAAATGTTCGACCTTGACTTTGTTGAACTTTGAATTTGCATTTGATTTGGAAATTGACTTCGGCCTGACTTTGTTATAACAACCGGTTGCCACTAGTTTATATGTATTAGTGCTCATTGACTTGTATTTGCAACTGTACTGGTTTGCATTGAGCTGTGTATACTCGATGCCTGGATTGTGTCACTATTATCTTGTTGTACTTAATTCACTCGAGTCTGGTACCTTATGTAGCATTGTTTCTTCATGAGTCCACTGTCCTTGGCTTAATGAACTGTTCATAAGTTTTATAGCTCTGACTTTGACTCAACTTAATATTCTGTTGCTTGTTTGTTTGACTGCGTGTATATATGAGAAAACATAAGTATATATGAAGTCTGAAGTTACTGTCTGCATATCGACTTGTTGAGGTCACTTCCGGCCTTGGTTATATTGAACTGGTGTAGGCTTTAGTCTCATTGATGCATTCCATTTTTCCTTGAGTCACCGTGTATTGGTTCATGTATACTTTGTGGATCATCATGTCCGCACTTTGATATGCACATCATTGATGTTAGTATTAACTTGCCTTAACTTCTCATAGTTGTATCACCATATAGTTTGTAGTTACCACTGTTTATATGTGCACTGCCTATGTATATTTGCACATTTTATGTTTTGTCATTGCTGCTTTGAGTTGCATATTGTTAATGGTCTTTATATGACTTGAGTCTGTTGCATTTCACTCTGTTGCATGCATTGATCCATGAGTGTTGAGGCTTCACTTGAGCTATATTGGTTCGTAACCTCGTCTGTATACTTCTTCCATTATTGCCAGACCCTTGTGTACCTTTCTCTGCTCGGGGCCATTCACATCTTAAGGCTGCTGCTGCTGCTTTGAGCCTTTGAATAACATTTATGGTCTGTTTCACTTGTGCACTAGTCCTCATGTATATGATACATGTTGAAACTAGTATGGTTGCATATATGTTACTTGTTGTGTGATATTTGAATGTTGAGGCTACACCATTTACTACTGAGGCTTTGATTCACTTGAGAATTATTTGCTTTGTGAATTGCACCTGTGTTGAATCCAGCTTATAGCTTGGGTTTGACCTTGTGCTTGTATCATGACTTAACATGAATTGAACCCAACTTTTAATTGGGTTTGACCTTGTGCTTGTTTGTACCAAAATTGGGCACAACACTCTTTGAAAGTTTTTGAAGAGATAACAGTGAAGAATTTAAATTTAAAATGAGGATTATCTAACAAAAACTCCAAACAACAGGAATCTAAATGCACAGACAAGCGATTTAGATGGTTCGGCGTGTTGCCTACGTCCACTATGAAGTTTTTGTGACTTTATTGATTCTCTTTCAAAAATTACAAGCGATTACAACAAACAATAGCAAAGTACAACTTGGAATTCGAATTCAACAGCAAGAGTAAGATTTAAGTCTTGATCCGACAGAGTCTGGACGCTCTAGAATCAAAAGATCCCTCTTTTGTAGGCTCTGGGGCTCTATTTATAGGCGTAGGAGGCCGAGACTTCGCTCAAACTTTGGGAGATTCGCTCTGGCACGTGAGGGGACCCACACGACCAATTCTAGAAAGTTTCGACTCGATCAAGATCATGTCCGATGGAGCTGAAATATGATGGGAACGTTCCTTGGCTCGTATGTAATCTTCTATGAAAATTTCATGGCATTTGGATCAGTGGACTTTGAGATATAGTCGATACGAAATTGAATTCTCCGGTGGCTGTTTGATTCGAACCCATGGTTTCGAATCGATGCACTTCGACTCGATGAAGCACGTGATCCTGTAGTGACGTGGCGCACACTCCTCGCATCGATCCACTATTTGCTCCGGTTTGACCGCGTCGCATCCATGAATCTTGCCTCGTTTGCATCAATGGCCGTTATCTGATTTGTATTGATGGATACGAAGTAGTCGTAACTCGATGGATTCGAACAGCAGAATCATTGATCGCAGATGCAGACCGATGGTTACGTACTAGACACTAGTTGTCCAATGCATAGCATACTACTCATCGATTGATACGAGATCGATCGATTCAAAGTATGGCATAACGATTGATGCGAAGTGAGATAACCTGATGGATGCGAACAGCAGTTGCCAGATGAATTCGAATAACCACTTGTCGATGGTTGCGAACTAGATGGATACGAAGTAGGACCCAACCACTCGATACGAAACACACGCTCTGTTGATGGATACGAATGAGATCGATACGACCCGTTGTTCCCTGATGGATACGAAGATACTGCCGCTCTGATGGATACGAAGGTGATGGATTCGAAACGGAGCTCGGTGATGGATACGAAAATGGGGTTATCACCTTCAATTTGCATCGATCATAACTTGAGCATACGAACTTGGATTGACTTGAAATTTGGAATGCGGGCTTCCATGGCTTAGTTTGTCATGTCTTGTCAGTTGTAGCCTGATTTAGACTTGGACAAAATTCATCGACATCCATAGTGAACCTGTGCATGCTCGATACCCAGGACGATTGATCCTAAGTTTACAACCAGTTCCTTGATATCTCGGCCTTGCCAAAAGGAGGGATAACATTTGCCCTCCAAAGTACATCTTGTGGAAACATAATGTACTTTGAATAACCGCAGTCTTAATCTGAACAGCCATTGCTCTTTTGCCGAAGGTTGTAACCTTGTGTTGCTATAACTGATTGCTGTATGATAGTGCTTAGCTGTTTGTCGTCATAATCGTTATTAAATGAATATCCAATTCCTATTGATGCTGAAAATGGGATATTGTTTTGACATATATGTATTTATGTTGATCTAACTCTCGTTAACGTTGCACGCTCACGAGTTTTCGTCAGTTTTCTTGCATTTAATTTCGTATCGATCCTCTCCTGAACCGATGTGAAATTTGAGTTGCAACAACGATTGACAGTTGTTTTTTAGCGTTCCTTCATATCGTTCCTCTCCTCGATCGATATAGAAGTTTGAAAAGTTGTTCTCGCATTGATATGTTTGGCATTTATGGATACGAATCACCATCTCGTATCAATGGACTTCGATTGTGTGGGTCGAGTATCGATAGATATGAATAAGTAGTTTCGAATCGATGGAATTCAATGCCTTTAGGACTGTCTTCATCGCGTGTTTCGTATCGATGAACTCTGTTGTTTGATACGAATAGGTGATCCATAATTCGTATCGATGAAAATTGACCTCTGGATGTTGTGATCCGATGGATTCGAACGGTATAGTTCGTATCGGCGCCTTGTAGGTGGTGTCGAACCAATCGAAACGAACTGCAGCTTCGAACCGATAAGTCCTTGTCGTAATTTCGCCTCGACAAAGGCAAGGGCCGATGGATTCGAATGGATCATTCGAAACGACCCGTGGGTTGACCGGTTGCGGCCGGTCACGTGGACTGGGAGGCGAATCGACCCGGTTCATCCCTAGGCTTCATATAAATACTCAAGGCTTCCACTATTTTCACTTTTTTTTACCTTTTACTGCCGCACTCCCTACTTTTTATCTTTACATCGAATCACGCTCTTTGAGAAAGAAAACGAACTGCACAGTGCTTTCGAATCGATCAGAATCCTTTGAGTTTTAACTTCAACTTAGGTAATGAATTGGTTGCTACTAAATCCAAACGACGAGGTTATCTCAGATCCACTCCATCTTCATCAATTATCCATTTTGGCAACCTTTAAGGTTGGATCTGGGTCAAAGCTTGGTCGAAAATAGCCATGGCGACGTCTTTGTTGCTTGAAGAAGAAAGGATGGAAAAAATAAATTGATCTATATTTCGTGTTGATCTAGGGACCTGTGTTCGTGTCGATGAAGGCAATGATCTTTTTCCTAGGATTTTGCATCGATCCTTGGGGATTTCCTAAGGGAGGTGATGCAGTTCGTACCGATTGCGATGGTGGTGGATCGAATCGATATGAAATGATCTATACGAAAATTAAGTAAACGGTCGTTTCGAAGTTATTAGCTTTAGATCGATATGAATTTTACTCTCATGTTCGATATGAAAAAATATCGACTCGAACGTGATCGATGTTTAGCTGAGACTTTCCTGATCGGTGCGAACCTGACAATCGAGGATCGATTCGAAGTTATCCTTTTTTGATCGACACGAACTAGAACCTTGATGATCGATTTGAAGCATGCCCCATAGGATCGATATGAACATGTATCCTGATGGATTCGAACAAGCTTCCTGTGATCGATTCGAACCCATCCCATGATGGATACGAAATTTTTAACACTCTTTCGCACAACTCCGACGAGCTTCATTCTCGCATATCTGGACTTGACAGTTAAACTGCATACTTGACTACCTTTCGAAGCTCGTCGATGGAACCATAACAACTTTAATCCGGATCGATTGCTAACATTTAGATGATTTGGGGATGACGGTCAGCGATGATGGTCATTCCAACTGGAATCCGATTATCTTCGTCGTTTGCCAATTTTTCTTTAACTTTGCAAAATTTACCCAAGTAATGCACATCATTGCACAACAAACGCTTTACACGAGGGGAACACACGGGCTCTTTGTCGTCTAATGATGATTTCTCGTGAGTTAGCTAGTTATGGAAACCCCAAGCTCGCAGCCACAAGAAACTCAGAGTTTGGCTCCTCCCAGACTTGGAATACCGGACATCGAGGCCGAAGTCATCGGTCCAGCCCCGGACGAGTTACCCGACGCACCCTTCATCAACAATCCACCAGACTCTGTTCCGTCTCATATTTCTGAAGATATGCTAGGGAGAATATGCTTAAGGCATGGTCAGTCGATGGACAACGATTATTGCCAGTACCCAGCGACAGACCGCACAATCCACCGGAGGGATATACCGCATTCAATCGCCATGTGTGCGCAGTTGGGACACTCCATCCGTTTAACCAGTATATAAGAGAAGTGTTGTCGTTTTTGGGGATTTCCCCCTCTCAGCTACACCCGAATGGATATGCCTCGCTCAATAGCTTGTTCATTGCATTTATGGAGTACCTCTATCGACCACCGAACCCGACCGAGATCAGATATTTATTTAACTTCAAAAGTCGAACAGATAGCCCATCTTCACATTCTGGAGGCAGTAAGGAACTGTCAGGTGGTCACAGGGTCTTGGACTAGACTGAGCTACTTCAAGACGGAGTGGTTCTATATTCGATGTCCTCCAGGATTTGCCAGGCGATGGCTATTTAGACATGAGTATTGTCATCATTTGGGGTAATTGATAAGACAGCCATAGACGAAGTCGAGCTTACATCTCTTTTTTCTTTCTTTACAGCAATAATTTAGCGACCCGAAGGTGGATATTTCAAGGAGATAGTTCGGGATCTCCAAGAAATCCCAAGCGAAGAGAGGAATATCGATTTGCTCTTGATGGATAGGAATCTCAGAACTCTTAGGCTGATCGAGCGAAGACAAAGTATAATGCTCGATGGTGCATTAAGAACTGCCTCGAAAGAACGAGTTAAATGAAAAAAGCCTAGAGTTGTCATAATCGAGGAGGCTGACTCCGAGAAAACTCATACCGATGAGGAACCATTGGGCGAACCTGCGGATGTAGCCTAGGATATTGAAGAGCAGAGAAAAGGCAAGGCAGCCGTTTTTAAGCCATCTAAAAAGGGGAGATGGAAATCTGTTGTCATGTCCCGGCCTGCCTCTGGAATTAGAATTTCAGAGATGTCTTCCCCAAGAACAGAAAGCCTGTACGAAGGGCTCGCCGATCTTTCAATTTCCGGACGATGTGTCCATGCAGCATGATGTCGGATTGGATGAACTCTAACACGCCCTAGTTTTAAGCGAGTCTATGCTCGCTAGCGTGGTTGACACATCCGGTTGGTCGGGGGGATGCACATATATACACACTTCACGGCACTACACAATTTTTTGACCGTAAGCTGCCTTCTTCTGAAGATTACTAATTTCGTTTCCATTTTTGCTTTGCAGACACCATGTCCGGTCGAGGCTCGATGCTTAGCAGCCTGCGTCACAAACGTCGATCTTCATCCTACTATGAATCACGTAGGAGTGAAGGGATCGGGATTATGATCAAGGGTATTCCAGCCAAGAACGGACTGATAGGGATAGGGAATATGTACATCGTTCTCGATCTCGCACACCCCCTCCTAGAGCTCCCGCACCGCCTCCGGTTCATGTTTTGTGGCCTTTAGAGACTCCACGGCACAAGCAATCTTCCCACTCTTCACGGTTCGATTCTCATCACCAAACTGAGGTAGTAGACCCTTCGACCACCGCACAGGCCCTTTTCGAGCCCACTGGGGATGGAGCTATAAGGCTCGCTCAACTGAAAAGGATTTCCCCGACATCTGTTTTGATGGGTTTGTCTTCCCCCCACGCTTAAAAAGGGTACCGGCGTCGGTCGAAACCATGGTGCATGACTACATTGCAGATATATTTTTTCAGTATCAGGATTGGTCGAAGACCGCGAAAAAAGCATCGAAAGTGGCCTTTGATCGAGCAGTCATGATTGAGAAGCTAGAGAAAGAACTCGGTCAAAAATATTGAATTATTCAGGCGCTCAATAGTGAGGCCGAATCTTCTCGCAAATCTGAGATCGAGGCTCTCAAGAAAGTCGACGAGGCCCAGGCGGCGTTGGATAGGATGAAGCGAGAGCACTATGCCACGGTAGAGGACATGGGCCACCGGAACACCATCGTGACCGCTGAGCGGGACGCAGCCCTTAAAGAGCTTAATGAACTTAAATCCAAATTTTTTGAAATCATAAAGGAAAAGGATGCTGCGAACATTGCCGCACAGGAAGCGTGCAATCGGGCGGTGGTGCTCCGGAGGGAAAAAGATGCGTCCATGGTAAAGGTCCGTGAGGTGGAGGCCGAAGTTGACGAGAAGGTTTGGTTGGCAGAGACCAGGCTTGAGGCGGACATAGAGGAGCTTCTCGTCACATACAACGCCAATGTGCTAAGACACAGGAACTAGGCATGGCTCAACGATTACTCCACACATCTATACAACGCCTGGAATTTGCTAGTCGAAGAGGAGAAGGCGGTGCTATCGGGTGGTGCCCTTGACGAATTTGAGCTGGAGAACCGCATATTAAGCGAAGATGAAAAGAAAGTTCTCCATGATTCTATGATCTCTCATGCGAGAGAGAGACTAGGCATCCAGCACCTAGAAACCGGGGAAGGTTCTGGAGTCGAGCACTCTGCCACAAGTTTTGAGATTATAACTTCATCTCGATATGAGCCCACTCTGGTGACCGAGCCCCAGCCTATCCCGGCCTATGACCCTGAACAGCCACGCCTATCTCCTATTAGGGAGCATTCATCCGAAGCTGTTCAGCCAACTGCAAGCCGAACCGAGGAAGGTACTCTTAACAAATTCCATGCGTATATGAGGTGAAGGACTTGTTTTTGAAGTGTGTTCTAACAACTTCTTTTCTTTCTTGTCCAGTGAGCGAAGTTACACTGACAGCGCCTCCTGTAATCCAAGAGTCACATCAAGTGCAGGAGGCCATCATTACTGAGGCAATTACCACGACTGCGGTCGCACCGATGGAGATGACACAGAGGAGCTCAATTTGTTTTGACGAGCAGATGATGAATGAGGTCTTGGGTCGAAACAACGACCCTTTTGCGAATATGTCGTTTGTTCTTGGCGCGTTCCCACCTGCTTCCAGTGCTTCGTCACAGTCCACCGCTACCTACCATGAAGCCCGTGCCGCTCGTGAAGCAGAGATTTTAGCCGAAATTAATGCTGAGATGGAGGCAGCGGCTCGCGGCGGTGATTCTGAAGGTGGAGTGACGGCGCTGGGTCCGACTCCACTTAGGATGATATCACCCGGGGGGACACTGGTTGATACTAGTGTGTCTACTCCGCCCCCGGTTGCAGATCCAGTTCCTCCGACTCCTCCTGAAGAGAGCATTCCCGTAGACTTGAGTTCGGAGGAAGAGATCGACATCATGCCTTCGTCCAGATATTCCCCGCCTAAAGAGAAAAGTTTAAAGCGAAAGATTGTCAGCGGTGCCGGCGGCTCCTCACTGAAGAAAAAGCCGAGGAAGAAGAAGGAATAGATAGATTCCTTAGACACACTTTTACGGTATATAGGAGTTTACTTTTGCTTTAGTAGGTCGTGTATAGACGCGGATTCGGCCCCCGCTAGAAGGCAATTTTTGGAAGAACTTGTATTGTTTCCAGTTAGTTGAAATAAAACTTTGTTTTCTTTGCTTCAACTATTTTTCCTGTCTTTTATGCTTAAGTGTTGTAACGTTCGAATCATTGCCTGGTATGCTTGTGGAGTATCAGTTCTGGAGCTGAACTGTTTCAGTCAATGTTTTCCACTTAAGCATTGCCCTCGGCTTGGGGATTCGGTTGTAATGGTTAGCTAAAGATCGCATTTTAATCTCTGCCTTCCAAACTTAGCATCATCAAATCGATGTAGAGGCAAGGGAAGGATAAGCAGTTCCAATCGTGTGCGTTCACTAATAATAATCGCATCCACACTCCAGGGAGCAGCATTTGTATTACAGTGGTCAATCGCACCTATTACAGATCTTGAGGACATGTCCACACTCCGGGGACTTAGGATAATCTGCGATCGATAATCTGGTTCGCACTTAGGGAATCCGCGAGTTATCGATGTTTATGGCATAGTTCGCACTCCGGGAACTTTGATTCAGTATTTATACTCCAATTCTTATTCTGAGAACTTGGAGTTAGCATTTATACTTTGGTTCACTCTCCGGGAACCTAAAGTCGACGTTTATACTCCAATTCGCACTCCGGTAATTTAGAGTTAGTGTTTATACTCCGGTTCGCACTCTGGAAACCTAGAGTTTATGTTTATACTCTAATTCACACTTTGGGAATTTAGAGTTAGTCGACAGATGGTCAGTCACATCTGTTTGGACTTTTAGGAGGTCGCTCACACTCTGGGAACGATAGATTTATCGGGATCATGAATGGTTGGATCACATCCATCCTAAATTAACAAGCAAGGTCGTTAGATGGACGAGTCCATCCTTCTCTAATTTGGTTAGGATATGGTTGGAGTCATTAGGTAGACGGGTCTGCCCTCTCCAGAACTGTACTTAGAATTTTCACACTCCAACTCGCACTCTGGGAGTTTGGAGTGGTTTTAAGAATTGTCGTGTATTTGTCCTTTTTGACATTATTGTAGTGGCTTGCCCCCGAGCTCGCGTATCACTTAGTGAGTGACCGGTCATACCACAGTCACTCGCTATTTGAATAAATTCCATCGTTCGATGGAACTTAGCTCTCCGTGCATCGTGATGTTGTGCGTCATATTCAATAAATCACGGATTTGGCTCGAAGAGATGGCATTTTATTGCTGAAATGAGAAAACATGGCAAAATCAGTTGCCTTATTACAAATTCAGATCTCGAAATGCGAAAACAAATTGCAAATAAAAGAATAAATCGGATAAATGAAGCCTGTCATATGTAGTAGCGACGAAGGCTTTCACTATTCCAAGCTCTTGGCAAAATAAGACCGTCAACGGCGACAACTTGAACGTGCCATCCCCGAGCTTTTGAGTGATCACATACGGCCCTTCCCTATTTGGCTTCATGTGTGAAGGGATCGGATAAATTCTTTTTAGAATGAGATTGCCAAGTTCGAAGGTCCATGGTCGGACCTTGGTATTGTATAATCGGAGGACTCGATTTCGATATGCGGTTGCACTCAGATCAGCCTCTTCTCGGTTCTCATCCAGTAGATCCAAAGATTCAGCAAGTAATATGGCGTTCGTTTTCGGATCGTAGTAAGTTACACGATGAGAAGGTACTTCCATTTCGACTGGGATAACGACATCTTAGCCGTAAGATAGAGAGAAGGGAGCATGTCCGGTCGCGGACTTATGGGTCGTTCGATAGGCCCACAAAGCCATAGGTTATTCATCAACCCACTTGCCCCCGGCCTTTTCCAGTCGTTTTTTCAGAATAGATTTGATAACCTTATTAACAGCTTCGACTTGGCCATTTGCTTGAGGGTGTGCAACCGTAGAGAATTTCTTATGGATGTAGAATCGTTGGCAGAAATTCTTGAATTCAACACTGTCGAATTGAGCTCCGTTATTAGTGATAAGGGTCTGTGGGAGACCAAATCGGCAGATGATGTTGCGAACTACAAAGTTGATTACTTTTTTCGTTGTGATTGTCGCAAGTGGTTCAGCTTCAGCCTATTTAGTAAAGTAATCAACTGCGACGATGACATATTTTGCTCCTCCTTTGGCAAGTGGTAGAGTACCAATGATATCAATGCCCCATACTGCAAACGGCCAGGGACTGACCATTTGGGTTATCTTAGTAGGTGGAGCCCTTGGAATTTGAGCATGTCTCTGGCATTTATCACATTTTCTCGCATAATCTGATGCATCATGGTTCACAGTTGGCCAGAAATATCCATATCGAAGTACTTTCTTGGCGAGGGCTTGCCCCCGAGTATGATCTCCACATTCTCCCTCATGCACATCACGTAACACTCTTTTGATTTCGTCGTGTGCGATGCATCGGAGGAGAGGAACAGAATATCCTCTTCTATACATGACTCCATCCTGAATGGTAAACCATGAGGCCTTTCGAAGAATCTGTCTTCTTTCACTCCTACGCTCGAGCAGTGTCCCGTGCTCGATATAGTTTCGATAGGGGGTCATCCACGACTCTTTTTCGGGAGCGATTTCAAATGTGAAATCAGTTTCCATCTGATCAATACTGGGAGAGGACAAAGTTTCAATAGGAACGAGTCCCATGTGTTGTGCTTCGCCCGTACTTGCTAACTTGGCTAATGAATCAGCCATCTGGTTGTGCTCACGGGGTATGCAGAAAATGGCGTAGTGATCAAATTGATCAAGTACTTCTTTGACTCGAGCTAAATAGGCCGCTAGTCTTCGATCCTCAGCCTGATATTCACCCCGAACTTGGCATACAACTAGCTGAGAGTCGCAGTAAATTTCCATAGCAGTAATTCTCAGATCGCGGGCTAGCCTCAACCCAGCAAGTAAAGCTTCATACTCAGCTTCATTGTTGGTCGCATGGAACTCGAATTTCACAGCATAGCATATGGATCGGCCCTCGGGGGTTTCAAGCACTACCCCAGCACCAGAGAACCGATCGTTGGACGCACCATCGGTATGCAACTTCCAAATGTATTCGGGAGATTTATCGGTCTCGGGAAAGTCCTCTGGGACAGTGAATTCGGCTATAAAATCTGCTAGAACTTGACCGTGAATGGATCTTCTAGGGGTATAGGTGATATCGAACTGGCTCAGTTCGATGTTCCACTTGAGTAACCTACCAAACGTCTCAGGCCGCATGAGGACCTGTCGTAACGGCTGATCGGTGTACACGGTGATAGGGTGAGCCTGAAAATATGGACGGAGCTTCCTCGAGGCAATGACTAGGTAGTAGGCCAATTTCTCTAGCTTTGGATAGTTTCTCTCAGCTCCGGTTAACTGCTTGCTAACATAGTAGACTGGTTTCTGCACTCGGTCTTCCTCCCAAACTAGGGCAGCACTGATCGTGTTTTCTGATACCGCCAGGTAAATATACAACTGTTCATGGTTGATGGGCTTTGATAAAATTGGCGGTGTGGAAAGATGTTGAACTAGTGCTTGGAATGCGCCTTCACATTCCACAGTCCATTCGAAGTTTCGCTTTCCTTTTTGGATCAGATCAAATGCATTTGTCGGTAGACTTCGATATGAACCTGCTCAACGCCGCTACCTTCCCGTTGAGATTCTGGACTTGCCTTTTGGTTCTTGGAGTCTGTAAGTTTCTGATTGCCCATATTTTTTTGGGATTGGCTTCTATTCCTCGGGCGTTGATGGTGAACCCTAGGAATTTTTTGGACGCAACTCCGAAATGACACTTTAACGGATTGAGCTTCATCCCGTATTTTCGAAGGATATTGAACATTGATTCCAAATCTTTGATGTGATCAGTGGAGAATCGCGATTTCACCAGCATATCGTCTACATAAACTTCCATGGTCTTCCCGATCTGGTTGGCGAATATTCGGTTGACCGGACGCTGGTAAGTTGCTTCGGCGTTCTTTAGTCCAAACGGCATGACCCTATAGCAGTAGAGTCCCACATCGGTTACGAAGCTGGTATGTTCTTGTTCGAGTACATGCATGGGTATTTGATTGTAGCCGGAATAAGCGTCCATGAAAGATAATAATTCGTGTCCAGCCGTTGAATCCACCCGTTGATCAATTTGGGGAAGTGTAAAGCTATCTTTCGGACAAGCTTTATTTAGATCAGAATAATCAATACAAGTCCTCCATTTTCCATTTGGCTTCCGGACAAGAACGGGATTGGATACCCACTCTGGGTACAAAGCATCTTGAATAATCCCATTTTATTTTAGCTTATCGACCTCTTCTTTAAGGGCGGCAGATCTCTCTGGATCCATACCACGCCTTTTCTGTTTGACCGGGATACACCGCGGGTCAATATTCAGGGTGTGGCTCATGATGTCTGGCGAGATTCCATACATATCAGAGTGTGTCTAGGCGAACACGTCGAGATTCGCCCGAAGAAACTCAACCAATTCCTGTTGTGTCTCTTGGCTCAACTGAGACCCAATTTTTAACATTCTCGAATCATCATCATCGTTGTCGTCGATCGAGACATCAATCGTCTGTTCAGCCGGGGAAGCTTGACTTTCTATAGGTTCCTCCTTGTTCTCATTGTCTTTGGGGTCAAGATCCCTTTGGAATTGGTTGTGGTGCCCAGGCCGAGGCCCAGGCACCAATTGTCAATTATTCGCAAATCAGACGTAGAGAGATTCCTCTACGCCCTTTCCTTTCTCCCTTTGCTGCGCCTCGCGTAGCTCAGCAACATAACAGGCTCTCCCAGCAGCCTGATCACCTTGAATGACTCTGATCCCATGATCAGTGGGAAATTTCAAAGTTAAACACCATGGGGCAATTTCTGCCCTGAATTCAGCGAGGGCCGGTCGGCCCAAAAATGCGTTATAGGGGGATTGAATGTCCAACACAACAAACTGCAAAATCCGGACTCACCGGCACTCCCCAACACCTAGCTCCACTGGCAACTCTACTACTCCAGTGGGTATATTGGCACTTCCATCGAATCCATGAATTCGAGATTGGCAAGGTTTTAAATCCTTGGCTTCCATTTTCATCAGATCATAAGCTCTCTTAAACAGAATATTTACTGAACTCCCACTGTCAACCAGGATCCTCTTCATCCAAGCAGGACCAACCTGGGCAGATATGACCAGTGGGTCAATGGTGGCGTCTTCGACCCTA
The DNA here is from genome assembly GCA_030765085.1 of Allium cepa. NCBI lineage: Eukaryota > Viridiplantae > Streptophyta > Magnoliopsida > Asparagales > Amaryllidaceae > Allium > Allium cepa. Next base: position 866,688,760 of record CM060937.1, on the reverse strand, counting down.
TCAGCATCCCGGTTTCTAAACACGATATCATCAGTAATCGTTTTCTGTTGTTTGGACGGAGCCCCTTCATCAAAATTATTGCAACACTCGAAGTCCACATGCCTGATAGAACTGGCATACGACGTCATATCCCTCCAGCTTCGGCCTGCTGGATGGGGACCACCACTAACTATATTTATAACTAACCTCCCACCTATACAAGAGGGTTCCTCCTGTCTTTTTTGACTCTGCACGCGATTTTGGGTTGACGGGCCCGCACCTCCAGATTGCAGCACCCGCACGAACTGATCTAACTTCCTCTCCGTAATCAACTTCTCAATAAGGTCCTACAAATGTCTACACTCATTGGTATTTTGGCCACAACTCTCATGGAACCTACACAATTTCCCCGTTTGAATCTGCCTATCCGATGACGGCTTCAGAGCAGGCTTCTTATACTGCATAGCATTGCAAGTTTGCAGATACACGTTTTCTAGCGACGTGTTCAGTGGTGTATAGTTATCAAACATTGGAGCCCTACATCGCGGGCCACAGTTTTGATCCCGTTTCTTACTCTGATTATCATTGTTTCTCGGCTGAGACAGCTTATTCTGTATATTCAACTTTACTTTCCCAGAACTCTCACCCAACTGTTTAACTGCCACATTACTTTGAATCCCTTCACTACCGGGTCTCACGTCGTCCTGCTTCCTAAACTGTTTCGCGTCCTCGCGCCTTAAGAATTGAGCGGCTTTGGAGTAGAAACAGTCCAACGACGTGGGAGGCTTCCCAGCTAACCAATTCTCAAACTTAGAATCATGATCAATTCTCTTAGTCAGTGCCATTAGAATTGAATTGTCGTTGGGATTACTGATCTCTGCACATGCTGCGTGGAACCTTTCTAAATAGCATCTATGTGTTTCCCCTGTGGCCTGGGTAACGCTGGATAAAGTGTTAACATCTTTAGGTTTGGCAACATGCATAGAAACTGCTTTACAAACTTCGTAGCCAACTGATCAAACGAAGTAATAGATCGCGGTTGTAGCCTGGTAAACCATATTATTGCAATGCCCCAGAGAGATAGGAAAACTACGGCACTTTACAGCGTCATCAGCCCTTGCCACACTCATTGACCACTCATATTTCAAAATATGTCGATTGGGGTCTGAATTTCCTTCATACATCGGTAAGGTCGGCATCCTGAATCGCCGAGGAGGTTCGGCATAAAGAATCTCGTCCGTGAAAGGGGTATGACTCCGGGAGATTCCCCAGTTGTCGTTGGTAAGACCCTGGCTTTCACGAATCATTTGCCTAATCATGGCTGGAAGGTCTGGCATTGCAACATTCTGTGCACGTTGGGCCAAAGTGTGGTCGCGTTCCACATTGCGAGGTTGGACCAGGCGCTGTCGACGCTCCACGTATCGCCACCTTGGCTCAACGCCTTCTGGGACGTAAGGTTCAGGAGTACGTCCGTATTGATTTCCGACATCAACCCCTATGTCAACTGCAGTAGCGATGGGTCGGTTATCTGTGGTGTACTGAGGAACAGTCCCTCCCTGGGAAGAGGGTCCGGTATGAAAGCTGGCTGACGGACCAACCCTTAGCTATCCAACAGTCAAGGTGGGCTGATGTCCGGCGGCCTGTGCGTGACCTTCGTCAAGTCGAGGACGAACGGATCTTTGGTTGTAGCTAGACGAAGCAGAACTTTCTATGGAGGAGCGAGAGACTTGATCTCTTCTATGCCTTCTGCACTTTTGGCGGTTTAACTGGTTGGTCAGCTCAGCATTTGCACGTAGTTGTTCTGTCAACTGCTGCCGACTCTATGTTAGTTCCTGTAGAAACAACTGGAACTCTTGCTTGGTAACCGGGTCTTGTGAGTCTGAAGGTCTAGTTGCATTTTGGTTGGTTGGTGGCAACTACGTGGGATTCTTCCTATCCCGGCCTTCCTGATCGCCAACGTTAGAGGTGGTTCTTGTGCTAACCATCTTGAGGGCTTAATTCCTTTCTTAGACTTTACGCAAACCTGAATAGAATGGAAGGAACTCGAATTAATGATCTGGATCTCTCTCTTAGATTTATGCGATCCAGTATCGATGACAGATCCAAGGAGCAGGAGAAAATCTGCGTTATCTTCTCAGTGAAAGCACCAAAGTGTTTGTACCAAAATTGGGCACAATACTCTTTGGAAGTTTTTAAAGAGATAACAGTGAAGAATATAAATTTAAAATGAGGATTATCTAACAAAAACTCCAAACAACAGGAATGTAAATGCACAGACAAGCGATTTAGAGTGGTTCGGCGTGTTGCCTACGTCCACTATGAAGTTTTTATGAGTTTATTGATTCTCTTTCAACAATTACAAGCGATTACAGCAAATAACAGCGAAATACAACTTGGAATTCGAATTCAACAGCAAGAGTACGATGTAAGTCTTTATCCAGTAGAGTCTGGACGCTCTAGAATCAAAAGATCCCTTTTCTGTAGGCTCTGGGGCTCTATTTATAGTCGTAGGAGGCCGAGACTTTGTTCAAACTTCGGGAGATTCGCCCTGGCATGTGAGTGGGCCCACACGACCAATTCCAGAAAGTTTTGCCTCGATCTGTGATCGATACGAAATCAATTTTTATCGATCAAGGTCATGTCTGATGAAGCTGAAATTTGGTGGGAACGTTCCTTGGCTCGTATGTAATCTTCTGTGAAAATTTCATGGCATTTGGATCAGTAAATTTTGAGATATAGTCGATACGAAATTGAATTCTCCGGTGGCTGTTTGATTCGAACCCATGGTTTCGATTCGATGCACTTCGACTCGATGAAGCACGTGATCCTATAGCGACGTGGCGCACACTCCTCGCATCGATCCACTATTTGCTCCGGTTTGACCGCGTCGCATCCGTGAATCTCGCCTCGTTTGCATCAATGGTTGTTATCTGATTTGTATTGATGGATACGAAGTAGTCGTAACTCGATGGATTCGAACAGTAGAATCATTGATCGATACGAACAGATGCAGACCGATAGTTACGTACTAGACACTAGTTGTCCAATGCGTAGCATACTACTCATCGATCGATACGAGATCGATCGATTCAAAGTATGGCATAATGATTGATGCGAAGTGAGATAACCTGATGGGTGCGAATAGCAGTTGCCAGATGAATTCGAATAACCACTTGTCGATGGTTGCGAACTAGATGGATACGAAGTAGGACCCTACCACTCGATACGAAACACACGCTCTGTTGATGGATACGAATGAGATCAATACGACCCGTTGTTCCCTGATGGATACGAAGATGCTGCTGCTCTGATGGATACGAAGGTGATGGGTTCAAAACAGAGCTCGGTGATGGATACGAAAATGGGGTTATCACCTTCAATTTGCATCGATCTTAACTTGAGCATACGAACTTGGATTGACTTGAAATTTGGAATGTGGGCTTCTATGGCTTAGTTTGTCATGTCTTGTCAGTTGTAGCCTTATTCGGACTCGGACAAAATTCATCGACATCCATAGCGAACCTGTGCATGCTCGATACCCAAGACGATTGATCCTAAGTTTACAACCAGTTCCTTGATATCTCGGCCTTTCCAAAAGGCGGAATAACAGTGCTCACCTGTCCTTTTAAATTTATCAAGTGTATATCGGTGTGCACGGCCTTGTGGCATGTAGAGTGATACACTGTGCATGTCGCAAGTTGTTCATGTATGATGAATTCAAAATTAAATGGTGACGAACAACCCAAATAACTAAGGCAAATAATATTTTCAAAATACACATTTTATTTTATACTGCACAAATATTTCTTTTTCAATTTTACCGTGTCGGTGTGTATTTTTGCAAATAGCTCAGACGCTGGATTCAACCTGGAATAGAGTTGAAGATAAATACGAGTGTGAATAATATGTAGTGAGGACATTTGTAAATGAAAAATTGTATGTAATCAAAATTGTATCGTTTGAAAATTGTGCACATAGTGAGAGTTCAAATTTGAACTATTCAAATTGTAATAAATATTTGTTTGAATAAATATCCGTTCGAATTTAAATTCTGTGTTATTCATTTTATTCAGAAAATAGTACATTAACAAATACATTTAAATGAATATATATATATATATGTTTATTATCATCAAACAAAAATCATATACTTGCATATTCAACAATCTCCCCCTTTTGATGATAACAAACATATATTTAAGGTTTTAATTTAGTAAATGTATTTGATTATTCAGTTTTCTCCCCCTATTTGAATGCTTCCTCTTTACACAAAGCTCCTCGTTCAATGATGCATGAAAATAAATATTCAAACGAGCCAAAATGCAATATAGAAAATATTTGATCTTTATTTGCCAAAATCTTAACTTTTCTCTTTCCCTTTTATTATCAGCAAAAGAGTAATAGTATTAGAAAAATAGAGATAAAGTGGTAGACATTAATACATCATTAAAACTCAATTGAATATAAATATTAAATTTCAATAAAAAAATAAAACAAAAATCATAAATACTCTATTAGGTGCATATTCCACTTTTAGAATGAAAGGGATGATGCAAAAACAATATAGTTGTGTCTATTTGTGGTATATTTATATCGAAAGTTTGAATATCTACTAACTATGCATAACCGTTAGGACTTTTAAATGAGATTAATAGTATTCCAATTTTTTTTAAAATGAATTTAAATATCTTCTAACCACGCATAACCGTGAGGACTTTTAAATGGTATTAGAATCAACTTGTTATTTAGTTAATCAATTTTGATATGCGTTCCATACATGCATAACCATGAGGACTTTTAAATGAGCATGAAAACACATAATCAAAAATTCTAAGTAATTCACCCATGCATAACCGTTAGGACTTTTAAATTAGAGTGAATATTTTGGATGTTTTTATTGCTAAAAATATAATACAATGAAAAACAAATGATTTCCCGTTTAAAGTACCACATATTGACATGCCATATTGGATTATGATGAGTGATGGTTGATAGAAATATGATAGAAATAGAAATGGTCATGGAATATTTACCAATAAAATGTTTTTATAACTCTTGTTTAAATTTCTAAAGAAATATACTAATTATACCGGCTCAAGTTATAATGTATGATTAATATCAATACCCATCACTTTTTCAATCACTATTCATCTTTTAGATAATCAGTAGGGGGTCATATTAGTTAATATAGTCATTTAAAATTAAATCCAAAAATAATTATCAAATCAAATTTCTTAAAATGACTAATCTGAAACAAGGTCAATAAAATGATTTGTTGGAAGGAGTTTTTAGAAAAATGTCTGCTAATATGCAGATATTTTATTTGAAAAACGATGCAGCTACTGAATACCTCAACATAAATCACGTTCCACTAGTAATTTTTCTATCAACTGGATTTCCAGTGTAATCTACATCTGAATATTTTTTGTTCACTCGAGATTATCATTAGTTTGATGTCAAAGACCTGTGATGTTGCAACAAATACCTTGAAATAATTTCTACATCTTTTGAATTTGAATTGAAACTGTGCAAATTTACAAACAGTGATCATAGTGTGAGATCCAGAAGCAGCAAATATATCCACGTATATCGTTAGTAATCATCACCCAACAAAAAACATCATTGTCCAAACAAATCTATATGAGATAGTTCAAGACTGAAACGATATTTGGTAAACATTTTTCACAAATCAGAATCAAAATAAGAACATATCAAATAAGAATAAGTCTGAATCAAAATCACCATTTATTTTCTTATCACATAACTGGCTGATTCAAAATAGATTATGATGCAGATTATCACATTTAATAAATTATTCAAGATGAATATACCGTTACCTGTTTTACCTTTACCGATAATATTTCATTGTTTCTCATTGTGATTCTGTCACCTTTGTACTAAGCTAAGGAATCTTTGCTTTATCGCCCGTTATGTGCTTGGAACAGGCAGAATCCAAGTAACACTATTGTAGTTCCTTAGCCCGCCTCTACTCTTATAAGAGAAAAGATTTTTGTGACCTATTTGTTTTTTTAAGTCCATGATTGTTAGTGGCAACGTATTTTGAAAAAATCAAAGTATTATTCTCATCTATTCTATCACACCTATTTTCAACAATATTCCAACATTTAACATTAATAGATTTTAAATAAAATTCCATTTTTAATTTCCAATTCAGAAAATCTGTTCCAATAAAATCAGGAGGAATAATATTGGACTGACCCTCAGCAAAAGGATTATTAAAAGAAGCCATTTTAAAATTTAAAATTTGTAAAGCAAAAATTGGTTTTTGAAAAGTCAAAATTTTAAAACAAAAATGGCTTTTGTTCCTAGCTTTGATACCACTTGTAGGATCGATTTCACCATAGAGGGGGTGAATAGGGTAATACTATTAATTATAAAAATTTATTGCGAAAGTATATAAAATAATCGCAACACAAATATAGTAGAGTAATAACAGCACAAATAATAGAAGAGTAATAAAAGCAGAAAATAGAACACACAGATTTACCCAGCATCGGCAAAACCTTGCCTACGTGCTGCCCCTAAGGTTTCTACTAGAAATTAAGTAGTCAGACGCTTAAACACGTAAACTCGCGACACCCACTATCGACTAACCTAACTCTACACTCAAAACCCTGCCACAACTCAGCCATTGAGTAGCGAATTCTCGAACTACACCATCGCAATTCGTCACCTAGTCACACAACTAGAAATTACATAAGTTTAAAAGAGAAAAATACAAATTTAAAAACAATTAACAACACAAAGCCCTTAAATAAAACAAAAGCCCACAATAAATTGTGAAACCAGCCCAAATAAGTTAGTGATAACAAATCCCTTTTCTTTTATTCCTTTGGCCGGTTTTGCTTCGTGAAAATAATGTTTCTTCTTCCTCTGCTCGTTTGTTCCTCTGTGCGAAAATTAAGGCTTGTGAAAAAATGAGGCTACCGACTTCAATTGCTCAATCGAATGATGATTTAGTGTCCCTTGCTTTGTCGATCAATGATCTCTTTGCTTTGCACACTGCTGCCCCCAATTTTTGATCGAGTTCGACTAAGTGGTATGTGATTATTCTCTTTGCCTTTTCTGATTAGCTTGCTTGAACTGGATCTTGATTCGAGTTGAATGATTTTCTTTGTTGCTCGAACTTGAATGATCTATCTGCCCATGATGTTAAATGTTTATATAGGATTCGAATTCCTATTTTCTCGTTCGTATTTTTCATATGAATTCGTCTGATACTTTTTGAGTTCGTCGTCTGATTACTCTTAAATGATTCTGATGATTTCTGACTTGTTCAAATTTGTGTATTTTGTTGTCTTGATTGTCACGGCTTCGATTTTAAACTGTTCCATTCCTTGACAACCATAGCTTAGAATTTTTTTGGAATTTGACTTGTTCAACTTGTACTTTTCTATTTCAGATTTTGGTTCTTTGGTATTTTGAATATGATTCTGTTTTGACTTTAGGCTTGACTTTGTTTATGCGATGATATTATCTGGCTTTGAATTTCTGGCATGTCTGGCTTTGCTTTGTCCTTGATTATTTTGAATCTGCAACTGTAAAAACGTTCAACCTTGACTTCGTTGAACTTTGACTTTGCATTAGCTTTGAGAATTGACTTCGGCCTGACATTGTTATAACAACCGGTTGCCACTGGTTTATATGTATTAGTGCTCATTGACTTGTATTTGCAACTGTACTGGTTTGCACTGAGTTGTGTATACTTGATGCCTTGATTGCGTCACTGTTATCTTGTTATACTTGATTCACTCGAGTCTGGTACCTTTTGTAGCATTGTTTCTTCATGAGTCCACTGTCCTTGGCTTAACAACTGTTTATAAGTTTTGTAGCTCTGACTTTGACTCGACTCGATATTCTGTTGCTTGTTTGTCTGACTCCATGTATATATGAGCAAACTTATGTATATATGAAGTCCAAAGTTACTGTCTGCATATCAACTTGTTAAGGTCACTTCTGACCTTGATTATATTGAACTGGTGCAGGCTTTAGTCTCATTGATGCATTCCATTTTTCCTTGAGTCACTGTGTATTGGTTCCTGTATACTTTGTGGATCTTCATGCCTGCACATTGATATGCATGTGCACCATTGATGTTAGTATTGACTTTCCTTAACTTCTCATTTCTGTATCACCATATAGTTTGTAGTTACCACAGTTTATATGTGCACTGCCTATGCATATTTGCACATTTTCTGTTTTGTCATTGCTGCTTTAAGTTGCATATTGTTAATGCTCTTTATACGACTGAGTCTGTTGCATTTCACTCTGTTGCATACATTGGTCAATGAGGGTTGAGGCTTCAATTGAGCTGTATTGGTTTGTAACCTCATTTGCATACCACTTCCATTGTTGCCAGAACCTTGTGTACCTTTCTCTGCTCTTGGCCATTCACTTGTTAAGGCTGCTGCTGCTTCGAGCCTTTGAATTAAATTTGTGGTCTGTTTCACTGGTGCACTGGTCCTCATGTATATGATGCATGTTGAAACTAGTCTGGTTGCATATACGTTACTTGTTATGTGACATTTGAATGTTGAGGCTACACCATTTACTGTTGAGGCTTTGATTCACTTGAGAATTATTTGCTTTGTGAATTGCACCTGTGTTGAATCCAACTTATAGCTCGGGTTTCACCTTATGCTCGTATCGTGACTTAAATTGAGTTGAATCAGCTTTTTATTGGGTTTGACCTTGTGCTCACATGTCCCTATAATTTTATCAAGTGTATATCGGTGTGCACGGCCTTGTGGCATGTACAGTGATACACTATACAAGTCACAAGTTATTTGTATATGATAAATTCAAAATTAAATGATGACGAACAACCCAAATAACTGAGGCAAATAATATTTTCAAAATACACATTTTATTTTATACTACACAAATATTTCTTTTTTAATTTTACTACGTCGGTATGTATATTTGCAGATAGCTCAGATGCTGGATTCAATCTAGAATAGAGTTAAAGATAAATACGAGTGAGAATTATATGTAGTGAGGACATTTGTAAATGAAAAACTATGATGTAATCAAAATTGTATTGTTTGAAAATTGTGCATATAGTGAGAGCTCAAATTTATACTATTAAAAATTGTAATAAATATTTGTTTGAATAAAATATCCGTTCGAATTTAAATTCTGTGTTATTCATTTTATTCAGCAAATAGTACATTAACAAATACATTTAAATGGATATATGTATGTTTATTATCATCAAACAAAAATCATATACTTGCATATTCAACACATCCACCTTCTTCTGCGCTAAATTTAGCGAGGAATTGCCGCTCTTTAATGGATTAACAACTTTTGGTATGTTTTTCTTCAATCGACCTTATCACCGTTGGTTTTCTCTTAAATCACTAACTTTAGTTACGTTTCTCCTTTCATATTTCTAAGAGTTGGCTAACTTTGAATGAACACGCTTCGAAGTCCTCTACTGAATCCTCCAAATTTCAGACCAACCTTAAAAATCAAGTGTCCTCCCTCTCCGCTACTAAAGATGAAGCTTCCTCAGAGCTAGTGCGATTAAAAGCTTCTCTCACCTAAGCCGAAACTAATCTTGCGTCAAAAAGACAAGATCGTCAACTCCTTAATGAGGATAAATTTTGCCATGGAGCTCACTCTATAAGATTCTGAAGACGAGAAAGCTTTCTTAGCTGCAAAGAATATTTCTTTGAAGGATAAGTTTAAAAAGACCAGGGCTTCTTTGAAACTCACTGTCAACACCATTACTGGTGCTAAGCAGTAGTGTCTCAATTTGTCGACCCAACCCTTGGACAAATGCTATTGAAATCTTATGAAAAAGCACTTATGCTTGCATATGCCGACAACTTCAAGAAATGTCTAGACTTTGGCTTTCCTTCGCTTGATTCTGCCTTAGTCGATAGAGCGATGGGCAATATTAACCAAATGAAGCATGGGATTGAATCTGCAGACGAAGAGGAAATTAATGCTTCTGAAATTATTTCTTTTGCTGTTCCCTCCTTCGAAATCGCATCAGACTCTGAGAAGGAGGGTGGCAAAGATGAAACTGCCGGGGAGGATAATAATGACGGTGATGATCATGACGACGACAATAATGATGATGATAACCCTGCTGGTGGCCAGGGTTCTGATGACGATAGAGGGGTTCCTTCTAGAACTTCTAATAAGGATGGTGGCGACAACGCTAAATCCCCTAAAAGAGAGCTCCTCAAAAGGATGTTCCACTTGTATCCCCCTGGCCTTCTGCTCCTCTAGAGGATGAGTCTGCTCTTATTTATGCTGAAGATCCAAAAGAGAAAGAGCAGGACTCCCAAGCTTATGTCCTTGTATCTCAGGTATGGGTTTCTCTGTTTAAATATCTTTCACTTCGAAGATAATAATTAGTGCAGAATCATTTGTTTTAGATAAGGGGGAAGTCCACCCTTCCCTATAGGACAAAAACTTGAAAGAAAACAAGGCAAAATAATGAAGTTATATAGGGAATTAAACAAATAGATAAATAAGCATAATATTCTCTCTAGAAAGTATCATAGTCTCGATAGGAGTGCCTCGGTACTGGTATCTTTTAAACATTAGAGGGTTTCCCTCTTATTAAGGAGAGTGTGCCTCCGATATGACGCTCTCTTAAAGGAGAATCGAGAATTACTCACTTTAGTTTGGATGCTAATTGAAGCGAGAGACATCTTAGTTAATTTTTATACAAAGCTTATTGTAGACATTCAATTATATACTTTTCGTACTTAGGCGAATTCAGTGGGGGTCTGCTTAGATGTTTTCACAAAAGATACTTAGATGAATTTGGACCTGACCCGCATCCTGGAGCTTATTGGAATTTACCACGGGTTAGGTCAATTCCTCAAAATCTCCCCGCAAAAAAGCTTAAGTACTACGAAGATAAATTTGTCTCTGAATTGTTCTCTAAGTCTATTTTGTATGAACCGGATGAATAATTTTAAATTATAACAGTTTATTGATTTATAAATATATGATTTAGCCTTACTTTCCATGCTTAGCTTCACTTTATTATATTATTTCAGAGTGATTGTTCATTGGGTTACCTTGTCTTAAAAGACCATTTACGCCAACATGTCAAATTGAGACGATTTTATCTCGAAAAGGCATCAATATTAAAATCTACAAAATTAGCAAGATACCACTTCCTCAATGACTTACAAAAATTTTATTTGGCATACTCTCGACTTTGGTTTGATTTTCTTGGTGATGAGAAAGAGACATTTCTTAAAGAAATCAGGACATTCCATACAAAATTAATAAGCGGTCGCGGTATTCCCCCAGTTGAGAAGTGGGACCATTGCAAATGTCCCCCAATGTTAACCCTTAAAGGACTAAATATTCCTTTTGATTCTATAGTTAGTCTTTCTACTAATTCATTAAAAAAAGTTAAGAATGTAGTTTCTAAACTTTAGATGTCAATCGATTGTCTATTGTATTTTTTGACTACATTGTTGTTTGAATTATAATCCTTTGTTGTAATAATAAAGAAAATTTCACTCTGGTTTTGACTCTATTTTATTTCTTGTGCTTAAATAGGAGCTGTAGTTATCTACAACTTCTCTTGCTTATAATTTGTCGTCAGGCATCGATGCTCTTAGAGATAAGTTGTTGCAAAAAAGTGGAGGGATTATGCTTAACGACGACATCTTATTTGAACGCTTCGACGGTAATATCGAAGTTGTGAAATGGCATAAAAGATTTTATTCAGAAAACCATTGCTAGCGGACAAAAAGATCACATTGCCTGTCCTGAGGCTGAAACAAGAAGTAAAGATGGAAGGATCACCACACTTAAGCGACAAGTAAAGACAAATCCCTCAATTGACTTTGATTACAAGATGTCAAAGCTCATTCAACAAATAAGTGACTTGGAGCTAAAATTAAAGGACAGTCAGGCACAATGTGCTTCTTTGGAATTCATTATGGGGGACAAGATTTAAATATTGATTTGTCGGTCCCTCACACTACTCCTTCAACTATTAAACCTACATGGTCGAAGCTCCTTGTAACCCAGAAATTCCCTACTACACTCATCGTCCCCCCGGGGTTTAGACGAAAATTTTGTGGGGAATTGGTGCCGCAAAGTTAAATTTGAAATAGCCAAATACTTTTACGAGCAATAAAAGGTGAAATATTCTCAAACTATCAATGATTATTCCGCTAAGAACCAGAAGCTTGAACACAGTTATTACTTCCTTTAGAAGCGCGCCGTAGAGCTAGAAAGGGATAACAAAACCCTTAGAGCTACGAATAGATCTTTTAACCGTGCTCTGAAGACCAACATTGATGCGATTGATAACGAAACTATAGCAAGGAAGAAAGAAAATAAACTCAAAGAGTTTCTCAGTACCGCGATTCGTCATGTGGTGGATCCTTCAGTCGTTGAGACTCTTGACAAGGCTGCCAAAGACTTGTAATTTACTTGTATATTTGATTTGAATTAACTTGTTTTGTATAAAGATGTGATTATCTTCGTTGTTTTGTAAATATCTCATGTATTATGTAAATTATATAAATTTGGTAAATATCACCTAATTTGTAATCCTTTTCTATGATGTCACTTCTAAAATGCTTTTTGGTAGTTCCTTCATTACTTCTGAATTTGCTGAATCTTTTGCTTCTCTTTGTTGTGATGATTTCCATGAAAAGTATGAATCAAACAATATTTCTAATTGTTAGCTTGAAATTGACATATCAGTCTATGTATATCATTTTCTTAAATTAACAAATCATCTTGTTAATCAAACATTTAAATCTTGTCTTCAACCATGTTGAGAAATGCTTGAGAATTTAATTTTAACCATTTGGCTAGAATATCTTAAATTTACTAATAGAAAATCCTGCTTGCATAAATGTTGGAATGTAAACTTAAAGATTAATAAAGAGCTAAATCCAGAAATCGCCATATGAATTTAGGAAGTAGAAATCTTTCGACCCATTCCTTGACATTAATGGGGTTTGGTAAATTACAAATCCAAAACTTAGATTCAAAAACTCTTTACAGTGATCTTTATGACAATACTTTGACCCAGATTCAAGCATTTGTGATAGAAAAATAGAATTTCATTATTGAATTTCACACCCAGATTAGGGCTCAAATAAGTAACTGTCTCGATACCCAGATTCAGGTATATTAAGATAATCAGTGATCGATAGCGACCCGAAACCAAGATTTGGGTATTAATAAATGACATTTAGAAATGAAAGACCCAAAACCTAGATTTGGGTATTAACTGATGAAATTCCTATATGAGAGACTAGAGACCCATATTTAGGTATTAATAATTGATGTTTATAAATGAAAGTCCCGAAACCAAAATTTGGGTTTTATAAGTGGAGCTCTGTTCTACTCCTTTGATGTGTGAACCCTTCATGTCTTGTATAGAAGTTATTTGCCTAGTTGCCTCTTGAGCTAGGACGTCTTAGTCCATGATCTGATGTGTCTCTTCTCGGGCTTAGACATCTTAGTCTATTGCTGAATGTGCCTCCTATTGGCTTTGGACATCTTAATCCATTATAGAATGTGCCTCTTCTTAGGTTTGGACATCTTAGTCTATTGTTTAGCGGGCCTCTTCTTGGGCCTGAACATCTTAGTCCATTTTTTAGCAGGCCTCTTCTGGGGCCTGGAAATCTTAGTCTACTATTTTTCAGTGCTCTTGGTTAGCTTATCTTAGAGACTGAAACAAAGGGCTTACCTGACCTCCATCTAAGAGGCGCCTGCCCTGGCCATTTTGTAGCATGGACAAGGGCTTGTTCGGTGCTTTATCCTAGCCATCTTATGGTGTGGATAAAGGCTTACTCCTCCCTCCAGGAGTTGCCTTACCCTGCCCCTTTTGCGGCGCGGATAAGGGCTTGTTTGGTGCTTTATCGCCGCCATCTTATGGCGCAGATAAAGGCTTACTCCATCCTCCCTCCAAGAGATGCCTTGACTTGACCAGAGACGCGACCAAGTGCTTGACAGGTGCTTTAACCTGGCCGTCTTGTTGCGTGGCTAGAGGCTTACCCGCCCTCCCTCTAGGAGGTGCTCTGCCCTGGCCATCTCGGCGCAGACTGAGGCTTTTATACCATCTTAGGTAGACTACCATCTTAGGTAGTATCCAAATACAAGAAGCATTTCACTCCTAACCATGTAATTTTTTCTTTAAAAAGTAACTCTTTTTTTGATTCTTTTTCAAATTTTCTTTACATATTCTTTGACCTTTCCTTATTGAAAGAAATTTATGATCATCCCCTCTAAGGCTCTGCAATGATTAGTTTCATGACCATTCATTATGTGGTAATGTGTAACGACCCAGAATTTTTGATAACTTGAATTTGAATATTTAATTTATTTTTAATATTAATAAGTGGAATTTTTAAGTCGAATAATTTATTTTTCGAATATTGGATTTAATGGGATAATTAAATCGATGATTTAATAGTGAAATTCCAAAAATAATTAAATATTGGGTTAAATATGATTGAAAATGATTTGGAAAATTTTATTTTATCATATTAAAGTTATAGAGATATTTTAGAACTTGTAAAACTAAATTTGGAATTTATTTGTAAAAATTGAATATTTTAATATTTAATTATCGACTGAAAAATAGCCAATTTTTGAACAGTCTCGGAATTGAACGAAACAAGTTCCATTGGATCCGTAATAGTTAGTTATTATCGGATTTCAATTTTCGTAGCAATCGGAGTTGTCGTTTGACCGTGGCAGCTCGAAACGCATCGATATCGTTTTAATTTTAATTCGGCGAGTTAAAATAGCCATTTTTCAAACGGTCTCGGATTTTGACGAAACCAGTTTCATCGGATCCGTAATGTGATATTATTGTAAGATTTCAAATTTCAAGTCGATTGGATTTATCGTTTGTCCGGTACAAGCCAAAACGCCTAGAAATCGTTTAAATCGGTTTAAATTTAAATCGAGCGTTTATTGCCGTATCTCACACATACGATGGAATTAGCTTCCGAAACCTGTTCCATTGTGTCCGGAACGCGGAAAAACCTTAGGATCGCCTGTCGGAACGCGTAGATTGGAGGTCGTTTGCATAAGTGTTAAATTGGAGATTTTATTATTAAAATAATATAAATAACATATAACATATTAACATTTTCACTTCAAAACCCTAGCCCATTTTTGCTCCAGCCGCCACTTCCATGTCTATGGCCAGAAACGAGCGAAATTCATCCCTCATTATCTCCAAATCCACGCATCGATTCGCAAAAGTTCCAACATGAAAGTCGTAGAGGATGGTGAGGTCTAGCTATCCAACGGTCATGATCGAAAATGGAGGCTCGATGGGGGAGGTAGGGGACCCGCGTTCCCTGATGTTGCGCACGCAACCCTAGGCACCAGGTGGGGCCGAGCTTGGCCTAGCTCGGGGCGTTGGTGGCTCTCGTCGAGGCCGTTCGTTTGGCGCATCCTGATTGCGTTCAAGTTCATCGAGGAGGTCGTGGAATGGAACCCTAGATTTGTGCATATGGGTTTGGTGTGCGTTTTCTACCTGGAGAGGAGTTGCCGTGAACGAAGAGAAGGAGGGGGAAGGAGATGTGCGGCCAGGATCAATTTAGGTTGAGAAATGTAAAATAATGTTGATTTATTCATATTTAAATCGTGTACAAACTTTAAACTGCGATATCTTTTTGCTGCGAGGTCCGATTTGGGCGAATCAAAGTGCGTTGGAATCGTAAGGTCGTGTTCTTCGCAATAGAGCTAGTTTGGAGTCGATTGGAGCTCGTTTGAATTTCGGGTAAAATTAAACGTTCGTTTAATTTTATTCGAAACGAACGCCGAAACCGGAAATAAAACCAAGGTGAGAACTCCTCACTCAATCGAACAGTTTGGTTTAAAATTTTAAATAGTTAATGTTGATTGATGATTGCTGTTTGATTGTGCTAGTAGATATAGTAGGATATATACTATATATAGCGATATATATATATTGGCATATGTATATATCGGATTTGATTTCCCGCCTCGTATAGCGGATGAGACCCTATTGCGCCGCCTATTAAGCGGATATTTTATAAAATCCCATATACCGCGATATTCCACCTTGAAGTGGAATTGGTATTGTGCTAACGTCTGTGGATGCAGGGTAACAGGTTGGAGGGATCCAACTGGATTCCTCACATATTTATTTGTTTATAAATATTGTGTTGATTGTTAACTATCATATCGATATATGATGTTTATTCCCGTGATTGACCATTTGATGCGGTTGCATCATCGGATTCATTTTTAAAAAAAGTTAAAAATAACGATTTTGAATTTAAAAGGATTTTTAAGTAATTTTCCAAGTATATGTTTTTATTAAATTTTTGAACTTGATTCATTTTAAATAAATTAAGATTTTAAATATTAAAGTTATAAAACTATGATTTTTATGGAATATAACAAAAAGGAAAATTTTAAAAATAAATAGATTTATAAAATAGTTAAATTGGGTTTTTGGGTAATTTTTATTAATAGTTTATGTAAAAGATTTTATAAATCGATATCTATAAATTTAAAATTTTTTGGAATTATAAGACGAGTTATTAAGTGTTAAAATGAAGTATAAAAATGGATTTCATCTAAACTATAGTTTTATAAATTATGAGAGTTATGAAATGAATTGATGTTGAAAATAAAAGTTTATAAGTAATTAACTTATAAAATGGCTTTGGGCATTTAAAAGGGGATTTTTATAGAAATTGTTAATAAAGGAGGTTTTTATAAGTTGAAAACTATTATAAAAGGTGAGAAATCTTATCAGTAATAAGATTAACAATTTGTGAAGTTTTAAAAGGAACGACTTGGTAAATAAATAATATTTTAAGTATTTGACTTATAATACGAACTTTTGGTATAGAAATTGGGTTTATAAATTGAATTGGCTTAATAAAAGAGATTTCTAAACCGAAGTTATTAATAGAAATAGAATTTATAAACGTTGTTTATAAATTTGAAATCAATGTAATTTGGTAAATTGAATTTAGAATTGTTAAAGGGGTTACATTCACTCTTTTAAACGATGAATATATTATTAAGTCAAATGGGCATGTTTTGGGAGAAGAATGTTTTAAAGGGAATTTTAAAACGATTTTAAGATGCTCTAAAATGCATTAAGTATCGAATACTGGGATTTCAACATTCATTGTTGAAATAGACGTTTTCGAGAAATAAAAGGAAATGAATACGTAGATTTCAACATTCATTGTTGAAATAGGCGTTTTCGAGAAAATGAGGAAATGATGGACTATAACACTGTTGTTATAGTGAATGGTTTCCAAATGGAAATATTTTGTGTAGTATTGGAATGTATGTTTCTATTTTTATTTTGAAACCCTATTCCAGTGATTTTGGGTTGTCGTGACGGTGTTTTACGCAACATTCGTTTTGACCCAAGTAAAAGTGAATAGAAGAATGTTTTCCTTAAAAGAATGAAATATATACTTGGCTATGGTTAAGTATATCGAATATTTTCAAATTATTGAAAATAAATAAAATTTGTGAATCCTTATTATTAAATAAGTATGGGAATGCTTTTCCAATATGAAATGAAATGTTTTTGAGAATTTATCTTTTTGAAGATAAATTGAGATTGAATAACTGAAATCTATTGAAAACGTTAGGTCAGTAGATATTTTGAAATATAAATTCACTATGGAATTTATAAAAGGAAGGGAAATTTGTTTAAAAATAAATATTGATTTATTTTGAAGTATGGAAATGAATTTACGAATTTGGAACGTAAATTTAAAATAAATCGGTAAAGATTTATTCGATGATTCGAAATCTGTTTTCAAAGGGTATAAATGATGTAAAGTGATTTGAAATTGGTTTTCAAAGGGTTGAGGTGTTTAATTTGAAATGGGTTTTCAAATGGGTAAAGTGTGGAAAATTTTATCGTGAAGTGGTTTTGGTAAATCAAATAATTTGGGCAATTATTTGGAAATTGTGTATATATATCTTGTAAAGATATTTTGGGACTTAATAATTTTGGAAAAATTATTTGGAATCTGATGATGTGGCGCATCTTTATTGATAGTTAAATAACCGACTATCAGTATTTACCCTTGGATGGTAATTGTTGTGATTGTTGAAATTGAATGCTACACTTATTTTTAAAAATAAGCGCTCGCTATTCGGTTTAGCCGGGAGAGGACCTTTGTGTCATATATCCCATTCCGAATATGCGATACGTCGTTTGGATTGCATCTGAAGACCGGTGTTGAAGACCGGGTATTTGTGAGAACGATAGGATGACCTATCGATTGTCTCCGCATCGTTAGCTACGATATGGAGATTTCCTTTGTGATGGGAAATTTTATCGGGATTGTGAATACCCGGATTGCAAGGGCTTCTTTGGAAGTGCCTTCGGTTCTGTTCGAACCCGGAACAGACTTGTATGGTTACGTGTCTGACATTACGTTTTGAGAGATAGAGCAGATTTCTTTCAAATACATTTCTGTTTGTGGCGGAGAATTTATTCTCTTAGCTTAACACCCTTCTCTGAGACGTACGAGCTCAGAGGTTATGTAGTTGAAGGTTATCAGCGATATTTCCCAATCTGGTAATGTGGCATGCTGAGTGCTGCTGTGTGATGATCATTGGTTGATCGTTTGGATATGATCATTTGTTTGATCATTTATCTTTGTGATTATTGCTTTGGTCATCTGTGGACCCGAAGCATGGCTTTGTTACACAAAGCGTAGCTTTGTGGACGAGACTTCGTCAGGACCTCACTCCCCGGAAATGGTCGAAACAGGAATATGCGGCAAGGTTATGAGGGTCGCGCCCTTTAGGGTATGTCATTTCCTTCTGGAAAAGGGTGGTATCATGGTATGGAGCCCAGATGCTTACTCATGTTGATACACTATATATATTTCTGTGTGTGGTGTTGTTGCGAGCGCTCGGATAAAGGTCCCAAAGGACCGGGGGATGACATATTCGTGTAGTAGTTACCTAGTTACAGAGGTAACCCGGCCTTGTGTTGGCAGAGATCTAACCGTAACGTTAGTTCTCGGGACGTCCCGCCAGAGGCGATCCCATGTGGCAGTAGGAAGTTCCTTAGCCTGACCATTTGTTGGAAATCCAATCAAAACAATACGCGCCTTGTACGGTTTTAGTTGTATTACCTGCCATTCACTTATGGTGGTCACCACTGTATGGATGGTAGCTATAGTAGGCATAGTTCGGAATGTCTATGCTGGCTAGGATTTATATTCTACTTTCGAATTGTTTTCTACACTATGCACTAGTAATAATATCAAAAATGATTTGATTTTCGCGTAGTAAGCATCTTTGACTATCATAAGGAGAAATCTCCTCCAATTCTGCGTTTGCATTGTGTGTGTGGCGGGAGGCCTTATGGTAGTTTCATTTTCCAAAAAGCATTGCGGATTTAAAAATTTAAATTTTCTTGTTGCTTGTTTAAAGATAAACTGTTTTGAGTTCTCACACCAGTCCCATGACTGACCTGGAGTTTATTGTTCCTTTCCTAAACTCTGGGTGCCCACTATTTTTCACACGGGCAGTCTAGAGTTAGGTTATCAGGTTATTCTGGTTTCGGGAGTTGCTGTGCAGATGTTGGAGGCGAGCTTGGATAGCGTAGTCTATTATCTATTGTATATAGTATTCTTTCCGCTGTTTTATTGTTGTACACTCTGATGATATGATGTATTGTGATGTATGTATAAAATGTATAGTTCTTTTGTTTTAATGATATTCATTTATCTATTATATGTTGTTCCGCTGCGATTGTGAGATTCTGATATTATTTCCTGTTCTATTGTTTGTTTCTGTTTCTTCTCTCTTTTCTCTCTTCTTCTACCTCTTTCTTCTTCTTAAACCCTAACGGTTCGATTTTTCGGCAACGAAAAATCTCGATCGTTACATTTGGTATCAGAGCATGTGGTTAAGCGACAACCATGGTTCTGTTGGGTATTACTCATTAGAGATAGAGTCAGCAGTACTCTAGAATGAGTGTGAGTGTAATAATAGATATGAGCGCGTATTTGTTAGTGAATATAAAATTGTTTTATATTGTGATGATTGGTTTATTGAGTGGCATATGAACCTTCGTCGGCACAGTCTGTACAACTGGATCGAAGGGGTTTCTAAACACTTGAATAGAACAATTCGACATGATATTGTTTTAAATTGGGTAAATGAAATAATTTTACCTTGATTATATTTTCTATATAAGAAAATAATTTTTTCAAGAATTATTGAAGTGTGTGTATAATTGATTGTTTGATTGTTTGAAATATATATATATATATATAAGTTAATTAAAAGTTGTTTGAATAAGTTATATAAAAACAACTATCGTAAAAAGAATAATTGTATAAGCTAATGAATTATAAGTATGGAATTATAATTAAAATGATTTACAATTGTAAAATAATCTTATGTATATAAGAAGTGAAATTTTATAAGTAAGATTTATAAATGTAATTTATAAATAAAGGGAAATTTTGAAAGAATATTTAGCATTGATTTCACTATGGTTACTGGGAAATAATAAGGATGATGACTGCAGCATCATCAGTATCATTTTCGAGTTTCTATGTGATGGATTTGCTACAATAATGAATTTAAAATTGAAGCTTTGTTGTAGTAAACAAATTTGAAATTAAAATTCAACTTGAAATTGTCAAATATAAGTGAAAAAAAGGGGTTTTGAACTTATAATATGAGTTGGAAGTTGAATAATAAGTTGTATAACTTATAGAATGAGAAAATGTAAGTAAAACCAATTATTGAAGTGGTTAAACAATTAAGTTAAGTAAAATGAAATACGAATTTGATTGTTGATATGAATTTGACTTAAGTAAAAGTTAAATAGAATTTACTTTAGAATTGGAAACCGAATTGGATTGATAAGTGGAAACTTAAGTTTATTTGAACAAATTATGTTAAATGGAATAGAGTTTGAAATGAATTAGGAGAATACTTAAGTTGAATAGTGGAAGTAAATGTAAATGAAGTTGAATGGAATATAACTTGAATAATGTTGAAAGAATTGATGTTGATATCAAAATAAAATGAATAAAGTGAATTAATGAAATCGTTAAATGATGTGAACTTGAGTTATATAAATGAAATTCAATTTTTATATGTAAAAAGAATTGGCAACTGAATTAAAGTATGGATTGAATGTTAATTAATCGAATGTGAATAAGTTGATATGAAATGATGTATGTAAGTGTAAATTCATTTCGAGCTAGTTGAATAATTGAATGAAAATCAGTTGAATGTTAAATCAATTGGAATTAAAACTGTTGAACCAAATTGAATGTAGTGAGAGAAAAACTAATAATTTGGTTTTATTGGATATACATTGGTTGTTATTCGCTTGTTGGTTGATTGTATGTAAATTCATTAAGTGTTAATGAAATTGAATTAGCGCATTTGAAAACTATGTAATTGAATTCAAATTGAAAGTGAAGTAAATAAATTTGAATAGAATTGAATTCGAGTTGATTTGAAAGTGAACCAATGTGAATTTAATTAGTGAATGTAAACTAATGGGAAATGAATGAGAAAGAATATGCAACTTCAATAGTAAACTAAAAATGTATAAGAAGCATATGTTGAAAGGTTTTGTAATTGAATTGGCAAAATGATTTGAATGTTGAAGTTGGAATTGTGTACTACTATTAGCAGGATATACAGGTGTATAATGGAATTGGGATTTGATTTTGAAGTTAAAAAAATTGAATTGCTCGACAAAAAGGTACGTATTTCAATTTTAATATGAGATTTGATGATTTCCTTCTCCAGCCACTTGGCTTTCTCTTTTCTTTTTGATTCTGGGGGGCCGTGGTGCCATTTTGTAGTCGTACCGATCGAGCCGCGCAAAGGAAACGCTGGCGAAATTTTTCGAAAATTAAGGGAGTTAGAAAATTTTTGAGAAAATTTTGAAAGTTTGAAATTTGAATTTAAATTTAAATTTGAATTGTTGAGTAAACAATGTTGTTTGAAACCTATAATTGAAGTTGGAAAGCTAATTGAAATGATAGTAAATCTTTAATAAAAAGATTGGTGTTAGAAGGTTGATAAAACTATTAGTTTTGGAAAAATAATAAACGGATTATGAATTATTCTCCTTAACTTGCAATTTCGAGGACGAAATTCTTTTAAGGGGGGAAGATTGTAACGACCCAGAATTTTTGATAACTTGAATTTGAATATTTAATTTATTTTTAATATTAATAAGTGGAATTTTTAAGTCGAATAATTTATTTTTCGAATATTGGATTTAATGGGATAATTAAATCGATGATTTAATAGTGAAATTCCAAAAATAATTAAATATTGGGTTAAATATGATTGAAAATGATTTGGAAAATTTTATTTTATCATATTAAAGTTATAGAGATATTTTAGAACTTGTAAAACTAAATTTGGAATTTATTTGTAAAAATTGAATATTTTAATATTTAATTATCGACTGAAAAATAGCCAATTTTTGAACAGTCTCGGAATTGAACGAAACAAGTTCCATTGGATCCGTAATAGTTAGTTATTATCGGATTTCAATTTTCGTAGCAATCGGAGTTGTCGTTTGACCGTGGCAGCTCGAAACGC
This sequence comes from Allium cepa, assembly GCA_030765085.1. Classification (NCBI taxonomy): domain Eukaryota; kingdom Viridiplantae; phylum Streptophyta; class Magnoliopsida; order Asparagales; family Amaryllidaceae; genus Allium; species Allium cepa. The sequence continues at coordinate 866,666,185 of CM060937.1, read as the reverse complement.
ATCGATATCGTTTTAATTTTAATTCGGCGAGTTAAAATAGCCATTTTTCAAACGGTCTCGGATTTTGACGAAACCAGTTTCATCGGATCCGTAATGTGATATTATTGTAAGATTTCAAATTTCAAGTCGATTGGATTTATCGTTTGTCCGGTACAAGCCAAAACGCCTAGAAATCGTTTAAATCGGTTTAAATTTAAATCGAGCGTTTATTGCCGTATCTCACACATACGATGGAATTAGCTTCCGAAACCTGTTCCATTGTGTCCGGAACGCGGAAAAACCTTAGGATCGCCTGTCGGAACGCGTAGATTGGAGGTCGTTTGCATAAGTGTTAAATTGGAGATTTTATTATTAAAATAATATAAATAACATATAACATATTAACATTTTCACTTCAAAACCCTAGCCCATTTTTGCTCCAGCCGCCACTTCCATGTCTATGGCCAGAAACGAGCGAAATTCATCCCTCATTATCTCCAAATCCACGCATCGATTCGCAAAAGTTCCAACATGAAAGTCGTAGAGGATGGTGAGGTCTAGCTATCCAACGGTCATGATCGAAAATGGAGGCTCGATGGGGGAGGTAGGGGACCCGCGTTCCCTGATGTTGCGCACGCAACCCTAGGCACCAGGTGGGGCCGAGCTTGGCCTAGCTCGGGGCGTTGGTGGCTCTCGTCGAGGCCGTTCGTTTGGCGCATCCTGATTGCGTTCAAGTTCATCGAGGAGGTCGTGGAATGGAACCCTAGATTTGTGCATATGGGTTTGGTGTGCGTTTTCTACCTGGAGAGGAGTTGCCGTGAACGAAGAGAAGGAGGGGGAAGGAGATGTGCGGCCAGGATCAATTTAGGTTGAGAAATGTAAAATAATGTTGATTTATTCATATTTAAATCGTGTACAAACTTTAAACTGCGATATCTTTTTGCTGCGAGGTCCGATTTGGGCGAATCAAAGTGCGTTGGAATCGTAAGGTCGTGTTCTTCGCAATAGAGCTAGTTTGGAGTCGATTGGAGCTCGTTTGAATTTCGGGTAAAATTAAACGTTCGTTTAATTTTATTCGAAACGAACGCCGAAACCGGAAATAAAACCAAGGTGAGAACTCCTCACTCAATCGAACAGTTTGGTTTAAAATTTTAAATAGTTAATGTTGATTGATGATTGCTGTTTGATTGTGCTAGTAGATATAGTAGGATATATACTATATATAGCGATATATATATATTGGCATATGTATATATCGGATTTGATTTCCCGCCTCGTATAGCGGATGAGACCCTATTGCGCCGCCTATTAAGCGGATATTTTATAAAATCCCATATACCGCGATATTCCACCTTGAAGTGGAATTGGTATTGTGCTAACGTCTGTGGATGCAGGGTAACAGGTTGGAGGGATCCAACTGGATTCCTCACATATTTATTTGTTTATAAATATTGTGTTGATTGTTAACTATCATATCGATATATGATGTTTATTCCCGTGATTGACCATTTGATGCGGTTGCATCATCGGATTCATTTTTAAAAAAAGTTAAAAATAACGATTTTGAATTTAAAAGGATTTTTAAGTAATTTTCCAAGTATATGTTTTTATTAAATTTTTGAACTTGATTCATTTTAAATAAATTAAGATTTTAAATATTAAAGTTATAAAACTATGATTTTTATGGAATATAACAAAAAGGAAAATTTTAAAAATAAATAGATTTATAAAATAGTTAAATTGGGTTTTTGGGTAATTTTTATTAATAGTTTATGTAAAAGATTTTATAAATCGATATCTATAAATTTAAAATTTTTTGGAATTATAAGACGAGTTATTAAGTGTTAAAATGAAGTATAAAAATGGATTTCATCTAAACTATAGTTTTATAAATTATGAGAGTTATGAAATGAATTGATGTTGAAAATAAAAGTTTATAAGTAATTAACTTATAAAATGGCTTTGGGCATTTAAAAGGGGATTTTTATAGAAATTGTTAATAAAGGAGGTTTTTATAAGTTGAAAACTATTATAAAAGGTGAGAAATCTTATCAGTAATAAGATTAACAATTTGTGAAGTTTTAAAAGGAACGACTTGGTAAATAAATAATATTTTAAGTATTTGACTTATAATACGAACTTTTGGTATAGAAATTGGGTTTATAAATTGAATTGGCTTAATAAAAGAGATTTCTAAACCGAAGTTATTAATAGAAATAGAATTTATAAACGTTGTTTATAAATTTGAAATCAATGTAATTTGGTAAATTGAATTTAGAATTGTTAAAGGGGTTACATTCACTCTTTTAAACGATGAATATATTATTAAGTCAAATGGGCATGTTTTGGGAGAAGAATGTTTTAAAGGGAATTTTAAAACGATTTTAAGATGCTCTAAAATGCATTAAGTATCGAATACTGGGATTTCAACATTCATTGTTGAAATAGACGTTTTCGAGAAATAAAAGGAAATGAATACGTAGATTTCAACATTCATTGTTGAAATAGGCGTTTTCGAGAAAATGAGGAAATGATGGACTATAACACTGTTGTTATAGTGAATGGTTTCCAAATGGAAATATTTTGTGTAGTATTGGAATGTATGTTTCTATTTTTATTTTGAAACCCTATTCCAGTGATTTTGGGTTGTCGTGACGGTGTTTTACGCAACATTCGTTTTGACCCAAGTAAAAGTGAATAGAAGAATGTTTTCCTTAAAAGAATGAAATATATACTTGGCTATGGTTAAGTATATCGAATATTTTCAAATTATTGAAAATAAATAAAATTTGTGAATCCTTATTATTAAATAAGTATGGGAATGCTTTTCCAATATGAAATGAAATGTTTTTGAGAATTTATCTTTTTGAAGATAAATTGAGATTGAATAACTGAAATCTATTGAAAACGTTAGGTCAGTAGATATTTTGAAATATAAATTCACTATGGAATTTATAAAAGGAAGGGAAATTTGTTTAAAAATAAATATTGATTTATTTTGAAGTATGGAAATGAATTTACGAATTTGGAACGTAAATTTAAAATAAATCGGTAAAGATTTATTCGATGATTCGAAATCTGTTTTCAAAGGGTATAAATGATGTAAAGTGATTTGAAATTGGTTTTCAAAGGGTTGAGGTGTTTAATTTGAAATGGGTTTTCAAATGGGTAAAGTGTGGAAAATTTTATCGTGAAGTGGTTTTGGTAAATCAAATAATTTGGGCAATTATTTGGAAATTGTGTATATATATCTTGTAAAGATATTTTGGGACTTAATAATTTTGGAAAAATTATTTGGAATCTGATGATGTGGCGCATCTTTATTGATAGTTAAATAACCGACTATCAGTATTTACCCTTGGATGGTAATTGTTGTGATTGTTGAAATTGAATGCTACACTTATTTTTAAAAATAAGCGCTCGCTATTCGGTTTAGCCGGGAGAGGACCTTTGTGTCATATATCCCATTCCGAATATGCGATACGTCGTTTGGATTGCATCTGAAGACCGGTGTTGAAGACCGGGTATTTGTGAGAACGATAGGATGACCTATCGATTGTCTCCGCATCGTTAGCTACGATATGGAGATTTCCTTTGTGATGGGAAATTTTATCGGGATTGTGAATACCCGGATTGCAAGGGCTTCTTTGGAAGTGCCTTCGGTTCTGTTCGAACCCGGAACAGACTTGTATGGTTACGTGTCTGACATTACGTTTTGAGAGATAGAGCAGATTTCTTTCAAATACATTTCTGTTTGTGGCGGAGAATTTATTCTCTTAGCTTAACACCCTTCTCTGAGACGTACGAGCTCAGAGGTTATGTAGTTGAAGGTTATCAGCGATATTTCCCAATCTGGTAATGTGGCATGCTGAGTGCTGCTGTGTGATGATCATTGGTTGATCGTTTGGATATGATCATTTGTTTGATCATTTATCTTTGTGATTATTGCTTTGGTCATCTGTGGACCCGAAGCATGGCTTTGTTACACAAAGCGTAGCTTTGTGGACGAGACTTCGTCAGGACCTCACTCCCCGGAAATGGTCGAAACAGGAATATGCGGCAAGGTTATGAGGGTCGCGCCCTTTAGGGTATGTCATTTCCTTCTGGAAAAGGGTGGTATCATGGTATGGAGCCCAGATGCTTACTCATGTTGATACACTATATATATTTCTGTGTGTGGTGTTGTTGCGAGCGCTCGGATAAAGGTCCCAAAGGACCGGGGGATGACATATTCGTGTAGTAGTTACCTAGTTACAGAGGTAACCCGGCCTTGTGTTGGCAGAGATCTAACCGTAACGTTAGTTCTCGGGACGTCCCGCCAGAGGCGATCCCATGTGGCAGTAGGAAGTTCCTTAGCCTGACCATTTGTTGGAAATCCAATCAAAACAATACGCGCCTTGTACGGTTTTAGTTGTATTACCTGCCATTCACTTATGGTGGTCACCACTGTTTGGATGGTAGCTATAGTAGGCATAGTTCGGAATGTCTATGCTGGCTAGGATTTATATTCTACTTTCGAATTGTTTTCTACACTATGCACTAGTAATAATATCAAAAATGATTTGATTTTCGCGTAGTAAGCATCTTTGACTATCATAAGGAGAAATCTCCTCCAATTCTGCGTTTGCATTGTGTGTGTGGCGGGAGGCCTTATGGTAGTTTCATTTTCCAAAAAGCATTGCGGATTTAAAAATTTAAATTTTCTTGTTGCTTGTTTAAAGATAAACTGTTTTGAGTTCTCACACCAGTCCCATGACTGACCTGGAGTTTATTGTTCCTTTCCTAAACTCTGGGTGCCCACTATTTTTCACACGGGCAGTCTAGAGTTAGGTTATCAGGTTATTCTGGTTTCGGGAGTTGCTGTGCAGATGTTGGAGGCGAGCTTGGATAGCGTAGTCTATTATCTATTGTATATAGTATTCTTTCCGCTGTTTTATTGTTGTACACTCTGATGATATGATGTATTGTGATGTATGTATAAAATGTATAGTTCTTTTGTTTTAATGATATTCATTTATCTATTATATGTTGTTCCGCTGCGATTGTGAGATTCTGATATTATTTCCTGTTCTATTGTTTGTTTCTGTTTCTTCTCTCTTTTCTCTCTTCTTCTACCTCTTTCTTCTTCTTAAACCCTAACGGTTCGATTTTTCGGCAACGAAAAATCTCGATCGTTACATAATGATAATAGGATCCTCCATGGTTTATTTCATGTTTGGTCTCCTTTTCTGTGATGGCCGCTAGTTAACCTCATCCTTTGTAAGAAAGTAGACATTCTCTATGGAAGTTGTCAAGTTGCACTCTTTTGGAAGTCTTGACTTGAAATTTGATTCTTACGGATGGCTTTTTGACTTTTTGTTTCCTGGCCTTATAGTTTCATGTTCTTCAATTGCTTTTATTTTTACCACCCTTTGTATTTCTTGAGTTGGAAGTGCTTTTTCTGTAGTGGGTTGCCACTTATATGCAAAGGCATTATAGTCATCCATTATTTCTTTCTCAAAGATGGTGCCTTTGGAATAATGTTGGATTATTCCTCTCATTTGATGAAGATATTGTCACTTCCATTTGTTTTCTTTCCTAGTGAAAAGATGAGGGTGAGGCCAATGTGAAAAACATTTTGACTCCATTTATCTGGATCATAAGATTTCGCTTTTTTCTTGTTTATAATTCTAAGAGCTTCTAGCCTTAATCTCTGCTCCTTATCTCAGTTGGAATCCTTGATGATCATTGGGAGGAATCTTTCCAAGTGGGGTTCAGATGACCCTTGTTCAGATCTTTTTATCCTTCTGGCCATGATCAAACCCAAGTAGATGAACTTAAGATAGGGTTGAGTGGGGTTAGGGAAAAGTTGTGATGGGGTTTTAACCAAGTCGGAGGTTCAAGCCATCCTTCTAGTGCCAAAGATGTTAATAAGAATTCTTGTTAACACCCCAAAGTTTTGTTATGAAATGTGAATTATCCTTTAGGCAAGTGTGTGGAAAGGAAAGTAAGAATTCTTTTTGAATTTTCTCTTAAATTGGTTCTAGTAGGCTGGGATTACTCAAGCAGACCCTTCGACTCTGTCGAGAGGGTTGGGTTCCATGCTTAATGACCTTTCGGCTCTAATGAAAATATGTAGATTCTTCTTCGAAATCTTCCTTTCTCAAAATAAGTGAAACACCTTGGATAAGGTTTTTTCTTGATTAGATTCGATCTTGTCGACAGCTTTGATTATTGCTTGGCTGGGATTCAATCTTTGAGTCTGAGATAGAGGTTCCGACTCTATCAAAAGTTGAGTGATTTAGGTGTTAAATCTCTATCTGGGAATCTAAGACTAGGGTTTCGACTCCATCAAATGCTATGAGCTTAACTTCCTTGGGTTCAAATTAGAAATCACAAGCTACAGTGTTTTGGTGAAGGGTTTTGATCTCGTCGAAAGCTAAAACTTAGAGGTAGGTTACTTGAAGTAAGAACTTGAATTTGTTTAATTCTTGCTTGGTTTCGACTGTGTCATCGATGGCCTTTCGATGCAGATGGAACCTTAATATAAGAGTGTAATTGATAAAAATCTTGATGAAATTGTAAAGTAATCTAATGTATATGAAACTTCCCTTTCATAAGCAAAGGATGAATTTATTGCTCTCAATCGCCAAATCAATTTGCAAATTAGGGTTACAATAGTTTATTTAAGAGTATACAAGTTGAGAATGAGAATGAGAAGAATCGGATCCCCAAAACATGACACCTTGGATCTTATTTATAGATAAGGGTCAGCACGTTTTGACTCTTATGCTTTCGATTAGGTCGGAAGGTGGTTGTCGAAGGGCTTAAGCATGTTGCTGCCTTTGTCGAAAGGTTTGGTGGTGATCCTCTTCTTTGAGTTGTCTTGTAAATGCTTCTGACTCCGTTGATAGCCTCTGCTCATTGGTTTCGATATGTTGGTTTCGCCTATGCGCTTGTTTCTAATCTGATGTGAAACCCTTCTCGGACAACATTGGCTTCGACCTATTTGAAATGCGTACTATAGCTTTTGAAGGGGCTTCTCAAGATAACGCTTGTTTTCCAGCAATTTGAATGAAGGAAAAACTATTGGTTTCGAATGGTTTGGCATATGTCCAAAGACCTATTCTTTATTATCTTCGAAAGGTGTAGCTTTGACTTAATCGAAAGGTTTTCATCTAGTTGAAAAGTTGTAACTGAAGGGGAAGGGTGCTTCCGATTCCTTCATCTTCTTCGGAAAGTAAGTATCCTCTGGATATTGATTGGAGAAACCATTCAACACCTTCGAAATGTCATGTCGCTTATAGAGTTTGATGGTAGCAGCCCTTCGACTCTTTCGAAAGGTCTATCTTGTGTCTTTCTTTTTTCTTTTCTTTTGCACTCTGCTTGGAATGGTTTAAACCAAGTCGAAAGGTGATTTTTGGAGTAACATGACTTAATGAAAGAGGACTCAAACAAATGACAGTTTACATAATGACTTCTTGCGAACTCATTTTTAGCACACTTGACTAGGTATTCTATCTTATTCAAGTACCTCCTTTCTCTTGGAACTAATCATAGTGGATTGAACCTAATTTAGTACTAACACTAAGTAGTGCTTTCACTGGGAGTTGAACTCGAGAACTATTTGTGCATTTGCCAACAATTGCTCTTACATAATGAAAAAGTCATCTAAGAAAAGTGAATGTTCAAGTTCAAGAGGGAGATATACATCACGTTAATCTTGAAGACAATATAACTTCCTAATTGAATATAGAGAATGCAGGAGTGGGATGTATTCACTCCGAAGGAAATTCCCAAGGAAGAAAATGAACTTCAAGTTCTGAAAATGAAGTTGGAAATTATGCACAAACTTATAAAAATGTTAATCTCCTAGAAATCTTTGAAAATATCAGAAAGGACAAAATAAGCGAAGGAGGAAGAAGTTGAGTCTCTACAAAGGAAAGTGGAAGAATCAAACTTGAAAAGTAAAAATGCTAGAAGAATTTCTTTGGGTGCATGGAAAAAGGAAGAAAACTGCTTAACTCAACGACCAAATAGGAGTTCAAAATCACCATTTGAATAGTCCATAAGCTCTACTTCACAGAAGCAGCATAAGCCAAAAGCCGAAAATTATGAAGACGGTGAAGCATATTTGAGAGATCTAGCTAACAAGATGACAAAAGACATGGCCGATCTAAGAGGAAAAAGGCTGATGGATTCTAAGGTTAACAACTTTAGGGAGCACCGTTCATAGAGAATATTATGGTTATACCTTACCATCTTATATTAAAATTCCATCTATTAGGTACAATGATACAACTGATTCGAATGATCATCTAATGATGTTTGAAAGCCAAATGGATTTGTGTGATGCTCCTGGGGTAGTGCGTTGTAGATTGTCCCCGGCCATGTTCTTTGGAGCCATAGCAAAATTGTATCGATGCTACAGGAAAAAATATATTCGTGGGAAGAATTTGCATACAAATTTTCAGCATAATTTTGCACTTCCAAAGAACCAACAATTGATGCAAGGGTATTAGCTAACATTAAACAGAAACATAGTGATGTGCACGTAAATGTGCATATTTTTACCACCATATTTAATCTATTTAAATTGAATAAATGATCATATTGGATATTTTAACTTGTTTAAACCAAAATTCAAATAATTATCAAATTATCACATATTCATTTTCATACAGGGGTAAAATGGTCATTTTGTACATTTATTAAATTGTAAAAATTTACTTGGAATTTTTTGTGTTGTTTTGTAGGAAATTTGATGAATTTTACAAGTGGTTTTATGATGAAATATGAACGCACAAAGAAGATACAAAAGAATGAAGATGGAAATAATTCAAAGTGAAGAACATGGAGGACCCTACTTACCCACCTACCTTAATGTACAAGTTAGAGGCTAATGCACATGCTTATGGAATTAATTGCTTCATGTACACTTAAATGATGATTAGTAGAAGCTAATGATTACTTGGTCTCCACACTTTCTCAAGGTTATTTTAGGCATTCCCCAAAAATATGAATTAGAATTTAACACATGTATATATACCCCTTACGTTTCATGTAACTCTCTTCTTACTTTGTCTCTCTTAGTTTAGTTTTAGCTTAGAAATAAAAAAAACTTCTCTTTCTTTTCATGGCTACTTAGCCATTTCTTCTTTTCATGTAACTTTTTTATGCAATTTAATACATGTTCTTTTCCTCTTCTTATTTATTTACTTTCATGTTGTAGTGTAGATCTATTTTATTTTATGCAATTAGATTGGTTCTCTTTTCCATTAGCTTTCATTTTCCTTTCTTTTTGCTCTCATGTTGCTAGCTACATTTGTTAATCAAATGACAAATATGAGAGGCTAAACCCCTTCAATTTAGGGGTGATGAATCTCTCTAATTTTGTAGCTTCAACTATTTGTTAATTCATGCTCTCTTTTTATGCTTAATGATGATCAATGAAGCGTTTTATTTGTTATTCTTGCTTTGAATTTGATAGCCTATATTGTTGACATCAAATAGACCATGCTTAAACAATCATCAATACAAATGACTCTTCATCAAAATATGATTATAGCGTAAGAAAGTGATTTGAAATTCAAATTCGATGGTCTATATTTCTAATCAATAGTTAATAGACCATACTTAAAATAGATTTCATTTTCATTGTTAAGTTTCATGAAAGTTGGCAAGTGGTTTAAGGAGTGTGTTATAGTTTGATGGCTTATGTTGGCTAATCAATAACATAAATATGTCATACTTATGATAAACACATCAATTAAAGCACTAAGACCATAAAAAAGAGATCATGGTTTCATATATGTTGAACTACAAGATCTAGAGAGTGTATTTGTTCTCTAAATTGTCACTTAACTCTTATATTTGCTTCTCTTTTCTTTTAGTTAGTTAGTTAATTCTCTAATTCTCTATCTTAACTTTCCATCAACTTTGGTTTAATTTGATTGAATAGAATTTTAAAATCATGAATTTCCTGCGGATCGACCATATTCGCCACGTACTACAAGTGTACGTCGTGCGCTTGCGGTTATTTTTATTATAAAATTCGTTCGGCTATTTTCTATTTCAAAAACATTTAGCTGTCCGAACAAGTTTTTGGCACCGTTGCCGGGGAACTGTTTTGGTTTTAATTTTCTATTCTCAAATTATTTTTCATTTTATTTTATTTTGTGTGTGTTAAAAAAAACAAATGTGTGTTTGTTTGTGCGATTTTTGTGTACATTTTGTTATTTTGTTGTGTGTTTGTTTTTCTTGTTTTCTTTTCCATTTGCATATTTTTTTTAAAAAAATTGTTGTGTGTTTAATTTTTGTTTATATTTTTTGTTTGTGTGTTATTATTGTTTTCTAGTTGTTTCTTCATTTGCATTTCATATCAAAAACAAAAGAAAAACAAAAGAAAAAAAATTATTTTCATTTACAAGTTGCATTCTCAGTTTACATTGTACAGTTTGAACTTTATTTTTCTCTATTTTTTCTGCCATTAACAACTTCATCACCTCATCCTTCTCAACACCTTAACATCTCCCTTACTACTAAACCCACTTCAGAGTGCCTTACTGCTGCCACACACAAAAACTTCCCTTCAACCATACATACTTCTGACAACACAACTCCAACCACCTCTGTTCCTTTCAACTACCACATAATCAAACTTCTCACCTTCAACCATAACAGTTCAGCCACTTTCCTCTACACTACCATCTACCCACATTGCAGCAAGTCCTTCAACAACCCAGCCTTACAAGCCTTTCACACTAAACTGCCTGTTGCCACTGTGCATATTTCCCAACTATTCAACTACCACTGTTGCTTTCAGTTTGAACACTACCTACCCTGAACATCTCACTTCATCGTGACTAACAACCATACCACTACTTCATTGCCATTTCACCATATCTCCGGACCATCATTCAATCACAGCAAAACACAGCAGTCCAACATCAATACCCCAGAGCTCTAACCATCAACGGTGCACCATCACTTGCATACATCCCTTTCTTTACCTCCACTTCATCTACAGACATCTCAACTGCAGCCTATTTCTCCACCATTCACGTCCATCACCTCTGACCACTACCTACTACAATACAACAACTCGACAGTCCACTCCACACTTTTACATTACTGCTCAACTTAACTATATACATCACAAAACCACTATACTACCTCATTACAGTTCAAACAGCCATCTTCTATCATCCCCACTTGCCAAACCTCATCTTGCACTATACACTGTCTATCATCACTGATACCTGCTCTTCACCACATCCATACAATTGCAGTCACCAAGTTCAGAGCATCCTCCTTCAACAGACCCATACAAACCAAGCAGCAACTCGAACCGACTCGCCATACCACATGCTGACTTGCCTCCAACATCATCAAAAACTGCTGCATTTCACCTGAACATTGCATTCCTTCAGTCCAAAATCGCAACATCATTGACCAAAAAAAGAAAAAAAAACTCACCTTTGCAATCGACCAAAACCCAATCGAATCACCTCCGCCATCGCAAGTGAACTTCGCGATCTGAAGTATTCAATTACCACTGACATCTTCAATCGTTGTTGTACCTCGCCCAAACCAGCAGTCGACTCCACAACCTGCTTCATCACACACGACCACCCAATCTCTCGACCACCTGACCGAGCTTCTACATGAAACCGTCATCGAACCCCATGCCAAAATCGCCTGAATACCTCTTCAATCACCATCGACAACTGCCAACCTCCTCTCAAAAATCCTCAATCACTTCGAATACCATCACAAATCGCTAACCCAAAACCAAATCCATCAGCGAGATCTCGACTTGAGTCTTTTGTGAATTTGAATTGGGACGTGATTTACGAATTGAGAATTGAATTGGGGATTTCAATTTGCATGTTGATTTATTGAAGTCGAGAATCGTGAAATATATGAAGTGGAAGCAGATAATTTTCGTATAAAAAATGGGAAGTATGCTGTGATTTATTGATAGTCGGCCGGGTTGTAGGCTTGAATTCTTTTGTTTTCTTTTAGTTTGTTTTCAAATGAGCAATTTTTCTCTTTTAGTTTTTTAATCTTCCTTTAGTTTTAAATTGTTTGGTTTTAGTTTGTTTAAGTCTCTGAAAAAAATTGTTTTGTTTTGTTTATTTTTTTTGTCTCTAAAAAACAAGTTGTTTGCACACATACACACACATATAGAAACTTCTGTATATATCTTGTTTTTATTTCAGGATGCCAAAGCAGAATTGCAAAAGTAGCAGAAGTGCTTGCTAAAATAAATTGCTGGCTTCGCTGAGCTTGCCAAAACAAAAAATAACTGCTTGCTTATTTATAATTTTCTTTTTATTTGACTTGCATTGTGTATATCTATTGTTTCTGTTTGTCTTGCATTGTTGGTTGCTTGCATTAAGGAAAAAAAATTCAAAAAACAAAAAAATCATTCGTAGTTGCATTGTTAATATACGTTTTAATTTCAGTTTTTGCATTTCATTATAGAGTTTTGATTAATAATAACGGTTAGACATCAATAACACTTAATTGTATATTGACAAGTTGTCTTCTTTGAACGGTTTAATTTCTTAGTGTCTAGGCTACATAGAGTAATAACCATTTATATATGATGATTCGTAAATATTATAGTGGTTGTTCCACTGAAGGTACTTAAACCTTCGGCTGCATTGCTATGGTGATTCGTGGTGCACCGATAACTCATGTCCATTACCTGGCTGAGGACTATCTTGTTAGTTTAAGACAATATGTGATTATACAATTTTGTGTTAAATTAGGACAAATTATTTATAATTAACCACTGCGTTCATTTAGTTGCATTAGTTCATACATATTTAAAAAACAAAAAAAACAAAAAATTCAAAATCGAAAATTAAAAGAAATTGTAAATATTTCTTAACTTAGTTTTTTTCTTTTTCCTTAGAAAATTTTCAAATCAAAATTCCAAAAATTCAAAAAAGAAAATTATCTACTTAATTTTTTTTATAAAATCAAAATCCAAAAAAATATAATATAAAATCTTTTCAAAAAACAAATTTGAAAAATCAAAAACAAAATAAAAATCAATTTTCCATTTTGAAAAATAAATTCTATCTGTAAATATATTTTCTTTATAAAAAACACAAAAACATTCTTGAAAATGTCCGAGTTTCCCCACATACTTGAATTTTACAATAGTTGTGAAAATCAATATAATCCATATAATTTCACTCCAAATTCTTATGGATATTTCAATGACAACTATTGTATAAACAATTCGAATTTTGAACAACAATGTTTCAAAATGATGACCAACTCTCGACTCTTGAAAATAGCATTTCACCTTTGCTTGAACTCTCTACACAACAAAATCAAGAGACAAATGATTTATGTAATTCATATTTGTGTAATAACTCGAGTCAAGGATTTCAAAATTTTAATTCAATTCAAAATTCAAACGATTTCGATTATAACCTATGCCAACTCAATTTCGAACTTCAAAATGAATTTCAAAATCGAAACGAAAGTAGAAATAACTTTTCAAATAATTTTGGCAATGGAAATAATCTCGATTACAATGCGATTGATAATTTTTATTCAAAAAATCCAAATCGAGAATTTTCATGTTAATAACTATAAACTGAATTTTGTTGAGAAAACGAATGAAATTTACGATGATCACATGAATTTGTTGTTTGAAACATAACTGAAACAATGTGAAAAACAAAATCAAATCCTAATGCATGATGAGTCAAGTGATAATCCACCTTTTACCCAAATCGACGATTTTCAAATAACAACTTTTGAAATTGAAAACAACAATCTTAATGAAGTTGTTGAAAACACGGTAATTGAGTTGGATTTTAATTCTTTTGAGGGTGTGGAACCAAATTTAAAATTCGATCTTTCTTTTCTCGATTTCGAAAATTTGAATACAACAACTTTGGATTTTGAACTTGAGACATGCAATAAATTTGTTGATAATCCAGTAAAGGAAGATGAGTTTAATGAACACAAATCTTTTGGACTTTTGGATGACGAGTTGTTAAATTCCGATGGGAAAGATGAAAATCACCATTTTGATTTTGAAGTCAATAACTCTAAAAATGTTTTCAATGATAAGCTTGAATTTCAAATTGGTGAAAATAAACTTGAACTTCAATCAATTTTTTTATCGACCCCAAAAATCATCGAAAACAAAATAACTCGTACAATTTTTGTGACGCCCCACCTCTATACCCACGCTAGCCAAGGACACTACGGTGTAACGCCGTCAACTAACGCGGAGAATAAGGCTGTTGAGGAGCGACCATCCGTGTAATTGCTTCGTGCGAGCACCGATATGTCAGACAGTTTAAGATGCATTTCATTTTAAGAGGAAATCCGACATGCCGATACAAACTCAAAGCTACTACACAGTGGCTAAATATAATCTTCGAAAACAAATATAGAAATAAACATAACACAAATCAGTCACAGATATCTATATCACAAAGGCGGAAATAGATATGAATATACAACACTTAAAAGTGTTTATCAGAGTAGTGGTCTACAAGATCCACAATATCACAAAAGAATGATTACAAGTGCTACACAAAAGAATATGTATACATCATAGAGTCTATATCTCAAATATATACAACAAAATCAACTGCTAATCTAAGTAGCTAGCCAAAAGTCAGAATAATAATCCCTGGTGATGAGTCAAGTAGAAGCACCTGTAACATCTCGGTCTGACCCGAGTATTATTTAATAAGAAAATAATAAACAGATCAGTCTAGCTATAAATATCAGATGAAATGATATAGAATAGGAGATATGACAAAAACGTATAATAACCATAATGTCATACTGCGATAAGTATGTAATTGAAAATCAACAAGAGATTAATCAATATCACAAGAATCTTCTCAAAGATAAAAAGGAATGTCATACTCCTTATTTCATTCACCAAGCCACAAATATTGACAACATATAAATGCCAATCATAAAATTGGTGAAATACAAATTCTAGAAATCATCAATAGAAATCCAGAAATCACAAAAAAAAGGGGAGGCCTATCACAAAACGGGAGCATGAAAACTCACCAACACGTGTATCACACAACGGGATGCTACCGCATGGTCGCTAACCATAGAGCCGGCGCAACGACGTAGTACAACGGTACGCCCGAGGAACCTGAAACTTGTAAAATTCGAAACAACGACGTAGTACAACGGTACGTCCGAACAACCGAACTCCATAAAAACGTGGGTCGCTAGCCCACAATAATTGAGTCGAAACTCCAAGAAATAATTAGGTCATTAGCCTATAATAAAAATGAGACGAAAGTCAATAAAACGAGGTACCGTCCCCTCTGTGGACAAAGAAACATAGCATGACGCTAGTCTAAATCACAAAAATGATCATCAATGATCATCAAGAAAGTGTCAACTACACTAAGCTAGTAAATATATGAGTTTGGCTTCATGTCCCATAACCACTAGCTTAACTTAAATAATTACAAACAAATTGTAAATCTGCACTAGAAAATTGTCACAAGAGATTCAATCAAACAAGTCCAAGAATTAACCGACGAAGTAAACGCAAGCGTTTCATACCACTCGTTTTACTAAGCCATTTAATTAGATTTCTCATACGAGTGAGTTAAAGGTTTGTATATATAGTAGATTGGAAAATGGTTTGAGAAAACGAGCTTTGTAATAAAATAGTGTTGAAATCATTTTGAAGAAAGAGTTTTGATATTTACTACTAGTATTAAAACCTTTATATTTTTAAAGTGACAAAGCACAAAAATGATTGTAGGAACAATCAATCATCAAAATTCACATACGAAGACGTGAATCAAATCCAAAGAAACCGATACTGAATCCATCAAAGTGGATATACCTAAAAATTCCTAAAATAGAAGTTATCAAAGTCGACAAAAGTGATAACAACTAATCGGAGAAGAAGAATCAATTAAAGATTGGAAAACAAAGCAAATTGAGCGTAAATAGGAAAAACATGCAAAATAGGAGCAGGTCAGTCGACTAAACACAGCCTTGAAAAATTCTCGGGCTTCAGTTCAGTCGACTGGCTCAGAGAATTCAGTCGACTGAACCTGATTTCCTGCCCTATTTTAAATGATGTGCAAACTCTCTCAATTTGCAATCGAACAAGCATGGACGCAAGGGGTTTACGCCTATCGGCTACCCGGCCCTATAAGCTCTTCGATTCGTCACCAAAAACATGATCAAACAACAAAGTTAGGATTTTTAAAGAATTGAACTCAAAACACCAAAAAATGGAATATTCACCAATTCAATCCAATCCAAAAGCAAATGCACATGAATAAGTGTTAGGAATTCATACCCAACAATCAAAGATAAATATAGGCATGGATGTGAGATAAAAATCTCACCTTTTCACAAAAACAAGGAAGAAGAAGCTATAGAGCAATGGCAAGGACAATCACTCTTCAATTCCAACCCAAAGAGCTTGAATCTAAGCTTAAAAGAGAAACATTTCCTAAGTTAGGTTTATGAATTTATGAAATTGGTAAGAGAATGAGTTGGAGAAGAAGAAGAGGAGGCTTACCAAAGCTTCTTCTATAAATTTGGAGCTAGAACTTGATTTGCAAATGGAAACTAGGGCTTGGGTTTTAATTCCCATTCCTCTCTCCATTGTTGCTGAAGCTTGAGTATTAGGAAATAGAAGTAAAGTAATGAAGAGAAGTGGGGTGAAGCTTGGGTCTAATGGGCTGAAACAAAAACCAAATCCCTAAGTGAAAAAGTTGCAAAATTCTACTATCTCCAAACATATCAAAGTTTATACTCAAAAAGATCGCAAACGTCATTTTGAACTCAATGGGGGTGGTCTCGAGTCCTAATTTGACTATTTTGCAAAAGTAGCTTTTCGGACTAAAATCCAACTAATGATGAAATATTTAAATACTCAGTCGTAAAATATGCGGGTTGTTATAATTTTCAATAAAACAACATTCGTTTTTTTCAAATCAACGTTCAACTTTGAAATCTTTTGTGGTTTGGTTTTCTGCACTTGAGCTGTGTCTCGCATACTTGACGAGACAAATGAATCGGCCTTTGAAAGACCGTTTCATTTACTTTTTAACTATATAATTTCTGATCTCGTGTAAATATCACTCATTTTCATGTAAATATAGGTCATCTTTTTATTTTTGTTTTATTTTTTTCTCCTTCCACTTGGGTTAACTGTGTGACACAGTCAAAATCAAGTGTGGTGGGGCGTCTCATCTTCTTTTTTGTTTTTTTTCATGATTAATTTGTCATTTTTCCTCCAAAAATTTTAAGAAAACATATAAAGAACATTCAAAACAATTTTTTAGGCATTTTGACTTATTTTTAAAAGAAACACTATAAGATAAATATATGCTTTTGGTTGATTATTGAAATTTTTGAAAATTTATTTGTCCTAACAAAAATAAAAATGAAGTTTGATTACAAATAACAATAGTATAACGAGTATATAGAAAGGTTCATACGTGATAATTATGAATATATCCTAATTGAAAATCTTTATTTTAAAAAGTGGTCGATTTTAAGTAAAGGATATAACATTTTTTTGTCTTCTAAGTTAAGTGGTGATAAGATGATTATGTAAAACTCTCTCTTTCCAAAAAAAAATTGAAAAAAAATTCATACAAAAAAACAAAACATTTGTATATATGTTAATATTTTCTATTAACACCTACGGTCGACTGGTGTACGCAATTGTGTGTACACTCGCCATGCTCTGTACATTTCTCACGTAAGTCCGAAAGGCAGTGCATGATCGATATATCCGGCCTCAGTTTTTCTAAGCTAGGTGTATATATAAAAATTCTTTTTAATAACACCTACAGTCAATTGGTGTACGCACTCGTGTGTTCACTCGCCACGTTCGGTATTCCCCTCACATAATTCTACAAGGCAGTACATGGGTAATATATCTAGCCTCAGTTTATCTGAGTTTGGCATATGTAAATATTGTTAATATCAATAATATTTTCAAAAGAATAAAAAAGGAGAGAATAAGCAATTGAAATCCAAGCACTATTTTGACTTATTTGGTTTGCCTTGTTATTGAAAAGAAATGAAAATACCACTTTAATAAACTTTGATAATCAAGTAAAGATCTATTTCATGATTACACTTCGTTATCAACTGAAACAACGAGTTAAACTATAGTCTATTTGTTATGATAACTTGATTTTTATTGGAAATTTTGACGAGTAAATGACTTAAATTTTCAAGATAATGATCAAAACCTATATTTAACTTATTTGTGTCAATTCAAAAGTAAATCTTTCATTGTAAATATTTTCAAAAACTCACATTCATCTCTTTGTAAATAAATCTTTCATTTTGTAAATATTTTCATTTTGCATTTGGATTTTGTAGGTAGTATCCGCTGAAAACCCTCACGAGACAACATTCGTCCTACTGGGGACACCTAGAGGTTTAACGGCTTGTTGCATAGGCTCAATGCAATCGTGCTCCCTACGAAAATGGATTTATCTTAGTTTTTCTTTATTCGAGGACGAATAAAAAGATAAGTGTGGAGGTATTTGATGTGCACGTAAATGTTCATATTTTTACCGCCATATTTAATCTATTTAAACTGAATAAATGATCATATTGGGTATTTTAACCTTTTTAAACCAAAATTCAAATTATTTTCAAATTGTCACATATTCACCTTCATACAGAGGTAAAATGGTCATTTTCGTGCATTTATTAAATTGTGAAAATTTACTTGGAATTTTTTATGTCGTTTTGTAGAAAATTTGATGAATTTTACAAGTGGTTTTATGATGAAATATGCATTCACAAAGAAGATACAAAAGAATGAAGATGGAAATAATTCAAAGTGAAGAACATGGAGTACCCCACTTACCCACCTACCTTAATGTACAAATTAGAGGCTAATGCACATGCTTATGGAATTAATGGCTTCATGTACACTTAAATGATGATTAGTAGAAGCTAATGATTACTTGGCCTCCACACTTTCTCAAGGGTATTTTGGGCATTCCCCAAAAATATGAATTAGGGTTTAACACATGTATATATACCCTTATGTTTTATGTAACCCTCTTCTTACTTAGTCTCTCTTAGTTTAGTTTTTAGCTTTGAAGTAAAAAAGAAAACTTCTCTTTCTTTTCATGGCTACTTAGCCATTTCTTCTTTTCATGTAACTTTTTTATGCAATTTAATACATGTTCTTTTCCTCTTCTTATTTATTTCCTTTCATGTTATAGTGTAGATCTCTTTTATTTTATGCAATTAGATTAGTTCTCTTTTCCATTAGCTTTCATTTTTTTTTTTGCTTTCATGTTGTTAGCTACATTTGTTAATCAAATGACAAATATGAGAGGCTAAACCCCTTCAATTTAGGGGTAATGAAGCTCTCTAATTATGTAGCTACAACTATTTGTTAATTTATGCTCTCTTTTTGTGCTTAATGATGATCGATGAAGTGTTTTATTTGTTGTTCTTGCTTTGAATTTAATTGCCTATATTATTGACACCAAATAGGCTATGCTTAAACAATCATTAACACAAATGCCTCTTCATCAAAATATGATTATAGCATAAGAAAGTGATTTGAAATTCAAATTCGATGGTCTATATTTCTAATCAATAGTTAATAGACCATACTTAAAATAGATTTTATTTTCATTTTAATTGTCAAGTTTCATGAAAGTTGGTAAGTGGTTTAAGAGGTGTGTTATAGTTTGATGGCTTATGTTGGTTAATCAATAGAACAAATATGTCATACTTACGATAAGCACATCAATTAAAGCACTAATGACCATGTGTTTAACTGCAAGATCTTGAGAGTGGAATTATTCTCTAAATTGTCACTTAGCTCTTATATTTGCTGCTCTTTTCTTTTAGTTAGTTAGTTAATTCTCTAATTCCCTAGCTTAACTTTCCATCGACTTTGGTTTAATTTGATTGAATAGAATTTTAAAATCATCAATTTCCTACAGATCGACCCGTATTCGCCACGTACTACAAGTGTATGTCGTGCGTTTGCGGTTATTTTTACTATAAAATTCGTTCGGTTATTTTCTAGTTTATAGACATTCAGCTGTCCGAACACCTAGGGAGCTGTTAAGGAAATACCTAAAGTGGTTTTATGCGGAAGCTAATAAGGCTAAGAGGGTAAGAGACAGGTAAAAGCTGAGGGCAGTGAAGCATGGATTAATAGAAAACATACCTTTTCGAAAAGAGTTGTATATCCATGGAGGCGAAGACTTATAAGATTTTCACTTTCAAGCCGAAAAATTTGTGTTGCTAGATGAGATATTTCTAACAAGAGGAATCAGAGGAAAAAAGAAAACTTTGCGATTCCAAACAAGAAATGGAAATGGGATGAATTTACTAAAGCAAACTCTGTTGAACTAAGCCTATATATTCTATAACCAAGGATGAAATCGATTACCAAGTATCCTTCAAGGCAAGAACAATCTGAAAATCAAACAAAGGAGAAGACAACTGTGCTGCCCACAAAATGAATATACATAAAAATGAAGAGTGTCGAGTTTTCATTGGGATTATCCAGAACATGATCAAAAAAGAAGTTCTAAAAGAATTCATCACGACTGAACTAAAACCCTAGCGCAATGAGAAGCCACCAACTAACAACACCAATATCTTTGAAAATGAGCTTCTCAAAGATCTGTTGCAATTGATCAATCATATTGACGTTATTTATAGAGGACCACACATTGCAGGTTTGAGTAAAGGGTCAAGGAGTAGGTATGTGAAAGAGGCTGGAACAAGCATATACTTGATAAGCGAAGAGCTTCCCTTGTCAAGGGATCCATCCCGATACCAGATTTTTTAGTTACTGCTCAAATTGGTTTTACTTGTATCCAGGATTATAGACGACACTGACAGCACAGTAAATTCCATTTTTAAGAATGCCTTTGAATAGATGGGGATTCCAAAAGAGAAGCTCAAGACAAGCCTAGAGCCAATCTTTGAGTTCAAAAATAAAGGTTCTACTCTAGTTGGCCAAATCAAGATGATCGTTCAAATTGGCACTCCACCATGCTCTAGGATATTTGAAACCCTGCTGTAATCATAGATTAACTATCGTACTACAATGCATTCTTTCGGAGACGAGCACCAGATGAGATTGATGCCTTTTTTCACCGAAACATATGTTGGTTAAATTTCTTTGTAAATCACGATA
This sequence comes from Allium cepa, assembly GCA_030765085.1. NCBI lineage: Eukaryota > Viridiplantae > Streptophyta > Magnoliopsida > Asparagales > Amaryllidaceae > Allium > Allium cepa. The sequence goes on along the minus strand of CM060937.1, from coordinate 866,645,037 downwards.
GAGAACCATTGATGGCGAGCAATTTAGCTCCCATGAAATGTATTTCACAACACTTGAACAATGTAATAAAGTGGTGGAATCTCATTACGGACCTGAGTCAAATACCTATTATCAAAATAAAATTCCCTTGCATATTAATCCACATGAATAGAAAGCCAACACAAATAAGTCACTACTTCAATCAAAGACAAATCGATTGGCCAACAAGGAGACAAAATTCAGAACAAGGAAAAGAAAGTGTTAATAACTAAACCAAGTTACTCGAGTTGAAATTGAAATCTCAGAAGAAATAGTACCAGACATGGATTCCAGGTGTAAATGGCAGAATGCACAATCCGTGGAGGACTTTGAAGTGATAAGGCTAGATTCTCGAGATTCTACCAATATCTTGAAAATAGTCCAGGGAATGAGCAAAAAGACAAGTGATAAATTGATTTCATTTTTAAGAAACAAGCACAGATATTTTGCATGGACTCACGCTGACATAAAGGAATTCACCCAACTATAATATGCCATGCACTCAACATTGATCCTTGGATTGGTTATGACAAAAAAGGAGGCTATTTGTTGAAACTCGAACTATGACATTAAGGAGGAAGTGAAAAGGTTACCAAAAAATGTATTTGTTAGGACAATCTTTTACCTAAAGTGGTTGGAAAATACAATGTTAGTTAAAATGTCTATTGGAAAATGAAGAACATGCGTTGACTATACAGACCTTATTAAGGCGCGTTCAAAGGATTTTTATCCACATTGTAGAATTGATTAATTAGTTGATGCAACCAGTAACCATAAACTACTGTCTTTTATAGATGCCTATTTAGGCTACGATCGAATTCCAATATTAACCTCGATGAGGAGTATACTAGCATTGTATCGAACTGGGGAATGTATTACTACAAAGTGGTTCCATTTGGATTGAAAAACATAGAAGCAACATATCCATAGCTTGTGAATAGAATGTTCAGAGACCAGGGAGAAACATGGAAGTTTATATGGACGACATACTAGTAATATCCAAAAAGGAAAGTGGCCACGTGGGAGATTTAGGGGAAATGTTTGGCATACTAAGAAAATACAAGAAGAAATTGAACATATAGATATGCTCTTTTGGAATTCGGTCTGGTAAGTTTTTGGGGTACATTGTAGGCATAAGAGGAATCAAAGCAAATCTTAACCGAATAAAGGCCATTATGAATATGGTGCCACCGAAGACATTTAAAGAGGTAATGGAACTGAATGGATGGACTGCAGCCTTGGGCGATTTATATTCAAGGCAATCGATAATTTCATTCCATTCTTTGATGTAATCAAGAAGAAGAAAAAAACCTTTGAATGGATGGTGGAATGCCGAAAAGCTTTTCAAGAAATAAAGGATCATCAAGAGAAGCCATCGATACTTTCCAGTCCCGTGGAAGGAGAAAATTTAATTTTGCTTTCTCAAAATGCAATCAGCTCGGTCTTGATGAGAGAAGAAAATAGAATTCTATTCCCACTTTACTACATAAGTAAAAAGTTAAAAGATACCGCCAGATGCATAGTTATAGATAAAATAACGTATTGCCTATTATTGACATCACAAAAGCTAAGATCGTATTTTCAAGCCCATCTTATAAAGCTTTTGACCAATAACCATTAAGACGGGTCCTTAGCAAACCCGATATATTTAGAAAACCGGTAAAATGGGCAATGGACCTTAGTCAATAAAACATTGAGTTTTTACCTAGGACGCTTATTAAAGGATAGCCTTAGCTTAGTTCATTACGAAATGCACGGGATTTATCAAAGAGTAACCAAAAAAGGAAAAGAAACTCAAACCAAAAAAGGAAAAGAAACTACACAAGTAAAACTTAAAAAGCTATCTTCAACATACGATCGAATCAGGACTTGAAACTTGTTCTGTTGAGTTCGGAATAGCGGTATAACAGTAGAAACGCATGGTAGCATGCCTACATAGTGGTTTGAAATTTCGAGATATACAAATGAGATATTTTAAATATTTAAAATAATTATAAATCAATCAAAGGTCAACCCAGTCGCCCTAACTTTGAGAGGCCGACCTATGAGCCACCCTATACCCTGACCAAGCCGCCTCCTTTCATTTTGAAATCAAGAAATTTTCCTCTTTTCCACTCTTCAATTCAGCGTGAACGAAGTCTAACAAAAAAATGATCTACAAAAAGAAAAAAAAGGGATCAGTGACGAATATGATTAAATCACGATTTGGGGATCATCGTCGACGTGAGGAGGTGCGTTCATGGATGGCTGACATGGGATTGTAGTGGCATGTTCGTAGAGGTTGGCCTCGTAGGTGGGAAAAAGCAAAGGGGATGGCGGAGACTGCAACGTCGATGTGGAGGCGTTAGGAGGAGCTCTGGTGAGGTGCGATGTCAGATGGGTGACGCGATGGGAGGTACGGCCTAGAGAGTTTTCGAAGTTGCGTTTCTTTTGGCGAAGTGCACGCATGCGCCTAAGGCGAGCTGGAGGACTGGAGGCAAGCGGTGCACGAGAAGGCGATGGAAAGTGAGGCGGTAGTGCAATCGAAGTCGTTCTCGAGTTTGGGGGCCTATTGATATGGTAGTGGATAACTGGTTGCGAGGACTATTGTAGTGGAGTCATGCTATCCTCATGCATGATATGGCAGAGGGGCACGGTTGTGAGAAATACAGATTATGGATCTTAAGGCTGGAATAACACTAGAGGGAGGTGAATAGTGTTTTATAGATTTTCTAAATCTTTTTGAAACTTATGTAATTTGATCACCAACAAATTCAACTCATAGACACAGATATAATCACAGAATCAGACATTGATGCAAATACTAAATAAAAGCAGTAAAGGAAAGAACACACCGGGACTTTATACTGGTTCAGAGTTACCCTACATCTTGTCCCGTACAAGCGTACTGATTTATTTTCAAATAGTCTCCCATATTACACCCTCGGTTTCAAGGCTATAAGGTACACCCTTCTGTATTTGAGTTCAGGTAACTCTCTTGATTTAACCAGGCTACAAGATCACCTAATTGATTTCTGAGGCTACAATCACACCCAATTGATTACAAGGCTCAACCACACCTTTTACTCAACAGTTTGATTTGCAAAAGATCCTATAACTTTGAATAGCACTGAGATGTTATGTAGAGAGTGGCAGACAGTCAAACAAGAGATAATCAAGTTTGATCCACTTGGTATTTCGGCAGAGTATAGTTTGGGATTCTTTAGAATAAATGTGAAAGATGAAGAGGCAAGAAACAAGTGAAATCTGATTAAAAATTCGTTTAGAAATACTGGTATTTATAGAAAATTAATAGCCATATCTATTCGTGAAAGGATACGACGAATAAACGCTTCTTTTGAAAATTTGAATTTTGAATTTAATGGGCACCATGTCGACATGCGGGGTTGAAGGATGTCGACATGCTCTAGGAAAAATTGGTGATTTTGATCTTCTTATGAAAATTGGTTTCTATAATTTGTTAAAACAATCTCTAAACTTTGTAAATATATTTGAATATAGTTTAAACATATAAAAGTAATTTTTAATATATAATCTTAATCTATAAAGTGATTTAAAATCTGAGTATATAAATATTTTTTAAAGCTAAATATTTAAAATAAGAGATAGTTTAAAATCAAGGATAATTTTGATATCAAAATATTAAAAATTATAAAGATAATTTTGAGGCTAAAATATTTCAAACAAGAGAGATGTCTTTTTGAAAAGAAGGTTTTGAAAACATTTAAAATAAGAGATATATTTTTGAAAAGCATTTTCATAAAATTAGTGGATATCAAAACAAGACCACTATATGTTCCAGGGTTGTTGTCATTAAAACCATCATCTCAAGGACTAACAATCTCCCCCTTTTTGACGATGATAACTCATGTTTATAAAATATACTTCACCTTCACTATAACTCCCCCTTAAACTAATAACTCCCCCTAAAACTAATAACTCCCCCTTAATTTAAGCCCAACTACTCTAACTACTCTATTTTATATTTCTCCCCCTTTGTCATCAACAAAAACTAATCCTAAACTGATATAACTCCCCCTTAGTCTTATACTGGAGTACTTTGACAAATTATGATAGAGTATATATAAAATAACATGAGTTAGCAATACAGACATGATAAATATGAAAGTTTAAACCCAATATATACTTTTTTTCATATAATGTTATACAAATCATTCAAACCAAATCAATTTTAATCAAAGCAAAGCAAATCAAATCAAATCAAATCAAACAATTCAAAAACAAGCAATTCAAATCATAAGGGGATCAAATATTTCTACGAATTTCAACCCATCCTTCTTCTCCAAAGATAGGATCCTTTTTTATATCTTCCTAATCTCCATTATCTTGAATCAAAGTTCCTACAGGATTTGCATCGATACCATCTTTGTTTAAAGCAGAAATCATCCAACGGAGGGCATCGAAATGCTTCTCTTGTTCTTTTATCATCTGCATTTGACTTAGTTCTGAGTGCCTTTGATTGCGGAGAATAAAAGTAAGTATATTCTTGAATAAATTGAGAGCTTCTTCAAGATTATCACTTAGAGTTCGAGAAGATGAAGCCATTTTTGATAAGTAGATAAGAGATGCAAATAGAGATTATTACAAATTTCTGGAAGAAACAGGTGTTTAAATAGGCAGAAATTCGATTAAAATGAATAGACACAAGTTAGTTTTTTTAATTTCAAAATTAAAAAAAACTAAATCATACAGTTATATGTCGACATAGGGGGTATAGGTATGTCGACATGGGTATGTTAATCTATGTCTCTTATTTATTTTGTGAATAAGTGTGTATATATATACTTATGTACTATACTAACATTTATTCTAGAGGCACGATAAGGTAGAAACATAAGATAGATGATTTTATTAATAGATGAGGTGATACATAAGATACTACATAACATGATAAAAAAACAACACAAGCTCACACAAAAAAAAACTAATACATCACAACCTAGTTCTTAGAAAGTGCTCGAGGATGAGGAGGATGATGATAAGCCAAGTTTCCGACCAACTTTAGCAAAGAATTTGTTCATATTAGTGGACATTTTATCCAATTTCTTATTAATGGATTTTTGACAATCCATTGATTTTCCACTATGATCTTTTGATTTTTGAGGGATGTTTTGTTGGAAGGATTGTTAGTATTGGTAAGATATTCAATACTTTCCAAGGAGGTATCTTCATTTTCTTCTTCACTTTTCATTTCCTCCCTTTCTTCTTCTTCCTCGTTTTCTTCCTCTATATCTTCATGTGCCAATCTTTCATCCTTTCGACAAGAGATTTATATTGTTGAAATATGAAAGGAATTTTCATGAGAGAAATGTTGGCATGATTAAAAACTTTTATTGAAACAAATTCTTCCCTTTTGTAATCAACACCAAAATAATTAAAAATCCAAGTGAGATAGATTCTATGATACAAAGTATTCTCACCCATTTCCAAATTCTTAGGATGAAGTTCATCCATAATTACTTGCGCCCAATTAATGTCATAATGAACAAAAGTAGCAAAAAGAGTTTTACAAACTTTTAAAGTCGGGTTATTGAAATTTTCTGATCTAGGAGTGATAGTATGTTGTAAAAGAAGATTGACAATACGTGTTTTCGGACGAAAGTTAGATTTTTAAATTCAAAGTTGCCATCTCCTTCGAAAATGTGATGAAATGTCTCACGATCACGTTCATCGATGTCAAAAGTAAAAAGATCCATTCTCGAATTCTTACAATTGAGAATGTTGCTCAAAATTTCACAATTTAAAACAATTTTAGTGCCTTTAACACTACTCCGAGTTTTATTTTCATTTCCTTCATAAAAACCGTGATTCAAATTCGCATAAAACATTTTAATAAGATTTGGGTAACAAAAAAATCATTTTTAGAATTGTCGAAAAGACTAAGACTATGGTTCTCTTCAATAAGAGTATTGATTTCATATGTAGAGAAATCGCTAATAATAGCAGACTTTCCCATATGAACTTTTCCGTAATTAGCATAGCTTATATAAGCATTGATTACTTCCGGATCACTATAGAGATATTCTTTAATGGTTTTAGACAACCTTATTGTGGATGGAGTGCTTGAAGAACCATTTTTGTAGAGAGTAGAAGGGTTGAAAGAGTGAATGAGAGTTTGAATTTTAAAATGAAAGTGAAAGAGAGTTCGAATTTTAAAATGAAAGTGAAAAGTTCTGATAAGATAATGGAAATAAATAGATATTCAATAGTCATGTTCTTTAGTCAAGAGGTACCTTTCCAAAACATTGGATTTGGTGAAATGGTATAGGGTTGTTCATGGATTTGAATTGAAATTTGAGTTTCAAATTTTTGATAGGGATGTCCACATCAGGGGTAGGACCATGTCGACATGGTTCAGAGAATTCATGTGACTTATCTTTTCTTATATACTTTAATATATATATATATATATGTTAATTTTAATGTCTATATATTTTCTGGAGTAATTATTAAATATAATAATACTCTTTTTAAAAAATATCATAATATTAAAAAAAATTAAAATTCAAACAACACATAATTTCAAAAACAATCAAACAATTTTAAGCAAAACAATTTCAACCATTATATTGTAAACGTGTACCTTTTTCTAGATTCATATCTCCAAGATCATCAAAATCATGAATAGCCATAACGCACATATTTGAATTTTCCGTCTTTTGATCATCAACGCTTGAAAATGAGTCTGAATCTGAGTCTAGTGTAGCAGTATACGCTCTTTTCCTTTTCTTTGTATAATCATTGCTTACAGGAAACTTTTGCTTATCAGGATGCGGACAGTCTCTTTTGAGGTGGCTTGGTTCATCACAGTTGAAACATTTTACATGGTTATGCACTTCATTATGATTTTCAGAATTCTTGTGATCATTCTTTTTTAAGTTGTTCATCTTCCTGTATTTCAGAAACTTCCAAAAATTCTTTGTCATGAAGGCTATTTCTTCATCATCATCACTTCCCGAGTCTGATCCATCTGTTAATGCATTGAACGTAATTGACTTCTTTTCGAATGCCTTGCTGTCTCTTCTCCTTTGCATTTGTACTTCGAACGACATTAGATTTCCAATCAAATATCATTTGCTTCTTCGATAGCAAGAGTTTTCTAATCCCATTCCGGACTAAAAGAATTTAGAATTTTTCTAACTTAATCTTCTTCAGAAAAACTTTTTCCCAATGATATTAGAGAATGTACAATATCCTGAAATCCACCATACATATCTGAAATGGACTCATTAGAATTCATTCTGAATAATTGAAATTGATTTGTGAGTATGGATATTTTGGTCTGTTCGACTTTGCTTGTTCCTTCAAGAGTAACTTGAAAAGTTTTCCAGATATCATATGCAAACTTACAAAAAGATACTCTATCGAATTCATTCCTATCAAGTGAACAAAATAAAATATTCATGGCTTTGGAATTATTCTGTGTAATAATCTTTTGCTCAGCAATCCACTTTGCAGAACTAGTTGTGGGTTCAGAATATTCAGTCTATGTGATATTTCAAATGTCTAATCCTATGACTGTAAATATATTTTCATTCTACATGCCCAATATGGATAGTTACTACCATTAAAATGTGGTGGTTTGGTAGTAGACTGACCCACAATAAATAAACTAGTGGTAGTGTAACAAAACCAGTGTTGGTAGCCATATTTAAAACTTTTCAAAATTCAGATTTTGAAAACTTTGAAAACATGTGCTCTGATACCAAATGTGAGAAATGTGCATTACGAATCTTAAGGCTGGAATAACACTAGAGAAAGGGGCGAATAGTGTTTTATGGATTTTCTAAATCTTTTTGAAACTTATGTAATTTAATCACCAACAAATTCCATTCACAGGCACAGATATAATCATAGAATCAGACACAGATGCAAATACTAAATAAAAGCAGTAAAGGAAAGAACACACCAGGATTTTATACTGGTTCGAAGTTACCCTACATCCAGTCTCGTAGAAGCGTATGGATTTCTTTTCAAAATAATCTCCCAGATTACACCCTCGGTTTCAAGTTGTGAGGTACACCCTCCTGTATTCGAGTTCAAGGCAACTCTCTTGATTTAACCAGGCTACAAGATCACCTAATTCATTTTCGGGGCTACAATCACACCATTGATTTCAAGGCTCAACCACACCTTTTACTCAACAGTTTGATTTACAAAAGATCCTATAACTCTGAACAACACTGAGATCTTATGGAGAGAGTGGCAGAGAGTCAAACATGAGATAATCAAGTTTGATTCACTTGGTATTTCGGTAGAGTATAGTTTGGGATTCTTTAGAATAAATGTGGAATATGAAGATGAAAGAAAACAAGTGAAATCTGACTAAAAATTCGTTTAGAACTACTTGTATTTATAGAAAATCAACAAACATATCTATTCGTGAAAGGATACGACGAATAGACACTTCTTTTGAAAATTTGAATTTTGAATTTAACGGGCACCATGTTAACATGGAGAGTTGAAGGATGTCGACATGCTCTAGGAAAAATTGGTGATTTTGATTTTTTTTATTAAAATTGGTTTCTATAATTTGTTAAAACAATTTCTAAACTTTGTAAATATATTGAATATAGTTTGAACATATAAAAGTAATTTTTAATATATGATCTTAATCTATAAGTGATTTAAAATCTGAGTGTATAAATATTTTTTAAAGCTAAATATTTAAAACAAGGGATAGTTTAAAATCAAGGATAATTTTGAAATCAAAATATTAAAAATGATAAAGATAATTTTGAGGCTAAAATATTTCAAACAAGAGAGATGTCTTTTTAAAAAGAAGGTGTTGAAAACATTCAAAATAAGATATATATATTTTTGAAAAGCATTTTTCATAAAATTAATATATATCAAAAATAGGACCACTACATGTTCCACTAGATATTATTGTGGGTTCCATCCCACTAGGGTTTCTATCCCATTAACAGGATCAAAGTGACTCCATTCCACGAATAAATTTCGGATAAAGATGTAAGTTCTTTCAAGAAGTTTTAACATAATTCTAGACTCGATACTTATCTTGTATTCTTGAAATCTTGGACTCTTGATATCTTGATACTCATGAGTCTTCAATCTTGATATCTTCAATCTTAAATCTCTATACTATACAGTCTTCATTCTTGGTACCTGCATGGTTATATCCTGCATATACATATATATCTAAACTATAATGTTAGTATTTATATTTTATAACATCCTAAGGTTGTTGTCATCAAAACCATCATCTCAAGGACTACAACGGTGTCACTATGGAAGGAGGCCGATGTCGTTGAAGTTGGGATCGCAATTGTGTCAAGTGACGTGAAGGTGAAGGTATAATACTGTAACAAATTTAAACTATATATTTAGCTATTTAAATTAGAATTTAAAATTTGAGATTGCTAATTAAATTTAATAAAATTTGCATATGAGGTCCAAAAATCAGTTAAACATGTCAAATTTGGTTCGTATCTTCAAAATCTATGCAATAGAGTTGGTTTGGGATTTTTCAAAGGCGGCTAGAATTTAAAAAAAATTCAAATCTAGATGTTTGGTAAATAAAAATAAAGGCAAGTAATTCTCACTCAATTTGGTTTATGGGAATTAATTTATAATAATTTAAATTGATTATTGGATGATTGGTTGAATTGATATGTTATTATCTGGTTAGATGTTATATATAAGGTATATATATATTAGTAGTTGGATATATTTCCTATGTTGGAGCGGATGAGACCCTATGCACCCCGCATAATAGCCGATAGCCTTATATCACCGCGATATTCTGCCTTGAAGTGGGATTGGTATTTTATGTTGTCTGACATCTATGGATGGAGGGAAAACAGGTTGGAGGGATCCAACATGATTCCTTAAAAATATATTTAATTGTTCATATACATTGATATATGATGTGCGAGAATAAATTTGCTATAGATTTGGGTTGTGATTGAATTTTGGATGCTATAGTAGCACTGGTCTTAATTTTGGTATTTTAAATACCATAAATATTATATTTGATTTTTTAAGAAATTACAAGAGATCTTGAATTTAAAAAGAATTATATTGGAAATTTGACTATTTAAAAAGATTGGTTGAATAAACGATAAAATTGAGTTTTGGTGGTATTAACTATTCGTAAATTGTTTAATAGATATTTTTAAAAATATTTATATAAGAGATTTTTAAATGCTATCCTAGTAAATATAAAAGGGAGTTGAAATCGATATTAAAAATAGATTGGCAGAATAAATGGAATTCATAAAATGGAATTTTATAAATGAGATTAGTTTTATAAAAAGTGAAACTCAAAGGAGTTATAAATTTATAAACGATGTTATAAATGAACGAAATCGATATTAGATGATAATTTGGGAATATAATATTAAAAGGGTGAATTTATATTGGGATATGGAAATAGGATTGAGGAAAAATAATGGTACCATTTTGAAAAGTGGAAATGGTTAAGGAGATCAGAATGAAAGCGATGTGTTGGGAATTGAGAGGAATTTATAAATTTAATTGGTTATTGAGATTTTAAAAATATATTTTTAAGTTTAAGAAATTAAGTTGTTTTTTTTAAAAGGGAAATGTTGTTTATCCAATTATGGATATTTAAGTTGTTAGTAGTGAAATATTTCGGAAAGTAGATTATTCAAATATTTACTATTTATTGAAATGAATTCACATATTTATAATAAGCTTCGTAAATCAATTAGTTATTTGAAAATGAAATCGGGAATAAATTATCAATGTTTATTAAAGTATTTTAAAATTTTAAATAATTACTTAAACGTGTTTTAAAAATAAATTATCATTCTTAAAAAATACTTATTATACATATATAGAGTTTTGGAAATGATTTTAAATTATTTATAAACTCTCTCGAGATGTGGAAACGGATATGATTTTTAGAACTTGTAAATGAATAGACAAGATTATAAGTGATTATAATCGATTTTGGAAGATGTAAAAGAATTTAGTTTCGGAAAATGTAGGAGATAAGATAAGAAAATTCCTAAGTATTGATATTTGAAATGGTTTTTGGGAAAATGGACTTAAAATATTTTCCTAAGTGTAGAAATGAAAAATGTTTTAGGAATATTAGGGATGAAGGATTTATATCGAGATATTTTTCTAAGAAGGGGATTATAAATCGAAGTTAGAAATATTTCAATAAGTGTAGAAGTGAGATACAGATTAAAATATCCTATTATGGATAAGTGTTGATTTTTTTTTCAAATATTGAAATATTGGAAGAGATTTGAATACATAAATCTTATAAAGATATTTTGAAAATAAATATTTTAGAAAATTTATATAGGGCCTAGTGACTACTTATGGATGTTATTTGATAGTTAAATAACTGACTATCAAATTTGGCCCAATTCGTTGACTATTTCGAAGAGACTGGGATCGGGTTTAATTATCCGAAAACCACTTCGATCTGATTTGAACATTATGAATGGTGATATCGTAAAGATGGTGAAGACGGCGACTCGGTTCGTCCAGACCCTAGACAACTTGTATGGTCGAATGCTATCATAACATCGTCATTGGAGGACGATGAGCATTCAAAGCGGAATTGTTCTTGAAAGGCAAACATAGCCTCAGGCCTCATCAACCAAGAATGACTAAAACAAGGGAGATGCAGCAAGGCTAAGTGGGTTGCACCCAATTAGGGTATGTTATCACCTTTCTAGATAACCTCAGACGTATAAAAATTATGGATATGGTTGTGCATGGAAAAGAGAGCGCTCGATTTGGGTGGGAACACCCTGGGTGATAACATATGTATTATCGAGGTTAAGGGTAGGCCGGTCTTGTGTTGGCAGGGGATCCCGGCGAGATCCTCGTTACTATAATGGGCGATACCCCGGTAGCCTAGTCATTGTATGGAATCCAATATCCACTACGAGCCTATACGGTTTTGATTGTGCCTAACTATACTGAAACGTGAGATGCAAGCATTTCAGCTATTTTATATTTACATTCCATAGACACTATAATAATATCAGATGATTTTGATATAAAATGTTTTGGTTATCGTAAGGTAAAAATCAGTCGTGTTTATGTGTGACGCGGTCTTGCGAGACACCTTTATTTTTTAAAGTATTTTGATAAATGTAATAATTCAATTGAGTTTGTTTTTCTCACGCTGGTTTTCTAGACTGACTTGGGTGTTATTTTATTATAACGTACGGGTCAGACCGAGTATTACAGATTCAGGTTATGATGCTATGGAGCTCAGGAGACGAGTTGGAGGACAGAGACGTATTACATGTACTTGATTATATTCCTCTGCGTGTGTAGACTGTACAATCAACACTCTTTCAAAAGCAGTTCCTAAGTAAAGAAGTGAAGGTGTTGAAACCAATCTTTCGAAAGCATTGGAGAAGCGGCTAAGTTTTAAAAACAAAGTATACCTTCCGAAACCATTTGCCTCGGAAGGTAGAAAGCTACAACAAGAGGTTTCGACCCCTTTGAAAGCGTTTACTTACAACAAAAGGCGCAACCCATTCGAAACGTTTCCTTTGAAAAAATTGACTCAACCGAAAGCCAACCAAGTCAAAAGCATATCTTTCGAAAGCAAAGCGGGCGCGTTTTCATTTGAAAGCAAAGTAGCGCTTCAACCCCTTTGGAACCTATGGTCTCGACCCGGTACCTTTCGCCTGAGTCAAATTCAGTACGTACAAAGTTATTGATACAATAAGCATCGGTTTCAATGGCAATGGAGGCAGGCGGAACTACTAGGTCGGATCCGTTGGTGCCGAAAGTGGAAAAATAGGTAAAAAGCCCGTTTTAACTGAATTTTATCCTTTTAAAGTAATCTTTTCAACTAACCTGCCTTATTTGTTAAAATCTGATTGGTTGCTAATTTCTTTTCTAAAAATACTACCAAAATTTCAGAATTAATCAAATTAATTCATTTACAAAATACTCCTTCCCCTTTTATGAATATATAAAACATTTAAGTCTCATACCTTAAATAATTTTATATATCTATTGATACACTTAGGAATATTCTACAAAAATTCCAGTAAATCATTTTTAATATGTTTTCCAACATATATTAATTTCAGATCCAAAATATACATTGTTTAACCGTAAATAATTTTAAACCCAAATAATCATTTTCTTCACTTGAAAATTAATATTAAATCTACATTAATTCAAAAAACTATGAAAACTGAAAATCATCACTAAAATATCATTTTTGATCTTAATCTAAAATTACAAGGCATTTTGGTGTCATTTAATAAGGTTTTCACATTAAAAAGTATCATAAAACCTATATGAATAATCATAAATCATCAACGAGTATGTATAAACATTTTATCCTTCAAAATCATGGCACAACATTACAAATAAATTTGGATTATCCTCAAAACTGAAAATAATTAGAAAAATGAGATGTACTCATTATTCACCTTAGCTTTGAGATTAAGGAGTTTGAGTTTTGAATAACTTTTATTTGATTAATCTTCTCCCTTTAGCTTTTCTTCCTTTTGTTCTTGCTAATGGTGGTTGGCCTCTACTTTGCCTTTGATTTAGTAATAAACATGTAAATGGATTCCTAAGGGTTTAGGGTATTAGAATATTCTTTTTCCAACTTTGCCCCTTACCTAATTTTTTTACCCATTTTATTTTTAGTTCGTTTTAGTTCATTTATTCTATTAGGCACCGCTACCCCTTAGTTTAATCTTAACACCCTAATCATTTTACATTATTTCCTATAATTTACTTAATTAAATGTTCCTAATAATTTTACTAAAAATAAAGGGTGTTACACTCATCCCTTTGGGCACCTTGCCTTGATAAATTTAGAATCCGGTTCGTCGAAATCACCTCTATTCAACCTCGTCAAAAGGCAGGAATACACTTTCCCCTTAACGCACGCCTTGCAAATAGAAGGCGTCTTTGCTCAAGAACAAATGTGATGTCAATATTTGATAATCGAGCTCTACGACTTCTTCATTCTTGGTATAACATCCAGTTCCTTCGGATTCTTCCATCGATTATAGGTCGTCTGAGACCTGTTGGAACCTAAGACTCTAGGCTCTGCCTAAGTGTAAACTATACGTTATCACCTTCCAATTTCATTCGGGGTTTTTACATCACATACAAAAATCATCCCCTGTTCATCAGGATTGACATCATTATTATTCCGAATACAAGGCATTCATCCTTTTAGCGAATTAGTATCTATTCAAAGGTTTGATATCTTTGGATCATTTCATATTTAGTTTAATGTGTTGTCTCTCTAGATTGTTTAATGTGTAAGTTGAGGGGATGCTATTTTCAAATTATTTGTCAAATTTATGGTTATTCAAAGTCGATAGTTAAGTCTATGATATTTTCAGATCCTTAATTATGGTCGTGGTCATTCAGGTCTAATGATCAAAACCATTGCCGTTGGAGGTAGATGACCATTCAGGGTCGATAATGAGGTTCATATACATTCAAGGTGGATGACCGTTTGGGGTCAATAATGAGATTTATAGTTGTTCAAGGCAGATGACCGTTCGAGGTCGATAACCAAATCTATGGTCCCACCGGACCCTTGTTTAGCCCAAATCGCTTCCTCTATGGCGAGGGGACTCAACGACGATTTAAACCCATCCAGTTTCTCTTTGATGAAGTGACCTGCTTCCACATTCTGATCCCAACTTTCCAGTCGGGACTTAAAGCAATCAAAATCCACGGTCTCTCCGGACCTTTGCTAAGCCCAACCCTCTCACGCTCCGACGAGGGGACTCAACGATAAGCAAGCCCATCTGCTCACGCTCCATTGTGGTGACTTACTTCTTACACACCAGCCCCGTCTTTCCAGATGGACTTAAAGCGATTCATATCAAACAAGTCCATATGCTCATGGTCCGGTGAGGTTTGCACCTTGCATTCCAGTAACATCTTTCAAGACTTAAAGTGATCAATTTCAATCATCAAGTTCAAGTGGGTTTCAATAATCAAAGATTTATCTATTGTATCAAATACAAGTACTAAGAAACAAAAAATCAAACATTACGACAAATGCCTCTCTAGGCTTTACAATTTAGCATCTAGCTTAGAGCGTGGCTCTGGACCCTTTGGGATCCTATACATGAGTCAGTGTCTAGACTGTATTATTGCATAGTTTATTGAAAAGGGGAAATAGAGTGTGAGAACCAGATCTAAATCCTGGCTATCCTGGTCAAGAGATGACTATCCTTGATCTTGATCTAAGGCCATTTCTATTCAATGCGGTTGAGGGCTGCTCCTGTTCCGTCATCGCTCTCACATATTGATGTAATCGATTATCTTTGACCAATTCTTCAATCAGATCCCGTAGATGTCTACATTCATTTGTATTATGCCCATCCAGCTTATGAAATAGTCAATATTTTTCGGATGTCCTTTCGTGATCCGTCAGTTCTCTCTCCTTACCGACTTTCGATAGGGGATCTACCACGAGTATCTAGATAAATCCACTTTGGGGTTTTATTTATGTCTGTATAAGAAGAGAATTTTGGTTCCCTTCTTTGCCACTTTGATTCGTCAAAGCTGTCATCCATCTTCCTTTTTCCTCTGCCTTTGCTGGTTCCTTCTCCAAGCACTCCTCCACCATCCACAGTATTAACTCTTCCTCCTCGGCCTCAGTGTCCTCCTGACATAGAAACCATTCAACCTCATGAAAAAAGTCTACAAGGTTCCTTGGAGGATCCCGTTCCTATGCAATCTTGAAATCAGTCTTCATGGTTCCTAAAACTACAACCACCAAAACCTTTGGTGGGTCTAGCTTATCAACCGATGTTGCCATCGCATTGAATCTTATCAAAAAACTTCTGAGGGTTTCTCTAACCCTCTGATTCATACTTGAAAGTGTCATCACATTCTTTGGTCGTAAAATATGGATTCGGAATTGCTTCATAAATCTATTCAATAACTTGGCCCATATGCTACTGGAACTGTTCTCCAGCAGTCTAAACCATTGTGCTGCCAAACTTGTAAAATATAATAAGAAACTCCATCTCATCACTTCTTCAGACGCACCCAACATTTTATGTGCCGAATGGACCTCATCAGATGAACTATCAGATCCCTCTTCGGTCATACGTCTCCAACATTGGTAACTTCAAATCTGGTAGATTCCTACATATCGAATATTCAGAGTAAATGGACTTCTGTTCATATCCTCCATTATTGATTAGGCAATCCACCCCTCATAACTCATCTTACCATCTCAGCAAGTCCATCGTTGTCATTTAAAGAAACTCCCTAGTTTGAATTTTCGTCCTACACCTTGACTCTATGAGGGAATTTCGTATGTACTCCTTTGGTCTTCCATATTCTGATTCAAATTCAAATGCTCCGCATCGATTCCTGGAAGTGTATTGTTCCTTCCTAGGTAGGACAACCCATGCCCTTGAGTCCTTGGGGATTGGTACCAACCCATGCTTGGGATTGGTACCGGCTCCTTCTCCCAAGCATTTGGCTCGGGGTTGGTCTTGGGTCGTTCTACCCTATTTCCAGCTATATGTTCTCTGGCTTTTAGTCTTTGATTTCGAGTTAAAGCAACTCCAACTGCTCCTGTTTTTCCCATTCTTCTGAAGAAATCCTTCATCATCTCTTCCTAGCGAGCCTTCATCCACTCCTGTAGTCCATCCATCATAGTTTCCATCTCATCTCTAGTTATGCAGATTGACGAGTGTGAGATCTTAAGGATTCCTCCTAGCTACTTCCTTGTTGATTATCTAACGATTTAGAATCATTTTCAAAACTTAGATCAGCGAGTTCAAGTGTCTCCCAGTGAAAGCACCAAAATATTTGAACCAAAAAGGCACAAACACCCAATAGAAAGTAGAAGAGAGAAAAAAATAAAGAAAAACAAATTAAAGAGTAAGAAATGGGCGCACTGCCACATATTATTTATTCAAATGTCTTGCCTTGATAACTTTAGAGTCTGGTTCGTCTGGTTCATCCGTATACTGCCCGGTGAAAAAGCAAGATAACATTAACAATTTATTTTCTTATTATTTTTGAACCTGTTATCTAGATAAATCTACAAAGTGTATTCACCGTTATTATTTATTAATTAAAAGGAGTTAAATAAGATCGTTAAATCCATTTAATTAATATTCCATTTAAATTCGCAATTCAATTTTTTTAAATAGTCCCTATATGTGAATTCAATTTTTTAAACTTTATAAACCAATTACTTCCATATTTAGAATTAATTAAATATTAAAAATCAAACAACAAAATTCTGAGTTGTTATATAAGGAGATGGTTGAATGTTAATATTTGAATAGTTCAATATTAACTACTGACTGAATTTACACTAGTCAGTCGTACAACAACATTGATAGACTCTTCGAAATAGCACATTATTTAATTGATTAATAATTTGTTATAAATTAATTAATATTTTTTTTGGAAATATCAATTAATTATATATTTGTTTTATGCATTGGATGCCATTAGTATGTTTTTTTAATGTTAGTAGTATTTATCTGGGTAAGTATATAAAAGTTGTATATGTACAAACCAATATAAGATATCGATGAATGTATAAATTTGATTTAAATGTAACTATATGCTAATTGTTTAGATCTGAAAAATTAAGGGAGGAGGTTAAGGATGGTTAACACTATAAATACCTTCCATTTCATTCACTTGCCTCTCTTAATCACTTTTTTCATAACCTTGGCCAATCTTGTTTCGTCCACATTCATGGTCAAAATTTTCTGAGAATTTTTTTTTTAATTTTATTGGCATCAAATTAAATCAATAAAATAAAGGGTGGTGCTCCAAGCTATTGTAAAGTTAAGAGCTAGAAGATAAGATCTAGGGTTGAATCTATTAATCAAGATGCGTACGAAAAGGGCAACATCGATAAGGTATTTTCCATTTAATTTTATTTATATACATTATTATGTCGTAGATCTAACATTTTGTGTACTTTGATGAATTTATATATGCATCTACTGTCCTTTTATATGTATATGTAGATTTGAAAATTTTATAAATTGTCAACATTTAATTTGGGTTTGAAATTGATAATGATGGTTTCCATTCAAAATTGTATTGTTAATTTCTATTGATGTTGTTGTTTTTTAAAATTAGATCTAAAAGTTAATTTATTATTATTATTATTATTATTATTATTATTATTATTATTATATGTGTGTGTGTTTATTTAAATATCAATGCTAGTTTCCATTGATTCATAATTGGTTAACTATTTTAAAAGAAACATATACGTGTACATATGTAATGTGCATGTGTGTGTGTATTAAAATTAGTTTGGAAATTATTTTACAATAAGTGGTTTTTATATTGAGAAAGGATTATACAGACATACATACGTACATACGCATATATATATATATATATATATATATATATATTGTGCGTGTATGTGTGTGTGTGTTAAAGGAGATTCATCTTAATGTATAAACAAGCATGAATTAATATCCTAATCTTTTTTGATCAAACTTTTCTTTTTGACTAAAAATGAAAGGTTATGGTTTTGGAAAATAAATATTGTTTGCAAAATCTCTTTACTTTATTTTAAATCTTTGATATATAATTTATTTTGAACTTGTAAATCTAGATCTATTTTCATATTGTACTACCAAATTGGACACCATAATATTATGGAAACAAAATTTTGTATTTAGATTTGTTGATTTAGTCAAAATTAACTTGGATTTATTTAGATAGTTAACTAAAAAGTAAACTTTTGAAATTCACACACAAAAGCAGTGTTTTAGATAACTAATGTGATATAAAAGGTTAATGTGTCCGTTATGGTGTAAATCGCAGAATCCAAACATGTACACAACAACTATGCACACAATTTGAAAAGTAGCACTTGCATTATATACACTTGTGTATATTTAGATATGCTCACAAAATATAGCAAGTATAAATTTAACAAAACTATCATTTAAGTAAATTGATCAATTAATTTAATTAAGAGAGGGAAATGGCATGGTTTTTTTAAATAAAATAAAACCTTCTCTAATTACTAAGATAGATTTAATAGAGAGAAACAAAATGTTTCTTTCTCTAAATAAATAAAACCTCCCTCATTTGTTTAATTGAATTTGATTCATATTCAATACATTTGGTTAATGAGAATAATTACATAAGGCAACGTATATTCGAAATAAAATTTAATTTTATTAAAACAACAGGATTGGATTTAGTGTTAGGCATTAGACTTCATAAGCCCACCATGATTCAAATAAGCAGAATTTTTGAAATTCACCCATTCAACCCGCTTTCGATTGAGCCAGATCTAACGATGATATCAAAGCCAAATAGTCTATGCGTTATAAATTAATCATGTTAGGGCTAACCAATTAAGCCTGTCAATTTATTAGGGTGTTTAGAAAAGTAGTGTTTAGGCTTAGGTTTGGGTTATCAAGTACTTTGCCCACTTTGGCCATCGGCCTGCCCAAAAAGTGAAGTCTAAAGGTTGCCTGTAATAGAAATGGCTTAATTTGAATCGGTCCTTGGGCTAACTTTCAAAATTGTTTTAGAACTTTAAATTGGAATTTTAAATTTAAAATAAGAAGTACATTATAAATGTTATAATTCGATTTCAAAATTTATTTGAAATTGAAATAAGATTTTAAATTTAAAATAAGAATTACATTACAATATGATTTCAAAAGTTGGCTTTGAAAATAATGTATATTATAAATGTTATAATATAGTTTTCAAAAGTGCTTAGAAAATGTAATAAACATATTTCAAGATATTTAATATTTATTAATAAATTTTATAAATTAATTAATTAAATAGTTAATAAGTTAAAGTATATACATGTACAATATATATATGTGTGTGTGTGTGTGTTACATTATCTTGAAATTGTTTAAAAAGATGTAAGTATATATGTATATACATAATAAACTTTTGAAATTAATATTTAATTAAATTTTGTACCAAAAGAAGTTAATTAAAAGTTAATTAACAAATAATAGAATACATATGCGCACGTGCGCACACATGTGTGTGTGTGTATAACCATAAATGTTATGGTATACATATTCAGTTAATTTTTTTAATTGAATGCTATAAAAATAATTAAAAAATTAATTAATTAAATTGAGTATATTAGATTTATTTAATGTAAAGTCCATAAGACTACTATATAAGTTAATTAAGTTTTAAAAATTATATAATAATTAAACTTACATAATATGAACACATAAAATCAAGTGGAGTAGAAAAAAGAAAAAAAGATCCAAATGGACTTAAGGCATAAATGCATGCATACGGTACATATACCATGATTTTTGATGTATATGACACTTGAATAACAATGGTACTTCTTAAGAAATACACTATTGCGTAAGTCAACATCGATTATGAATCTTTACATAAAGTTGTCTCCACTATTTATATATGTTAATAGATTGCTTGCATACTCTTTAGTTATTGACATTCCTCAAGATTGAGATATAACATGTAGGACTATTAGAATATTGAATGGACTAGGGAAGAAACACTCACGCATTTATTGATATTCCTCAAGGTACTCATTATAATTAGTCTATCATGAAATGATATGCATGAGTGAATAATCTTTTTTGACTTATTGATATTCCTCAAGGTTGAGATAAATTAGGATAAAGATTATGAGTTAGAAGTTGGATTTGATAAAGCCGATAAAATGTTATCCATCGCTAATAGACCTATGATTTATTGATATTCCTCAAGGTTAGAATCCCAAAGAAAACGAATCCGGACACATACTAAAGAAATCAATCGATTTCTATGTTTTCGTAGGGTTTTGATAAGCATAAAAACCTAGTAGAAGCCTTATTAGAAAAATGAAATGGTAATATTTAGCATTTCTAATATTATAAGAACATTTCCTATATAAAGTTATAATAATGTACATTGGTAAATTTATGTAATTAACATTTCTAATTAATAAAACGTTTATCAATTAAGTTATAAAAATGACCAGAATTAAAGATTGATAAAAGGATATAAAATATACTTACTAATAAATATTTTCTGTATGTTATTATTTTAGTACCCATGCAAGTGCCTAATTTTATAACTACTTAATACATTCATAATTGGTTACTTATATGGTTATTTTCCTGAGACTACATGGGTGACGAAACGTCCTTTCAATCCTCAAAAATTGAAACAATACATCCTCGTTATTCGCATGTCATAAAACCAAGTGCCAAGGACGATTAGTAAAAGATAAAATGAAAGATAAGACAGAACAGAATCTTACACGAATGGAATAACATATATTATTTTTGTATATATGATTTTTCCGGCAGAAATTTTAAATACATTTATTAGAGTCAATCAATCGGGACAGTGGTAAATCTCTGTCCTTACAAATACTGAATATAATCATTAAACTAATGCAGCGGTAATGGAAATGAAGAATTATCTATAGGAATATCTTCAGCTCCAGACTTCAAGCTCCATCACAATAAATACAGAATTATCTAATGGAAAAGAAGAATTATCTATATGGCACTTAGAGTTTAACGAAAAAGAAAATAAACTCCGGACCAGTCATGGGACTGGTGTGCGAAGCCCAAATATTCTGATATTGGAAAACAAAGGGTATCTCATAAGACCATGTTTCATATAAATATGGAATGGGTTTTTACCTTATGATAACCATAACATTTGCTATGCAAAATTAGGAATATTATCTTTAATGACATTCTTTGAAAATCCTTTCAAAAACATATTAATCATAGTTGTAATTGTTTTATTTGTTAAATTCTACAACATAATAGGTTTACAACTAAAACCATAAAGGCTAATACTGGAGAATGGATTCCATATAGTGACAAGGTAAGGGACTACCTTCCAACAGTACATCTCTAGAAAAATGCATATGAGGCTCCAACCTCTACCAATACAGAACTGGCCTACCTTTACCATAGACAGTATTGAATATGACATCACCTTGGTTATTCCCGACCTATTCGAAAGCTCTCATAATATACACAACATACTCGATACATAGGGGTAATCTAGAAAGGTGATGACCATATCCTAAGAGGAGCGACCCACTTAGCGCTACCGTATCTACCTTATTTTTATCTTTCTCGAGTGATGAGGCTTAATGATTCCTTTCTCGTAGCACACATTTCACTTGAATGCCACATTGCCAATTCCATCACACACTATTGATCCCCATAATGTATAATCTCTGAGCTCGTACATCATAGAGATGGGTATTTAGTATTGGAGAGTTCCAAGTAGATTTACGTTTGTAAAAGTCAATGTACGTGCATTTTAGAAATGCAATGTCATTCATTCATCAATGCAAGTTGTCTACGAATAGGACAAACCAAAGGAACACTACTACTACATCATGTTGGGAATTACCTCTAGGATTAGTGGTGTGCAACCCTTACAGTGAAGATCAAATGAAAATACTACTGCCATATACATATGAAATGAGAAATTTCCCCTGAGGGTCAGTGACAAGCAGCCCTTCATTCCATTTATTATCATTCCATATCTTCACTTTGAATATATAAATTGGTTTGAAGTGATTTTCGGATAGGAATTACCCAAATCTGACCTCGGTTCCTCCAAAATGATCATCGATAAAAAGATGTTAAGTTGAGAGTGGTTATCATTTCATTCAGTAATACCTTTTATCAAATAAAATATCTCTTTTAGGTATATAAATATTTAAATCATATTCTTTCCTAGTATATACTGAACCATTAAACCTCTCTTTAACTTTGGAAATATCAAATCAAAATCATTTCTCATAAACTACATTGTAAAACCTTATTGAGTAAAAATGGTCGATAGAAATTATACTAATTTTACTCAACATCAATTTCTGTATTCAACCTTTACTATTTATCGAATAATGCCGAGTTGCCTTTCAAATTTATATGGATAATGGGGGATCCCTCCTTAGAATTTAATATCAAGTATAAGAAGATTAATTCTATACAATCCAAGTTGTAATAAATTTGAATAATCTTTATACTTGCCTTGTTTCTAACATTTCGACGTTACCTGTTCATCGCCCAGCAAAATGGCCAGGTGATCCAGGGCATTGGTTGCTCCTGAACATCTCCTTAGTTTAAGCACCTTACATCCAAATCTCATGAACAGAAAAATCCAGTCTACTCATTGATTTTTTAGAGCCAAGATTAAATCACTTAATTATTACAGCTTTTCTCTAAATCATTTATTTAAACTCCTTTAAATAAATTATAAAACCTCCAAATTATCTTTAAAATACTTAATTATTTATTTGAAAATATTAGGGAAAGAGTACTTAAGTTTAAATCCATATTTTCAAAAGTTATTAAAACTCTTGCAAAAAGTACTACGTATGGTAATTTCAAAGCTTATTTGATCAAACCAACTTTTCCATCATTCAGAAATCCATTTTTATAACTCAAATCTCTTCTAAAACATTTTAAAAGATTTATAGAATTTATTCCATATTTTTAAAGAATTAATAATATCACTTTTAATGAATTTATCGCTTTGATTTCCGAACTGCCAAGCCGCGACTATTTTTTTTGAGAAAAATGTGTGATCCTCTAGTAAAAGAGGAGAGCACACATGAAACTATATATAATACATAATAAGGTGCTGCCAATATGCCTGGCAGGTGACGAATCTATATACAAGTAACAAAGAAAAAAAATAGGCACCCCAATACCGAGCTCCGGCAAAGCCACCACCCATTACACCCCAATACCGAGCTCCGACATGGCCACCACCCGATGGTGAGGTGTTGGAAGTACCTAGAAAAATAAAATAGAATCAAAAGCCAAAGATACTGAAAGCCAGCACCATCTATAAGGAGACTCTATGAAGCTGCCTCAATAAGAATAGGCTAATCTGGAGAAGAAAATGATCCATAAAGTAGAACTCCACTCTGAAGACTCGAAATAGCTGAAAGTCGCGCCTGACGCAATCAGCAATCCTGGAAATGGCTATCCAACACACCTGTAAAGAGACACTAGCTATCCTGAAAACCTGTAAAGAGACACTAGCTATCCTGCACACCTGTAAAGAGACAATAACAACCTATCTATCCCATATCTTTGGCTGGGAGTTCAAAAAGTAAGGATAATATGGTCCATACTGAATAAAATTAACAAACTAGTATACTAGAACAATAATAACTAAATTAAAAACAAAGACATTTCTAGAACTACCATTATGGACCTACAATTAAAAGCAAATTATGGTATAGCGAGGGATCGTCATTTTAATTTTGAAAAGATATTAATACTATTATTATTAATGTCAAAAATATTATTGTTTTGTTTGAATATATTAATATTTTTACTAACCTTGTTAAGATATTTCTTGAAAAAATTTGTTTTTGGCTAATTTATATTTAGGATTAGAAACCCAATTAAAGCAAAAAGATGAAATTAAAAATATCAATTTATTGAAGTGATTATTGTTATTATTAAAAATTCTTTGATTTCATTCAAACCAAATGTACCAACAGGATATGGTGAATAAAGTATCAAGCAAGTATCTATTATCCTTATTGAACTTAAGTCTAAAAGTGTTCCAATAGAAAACACAATCAGTAATTCTAGTATTAATATTAAAGTCAAAAATATTAAGGGTATTCATAAGAATAACATAAGTATCCATACAACCGTAGTAAATATGATTAATATCCTCAAAATGCATATTACAAAAATAAAATTTATTATCAATGTGTATATTTTTTCTTTTTAAAAATTCTATAGTATTTAATTTACCATGCATAATTAGCCACATATGGAATTTAGATTTTTGAGGAGCATTAGATTTCCAAATATATTTAAAAAATTTATTAGTTACACCCGAAAATTTAATAAATCTATAAAAAGAATTAGAAGAATATTTCTTACTCTTATCCCACTCCCAACTAATATAATCATTATCATTATCAATATTATAAAGATTTAACCTAGCGTAAAGCAAATTAAGCAGCCTAAGGGTTGAACCTACTAAAATTCTTTAAAACTAAAAATCCAAGGAGGGTCATTTTCAGGATCAAAAACTTCAGAAATAAATGCATATTTAAAGTTACAAATATCATACAACTCATTAAACTCATTCCTAGGAGGAATAGCGGAAATCCAACTGTCATGCCAAAGTGAGGTATTGTTACCTGAATGAACATTAATGTTAATGCCTAAATTAAAAATCTCATTACATTTTAAAATGGATTTCCAAAAATAAGATTGATTACGAGAGACCGATTGACTAATTTGATAAAGATTATTGCTACCATTATAAAAGTATTTAGAAATAATTTCTTTCCAAGTGGCATTATCATTTGTGTCTCTAATCTTCCATAACCATTTACCTAGTAGAGACAAATTCATATTATGCAAATTAACGACTCCTAAACCACCATCCTTTTTGGACTTACAAACAGTTTCCCAATTAACTAAACATTTTATGCAACTGTTTGAATTTTCACCACTCCATAGGTAGTCTCTTCTAATTTTATCTATTTTATCTATCACCCAATCAGGAAAAAGATGCATAGACATCCAATAAATCGAGAGAGCTGATAAAACAGAATTAGTTAAAACTAGTCTACCTGCTCTAGATTAAAATCTCCCATTCCAATTAGAAATCCTATTTTTGATTTTGTCTATGATTATAAACCAATCATCGTGTTTTAGTTTAGTAGGTCTAATCACAAAACCAAGATAATCAAAAGGAAAGTTCATATTTTTACAATTTAATGTATTAGCAACTAAATTTTTAACTTTTTCAAAATCATTTAAAACTAAAACTGCACTTTTCTCAAAATTTAATTTTAAACCCGATAAAAGCTCAGAACTATATAAAATAAACTTAAGAGCAATTAAGTGTCTAGGTAGATGAGAAGACAAAAGTAAGGTATCATCTGCAAATTGCAGGACCAATAAACCGTTACGAGATATATCATTACCTATATTTCCCAAAGAACCATTATCAACTGCTTTTTTAATAATCTTAGCAAAAACATATGCAGCTAAGTTATACAGAATAGGGGATAAAGGGTTCCCTTGTCTTAAACCTCTCTTAGATTGAATTTTATTACCTAAAATACTATTTACCATAATATTAGAGTTACTAGTTTTAAGCACATTCATAATCCAATTAATCCATCTATTCCTAAAGCCTTTAGCATAAAAAATATCTAATAGAAAATCCCAATCAACCGAATCAAAAGCTTTAGCAAAGTCTAATTTTAAAGTAGCACAAGTAATATTATTCTTACAGCAATGATTAATGTATTCTTGAACAACTGCCACGTCGTCGTGATATTTCTCCCTTTAATGAAAGCAGATTGTGAACAGTTAATTAGGTCATTCATTCTTATACTAAGTATATTAGCTAATACTTTTAAAATAATTTTAACGGAGCAGTTAATCAATGAAATGGGTCTAATTTTTTTCAAATTATTAGCTCCTACTTTTTTGTGTAATAAAATAACATTTGCAAAATTAAATCTACCTAATTGTAAATTTCCATTATAAAAATCATTGAACATACTAATTAAGTCTAATTTTAAAACTTCCCAAAATGTTTTATAGAAGAAAATTGGGAATCCATCCAGACCCGGGGATTCATCACCCGGTAAATCAAAAATGGCTTTTCGGATTTCCTCTTCAGTAAAAGGATCATCTAACTCAGAAAGATTAACATTAGAAACAGCCGGATAAAGATCATTCCATCAAACACTAATTCTTTGCTCATTTTTATTACCAAAAATATCTTTATAATATTCTATGAAAGCCTTATTAAGGTCTCTTTGGTCAACTAATTCCACATTGTTAACTAGAATGGAATTAATCATATTACTACGTTTTCTACCATTGGCCATATTATGAAAAAATTTAGTATAATTGTCAACTTCATTAATCCACTGGATTCTGGATCTTTGCTTCCACATAACTTCCTCCTTTTCAAGAATAGAGTTAAGTTCTTCTTTTAAATTAGTGAGAACATTCCGCTCACCTAGATTTAGACATCTAGTTTCTTCTAACTTATTTAATTTAAGCATCTAGTTAAGAATATTTTCTTTTTTAATTTTAATATTACCAAAAATATTTTTATTCCAATTTTTATATGAAATCTTAAGTTCTCTAAGTTTTGAAACAAATGTTTTAGCTGAATTATCACTATTTTTAATATTATAAAAACTCATAGACGACCATTTATTAATTATTAAATTCGATAAACTTGGTTCTAATAACCATATTTTTTTAAATTTAAAAGATCTACTAATAACTCTATGATGATCACAAGTGAGAATAATGGGACAATGATCTGAAAAAGTGTAAGGCAAACCAGGCACTCTACAGATAGGAATTTTATCCTCTATTTCATCACTAACGAAAAACCTATCTAAAAGGGCCATAGAGGGAGATTCCCTATTATTACTCCAAGTAAAATCTTTATTAGAAAGAGGAATTTCAATCAAATTAGAATTACTAATAAATTGGTCAAACTCCTCCATAGCAGAGTAGTCTCCCTCTCGTGGTGTTCGCTCCCTTATAAAACGAGTAACATTAAAATCTCCCCCCAATATCCAAGATCCCGGCGCTAAAGGTCTAAACTCAAGGCATTCATTCCAAAGAATCCTACGATCTATTTTTGAGTTAGATCCATAAATATTAGAAATATTTAGAAAAATTATCAATTAGAATAATGTGTAAAGATTGCTGTTTGGAAATACATTAAAGTAATTTAAAATAGTTATCTTGTCAACCAATCAGTAAACCCGCAAAAGTTCCCAAAGTAGGTAAAAAAACCCATTTTCTAAAATGATAACCTCCTAGTCTTCTATAAAAACAAACAACAGGACAATCAATTTTAGTCTCTTGAAGGAGAGCAATATCAATGGAATAAGCTTTAAAAAATGTTATAACCTTATCACACTTATTTAAGTCATTCAAACCTCTTATATTCCAAATAATGATCCTCATATGCCAGTTGATCCAGCCCTATCAAGTTCCTTACCTCTAATAAACTCACGATCAACCTCAACATCAGAAAAATGAACGCAATATCACTAGCTAATTGATTAAAATCATAGGAAGATAAACTACCTAAAGCATAAGGTGAATAAAGTGCTACCCAAGCCAAAATGCATACCTGAGCCTGAATTCGTAACACCGCTCACGATATTCGAATTAGGAAACTTACTGAGGACTGAGCAAGGCTACCCTGTATCCTAACACTATGATGAATAGAACCGCTAGATGCCACATCCTTCCTTCGTCTACCACTCTTCGATGAAGTAGAATAAGAATCTGATTTACTAGCGGCTATAACATCTTCTTTCATTAACAGACGAGTAGAATCTCTAACATCCCCATTCTTCTCCAAAACAAACGCACCCCCATCTATTACTAAACCATTACACAAATCACAAGAACTAAGATCTGCCATATAACCCAATGAAAACTCACCCAGATTATCAACACCAACTATCTTCACATCCAAAGACTCAACAACCTTCCAATTTTCAAACATTTGCAAATTCTGTGCAACAACCTCTTGCAAATTCTATGCATCATGCACATCTGAAACCACTTGCATATCTGCCATTATTTCATCAAGATATATATGATCTTCTAACATTGATTCCTTCTCTTCATCAAAGCGAAAATCTGTTGACAAGATCCAATCATAAAAACCCCCTTACTGCAACAACAATTCGTCGCCTTCAAAAGCAGGATCTTCCATGGCTAGTGGATCCTAGAGCACTTCCACTAACTCACCATCCCAATTGCTAGAATCAAACATGTCATTTTTAACCTTAGAATCAACTACCAATGACATATCAACATCCAATGCTTTCAACCACAAGTCATTAACATATATCTCATTGAACTTAGTGAACAGATCAACATCAATTCAAAGCTCAGAATCTCTTCTTTCATCTGATATAAATTTTTGATGATCGAAATCAAAATCAAACAAAAATTTATTTGTGAGAAAAATGTCTTTAAAACATCCAACATTATAATCAACAGAGGATTCTTCACGAACTGTTGCCTCACTTGTACGATTTGCAATACATCCATCGGACAAAGGATTGGAAACCATATCATTCTCAATAGAATAATTATCTGAGATAACCTCCAATTCTAGACATGCGAATTTATCAGCAGTATATACCTCAAAGATTTTCAAATTACGAGAAAAATATTTACCTTTTTTGGCCTTTGTTTGAACGAAACCATTGTTCGCTTCAATATCTTTTTCCCTTACCTCTGTGACAATCGAGAGATAACCATTTTTACAAGAAACAACATCTGGATCATACAAAATAGGATCGAATATTAATGATCCTTCTCTTCTTACATTGTCAAAAAAAGCTTTTTCATACTTATTCAAGAGAACCAGATTTTCCTCTGATAAATTTATAGAAGAATCTAATTTTTTGAAAAGTTCTTTGGATCACCGAATCTATCTCGATAGCCCTTTCTAATGTTCGCGAGTTGACAATGTTAAAATGAAGTAAAAGATCTTCTAAAAATTTTGTGCCCTCATTTCTTTTTTGCCAAAGATGATCAATTAAAATCCCTTTCAACAGAAAGAACTTAAGTACAAATTGGAAACCATGTTCCACCAGAAGTGCAGAAGAGGCAGAGGAATTAGGAGAAGATTCGATTTTACCGAAGTATTGTTCTGGATCACCAAATCTTGCTTTATAGTCCTTACCAGTATTCGCAGAGTTAACAATGTTAAAGTGAAATAACGTGTCCTCTAGATACTTAATTCCCTCGTTTCTTTTCTTCCAAAGATGATGAAGAAAAGTCCCTTTCAATAACATATTCTTTAATATGAATTGAACGCCGTGTTCTACCAAAGTATCAAAAGAAACAGATAAGCTAGATTTGATCGAACACCTATTCCTCTTATGACCAAACTTACCGCAAGCAAAGCATCTTATAGGTCACGGCATTGAAATGCATAATGATAATTGTTGCCACATCTAAAATAAAAATTCTAATTTTTGAATCTATCCAACTCTTGTTCGAGGATAGAATCTACGGACACTGAGATATATATGATGGCAGCTGATCCTTAACCACTTGCGCATAAGATCGATAAAGAGAAGAATCTCGATCAAGAATATTGGAAGGAAGAATCAAAGATGATTGAGACGGATTTTGAAAGCAGAAACGAGAGACGGTTGTCATTTTTACCAAAAAAAGTGTTAAATTCGACATAAGTCGTGACTATTTTGAAAACTTGATTTGCTCATATTTTAAAACTTACTAAACAAAATCTCGATCTATTTCTTTTGTTTAAAAACTATGATTATAATAGTTCTAAAATTCTTATTACAAAGAATTCCGACTCCAAATCCATCGCATAAATGGATTTAACTTTCTACGGTGCGAAATCGCAAACTACCGTTATGCGATGCACCTATTTTTGACTCAACTTTCATAACTTGTCCAAAATTCAACAAATTGGGTTTTAGTGTTTATAAAACATTTAAATCATTTTAAAGAGGCTCAACATCTCATATTGTAACTACTCGGAATTTCACCTCTTTGATTTGAGAATATTTAATTAATTTTAAATATTCAAATAATAGATCTTATAATGAAAATAAAACTCTTTTAAATGATCAATAATGATGGCGAAATAGTTTGCCAAATTTTTTTACAAAATGTTTAGTTCGAAGAAAAATTGAAAATGCGACCAGAAATCATTTTCGAATTTTGGACTTTACGTCGGTTAAAAGTTGTCGAAAACGTTGTGAAAATGTTAGCTAACTTGTGTTCATGCATATTTTAACAACTTAAGTATGATGATGTAAATTATATGGTAGTAGTTATATATAAATACACATACACATACACACTTAAGTATGTAAGTTGATATGACAATTTATTTAAAGTTAAAATAAAAATAAAATTAAGAAAAGCAAAAGAAACATAAGAAAACATTTAGTACCAAAGCATTTAATTCATGTTGGCATGAGAGGTGGACAAAATGGTGGCTTGTGATGTGATATGGAGGGGAGACAAAGGTGGTGATGTGGCATTTAGTTTGTGGAGGTCAAGTACTTAGGGCTAATTAGGTAATTTAGTAATTTCATGTTATATAAAAATCAATTTTTATATTATGATTTACTCATTTTATCACTTTATTTCCATATCTAAAACCTCTATGAGCTTCATGAAAAACTTTCATGGCTTCAGTTTTAGTTTCCAAAATTTTAAAATTTCAAGTTTTTCCTTTTAAATTCATTTCGAACTTTGTTTAAAAACTTCTCTATTTTCCTCCACTTCCTTCTATCCTATCTTCCTTATCTTCGAACCAAATGGAGATTTTCATTTTTCCAAACCGTAAATTTTTTTTAATGGCTACAACTTTTTGTACCATATTTTCAAATTTTGAGTGTAGCTATGTCAAAAATTTATTTCTTTCAAATATGTTTTTGGACTCCAAATTTTTCGATCCGAAAACACCCCTTCTTATGTTGACCATACTCTCTCAAAAACTATTGAAACTGAGCGATTTTTTTTTTTGAAAGTGTAGAGAAAAGAATTTTCTAAAACTTGTCTTTTGGAAACCTTTTCAAAACTTATGTTAACCCATTTTCGAGATGATTTTTGTGGTTTTCCAAAATTTAAAAGTTCTAAAGTATTTCAAAGCTTTTCAGTGAGCAAATTTCTTAGTTTTTCCTAGGAAAGAATTTACCTTTATATTATGGTTATTATATCGCTGTATAGATGATGTCGTTATTTGGATTATGGTATGGTTTGGATGTATATGTATGTGCTAATTTGTGGTTTAGCATTAGAACTTTGAATTGATGATTAAAGTGATGTTTTGGTAATAAAGGTGTGATCTTCGTCTTGTGATTGAAAGTGATATGGAAAATTAGTAAGTAAAGTTAGTAAATGGAAAAGTTAGAGAGAAAGATTAGCACTTGAAATGTATTGTGTTCGATATAGCGATCCTTTGAGCTTCAAATTGATTTCTTACTCTGTTTTAAAATAAAAGATTTTCTAGTAGTTTTCTGTAATTTTGTTTTGCTTTCAAAACTTTATACTTAGTTCATAAAGTAAAATAAACTTAAAAGTAAGTGTTTAGGATTTATTTGAGATGCAACAAGTTTTGAATTAAGGGTATTCCTAGCGATGTTCGCTATGGATGCAGTTTCACTTTAAAAATCCGAATTTTACAAATTTAAGTTTCATACTTAATTTTTTTTGTTAATTTTTACAAGCCTAATAATAATGTTTTTTAAAACAAAATTAATTATTTAATAATTAATTAATTAAGTTTTAATAATTATTAATTAATTAAGTTTTAATAGTTATTAATTAATTAATTAAGTCTCTCTGGTTGCTTCTCCGTTATCTGACCCTGGACCTCCTCCTTCCATAGCTGAGCCTGCTTCCCCTTTGGCTGGTGATAGACCAGTGGATCTCATTGCTGCGCCGGCTCTTTCTCCGTCTCATGTTGTTTGGGCTGAGTCTGAACATTGTTGGGTTGATCGTCGTTCTGACATGCGTTTCAACCCTGTGGATGATTCCTATTTTAGATATGTATCTTCTGATCTTTTTGACCTTCGATGCCTATATTACAGCATTTCTGGTGATTCCTTGGTCCTTGACTTGCATGGTTCGTATGCTGCGATTAATACTGTACTTCTAGCTGATCCTGCCTGGGACCGATCTTTTATCTACTCTACTGATGCTGAGATTTATGATCCTTCACTTGCTGTTATATTTCGCCCTTATTTTGGACTACTTGGGAATGGTTCTCAGGCTTGTTCCCGGGTTGATGAGGTCGTTTGTGTTTTTCCTCTCTGGAGAAGAACTAGTCTTGCTTTTATTATTTAGTAGTTGTGACATGTTTGTCATACTCCTGTGCTGTTTTTTTTCATTTCGTTTTTAGTAGCCAAGGTGCCTCTACCTTACTCCTGTACTTCAATTTTTATTACGTTCGTAATAAAAAGTGGACGGTCCACTATAAAACCGGCTGGCCTTGCCAAAAAATAATAATAATTAATTGTTAATAATGTTTATTAACTTTAATTAAGCAAAGATTAATTACTAACTAATTACATTTTTAAGGATAAGATTAATTTTAATTAAGCAATTATTAAGTATGATTAATATTTAATTAATTATAAGTTAAGTGTATGATTTACTTTTAATTAATTACTAATTAAATACAGGGTTAATTAATAATTAATTATTAACCATGTGTTTAATTTTATATTAATTAAGGTTTTAATTTATAAATTATTTATTAAAGGAATAATTTGTTATTTAAGACTTAATTAATGATTATTTAATTATTAATTAATGTTAAATTATTAATTACGATTTAAATGATTATTTAATAATCATTAAAGGATTAATTAGTGTTTAATTATCTAATAAATAATTATTGTTAACCGTTTATTTAAAGGTTTAATTATTTCTTAATTTATTTATTTAATTAAATTAATATTTAATAAAGATTGATTATTATTTAATAAGAGTTTAAATTATAATTAATTATTTTAAAGGGGAGTTTAAGTTTTAAATCCGTTGATTTTCCAAGAATCAATCTATTTAAAAAGGGAATTCTTTTACAAATGATAGTTATGAGCACAAGGGATTCAAATGTTGATGCATTAAGTTGACAGATAACTATGAATAAGTTGTAGCATTGATTAATTGAATTGTTTGGACATCTAATAGCAAAATAAGTCTCTGTTCTACTATAGTATAATTGTTTAGTTATTGTGGGCACAGGATAACTGAATAAATTTCCATTCTGTTATAAATTGACTGTTGATTATATGGACATATGTTAGAAGAATAAATCACCATTCTACTAATAAACATATATTTGACATATGTTTAGTAGAATAAATCACAGTTCTGTCATAATTTCCCAAGTAGATTATGTAGACATCTATTTAAGCAGAATAAATATCCATTCTGCTATTATAATAACTTGGACATGCGTTTAGCAGAATAAAATCCCCCTTTGCTATTATAGTAACTTGGACATATTACCTATATGTTAATTTGTTTGTGTCGGTTGATTCCCATATACAAATCTGCTTGTAATGTAAATACCCATGTTCTAACTTGAAAAGTGTTAATAAGAAATTTTGTCAATATCCCCAATGCTTGACATTAGATTATTCTATATGGACAACCATATGGTTGAGATGAATCATGTTATTGAGGGCATATCTTTCGAATAGAATGATTAAATCTAAAGTTGTGATGATAGCTTTAACTTTCTACTAAAATGACCTAATAAAAAACAGTGACAAATTGCCAAACCTTTCAACATTGTTGAAAGATTGAGGAAGCTGTTCTTGACTTTAATGGCTTAGATAATATGATGGAAGAATAACTAACTCTTCAGCCATGACGAAGGGTTAAGGTTTCCTTCAACCTTTCGACTTGGTTGGGATAGTAAAAGGTTATCAAACCTTTCGATCTTGTCGAAAGGTTTATTAGGCCACTCCAACCTTTTTACTAGATTGTCATAATAGTAAGTGTCACTTGAAGCTATACATATTCATATAACTTTCAACATGATCACTTTATCATGTCTTATCTCCCTTGGAGGTTGAAAGTAGTCATTTGTTAATGTTTCTCACCTCCTTTCGACCGCGTAGAAAGGTTGTGTTCCAAACCTTTCGACCTTATCGGAAAGAGATGCAAAGAGATGATTATTCTATTTTATATTTCTTTATTACTTTCAACCTCTTGGTTCGATAGTCCTTTCATGGAATCCCTTTGAAAGGACTACTGATGCCATAAAGAGTTGATATAATATGTCACAAAACCGTATCAAGGATCTGACATCGTATATCACAAGTAGTATTTCCCTTTTGTAACCGAAATCATAGATTTAATTCATATAAGGAAATAAAACTAGTGAAAATATCCCTTGATGGTTCTATGACATATACTCAGAATGAACGAAGAAGATAAGAAATAAATCATGTATGATCAGCCGTTAATGTTGTATTAACGCTGATCATGATCATCCCCAAATTCAAAGTTGATCACAAGCCATTATCCTCTTTATTTTCTCATAATGAAGTTTGATACGAACGTAGTAAGCAGGAGCAAAGGTAATAGAATGAGAGTAGAGTGAGAAAATCCCATCCCCAAAACTGGACCCCTTGGGTCTTATTTATAGATGCAGACGACTTCCTTTCGACTTCATGCTCTCGATTGGGTCAGAAGGTTTCCCTTTTATATGCTGCCTTAAACCCTTTATCTTCATCGAAAGGTTTGCTTTTTTCATCTGCTATTATGAATCTTCCGTCTTTGCTAGAAGGTTTGTTACTCTTATGACTCCATGATCCTTTCACCTTTATCGTAGGTTTTGCCTTATTTATACCGTTATGAACCTTTTAAACTTGTCGGAAGGTTGCTCTTCTTTTGGTTGTTGTGAACCTTTCAACGTTGTCGGAAGGTTGTTCTTCTCTTGTTCATTATGAACCTTTCGACTTTGTTGGAAGGTTTCTCTTTTTTAATGATGTCAAAATGTTGTCTTTCATTTTTAGTTGACTTGTGAGTGATCCTTTCTTAATAAACCTTTTATCGTTGTCGAAGGGTACAGTGGATGTGCTTCAACAAGTTCGAAAGGCTTATTATGCTTTCGAAGAGGCCATTAAGCACTTGCTCACACTTTCTTTGACATCTTCATCTCCTTCGAAAGGTAAGAACACTTTGGATACTAGAGATGGAACCTTTCGACTCCTTCGAAAGGTTTGATGCTAATGAAATTTGATAAATGCATCCCTTCAACACTTTTTAAAGGTTTGATCTGAACTCCTTTACTTTAGTCTTTGTTTTATGATGATGGTTGCGGGACTATTCTTCTATCCCAGCTGGAAGGTGCTTGGTAGTTCTGTACTGAGATGCTTCGTTGTGCCTTAGTAGTTCTTTCCTTCATGCTTACGGAAGGTTTGCTCCAAAGTTCTTATGTGCTTCTCTTCACTGGCATTGTACAATCCTTTCGACATCGTTGAAAGGTGACTTAAACTATTGCTCTTTTATTCACATGGAAGCTTTCTGAAAGGCCTTCTTTATCTTTATTCGTATTTTATGGTTAACATTTAGCCCCTTGTATAAAGAAGGTTTTTGTTCTTTAGGACAAAGATTGCAGGATTGCCAATTTGTCCTTGTATTCCTGCAATACATCTAATAGTATTCATATGGTTAGTCCATACTACAAATACCTTTTTAGTTCGGTTGACCTTTAACTCTGATTTTATTTTAGCAGAAGACTCATCTTTTGAATATTTAGAACCTGTAATGATCATAAGTATTTAAAGTCTAAGATTTCGGTCTTGATGGTCGGGATTTATCAGCTTCTCTTATTAATAGAATGTTAGAAGACCATACATAGTCCATTTAGAAGTTTGTATCTTGAGAAAATAATGGCCGAAAATACCACATCAAATAATAATAGGAATACCATAATCATATTGATCATTATAATAGAAAGCTAAAACCCCATATGAACCCGGTAATGATGATAAAGGACCAGAATACCAATTAAATCATCTGTTCCAATGTAAAAGTTCAAGAGATTATCTTTGGTTGTAAGCGTTAAAGGTTTGGATGAATTTTTTTGTCATTCAATAATAGAAGATCATAAGACCATTTTTTGCGATAAGCAGTAGAAGACCAGAAATCCACGTCAGATAACAAATAATGGAAGACCGAAAATCCATAGGTGGTAATAACAATAGAAGGCCAGAATAACCAATTTGGCATTGATAATGGAAGTCCAAAAAACCATTCCTGGTAATAAGTAATAGATGACCATGATACCCATTCCTGGTATTTAATAATAGAAGACCAAAAGACCATTCTGGTATTAAATAATAAAAGACCAGAATACCATATTCGGTAATTATTAACAGAAGACCAGAATACCATTTTTTCTGGTAATAAATAATAGAAATTCAGAATATCCTTTTTGGTAATAATTAATAGAAGACCAGAAAAACAATCTGGCAAAAAATAATGGAAGGCCAGTAAACCAATTTGGTAGATTTTTATGAGGAGAAGTCAGAGAATTCTTTTTGATTTTTTTTGTCGAATGTACCATTTTCAGGTTTGATATTATCTTGCATGCTTTTTCTTTCTCGAGCTTGAGTTTCTTTATTCATTTTTTTTGGCCTATTTCAGGCAGGGACTCTTTCGTCCAATTCTGGTGCTTTTTTAAGCAGTTCCCATTTTAGGCGGTGCTGATTTCTAGCGGTTACCCATTTCAGACAGGGACTTTTTATTCCGCCGGACATTTTATTTGGGTTTCCAGTGCACTCGGTTAACTTATTCTCAAGCAGGGCCCGAGGACTTACCCATCCTCCCTCTAGGAGGTGCCTTAACCTGGCCATAGTGTGATGCGACTAAGGGCTTGTTCGGTACCTTGGCCTAGCCATAGTATGGCGGGACTAAGGGATTACCCGTCCTCACTCCAAGAGGCGCCTTATCCTGGCCATAGTGTGACACGGATAAGGACTTGTGCTGCTTTAACCTGGCCATTTCTGATTTTAGCGTGGTTAAGGCTTGCGCTCTCCCTCTAGGAGGTGCCTTGACCTGGCCATCTTGGCATGGCCAAGGGATTTCTACCATTATTGGTAGCCTACCATTTTAGGTAGTCCAAGTTAAGGAGAATTTTACTCCCGACCATGTAGACTTTTCTTGGTGAATCATAGTAGAGACATTCTTGAAAACGCTTTATTCATTCAGAGTCGGAAAATATGGCTTCAAATGTTCTAAATTCCAAGTTCTCAGTACCACATTACCATCAAGATGGCATAACTTGTAATCCCTTAGGGAGATTTCCTTGAAATTTATAAGTGGACCTTCCTAATTTGGTCCCAATGTCCCATCAGATGGGTTTCTCATATTGTCCATTACTCTTCTAAGTACCAAAATCTCCTTGTCTGAATGACCTCGTTTTCACGTTTGAGTTATAGTACTTTGAATTTTTTCCTTTGGTATTCAACCAATCTTAATGCTGCTTCATCTCTCAATACATGAATCAAGTCAAGTGATTCCTTTTTTAATTCTTGATTTGGGTTGAAGGCGTAGGTAATCCATCGATGTGAAGGTAATTCAATTTCTACCAGTAGCATTGCTTCACACCCATATGTTAGTAAATATGGGGTATGACCCAGTGCAGTTCTAGTGGAAGTTCTGTAAGTCCACAAAATTAGGGGTAATTCTTCTACCCAATTCCCCTTTGCCTTGTTTAGTCTCTTTTTCATGATTTTTTTGTTGTTTTTTTGCCAGTCTTAGCGGCTCCATTGGCCTTTGGGTGAGCGACAGAAGAGATACATTTTATGATTCCATTCTTATGGAAAAATCGTGGAAATTCTTCACTTTCAAATTGGGTTCCATTATTGGAGATTATCTTGTAGGGTATCCCAAACCTTGTGACAATGTTCTTAATGACAAATCTTAACACTTTCCTGGGCGATCTTTGGAAGCAGTTCCTCTTCGACCCATTTCGTGAAGTAACCAATTGCCACTACAATATACTTCGCCCCACCTTTAGAGATTGGAAGCGTTATGATTAACTCGATTCCTCGAACATCGAATGGCCATAGGCTGGTGATGGGGGTTAGTTGACCTGGAGGAAGATGTGGTATCTTCGAGCAGCGTTTGCATTTTTCACATCTCTTTCGATTGCTTAGTTGGTTAACTACAGCTAGTAAAATCCTTGTCTCATTATATTTTTAGCCAATTTGATCTATTAGAGTAATCCCTACAAAGTCCCTCATGGGTTTCATATAATATTCTTAATCCGCTATTGGGTTTTTACACATCGCAAATAGGGAAGGGCATATCCTTTCTTGTAAAAACTCCATCTACAATGGTAAAGCTTTGGGCTTGCCTCTTTAGCTTTTGTGCCTCTGCTCTATTTGGAGATAGTGTCCCATTGACAATATAACTCATAATTGGGGCCATCCAAGTGTTTTCATAGTACTCTTCCATTATTGGAGCTGTGGATTCTTCACTTGACCTTTCCTAATCTGTTTCCCCAATTTCTTGTGCTATAGCTCGTGATCGGGTCAGTACTAGTAGCTTATTACCTTTTTCTTGTTTATTTTCCTCAATACAGGGTTAGCCTTAAATCCTACAGGCACAATTCGAGTCTCCAGGGCCTCTCTTGAGCTTTCCAACTTAGCTAAAGAGTCCGCCCTGGAATTGGTATTTGGTGTACAGAGAAATCTTCGAAAAGTGCAAGCATTTTTAATACCATGTTCAAATGCTGACTGAATTTGGGATCTTTTATCTGGTATACATGCTTGATTTGGTTGATCGTTAATTGGGAATCACTGAACACTAGAATCCTTGGGATTTTACGTTGTAAAGCGATGGTCAATCGTGTGACCATAGATTCATACTCTACCACGTTGTTAGTTGCTGAAAATCCCAATTTCATAGCATAATGAAGTCTATGTCCATCAGGGGTAATTATTACGTTTCCAACTCCATCCCCTTGTTCATTTGAGGCACTATCCACAAATAACTATCACTTTGGTTTTAAGTCTTTTCCTTTTCAGATTGCTCTAAAACAAATACCATACATTAATTAATGAAGTCAGTCAATGTTTGCCCTTTTACAACCGTTCTAGGTTGATATTCAATATCATATTGACTTAGCTTAGTTCTTCACTTAACCAGTCTGCCAGAAGTTTCAGGTTTACTAAATACTTGTTTCAATGGAAAATTGGTCAATACCTTCACTGAGTGTGCTTGAATGTAAGGTCTTAACTTTCTAGCCATGAGAATTAAACAGTAAGCTAGTTTCTTAATAATCGGATATTGGATTTCAACATCCTTCACCCTTCTGCTTACATAATAAATCGGTAGTTGCAATTCCTTGGTCTTCCTTATCAATACCAAGCTTACTGCATGTTCTGAAATTGGCACAAGAATAGATCCTCCCCATCTTCGGGGCTTGATAATATCGGTGGTTTTTCCAAATGCGATTTCAACTCTTGAAATGCCTTTTTGCAATCTTCATCCCATTCACAAATTTTCCGCTTCTTTATTACCTCAAAGAATGGGATTCACTTATCAGTGGCTTTTGAAATAAACCTGCTTAGCGCTGCTACCTTTCCATTCAAAGTCATAACATCTTTGCTTGTCTTGGGCTCTACTATATCCTTAATGGCCTCAATCTTTTCCGGACTAGCCTTAATTCCCTGTGCACTGACAATATAGCCTAAGAGTTTTCTAGAATGAACTCCAAAGTAGCATTTTTGGGAGTTGAGTTTCATCTGATACTTTCGGAGTACTTTGAACATTTCATCCCATTCTTCAAGATGATCCTTTGCCTCTTGGTATTTTACCAACATGTCATCCACGTAAAATTCCATACTTCTTCCAATTTGATCTTTAAACATCTGGCTAACCAATCTTTGGTAAGTTGCCCTAGCATTTTTCAACCCGAATGACGTAACTTTGTCATAATAGGTTCCTTTATTTGTAATGAAGCTGGTATGCTTCTCATTAGGATTAAACATAGGGATTTGATTGTATCCGGGGTATGCATTCATTAAGCAGAGCAGCTTATGTCCACTAGTTACATCAACCGATTGTTCTATCCTTGGCAATGGGTAGCAGTCCTTTGGACAAGCTTTGTTTTACTATATAATCCATGCAAGTTCGCCACTTCGCATTAGATTTCTTTACCAAAACTGGATTCGCCAACCACTTGGGGTAGAAGACTTTTCGAATAAACCCATTTTGTTGCAATTTCTTGACTTCTTCCTTTAAGGCGTCGATCCTAACCTTATCGAACTGCCTTTTCTTTTGCCTAACTGGAGGAATATTTGGATTTATATTTAGGGTGTGACTCATGATTGTAGGTTCAACTCCAATCATATCAGAGTGGGTCAAAGAAAAATTATCCTTATTGGCTTTTAAGAATCCCATTAATTCCAATTTTAAGTGTTCCTCGAGATCTTTTCTCATTCTAACTATTTTGGTTAAATCGGTAGAATCTATTAGAACTTCCACAGTTTCTTCAACTGGCTTAACTCTTTCAACCTCTCCTTGGCAATCTAGCTCTGTAATAATCTCGCTTTCCTCTATTAAGTTATTATCCATTCTCTTCATCTTTCCATAAGCTACAAAACATCTTTTGGCAATACGTTTATTAGTCCTGTTAGATTTTTTCTTTGCTTCTAACGATGGATGAAGAAACCCTTCATCCGAAGGCTGTAAAGTAATGGAAGAATCTAAGTAACAAGTGAACTATCTATTATGTTGTTCCAAAGTTGCGAAATACATTTCCCTTGTTGTAGATTGCTCGCTTCGGATAGTTCCCGAGCCATTCTTAGTAAGGAATTTGAGCATTAGATATTTAGGTGAGACGAATGCATCCACTTCATCTATCGCTGGATGTCCGAAGAAAGCGTTATAAAATGATGGTTGGTCTATGATTACAACTTTTTTTTCAA
The DNA here is from genome assembly GCA_030765085.1 of Allium cepa. Lineage (NCBI taxonomy): Eukaryota > Viridiplantae > Streptophyta > Magnoliopsida > Asparagales > Amaryllidaceae > Allium > Allium cepa. The sequence continues at coordinate 866,603,552 of CM060937.1, read as the reverse complement.
AAACACGACAACACGGTGGGAGTCCCAGCTGTACCAAGAGCTTCACTTGTCCTAATGGAGTTGTTCCTTTGTTTTTGAACCCAAATATGGGTTCAGGATTAGGCATAAGTTTGTGTTTAGAGATCCCTATTTGATTAAATGCATGTCGAAAGATCACGTTTACAGCGCTTCCAGTGTTGACCAGGATCTTTATAACCCTGAGGATCCTATCTGAGCCGTGATCATCAATAGGTCATTGTAGGGGTGATGGATTCCTCTTCTCAACTCCTTAGGATTGATCACCAATGTATGCATGTTGATATTATACTTTGGGTTTTTGAGTGGTGGTTCTTCTTGCATAGAAAACACACCCTTCCTAACTTCATGAATGTATCTATTCCTAGCATTCTAACTCCTGCCTACAGGACGTGGTCCGCCATATATAACATCGATTCTATTTTTGGGATGGACTCGGGTTTAATGGATCTTCGTCTTCAATCATATTAACAGTGGTACCACAAGTTTTCTTGTCTCAGTCTCTACCAAGGAAGTCTGTTGTTGGTTTTTCACAAACTCCTTTAACTGTCCTTTTCGAATTAGTTTTTGAATTATCCTTACCATCGGTTTACACTCATTGGTCCTGTGACTGTTTGCCTTGTGATAAGTACAGTAGTTATCTCCTTTCTTTTTCTCTGGATAATTTCAAGCTTTGAACGAGGTCGGGAAATTGACCTTGTCTTGAGTCACCGCATAAATGTAGGAGATCGGTTTGCTAAATGCCACCGCGTTAGCATTAGCAAATTCCCATCCAGACATTTTGTAAATCCTTTCTAAGGTGAATCTTCCACTATCCTTCATCTGATTAGAATTCTTCTTAGAATAGTACAATTCATCCATTCGGATGAACTTGTCGGCCTGAAAATGAAAGCCTTGCAAGTCTCGACACCATGGACAAATAATTCCTTACAGAAAGGAGAATTGACTAAAGGCCTGAATGAACCACAATGTGCTTGTCCCTATCTTTCATTCCCATTGCTTTCAAACATTTATGTTAAACCTCTTTAAGTAATCTCCCAATGACTCACCATGATTCTGTTTTATATTGACGAGCATTGTATAATTGATCGATGGGTCTTTGCAAATGCAAAATTGAGCCGAGAATTCATAAGAGAATTGTTTCCAATAATAAATTATGTTTTAGCGGTACAGTCTGTACCACTTTAAGTGACCCCTTGAAGAGTGACTAGAAAAAGGTGGCACCTAATGGCACCAAAAGCATATAAATCCATTTGACTATCAAATGCCATCAAAAATGGTCTTCTGGATCAGACATGCCATGATATTTCATTGTAGGGACCTCCACGTCGGAGGAATAGGTGCTGAAATTTTCTCATCAATGAAAGGAGCAACCCTCCCATTATCACTTACTCTCTCGTCTGCTGTTCTCTTACACTTAATATTCAACAGATCCTTCACGGCCTTCTCTGCCTTGTCTTTGAGGTGAGCTTCATTGTTCAAGTAGTATTTCTTATTTGGTTTATTGCCATCTGTGGTAGAGCTTGCAGAACAGTCCTTGTCTTCCTCTTGGATCCTTCCTTGATAGTTCGCCTTTAGTGGGAGATGATCCTTCTTCGCGGAAATGTTAGTTTTACTTTTCGCGACATTATTGTTTATTTTCAAGTTTCTCTTAGGAGAGACAACTTCCTCTCATGTCGTGGCATCGTTCATGGATGACTTATAGGATAGAACTTATTCCAGGAGATTCTGCATCTCCATCATGTGTCGCTCTAAGTGTGTGATTTTAGCAATATGATCCTCTGGTTGAAGATTTTTAGCTGAAGCCAATTGCAGAGACAGTTGAATTTGAGCCGTAGGTGGAGTTGGTTGAGCTGGTGCGGAAGACAGCCCTTTGTTCCCAGTATTGAATAATGGTGAAACATTTTCTTCTAGCAAAGTTGCATTTTGGGCCCTTTTTAGGTGGAAAGTCTTTTCGATTTCCTTTTCCTGCAGCAAACCAAATTTCCATAATTAATTGCATTAAGATAATAAGGACGGAGGTTCAAGCTCTCCTTCCAACGCCAAAAATATTAACAAGAAATCTTATCAACATCCCCATTAGTTGACATTAGATTATTGTATATGGACACAACCATATGGTTGAGATGAATTATGTCATTGAGGGCATATCTTTTGAATAGAATGATTAAGTCGAAAGGATTTGTGGTGATGGCTTTAACTTTCTACTAAGATGACCTAATCAAAAACAGTGACCAACTGCCAAACCGTTCCTGACTTTATTGGCTTAGATAGTATGATGGAAGAATAACTAATCCTTCAACCATGACGAAGGGTTAAGGTTTTGCTTCAACCTTTCGACTTGGTTGGGATAGTAAAAGGTTATCAAACCTTTCGATCTTGTCGAAAGGTTTATTAGGTCACTCCAACCTTTCGACTAGATTGTCATAATAGTAATTGTGTCTTGAAGCTATTCATATTCATATAACTTTCAACATAATCACCTTATCAAGTCTTATCTCCCTTGGTGGTTGAAAGTAGCCATTTTCAATGTTTTCACCTCTTTTCGATCATGTAGAAAGGTTGTGTTCCAAACCTTTCGACCTTATCAGAAAGTGATGCTTATTCTATTTTATATTTCTTTATTGCTTTCAACCTCTTGGGTCGATAGTCCTTTCGTGGAATCCCTTTGAAAGGAATACTGATGCCATAAAGAGTTGATATAATAGGTCACAAAACTGTATCAGGGATCAGACATCGTATATCACAAGTAGTATTTCCTTTTCATGGCTAAAATCATAAATTTAATATGTATAAGGAAATAAAACTCGTGTTAATATCCCATAATGGTTCTATGACATATACCAAAATGAACGAAGAAGATGAGAAATAAATCATGTATGATCAGCCTTTAATGTTGAATTAGCGCCTGATCATTATCATCCCCAAATTAAAAGTTGATCACAAGCAATTATCCTCTTCATTTTCTCATGATGAAGTTTGATATAGAGTCTAAGAGGCAAATCCTCAATTTAATTTTTAAATTAGGGTTACAAACATAGTAAGCGGGACCAGAGGTAATAGAATGAGAGTAGAGTGAGAAAATCTCATCCCCAAAAATGGACCCTTTGGGTCTTATTTATAGATGCAGCCGGCCCTCCTTTCGACTTCATGCTCTCGACTGGGTTGGAAGGTTTCCTTTTATATGCTGCCTTAAACCCCTCGTCTTCATTGAAAGGTTTGCTTTTTTATCTGCTATTATGAACCTTTCATCTTTGTCGGAAGGTTTTTTACTCTTATGCCTCCATGGTCCTTCCGCCTTTATTGAAGGGTTTGTCTTCCTTATACTCTTATGAACATTTCAACCTTGTCGAAAGGTTTCTCTTCTTTTGGTTATTGTGAACCTTTCAACGTTGTTGGAAGGTTTTTCTTCTCTTGTTTGTTATGAACCTTTCGACCTTTTCAGAAGGTTGCTCTTCTTTAATGTTTTCAAAACGCTGTCTTTCATTCTTTGTTGACTTGTGAGTGTTGCTTTCTTCATAAACCTTTCGTCATTGTCGAAGGGTACCCTGGATGTACTTCAAATGGTTTGAAAGGCTTACTAAGCTTTCGAAAAGGCCATTAAGTACTTGCTCACACTTTCTTTGACATCTTCAACTCCTTCAAAAGGTAAGAAAACATTGGATACTAGAGATAGAACCTTTAGACTCCTTTGAAAGGTTTGATGCTAATGAAATTTGATAATTGCATCCCTTCGACTCTTTCGTAAGGTTTGATCTCATTACTTTAGTCTTTGTTATATGATGTTGGTTGCAAGACTATTCTTCTAGCCTAGCTGGAAGGTGCTTGGCAGTTTTGTACCTAGCTGCTTCGTTGTGCCTTAGTAATTCTTTCCTTCATACTTGCGGAAGGTTTACTCCAAAGTTCTTCTGTGCTTCTCTTCACTGGGATTGGACAATACGTTCAACATCATTGAAAGGTGACAATAATTGCTACTCTTTTATTCATTCGGAAGCTTTCTGAAAAGCGTTCTTTATCTTTATTCATATTTTATGGTTAACATTTAACACCCCTTGTATAAAGAAGGCTTTTGTTATTTAGGACAAAGATTTCAAGATTGCCAAAATGTCCCTGTATTCATGCAATACACCTAATAATATTCACATGGTTAGTTCATACTACAAGTACCTTTTCAGTTCGATTGACCTTTAACTCTAATTTTATTTTAGCGAAAGATTCATCTTTTGAACATTCAAAACCTATAATGATCATAAGTATTTGAAGTCTCGGATTTAGTTCTTGATGGTCAGGATTTATTAGTTTCTCTTATTAATAGAATGTCAGAAGACAATGCATAGTCAATTTAGAAGTTTGTATCTTGCGACAATAAAGGCCGAAAATACCACATCAAATAATAATAGGAAGAGTAGAGTCATATTGATCATTATAATAGAAAGCTAAAACCCTATATCAATTCGTTAATGATGAGAAAGGACCAGAATACCATTTAAATCATCCCTTTCGATGTAAAAGTCCAGGAGATTATCTTTGGTTATAAATGTTAAAGGTTTCGAAGACTTGTTTTGTCATTCAATAAGTAGAAGACCAAAAATCCACGTCAAACAACAAATAAAGGAAGACTGAAAATCCATAGCTGGAAATAATAATAGAAGGCCAGAATACCCAGTTTGACATTGCTAATGGAAGTCCAGAAAACCATTCTCGGTAATAAATAATAGATGATCACAATACCCATTCCTGGTATTTAATAATAGAAGACCAGAAGATCATTTCCGGTAATTAATAATAGAAGACTTGAAAGCCATTTTCGATAATTGTTATTAGAAGACAAGAATACCATTTTTGGTAATAAGTATTAGACAACCAGAATACCCTTTTTGGTAATAATTAATAGAAGACCAGAAAACTAATCTGGCAAGAAGTAATGGAAGACCAAAAAACCAATCTAGTATATTTTAATGTGGAGAAGTCAGAGAATTCTTTTTAATTTTTTTTGTCGAATGTGCCATCTTCAGGCTTTGATGTTATCTTGCATGCTTTTTTTTTCTCGGTCTCGAGTTTCTTTATTCATTTTTTTGGCCTATTTCAGGCAGGGACACTTTCATCTAATTCCTATGCTTATTTAAGCAGTTTCCATTTTAAGCGGTGCCATTTTCTAGCGGTTGCCCATTTTAGGCATGAACTTTTCTTAGCCCTCCGGACATTTCATTCGAGTTTTCAGTGTGCTCGACTAGCTTATTCTCAAGCAGGGCCCGAGGACTTACGCAACCTCCCTCTAGGATGCGCCTTTACTTGGCCATAGCATGATGCGACTAAGGACTTGTTCGATACCTTGGCCAGGCCATAGCGTAGGAGGACAAAGGGATTATCCATCCTCCCTCCAAGAGGCGCCTTATCTTGGCCATAGCGTGACGCTGATAAGTGCTTGTGCTACTTTAACTTGGCTATTTCTGATTTTGGCACGGCTAAAGGCTTACGCCCTCCCTCTAGAGGTGCATTGACCTGGGCATCTTGGTGCGACTAAGGGCTTTCAACCATTATTGGAAGCCTACCATTTTAGGTTGTCTAAGTTTAAGGAGAATTTTACTCCTGGCCATGTAGACTTTTCTTAGTGAATCATAATAGAGACATTCTTGAAAATGCTTTATTCATTCAGAGTCGGAAAATATGGCTTCAAATGTTCTGCATTCCAAGTTCTTGGTACCATACTACCATCAAGATGGCATAACTTGTAAGCCCCTAGGGAGATTTCCTTGAAAATTATTAGTGGACCTTCCCAATTTCGTCCCAATGTCCCATCGGATGGGTTTCTCGTATTGGCCATTAATCTTCTAAGTACCAAATATCCTTGTCTGAATGGCCTCCATTTCACTTTTGAGTAATAGTACTTTGAATTTTTTCCTTTGGTATTCAACCGTTCTTAAGGCTGCTTCATCTCTCAATACATGAAACAAGTCAAGTGATTCCTTTTTTAATTCTTGATTTGGGTTGAAGGCGTAGGCAATCCTTCGATGAGAAGGTAACTCAATTTCTACCAGTAACATTGCTCCATACCCATATGTTAGTAAATATGGGGTATGACCCATTGCAGTTCTAGTGGAAGTTCTGTAAGCCCACAAAACTAGGGGTAATTCTTCTACCCAATTCCCCTTTGTCTTATTTAGTCTCTTTTTCATGGTTGTTTTTATTATTTTGTTGGCAGCCTCAGCGGCTCCATTAGCCTTTGGGTGAGCGACATAAGAGAGACTTTTTATGATTCCATTCTTATGGAAAAATCGTGAAAATTCTTCGCTTTCAAATTGGGTTCCATTATTAGAGATTATCTTGTAGGGTATCCCAAAACGCATGACAATGTTCTTAATGACAAATCTTAGCATTTTCCCAGAGTTAATCTTGGACGCGGTTCCGCTTCGACCCATTTTGTGAAGTAATCAAATGCCACTACAACATACTTCACCCTACCTTTAGAGATTGGAAGCGGTCTGATTAAATCGATTCCACAAACATTGAATGGATATGGGCTGGTGATGGGGGTTAGTTAACTTGGAGGAAGCCGTGGTATCTTCGAGTAACGTTGGCATTTTTCACATCTCTTAACATACTCGATTTCTTGGTTGGTTAACTATGGCCAGTAAAATCCTTATCTCATTATCTTTTTGGCTATTTTGGTCCCATTAGTGTGATTCCCACAAAGTCCCTCGTGGGCATCATTCAATATCTTTAATCCGCTCTAGGGTTTTACACATCGCAAATAGGGAAGTACCTATCCTTTCTTGTATAGAACTCCATCTACAATGCTAAAGCTTTGGACTTGCCTCTTTAGCATTCGTGCCTTTGCTATATCTACAGGTAGTGTCCCATTGACAATATAACTCATAATTGGGGCCATCTAAGTGTTTTTATAGTATTCTTCCATTATTGGAGTTGCGGATTCTTCACTTGGCCTTTCCTGATTCGTTTCCACCATTTCTTGTGCTTTAGCCCTTGATCGGGTCAATACTAATAGCTTTTTAGTTTTTTCTTGTTTGTTTTCCTCAATACTGGGAATAGCCTTAAATCCCACGGGCATAATTCGAGCCTTAGGGGGCCCTGTTGAACTTGCCAACTTAGCTAATGAGTTTACTTGGGAATTGTCTCCCCTTGGTATTTGGTGTACGGAGAAATCTTCGAAAAGTGCGAGCATTTTTAATACCTTCTTCACGTATTGACTAAGTTTGGGATCTTTTGTCTGGTATACTTGCTTGATTTGGTTGACCGTTGATTGGGAATCACCGAACACTTGAATCCTCAGGATTTTGAGTTGTAAAGCAAGGGTCAATCCCGCAATCGTAGATTCATACTCCGCCATGTTGTTAGTTGTTGAAAATCCCAATTTCATAGCATAATGAAGTGTATGTCCATCAAGGTTAATTATTACATATCCTGCTCCAGCCCCTTGTTCATTTGAGGCACCATCCACAAATAACTGCCACCTGGGTTTGAAGTCTTTTTCCTTTTCGGATTGCTCTGAAACGAATCCCATACATTCATTAATGAAGCCAACCAATGCTTGTCCTTTTATAGCTGTTTTGGGTTGGTATTCTATATCATATTGACTTAGCTCAATTCCCCACTTAATCAGTCTACCAGAAGTTTCAGGTTTACTAAAGACTTGTTTCAATTGAAAGTTGGTCAACACCTTCACTGAGTTTGCTTGGAAGTAAGGTCTGAACTTTCGGGTCGTGAGAATTAAACAGTATGCTAGTTTCTCAATAATCGAATATTGGATTTCAGCATCCTTCGGCCTTCTGCTTACATAGCAAACTGGTAGTCGCGATTCCTTGGTTTTCCTAATCAATGTCGAGCTTACCACGTGTTCAAAAATTTCCATATACAAGAATAGATCCTCCCTGTCTTCAGGGCTAGATAAGATCAGAGGTTTTTCCAAATGGGATTTCAACTCTTGAAATGCCTTTTTGTGATCTCATCCCATTCAAAAAAATTCCTCTTCTTAATTACCTTAAAGAATAGGATGCACTTATCGGTGGACTTTGAAATAAACCTTCTTAGTGCTGCTACCTTTCCATTCAAACTCATAACATCTTTACTTGTCTTGGGCTCTTCCATATCCTTAATGGCCTTAATATGTTCTGGACTAGCCTTAATTCCTTATGCACTGACAATATAGCCTAAGAATTTTCCAGAGTGAACTCCAAAGTTGCATTTGTAGGGGTTGAGTTTCGTCTGATACTTTCGGAGCACTTTAAACATTTCATCCAAATCTTCAAGATGATCCTTTGCCTCTAGAATTTTACCAACATGCCATCTACGTAAACTTCTATACTTCTTCCGATTTAATCTTTAAACATCTGGTTAACCAATCTTTGGTATGTTTCCTCGGCATTTTTCAACCCAAAATGGCATAACTTTGTAATAATAGATTCCTTCATCTGTAATGAGGCTGGTATGATCCTCATCGGGTTTAAACATAGGGATTTGATTAAATCCGAAGTATGCATCCATCAAGGAGAACAACTTATGTCTACTAGTTGCATTATCCAATTGGTCTATCCTTGGCAGCGGGTAATAGTCCCTTGGACAAGCTTTGTTTAAATCCGTATAATCCACGTAATTTGCCACTTCTCATTAAATTTCTTTACAAAAACTGGATCCGCCAACCACTTGGGGTAGAAGACTTCTTGGATAAACCCATTTTGCTGCAATTTCTAAACTTCTTCCTTTAAGCCATCGGTCGTAACCTTATCAAACTACCACTTCTTTCGCTTGATCGTAGGAATGTTTGGATTGATATTCTGGGCATGATTCATGATTGTGGGGTCAATTTCAATCATTTCAGAGTGGGTCTAAGCAAAAATATCCTTATTGGCTTTTAAGAATTCCACTAATTCCAATTTTAAGTGTTCCTTGAGATCTTTTCCCACTCTAATTATTTTGGTTAAATTGGTAGAATCTACTAGAATTTCCTTGGTTTCTTCAACTGGCTTAACTTTTTCAACCTCTCCTCAGCACTCTAGCGCTGTAACAATCTCGCTTTCCTTTATTGAGTTGGTAACCATTCTCTTCCTCTTTCCATAAACTGCAAAGCAACTTTTGGCAATATGTTGATTAATTCTATTAGATTTTTTTCTTTGCTTCAAATGATGGATGTAGAAACCCATCATCCGATGGCTGTAAAGTAATGGAAGAATCAAATTAACAAGTAAACTCCCTGTTATATTGTTTACGAAGTACATTTCCCTAGATGCAAATTGCTCGCCTCAGATAGTTCCCTAGCCATTCTTAGTAAGGAATTTGAGCATCAGATATTTAGGTGAGACGAAAGCGTCCACTTCCTCTAGCATTAGACATCCGAAGAAAGCATTGTAAAATGATGGTTAGACTATGATTACAGAAGTTGTTTCAAAAACACAAGAGCACGAAGGGAGTTCCAACTATACCAAGTGCTTCACTTGTCTAATGGAGTTACTCCTTTGTTGCTAAACCCAAAGATGGATCGAAGAACCAGGTTGAGTTCACCAGAACTATTAGATGTTGTTTCGAAGAGACTGGTATCAGATCTATTTCTAATTAGTTGGATTAACGTGATAGGAGGTTCTCACTTTCTATGTGGTAGAGAGCAAGAGTTACCCCTACACGTCCTGGAGAGGTAGTTTAAGGCCTTGATGGTTTGGTTTCTAGGTGCTTATAGTCGTGAGGCTGGCCATAAAAGCAAATTCGAGGTACTAGTGCAATGCCACGATGGTGCTAGGATGGTTGAAAAGCCTTTCATATTATACATTACTCGTCATGTATTGTGAGATTATGTTCTTTCTTTTTCTTTCTTTCATCCCTAATCCCCTGTCTTTCGAATATTTAAATGATTGGCATACGAATACTGAGGATGTAAGTATCGTCTTTAGGTGTAAGAAAAGGCAGACTATTACAACATGGTACAGAGCTTAGGTTGAGCGAATACCTAGGCTTTGGTGGGTTGACTTATTTGAGAAAGGGTAAGTGGGACCCTAGAATGAGTTTGAGTGTATAAATTGAGTGCATATTTGTTGGTGCTATAAAAATGTTTTATATTGTGTTGATTTATCGGTTGAGTGGTTTATGAACTGTGGTCGAGACGTGGGGCACCACAGTGTCGATAGGAGTTTCTAAACACTTAAACTAGGTAAATCAACATGGTATTATTTTAAATGGGTAAATGAAATAATTTTACCTAAATTATATTTTATATATCAAAGAATAAATTTCAAAAATAAAATATAGTTATATATAATGTGATTGTTTTTAGGAGTTGATAATATTTAATTATTATCATATAGAATCTGATTAGTCATTCTCGTTCATTTTTTAGCATTGACTATTTTCTAATCTATTAGTAGTTTTTCCTTTTAGGTATAGGTCAGGTAGATAGAGTTGTGGGAACATTGAATCGAACACCTTGTGAATTATGTTTCACAGTTTGACTATAAGGCATTCGATGATAACGTTGGGCTAAAAATTAAATTTTAATAAAAGGTGTTTATTAAAAGAATATTTTAGATGATTTTATAAAAGTTGATTTTTATAAATCAATATAAACTATGTTTTGGAAATAATATGAATTTTTAGAAAATTCTAATCTTGGTGTCATTGATAAAGTTTTCAAACGATTCTGGAAAAGTAGTAATAATTTTTCTTAAAATACTTTAAGGTATAAATGTTTTGTAAAAGAATTTGAGATAAGATTTTTCTTTGGACGATGCGGGGAACGAGTGTACATCTGTTTTGTGATGATCGGAATAATCTTGTAAGTAATAATCAAATGTTTTCATAGGCTAATGCAGTAGTGCACTTAGTAAATTATTCTCTTTGCTATTATATTATGGAAACGGGTTTGAATCCAAATGAACCCAAATCAAATAAATGACAAATGGTTTTAAAAATATATTTATTGGGAATACACACACACACACACACAAAGTATGGTTTTAAAAAGGGATTTGAAAGAAGAAATATTTTTATAACTAACTAATTTGAGTGACAAAAAAGTGACTAAAATTGGGTGGGAGATGTGTTCGGATGGCAAACTCTTCTCTTGAGTATTACCCTTCTTGGTAAAGGGGACTTATGATACTATTTGGTAGTGCCCAGTCCTTGATATCATTTTGGTGTTACTTGGACTATATGTATATTTTTTAAGGATTAAATATAAAGTATCATTTCAGAAAGTTTTCGAACTAAAACCTAGGTATTTGGCTCTTAAGTTTTCAAATATTTAGATTAAAGAATTGGTGAATAAATGAAGTTTTGAAATTTAATTAATTTAATAAAAAGGTTTAATAAAATTGGCTTTATTAAAATGTATCTTTTGATTTTGAAATCTAGAAGTGAAAAATTATTTGATTTGGGACGGCTAATAAATGTCTTTACCTTAGAGATGTATAAAAAAAAGTAGACTCTAGGATGGAGTTTGGATACCAGTATCCTACTCTTCTTAGCTACTTACCAGACCGATTAAGTAAAGAGTTGAATTGGTCGACTTAGTTTAAAGAACCAGAATTATTTTGGATCTACATTTGAATAGTTAAAAACTGAATAGTATTAAAAATCCGATGTTTTATATATATATACTCTTAGCATGTAGGAGAGTATTATGCAGGAAAAAAATTAAAAATAATTTTATGAGAAAGATTTTATAAATCAAGTTATGTCATTTAAATATGTTTGAAACTAAATAGGAATTGTTATGAAATGTTTTCATAAATACTTTGGGGAGGATAGAAAGTAGTTTGATAGTAAGGACCTGTAATGAGTACGTAAGCGTTACGTAGATCATTTTCACTTTTTCCACAAATTCTTGATCTATGATTCGAGTACATAACTTAAGGTGTTTCACATCATTCCAAAGAAGGATTTATCACCCGATCATGGATGGCGAACACTTGGTGAGGGTTCTTAATCTATAACCAAAGTTTTATATCATAGCATATGGCTATGTAAGGAGGACGAGGTTTCTAATTGTGAAGCCTGATTGAAGTCCGCACTAGAGAATCAAGTGAGCGATGCTAATTCAGGATTAAAGATATGTATTTGAGTGAGTAGTCAAATTATATTTTTCATGGGAATGACCTATGTACATCATATAGATTGATGAGTAGTGTTAAATATTTACAGGTTAGGGTATGGAAAAATTTCGCGGTCGAAATTCTTTTACTAGGGAGAGTGTAACGACCCAGAATTTCACCTCTTTGATTTGGGAATGTTTAATTAATTTCAAATATTCAAATAATAAATCTCATAATGAAAAAAATCCTTTTAATGATTAATAATGATGGTGAAATAATTTTTCAATTTATTTATAAAATTATTTAGTTCGAAGAAAAATCGAAAATGTGACCCAAAATCATTTTCGAATTTTCGACTTTTCACCGGCCAAAATTTGTCGAATACATTGTGAACATATTAGCTAACTATGTTCATGCATATTTTAACAACATAAGTATGATAAAGTAAATTATATGGTAGTAATATATATACTTAAGTATGTAAGTTAATATGACTTTTTACGTAAAGTTAAAATAAAAATAAAATTAAGAAAAGTAAAAGAAACATAAGAAAAGGTTAAGTGCCAAAGCATTTAATTCATATTGGCATGAGGGGGGGAGGGGGAAAAATGGTGGCTTGTGATTTGATATGGAGGGGAGAAAAAGGTGGTTATGTTGCATTTAGTTTGTGGGGGTCAAGTAGTTTAGGGCTAATTAGGTAATTTAGTAATTTCACGTTATAAAAATCAATTTATATATTATTATTTTCTCATTTTGTCACTTTATTTCGATTATATAAAACCTCTATAAGCTCAATGAAATACTTTCATCGATTCTCTTTTTGTTCCTAAAGTTATAAATTTTTAAGTTTTTTCCTTTAAATTTATCTCAAACTTTGTTTCAAAACTTCTCTATTTTCCTCCTCTTCCTTCTATCCTATCTTCCTCATCTCCAAACCAAATGGAGAATTTCTTTTTTCCAACCGTATGAAATGTCAATGGCTACAACTTTCATTTTTACCACATTTTCTTATTTTGAGTGTAACTATGTCAAAAATTCATTTCTTTCAGACATGTTTTTGGACTCAAAATTTTCCAAGCCAAAAATACTCCTTCTTCTATAGACCATATCTCTCTCAAAAACCATTGAAATTAAGTGATTCTTTTTACGATATGTAGAGAAAAGAATTTCCTAAAACTTTTCATTTGGAAACTTTTTCAAAATCCGAGAGTAACATGTCCAAAAATTGAGGAGAAGTTAACCCATTTTCGAGATGATTTTTATAATTTTCCAAGATTTAAAAGTTATAAAGTATTTCAAGTTTCCAAAGCTTTTCGGTGAGTAAATTTCTTAAATTTTTTAGGAAAGAATTAATTATAAGTTAAGTATATGATTTACTTTTAGTTAATTACTAATTAAATATAGGGTTAATTAATAATTAATTATTAACCATGTGTTTAATTTTAAATTAATTAGGGTTTTAATTTATAAATTATTTATCAAAGGTTTAATTTATTATTTAAGACTTATTTAAAGATTATTTAATTGAGATTAATTAATGTTAAATTATCAATTAGGGTTTAAATGATTACTTAATAATTAATATAGGATTAATTAGTGTTTAATTATTTATTTAATAAATAATTATTATTTAATCATTTATTTAATGATTCAATTATTTATTATTTTATTTATTTAATTAGATTAATATTTAATAAAGATTAATTATGATTTAATAAGAGTTTAACTTATAATTAATTTTTTAAAGGGGATTTTTAGTTTTAAATCCTTTGATTTTCCATGGATAAATTTATTTAAAAAGGGAATTCTTTTACAAAGGATAGTTTTGAGCACAAAGGATTCAAATGTTGATACATTAAGTAGATAGATATCTATGAATGAGTTATAATGTCGATTGATTGAATTGTTTGGACATCTAATAGTTTGGACATCTAATAGCAGAATAAATCCCTGTTCTGCTATAGTGTAATTGTTTAGTTGTTGTGGACATTGAATAACCGAATAAATTATCGTTCTGTTGTAAACTGATTGATGATTGTATGGACATATGTTAGCAGAATAAATCATCTTTCGGCTAATAAACTTGTATTTAACATCTGTTTAGTAGAATAAATCAAAATTCTGTCATAATTTCCCAAATAGATTATGTGGGCATCTATTTAAGCAGAATAAAACCTATTCTGCTATTATAATAATTTAGACATATGTTTAGCAGAAAAATCCATCTTTGATATTATAGTAACTTGGACATCTTACATATATGTTGATTTATTTATTGTCGGTTGATTCCCTTATACATATTTGCTTGTTATGTAAATACCCATGCTATAACTTGAAAATTAAACTTAATTAAAAGAGAACCATTGCGGACACTAAGCATCTTTATGATTTTTAAAGTTAATCATACTTTTAATAATGGTTTCAAGTTAAGTAATGATTTTAATAAAGAATGTCTTAAATAATCATTTTTTTTATCAAAAGGACTTTATTAAATGAATTTATTAAAGGAGTTTTGTTTTAAATAATGAATATTTATAAGCAACTTTTATAGATGGTTTTAGATATTTATAAAGGAGGTTTTATAAATAATTTTGGAGATTTACAAAGAGAAATATAAATGGTTTTGATATTTATAAAAGAGTTTTGTAAATGGGTTTAGAATTTAAGTAAAGAAGTTTCATAAATAAAAGAGAATTATTCAGAGGATTTATAGAAGGAAATTTATAAAAGGATTTGATGTTATAAAAGGATTTGATGTTATTTATAAAAGAAGTTTCTTAATTTTGGTGGTATGGACATTCGTTCCACACTTAACACCGAAGGAATATAGTTTGAATTTATCTTTATCTCTAATTTAAATAACATTTTGTTTTGATCCTTTGATATGATTTGCAAATGAGAAATCTTTCATAAATTTTTTGTGAATATACTTATATTAATGAGATAAGTATATGAATGTTTTGATAAACACTTTCGAAAAGAGTTTTAATAAATGAAAGATTTAGTTTGAGGCTTAGTAGTTGCTATGGATAATTAAATCTTTGAATTTGTCATTGTTTTTTATTGATAGTTAAATAACCGACTATCAAATATGGACCGAAATATAAATCCGGAAATATTTAAGAGAAACACATGACTTATATGGCGTAGTTATCTTCGATGATGCTGTATTGTGTATATAAATCTCGTTCTGTTCTCCTAGGACAAATGATAGGGAGATCTGTCCACTTAAACGGTTAGGGAGTGATCACGGCTCTATGTATTGTCTGATTATTTCAAAAAGAACCGGGGTTGAGTTTATTGGAACTAATGAATGTTGTTTCGAAGAGACCAGGATTGGATTTGCTTTATCCGAAAACCACTTTGATCCAACTCAAACATTTTGAATTGAAGATGGAGCTTTTGAAGTGCAAGAGCTACTTGGTACTAATCTTAAGGGTGATTCCAAAATAGGTTTAGTAGAGGTAGAGCCTTCGGTTTCGTTCAAACACAGAACGAACTTGTATGGATGAATGCTGACACTACATTGCTACTTGGAGGGCGATGTAAGGATTCCAAGATGGTTGCTATGTAAAAAGGAAATTGTATCCATAAGCCTCATTAATTGGGAAAATGACTAAAGCAGGGACATGCGGCAGGGCTATGTGGGTCGCATCCCAAGATCTA
Source organism: Allium cepa (assembly GCA_030765085.1). Taxonomy (NCBI): domain Eukaryota; kingdom Viridiplantae; phylum Streptophyta; class Magnoliopsida; order Asparagales; family Amaryllidaceae; genus Allium; species Allium cepa. The sequence goes on along the minus strand of CM060937.1, from coordinate 866,587,836 downwards.
GTATCAATACCTTTATGTATGCTTCGGTGCCCATTATGGATGTTTGATCGCAACCAAGTGTCTATCATATTCGGAGCTATCCAATAAGGGGCAGGGTCGGTCTTGAGTAGCAGAGGTACAATGTGTTGTAGCCTCCTATATTTTATTTAGAGATGTACAGTTTCAACGGGTTGACCCTTACCCTTTCATAATTGGAATCCATTCTCCAATAAGTGTCTTCGGACTTGAATGTATATCTATTATGCTGGAATTTAATAACGTAACTATTTCGGCTACGATTATTATATATTTGTGTTTTAGACGTTGTCATAATATTACTGGATTTTCTATAGAAAATATTTTGGTTATCGTAAGGTAAAAACCCATTCATGTTTATGTATGGCATGGTCTTATGAGATACCTTTGTTTTTAAAAGGTTTACAAGTTAAATAAATTAATTCCTTGTGATTTGAGTTTCTCACGCTGGTCTAACCAGACTGATCTGGATATTTTTTTTATAAAGCTAGGGTCAGCCCAAGCATATTTTCCAGATTTAGCTGAATCTTTTGGAGCTTTTAGGTGACGAGCTGGATTCTCCAAGACACATTCATGTATCTTACATTCTTCCACTATTCTATTTGTTTTTTTCTTCTCTATATTTATCAGCAATTGTAGAACATGTTGTTATAACTGTGCAGGTTAATAATAGGTTAATGTACTTTGATGACGTGTATAATAAAGATAATTTCACTACAACAAATTTCACTTTTCATAGTAATTTTTATTAGCGTTTCAACGACAAACGCGTTTAACGGTAATTTTGAAGAATAATATTTATTAACAAATTCTTGTTTTAAAATAAATAAAGAGAAGCCATTAGAGAGAACAATTTTATTCATTCAGAGATTAGTAATCCATTTTCATTACATTAGCACCTTTATATAAAGGCCTAGGGGCTTGGGATAGAACTAATCCCACGATGTGGAACTAAATACAAAACAGTATATAGCATATTCACAATTTATATTATAACACTCCCCCTTGAATATGCATCTTTAAAATCTTGAATCCTCTGATAACTTGAAATTATCTCTTTTGTAATGTGTATGATGATTGCTCCCCCTCACTGTTATCTTGCTTGCACTTATTCATTCATTCGATCTAGATATTATCCGTTGCCTCATTAAAAAAAACTCTATTAGGAAAACCTAATGGAAAAACCTTGAACTAGTAAAAGAGTGCAACTTGAGATCATAGACATCATACAATGATATTTCTTCTAAGAGTTTGATACTTCAGGATTAATATAATGCCTCATTGAAACCCTTACTAAGAAAAACCCAATGGAAAAAATCTTAGTGAAGGAAAAAAAAGAGCACAATGACATATCTTATTTTCTCATTTCTTCAAATGAAGTTTGATACTTCTGGATCAAACTAATGCCTCATTAAAATCTTACTAAGAAAAACCCTATAGGAAAAATTTTAGTGAAGGAAAAAGAGTACAATATAGTATGAGATATTTCAATAATTTACATAATCAAATAGAGTTTGATACTTCTGGATCAATATAATACTTCATTAAAAACCTTACAAAGGAAAACCCGATGGGAAAAACCTTAGTCAAGGATGAAAATACGATTTAACTTAAATAACATATTTGTAATGTTATTTGTAATGTTATTTCTTGAAAATACGTTTGATTCTTCTAGATCAAGACAATGCCTCGTTAAAACCTTAGTAAGGAAAACCCAATGGGAAAAATCTTAAGTAAGGGAAAAGAGTACATTGTAACTTATTTTCAAATTTTTCCGGTGAGTTGATACTTTTGGATCAAGATAATGCCTCATTAAAACCTTACTAATAAAACCCAGTGGGAAAAATCTTAGTTAAGGAAAAAGAGTGCATTATAAAATACTTATGGATGCTCCCCCTGATTTAAAGTTTCCTTTGAATTCGTATTTGTCTTTCGATAACTTAAATTGGTCATAGATACTTCTGGATTCATAAATATATATCTCATTAATAATACAATTTGTTAATAGTTTCCTTCGATACAGTCAAAATTTTCAATCCAAATATGATTTGCATTTTATGCATTTTGTTTGCTACCATTATGAAAAACACATCATGTATTTTCATTTTTATGCTTCAAATCAGTTTTGCATATTGCAACTACATCTTTGATGAATATTAAAAGTTCTATTACAACAATACTTAAAAGCAGGAAGTAATCTACTCATCTTAAAGTGCATCAAGATTTTCATTACAACAATACATAGAAGAAGGTTATCATCTACATTCCATGTTCTTTGCATTCTTTATAATCATCATAGTTATTTATATTCTTCAGGAATAATTTTTGCATATCGCAACTAACATTTCAATGTATATTAAAAGTTTCATTACAACGATACTTAAAAATAGGAAGTAATCTACGCATCATGAATTATATCAAGATTTTCATTACAACAATACTCAAAGTAGGCTGCAATATATGCTTCTTGTTCTTTGCATTCTTTATAACCACAAAAGTTATTTATATTCTTCAGGAATTTGTATACTTTCATCATTTAATATGATTCAAACCAAATTTATACCTTCGGGGTATGTTAAGCATTTCAAGTACTTTCGCTACTTTGCGGACTACATGTCCATATTTCTCTATTGGTAAATGATTCATGATGGCCAGTCATGTTTTCCCTAATTCAAGATATTTAATCTTTTTATAAACATAAGCGCTTTATTACTTATAAATTTATCATCGATGCTTATTTCTTTGTCAGTTCTAGACATGATTTATTGATATCTCTTTAATTATCATGTTTTAGGTACCTAAACCACTTCTAGGGTAATTTGACAACCATGTCATTAGTTTCTTCAAGAGCGCCCTTAAGTGTTTCTTCAAGAACACTCATCTCTTGTTTGACATCTTTATTACTTACTCCAAAATTATTTCAAACTGACTTTTGTACCATGTTTCAGATGTGGTTTACACATTTTGATCCTTCAAGGATTCAAATCTATATTGGAGAAAGTCTACCAGGGATATTATTGATAATTTATTTAAGTTGCTTAATATTTTGCATCATTGTATATTTTGACAAATATTTAATACCGAAGATCAAATGAACTTGTATCGCTTTATCCTCCCCCTCAATGTTGACAAACATTGTCACATTAAATAATAATCATCTTTGGATTCTCATTTTGATCCATTATCATATTGCTACTAGCAAATACACCATACATATTAATGATAAGAGGATAATTCTTTTATCAATTAATAAGATGCATTCAAGTGATATTTGTGAGCTTTTGGCTCATGTTTAAATATGAGATTCAATTACGCCAAATTTCGTGAAATATAATCCAGTTGAAATTGTACCAACTTTTTCTAAAATAAGCTTATGGCTTTCAACTTTACAAATAACGCAAAGATATTCTTTGGCATTTTTATTATAATTCCAATATGGTAGCTATTCATTTATATATCCTCAAAACCCAACAAGTTTCTTTTAAATTTGCTTGAGTATAATGTATTTTGAATTAAGATATATGAACAATTTGGTAATACTATATGGGCTCTTCCGGACCCTTCAATTATATTAGCAAATTTTCCATGGTTGAAATTTTTTTAGCTAAAATATTTTCATATAGTTCAGAGAAAAACTTCTGGTTTTTCAAAATCATATGAGTAGTTGCACTATCCGTTGAATATGCTATTATATGATTTTTGTTTGATGATAATAAACACACACACATATATATATATTCGTATAAATATATTTGGTAATATACTATTTCATTTTTCACAGATTAAATAAATATTTGATGAATAAAATTAAAAAACACAGAATTTGAATTCAAACAGAAAATTCAAACAGAATTTTTATTCAAACAAATATTTATTACAATTTTGAATAATACAAATTCAAGCTCTCACTATACATATACAACTTTGATTACAATACAAATTCAATTACATCACAATTAAATTTACATAAATTCCTCACTACATATCACTCACACTCGTAGTTCATCTTCAACTTCATTCCAGTTAGAATCCATCATCTGAGCAATCTGCAAAAATATACACTAACGCAGTAAAATTGAAAAAGAAATATTTTTGCAATATAAAATAAAATATGGATTTTGAAAATATTATTTGCCTCAGTTATTTGGGTTGTTCGTCATCATTTGAATTCATCACACATGAACAATGTGACATGCACAATGTATCACTGTACATGCCACAAGGCCATGCACACCGATATACACTTGATTGATTTACAGGGACAGGTGAGCACAAGGTCAAACCCAAAATAAAAAGCCGGGTTCAACTCCAATGCAATATAAATAAAATCACAACACGCGCACAAGGTCAAACCCGAGCTATTAGCTGGATTCAACATAGGGCAGTTGTATAGGCTACGACTTCAAGCATGTAAGCAAGATGGTGATCAATATGCATTGCAGTGAAGCCAATATGGCAAACAATGAATGCACTAGAAATATGGCAACACAATCAATATACAATGAATCAAAGCATGGTTCAAACCAGAGGCAAACGGACAGAAACGACAACCATGTCATACACAGCAAAATACAACTTCAATGCAATCAAACCAAAAGGGATATACAGTGATGACATACAAAAATGACCAAACAGCAAGGCACAGAAACATGACTCAACTCAATGCTACAACAAGTCAAGTGACGCACCAGGTGTACCAGTGGAATGAACAAAAGCAAGCCGAGTTGCAACCAAGAATGCAACCCAAAGTCAAGAACATCAGTTACAACTCAACTGCAAATACCCAAATACAACAGATTGAAAATGTTCAGGATGAACACAAAGATGGTCAGAGTCGAAGTACACAGGGGCCACAAAATCAAAGTGATAATGATCAGTGAAGTCAGAAACCATAATCAAGCTACAAAATGTACAGGGCAATGCATCAAAGGCAATTGACATGTAAACCAAGATCAAAGTGTGCATAGAACAAATTACATGATGGAAACCACAAAAGACTGAAACAGTATGGCTATATGCATGCTATAGAAGGAACAAGCACATGAAACAGTATATGTGCAAGCTGAAAACATAAATGCCAAAGAACGGAACTACTCACATGTATGCAACCTGACCAAAGCAATGCTAACACAAAGTAGAGCAACATCACAAGAAGGCATCATGAATATACACAATGCAGACCAAAGAGCAAAAGTAATTTGGATCAATGAATTGGATGGACAAGACTCAAACAATCAATACACTGCAAGGGCAACAAGTGTATGACAGTAACATATGATCAGTGGCAAGTATGCAAAAACAGTGCAGTGATGAAGATACAAGTGATATGCACTGTGCACAGTAAAACACAAGTGTTCGATAATACAACTCGAAGCAATGCACCAAGTTCATATGTACAGCAAACAACACAAGTGCATCAAAGCATCATTAACAAAGTGATAAAAAAAATTCAGTGAACAAGTGAAGTATATTGGTGCAAATATATGCTGCAGATCAAAGACATAATGACCAAATATCTGCTGTAGATCAAACTAAAACAGTGATGAAGACACAGAGATGAATCAGAAATTCAAAACGCATTTTAAGAAATCAAAATGGCCGATGTTGTGGGTTCGCATACACAGTCAACAAAAAAGGGGGATGTCAGGACCCGATTTTTCGTCTTCCGAAAAATTCAACATCGATACTCACTTTATCGACTGCCGAGAAATCGAACGACAGAAAACCGAACACTGAGGGTTTTAAAAAGAATTTAAGAGAAGAAAAAGAGAGAAGAAGAGATAAGAGATAGAAAAATGGAGAGGAAAGAAAAAAAACAACAGAACAACATCAGAATCTCACAATTCGCAGCGGAACAACATATAATAATAAATGAATAATCTTTAAACAAAGAACTATATCAGTTATTACATTTCATCATATTACATTACGTCATATCATCAGAGTGTACAACAACATACAACATCAAACAGCGGAAAAGAAATACTATATACTAGTAATACGCCATGCCATCCAGCTTGCCTCCAGCAACTCCTGAATATCCAGAATATCCTGATAAACCTTAACACTTGACTGCCCGTGTGGAAATTGGTGGGCACCCAGAGTTTAGGAAGGAAAACAATAAACTCCGAGTCAGTCATGTGACTGGTGTGAGAACTCAAAACAGTTTATTTATCTTTAAAATCAAAATAGAGGAATATTTTTAAATTCAATTCGCAATGCTTTTAAAAATGTAACTACCATAAGACCTCCCGCCACACACACAATGCAAACGCAGACTTGGAGGAGATTTCTTCTTATGTTAGTCAAAGATGCTTGATACGCATTAAAAATAACATTTGATATTATTATTAGTGCATAGTGTAGAACAAATCATTTCGAAAGTAGAATATAAATCTTAGCCAGTATAGGTACCATTATAGTATGCTTACTATAGCTACCATATTAAATGGCAGGTTCTACAACTAAAACCGTACAAGTTTCGTATTGTTTCTTTGGATTTCCAACAAATGGTCAGGCCAAGGAACTTCCCATTGCCACATGAGTATGCCTCTGGATGGACATCCCCGAGAACCAAACCGGATCTCTACCAACACAAGGCCAGGTTACCCCTAACTGAGTAACAACCGACCGAATATGCCATCCCCCGGTCCTTTGGGACCTTTTCAACTGAGGGCTCTCTAATCAATTCACACAATCATAATAATAAAGTGTTTCAACATGAGTAAGTATCTGGGCTCCATACCATGATACCACCCTTTTCCAGAAGGAAATGCACATATCCTAAAGGGCGCTACCCCTCATAACCTTGCCGCATCTTTCCTGTTTTGACCATTTCCGAGATGTGAGGCTCGACGAATTCACGTCCACAAAAACATACTTTATACAAAAGCCATGCTTTGGGTCAACAAATGATCAACACAACGATCACCAAGATAGACGATCAAACAAATGATCCTATCATAAATAATCAACACAATGATCATTTCAGCATCACTCAGCATGTCACATTACCAAATTGGGAATATATCGCTGATAACTTCAACTATATAACCTCTGAGCTCGTACGTCTCAGAGAAGGGTGTTAAGCTAAAAGAATAAATTCTCCGCCACCAACAGAAATATATTTGAAATAAATCGGCTTTATATCTCAAATTGTAATGTCAGACATACAATCCATACAAGTCTGTTCCGGGATCGAACAAAACCGAAGGCACTTACAAAGAAGTCCTTGCAATCCGGATATCCACAATCCTGATCGGATTCCCCATCACATATGGGAACTCTATACCGGAGCAACTCGGTGCAGAATCAATCGACAGGTCATCCTATCGCTCTCGCAAATATCCGGTCTTCAACACCGATCTTCAAATGCAATTCACAACGACGTATCACATATTCGGAATGGGTTATACGACCCCATGGTCCTTTCCTGGTTAACCCGAATAGTGAGCGCTTATTCAAAAATAAGTGTGGCGTTCAAATTCAATCAAATCACATCAAATACCCATTCAAAGGGAAATATTGATAGTCGATTATTGAACTATCAATGAATATGCACACATCACCAGATTCCAAATAATTTTCCAAATTATTTATTTTCTAAAATATCTTTACAAGATATATAATTTCAACACTTCAAAAATAAATCAATATTTATTTTTAAACAAATTCCACTTTCACATATAAATTCCATAATGAATTTATATTTCAAAATATCCATGCATATGATTTCAACTATTCATTTCGATTTATCTTCAAAAGATAAATTCTCAAAACGTTTCATTTCACATTGGAAAACATTTCCATACTTATTTATAAATAAGTAATTCATAAATCTTTTTATTTTCAACCTTGGAAAATATTCAATATACTTAAATCGAATTAAGTATATATTTCATGCTTTAAGGAAATCATTCACTTAAACATATTTATTTGGGCCAAAACGAATGTTGCGTAAAACATCGTTACGACAACCCAAAATCACTAGTATAGGGATTCGAAATTAAAATAGATATATAAATCCCAATACTATTCAAAACACTTCCTTTCGGAAATCATTTACTATAACAACAGTGTTATAGTCCACCATTTCCTTTTATTTCTCGAAAACGTCTACTTCAACAATAAATGTTGGAATCTATGGTTTCGAATCTCAATATGTTTAAAAACATCGTTAGATCGTTTTAATTCTATTTAAAACGTCACATTCAAACATTTTCTTTAACGTGTTATTCACTATTCAAAAATGTGAATAAACTTCGTTAACAATTTCATCCTTTTATTCATTTTAATTCAAAGGATTATTCACTATTCAAAAATGTGAATATAACTCCATTAAATAAATTATAACAATTTACTTATCAAAATAAGTCGTTTGCGAATTTATAAAACAACGTTTATAAATTCCATTTCTACTTATTTATAAAAACTTCCTTTTATAAATTCCTTTATTAACCTATTCCAGTTTATAACTCAATTATAAACTAAAAGTTCATATTATAAGTTAATTACTTATAAAACGATTATTTTACAAAATCGTTCTTTTTAAGACTTTCCAAATTATAAATCTTATAACTTATAAGATTCATTTATTTATTTCAAAACCATTCTTTTAATGATTTTATAAATTTCATAAACCTACTGCTTATAAAATTTCATTTATAACTTCTACGTTTATAATTCTATAAATTCCATTCAGTTATGAAATTCATTTACAATTCATTCTAACACTTATAAAAACTCGTTTTATAATGTCAATATTCCAATTTATAAATATCCATTTATAAATCTCTTAATATAAATCAATTTATATTATTCTTTAAACGTCTTCAAATTCCTTTAAAAACTTCATCATTTTGATTTATAAAATAATCAAATTTTATAAATCCTATATTTAACTTTTTATAAAATATTCAAAAATCCCAATCTAAACTATTTTATAAAATCATTAATTCATATTTCTCAAAAATCAATCTTTAACTATATTTCTCAAAAATCATAATTTTTATAACATTAAAAATTATATCATTATTTATTTAAAATGGATCAATTCCAAAAATATTTAATATTTTCAAAATCACTTTAAAAACCTTTTAAAATCCCAAAATTTGGGTCCAATGATGCTACACATCAAATAGTCAATCACGACTACAACGATCCATCATATATCGATATGATAATCCATCAAATATCAAAATATCTGAAATCAAATAAAAACTGTTGAGGAATCCAGTTGGATCCCTCCAACCTGTTTTCCTGCATCCAAAAACATTAGCACAATACCAATTTCGCTCCAGTACGAAATTATCGCGGTATATGTTTTTAATAAATATTATCCGCTTAATAACGGCGTAATAGGGTCTCATCCGCTAAAAAATACGGGAAATCAACAACTGCAATATATACATATGCCAATATATATATATTGATATTATATATAATACCAATTTCACTGTTTATGAAATATTCGCGGTATATGTTTATATTAAATAACATCCGCTTACTAACGGCGTATAATGTCTATTTTAACAATCAATAGATAACAATCATCATTCAAACATGCATTCAAATATTTTAAATCTAACCATTTAAAATAAAATCGAAACCGATTCGATTGAGTGAGAAGTTCTCACCTTGGTTTCAATTTCGTTTTAGCGATTTATTTCGAATAAAATTAAACGCGCGTTTAATTTTATCCAAAATTCTCACTAACTCCAAACGACTGCAAACCAACTCCATCGCGTAGTGCTCGTCGATACGATTCCAACGCAACTGAGTTTGCATTTTTTCGACCTCGTATGAAAAAGATATTAATATTTGAAGTTTGTATACGATTTTAACTATATTTATTTACAACTTCCTTTTATAATTTTAACATACATCAACATGGGCCGTTAGATTCATACTCCTTGCATCAGAGCCGCACCAAGCTTCTTCCCAAACCCCTCACGTTGCTTCTAGTAACCCATTCACGCAAGAGAACCCATACATCAATTACTTGGGTTTAATATTACAACCTCATTTCTCGACTATACTCGATCACATCACTGCCATGTCGAAGCCCTTCGCGAGAGCTATCTCCACCATCAACATCATGAAGCTCGGCCCCCCTAGTGCCTAGGGTTGCGTGCGCAACTGGCTATGAACGGCCCCACCTTGCTCCTCCTCTGGTGCTCCAAACTCGATCTCAACCGTTGATCTTGTAGATCTTGATGTGCTCTATAACTTTGTAGTTGATAATTCTTGAAATAATGCTTGGATTTGAAGATAATGGAGGAGAATCAAAACTAATTTCTGGCCATCAGTTAATGGGGTGGCGGCTAGGCAAACAAATTAGGGTTTTGTTTATTATTTTCTAAAATTATGAAGAGAGTGGTGCTATTTATAGAGAAAATCGAAACACTATTCATCCGGAAATTCCGAACTCCGATTTAGGCGCCGAAACTGACATACCTAGGGTTTATCCCGCGTTCCGGACACAATGGAACAGGTTTCGGAAGCTAATTCGGACATCTGTGTGAGTTATGGCTACAAACGCTCAATTTAAATTAAACCGATTTAAATCGATTTCTAGGCGTTTTAATTCGTACCGGACAAACGGTAAATCCAATTGACTTGAAATTTGAAACCTTACAATAATATCACATTACGGATCCGATGAAACTGGTTTCGTCGAAATCCGAGACTTTTTGAAAAATGGCTATTTTCACTCGCCAAATTTAAATTAAAAATAATTCGATGCGTTTCGAGCTGCCACGGTCAAACGATAGCTCCGATTGACACGAAAATTGAAATCCGGTAATAACTAACTATTACGGATCCAATGGAACTGGTTTCGTTCAATTCTGAGACTGTTCAAAAATTGGCTATTTTACAGTCGATTATTAAATATTAAAATATTCAATTTTCACAAATTAACTCTTAATTCGATTTTAAAAGTTCTAAAATATCATTCTAACTCCAGTATGATTAAATAAAATTTTACAAGTCATTTTCAATCATATTTAACTCAATTTTCAATTATTTCCATAATTTAACATATTAAATTATCGATTTAATTATCCAATTAAATCTAATAATTCAAATTAAAATTTATTCGACTTATAAATTCACTTATTAATATTTAAAATTAATTAAATATTCAAATTTTAATTAATAAAAATTCTGGGTCGTTACAGGGGATGTTGAATTCACAAATCAGCAATCGAATTTTGACCAAGTTAGAAATCAACGCAGGAACAAATTGAAAAAGTCAAAAATAAAATAGGAAAGTAGCTGCCGTAACGATCAAGGAAGGATCGAATGATCTCAAGCTAAAACCGTGACAGTGAAGTAAGGGAAAGATACAATATGAACCAGTCAGATAAATCATCAACGTCCAAAAACAATCAAATGGCCGAAGCACCATGTTGAACAAATCAGACGAACAGATTAAAGGAAATCGAAATCCATATATAAACCCGCAATCATCATTGGCAATAACCATCGATCGAGTTCAAGCATTAAAACCCCAATCGTCATCATCGGCAATTTAAAAAGCATCGAGTTCAAGCATTGAAACCAGAAAGCAAAAGCACTAAAACACATACCAAATTCGTAATCAGTCTCGATCACAGTTGAAGTTGAGCTAGAAGAAACAAACAGCAAGCCAAGTTGAATAGTATCGAATTGAACGAGTTGCTTCAACAAGCCCTAATTTTGAGAGAGAATGAAAGAAGGAAAGCGGCCGCCATTATCTCAAGAAGGAACGGGCTAGAGAAAATAAAAGGGGCCGACCTTGTTAAAAGGATTAGGGTTTTGTTTTTTAAAATAAGGGCTTTATCTTAAATTTTGTTTTAAATTTGTTTTTAATTTTAAAACTCTCTTTAAACCGTTGTATATACTAGTCGTGTGACTAAAGGACAAGCTACGTGGCGTAGTTTGAGAATTCGCAACTCAGTGGCTGAGTTGTGGTAGGGTTTTGAGCGTAGATTTAGGTTAGTCAGTAGCGGGTGTCGCGAGTTTATGTGTGTAAGCGTGTGACTACTTAATTTCTAGTAGAAACCTTGGGGGCAGCATGTAGGCAGGGTTTTGCCGAAGCAGGGTAAATTCTGTATCGTTCTATTTTTGCATTTTATTCTGCTATTTTTCTGTGCTGCTATTATTTTGTGATTTGTGTTGAATTAATAAGCTTCCGCAATTAATTTTTATAATTAACACCATCACCCTATTCAATCCCCCCTTTAGGGTGAAACTGATCCTACACTATCTAGTAGGCATATATTATCACTCAAATATTGATGGTCCGTATCTTAAGAATTAAAGACAATATAGTTAGTCAGCTATTAAAATTTGTAAGCATAAATAAATGCTTGTACTTTCCAAAAATTTAAAATAGATTACTGATTGAAGCCAACATTATCGGTACATTATTTCAATTAGTTATGAAAGGAAAAACATACAAGCACCAACTTCCAACTAATTTATTGAATTGAAATAAAATAAAATCCACATAGCAGACTTCAGACTACTACTATTGATCAATTCGACCATATCATTTATTATTGCACTTAGATTTTCATTATTAACGAAGTTTCCGTCATCAACTTCGAAGAAATGATCTAACTTCAGGTTAGTATTACTAGACAATCCTTTTACGTAATTTTAGTTTGGAAGTAATTCTAAATATAGAGGAATTGTATTTCCTAATAGAATATTGTTCATGAGCATATAATCAATGCATTTCATAAAATAAGAACCCATATCTGATAGTAGTTATAGTGAAAGAAAAAACATTACTGCAAAATGGTAAAAGACAACCAAATATAGTATATAAAAAGTGACTACAATTTCTTATTTACATCCTTTTGATAGCTTTAGATCCAATCTTATTAATTGCATTCATTAATTTCCTTGAAAATGCAAAACTACCCTTGAAAATATGGAAAGGCCTTTATATGGATTGATTCGTAGAGAAGGGGTGAATTATAATCAAAGATTGTGCTGACTTTATTATGTTTACTTTCATAATATAAGTAGATTTAAAAATATGAATAGGTAGTATTAAATATCATTTATTAATTCATAACAACTGGAATAGTGAGAAACACAAATATATACCATATATGTACATTATGATCCTTGTCAACAATAAGAGATATAAAAGAAGAATAAATGTATGAAATATTCATACGTATCTTTGATGGACCATTCTCATTAATGAATTAAGTTTATTTATAGATTTATTAATTGCTACAGATTAATGTATGAATTAATATATGTGGCTACTTACATATTGTAAGTACAAAGAGAGGAAATTTGTACATCACAGTGTATGAATAATATCATGAAAATCAAAATAGTTTGACTTGACAACTAAAAAGTATATTGTATGAGTTACAGCTATTGATAACAATCAATAAGTATATTCTTGTGACATTACAATAATAGGTAAAAGATTAAGCATATGAAATTATAAACATTGGAATACCTCTTTGCTGAAAGAGGAAAGATAGTATAGCAGAATTAATGGGTGTATAAATATTAACATTCATTTTATGAAGGATCCAAAATACTTACTTGATAAGCCAAAGGAAAGAAACTTGATCTATTACATATTTTACCTTTTGAAAGGCATGATTAGATGAATGGAAGAAGGAAAAAAAATTAGGAAATAAACTTTCTGTTAGAATATCTTATTTTCTATTAAAAAGAAAGAGAGCGGGAGAGTAGATATATTTCTATGTATTAATTGGTTTAATAAAAACACCATATATATCAACAAATCTCTTCTAGAGAAATTTTATCATTACTAAATATACAAATCTCTTTTGGAGATTTTTTTTATTATCACCACTTCTGGAGTGAACAAATTTTTATACATTTATTTGGTTTAGTAGTTAATACTATTGTCAAATATTTTTAGAACTTCAGGTTCCAATTTTAAAGTAAAGTCTTTGTTTAGTACTTTAGATCATAAATGGTACAACTTGATTTTCATTATCAAACTTCAGCTTTGATTGCAAACATGGCTAGAATTTACCATAATCTGAATTATCTTTTCTAATAATTCAGCGCTTCACATCTTAAATTTATAGAGTTTTGATATATAATCCCTTTTTTTTAGGAATACAAACTTATATGCATAAATTTTATTTGAGAACTTTAGGTCTCCAATATTAGATAAACATTATGAAACAAGAAGGCTCTTCATTATTGTATTCGAACATAAGAATCATAATATATTTCTCTTCGAGGAAATAGTATTTACCATATTTGTAATGTTATTCCAACATATTGTTTTGATGTTATGTCTTTTGGACATATCCACATACTATTTCTTCTGGAATCGCTCGCTTATTTTCTTCAAGGCTTTATTTCAACTTATGAAAGCTTTAATCTTTCACCTTCGCATAAATGAGCTTCAGGTTCTTGTTCTTTCATATAAACTTAATACGATCTTCTAGACACGTATTATTCTTATATTTGTTTCTCTAAGGAACAATAAAATATTTCTTCTGGAAATATAAATCATGTAGCAAAATCATTTCTATAGTTCTTATTCAAACTGAAATCCATACAAAAAAATTTCAAAATGAAAACCCCCCTTTTTATTTTTACCAAACAACGGAATGAGATCTAAAAGTTTAGAATCTACGGTAAAATGAGATCTAAAATGATAGTATTAACAGAGCAAGATCGATAAGATATATATGTATATATATATATATATATATATATATAATGAAATCTGGAAAATTAGATATATGATGGATAAGAACTAAAATGAATAATAACAGAATAAGATCTGAAATTACATTTTTGTCTATAAAACAATTTTAGTTTTAGATCAAATTCAAAATTATCACAAAAAATGGATATACATTTATAAAAAATTATTAAGAGATGTGATGATTAAAATCTACAGATCTAAAAAATATATCATTTGAACATGATATTAAGATCTACAAGAGATCTGAAAAATTAGAAAAGAAAAAAAAAAGATTTGCAACAAAAACAGATCTAAAATACAGGAACAAAAAATAAGATGCTCAAATAGAATCAAATCTAAATAATTAGATCAATGATACAATGAGATCTGAAAGAAATAAAATTAATAGAATGAGATCCGAAAGATTTGATTAATCAGATCAGAAATAGCTTACCGCTTTGAAGATTTATAATCAGATCTGAAATTTTCCTTTTATTTAGAGATCGTCCTGATAACGTGTTATAAAATAAAAAAAGCAGAAGCCATTAGAGAGAACAATTTTATTCATTCAGAGATTAGTAATCCATTTTCATTACATTAGCACCTTTATATAAAGGCCTAAGAGCTTGGGATAAAACTAATCACACAATGTGGGACTAAATACAAAACAGTATATAGCATATTCACAATTTATATTATAACAACACTGACATTTTTAGGGCTAGAGCTAAAATTTTAAAGCGAGTAAAAAAATTCTTCGAAGCCACCCTTCCTTCTATTACTCTCATACTTCATCCCTGAAAAATTTCAGTCGTCTGCTTCACTAAAATCTACTACTTTTCTTTCTTTGTCCTGATATCTTCAAATCTAATCTCAGTTCCCTCACTCATAATTTATTTGTTCCTTTATTCATGTTCGTTCATTCATACCCAATATCCCCAAAAACAAAGCCTAACCATAACTCGCCGCCGCCAGTATTTGCCCAACCACCGCTTCAATACTACTACCACAACATGCGAACGACTTCTTGAATCACCTTTAGAAGCACCGCTGCATCAAACGCCATCAACACATAGATAATGATTACGTAGTTTATGCATGTAATACAATACTTATCACAGTCATAATTTGATAGTTTATACCACCTCTGTAATTTAATTGTTTAAGTGAGTATAGTTTTAATTGAGTTATAAATTTACAAAGACTTTATAACTTATACATCCAGTACAATACAAAGCGAAGAGACATGTGCTCAATAACTAAGTAGTCTTAGGCAGAAAGTATCACATTAGGAAATGAAGAAAATCTATTTAGAAAACACAAAAACAAGTAGTTCCATCCATAGAGTAGTACAGGTGGCAAAAAAACTCCAAAGGAATGCTAGTCCGTATCGCTTTCCTATGATTTCATAGTTCAGGAATAAATATTTATGAGAAATAAGTGCACGTGTCCTATTAGGCTTGCTGATAATTTGCTACACGGGTATCTTAGCAGAACCTTGGGAATGCAATCAATCATAAAATCTAAATCGAGGGTACTTGAAAATCCGCAACAAGTGTACACTAGGTGCCAGAGGTAGAACCACACAGATACAAGGTAGCAAAGGCTACAAACTACTGGCAAAATTTTACAAAATAGAATTTCATAAAAGCTAATATAGAGTAGTTGAACAACATAGGCAGATCATGAAGTGTAAGAGCATGTGAGTGAGTTGCTAGAGCTGTCAGATGCTTACAAGATAGGGAACGAATGGCAGATAGGTCGCTAAGAAATGTTGGTTCACATGGCATACTTATATAAATACTTTTGCCTAACATTCATAAAATTTTACACTCTATTTGTTATAAGTACTACTTTGCTTCATTATATCATGGTCTTTTGCTATATATAATTATTTAAATACTCTTTTCATGTTGCAGAGAGCTATCAGAGATGAATTACTATCAAGATTCGCTTATGAGGGTGAGTACATTAAAGTTAATAGATTCTTTGGCTTTCATGTATAACCATATATGTTTACTTGATTTCATCTTAAATTGTTCCTGCTCTAGAGTGGATAGATAAAACAATATCCAAGAAAGAAACAAAATATGTTATGCTTAGATAGTGGTAAAGTTAAAAATAGTATTGTTCACATTTTATTCATGAATATTAGGGTTAAAACTAGAATTTCTAATATTTTACTTTTACATGATGTCAACTTGGCATTGAACTGTGGAGCTTAATATATAAATTTTTGTATAGAAATATGAGTTAATTTGGAGTAAATGTTGGAAAATGTTACTTTTTCTTTCTTTTTTGATGGCTTATGAAAATATGTCTCAGTTTATTTTTCAAACTGATCCTTGCCATGATGAAAAATGACAATACTTGGGGTATCTTTTTTAGCATGTAAATTAAACATATTGTTTTATAGGTTTTATTATGCTATGGTCCATGTAGTAATATTCATCCAAATCAAGAGCAAAGAACTTCTAAACTTGCATATGACTTAAGTTTAATTTCCTTGCAATCCATAAACCATCTTTTCATGTGTAATTATGTCTCAATTGTGATAATTGAAACTAGTTTGACGTTGCAAGTTTAAACGATCTCCCATTGATTTTTGGGAAAATTTTCATCCCTTCCAAGAAAATTTGTAAGCATTTCCTTTTATAATATAGTGAAGTAAATATCATTTGCGATCTTGACACAATTGTCAAAGTGGAAGAGATATTTTACCGATGGTATTTGATTATTTGGGAACTAAATGTTTTAAACCTTAAAGCTATCCTCTTAAATAATAATTCTTTTTTTCCTTCCCTTCATAATACAGGTGTGATACTTAGACCTAGTTTTA
Organism: Allium cepa; assembly: GCA_030765085.1. NCBI lineage: Eukaryota > Viridiplantae > Streptophyta > Magnoliopsida > Asparagales > Amaryllidaceae > Allium > Allium cepa. The sequence continues at coordinate 866,570,290 of CM060937.1, read as the reverse complement.
TTCATGGTGCTCGATATGTAGGGAGCATAAAGTTTCCTCTAGGAGTAATCGGGTCTCCTCTTGAGATGTACCTATTGTTTTCCCTTAAACCAGCACATAAACTATGCAAGCATATGTACAAACTACAATTATTTATTTATTTATTTTTATTTTAATAATTTATTATTTATTTATTTATTTATTTGGACGGTGCACAAATACTACAACAAGCAAAGCCACTTAGATAAATGCCACGGTTGGGACCGCTCCTAACACCTTCGGTGAGTGCTTCTGCAGTTGCTAAACTGATTGTTAGAGCAGCAATGGATCCCGTCTTCCCTCCTGGTGTAGTCAATGTGTACAACATCCTCCGCTTCAGCCAACAACTTAACTGAGCTTCTCTACCTTTTATATAATCTTCTTTTATTATCTACTTGTAGTTTAGTTAATCATAATTCCTTTTGAGTTTTGAAAATGATATGACGATCTATGATTTGCCAGCCCTATATATTCCTCTTAGTATTGCTTTTATGGTTTAGCTTGCTTTTCATTTACATAACTGTTTGGATTTCCCCATTATTCGGGTAAGGTGATAATAAATGCCCAATTTTTTTACACATAGGGCATATATAAGTTAATCGCGAGTGGTGAACATTAACGTGAGAAATTTTTTCAAAGGACACGCAAAAAATTGTTTGATTTGGCAAAAGTCCATTTAGCTCAATTCCGACTATAATTTCTGCAAATTTGAATCATGTTAACTAGATCCCAAGGCAAACAATAATCTGATACACAAATAATTAGATCTTGAAATTATGAGGTAGAACAATTGTTTGACATTATTCTGAAATAACTTTCATCTTATAAGATTAAAGATGTGCATTTGTTACTGCATTACTATTGCATATTCTTCTACATAGAAACTGAAAAGTCATTTATTAGACAAGTTTGATACTGATATTGTACCATATTGAACTAATGCTTTCAGCAATACATAAAAAAGCTATGTGTACATAGCAAGTACCTTCTTAGTGGATCTATTTCATCCTGACAACCAATATCTTCTTTATTTTGATTGTGCTACACTGCCTTAAGAACATGTCATCTTTATTAACCAATTTGTATTCTCACTACATTTAGATAGTTGAAAACCAGTTTGGTTACTTATAGGGGTCCTACTATGCTTGCTTCCACTCTTTATGCCGTCTTTGCTTTTAAGGAGCTCTAACTAGGATTGATTCATTAATCTACAAAGAATCCTCTTGAAATTCCCATTCGATATCTTTTCCCATCATTGTTGGTATTTCATAGTGAGAAATAAGGGTTTAGATGTGTAACATCCCAAAAATTTATCAATTAAAATAAATAATATATTTTAAAACCTTGGAATTTAAATTGGAAATAAATTGGAAAAAATCTTAAAAAAATAAAATATGTGAAAATTATATATGAATAAAATTCCAATTTATTTTGAGTTTAAAATTTTGAAATAAAGAATGTTTTAAAAAGTCATTTGAATTTAAATTGTATAGGGATGAATATGAATATATGAATAGACATAAATGGATTTTTATATTTCTAGTTTGAATTGAAATTTGAATTTAAAATAAATATTTTAAAAAAAATAAGTGGCATTTAAATTCATTAAGATGTAATGTATATAATGTAAATATTGGCTAAAAACAATTGTTTTAACATTGCGTGTGTATATATATATACAAATGAATAAGGGGGTGTGTTCATTTATAAAGTGAATAGGATATAAAAATTTATTAAAAAAAAATTCTTTTGCCTTGTGAAAATCACAAATGCTTAACATTCACATGGGAGGTGGAGTAAAGAGACTAACAAAATTTAGATCTTATGATTATCTTTTTACAAATGGCATTCAACATCATTGCTTGAATAAAATAATCAAATTAAACATTAATGAAAAAATTTCAGCTTCCAATTTCAAATTTATTTAGCTCCAAATCTCTGAAAAGTTCAGTAACCAAAATATTTAGCATTCCAAACTCCAACGCTCAAGAAAAAGTAAAAAAAAATCAAAAAAAAAAAAAGAAACTGCCAACTTTCTTCAATTAAAAGCTAAAATCTGAGATCTTTCTTAAAGCATCAGTTGTAGTGTATGATTCCATCTCTCAGGTAAGTTTTAAAACTTTATAGTTTAGTGAAACTATGACTTTTAAATCAAGTTTTAATAACAAAATCAAAACTGCAGATTAGTTTTAAAAGGGAAATTTCAGGTTTTGCCAAAGAGCAGTGCAAGTTTTTCTAGAAAGAATTTGAAGGCAAGTAACTTTCTTTTTTAAAAATTTGAACTTGAAGTTATAATCTCTAATGAAGAAAGAATTTAAAACAATAATATTAGTCATTTGCAGGAAAATTCAAGATCAAATACTTAAACCCATTTCTGGATTTCTAGTTGCAGAAAAAGTTTCTCTGTTATATAAAAATTCCCGCTGTAAGTAAATATAAAAAATTACTGTTATTGATGAATTAAGAAAATGAATACAACAAAGAGTAAGCAAGAATTTTCATCTACAACCTGCAGATCTAAACTTCAAGAACTTAAAGTAGGAAAAGGAAAAAAAAGTTTCAGGCTTCATCTTTTCTTTTGAAACTGTCAAGAGCCTTTTCTGTCTTCAGGAAAAAGGTGAGTAAACCTATGCTTTATTCAATTATTTGTGTATGTATGCCTGAATGGATTGTGAATAGCCTTTGCTTGTGAATGGATTGTTGTGCTTGTGCTTTCTTTTGTCTGGAATGTTATGATCAGGTTGTGCTTTCCCATTCTTCTGTTCTTTTCTTACTCCCTGTTTTACAAAAATGACACCATGATAGATTCAACTATTTTCTCTCTATTCTCCTCTGAAATTTAAGTCTAAACAAGTTGGAGTTTTGTTTTGAACTTGCACTGTGTTTTCAGTAATAAATCAAAGCAAGTTTGTAATTTTCTTTTTTACTGGAAACTATGAAAAACACGGTTACATCTAAACTCTGATTTACAGAGTAAACTATATCAAAATACAAATCTCTCTCTCCCCTTTTTGCTTCTGAAAAAGATTGTAAACAAGTTAAAAATATTGTTTAAACCTGTATTATATTTCAGTAATGAATTAAAGCAAGTTTTATATAGTTTTTTTTGGAAACTATGGAATGCAGTCACCATTCAAATTTTGCAGAAATTCAAACTTCACAAATTTTAATTTTAGTAATACTATGTGAATCCCCTTTAAAAACAAAGATTTTTAAAGCAAAATGCAAAATTTTCATTAAGTTTTCATCGAGATTTTTGGGTTGATGAGAAAGTTGAACTTTTGCCAAATTCCGGTGATCAAAGTGATTGTGGCCCTCGGATTCGTCGTCACAGATTGTTTGAATGTTCGACATTACTAGAAAAATGCGAGTAGAAATTATAGATCCTTAAATTTATAACTCGAGATCAAATTAGGGTTTAAGAACCCATTTTTATTCACGTCCGAAATGATGGTGTTGCGCCATCATAGGTTGATCGGACTGCGCGTCCACGGTGCCAATCGCGACGTAGCACGTTTATGGAGCTTCAGTCCAAATTTGGTGACCGCTGAAGGTCAGAGGAGGTGGGGCGAGACGTTTTTCTGATGATGTTCCTGATGGGTTGTTTGGGTTTGTGATGTCTCAATTCTTGTTTTTGAAATAAATTCACGTTCTGGGTGTTTATGGAGTTTTGGGGGATGGACGTCGACTCGATGGTGGCTGCAACTCCGACCAACGACGATGATTTTGGCCGTGCACGTGCATGTGGTGGTTGTGGTGTCAGTCCTGATGGAATTGGGAAGGAGAAAGGAGTAACTCAAAGTGTTAGTCAGGTAATTGGGGAGAAGACCCGAAGGAATGCTCATGTCGTTTTAGGGTTGTATCGGGTTGTTTTTAAAAACTTAAACAAATTTTTGTAAAAAAATATCACTCGGGTCAAATTGGGTTAAAACTCGAAGTAGGGGGTGTTTTCTTCGGGGCAACTCGAAGTAGTCTCGGGTTGGCCAATAAAAACAGCAAAATCCAGTTTAACAATTTTTTTTAAAAAAAAACATAAGTTAAATAATTCTCTTAATACATTCTTTATTAAATAAAGGTAGTTGTTTATGAAGGATGAAGTAAATGATGTTTTTTGAAATTAATGGAATTCAAAGATATTTCAAAATTCATATTTTAAATAAAAATTGTTTTACATTTAAATTAGTAAAATTGAGAAATAAATCAAATGTTTAAGTGTTAATTTAAAAACCAAATTTATTTATATGATGAAATAATGATTTAACAATTAATGATTTGTAATTACTTTATAATTAAATAAATTAAAGAATAGTTAATTAATAAAAGTAGTTAAGGTTTAATTAAATAACAATAAAGGATTAATAAATTAAGGTAATTACTAAAGGAATAATTAATTAATAAAATTGATTAAGATTTAATTAATTCATATTTAAGTAAAAGTAATCATTGATTTAAAATAATTAATAAAGATACTTATTTGGTTAATTCACTTTAATCACATTCACCTCAATTGAAGATGATTGACTATCACCAAACATCCTGTACTAGATTGATATTTCTGTTGTGATACTGTGATTGCTTTGTGCTGAACTGTGATTTGTGATTTGTTCCTATATGTATGTGAAAACCCCTTTTGCCCGTAAAACGATATTTAAGCTTCGATGCGACAGGGAGTCGAATTTCAGTTAGTTATCCGAAACCCACATCGAACCCTGAATGTGAATCCTTGCAATTGATACACCCACATGCTTTTAAATATTGCGCTCACTATTCGTTTAGTTGGGAGAGGACCTTGTGGCATTTAACCCATTCCGAATAGTGATACAACGTTATGGGTTGCATTTGAAGACCGGTGTTGAAGGCCGGGTATTTGCAAGGACGATAGGATAACCTATCGATTGTCTCTGCACCGAGTAGCTACGGTATAGAGATTCCCTAAGTGATGGAAAGTCCGATCGGAATTGTGGATACCCAGATTTGCAAGGGCTTCTTCCTTTTTTGGACGAAGTGCCTTTGGTTCTGTTCAAACCTGGACCAGACTTGCTTATCTAGGTGAAACGTGATAGGGGGTTCTCGCTTTTTGTTTGGTGGCGAGTAGGAGACTCTTACCCCTACACGTCCTCTTTAAGGGGTTGGTTAGCCGTAAGATGTGACAGTCGAAAGGTTGGCCGTAAAAGAAAGTTTGGGATACCATTGTCTGCCATGGCGGGGCTGGGATGGTTGAAAAGCCTACTAGTCGAGATTGGCCGCTGTTGATGGTTGAAAAGCCTAGACCGTGACATGTGGTATCAGAGCTAAAGGTTGAGTAAGAACTTTAGCTACGGAGTATAACACATTAGACGGCTCATTAGAGATAGGGTGAAGTGTGCCCTAGAATGAGTATAATTGAGACCGAAACCTCAAATTTTCCTAGTCTGTTTCCTTTAACTACTGATATTCCTTAAGATATCTCGTCCGAATATCTAAATCAATTTTCTTACTAATTACAGATAGTAAGGATGAGCGGACGAAGAGGAAGAGCTGGGGGCGAGGAAATGCCACAGCACCTAGCCAAGTTCCCCCTACAGAAGAAGCAGCTTTACCTACTCAGCATCAGACGAATCTGGCTGATTTATATAAGAGTTTCTCAAGGCTTGGTGGTAAGCCGTTCACCGGCAAGGAGTCGATTATTGAGGCCCAAGCATGGATTAGATCTTGTGAAAAAATCTTTAAAGGGCTAAAGCTGCAAGATGATCAGATGCGTCTCATAGCTTCTTGGCAACTTCAAGATGAAGCCTTGGCATGGTGGGAGACAGTCAATATTGATGAGCCGGAAGATGAGTTTATTTGAGGGAGATTCAAAGTAGTATGTGAGAAGCGCTATATGCCATCAGCTGGGATTTCTCGAATGTATCAGGAATTCATGGGCTTAAAGAAGGGGAGTTTGTCATTCGAGGAGTATCTAAACAAATTCAACGAATTGTCTTGCTTCGGTCTAGAATTGGTGAACACACCTTTGAAGAAGAATGAGAGGTTCATTCGTGGGATGAATAAAAAGTTCCACGAAAGGATGACTGGCCACGTCAAAGAATCCTTCTCATATTTGGTTGATATGGGATACCGATATGCTACACTTAACATGCAAGAATCCCCGATGGAGAAAGGAAATTCGAGCAATCAAAATTGAAAGAAGAGGAAATTTGGAGGCAAGAAACCATGGAACGATAAGGAGAAAAAGAAGAGCAACCAGGGGAGCACTGCAGAGAATGTCACTTGCTATAATTGCTTGGAGAAGGGCCATTATTCTAGCAGATGTACGAAGCCTAAAAGACAAGTCAATCAATCCGTTCAAACAAAGCCTAGAAAATGCTATTATTGTCTGAAATTGGGACATGAAGTTAAAGAATGCCCTGTCATGAAGCAAGCTCAGATAGCCAAGGTGTACACAGTCAAAGACAAACCCGCATCTTCCAAAGCAGAAAAGGGGAAGGGAGTTCTGGAAGGTAATCTCACTATTTATGATAGCATTGTTAGAGTTCTTTTTGACACGGGCGCTACACATAGTTTTATCTCTCAACAAGCTATCAGTGAATTGAATCTTGAACCCGATTTTGTTGATGAGCCCATATGCATAAAGAATCCAGTTGGAGGTCCCGCAAACCTCTGTCTTCGATGTAGAGATGTTTCTATCTCATATTCTTGCTACCAATTCCCTTTTGGTCTCTTTATTCTTGATTTCAACGAGTTTGAAGTCTTACTCGGAATTGATTGGCTAGAAAAATATGAAGCCAAATTGGATTGCAATAATCGATTGATTTCAATCAAAACCGAATTTGGATATTTCATCGAGATTTCTTGTGAGGACCCTAGTCCTAAAAGAGAAGGGTTGATGTATAATTTGGGTTATCCTGAACCCAGTCTGGAGTCCATACCTATTGTTAGAGATTTTCCAGATGTGTTTGAGGAAGTGAAATCTCTACCCCCACACCGAGAAATAGAATTCAGAATCAACCTTGTACCCAATGCTCGTCCTGTCGTTCACGCAAGTCGCAGGATAGCACCTAGGGAAAGGGTTGAATTAGCTCAGCAAACCAGGGATTTACTAGAGAAAGGGTTAATTCGACCCAGTGTTTCTGAATGGGATTCCGCCATCGTATTTGTTGCCAAATTAGACGTATCTTTGAGATTGTGTGTGGATTACCGCGATCTCAATAAGCAGACTCTCAAGAATAAATTTCCACTACCCAGAATTGATGACTTATTTGATCAGTTGCACGGCGCTTGTTTCTTTTCGAAGATGGATCTAGCCCAAGGCTTCCATCAACTACGAATCGCCGAGGATTGTGTTCATTTGACAGCTTTTAAGGGTCCTAATATGTTATAAGAATGGTTAGTCATGCCTTTCGGGCTAACCAATGCTCCAGCATGCTTCGTAGATCTTATGACTCGTGTGTTCCAGGAAGTTTTGAATAAATTTGTGCTTGTATTTATTGTTGATATTTTGGTCTATTCCAAGACCGAAGAGGAGCATGCCGAGCACCTTAGAATCGTTTTGGAGATATTGAGGAGAAACATTCTATTTGCAAAATTTTCCAAATGCCATTTCTGGGTCAAAGAAGTTAAATTTCTTGGCCATATTGTTAATGAAGAAGGGATTTCTGTTGATCCTAGCAAAATTTCCGCTATTCTTGATGGGAGGAGACCTACTACCCCAAAGGAAGTTCGAAGCTTTTTGGGTTTAGCAGGTTATTATCGGAAGTTTGTTCAGGACTTTTCTAAGTTAGCTAGTCCGTTGACCAAGCTAACAATGAAGAATGCAAAATTCAGTTGGACTCCAAAATGTGACGAAGCTTTTCATGAGTTGAAGAGAAGATTAACCACCGCTCCTGTTCTCGCTATTATCAACGGGAACCAGGATTTATCTGTTTATACCGACGCTTGTGGTGAAGGCTTGGGTGCAGTATTGATGCGGAACGGGAAGGTAATTGCTTACACGAGTAGACAGTTACATCCTCATGAAAGAAATTATCCAACCCATGATTTGGAGCTTTTAGCTGTTATCTTCCCTTTGAAAATATGGCGACATTATCTTCTGGGTAAGAATCTTTTCAGCTTTCTTAACAAATTACAAATTTAACTTAACTTAACGATATACTTATTGAACTTTCTTCATTTTAGGTGAAAAAATCAAATTATTCACCGACCACAAATCTTTGAAATATCTCTTCTCCCAGAAAGATCTGAATCTGCGACAACAACGTTGGTTAGAATTTCTGGCATCTTATGACCTAGACATTCTATATACGTCCGGAAAAGCCAATGTAGTTGTCGACACCTTGAGTCGTAAGCATGCTATTCTTGCACATCTTGCTATCGCTCCTACTCTTCTTAAGAGGATTGCGAGCAAGCAGTACGAAGATGAGTTTCTTTGGGGAATTTATAAAAGAATATGCCAAGGGGAAGACACTAGTTTTGAGATGGATAGTAGGAGAGTTATAAGATTAAAAGGTAGAATATGTGTCCCAGACTTCCCTGATCTGAAACGTGAAGTTTTGGACGAATGTCACAAATCTATGCTTTGCATCCATCCGGGAGTCAATAAAATGTATAGAGATGTCAAAAGAACCTTCTGGTGGAGGACGATGAAAAGGGACATATCTATATATGTGAGTCTATGTGCTACTTGCCAACAAAACAAAAGCGATCAAAAGAAAATGGCAGGTTTACTTCAGCCTTTAGAAGTGCCCAAGTGGAAATGGGACCAAGTATCGATGGATTTCATCGATGGTTTGCCTCGTACTCGTAAAGGCAATGAAGCAATTTGGGTCATTGTGGACCATTTGACTAAGACGGCCCACTTCTTGCCAGTGAAATCTACCCGCACGGCAGCGAGTTTAGTCGAATTGTATGTGAAAGAAATTGTCCATCTCCATGGTATTCCTAGCAGCATAGTGAGTGATCGTGATCCTATCTTCACTAGTAGATTTTGGGAGGCATTTCAAGACGCATTGGGAACAAAACTGAATTTCAACACTGCTTATTACCCACAATCTGATGGACAAACTGAGAGGATCAACCGAATCTTAGAAGACCTATTGCGAGCTCGTATACTTGATTTTGGTAGTTCTTGGGAGGACCATTTGCAACTGTTTGAGTTCTCTTATAACAATAGCTATCAGGCCAGTATAGAGATGGCTCCTTTTGAGGCTTTATATGGTTTTCCGTGTCGATCACCGGAATGCTGTATTGAGGCAGGTGATAGACTTGTTCTTGGACCGGATATGATTAAAGAAGCCATAGAGAAAGTTGATTCTATTCGAAAGAAATTGAGAACAGCTCAAAGTCGTCAAAAGAGTTATTATGATCGTAGGAGACGGGATTTGGAATTCCAGATTGGGGACTCTGCCTTTCTTAAAGTATCTCCTATGCAAGGTGTATTGAGGTATGGGAAGAACGGTAAGCTAGCACCACGGTATATTGGTCCTTTTCCTATTCTGGAGAGGATCGGTTCTTTAGCCTAACGAGTGTAGTTGCCTAGCTGGTTATCTGGCGTGCATGATGTATTCCACATTTCTAACCTTCGGAAGTATGTGCACGATCCGGATAGTATTATTGAAGATGCTGCTCAACAGGATCACGAAATCACTCCCAATCTAACAGTCAAAAGAGAAGCGATAAAGATTGTGTATCGTGAAGAAAAGCAATTGAGGAATAAAGTTGTGAAGCTAGTTAAAGTTCAGTAGAGTGGCGATCCAAAGGACTGCACTTGGGAGACTGAAGATAATATGCAGAAATCATATCCCAATTGCAGGGTGGATATCTCGGCTTAAGCCGGTATGCCATTTTCTTATTCTTTCTGAATTCGTATATTCTTTGTTTGTTTTTTCTCTCTTCCAAATTTCAAGGACGAAATTTTCTTAAGGGGGGATATCTATAACATCCCAAAAATTTACCAATTAAAATAAACAATATATTTTAAACCATTGGAATTTAAATTGAAAATAAATTGGAAAAAATCTAAAACAAATAAAATAAGTGAAAATTATATATGAATAAAATTCTAATTTGTTTTGAGTTTAAAATTTTGAAATAAAGAATGTTTTAAAAAGTCATTTGAATTTAAATTGTATAGGGATGGATATGAATACATGAATAGACATAAATGGATTTTTATATTTCTAGTTTGAATTGAAATTTGAATTAAAATTTAAAATAAATATTTAAAAAAAAATAAGTGGCATTTAAATTCATTAAGATGTAATGCATATAATGTAAATATTGGCTAAAGACAATTCTTTTAACATTGTATACACATACACACAAATGAATAAGGGGGTGTATTCATTTATAAAGTGAATAGGATACAAAAATTTATTTAAAAAAAAATTCTTTTGCCTTGTAAAAATCACAAATGCTTAACATTCACATGGGAGGTGGAATAAAGAGATTAACAAAATTTAGATCTTATGATTATCTTTTTACAAATGACATTCAGCATCATTGCTTGAATAAAATAATCAAATTAAAAATTATAGAATACTTTTCAGCTTCCAATTTCAAATTTATTTAGCTCCAAATCTCTGAAAAGTTCAGTAACCAAAAGATTTAGCATTCCAAACTCCAACACTCAAGAAAAAGTAAAAAAAAATATGAAAAAGAAAAAAAAGAAACTGCCAACTTTCTTCAATTCAAAGCTAAAACCTGAGATTTTCTTAAAGCATCAGTTGCAGTGTATGATTCATCTCTCAGGTAAGTTTTAAAACTTTATAGTTTAGCGAAATTATGATTTTCATATCAAGTTTTAATAACAAATCAAAACTGTAGATTAGTTTTAAAGGGGAAGCTTTAGGTTTTGCCAAAGAGCAGTGCAAGTTTTTCTGGAAAGAATTTAAAGGCAAGTAACTTTCTTTTTTAAAAATTTGAACTTGAAGTTATATTCTCTAATGAAGAAAGAATTTAAAACAATAATATTAATCATTTGTAGGAAAATTCAAGATCAAAGACTTAAACCCATTTCTGGATTTCTAGTTGTAGAAAAATTTTCTCTGTTATATAAAAATTCCCACTGTAGGTAAATCTAAAAGATTACTGTTATTGATGAATTAAGAAAATGAATACAACAAAGAGTAAGCAAGAATTTTCATCTACAACCTGCAGATCTAAACTTCAAGAACATAAAGTAGGAAAAGGAAAAAAAGTTTAAGGCTTCATCTTTTCGTTTGAAACTATCAAGAGCCTTTTTTGTCTTCAGGAAAAAGGTGAGTAAACCAATGCTTTATTCAATTATTTGTGTGTGTATGCCTGAATGGATTGTGAATAGCCTTTGCTTGTGAATGGATTGTTGTGCTTGTGCTTTCTTTTGTGTTGAATGTTATGATCAAGTTGTGCTTTCCTGTTCTTCTGTTCTTTTCCTACTCCCTGGTTTACAAAAATGAAACCATGATAGATTCAACAATTTTCTCTCTATTCTCCTCTGAAATTTAAGTCTAAACAAGTTGGAGTTTTGTTTTAAAATTGCACTATGTTTTCAGTAATAAATCAAAGCAAGTTTGTAATTTTCTTTTTTACTGGAAACTATGAAAAACACAGTTACATCTAAACTCTGGTTTACAGAGTAAACCATATCAAAATCCAAATCTCTCTCTCCCCTCTTTGCTTCTGAAAAAGATTGTAAACAAGTTAAAAATATTGTTTAAACCTGCATTATATTTTAGTAATGAATTAAAGCAAGTTTCATATAGTTATTTTCTGGAAACCATGGAATGCAGTCACCATTCAAATTTTGCAGAAATTCAAACTTTACAAATTTTAATTTCAGTAATACTATGTGAATCCCTTTTAAAAACAATGATTTTTGAAAGCAAAATGCGAAATTTTCATAAAGTTTTCATCGAGATTTTTGGGTTGATGAGAAAGTTGAACTTTTGCCAAATTCCGGTGATCAAAGTGATTGTGGCCCTCGAATTCGTCGTCAAAGATTGTTTGAATGTTCGACGTTACTAGAAAAATGCGAGTAGAATTTATAAATCCTTAAATTTATAACTCAAGATCAAATTAGGGTTTAAGAGCCCATTTTTGTTCACGTTCGAAATGATGGTGCTGCGCCATCATAGGTTGATCGAACTGCGCGTCGACGGTGCCAATCGGAGTATCACGTTCATGGAGCTTCGGTCCAAATTTGGCGACCGCTGACGGTCAGAGGAGGTGGGGCGCGACATTTTTCTGATGATGTTCCTGATGGGTTATTTGGGTCGTGATGTCTCGATTCTAGTTTTCTAAATAAATTCACGTACTGGGTGTTTGTGGAGTTTTGGGGGATGGACGTCGACTCGATGGTGGCTGCAGCTCCGACCAACGACGATGATTTTGGCCGTGCACGTGCATGTGGTGGTTGTGGTGTCAGTCCTGATGGAATTGGGAAGGAGAAAGGAGTAACTCAAAGTGTTACTCGGGTAATTGGGAAGAAGACCCGAAGGAATGCTCGTGTCGTTTTGGGGTTAAAACTCGAAGTAGGGGGTGTTTTCTTCAGGGACAACTCGAAGCAGTCTCGGGTTGGTCAATAAAAACAGCAAAATCCAGTTTAACAAAAATTAAAAAAAAAACATAGGTTAAATAATTCTCTGAATACATTCTTTATTAAATAAAGGTAGTTGTTTATGAAGGATGAAGTAAATGATGTTTTTTTGAAATTAATGGAATTCAAAGATATTTCAAAATTCATATTTTTAAATAAAAATTGTTTTACATTAAACTTAATAAAATTGAGAAATAAATCAAATGTTTAAGTGTTAATTTAAAAACCAAATTTTTTTATATGATTAAATAATGATTTAACAATTAATTATTTGTGATTACTTTAAAATTAATTAAATTAAAGAATAGTTAATTAATAAAAGTATTAAGGTTTAATTAATTAACAATTAAGGATTAATAAACTAAGATAATTAATAAAGGAATAATTAATTAATAAAATTGATTAAGATTTAATTAATTCATAGTTAAGTAAAAGTAATCATTGATTTAAAATAATTAATAAAGATAATTATTTGGTTAATTCACTTTAATCACATTCACCTCAATTGAAGATGATTGACTATCATCAAATATCCTGTACTAGATTGAAATTTCTGTTGTGATACCGTGATTGCTTTATGCTGAACTGTGATTTGTGATTTGTTCCTATATGTATGTGAAAACCCCTTTTGTCCGTAAAAACGGCATTTGAACTTCGATGCGACAGGGAGTCGGATTTCAGTTAGTTATCCGAAACCCACATCGAACCCTGAATGTGAATCCTTGTACACCCACATGTTTTTAAATATTGCGCTCACTATTCGGTTTAGCCGGGAGATGACCTTGTGTCATATAACCCATTCCGAATAGTGATACATGTTATGGATTGCATTTGAAGACCAGTGTTGAAGAACGGGTATTTGCGAGGACGATAGGATAACCTATCGATTGTCTCTGCACCGAGTAGCTACGGTATAGAGATTCCCTAAGTGATGTCCAATCAGAATTGTGGATACCCGGATTTGCAAGGGCTTCTTCCTTTTTTGGACGAAGTGCCTTCGGTTCTGTTCGAACCTGGAACAGACTTGTATGGTCGTGTGTCTGACAATAGACTTTGAGATATAAAGCCGATTTCTTTCAAATACATATTTGTTGGTGGCGGAGAATTTATTCTCTTAGCTTAACACCCTTCTCTGAGACATACGAGCTCAGAGGTTATGTAGTTGGAGGTTATCAGCGATATACTCCCAATTTGGTAGCGTGGCATGCTAAGTGCTGCTGTGTTTTGATGATCATTTATTGATCATTTGTGATCAAAGCATGTCTTTCGTGTAAAGCGTAGCTTTGTGGACGAGACCTCATCGGACCTCACACCCCGGAAATGGTCGAAACAGGAAAGATGCGGCAAGGATATGAGGGTCGCGCCCTTTAGGGTATGCCATTTCCTTCTGGAAAAAGGTGGTATCATGGTATGGAGCCAAGATACTTACCTATGTGGTTGCTTCAATCTCATTTACTGTGTGGTTGTTGCTTTGCGATGGAGGGCCCTCGGATAAAGGTCGCAAATGACCGAGGAATGGCATAGTCGTGTAGTAGTTACCTAGTTACAGAGGTAACCCGACTTTGTGTTGGCAGAGAACTGGCTAAGTTCTCGGGACGGCCCGCCAGAGGCGTACCCATGTGGCATAGGAAGTTCCTTAGCTTGTCCATTTGTTGAAAATCCAATTCCCATTACGAACCCAGTACGGTTTTAGTTGTATAACCTGCCATTTACTTATGGTGGTCACCACTGTTTAGATGGTAGCTATAGTAGGCATAGATCGGAATGTCTATGCTGGCTAAGATTAATATTATACTTTTGAAATGGCTTTCTACACTATGCACTAGTAATAATATCAAAGAAATTTTTCCCGTATCAAGCATATTTGACAATCATAAGAAGAAATCTCTTCCAATTCTGCGATTGCATTATGTGTGTGGCGGGAGGTCTTATGGTAGTTTCATGTTCCAAAAGCATACCGGTTTTTCTTGTATAAATCTGTTTTATTTGAAAGCAACTATCTTTTTTTACTCATACCAGTCACATGACTGACCCGGAGTTTATTGTTTCCTTTTTAAACCCTGGGTGTCTATCATTCCCACACGGGCAACCTAGTAGCAGGTTTTCCGTATTTTGGCATTAGCTGTATTTTGAGTTTGGGGATTATCGGTTTTGGAGGCTTTTACCTTGAAGATATTTTGGAAGCTTTTGGATCTCAAGGTGCTTAGATTTGGATGTTCGCTATCACTCTATTTTCTTGAAGACTTTTTGGCATATGATCACTTGTGGTTCTATTATGACATTCTATTTGGAGTTGTGATATATGTATTATGATACTCTGATGTTGTAACAGATATTGTGATGATGTTATATCTATGATGTGACACATGATATTCATTTTGTTTCCACTTTTTATATTCATCTAATGTTGTTATAACCTCCATCCGACTGGAGTTCGATGCTTGAATCTTTGGCAGTCGAATACAAGTGAGGTATTTGATGTCGATTTTCGAACATTGGATTTCGGGTCGTGACAAGATGCCTCAGATACTCATGTTGATCGAATGCAATTTATAACTGATGGTCTAATTGTTTTTAACAAGCCATTAACTTATAACTGAACGTAATTCATAGATGATAACCGAATTAAGTGTTTGATGCCTCAAATACTAATAAGCATTTAGTCTTTGCATTGTATTATATTTGTTACATGTTTGGAAGCTAGTAGATATCAACTATAAGATTATATTTATTAAAATCTAATTATGCATTAATTTTCCTATTAACATCAATTCTTTTACACATATTTCGAATGGCCCAAACTTAAATTAGCAAAACTGAAAATAGTCTATACTTTCAATTGTCATATTGATTGTCCTGGTAATTCCAGATAGCATAACTTATTAGGGATGCTAACAAACTTTCAATTCATTCTGCAAGAGAAACTTAGCCTAACACCATTTTTGAAATGGTCTAAACTTAAATTAGCAAAACTAAAAATGGATTTTGTAAAATAATTGTACATTTCCAAGTAATATCATTATTTCTTTTTGATGCAAGTCACATTTTTGCATTGTCTAGATTAATTAATATCATCTCCTCTGCTTCAGGTTAGCACTTCTTTCTTACCAGCTGTTATGACTCTTATTTATCATTATTTATTAGGTACAAAATATTTCATCTAATTTCATAAAAGATTTGATCATTATATAACATCTTATGCATAGAACTATTAATTATCAGAACTATTATAATGTTACCCATGTTGTTTGCTATGATTCAATGATTCATCAACAAGTATATG
Source organism: Allium cepa (assembly GCA_030765085.1). Classification (NCBI taxonomy): domain Eukaryota; kingdom Viridiplantae; phylum Streptophyta; class Magnoliopsida; order Asparagales; family Amaryllidaceae; genus Allium; species Allium cepa. The sequence goes on along the minus strand of CM060937.1, from coordinate 866,554,439 downwards.
ATTATAATAATTAACATGAAACAATCATTAACAAGGCTATGATTTCTATCTATCTTGTATAATTATGTTATTTAGTTTAGATAAGGTTATGTTGCCATAGAAAGATGCATATAGTTTGGATTTCTTAGTTTGCGTTATGTGGAAGGCAATCAATATAAGCACATATATGAAGACTTCATGACTTATATAGTTATACTACAAACTTGGTGATAATTTGATAAATGTACAAAATTATTTATAAAATAGTAAATAAGTTTAGAAATATTAAAAAGCTTTATAAAATTAACTAAGTACACTAACTTTTATAAAAAAAAAATATTAACTATGTTTATTAAAAAATTAACAAAGCTGACTAAGTTTTATAATTTTTTTATAAAAATTAGCTAAATATAGAAAAATTAACTAAGTTTTATAAAAATTAAATAATTTTATAAAAATAACCAAATTTATAAAAATTAATTCAGTTTTTAAAAATTATGTAAGTTTATAACAATAAAAAAGTTAACAAATTCGGTCAAGCTTTAAGAAAATTAACTAAGTTGACTAAATTTACAAAAATTAACTAAGTAGACTATGTTTTACAAAAATTAAATAAGTTTATAAAAAACAATTAAGTTTATAGAAATTAATCAAGTTTTAAAAAATTAAATAAGTTTATAAAAATAGAAAACAAAAATTGGCCAAGATTTAAAAAAATTGATATTTCTATAAAGATTAAATAATTTAACTAAGTCTTTAAAAAATTAAATAATTTTTAGAAACTAAATAAATTTAAAAAATCATCTATGTTAAATAAGTTTTATAAAATTAAATAAATTATTACATTTATTGAAATTTAACTGAGTCGGCCGAGTTTTATAAAATAAACTAAATTGACCGAGTTTTATAAAAATTAACTAAGTTTTATGAAAATTAAATGAGTTTATAGTAATAACTAAATTTATAAAAATTAATCTAGTTTTTTTTAAATACGAGTTTATAAAATTAACAAAGTTTACTAAGTTATATATTGTATATTTGCAATGATAATTGCACATTTGCAATTCTATTTTTCTACTTCACCAAAAAAAATTGACCTTAGACACTTAGTCCTTCATTTTATTGATTTAAGCTCCTACAACCTTTGCAACTGAATATCTAAAGGTATCAATTCAATTCTTAATTAAATGATACGTTATTTGGGATGTTTGATCAGCATATGTACATATAATACACTACTAATACAATTTATTTGAGGTAAAACTATTAACACTGAACTGAATGCTATGAAATAATCAACATTGCTTTTATGGCACTCACAAGAAGCGGAATGTACAGTTATTGTAGTTATTAATGGCTCAATTCATTGTTCACATTTTGATTGCATAGGGATTATCCCATAAAAGTAACATGTGTATTACTTTATTCGATAAATATTACTAAATATAATATGAGCTATTAATAAATATGTTTCCGTTAAATGGGACAATTATCACTCCAACAAGCCTAAAAGTGTGGGGTTTAGTTTGGAACAGCGGTTAGAATACGAAAAATTTATGGCCACTAGAATCCATGGCAGTGGTACAGTGGAAGATCAAGGACGTGTGTGGTGGACTAAATCCAAATATCAGGTACATTTCACTTAATAAATTATTAATGTTTTGAAATATCACAAGCATTAATTATTGAACCATTGTTTTTCTAATGCCAACTCAATATCTTGGATGAAATTTTGATGGTTTGGGTTTAAAGTTTAAACAATTAGGCTTTTATGTTTAGCCTTATGTTCATTTTGAAAGTTATTTTTTACTAGAGGAAGTTCATTCTATTGTTGATTTCATTATTACACCATTAATGGTTTTTATTATCGCTTAGTGAGTTTTATAGGAATCTATCATTGGACTTGTAGGAAAAATGCTTCAAACTAAACCTAAAGCAATTTCTCTACTCTTATTTTGTGATCATTCCAAGCCTAAAGAGTAACTTAGTTTCAGTAGATACCTATATAAATAATCTCTAAGGTTTTATGGGAGCTACAATGTAACACTCACATGAATGAATAACTATTTAAAATAGTCCTCAGTGTCACTTAAAATTTGACAGTTGTGAAGTAGTTTAAGTATTTAACATGTCTATCTCTTTAGGATGTATACTGTGTTAATTTGAAGAGCTTTATGAGTTAGGGATATGTAACGATCCGCCTTTCATAACACAGAAAGCCGCATCATTAAGAAGAAAGAAAGGGATAGAAAAGAGAAAAGATAGAAAAGAAAGAACCAAACAACATCAGAATCTCACAGCGGAACGAATAAATTATATTAATCAAATAAAATATTACATAGTGTCATATTACATCAGAGTTATACAGCCAATACAACACACACTAGACAGTTATGAACATCTATCTAGCAATTATAATTCAAGTACATCAAAGAAACGGAAAAAATACTAGCATAGCGAAAACTCTATACATATATCTACACGCTGAAGCCACCTGCTCCATGTCTCCTCCAGAACTCGTCAAAGCAATACCTGAATCCATCGACTACTCATACATAATATGAGTACCCAAGAGTTTAATAAAACGGAAAATAAACACTCGGGTCAGACAGGGGTCTGGTGTGAGTAAACGGGTAAAAGTTGCTTAACTTTAGAAAATCCTTTGAAAACAAAGGTATCACGTAAGACTCCCCACAAATAAACATGGATAAGTTTTTACCTTACGCTAACCAAAACATTTGATAGGAAATCCAGTGATATTATAACAGGGTCTTGGGTTTTCAAAATAAAATACAGAAATAGTTGGAATGCTTACATCTCACGTTCCAACATAGTTGGGCACAATCAAAACCGTACATGCATTTATTGGATTTTGGATTCCATACAATGGCAGGGCTACTGGGGTACCTCCCGTCACAGTAAGTGTCCTAGATCACCGTACCGAGGAGTACGCCCGCTCCCATGCAATACAAGACCGGAACCATCCCTTACTGGACAGTCCCGAACAAGACCACCCCGGCAGTTGTCGTGATCAACCGCCCACACAGCTGAAATAAAAAGGGACCTCTAGACAGGTGTAAATCTCGTCCGACTTGGGCATGACCCACTTAGCCTTGCTTCACCTCCCCTGTTTTAGCCATTCCTGGCTGATGAGGCTTGAGGCTGCGATTACCTTTATAGGACATATTTATCTTAGAATGCTCATCGTCCACCCGATGATGTTTTGACATCATTCAATCCATACAAGTTCGTTCTGGGTTCGAACGAAACTGAAGGCACTATCTCGTTACACTCATTTTGGAATCACCCTCAGAGTTAACGACCATAGCCCTTGCACTCTGAATCACCATCTCGAACCTGTAAGTACTATTTTCGTCAAACTCATCTCAGAATCACCCCCAGAGTTATATTGACGAATAGTTCTTACACCTCGAGTCTTCACTTGCACCCCCTTGGATTCACGACCTAACGTTTAACTTGGATCGATGTGGTTTTCGGAATTCCAAATTTGGAAACCCGATCCCGGTCTCATCGAATCCAAACGCCATCTTAATGTCCAAGTGATTTAAGTTCAATAATTTAATTTAATTTAAACATTGAATTCACACAACATCATTCATAGATAAATATCACACATTTATCATTGATATATCAAATATCATACCATAGAATATCACAACATGTCATCCAATAGATATCAACCAATCCAGATATTCCACAAACAATCATACACAAACAGGCATCATTAATTCCTTTGTGATTAATTTAATCATCTTAAATTAAATCAATTACTTGAGAATTAAACAACTAATCCTGTTTAAACAATCATTAATTAATTACAATTAATTAATTAATCACTCTTTAATCATCTTTATAATTCAATCAATTAATCTTCAATTACCGACTAATTATCCTTTAATCATATTCTTAATTAATAACCTAGATTAACTATTCTTTAATTACACTATGTAATTAGCCTTTAAATTAATTACACAGATTAATTTATCTTCATTAATTAATCTTAAACAATAATTAATTACATAAATCCTTAATTAATTACATTAATTAATTATTACTTCTTTCTCACTTCATTAATTAATTATCTTATAATTAATCACATTTATTAATTAATTAAACAATTAATTATTCATTAATTACATTAATTAATAACCCTCTAATTTCTTTATTAATCAATTATTCTCAAAATTACATTTACTAATTAATTATAAACTCAATTACATTTATTAATCAAACCTGATTACTCACAATCAGTAATTAACTTCCTTAATTACTTTACCAATTTAACCAACACCTTGATAAATTACATTAATCAATTCTTTAATTACACTGAGTAATTATCACTTAATTACTTCCCTTAAGTAAATATCCCTCTTTAATTACTATCCATTAAGTAATTTCCTTAATTAATTACATTCAGTAATTATTCATTAATTACTTCACTAAGTAATTACACATTTTTAATTACATTAAGTAATTATACTTAATCCCATCATTAAGTAATTATTTTTAATTAATTAAACTTAATTAATTAACTAAAATTAACCATAATTGACTTAATTAATTACACTGAGTAATTAATTGCTTCAATTACTTCATTAAATAATTATATTTAAATAATTCTTCTTAATCATTAGGTAATTAACTTCTTAATTACTTATTAACTAATTTATTTCTAAGTTAATTAACTTGGTTAATTAATTTTTAGTTTAAGTAATTAATTACACTTAATTAATTACTCACTAATTTACCTTAATTTAATTACTCACATTAACCATTTTATGTTAATTGAGTAATTTACTTTAATTACCTTTATAATAAAAACTTAATTAAGATAAACCATACTTTTCATTAACCTTTTATCAATCATTTTAAAAATTAAATTCAAAAGCTTGTAATTGGTTTTACATAAAACATCATTTTTCAATTTATCATTATCTTCAAATTTATCTAAATTAAATGCCTTACTTCAATCACATTTTAAATTGCTTCAAATACACTTTTATTTGAAAACATTATTTTATCATTTAACAAAGCAAAAATGAAACAAACTATTTTTAAAACAAAAGTTTACATTTTAAAAATCCAAACTTTTAAACAAAAATTCTTTTAAAGTCGACATTCATTCATTATGAACTAATTAAACACCTTGTTAAAAAAGAAATTAATTTACTTTCAAACTTGAATCTTCATTTTATAAAGTATAATAATCCAGTTAATACTAGACTATAAAACAAACAAACTATTTTAAAACAAATTTAACTTAACTTGTTAAAACACAAAGTTTTAAATTAAAACATTTCAACATTTATAAACTATTTAAAACTTCATTTAAAAACTTAGTTTGCTTTAACTTTCAGAAATTCAATCTGTAGTTAAAAAAATGAACAGGAACAAATCCTGGAAACCAAATTAACTCGAAACCAAAACTCACGCAATAACCCTCCATCAAACTTCGAGTCGCACGCGGTCGAACACGAGACCCACTTCGAGAATGCAACGGAAAAAAAACCCCTGGGCTAATTCTTCCATGAATCAAATCCCCAGATGCACACTTCAACCTCATGCACGTGCACGCCGGTCATGGTCAACAGCGACCATCGCCAGTATGCCCCACAAACCCACAACGACTACGACAACGCCTCGTCACCCAAAATCGAAGAAAACACCACTGATCCAAAATATAGCTACAGCATCCTCAAACTGAAAGCATACTCGAACCAAAAGATCACCATCAACGGTGATACCCAATGCCGGAGTACCAGCCACTTCGCCCTCACACGCATCTCGATCACGCGAACTCTTTCCCCCTCACGCGATTCGCCAAAGACCAACAACGACAATGAATTGCTAACGATTCCGACCCATACAAGAAACAGCGACCAAATCCTACTGACCCCCTTCACGGCCACCACTGTCGCCATAAAAACTTCCACTATTATTCCTGCATCACCCAGAACCAAGACCACCTCCATACCGAAGCTCGACCTCCAACTCAACTCCAATCAACAGAAATCGACCAAAACCCCAAATCAAGGTAATTCTAAATTCCTCTCTAAATACTAAATTGTAAATTACAATTTTCATCTTGAAATTCATTATTTTGAACAACCAATCAGATCATATGTTCATAAATATAAATTATTGAATTTGATTTTCAACCAATTTTAATTTTTCCACTGTAAATCCAAAATTTACTGTTTATTTTTCAATATAAATTTTAAGATTTATTTTTAAACTCAAATCTATCTCATTACAATCAGATTTCTTCTAATGATTAATGATTATCAAAGATTAATTTAAAATATAGGAATTTTACGAAACTGAAACATGCATAAGAACAGAAGTTTTAAAACTTTCATATATACAGGTATTCAACAGCTAAATAAACATGCATTCATTATTCAAATCAAGCATGGAAACATTAATATTTTATTTTCCATATCAATCATTTCTCAGAACAATCAAATAAGAATTTTAAAACTGTTTTTAAAATAAGTTCACTCACAAGAGTTAAAAACAGAGAATAGCTTTTGAATTACTGCATTTTCATTTCTGTACTTTGAATTTTGCTTCTTGATTTTTTGTTATTGATTGACTCTTCAAATTGAATTTGCTTTTGCATTTGCATGTTGATTGCTATAGATTTCCAGGTGAGCTTGAAATCATGTTTTCAGGTTGAATACTTGGAACAGAGTTTGAAAAGCTTCAGATTTCTGGGTTACAGTTTGAATTTTGTTTGATCTTTGGTTTTTTTTTATTTCAGCTTGAATCTTCTTGCATTTGATTTCTTCTTTTTTTTAGTTGAAGATAAATTACAGAAGATCTAACTAAAGAAAATAAACAAACAAATCTTTTCTTTTTAAACTTTACTTAAAAAACAAAACTTTCATTCAAAAGATAGACTGCCACTTGTTTCATGAATAAACCATTTATTAACAAATGTCCAAACCCTTATTAATTTGTTAACAAGTGTATTCTCCTAAGTTATTATATTGCCAAGTGTTTTTAAAAGGTGATTATTACATTAATTACTTTTTTATAAATGAATTAAACCTTAATTACCATATTAGTCTAATACTCATGTTATATATATAACTATAAAATGTATTTATATCTATGTGTTAAATTTATAATTATTTAAAACTCCATTTTTAAAAATAAGTTTAAAAGAAGAAAGTAACATTTATTTTATATTAAAAATTTGAACTAAAGTTATTATAACTAACATTGATATTATATATATATAATCTAAATTTGTTTTCAAAAATCAATTTAAAGAAAACAAATTAAATCTTTATAATAATGTACTATTTTCAAGCCATTATTCATTTAATGAAAATAAATTTTCCTTTAAGTGTTTTATAAATATAAAAATTAATTTTAATAGCTTTTGAAAAGCATTTTATTAAACCAAATCAAAAATCTCCAAATCACCATAAAAACTTATGTACATTATAAATTTGAAAACATATTTTCTGTTGAAGTTTAACCCATTATTTTCTAATTACAATAAATATCCAAATATAAATATTCATTATAAATAGAACATCTTAAATATTAACTTCAAAAATTATTTGAATTTTAAAACAGAACATCAAATCACAATATATGAACATATATATATATATATATATATTATAATTTGAAAATATTTTTATTAAATTTAAACTGAAACCAATTTCCTTTTTACAATGTATACATATATACATTACAAATGGAATAACTTTATTAACTTAAAAAGATTTGTTATTATTAATTAGATATATATTATCATCCTTTGAAAAGAATAAACATTTCAAATTAAATTAAGATTGAGTTTTTGAAAATATGACATTTGTTAAATTATGATTAAATTATTAGTTTTGAATATATAATATTTGGTTAAATTAGAATATAACATATTTAAAAATAAATTATAAATGGAAATTATTAAATAAGTATTGCCGAAATTCCGGGACATCACATGATACGCGCGCGCGCACACACACCCTGGCTTACTTGAAGGTTAACGAGAGGAAGACTACATCTAATGATTTTGTTTGTTTTGCAGCTAAAATGTCTAATATGTTAAACGTAAATGGTAAGTACTTAATTTAGTTATTAAACATGATGCATTTTTCATGTTTTCACAAGGTCTTAATGTTTTAATATCATGATATTTTGGACGTGCTATTTTTAAGAAAGTTAATCGAAATTTTTAATGGGTATTCAAATGATATGAATGCTTAGACTTTAGGATGTATAAAACATAATTTGGTCATGGTTTACCTAACGAGTTGTTATTTTACTTCTCGAAAGATAGAACAATTGCATGCGTGTAATAGTTTAAGATGAATAAGCACAGAAAATTAATGAGATGGAGAATTACAATGAGATAAAAAATTACTTTGCCACAAGAAATTTTTTCACTTGAAAAGCAAAATAATAATAATTGAAGTACTAGCTAGTTGTGTAACTTGATGTTTTTTGAAACCTGATTCAACGAGTCAACGAGCATATTTCAGGTTAGTGCTAGTTAGTCTTCTTAAAGGGTTGCAGCTTGATAGGGAGGTTAGGGCCTTGATTAACCATTTCTCGAAGATGTATCAAAGGCCAGTTGGGGATAAGTTTTCTAGACTGTACCAGATGACTAAAATTTGGAATTTCGAGAGGGTTTCTGAAATACTGGATTTATTTTGGTTTGGGGGGGGGGGGGGTCTTGGCTACGTACAACGATAGAGGCTTGGTAGGTTTCGGGGTTGAGATTGAATTTCAAACCTAAAGTTATTGCTAATATTGTAGATATGTATCTTAGTATCAATACTTTTTTTAATTTATTTTTCCTTTTTTACTTGAGTTTGTACTTCACTGAAACCAAGTTTTTGATTTAGCTTCTGATACATGTAATGAGCAACAGTTTGTTTAAGGTTATTTTAAGCATTTGCAAAATTAAAAGATTGAAGAAAAAAATCTATATCTAATACAATTATTATACATTTAACACAGATAAATAAAGGTCCTTTTGGCAGGACATGGTTAATTTTCTAGCTGATTTATGGAAGGGCATGTTTTTGATGGTAATGGGCCAAAACTCCCTATCCTTTAAATATATAGGCGTGTTGTAATAGTATGCTCGATTTTGTTTAGGGATTTTTTTAAGATAGGTCCGGTATAAAAACTTACGGAAGAATAGGCTTTCATTAAAAATTATAGTAAAATAGGATTTGTTTTCATATGTCAAAATTTGTACATGCACACTTTAAAAATGCGCATGTACAAATTGAAAATGCACAGTTTATAAGAATTAGACACATTTATAAGATTTAATTAAGTTTTACAAATTTTTAACCAAATTTAAGTACATAAAATTTTAACACTTTTATGTGGATGATATTCTATCTACATAACATGGAAATCATGTCAGTTCCCTTGGCACATGAGGAGCGATGATATTAGGGTTGCGTTGGTTAATATGATTGTTATAGTATCTTGATACATTCACACACATGGTTGATAGGAGTAAGTACATGATGATTATATTATGCATGACTTGAAAGGCAAAATGTGTATGCATTAATCATTGACGCTCAATCACACATGTAACTTTTGTCCTTCTCAAAAGGTGTTTCAGATAGCTCGGTCATGGGCACATCATCCAAGAACTTACTTGCAACCCATCAAAACCTACTAGAAACTTCAATGGACAATAATGCTTATAAAATAATTCCAGTTGCAATATCCATTATAATTTGTGCTTCAATAATTAGTATACAAGTTTACTAATATATAAGGTTACTCATGTTGTTGCAATATTATAGGTTTGACAGGGTAAAGAAAATTGGGAAGAAGAAAGCACACATCAAAAGGTAACAATAATTCATAATATTATTGTGATATCATTTAAATTTCATTAATTAATTCCATAACCACTACAGTTTGCTTTTGGTTAATTTTAGGGCAAGCAATAGAAGAAATCACTATAGTTTGAAGCCATTTGTTAATTTGAATTTAGTTTATTTACCTCTTACCTCAATGTGCAGCTAGTTTTCACCATAATATGGCTATGCATATTGTTCTTTCATGTATTCTAATTTTACGTATTACTACTTTTAATTATATTGTATTCTAATTTGGTTGTTTGTAATAATAGACTGCATTTCATGTATTTTAATTTTGCTACTTTTTAACTTTTACTTTACAGGTAGATAGATATATTTGATAGAAAAAGTGCCGCAACAAGTTATAGATTTTAAGTTATTTTTGCTGATAAAACAACATTTTGGTTTGTATGTTTGTATGTGTTACTACTTTTAGTCTCTAGCTGCTACTTGTTCTATATTTTTTATGAAATATTATGGACATATTATATATGTGTTGATGTAAGAATACCGTGTGTTTTGATTACGCAATGTTAAATACATGTTCATTATGAGATGTGCGATTAATGTAATATGTTGATTATGAGATGTGCTATGATATCCCAGAAATTTCAAGCAATTGAAATATAATAATCTTCTTTTATAAATTAATTAAAATTGGCAAAATTATCATTTTAAAACTAATAATAATGGATTGTTTATATATATAGGTAGACTTTAAATAGAATTATTATTTTCACACAAATTAAATTATGTGTTTGTTTAAATGTGTGTGTGTATACATATATATGTAAGCGGATTTTAAATTGAATTTTAAATTCAAAAGATAATTATCTTAAAATAAATTGGATTTAAAAATATTATTTATATATATATAAATATATATGATTTTATTGGTATATAATTTGTTTTATATTATTTTCTTTAAAAGATTTTATTTATATAAATTAAGAAATGTATTAACTAAATTGAAAATTAAATATAAAGATTTATAAACAAACATTTAAAAATAATAAACACATGCATAATTACACATGTAAGTTAAGTATATATAGTTTAACAAATGTGAGACAATTAACTCATGTTAATGGCAAATGGAAGCAAATTAAACAAGTGTCATAATTTATTTTATTTTCTTTTATTTTTAAAAATTATTAAAAACAAGCTATAGATATATCTCTCCACTCCTCTCTTTCATTTTTCCTATTCTCATTTTCAAAAACTCAAAGAAAACAAAACCTATAAACATTATACAAACCAGAGGAAATCAGTAGTCTGTAAACAAAATCAAACCAGAAATTAATTCAAACACTAGTCTAATCAAGCATCAACTCTTCAACCTGAATCACCAAAGTAGATCAAGCATATATAACCAAATCAAGACAAGATCATCTCAGTTTTTAAAGCTTAGATCATCTCAGCTAGCAAGAAATTTCATCTCAGATATAAGTAGGATCAACTTAACTAAGCAACACAATCAAGTTTTCAAAGATCAAGTGATTTCTAGTTTCAAAAATCAGAGCATCTCAGTTTTTAAGTCTCTGTTAAACATTTTCCTGGTGAGTAAACTAAACAATATCATGTTTTATCTTAGTGCGTGTGATAATTATATGAAGTATGATGTGATAATTGTTGTATAGATGAAAATTATGTTTGCATGTTTAAAAATAGGAAGTTGTTAAGTATGCAGGTCTGTATACATACATACATACATACATACATACATACATATATATATATATATATGTATATATATATATATATATATGTTTTATAGTTACAGGTTAAAAATTTAGATCAAAATTCCTAATCTCCTCATCTAATCTCTGATAGGCTTTGGATCTCAAACAAATTATGTTTGTTTGAACATAAATTAAGTCTTAAAAATATGTTTAATTATTATAAGTTGAAATATCATCTGGAAAATGGAAAAGACAGTAAATTTTTTATAACATATTAAAATCAAACATTATGATTTGCTGATTCAAGTATATATTCTGAATCGACTTTAAAAACTATGATTTTTTTAAAAAAATTAAGGATTTCTAATGTTGTATTAAGTGAGGAAATCGAGGTTAATCAGATTATGGGTTTGGGGTTTTTTCTGGCGATCGGGGAACTCGAGAAGGTCGGGATCGCCACTGGAGGTAGCCAGTGTGTAGTCGAGCTAGGGAAAAACGATTGATGAATTTGTTATCCACCGTGGCGGTGTCTTTTGGTCGGAGTAGGGTTTAAAACCCAAATTGGTCGAGGTCGGAAAATTTTATCGCAGCGATGTCTCTAGGGCATCGGGGTTCATCGGAGGTTAGGGAATGGAAGCATGGATGGCTGGTGGAGCTACGGACGGAATTTCATGAGTGCTGGTGGTCGGCGTCGTTGGGTTGAGGAGTTTTTAGGCGATGGTTTCTGGTTTTAGTGTTCCAGTTTTGCTCGAATTTGATTTTTGTGATCGAACCAGTATTGGCTAGTCGGAATCGGAAGGGAGTGTCGAGGTCGACTTATCGACGGTGGTTTGGGTGACCGGAGCTCTAGCGATCACTGGTGCATGTGCATGGCGAGGCCAGTGTCAATGGTTTGGGAAAGGAAGCATCCTCGGGTGGAAATCGGGGGAAGGGTAGATTTGCTCGGGTTCGTCTTCGAGTAGGAATGTGAGAGTTATTAGCATGTTAACAGTTTAAAATTTTAATAAGTTTAAAAGAAAAGAAAAGTGAAATACTCGAGTCTGGACTCGAGTGCATACCGGGTTGAACCCGAAGTGAGTGATGTTACAACAGTTTTCAAAAATATAAATAAAAGCAAGTTTAAAATTTTAAGTAAATTAAGTTTACACAAATTTTAAATTTAATCTCTTTGTATAATAATGTTTTTAAATACGGGTTTAAGAAGTTGTATGATTTATGTTACTTAAATTAATTAAGTAGATTCTTAAGTTTATTTTAAATACTTAATTTAAAAATGTAATTAAGTAGTTAATCGAAGGAGTAATATGTTTTTATATTATATGTTAATGATAAGTGATTTCAAGATTTATTAAATAAGGTCTTAATAATGATTTAGATATTAATAAGATAAATGGTTTATCATAAAATTTAATTAAGGTTTTGATGATTTAAGATTAATTAAATTAATAAAGTAATTAAAGAGTAATTAATTAATCTAATTAATAAATGATTAAAGATTAATTAATGATTAAGGATTAATTAATTTAAAATTAAGGGTTATAAGTTAATTAATTTTGAGATTAATTAATTTATAATTAAGAATTAATTAATTAAGTAATTAAGATTAATTAATTTGTAATTAGAAATTAATTAATTAAATAATTAGAGATTAATTAATTTATAATTAAGAATTAATTAATTAAGTAATTAGAGATTAATTAATTTATAATTAAGAATTAATTAATTAAGTAATTTGAGATTAATTAATTGGTAATTAAGGATTGATTAATTGGTAATTAAGGATTAATTAATTATTAATTAAGTTTTATTAATTAATGATTAAGGTTTATTAATTAATAATTAAGGATGATTAATCAGGAAATTAAAGATTAATTAATAGTTTATAAGGTAATTAAAAAGTGATTAATTAATTCAAATAGTTGAACTTAATTAATGATTAATTAAGCAGGGTTAGGTGATTAATTCTTAAGTAATTAATTTAATTTGAGTTAATTAAATTAATTATAGTTATGGATTAATAGATTTGCTTATGGAATATTTATAGTATGATAATCTGTGATGTTCTATGATATTTTGGATATAGCTGTGATAAATGTGTATTATTTATCTGTAATGAATGTTGTGTGAATTCAGTATTATGGATTGAATTAAATTGTTTAAACCTTAAATCAACTTGGCCTTTAAGACGGCGTTTTGATTTCGATGAGACCGGGATCGGATACCAAATTTGTTATCCGAAAACCACATCGATCCAAGTTAAACGATAGGTCGTGAAATCTCAAGTAAAGATCGAGATGAAGATTGAGAGTGCATGGGCTATTGTCGTTAACTCTGAGGGTAATTCATAAATGAGGGTAGCGAGATAGTGCCTTTGGTTTCGTTCGAACCCGGAACGAACTTGTATGGATGAATGCTATCAGACCATCGTCAATGGAGGACGATGAGCATTCCAAGATAAGTGTTCTATAAAGGTAATCGTAGCCTCAAGCCTCATCAACCGGGAATGGCTAAAACATAGGAGGTGCACGTAAGGCTAAGTGGGTCGCACCCAAGTAGGACAAGATTTTCCCCTATCTAGAGGTCCATTTTATTTCAGCTGTGTAAGCGGTTGTAGGCCACAACCACAGGGTTGTCCTTTTCGGACTATCCAGTAAGGGGTAGCTTTGGTCTTGTGTTGCAGGGGATTAGGGTGGATCCTTGGTACGGTGATCTAGGCCACGTACTGCGACGGGCGGTACCCCAGTAGCCCTGCCATTTTATGGAATCCATTCTCCCTATGCGCCCTTTACGGTTTTGATTGTAGAACCCACTTTGTGGCTAGTATGCTGAATTTAATGAATGTAACAATTTCAGTATATGAATATTTATTTGAAAACCCTAGACACTATTATAATATAACTGGATTTTCTATCAAATGGTTATCGTAAGGGGAAAACTTGTCCGTGTTTATTTGCGGAGAGTTTTACGAGATACCTTTTATTTCAAAGGTTTTTCAAGTTAAACAACTTAACCGTTTACACAAACCAGACCCATGTCTGACTTGGAGTTTATTCTGTTTTTCTTAAACTCTTAGGTACTCAAAATTTTATGATTAGCCAAGTGATCAGGTTTGGCTTGATGAATTTTGGAAAAGATTGGAGAAGGAGTCTTGGCGTAGCTATATATATATATATATTTCCGATGTGTTGGAGTCTTTATCTGTTGTATTTTGGAATGTAATGGATAGACGGGTCTTCACGACCGTCTAATGTGATGATGTGGTGTAACTGTGTAACTCTGATGTAATGACTACGTAATAGTTATGCGATATATTATATTTTTCCGTTTCCACTGTGAGATTTTGATGGTTGTTGTTCTTTCTATCTATTATTTTTCTACCTATTTCTTTCTTATTGATGAAGTCTTTCTATGGAATGAAAGGTGGACCGTCACAGTTGGTATCAGAGCGCTACGTTGAGATAATACCTAGGCTTTGGAGTAGTATCTGTCTTGAGAGCGTGTATTTGTAATTTTTATTAACTATATACCTATCTAAATTTTTTGGGTTACCTGTCGAGGTTGCCAACATGAGTTCTAGAGGAAGGAGAGGCAGAGTTGTGTGCAGCACGACGACCAATAATGGAAGAGGTCCGACTGCTAGTGAGGCTGTGAATCCAACACCACCTCGAGTAAGTTTTGCTGCTTTGTGCAAGGATTTCACCAATCTAGGAGGAAGACCTTTTAAAGGATCAGAGTCCATCATTGAATTCAGGCTTGGTTACGCTCACGTGCGTGCATTTTTAAGAGTTTATATCTATCTGACGAGCAAAAGAGAGTAATGGCATCATGGCAACTTTAAGAAGGTGCTACAGCTTGGTGGGACGCAGTAAGAGATAATATTTCAGAGGATGATATTTCTTGGAGTAAGTTTAAGGAATTATTTGAGGAACATTTCATGCCTACAACTAGAAGGACTCATCTATATAGAGATTTTCTAGATCTGAAACAAGGGAGTATGTCGGTTTCTGAATATGAGAACAGGTTCAATGAATTATCTCGCTATGGACCTGGTCTGATCGACACACCCCTCAAGAAGAATGAGATGTTTGTGCAAGGAATAAGGCCTGAGTTCCACGAGAAAATGACGGCACACCTTAGGGATCTTTTGTGGAGTTGATTGATATGGCACTAAGGTATGAGGAGCTTATGAATAAGAAATCGTTGGCATATGTAGCAGCACCAAGTAGAACTTCTTCCAATCCAAATAAAAGGAAATTCAACCCTAATTGGAAGAAGCAAGGCAAATGGAAACATGGAGGCAACAATGGACTGCGTAAGTGCTATGTATGTCAGCAAGAGGATCATTTGGCTAAGCAGTGTCCCAGAGGTAGATCTCAGCAGCAGCAACAACGTCAGAGTGGACCCGGTTCAGCATTAATTCAGAAATCCTTGTGTTTTAACTGTCATCAGCCGGGGCACATGGTGAAGGCTTGTCCGCTTCTTCAGAAGGCCCAGCAGAACAAGGTGTTTGCTCTTAAGGTGGTCCATTAACTTCTTCTTCTAAAGGCAAAGGCGTTTTGGAAGATACTTTGCTTTTAGACGACATTTTTATTAGAGTTCTGTTTTATTTTGGTGCATCGCTTAGTTTTATTTCTTTGGAATCAGTAGAGAAGTTTCATCTTTCCCCTAGTTTGGTAGACCATCCTATTTTTGTATCTAATCCTATAGGTGGAGTAACTAAGTTAGATAGGATCTGTAGAGACCTAAGGATTTCATATCTGTCTCATAGTTTCTCTTGCGACCCATTTGTATTGGATTTCAAAGGGTTTGACCTTATTCTGGGAATGGATTGGTTGGATAAGCATAAGGTTGTTTTGATTTGTGAAGAGAGAATTGTGTCTTTGGAAACTGAGTTGGGAAGAATCGCAAAAGTAACTTGCGATAGTTCTGAAGTTCACTTGAGTAATCTTTTGCATGGAATCGAGGCATCTCTAGAAGGCGTTGAATCCATCGAAGTGGTTAGAGATTTTTTGGATGTCTTCGAGGAAGTTAAAGGTTTACCCCCCGCATCGGGAGATAGAGTTTCAAATCGATTTGGTTTCGGAAGCAATACCTGTTGTTCAACCTAGTAGAAGGATGGCGCCGAGAGCGAGAGAGAAGAGATGGTGAAGCGGACCCAAGATTTCTTAGAGAAAGGTTTGATCCGGCCCAGTTTTTCCAATTGGGGTTCTGCCGTTGTCTTTATGACCAAGTCAGATGGTCATTGAGATTCTATGTGGATTATCGGGAGTTGAATAAGGTTACTATTAGGAATAAGTATCCCTTGCTACGAATAAACAATCTTTTTGATCAACTCATGGGGCTTCTGTTTTCTCTCAGTTGGATTTAGCTTCTGGTTTCCACCAGTTAAGGGTAGCTGAGGACAGTATATCCTTGACTGCGTTCAGGGGACCCAATTGTTTTTATGAGCGGTTGGTTATGCCTTCTGGGCTAACCAATACTCCTACCTATTTTGTGGATCTGATGAACCGAGTTTTTCGGGATATGCTGAATAAGTTCGTACTCATGTTCATCGATGACATTCTTGTCTACTCCAAGTCTAGAGAGCAGCACAAGCAGCATTTAGGAATAGTATTGGAGACTTTGAGAAGGCATGTTCTGAAGGCTAAGTTTTCAAAGTGCCATTTTTGAAAATCGGAAGTTAGATTTTTAGGGCATATTGTTCCTGGTGAGGGTATTTCTGTAGATCCAGCCAAGGTAGCAACTACTCAAGAATGGAAGCAACCGCAGACTCCAATAGAAGTCCGTAGTTTTCTGGGTTTGGCAGGGTACTACAGGAAATTTATCAGGGACTACTCTAAGAATTCTTCGCACTTGGCAAAGCTTAAGTGGACCCCCAAGTGTGAAGAGGCTTTCTTGGATTTGAAGGCAAGGCTGACCAGTGCACCTGTTCTAGCTATTCCCGATGGTAAGAGTAAGTTCGAAGTCTACACGGACGCTTGTGGAATTGGACCTGGTGTAGTGCTGATACAGAATGGAAAGTGATTTTGTATGCGAGCACGTAGTTAAAGCCACATGAAAAGAATTACGCTACGCATGATCTGAAATTGTTGGCCATCGTCTTTGCTTTAAAGATATGGAGGCACTATCTGTTGGGAGAGAAGTTCGAGCTTTTCACGGATCATAAACCTTTGAAGTACACTTTCTCCCGGAAGAATCTGAATTTGAAACAACAGAGGTGGGTAGAGTTTTTAGCATCTTATGATTTGGATATCCTATATACTCCGGGGAAGGCGAATGTTGTGGCGGATGCTCTGAGTAGGAACGCAGTTGTGCGTTCATTTTGGAAGATGTTCCGTCTCTTCTGGAAAGGATTGCGAGTAAGCAAGGATCGGATAGAAGATTAAGAGGAATCATTAGGAGAGTCAAGAATGATCAGTGGTCCAGTTTTGAGATTGATGACTAAGGAACTTTGAGGATCATCGGAAGGATTTTTGTTCCAAATTTCAAGGATTTGAAGCAAGAAGTTTTATTGGAGTGTCATCGCTCCAAGCTGAGTATCCACCCAGGGATTTCAAAGATGTATAAGGATATGAAGAGAGTATTCTGGTGGAAAGGCATGAAGAAGGATATTGCAGATTTCGTCAATGGATGTGCGATCTGTCAACAGGTGAAAGATGATCAACGGAAGACCGCAAGATTGTTGCAACCTCTGGAAGTCCCTAAGTGGAAGTGGGAAATGATATCTATGGATTTCATTGACGGTTTGCCAAGGACCAGAAAGGGAAATGAAGGAATATGGGTAATCGTAGACCGGCTGACCAAGAGCGCCCTTTTATTCCGGTTAAGGCGACCCGAACTGCAACATCTTTGGCTGAGATTTTCTTGAAGGAGATCGTCAGACTGCATAGAGTTCCTATCAGCATTGTAAGTGACCGTGACCCAATCTTTACCAGTAAATTTTGGGAGGTTTTGCAGACAGCTTTGGGTGCGAGATTGAGTTTGAGTACAGCCTATGATCCCCAGACCGACGGACAAACGGAATGGCTGAATCGTATTCTAGAAGATATGTTGAGGGCTTGTGTTTTGGATTTTGGTGGGTCTTGGGAAGACCTTCTGCATTTAGTGGAATTATCGTACAATAATAGTTATCAGGCGAGTATCAAGATGGCACCCTATGAAGCTTTGTACGGGAGACCTTGTAGATCACCGTACTGTTGGATAGAGTCGGGAGATCGTCTTGTTCTTGGTCTAGATTTGATCCGAGAGGCATCTACAAAGGTGGAGCTTATCAAGAAGAGAATCAAAGCAGCCCAGGATCGCCAAAAGAGTTATGCAGACAAGAGATGAAGGCAATTGGAATTCAAAGTCGGAGATTTGGTTTTTGTCAAGGTTTCGCCGAAAAAGAAGCGATCAAATTTGGAAAGACGATAAATCTTGCCCCAAGGTATATTGGTCCGTTCAGAGTGCTTGAGAGAATTAGTGTTGTGGCCTACAGGATTGAATTTCCAGTCCGGATGACTGGAATTCACAATGTTTTTCACGTATCTCATCTGAAGAAATACATGCACGACCCATCTTTAGTTGTGGAGCCAGTAGTGCAAGAAGATTTAGAGATCGAACCGGACTTATCTGTTGTCAGGCATCCAGTCCAGGTAGTTGATCAAGATGAGAAGCAACTCAGAAACAAGGTAATGAAGCTAGTCAAGGTTCAGTGAAGCGAGGATCCCAGATACTGTATCTGGGAAACTCTGGATAGTTTTAGGAATGCCTATCCGTAATTGTGTCCGGATAGTTAGTAATATTTGTTTGGATGAATTATTTGTTTGGTTGTTAGTGTATGACTGATATGCATGCTTAGATTGTTTGAAATAAAAGTTTTGGATTATCTTTTGCTTTTAAATTTCGAGGACGAAATTCTTTTAAGGGGGAGGAATGTGATATCCTGGAAATTTCAAGCAATTAAAATGTGATAATCTTATTTTATAAATTATTTAAAATTAGAAAACTATTCTTTTAAAACTAATAATAATGGATTGTTTATATATATAGATATAAGTAGATTTTAAATAGAATTATTATTTTTACACAAATTAAATTATGTGTTTGTTTAAATGTGTGTGTGTATATATATGTGAGTGGATTTTAAATTGAATTTAAAATTGAATTTAAAATTCAAAAGATAATTTTCTTAAAATAAATTAGATTAAAAAATATTATTTATATATATAAATATATATGATTTTATTAGTATATAATTTGTTTTATATTATTTTCCTTAAAAGATTTTATTTATATAAATTAAGAAATGTATTAACTAAATTGAAAAATAAACATTGATGGTCGAATGGAAGCATTGATGGTCGAAGGAGCTATGGACGGAATTTCATGGGTGCTGGTGGTCGGCTTCGTCGGGTCGAGGAGTTTTTAGGCGAAGGTTTCTGGTTTCTGGTTTCAGTGTTCCAATTTTGCTCGAATTTGATTTTTGTGATCGAACCAGTTTTGGGTGGTCGGAATCGAAAGGGAGTGTCGAGATCGACTTGTCGACGGTGGTTTGGGTGACCGGAGCTCTGGCGATCACTAGTGCATGTGCACGGCGAGGCTAGTGTCAATGGTTTTGGGAAAGGAAGCATCCTCGGGTGGAACTCGGGGGAAGGGCAGATTTGCTCGGGTTCGTCTTCGAGTACGAACGTAGGAGTTATTAGCATGTTAACACTTTAAAATTTTAACAAGTTTAAAAGAAAAAAAGAAAAGTGAAATACTCGGGTCTGGACTCGAGTGCATACTGGGTTGAACCCGAAGTGAGTGATGTTATAACAGTTTTTATAAATATAAATAAAAGCAAGTTTAAAATTTTAAGTAAATTAAGTTTAAACGAATTTTATATTTAATCTCTTTGTATAATAATGTATTTAATTATGGGTTTAAGAAGTTGTATGATTTATGTTACTTAAATTAATTAGGTAGATTCTTAAGTTTATTTTAAATATTTAATTTAAAAATGTAATTAAGCAGTTAATTGAAGGAGTAATATGTTTTTATATTATATGTTAATGACAAGTGATTTCAAGATTTATTAAATAAGGTCTTAATAATGATTTAGATATTAACAAGATAAATGGTTTATCTTAAAAGTTAATTAAGGTTTTGATGATTTAAGATTAATTAAATTAATAAAGTAACTAAAGAGTAATTAATTAATTTAATTAATAAATGATTAGAGATTAATTAATGATTAAGGTTTAATTAATTAAAAATTAAGGGTTATAAGTTAATTAATTTTGAGATTAATTAATTTGTAATTTAGAATTAATTAATTAAGATTAATTAATTTTTAATTAGAGATTAATTAATTAAGTAATTAGAGATTAATTAATTAAGTAATTAAAGATTAATTAATTAAGTAATTAGAGATTAATTAATTTATAATTAAAAATTAATTAATTAAGTAATTTTAGATTAATTAATTAGTAATTAAGGATTGATTAACTGGTAATTAAGGATTAATTAACTAGTAATTAAGTTTTATTAATTAATGATTAAGGTTTATTAATTAATAATTAAGGATAATTAATCCGGAAATTAAAGATTAATTAATTGATTTATACGGTAAGTAAAGAATGATTAATTAATTCAAATGGTTGAACTTAATTAATGATTAATTAAGCAAGGTTAGGTGATTAATTCTTAAGTAATTAATTTAATTTGAGTTAATTAAATTAACTATAGTTATGGATTAATAGATCTGCTTATGGATGATTGATTGTATAGAATGTCTGGATTGATTGATGTTTATAGTATGATAATCTGTGATGTTCTATGATATTCTGGATATAGCTGTGATGAATGTGTGTTATTTATATGTGATGAATGCTGTGTGAATTCAATATTCTGGATTGAATTAAATTGTTTAAACCTTAAAATAACTTGGCCTTTAAGACGACGTTTGGCGATGAGACTGGGATCAGATACCAAATTTGTTATCCGAAAACCACATCAATCCAAGTTAAACGATAGGTCGTGAAATCTCAAGTAAAGATCGAGATGAAGATTTAGAGTGCAAGGGCTATTGTTGTTAACTCTGAGGGTGATTCCAAAATGAGTGTAGCGAGATAATGCCTTCGATTTCGTTCGAACCCGGAACGAACTTATATAGATGAATGCTATCAAACCATCATTAATGGAGGACGATGAGCATTCCAAGATAAGTTTTCTATATAAAGGTAATCGTAGCCTCAAGCCTCATCAATCAGGAATGGCTAAAAAAGGGGAGGTGCACGCAAGGCTAAGTGGGTAGCACCTAAATAGGATAAGATTTTCCCCTGTCTAGAGGGCCCTTTTATTTTGGCTGTGTGGGCCGTTGTAGGCTACAACCGTGGGGTTGTCTTATTCGGACTATCCAGTAAGGGTAGCTCCGGTCTTGTGTTGCAGGGGATCAGAGTGGATCCTCGGTATGGTGATCTAGGCCATGTACTATGATGGGCGGTACCCCAGTAGGCCTGCCATTCTATGGAATCCATTCTCCCTACGCGCCCTTTAAGGTTTTGATTGTAGAACCCACTTTGTGGCTAGTATGCTGGAATTCAATGAATGTAATAATTTCGGCTATGTGAATATTTATTTGAAAACCCTAGACACTATTATAATATAACTGAATTTCCTATCAAATGATTTGGTTATCGTAAGGAAAAACTTGTCCATATTTATTTGATGAGAGTCTTACGAGTCACCTTCTATTTCAATGGTTTTTCAAGTTAAACAACTTAACCGTTTACTCACACCAGACCCATGTTTGACCCGGAGTTTATTCTGTTTTTCTTAAACTCTTGGTACTTAAATTTTTGAGTAGCCAAGTAATCAGGTTTGGCTTGACGAATTTTGAAAAAGCTTGGAGTAGGAGTCTTTGCATAGCTATATATATATATATATTTCCACTGTGTTGGAGTCTTTGTCTGTTGTTTTTTGGAATGTAATGGATAGACGGGTCTTCACGACCGTCTAATGTGATGATGTTGTGTAACTGTGTAACTCTGATGTAATGACTATGTAATAGTTATGTGATATGTTATATTTTTCCGTTTCCGCTGTGAGATTCTGATGATTGTTGTTATTTCTTTCTATCTATTCTTTTCTACCTATTTCTTTCTTATTGATGATACATCTTTCTATGGAATGAAAGGCAGGTCGTCACATGTGCGATCAATATAATATGTTGATTATAAAATGTGCATGTTAATTTTAACTATGTTGGTATATAAATTGGGTTTGATGTATATATATGGAAATGGAACCTGTGCAGGGAAATGCAAAATTCTTAAACGACAGAATTTTCAAAGTGTCGTGTAATCTATCAATGGCATTCAAAAACTGCTGTGATAATTTTCGACAATGCTTCAGCACTGTCATAAAAGGTTTTAACAGCACTTCAACAAAGCTGTAAAAGAACATTCATTGCAACACATGAAAGCACTTGAAATAATTACCATGTCAAGAATTTACCGCTGTGAAATAGCTTTGATAACATCAACCGAACGTTGAGAAAGGTTTTTCTCATCAGCATAAAGGCTATAAACTGTATTAAGAACATCCAGAAAACGCTATTAAAAAAACACTTTTTATAGTGTTTGATCTATTGCTATGTTATGTTTCTGACCTATAATGGCATGTCGTTACACAGCGTAGGTAAAAACGATATTAAAACCTTTTATAGCGTTTTGAAAATGCTAATAAATGTCCTGTTTGTTGTAGTGTTTCTTTTTGTAAAGACTTTTTTTATTACATATTACCCGTCATGTATTATGAGATTACGTTCTTTCTTTTTCTTTCTTTCATCCTTAATGACCTATCTTTTGGACACTTAAATGATAACATGAATACCGATGATGTATTAAGTGTCGTCTTTAGGGGTAAGAAAAGACAGATCGTTACACAGATACACCATTTCATTTATTAAAGGAAAGTGATTTTCTTTGTGATATTCGACATGTATTAAACTAAACTGTATATACATCCAAACAAACATATTTTCATATCCAAACATCGTTCATAATCATCACAACCAAGCATAACCAAACATATACATAATCCAAAATATCATAATATAAATAGAGTTGCTCACCTTTATTGGTTTCTAGTTACGAAAATTTGCTATAGCTTTGCTACAATCGAATTAAATCCTATAGAATTGAGCCTTGGACCTTTGAATGGGCTCGGCCTATGCTGCAAATGGAAGTGGGCCTGGCCTTGGTGGTAGGAGGTGGTTGCCACGGTTTTTGAGTGAAGGAGTGGATTTGAGCTTGTTTTTAAGTGGATTGAAAATTTATATAAACATATATAAATTTATTTTATTTTTTCTAATTTTTCTTTATAATTTTTCTAAGGTAGGAAGCCATTAAAGAGGGGTATAAGAAGATTAAGCTTAGGAATATTAACAAATGAAGTGAAGACAGAGGGTGGTATTTATAGGCAAAAATATGAAATAAAATATCCTGATATTTATGTGCATGTACATAACTATTTTATCACCACCTTACCTTCCTCCTCCATCACTGTGCATGGTCAAACACCCCCCTCATGTGTGTAGCCATATGGGTGAGTTGATGCGTGTAACAGTGAAGTGAAGTTTGCTTTTTAATATGAAAATATCTTAGAAAATATCTTAGATCTTTTGTAATATATATATATATATATATATATATATATATATATATATATATATAAGTGTACATGTATATTTGTATGTATCTATGTGTTCATGTGTATGTTAGGGTGTACATGTGTATGTTATATATGTGCACAAGACATTTAAATAAGGTTGCAATAACTTTGAACTACTTTTGTTCGTCAAATCGTTGAAAATCGAGAAGCCGATTTCCACTCACATTTTCAGTTATAAATGAATTTATATCTAAATGTAAAAAAAAATTGAAAAAAAATTTCTTATCATTTTCGACTAATTAAGATGATCGCATTTGATTTAAAATCCATATAAATTAATATTAAACAATTGTTTACAAAAACTGTTGTTATATCGATAGAGATATCAATTTTCCTTATAATTTCAAGTCAAATAGTTATCTTTTAAAATTATTATAAATGATATATTATTACATCATAACTAATTAAAATGAAATATTATCATTTAAAAACAATTATTTGAATAATTGTAATAATTATTAAACTATTCTCAATTTAAATTCATAAATCAATTACTAAATATGATGCCTTTATTGATGTTGTCATAAATATATTTTGTTTCCCAAAAACAAAATAAATAATTTTATTTCATATTCTTGTTTAAATGCATAAATAAATGTATGTATCCAGCTCCGTGCGTGACTTGTGATAATTAAAGAGTTGTTTATTGATAAAACGATTTTTGACCATTTTATCGATATTCCTTCAAAGTTTATACTTTTATAAATACTTATTCAAAATAAGATTACCAACATTACTGTTCAAATCATCATGATCTATGTTTTAAAAAGCTTATATTTGAACATTTAAAAATAAATATAATTTATCAAATTGATAAATTTGTAGGTCAATACATACTTACCCCTTTAAAGAATTTCATCCTCCAAATTACAGCGCAAAACCCAAAGGTGTTTGCCTAAAATATTCATTTTTAAATTTACATTTGTATAATATATATAAATTATACATACGCAATATCTAATTTGATCTACTATTCGAATATACAACTTTACTTTCGAACTAGAATTGATCCCATTATCCTCTAGTGCAGATTCTGATCAAGGTCAGAAACTTCTATTTTCTTACATAGCTATCAACTATGACAGAAAATGTAAGGATCCGACTACATCCTCATCAATGTTTTCCCTAAAGCATAGAGTGATAAATCCTTTTCGGATATCAAAATCCTATATCCAAATCTTTAGGCCAAATTTGTGTTACGAAATAATTTGTGTAAAATGCATATACGTTTTAATCTTTTTCAACATATCTAGAAAATCTTGATTTAAGTTTTTAAACATTTCATAAAGATATAGTTTTTTTCTTATGAAAAATTCTTATGTGGTTTATGCATTTACATTTGAACAAAGTCATGAATAAAGGACATAATTATATTATACATGCTTAATATTTTACATTCATCCTTACCTTACACATATCATTTCTCCTTACATAAACCATTCTTAAGTCCTTCTAAATCTACTTGGGTTTTCATAATACTGATACAAACATAACAGCCTTACAAGCCGTACATATATGTGCTACTGCATAATATTAATACTAGATAGGTGTTTCCAATTCTTCCAATCTCCCATCATAATCACCCCTCTGAGTCTGGTATTGATGGCCTGTCTCTGTATCCAAAATAAAACAAGACTTCTCCATCGTCGCATTATCATCTTGTTCGTTATCAGCTTCATTTTCGTCCTCAATCTTTGGTATCACATACACTTCATATGGTAGCTAGGGCTGGTTCCATGGCACATGCCCAAGTCTAGCAGGCACTTCTTGTATAAATTCTCCTTCTTCTAGTTCTTCTAAACCTTGCACTTCTTCTTCCTTGGGACCATCAAATTCTTCCTCTTCGTCATCCATGTTGTCCGGATGAATGGGGAATCTGACAACTCCTTGCATAAAATAATATGATTATTGTCCATCTCTCATATGACGTTACTTTCTCTACTGTTGTTGTTTGATTCATGGGGTAACATAGTGTTCAGGTCCTCTTCAGGTTCGGGTTCTTCTTCCATCGGCCCCTCATCAAGAATTTCTTCCATTTCGGGTTTTGAACTTACTAGGTTAATGGTCCTCATTCGTTTTGAGGCCTGATGGATCCCTTCATCATTAGACTCTATAGTAAGTTTTGGAGTTGGGGGAGATATAGGCATTTTGGCTATAGCGTAACTATCTTTATCTAGTCGGGTGCATGGATCTAATTCTCCTTTAATAATGGGAATAATATTGCTAAGTGACCATTTCCTGAGTTCTTCCTCATCACTTGAAAGAATAATTAGTTCATTCTTCTCACCCCAATTTGCTCTTGAGGTCTCCTCATTTGAATACTTTCTCCTATAGCTTGCGCGTTTATAAAATTATCAACAAAAAACACTTAGATACTAAGCATTTTAATTGTCTTAACCAAATCAAATGTTAGGTTATAAATCTAAGTTTATCCCAGCATAAATTCATTTTAACTATGCAATGTTAAGTGTGATAGTTTGCTAAGCACATGATATTGTTTCTCCTAGACCAATACTTAGAATATTTCAAATAAAATCCTTTGAAAATTCTTTTCCCAAAACCCTTTTTAGATAAAATTTCTCATTATCCAAATCCTTTTTCAAAGTATTTCTCTTAATCTTCTCAGTTATTATTAAATATCTTATTGTCAAATAGTAAAATTCTAATCACAAGATGTTTATACTTAGATTTTACTAATCTTGATTTCAAATTCTCATTCAAGTTATAACATATCTAACTATATATATTTTCAAAATATAATCCTAGATAAATTATTTCATTTCCCATATTTTTCTTAAACAAAAATCATTTGTATATCATTAACAAATATAGGCTTTTATATAATATACTTAACTCATTCTAGGGTGTCATTTACCCTATCTCTAATGTGCTTCTCATCCTAGGGTATTACTAATCCTATCTCTGATGAGACATTACCCCAATCAGGCTCAGGTGTTCGCTCAACCTAAGCTTTGATACCAAATGTGATGTCTGCCCTTTTGACCCTCAGAAATCGAAACTATACATCCTAAGTATTCATGTGCCATAAAACCAAGTGATGGAAGGATGGATGGTAAGAGTAAAAAGAAAATAAAGACAAAACATAATTTTACATGAATGGAATAACATATATTATTTTAATATATATGATCTTTACAACGGAAACTTTAAATAAATTTATCAGGGTCTATCGGCCTGGATAGTTATAAATCTCTATCCTTATAAAAGCTAAATACAATCAATAAACTAATTCAGCGAAAATTGAAATGGAAAACTATCTACAGGAACATCTTCAGCTCCAGACTTTAAGCTCTAGCACAGTGCTCAAAGTTAAGCCTGGCTACTTGGTTACCTAGAAAAATAGGGCATCCAAAGTCTAAGGAAAAAGAAAATAAACTCTGGGTCAGTTATAGGACCAGTGTGAGAAAATCAAAAAATACGGGTATTGGAAAACAAAAGGGTATCTCATAAGACCACACCGCACATAAACACAGAACGATTTTTTACCTTTTGATAACCAAATCATTTGCTATGAAAAATTAGGAATATTATCTTTAATGACATTCTTTGAAAATCCTTTCAAGTAACATATTAGTCATAGCTGGAATTATTACATTTTTTAAATTCGATGGCGTAATAGGTTTACAACTAAAACCGTAAAGGCTTGTATTAGAGAATGGATTCCATACAATAACAAGGTACGAGACTACCTTCCGATAGTACATCTCTAGAAAAATGCACCTGATACTCCAACCATTGCCAACACAGAACCAGCCTACCCTTACCATAGATACTATCCAATATGACATCACCCCGGTCATTCCCGACCTATTCGAGAGCTCTGATAACATGCACAACATACTCAAGACATAAGGGATAATGTAGACACATGATGACCATATCCTAATAGGAGCGACTCACTTAGCACTACCGCATCTGACCTATTTTTGTCATTCCTAAGTGAAGAGGTCAAGGTAATGATTACCTTTCTTATAGCACATATTTAACTTGAGTGCCACATTGCCAATTCCATCACGCACTATCGATGTCCACAAATGTACAACCAATGAGCTTATATGTCTTAGAGAAGGGTGTTAATTATAAGAGATTTACCTCCTACACCACAAAACAGATGTAGGTCTGTAAAAATCAATGCACGTGTATTTTAGAAATGCAATGTCATATATTCATCCATGAAAGTTGTCTAGGAATAGGGAAAATCGAAGGAATTCCCCTGTAACATCCCGTTGGGAATTACCCCTAGGATTAGTAGTCAGCAGCCCTTACATCGAAGATCAAATGAAGATACTACTACCACATATATGTGATATGTGGAAATTTCCCCCGTGGGTCAGTGATAAGAAGATTCTATTTATTATCATTCCATGTCTTCACTTTAATTATGTAAATTGGTTCGAAGTGATTTTCAGACGAGAATTACCTAAATCCAACCCTAATTCCTAAGAACCAATCATCAATAAAAGGATGTTAAGTTTGAGGGTGATTATCATTTCATTCATTAGTATCATTTATCTAATAACATATCTCTCTTAGAGATATAAATCTCTAAATCATATTCTTTTCTAACATATACGGAATCATTAATTCTCTCTTTAACTTTGGAAATACCAAACCAAATTTTTTCTCATAAACCAGATTGTAAAACCTTATTGAATAAAAAGGGTCGATAGAAATTATATTAATTCTACTCAACATCAATTTCCGTATTCAACCTTTACTATCTATCAAATAATGGTGAAATCTCCTTTCATATTCACATAAATAGTACGTGTTCCCTCCTTGG
This sequence comes from Allium cepa, assembly GCA_030765085.1. Lineage (NCBI taxonomy): Eukaryota > Viridiplantae > Streptophyta > Magnoliopsida > Asparagales > Amaryllidaceae > Allium > Allium cepa. The sequence goes on along the minus strand of CM060937.1, from coordinate 866,525,400 downwards.
AATTTAATACCAAGTATAAGAAGATTATTTCTATACAATCCAAGTTGTATTAAATTTGGAAAAATTAAATCTTCTATACTTACCTTGTTTCCGACAGTTCAACCTTATCTATTCCTTGCCTAGGAAAGAGGCCAGGTGATCCAAGGCACTGGTTTCTCCTGAACACATCCTTAGTTTAAGCACCTCATATCCCAATCTCATAAATAGAAAAATCCTGTCTACTTATCGGCTTTTAGGATCAAGAATAATCACTTAATTATAATAGCTTTTCTTAAATCATTTATTTAAACTCCTTTAAAATAAATTATAAAACCTCCAAATTATCTTTTAAATACTTAATTATTTATTTGAAAACATTAATAAAAGATATAGGAAATAATACTTAAGTTTAAAGCCATATTTCAAAAGTTTTTAAAACTGCTGCAAAAAGTACTACGAAAAGTGCTACGAACAGTGTTTTCAAAGCTTATTTGATCAAACCAAGTTTTCTATCATTTAGAAATCCATTTTTATAGATCAATTAACTTCTAAAAAAATTTAAAATATTTATAGAATTTATTCCATATTTTCAAAGAATTAAAAATATCACTTTTAAAGAATTTATCGCTTTGGTTTTTGAACTGCCAAACCGCGACTATTTTGAAAACTTGATTTGCCCTTATTCCAAAATATACTATATGAAATCTTGATCCTTTTCTTTTGTTTCAAAACTATTAATTATAAGAGTTCAAAAAATACTTATTACAAAAAAATTCGACTCCGAATCCATCGTATAAATAGTTTTAACTTTCTACGGCGTGAAATCGTGAACTACCGTTATGTGACACACCTATTTTTGACTCAACTTTCATAACTTTTCCAAATTTCACCAAATTGGTTTTAATGTTTATATTCCATTTTAACGAGATTTAACAGTCTCATATACACTATTTCATTTATTGAAGTAAAGTGATTTCCTTCGTAATATTCGACGTGTATTAAATGTGAATTATTTATACATCCAAACAAACAAATTATCATACCCAAATATGGTTCATAATCATCACAATCAAGTGTAACCAAACATATATATCATCCAAAATATCATAATGTAAATAGAGTTTCTCACCTTCATTGGTTTCTAACATTAGGAAAATTTGTTATAGCTTCGCTATGTTCGAATCAAAGCCTACGGAATCAAGCCCTGGACTTTTGAATGGGCTCATCCTATACTTGAAAATAAAAGTGGGATTGGCCTTAGCGGTAGGATGTAGTGGCCGTGGATTTTGAGTGAGCGAAGGAGTGGATATGATATTGTTTTTAATTGGATTGCAATCGTATATAGATTTATATAAATTTATTTTCTTTTTTGTTAATTTTTCTAAGGTAGGAAGCCATTAAAGAGGAGTATAAGAGGATGAGGAGGCTTTGGAATTTATGAACAAATGAAGTGAAGACGGAGGGTGGTATTTATAGAAAAAATATGAACTAAAATATCATGATATTTATGTGCATATACACCATTTCATTACCACCACACCCTCCTCCTCCATCACTATGCACTATTGGGCACCTCTCATATGTGTAGCCATGTGTGTGAGTTGATGTGTGTAAGAGTGAAGTGAAATTTGCTTTTTAAGTGTGGAAATATCTTAGATCTTTTGTAATATATATATATATATATATATATATATATATATATATATATATATATATATCTGTGTGTGTGTGTGTAAGTGTGTAAGTGTATATGTAAATTTGTATGTATATATGTGTTCATATATATATATATGTCATGGTATGCATGTGCATGTTATATACGTTCACAAGACAACAGGCTGCAACAACTTTGAACAACTGTCGTTTGTTAAGCCCTTGAGAATCGAAAAGCCGATTTCTGGTCACATTTTCACGTATAAATTTATATACATATAAATGTAAAAAAAAATTGTAAAAAAAAATTCTTATAATTTTTAAATAATTAAAATTATCACGTTTTATTTATAAACCTGTATAAATTAATATTAAACAATTGTTTATAAAAAGGGTTGTTATATCGATAAAGCGATATCATCATAATTTCACGTCCAATTATTGTTTAGTTATTACTTTATAACTAATTAAAATGAATTATTATCATTTAAAACAATTATTTGAAAAATTGTAATAATTATTGAATCATCACATCTCAATTTAAATTCATAAATCAATCATTAAATATGATGTCATTATTGATAATGTCATAAATACATTTTATTTCCTAAAAACAAAATAAATAATTGTATTTCATATTCTTGTCTAATTGGTGATTAAGTGTATGTATCCTACTCCATGCGTGACTTCTGATAATTATAGAGTCGTTTATTGATAAAATGATTTTCGACCATTTTATCAATATTCCTTCAAAGTTTATATATTTGTAAATACTTATTCAAAATATGATTACCAATATTACTATTAAAAACATCATAATCTATGTTTTAAAAAGCTTATATTTGAATATTTAAAAATAAATATAATTTATCAATTGATAAATTTGCGGATCGTTACAATATATTGTCCTTTATGGGTTTCGAACTTTAAAAGCGTTACTTGAATATGAATATTTAATCCATGTACGATCATATATCATTGTTACGTGGTGAATGGTCACAATTTGTAATATACAAAACTTCGATGAAATTAGTTTATTTGAAATAAGTAAGTAAACCCTAGTGTGAGATTGTATATTCAATATGATTAATTACAATAATATCTTGTTGTGTTAAATGTTACACTAGACTGAAAGCTACAACATTGGTATAAAAAATTAATCACTGAAATGTCACTTTGATCAATTTCCAATATTAGATATCCTTAAATGTTAGGGATGATCAAATGTACTTTTTTAAAAGGTTCGTTATGGTATTGTAGCAATGGTTTCTTTTTAAATGGCTCGACCATTTTGAAAGAAAAATCAATGTGCAATGGTAGATGTAACTTAAGGTATATTCGACATGAAAAAAGTGAATGGTCACTTGTATTTCCTAAAGAAATATCGGAATTGAGAATTGTAAAATAACAATTGGTATTTAATATTGGAATGAGAAATATGATTTTTATTCCTAAATAGATTTTTATATAGAAAATTGTTTTCTATTTACTTTACCTTTGAGTTCGAGATATTTGATCTAAAAACTCTTGATTGTAAAATGGTAATAATAGATGGAATAAATATTCTACATTAAGTGGTTGAATGGAATTTCGTATTTCGTACGCTATTATAGTAGTGGCAGAAATAGTGGAAGAATGTCATATAGCACTTATTGGTGCATAAATTTACCAATTGTTTTCCAAAACCATACCAAACAATATTTGTGAAAAAATAACTGTTTTCCATTGTTGACTTAAAAATAAACATAGCCTTATTTCAACATGAATATTATGAAAATCGTTATAAAATAAAACTATAATTTGTTTTCAAAACAAAAGCGATGCATTAGAAAATATATAAGTATCTCAAATTATTTGCAATTATTTTGGAATTATAGACTTAGTCATAGTTTTGAGAAACAATTCTTTGATTATATGATTTTGAATCATATCTGCTAGCGAATTATATCTTAAACAATTAAGAGCGAAGTACCCACTCAATGGGAGCATCATAACAGTTGATGAACTCTTCAGTTTGATACATACAGAGTTATGTAATCGAAAGTCCATTAATACCAAAATGGTACCACGTATCTCATTATATTAAGTGTTATCACAAACACAAATAAGTGTTATAAAACATGTGTAGTATGTCTTTGATAAGTTTATTTAATATATAATGGTAGTAACAAAATTACATGTAGTAGAAATGATTTTAATTAATCGAATAAGTGATTATACTGGAAATAATTCCAAATGTACGTAGAAAAGTAATGAATAAAGATTCAATCTCAAAAATCACTCCTCTCAATGATACATAATGATTCTTCAATAATGAGTAACAAAACTTTGTTGGACAAGGTACGGTTAGTGGTGAGTGAAATTGAGCTAACTTCTTTCTATGAGGTCATGTACATAAGAGTAGTACACAAGCTGAAAATTAGTTTCATCTAAAGACTTGTTTGTAAAATCATACGTGATAATGGTTTACGTGAAACCCTAACATATCTTAGGCTAAGGAATTGATAGGTTGAGCGAGTCGAAAGATTACAAGTAATAATTATATGTGATGGTTCTCGCATGAATCATCCCAAAAGAGTTTGGGAACGATCAACATTGGATGATTAATTTATGCTTTAAGCATAACTATCGTAAACTAAAACCAAATCAGTTTTTTGTAATGAAATTCATAAATTTTTATGAATTCCTATTTGATTACACCAAGAAACAATTATTGTATCAAGAAATTACAACTTTGTAGTGAATGAATTATTCAAGAAAATATTGGCAGTAAAACGGCTTTGGATACGATCCAAAGATGAAATTGATCAAGATGGATGAAATGAAATTAACCAAACTTAAATAGACACGATACATTAGAATGTCTAATGATAAATCTCAAATATTAAAGAGAAATTATGATATTTATTAAAGTTCAAAAAAGAGTCTTTTTAGTCTTAAGCAAGCCATTAAGAGTAATCACTCTATGATGCAGCAGGATGAGCAAATCTGGAATAGATTCCAAGTACGTTATCAAAATATGATTTTGATACGGAAGGATATGATCCATTGGCTACAAAAGTGTCCTTAGGAAGAAGATCAATACATTTGGAATATAATTCATGTTGATACGAATAACAATGTGATTTCAATTGTTCAAACTAACGTAACAGATTCATCATTTAACGTGCTATAGATAATTCGGATTTTACTCACAAAATTTAATCGTTCGGTATGGCATTAAGTTTTGGTACATATATATTGAAACAAAAAATTATAAATTATGATTTAGAATAGTCTATTACACATAGAAACAAAAATGTCTCGAAGTCAATGGAAGCAATAACCGAGTTTGTGATTGGATACGATCCAAGAAGTGATACAAATGTGTTATTCGATAAGTATTAGAGTCAAATAAGTATTTTGACTGAGAAATCAAATAATTTGAATTTCATTTAAAATATAAAGGAAGCATGTGTCTGTAAGAAAGAATATTAATAGGTACAAAATATTTCTTAAACTACTAGTAAACGACAAATTTATGATTATTAATGATGCATGTGGGTCGAAATCATATTAGTTTAGTTGTTTAGTATTCGACGTCGAATTTGAAAATGACATCCTTTATAAGCAGTATAAAGGGATGTTATGAATATCACAAAACAATATACACTTTCACTATATTAAATTGTTTAATATCGAACATGTAATATAAATTCCTTAAAAGAAATTATCGTACATGACATATTGTCTACAATATCACACTTTTCCTATGTATTGTCTACATAGAACAAGCATCAAATTCAAACTAAGATTGCTATATATTTTTAGTGTTCTCAAATGTTTATGAAATACTAGAGAGTTGTTTAAAGAAACAATGAACACCTTAGAAAAAGTAGGCGGACTCATACTTTATTACTGATATGGAGTATAGTACGTAAATCCTAAATTCATATCAAAACTTAAGCTGAGAACTTTAAGTTGGAATTGTTCTAAACAATAAGTGTAGTAGATTCAACCAAAGCTAATACAATATAAGAAGCATAAATAATTGCACAAATTTATAACTTAGTTAAGGGTGATTCTAATTGTTGTGAATCCCATGATATTGTTACATGATAACTATGTCGTGATATACTTGGTAAGCTCACTAGAAGTCAAGCGACATATACTGAATAGTTCCACATAATAAAGATCGTTTATTAGCATCGAAGATAGTAGATTGACAGAGCATATAATTAAAATAACATAGCATACCCATTCACTGAGAGACTCATTTGATTGTTTTAAGAAAACCGATCAGTTAAGTTGGAATAAAATTCCATAATTGACCTAAGTGCAGGTGAGAGATTGATAGAGTTAGGGGTATGCCCAAGGGGCAATTATGTAATTCGTTACATATATCTAATGTGATAGCTAATCTTTTTCAAAATAAAAGGTGTTTTCTCTCTATTATATGCTTGATATAATGTGTTAAATTAATTATTTATTTAATTAAAAGTATATTTAATATAGAAAATCCATAAATGGTATGTTCTGTGATAGTAGTTGAGATGTATTGTAATTATAAGTGATTTGTCAAGAAAAAACATAGCGTTTTAAATATTCTTAGTCAAGATGTGTTGAGATTGGATATCGATGTATATGTTGACACTAGAGTATGTAACGCTCTCCAAATGTTGGGCAGTGTATTAGCCATTGCTGCTAGGGGCATAAGAGGTTACATACAGATAGTTATTGGATAACATGGAATTACTCACTCGATAGTTTTATATTGATTAATATAAATAAGGTCAAATTGAGAATATAGAAGTGATAATTATACACAATTCCCTCTACTTGGGAATACTTTCGATCTTTAATATGGAAAATCTGCTTTGAAGATAAATAATGGCACGGTGTCCATTAAATGATTACAAGTGGGTTGAATGGAAGCATTGAAAGTGAAACACAATTCAGAGAGAATTCGTCTCCGCAATGACATAAGTTATTATTACAAGGTTAACTTAAGTCAACTCAAAGTCAAAGTCTCTGGGTAGAGCAGTTGGTTGACTACAATTATTGCTATTGAACCAAGAATTTTGTGTTTGCACTTACAAAGTTGAATGTAGACAATGTTGAATTTTGACCAAAACTAAATATCATAAGTATAATGTGATATTGTTTTAATGAAGAGAATTAGTGTAAATAATTATCACAACTGGATAACCCTTAAATATGTAAAATTGGATTTTACTAAAAAGATGTATAAGCGATAAATTCTGGAAAAGTCACTTCGCTAGTTAAGGTGATAAGCGAACATTAATACCGAATAGTCCTATATTAATCCCAAATAGAATTTACATATGCAAGTCACACAATCGCATTGATAGATTCTCTGAAATACCAAATGATTAAATTGATTTGCAAATTATTATAAATTAATTAATATTTATTAGAAATATTAATTAATTAATTGATGTATAGAATGCCGTTAGTATTTTTTCATGTCATGAGGTTTACTTGGGCGCATATATAAAAGTTGTATATGTACAAAACGATATAGGGTATCAATGGGCGTCTAAATTTAATTGAAATGTAACTATTAGCTAAGTGTTTTGAGCAAATTGAGGGGCCATATAAAGAAAAGGTGTTTTGAAATCCAATGGCTGGATCTATAAAATGAAGAGAGGAGGTTAAAGAAGGTTACCTTTATAAATACATTGCAGTTCACTCACTCGCCACTCTTGTCGCTTTCTTTCATAACCCTACTGTAAAAATCACCATTTCTTACACCTAAATATGACACTCAATACATCCTCGATATTTATGTGTCAATCATTTAAGTGTCCGAAATACAATTTGGGGTGCAGAAAGAAAAGGACGGAACAAAATCTCGCATCGTAATGAGAAATATATAACATACACAGGATCTTTACAAAAAGAAATCATCTTTATTGTACACATGTCAGAGCACATTAACATATTTTCAGCATGTACAGTTATAACAACTTGTCCTTACAATTTCTGGTAAATACAAACAGATATCAAGAAAAACAAAAATAGTGAAAGAATGTAAGATACATAAATACATCTTAGAGAATCATGCTAACCTCCTGTAGCACTAAAGCATCCGGCTAAATCGAGTAAATATGCTCGGGCTGACCCAAGCATTATATAAAACAAAGCTCGGGCCATTATGATAAGACCAGCATAAGAAACACAATCAAATAGATTTACTTAAAGTTATCTAAACCTTTCAAAACAAAGGTATTTCGTAAAACCACGCCGCACATAAACACGGATGGGTTTTTATCTTACGATAACCAAAACCTTTTATAGATAGTCCAGAGATGTATTATAATAATGTCTATGGATAAAAATAATAATAATCAAGTAGTTGTAATGCTCGTGAGTGTACATCACAACAATAATAGGTTTATAATCAAAACCTGCTAAGACACGTTCGCTAATTGTGTATAATTCCATAAAGGTGCCCTTGGTACTTTGAGAACGATCCTCCTACACGAGGATCAAAGTTTTCTTTACGAAACAATAATGCGTCTCTAGTGATGTACAATAGGAAATACATAGGTGGCCATACAAGGTCGAATGCATCGCTCCTTGCATGCATAAAATTGTATGTAACTTAAGGAAGGAGCCGAATGCACCCTCATGGGTTGGCTAAACCCCTGGCTATGCCTCCTGTAAAAGCCCGAAAATCCATACTCCTTTGAGCTGGCAACATTCCACAACAATCCAGCCAAAGAGGAACAAACTTACGAGTCTTTAGGGTTAAAGAAGAAGAAGGTAGAAGAAGAAAACAGAAACAATAACAGAATCTCACATTTCACAGCGGAACAACATATAATATATCAATGAATAATCTCTAAAACAAAGAATCATATCCGTTATTACATTACATCACGTTACATTATCAGAGTATTACAACAACAAACAACGAAAATAAATATTACATATATTAGTGATACGCTTCGCCATCCAGTTTGCTCCTGATCTCCACAGCAACTCCTGAATTCCAGAATGACCTAATAATCTGACTCTAGACTGCCCGTGTGGAAATTGGTGGGCACCCAGAGTTTAGAAAGGGAACAATAAACTCTAGGTCAGTCATGGGACTGGTGTGAGATCTTAAAAACAGTTATTTTCACAAAGAAAATAAAAAGAAACCCGCTATGCTTTTTTTTAAAAAAAATGGAACTGCCATAAGGCCTCCTGCCACACACACAATGCAAACGCATACTTGGAGGAGATATCTCCTTATGACAGTCAAAAATGCTTAATACGCAAAATCTTTGGATATTATTTTTAGTGCATAGTGCAGAAAATATTTCGAAAGTATAATATTAATCTTAATCAACATGGGCATTTCGCACTTATGCCAACTATAGCTACCATGTTTAATAGCAGATTACCGCCATATTCCATGGAAGGTTATACAACTAAAACCGTACAGGGCGCGTATTGTTTCTTTGAATTTCCAACAAATGGTCAGGCAAAGGAACTTCCCACACCGAAATGGAACGCCTTTAGAAGGACGCCCCCCAGAGCCTAACCAGATCTCTGCTAACACAAGGCCGATGCTACCTCACGTTGTACAGCTGTAACTAGGTAACTAACACACCGACGCTATCTCATGCTGTACAGCTGTAACTAGGTAGCTAACACACGAGCTATGCCATCCCCCAGTCGTTACCGACCTTTATCCGAGGATCCTCAACCACAAAGCAACAACCACAAAGTAGTAAATATGTAGTAACCACATAGGTTAAATATCTGGGCTCCATACCATGATATCACCTCTTATCCAGAAGGAAATGGACATACCCTAGGAGCGCTACCCCTAACAAAACCTTGCCGCAACATTCATGTTTCGACCATTTCCGGGTTGTGAGGCTCGAGAAGCCTCGTCCATAAAGCTACGCTTTTTCACAAAGCCATGCTTCGTTCAACAATTGATCGGCAGCACTTCGTATGCCACATTACCAAATTGGGAATGTATCACTAGTAACCACCAACTGCATAACCTCTGAGCTCGTACGTCTCAGAGAAGGGTGTTAAGCTAAGAGAATAAATTCTCCGCCACAACAGAAATGTATTTGATAGAAACCAGCTTTACCTCTCAAAGTGTAACGTCAGACACACATCCATACAAGTCTGTTCCGGGTTCGAACAGAACCGAAGGCACTTCCGAAGAAGCCCTTGCAATCCGGGTATTCACAATCCCGATCGGACTTCCCATCACTTAGGGAATCTCTATACCGTAGCTTCGAAGTGCAGAGACAATCGATAGGTCATCCTATCATTCTCGCAAATACCAGCTCTTCACTACCGGTCTTCAAATGCCATCCCATTTCGTCGTATCATTATTCGGAATGTGTTATATGACACAAAGGTCCTCTCCCGGCTTATCCGAATAACGAGCGCTTATTTTTAAAAATAAGTTTTCATTCAGATTTCAAACTGTGACGACTCGGATTTTGCCCGCTCGAAAATCGACATTCATACTTCAAATCGTATTCGAATGTCGTAGATTCAACCGTTCAAATCCGATTCGCCGGAGCTTATAACAACATTAAGTAGAACAACACAGCGGAAATAAAAAGAATAATACACTGATATACAATATCTGATACAACAAAACGATACAATGAATATCAATATACATCAGAGATATGATACAATAAAATGGCAGCGGAAAGAAAATAGATAACACCTAGCAGCGGAACAAATAACTCCAATATAGTCTTCAAGGAAGAACTCCCGAAACTGCAAGTCCATTTCCAAAAACCAATCCAACAGTAGCTTGAACTCCCAATAACGATGCGCAAAGATAAGCAAGTGTAGTCCATATCCAAAGACTGAACTAGCTCCAGATAATCTACTAAACCTAGCTATCTGAAAAACCCAACTCTAGACTGCTCGTGTAGAAAATTTTGAGCACCCAGAGTTTAGGAAGGAAACAATAAACTCCGGATCAGTCATGGGACTGGTGTGAGCAACAGAAACAGTTTATCTTTTAAAAATAATCAAAGAAAGAATTTTTTTTTATTTTTTTTAAAGTCAATTCGCAATGGTTTTAAAAATGAGACTACCATAAGGCCTCCCGCACACACACACAATGCAAACGCAGAATCGGAGGAGATTTCTCCTTATGATAGTCAAAGATGCTTGATACGCATTAAAAAGAAACATTTGATATTATTACTAGTGCATAGTGTAGTAAAAATCATTTCGAAAGTAAAGATATAAATCTTAGCCAGCATAGACATTTCGCACTTATGCCTACTATAGCTACCATGTTCAATAGCAGGTTACCGCCACATTCCATGGCAGGTTATACAACTAAAACCGTACAAGTCTCATATTGTTTCTTTGGATTTCCAAATGGTCAGGCCAAGGAACTTCCCATTGCCACATGAGAACGCCTCTGGAAGGACGTCCCCGAGAACCAAACCGGATCTCTGCCAACACAAGGCCGGGTTACCCCTAACTGGGTAACTACTGACACGAGTATGCCATCTCCCGGTTGTAACAACCTTTAACCGGGGCCCCAGCAACAAATCACAAAGTAATATATATATATTTATCTGCGATATCAACATAAGTAAAGTATCTGGGCTCCATACCATGATACCACTTCTATCCAGAAGGAAATGCACATACCCTAAAGGGAGCTACCCCTCATAACCTTGCTGCATCTTTCCTGTTTTGACCATTTCCGGGGTGTGAGGCTCGACGAAGTCTCGTCCACAAAAACACACTTTATACAAAAGCCGTGCTTTGGGTCAACAAATGATCATAGAAATGATCACAAAGATAAACGATCAAACAAATGATCCTATCACAAATGATCAACACAATGATCATTTCACAGCAACACTCAGCATGTCACATTACCAAATTGGGAATATATTGCTGATAACCTTCAACTATATAACCTCTGAGCTCATACGTCTCAGAGAAGGGTGTTAAGCTAAGAGAATAAATTCTCCGCCACCAACAGAAATATATTTGAAAGAAATCTGCTTTATATCTCAAATTGTAATGTCAGACATAACAATCCATACAAGTCTGTTCCGGGTTCGAACAGAACCGAAGGCACTTCCAAAGAAGTCCTTGCAATCCGGATATTCACAATCCCGATCGGATTTCCCATCACTTAGGGAGTCTCTATACCGGCGCGACTCGGTGCAGAGACAATCGATAGGTCATCCTATCGCTCTCGCAAATACCCGGTCTTCATCACCGGTCTTCAAATGCTATCCATAATGTCGAATCACGTATTCGGAATGGGTTATACGACACAAAGGTCCTTTTCCGGTTAAACCGAATAATGAGCGAAAATATTTTTTAAAACATATGGATATGGGATTTCAATTAAGTCACAACTTAATAATTCAAAACTTTCCTTTCAATGGTTTAAACCAATTACCATTTCAAATCTTTTAAACAAAAGATTTATTTCATAAGGTTCACCTACTTTCACAAGTATTCTTTTCCGGATTTCAAAACATTTCCGTTTCAAAAAGATTAATTCATTTAAATCTTTTAAATCAAAGATTTGTCTCATAGTTTTCAAATCGTTCCCAAATATTCATTTTCAAAATTCGTTTTCCGAATATTCATCTATATCTTGGAAAACTATTTTAATTTAACTTGAAATCCCTTTCAATAAGATTTGAAACCAAAGCTTTTTATCATTTAGAAACAATAGCTTTATTTTGGAAAAACCCTATTTCATTTATACAAGTTACCATCTTTGGTTTAATTCGAATTACCAAAACAATACTTTAATCATGGTTTCAAACTAACTTAACATCTTTAATCCCTAATTTCAAATCATAGAATTCAATTCCTAGTTTTTTTGAATTCAAATTTAAATCAAATTATTTAAATTTCCAAAACTAAATCAAGTAATTTAAAAATAAATTTTATCTTGGAATTCCATTCCAAAGCCTTTCACATTTATTTCGATTCCATTTCCAAACCATTTGAATTTAAAAATTCAAATTTAACTATTTCAAAAATCTGCGACTTAACTGATTTCCTCGTGAAATCCATAATTGTGTGTGTATTGTGTGGTCCAGGGTTTAACACAATAGTGCACAATCATTCAGTCATCACAGATTAAAACACAGAAATATAATTGATAAGCGATATAAACTATAACGCTTATCATACATTCGCAGATTCACAGATAATATACAAATATATCATCAATAAATGAATAAATACACAGCTCAATTCACAGAACAAAATGTCACAGATCAGATAGGAAAATCGTTCAAGGCATCTCATACAATACAACCATTCATGAGTAAGTCAAGTATTAAATAATTATCTATAAGCTGGATTAATTAAATCGTTTTTAATCCTAATTAATTCAATTTATTTCCAAGTAAATTTATTACTTATGAATTAATTATCCCATCCTGATTTATTAATTACAAATCATTTGATATTAATAAATTAATCAATCACCTTATTTAATTGAATTATTCTTGATTAATCATATCAATTAAATCAACCTTTTAAACAAATTTCATAATTAATTATCTTTAATAAATCAAAATATCCAACTTTAGTTTTAATAAGTGATTAATCCTTAAAAACATTTCTTAATTAATTATTATATCTTAATTACTTGATTATTTTATTAAATCAATTATTCACTTGAACTAATTTAATGAGTGCATATCATTTTATCTTCACTAATTCAAATTTAAAACATTTTCTATCTAATGTTTTAATTATCATCACAAAACAAATTTAAACAATTTGTTTCAAATTTATCTTTTTCATATTTCATTTTAAACTTAAGGGTTAAAATGAGTAAATCCCAATTTTGACAAAGTTTTCCAAAAACCACTTGAACTTCTTAATCTCAGGCTTAAAGAATATTCAAAACATTTGCTTTTGAACCAGATTTTAAAACTTGATTATTTTTTTTTTGAATTGGGAACAACAGTTTTCCCTAGAAACCTGTAACAACTTAATAACCCGAGCCCCCCTTCTATTTGCTTCGAGCAAAAATTCGAAGCGCACGTGAATTTCCCGAGTCTCTCCCCTGATCCTATCTTCTTCCTCCCTCTCTTTTTTTTTTAAAAAAAACTGTTAAGCATAAAAAAAAAAACAAAAAGGCACGAACAACATACGCGAAACTCGAGCAAACTACCGTGTTCCTTCTCCTTCCCCAAAGACGCAACTCAATGCCAAAGAAACCCAAAGATCAAACGTGCACGCGGTGCACTTGCACCAACGGCTTCGGCCTCTGGCGGCGGTCACGACCATCCCCAACAACCACACAAACCTACGTGAACAAGAAGGCGACCCCAGATAGTACAAAAACCTAATGAGTCAAAATTGAAGCATTCGCGACAAATCAGGAAACCACCATGGCCCGGAAATTCCACCTTCCCCATCGCCCACGACCTCGAGACCGCCCGCCGTCATCACCGAGGCTTCCTCATTGACAGATGCGGCCTTTCCCACAATCGCGATCAACTCCGATGCCATATAGTTGACGCCACGACCTCGACAGTTCAATGTTTCAAAATGCAGTATTAAACCCTAAATCGTTTTCGTCCCAAACATTCTTACATTGAAAAAAATATTTAGCATTTTTCCTGGAATCCTCGATCAACAGCCTATCTCCAAACAAAAATTCAACATCTAAAATTTTCTAAATTTCCAGAAATTGATAAAAATACCATCTCAGTTCATTTTTGAACTGTTCGAAACATACTTAACTAAAAGCTTCCATTTTTGTTTCGAAAATCATATTTTCGAATGTAGATTCCGATTACGTAATCGAATCAACAATTCATTACTTTCGAATTTTATCATAATAATACGTATTGCCTGTAGAACAGAGTTTCTGGTGATGATACTTCAACAACAGGCTCAAAACAATTTTTTTTAAAGCTTTGATTTATGTTTAACAACCTATTTTGTTTTAAAATGTAAGCCTATAAATGATTGGAAGAAGATGTTTTGTATGTTTTGATTAACTCCTTAACTCTGCAACTACAACCAGGAAATCAACAGCATCTTCAAAAGTTACAGCACACTCATTTATATAAACACAGAACTATACAAAAAAAAATACATAGGCAAGCACCATGTTAACCATGATAAAAATGTGTTTACCCACAGCATCAATAGACAAATAGATAAAATAAAAATAAAAATTCTGGTAGGAGTTTACTCACCTTCCAGATCATATTTCAAAGCTTTCAAATGGGAGTTGAAGACTTTTCAACTTTGCAATGTTGAAATCTTGTTTATCTGAACTTTTCTTTGCTCCTAAACTGTCAAGCTTTGATGGCTTGGAAAATGCTTTATGTTGAATGATTGTTTGAGTTAAAGAATGGCCTTTATACTTCAGTTTATAATGGTGAACAAAACTGAGATGAGAAGGTGATGTATATAAAAATGAAGTTATAGGTGATGTTGTAGTGTATAGGTGATGGTTTATGTTGTACAATGGTCATGACTGAAGATAATTTTAGCTCTTATTCGTATGTACTTTAATTGGTTTGCAAGTGTGCATGCATATATACTTTCCTGTACTTAGACTTATATGTCTTTTGCATGCAGATCTTACTTTGTGTGCTTAGAGATATTTTTATGTACTTGCTTGTTTTTTCCCAGTTTATAGATATTTTACTTTACTTTCATACATATCTTTGTTTACTTTATTTATTTTCTTACTTACCTGGCAGCTTATGCCTGCATATTTAGGAATATAAGTGAAGTCCTTTTACTTTCCTACATCCCTTCCTTGCCTGCATACTTGTCTTCATTTGCTTATACTTATCATGTTTCTTTCTTTTGTTTTTTATTTTGTTTATTCTAGATATTGTGTTGTTTTAATTTAGCAAATTTGTTTATTTTATTTTAAAGACTTCGTTTTGAATTTTCAAATCAATTTATAAATAAATTTCACCATTATTAAATCAAGTTAAAAATAATTTCATCTTTAAATCGTTTAGTTAAAACAATAACTCAACCTCAATGTATGTACATAGATACATACACATTCAAATTATCATATATTCATTACTTTGAAATTCAAATCCAAATCACATATGCAAAATATTTAAATTCATATGATTAAATATATATGTTTATTTGAATTTAGGAAACTCGCTACTATTTAGAATAAATTTTGCAAATTTTAATTCAAAAATTCATTTAAATTATCAATTTAAATTCATAAAAATCCGGGGTCGTTACAATCTTCCCCCCTTAAAAGAATTTCGTCCTCGAAATTGCACAGCTCTTTTCACGAATTATACGCACATAGAAAAAACTAAAGCCAATTTAAACGATACTAGTAAACATAGTGGGTTCTTTCAGGTAATTCATAATATATCCCATATTAAATGCTACTTATAATATTCTTACTAGTAAACATAACATTCACTACGATTCTAGGCTCAAAATGCGTACATAGATACACCCTATCCAAAAAGAAGTTAATCTAACCAACTACAAATCATCACTATCAGAGCTCTCCCTCTCGGGCCCTGACAGATCTCTAACTTCCGCCTCATCGTCAGTCTCATAATCATCCTCTGGATCAGAGTCTATCTGAATAAAACCTTCACCATCCAGCTCCTCGTCTTCTATGGCATTATCCAAATCCCAATGAATTTCTTCATAACCTTCGGACTCTATCTCCATTTCAGGTTCTTCTACCTCAAATTCTTCTTCGAATTCCTCTTCATTTTCTTCTTTGAATTCGTCTTCATTTTCTTCTTCGAATTCCTCTTCATTTTCTTCTTTGAATTCGTCTTCATTTTCTTCTTCGAATTCCTCTTCATTTTCTTCTTCTTCCACTGGTGGTTGGGGCTGCACTATAGGCTCCACTGGGAATTCCCTATGAACTGATGACTCACCTTCATCATCTCGTACCCTACTGGATGAAGCATAATCACCCACTCTCCTGACCTTTCCTCCTCGGCTAACGCTATTTGTTCTCTACAATTAAAATCAAAATCCAAATATTAAGATCTTAAGTTTAGAATTTTATAAGTTGAGAAATACATCAAAGTTTATATTTCATATTTTATTCTACCCAAGAAGTTATAACAGAAATTCAAAATTTGGTTTTAAACTAAAATCGTTCTATCGTTATAATTCAAATCTATCATTATATTTCATTAACCAATTTCAACTCAAACTGAAATTTCCAATTTTATTTAAGATTCCTAATTTCAAATTTCAAATTTCAAATTCTTATTTATTACGGTTTAAATCCAAAAATGATAAGAAATCGATGAAATACGAAGTAAAGATTTTCTACAACAATTCTTAAGGCATCTCATTATACCAAAACTTCTTCTTGAAACTGTCACGAAACAATCAAAAGAAATTTGAAATGAATCAAAAAGAGATTGAGAAGAAAATTGTTTCCATTGTTGTTACAGAGTATTGACCATTTATAGTCGTATTTCCCTGTCCCCTATCTCGTTCTGTTCTTGCACTCATACTTACTATCGGTGAATAGCAAGAGAATTTACTGAGGCTTTCAAACGGATATCTTAGGGATACACTCATTCTAGGGATACTTCACCCTATCTCTAATGAGCTACTTAACGTGTTATACTCCTGAGCTAAAGTTTCACCTTAGCTCTGATACCAAATGTGACGACTCGGATTTTTCCCGCTCGAAAATCGACATTCATACTTCAAATCGTATTCGAATGCCGTAGATTCAACCGTTCAAATCCGATTCGCCGGAGCTTATAACAACATTAAGTAGAACAACACAGCGGAAATAAAAAGAATAATACACTGATATACAATATCTGATACAACAGAACGATACAATGAATATCAATATACATCAGAGATATGATACAATAAAATAGCAGTGGAAAGAAAATAGATAACACCTAGCAGCGGAACAAATAACTCCAATATAGTCTTCAAGGAAGAACTCCCGAAACTGCAAGTCCATTTCCAAAAACCAATCCAACAGTAGCTTGAACTCCCAATAACGATGCGCAAAGATAAGCAAGTGTAGTCCATATGTAGTCCATATCCAAAGACTGAACTAGCTCCAGATAATCTACTAAACCTAGCTATCTGAAAAATCCAACTCTAGACTGCTCGTGTAGAAAATTTTGAGCACCCAGAGTTTAGGAAGGAAACAATAAACTCCGGATCAGTCATGGGACTGGTGTGAGCAACAGAAACAGTTTATCTTTTAAAAATAATCAAAGAAAGAATTTTTTTTATTTTTTTTAAAGTCAATTCGCAATGGTTTTAAAAATGAGACTACCATAAGGCCTCCCGCACACACACACAATGCAAACGCAGAATCGGAGGAGATTTCTCCTTATGATAGTCAAAGATGCTTGATACGCATTAAAAAGAAACATTTGATATTATTACTAGTGCATAGTGTAGTAAAAATCATTTCGAAAGTAAAGATATAAATCTTAGCCAGCATAGACATTTCGCACTTATGCCTACTATAGCTACCATGTTCAATAGCAGGTTACCGCCACATTCCATGGCAGGTTATACAACTAAAACCGTACAAGTCTCGTATTGTTTCTTTGGATTTCCAACAAATGGTCAGGCCAAGGAACTTCCCATTGCCACATGAGAACGCCTCTGGAAGGACGTCCCCGAGAACCAAACTGGATCTCTGCCAACACAAGGCCGGGTTACCCCTAACTGGGTAACTACTAACACGAGTATGCCATCTCCCGGTTGTAACAACCTTTAACCGGGGCCCCAGCAACAAATCACAAAGTAATATATATATATATATATTTATCTGCGATATCAACATAAGTAAAGTATCTGGGCTCCATACCATGATACCACTTCTATCCAGAAGGAAATGCACATACCCTAAAGGGAGCTACCCCTCATAAACTTGCTGCATCTTTCCTGTTTTGACCATTTCCGGGGTGTGAGGCTCGACGAAGTCTCGTCCACAAAAACACACTTTATACAAAAGCCGTGCTTTGGGTCAACAAATGATCATAGAAATGATCACAAAGATAAACGATCAAACAAATGATCCTATCACAAATGATCAACACAATGATCATTTCACAGCAACACTCAGCATGTCACATTACCAAATTGGGAATATATTGCTGATAACCTTCAACTATATAACCTCTGAGCTCATACGTCTCAGAGAAGGGTGTTAAGCTAAGAGAATAAATTCTCCGCCACCAACAGAAATATATTTGAAAGAAATCTGCTTTATATCTCAAATTGTAATGTCAGACATAACAATCCATACAAGTCTGTTCCGGGTTCGAACAGAACCGAAGGCACTTCCAAAGAAGTCCTTGCAATCCGGATATTCACAATCCCGATCGGATTTCCCATCACTTAGGGAGTCTCTATACCGGCGCGACTCGGTGCAGAGACAATCGATAGGTCATCCTATCGCTCTCGCAAATACCCGGTCTTCATCACCGGTCTTCAAATGCTATCCATAATGTCGAATCACGTATTCGGAATGGGTTATACGACACAAAGGTCCTTTTCCGGTTAAACCGAATAATGAGCGAAAATATTTTTTAAAACATATGGATATGGGATTTCAATTAAGTCACAACTTAATAATTCAAAACTTTCCTTTCAATGGTTTAAACCAATTACCATTTCAAATCTTTTAAACAAAAGATTTATTTCATAAGGTTCACCTACTTTCACAAGTATTCTTTTCCGGATTTCAAAACATTTCCGTTTCAAAAAGATTAATTCATTTAAATCTTTTAAATCAAAGATTTGTCTCATAGTTTTCAAATCGTTCCCAAATATTCATTTTCAAAATTCGTTTTCCGAATATTCATCTATATCTTGGAAAACTATTTTAATTTAACTTGAAATCCCTTTCAATAAGATTTGAAACCAAAGCTTTTTATCATTTAGAAACAATAGCTTTATTTTGGAAAAACCCTATTTCATTTATACAAGTTACCATCTTTGGTTTAATTCGAATTCCCAAAACAATACTTTAATCATGGTTTCAAACTAACTTAACATCTTTAATCCCTAATTTCAAATCATAGAATTCAATTCCTAATTTTTTTGAATTCAAATTTAAATCAAATTATTTAAATTTCCAAAACTAAATCAAGTAATTTAAAAATAAATTTTATCTTGGAATTCCATTCCAAAGCCTTTCACATTTATTTCGATTCCATTTCCAAACCATTTGAATTTAAAATTTCAAATTTAACTATTTCAAAAATCTGCGACTTAACTGATTTCCTCGTGAAATCCATAATTGTGTGTGTATTGTGTGGTCCAGGGTTTAACACAATAGTGCACAATCATTCAGTCATCACAGATTAAAACACAGAAATATAATTGATAAGCGATATAAACTATAACGCTTATCATACATTCGCAGATTCACAGATAATATACAAATATATCATCAATAAATGAATAAATACACAGCTCAATTCACAGAACAAAATATCACAGATCAGATAGGAAAATCGTTCAAGGCATCTCATACAATACAACCATTCATGAGTAAGTCAAGTATTAAATAATTATCTATAAGCTGGATTAATTAAATCGTTTTTAATCCTAATTAATTCAATTTATTTCCAAGTAAATTTATTACTTATGAATTAATTATCCCATCCTGATTTATTAATTACAAATCATTTGATATTAATAAATTAATCAATCACCTTATTTAATTGAATTATTCTTGATTAATCATATCAATTAAATCAACCTTTTAAACAAATTTCATAATTAATTATCTTTAATAAATCAAAATATCCAACTTTAGTTTTAATAAGTGATTAATCCTTAAAAACATTTCTTAATTAATTATTATATCTTAATTACTTGATTATTTTATTAAATCAATTATTCACTTGAACTAATTTAATGAGTGCATATCATTTTATCTTCACTAATTCAAATTTAAAACATTTTCTATCTAATGTTTTAATTATCATCACAAAACAAATTTAAACAATTTGTTTCAAATTTATCTTTTTCATATTTCATTTTAAACTTAAGGGTTAAAATGAGTAAATCCCAATTTTGACAAAGTTTTCCAAAAACCACTTGAACTTCTTAATCTCAGGCTTAAAGAATATTCAAAACATTTGCTTTTGAACCAGATTTTAAAACTTGATTTTTTTTTTTTTTGAATTGGGAACAACAGTTTTCCCTAGAAACCTGTAACAACTTAATAACCCGAGCCCCCCTTCTATTTGCTTCGAGCAAAAATTCGAAGCGCACGTGAATTTCCCGAGTCTCTCCCCTGATCCTATCTTCTTCCTCCCTCTCTTTTTTTTAAAAAAAAACTGTTAAGCATAAAAAAAAAAACAAAAAGGCACGAACAACATACGCGAAACTCGAGCAAACTACCGTGTTCCTTCTCCTTCCCCAAAGACGCAACTCAATGCCAAAGAAACCCAAAGATCAAACGTGCACGCGGTGCACTTGCACCAACGGCTTCGGCCTCTGGCGGCGGTCACGACCATCCCCAACAACCACACAAACCTACGTGAACAAGAAGGCGACCCCAGATAGTACAAAAACCTAATGAGTCAAAATTGAAGCATTCGCGACAAATCAGGAAACCACCATGGCCCGGAAATTCCACCTTCCCCATCGCCCACGACCTCGAGACCGCCCGCCGTCATCACCGAGGCTTCCTCATTGACAGATGCGGCCTTTCCCACAATCGCGATCAACTCCGATGCCATATAGTTGACGCCACGACCTCGACAGTTCAATGTTTCAAAATGCAGTATTAAACCCTAAATCGTTTTCGTCCCAAACATTCTTACATTGAAAAAAATATTTAGCATTTTTCCTGGAATCCTCGATCAACAGCCTATCTCCAAACAAAAATTCAACATCTAAAATTTTCTAAATTTCCAGAAATTGATAAAAATACCATCTCAGTTCATTTTTGAACTGTTCGAAACATACTTAACTAAAAGCTTCCATTTTTGTTTCGAAAATCATATTTTCGAATGTAGATTCCGATTACGTAATCGAATCAACAATTCATTACTTTCGAATTTTATCATAATAATACGTATTGCCTGTAGAACAGAGTTTCTGGTGATGATACTTCAACAACAGGCTCAAACAAAAATTCAACATCTAAAATTTTCTAAATTTCAAGAAATTGATAAAAATACCATCTCAGTTCATTTTTGAACTGTTCGAAACATACTTAACTAAAAGCTTCCATTTTTGTTTCGAAAATCATATTTTCGAATGTAGATTCCGATTACGTAATCGAATCAACAATTCATTACTTTCGAATTTTATCATAATAATACGTATTGCCTGTAGAACAGAGTTTCTGGTGATGATACTTCAACAACAGGCTCAAAACAATTTTTTTTAAAGCTTTGATTTATGTTTAACAACCTATTTTGTTTTAAAATGTAAGCCTATAAATGATTGGAAGAAGATGTTTTGTATGTTTTGATTAACTCCTTAACTCTGCAACTACAACCAGGAAATCAACAGCATCTTCAAAAGTTACAGCACACTCATTTATATAAACACAGAACTATACAAAAAAAAATACATAGGCAAGCACCATGTTAACCATGATAAAAATGTGTTTACCCACAGCATCAATAGACAAATAGATAAAATAAAAATAAAAATTCTGGTAGGAGTTTACTCACCTTCCAGATCATATTTCAAAGCTTTCAAATGGGAGTTGAAGACTTTTCAACTTTGCAATGTTGAAATCTTGTTTATCTGAACTTTTCTTTGCTCCTAAACTGTCAAGCTTTGATGGCTTGGAAAATGCTTTATGTTGAATGATTGTTTGAGTTAAAGAATGGCCTTTATACTTCAGTTTATAATGGTGAACAAAACTGAGATGAGAAGGTGATGTATATAAAAATGAAGTTATAGGTGATGTTGTAGTGTATAGGTGATGGTTTATGTTGTACAATGGTCATGACTGAAGATAATTTTAGCTCTTATTCGTATGTACTTTAATTGGTTTGCAAGTGTGCATGCATATATACTTTCCTGTACTTAGACTTATATGTCTTTTGCATGCAGATCTTACTTTGTGTGCTTAGAGATATTTTTATGTACTTGCTTGTTTTTTCCCAGTTTATAGATATTTTACTTTACTTTCATACATATCTTTGTTTACTTTATTTATTTTCTTACTTACCTGGCAGCTTATGCCTGCATATTTAGGAATATAAGTGAAGTCCTTTTACTTTCCTACATCCCTTCCTTGCCTGCATACTTGTCTTCATTTGCTTATACTTATCATGTTTCTTTCTTTTGTTTTTTATTTTGTTTATTCTAGATATTGTGTTGTTTTAATTTAGCAAATTTGTTTATTTTATTTTAAAGACTTCGTTTTGAATTTTCAAATCAATTTATAAATAAATTTCACCATTATTAAATCAAGTTAAAAATAATTTCATCTTTAAATCGTTTAGTTAAAACAATAACTCAACCTCAATGTATGTACATAGATACATACACATTCAAATTATCATATATTCATTACTTTGAAATTCAAATCCAAATCACATATGCAAAATATTTAAATTCATATGATTAAATATATATGTTTATTTGAATTTAGGAAACTCGCTACTATTTAGAATAAATTTTGCAAATTTTAATTCAAAAATTCATTTAAATTATCAATTTAAATTCATAAAAATCCGGGGTCGTTACAATCTTCCCCCCTTAAAAGAATTTCGTCCTCGAAATTGCACAGCTCTTTTCACGAATTATACGCACATAGAAAAAACTAAAGCCAATTTAAACGATACTAGTAAACATAGTGGGTTCTTTCAGGTAATTCATAATATATCCCATATTAAATGCTACTTATAATATTCTTACTAGTAAACATAACATTCACTACGATTCTAGGCTCAAAATGCGTACATAGATACACCCTATCCAAAAAGAAGTTAATCTAACCAACTACAAATCATCACTATCAGAGCTCTCCCTCTCGGGCCCTGACAGATCTCTAACTTCCGCCTCATCGTCAGTCTCATAATCATCCTCTGGATCAGAGTCTATCTGAATAAAACCTTCACCATCCAGCTCCTCGTCTTCTATGGCATTATCCAAATCCCAATGAATTTCTTCATAACCTTCGGACTCTATCTCCATTTCAGGTTCTTCTACCTCAAATTCTTCTTCGAATTCCTCTTCATTTTCTTCTTTGAATTCGTCTTCATTTTCTTCTTCGAATTCCTCTTCATTTTCTTCTTTGAATTCGTCTTCATTTTCTTCTTCGAATTCCTCTTCATTTTCTTCTTCTTCCACTGGTGGTTGGGGCTGCACTATAGGCTCCACTGGGAATTCCCTATGAACTGATGACTCACCTTCATCATCTCGTACCCTACTGGATGAAGCATAATCACCCACTCTCCTGACCTTTCCTCCTCGGCTAACGCTATTTGTTCTCTACAATTAAAATCAAAATCCAAATATTAAGATCTTAAGTTTAGAATTTTATAAGTTGAGAAATACATCAAAGTTTATATTTCATATTTTATTCTACCCAAGAAGTTATAACAGAAATTCAAAATTTGGTTTTAAACTAAAATCGTTCTATCGTTATAATTCAAATCTATCATTATATTTCATTAACCAATTTCAACTCAAACTGATATTTCCAATTTTATTTAAGATTCCTAATTTCAAATTTCAAATTTCAAATTCTTATTTATTACGGTTTAAATCCAAAAATGATAAGAAATCGATGAAATACGAAGTAAAGATTTTCTACAACAATTCTTAAGGCATCTCATTATACCAAAACTTCTTCTTGAAACTGTCACGAAACAATCAAAAGAAATTTGAAATGAATCAAAAAGAGATTGAGAAGAAAATTGTTTCCATTGTTGTTACAGAGTATTGACCATTTATAGTCGTATTTCCCTGTCCCCTATCTCGTTCTGTTCTTGCACTCATACTTACTATCGGTGAATAGCAAGAGAATTTACTGAGGCTTTCAAACGGATATCTTAGGGATACACTCATTCTAGGGATACTTCACCCTATCTCTAATGAGCTACTTAACGTGTTATACTCCTGAGCTAAAGTTTCACCTTAGCTCTGATACCAAATGTGACGACTCGGATTTTTCCCGCTCGAAAATCGACATTCATACTTCAAATCGTACTCGAATGCCGTAGATTCAACCGTTCAAATCCGATTCGCCGGAGCTTATAACAACATTAAGTAGAACAACACAGCGGAAATAAAAAGAATAATACACTGATATACAATATCTGATACAACAGAACGATACAATGAATATCAATATACATCAGAGATATGATACAATAAAATAGCAGTGGAAAGAAAATAGATAACACCTAGCAGCGGAACAAATAACTCCAATATAGTCTTCAAGGAAGAACTCCCGAAACTGCAAGTCCATTTCCAAAAACCAATCCAACAGTAGCTTGAACTCCCAATAACGATGCGCAAAGATAAGCAAGTGTAGTCCATATGTAGTCCATATCCAAAGACTGAACTAGCTCCAGATAATCTACTAAACCTAGCTATCTGAAAAATCCAACTCTAGACTGCTCGTGTAGAAAATTTTGAGCACCCAGAGTTTAGGAAGGAAACAATAAACTCCGGATCAGTCATGGGACTGGTGTGAGCAACAGAAACAGTTTATCTTTTAAAAATAATCAAAGAAAGAATTTTTTTTATTTTTTTTAAAGTCAATTCGCAATGGTTTTAAAAATGAGACTACCATAAGGCCTCCCGCACACACACACAATGCAAACGCAGAATCGGAGGAGATTTCTCCTTATGATAGTCAAAGATGCTTGATACGCATTAAAAAGAAACATTTGATATTATTACTAGTGCATAGTGTAGTAAAAATCATTTCGAAAGTAAAGATATAAATCTTAGCCAGCATAGACATTTCGCACTTATGCCTACTATAGCTACCATGTTCAATAGCAGGTTACTGCCACATTCCATGGCAGGTTATATAACTAAAACCGTACAAGTCTCGTATTGTTTCTTTGGATTTCCAACAAATGGTCAGGCCAAGGAACTTCCCATTGCCACATGAGAACGCCTCTGGAAGGACGTCCCCGAGAACCAAACTGGATCTCTGCCAACACAAGGCCGGGTTACCCCTAACTGGGTAACTACTGACACGAGTATGCCATCTCCCGGTTGTAACAACCTTTAACCGGGGCCCCAGCAACAAATCACAAAGTAATATATATATATATATATATTTATCTGCGATATCAACATAAGTAAAGTATCTGGGCTCCATACCATGATACCACTTCTATCCAGAAGGAAATGCACATACCCTAAAGGGAGCTACCCCTCATAACCTTGCTGCATCTTTCCTGTTTTGACCATTTCCGGGGTGTGAGGCTCGACGAAGTCTCGTCCACAAAAACACACTTTATACAAAAGCCGTGCTTTGGGTCAACAAATGATCATAGAAATGATCACAAAGATAAACGATCAAACAAATGATCCTATCACAAATGATCAACACAATGATCATTTCACAGCAACACTCAGCATGTCACATTACCAAATTGGGAATATATTGCTGATAACCTTCAACTATATAACCTCTGAGCTCATACGTCTCAGAGAAGGGTGTTAAGCTAAGAGAATAAATTCTCCGCCACCAACAGAAATATATTTGAAAGAAATCTGCTTTATATCTCAAATTGTAATGTCAGACATAACAATCCATACAAGTCTGTTCCGGGTTCGAACAGAACCGAAGGCACTTCCAAAGAAGTCCTTGCAATCCGGATATTCACAATCCCGATCGGATTTCCCATCACTTAGGGAGTCTCTATACCGGCGCGACTCGGTGCAGAGACAATCGATAGGTCATCCTATCGCTCTCGCAAATACCCGGTCTTCATCACCGGTCTTCAAATGCTATCCATAATGTCGAATCACGTATTCGGAATGGGTTATACGACACAAAGGTCCTTTTCCGGTTAAACCGAATAATGAGCGAAAATATTTTTTAAAACATATGGATATGGGATTTCAATTAAGTCACAACTTAATAATTCAAAACTTTCCTTTCAATGGTTTAAACCAATTACCATTTCAAATCTTTTAAACAAAAGATTTATTTCATAAGGTTCACCTACTTTCACAAGTATTCTTTTCCGGATTTCAAAACATTTCCGTTTCAAAAAGATTAATTCATTTAAATCTTTTAAATCAAAGATTTGTCTCATAGTTTTCAAATCGTTCCCAAATATTCATTTTCAAAATTCGTTTTCCGAATATTCATCTATATCTTGGAAAACTATTTTAATTTAACTTGAAATCCCTTTCAATAAGATTTGAAACCAAAGCTTTTTATCATTTAGAAACAATAGCTTTATTTTGGAAAAACCCTATTTCATTTATACAAGTTACCATCTTTGGTTTAATTCGAATTCCCAAAACAATACTTTAATCATGGTTTCAAACTAACTTAACATCTTTAATCCCTAATTTCAAATCATAGAATTCAATTCCTAATTTTTTTGAATTCAAATTTAAATCAAATTATTTAAATTTCCAAAACTAAATCAAGTAATTTAAAAATAAATTTTATCTTGGAATTCCATTCCAAAGCCTTTCACATTTATTTCGATTCCATTTCCAAACCATTTGAATTTAAAAATTCAAATTTAACTATTTCAAAAATCTGCGACTTAACTGATTTCCTCGTGAAATCCATAATTGTGTGTGTATTGTGTGGTCCAGGGTTTAACACAATAGTGCACAATCATTCAGTCATCACAGATTAAAACACAGAAATATAATTGATAAGCGATATAAACTATAACGCTTATCATACATTCGCAGATTCACAGATAATATACAAATATATCATCAATAAATGAATAAATACACAGCTCAATTCACAGAACAAAATATCACAGATCAGATAGGAAAATCGTTCAAGGCATCTCATACAATACAACCATTCATGAGTAAGTCAAGTATTAAATAATTATCTATAAGCTGGATTAATTAAATCGTTTTTAATCCTAATTAATTCAATTTATTTCCAAGTAAATTTATTACTTATGAATTAATTATCCCATCCTGATTTATTAATTACAAATCATTTGATATTAATAAATTAATCAATCACCTTATTTAATTGAATTATTCTTGATTAATCATATCAATTAAATCAACCTTTTAAACAAATTTCATAATTAATTATCTTTAATAAATCAAAATATCCAACTTTAGTTTTAATAAGTGATTAATCCTTAAAAACATTTCTTAATTAATTATTATATCTTAATTACTTGATTATTTTATTAAATCAATTATTCACTTGAACTAATTTAATGAGTGCATATCATTTTATCTTCACTAATTCAAATTTAAAACATTTTCTATCTAATGTTTTAATTATCATCACAAAACAAATTTAAACAATTTGTTTCAAATTTAAACAATTTGTTTCAAATTTATCTTTTTCATATTTCATTTTAAACTTAAGGGTTAAAATGAGTAAATCCCAATTTTGACAAAGTTTTCCAAAAACCACTTGAACTTCTTAATCTCAGGCTTAAAGAATATTCAAAACATTTGCTTTTGAACCAGATTTTAAAACTTGATTTTTTTTTTTGAATTGGGAACAACAGTTTTCCCTAGAAACCTGTAACAACTTAATAACCCGAGCCCCCCTTCTATTTGCTTCGAGCAAAAATTCGAAGCGCACGTGAATTTCCCGAGTCTCTCCCCTGATCCTATCTTCTTCCTCCTTCTCTTTTTTTTTTAAAAAAAAAGTGTTAAGCATAAAAATAAAAACAAAAAGAAAACAAAAAGGCACGAACAACATACGCGAAACTCGAGCAAACTACCGTGTTCCTTCTCCTTCCCCAAAGACGCAACTCAATGCCAAAGAAACCCAAAGACCAAACGTGCACGCGGTGCACTTGCACCAACGTCTTCGGCCTCTGGCGGCGGTCTCGACCATCCCCAACAACCACACAAACCTACGTGAACAAGAAGGCGACCCCAGATCGTACAAAAACCCAATGAGTCAAAATTGAAGCATTCGCGACAAATCAGGAAACCACCATGGCCCGGAAATTCCACCTTCCCCATCGCCCACGACCTCGAGACCGCCCGCCGTCATCACCGAGGCTTCCTCATTGACATACGCGGCCTTTCCCACAATCGCGATCAACTCCGATGCCATATAGTTGACGCCACGACCTCGACAGTTCAATGTTTCAAAATGCAGTATTAAACCCTAAATCGTTTTCGTCCCAAACATTCTTACATTGAAAAAAATATTTAGCATTTTTCCTGGAATCCTCGATCAACAGCCTATCTCCAAACAAAAATTCAACATCTAAAATTTTCTAAATTTCCAGAAATTGATAAAAATACCATCTCAGTTCATTTTTGAACTGTTCGAAACATACTTAACTAAAAGCTTCCATTTTTGTTTCGAAAATCATATTTTCGAATGTAGATTCCGATTATGTAATCGAATCAACAATTCATTACTTTCGAATTTTATCATAATAATACGTATTGCCTGTAGAACAGAGTTTCTGGTGATGATACTTCAACAACAGGCTCAAAACAATTTTTTTTAAAGCTTTGATTTATGTTTAACAACCTATTTTGTTTTAAAATGTAAGCCTATAAATGATTGGAAGAAGATGTTTTGTATGTTTTGATTAACTCCTTAACTCTGCAACTACAACCAGGAAATCAACAGCATCTTCAAAAATTACAGCACACTCATTTATATAAACACAGAACTATACAAAAAAAAAATACATAGGCAAGCACCATGTTAACCATGATAAAAATGTGTTTACCCACAGCATCAATAGACAAATAGATAAAATAAAAATAAAAATTCTGGTAGGAGTTTACTCAACTTCCAGATCATATTTCAAAGCTTTCAAATGGGAGTTGTAGACTTTTCAACTTTGCAATGTTGAAATCTTGTTTATCTGAACTTTTCTTTGCTCCTAAACTGTCAAGCTTTGATGGCTTGGAAAATGTTTTATGTTGAATGATTGTTTGAGTTAAAGAATGGCCTTTATACTTCAGTTTATAATGGTGAACAAAACTGAGATGAGAAGGTGATGTATATAAAAATGAAGTTATAGGTGATGTTGTAGTGTATAGGTGATGGTTTATGTTGTACAATAGTCATGGCTGAAGATAATTTTAGCTCCTATTCGTATGTACTTTAATTGGTTTGCAAGTGTGCATGCATATATACTTTCCTGTACTTAGACTTATATGTCTTTTGCATGCAGATCTTACTTTGTGTGCTTAGAGATATTTTTATGTACTTGCTTGTTTTTTCCCAGTTTATAGATATTTTACTTTACTTTCATACATATCTTTGTTTACTTTATTTATTTTCTTACTTACCTGGCAGCTTATGCCAGCATATTTAGGAATATAAGTGAAGTCCTTTTACTTGCCTACATCCCTTCCTTGCCTGCATACTTGTCTTCATTTGCTTATACTTATCATGTTTCTTTCTTTTGTTTTATTATTTTGTTTATTCTAGATAATGTGTTGTTTTAATTTAGCAAATTTGTTTATTTTATTTTAAAGACTTCGTTTTGAATTTTCAAATCAATTTATAAATAAATTTCACCATTATTAAATCAAGTTAAAAATAATTTCATCTTTAAATCGTTTAGTTAAAACAATAACTCAACCTCAATGTATGTACATAGTTACACACACATTCAAATTATCATATATTCATTACTTTGAAATTCAAATCCAAATAACATATGCAAAATATTTAAATTCATACGATTAAATATATATGTTTATTTGAATTTAGGAAACTCGCTACTATTTAGAATAAATTTTGCAAATTTTAATTCAAAAATTCATTTAAATTATCAATTTAAATTCATAAAAATCTGGGGTCGTTACACAAACAAATCACAACAATTTCCACTTTGATCTTTTAAATAAAGATCTGTTACAATCACAAAGGTTCGATGTGGTTTCTGGATATCCACTTAGAATCCGACCCCCGGTCGCATCGAAATTCAAACGTCATTCAAAGGAAAATATAAATAGTCGGTTATTTAACTATCAATTAACATTCACAACAATAACTGGATTTCAAATAATTTTCCCAATTATTTATTTTCAAAATATCTTTGCAAGATATATTTTCACACTTCAACCATTTGAAAACAAATTTCAAATCACTTTTCACTCGCGGAATAAAATTCCCGATATTATTTATTTCCACTGAAAGTCTGCCGAGTTAAAGTACTTTAAAATAATTCAAATCACTTATCCAAAATATATACTTGGAAACCTTTAGATAAAACTATTTTAAACATTTGTTTAATTATTAGTTATGAAAATATTATACCACTATTTCATATAAAACTTCAAGTCCAAATTAACTTTAAAATAAAGTTAGTAGATCCGGTATAACTATTTAAATAACCATTTTCTAAAACAAATATCAATTTAAATCTTTAAATAATCACTTCTATAATTAAATTAAAATATATCTTTACTTTAAAGATTTTCAAAATAACCCAAGCAAATAAAATTTTCCAAACATTCTTTTAAAACCAACTTAGGACTTTTAATTTATATTTTAAAAGCTACTTTCAAAACATAATCGGCTTTCCAGAGAAAATACACTTTCATTTCAAAATGGTCCACTTAGACCACTTTAATAAACCCTTCTTGTTTTATTTTAGATTTACATTCCAAATTCGTATATCCCTTTTCACACTTTAAAAATAAATCAATATTTATTTTTAAAACAATTTCCCTTTCCTTTATAAATTCCATCGTGAATTCAAATTTCCCAAATATCCATTGATATACGATTTTTCAAGTCGATTCCTAAATATTCACTTTCAAACACCCAAATCAATTTCTAATTGATTTCAAAATTCATTTCAAACACTAAATCAAATTTCCATATGGATTTCCCAAAGGTTTATTTTCAATCACCAAAATCATTTTCCCAATTGATTTCTAAATTTTGTTCCAAACATCGAATCAAATTTTCCCAAAGATTTATTTTCAAGTACCAAATCAAATTTAAAATGGATTTCTGAATTTATCATCTTTTAAAATAAACCCCTTTATTAAAATCCATATTTTAAATAAATCCTTCAACTTCTCAACAACATTTCTCAAAATCCATTTATTTTGGAATTAATTCGATCAGATTATGAAAATCAACTTTAATTCTTTAATTGTAACGGTCTAGTAATTTCTACTTTAATTTCCAAAAATCCAATTTCATATTTATGTTATCCTACGATACCAAAAATATATTCGACTAAACCATAGCCTTTCACAATTCCAATCACAAGTATAATCACACATAGATTATAAATAAATTAACACACAACATATGAAACAAATTCAAATGTTTGACGAATCCATTTGGATCCCTCCAACCTGTTTCCTTGCATCCACAGACGTTAGCACAACAATTAAATATCAATTCCACTTCGAGGTGGAATATCACGGTATATGGGATTTATAAAAAAATATCATCCGCTATTATGTGGCGCAATAGAGTCTCATTCGCTATATAATGCGGGAAATCAACTCCAAATACATATATAATACCAATTCCACTTCAAGGTGGAATATCGCGGTATATGGGATTTATAAAAGAATATCATCCGCTATTATGCGGCGCAATAGGGTCTCATCTGCTATATATCGCGGGAAATCAACTACAAATACATATATAATACCAATTCCACTACGAGGTGGAAATATCGTGGTATATGGGTTTAATATAATAGCCTCCGCTATTATGCAGCACAAAGGGTCTATTTCAAACAAATGATAACAACCATCATACAAGCACACAATCAACACAAACAACAATTTTAAATTTAACTATTTAAAATCGAACTGGAAATTCCAATTTAGACTTGAGTGAGAAGATCTCACCTTAGCTTTTATTTGCAATCTGTTTCCATTCCAGAGTTGTTTTCTTGATTTAAGACCTTGCATAACAATTATATGATTTTATAAATATTCAAACAAATCGAACTATTAAATTCCATTTGATAATTTAATTAACCCGTGATTTAATTTCGAGCTATTATTATTATTATTATTATTTTATAATAATTTTATACAAATCCCTTTAACAAATTTATTTAACTGAAAATCAAATTGAAAATTAAATTTTTCTTTAATAGATGATTTTATTTTAATTTTAAAATTGCATATAAAGACAATTTATACAAGTCAAATTTCCTATATATAAATCCTTATATATTTTTATTTTTCTTTATTTTCCGCTTGCAAAGTAAAATCTTGTTTTTCAAACCTTGTATACATATTTTTAAACTAAACAAAACTCCCTTTACTGTTTTACTTTTCACCGCAAAACAAAATATATTTACTGCATGTTTTTTCTGCCTATATCTGTATATCAGAAATTTGTATATGTATACCTACTGTAAAATAAATTTGTTGCATAGAAATAAATATTTATTTATTCTATTTAAATTTATAAAATAGGAATTACCTCACTGTTAAGCTCAAGATGATTGAAACACTGCCATCTCGAGACCCAAACCATTACAGATCAAAGAGCCACTGCAACCCCTTCACCTCCTCGAGATTTCGACATTAAACTACACCTTGCGCCGCCGCCCCAAAAATTCGAGCTCGCACGCACGCCAGAAAGCCACTTGACAATCGACGTTGCCTCTTAGTTCGAGCTCCAACTCGCGTTCGCGAAGACAGTCGCGACACCTACTCTCAACTCCACCTTCCAACTCGACTTCGCCTGAGTCACTGCCAAAATCGATCGCGACCAACAGTATATAGCTACACGCGAGCAGCTCGCGACGCCGACCCCCCTACGTGCGCGAGGTAGTGCGCCAAGCCGCCGCTCCGAGTTTAATTCGCCCACGACCCTCGATTTTGATTAGGAAGTAGGCTGCCTCTTATATATATATATATATATATATATATGGAACAAATTCGATTTCAAGTTGAAAGAAAACAGAAGAAGGGGAAAGAACGAGAGGGAAAGGAATGAGGGGTTTCCATTTTTCTTTTGTGAAATGCTCGGTTGTTTGAAATGATTTGCGTGAGATTTGTAAAGAAATGGGGAGACAGGATCGATTTCTAAGGTGGCTTGTTTCAGAGGAGGTCGGCTGAGACGAAAAGCTGATGGGAAAGAATTTTAACTGTGTTGACTTAGGGTATAAATATAATTTAATTTAAATTCAAACTCAAACTATCTCGACAAACACAACATGAAATTTTGACTTCCTATCGAGGCGTGCCGCTAGGCGTTCATAATGTTATACCCTCATTCCGAACGCAATGGAAAAGGTTCCGAGTCCAAATTAGAACTGGTTTCGTTGAATTCCGAGACTGTGCCTTGGAAGGCTATTTTTAAATATCAATTTAAATGATATAATTTCAAAACTGATTAATTCGCTTTCAAATTCAATTCTGAAGCTTCCATTATCTTCAATATTGTCAATATGAATCTTCTAAGCCATCAAATTTTTTTAACAAGCTTAAAATTGAAAATTCAAATTTTACCCAAGCTTTAATAAATTAAATTCAATAATTTAATTGCCAAATTCATATTTATATTCGAAATTCAAGTCAAACCATTATTCAAATATCTAAAATCAATTAAATATTCCATTTCAAATGTT
This sequence comes from Allium cepa, assembly GCA_030765085.1. Lineage (NCBI taxonomy): Eukaryota > Viridiplantae > Streptophyta > Magnoliopsida > Asparagales > Amaryllidaceae > Allium > Allium cepa. Next base: position 866,491,093 of record CM060937.1, on the reverse strand, counting down.
AAAAATTTCCAGGTCGTCACAAACTTCTATCTCTGGTTTTAGTCATTATCGTTGGTGAGGATACATCCGACATTCCAGCCCACACACCACAACCTAAACAAATCTTAGAACCACACACGGATTTTTATACCTTAAGGGATCAAAGAACCAACATGGATTCCTATATCTCAACAAAGATCTCGGAATCATACATGAATTCCCATACCCCAATGGGTCTTAGAATCACACACGGATTCCAACATCCAAAACAAATCCTTAAATCACACGTGGATTCCCATATCTCAATGGGTCTCGGAATCACACATGGATTTCAACATCCAAAACAAATCTCGAATCTCCTCTAGGCATAGACCTATATTTGGTTTTGAAGTGGTTATGGTTTCGATTCATCTCTTACAAGTACACTCTTTCGCTGATCGGATATTCCAAAACCAATCGATTGTTTTTCAGAATGCTCAATACAGGTTCTTTTGGAAACAACCCGACGATACTTAAGAGCGAGGATCACCCTTTAACTGTTTATGTGGACGGATTTCCTCATCATTTGTCCTAGGAGAAAAAACGAATTTATACGTATAGTATAGCACCACTAACGGTAACTGTACCATATAATCCCGTGTTTCTCCCCGTGCAGTTAATGCCCTGCTATTACCCCTCTACCCTGCTATATCTCATAGCGGATTTCTACCGCTACGATTTTTACATATAGCCCCAAATATAGTCTTTCCGCTTTAAGCTTCGCTATTTCCACTATATCCCGTTATTCCCGCTATATTCCGCTATTTCTGTTATATCTTCTGTAAAAGAAATGAATTGAAAAATGATATTTATACATTACAAAAATTAAAAAATTAATTTATTTAATTGAATTTTTAATATATTTTTAGAAATGAAAATACTCTAATATTCTACTAAATTGAATTATGCTAAATGACAGTTTTACATTTATTTGCAGTATATTCACACTTGTTTTTATTTAAAATTATTGATGTATTAATTACAATTTAATTGATTGTTAGTTTTTCATTTATACCATTTATATATTTTTAAAAACATTAAGCACAAGTTTTATATGCTATTTTAGAGTCATCCGCTATATCCTACTATATATCCCCGCTATGATATTTTGCACCTCCGCCGTATTGAACCTGTCAAGCACTTTAACTGCACAGGTTTCCCCTAGAATTTCCAGAGTCAAAATGCTTCGATGTTAAGTAAGAAATATTTCTGTAGCACCAAAATTAAGAAGGATGACATTTTTGAGCCAAGATTTGATAGTCGATTATTTGACTATCAAATAATCAAACATTCGAACAAAGATTACATTTCCCGTAGAAACCACAAGGCCTCTTATAAATTAATTTTTCATTAATTTAAAATTTTCTTTCAAATATTTATTAAAATATTCATATTCTTTTCTTTTCGATATAAGTATATTCACAAACTATTTCACTTTCAAAACTTGGAAAAAATTTCCATGTACTTATATATACAATAGCATAAGTATGTTCATAAAACATTAAGAAATATTTCGTATTTCAAAATCATATTAAATGGATCATAACAAATCTCATTTAAAACAGAGATAACAATTACCCAAAGCATTATTACTTCAGTGTTAAGTATGGAAATGAATATTCCATACCACTATAATTAAGAAGTTCATTTAGGGAAATCAAATCTCATTTCTTCTTAATAAAAATTTCTTTTACAAACCACCTCCTTATGTTATAAATATCTCTTTATAAATCCCAAAATCTAATTATAAAAACTACTTTTATAAATTTCCAACTTTATTTATAGGCTTTTATAAAACTCTAAAGCCAATTATAAAACTCCATTTTATTAATCTCTAAAACCATTAAAAACCAACTTCTTTCAAATTTCCAAAATCCCTTATAAATATCCTTTATACAAATCACTTGAAATATTATTTACAAATCTCCTCTATCAATTATTACTCAGGATGTGAAATCCTTTTTATAAACAATTATTATTTATAACCACTTTTATTTAAATTGAATTATTTCCTTTAAACATGATAAACAATTAGTTAGTTAATTAAATTTAAATTACTATAAATAAGAACAATTAATTATCCTTTAAAACATTATTAATAAATATTAACTTTAAAAAACTGTTAATAAAATAAATTATTTAACTTTTAAAACAAAGTTAAACAAATTGACTAACCTAAACAACATTAATAATATAATTAAATAATATAAGATATCATTAATAAATTATTAAATAACTTTAAACAGTTTTATCAAAATAATAAACACTTTTAGCATATTAAATAAAAATAATTTATCACTTAAACACCATTTTATTTTAGAAATTACTTTAATTTTAAATAAATTTAAAGTTCCAGAAAATCCACAATTCATTTCCTTTTTCAAAATTTGAAAAGCGGCTCAACAACCACGCTGGTATTTAAACAAGTTACCATTATTTTCAATCCAGTCATTTCAAATCATTGCATTGATACTTTCATAAGCAACAATTATATAAATAAAACACAATTGACGGCTGATAGATAACGCATCATATGTCCACGTCAATTTATATACAATTAAATGTCCAATTTAATAAAATAGTAGAATGAGGATGTATTCTGCTAAATAGGTGTCCACAATAAAACTATTCAACTTAATATAGCAGAACGTTGTTTTATTCTGCTATCAGAAATGTCGGAGATAAAATATAATTATCCATCGACGTAACTATTAACTGTGACTATAAATTTAACAGTATTTATACATCTACAAAACCATCAACTAGCTAAACAGATGTGTTCTAGTTGGTGGTATGAATCCAGCGTCGAAATCCATAGGTTGAACGGATTCCATGTGGACGAGTAACAATTTGTTAAAGTTTTAAAAAAAATTAAACTAAGTTTGAAATTTAATTAACTAATTCTTAAAACAATTGGACCAAACCCATCCCAACCTAAACAAACCCACATGCTCCTCCTACATCCTACCCAAACATGAATTCTAGTTTGAAATCCTGGAGCCAAAAATCAACAGCTCAACTCCTCCTCGTGCACGTGCATGCTCCACCATTACCATAGACCGCTGCAAAAGCCCCCTTTCCACCGTTACCACAGACCACTACCGAAGCCTCCTCCCCAAGTTCCCTTGACCTGCGCCACACAACCATGCCCATGTTGACGCCTCCATCATCTTCTAGCTCAAAATCACCCACAACCAAAGGATAAAAAACAGAAATGCACATACTACCAAAACCGAGCTCGCCACAATAACTTTCTCCACCTTCCACCATTTTCTCCAACACCGACATGACCGGCCATTCCCAACATGCCACCCACCATTGACCGCACCCAATCTACGGCCTCTATCTTCGCTTGTAGCTTCATTTCCTAAAACCCAAATAACAATGGTCGACAATTCTAATTGAGCTCGACCAGATGCCCTAAGCCAACAAACCAATGCTGATTATCACCATAGCTCCAACACAACCCTAAGCAGCTTGACTTCCAACCACTCGACCCCTCATCGACTAAATCGCAAGAATATCATTTTAAAACCAATTCTAATCATCTCAACAATGCGACCTAAGCACAATCCTAAAAATCCAACGATTAACTCAAAAAATCCCTCTTTGTCAATAAAAATGCGATGGTATAGGCCATTCGTCAATTTGTGATCGATGGAAACCTGATAATTTTTGTCCAATTATTGGCATGTTTAGTTTTCTCTCAACCTACTTGACGAGAAACCATGAAACTATTTAAAAAAAAAACTAGAATTCAAACTAAACACTTTACTAGTTGACGGATTTAATAAAATCAAACCAGATTGGGAGATAACGATTTTTTGAAATCAAACGGAAGAGGGTTTTCATATGTTTAAACAAAGAACAAAATGTTCTTAATGTACGCGGAATATTACCTCTAAGCTATCTGCTTGCTTTGAATTCAGACTTTGATTTTTAAAACCATCATTTTATCATAAAAATATTTCAAACAACTTAACCAGACTATTCTATAAATATACCGCATGCTAGATCAACGACAAAAGACAGTAAAGGATGAGGATTAAAGGTCTAACCTTTTTTCCCAATTTTTCCCTAGCCCACACAACTCTTTCTTTTAAATCTTTTTTTCAAAATCAAAATGTAATTTTCCTCCTTTTAAAACTCTTGAATGAAGAAAATTTAAAAAGACGAACTTTGAAAAAAAAATGAACTAGGAAATGAAGATAAAGATATGTGTAAATATATAAGGAGAATATAAAAAGAATTCTAAAAACAAAGAAATGAATAAAAATATTCATTTCATCATTTCTCCTAACTATCATTTTACATACATCTACTGATATTTTGGGTAATAGGGTGTGTTGAAGTACTTTTGTCTACTTAACAATTAAGGCATCTAAGAATATTTCAAGTTCTAAAAAAAATTAAATATGTTTTGCTTCTACCATTTTTATTTACTTAACCTATCATATTTTAAAATGAAATGATTCCCTTTTCAAAAATGTAAGTAATTTTTTCTAAAACATATACAAGGATATTTTATGACTTTTTATAACTTGCCTTTCGATAAAAGCTGAACATGCGAAAAGCGGTTTTCAGTCATATTTTCGATTTTCCATCGAACTATCTATTTACGTAAACCTAAAAATGAAATATATATTATTAGTTACAAATTTAAAAAGAGTTATTTTATTTATTAAAACCATTAATTGAATATGTAAATTAAATATTCACAAATTAAAGCGATAAAATTTCGGAGCATTACACCTAGCCACTGTCTTCTTTTTTCCACTTTCATTGTCAAAAAATTTGGAGAAATAAAAGAAAAAAATTATTTTAGTAGCATCCGATTAAATCAATCAAATAAAGGAGAACTATAACAAAAATATCTTTTTGCAATTGCCAAAAACAGTTGTAAAACATCTATTACAACGGACGTCCGCCAGTAGTTATATCTAAAGTTGTAACAGAGCTGGAGATTTTTACAAAGGTCGCCGAAAGTTATAGGATTAGTTCTAAAAAACTTTTTTACAACTGCTTTTGGCAGTTGTGGTAAAGCCTATCTCAATAGTTAATGGTTGTTGCATTGACAATAGTTGTAAGTCTCTTTTGCAATTACTTTTGAAAGCTGTAATAGATTAACAAATATTCACGCTTTAAAAATGCTCATGTTCTGTGTTGTGCACTTTGAAAGTGTGTAAACTTGTTTTCTAATCCAGTTAATATTACACTTATTTCTGCAATAAGTGTTTTTTCATGGATTACATATAATTAGTCCTACATTAGATGTTGAAGATGAGGTTAATATGATTAAGATGTTCGACACAACTTTCCAAATACAATATTATTCATAACCAGAGCAAGCTCCATGCTAATTATTCACCACAACGAAGCACACATACACATTACCAATTTCACCAAAAGAAAAAATCACTACACACTCAATCTTTAAACTGTCGAGAATATATTCTAACACGAGTAGGAGCGTAGTATTGTAATCCAGTAGTGAAAAGTACCAATGTTGAAGTACCAACTCTAACTATTTTTTCATACCTGATTCGAACCCCAAATTTGTGATTTAGGAATGATCGGCGTACTGCACCACCTTGGTAGCCTCCATGACTACTCTGCATTTTGAAAGGCCTTTGGTTTTGAACTTGTGCAAGGAAGTATCCTTTAGCATTCGTTGTTGCATTTCCATTTACAATTGAGCCTCCATGTGTGTTGTTGCACACAACAGTTGCATTCGCGCCTGTAAAAAAACAAAAGGGGCAATATGTAAGTTCTATATATTATCCATAGAGAAAAAAAAATTGTTGTATTTTCATACACAATATCCTAAATGCAACTAGCAGAGTAAAAGTAAAATAATATTCCAACTAAACAGTTTTCAATGATAATTCATAACAAAAGCAATCAAAAAACTCATTGAGCATTAAACAAATAAGAGCATTAATAATGGATTTCGGCAAGTAATATTCTTAAAAACTATAGAATAACTTATAAGGCTTTGCAATTAATTTACAATATACCTAGATTTCGACGCCGTGCGTTTTTTCTTCTTGCTTCTGCCATCGGCGATAAGATCAATTCCCATAATTATGTTGTTGAGTAGCGGCTAGACTAGGACTTCAGCAGTTGGGGAGTTCAGCTATGGTTGCGGCAGTGGGTAATGGAGGAGGTGATTTCGTTGATTTCGTCGAAGGAGCGTTATTTGGATTGGGTTTTGGGGATTTGGTTGATAAGTTTAGATCTGCAGGGGTGTTGGCGTGTTTTGGTTTCATAGGAGGAAAGTATTATGGGCATTGTTGAGATGAGGTAATATTAAATAAGAGGGGAGGAAAACTTTAGGTTAGAGTCAAAAAAATTTGGGGAGATATTCAATTGTGGAAAATAGGCCCAAGGACAAATTTTCATAAAAGTTTAGGCTGAAGGACATCAAGTTTCATTTTTAGACTGAAGGACAAACTTTGAAAGAAAATTAGGCTGAAGGACAATGCTAAATACAACTAGCATTTTGTACAATGTAAAACTGGATATAATGCTAGTTATAATTAGCATTTTGTATAGTGTTTATACTGTACAAAATGCTAGTTGTATTTAGCATTGTCCTTCAGCCTAATTTTCTTTCAAAGTTTGTCCTTCAGCCCAAAAATAAAACTTCGTGTCCTTCAGCCTAATTTTTTTTCAAAGTTTGTCCTTGTGCCTAATTCCCTCTATTCAATTTAGAGCCAACTTTTTTTATTTGGACCAAAAATAAACTTGTATATTTATAAGAAAATAGCTACAAAAGGAGGCCTCCAGATGCATATGAAAGTAATAATTTTAACAAAATAATTGTACCATTCAAATTTGTAATTTTTTAACATTTTTGAATTTCGTGAAATTTTTAATATTTTCTTAATTTTGTATTTAAATTTGATGGATATTAGATTTTGTGAATACTTTTAACTTTATTTTAAATAAATCAAAAAATTTAGATTTTTAATATTTATATTTTATGAAAATTTCAAAATTTTATTTCAAATTTTACGGAATATTTTAATTTTGTGAATATTTTTAAATTTATTTTAGATAATTTCAAAATGTTACTTATTAATTATTAAATATTAAATATTAGTCTTAATTATTAATTATTACTTCTTATTTATTAATTATTACCTAAAACTTCTTAATTAATATCTAATAACTATAAATGTTAATTATTAAGTATATTTTACTAATTATTAGTTATTAATTGTAATTATTGATTACTGACCATTAAATGTTAATTTTTCATTTTTAATTATTTCTGATAGTAACCATTACTTGTTACTTCTTGATTATAACTTAATATTAATTATTAAATGTTAATTATTATGTGTATATTATTAACTATTAATAATTATTATTATATATTTAATTTTAATTATTAAAAGTTGTTTATTACTTATAATTATTTAATAGAGGCAAACATTTTCTAGGAAAATATTTTTATTTTTTATAAGTAAAATAGAAAAAATTATTATACAAATAATATATAGTTGGATCACTCAGATGCTCTGCTCACTTACTAAAGAACGTACCCTAAGTGAAAATTTATGTTTAAATATTATATGAATTTCTATGTTAATTAAGAAGTATATTTAATTTTGATGTTGTTACCCGGTTGTTTGACTCGGTAACGAGTCGTTCGGCATAGAGATCTCGTTCGGCATACAGGCCTTGCTCGACACAGAGGCCTCGCTCGGCATTCGAATGTTGTTCGGCAGGGATATCTCGTACGACATTACTCCATCACTCGGCATTCTCTAGTCATTGTTCCATCGCTCGGCATTCTCGAGTCATTGCTCCATCGCTCGGCATTCTTGAGTCATTGCTCCATCGCTTGGCATTCTCGAGTCATTACTCCATCGCTCAGCATCACATGGCTCGGTCTGTCTACCGTTCGGCATAGGCGCGTCGCTCGGCTCTAGTGCCGTTCGGCATGGACCCCTGGCTTTGCTTGTACATCATTCGGCATAGGCATTTTGTTTCAGCTTGGATGTCGTTCGGCTTCAAGGGAAGAATTAACACTCAACCACGAGTGAGTACGTCGTTGTTCGGCATACATCGTTCGGCTTGCCTCACTCGGCAATCCCACAACAGAGTAAGGGCGTTCGACATAACTTTACTTTGAGTCACTTGATGGTCGACCGGGCAATTCTTGGCCGGCGTTCCTCGCTCGGCATGGCTCGTTCGGCATGCCTGGCTCAGTGCGCAGAAGTCACCTTCTGTGGGGCGAGATACCTTATTCCTGGACCCGTGAGGAAAGTCCAGCCTATCTTCGCCTATAAATAGAAGGGCGGGGGAACAATGAAAAAGACTTTTTTCTGAGAACACTAGGGAGACTCTACCGCTTTCAAGTCTCATTCTTTTTCAGTTAGCATTTGTATTCAAGTTGTTATTGTACAGATTGTATCTGTGTTCAATTATCTGTGAGAGCAATAAAGATTAAACTCAAAGTAGACGTAGACAGTTATGCCGAACCACTATAAATTTGGTGTTCTTGTTTCTTATAGTTATTATTGCATTCCACTTTGTTATTCCTCAGTTTTAATTTACCTTCTTCGTTAATCTCTCTACACCTATGCAGTTAAAGCGCTCGGCAGATTCAATGCGGCGGAAGCGTAAAAAGTCATAGCGGAGATACAGCGACGATATAGCGGGATATAGCGGATGACTCTAAAATAGCATATAAAACTTGTACTTAACGTCTTTACAAATATATAAATGGTAATTAGATGAAAAATAAACATTCAATTAAATTATAATTAATACATAAATAATTTTAGGTTAAAACATGTGCAAATATACTATAAATAAACGTAAAACTGTTATATAATATAATTGAATTTAAAAGAATATTAGAATATTCTCATTTTTGAAAATATATTAAAAATTAAATTAATTAATTTCATAATTTGTATAATGTATAAATGTCATTTTTAATGCATTTCTATTAAAGAAGATATAGCGGAAATAGCAAAATATAGCGGGAATAATGAGATATAGCGGAAATAGCGGGGATTAAAGCTGAAAGGCTATATTTAGAGCTACATGAAAAAATCGTAGCGGTAGAAGTCCGCTACGAGATATAGCGGGGCATTAACTGCACAGGAGTATACACAAATCCTTCTTCGGGTGTTAGTGACCAATTCTGGTGCTAACATTTTGGTGCTTTCATTGAGAACGCATTCTCGGGTTATTAGGATCAACTTTGTAGCTACTGGATTGAAGAAATCCCCTGAAGGAGATCCAAGTTATTTACAGGAAGTCCGTTGCTTCTACTCAGTGTTTCTACCACTAACTATACAATGGGAAGACGTCGTACCCGATCAGCCTCGCACATCGCAGATGTCAATGAGACTGCTAGCGTCCAACAAGTAGGACCCAACAATCAACAAGTTAATCTGGGTGCAGGAACTGTTGCCACCCAGAACCAGATGGAAGTTGTCACTAGAACGGAGTTCAACGACCTAATGAGAGAACTCATGGAAAGCAGGAGACAACTTAGCGGATAGATCCAAGCTAACGTTACCCCAGGAAGTTTAGCATGCCAACTATCCCGGCCTACGAAGGAAGACTGATCCCGACAACATGTAATGAGATATGAATGGATGATGGATTCAATTAGAGCAAATGATGCAACTAAGTGTAGATGCTTCCCGATAACTTTATCCGGAATTGCGTCCATGTGGTTCACTCAACTACCTCCACGGTCTACATCCAGCTTTGATGAATTAGCGATGAAATTTGTAGAACAGTTCAGGATACATGCCACTCGTCCCAAGGACGTGATGTTCCTATCCAATGTAATCCAGGCTCCAAGGGAGTCGTTGAAGGAGTACTTACAGAGATTTCACGTTGCAGCTACTGAAGTTAGCAACCCAAATGACCATGTAATTCTGATGGCTGTGATGCGAGGAGTGGATCTGGATTCGAAATTTGGAGATTGGTTGGCAGGAAAGCCTTCGACTATGCTAGAGTGTTTTTATTCAAAAGCTCATCAGTTTATAAGAAGGGAGGAGGCCAGGTGGACAAGGCGAGATAAGGCACCAGGGCCTGGTTAAGAGACTCTGAAGAGCAACATTACTGTAAAACAATCTGGTGACAACTCGGGGAAGGTTCAGGTCAATGTCCAGAACAAGCCCGAGAAATCTAAAGGGTCCGGAGGAATTGGTATTGGAAAGAAAAGAGAAGCAGGAAAATGGAAGCCAAGGATTCCAACCTTCAACGAATACACCCCCTTGAATGCCTCTCTGGTATTTATCTATCAACATGCAATACTTTTCAATACTAAAAGCCACGTCCGAACTGTAGGTAGACTAGTCATAAACACAATAGTCGGTAGACCTCACCCTGCAGATAAGAGTTGACAGGAAATAGAGAGGCATGTTAACTCCCTAAGCAGTGTTGTTCAAATACAGAGGACGGGTCCCCAGCTAAGCAGCAGCGAACGATGATGGACGATATAGTTTTCAAGAGCAGAGATGCTGATCAGGTGGAGGCTCCTACCATTGAGCCGATAGTCATCTCCACGACAATCGGACCTGCATTTGTGAAAAGAATTTTAATTGATTGTGGAAGTTCTGTTAACGTCATCTTCAAAAAATCATATGACCAAATGAAGATGGAGACCAGAGATTTAAAACCATCTAAAGCCCGCATCCATGGCTTTAATGGTGCAGCAACCGATGCAGTGGGTTATGTTGAATTGCTAATTGAACTGGAAAAAGATGAACGTAGGAGGGTGCGAATCCTGCCTTTCATTGTTTTGGATGTCGATTCTCCATACAATGTTTTTCTGATTCGATCGGCCCTGGCAGAGTTTAGGGCGGCTTTGGCCCCTTGGTGTTTAACTTTGAAGTTTTCAACAGACAAAGGAGTTGGTGTGGTTCATGGCAATCAGGCGATCGGTCATGCATGTTATGTAGCTAAGCTGAGAGAGGCCCAGCGGAGAGAGAAACGAAAGGTTGTGGACCGCTCCGTCCGCACCCGAGTCACTGAAAATTGACAAGTAGCGCCCGAGCCTTGGCTCGGGCAACACGATCGGATCTATAGAGACATAGATCCGAGAGATGATGATGAGGAACCCAGGTAAGCAAAAGCAGCACCGGCTGAACTGACAATTGACATTCCAGACAGACCCATCATGAGTACTTAAGAATGGATCGAAACTCGGCACCTCGATGACCGAGGATCTCACTGACTTCCTCCGAGCGAATCTGGATATTTTCACTTGGACACATTCTGATATGTGCAGAATCTCTTCTACTATTGCGAGTCATATGTTGAATATAGACCCGAGGTACGTACCAGTAAAGCAAAAAAGGAGAGGCATGGACCCAGAGAGGTCCGTTGCTGTCAGAGAGGAGGTGGACAAACTCAAAGCCAATGGGTTCGTCCACGACGCCCTCTACCCTGAATGGGTGTCTAACCCCGTGCTAGTGAGAAAAGCAAACGGGAAATGGAGAACCTGCATAGATTACTCTGATTGAACAAAGCATGCCTTAAGGATATTTTTCCTTTACCCAGGATTGACCAGCCGGTCGACTCAATAGCAGGGCACGAGTTACTGTCATTTATGGATGCGTACTTGGGATATAATCAAATCCTGATGCACATTCCAGACCAAGAACACACCAGTATTGTCACAGACTTCGGGCTATATTGCTATGTAGTGATGCCTTTCAGATTGAAAAATGCGGGAGCGACTTATCAGCGTCTGGTGAATCGAATGTTTAAAGACCAGATAGGCAGAACATTGGAAGTCTATGTGGATGACATGCTCGTGAAGTCACGACATTTAAATGACCACATTCGAGACTTAGCAAAGATGTTTGATATACTCAGATGTTATGGAATGAAAATCAATCCGTTGAAGTGTTCCTTTGGCGTTGCGTCAGGGAAGCTTTTGGGTTTCATTGTTAATGCGCTGGGAATTGAAGCTAACACGGAAAAGATTCAAGCTATTCGGGACATACAAGTGCCCAAAACTATAAAGCAAGTACAAAGCCTGAACGAAAAAGTGGTCGCGCTGAGTCGATTCATATCCAGGGCCACAGATAAGTGTATTCCCTTCTGTGATGTAATAAAGAAAGGAAAGAGAAATTTCGAATGGACATCCAACTGTGAGGACGCATTCCTAGCTTTGGTAAGACATTTGGAAAGCCCTCTGATGCTCTCGAAGCCTATAGACCTTGAAGTATTGTATGTGTACTTGGCTGTATCTCGATCAGTACGGCTTTGGTTCGTCAGGAGGACCGAGTTCAAAAGCTAGTTTACTATGTCAGTAAATGTCTAATGGAGGCAGAATGAAATTATCCTAAGATTGAGAAACTGGCCTACTACTTGGTGATTGCATCACGCAAGCTTCGTCTGTACCTTCAGGTGCACTTGATCAGTGTTTATACTGATCAATCCTTGCGTCAGGTACTCCAACGATCAGAAACCTTTGGAAGGATGTTAAAATGGATTATCCAGTTGAGACAGTTTGATAGTACCTACCTGCCACGAAGGGCTATACAAGGGTAAGCGCTAGCAGATTTCATCGCTGAATTCACCATGTCAGACGAACCAAACAGTCACGATGTCATTCCCCTCGTTCGATCGAAACTATACACCTATGGGGCATCTAACAACCGTTTCTTTAGGGCTAGTATAGTTCTTATAATTCACGAAAACCGATCAATTTGTTAGCTTTGAAGCTCAATTTTTCAGCAACAAATAACAAAGTCGAGTATGAAGCATTGATTATTGGCTTGAAAGTTATCGGGGAACTGGGAGTAAGATCGTTTGAAATCTTTTGTGACTCACAATTGGTGGAGTACTAGGTGCGAGGGGACTATCAAGCAAAGGGACAGAGACTTGCACCATACCTTACATGGGTTCAAGAGCTGTTACCAGATCTAGAATATTATGATATTTTGCATGTCCCACGTGAATAAAACAGAGAAGCCGATTCATTGGCCAAATTTGCAAGTACTGGCGATGCGCAACAAATGGGATTGGTTCCCGTCGAAACCTTATATGCTCCGAGTATTAATGTGATGGAGATAGATTTAGTGTTAGAAACAGAAATCGAGAAGGAATCATGGATAACCCCATTCAAGCAATACTTGCTACATGGGGTCTTGCTCGAAAGAAAGAGCGAAAGACGACAAGTCATTCGTAAAGCTTCGTGATATGTAATGTAGGATGGAATAATGTATCGAAACAGATTCTCGGCCCTCTTACTCCAGTGCATTGCCAATAATGAGATAAAATGAATCCTGAAGGAAGTCCATGAAGGAGAATGTGGTGACCATACTGGTGGGCAGACTTTAGCAAAGAAGATCCTCTGCTATGGATAATTTTGGCCAACTGTAAATTGGGATGCTTCAGACTACGTAAGGAGATGTGACAAATGCCAGAAGTATGCAAAAATCCCGAGAGCTCCACCGACGAAACTCACACAAATGGTTAGTCCCTAGCCGTTTGCAATGTGCGAGATCGACATAATCGGTTCTTTACCATATCCAAAGGTGGCGCAAAATACGCAATAGTTGCAGTCGATTACTTTACTAAGTGTGCAGAAGCAGAGCCCTTAGCCACAATCACTACCAAGAAGGTCATTAATTTCGTTGTATGAAACATTATATGCCGTTTTGGCCTCCTGTGGACTATCATTAAAGACAACGGAACTCAGTTCGAAAGCAGGTAGTTCAAAGAATTTTGTCAAAAGTATGGCATTGAAAAAAGGTTTGCAGCGGTTTCTCATCTAAAAGCCAATGGACAAGTAGAAGCCATGAACAAAATAATCAAGTCCATATTGAAAAAACGTTTGGAAAAGGCTAGAGGCAAGTGGGTGGATGAACTTCCAACGGCACTTTGGGCTTACAAAATCATCCATAAGTCCACGACTAGCCACACTCCATTCGCATTGGCATATGGCACAGAAGCTGTTATACCCGTGGAACTTGAAGTTCCTTCACATCGAGTAACTCATTATGACCCTAAGATGAATCAGGATCTTTTACTGAAATCACTGGTCTTCATTGATGAAAAATGTGAAGAAGCTGATATAAGGGTGACTACATATAAACATCGAGTCGCTCGATATTATAATGATAAAGTCCGACCGAGAACCTTTTATGTGGGCAATCTCGTGTTGAAACGAGTTTTCCCGGTCCCATCGCATATGAATCCCACATGGGAAGGTCCATACGTCATTGAATGGAGGCTTGGAGAGAGAACTTTCAAGCTAGCAATCATTGATGGTGCGACACTTCCCCGAGCATGGAACAGCAAGCATCTGCGGCATTATTATACTTAGTCTATTTCTTTCGTATTTTTGTTGCAATTATTTCCAGTATATTTTTATTTCGTTGATTCTTAGTTTTCGGCATGTAATAAGACGATTTAGTTTGTTTTCATTAATAAAGGCTTGAACCCGTCTTTTCCATGAATTATTGATGTTTCCCTGTGTGATAATTCTATGGCAAAAAAAACTAGAGTTGCATTATTCTGTCTGATGTACGAACGCGCAAAAAAAATAAAAAAATCTCCAAGTCCCCAGAATGTGGACTGGGGTACTCTAAGTCCCCGGAGTGCGGACTAGAGTATAAACGACTTAAAATCTCCAAGTCCCTAGAGTGCGGACTGGAGTACTCTGAGTCCCCGGAGTGTGGATTAGAGTATAAACGACTTAAAATCTCCAAGTCCCTAGAGTGCGAGCTGGAGTACTATTAGTCCACGGAGTGCGAACTAGAGTATAAATAACTTAAAATGTCCAAGTCCCCAGAGTGAGGACTAGAGTATTCTGAGTCTTCGGAGTGCGGACTGGAGTATAAACAACTTAAAATATCCAAGTCCCTAGAGTGCAGACAGGAGTACTCTGAGTCCTTGGAGTGTAGACTAGAGTATAAACGACTTAAAATCTCTAAGTCGCCAGAGTGCGGATTGGAGTACTCTGAGTTTCTGGAGTGCAGGCTAGAGTATAAACGACTTAAAATCTCCAAGTCCCCAGAGTGCGGACTAGAGTACTCTGAGTCCTCGGAGTGCGAACTAGAGTATAAACGACTTAAAATCTCCAAGTCCCCAGAGTGCGGACTAGAGTACTCTGAGTCCTCGGAGTGTGGACTAGACTATAAACGAATTAAAATCTCCAAGTCCCCAGAGTGCAGACTGGAGTACTCTGAGTCCAAGGAGTGCGGACTAGAGTATGAATGACTTAAAATCTCAAAGTCCCCAGAGTGCGGACTGGAGTACTTTGAGTCCCTGGAGTGCGGACTAGAGTATAAACGACTTAAAATCTCCAAGTCCTGAGAGTACGGACCGGAGTACTCTGAGTCCCCGGAGTGTGGAATAGAGTGTAAACGACTTAAATCTCCATGTCCCCAGAGTGCGGAATGGATTACTCTGAGTCTCCGGAGTGCGGACTAGAGTATAAACGACTTAAAATCTCCAAGTCCCCAAAGTGCGGACTGGAGTACTCTGAGTCCCCGGAGTGCGGACTAGAGTATAAACGACTTAAAATCTCCAAGTTGCCAGAGTACGGACTGGAGTACTCTGAGTCCCTGGAGTGCGGACTAGAGTATAAATGACGTAAAATCTCCAAGTCCCCAAAGTGTGGACTAGAGTATAAACGATTTAAAATCTCCAAGCCCCTAGAGTGTGGATTGGAATACTCTGAGTCCCCGGAGTGCGGACTAGAGTATAAACGATTTAAAATCTCCAAGTCCCCAAAGTGTGGACTGGAGTACTTTGAGTCCTCGGAGTGTGGACTAAAAAATATTCTAAGTACTTGGAGCGTGAAATAGAGGATCTACAATTCCAAAAATTCTCCGAGTTTTATGGAAATGAATTGGGGGTTTATGTAACTCAAGAGATTCTGGATTTCGACCGCAGTTATGAGGTAAGCTGAACAATAAAAGTCATTTGAAAGACAAAGAAACTAAATTTTATTTATCAATCCAAAATGAGGTTCCACAACAATCCCTCCAAAACTCGAAGTCAAAAGTCTATTTACATTGGCTATGAAAATAAATAAAAATAATTACATAAACTAGGCTAACTCTCGTTGAACGAGTGTAACAACTACTTCTTTGGTTTCTTCTCCTCCCTCGTTTTCTCAGATGACTCCTTCCCCACGCGTTTTTGTTTGGACGCTTTGCTTGCTGGGAAAGTAACATCCGAGGAAGGAAGAGGAACTTCCGATGGCCTGGACCCACCAAGGATAATGACCTTCAAAGGCATGTTCAAAGGGTCATCTAGTTCCACTACTTGGGGCTCGACCTTGATCTCAACTTTCTTCTTTTTCTCTTTTGCAAGTTGTTCCTTCGTGCTCACTTTTGAAGTATGTCCGAAGGCGCCTGTAATCTCAACCTCAAACTTTCTTCGACGAGTGGCGAGTTTTCAGACTTGTCTTCGTCAAGTGCCTCAATCACTTAAGCATCAGGACCAGGAATCTCTCCCTCTTAAATGGCCTCACTCGCCTTCTCCTTCTTCTCAGTGGCGTCATCGCTCCTTGGAGTTGGCTCAGGATCAGAACGGCCAACATGAGACCATAAGAGATGAATGATGGAATACATTAACTACTCGTCGAAAACGACAGTCTTTGAGCTTTGAAAAGAGAAGTTATGTACCGGTTTCTGGCTGACTCTCAACCGTTCGGGGAGTTTTGCCCTCCGGAATAGGAGATAGAACGTGAATATCAAGGCCAGCATCTTCTGGCTCGTAGCTAACGTGCTGCTCGAAGGGATCAAGTACAGGGCGACCAGTCGGTTGAGTAGGGGAAGGAGCTGGAGACTCGGTTCCAGATGGATCGGCAATGTCGTTCTTTCCTTTTGAAGAAGAAGAGTCTCTGCTATAAAGAGCTTTCACTGCAGATAAGTCCGAAGGCTCATTCCCCCAGAGAAATTCCTTCACTAAAGCTTCTTCATCTACCTCTTCAGTGCCCGACTCAATCTTTTTAATCTTTATCATAGTCTCCAATGCTTTGGCTAGAGATTCGAGGTAACCCTCGTCGAGGAATGTTAAGTCGCGATGCATAAGAACTCGAGCATTATACTAGGCTATAAGCGGATCAAACATGCACTTGATTTCCTCTCTTCCAGCCTCCGTAGCCGCCTCAAGGTGAGAATCAATCTTCGTGGATGCTATTCTTTTGCCCTCCTCATGGGATTTATCCTTCAGCGTTTCAATTTTGGAGAGTTCGTCGTCGAGCTTTATCTTCAGGAGTCATGTGGCAACAATCTCATCGTAGTATCGTTGCGACTCCTCCTGAGCAGCAATTTTTTTCCTTCTCCTTGAGAATTAGCTCTTCCAGCTCCTTGACTCGCTGAGCAAACGCATCCCTCTCCTTCTGAACGGAGTCTTTCTCTAATGCTAAGGCACCACAACGTTGAACCGCTTCGTCAATCTCTTTTTTATGCGTGGCCTCTAGACGACTAACTGCCTCAGTTGTGTCTTTGGCATTTTTATGAGCAATTTCAAGATGTGACTTGTATGAGAAAAGCTCTTCATCCTGGGCTTTAATGATGTCTTTGTCATGGATGGCTTCAAGCTTCAGATGATCAATTTCATGGTGGCATTCAATGAGACTTCTGACACTTTCTCTGCCAAATGCAAAAATGCATCGTGCTGAATGTAGCTATCATTGTTGCAAGCGATGGAACTTTTTTTGACGTGCCTCGGAATGTGATGAATCGTTGGAAGAAACTTCAGACCGTCAAAGCATATTTTTGGAAATTAGCCTTAAGCTCAGTTAGCCTTTCCGCAATCGATGGATTATGTGTGGGAGCAGAAGGAGTTTGCCTAGGGACTACCGGTTTTTTTCTAGGTACCCGAGATTGCCTGGTGCTGGATGAACCCGAGTGTTGGTTACAGGGAGTATCATATTAGGACCCCTTGTGACCAGATTTCTCCTTGCCTTGCTCCAGATGAGAGGGAGGATCGTGATAGTATGAAGACTGATGGTAAGTTTTCCTTCGAGATGATGAGTCTCGGGAGCGATAGTCCCTATCACTATCGTTATCTCTATCCCGGCGTTTGCCAGAGCCCGAATCCCAGCCAGAGTGATGGAAAATAGATGACCCACGAAGGCGGTCAAATCCGTGGGAGCATCCCATATTTCCTGCATAGAAGTTAAGTAAACATGAGTTAGCCAGAATCACATGATGACTGAAGTTTAAGTGCAAGATGAAGTGTAAGTGTCATTGTGTGTGTCCTTGTGTTTTCCCCTGACATACCAGTTTCTTTGGTTTTACTTATTGGAGTTTTTTATCCGTGATTATGGGCATGAGCGCCTTCACTGCCTCTCATGGGCGAATGAAGTTTTAGGGATTTTGGATCATTGAAGCCATAGTTTAGCAAGTCATCGGGAATGGTGAGGTCAGATAAGCCTTTCAATGAACCCTCTAAGTGTTGAGGAGACGACTCTTTTTCCATTGGAGCGATTGTTGTTGAGTCACAAGTTCTATGAAGGTTTTGATTTATGACAAAGAAATAAAGGCGATCGACAAAACAAAGACATCAAGGCTATAAAGAGGCACAAAAGAGCTACATATAGTACTCTAAATTATAGGTTGATTATTTGATATTGTAATAGTGATAAACTTGTTAAAATCTATCCTCAAATAATCATGCACCTCAATATAATCGATATATATACGTTTTAATAGCATTGCACATTCATTGTGCAAATTAACAAGGACCGGTCGACCGGTCAATAATCATACGGTCGACCGTTTCTGTGTAAAATGCACAATGAACGTGCACACATGCACATAACGTATATATATTTTAAATTCCTGTCTACCGGCCAATTTTTGACCTGTCGACCGTTTTTGAACAGAGAGCAACCTTTCCCAAAAGACACTTCTCTTCTTCAATGTTTGCATCTTTTACCTTTCAATCAATGATCATAACTTTTAATGGCAACTGTTCACAAAGAGTTACAACTATTTTTCTCTATATATACTCATCTAAATCATTGATTCAATAATATGAGACAACGATTTCATATTCTTTTAATCTAATCTCTGATCTTAATTCTGCATTATAAAAGCTCTAAATTATTTATTGAATCTTTGAAACTATTTCATATTCTTTGATTCAATAATATACTTTCCTTAATCTTTTCAAACATCATATCGCATACTTTGAGGATAAGATTATAGGAAGGGTGTACTGCTAGTGACAAATCCGTGTTTTCAAGAGCACAAGTTGTCAACAACAATTGTATTTGTTCTTTTGTTGAAGTCCTCTGTGTTGTAAGAGGCAAGTGTTGAAGTCCTCAGTGTATTAGAGGCGTGAAATCCCGTTCGGCTGTTCGGGTATTGTAAATCTGTTCCTCCGGGTGAAGCGAGGTAGTTAATAGTGAAAATCCAGATAGGAGTCTGGGACTGGACGTAGGACGGTGCTCCGAACCAGTATAAAAATCTCTGGTGTGATTTTTCTATTTTTTATTTTTGCTTTGCTACTATCATCTATTTTCCGCATTTAGATTATAGTCCATATTACACGATCCGTGTGTACTATATTAGCACGTGCATTCGTATACACACACCCCACTTTTCATTTGGTATCAGAGCACGGTTATCATATAACCGTAACAAAGTTATTTGATATATTCTTGTAATATGGCAAATAAAGCAAGTACTAGCACTCAAAACACCACTTACACTGAAGGTCAATCTACACAAAGACCTCCATTTTTCAATGGTCTTAACTATAGTTATTGGGCAACACGTATGTCATTCTTTATGCAATCAAATAGCTATGATGCTTGGAATGCCACTCAAAGAGAAATAGTGAATCCAACAACTGATTATTCAGAATGGACTGCGGCTGAGAAAATGGCAGCAGCCGTAAATGCAAGAGCAATAAATATGTTGTTCTGTGCATTAGACCAAAATGAATATAACCGTGTTAGTATCTGCACTACTGCATATCAAATTTGGCAAACGCTAAAAATCACTCATGAAGGTACTAACAAGGTTAAACAAGCCAAAATAGCCATGCTGAAAAGTCAATTTCAAAATTTCAAAATGAAACCAAATGAGACAATCAATGACATGTATTCAAGGTTTCAAACTATTCACCATGCACTTATTGGCTTAGGACAAAAATATTCTGATTTTGATGTTGTTTCAACAGTCCTACATTCTCTGACTAGTGAATGGGAAGGAAAAGTATTAGCAGTTGAAGAAGCTAATGACCTTTCCGTCATGAAGCCAGATGAATTGATAGGAAATTTAATGTCATATGAAGCAAATTTGCAGGCTAGAAAAGAACAGAAAGAAGAAAAGAAAAATGTAGCATTTCATGTTGAGAAAGATGAAAATGAATCAGATTCTGAAGATGAAGATTTGGCATTCATTGCGAAAGGATTCAAAAAATTCCTAAAATATCGAAAAGCCAGTCGTTACAATAAAAGGAAACCTGGATCAAATAAACCATCTTCATCTGCTATAGAATGTTTCAACTGCCACAAAAAGGGACACATGCAGAAGGATTGTCCAGAACAAAAGAAGAAGTCAGAAAATGACAAATTCAAATATAAGAAGGACAAATCAAAGAAACGAGCCTTCTCAGTAACATGGGATGATTCAGAGTCATCTTCATCAGAAAGTGAAAGTGATTCGGAGAATGAACAAGCTAATGTTTGTTTTATGGCAACAGAAGATGAGGTACAAATTCCTACATTTGATGAATTATTTGATATTAATGCTGAATTGATAGTCAAATATAAAGACATAAAACGTCAATTAAAAGTAGTCAAAGCAGATTTAAGTAGAGCAGAGTTTGAACGAGATATGTTAAAAGATGAGAAGAAAATATTAGAAGAAGAACTTGAAAATATTCAAGAATCATCATCTAATGTTGACTCTCAAATATCTCTTTTGAGTCAAGAAATAGAAACTCAAAAAGAGAAAAATAATGCTCTCACTACTGAAAATCATGAGCTTAAAGCAAAAGTCAAAATTCTAGACCTAGAAAAAGCTAGTTTACAAACAAAGTTTGATGACATTACTCAAAATGTTTCTAACTTTAACAAAGGTCGAGAAAATTTGACAAAAATTATTGAAAGTTCACAATCTATTTCAGACAAACAAGGATTGGGATATAACAAACAAGAAACCAAGAAACATCTTGGAAATAAAAGGAAAAAGAAAGTACAAAAAACTGAAGCTAAGAAAAATCTTAGTTTATTATATTCCAAACCAAAACCAGTTGTGAAATTTCAAAAGAAAAATGTCAAGACTATCAAAATATGGGTTCCTATAACAAATAACAATTTGATTAGGAACAAATATATTCAGAATTTTATGAATACTGTGCATCATAATACTAATTATGTATATAAAGGGGATACCAGACCCGTATGGGTTTGGACTCCTAAGACCTAACTCTTAGGACCCTATAAAAAGTGGGTACCATGGACTTAATTCTATTTTTTGCAGGACCTACTTAAGAAAAGAGGAAAATGGATATTCTGGTTGATATACTCCTATATTATTCTAGTATCTACCACTCCTTTTTGTCGATGACAAAGGGGGGGAAAGGGGCTAACAATTGTTTGCAGGAACGTACATATATATAAGAATTCAAAGAGAGAGATCACATACTCAGGGGGAGATTCGGATTTGCAGATATATATTGTCATCAATCAAAAAGGGGGAGAATGTTGAGTCACAAGTTCTATGAAGGTTTTGATTTATGACAAAGAAATAAAGGCGATCGACAAAACAAAGACATCAAGGCTATAAAGAGGCACAAAAGAGCTACATATGGTACTCTAGATTATAGGTTGATTATTTGATATTGTAATAGTGATAAACTTGTTAAAATCTATCCTCAAATAATCATGCACCTCAATATAATCGATATATATACGTTTTAATAGCATTGCACATTCATTGTGCAAATTAACAAGGACCGGTCGACCGGTCAATAATCATACGGTCGACCGTTTCTGTGTAAAATGCACAATGAACGTGCACACATGCACATAACGTATATATATTTTAAATTCCTGTCTACCGGCCAATTTTTGACCTGTCGACCGTTTTTGAACAGAGAGCAACCTTTCCCAAAAGACACTTCTCTTCTTCAATGGTTGCATCTCTTACCTTTCAATCAATGATCATAACTTTTAATGGCAACTGTTCACAAAGAGTTACAACTATTTTTCTCTATATATACTCATCTAAATCATTGATTCAATAATATGAGACAACGATTTCATATTCTTTTAATCTAATCTCTGATCTTAATTCTGCATTATAAAAGCTCTAAATTATTTGTTGAATCTTTGAAACTATTTCATATTCTTTGATTCAATAATATACTTTCCTTAATCTTTTCAAACATCATATCGCATACTTTGAGGATAAGATTATAGGAAGGGTGTACTGCTAGTGACAAATCCGTGTTTTCAAGAGCACAAGTTGTCAACAACAATTGTATTTGTTCTTTTGTTGAAGTCCTCTGTGTTGTAAGAGGCAAGTGTTGAAGTCCTCAGTGTATTAGAGGCGTGAAATCCCGTTCGGCTGTTCGGGTATTGTAAACCTGTTCCTCCGGGTGAAGCGAGGTAGTTAATAGTGAAAATCCAGATAGGAGTCTGGGACTGGACGTAGGACGGTGCTCCGAACCAGTATAAAAATCTCTGGTGTGATTTTTCTATTTTTTATTTTTGCTTTGCTACTATCATCTATTTTCCGCATTTAGATTATAGTCCATATTACACGATCCGTGTGTACTATATTAGCACGTGCATTCGTATACACACACCCCACTTTTCAATTGTGACCTTTGAGGTTCCATTAACAGCCTTCTTCCTCAGTTTGTATGCCATTTTCTTTTTTCCCTTTGAAGGGGGAGGTGCTACATCGGTGTCGTGTGCCTCAACCACCGGTTCCCAATCAGGACTTAAATTCTCATCCGGTGTGTCTGACACCTCAGTCTCTCTAATCTTGCCATCCTCGGGTGTTTCGATGGAATCGCGTGTTGAAGGCCCAGCTTGCCTTTTTCCTTTTTCCAAGGCAGACCCAGTTATAGTGATGCTGTGAGGATGACTTATTTGGCGACCTTCCGCCAACATCCCAAATTTGGAGAGAGATTCATTGGTAATGATGGATCTGATATCCTGGTCTTCCATGGGAACAACTCAAATAGCTTCAACGGCCTCAGAGTACCCGGAGCCTTCGAGACGTGGGCTAGTACCTGTAAAAGTAGAGAAAGAGTTTAGAAAAGATGCCCATTCCGCCGAATACAAGTATTGACCCAGAAGAGAAACTTACTCCCTTCCAGCCATCTCCTTGCAAAGCCAGGGGGACAGCGCACGTAAAACCACTCCTGCTTATATTGGATGAATTTGCTCCACGCTTCAGTCAGGATTTGGCACTTGTTATGCGGCACAAGGAATACGAAAGATGGGTTGTCGGACAGCCTCTTGAAATAATAAATATAACGGATGTCGCCAAGAGTAGGGAGCCTGAATAGAATGCTCATAAAGAGAATGCACGTGTCGTATATAAACATGTGACTGTTAGGATGTAACTGTGCTGGGGCGATCTCGATATATTACAACACGTCGTAAAGGAAGGAGTTGAATGGTGGCACGCTTCCAACCTAGCATATGAATTTTTTGCAGGCGGTATATCTGGCTGGGGGTAGGTAAGGACGGTCCTGTTCCGATGGAACCAGTACATCATCAAAAGGAATTCCGTGAATTGAGCATAGTCGACGGAGAGCATTTTCATTGATTCTTGAAGCTTGAGAATCAATCGGATTGTCTAGGATGATAGCTACGTCTAGAGCATCAGGAGCCAAGTCAACAGATGCAATCGTTGGACTTGGGATATTCTGTATAGGAATTGTCGATGGATTTGAAATTCCCATTACTTCTTGTTGAAAACTTGGCTCAGGTTTATCTGAGACTGTAGCAGAACTCGACTTTTGAGACATCTTCAAAAAATATCGAATTTAGATGAACACCTATTTGAACTATACTTGAAACACAATCAAGATTAGTCATAACAACAAAAGTGCTCCCCGCGCATGGTGTGTGAACTAATGTGATGATTCATGCAAAGAATATAAACAAATTAGAGTTTTGAAAAGTAAGGTGTAACACAATGAACTTCAAGCTGCCCTATTTACAAAATTTTAAGTTCGCGTTTATTATGGTTCAATCATGAAGTCCTCAGTCCGCATCAGTTCGATATGCTTGTTTGTTTAAGTTCTAATCCATGTTTATTGTCTTGTGCTTTGGCATGGGGGGTTCAATGCCGAGCGGCTTTCAATGCCGAGCGGCTCTCAATCCTGAGCAGCTCTCAATGTAGGGCGGCTCTTAGCATGTGCTAGTCGACCCATTCACTCTCCTCACTGAATCACTCTCAACACTGCACGAGGCCGACCCACTTGCCACCTAACTCCCTAACATCATTCTCGTATAAAGACCACCGGACCGCCTATTTCCTACTTGGCCATTTTTCCACTCACTTACATAGACACCACCGACCTACCTTGACGCTTACCACTCCCCCGCTCCTGGGTTATCGACCGGCCTCGAACAACACTCTAGTTACACTCCAACAACCTAGCTCCCATGCTCGGTGACCTAGCAGGTGCCTACGACCTATAAACCACCGGTGTAACCTTCCCTTCTCCTCTTTGTTCCACTAAACTCGAAATCGATTAAAGTTGTACTGAGTTCCAACCCTAAGGCATGTTCAAACCTCAATTCGTCTTCCTCGTCTACATGATTCTTATAGTCCATAATCTGAAGAGGATTCGCGAATTCGAATTTCATGCTAAACCTCTTAGTTTGAAAGAACATTTGAATGAGAAGTTATTACCTAAGAGGGTGTTCGAAGCTTCGAGATCTGATTAGGTTTGAGATTGAAAATCGTTTAGACTCGACATGGGAAAGAACTGTAGGGAGGACGTACTAGATTCGGAGTAAGGAAGGAAGGTTGGACGAGTAGCCAAAGTTCGTAGGAAAGTTATGAGTTCCTGTAAAATCCAAGTGAAAGTAAAAAAAGTGATGGAGAGAAGTGTTAGTTTTTATGCTTGAAGAAGGGAAGACAAACAGGCATCGAATGGTGAACCCGGTCAAAGTATTTTGTGGCTTGGCGAGCAGTTATACCGGGCGACAATGAACATGCCGAACGAGTGGTTCGACATTCAGGCATCGACCGATCGCATCAAAGACATGGCATTGTGAAAAACTCAAAAGTGGTTCGGTATTTAGGAGACCGTGTGAATCAACTGATGAGAAGTCAGGGCAAGGATTTAAAAGAAAACGTGGATTGCTCATGGTTCAAAGCGCATCATGTTGGCTCACACAATACAATTTGGGGGGCAAGTGTTACCCGGTTGTTTGACCTGGTAACGAGTCGTTCGGCAAAGAGATCTCGTTTGGCATACAGGCCTTGCTCGGCACAAAGGCCTCGCTCGGCATAGAGGCCTCGCTCGGCATTCGAATGTCATTCGGCAGGGATATCTCGTTCGGCCTAGGTATCGTTCGGCGTTACTCCACCACTTGGCATTCTCGAGTCATTGCTCCATCGCTCGGCGTTCTCAAGTCATTGCTCCATCTCTCCGCATTCTCGAGTCATTGCTCCATCGCTCGGCATTCTCAAGTCATTGCTCCATCGCTCGACATCCCCTGACTCGGTCTGTCTACCGTTTGGCATAGGCGCGTCACTCGGCCCTAGTGTCGTTCGGCATGGACCCCTGGCTTGGCTTGTACATCATTCGGCATAGGCATTTTGTTTCAACATGGATGACGTTTTGCTTCAAGGGAAAACTTAACACTCAACCTCAAGTGAGTGCGTCGTCGTTAGGCATACATCGTTTGGCTTACCTCACTCGGCAATCCCACAATAGAGTAAGGGAGTTCGACATAACTTTACTTCGAATCACTTGATGGTCGACCGGGCAATTCTCAGCCGGCGTTCCTCACTCGACATGGCTCACTCGGCATGCCTGGCTTAGTGTGCAAAGTCACCTTCTGTGGGCCGAGATACCTTATTCCTAGGCCCGTGAGGGAAGTCCAGCCTATCTTCGCCTATAAATAGAAGGGCAGGGGCATAGTGAAAAGGACCTTTTTTCGAGAACACTGGAGAAACTCTACCACTTTCAAACTCATTCTTTTTAAGTTAGCATTGTATTCAAGTTATTGATGTACGGATTGTATCTGTATTAAATTATATATGAGAGCAATAAAGATTAAACTCAAAGTGGACGTAGCCAGTTACGCCGTACCACTATAAATTTTGGTGTTCTTGTTTCTTATAGTTATTACTACATTCCACTACGTTATTCCTCAGTTTTAATTTACTTTCTTCGTTAATCTCTCTACACAGATCCTTCTTCGAATGTTAGTGAGCAATTCTGGTGCTAACAGATGGATTACTAATTATTAATAGTAATTATTTCATATTTCAAAATGATTATTAATTATTGTTATTTAATTTTAATTGTTAATTATTTTTATTATTTAATATTAATTTTTAACTTTTAATTATTATTATTTAATTATAATTTGTTACAAAAAAATTATTACTAATTATTAGTCAGTATTATTTAATAGTAAATATTGTTTATAAGTTATTAATTGTTAATTTAATATTTATTATTTATTTATTGATTATTGATTATTAATTTATTATTTATTAATTAAATATTAAATATTAATTAATTATTAATTATTAATTACTAATTATAATAAGAATTATTTCATATTTTAAATTAATTATTAATTATAATTTAATATTGGTTATTAATTATAATATATTATTGTTTATTATCATCATTTTAGTATTACTTATTTAATTATTAATAATTATTAATATTTTATTAATTATTGATTATTACTTGTTACTTTTTAACTATTTATTATAATAGGGAAACCAAATAGGTTGTAATAGGTATCTATAACAACTAGTATAAAAAAGAACTGTTGAAAATTAACATCTATTACAATATACAAACGAAAATAGCTGTAGTTGGCGTATATTACAACCGACAACAAAAGAGTTGTTGAAAATAAGTTTATTACAACTTTGTAAAACTAAACATTGTAAAAATCTTTTTTTTACAACTGGCGTATTATGACCGTTTTAATGCAATAGGGTCTTTTTGTTGCAGTGGACCTCGAAGATAAGATCTAGGATTGAATCTATCAATCAAGGTGCGTTCAAAAAGCGCAACATCAACAAAGTATTTTCCTTTTAATTTTATCTATATACATTATTATTTCGTTGATACAGCAATATATTTACTTTGATGAATATATATATATATATATGCATTTATTGTCCCTTTATATGTATGTGTTGATCTAAAAAAATTATGATTTTTCAAAATTTGGTTTGGTTTGAAACTGACATTATTGGTTTTATATTGATAATTGTATTGTAGATTTCTATTAATATTGTTGTTTTAAATCTAGATCTAAAAGTTAATTTATTATTTTATATATATTTATTTATTTAAATACCAATGTTAATTTCCATTGATTCATAATTGGGTTTTTGTTTCACAACAAACATATATGTATTCATATATGTGTGTGTGTGTGTGTGTGTACATACATACATACATACATACAATACATACATACAATACATACATACATACATATGTATATATATGCTAAAATTAATTTGAAAATTATTTTGGAAGGTTTGAAAAGGATTGCACACACACACATATTAAAGGAGATTCATCTTAATGTGTAAACGTACATAAATTAACATCCTAACCTTGTTTGATAAAGCTTTTCTTTTGGATTAAAATGAAAAATTTTAGTTTTGGAAAATGAATATTATATACAAAATCTTTTTACTTTCATTTTTATTTTATTTTAAATCATTGATATACAATTTATTTTAATTTTGTATATCCAGATCTGTTTTTATATTCTATTACATAATCAGACAACATGACAGTTTGGAAATAAAATTTAGTATTTGGACTTGTTGATTCGGTCAAAATCAACTTAGATTTATTTAAACATTTTACAAAAAGGTAAAATTTTGAAATATTCGTATATATACATTAGCGTGTGCGCGCGCAACCAATATTTTGGAAAACTAATGCGTATATAAGAGCAAATGTGGTCGTTGTAGTGCAAATCCTAGCACCTAAACACATACATAATTTGAAAAGTTGCCCTTGCACTAAATGCACTTGAGTATATTCAGATATGCTCACAAAATATACCAAGTATAAATTTGGTAAAACTATCAATTAAGAAAATCAATCTATTATGACCGTCCTATACCACCGACACCAATAGTATATAAATAGTGTGTTGTCTTTGCCTGGTCGATGTAGGACGATCATCAAGATCGAAATAAACCAATGCAACATGTAACCTATAGTATATCTCACAACACATGGACAAAATATAGTATCACATAACAATAGAAGAGATAGTACTAACAATGTGAATAGA
Source organism: Allium cepa (assembly GCA_030765085.1). Taxonomy (NCBI): domain Eukaryota; kingdom Viridiplantae; phylum Streptophyta; class Magnoliopsida; order Asparagales; family Amaryllidaceae; genus Allium; species Allium cepa. The sequence goes on along the minus strand of CM060937.1, from coordinate 866,462,616 downwards.
CCATCATCATCGGAGTATAATGTCCATGGAGTAATAAATTAATAGTAGAGTTTATACAATGATAGAAAACTCAACAACTGTCTCAATTACAAATGATAAGTAGTCACTGTTAAGGCTCCCCAGGTTGCACAAAGGAATAAGCGTAGACTATATATATATATAATACGAGATAGCTCCATCCAGCTCGTCCTTCCAATAGCTACTGCATCACCTAGACCTATTATCTAGTCTACTCATTTAAGAATACCCAATATAATGAGAAACAAAGCATAAAATCTTGGGTCAGACAACTGTCTGATGTGAGCTGTAAATGAGTCTCAAAATACTATACAAGTAATATGGTAAGGAAAAAGAGCACACGAACCATACATGGCATATTCCTACAACCAAATAGTTAGCATATAGGACTATGATATGCTACTCTACAATATCATTAAGGTATATCACAACAAAATAAAGGGTATCAGTCTGCCAGGTATTCCTATCTCCAATATCTACTACCCCTATTACTTATGAGTGATAGTCTAGTAAAGACCATAAAATCCATTAAATAATCCTAACTATCACTCTATATGCTCTGAATATATGATTGCTCATGTGGCCTTCTTTCTACCAAGGACTAATGGAAATCTAGTTTCTCCTTTGTACTCGTGTATCACGCAGCCCAAAGACGGATATGTGTCTCGCAACCCAAAGTTGGACACTAGACCCAAAGCCATAGGTCTAGGGTATATAGATCCTCGCTACCAATCAATGGATCTACCCACTTATAATACTCCTGCTTCGACTACAACAGAAAACACTCCGAGCATCAACGATTCCTTTGCACATACACTCAAGCCCTCCTTTGCTCCATTTGGATACCAAGTCCTTCTTGCTCAATTCAGTTTCCATTATTCACAAGGAACCCTTCCACATTCCCTGATCCTATGGCTCACTCCTTTTACGAACCTGTTGAATATGCGCTTATATGATTTTTGTCTGATGATAATAAACATATATATATATATATATATTCATTTAAATGTATTTGTTAATGTACTATTTTATTTTTTATAGATTAAATAAATATTTGTTGAATAAAATAAATTACACAGAATTTGAATTCAAACAGAAATTTTACTCAAACAAATATTCATTACAATTTTGAATAGTACAAATTCAAGCTCTCACTATACACTATACAACTTTGATACAAATTCAATTACATTACAATTTCACATTTACAAAATTCCTCACTGCATATCACTTACACTCGTTGTTCATCTTCAACTTCATTCCAGTTAGAATCCAGCATCTGAGCAATCTGCAAAAATATTCACTAACGCAATAAAATTGAAAAAAAAATATTTTTGCGGTATAAAATAAAAAGTGGATTTTGAAAATATTATTTGCCTCAGTTATTTGGGTTGTTCGTCATCATTTACATTTGAATTCATCATACACGAACAATGTGACATGCACAGTGTATCACTGTACATGCCACAAGGCCGTGCACACCGATATACACTTGATAATGTTACAGGGACAGGTGAGCACAAGTTCAAACCCAAAATAAAAGGACGATTTCAACTCAGGTGCAATATAGATAAAATCACGACACGAGCACAAGGTCAAACCCGAGTTTTGAAACTGGATTCAACTCAAGTGATATTTCAAAAATCAACATGAAATGATCAAGAACCAAACAAAGACCAGAAGTACAAAATGACCACCAAGTATGCTAAAACAAAATCAGGCCCAAACCAGTTGCAACATCACTAATACTAGTGAAACAGAAGCTCAAACCAGGAACAATGCAACTCAACAGTAAATCAAACACATGAACCACAATATTGCAAATGAACAGAGGCAACAAGAATGGCCAGAAACAGTGCAACAGGTCAAGGATGTGTACCAAACTGAAACAAACACATATATGGTCTGAAACTCAAGTGACTCAGCAATCAAGGGACACAGGCATCAGACTAAAGTACATCATGAAGCAAAACCAAGTTCAGGTTAATTCAAGAAGGACTGTAACAACCAAATGAAAACAACAAGTACAACAGAAATGGCAACTGTAGATCAGACTTGATGCTATCAAGTGATACAATGCAAATACAACTAGACTCGATGATGTTCACAAATGCAACTTACACGTACACAAAGCCAAACCGCAACAACCAAAGTTGAAGGCAACACGAAGCATGACGAGCTCAATACAACCCAGTATCAACATATTTGGAGTGAATAACTATATGAAACAGTGATGAAACTGGAACATGACAAAGCCTCAGTGATTAAACCTGAAAGCAAGCATGGTTCAAAAAAAATACAGTGTGATACACGATGAACCAGACAGTGATGCAAATAGTGAACAACCAGACAACATCAAAATTCACGAATGCAATGCTCAAGTGGAGTTCAGGTTAAACCAACCAGAGAAGATGGCCAGAGACGAAGCTCACAGGGGCCAGAAAATCAAAGCCATAATTCACAGTGAAGTCGAAAGCAATAAACAAGCTATAGTCGAAATCATGGAAGCATACAGAAGTCAACAAGGAAATTCACGAAAACAATAATTGATCGAGATCAAAAATGTTAAACAAACTTGAGGTCAAGTGATAAAATCCATGTTTAAAAAGTCAAGTGCCAAAGTGCAGGTGTAATGAAGTTGATGCCAGAGAAATCGAATTCGTGAACGTATACTGTATAAAAATTCAAGTGCATATCTTTGAAATAGTCAAAGCAAATCAAAAGAGGAAAGATTGTTGCCGTAGGACTCAAGAAAAATCAAACGCTGCATAATCAAAGCCATGCGCATCAAGTCGTAAAGATATCAGGAAAGCAAGAATTAGGAAAGTGTCGAATTGATATATATACACCCAAAATCATCATCGGCTGTAGAAAAAAAAAGAACAATCGAAAATTCAAGTAATCGAATCCTGAAAAGAAAAAGGAACGAACAACGTACCAAAGTAGATTTGCAATCAATCATCTCGAGGCAAGCAGCCGATCATTAGAGGAGCAAATCAATCGACAGAGCAACAAAATCAATCGGCATCGTCGAATTATCAGAAGCCCTAATTTCAGTTGCAAAGAGGAACGAAAGCCGCCATTTTCAGAACCCTAAATTGCATCAAGAGGGAAGTGGCCGTGTTTTGTTTTTGGGTCAGGTTGTTTTGTTTAAGGGCAAAAAATTTGTACTCTAAGTTTTTATTTATTTTTGCTCTTATTTTTATTTTTGAAGTCTGTACTTTTCGAATCAAATCTTGGTAAATCACCACCTAGGATTTAGGTTGTGTCAAATTGTCTAGTTAGGATTAGTTCAGTAAGCAGGATTTGCGAGTTTGCAAAACTCTATAGGCGGTAGCAGGGTTTGCGAGTCTGTTAGAGTGTTTGTGAGCGGGAGACTGTTTAATTCTAATAGAAATCTGGGAATGCAGCAGTAGGCAGGGGTTGCCGAAGCTGGGTAAATTTTATGTGTGATTTACTTTTCAGCATATTTACTTTTCTGCAGTTTGTTTTGCGAGAAAATTTTCTATAACCTTATTCACCCCCCCCCTCTAGGGTTAATCTAGATCCTGCAAGTGGTATCAGAGCCCGGTATTTTTCTTTAACTCTAGAGTCATGAATCCACCAAATAATGCTTTTTCTGAGGGGCAATCTATTGCTAGGCCACCCATGTTTAATGGGAATGATTATGCTTATTGGAAAGCTAGGATGGGTATTTATCTTAGTTCTATTGATTATGATGTTTGGGACATTATTGAAACTGGCTATATATCTTCCACTATAACTGTTGGTGATACTGAGATTCCTAAACCTAAGGATAGGTGGGATGCTAACGATAAGATATTAAAAACTACAAATGCTAAAGTCATGAATGCTTTGATCTGTGCTCTTGATAAGACTGAATTTAATAGAATTTCTCATTGTAAAACTGCATAGAAAATTTGGCATACCTTGGAGGTGACACATGAAGGAACTTCTCAAGTCAAGGAATCTCGTCTAGCTTTATTCAGCAATGAATACGAGAACTTTGTGATGGACAAAGTCGAGAGCTTAAAGGACATGTTTGGACGCTTTTCAACTTTGGTGTACAATGCTAGAGCGCTTGGGAAGATATTCACTGAGGTAGAGCTTGTGAGGAAGGTGCTATGAGTCTTACCGACGAGCTTTAAGGCAAAAGTCACGGCAATACAAGAATCGAAAGATCTGAGTAAACTAAGCATGGAGGAGTTGATCGGCAACTTGATGACATATGAGCTTGAGCTAAAAGCAAAGGAGGAACGCAACAACTCTGAATCAAAGAAGAAGACGATTGCCTTAAAGAGCAAAGAAGAAAGCGATGAAGAAGAAGAAGAAGAAGAAGATCCAATTGAAGAGCTTACAATGGCTGTCAACAATCTTAGAAAATGGTCGAGATTCAGGCCACGTAAGAAGAAAACAAGTGGTAATAGGTCAAAAGATTCTGATAATTCCGATAATGAATTGACATGCTTTAACTGCAAGAAGCCTGGCCATTTCAAACAAAAATGCCCACTTCTCAAAAACAACAAAGGAAAGAAAAAGAAGAAGAAGGCCTTTGCAGCGACTTGGGATGATGAAGAAGGAGAGGAAGTTTCGAATAATAGCTCAAAGGAGGCTAACTTGTGTCTTATGGCAAAATCAAATTCAGAAGCAAGCTCAGAGGAATCTAGTGAGGTAGGTGACTATTCTTATAAAGAACTTGTTTTGATGTGTAGTGATCTTACTAAAACAATTGATACTCTTGAATCTAAAATTGAAAAACTGAAATCTGATAAGAGAGAACTTCTCCATGAAAATTCTAGGTTGGAAACTGAACTTGAAAATATTCAAAATCTAGACTGTAAAAAATGTAAAATTTTAGATTCAGAATTATAAAGACTTAAGAATAGCTTGGAGAATCTTGAAAAAGAAAACTTGAGTCTTAAGGAAACCATTGACACCAGGAAAAAGGATTTTATAAATAGATGCACCTCACTTGTAACGGAAAACACAACACTGAAAACCAAAGTCCAAAATCTTGAGAAATCTCTGAATAACTTTTCAAGAGGAGAAAAATCATTCAGCATGTTATTGGAAAATCAAATTTTTGCTAACAACAGAAAAGGACTAGGCTTTGGGAAAACACAAACTGATGATAATGCAAAAGGTAAGAGTGTCTTTTCTATATGTGAAATAATTGGACATCGTGTTGAAAATTGTAGTCATAGGAACAAGAACTCAAAATTTATACAAGTTTGGGCTCCTAAGAATTCTATAAACAAATTTCATGTCTATTGGAACAAGAATGAAAGGACAAAACAAATCTGGGTGCCGAAAGGAACATATATAAATAGTTTTGGGTCTCCTCAAAATTATCTTTCAAAATATTCTGCCACTAACAATCATGGACCTATAAAAACAAATAGGTTACAAAAATCTTTCATCGTGTAGGTATGGTGGCAGGCTAAGGAACAACAACAGTGTTCTCTGGTTTTTGGTTGTTCCAGGCACACAATGGGCAACAAAGCAAAGTTCCTTAGCCTAGTACAAAGGTGATAGAATCACAATGGGCAACCACGAAAAATTATCGTAAAGGTAAAACAGGTGAAGGTATGTTTATTTGATCGATATATTAAATGTGATAATCTGCACCGTATTCTGAATTGAATCAGCCAATAATGTGATGATAAAGAGATGATGATTTTTTGATTCTGACCTGTTCAACATAGTTGGCCAGTTATATTTATGCCAAAACACTATTCTTCGAATTACTTCATATATATACGTTTGGATTAAACATAGTGTTTTGTTGGATGATAATACATTAGGTTATAATATGGCTAACTCTATATTCACAGCTTCTGATTATTTACACGACTTCAATTCAAATTCAAGAATGCTGTTAAAAATTGAGTTTGAGTTTTTATGCACACTTCATGGTCTGGTCTATCAAATTTAATTAGTGATGTTTTGAAGTGAAAGAGAAATTCAGATGCAGATCATACTAGTAATTTAGTTGACAGAAAACTTACTAGTTGAACGTGATTTATGGTGAGACGTTTAGTAACTGCATCGTTTTTCAAAGAAAATATCTACATATTTTTCATTACAAATAATTTTCAAATAGCAGAAATTTTTTCTCATATAACCCCTTCGAGAAAATCATTTTTGACCATATTTTTCAGATTAGTCATATTGAAAAAATTATTTGATTTTAAATGACAAATTTTGACTAATCCGACTCCCTACTAATTATCAAAAAGATAAATAGTGATTGAAAAGGTGATAAGTGTTGATATTTATAATACATTACTCAAGACAGTATATTTGGAAAATTTCTTTAGGAATTCAAACAAGAGTTATAAAAACTTTTTGTTGGGTAAAGATTCCATGACCATTTCTAAATCTATCATATTTCTATCGACCATTGTTTATCAAAAATTTAATATAGTTTGTCGATATGTGGTACTATAATCAGGGATCATTTGTTTTTCTTTTAGTAAAAATAAATAAATACCAAAGTATTCACTCTCATTTAAAAGTCCTCACGGTTATGCATGGGTGAATTACTTGGAATTTTTTATGTGCTTCCATGCTCATTTAAAAGTCCTTACGATTATGCATGTATGGAACGCATATCAAAATTGATTTATTAAATAAACAAGTTGATTCTAATCCCATTTAAAAATCCTCACGGTCATGCGTGGTTAGAAGATACTTGAATTCATTTTTAAAATTAAATTGGAAAATTACTAATCTCGTTTAAAAATCCTAACGGTTATGCGTGATTAGTAGATATTCAAATTCCTGATATAAATGTACCACAAGTAGATACAACTATATGGTTTTATATGATGACATCATTTTAAAAGTGGAATATGCGCCTAACAAGGGTAGTTATGATTTTTGTTTGATTTTTATTGAAGATTAATATTTATATTCAAATTGAGTTTTAATGTTGGATTAATATCGATCACTTTATCTCTATTTTCTCTAACACTATTATTCTTTTGCTGATAACAAAAGGGGGAGAGAAAAGTTAAGATTTTGTCAAATAAAATCAAGCAAAGGTCAAATAATTTTCCATTTGCATCTAGGCTCATTTATATATTTCTATTTGTATGCATATACGTAGGGGGAGCATCGTGTAGAGAGGAAGCATTTAAATAGGGGGAGCAATTAGAGTATATCATTGATCAAATACATTTAACACAGTCAGAATCTTAAATATATGTTTGTTATCATCAAAAGGGGGAGATTGTTGAATATACGCTTATATGATTTTTGTTTGATGATAATAAACATATATATATATTCATTTAAATGTATTTGTTAATGTACTATTTTATTTTTCACAGATTAAATAAATATTTGTTGAATAAAATAAATTACACAGAATTTGAATTCAAACAGAAATTTTACTCAAACAAATATTCATTACAATTTTGAATAGTACAAATTCAAGCTCTCACTATACACTATACAACTTTGATACAAATTCAATTACATTACAATTTCACATTTACAAAATTCCTCACTACATATCACTCACACTCGTAGTTCATCTTCAACTTCATTCCAGTTAGAATCCAGCATCTGAGCAATCTGCAAAAATATTCACTAACACAGTAAAATTGAAAAAGAAATATTTTTGCGGTATAAAATAAAAAGTGGATTTTGAAAATATTATTTGCCTCAGTTATTTGGGTTGTTCGTCATCATTTACATTTGAATTCATCATACACGAACAATGCGACATGCACAGTGTATCACTGTACATGCCACAAGGCCGTGCACACCGATATACACTTGATAATGTTACAGGGACAGGTGAGCACAAGGTCAAACCCAAAATAAAAGGACGAGTTCAACTCAGGTGCAATATAAATAAAATCACGACACGAGCACAAGGTCAAACCCGAGTTTTGAAACTGGATTCAACTCAAGTGAAATTTCAAAAATCAACATGAAATGATCAAGAACCAAACAAAGACCAGAAGTACAAAATGACCACCAAGTATGCTAAAACAAAATCAGGCCCAAACCAGTTGCAACATCACTAATACTAGTGAAACAGAAGCTCAAACCAGGAACAATGCAACTCAACAGTAAATCAAACACATGAACCACAATATTGCAAATGAACAGAGGCAACAAGAATGGCCAGAAACAGTGCAACAGGTCAAGGATGTGTACCAAACTGAAACAAACACATATATGGTCTGAAACTCAAGTGACTCAGCAATCAAGGGACACAGGCATCAGACTAAAGTACATCATGAAGCAAAACCAAGTTCAGGTTAATTCAAGAAGGACTGTAACAACCAAATGAAAACAAAAAGTACAACAGAAATGGCAACTGTAGATCAAATTCTAGAAAACAAGTCAGTATAGCTTTCAACCCTTAGCCGATCATCTTTCTCTTGACATGTGTCGCCTTAACCAGCTAACCTCTTGAATTTCGTAAAACCACCAACTTGTTGGAATAACCCACAAAACTCGGTACCGACCTCCCACGTAGGGACTGACTTCTGTGCTTAGTGAATCTGGACCTGCGGCATGAACTCCAAGTTCCACCTATACTTCAGAGCTTCCCCTCCAAGTTTCATCTAATTCCAACAAAATTTGCCTCCATTCGCCTACATCATCGACCTATCTTCCTCTACATCCACAACACCAACAAACAATACCAAAGCATAACATCCAATCATAACATAACAAGAAATTTCATCAATTCAAAAATGCACTTCATCATAGAAATAAGACAAACAAGTTAATCTCTATCATAGACCTATATATAATCATGAATATATGAACATGAATAAGATGAACTATAGCTCAATTTAGGTCATATGCATAGTTAATATGTAATTAGGGTTTTTGAAAAGGTTTTACTATCGAAATCATGTAAATCATGCAATTTTATCATATAAATATGTATAAAATAGTGAGAAGGCATAAATCACTCATAATTACCAAATTCAACTAATTTGTGTGTAGATCTAATTCAAACAATAAAGAAAAGCACCCTAAATCAAGCAAATCAATGATATAACTTCTAATTGATGATCTAATCACTAATCAACAATCTAGTTTGATTTAGGGAGAAATTTGGATGAATTTAGGGCTAATTAGAATTTAGACCTGACTTGGATGAGAGGGAAAACTTTTAAACTAACTTTTCAACCCTCTATAGTATTCTCTCATTAGACTAATGGGCTTCACTAATTACATACTAATTTTGACTAGTAGTTTTCAAAACAAAAAATAGGCAGTATGTTTTCCTATTATAACCACATATGAAATGGGAAACCATCATCTTGAAGCAAGGGAACATGTTTGAGACCCTAATTTGACTCCTATAAAAATTTATAACCTAAACAATATTTTCAGGGTCAAATTGGTCACATAGAAAATTGGAAAAAATAAAAGGCATGTAAAATGTAATGACCCTGACTCGACCTTCGAAAATCGGCACCGAATACGACACTCGTATTCAATTGCCGCAGATCCAAACGTCGCATCTGGTTCGCCAGAGCTTATAACACATCAAGTATAACAACACAGCGGAAGAAAAGAAATGAATATCATTGATATACAACATTCGATACAACAATGATACAATATGAATCAATATCAGAGACAATAAACAACAGCGGAAGACGGATAGCAAAAGAGATAACTCCAATATCAAACTACAACTCAAATCCAATGCTCCAAAGCCAAACTCCAAACCACAAGCTCGCACCACCATCAAATTGCACCAAGATGAGCAAGTCTAGTCTGTGAATCCGAAGACTCCAAAGAATTCCAAAGAGGATGCTGAAAGCTACTAAATTGATATCTACCATCTGAAAAACCTAACTCTAGACTGCCTGTGTGGAAAATTGTGGGCACCCAGAGTTTAGGAAGGGAACAATAAACTCCAGGTCAGTTGTGGGACTGGTATGAGCAAACAAAAACATTTGGTCTTTTAAAACAAACAATAGAGTTTAAATTTGAAATCCGCAATGCTTTTTGGAAAATGAAACTGTCATAAGGCCTCCCGTCACACACACAATGCAATCGCACACATGGGGGAGATTTCTCCTTATGATAGTCAAAAATGCTTACTACGCAAAATCCACTTTTGATATTATTATTAGTGCATAGTGGAAAAAATTTCGAAAGTATAATATTAATCTTAGCCAGCATAGACATTCCGAACTATGCCTACTATAGCTACCATCCAAACAGTGGGGCGCCACCATAAGTAGATGTCAGGTAATACAACTAAAACCGTACTGGGCGCGTATTATTTCTTTGGATTTTCCAAAAAATGGTCAGGCCAAGGAACTTCCCATTGCCACATGGGTACGCCTCTGGAGGGACGCCCCGAGAACCATCCCTCAGTTCTCTGCCAACACAAGGCCGGTGTACCCCTTGCCAGAGAGTATCACCTCAGATATTCCATTCCCGATCGTAACCAACCTTTATCCGAGCGCTCGATACCAACAACCACAAAGTAATGTATTTGCAGTAACCACATAGGTTAAATATCTGGGCTCCATACCATGATATCAACTTTATCCGGAAGGAATGGACATACCCTAGGGGCGCGACCCCTGAAACCTTGCTGCATCTTTCATGTTTCGACTATTTCCAGGGTGTGAGGTCCAGATGCAGTCTCGTCCACAAAGCTACGCTTTTCACAAAGCCTTGCTTTGATCAACAAATGATCAGCAGCACTTCGTATGCCACATTACCAAATTGGAAATGTATCACTAGTAACCATCAACTACATAACCTCTGAGCTCGTACGTCTCAGAGAAGGGTGTTAAGCTAAGAGAATAAATCTTCACCACCAAACAGAAATGTATTTGATAGAAACCAGCTTTACATCACAAAGTGTAATGTCAGACACACATCCATACAAGTCTGTTCCGGGTTCGAACAGAACCGAAGGCACTTCCGAAGAAGCCCTTGCAAATCCGGATAACTTCTAATCACGTCCGGACTTCCCATCACAATGGGTGCTCAAATCTCTATACCGGGGCCAGTCGGTGCAGAGACATTCGACAGGTCATCCTTTCATTTTCGAAAGTATCCGGTCTTCACCACCGGTCTTCAAATGCTACCCATATCATCGTATCACTATTCGGAATGGGCTATATGACACAAAGGTCCTCTCCCGTCTAAACCGAATAGTGAGCGCATTATTTAGAAACATATGGATAATGGGATTTCAATTAAGTCACAACTTATTACCCAAAACTTTTCTTTCAAATGGTTAAACAAATTACCATTTACAAATCTTTTAAACAAAAAGATTCATTTCAAAAACCAAGGGTTTAAACAATTCTCACACTTTAATCTTTTAAACAAAAGATTTATCTTAAAACCCCTTTCAATTTAAAACAAAGATCTCCAATCTTTCATAAAGATTTATTCATGGCCTTCCAAAACAATTCCATTTCAAATTGGATTAACTCATACGGTCTTTAAACCAAAGACTCATTTCGTAGTTTTCAAAATCATTTCCACAAAACGATTCCATTCCAAAACTTTTATAAAAGATACACCATATAAATGCTCTTCAATTTCAAATCAAGGTTTGACTATCTTTCACAAAGATTAGTTAACAGTTTTCAAAACTATTTCAATTCGATTTGAAATCTTTCAACACAAATTGGAAACCATTTCCTTATATGAAAGCTATTATTAATTGAAAACAAATAGTTTTCGTTTTGGAAAAATCTTATTACTTTTGCACGAGTTAAAGCCTTCAAATATAAAACTTGAGTTGAATTCAAATTCTCAAAGCAATACTTTTTAAAATCCATATAAACACTTTTATAACTTGTATAATCTTTTAAGCCAAAATTTCTAAATCATTTGGATTCAAAATTCAAACTTTAAAACCATTTTAAAATATTAAATTCAAATATCTGTGACTTAACCGATTTCCTCGTGAAATCCATATTTTTGTGTACAGTGTGGTCCAGGGGTTTTACACAATAGTGCAACAACAATCATCACATCACAAATTCAAACACAGCAATATTGATAAGTGGTATAATCTATAACGCTTGTCTTTATTTGTAGATCATGGATGAATAATATAAGTTCATCGTAGACAATAAATTACATCACCGATAAATAAATTATATCACAGATCACAGCACAAATCAGGATAATACATAACGCAAAGCATCATACATCAAGGATATCAAACAATTAAATCATCCAATCCAAGCATCGATAGGTAATATCAATTAATTATCCGATTAATTTTAAATCAGATTAGTCGCTAATCTTGGTTAATTAATGTTAATTAATTACAAACTATTTAATTACGGATTAATTATCCTTTAATTATTAATTAATAAAACCTTAATTATTAATTAATAAATCTTAATTATAAATTAAGCACTCCTTAATTATTAATCAAGTAACTTTTATTTACTTAATTAACTACTCATTAATTACTTAATCATTAATCACTTGATTAATTAAGTCTTATTTACACTTAATTACTTGATTTATTAAGCTCTGATCATTAATTAATAATTTAGTTAATGATCTTTTAATTACAATTTAATTAATCTTAAATTAATTAACCTTTAATACTTAATCATTTATTAATCCAGTAAATTATTTTTCCTTAATTAACTTCTTAATCAATCTTTTATAATTAAACTAATTAATTAAACTTAATTTCTTTAAAAATAACTTAATCAAAATTAAGATATTAAAACCTTAGTTAAGATAAAACATTATCTTGTTAATATCTTTATTACCCTTAACATATTTACATCATTAATCTTTAAAATTTTCTTTACTTAATTAAATTATTATTTGAGCTTTAACATGAATAATCATTTATCTTTAAAATTTAAAGTTATCAAAACATAATTTTAAATTAGTTAACATTTATCAATTATTAGTTTTTAAAAACTATTTTCAATATGGATTTAAAAACTTGTCTTTTATATAAACTTTTAAATTACTTTCAAAACTCGATTTTTTTAAAATCACTTTAAAATTTCTTAACAAAGTTTAAATTTATCAAACTCCAAAATTTCTTAATCAAAATATGTAAGAAAACATTTATTAAACATAAAGTAGTTTATATAAAAAGGTTTTAATCCAATTTAAATTTCAAAAAGAACTTGTTTTCAAACTTTTTAAATCTTCACAACATCTAGCTTCGGGTCATACCCGAATGCCACTTGGGTTTAAACCCGAGTTTTCTTCCTCTTCTCCCCCTTACCTTACTTTTTGATTTAAAAAAAACTTAGAATTTGACAAGGTTAAAATCAGAAGAAGCAAAATACTCACATCCCCGAAGACGTACTGGAGAAAACTGCTGAATTCCCTGAGTTTTCCCCTCGAACCACTTCCTTTACCCAATCACTGACTCCGACTCCCCCCTCCACTGGTACACCTGCACAGGTGATCACGGCAATACTGACCACTGCCGACGCCTTCAACCTTTCGACGATCATCCCCTCTTACAATTCCGACCCCCAATTCTACACTACAAGGCCCTAAACGAAATCGAACTACTCCTGTCGAATACTGGAAACCATAGCATCACCTGAAACTTCGCCGAACCCTCGACTCCGACCATCAAAGAGTATGCATCCACGATCACACACTCACAAGCCTTCCATGCTACTTTGCTCCCATTCTCGAGTAATTCGAACCACCCAAGACGCCACAACGGCCAAAACCACAACCACGAGCAAAACTGGGTGTTAAACCCTACCTTAATCAATTTCTGATGCCATGGTGAATAATAAAATCACACACCATTTTCTCCTGAACCCCCATTACCTCCTCCACCTCCAGTAGTATTTCCGACCACCCCAAATACTCCAACTTCCAGAAATCACCAAAAACCCATTCTCCAGAAAACCCAAAATTTACATTCAATCCAATATTAAAAATTTTGATTTTTGTTTTTAGAAATCATAATTTTCAATGATGATTTGAGATATATACATGAATCAATATAACAAAATATTTGATTTATTACATTGTTCAAGTTCCCACTGCATTTTCTTGTTTACAGGAGATTTTCCAAACTTAAATTACTTAAACTTGTTTTCATAATCAAAATGGAGTTTAAACTCAACTAATTTGTTTGAAAACCCTAAGCTGCAAAGTGTTTATATGGGAAGTTTTAATTTTTGTTTATTTTCAAACCTCTGTATCCAGGTATGAACAGAGAAGCACCAATCTTAGGCATGCAGATTTAGCTACATCCATATCTACAGTTTTTATACTACTAACTACACATGCAGGAATCAATATCACAGTAATTACTTAAGCAACAATTTTAACCTACTTAAGTTTTAAAATTAGTTGTTTACTCACATGCAAACACTTTTTTGTTAAGAATTAAAGCCTAAAAATCATTTAGGTGGATAGTTTGAATTTTCAAATCAGGTTTTAGAACCTGTTATGTTTGAACAGAAACCTGCTTAGCTTGTTTCCAGACATGTATACAAATATCAACACACATATGTATATATAAATTCTCAGGCATTCAATCAAACAAGCATGTTTCAGATCATAACTTCAAGAATCATCCAAAAATATTAGGTTTAATGAATTTTTTTAAAAAAAAGGTTTTCTCACCTGTCATGCTTGTAAACAGAGAAGCAACTAGACCCTGAGTTTGATGAAGAAACAATGAATAGGAAACAGAATGAAGGCAGAGAAGAATCTTGAGCCTGTAACTTTTTTTTTAATTTTTTTTAGCCTGCCTGAATTTTTCTTTAATTCTTGGAGTTTAGGCAGGTTGAGTTTCCTTTATGTGACAGTCCAGTTTTTTTCTTTCTTCTGCAGTTGCAATAGAATTTACTTTAGCCTTTAACTTGAATTGTTCCCTACAACTTAGATTGATTACTATTGTACTTAGTTCTTTCTTCATTACAGATTGCAACTTCAAACTCAAATTGTAAAAAAAAATTACTTGCCTTAGAACTATTCCCAGAAGAAAAAAAACTGCACTGGCATTTGCTTTTGGGCTTCCAAATTTCTGAAGTTGCTTTTGGTTCAGAATTTTATTTTGCAGGTTTTAATCTTCTGTTTTCCAATTGTGATTTGTTTCTTTGCTTTTGAATCTAAGACAACATTTTTTCTTCTGGTTTTTTATTTCATGGTTTTATTTTCAAATTTGTTATTGTTTGTTTTTTTTTAATGAAGATAAAAATCAAGTTTGCCATCTGTTTATTTATTTACACTTGTAAAATTCATCTCTTACACTTGTTATCATACAGGTATTTTATGTTTTTAACCTTGCTTAAAAATTAATTTACAACTTTTTTTTAAATCCTTGTATACTTTAAGTTTTACATATTTATATCTTTGTGCATTTGTGTTTTATATCCTTGTTTTATTTTATTTATATTCTTAGGTTTAAATCCTTATGTTAAAATAAATTATGTAATATGTTTCCTTATGTATATATATAAAATTAAAAGAAAGTATTAAATACTTTTATTCATTTTCAAACTATTATATCTTTAAATAAGTATTTATCTATATAAATAAACAACATGTATATTATGTACTTCAGAACTTATTCTTAAATTCCAAATCAAATTCTATTTATAATCCAATTTTTATTTATTTAAAATCTCATTTTATAAATTTACAAACCCTCCAAACCTCACAACGCCTCCACCCTGCACGCGATTCAAAATCACCCAACCCCCGCCACTCGTCACGATTTCATCGTCATTGCCCCTTCAGCGTGCGCCTAGAACAGAGCTCGCGATCGATTTTTTTCATTGCCGTGACTTCGATTTATGATTTCATTCGTTTCGAACTCTAGGGAAAAGGTAGAGTAGTAACGCGAATTTTTTTTTGAACTGAAGAATATGCGGTTATAATATTGGAAAGAAATGGCGTGTTACAGAAGATATGGCCTGCAATTAAATTTGAATTGATTTCGATTTGAAGAGAAACGAACGTGATTTAGAAAGAAAGGAGGCGGCTACGCTTTTTACTTTAATTTGATTTAAATTTTTAAAAATTGAAAATATCTCGTTTTAGTGTGACTTAAAATTCCAATACCCTATCGAGGCGTGTCGCTAGACGATTATAATGTTATACCCCTACTTCGAACGCAATGGAAAATGTTTCGAGTCCTAATTCGATCATATGGAGAAGATAGATTTTGAACCCAATCACTATACTAAATTTCGATATTAATTTCAACGCGTTTCTATCCCGTACGAATAAATATAACTCCAAACACTACGAAATTTAAAATTCGATAATAATATATTATAACGGATTCGATAGGACTAGTTTCGTCAAAATCCGAGACCGTGCCACATATCGCTATTTCAACACGTCGATTAAATCGATGATTTCGAAAATTCCGAAATCGCTTAATTTTTCAGTTTTAAAAAAAACTTATTTACTCTATTATAGATTTCAAATCCAATATTTAAACCATTAAATATTAAAAATTAACCGTTGGAAAATCAAGGTCGTTATAATATTCTGCTATTTTTATTCTTGGATTTTACCAATTGTAACTATAATCAGCCATACAAATATATAAAAGGAAAGTCTTTTGAAGTGGACGCTGGCAGGAGTATGCCCAACCGCTATAAATCCACATCTATACTTTATTACGGTTTTTAATTTTATTTTCTTCATATTTATATCTCTACATCACTTTGTTTGTTTTACAATATTGGATTATTGGCGCTTTCACATTATTTAGGTGTTGGTGACCATTTGCCACCAACATTTTGGTGCTTTCATTAAGGGCACTAGCACCCATTGATTCGAAAAATATTTGGAGGTTGGATTTGGATCGATGCTGAGGCAATCAATAAGAAGACCGTTGGCAGAATGGAGTCACCATGAAGGAAGTCAGCAGGCTTTCTCAGGAGCTGGAGCTAATCAACCCTCCATCTATATCACAAGGAATGAGATGGAGACTTTGATGAATGCTATGCATGAGCGGATGATGAAGAGGCATGAGGAGATGCTGTAGAATTTTCTTAGGCAAATTGGACAGGCTGGAGCGGCAGGAGTTGTTGAAAATGTGGATCAAGGGGTTGGAGTATCAGAAGCTGCATAATATCAAATGGAGAATAAGGAAGCAAAGCTAATAGACAAAGGAATGGAACGGAGCAGCCGAGGGCAGCCCGCGATCAACATGGAGGGATCGACATCGATCCCCCCATAGGGATTGGCATCGATCACCTATGACTCGGGGGCACTCCCTCGGGTCATTCTAGATAGGTCGGTTGTAGGCCAGCGGTTGATGTTGTGCAGTTTGGCGTGGATCAGAATGTGGATGCATGTCATAAGGAGTATGTTCCGTAATACCCTTGCGTAGTCGGGGGGTAGGCTGGGAATATTGATTCGAGACCACAAATGGATGAGAATGAAAGGACGGCTGAGCTGATGCCACAGATGAATGTAGACACTTAACGGATATGGTTGAGGAGCATGTCAGGAATGACAGACCACCACAGCACGCGAGGACTCGGGAAACGATAGTGGTACAGGAGCAGCCACCGTTCGCATCAAATTGAAATAATATTGGATCAAGGTTATGGATCGTCATCTACTGATCGGGATGACATGAACAGAATAAACAATAAACTCCATAATAAAACGACTAAGTCACTTACACATGTACGGGCCCGAGGACGGACCCTTGGTGTAATGACCCAAGTTTTCGGACCAATAAAAATCGCTGAAAAACCTGTTCGCTCTAAACTACAAAAGAAAACTACCAACTTAATACACAATATTTGATAAATATTCAACATTACTATTTTTATATGATATAACTTTAATTGTACAAGTTATCAGAGTAATCAATTCAGTCTACTGGTGTGCTTTAATACAAACCAAAAATCAAATACTACAAATAACTGTAAATTTACCGCTGCGCAACTCTGATGAGAAACAACAATATCTTTACCTGCAAAATCAATAAACAATGTAAATGCGGAATGAAATAGTAAGCAGGAAAGATACAACAATACATGATATATGGCAAACAATAAACAAAAAAATGTTATGTTAGTATTGGGGCTGCATCACTACAACTTGTGACCGCCTACATATCAATATCTAATTGGATACCCAATTAGATAACAAGATCAAGTCTGTTTAGTTCTCCTACCGCAAATAGGACTCATGGAGCCTACGATGCATAAACAATATGCAATTTTCAACACTACCCACTTAGGCTTGATCTTCAAATTTAGATTTTCAAATCTAATTACCTTTACCGAAATTGTCTCTTTGGACTTTATTTCCGAATTCTTATTTCAAAATCTTTGAAATATATATCTTTTATATTCAACCTAGTCCTTCACTTCGGGATCTGAAAACAAATCACCTTTGAAATGATACTAATATACAAGCATACAAAACTATATGCTTCTTGATCGTGAGGTTTCTAGCCATAACAAGGCAACTAGGTTCCAACCTTTCGAAAAATAAATATAGATATGTATATTCCTTTGCAACAAGAGCGGACTATACTGATGCTACAAACATCTGCACCTCTCTTGCCCACCTTTTTAGTTATGGGTTATCCGAATCATCGGTGACATAACAAACCATTTTATATCCCGAAGTGGCAAAATTATTTACACTAATAATTACAAATACTTCAAATCCATAATAATTTCCAAATATTTTCAAAAATCATCTTAAAACCATCGAGTTTAGTCCTCGAAATTCTTTCCATTTTATAAAACATTTTTATAAAACCATTCTTTATATAAATCACTTTTATATAATATAACTTCAAAATATTCATTTCTAAATATTTCTATTTCTTTAAACATTTCATAAACTTTCATTTATGAAAACCAGCTTTGAAAACAATTCCATTGACATCAAATTATTATAGTTAATTATAACAATTAAATGAACCAATATTATCTCTAAACACCTTTAGTCAAATTGTGAAATAAATAACAAAGTGTTAGCCTACAATTATTTTCTACCCAGCCCATGCATATGAATAATTAATTTCTCATAAACTGGTGGAGCAAAGTCAACAATCAATAAATAATAACAAGTGCTCTTAAACTGGTCGAGCATAATTCAAACAGCCAAACGATCAATCAACGGCTATAATAAATAGTAATGCATCTATTTATTAAATAATTAACAATCAATATCAAATTGATCAATTATCATATAATAATAAATCAACACAGTTTATAATAGCGGAATGAGGATTTGTTCTACAATAAAATAGAAAAGTTAATTTATTCTGTTAAATTTCAATAGTCCCGACGTTGGTCACAAAACGCGGCAAACAAAAATATTTTATTTTCCAAATTAAAAATTATGGAAAAATTCTATAAATTAAATTAAAATAACGTCATTTTATCAAATTTGATTCCGTTATAATTTATTACACTCGAATCAAATCTGAATATTTAAATAGATTAAATATTCACATTCGAAACGTCAAAAATTGCAGGTCGTTACACTAGGCATGCTCTAAAACGATGATAAACTATTACGCCCGGAGAGACAATGTCTAGTTTTCTCTGTATGTAGTTTTTTTATCTGTAAGGACGGAAATTAAATTCGCATTAATTCGATGAAAAAAGTAAGTCACGGTTGTCCCGATTGTAGAGACGGGGCGATAACCGCAAGGTGCGAGTCCCTTCGTCGGAGAGCGACTAGATGGGCTCGTATATCATGGATTAAGTCCTCAACCGGAGAGTCGAGATCGGAGAAAGCAGGTCGGTACGAAATTGATCGTTTTGTCCCTGTGCAGAGAGTCAGGAACCCGAGTGTAAGAAGTGAGTGACATGATCGACTCACTTGTCGCTGTTCACTCTTTCACTGGAGAGTGACTTGATAGTGTTCAGCAAGGTTATCATGATCGGACTAGAAAGGCCATGAATTTACTTTTATGTTCAGGGACACTAAAGCAGAGTGCAGGACGTATTGCCGCTTCTCTAGAGAGCGACGGGATCGAAATACTTGTTATTGTCCCCTCTTCGTCGAAGAGTGAAAGCGTGGGCTTCAACAAGAGCCCGAAGAGGCCGCGATCTATCTAAGAGGATCAAAAAATCGCTATATGCCCCCAAAAGGGCAGAATTAAGGAGTGAGTTGCTTCGCCGAGAATGATAGGATCGACTTACATTTCATTAAGTTTGGATTAAACTCGGTAGGAGTCCGGAGAGATCATTGATCGGTTCGGAGAGGCCATGATCTTGGATAACGATTTAGAGAGATTGAGGATTTGGCCTATCGACTTCCAGGATTTCAAACTGTTATGGATTTGGCCAACGACCCAGAGAGGTCGAGGATTTGGATAATGATCTGGTGAGATCTATTCTTCGGATTTGGCAAACGAATCAGAGAGATTGAGCATTTGATTACGGGGTTTGGATGAATATCGATTTGGATAAGATTTGGAATGGCTTCAGAATTAGCTATCGACTCGAAGCGGTCGCGAATTTATGGACTATGGATTTCAAACTTATGGCAATTCAAAACACGGTTTCTTGTCGCAAAGCATATTTTAGGGAGCAAATGGTATCCCACATTTTGGCAAGGCCGTGATATCATGGATTTAGCCCAAAGGATCTTGTAGTCATCAAGGCGTGAAACCCGAAGTGATGATAATTGGATTTGAAGATCGGATATATTCAAGAATATGGATGATAGTCGAGCGGATTCGGACGGATTCACTCTGAATTGGCTAAGTATGGAATTGACGCTTCCCTAGGTAGGGGATCGAATTAGATCAATGTGATGTAGTACGGATCAGATTAATATGGCTATGGATCACTCGGATTGGCAGTTCAACTCAACGATGATCGCTCAGTATCTCGACGAACACGAAAGCAACTCAGAAAATGACTATCGAAAAAGGAAGCAGGCGGCATCGGGGTCCCACTCTAGGGAACGTCGACCCCCATTCTTGATCCTTAGGGATCGATGCCAATCCTCCGATAGGGATCAATGCCGATCCTTCTAAAAGGTCCAAATGGGCCCCATTTTTTGTATGCAGATCCGTTTGGGTCTGGAGGTTCTACATGCACATTATGAGTGAGATATTTCGTAGGCTTCTTCTATAAATACAGCATGCATGGCTCAAGGAAAGGGATCTTCTTTCTAGCTCTTTTCATCTTCTACTTAGGCTATATTCTGCGACTTATATTCTTGGATTTCATGGATTGTAACTGTAATCAGCAGTATAAACAAATAAAATGAAACATTCTCGGAGTGGACATAGGCCGAAATATGCCGAACCACTATAGGTCTGCATCTCTACTTACTTTTTTGGTTTTTAATTTTATTTCTTCATATTTATTTCTCTACATCACTCTGGTTTGAAATATTGGATTACTGGTGCTTTCATATTATTTAGGTGTTGGTGGTCATTTTTGCCGTCAACAATATAGATATATTTCTATAACCATAAATGTTATGATATACTTAATTAAAATATTTAATTGAATAACATAAAATTAATTAAAATGCTAATTAATTAAATTCATTAAATGAGTATTAATTAACGTGGTGTACATCATAACAGTATACAACTAAGTCCGAAGGCACTTATTGGAGAATGGATTTCCATACAAGGACAAGGCACCAAGGTACCACCTGCCGTAGTACATCTCTAGAAAATGTACCGAGGGCCTCACATGGACCCCTTGCGAATCAGGACTGACCCTATCCCTTACTGGATAGTTCTGAATATTTCATCACCCCGGTTGCTTTTGCAACCTTTTCCGAGAACTCTCATGCACAAATAAATCCAAAAATGTATATATCTAGAAATGGTGATGACAATACCCTAATGTGTGCGACCCACTTAGCCCTGAAGCATATTCCATTTTTTAGTCATTCCCAGTTAATGAGGTCAAAAGCTACGTCTTACCTTTTTGACAGAAATCCTACTTGGAATTCAAACACTGCCATCCAAGCAAAAATTCAATGCCAACATTCATTCATACAATTTCGTTTTGGTTCTGAATGAAACCGAAGACCTATATCCATTTTGGAATCACCCTTAGAATTAGTAGCACTTGTTTAACGACGGAAATTCTATCGAATTAGAAAACCGTCGAAAAATTTAGAAATAAAAATAACCGTAAGCGCACGATATACGAATATAGCACGTGGCGAATACGGGTCGATCCACAGGGAATTGATGATTTTAAAATTCTATTCAATCAAATTAAACCAAAGACGATGGAAAGTTTAGCTAGAGAATTAACTAACAACTAAAAGAAAAAAGAAGCAAATATAAGAGTTAAGTGACAATTTAGAGAATAAATCCACTCTCCAGATCATGTAGTTCAACACATATGAAATCATGATCTCTCTTTTATGGTCATTAGTGCTTTAATTGATGTGTTTATTATAAGTATGGCTCGTTTGTGCTTTTAATTAGCTCAACATAAGCCATCAAACTATAACACAACATTTAAACCACTTACTAACTCTCATGAAAATGACAACAAAGTTGCAAATGAAATCTATTTTAAGTATGACCTATTAACTATTAATTAAAAATATAGACCATCAAATTTGAATTTCAAATAACTTTCTTATGCCATAATCATACTTTGATGAAGAGACATTTGTGTTAGTGATTGTTTAAGCATAGCCCATTTGGTGTCAACAATATAGGCTATCAAATTCAAAACAAAAACAACAAATTAAATCACTTCAAGCATTGCCATTAAGCACAAAAAGAGAGCTATAATTATCAAAATGTTGAAGCTACATGATTAGAGGCTTCATTACCCCTAAATTGAAGGGATTAGCCTCTCATAATTGCTATCAAAACAACAAATA
This sequence comes from Allium cepa, assembly GCA_030765085.1. Lineage (NCBI taxonomy): Eukaryota > Viridiplantae > Streptophyta > Magnoliopsida > Asparagales > Amaryllidaceae > Allium > Allium cepa. The sequence goes on along the minus strand of CM060937.1, from coordinate 866,439,804 downwards.
TAGCTTGCAACACGAAAGAAAAAGAAAAGGAAAAAAGAGAGCAAAGTAAAGAAAAGAAAAAACTATTCTGCTTGCATGACAAATAAAAGAAATCTACACTACAACATGAAAGGAAATAAACAAAAGAAGAAGAAAAGAGCATGTATTTAAAGTTGCATAAAAAAATACATGAAACAAAATGGCTAAGTAGCCATGAAAAGAAAAGAGAAGCTTTCTTTTATTTGAGCCTAAACTAATGAAGATGAAGAGAAGGCTAAGTAAGAGAGAGAGATTACATGAAACATATGGTTATTTATACATGTATGAAACCCTAATTCATATTTTTGGGGAATGTCCAAAATGCCCATGAGGTAGTGTGGCCACCAAGTAATCATTAGCATGTCATAATCCCCATTCAAATGTACATGAAGCCATTAATTCCATAAGCATATGCATTAGCCTCTAATTTGTACATTAGGTGGTGGGTAGGTGAGGTCCTCCATGTTCCTCACTTTGAATTATTTGCATCTTCATTCTTTTGTATCTTCTTTGTGCATGCATATTCCTTCATGAAACCACTCCTATTTGAGACCAAATTCCTATAAAAATATATATATATATAAATTTCCAATTAATTTTTCTCAAAGAAATATATGCACACAAATGACCGTTTTGCCCTTGGATGAAGATGAATATATGGCAATTTGGAATTAATATGAATTTTGGTTATAACAAGTTAAAATATCCAATATGATCATTTAATTAATTTAAATAGAATAAATATGGTGGTAAAAATATGCACATTTACATGCACATCAGCACTTGCACTTCAAAGAACTCCTTCTTCGATCATCTTTAAGATATCTTCAATTTCGACGCTTATGCCGTTCGAAGTGGTTCTCGGATAATATATCTGATCTCAGTCTCTACAAACCGACAATGATAGTTTTAAAATAGGTTAACATTTGATAGTCGGTTATTTAACTATCAAATAACAAATATTTCAACCTGAGATTTGATTTCTAAAGAAAAATAAAGCTGGTTAAGCGTAAAGCACTCATTAACCTCTTTAAATAATCATTTCATTAACTAAAATCACATTGCAAATACTTGTATCAAAAGACTTTTACAAAGATATATTCACAATTCTTTTATACTCCTTTCAATACTTGAAACATATATCCATATTCTTATCCCAACGGTATAGATGTACTAAAAAACACTACACTTCCTTACTTAGAAAATGTATTCATATAATTGTCTCAATGCTGTAAGTATATTCACAAACCATTATGAAAGATTTCTTATTTCAAAATCATATCAAAAGGACTAAAATGAATATTTTTTATAAGAAACGGAGATAAGGATAAATTCAAACACTATTACTTCGGTGTTAAGCACTGAACGATGTCCATACCACCAAAATTAAGAAGGTCAATTTGGGAAAATCCAATCTCAGTTTCTTTTATAAATTTCTTTAATAAATCCTTCTAATAAATCTCTTTCATTTATGAACATCTCCTTTACTAAAATTCCAAATCCATTTATAAAACTCTTAATAAATATCCAGTTTTATACAAACTCTTTTATAAATATCCAAAGCCATATATAAAATTCATTTATAAATATCCAAAATCATTTATAAAATTTCTTTCCGAATTTCAATATCTCTTTTCAAGTCATAAAATTCCCTTATTATTGTCTAAAACAATTTATAAAATCCTTTTATAAGTATAAACTCTAGATTTATTTAAAATTCTTTTCATAAAATATAATTTATAAATTCCTTTATAATACATATTTAACATAATTACAACCTCCTGTTATAAATTTCCAATCTTATTGCAACTCTTCAAAAATTCCAAATTCATTCATAACTTCTTTTATAAAATTCTAAATGGAATTACAAACTTTCTTTTGATAAAACAAATTTCTAAATATAACTACAACTCCAATATATAATTTTAAAACTCCTATACTTCCCATAGCTGGGTCATTCCATATATTTCCATAAATTCACAAATGAAATTATTTACTTCAATTTATCAAAATGTTATTGATTTTCTTTTTATTTATGAGATATCATTTATAAATCTCCTTTAAATCTATACCATACCATTTATTAATCTTTTCTCTTATTTTTAGTATTTTATAGAAACTGGTTTCACAAATATCCCTTTTTAAAATATCCCCACCTTCCTTTATACATAAGATCACCCTTTTTTAAAACAAAAGATAAAGCCATTTATAAAATTCTTTTACAAATATCCAAAATCATTTATAAAACTTCATTTATAAATATTTAAAATCATTTATAAAATTTCTTCCCAAATTTCAAGATCTCTTTTCAAGTCATAAAACTCCCTTAATATCTAAAATAATTTATAAAATCCTTTTATAAGTATAAGCTCTAGATTCATTTTAGAATTCTTTTCATAAAATATCATTTATAAATTCCTTTATAATACATATATAACATAATTACAACCTCCTGTTATAAATTTCCAAACTTATTGCAACTCTTCACAAATTCCAAATTCATTCATAACTTCTTTTATAAATTTCTAAATGGAATTACAAACTTTCTTTTGATAAAACAAATTTCTAAATATAGCTACAACTCCAAAATATAATTTTAAAACTCCTATACTTCCCGTAACTGGATCATTCCATATATTTCCATAAATTCACAAATGAAATTATTTATTTCAATTTACCAAAATGTTATTGATTTTTCTTTTTATTTATAAGATACATTTATAAATCTTCTTTAAATCTATACCATACCATTTATTAATCTATTCTCTTATTTTCAGTATTTTATAGAAATTGGTTTCATAAATATCCATTTTTAAAATATCCCCACCTTCCTTTATACAGAAGATTACCCTTTTTAAAACAAAAGATAAATCTTTTAATTTCCTTTTTTTAAATAACACTTATTATTAAAATATTTTCCTACAAAGACAAAAATTTCCAAAATAATTCGTTAAAAAATTTGCTTATATATATATTAAAAGAACAAATAAATAAAGACGTTGAAATAGAGAAGCTCAAAACTCATTTGTCATTAAATTATCTCACAATTTTAAAAAGTTAGATTTGAATATCATTTTCCAAAACAACAATCATTTCTAAAACCAAACAGCAACTAATAGTATTTCCAAAATACTATATCTAGGCCAATAGTTACAATAACACTTAATCAGTGCTATTACTACATCTTCCTTTAAAAAGGTTTAACTTTTCACATATGTCAGTGTCACATCCAATATTGTCAAACAGTCAAACTTCAGTATTTAACAATATAGTTAACATGAATATAACTGAAATCAATCAACATGTATATAACATGAATCAAAAGTAACAATACCGAGAAATCTGGATTTCTGAACAATTTTCCCTATATTTCAAATTTCAACGCCAATCGCTTTTCAACAGTGGATGTCTTAATCAAACAGCCAATAATTTCTTCAAAACATGACAGTAAAATTTAACTACTATACAACATACCGATTTATCCAAAGAAATGAGTTATACTTACCGCAATTGCAGTTGGTGTCAAAGCGTTCCTGTTTTGAGCTAAAATTGAATGATGTCCAATTTTAGTCCAAATTTTTACTTGCTCCAAATTCAACCAAATCAGTTCAATTGCGAAGCTATCGTTATTACGAGCGCAAGGCAAAAAGTTTCGTCCCGTTCGGACCACATATGAGAGAGTTATTAAATTTATAGTTATTGAATTTAAATGAGATTAATTAATCGCTAATTACATCCTTAACTTAGTTACCCTACCAAAAGCTTCTTCCTTCCCTAATATTTTCGTCCCACACATGAACAAACGGTGAACCCATTCCGTTTCTCCTGCACGCACGGTTATTTCCTCCACCACACTCCATGAAATCAAATCCCGGTCATTGCATCGAAGTCCACTCCGAGTGAGCCTCCCTTTCCACCTACCCTCATCGTGCCCGAACCCATGCCTACATCGTGACCTGGGCACCTATTTCACTCGCCAAAACTATCACACTCACCCTTTGAATCGCATGTTGCCAAACTTGGTCTTGAGGTGCGCCTCGACATGAGAAACTCAATGCTCCCCTCTTCGTAGCCAAATTCCTCCTCCATGACCCGAAAACCATAATCCTAGCTCTATGAACTCACGTCCAAAGTACCCGGTGCTCCAAAATTCAACCGTACCTCAAAATCCCTAACCAAAATGAAAATCTTCCCACCCCAAGTCCAAAGATCAAACTTTTAGAATTTTTTCTTGAGTGGTTTTAAAGATTTTAATTTTTGAAGATTCAAAAACTTAGTATCTTTGATTTGATTTTAACTTACTGACTTGGATGGACAGTAGGAGTGGAAAAGTGTGGTAGACTGTTCTCTAAGCTAAGAGTTAAATTAGTTTCATATCGAATTTTTCGACCTCTCACTGCATAGATTTTTGTTCGCGCATGAACTACGAACAACAAAACAAAAATGCCGTGCTCAAAACAGCTCAAAACAGTAATAATATACAACGGTTATTCCTGTAAAATTCCAAAAATACCGTCATTTGCCAAAAATTGTCAAGCGAATATTTGAAGAATTTTCAATTAAAAATTATGGAAAAATCAAATAAATTAAATTAAAAATACATTACTAAAAATTGAGTCGTTATAGTAAAAAATTATTTTCTTATTATTTATTCGAACCATTTATTACCATAAATACAACAACAACAATAAAGCCATTTTTCCCAAATAAGTTGGTGTCGGCTAGAGATGGAACCCGAAACTAAGTGACAAAAGTAATTTACTGGTTATAATAATAACAATAACAATAATAAAATAAATTCGAATAAGTAAATTAGTAATAATAGTGACTAAGTAAAAATAAAAATAAAGATAGAAATACAAATGTAAAAAAGAAAAAAGAAATAATAATAATAATAATTAATTAACAAATAAATGATGATAACAATACAAATAGTAATAATGGTGTTGATAGTAATATTGATCAAAGGCCAAACACTACGTCTTAGGCTCTTTTTCCTTAATCCTATAATCTAAAATTTGAAAAACTCAGCTCATGGTTCTGGTACGCAGATCGCTAACATCCACGTGCTCCTATCGGTTACCAGCTCTTCGGATATATTAAAACCCTTCATGCCCATTTTAACTACTTCCTCCCATGTCAGTCTTGGTTGACCTCTACCTCTCTTTGAGCAAACGACGCGGCCTATAATTCCAACGCGCACAGGTGCCTCGGGCGGTCTTCATTGACGATGTCCAAACCATCTTAAGCGATGTTGAATTAGCTTCTCCTCAATTGGTGCTACTCCTAGTTTTCCGCGTATATCATCACTTCTAATTTGATTTCTTCTTGTATGACCGCAACTCCATCGCAGCATATGTATCTCTGCTACGTTTATCTTCTGTACGTGTTGGTTTATTATCATAAATAAATTTACAAAATGAATTCATCATTAAAACTTATTAGTAAAAATGAGTTAAATAAGACCATTAAATCCATTTAAATATTAAATTCAAAATTTCGATATTTAAATCACTATCTAAATATTTAATTCAGAATTCAAATATTTAAATAAGCCTTACATTTGAATTCAGGTTTAAAACCTTTAAAAACCAATTATCCAATATTTAAAATTAACCAAATATTCAATATCAAATGATTAAAATTCTGGGTTGTTACATCTCTTATTCTACACTTTTCTCCACACACGTGCGCGCACACATGGTATAATTGTTTTAAGACTTTAGAATTCTAGAAATTGTAGAAAAAAGAGAATGGTAGAGCTCTGCTCTGTAACCGAGAAAATATGAAAAGAGAAGTGAGAAACTAGGCATGTATTTATAGGCTCTGAAATCAATCATATCTGTTAATAATTTTTTTAATCCAGACCATTTAGCCACGTCTTGTTGACGATTTTAACCAGGCACCGGTCGACCACTTATTACCATAGGTCGTTCACTATCGGTCGACTTGGATGCCTTACGGGTTGACTTGTGGCTTGTTTAACGTGTTAATTAATCAACGTCTTTTGATTTGTTTAATTTTCTTACATGTTTAACCGATTGCATTCATTTGTTTTCCACTTTACACATATTTTGAAATTTGATTTTAACGTTAACATTTCTTAACGTCTAACTTCCATCAACGTTTTTAATTAACGTTTAATGTATTCTTATTACCATAATTAAATATATGATTGATTTCGATTCAAAAACTTCAAACATTAATAATTTCTCCATTTGAACTCCGATCAAAAAACTTCATGTATGAAAACTGATGAGACAATTGTCACGAACCCAAGGGTGCAAGCTTCGTAGCCTTTTTGTCAAATCTATTTATTTATGTAATATATATTATTTATTTCATTTAATGTATAAGTAGGCTTTGACACACACACACACATATATACATTCAATTTAAATATATACAACAATTAGTTTAACTAACATAAACAATATTCATCGAGAGTGGACAAAAGTAACAGCCGCCATGAGCTATTTAACCGAATATTATTAGCTAGTTGACATCAATTACCGAAACAAAAATTTTCCAAAACTTATAGAAAAACTGAAAATTTGACATTTTTAAGGTATTTGGTTAAGATTTTTTTTTTTTATATAATAAATATAGTTTTCAATTAATCAACGCGTCTGATGAAAAAATAAATAAATAATTTCTATTTTAGTTATATTTAGTAAACTATTAAATATGTTGCAGCACATGCCTAATATTTCACAATATTTCAGTGGCCACCTAATATTTCACTTAGAGCATCTCCAACCCTCTTAAGTTGTAATGTCATGAATCAATTATGTGGCTTTTTGTTTTCTATTTCTCTTCTATGATCAATTGCTCTCTGATTCTTAAATTTCCAGAACTCTAATTGCTACTTATATATCAAACTCCACAGTCCACATTCAAATACAACATAAATTTCAAGTCCAAAACCAAGTTCTACTTTGTTCCAATCAATTGTTGTTGGGTATAGGATTTTGCAATGCATCCAAAGCAATATTGGTATTTAAAGATACAAAATTGTCGATCGAAGTTTACTTTGATAAAAGTGTTGAAGTCTTATTGTAGTATCCTCAAAGTGATTGGAGTCATGTTGTAAGTCATGTTCGACTGTTCGGGCGGTGTATGTAAATAAGTTCTTTGGGGTAAAGTGAGGGTGTTGATAGTGAAAATCTAGAGGGAAGTTTGGGATCAGAAGTAGGATGGGTTGGTCCGAATCAAAATAATATTGTCGGTGCATGCTTTACCTGCTTTTATTACCTATTTACATTCATCTAAGTTTAACTAAGACATTCAATATAGCTTGATATTGTTACTTAGCCATATTAAAGATCCACATCTGCACTATTTTAAATGTGATAGTATCCTAAATAGCATACTCAAACTTTCATTTGGTATTAAAGAAAGACATTTCAGAAACCATAACATAGTTTGTAGAATTTAATATGACATCTAACATGAAATTTTTTCTAGAAGGTCAATTTTTTGCTAGACCGCCCTCATCCACTTTCACTAACTATAGTAATCATACGACTAGGAAGAGAATATATATGCATGCTGATAGCTATGTAATTTGGAAAGCAACTCAAACCATGTTCGAAGAACCTTTGACCAAGTATAAGTTGTGGACTAATGAGAAGAAAGCTACAGTAAAAAATGACTCAAAACGCCATGAAAATTTTATATTGTGCACTAGACAAAAATAAATTTTACAGAATTAGCATTTGTAATTCTTCATAGGAAATTTGGCACACTTTGCAAATTACACACGAAGACACAAACAAGGTGAAGAAAAGTAAAATTTGCATGCATCAATTTCAGTTCTTTAAAATGCAAAATGAGGAAACTATTTTTAATATGTATTCACGAATCCAAAAGATCACACACTCAAAGTCGAAGAATTGATTGGAAATTTGATGTCATCTGAGGTAAATTTGCAGGCTAAAAAGGAAAACAATTTCATTTCAAGCCGATGTTGGTGATTTCGCTGATATTGATTTAACCTACATTGCCAAGGGAATTAAGAAGTTTTTCATATCTCAGACGTCAAATGGGAATGTTAGCTGGAAAATACAAAAATGAAAAATGATATAGAAAATAATTAATGGGTACAGTATATGGACAAAAATTGAAGTAGATACATGCTAAAAGACGAAATAGTAATTCTTAAAGAAGAAAAAACACAAATTTCTTGTGAAATTTTAATTTCTCAATCTATTGTGCATCGTGATGAAATAAAAGCATATAGAGACAAGAATGTTAAATTATTTAAAGAAAACTATGATTTAAATTCTTCTTTGGAAATTATGAAAGCAAGAAATAGGAAGTCGAGCTCAAATTAGAAGAATTGTCGAATAACGTTTCAAAAATCAATAGGGGAAAAGAGGATTTGACAAATTTGATAAAAATTCCGAAATTGGTATTTTGACAAAAACTTGTTAGGCTATAAGAAAATGGTTAAAACAAAAGGTATATTCCTAGAAAGTATAGCCCATTATATATTAAGTTTAGGAAACCAAAAATTTATTGTCGTGCTAAAGCATAAACAAATAAAACCATATGAATTTGTTTTCAAAAACTAATAACAAATCAAATGATCAGGAGTTTTACCAAACCCTCTTGGGTATGGTTACCTGAAACTTAAGCCTTCGACCTTAACGTTGGAAGTGGGTACCCAAACTTATTTCTTTTTTTTTTGCAGGTAAGCCACATATTTGATGGAAAATGATTCTAAATTTACTGATGCATGTGGAAACGACGCTAGAAATGGTGAAAAATCAATGAAATTTGGTAATGTTGTCTTTTAGATTATTTTACAATCACAAGCACTTGGCCAAAAAAAAATACAAAGGAATGTTTAACATTCATACTAAATTATCAATGTGTTTATGCCCATGTAAAATAATTTTATGAAGAATCATATGGACGAGTGTTTGTATTTATACAAACCCAGTTTTGCCAATGTGTCCAAGTCTAGTAAAAGTTTTTTTTAGAAACTATTGACTAAATACTATGCATTTCCTAAGAAATTATTTATTTTTGTTTGTGGAATACACATGCTTTTAAATAAAGGGAATAAATAGGAAGAATATTTTATTAAGACAATATTGCACATTTTCCAAAGTATTTTTTAATCGTTCACATTATAAATTGTTTTAGTTTGAAATTTTAGGGGGAGGGTATCATATATTACAAAATTAAGGGGGACAAATTGAAGCATTTATTTGACGCCACCTGTCCTACTTCAAAAACACTCTTTTTGGAAAAATGCTCTTTTTTCAAATTATACCGAAAGTCGGTGAATTCTTTCGTTGTTATTTTCCTCCTAAATGAACAATATTCCTTTGGCTAATTTTATTCATATACCAATAATCTCTTAATATACATCATAAAATGTGATAAAGTAATATACACAAAAAATTACTTTGCATACCCGTCTCTTTTTACCGTTGTTTTCATTTCATCATCTTCTATATTTAAAACTTGAAACTTATTTGCAACAAAATAGAAATCTTCTCTCTTCAACATATCACTTACATCTGAACTACGAGCAAATTATTTTATATTTTTACATGTCCGTATTCATATGTTGTTATACTGTAAGGATAAGAATAGGTTACATAATGATTTTCACATTGTAGTATCATCTTCTGATAACCATGAATTCACGTTCAACTCTGAGTCATTCTTCGAATCAGTCTCTTTGTTACTGATTGTTTTAGTTGTCACCACCGTTTCATAAATCGTCGAGTAACATACTGGTAGAATTAGTGTATAAAATTTAAAGTTTCATACATTGACCTAATCATACAAAACTTGTTATGCAGTAATCCGTGGCCACCATTTGAGAATAAGGTTTATTTTTTCAAATATTGTACCGTAGCTATAGTAAATTCAACCCAATGCTATGTTACACGTGTTGTGGTTATGTTTAAGTTGACATTATTTAAAAATTAATCATTTAGATGTGCAGCAGTTAGTATTGCAGTAGTAGTGCTGTCAGCATCCCTGGCTTTTGAACTAGAACATAGTAAATCCATGCTAATACTAAGCATAAGGAGAGAATAAATATTGCATCATTTTCTTTACATGTACCAATTATACCTGTTAATTTCTGGTTTTGTTAGAAGAAATATTCTACCATTATCCGCTCTAGTTGAGGTTCAGTCATTCACATAAGCTTACTTATAAGTTTTTGTTTGTAAATGATTCTATTTGTCATAATTTTTAAATAGTTGTGTCATACTATTTTTGTAGACCAGAGGAACCAGATCGGTTTACAATCACTTTTGACCAAAAGTTTTGCAGTTTTACCAAATACCCTTTTGATAATCTAGCAACTGCATTTGAGTTATTGTACTATTACAGTTAAAGAATCTTATTTTTTTTCCAATAATCTAACATACTACCCAATTAGCTTACAACTTGGAGGCTGAGCATTCAAATGTAATGTAAACTTTGTGTTTTTTTAGTTCAATATATGTTTTAGTTGTAATATATTTAACCAATGTACATCCAAATGACTGCAAAATGAATACCCAACAATTATTTACTGAAGGTTGGTGGGTGAAAATATGTATGCATTAACTATATACACCTATATCGCATTTGCATTATTCATACACGAGTGTATTTGATACGCTCGTTATTATATGTACAGTATAATTTATATTAAAACTTACCTTTTAAACAATTTGAATAAAACAAGATTTCATTTAATAACTTCAGTAGATTGGATCTTAAAAAATTTTAGACCTCATAGGCCCAATAAATCTAAAATATGAATCTTTATGAAATCTACCTATTTCAACTGCTTCCGATTGGTCGGTTAGCAAAGCCAAATAGGTGCTGTTTGCAGTATTTTTTAGCCCATTTTCGTTCGCGATGCCTCCGACGCATCACGAACAAGAGCAGGGCAACTGGCCCATTCAACCGAATGAAGAAAATTGCCATTTTTGGTGAATTAATTACCATAAATAATAAAATTTATATTTTCATAAATTTTTTAAAATAATAACTTGTGCAAATGAGGTTCGTTTAAAACACTTTTTTGTATTGCGATCGTATCAAAGTGTTATACATTATGGACTTGATCTGAACTGAATCAAAGCAATCTATGATTTTTCAATTTATCTATTTTTGCGAGTTAGTGATAGATATTATTTGTTATAAAATAAATAATTAATTAATAAATTATAAATCAGTTAAATTAAAAATCACAACTTAAAAATCCTATTCAAATACCCTGTTCTTAACGCTATACATTCCACGTTCACTCAACTTCCCGCTCAAAAGTCCTGCTCATATTTTCCTTTTTTGTTCGTTGCAAACACACCCACGGTCTATGCGATCTAAGTTAGTCATGTTAGAGATAATCAATTAAGTTTACCAACTTAGTAGGGTATCTTAAAAAGTAGTGTTCAAGCTTGGATTTGTATAATCAAATACTTTGTCCACTTTGGCTTCCGGCCTGACTCGAAAAGTGAAGAGCCCAAAAGGCAGCCTAAATATTAAATTTAAAAATTAAATTTAAAATATGAAATACGTGATAAATGTTCTAGAGTGATTTCAAAATTGTTTTGAAATTAGAAGCTAAATTTAAAATAAAAATTACATTATACATGTTATAATATGATTTTCAAAGAGTGTTTTGAAAATATAATAAACGTATTTTGAAAATTTTAATATTTATTAACAAGATTAATAAATTAGATAAATAATTAGTTAATTAAAATATGTACATGTATGATATATATGTATGTATGTATGTTAATTATCTTGAATTGTTCAAGATGATGTAAGTATATATGTATACACATATGAAATTTTCGAAATTAATATTTAATTAAATAAGTTAATTAAAAAATAATAAAACACACACTCATGTGTGTTTATATATATACGTTATTCCGTCTTTTGGCAGGGCTGTGACGTCGTGGATTTAACCCAATGGCTGGATCTCGTAGTCATCAAGGTAGAGAGAGATGATTATTAGGTTTAGAGATCAGATATATTCAAGACTATGGACGATAGTCGAGCGAATTTGGATGGATGTTACTCTGGAATTGGCTAAGTATGGAATATATGCTTTCCATGGGTAGGAGATCAGATCAGATCAATGTGATGGAGTAGGGATCAGATCAATATGGCTGTGGATCACTCAGATTGGCAGCTCAACTCAATGATGATCACTCAATAACTCGACAAATAACGAAGCAACCCAAGAAACGGCTATGGAAACAAGAAGCAGGCGGCATGGGGTCCCACTTTAGGGATCATCGACTCCTATTCTTGTTCCTTAGGGATCATCACTGATCCCCTTATAGGGATTGGAGCCGGTCGCTCTAAGAGGCCTAGATGGGCCACTGTGTGCGGATTTGTCTGGTTTGGAGGTTCTACATGCAGATTTTGAGCGAGATATTTCATCAGCTTCCTCTATAAATACAACAGGCGTGACTTCAGGAAAGCAGTCTTCTTTCTAGCTCTCCTTTTCTTCTACCTAGGCTATATTCTGCTATTTTTATTCTTGGATTTCATGAATTGTAACTATAATCAGTAGTAGAAATAAATAAAAGGAAAAACTTTTGGATTGGACGCAGACCAGAGTACGTCGAACCGCTATAAATCTGCATCTCTACTTTCTTACTGTTTTTAATTTTATTTTCTTCATATTTATTTCTGTACATCACTCTGTTTGGTTTGGAATATTGGATTATTGGTGCTTTCACGTTATTTAAGTGTTGGTGGCCATTTTTGCCATTAACATTTTGATGCTTTTATTGAGGGCGCTAGTACCCGTTGATTTGGAAAAGATTTGGAGCTTGAATTTGGATCAATGGTGAGGCAATCAACTAGAAGACCATTGGTAGAAAGGAGTCACCATGGAGGAAGTCGGGAGGCTTACTTTGGAGCTGGAGCTAATCAACCATCCATCTACATCACAAGGAACAAGATGGAGACTTTGATGAATGCTATGAATGAGTGGATGATGAAGAGGCAAGAGGAGATGCTATAGAATTTCCTTTGGCAAATTGGACAGGCTGGAGCTGCAGGATTTATTGGAAATGTGTATCAAGGGGTTGGTGCAGCATAAGCTGTAGAAAATCAAAACGGAGAACAGGGAAACGAAGCTAATATACATGAATGTAACGGAGCAGTCGTGGGAATCCCCCGATCAACATGGAAGGATTAACATCGATCCCCCCATAGGGATCGACGTCGATTACCTAAGATTCGGAGGCACACCCCTGGGACATACTTGATCGATCGGCGGTAGGCCAGTGGTTAATGCTATGTAGTTTGGCATGGATCGGAATGGGGATGCACATCATGTGGAGTATGTTTCGAAATCCCCCTACGGAGTCGGGAGGCTGGCTGGGAATATGGATTGGAGACCACCTATGGATGAGAATGAAAGGATGGTTGAGATGATATCACAGATGAATGTAATCACTTAAAGGATATGGTTGAGGAGCATGCAGGAATAACAGACTACCATAGTACGTGAGGACTCGGGCAGTGACGGTGGCATAAGAGCAGCCACCATCTTCATCCAATGGAAGTGGCATTGGATCAAGGTCATGGACCTTCATCTCCTAATCGGGATGGCATGAACTGAATAAATAATAAACTCCATAATAAAATGGCTAAGTCACTTACACATGTATGAGCCCGAGGACGGGCCATAAGCATGTTCTGAGATGATGATAAACCGTCACGTCCAGAGAGGCAATGTTTGGTTTTCTCTATATTTTAATTTTTTGGTTGTAAGGACTGAAATTTAATAATTTAAATTTGCATTAATGCGATGAACAAATTAGGTCATGGTTGTCCCAACCGGAGTGATGGCAATAACCGCAAGGTGCGAGTCTCTTCGCTGGAGAGCGATCGGATGGGCTTGTATATCGTGGATTCTGTCCTTGACCGGAGAGTCGAGGCCGGAGAAAGGAAGTCAGTACGAAATTGATCGCTTTATGTTCCTGCCTGAAGAGTCAGGGATTTGAGTGTAAGAAGTGAGTGACATGAACAACTCACTTATTGCTGTTCTCCCTTTCATCGGAGAGTGACTTGATAGGGTTCAGCAAGGTTTCCATAATCGGCTTAGAAAGGCCATGACTTCACTTTATGTTCAGGGACACTAACCAGAATGTAGGAAGTAATGCCGCTTCACTAGAGAGCGACAAAATCAGCATACCTATCATTGTTCCCTCTTTGCCGGAGAGTGACAGGGTGGGGTTCAACAAGAGCTCGGAGAGGCTGTGATCTATCCAAGAGGATCAAGGCATCGCTATATGCCCTAAAGGGTCGGAGTGCAATGAGTGAGTTGTATCGTCGGAAAGTGATAGGATTGGCTTACTCATCGTTAAGTTTGGATTAAACTTGGAAAGGGTCCCAAGAGATCATTGATCGGTCTGGAGAGGCCATGATCTTGGATAACGATCCGTAGAGATTGAGGATTTGGCTTACCGACTTCCAGGATTTCAAACGGTTATAGATTTGGCCAACAACCTAAAGAGGTCGAGGATTTGGATAATGATCTGGTGAGATCAATTATTTGGATTTGGCAAACGATTTGGAGAGATCGAGGATTTGGTTACCGACTTTGGATGAATATGGATGTGGATAAGGATTGGAATAGCTTCGGAATTGGCTATCGACTCGAAGCGGTCGTGGATTTCACCAACAATCCAGAAAGATCGAGAAGCAAAGGATTGCATTTTGGATTGGAAAACTCAGCTATCGATGGATTACGGATTATGGATTTCGAACTTATGGCAATTTAAAACACGATTTCCCGTAGCAAAGCATATTTTGGGAAGCAAATGTTATCCTGTATTTTGGCTAGGCCGTGATATCATGGTTTTAGCCTAATGGATCTCATTGTCATCAAGGCATGAAGCCCGAAGAGATGATTATCAGATTAGAAGATCGGATATATTCAAGACTACGGACGATGGTCATGCGGATTCAGATGGATGACACTTTGGAATTGGCTAAGTATGGAATTAACACTTCCCTAGGTAGGGGATTAGATTGGATCAATGTGATGTAGTACGGATCAGATCAGATCAATATGGCTATGGATCACTTGAATTGGCAGTTCAACTAAACGATGATCGCTTGATATCTTGACGAACACGAAAGCAACTCGAAAAATGACTATAGGAAAAGGAAGCTGGCGACATCGGTGTCCTACTCTTGGAAACGTCGACCCCCATTCTTGATCCTTAGGGATCAACGTCGGTCCTTCGATAGGGATCACCACCTATCCTTCTAGAAGACCTAGATGAGCCCCATTTTTTATTTGCAGGTCCATTTGGGTCTGGAGGTTCTACATGTAGATTTTGAGTGAGATATTTCGTCGGCTTCTTCTATAAATACAATAGGCATGGCTCAAGAAAAGAGATCTTCTTTCTACCTCTCTTCATCTTCTACCTAGGCTATATTCTGTCATTTATATTCTTGGATTTCATGGATTGTAACTATAATCAGCAATATAAATAATTAAAAGGAAATATTTTTGGAGTGGACATAGGCTGAAATACGCCGAACCTCCGTAGGTCTACATCTCTGCTTACTTTCTTATTGTTTTCACTACAACAAAAGTTAGTTTAGACAGCATTCGTTCTCAGCGTTTAAATGTTGAAAGCTGTAGAAATGTCTTCGTAGTATTTTTTTTAGGGTTTAACGCTGACAAAAAAATTTTGGTTTTCCGCCTTAACGCGCTCTTCATTTCCCTCTTTTCCAATATATTCGCACGGTATGCCTTTCCCTCTTTCTCAATTTCAATTTCCCCCAAAGTCATTTTGATTTCAATCCATCATTCCCCAACGTCGATTTCCCTATCGCTAGCTATACTCAGTGGTTTCCCTTTCCTCTTTGATTTCCTTACCAGCTGTTACACTGAACTTGGCAGTGATTTCCCTACCTGCGGTTGCCCAACAGCGGTGGAAAATAGAAAATTTGGTGAGAATTTTTTTACCCTATTTTTTAGTTCGATTTCAAATGATTGCTTATTAATTATCAGATCTCTGGTAGCCACGGGTAAAATGTTTCTATTTTTTTGTTGCATAGGAATCGATGATACCCATGTTTTGGGTTTGTAATGTAGTATTAAACCGATATTTTTTCATTGTTTTCATTATTTATGATGTTTTGGTAGTTTTGAATAGCATATATCTTCATATCTCCATCCCAATAATTATATAGGAATACAAAGATGATAGCTTAAGATAAAACTCATGTGATAACTCCTACTACTAGCCACTGGTATTATTCGTGGTATGGCTAAAGTTAAATAGGTTGCTGGACACAAATCTGGCAAAGAAGATATTTGTTTTGCACTGTCTACACAAATCTGGCAAAGAAGATTTAGTCTATATTTTTATTATCTGTTGTTAATATAGGCACTTTTTTGTGAGGAGTTGTTTATATGATACAAACTTACGCACACACTGCATATGCATAGGATGCTAACTCAATAAAATTCCATATCCCATACATATATGCTACATATAAAAAACCATAAAACAAGAAGCCTTCCAGTTTATACTCCTGTTGTATTTGTTACAGGCTATTTTCATAAACAGTTATTTATACGTGACTACAGATATACATTTTTATATATTTATATCTATCTCTGTGAGTATGTATTACTAATTCGCAAATAGTTCCAGACATACAGCTGTGATATATGATTTTGTATTTACAATCAATATTAGTTTTGGCTGCACTACTTAGTCTACCTTCCTAATTTTAGTTTAAAGAGGTGATATTATGAATAATATTGGTATATATTAATTTACAAACTACTTGCTTCTTCACTCTGCCGTGTTATACTATAAAATACAACAGACTATGATTAATTAAGTTTTCAAAAGTTTACCGATTCTTTTCTACGAGTTTCTGGTAGACCACATTTGATCATACTCTTTTTACAGTCTTTAATAATAACATACTGTCCCTGGAAACATTGTTTTACTACATACAACTTCTATAAAAGACATGCGATATTTTTTAGCTGTCCCTGTAATAACATGTTGTCCCAGTCATTCACGTGGAATACATTGCATGTTATAAGAGGTGGTTTGATGCAGAATGATATGTAGCAAGTGAGGATGTCAAGGGGTTGTTGAATGATGTAGGTGGGTTGTTGATCAGGTTGAGGGAGTAACAGATGTGGTAATGGCAAGTCAGTGGAGTAGAGGAGAAAGAGATGGATGTGGGAAAATTGCTTGCAGGCAGAGGCAGTTGATATGGTAGGGAACTGGTGTTGTGAGAATGGTGATGTAACTGTTATGATGATGGAGAGATTTGGTTATGGTGACAGTCTTGTATGAGGATGATGTTTGTACTGTGATGTGTTGGATGGTTAAAGTGGTAAATGGGTGATGTTGGAGAGGAAGTAGGGTATGGTTAGTGAGGTGAGTTTGAGTCATTGTGTGCACTGTTTTGATGCACAGAAGTGCACAGAATGTATGTTGGCAATGCAAGTTTGTTGTGATTTAGATGAATGAGGGTAGCAGTTGTGTGGTATGACAGGGTGATGAAGTTATGACTGTTGTTAGGTGATAACAGTGGAATGTTTGGAGTTTAAAGAGGTAATGACAGGCAGTAAGGAATTTATATTGGGAGGTGGCAGAGGGTAGCTGCTATATGAGCCAGCAGAGATAGTGCGCTGTGATGGTGCATTGGTGTGCAGGGGCAAGAGTAAGGATGTGAACAGAAATGTGCACAGTTTATGTTTTTTTGTAACAAAAAGAAATTTGTAAAACCAAGATAGAAATTGTAAATGTAAGCCATTAGACTATGAGAGGATGGCTGAAGGTGCAAGGGCAAACATTCCAAGCAAGTGAATTGCCTGATGTAAATGGAAGCAAATGATCGGACTCTTTACTGACATCAAGTATCAGGAACCAAATTTATTGTTAATGGCGCAAGCCAAGTATCAGGAGAGGGGTAATGCATAGACATTACTCCGGTGCTACAAAATAGCGCCGTCGTAATGGCAAATTTTTTGGAAACAGTTTGGCTTACAGAATTAATAGCAGTATTAATGGACCAATGGATCGGTATGATTGCAAATCTTTGAAATAAAACTTCCTAGATTCTACAGGTAACTAAATTCACTTGAAAACAGTAGCAATATATGTTCCAATACCAGTGAATATGGTTCCCTTTTTATTAAAAAGTTATAAGTTACGTTAATTATTGAATTGTTTTCATTTTAGTTTACTGTTTACTATGTATGAAGTGGAAATTTTTTGTTTGCTCCTCCGACTGCTAAACATTTTGTATCGAACCATCAACTGATGAATTTGCTACTGGTTCCCGTATTTTTAATGTACTTGGTCAAAATAATGCCCATCAAGATAAATATGGTGCGTTACTTAAAAATACGAATAACACCATCATGGAAGCAGACACTTATAATCAAAGCATACATCTAAACCAAACCAACCCTAATATACAATGGTTTGTTTTTTATTTATTTTTCAATTTCTTTGTGTTACGAGAAGGCAAAGTGTTCATATTATGAACGCGCATAATACAGCCCTCTTTGTAGCATTGCTTGTCAGGGAACCTAATTCTTACTCATATTAAACCTTCAGTTTGCAAGTATGCCAAATTGATGACCTGATGTTAGATGAATAGATTAGTTGATTAATGTAGGTCTCAAGAAGAAACTCGTAATGAGTATAAAGTCACAAGTTAAATGTTGGAATTCTAACTACCAATTTCCATTAATTATTTGCATGTTGTCTCTTCCTATTTTTTGTTTTGATTTGGCCAAGGGCTTGAGTTGGATTAATGTTTCAAATTTTGGCAGTTCTGATGTCCACTAGTCCGTTTGATTCATTATTGATTTATTCGTCATGTGAAGGTGCTACCTAAGCACAACACGTGTCTCGTTCCTTTTCTTAACCTGAGAAACATGGAATGCATGGTGTATTATAGCATAATTAACTAGCAGTCACATATAAGCCATAATGCCAAATTTCTCTAATTAGTTTATTTTTAGTCAACAATTAATTTAGATCTGATTGATTTATTTTTAGTCAATAGTTAATTTAGTATTTGCTTAGTTGCAGATGTATGTATGTTTACTGGTTATGTTAACACAGGTTCTTAATGCTACTTTAGATAATTATAAAAAAGCATTTTCAATGTTGCTGTTTTGTTTAAGCTCGTCAATTTAGTGAAGTATGTGGCAATTGATCAATTGAGATGTCTCTGCCTTAATTTTGTCTTCTTTTTCGTTGTTATTATGTTCTAAAAGGCGTGCATTATATTTTTAATGTTCTCATTTTATTTTTTAATGCTTATATATGTTTTAATAAAAATATATTAACATAATAACCAGATCATAAATGCTACAAATAATGATTAAATAGTTTGAATTTGTATCCATTTAATATTCTTTCAATTATTTTGCTCTTTTAAAGATATTTATATTCCATGTAAAATAATGGAGGAACCTATTATCGAACAGGAGTCAATATCCTTCATAAATGCATCATTATGTAAAGAGGCTAAACAAAAAAACACAATCCAATAATAAAGGTGACTTTTTCTTAACTATAATTATATTTTAAATACTTATTGTATTTTTCTGTGCATCAAACGTGCAGCTATCACGCATAATTTGATTTGAATGCATTATCGACTAACAGTGATGTGGAATTATTTCAAGGTTGTAGTACTCATATCGATATCCTCAACAAAAGCTTCATTGTTTAAAGTTGTTCAATCATAAGAAAAAGATCAAGGTAATTGCTTCAATAATGTTTATTATAAATATTCCATGCATTGAGTAATGAGTATAAAGGCCCAGAAACTCTTCTAGCATTCATTACTTGAGTAATGAGTAATGAGTGCAAATTTTTCTGCAAATACCAAATGCAAGTTGATTGATTTAGAGGGTACGGGAAAAATAGTAGCAGAAGGAACCGTGTCTTCAACAGATCCAACTGCTTTGGTACATTCTGTTCCACTGGGACCAAATGCGATAAGAGTTTGGGTGGATGTTGTAAAAGTCCCAAATGCACCCATATGGCGGCCTACATCCTTCATGGAATGCTTATCAGATGCTATTGGCTCGACTGTAGCATGGCCTGTCGCGAATGTTAGAATTGGCTCAACTTCCATGTAAGTTTCACATCTTGTTTATATGCAATAGACAAGATAAAAAACTACTATAGTTTCATATCCTTTAAGTTTAACATGTAAGTTTCACATCTTGTTTATAAGAGTTTGGTGACTGTTTGGTGACTGTTGATGACTGTTTGAGTCCCTTGTTTCTTAAATCAACGGTTTCTTCAAATCTATTGACTTCAGAGCAGTTTGGTGACTGTTGGTGAAGGAACTGTTGTATGATGACGTTAGTGGCAGCTTTATAGTTGTAGATGGATGAAGGAAGGATGGTGGTAGATGAGTGGTTGTTGTTCAAGGTTGATGTTGTTCAGGGGTGATGTTGTGAATGGTGGAGATAACTATATTTGATGACTGTTGGTGTTACTGGTGGAGAAGGAGTGTGCATAGAAACTGGATGTTGTAACAGGTTGATGGATGTTTATTGTATGTGAAGTGTTGGTTTTTTGTACGGAAATATTTGTATGTTTGTGAAGGTTTTTGTAATATGAGTGCTGTAAGTTCTCAGGTAGTAGATGACGTGATGGTGCAGTGGAAGGTGGTCAGGTGTAAATGGTAAAGGGGATGTATTGGTAGGTTGTTCAAAGTTTGTGTGATTGAACTGGGTTGAAGTTGCTTGCAACAGTAACAGTTTTATGCATAGGGATTTAGAACAGGTTGTTTGTTTGATGACAGAGGGGCAAGGGAAGAACTGCAATGTTGCTGTAGTTGGTTGGTTGTTGGAGTTCAGGTAGTTGTTGATGTAATAGTGGTTGAAGTTGAACAGTTGAGGTATGTGCAGGGGATATGCGGTGGTGAATGATGAAGCAGTTGCAGTGTAGGTGATGAAGTTGTGTTGTTTGGGTATGTTAACAGAGGTGAGTAAGGGAAATGAAGCAATGAGGCAAACCCAAACCCGGCCCAACAATTAGTTTAGCAAACCCAAACCATTCTTCTTCTTTCTTTTTTTAATCTTGTTTATTAAGCAATGAAATCTTGTTTCAATTGCAGTGGTTGTGGGTATTAGAGGTTTGGTATGAAGATGATATAGTATGTTCGGTTTGATCTAGTTCAGTGAAGTCGTAGGCTGTTGTATTGTTTGTGGAAGGTCGAGGTGGAGTGTTGATGGAATAATAGCAGAAGGCGTTTGTTTTGACAGAGGAGGTAGATGCAATGATGGTCAGAGAAGGCTGGTGAGAAGTGCAAAGTGATGTGCAGGTTAAGGGAAAATGTATCAGTGTAGTGGGTTGTTGAAGATTGTATGAATAGCTGTTGATGTTGTGTAGTGTTAATGTCATCTTGTAAATGGCAGAGAAGTGGGAAGTACCTTATGGCTGAAGTGAATGAAGGTGAAGTGTCAAGATAGAGAACTGGATGTGGTAACTATGATGGTCAGTGATAGTCTTGTTGTGTTAAGGAATGTAATAGTGACAATGGCAGAGTTCATATTAACAAACTCTGTCATTTGTTTATTTTAAGTTGGTTGGTTGTTGATTTAAAGGTTGTTGTTGGAGTTCATATTAATAAATAAGTTGCATTTCTACTTTTTTTTTAGTATATATTGCTTAAATTTGTGTAGTTTTCACCATACGTTTACATCTTTATTGCCTTGTAGCTTTGTTTGTATGCTTATTATTCCTATTAACTCTAACTTTTCCTTTTATTGCTACTGTGCAGGGTAGAGACATGAGCAGGAGATTCTCTTTGCCAGTTTTGGAATGTTTGTTCTTCTTTATCCAATCTATTCTCTCACATATAAATATGAATATCTAGAGGAGGAGCATATCTGCAAATATATTTGTTGTTATGTTAATTATGCAGAATAGAAAGCACGTTGTATTTAGAATGAAATTTCTGTTAGTGGTGGTTATGATTATTATCTGGGAAGACGAGTCTTGAAACAGTCAATCCAAAATATAGCATGATTAATTGTCATTTTGCTTTTGCTGTATATCTTAATTAATTGTTCATGTTTTCATGCTAATTTGATAAACTTATATTAATTCTCCGTATATTCAAGAATTGACTGTAGATGAAAATGGGAAAAAGGGAAAAAAAATAAAAGGGAAGACAGCGGTTGGTTAATGCTGTCAATGAAGAAACAACAGCGTTTATTTTGTGCTGTAATTATCTTGAAATTGTCAATAACAGCGTTTTTTACATGCTGTCGAAATAGTTGATGATTCAATCACAGCGTTTTTAACATGCTGTCGAAATTGTTGATGATTCAATAACAGCGTTTAGAAAAAGCTGTTGTAAACAGTCAAAGTAGAATTTGAACATCTTCGACAACTAAATTATAAACGCTGTTGAAACATAATACAGCACGTCTGAAACGCTGTAAAAAATATTATTGACAGCTCCTAATAAACGCTGTCACAGAGATGTTTCAACAGCGTTTATATAAACGCTGTTGTAAGTTATGTATATACGACAGCATGTCGTTATACAGCGTTTCTAATAACGCTGTTGTATCATATTACAGCGTTTATCAAACGCTGTTAAAAGCCTTTTGTGGTGTAGTGTTTTAATTTTATTTTCTTCTTATTTATTTCTCTACATCACTCTGTATGTTTTGAAATATTGGATTGTCGGTGCTTTCACATTATTTGGGTGTTGATGGTCATTTTTACCGTCAACAATATATATTTGTATAACCATAAATGTTATGATGTACTTGTTCAATTAAAATGTTCAATTGAATAACATAAAATTAATTAAAATGCTAATTAATTAAATTCATTTAATGAGATTTAATTAATGTAATGTACATAAGATTATTGTATCAGTTAATTAAATTATAAAAGTTATACAATTTTGAACTTACAATATGAATGTATAAAATTAAATGGAACAAAAAAATCCAAATAGACATAAGTGATACCGTGATTTCTGATGTATTTAACACTTGAATCACGTTAAAAGAAATAAATTATTCCATAAGTTGATATCTCTTAATATAATATATTAAAGATTATAAATTTTTAATATAAAGTTATCCTCCACCATTTATATATTAATAAATATCTTACATACTATCTAGTTTTTGATAGGGAATATTTTTTTAAAGAACAAATTAAAGTAAATAATTACTCATAAGGACACACGCACAAAGTTTTTACCGTTAGGACAAAGCCCAAAACCCAGATACAATTTAAAATAAAATAAATAATTCCGTTCGTCTTCCTCCTTGCTTTCACTCAGAATCCGACGAAATTTTGCTCGACAAAAAAAATGGCACCACAAACCAAAAGCAAATCTACATCTTCAACACAACCGCCACAATCGACAGTCGACGAACAACGAGCATGACAATCGACAGTTAAAGAAAACCTAGCTAAGTCGGAAGTGAAGCAACAAAGTGAAAATTGAAACGCCGAATCACTTCTTACATTAGGTATTCAAAAAGAAAACGCAATAATAGAAGAGGTGTAACAACCCGATATTTTCAACCATTCGCATCCACACATGCCGGACTTGAATTGCTCAAAATACCGCGTTGTAAATAAAATTTGGTAAATCTCAGAATATACAGTAAATACAAAATCACAGATCACAGACACAGAGTAAATAATAATGCAGCGGAAATTAAAAGAGATAGTAGTTCATGAAGCTACTTTATAAAAATAAGATACATCAGAGTTAAACAAAATACAACAGAAGAGTAACAAGATACAATAGGTACAAATCAGAATACATTACTGAAATCACTGGATACAGAAAACAAAATAGATGGCTGGATCTTCAAGGAAAGCTCCAACTCCGAAGGTGAATCTTGAATGCTAACTCACTCAATCTGACTCGAAAGTAAAGCAAAACACAAAATACTCGAGTCAGGACATAAATACTTATGAACTATAAATCAACTCAAGTGAACAGTAACACAAATGCATCAGTAACTTAAAGGATGCTTGGAATCGCCCATCCTTTAACGATCCGTTAAACTATTTACTATTTAGTAATATTGCGCTGTTATAATAATGTCTACAGTAAAATAAACTTACTTTTAAATAGCGTTTCGGGCTACCCATATCACCCTTCACACATAATAGTCCCAGTAGTCCATTCAATATCAGCATATTTCCAGATCAGGAGACTACCCTAAATATTCCACGGGCTACGGGAGAAAAACAAACTCGCAATAAAGGCTCGGTATGGTAGGTGGCACGACATACAAGGCAATGCCAGGGTAGATATACCAATTACGCACACGGGCTGGTGGTAAAGCAGCAGCCACATACGCCCACCTCGGAACACACTCCCATATCAACATCGGAGGATGGCCATCTAATCAATCACAAGTAAGAGTATAGTATCGAAGGAATGTGTTCGATCGGAGGAATGACCTTACTTGGCCCGAGATCGCTCCTGTTTTAGCCACCTTATGCCAACTCAAGGGAGTTGGGTCCACGTAATATACCTCAAGATCGTTGCCACCATCCTACTTCATTCTGGAATCTCCACCTCGTACACGGTTGTTAAAGTGGTTTTCGGAGTTGGCAGAGAGTATGACAACTTCCGATCCCGGTCTCTTTAACAACCAAACGTTATTATAACGCCGTGATCATTTTAAAATAGTTTATACTTCAAAAAAATCAAATCATTTCATTTCAAACTATATTCCTTTCATAATAGTTTATACTTCGAAACCAAAACCTTTTTTATTTCAAAACTATTTATTCAATCAAAATAGTTTATACTTCGAAACCAAAACATTTCAAACATATATTCATTTCAAAATCATAATACTTTCAACGTATAACTCTTTTGAAACCAAAAATACTTGAAACAATAACACTTTGAAAATCATAACATTTCAAAATCGTACATTTGAAATCATGAAACATTCCTTTAATTCTTTACGTTTTACAATTCATTCAATTAATCCCAAATTTCCAATTTCCAACTTAATTCAATTCAAACGATCAGTTTCAATTAAATTTCCCAACAACC
Organism: Allium cepa; assembly: GCA_030765085.1. Lineage (NCBI taxonomy): Eukaryota > Viridiplantae > Streptophyta > Magnoliopsida > Asparagales > Amaryllidaceae > Allium > Allium cepa. The sequence goes on along the minus strand of CM060937.1, from coordinate 866,414,709 downwards.
ATTTCAAATCATATCAATTTGAAATATAAATTTGATCCAAAAATTAAACTATTCTATTTTTTTTATATTTCAAAGCTTTAATATCCCTCATTTCAAAACTAAATTCTATAATTTCATATATCCCAAATTTAACTTCATTATTACTTAGTTTTGAAATATTCATTTCATAAATCCAATATTATTTAAATAAACTTAATTACAATTAAACCAAATATCTTTTCATACAAATATAAACTTCAAATATTCCTTTATCAAATAAATCAAAATCAAATATCATTCCACATTCACATTCTTTATAAAAATAAAGATCAAACATTTCCAAACCATTTCAAAATCATTAAAATATCATATCCTTTCAAAACCTCATTATTAAATCATTATTTGAATTCAAACTCAAATACTCAAATTTAAATATCATTTTTAAATCAAATAATTCATTCATTTATTATTTCAAGTATCATTACAAAATACATTAAAAATTCCATTCAAAAATTCATTCATCTCATTACATTTCATTCCATTTAACACACAACCAAGTAAACCCTATTTAAATTCAAATTCAAACTTAAATTCCTTAAAAATTCAAATTTAAATATTAAAATATATTCAAAACTTCTTAAATTTTACAAATAAATCCATTTCAAAAGTTAAATCATTTAACACTTTAAAATATAACACAAACAGTGTTAAAATCTATAACATTTCAAAACATTGTCAAATTATAGCAACGACGACATTTATAAAGTGCTATCGTAGCTTATAGTTTTCAAAATAGTTTAGTTCAGGAATAACGGCATTTATAAAATACCGTAATAGATATTTAATTATTTCAAACATGGTTAAATTCAAAAATAACAGCATTTAAAAATGATGTCAAAAGACTACAGCATTTTGGAAATGCTATAAAATTCTAGATTTTATTATAACCTTTCAGAAACAATAAAACTCCAAATTCTTGTTATTTAAATTTATAAATCATATTTCTAGACTTCAAAATTTCACATTTAAATCATTTTAACATATGATTTATCATAATAAAATTCTATAATTAAATATCCAATTTAAAACTCAATTCATTTGTTAAGTCAAATTTCGCTGTTTTTCTTAACTTATAAATTTAATAAAACTTAACAGTTTATTTCAAATATCATTTCAAAACTTTAAATTAAATTTCCATTATTTATTTACATTTTAAAATAAAATTTAAAGTCAAAAATCACAATTACTTCAAATTTACGTACTTAAATTCACAATTTCAAGACTTAATATTTAATTTTCTTAAAACCATAAAATATATATTTTTTAAATCAAAATTTCATACTTTTAAAAATGCATATTTTAATAAAAATCATTTAAAAATATACCATGGGGTCTGAATATAATTTTCTAACCTAGGTCAAGTGATACGGATATGTATCATTTCTATCCGCAATTTAAAAAGAAAACCGGGTTCTATCATTTCAAACCCGCAATCCCAAGTCAAATAAAATACAATAAAAATCGCTCAGGCCTATCATTTCAGCCCATAACGATTTTTCCTTATTCTAAAGTCCGTTCGGGTATGTATCATTTCAACCCATAGTGATTCTATTCTACAGGGAACTTGCAGTGCGATTGTATGCATAAACAATATAAATAATGTCATTGTCACAATATAATGTCATATATCAGATGTCAGGTGATAATTAACAATTTTAACATAGTAATAACATGGCATAGCATATCATATGATCATCATTAACTTGCTTAAACATTTTATATTACTATACACTTGCCATCCATTTACTATTTCATAAGTATAAATGTCAGAGTGAGACGGACTCACCTTTATCAAATCTAGAGACAAACAACACACATAAGAGCGATTCCAAAGGCACGACACACACGATTTGATTCGAATGGATGGAGAGCCTTGATATTGATCTTGTATACAACAAATAAAGAAGATAATATAAATATATATATGCAATAAATATGTGAATTGGAACGAAATGGAAATTTTGAATCAACAAAGAACATTACCCAGCTTTAACACAAATTGCTTGACGATGACAATATGGCTTGACACTTGATCAAATGGGCTTGATCACACCACACTAGGCTCAGCCTAGGTGTCAACATGGCTCAGCCATGACCATGTTATATGCTCGGGTATGCATCATATATGCACAACAACATGGAGATGATGATGGTAGGAGATACAACATGAAGCATACAAAGGGTCAAGTGCAAAAGTTGGAGTTTTTTGGGCACAACAAGGCTCGGCCATGTCATATATGGGTCAGGTCAGATCTGGAGCTGATGGTTAGAGGTGGCCAGAGGTGAAGTAGCAGCTGGTGGTGGTGTCTAAGGGGTGGTCAAAGTGAATAGGAAGGGAAATGGTGAAGTATGAAGCTTGGTTAGGCAATTTGGAAGGGTTTGGTGCAAAATTTGCGATGCTAACCTCCATGGATGGGCAAGGCTTGGTTAAAGTCAAAGGAGGAGGTGGTTGGTGGAGATGAAGGTGGTAGATGCCAAGCAAAGCTAGAAGAGGAGGAAGGCAAAATACAATGAAAGAGAGGAGAAAAAGTGGAAAGAAGCCATTGGAAAAACTTGAAAATAATTTCAGAAATGAACTTGGCCGTGAGTTGTGAGGAGGATGAGAAGTTTTCACATGAATTATCAATAAGAAATGTATGGCTATGCTAGAAAATGAAAGGCCAAGGCAAGTGAAAAGACTAGGCAATGAAAAGTCACAAGATTTAAAACTTAAGTCCTTTCAAATTTCCACTTTCTTTTAATTAAATAAAAACAAAATAAAATTTCAATAATTGGACTTTAAAAACCGAAACAAAGTAATATAAAATAAAAATAAATAATAAATTTTAAAGAAAATGGAAAAAGAATTAAAGAAATTGCTTAAAATTCCAAAACATGGTTCAAAAATTACAATTAAATCATCATTGGCTTTGGAAAAATATTTAATTTATTTTAAAAATATTCTAAAGCAAAATTTTGAAATAAAATAATTTATTAAACATATTAAAAGTGAAACAAATAATTAAATTTAGAGAAAATAGAAAAATAATTAAAGAAATTGTTTAAAAATTGGAAACAGGACATGAAAATTACAAATAAAATACCACTTAGCCTTAGAGAATTTTTATTTCACTTTAAAACAAATAAAAGTCGAATAATTAAAATAAATGAGGAAAAAAATAAAGTGGGAATGAGAAAAAATAAGATCTTAAGAAAATAGAAAAATAAATAAAGATTTTTTTTTAAAATTAGTTGAAGCTGGAATTAGAAATGGTAAATAAAATACAACTGACACTGTAAAATGTCAATTACACTTTTAAAAATGTTTTAAAACCAAAATATATACATAACATGTTGTTTTACCCATATAAACATAAATTAGAACATTACTTGACCGAATAAAATATTATTTATATAATTTAAAATAAACAATTTTGTTAAATACAACAAATTTCACACAATAGTTAAAAAGGCATAACTTTCACATTATAAATCAGATTTCAATGAAACGAAAAGCAGTGTTCTTAAAATTTTATTTATTTTCATAATAAAATATAAAATTCAACATTTTCAGACTTTCAAATTTTAAATTTAAAAGTCAAAGTTTGACCATTTTGACCAAAATTCACTTTTTCGAAAAAAATTCAATTTATACATGTTTGAAATTATAATTTTCATTAAAATAAAAATTTATATTTAAAATAACAAAATTATTCATTTTAATAGATAAAAATAAAGTTTTTAAATTAAGAATTCAATTATAATAATTAAAATATACAATTAAAACAATCAGAAAATACAGGGTTGTTACACTTTCCCTCACTCAAAACTTTTCGTCCCCGAAAAGGAATGAGGTAGGGGAAAAAATAATAGTATAATGAACTAGGATTAAGACAAGATGGCAAGAAGATTGAAATTTATACCTGATAACAGTTGTTATAGGTAAGTTTAACAAGGTGGAGATGATCTTCCCAACATCCTCCAGAATCAAGAACATAGGCACGAAAAAGATCTTCTAGAATCTGATTCACCCTTTCCGCTTGACCGACGGTCTGTGGATGGCAAGCAGTGCTCAGATTCAAGATGAGTACAAAAGATTTTCAAAGATTATGAAAGATTTCTAAATAGACTGGTATAAGCAGTAGCTTCCCCATTCTGTAGCAAGATAAGGAAAATAAGGACAATCAGAAGATAGTTTGAAAAATAATATAATATAATAAATTAAAAACCCTAAAATTTCCAATTTAAATTGGAAATTAATTTTACATAAGTTAAATAAATCTTAATCATCTCCAATTTCATTAGCTTATTATCCAATTATCTTAAATTAACAAGTCCCTAAAATCATGTATTTGAAAATATTTTATTATACTCAAAATGTACCAAATAAAATTTTGATTCTTCTTCATTTCTAATTAAAATTAAGTTTATTTCTCTCAATATATATTATCACCCATGTTAAATATATCTATACTAATTATAACTGCTTTAATTTATTCTTAGTTCCTTTATCATCATTTTATATTGTAAATTTTTCCATTACCTTTTCTTTATTTACCACTGTTAATCATTTTATAACTAAAATTTAAGTGTATAACATTTATTATAACCACTCAAATTTTATTTATAAAATCTTTTTTTATATTGTATATTATCCAATTACATATTCAATTTCTGAAAATTTTGGTAATTATATTGGAATGAAATTGTGTATTATACAAATAAACTTTCCAATTGAATCATTTCAAACTTGAATATTTATCCAAATCTTGAAATTATACTTAAAATTATCCTTCAAGATCAAATTTAGGAACTAAATTTCCAATAAATTCCAAACTATTTAGAGATAACTAAATGCACATATACTATATATATAAATATCCTTTTAAATTTAAATCATATATCAGCATATGTTATAAATCCAGTCTTATTTTAGAAATTCAAATCAATTAAATTCCCCAAAACAAAACTGTAGCAAGACTACAGAACGGTCTCTTCACTTGAAAACTCGAAAATGAATGTCGATGATGCTGCAGTCATCACCGAAGTTATTTTCCAGCGACAAAGAGAAGAGCACTAATTTTAAACTTTAAAATTCTTTGGAAACAAATTTCTATTCGAAAATACATTAAATAGTGCATCCTTTAAAACTTTAAACACAAGGTTTGGAACCATTGGAAATTAAATTCCCAAATTCTTGTTTAAATTCATTTTAAATTTCCAAATAAATTTATAACCATGTTTATAGTTCAATTATTTATAAATGAAACAAGAGATAATGATATATATAAAATCAAATATTATTTCTTAACAATCAATTCAATAAAATTCAGAAATGATTTATAATATAGCTAAAAAAATTATTTCACAAAATTTATTTCATTACTAAATTTGAAAACACATTGTGTCAGTTTGCTCTGTTCAAGTGTTTTGGAAATCTTATCGATAGCGTTGATCAGACGAATCGACCAGAAACCCAAATCAACATCAACAACTCAAACAACACAATATATAAAACATTTTAAATATTAGTTTGAAATTACACTTTAAGAATGATTTGAAGATAAGTTGGAAAACAAAAATGAGATTATTAAATAACAAAATAGGAAGATGGATAAGCTTATATAAATCGCGGGCATCCATAAACTGGTCAACCGTGACTTGAAGAATAAGGTCGATGTGGATTACTGGGGCAAATCAACATTCAATCTCAAGAGATAGAGTTTGGGATAATAAGAGATACTGGCATCAAAACCGAGGATATAAAATCTTTGGTGAATCGATGCTGTTGTAAAGGAGTTTCACCCCTTTACAAATAATTTGAGATTGGCGGGACCGCCGACTCATTATAAAGATCCTTCGAAGTGGAGTTATAGGATACTCCAAAATCAAAAGAAAATGAATAGCGAGGGAAACAAAATGAATTTTGGAACCGCGGGGAACGTTCCAAAATTCAAAGGAATCGAGTCAAAAAGGAAGAGATTTAAACTCGAATGAAAGTGATTCTGTAAATACATTTACCCTATATACTGAGTTTTGCCTAGAGCTACCAAAGCTCTGATACCAACTGTAACAACCCGATATTTTCAACCATTCGTATCCACACATACCGGACTTGAATTGCTCAAAATACTGCATTGTAAATAAAATTTGGCAAATCTCAGAATATACAGTAAATACAAAATCATAGATCACAGACACAGAGTAAATAATAATGCAGCGGAAATTAAAAGAGATAGTAGTTCATGAAGCTACTATATAAAAATAAGATACATCAGAGTTAAACAAAATACAACAGAAGAGTAACAAGATACAATAGGTACAAATCAGAATACATTACTGAAATCACTGGATACAGAAAACAAAATAGATGGCTGGATCTTCAAGGAAAGCTCCAACTCCGAAGGTGAATCTTGAGTGCTAACTCACTCAATTTGACTCGAGCGTAAAGCAAAACACAAAATACTCGAGTCAGGACATAAATACTTATGAACTATAAATCAACTCAAGTGAACAGTAATAAAAATGCATCAGTAACTTAAAGAATGCGTGGGATCGTCCATCCTTTAAGGATCCGTTAAACTATTTACTATGTAGTAATATTGCGCTATTATAATAATGTCTACAGTAAAATAAACTTACTTTTAAATAGAGTTCCGGGCTACCCATATCACCCTTCACACATAATAGTCCCAGTAGTCCATCCAGTATCAGCATATCTCCAGATCGAGAGACTACCCTGAATACTCCACGGGCTACGGGAGAAAAACAAACTCGTAGTAAAAGCTCGGTATGGTAGGTGACACGGCACACAAGGCAATGCCAGGGTAGATATACCAATTACGCACACAGGATGGTGGTAACGCAGCAGCCACATACGCCCACCTCGGAACACACTCCCATATCAAAATCTAAGGATGGCCATCTAATCAATCACAAGTAAGATTATAGTATCGAAGGAATGTTTCCGATCGGAGGAATTACCTCACTTGGCCCGAGATCGCTCCTGTTTTAGCCACCTTATGCCAACTCACGGGAGTTGGGTCCACGTAATATACCTCAAGATCGTCGCCACCATCCTACTTCATTCTGGAATCTCCACCGCATACACGGTCGTTAAAGTGGTTTTCGGAGTTGGCAGAGAGTATGACAGCTTCGGATCCCGGTCTCTTTAACAACCAAACGTTATTATAACGCCGTGATCATTTTAAAATAGTTTATACTTCAAAAAAAATCAAATCTTTTCATTTCAAACTATATTCCTTTCATAATAGTTTATACTTCGAAACCAAAACCTTTTTTATTTCAAAACTATTTATTCAATCAAAATAGTTTATACTTCGAAACCAAAACATTTCAAACATATATTCATTTCGAAATCATAATACTTTCAAAGTATTACTCTTTTGAATCCAAAAATACTTGAAACAATTACACTTTGAAAATCATAAAATTTCAAAATCATACATTTGAAATCATGAAACATTCCTTTAATTCTTTACATTTTACAATTCATTCAATTAATCCCAAATTTCCAATTTCCAACTTAATTCAATTCAAACCATCAGTTTCAATTACATTTCCCAACAACCATTTCAAATCATATCAATTTGAAATATAGATTTGATCCACAAATTAAACTATTCAATTTTTTTTATATTTCAAAGCTTTAATATCCCGCATTTCAAAACTAAATTCTATAATTTCATATATCCCAAATTTAACTTCATTATTACTTAGTTTTGAAATATTCATTTCATAAATCCAATATTATTTAAATAAACTTAATTGCAATTAAACCAAATATCTTTTCATACAAATATAAACTTCAAATATTTCTTTATCAAATAAATCAAAATCAAATATCATTCCACATTCACATTCTTTATAAAAATAAAGATCAATCATTTCCAAACCATTTCAAAATCATTAAAATATCATATCCTTTCAATACCTCATTATTAAATCATTATTTGAATTCAAACTCAAATACTCAAATTTAAATATCATTTTTAAATCAAATAATTCATTCATTTATTATTTCAAGTATCATTACAAAATACATTAAAAATTCCATTCAAAAATTCATTTATCTCATTACATTTCATTCCATTTGACACACAACCAAGTAAACCCTATTTAAATTCAAATTAAAATTTAAATTCCTTAAAAATTCAAATTTAAATATTAAAATATATTCAAAACTTCTAAAATTTTACAAATAAATCCATTTCAAAAGTTAAATCATTTAACACTTTAAAATATAACACAAACAGTGTTAAAATCTATAACATTTCAAAACATTGTCAAATTATAGCAACGGCGGCATTTATAAAGTGCTATCGTAGCTTATAGTTTTCAAAATAGTTTAGTTCAGGAATAACGACGTTTATAAAATACCGTAATAGATATTTAATTATTTCAAACATGGTTAAATTCAAAAATAACAGCATTTAAAAATGATGTCAAAAGACTACAGCATTTTGGAAATGCTATAAAATTCTAGATTTTATTACAACCTTTCAGAAACAATAAAACTCCAAATTCTTGTTATTTAAATTTATAAATCATATTTCTAGACTTCAAAATTTCACATTTAAATCATTTTAACATATGATTTATCATAATAAAATTCTATAATTAAATATCCAATTTAAAACTCAATTCATTTGTTAAGTCAAATTTCGCTGTTTTTCTTAACTTATAAATTTAATAAAACTTAACATTTTATTTCAAATATCATTTCAAAACTTTAAATTAAATTTCCATTATTTATTTACATTTTAAAATAAAATTTAAAGTCAAAAATGACAATTACTTCAAATTTACGTACTTAAATTCATAATTTCAAGACTTAATATTTAATTTTCTTAAAACAATAAAATATATATTTTTTAAATCAAAATTTCATACTTTTAAAAATACATATTTTAATAAAAAATCATTTAAAAATATACCATGGGGTCTGTATATAATTTTCTAACCTAGGTCAAGTGATACTGATATGTATCATTTCTATCCGCAATTTAAAAAGAAAACCGGGTTCTATCATTTCAAACCCGCAATCCCAAGTCAAATAAAATACAATTAAAATCGCTCAGGCCTATCATTTCAGCCCATAACGATTTTTTCTTATTCTAAAGTCCGTTCGGGTATGTATCATTTCAACCCATAGTGATTCTATCCTACAGGGAACTTGCAGTGTGATCATATGCATAAACAATATAAATAATGTCATTGTCACAATATAATGTCGTATATCAGATGTCAGGTGATAATTAACAGTTTTAACATGGTAATAACATGGCATAGCATATCATATGATCATCATTAACTTGCATAAACATTTTATATTACTATACACTTGCCATCCATTTACTATTTCATAAGTATAAATGTCAGAGTGAGACTGACTCACCTTTATCAAATCTAGAGACAAACAACACACATAAGAGCGATTCCAAAGGCACGACACGCACGATTTGATTCGAATGGATGGAGAGCCTTGATATTGATCTTGTATACAACAAATAAAGAAGATAATATAAATATATATACAATAAAAATATGAATTGAAACGAATTGGAAATTTTGAATCAACAAAGAACATTACCCAGCTTTAACACAAATTGCTTGACGATGACAACATGGCTTGACACTTGATCAAATAGGCTTGATCACACCGCATTAGGCTCAGCCTAGGTGTCAACATGGCTCAGCCATGACCATGTTATAGGCTCGGGTATGCGTCATATATGCACAACAACATGGAGATGATGATGGTAGGAGATACAACATGAAGCATACAAAGGGTCAAGTGCAAAAGTTGGAGTTTTTTGGGCACAACAAGGCTCGATCATGTCATATATGGGTTAGGTCAGATCTGGAGCTGATGGTTAGAGGTGGCCAGAGGTGAAGTAGCAGCAGGTGGTAGTGTCTAAGGGGTGGCCAAAGTGAGTAGGAAGGGAAATGGTGAAGTATGAATCTTGGTTAGGCAATTTGGAAGGGTTTGGTGCAAAGTTTGCGATGCGTACCTCCATGGATGAGCAAGGCTTGGTTAAAGTTAGAGGAGGGGGAGGAGTAGCTGCTGTAGATGGTGGAGGAGGTGGTTGGTGGAGATGAAGGTGGTAGATGCCAAGCAAAGCTAGAAGAGGAGGAAGGCAAAATACAATGAAAGAGAGGAGAAAAAGTGGAAAGAAGCCATTGGAAAAACTTGAAAATAATTTCAGAAAGGAACTTGGCCGTGAGTTGTGAGGAAGATGATAAGTTTTCATGTGAATTATCAATAAGAAATGTACGGCTATGCTAGAAAATGAAAGGCCAAGGCAAGTGAAAAGACTACGCAATGAAAAGTCACAAGATTTAAAGCTTAAGTCCTTTCAAATTTCCATTTTCTTTTAATTAAATAACAACAAAATAAAATTTCAGTCATTTGACTTTAAAAACAGAAACAAAGTAATATAAAATAAAAATAAATAATAAATTTTAAAGAAAATGGAAAAAGAATTAAAGAAATTGCTTAAAATTCCAAAACAGGGTTCAAAAATTATAATTAAATCATCATCGGCTTTAGAAAAATATTTAATTCATTTTAAAAATATTCTAAAGAAATTTTTTGAAATAAAATAATTTATTAAGCATACTAAAAGTGAAATAAATAATTAAATTTAGAGAAAATAGAAAAATAATTAAAGAAATTGTTTAAAAATTGGAAACAGGACTTGAAAATTACAAATAAAATACCACTTAGCCTTAGAGAATTTTTATTTCACTTTAAAACAAATAAAAGTCAAATAATTAAAATAAATGAGGAACAAAATAAAGTGGGAATGAGAAAAAATAAGATATTAAGAAAATAGAAAAATAAATAAAGATTTTTTTTTTAATTAATTGAAGCTGGAATTAGAAATGGTAAACAAAATACAACTTACACTGTAAAATGTCAATTACACTTTTAAAAATGTTTTAAAACCAAAATATATACATAACATGTTATTTTACCCATATAAACGTAAATTAGAACATTACTTGACCAAATAAATATTATTTATATAATTTAAAATAAACAATTTTGTTAAATACAGCAAATTTCACACAATAGTTAAAAAGGCATAACTTTCACATTATAAATCAGATTTCAACGAAACGAAAAGCAGTGTTCTTAAAATTTTATTTATTTTCATAATAAAAGATAAAATTCAAAATTTTCAAATTTTCAAATTTTAAATTTAGAAGTCAAAGTTTGACCATTTTGACCAAAATTCACCTTTTCGAAAAATATTCAATTTATACATGTTTGAAATTATAATTTACATTAAAATCAAAATTTATATTTAAAATAACAAAATTATTCATTTTAATAGATAAAAATAAAGTTTTTAAATCAAGAATTCAATTATAATAATTAAAATATACAATGAAAACAATCAGAAAATACAGGGTTGTTACAAGAGGAAAAACCACCTCTAGTGCAAATGATAGCAAAGACAATAAAGCGAAAAAACAACAAGTTAAAACTTAAAAAACCTGCATTAATAGAAGATGAAAAGCAAAATAGAGAAAAAAGAACAAAAAGAATACATGAAAAAAATACAGCAATTGAAAGCAGACCAGAAATAAGAGAAAGTATACCAGAGAAAGTAACCGATACTATAAAATCAAGTATAACAAAGTTAGTATAGTTTTATTATAGTACCATTGAATATTTTTGCACAAAACAAAGAAAAAAGAACATGCCACAACAAATAGCTGCAGAGAAAACAGTTGAAGAAAATATACAAAAAGAAAACAAAGAACAAAAAGAAGAAATGAAAAAATGATTCAAAAGAAAATACAAACAGAAACTGTGATAACTGAAATTACAAAATAATAAAACTAATACTAACAATTCCATACTGTTAATTGTATTCTAGTATTACCAAAAAAGTTAAACAAGAAAAATCTCAAAAAGAAAAAAAGAAAAAAGTTGCAGATGAAGAATCAGAAGAAGAACAACTCAATTCGGTAAAATTAGAAACATTATAACTTTATAACATAATAGGTATTGCAAATATAATACCTATAAATCATTTGGTAAAAGAAAAGGCTGATAATTACAACAAACTGATACCTACTTACAACAAATAACAGTCAGTATCATTTAGTGTAAATCGTTTGGTAAAATAATAGTCAGTATCATTTAGTTGAAATCTGATACCTAGTTACAAAATACTGATACCTAGTTACAAAAAAATGATACCTACTTACAAAAAACTGATACCTACGTGAAAATAAAATGATATCTGCTTATAGAAAGCGGATACCTACTTAGTACAAACTGATAACTAGTTACTGCAAACTGATACCTATTTGCTGCAAACTTGAAATCGTTACATATTTGACTGAAGATATTTCACTGCAGCTAATGCCCAACCTATTGTTATGTTTCAACATAATTTGTTTCACAAATAACTTATTGACTTTATTTTGAAATAATAGGATGATGATCCTCTCCTCAACATATCTTTAAATAACTTTTACCATTAATACCAGAATTTGAACAGACAAATCTTGTAGAAGATGAAGAAGCATGGACGTTAGATGAACTTGAAATAGAAGCACCATCAACATATTCCAATTCGGAACCCTTAACCTTAACAGTAAAACCAAAAAAAGAACAGTTCTTGTATAACTGAAAACAAATTATACTCTAAATATCAGAATCATTGTCAACCATAATAGATTTGTCCTCAAGTACATAAAAAATCTGAATAGAAGAAGGATTTAATTGAGACCAACATCGACATATCTCATTCTTCAAATCATACAAAAGGCAGTCGATAGACAATCGAGTGCTAAAAGCGTTATTATTCAACACAAACAGACAAAGAAATCTGTTATCACCACTGCCAAAAAAAGCAAAAATAAACATTAGTAAAAATATGTTCAATTTAGAACATTAATTTTTCTATTTCACAAAACTGATAACTACCATATACAAAACTGATATCTAGTTACCGATAATAATAAAAATGGCACTAAAAAAAATAAAAATGATACCCAGAAACTGAACCTAAAATATGATACTTTTCTACTCTATCACAACTTTATATACAACACAAACAACTTTATATCAAAACTTTGAAGAAAAACGAGATCATAGTAGAAATATGAAAAGAACGACGTCGAAAAATGCACGTGAGAAAAATATGATAGATGAACTACAATTTTCAAAAGAACAAAATTGAAATGACCGAACAAGGTTGATCGATATTTTGATTGTAAGAGAGATATTGGATCGCGACATAAAAATTTGATCGAAAGGAAGAAGAAGAAAAACGCGAAAGTGAGCAGGAAGGAAAATATGATAATTTGTCTTTTAGAGTAGCGGGCTGTCTTACATCCAAAAAAAGCCCTAAAAGTTGTTCTTGAGGAAAATTTTATGTTGTTGATATTCCTCATGATGATGTTGTAACACTATTAATATATGATCAAATGAAGTAAGATACATGCACGTATTGTTAATAGTCTTTAAGATATGTGCATGATACTTAGGCCATGTCGAAATGGTAGGTATGAGTGAATAATCTCTTTTGATTTGTTGATATTTCTCAAGGTTGAAATGAGATTAGGACAAAGACCACAGATTATGAGTTGTATTTGATACAACTGGTAAAGTCTTATCCATCGCTTGTGGGTCTATGATTTGTTGATATTCCTCAAGGTTAGAATGACAAGGTAGAAGATTCCTAGTAGCCACTAAAGAATAAATGTTTTCATGTTTTTCTTAGGTTTTGATATACATAAAAATCTAGAGCGAGCCTTATTAGAAAATTAAATTGTATAATTTAACCTTCATAATATTTTAAGAACATTTGTTATATAAGCTATAATAATCTACATTGATGAATTTGTGTAACTATATAATTGATAAAATGTTTATCAATTAAGATACATAAATGAACCAAACTAAAGATTGACAAAAGAACTATAAAACATAAGTATTAGTAAATATTTTAGGCATGATATTGTTTCAATATCCATGCAAGCGCCTAATCTTTATCAATTAAGATACATAAATGAACCGAACTAAAGATTGACAAAAGAACTATAAAACATAAGTATTAGTAAATATTTTAGGCATGATATTGTTTCAATATCCATGCAAGCGCCTAATCTTCTAACTGCTAAATACATTTGTAATTGGTCACTTGCATATTTTTTGCTTGAGACTATTGTCTTTTGAGATTTGAACTCGTAAGCGATACAAGAAAATGGATATTGATCAATATTCAGTCACATACAAAGGTCGCATGGTGAAATACGATACTTCAATGAAATTAGTTTATTCGGAATAAACAAATAAATCATAGCGCAAGATTGTGTATTCAATATGGTTGATTGTAGTAAGTATTTCCTTTAAATGGTTCGATGATTTTAGAAAGAAAAGCGGATGTATGAAGGTAGATGCAACTTAAGGTACAGTTGGGATGAAGAGAGTAAATTATCACTTCTGCTTCATAAGGAAACATCAGAAACGAAAATTGTAAAATAATAACCGATACTTAACAGTGGAATAAAAAATATGATTTTATTTCAACCTATATTTTTATATAGAAAATTATTTTCTATGAAACATGTTCTTTTAAGATTAATATATTTGTTCTAGAAACTCTTGGCTGTAAAACAGTTATAGTAGTTGAAATAAGTAGCCTACATTGAGTGATTGAATGGACCTTTGTCTTTCGTACGCTATTATGGTAATGGTAGAAATCATGGGAGAATGCTATATAGATCTTATTGGTTGTATTATGTTATGAAAATTGTTTTTGTAAATTATATCAAACATTATTTATGAAATGTTGATTGTTTTTCATTGTTGATTGAAAATTCTTAGTTTTATTTCAATATAGTTATTATGAATATTCGTTATAAAATAAAACTATAATAGTGGTGTTTGTTTTCATAACAAAAGTGGTGCATTGGAAAATATATCAGGATCTTAAATTATTTGCAATTATTTTGGAATTATAGACTAAATCGTATTTTTTGAGAAATAATTCCTTGCTTATATGATTATGAATCATACGGTACTAGTGAATTATCTCTTGAACAGTTAAGGCGAAGCACCTACTCAGTGGGAGCATCATAAGAGTTGATGAACTCTTCGGGTCGATACATATAGATGTATGCAATCGGAAGTTTGTTGATACCAAAACGGTTCCATGTACTTCGTTTTATCCACTGATGAGTTATCACAAACATGAAAAAATGTTTTGATACACATGTAGTGTGTCTAGTATAAGTTCATATAATATAATATGGAAGTAAATGAAATTACATGCAGTAGAAATAATTTATCGAATAAGTGAGTATATCAGAAAGGGTTTTGAACGTACCTTAAAAAATTAAATAAAGATTCATTTTCAAAAGTCACTCCTTCCTAGGTACATGATGATGTTTAGATAAGGAGTAATTGAACTTCGTTGGACAAAGTACGATTAATGATTAGTGAAGTTGAGCAACTTCTTTCTCCAAGGTCGTGTAGTTAAGTGCAACATCCCGCCTTTTTGTATGCTTTAAATCGACGATAAACCACACACGTCAGACTTAAACCGTTCAGAAAGGTGAATTGTTATTGGGGTGAATAAGAAAAAGGGAAGAAAGAAATAAAACAAAACAGAATCTTACAGCGGAATGAAAAAATATAATAATCAAATAACAGTTCATGAAGCTGTTTTACAAAACATTTGATCATACTTATACAACACATATCAGATTTACACATACTAGAGAATAAATAAGTAATGCAGCGGAACAGTATGAATGCAGTGGAATAATATAATAGATAATAGTAACTCAATCTTCGTCTTTGTCCTTCGGAAATAAAGTCCTCAAATCCTGAAATGCTAAGACTGACCCGAGCGAATTGAAAACAAAACACTCGAGTCAGAACTAAAAGATCTTATGTGAGTTAAATCAACGATAAAATATGATTGGAACGGCGTTAGAGATGTTTACGGGGTTTGACATCTTCTATCCAGTGTCAAACGTGAGTGCAGTAACTTAAGAGATGCTTGGGATTCACATCTCCTAAGGATCCGTTAAACTATTTACTATGTAGTAATATTTCGCTATTATAACAATGTCTATAGTAAAATAAACTTACTTTTAAAGCATTAAAGGGTTACCCATATAACCCTTACCACGTAATAGTCCCAGTAGTCCATCCAATGTCATGGTTCCTCCTGATCGGGTAGCCACCAGAGGATACCACACGGGCTACGGGAGAAAACCAAACTCGTACAATGCGCGATAGGGTAGGTGACACGGCACATAAGGCAATGCCAGGGTAGATATACCATTTACTATCTGGACTGGTGGTGATGCATAGCGCGCAGCTACCGCCCACCTCGAGCCACACCCCCAAATCAAAAATCAGAAGTGGCCACCGAATAAGTCTCAAAATCAGAATATAATGGAATAGTATCAAAGGAGTGTGTCCGATAAGAGGAGCTACCTCATTGGCCAGGAATCGTTCCTGTTTTAGCCACCTTATGCCAACTCACGGGAGTCGGGTCCACGTATATACCTCAAAGGAACATCGTCACCATCCTACTTCATTTTGGCATCTCCACCGCATATACGGTTGTTAAAGTGGTTTTCGGAGTTGGCAGAGAGTATGACAACTTCCGATCTCGGCCTCTTCAATAACCAAACGTTATTATAATACCGTGGTCATTTAAAAATAGTTTATACTTCAAAACCAAAGTATCATTGCCATTTCAAAACCAAATACGATGTCATTTCCATTTCAAACCAATAAAATATTATACCGTTTCCATTTCAAAACCACATCAATAATATATTATTTCCCTCAAAAACCAAATCAATAATATGTCATTTCATTCCAAACCATATCAATAATATATCATTTTCATTTCAAAAACCACATTAATTTTATATCATTTAAATGAATCCAAACTTACAAATTACTGAATATTTCCTTCAATTCCTTTAAACTTGAGATATTCCCTCTTTACATCATCTTAAACTAAAACCTGATTATAAAGTCAGATTCTTACATCTTTAATTTCAATAAGTTCCAAATCAATATATATTTAAAGACAAATCTTAATAAAATGCAATTTCAAATAAATTCGTTTCAAAAATCATGTTATTTCAAAGTTGTAACACTCCGAAACAAAACACTTTGAAACTATAATACATTGAAATTCATAACTTCAAAACACTTCAATTTCGATAAACATTTCAATTTAGATGTATTTCAAGGCTTTAAATATTCCATAATTTCAAACTAAATCCGACAATTTCCATATATATCTTAATTCAATTTACTATTATTTAGTTTTTAAATATTTATTTAATAAATTCAATATTATTTAAATAAAATCCAAACTTGAAATATTCGTTAATCACCTTAAACCATCATCAAGTTATAAAATCACGTCCTTTGAAATCTCAAATTCAATAAGTTCCAGATTTCTTTAATTAAATAACATTCTTAATTAAATACAATTTTAAACCGATTTCAAATCCATCTTCTCAACCTTAATTTATCAATATCATTATAAACTCTCTATATATACAAGTATGAAGGCACGTCCGATGGACGTGAGTAAGGCAAGTTTGTGTAAAATAGGGGGTGTGTAGAGAACTATGTGGTATATGTTTTAGTGAAATAGCACTATGTGAGTTCGTTATGTTGTCCGTACATACTGAACGCCTAATGGGAACTTACCCTTGGGACCTGCCGTAGAGTAATGTGAAGTTGTTGGTTTCAATATGTACTAAACAGCTGATAACATTGCATATTGGGTGGTAGGTATATACTCACATTCGTTATGTCAGAAAAGTAATGTGCATATGTAAGTAAGCGGTAGTGGTAGTTCATACAAATGTCAAAGTATAGTAGAGTGCTATATTTAGATATACAGATGTTGTAACATGTACAGACAAAACGTGTATGTTTGAGGCAACAAGGCTACCGAACATGTTGATACATACACACGATCAAGGCCTGCTACAGTAAAATTTATAAATTTAAAAACCGAAATATTTTGTGATTGTAAAAAGTTGAAACTCGGTAATATATAAGTCATTTATTTGAAAGTCAGATGATAGTAAATTGGATAATATGTAAAGGATGGTCATTTATTGAAAAAGTTGAATACGGTGGTAAAAGGAATTAAGATGCCAGAGTGCATATGGATAGGAGAGTAGTCGGCAAAAATTTCATGCAGGACGAAAATGTTATGAGTGTGTATGTAATGGGTGGCTGCACATGTATATTGTAGACGGACACGTTACGTTTGTAATGCGGACGTTATGAGTGAGTATGAAATCGTAAATAATAAGAACCCTCGTTGCAAGCGAAAATGCATTGCATTAATAACATGAAGATGTGAGACATTAACAGATGCCAATGTCGGTAAACAGACGTAGAGTGCAGTGTGAATATGTGAGAATTTTTTTATATTGTCTGCAAGTGAGGAAAGCTACTACGCATATGTAATGCGCAGTTGGACCAGGGTGAACGGTCATATAGTTGAAGCTGCAAATCCTGTAAGTTAGTGTGTTATAATTCACGTAAGCAGGAAAACGTATGCCCCATAAATTCATGTGTGTAAAAGCATGGTAGTCAAAGCGTATGCACATAGTCGCAGTCAGTTTGTATAAGTAAGAGTAATATGGGTAAGGATATGTAAACCGCAGTGTGTGAAGGTGGAGGACTGGCCAAAGCAAGGTATTTAAATTTGAAGTAAAAAATATATGAAAAGCAAATCATAAAATTCAGAGTTTTAAACCGCGGAGGAAAATTATAGTGTTTATTTATAAAAAAAAATATAGAACGCTGCAAAGGCGAACGAACTTATTTAAGCAGATGGAAGATGGTGGGAAAGAAGGTAAAAAAGGTGCATGCGGCAGGAAAGTTATTGCAAACGGTCTGCGAGAAAACGATCAACAGTCTTATCACACTGTTCAATCTTCAGGAGGATTAAAAATTAGGATACGTATCATATGTACAATATATGTGTGGGAATGAATACAGAAGTTCATATATGTAACGTACCACTTTAGGAGTAAATAAAGCATCCCAGCTGTCATTGTCGGTACATTGGGGAGGAATTTGCGGTTCAGCTGGCGTTGTACATCACCGTCGGAAAAGTGAAGTTCATATATGTAACGTACCACTTCAGGAGTAAATAAAGCATCCCAGCTGTCGTTGTCAGAACATTGGGGAGGAATTTGCGGTTCAGCTGGCGCTTGTACATCACCGTCAGAAAAGTGGGAAAGCGGTGGAAGATGAATGTTGTTGTTGCGGTCGTTATCATTTTTCGATTGAGCGTGAAGAACAGAGTGTTTTCCGAATGTGTCTGAAGTTACTAGCTTATCTTCAGCAAATCGGTGAACCTGCTTTGATAGACATGTTTTTTACAGTCTAGTTTCTCTATGGAAGTGTGCGTTGTTATGTCTTTAATGTGCAGTAAAGATTTGTGCTACGTGGTGAAAAGCATACGTTAATTGCGAATTAAAATTAAAAATCATAGTAGAGAAATATTGTAGAAAATCGATTACATTTTGGAAGCTGATAGGGGAGGGCAGTACGTACTGTATATGTAATGAGTGGGAAATCGAAAAAATAAGTGGAGAAGCAAGAGGTTCTCATTCTATGGGGAGGAAAAATACAGTCAGTTTTGAAGGAAAAGGATGGTAAGTAGATATAGTAATAATAAAAATAGGGGAATGGGTACATGTATTGTGATGTGGGTGTTAAGTGGGCCATTTGATGGGGAGGAAAAAAGGGAGGTAGAAGGGGAATGAATTGAATTGGTTATGCGTGCGTACATGGATGAGAGTGTGATAGCATGTAACAAACAATATTACATTCCGCACAGCTACATTGGTTTGTTTCAAGTGAACTGTTAGTATTGTTCATAAATTTTGCATTTATGGTATGTGTGAATATATGTTTGCCGATATAACTGTATGTGCTATGTTGTACTTTTGGCCAATAATTCTTTTTTGCGACCGTAATTATTTTGGTATGCGTACTTGCATTGTCTGGAAAAGGTTGTTTGAAGGTTATAGTTTTGGAGTTGTGAAATTGAAATTAGGAAAAGAAATAGGTTCTCGGGTATATGCAAATTGTTATGTAAGGACGTGGCAAAATTTGCATTTATTACACTGCTCGGTATTACAAAAAATGGCAATTCACGGACAAAGTAGTAGAATAAATGTATGCAGATTGAACAGGGGGATGCTATGGTCAACTTAACATCATTTTCACTGAAATAGTTAGGACAGCCTAAACAATACATGTTTGTGTTTAAAAGGTATGTAACTGTTTCATTCAGTTTTTGGTAGAATGAAGTGGAGTTGGATAAGACAATATGTTATACCAGATCCTCAGTTAACTAATTTTCTAGCTTAAGCAGCGGTTTGAAAATAAATTTGTGCTCGTTATATAGTCAATTGCAATATAGATATTTGTTAATATTGCACATTAATTTGGTCAACTGTTAGTTATATTACGAACTAACACGCAATTCATTCATCTACTAACAGAGATAATTAAAAATGATGCTGTAAGAAGCAGAAGAAACTACATATTGAGTTCAAAAAAAAATCAAAATCTTTGGATTTCAATCCTGATTCTAATGGACTCTTTTCAGTGTCCATTCAATGTTCAAATTCTAGTTGAATACTCAATCCAAATCAAAGTACAACGCTTAGAACATTCCGAAGCAAGTCCTATGGGACTGACAGCAGCTGAAATTGGATGTGCACAGTTACATATGTATGTATG
The DNA here is from genome assembly GCA_030765085.1 of Allium cepa. Classification (NCBI taxonomy): domain Eukaryota; kingdom Viridiplantae; phylum Streptophyta; class Magnoliopsida; order Asparagales; family Amaryllidaceae; genus Allium; species Allium cepa. Next base: position 866,393,882 of record CM060937.1, on the reverse strand, counting down.
TACATATATATATGTATGTATATATTTATACACAAAAATATGTATGTAAGGTACGTATCCAAAAATTTTGGTTCTGAAATATGATGGTAAGCATTCAAAGTTTTACATCTTCAAAATATCTAGTTAAGATAGAATGCCATTGTAAAAAAAATTATACATGGGATTGAATGCATTTTCAGAATAAAATATAGACTGGGAGCTTTGAACTTTCAAAGTCACTCTATTTGTAGAGTTTGTATTTCTAGCCAGTGCTGCGTAGAAAAGCACATATATTTAAAAGCTGTATATATGATGGAATCACGTAGACGTCAGTGTTCAAACCAAACTATATGCATTTATATGCGAAATTACAGTTTCAACAATTGAATGTTCCGCATTCAAAGTATTACATCCTCAAAATCGATAGGTCATTTGAAAACGCACTTATAGAACTGAAAGGTTAAAAAATTGTGTATGGTACGTAACACATTTTCAACATCAAACGTGGAGCCGAAACTCTGTAGTTTGAAAATAACTTTATTTTTAGAATGTATATTTGTAGTGAAAGCTATGTGTAAAATTGGATATATTGAAAAGCATGCTTTTAGACCCGCGTCTTGAAACCAAACTGAATGCTTTTACATTGGGAATTAAATTTTCAGAAAATGATATATTATATGTGTTTAAAACCTTAATATATTTTGAAAATGTTTATGGCAAAAGCTGAATCTATTGAAACCTATTGTGTTATTAAATGAAGAGAGGTACACCAGTCAGTACTGAGTTGAAAATCCAACATTTCAGACCTGAATGCATAAACTTCAACTCTATATTTTGCAAAGATGATGTAGAACATCAGTTAACAGATTCAACGGTAGAACTAACACATATTTTAAGTCTGTTACATTGAAACTCAGTGGACATACGTTTACAAATAAATCGATATTCAAAAATTTACATCTGTACGCGCGCGCACGCACACACACAAATATATATATATATATATATATATATATATATATATATATATATATATATATATATATATATATATATTTGATGTATTTTCAAAATCAAATATGCACCGCAAACTTTTTACTTCCAAAATTAGTTTATTTTTAGAATCTGTATTTGAAGTAAAAGCTACGTATAAAAGTGAATACAGTCAAAAAGTGAGTATATTATGGAACCATATATCCGTGAAGGTTGAAACCAAACTTCAGGCCCCATTCAAAATTTTACATCCTCAAAATCGGTAGTTCAGTTGAAAATTGCAAATTTAGAAATTCATCGTAGAAAACAATTATGTATCCTACTTAATACAGTTTGACCATCAAAAATGTACCCAAAACTTTGAACTTTGGAAATAAGTTGATTTTTAAAATCTGTATTCGTAGGCAAAGGTATGTATAAAACATGATACATTCAAAAGCTGCCTGTTGAAATCAAACTGTATGTTTCTATATTGGAAGTAACAGTATCAAAAATTGATATATTATATATGTTTGAAACTTTCATATATTTCGAAATTGTTTGTGACAAAACCTAAATCTGATGAAACCTGTTGTCTTGTCAAATGAAGACGGACAGAGTTCAATCAGTACTGAGTTGAAATTCATACATTGCAAACCTGTTTTCACAAACTTCAAATCTATATTTTGCAAAGCTGGTGTATAAATTAATGTAAACTCAAACAAATATTTAAAGTCTGTTATGTTGAAAATCAGTTGACATACATTTAGAAACAAATCAAACTGCATATTAACAAATTTATATCTGTACGTACATACATACATATACATAATG